>CM077090.1:164050035-166551724 GCA_039513925.1 Platanthera zijinensis | reverse complement strand
AGAGTCATCAAAAATGAATGGAGCGTATTTTTTCTAAGAGATGGTGAGGGGCTTTGTGATTTTGGATAAGTCCTTTATAAAACACTATAAAGCAGCGTGGCCTAGGAAACTTCATATGCTTTTATGTTTCGTAGGCCAGCGGCAGCTTCTCGATAACTTCTTCTTGGAAACGTCTACCTAAATACCTTTGCCAAAAATTTATGACCCAAAATAACCCTTCCCTCCCCATAAAATGGCATTTTTCCCAATTTAGGGCAAAAATATGAAACTGTTGGTTTCCTGCCTTTTAGAAGTTCATAAGGTGTCTTATCATTGTTCTTGTTTATGAGGGCTCGGTTTTGCACGGGCATGCAGTATTGACCGCTTCAGCCAGAAGTACTATGGTAGTGAAGCATCACTTAACACATGGTCCTGCAGGCCTCTATGAGTGTTCTGTTCCTTCTCTCGGCTACTCCATTTTGCTGTGGAGTACCGGGAGAGGAAAACTCATGAAAGATACCTAGGCTTTCACAGAATTCTGTCATGGCTCCAGATTTGAACTCCGTTCCATTGTCACTTCTCTTTTGACTACGGAACAGTTGTATTCATTCTGGATTTTCCTGACAAAATTAGTAAAGATATCGAAGGTATCTGACTTGTGTTTCATAGAACACCCACGCAAAACGCGAGTAGTCATCAACAATAACCAATGTATATATCCTTACCTCCTAAGCTTATAACTTGCAGTGGATCGAACAAGTCCATATGTAGCAGGTGTAAACACCTGTTAGAGTTTTTGCCTATAGTGCTTTTGAAGGTAGCCCTTGTTTGCTTGCCTTTTACGCATGCATGACAAGGTCTCTCTTTGACATGCTTGACATTCGGGGCATCACGCACTAAGTTCTGGGATAATAATTTATTAATAGTTTTAAAATTAATATGTGCTTGTCTCTTGTGCCATTAGTCAACAAGAGACGCACTATCTTTAGCCAAAAGACACACTGGTGTGAAGAATCTATACAAATAAAATTTAAGCAAAACACATTCCTGCTTCGAGTGCCTGATAGAATTGTTTCCATATTGTCAATAGATTTTATCAAGCACTTGTCAGCGTGGAATTCAACTACGTATCCTTTGTCGCATAGTTGGCTTATGCTGATGAGATTGTGTTCCAATCCTTCAACATAGGCTACATCAGAAAAGGATACGCTACCGTTAGTAATCATACCGTAGCCTTTGGTAATTCTTTGGTCTGAACCTCCAAAGATGACCTTTGGTCCATTCAACACCAGTGAAAAATTCTGGAGTAGGCTCCTCGTCCCGGTCATATGGCGAGAGCATCCACTGTCCAAGTACCAGATTGGCATTTTGGTGGTCTTTGGACATACCTGCAATCATAATTACTTAGCCTTAGGAACCCAAACATATTTGGGTCCTTGGTCTCGGGTTAGATTGCTCCCCCTACGAGCGTTAGCAATCCTAGTGGTCAATCTCATGTTGCCAATGTGGGGGGTAGCAAGCTTCCTAGTATTAAACCAGCAATCAATGGCAAATGACCAGTTCTACCACAACACCAACAGTCGAAACTGTTGTATCTTTGCCTTGGATACTCCTGCTTGATCATCTGAGGTGATTGTCTTGCAGGAATGACATTCTTGGAGGAAGACGCTTCATGGTGATGGCAATCACATGATTTCTTCTCCTTTGGAGGCCTTTCAACAATAGGTTTTACTTTTGGTGGTTTCTGGAAGTTGTGACCATGAACATAGGGACCATAGCCCTGAAGAATCACTTCTTCATAAGGCGCCTTAAAGGCACTCTCACCAAAGTTCCGAGGGCGAGTCCATCCTTGGTACCGAGACTTAGGCTCTACATGGGTAGCCTGGTCAAGTGACTATAGGATGAGTCTAGATCAAACTTGTTAGATGGGAAGATCACTTTCTTGAACATAGTCTGATCTAGGGGGGCTTTTCCTTTTCTTTGGCCAAGGCCTTCTTGGTGGCCTTATTCTTCCTTTGAGCCTTATTCCTCCTAGAAGATTTACTAGGAGCGGCAACATGGCCTAGTCCAGCTCCTTGGGCCTTAGCTGAGAATTCAACAACGGGTGGAAAAACTGTTTTAGGCTTCGAGAATATTTCAACTAGTTTCTTCTCAGCCTCGAGTTGTTTTTCCAACTCCTTGATGATTTCATCTTTAAGGTCGAGGTGCTTGAGTGCCTGATTGTATTCCTCAATAGAAAGATTGAAGTTTTTTCCTGAAGAGTGTTAGTATTAGCGACTTCTTCTCTCAGGCTGCTCTCAGAAGCCTTTAGAGACTTAATCTCTTTGGCCTGAGTTTTCACAATTCGACGACACTTGTCGTAAGTTATGATTAACTCCTTGTACTGGGCCATAAGTTCAGACTCATCGTTAGAAGAGCTGTCCTCATGTTCATGTTTAGAACTTTCAGATTCAAGAGAGGAGTATGATAATTTACCTCCCCATAAACTGGGGCTCTTGTTCATCATCTGATTGGGCCATGAGGCCAAAGTAGGCTTCCTCTTCTTCACCTGACTCAGATGAGTCAGAGTCAGTGAGAGTTTTGCCCTTCTTGGCCACCAGGATATTCTCAGTTCTCTTCTTATGGTATGAGGATTTCTTTTCCTCTCTTCTGCCACCTTCCTTCTTTTTGTGGGGGCAGTCAGCTATGACGTGACCGTGCTTGTTGCAACAGTTGCAAACGATGTTAGTAGAAATCTGTTTGTTCTGTTTAGAATTATACCTGTCATGGCAACCCAAGCCTTTCTTTCTTTTATCATTGTCGTGTCGTGATCTTCGGTATGAGGCATCCTTGCCTCTCCATTGCTTCTTCTTGTTCAAGAATTTCTTGAACTATCGTGAAAGTAGTGAGAACTCTCCATCAGATAGTTCTGATCCTGAGGAGCTTGGCTCGGAGCTTTCTTCTTCACTGACTTCTTGAACTGGTGCTGGTTGGGTAGCTTTGCCCTTCCTTGAACTGTAAACCTTTAATGCAGTAGGCTTCTCTTTCAACGCGAAGCGACTTTTCTCTTCTTCAGCTTTCCTGGAGTTTATTTGCAGTTCATAGGACATCAGCTTCCCAAACAGATTTTGTGGATCTGTCTCTGCTAGTCTCCCAAACTCCCGAATGGCACAGACTTTGTTGTCCCATTCCTTGGTGAGAGATCTCAGAAATTTATCGTTCAGCTCTCCATTTGTGAAGACTCTGCCATACACTCTTAGGCCATTCACTATCTTGAAGAAATTTTCAAAGGTGTCAGCAATGGTCTCCTTTGGTCCTTGTCTGAAGGCTTCATATTTTTGGTTCAGAAGGGACCTTCTATCATCCCTCACTTCTTCAGTGCCTTCCATAAGAGTAACTAGAGATTTCCACATCTCTTTAGCCGATTGGCAGTGAATCAGGTTTTGCAACATTGAGTCATCGACTGCACTTGCTATAATGTTTTTAGCTTTTTTCTCCAAAGAGACAAGTACAATCTCGTCCTTGTCCAGATCCATCAATTTCTTGGGAACCTTTTTGGTTGGATCTATGGTGGAGACGGTCATAGGAACATAGGGACCTTCTTCAACAATCATGAAGATCCGGGGGTCCATAGCTTCCATGAAGAATTTAATTCTTTCTTTCCACATGGAAAAATTGTTCTTTGTGCACAGGGGAAGTTTGGCAAAATCTTTGACTTTGTCCATTGCTAGATTGAGTAACAACTTTCAGAAATAGGAACTTAATCAAGGTGTTAACCTTTTTAACGATCAACCTCCCACTGATACCAATTAAAAGTGGAAAGTTGTTGACCTAAATCACCTAGAGGGGGTGAATAGGTGAATCATGCGTTTGTTTGCGGAATAAAAATTTAGAGATCTAGCGCACACAATCAAGCAATCACAGAAGGACACAAAAGATTTATAGTGGTTCCCCGTCCTTGGGTACGTCCACTTTACCTCACCGTTCTAACAAATCACTAGTTCCGGCTACTCCATATCTCGGATTGCAAACCAATCCTATGCCTCGGAACAACGTTCCTACAAACTCGATCCAAATGGATCTACACTCGGAAGATGAATTCTTCCTACAACTCGGAGAACTATGCTCCTACACTCGGAGATTAATCTCCTACAAGTAGTACAAAGATATGAAAGATGTAAATACAAAATATCTCAGATCTACAATATATCTCTTTAGGTCTTCCTCTTGACGTTGCAGCCCTTTCAGATTTGGAGAAGAAACCTTGAATATTAACTTGAGAGATTCTTGAATCTACCGGAACAAGAAGTATAGAACCTTTCTTGAGTCAGTAGATCTTCTTAGATCGAAGTTGCAAATCTCTTCTAACAGTCGAAGCGATGAAGATCAATCAGAACGAGAGCGTTGGCGGCTTTAGGTCGTCGAGCTTTTGCGAAACGGCCGAACCAGCAATTTTGGAAAGTATAGAATCGCTCTCAATCTCTTAATCCCTTGTTGTTAGGGTTATGTCTGTTAATACATTATATAGGATGTCTTAACGGTCGAAATTATCATAAGTAACGAAACATGGACCAATCCTGTGGGGTGGAATTAAATTCAGGCCGATTCTGGACTTAGAGAAATTTTCTGGAAAAGGAAGTACTTAGTTCTCGAGAGGTCGAAATAGTTCTCGAGAACTATGTACCGACCTTTTGAAAACTATGGTAGGATCTTGATCACTGAACTTCTGGAAATGGCCTTGGACTTCTTGAGAACTTGGAATTATAGTTCTCGAGAACTATGCTTACTTTTCGAGAACTTTACTTAGAGTCAATTGCTAAAGACAAATTCTGAACTGAAAACTTCTCGAGAACTTTATTAAGAAGTTCTCGAGAACTCTATCGACTTCTCGAGAACTTCTAGTCTAGTTCTCGAGAACTTAGCTAGAGTACAGTTCCTGAAGAGAAGGGCAGAACTTTTCGAGAGCTAAGGAGTACTTCTCGAGAACTTCTATAGTAGTTCTCGAGAACTTTGTTAACCTCTCGAAAATTTCTACTTAGAGGAATTCTAGCTGTCCTGACTTCTCGAGAAGTAAAGTCTGAGCCTCTCGAGAACTATGTACTACTTCTCGAGAACTTTGAAGGAACTTCTCGAGAGATGGAATTAGATTTTTTTTTTAAGAATTCCATATAACATCTCCTTTTGGTCTTGTCTCCATCTTGTGCTCCAAAGTTTGAATATGAAGTGTTTCCCAATTGAGAGGCTACACATGAGTCAACACCTTGGATCACCCAGTGAGGGATTACACTGAGTGGTCCTGTGTTCCTGACCCACTGTAGACTAACATTGGTCTACACTTAGAACTGAGAATCTGCAAACACATAACTAGAATACACATGTCAAATACACCTTAATTCATCTTAGTGCAAAGGGTGACTTCATGCAAATCTGGGTTATTGTGGAGACAATGCCCAACAACAATCGATTTATGAAATCGATACGTAATTTTTAGGAATAAATCTAAGGACTTAAAACGAAATAATGTAAACATTTCTACTCAAAACACAAAATAAGCACGAAAGAAAACACTTGAATTTGAAATCTAAGCTATGAAGGAAAACACAAAAATGAAAGAACTGAAATTCAATCTCTACCCAAATGGGTAGAGAGGAAATAAAAACATAAATGCAAGTTCTACCCAAATGGGTAGACGTGCAATAAATGCATGTGTGTGAGCTCTACCCAAACAAGTAGAGGGGAAATAAATACCATGCTTACATAAAACAATCTATTTTTTAATTGAAAACTATTACAAGACTTAAAAAAATTATATAAAAGAAAATTAAAAATTTTCAAAAATATAAAAATCTAAACCTAAAACATGAAAAAGTTTAAAAGGGGTGGAAGACCACCCAAAAGTGGGTAGTCCAAGAGAGATAATTATATACTAGGGGGGGGGGGTAAGGTTCTATTTATAGGCAAAAATTGGAAGTACACGCCCTTGTGACATTGTGTGTGCTCAACAAGCCAGGCACGAGAACAACTGGAATTCTAGAATCTTGTAGAAGAGCTGACATGGTGAACACGAGCGTGACTTCTGGTCACGAGCATTTACTTTGGGTGTGTACTTGGTTTCTTACTAGAAATTAGCCGAGAGTTTGGAACTTGATGAATTAAGCTTACACACCCCATATCACGGGCATGATAAGGGGGTGTGACCTAACAAAAAATTTACTTTAGCCCAAAATTTGCAGAATAACCTGCAAAACACAAAACAAGGCTAAGTTAGATCACAAGATATAAAATAAAGCATTTTTTATGTATTTACATAATATATTACTATTTTTATTTAAATACTATACTTAAACTATCATATATATATATATATATAATTTACTACTCATCAAATACCCTCATACTTAAGCTTTTGCTATTTCAGAGCACAAATAAGAGAAATATGTATAAGGAATTTTGAAATTTCAAAATAAACTAAAATTATATTTAAATCAAAAGTAAGATAAAAACAAACTTTAGAGATTATAGAAGTATGTCCTACACTATGATAATGATTTAAGAAGAGCAAAATTTTTTTGCCAAAAGACTTCTTTAAGTTAGCTAAATAACAAATAATAATTGCAATCATTAGCGACAAGATTAAACTAGAATTATAAAAACATTAACCTTTTAAAAATTTATAAGCAAAAATGAAACCTACTAAATACGCTCTCCCAAAAATTTAATTTATTTTTTAGCTTCAATTAAATTGGCCAAGGGGGTTTAAACTTGACATATGAAGAGATTCTTAATTTGAGGTGGTAAAGTTTATCCTCTCACCCCACTCAATTTCTACTTGATTTATATATATTTTAGGAAACAAAAATCTTATTTCCATGACAAATAATCTTTTAGAATTCTTTCTTCAAAATAACCCAAAATGTATATGTTTAGGAGCACACTGTCCATGTCATAAAATCTTTTACTAAAAATGGGTGCATATGTTAGGGAATGAATTCTTATTCCCAAAATATATGATCTTTTAATGCATCTTTTATTTTGGTAGGGGAAGGGTAATGGGTAAGAGTTTGAAAGAAATGCTAAATTTATAAAATAAAACAGTTTGAGAGCAACTTTAGTAGCTTAAATATTCCAAAGTTTCCAAAAATTTGAAGTAAAGATAATTAAAGTCTAAAGATTTTTTTCCTACATAATATAACAAGTGGCAATTTAAAACTAACGAGAAGTAGTGCTAAAACAAATTTCTTTAATTAAATTAAAATCATAAAGTACTTCTTAAAACTAAATTGCCTAACAATTTATGTCTACCAAACTATGAAAAAAATAAAGATTTTATGAATAAAAATAATGGAAATGCTCATAAATAAACTCAAACTAGCCCTGAAAGTAGCGAAAATGCTAAGTAGGGGTTTTATTATATTTTTGGATTTTTTTTGAATTTCTTACAATTTTGTTTTTGGAAATTTTTAAGTATGATCTTTTTTTTGGATTTTTGCTTAATATATACATACAAATACTTAAGAAAAATAATATAAGAAGAAACTTAAGTTTATTAATAATTTTTTTGATTATTTCTTGTACTTCTCAAGGTATACCTGGTGAATGGTTCTTGAGATACTAGGAGATGCAATGAGATGACATCCCAAACCTACCTTTCCAAGAAATTAAAATTTTGAAAATTTCATAGTTTTTTTGCATTTTAATTTTCTAATTTACAGTAAAGGAATTTTTTTTTTACAAAAGGGAAAACACAAAAAATTGACAAGTGAAATCATTTCTACTTATACACTATAATAAAGGCAAGCGTACCAATCGCATATAACACATGATATGAAAAATATATCAAGGTCGTATTTAGATTCGGGTCCGTCGAATACTTCTACTTCAAAAAAACTAAGCTATTATTTTATAGGAATGAAAAATGAAAGAGAAGTTAAACTAAAATTAAATGCAAAAATAGAAGAAAACTAATACTTGAATAAAATGCACTTTGAGATGAAAGTAAAGGATAAATTATTATGCTATAATCTATTCCTTGACCATGGATATTCCCAAATTATGAACTCACCTCTCTCGAGGACTACACACACCTGAGATTAGGAAAATTAACTGAATTCTCATTCTATAATTAATAACCTAAAACTCATTTTAAGAGGAGAATCCCGCTATATGATTTGACTCATATTTAGAAGATTTACGTCATCCTTTCTCGAGGGTGTGATTAACTCTTTTTATTCCATAGCCATGCACGACCCTCTCAGCTAACTAGATACAAAAATTGATACCAAAATTCATAATCGATTAATGTAATCGATACATAATTTTCAGGAATAAATCAAAGGAGACTTAAAATGAAATAGCGTAAATGATAATTTCAACTCAAAACTCAAAATAAGTAAGAAAGAAAATACTTGAAATTGAAATCTAAGCTATGAAAAAATGGAAATGAAAGAACTGAAATGCAAGTTCTTCCCAAATGGGTAGAGAGGAAATAAAATTATAAATGCAAGTTCTACCCAAGCAGGAAGATGGGAAATAAATGCATGAGTGTGAGCTCTACCCAAATGAGTAGAGGGGAAATAAATACCATGTTTATATAAAACTAACTATTTATTTATTAAAAACTATTACAAGACTTAAATGGAATTACATAAAATAAAATAAGAAAATTACAAAAATCTAAAAATCTAAAACTAAAACATGAAATGGCTGAAAGGGGTGGAAGACCACCCAAAAAGTGGGCAGTCTAAGAGGGAGAATTACTAAGGGGGTTGGGTTCTATTTTTTGATAAAAAAATAGAAGTTCATGCCCCTAGGTCATGGGCTTGACTTGGGGGCATGACATTGGGTGAGCTTAGCAAGCTGGGTATGGGAACAACTGGACTTCTGGAATCTTCTAGAAGGGCTGATGTGGTAACATGGGTATGACTTTTGGTCACAGGCGTGTACTTTCTTTCTGGCTAGAAATTGACTGAGAGCATGGAAATTGATGAATTAAGCTTACACACCCCATATCACGGGCGTGACATGAGGGTGCGACCTAACAAAAAATCGGCTTTAGCCTAAAATCTACAAAATAACCTGCAAACACAAAACAAGACTAAGTTAGATCATTAGATATAAAACAAAGCATTTATTTATGTATTTACATAATATATTACTATTTTTATTTAAATACTATACTAAAATGTGTTGGAATATTTCCCTCAATATTCCAGGATTTGAAGAAGTGTCTCTTACAATGATAACTACATATTGTCTTTAATGATAAATCTATTTGAATATGTGCATGTCAACTTTCTCATGTTGATAAACCAATCTCAATAGGTCCTTAGATTTGTTTAGAGCATAAGTAAACTCACTTATGTCTCTAATTTTTGTCTAAGTGAAGAGTTGTTGAAGTTCTAGACGAATCACTTTGATAAGAAAAGAGGGCTCGACGATATCGTTGCGTATGTTGGCTGCATCAAGACAATATTGTTTTGTAGGAACATTATCAAAATGATATCACCTTAACAACCTTATTATTCTTTGAGTGCTTAGGTTAATGTGACTTCAAATTTGCGGAAGCGCAGAAAAATGATGTCAACTCAATTCTTTCTTATCCATACTCAAAATGATAGGAAGTGCATCAAGACGATACCAAGACATATAATGAAACTTGGTATATGAAAAGATTATTGATTTGACGTGATAAATTTTATCCACTCACCCCACTACATTTTTATTTGATTTGTTGATGTTTTAGAAAATGAAAATCTTATTTCCATGACATATAATCTTTTAGAATTCTTTTTTCAAAATAACCCAAAATGTATGTATTTAGGAGCACACTCTTCATGTCATATAATCTTTTACTGAAATTATATGCATACGTTAGGGAATGATATCTTATTCCCAAAACGTATGAACTATTAATGCATCTTTTATTTTGGTAGAGGAAGGGTAATGGGTATGGGTTTAAAACAAATGTTAGGTTTATAAAATAAAATAGTTTGAGAGCAACTTTAGTAGCTCGAATATTCCTAAGTTTCCAAAAGTTTGAAGTAAAGATAATTAAAGTATAAATATGTTTTTCTAATATAGCAATAAGTAGCAATTTAAAGCTAACGAGAAGTAGTGCTAAAACAAATTTCTTTAACTAAATTAAAATCATAAAGTACTTCTTAAAACTAAATCACTTAACAAATTAAATCTAACAAACTATGGAAAAAATAAAATTTTTAGTAAATCAAAAATAATAAAAATGCTCATAAATAAACTTAAACTAGCCTTGAAAATATCACAAAAACTAAGTAGAGGTTTTATTATATTTTTGGATTTTTTCTAAGTAATTTGCATTTTATTCGTTTTTTTTGAAATTTTGAAGTACGATCTTTTTTTTTGAATTTTTTCTCAATATATACAAACTAATACTTAAGAAAAATAAAATAAAAAGTAACTTAAGTATTAATATTTTTTTATTATTTCTTGGACTTCCCAAGATATACGAGGTGAAGGGTTCTCGTGGTAGTAGGAGATGCGATGAGATGACATCCCAAACCTCTCTTTCCAAGAAATTAAAATTTTGAAATTTTATAGTTTTTTTTGCATTTTAAATTTCTAATTTATAGGAAAGGAAAAAGCTTTTAAAAAAAGAAAAACACCCCCACACTTAAAGCTCAACATTATCCCCAATGTTGAAAAGTAAATATGAAGAAATATAAAAACACGATGCATAAAGGAAATATTTACACCACAATATAAAGTAAAATATACAGAAATATAAATATACATGTGGGAAGAGGGCACATCCTGATTTGGAGATGAGGGTGGCAGCACAAGCACCTGCAAAATATGTTAAAACAACAAAATAATAAAACTATATAATAACAAAGCATTTAAATAAGATAACAATTTTTTATTAATTTTTTCATGTTTTACTTTTTTTTGATTTTTTTAAACTTAAAGAAAATAATGCAACTTATTTTTTATATACTAAAATTAACTATGTAAAAAAACAAAATAACTAGTACAAAACAAAAGAAGAAAAATATTTTTGTTTTAATTCTCATTTTTCATTTTATTTTTGATGTTAAAATTAATTTTAGGATTCCCGAGATATTCTCGATGAAGGGCTTGCAAGGGATTAGGAGATGCGATGAGATGAACCCCAAATCTCCCTCCAAAAATTTAATGATAACAAAATTTGTTTTAGAGGCGGAAAAAAAAAAGAAAAGGATAAAATCAATAACGATTTTTTTTTCAAAATATCGCCAAAATATTCTCGGACAATGTTGGGAAAAATTTGATGAATACAAATTAGTTATTATTTATACTCTAAGATAAAGGCAAGCGCACCTATCACTTATAACACAAGATATAAAAAAACATATTAAGGTCGTATTTAGACTCAGGTTTATTGAATACTTCTACTTCGAGAAAACTAAGCTATTATTTTATCGGGATGAAAACTGAAAGAGAAGTTAAACTAAAATTAAATGCGAAAATAAAGAAAACTAAGACTTGAACAAAATGCGCTTTGAGATGAAAGTAAAAGATAAATCATTATGCTCTAATCTATTCCTTAGCCGTGGAAATTCCCAAATTATGAATGCACCTCTCTCGAGGAATACACACACACACCTGAGATTAGGAAAATTAACGAATTATCATTCTATAATTAATAACCTAAAACTTGCTTTATGAGGTGAATCCCCTATAGGATTTGTCTCATATCCAGAAGATTTATGCCATCCTCTCTTGAGGGTGCGATTAACTCTTTTTATTTTTGAGCGATCAATTCGTACGCACGAGCCTCTCGACTAACTAGATGCAAAAACCTATACAAAAATTTATAATTGATTAATGAAGTCGATACTTTTTTCAGGAATAAATCAAAGGAGACTTAAAATGAGAATGATATAAACAATAATTTCAACTCAAAACTATAAATAAGCAAGAAAGAAAATACTTGAAATTGAAATCTAAGTTTTGAAGGAAAACACAAAAATGAAAGAACCAAAATGCAATCTCTACCCAAACGGGTAGAGAGGAAATAAAAACATAAAAGCAAGTTCTACCTAAATGTGTAGAAGAAAAATAAATGCATGAGTATGATCTCTACCCAAATGAGTAGAGGGAAATAACTAGCATACTTATATAAAACTAACTATTTATTAATTAAAAACTCTTACAAGACTTAAAATAAATGACATAAAAGAAAATAAGAAACTTACACAAAATATAAAAATCTAAGCCTAAATATGAAAGGCAGAAAAAGGGTAGAAGACCACCCAAAAAGTGGGCAGTCTAAGAGGGAGAATTGCTAAGGGGGTCATGTCTTATTTATAGACAAAATTTGGAAGTACACCCCCCAGATCTTGGGCATGACGTGGGGGCGTGACATTAGGTCTGCTTAGCAAGCTGGGCATGGGAACAACTAGAATTCTAGAATCTTCTAGAGGGTTGATGTGGCAAACACAGGCATGACTTCTAGTTACGGGCGTGTACTAGGGGCGTGTACTTCGTTTCTTGCTAGAAATTGACTGAGAGCATGAAAATTGATAAATTAAGCTTACATGCCCCATGTCACGAGCTTGACATGCTGCATGACCTATCAAAAATAATCGAATTTAACCCAAAATCTGTAGAATAACTTGCAAAATACAAAACAAGACTTAGTTAGATCACAGGATATAAAACAAAACATTTATTTATGCATTTACAAAATATATTACTATTTTTATTTAAATACTATACTTAAGCCATACTATATATATAATTTATTACTCATCACCGATGCAGATAGCCAATCCAGTGAGCGTTGCTACCCTAACTGTATTAGCTTCGACACTTCCCATTCTAGAAACACTAAGCTTATTGAGGGACTCCCCCTCAGCTTAAGCTCGAATTTTAACTGCCTTTTTTGCTACCTATGTGACTTCCATTCAGTTTCTCCCAATTGAGAAGTGCATGACTTAATTCCTTTATTTTACTTCCTTGTGATCTTAGATTGTATAGTCCCCCGATCTTCCTATTGTCCAAATACTTTATTTGGTTAAATAGTATTTAGACATACCTACAAAGATAAGATTACCTTTTCTTAGGAACCTAAGTGTTCCTGGGTCCTAGATTCTTGTTAACACTATTCGTAGGAATAGATTTTTTGAATAAAGAAATTATTTGTTGAATTAACACTCATTGCTTGAGACACTATTGGATTATACTAATTCTTTAAGGCAAAGTGACCCATCTTACCACATCACCAACACTCATATCTTTTGTATCTTCACTTCTAGGCAGTTTTGGTGGAGAGGGTGTATGTTCATGCTCATAGGAGAAGGATTTGGCATTCTTTACATTTCTTCGAGCTATCAGGTGGCTGTGTGCATGATGGTAAACATATTACACATGCACATGATTTCTCTTTGGAAGTGGCCTTGGAGAAATGACCCTTTTCCTGCCTTTAGGCAGTGTTGGAGCTGGGGTACCAAATACAAAATGAACGTAAGACCCATTTGTATTTTTGCATGGAGAATGTTAGTGAACAACCCAAGATCCCTTCTTCCTCTCCAGTGAGGAGCTCTTCGAGCCCCACTAGAGAACAACATTTTCCTTTTCTGAGTGGGAAAACCATACATACTTCAATGGTCATAGATGTTGGATGACAATAATACCTTTTGGAAGGTAGTTTGTTGCACTTGAGCTTTCCCATTTTACCATTCTTTGACTCAGCCTTTTTGTTAAATCCAACACCACCTTTACTGGGCAGAAAAGCTATCAATGATAGGCAATACCATTTGTGTCTTGGAAAATTTAACTACTAGCATCCTCTCATTGAGGAGTTTTTTTTTAAGATCCATAATGATCTTTTTTCTTATTGCTTATTGTTTCATTTTGGATGATTGAGATCCCTTGAACTTTTTGAGTTCTTTTCTCATTTGAGTCAGCCTTTCAACCATCTCATCATACTCAAACTTAGCAAGTTTCGGAGATTCAATCTCCTCAGCTTGCCTTTTGCAAACTTCTTGCTTTTTTTCAGTGCTTCCAAGAGAGCACTGAAATTCTTTGTTTCAAAAGTAGCTATACACCTAAATGGGGGGACGGTGAATAGGTTTCTTAGTCTTTTTGACTACGTTTTGATTTAGTGTGATGAGTGTTAATTATTAAGTTAGCTTTCAAGAATGAGACACAACACACCAGGATTTATAGTGGTTCCCCAAGGTATATGTACATCCACTGTCCCTCCCACCTTTCTAACAGTGTGTTAGACAAGAAATTTTCTCCAAACTCAGCTCAATGTGCTTACAACACAGATCCCTCAGGATCTCTCAGACTTCTTTCAAGTCCTACCTCAGGACACAACCCTACAACTCAGAGTAAGTTCTACTCCTACAGCTCAGTGATCCTCTAGATCACCTACCTCAGGTACCACAAGATGCCCTATAATTCAGGCTAGAAGTTAGCCATACACTTAGATAATATCTCATACAACTCAGATATGACTCAGATCCTACCTCAGGCACACAAGCCCTACCCACTCAGATTCACAACTGAATCTTACTACTCGGCCTTTATAATATAGGCTTACAACTCAGATCAATAAGATCCTACAAAAAGAGTAGAAGTTTTGTTGATGTTTTGCTCTAGAGAAACACTCCTCAGAGCATTCTTTTCGGCTGAGTGAACTCAGCCCTACATCTCCACAACACCAAGTATTAGATCTTCAGTAGTTTAGCTTTTCTGAGAAGACAATGCAGAGCCCTGTACCTTCAAGCCTTTGATGTAATAGTAATGTGTTTGGCCTAGAAGATGAATGACAACCTGAAGTAGCTCTGCAACTTGTTCTTGTTCAAAAGACAAGATTTCTGATCTTGCTGTTGAAGACAGATTAATGCTTCTGCTGTGCTTTTATTTCTTCAACAACTAACTTCTATTTGTTGATCACAAACATACTATAAGAGCAAGTTCTTAGCAATCTTCCACTTTGAAATGAGGGATAGATCTTATCTTTACTCTAGAGGGGGGGGGGTGAATAGAGTATTAAAGAATTTATTAACTTATTTTAAAGCAAATTAAAAGTTAGCGATATATATAAGTATAAAGAGAAATATCACAACACACAAAACAAAAATAAAGGCAAACCAGACGATACAAGGAATTTATAGTGGTTCCCCAATAAACTTGGGTACATCCACTCTTCTACCACCCTGGTAGGAATCCACTACAGTTTTTAATCAGTGCCCCCACCACAAGTTTTTTGCTCAGGTGCCCTGTCACCACAAGATCTATTTTTCTAAGGGAGATCTAATAACCCTTTGAGCTTTTGATCAGGTGCCCAAAAACCAATCTCAAGTCTTTTGATCAGGTGACTTGTGAACCAAGAAGGCTAACTTTTGAAGGGAGTCACACCCTGTACACAGTTGGATGAAATAAACAAAAGTTGAAGATGTTCTTCTCTGTCAATAATCTGAGAGAAGACTAGTGGATCTGATGTTGAAGAGAAAGCTCCCCTGATGGTATGAAGTTTGTGATCAGGTGAGGGAGTCCTTTCTTCTCAGGTGCAGGCCTTCTTAAAAACTTCTCCTTCCAATAGATATATCTGAGAGATTGTGAAGTTGATCTCAGAATGAAGATTGTTTGCTAGAAAAATTGAGGCAGATGAAGAACAATGTGTATGAGAACTGTGTTGTTCTTTACTGAATACTTTTCACTGATTCACTCATCTTGTAATTATTATTTTCTTGATTTCTTTTTATCTTTTGAAAAATTACTTTATATATGATTTCAGATTCAAAAGCCATTTGAATTTAAATTCTTTCCTGAAATCCTCTGCATAAATTCTGGGATCCTGAACGGCTAATTTTGTCTTCAATGCATTTCCCTAACTATCCAGTAAATATGGTAGAATAATAACTCTGTGAAAACCATAATTAATGCTGCCAGGTAACAACTATATTCTTGAGTAATATTGAGCATTAATTATTAGAGCATTACCGACTTAATATAGAATTTGAAATCAAACTGATAGTCGATCTGAGAAGCTGCAGAGAGGATAGGTCAAACAAACCTGGAAGGAGTTAGTCGAACTCAACATTGAAGTCATCGACTTGAGCGCTCAAGTTCGTCGAACTAAGAAATCTCCTTTGTCGAGTTGAGCTCCAAGATCGTCGCGCTGAAAATATACTTGCCAATCTTAGCTCCAAGTTTGTTGAACTAAGATAGTCATTGGTCGAGCTGAACTTCTGATATGAGATATTAGTTCATCGATCTTAGCTGGACTTTGGTCGAGCTCAACTCAGATAAGGAACTTTGAGTTCGTCGATCTGAGATCGTCGATCGTCGAGCTGAGTTCAGCTATTGTCGAATGACTTTCTTGCAATCAATTTAACTGCTTTTCCATTGAAGTCTTCTGTCTTTAAAGTCTTCTGAAGTAGAGAACTGACAGTCTAAGTAGGTGCTGCTGACTTTGACCCTGAAAAACCTATGACCCTAGACTATACATGACGGGTCATCTAAACAAACCTAATAGTGAACCTAGCCCAAATCATAAGTAGGGTTCCAACATACTTAGTCGAGAGGAAGAAGATGACCAAAAAACTCTTTTGTTCTTTCTCAGGACTAAACTTTTGTATCCCGCCATCCAATGGCTCTTTGTGCAGTATGGACAACCCAGAGTTGGTAACTGCAATACTTCTTTTGCATTAAATGTTGTTCTAAAGGCATGCGATGCCTTATGTCATCTAGCATGCAAATCCCACGACATTTTGAATTCTTGATGACGTCAGTATGACTCAGCGCTTGTGAAATTGGTAATTTCCAGACAATCTGCATAGGCGTTGAGTAAAGCCTTGTCACTCAATGCAGAAACACTTAGCAGAATTCTGATTCTTGAGGCGTCGAGTGAATCTTCAACACTCAACTCTTTTGGCATTTGCAGTCCAATCGTTATGGCTTTGAGTGATCCTTCATCACTCAATGCTTCTAGACTTGGTTGAAATTTCCCAGCATGAAGGCATTAAGTGTAGCTTCTATACTCAATGCTTATGACTTTGCATGTGTCCTTGATACGGCGTTGAGCGGCCAGCCTTCACTCAGTGCATCTATACTTAGATAGAATTTCTATTAAGTAGGCATTGAGTGAACTGTCTTCACTCAACGCTTCTGTCCTTAGCCAAAATTCTAGTCAACAATACTGAGGCTTTGACTGCAGTATGTTCTATCAATGCTTTTGCTCTTCTGGAGTTGAGTGAAGGGAGTTCACTCAACGCTTTTGGACATAGCCAGTTTTCTGCATATTCAGCAACCTCTCTTGGGTATAACAGTCATTATGACACTGACAACCTATCAAATTAATGTAAATAATACAACCTGCATACAATGAACTTTGAGAATATATTAGATTCATCCATGTATATATTATTGACTTGTAGGCCTTCGTCAAATCTAGGATATTGTGATCAATGGACCCAACAATCTCCCCCAATTTGAAGAAGTCAGAACCCTAGTCAATAATATACACTATCATATATAAAAGATAAGTATTCATAGAATTTAAGAGCAGAAAAGGATACATACAAACAAAAATATGATTATATTGTTGGGTCCATTGCCCATAATGTCCTGGATTTGAGTGAAGTCAATCTTATCAATAATATACACATATCAGTAGATGACTATGATAGGTCAGGTATCCTAAGGGCCGAGTCAGGAAAACACTTACCTAAGGTGTGGGATGACAAAAATCTGTCTAAGTCCATAGGCGTTGAGTGAAGGAACATCACTCAACGCCAGATGACTTATAGTGCTGAGTGTAGCCTATATTGTCATAGCCTAAGTTGGAATGAGCTGAAATATGGCTAAGTCCACAGGAGTTGAGTGAAGTCAACTCACTCAACACCATACTACTAAAGAAAAAGTTGGCTAAGTGTTTTGGTGTTGAGTGATGAATATACACTCAACGCCATACAACAAAATGGCTGTAAGTTGAACTAAGTTCAGAATTCGTCGAACTGAGTTCAAAGTTTGTCGAGCTTAGCTCACCTTTCGTTGAGCTAAGTTCAGATCTTGAGATTCTGAGTTCGTCGAGCTCAGTTGAGAGTTCATCGAACTGAGTTCAAAGTTCGTTGAGATCAGATTCACCATTCGTCGAACTCAGTTCAAAGTAAGACAGTCTAAGACCAGCCGTTTTAAACACAAAAAATTTGGTTAATGCAAAAAGTATTGAGTGAGGCTTACTCACTCAACGCTCTCAATGCCTTTATGCAGAAATGAGTAAAAGCTGGTAGCATTGAGTGAGGCATGTTCACTCAATGCTCTCAACGCTTAAGTCGCTGAAGAAGCAAAAATTTGGTTAAGGCAAAAAGCGTTGAGTGGAGGTTACTAACTCAACGCTGTCAACGCCCAGCAAAGATAGTATTTTTTCTAAGGGGTTTGGCGTTGAGTGATGCTTACTCACTCAACGCCAAGCAGCTGAAAGCTGATAAAGCAAATTAGCATTGAGTGAAGCTGGATCTCTCAATACCTAGTGTCAGACTTTATATTCTAAGTAGTTTGGCGTTGAGTGAAGGTTACTCACTCAACGCCAAGAGACAGTACATCTGTCTAAGTGTTTTGGTGTTGAGTAATGCTTACTCACTCAATGCCTATTCTCTGATGCTCGATTTTGGCTAAGTCCACAGGTACCGATGTCAGCAAAATCGACAAAATCAACTAAGGTCAATTCAGACATGGGGAAGCTACACTACACGATAAAACTTGTCGTGAAGCTACTGTACGTCTTCTTCCATTAAAGCAAGGCGTAGCTGGAAGATGTAGGTGGAGCCCACCGATCTCTAAGAGCCGTTGATAGGAGAACTACAAAAGGAAGAGATAGGGACAAGACAATGACAACTTTTAGGGCATATAATATTCAAAAATAGGGCAGCCATCTTCATCTTCTTTGCCATTACTGCATGTCAAAAGCCTTAAGCTCTCCAGCAAGAAAAGTTCAGTTAGCTGTACAAGTCTCCATATACCACAGCAGATTCAGAATCAGTTCTGAAGAAAGAAGAACCTTCATCCTTTAGCAAGTTCAGTGAGCTGTTTGAAGACTCAAGATCAAAAGATTTTTAGCCTTCAAGAGCAAGTTCAGAAGTTATCTTCTGAGTTCCTCCAGCAAATTCTTTTCCTACTGTGTGGAGAGTTGGAGCAGAATTTTTTTTTCTGCTCAAGTTATAGACACAGAGAAATTTCTCTGTGTCAAAGTAAATTAAACTATTTCTTTTTGTAGGATCCTTCTAGATCTGAGCTGTAGGACCTTTGGGTCTGAGGTAGGGAAAATTTTCCTGAGCTGTAGGAGAGTGCTACTCTCTAAGGTAGGTGAGTTTTACTCACTGAGTAGTAGGGCAGTTTTGCCTAAACTGGAGGAGAGTGCATCTCTCTGAGTTGTAGGAGCAAGCTTGCTCTGAGGTAAGGCTATCCTCCATAGCCTGAGTGGTAAGGCTTAAGTGCCCGAGGTAGGTGATACTTGTATCACTGAGTGTAGGCCTCTGTGGCTGAGGTATAAGTCTTGGAGGAGACATATAGATCCTGAGGGATCTGAGGTGTAAGCTCCTTGGAGCATTGGTTTGGGGAAGTGACTTGACTAACAGGAAGTTAGCAATGTGGGAGGAGAGTGGATGTACCCATAATTTTTGGGAACTACTATAAAACACTTGTATTCTTTTCTGTGTTTTCTTTTATTTTCTTAATTGCAGGTGCTAAGGACAAGCTCTAGATCACTCTAAGCTGAAAGCTAAAAGAAATAAACAAGTGATTTGAGAAGACGATCAAAAGACCTAGGCAAACCTATTCACCTCCCTCTAGGTTACTAGCTACCTTGAAAATAAGATCTTTCAAGTGGTATCAGCGGAAGGTTACTCAAAAAAGATTTAACAATCTGAGTGATCCTTCAAGGTAGCTGCTGCTATGTGGTCATGGGCTCAAGAGAGAGCTAGAGAGAGCTGAGTTCTATGAAACTCCCCATCTACAAAAAAGGAGCAGTTTGGAATATGGAAGGAGAGGGTGAGGCTATTCATGGAAGCCTATGATCCAAGAATTTTTGCAACTGTTAGGGAGGGACCTATCATTCCTATGAAGGTCTCTTCTCTGGGTGCCAACATCCAGACACCAAAGACACTCTCTGAAATGACCAAAGATGAGGTCATATTAGCTGTCCTGGACAAGAGACTACAGAACATCATTGTTAGTATTGTGGATGACTCAACCTTCCTGAACTTGGTTCACTGACAGACCTCCAAGGAGATGTGGGACACCCCTGTGGTCTACCTAGAGGGTACTGATGAGGTAAAAGATAATAGGAAGTCTCTGCTCAACCAAGAGTATGAGGCTTTTAGGAAAATCCTGAAGGAGAACATAACTACTTGTTATGAAAGATTCTTCAGGATCATAAATGAATTGGAGACCTTTGGAAGGGTCTTCAATAATTATGAAATAAATGATAAGTTTCTCAGATCTCTCACTAGAGAATGAGAAACTAAGATCTGTGCCATAAGAGAGATGGGTAAGCTTGCTGACAGTCCTCCCCAAATATTATTTGGGAAGCTGCTTGAAAGTGAAGGGATAGATACTACTCTAGAGGGGGGGTGAATAGAGTAATCAAATTTTGCACAATACAAAACTTAACTGTCTACCCAACTCCCTTGGAGTGAAGTGCGGAATGAAGAGATTATAGATTTTGATTTAACCTTAAAGCCTAACACAAGTGATGTGCAAACACAAGCTAACTGTAATTACAGTTAAAGCTTGGAAAACCTAAACAGCAACTAGCAACCTAGTTATATCTATTCACAGCCACAGTACATGAATTAAACAGTTGAATCCAGACGACACAAGGAGATTTATAGTGGTTCCCCAAACAACTTGGGTACGTCCACTCTTCTACCCACACGGTAGGAATCCACTCAGGTTTTTGATCAGGTGCCCTGCCACCAACAGAATCTGATTCAGGTAGATTCAGAAACCCTTTAGACTTTTGATCAGGTGTCTAAAAACCAAGCATAGGTTTTTGATCAGGTGCCCTGCCACCAAGGGATACTTTTGAAGGGAGTAATAACCCTGTACAGGAGGGGGAAGAAGGTTAAGATGTCTTCTCTATTTTACAACAGATTAGAGAAGCACAAAAAGCTTGCACTGAGCTAGAATGCTCTAAAGAATCAAGGCTCCCCCTGGCTCAAAGATGTCCAGGTGAAGTCTTGCTTCAGTGCAGAAAACTCTTCAGAAGGTTCTGAAGGAAAGAGCTACAAGAAGAAAGTAAACAATAAAAAGAAACAGTCTTCAAGCAGCAATCTTCTTCTTCTTCTTCTTCAAAGAAACTCTGAGTTGAACTTCCTGAAAGCAGGAGAACTCAGGTGAAGAAGAGATGAAGATCTTAACACTTCTCAGATAGATGGAGTTTGCTGAGAGCAGGAAGCTTGAGCTTGATGAAGGCTTGAGTGCTTTTGAATATGTGTGTAACACTTCTGTTAACTAGCTACAATCCTTCTGCAAAGGATTCTTTAAATATTAGCAGCAAGCAACGGCTCTCTTCCATTTGAATTCATGTCTTCTTGTGAGCCTTGAGACCTGGGCTGTAAATATCAAGAAGACAGAAATATCTCTGCAGCAATACATTCCATAAAAAGGAATAAATCTCTTTCTAAGAAGCTGCAGGTTTAAATCAAATAAACAGAGGACTAAATAAAGTCACATCAGAAATAAACTCTTTATAGCAAAGAAGAAGACTTTTCAGTCCAACGGCTATAAAGGGGTTGACAGCAGATAAAGTAATTTAAATAGACAGCTAATAAGACAAACAACTTTATCTTAAAAGATTTGAACTCAGGCAAATAGAATGAAGTAAATAATGCCTGGAAACTTTATCATACAGCTTGAAATAATGTGCCAGAAAATGTATTAAATAATTAAATATAATAAATAAATACAAAATACACAAGCAGGCAGAAAGCGTCGAACGACCTTCGGAGATCGTCGACCGACGCACGGAGATCGTCGATCTATCGGGCAGATAGTCGAACGATCCAGATAGTCGACCTATCGAAGAAGATAGTCGAACTACCCCGGGAGATAGTCGATCTATCAGAGCAGATAGTCGAACTACCAGATAGTCGATCTATCAGGACAGATAGTCGAACTATCAAGCGCACAGAGATAGTCGACCTATCAAGCAGATAGTCGACCTACCTCAGAAAACAGATAGTCGACCTATCAACAGATAGTCGACCTATCAACGCAGAACAGATAGTCGACCTATCAACAGATAGTCGAACTATCAGCGCAGAACAGATAGTCGACCTATCAACAGATAGTCGACCTATCAGCGCAGAACAGATAGTCGACCTATCAAGCAGATAGTCGAACTACCAGCGCAGAACAGATAGTCGACCTATCAACAGATAGTCGAACTACCAGCGCAGAACAGATAGTCGACCTATCAAGCAGATAGTCGAACTACCAGCGCAGACCAAGGCGTCGACCAACTGATAGACGATCGTCGATCAGTCGATAGACGATAGTCGAACGGCGTTCGACTATGGTCGAACGAAAAAACTACTTAACCAAATTCTCAATTTGGAAAAGCGAGGACTCTATAGCTAGACTCCTAACCATTGACCATAGATATTTCTTGGGTCAAGGAGCACAAAGGAGAGGACTAAACTCAAATCAAACTAGGGTACCAACAATCTCCCCCTATTTGAGTTAAGTCTCTCACAAACTAAAAACAGCTAGCAATAGAATATTAAAAATAATTTAAGCAAAAATAAATAACAATAAACTGGCAGATTATCAATCAGATAGATAAATATAACACAGCAGTTAAATAAACTATTATGAATCTTTAGAGTCAGGTAATGGATCAGAAGAACTAGAGACAAAAGAAATTTTTCGAAGAGGGTCATCTGATTCCTTCTTTGACATCTTCAGATCCTGAGCTCCAAGAATCTTTAGCTCTGAAGCTCTGGGAACAACAGCTTCAGGATGTTTTTCCATGTACTTTGCTGGATCAAATATCTCAGGATTGACTTGGAATTTCTCAAATTCTTTCTTTCTATATGCTGACATTGTAGTAAAACCAGTTGTATCTTTACCTTCAGCTCTTGCTTTTCTTATTTGGGCTGCCCCTACAAGCTCTTGAAAGCGAGCCATCCTAAAATTAGGATCGAGCTCAGGATTTTCATATACTGGCTCTGGAGAAGCAGCATCAGCTATTATATCTAGATAAAACATTAGAAAACTTAGCAAAAGGAACTTGCTAGAAGGTTTTAAAACACTGTAAACTATTTACCTTTTGAAATACATTTCTCAGATTGAACTGGAGAAGGAGGTGGGGAAAAAGTTGGTCTTTGGGCCACAACCTCCTTCATCTGTCTTTGAGATCCAGAGAAAGATTTTCCTTGAAAACTTTGATGCCCTTGTCTAGGCTGGGACTGAGCAGACTCAGATTTTCCATAGGCAGCAGACTGATTTGCAGGTAGATTCCCAGAGGTTCCTGCACCGGAGGTGGAGGGGACCTTTGGGAGTCCATCTGGAGACTGGACTATCATACCTTTTAGTTCTCTTCCTTTCTTTTTGCTGATTTTTCGAAAACAGCATCCAATGCTTAAAATCTTTAGATTTGGGGTCAATGCCCTTCAGGATGTAGTAGGGAGTGTCATTGTCCTTATTTGGAGGTGGAGGAGGAGCTTTTCTCTTCTTAACAGCAGATTTCTTTTTCTTTGAATTTTCAGACACATCTGAATCAACATCATCATCAGAATTGGATGATGGAGGATTCTCATAGGGATCATAGGCTTCTGAGACAGCCTTTTCTTTAAGCTTTAATGCCGACTTCTCTTTTTCTTCTTCAATGACATCCATAGCCATAAGAGAGTCTAAATCTAATCCTGGAGAATCATCCCAGATGGATGACTTTTCATACTGCAAATCTTCTGATTTTTCTTGTAAAGATTTTACTCTTAAGTCCCAAGCAGCCCTTGCTTGAATTTCTTCCAAACTTAAAACAGGAGAATCAACTTTGATTTCCTCTTGATTTTCATCCTCTTTATCATCTAAAAACACATCCAATTCTGGATCTAATTGAGTATCAGAATCACTTGGAGCAGCCACAGAAACAACTGCTATTTTCTGGGCAGTTAAATCTTCTTTAATAATATCTGTAGAATTACGAATACATGTCTGCTAAATAAGCTTGAATCATACCTTCAAGGTATTCACATACTATCAAATTAATAGATTCATCGACAAAACGAATGAAAGAATTACCTTCATATTTAACCATCTCCCAGCATTCATTCAGATAATTAGTTATGATTCCTTCCAGGAGTCTGGCAATCATAGGAGAGGTTATATCTTCTAAGCATACTTTCACTGCAATTTCTGATAGCAGAATTCCATCTGATATTTCCTTCTCAGTCAAGACTGGAACTACAACTTGCTCAACTGGAGCAATCTCTTCCTCAGCTGGAGTTACCACATCCTCAGCTGGAACAATCTCTTTCTCAGCAGGAGCTGTCTCTTCTTGAACAGACATAACAACATCTGGAACTTCTTCTGGCTCAACTTGAGCAGATTCTGGCTGGACAGATAAGACAACATCTGGGGCTATCTCTATATCAGCTGGAGGGGAAGCAGGAAGGTCTGAGACATCTTCATTGAACATCTCCCCCTGCCTGATTTCAGTAGCTACTGAAACCAGGCCCCTAGAGGTAGATGGCTCAGCTGATTTGGAAATGGATTGGATGGAGGCAGTTAGACGGTCAATGGAGGCAGCAAGGGGAGCGATTGCCTCGTCAATCATGGTTTTGATCGACGGGGTAATCAGCTCCATGATGCGAATGATAATCTCAGGAGAGATTTCAACAGATGATGGATTAGAGGAGGATGGAACAGCAGCAGATATGGTAGATGTGCTGGGATGAGAAATATTGGGGACAGGGGATCGAACTGGGGTTGCAGCAGGAGAATGAGCAGGGGATGGAGAATGAACTGGGGAATTAACGGGAGATGCATGAGGAGTAAGAATTCTCTCTGCTCCTAACAAATCGAAACTAGGAGCAGATATCCTAGCCAGATATGCAGGGAGAGGAGAGACTGGAGGGGAAGAAGAAACAACCGTAGTTATTTCAGGTGCAGCAGAAGAAGAAGGTCGTACCTCAGCTGAAGTTGATGGTACTTCAACTGAGGCAGACGGCAAAGCAGAGGAGGAGGAAGGCAGAGCTGAGCCAGCTTCACTAGGTTGAGGAGCGACTGAAACAGTCCTTGTGTCCTCAGATTGTGCTGGAGCAGACTTCACGAACGTCCTCTTCCACTTGGAGAACAGATGAGGGTCCATCTTCTTGCTGGCATTGATGGTTGTTGCGGCAGAACTCAGCAGCTGGGGGAATTTCTCCTTCAGAAAAATACCTATAACCCTTCCGAGGGTAACTTCCTTCTTTCCATTCTTCTTCCTGATCAAATCAAACAGAACAGCAGCCCAATCGATTCTTTTACGATTGACAATTGCACACATAAGTGCAAATTGTTGCCTTGTTATGTTGTCATGGGCAGAGTGCTTTCCAAGGAGCACTTTTCCGACTACTTCAGCGAGAAACTTTATCTTGAAGGGAAAATTTACCTTGAGCAGCTTGGTGGGAATGCCTTCAGCATGTCCCAGCTCGACAAGCATCCTTCCGAACTCCTGAGCATCTTGCTCATAGTCTTCATCACCAATAACTAAACCGAAAACATCAGAAAGAACGGTCGGAGTCAGGGTAGCTTCTACTCCGCCGATGGTACCGATCATCGCTTCGTCTGTGGAAGACGACGTGAAAGCCCATTCTTTTATTTCTGGAATATTAATCTTGATCCTTTCAGACATCAGCTTCTCTAAACCTTGATCTTTGCAAAGCTGGAGAACTTCCACTATGCCGGCATCGCAACTGCTGAAAGCTTCGAAATCTACACTGAATCCGGCATCGAACTTGACGACGGCTAGAACAGCTGGAGAAATCGCCATTGATCTGCTGGAGAAACGCGAGAAGGAGGAGGAAGACGAAGGGGACGGAGCGGCAGAAAATCGCAAGCGGGAAAGCAGAATGCGAAAGGGCACGTTCCGTCGACGATAAAGCAACAGATCTTTTAACCTAGGTCGACTATCGGCTTTATATTGAACCGGATATAGTCGGTCTATTAAAAAGATCTTGACCCGATGGTCGAACGGTCGTTCGACGATCGGCTCAGAAGCAGAGTAGTCGGACAATCGTTCGACTATTTCTGGCTTCTCAAACAACAGGCTGTCGTCGTCCAGAGATCGACGATGAGCCCAAGCCGTTCGACGATGGTCGAACGTCGATCGACGATCTTCAAACAGATAAGCTATCATTAACCAGAGGTCGACGATAGGCTTAAACCGTTCGACTATCTTCGAACGTCGTTCGACTATCTTCAAACAGACCTCAACATAGGCAGATATCGTCACACTTAGTCTCGTCTATTGATCATGCCTAGTTGGACTAAAAAGAACAGATGCTTCTGTTCATCTAAAGGCTTGGTGAATATATCACCTCTCTGAAACTCAGTGGATATGAACTCAAGACAGATCTTGTTCTTTTCCACACAATCTCTCAGGAAATGGTGCCTAATCTCAATGTGCTTCGTTCTAGAGTGGTGCACTGGATTTTGTGCAATAGAGATAGCACTGGTACTATCACACATGATCTTGGTGTTCTTGTGTGAGTAACCATAATCCACAAGCTGGTTTTGAATCCACAGGATCTGTGAACAACAACTAGCAGCAGCTATATATTCAGCCTCTGCAGTTGAAGTTGAGACAGAAGCCTGCTTCTTACAGAACCAAGAGACCAATCTCTCTCCCAGGAACTGACAAGTTCCTGAGGTGCTCTTCCTGTCAACTCTGCAACCAGCATAATCAGAATCAGAATATCCAATTAATTCAAACTCTGACTCAGCTGGGTACCAAAGTCCTAGATCTGGACATCCTTTCAGGTATCTCAGGATTCTCTTTAAAAGAATCAGATGAGATTCCTTGGGGTTGACCTGGAATCTAGCACAAAGGCATGTAGCAAACATTATATCTGGCCTACTTGCAGTTAGATATAATAGGGAACCAACAATGGCCCTATAATTCTTTTGATCAACTGGCTTGCCGTGATCATCAGAATCAATAACTACATTAGTAGCCATGGGTGTAGGCATTGCTGAAGCATCAGCCATCCCAAATTTCTTTACCAATTCCTTGGCATATTTGGATTGGGAGATGAAGATACCATCAGCATCTTGCTTAACTTGGAGACCAAGAAAGTAAGACAGCACACCCATGCTACTCATCTCAAACTTAGAGTGCATCAAGTTGGAAAACTTTTTGCAAAGTTTGGGATCAGTGGAGCCAAAGATAATATCATCTACATACACCTGAACTAACAGGATTGTGTCCTTGTGATGCTTAACGAAAAGGGTTCTATCAACTACTCCCCTAGTGAAGTTGTGCTCTAACAGGAAACTAGCTAAGGTCTCATACCAGGCCCTAGGAGCTTGCTTTAGTCCATAAAGAGCTTTTTGCAACTTAAAAACATGAGAAGGCTGAGTTGATGAAGCAAACCCTGGTGGTTGTTCAACAAACACCTCTTCCTTAAGCTCACCATTCAGGAATGCACTTTTGACATCCATTTGGAACACCTTAAACTTCATGAAGGCTGCATAGGCCAAGAAGATCCTTATTGCTTCTAGCCTTGCAACAGGAGCAAAGGTTTGGTCATAGTCTATACCTTCCTCCTGTCTGTAGCCCTGAGCTACAAGCCTAGCTTTATTCCTTACAATTATTCCATTTGCATCTAACTTGTTTCTATACACCCACTTGGTGCCTATGATCAGTTGGCCTTTAGGTCTTGGAACCAAAGTCCAAACTTTACATCTCTCAAACTGATTGAGCTCCTCTTGCATTGCAATGATCCAGTGGGGATCTAGCTCTGCATCTTTAAAGGTGAGGGGTTCAACCTGTGAGAGGAAACAAGCATGCATCACATCCTGTCTTAATTGATGTCTTGTTTGCACACCAGCTGATAAGTCTCCAATCACTTGAGATGTGGGGTGATCTCTAAGTGTGACAATATCAGCAGGTGGGATGTGATCTTCAGCAACAGTTGGGATTAACTCCTCAGGAGGAATTTGATCTACTGTTGGTGGAACAGCAACAGCTTCAACAGCTTCAGCAATGTCTTCATCACTGTCTGATTCAGTGATCTGAAGAGTTGAAAGTTGAAGGATTTCTTGAGGGGCATCATGTACCTGCAAAGAACTGGAGGAAGGAGAATTTTCTTTCTCCTTGTAAAACATCTGATGCTCATCAAATGATACATGCACAGATTCTTCTATCTTACAGGTTGATTTGTTATAAACCCTATAAGCTTTGCTTACTTGGGAATATCCAAGCATGATTCCCATTGAAGCTTTTGCTTCAAACTTTCTAATATATTCTTTATTATTATTATGAATATAAACAGTACAGCCAAAAATTCTAAAGTAATTAATTTTTGGTTTCTTTCCTTTAAGCAACTCATAAGGAGTTTTACACTTAAGTTTGTGTATCAAACTTCTATTCAAGACATAGTTGGCTGTACTAACAGCTTCTGCCCAATAGGATAGAGGCATGTTAGCATCTGCCAACAATGTGCTAGCAGCTTCAATTAGTGTTCTATTCTTCCTTTCAACTACCCCATTTTGTTGGGGAGTTCTAGGAGCTGAGAAGCTATGTTTGATACCTTCTCTCTCACAGAATTCTTGCATGAGAAGAGAGTCAAACTCAGTACCATGATCACTTCTGATCAAGGCCACATGAGTAGAGTACTCAGTCTGCACACAAAGTAGAAAGTCTGTAAGGGCTTTGAAGTTATCAGACTTAGTTCTCAAAAAGAAAACCCAACTGAACCTAGAGAAGTCATCTACAATTACTAATGTGTAATACTTCCCTCCTAAACTCTGTACATTTATTGGGCCAAAAAGGTCCAAATGTAATAAATACAGGATTCTAGGAGAATCACTTTTATTTACTGATTTAAATGAGTTCTTGGTTTGCTTGCCTAGCTGACAAGCCTTGCATAGACTCTCCTTCTTGTAGGGGCAAGAAGGTAAACCTCTAACAAGGTTGAGCTTAGATAACCTAGATATATTTTTCAGGTTTACATGACTAAGCCTTTTATGCCATAAAGAATTATTATTAAGGGTTAATTCATTAAACAAGCAGATTTCAGAATGAGGTGAATTAAAATCTACTAAATAAATATTGCCTATTCTATTACCTATTAAAACAACATCATTATTTAAAGTAATACTGCAAGAGGAGTTAGAAAAAGAAACCTGGTAGCCAGCATCACATAGCTGGCTAACTGAAATCAGATTATGCTTTAGTCCATTGACATAAGCAACTCTTTTGAATGTAACAGCTCCAATCGTGATCTTGCCGTATCCTTCTGTTTGACCACAGCTGGAGTCTCCAAAGATAACCTTTGGGCCGAGCTTAGCTTTGTACTTTGACAGAAGCTCTTTGTTTCCTGTCATATGCTTAGAGCATCCACTATCCAAATACCACTTGTTTTGAGTGATTGGATAGGCCTTCACCTGCATATCAATTATTTAGACAGAGTGGACCCAGGTAACCTTGGGTCCCTTGTTTTTCACATAAGAAAAACTGGAAATATAAGAAAATGCAGGCTGAGGGTGATAGCCTAGTGGGTGAGATCTCCTAGGTGGGATTCTCCATGCAGATGATGGGTCAACAAACCTAGGGTTTCTATTTTCATTTAGGTTTCTATGATAGGGATTATGATTTTGAAAATCATGTTGAAATCGTCGATCGACGTTCGACGATGGGCGCTCCGATCGTCGACCTTCGTTCGACCATGGAGCTTCCGATCGTCGAGCTTCGTTCGACGCTCTTTGCATTTCTTTGAAAATTTTTTTTCTCTTTTCTCTCTTAGCCTTATTTAATGTTTTATTTACAAGGTTTACTTGCTCAGTGTTCTTCTTTCCACTAGCTGAAATGAAGTTCACTGGAGTTGAAAGGTTATTTTTAAGCAAGACTGGGGGTTCACTGGGAGAAGCTCCTAAGCCTAGTTTATCATTACCTGACCTAGTGTTAGCCATGCTGGTAATTTCTAACAGCTTAAGGCTTCTACCATTAAGGGATTCTTCTAATCTCTTAGACTTAGCTAATTCTATTTTAAGAAATTTAATTTCTTCACTACAAGTAGTGAGATCTTCCTTTAACCTAATGTTTTCAGAGGCTATTAATTCAGAGTCAGCTAGCCTATTTCTAAGTTCTTTTATCTCTTTTTCTGAACTAATTAAATCTAAACATAGAGATTTAAAATCTAACTTAAACTCTTCTGAAGTAAAATCATAAGATGAAAGTACCTCATCTTCAGTAGGCATTTCTTCATCTGAGTCAGAACTCTCTGCAGCAGAGTGGTTGCTGCAGGCATCTATTGCCATGAGGCAAACTTCTTTTGCCTTCTTTTCTTCTTCATCCTCACTAGAGCTTGAGGATGAGGATTCTTCATCAGAATCACTCCAGGTTTCAGCAATGAAACCTCTCTCCTTTTTCTTGTTCTTGTAGGAGGATGGCTTGGAGTGCTTCCTGTGCTGCTCCTTTTCTTTCCTCTTGTCTTTGTTTTTCTCCTCTGGACACTCTGGCAAGATGTGTCCAGGCTTCCTGCACCCATAACAAATAATTTCTTTAGTTGGAGTACGATCATACCTTGGCTTTTCTTCATACTTCGAAGATTTTCTTCTGAACTCTTTTCTTCCCATTTTGAGAAATCTCTTGGCAAACAATGCCATGAGCTCCTCATTTGATTGGCTGCCTTCTGAGGCTTCAGCAGCTTTAAGAGCTAGAGATTGCTCTTTTCTTGTTGGAGTGGGGGTCTTGGCTTCTGCTTCAGCTTCCCTTGTCTTCAGCACTTGCTCAAAAGATTTGAGCTTGCCGAGAAGGGCTTCAGTTGATATTTCATTGGTACTTCTGGCTTCTTTGATGGGCCAGATTCTTAGATCCCATGTGCTAGGGAAGCACATAAGAATCTTATCATTGACCTCTGTCAATGATATGTCCTTGTCCAGGGTCCTCAGCTCATTGATGATTGAGCTGAGCCTGGTGTACATCGCTTCAACTGATTCAGCATCAGTCTTCTTGAAGTTCTCGTACTGTGAGATAAGGTTGGACCTCCTGTCCTTCCTTTCATCAGCTGAACCAGCTACAATCTGGTTCAGTGTGTCCCACATGGCCTTTGCTGAAGAACAATCAGCAACCTTCTGGAACACTTCATCAGACATAGTCTGAGCTAGTATGTTCATTGCTTTGGCATCAGCAATTTTTGCCTTCTTGTACTCATCATTATAGTCTGGAGGAGGCACTGCACTCATATCAGATGATGAGGCAGTGGCAGCAGCAGGTGCTCTTGGGGGACCTGACAAAATAGAAGCAAAGATACTCTCATCAATAGAGTTCATATATAATTTAATCCTTGCCTTCCAGATGCCAAACTTTGCTAAGTTGCATGCTGGAGGTCTGGTGCTTGAATAATCCTTAGACTGGGCCATGATAGTGAATATCTATAAACTCTTGGTATCTATCAGGATCTTGTGACTTAGGTGTTAGCCTATACAGTCAGTCAACCTCCCTCTGATACCAATTGAAAGTGAAGGGATAGATACTACTCTAGAGGGGGGGTGAATAGAGTAATCAAATTTTGCACAATACAAAACTTAACTGTCTACCCAACTCCCTTGGAGTGAAGTGCGGAATGAAGAGATTATAGATTTTGATTTAACCTTAAAGCCTAACACAAGTGATGTGCAAACACAAGCTAACTGTAATTACAGTTAAAGCTTGGAAAACCTAAACAGCAACTAGCAACCTAGTTACATCTATTCACAGCCACAGTACATGAATTAAACAGTTGAATCCAGACGACACAAGGAGATTTATAGTGGTTCCCCAAACAACTTGGGTACGTCCACTCTTCTACCCACACGGTAGGAATCCACTCAGGTTTTTGATCAGGTGCCCTGCCACCAACAGAATCTGATTCAGGTAGATTCAGAAACCCTTTAGACTTTTGATCAGGTGTCTAAAAACCAAGCACAGGTTTTTGATCAGGTGCCCTGCCACCAAGGGATACTTTTGAAGGGAGTAATAACCCTGTACAGGAGGGGGAAGAAGGTTAAGATGTCTTCTCTATTTTACAACAGATTAGAGAAGCACAAAAAGCTTGCACTGAGCTAGAATGCTCTAAAGAATCAAGGCTCCCCCTGGCTCAAAGATGTCCAGGTGAAGTCTTGCTTCAGTGCAGAAAACTCTTCAGAAGGTTCTGAAGGAAAGAGCTACAAGAAGAAAGTAAACAATAAAAAGAAACAGTCTTCAAGCAGCAATCTTCTTCTTCTTCTTCTTCAAAGAAACTCTGAGTTGAACTTCCTGAAAGCAGGAGAACTCAGGTGAAGAAGAGATGAAGATCTTAACACTTCTCAGATAGATGGAGTTTGCTGAGAGCAGGAAGCTTGAGCTTGATGAAGGCTTGAGTGCTTTTGAATATGTGTGTAACACTTCTGTTAACTAGCTACAATCCTTCTGCAAAGGATTCTTTAAATATTAGCAGCAAGCAACGGCTCTCTTCCATTTGAATTCTTTGTCTTCTTGTGAGCCTTGAGACCTGGGCTGTAAATATCAAGAAGACAGAAATATCTCTGCAGCAATACATTCCATAAAAAGGAATAAATCTCTTTCTAAGAAGCTGCAGGTTTAAATCAAATAAACAGAGGACTAAATAAAGTCACATCAGAAATAAACTCTTTATAGCAAAGAAGAAGACTTTTCAGTCCAACGGCTATAAAGGGGTTGACAGCAGATAAAGTAATTTAAATAGACAGCTAATAAGACAAACAACTTTATCTTAAAAGATTTGAACTCAGGCAAATAGAATGAAGTAAATAATGCCTGGAAACTTTATCATACAGCTTGAAATAATGTGCCAGAAAATGTATTAAATAATTAAATATAATAAATAAATACAAAATACACAAGCAGGCAGAAAGCGTCGAACGACCTTCGGAGATCGTCGACCGACGCACGGAGATCGTCGATCTATCGGGCAGATAGTCGAACGATCCAGATAGTCGACCTATTGAAGAAGATAGTCGAACTACCCCGGGAGATAGTCGATCTATCAGAGCAGATAGTCGAACTACCAGATAGTCGATCTATCAGGACAGATAGTCGAACTATCAAGCGCACAGAGATAGTCGACCTATCAAGCAGATAGTCGACCTACCTCAGAAAACAGATAGTCGACCTATCAACAGATAGTCGACCTATCAACGCAGAACAGATAGTCGACCTATCAACAGATAGTCGAACTATCAGCGCAGAACAGATAGTCGACCTATCAACAGATAGTCGACCTATCAGCGCAGAACAGATAGTCGACCTATCAAGCAGATAGTCGAACTACCAGCGCAGAACAGATAGTCGACCTATCAACAGATAGTCGAACTACCAGCGCAGAACAGATAGTCGACCTATCAAGCAGATAGTCGAACTACCAGCGCAGACCAAGGCGTCGACCAACTGATAGACGATCGTCGATCAGTCGATAGACGATAGTCGAACGGCGTTCGACTATGGTCGAACGAAAAAACTACTTAACCAAATTCTCAATTTGGAAAAGCGAGGACTCTACAGCTAGACTCCTAACCATTGACCATAGATATTTCTTGGGTCAAGGAGCACAAAGGAGAGGACTAAACTCAAATCAAACTAGGGTACCAACACTGCTCTCCTATGAGATGCAGCTAGCTGCTAGGAAGGAGGAGGATGCCTCCAACAAATCACTTGCCAAATAAAAGTCCTTGGCCTTCAAAGCTGAAAGCACAAGAAAAGGCAAGGAAAGGATTTCTTCTCCACCAAGGAGACCAGCTGAGTCAGACAGCTCTTACTCATAGGCATTAGACAACAACATGTCTGATGAAGATTTTGCAACATTTTTTAGACAACTTCAGAGGTTAATGAAGAAGAAGCATTGGAATAAAAGGCCTTCCAATTCCACTAATCACAGAAAGAACCAGTATAAGACTGACAGGTATGGTTCTAAACATAATAAATATAACTCCTCTAAAGTAATTTGCTACTGTTGCAGTAAGCCTGGGCATGTGATATCTGACTGCACAGAGAAGAAGAAGGAGACTGAGAAGAAGAAGTAGCACCAACACAAAGGAAAGAAGGAAAAGTCCTTCATTGCAAAGAAGGAAAAGAGTTGGACAGACTCATCATCTTCTGAGTCTGAAGAAGAGGAAGACTATATTGGAATAGTTGCTGCTGGTGTTAAAGATGAAGCTATTGTAGCAGCAGAAGTCAATCCTCCAGGGAGGATAGGAATCAGAGCCCCTCTAACACTGTTAGACAGTGAGTCAGAGGTGGATGAAGATGTCTACAGCTATAGAGGGCTGATGGCAATGATAGATGAGGAAGGCAACTAGGATCTGCCTAGTCAGAGCTAGGTACATCTATCACCTAACTCTGCTTATTTGTTTGAGTTTGAGACTAGCCCTTGCTCAGAAGCCTCTTCACCCTGTGGTGAAGAAGATTCTGGATCTGAAGGAGATGTCAATCAACTGATTGACAAGTATGGAGAACTTTTGAATGCATTCAAGAAGGTCAAGAAGTTATCTAAGAAGAAAACTAAAGAGATTTCATCTCTTAAGCTTTCAGTTGCCCAGCAAACTGTAACAACAAATCTGCTGGACCAGAAAGCTAGGAAAATTAGCCAACTGAAGTCCCTCTTGGACATTCAGGTAGCCTCCATCAAGCACAATAACTGTCTCATCAGGGAGCTTGAAGATAAGTTTGAGAAGGAGAAAAGATTAGTGGCTAGCTATTCTAAGACAAGTACTGTCCTCCCCTCTACAGACTCCTTTTGCTCTCAAAATGGCAAGAAGGGGTTGGGATTCAAGGGAAGCACAAGAGTTGCTCCTACCAAAAGGAAGGGCATAGCTCCAGCTCCACCTCATCCTATTGCTTCTAAACCTCCCATTCTTTTCAAAAAAGTTTTGATACCTTCTAACAGGTATGACCTAGAAAGCTCTTATGGTCACTGGGAGAGGGGTTGTTCATGTGGAGTGAACAAAGATGTTCACTGCCATGGTGAAAGTTTTGGCAGGGTGTGTGTAGTCAAGGCTGCCAATGAGAAATTTCAAATGGCCCAATCTGGACCATTTGTCTTTGGTGCTTCTGCACCAACTCTTAGGAATATTGCTGCAGCCAAAGCTCAGAATCTGACAGCAAAGGTTCTTACTAAGGGCAAGTCCAAGAATCAGGCAGATCTAGGAATATCTAAAGCCATCAGAAGCATGCTTTCTGAAAAAAAGCTAGCTATTGCTGGCACTCAGGGCAGACCAAATCAACCAGCTATAAGACTTACCTTCAGTTAAATTCTAACTAAAAGAAATCAGAAAAAGGCTGCAACACATCTTCCTCCTGTCAAGGTTGCTGATCATCAAGCTGCAGGGCCTTCATAGAAAAGAAGATATAATGTACATGATTGTTGGTGTTGTGGTAAGATAGGGTATTTTGTCATTGACTGCTGGCACAATCCCAATGTGGCCAGAGCTAGGGTAAGTCCACCAGTTAGAAATTTTGCCGGTGGACATGTTCAGATTCATGCTAACATGCACCTAGGACCTAATAGATATTGGGGTCCTAAGGTTAAATAATTTGTATATTGCAGGATAGTTTAAGGTGACATACCCCTATATGGTACTTGGACAGTAGTTATTCCAAGCACATGAATGGAATAAGGAGCAACTTGAAGGAGTTTACTCCAGTAAAATATGGACCCAAAGTCATCTTTGGAGGTTCAGATAGAGGTGTAACCAGAGGATATGGTAAGATTACCAATGGCATAGTCACAATCACCAAGGTGGCTCATGTTGAAGGGTTGCAGCAAAACCTTATAAGCATAAGCCAGCTTTCTGATCTTGGCTATGTTATTGTCTTCCACAAGGATGAGTGCCTAATTAGGAGGTCAAGTGACCAAGAGGTAATCTTGACAGGCACTAGGAGTGGAAATGTTTATTGCTTGAACTTTCTATATATAGACACAAATTCTCCTATCTGTTTAGTGGCAAATGAGAAAGTCTCCTACTGTGTCCAGTGGCATAAGAGACTAGTTCATTTGAATTTCAAGACCATTGGCAAGCTCTTCAGTCAAGAGCTAGTTAGGAATGACCCCAATGTGAAGTGCTCTAAGGAGGGCATTTGCTCAGCTTGCCAAAAGGGTAAGCAGACAAAAGTCTCCTTCAAGGGTATTGGGACCAAAGACTCTGTGAGGTGCTTATACCTTTTGCACTTGGACCTATTTGGTCCTATGCCAGTTCACAGTTTTGGTAGGAAAGTCTACACCCTTATGGTAGTTGATGGCTATTCCAAGTTTACTCGAGTGTTCTTTCTTAAGAAGAAGGATGAAACCCTTGATGTCTTCATGAGATTTGTCAAGCAAATTCAGAATGAGCTTGACTGTTCTATGGTCAAAATCAGAAGTGGCCATGGGACAGAATTCCAGTCTGATAGCTTGACAAAGTTTTGTGAAGAGCATGAGATTCGTCAAGAATTCTCTTTTACTAGAACACCACAGCAAAATTGGATAGTTGAGAGGAAAAATAGGACTCTCATAGAGGCTGGTAGAACACTGTTTAGTGACACATCTCTCACAGAATATTTTTGGGCTGAGGTAGTAAATATTGTATGTCATGTCCTCAATAGATCCTCTATCACCAAAGGCCATAAGAAGGCTCCCTATGAGATCTTGAAGGGCAGAAAACCAAATCTGTGCTATCTCAGAATCTTTGGTAGTAAATGCTTTGTGCTTCACAATGGCAAGTCCTATGTGGCTAAGTTTGCTGCCAAATCCTATGATGGAATATTTGTTGGGTACAACAATCATAGCAAAGCCTATAGGATCTACAACTTGAAAAGCCAAGTTGTAGAAGAATCAGTTCATGTAGTCTTTGATGAGTCTACTATGATTAACAATGGACTGCCTAGTTCCTCTCATAGTACTACAGGTACAAAACAGATGATGGACAAGCTGACCATCAAGGAAGCATCACCAGTCATCCAAGATGATATGGATACTCCAGAAGATCTACCTGACACACTGAGAGTGGATGAAGATCAATACGAATATGCCCCTATTACTGAAAGAAGTCTGCCACCTACAGTCAGACATATGAGAGATCATCCAGCATACCAGATCATTGTGAAGTAAGTCATGGGGTAATGACAAGGAGCAGAAGTAAGAACACAGCCATGAATTCAAGGTTTCTATCCCAAGTGGAGCCCAAAAAGTTTAAAGAGGACAACATAGACCAACATTGGATTGGAGCTATGCAGGAGGAACTGAACCAGTTCAAGAGGTGCAGGGTCCAGAAGATGGTTCCCAGACCTCATGGTCATAATATCATTGGAGTCAAGTGGATTTATAGAAACAAGCTTGATGAAAATGACATTATAATTAAAAACAAGGCTAGACTAGTAGCTAAGGGGTACAGACTAGAAGAAGGAATTGATTTTGATCAAACCTTTGCCCCTGTAGCAAGATTGGAGGCCATCAGATTATTCCTTACATATACATCACACAAGGGATTCTAGGTCTACTAAATGGATGTGAAGTCAGCCTTCCTAAATGGTGACTTAAAAGAAGAAGTCTATGTTGAGCAGCCTCTAGGTTTTGTAGTTCTTAACTCACCTGATTTTGTTTACAGACTTAGGAAAGCTCTATATGGGCTGAAGCAAGCCCCTAGAGCATGGTATGTGTTCGTGTTGAGAACATCCCTTGGTCGCTGAAGAACCTGCGAGAAAGAGAAAAGGGTGAAGGAGAGACTGTGAGTTGTCGGTTACTGGCGGTTAAAGAAAAAAGAAACAAAAGGGTGCCGCTGATAACAGAGACATCAGATTTCACCCGTCGCGGCTAAAACCACTCCTGCGACGGGCTTTTCAGTTGATTATAGAAAGAGACGATTACAACGGTTACCAAGGGGCACCCGATCAGACAGAAACTCGCTCGACAAAGGATTCGAAACCGCTGCCATAGGCGGCGAGCTTGGGGATTCGATTCGCGATGCCTAAAGAGTACTGTTCATGCCTATTTATAGGCTCGGGGTTTTGCCCGAGCGAGCATGCGCTAGAATCACCGGATACCCGTGGGACAGGAGAGCGGGCAGCGGTGACGGGATGCATAGCTAAAGAATAAAAAGGCAAAGCTTTTAACCGCGCAGTTATGCGGTCTACAGTAAAAAGACCAGCGACTCTCAGGCGGAAAATCGGCTTGCTGATTACTGCGGTCTCGCGGTCAAAAAAGGGAGCCTTGACACACCTTGTGGAAGAATTTGAATAGCGGTCTTTCGGGTAAACATGATCCCCGCACATTTCTGAATAGTGGAAAATTTTGGAAATGTTGCCTTTACCCGCCAGACTGGTATAGCCTTTAATACGTCCCGAAGCTATAAATACCGCCGGAAGGAGAGAGATATCTAGATATACCTTGGGAGAGAACATTTTTGGATTGGAGTTAACATTACGTTATTCGCTATGTCGATGAAAAGCTTATTGGGAGACATGTACAGGAGATCCGACTCGAATGTAAAACCATTCGTCCGGGAAAATGAGGCCAAAGTTGTAGAGGTCGCCAGTCCGTCAGAAAAATCGACTGAGAAAATTTCTACTGCTCCCACACCATTGATTATTCTCGCCAGAAAACCGAGCGAGGAAAGCGGGAATGGCAGGACCAAAATCGACCCGCCTGTTACCCCAAAGATCGCCATTACCCCTGATGTCGACATCACAGAAAACACTCTGCCCAGCCATGACAGCAGGTTATCTTCTCCCCCAGCCGACACTCTTACTGAAATCAGGGGGAAAGCCATGAATGCCGCTTTGACCGCGGCGGATAAATTGAAACTTAAATTAGGGATCATCGAGCCCAGTCCGGAGAAATGAAAATGCCGATCCAGGCCGACCACCGAGGAGTGGGTGGATAAGAAACTTCGTCAAAGGGGAAATAAGAATAAAAAGTCATCTGCTCTCAAAGTCGCCACTACCCCGCTATCAACAATTTTTGAGGAGGGCGAGATACCTGCTGACTCGCAAAAGGAGATCGAACAGCCGCGAGAGGTAACCACATTGGCCAAGCTAGAGAAACTTCTTATTGCGGATGAAGACTCTCTGGATTTTGACCTCCCTGCTAATGTCGGTTATATGCAGGGGATGGAAGAAATTCTTAATAGTATGGTCGTAACGAGCGGTGGGACACCAACATCCAAATCCCCCGTCGAGCTTTAGAAGGAGCCTGTTGTTGATAAAGCGCTTCTGGCCACTGGATTTGACCCTGCAACAAGACCAATCTGGACGTATGCGAGCGGGCAGAAGAAACTGGGATGCCTCGGACAGGTAAGGTACTGTCCGCTTTGGGTAAGGAAAGTCTCTCAAAGAAGATACTGCGGAGAAAACGTCCGGTCTGCCCGATCTCCGAAGGTAGGGAAATTCCAATGACCAAGGAGATATATGAGGCGGGAAGAATCAAGTCCGCACGAATTTGGAAAGCTCAGATAAGGAGGATCGATCCGGAGAACGCGCGATGGCCGATATTCTCTGCCCGCGAGTTAATGGTAGTGGGAGAAAGACTTGAATTCGAGCCTCTGCCTCAAAGTATCGATCCCTCGATTCGCTCTATTTGTCACTGATTCCTCTTTTAACCGCTTATTGCATTGCTGTTTCAGTGACAAATGATGCGAGCTCGGAGGTTATCCTTGCGAGTACTTCGTCTCTTCCAGACAAGGAGCAGAGGTCTCCCGATGGGTTTTGCCGTGAGCTCGCATAGTTAGAGGAAAAGATTCAGTCCATGGAGGAGGATAAGGATGCACTAAGATTGATGGTGGAGAAGTCAGATGCAGAGGTGATTTCATCCCGCAAAGAGGCCGCCGCGGCTTTTGCCGAGGCTAGAACCGCCCGAGAAGAGACGAGGAGCAGGAAAGAACAACTGATCGTATAAGCCGCAGCGCATGAGAAGGAGTTGAGAGATCAAGATAAACGACAAAAGCGACTACTGGACGACGTTGCTCACTATCGAAGCCAGTGTCATCAGGCAGAGAGTGAAGTGCGACGTTGGTCCGGGAATGCTAACTCCAAGAGTCAAAGGGGTAATGGTATGGTTCGGGATGAGACCTTGCCGATGAATCAAGTGGCTTCAACCGCACGACCTGCTGGACAAGCGACCTCCTTGGAAACGGGCGTATACCTTGGCCGTGTGGGTCGCAATGCCGCAAGGATTCATCAGCACCACCACACTATGCTTCACCATTTATCCGCTGTGATCTCCATGATTCTGCATGCGGGTGACTTGGTGGCTCATATTAGTGGGGACCTGCCAGATCGCAACGAGTCAATAAGTGAGGAGAAGGGGAAGGAAATGAATGGAAAAGGGAAATAGTTTATGTATATTTATTTGAACTTGATTGTACTATGCGGTTAGACTTATTTCTAACTTTTGTTCGAATTTTATGGTTTCGATGTTATTACGCTTTTTAACCGCTCGGCCTGATATTACTTTTCTGATATATCCGCGCGGTTTTTCGACTATATGCTCGGTCATTTATGCTTCTCTTAATACAACTTTCCCTATAAATAGTATTAAATATTCTCCACTTGTAATAAATTTAAAGTTCTTTACTTCCACCGGGTAAGAAATATGGTATCCGTGCGATCTAACGCTTCAGCCGCCTTCCTCCGGTCAGAATTGAGGGCCTCCTCCTTGACCGAGAGCGAGCTTTCACAATTTGTGCGCAAGCATATGCACAATGATTCCATAGTCGCACGGTTACCATCAGCAGAAGAGCGGTTAAACTCTGTTGGAAACAATATGGTGATCATACCCATCGATCATTTTGATCACGGCTTTTATTTCCTGCTGTTCATCGAACTGGTAGAGGTTATGGATTTTTACGGAGTTATCCTAAGTCAACTCCCCCCGAACACAATCAGCGCCATAATGAGCTTTTTGATCTATCTGCGATCGGAGCGGGTAAAGTTTACTATGAACCTCTTCAGGAATTGTTTCGTAGCCCGATCGATCAAGGCGGGTAAAAAGGAAAACAAAATCTTCTGTGGTATCATTTACTTCGGCTACAAAGGGCTGAAGGTAGTAAACCTTCCTAATAAAGTTACGGATTGGTCGACTAGGTATCTGGTGTTCACAGGTAACCTCGGAGTCCTTCCATTAAGTCCGCAAATCCGAGCGGCCAGTAACTTCAGACGGATAGAGCTCGGAGGGAAAGAGTTAGAGATCGCAAATTTCTACAAGAAAGAGCGGTTGGAAATTGTCTATTATTTGCCGCTATGGGTAGTTGCGGCCGAATGCGATACGACCGAATGTAAGCGTTCTGCTGATTTTGGAAGTTTGTATCCGTGGCGTTCTGTTAACCATCTTCTTTTACAGTTCAGCTAGAGGTTCCGACGAGTAAACCGATCTCTCCAGAAGGTCCGGTGCCGACCCAAAGTGAACTACATAAAAAAAGAGAAGCAGACCGTATTGAGGCCGGTGACCCCGCTGCGAGTGATAGCTTGGCAATTCCCTTCGTGCCCGATTTGATTGATAAGCCTCTGAAGGATCTCCGCGGCAAGGAGGCCGTGCGATTTCATCGACTTGGGGAGCATATCTCGGTTTCTACTTCTCTTCCTCCCTGGTCAAGCTCCAAAATTAGTCGTCATGCCCGGGCGGATGGCTTTGCTCTGTACGGGAAGAAAAACATGGCCGAAATGAAATCAGTGCATACTGCGCGGTTACCTACCTTAGCCGCCCAAGCTCGGGCAAGAAGCTTCACCCTTGACTACTTTATGGGTGAAGCTCTGGCCGAGGTCACCGGTGTAGTCGAGCGGCTAGAGGTAAGGGTGGAGGATTTAGAGGAAGAAAAGAAAGCTTTGAAGGCTGACAACAAAAGGCTGAGGGAGATCGTCGAGGTAACAAGAACCTTACCCGTAGTTTTTATGCGACCGGTCTCAATTTCTAACCGATTTTTATATTGCTTTTATCTTACAGCAAATGTACAACTGGGTGAATCCGGTTTTTTTGCATGAGGTTATCTCCCATCTGCGGGGAGGAGGCGAAGACCTTCTTTGTATCCTCAAGGAGAGAGGCTCGCTGATATCGAAAGAGCAAAACCCCACCTTCGACGATCTCTTCCCCGACTTCAGAACATTGGAGGCCGAGAGGGATAAAGCAGCCAGTGCGGCTAAAGTAGATGAATCAATTCCTGCTTCTGAGGCTAAGGCCGATATCCGGGACGATAAAGAGGGCGACGCTGAAGAGGTTGCCGAGGAAGATTCTGGTAAAAGCGGAGAGTCCAATTTTTCAGAATCAACTGGGTCAAGCGAGTCTTCCAGCGCTTCAAGTTTGTCTATCTTGGGATGAGATCAACGGAAGAAGAAGAAAGCCAGGACATAGATGAGATGTATTTATTTTCATTTTTCAGACCATGCAGATTCTGTTTTTTGTAAACCGCTCGGTATATGTGTAACCGCCTTTTTATGAATGATATCTTTCATTTTTCCTACTGTGTGATGTCGTGCGGTTAAGTAGTTTCTATTTCCTCAACTAATGAACGGATTAGCATGAAAATTTTGCCAATTAATCCTGCATAGAATTCCACACGACAGGTCTGCGGCTTGTAGCCTTTTTATCCGCCTGATTACAATTTAGATAAGAAAAACATAGCACAGACTTCCATATAACAAATCTACGGCTTGCAGCCTTTTTATCTGCCCGATTAAAATTTAGATAAGAAAAACATAGCACAGACTTCCATATAACAAATCTGCGGCTTGCAGCTTTTTTATCCGCCCGATTAAAATTAAGATAAGAAAAACATAGCACAGAATTCCATATAACAAATCTACGGCTTTCAGCCTTTTTATCCGCCCGATTAAAATTTTGAAAGTTACTTAGATTGTCGTGCGAGTGATGACTGGTCCGCTGCTCTTGGCCTCCTCGCCCGCTCGGCTTGACCACCTTTCTTCAAGAGACTGGCTTGACCGCCGGTCCGAAAGCGAATAGAAACACTGAAAATCTCGCCCTGCGACCAACCCAGTTTTACCTTGCCGTGCGCGCGGTTACGCGATAAAAATTGAATTCAGAAAAGAATGAAGGGAGGTGTGCTCGATTACAATGGACTAGATTGATCAACAAGGATGAGGCTGGTGGGTGCTGAGACCGCACCATCTCATCTCAAGGAAGATCAATGAAACCATAATGATATCCCTTGTGACGCATGGTAGAGCTAAGCACCCACCCTGACCCTCCTGATATGCAGAGGTGGTGTGTTAGATGCCAGCTGGGATCCGTCGTCCAGAAGCCCTCTGCACGAGAATCTACAAGCTCCCACTACACGGTGAGAAAACTCCCCGCTACACGTGGTCTTGGTGGTGTTACACTAATGACAAAGATTCTTGTGGGGGATCGATCTGGACTCGGCGGTGCTACCCTGGGCTTATCATTTCTTAGCTTCGAGTCTTGAGAGTAAATACCCCACGATTTGTCCTAAGAGTAAAACCGTTTCAGATCATCCCCACTCCAGGTATAGGTGATGTCCTCCCCTTCATACGTTTGCAGCTTGTAAGCTCCCCTTTTCAAAACTTCTTTTATGATAAAAGGTCCGGTCCAATTGGGATTTAATTTCCTGACCGAGCTATTTCTTGCCGCTACATCCACTTTCTTCAGAACTAGGTCTCCCACCTGAAATTGCTTGACCCTTACTTTCTGATCGAAATACCGTGCCATTCTCCTCTTTACTTCTTCTTGCCTGATGGTAGCCTCATCTCGATGTTCTTTGATTTTATCCAAGCAGTATCTCATTTTTTCGTCATTGATCTCTAGCTAGTCTTCCCAACTTTGTCTAGCCAGCAAGACCCTTGGTGACGGTACCTCGAATTCTATTGGAATGAGGGCCTCCGATCCATGCGAGAGCTTGAAGGGGGTCTCTCCCGTGGCACTGGAAGGTGTTGTTCTTAAGGCCCACAATACTTAGGGGAGTTGATCAACCCAACCGCTTTTTAAGCTCTGAAACTTTTTCTTGAGCAAATTTAAGATTTTCTTGTTGGCTGCTTCTACTTGGCCGTTGCTCCGAGGATGATGCACCGAGGAAAATCAGAGGTCAGTTCCTGTCTTCTTGCAAAAGTCAATCATTTACACATTATTGAACTGAGGTCCTTTATCCGTGATTATCACCATGGGAATTCCGTGCCTACAAATTATTTCTTTCCAAATAAAGTTCTTTACTATTTGAGCCGTGGTTCTTTCTAGTGCCTTGGCCTTAATCCATTTAGAGAAGTAGTCAATCATAACCAAAACGAAGCATCGTTGACCACTTGCCATTGGAAATGGCCCAATGAGATCCATCCCCCAAATTGCATACGACCATGGTACTGTAATCGACCGAAGTTGTTGAGCGGGCTTGAGCTAAAGTGGGGCGAATTTATGACACTCGATGCATTTCTTGGCATACAACTCCGCGTCCCTCCTCATTGTTGGCCAGAAATATCCTTGACGCAAGATTCTCTATTTCAGGGTCTTGGCTCCAGAATGGCTACCACATTCTCCCGAATGGATATCCTGAAGTATTGCGGGGATCTCCTCCTCTGAAGCACATCTCGCCATGTGGGAGATAAGAGTTCTCCTATAAAGTATCCAAGATATCAGGTTGTAATAAGCATCCTTAACTTTAAATCTTCTTCGATCTTTTATAACAGGATGATATTCCCCTTTTGACAGGTATAGAACGACTGGATCCATCCAGGAATGATGTTGGTCAACATGCATTGCCTCCCTTTCTTCGACTGATGGCTAAAAAAGTTCAAATGCCACTTCTCCTGCAGTAGCGCCAAATTTTGATAAAGTATCAGCCTCCTCATTTCCGATCCTTGGGATGTGCTCAATAATGAAGCTTTTGAACCTCCCGATCTCTGCCATTACCAGCATGAGATATTGCTTGAGGATTGGTTCTCAGGTTTCGAAATTCCCGAGCACTTGCTAGGCCATTACCAAGGAATCCGTTTTGACGTGGGCATGATCGATACCGAGCTCCTTCGCGAATCTTAATCCTGCGAGAAGAGCTTCATACTCAGCCTGATTGTTAGTAACCGGAAAAAGGAATCTTACTGCATGTTTGATTTTGACTCCATTTGGATTGATGAGGACTATCCCGTCTCATAACGAACTCTTTCCTGAGGCTCCGTCGACGTAAATAATCCAAGCTGGCGGAGAATTTTCTTCCTTACCAAAACTTCGTTCTGTGGTGTCTACCATGAAATCTGCCAAAACCTGAGCTTTTATGGCTGTTCATGGTACATATGAGATTTCGAACTCACTCAGCTCTATTGCCCACTTAGAGAGTCTTCCTGAATGCTCTGGCCTTTCCAATATTCCTTTGAGGGGTTGATCCACTATGACTTGGATTGAATGTGCCTGGAAATACGGATGGAGTCGGCGAGCGGAAATGACTAAGGCCAGGGCTAGCTTTTTGAGTATAGGGTATCTTAATTTCGCACTCTTTAGGATGTGGCTAACGTAATATACTGGGAATTGCCTTTTCTTCTCTTCCCTGACAAGAACAGAACTAACTGCCTCAGGTCCAACTCCCAGGTAAATGTATAATGATTCTCTCGGGCAAGGGCTTTGTAATAATGGAGTCGTTGTTAACTGTTTCTTGAGTTGCACAAAAGCCTCATCACATTCAGTGGTCCATTCGAACCTGGAGGCCCCTCGAAGGGTCTTAAAGAAGGGGGCACTCTTGTCTCCAACCCTGGAGATAAAGCGGCTAAGTCCTGCTAATCTTCCCCCCAGCTGCTGGACTTATTTTGGGGAGCGAGGGGGTGCCATATCTTGGATGGCTTTTACCTTGTCAGGGTTTGGGGCCAGCCCTTCTAGGGTAAGGAGATGACCTAGAAACTTTTCCTGATTGGCACCAAACACACACTTTGACGGGTTTAGCCTCATTCTAAATTCCCACAAGGTTGCGAAGGTTTCTGCGAGATCCTGTAAATGCGCTGAAAAGGATTTACTTTTTACTAGGAGATCGTCAACATAGACCTCTAGATTCCTCCCTTTTTGGTTTTTGAAAACAGAATCCATCATGCGCTGGTAGGTGGCTCCTGCATTTTTAAGCCCAAAAGGCATCAACAGATAACAAAAATACCCTTCATTTGTGACAAAAGACGTGTGTGGTATGTCGGGTTTGTGCATCCTAATCTGATGATAGCTGGAGAACGCATCTAAAAAATTCATAAAAGAATAACCAACCGCAGAATCTACTAAAGCATCTATTCGAGGCAAGGGGTATAAATCTTTGGGGCATGCTTTATTGAGTTTTGTAAAATCCACGCACATTCTCCATTTCCACCTGGTTTTGACCCCATTACAACATTCAATATCCAGGCTGGATACTGTATTTCTTGAAAAATTTTTGCCTTTACCAGCTTGGTGACCTCTTCCCGGATAGGACTGGCCAGTTTTGTTGCGACGTCCCTCTTCTTTTGTTGTACAGGCTTATACTTCGGGTCGATATTGAGATGATGACAAGCTACGTCTGGATCCACTCCGGGCATATCTTCAGGAGACCATGCGAAGATATCGAGGTTCTGATGGCGACAACCCCCAACGTGTTAAAGTTGAAGATGATGACGGCGACGGCGACGACGTTCTCCTACAGTTGAAGATGATGATGGCGACGGCGACGGCGTTCTCCTACATGTTGAAGATGATGACGACGACGACAATGACGTTCTCCTACATGACGAAGATGAAGACTACATGATGTGGAGCTACATGAGATGAAGGCTTTTCAACATTATTTAGTTTATTTCTATTTGCATTTTATTTTCATCATGTAATGTTTAAAGACATTTAGTATTGTTTTTATTTTTATTTAGTGGGCTGCACATAGCCTATGCATGATGTAAATCCTATATATAGGCATGGACTTTCATAATTTTACTTAGTGAATGAAACGATTAAGAAAACCCTAACCCCTTTAAATTCTCTTCCCTTCTCCTTGGCCGCCCCACTCTTCCTCTCTCCCTCTTGGCCGCTGGCCACTCTTCCTCTCCCCTCCTCTTGCTCGGCCTCCCTCCTCTTCCCTCCTTCTCTCTACAAATCCAAGCCCTCTCCTCCCCATAGCAAGTTTCTGCAACCACCATTCATCCCCAAACCGCCGGCCTCCTCCACCAACACCAAACACGAGCACGTCCTCAACTCCACATCCCTATAGGCTCGGCCACCACCTCCTCCTAAACGACCCTCCATCTCCTCCAAACTACCAAACCGACCACTATCCCTCATACCCTACCCGACCGCTTCCATTTTCCACTCTACCCGACCACTTCCATCTTCCATCCTACCAGACCACCAGCAAGAAGAGAAATATTCAGCCCTCTTTATTGAAGAGATTTCGACCAAGGTGCAAGGTCTCCTCCTTGTGAGGTCTCACTCCGGCGTGAAGCAAAGGAAGTGGACAAGTTTCTCTCCGGTTGGCGAGACTCCGGTGGTGCCGTGTAAGAACGATCATTGAAAGTGAACTGGAATCATCTATTTCAGTTGGGTAACGAGATCTTCTACTATTTGTGTGATTCTACTTCTAGATTTTCATTTGGTGGACTGATAATGTATTATCTTGGAATCGTTTGCTTGTTCGTGGTTTTCTCTCCGACCGCATTTGTTGTTTTCTCTTGTTGTTTAATTTTCCGAGAGGTTTTGGCGAGCCTCGCTTTTGATTTGTTGGGGGAGATCTACCATTTCCGAACCGTGCTTTTTGGTAGATCTCTTTTGGTACAACCATCGCTCGGTCGGACCAAAGATTGGTCCTTTTTAGCGTGAGATAAAATCGGCTTCTAGTCGTTTGTTCGATCTTTAATCGGCGTGGCTACTGTACGTTAGCGATAGTTGATAACGTTGTTCATGAGTGTGCTGCGTTTAATTATTGTGCGAGCGTAATAGTGGAAATAGAGAGGCGTTCGTGTTCTTCCCGTAGCGTCTACCGTATCCAACACCGTAGCCTACATCAATTTGGTATCAGAGGGAGGTTCACGTCAATTTCCTAATTGGCACCCCTCCCCCATCTTGTGGCACATTACCCGCACATCTGTTTGCACGTTAGTTGTCAAAATCACAAAAAATTTATTTTTTTTGGTCTGCAAATAGCGGCTTAAATTTCTTATTTTTCAGCAAAAACATCAAAAAAATATTTTATTAATAATCTTCATATTTTATTCAGCAAGAAAATCCATTTTATATTAATATTACCCTAGTGATTAAGCGGGAACAATTCCGACAAACTTATTTTTAATTGGGCCAGAAGCATTTCTCATTGTATGTGCACAAATTCCGGATCGAGTTTTCTCTCCGGTTATCACAATATGGCCTACGACGTCAATGTTTCCCAAGAAAAATCATTAGGTTCCTTTAGGAACATTAGAAAGCCATTCCATTGCCCGGTAGTGGATGATATTAAGGCTTTGATTGGCCAATTAAAGGCTAGCCAAGTAGCACCACTTCTCCCAAGGCAACACCCTAGTTATCCTACTGATGGCGATAGTTCCATACCGATCTTTAGGAATGAAGATAAACCAAATGCCCAGGCCAAGCGACAAATAACTGGTGATTTGGCTACCCTTAAACAAGGGAATAAGTCGGTCTCAGATTATATGCAACTCTTTAAGGATTTGACGGTTAGGAGCAGTGTAAAGGAATCGCCTGAGGTCACCCTTTCTAGATTTCGTAGGGGGTTGAGCCCCTACATCCAGGGAAAATTATTGCAATATGGTCACACCGATATAGACACCACCTTTTGCACGGCGTTGGAAGTTGAGAAGCACCAAATTCCTAGGAGTAAAGTTCCATGTCAGACGATTACTATAGGTGAGTCTAGTGGCAAATCTGGTATTGGCTCTATTGAGCGTCCTACCCTGATTACGCCCGTAGGACATTTTGAGTCTTCCCCTGAGTTGCCTGATTTAGTGGTTGATTCCCCAGATGAGTCTAAGGTCGTGCCTAAGACTGTGCCCGTCACTGAGGGCGAGGCTGAAATTACTGACGATAGTATTGACGTTGAAGAGATTGGTTACCCAAGTGACCTGGATGATGATTTCTCCTCTAAGGAATCACCCCCATTCACTTTCGATGATATTTTGGAGCCGTCTACCTTGATTTCCATGGAGTCTTCTGATGACCCTGCGACAGTTGATATTCTGGTTGAGTCGGAAGAGTTACCTTATGCTGAGAGCTTACCCATTCGTGATTTAGGAAATGAAATGTTAGGACTCGAGCTAGTTATTTTTAGTCCGAGACATATTGTAGTGCCCATTCCTGAGATTTTTACTGCGACTGACTTGGAAGTTATGACGGATGTGTTGGAAGTATATCCTAGCGAGAGAGTTACATTTTTGGAAGACAGTATAGAAGTAGACTCGGATGAGCGTCCCCTGATGCTAACTCCGTTGCGTGAATTTAAATGCGATCTTAACTCTCTCCCAATTGTAGCTTACCCGACTCTCCCACCTGATATGTTGACCCGACCAGCGGATCCTTTCGGACATGAATTTATTTTTCCTGATTTGAGTCATGAAATTTTTCCATCCATGCGGCCCCCCCCTTGGGACATGTCTCGTAGTGTGATAATAGAATTTGTGTGTGGTCACTATATAAATTCTGATAGTCTTGTATCCTCCCGAATTCCCACGTTTAGTCAAATCCCTGGGTATACGTTGTTGATGTGGCCGTTGATTGTGCCACTTGATTTCTTTTTGCTAGTACCACCAGATGTAGTCTCGTTAGTGCCCTCTGATCTCGTTATATTGGCGCCACCTGATGTAGTTTCGTTGGTGCCACCCTATTTATTTCCATTAGTGCCACCTTATGTAGTTCCATTACCGCCATTTTCTATGTCAAGTCAACATGCACTAGTATTTGCCTCTCTTATTCTTAATTTACATAAGCACGGTAAGGAAGCGCTAGTCACACACATGTCTTCTTATCAATATATCGCTAACTTACATAAGAGGGTGTCTCCCTATAAGGTTTTCGGTTTACTCTTGGTGCGACTCATCCCTGAACGGATGCCTTCGGGCACTTTAGAAATGTTGGCGAGTCGGCGAGTTAGAACTTTTCGGATTTTTAATCAATTAGGAGAAACAACATATCTGTTGAAGTTAACCACTGAATGGGGGTAACTCCCCTAGCTTAAGTGTTTCCAATTTCACACATTGTGTTTTTCCACCATTTGAAATATCTAACTCTACGTTTGGTGCCACTATATTTTCATTTGGGTTGGGGGGTGAGCTTGTTCTTGGATCGTTCTCTCCATTGGTATCCAACGGAGGTACGTTGACTGTTGATGCGTAAAATTTTCCTCTTTATTTGCCTAATGCATTTCCCAAGTTCCGCAAGACAATCTTTTTTCTAGACAGGTGCATATTTGGTGTTTTGCTCTCCTCTCCAAGCGGCAGTATTCAGCGTTCCATGATACAATGGTGTGATCGTCCAGTCTCTGGTGACTCTTAGATCCCGTACTCAGCGATGGTTCTTTTGGATGATGTTCTTCGGCGCCAGCACCTCCACGCCAAGTCATCGGTGATGAGTTCTTTTGAGCGGGGGAGGATTGATGGCAAAAACCCCCAACGTGTTAAAGTTGAAGATGATGACGGCGACGGCGACGACGTTCTCCTACAGTTGAAGATGATGATGGCGACGACGACGACGTTCTCCTACATGTTGAAGATGATGACGACGACGACAACGGCATTCTCCTATATGACGAAGATGAAGACTACATGATGTGGAGCTACATGAGATGAAGGCTTTTCAACATTATTTAGTTTATTTCTATTTGCATTTTATTTTCATCATGTAATGTTTAAAGACATTTAGTATTGTTTTTATTTTTATTTAGTGGGCTGCACATAGCCTATGCATGATGTAAAGCCTATATATATGAACGGACTTTCATAATTTTACTTAGTGAATGAAAAGATTAAGAAAATCCTAACCCCTTGAAATTCTCTTCCCTTCTCCTTGGCCGCCCCCCTCTTCCTCTCTCCCTCTTAACCGCCGGCCACTCTTCCTCTCCCCTCCTCTTGCTCGGCCTCCCTCCTCTTCCCTCCTTCTCTCTACAAATCAACGCCCTCTCCTCCCCATAGCAAGTTTCGGCAACCACCATTCATCCCCAAACCGCCGGCCTCCTCCACCAACACCAAACCCGAGCACCTCCTCAACTCCACATCCTTATAGGCTCGGCCACCACCTCCTCCTAAACGACCCTCCATCTCCTCCAAACTACCAAACCGACCACTATCCCTCATACCCTACCCGACCGCTTCCATTTTCTACCATACCCGACCACTTCCATCATCCATCCTACCCGACCACCAACAAGAAGAGAAATATTCAGCCCTCTTTATTGAAGAGATTTCGACCAAGGTGCAAGGTCTCCTCCTTTTGAGGTCTCACTCCGGCGTGAAGCAAAGGAAGTGGACAAGTTTCTCTCCGGTCGGCGAGACTCCGACGGTTCCATGGAAGAACGATCATTGAAAGTGAAGTGGAATCATCTATTCCAGTTGGGTAACGAGATCTTCTACTATTTGTGTGATTCTACTTCTATATTTTCATTTGGTGGACTGCTAGTGTGTTACCTTGGAATCGTTTGCTTGTTCGTGGTTTTCTCTCCGATCGCATTTGTTGTTTTCTCTTGTTGTTTAATTTTCCGAGAGGTTTTGGCGAGCCTCGCTTTCGATTTGTTGGGGGAGATCTACCATTTCCGAACCGTGCTTTTCGGTAGATCTCTTTTGGTACAACCATCGCTCGGTCGGACCCAAGATTGGTCCTTTTTAGTGTGAGAGAACATCGACCTCTAGTCGTTTGTTCGATCTTTAATCGACGTGGCTACCGTACGTTAGCGATAGTTGATAACGTTGTTCATGAGTGTGCTGCGTTTAATTATTGTGCGAGCGTAATAGTGGAAATAGAGAGGCGTCCGTGTTCTTCCCGTAGCATCTACCGTATCCAACACCGTAGCCTACATCAGGTTCTTTAGGAGACAGGAAATCAATTCAGCTTTTTCCTCTTCTGATAACTCCGTGTTAATGGAGAGTTTTTTCTTCTCTCCCTTAGCGATGGGTATTGTCTCGGTAGGTTGAGCAGCCTCTAGATGGGGTCCCTCCTTCACATTCTCTTTGGGTTCTCCAAGCTCAACTACGGCGACTGCCAGAGGGGTCACCTGTTCAATTATATTAACTGTTTTCACGTAATACTCTCGGGCCACTCGATGGTTGCTTCTGACCTGATACTGCTTCCCTTGAGCGGAAAATTTGACGGCTAGATGGTAGGTCGACACAATTGCCCGATATTCGTATAGCAGAGGCCTTCCAAAAATTGCGTGATAGCTGCTTGGCGCGTCGATCATTACGAACTGAATCATCTTGGTGATTCCTCCCAGAGTTACTAGTAGCGAAATGTTTCCTTCTGCTTCCTTCTTCTCTCCCGAGAAGCCGTAGATTGGCCCCTCGGTGGAAGACAACGTTCTTCCAATCTTCAAGGCCTCAAACGTCTTCCTGAACAGGAGATTTACCGAACTGCCTGTATCTACTAGAATCCTGTCCACCGTAAAATTTCCATGACAGCTTGGATGACAACCGCATCGTTGAATGGGTTGGCAGTGGACGAGAGGTCGTCCAGACCGAAAGTAACAAGTTCTCTGGTCGGGCCCGAGGAGGAAGCCATATCCACCTCCTGCTTGCGCAACTTCGAGATGGAAGATTTTCGGCTTGATTCAAGGTCTCCTCCCCCGTGGATGCAGAAAAGTTGCTCGAGGGTTCCTTCATAATGTACATCAACGCAATCATTCGGGTAATTCATATTACCTAGACTGCCAACGTCAGTGACGCCCTCACATTCCCGGGGCACCTCAGCTACAACTTTTCCGTTTGAGGTGATGGGATCAACGGGAACTTCCTTATGGAAAATATTTGACATTTTTCCCTCTGTAACAAGCCTCTTCACCAGAAAGTGAAGGGCCCGACAGTGCTCTATAGGGTGCCCCTCCTCTTTATGAAATTAACAGAAATTCTTTAGCCGGGTGGTCTTACCTCTTCCCGGGGTCTGGACCTCCTGACGTCTTTCCTTTGCAGAACCTCAGCGATTTCCTCCCAAGTCATATTTGTTGCGTAAGGCCCTCCATGCTGATTGATGGGGAGGACTTGCGAGGCTGCCGAAACAGGAACAGTGGCCAATGGCAGCATTCGTTCTCGGAACTGCTGATGGTTGAGGAATGGTCTTTTATGGCGAAAGTTTCTCCCCCTTTGGGGTGAGGACTGATGATCATGATGGGATGGTTTCGGAACGTGGCACGTTGTGGAAGAACTTCCTGAGCCTCCACCTGCTGCCATAGAGGTTAGAGTAGAAATATAAGAAGGATTAGCAATTTCTCCTTCGATGAACTTGTTCGCGAGAGCGATCAGGGCTTGATAAGTCGCTGGGGCCTTTGTTAGGGCTTTAAACTTTAGCGGGCCTTCCCAAAGGCCATTGAATAGGGCGACCTTATAGTAATCCGGGTCCACATTTTCTATCTCCAGAATTTCTTTTTGAAAGTGATCTACAAATCGCGCCACGCTTTTGCCCTCCCTCTGCGTGATCTTAAAAAGGGCTGCAGGACCACTTTTTCTCTTTTTGGAGGTTGAAAACCTCAGCAAAAGTTCTTGCCGGAGGCCGGCGAAGGAATTAATTGAGTGGGGTCGAAGCTCGTGAAACCACTCTCGTGCCTGCCCATCGAAGGTTGTCACCAGCAACTTACATTTCAGCACATCTGTCAGACATCTAAGTGCTACGACATCTTCGAATGCTTGCAGGTGTGTGACCGGATCGAATGCACCGGTATAAAAAGGCAAGCACAGTTCTCTGAAGTTGTTCGGTGCGGGCTCCTGCCTTATCCGCGCGACGAATGGAGATGGGTCCTCTACTGGGGTTAAAGGTGAGGCGCGGTTAGGGTTTGGGAAACCAGTGAGCATGCCGGGCTGGCGATCTTCTTCGAAATTTAACCGCTTAGCCAGGCTTGCCCGAGCGGTATCTTAGAAGTAACCCATGAAAGGATTTAGCTCGTCTTTCTGTGGCTGTAGTGCGGTTGTCTAACATGGCTGAAAAGCCGGCTGAGTGGTCGCGGGGGTTTGAAAGGTAGCGGGTTCCACGGGTGCTGCGGCCGCAGGCATCGCTAACCATTGGTTAAGAGCTGCTAGAGCTTGGCCGATTGCATCAAGGCATTCGCCGGTTTCCCACCTATCTTGCTCCATCTCCAGGCGAGATTTCTCGAGCGCCCTCCAGAGGGACTCTTTTGTGGATCCCGCGCGAATAGAGTGGCGAGAATGAGAGTAATGAGGGGATCGCTTGTCTGACATGTCGAAACCACTCAGATTCACAGACAACTCAAATCTGAAGCAAGCCCCTAGAGCATGGTATGAGACATTGTCTAGTTTCCTCATTGAGAACAAATTTTTAAGGGGAAAAATAGACAAGACCCTATTCCTAAGGGAATCTAAGGGTAAGATCATCCTAGTCCAAATCTATATAGATGACATTATCTTTGGATCTACTGATGATAACCTCTACAAAAAGTTTGCTAAACTTATATAGGGGAAGTTTGAGATGAGCAGTATGGGTGAATTTAAATTCTTCTTGGGCCTCCAAGTAAGACAGACTAATTATGGCTTGTCCATATCCCAATCTAAGTTCATTAGGGAGTTAATCAAGAAATTTGGCATGGAGAATTCCTCCACCATTAGAACTCCCATGGGGTCAAGTATGCCTGTAGGCAAAGATGAAGCAGGAAAACCTGTTGATGAAACTTTGTATAAAGGGATAATTGGCTCCCTTCTATATCTGACTACAAGAAGGACATACATCATGTATGCTACATGTATTTGTGCTAGGTATCAGGCTTGCCCTAAAGAATCTCACTACTCTTCAGCTAAGAGAATTTTGAGATATCTTAAGGGCACTCTAGATCTTAGCCTTTGGTACCCTAGGAATGGGGAGTTTGAACTAACTGGCTATTCAGATGCAGATTTTACAGGCTGCAAAGAGGACATGAAGAGCACATCTGACACCTATCAGTTCTTGGGAGGGAGACTGGTATCTTGGAGCAGCAATAAACAAACTAGTGTGGCAATATCAACTATAGAGTCAGAGTAGATCTCAGCAGGAAGCTATTGTACTCAGTTGTTGTGGATCCAGCACCAAATTCAAGACTACAACCTCCAAATAAGTAAAACTCCTTTATTCTGTGATTCTACTAGTGTAATCTCTATTGCTAAGAATCCTGTCTCCTATAGCAGGACTAAGCACATAGTGATTAGATATCATTTCATTAGGGAGCATGTGGAATGTGAAGACATCACCCTTGAGTTTGTCCCAACATACAAGCAAGTGGCTAACATCTTCACTAAGCCACTAGATGAAGCCAAGTTTAACACCTTCAAATTTGAGTTGGGTATGTTAAACTTGATATAGCTTCAGTTGCTCCTCATATAGTTGAAAATTATTTGACATTATGCAGATAGGATGGTCCTTTAAAGAAATGAAGATTCTCCAATTAAGGGGGAGAAGGTCCAGCATAATTCCAACATTTCACTACTGCCTAATTCAGGGGGAGTAGGTGATAAGATGATTAGTTGATCAGGTGCATCCTATCAGCTATTTACTGTAGTCAAAAAGGGGGAGAAGATAAGATGATCAGATGATCAGATAAGCAAGGCAGCAAAAAGGTTGTAGTAATTCAAGGGAAGCAGATGGCAGATGCAGTAATGTTCCATTCTGCAAGCAGGGAAGTATGATAACTATAGATCACCTCATTCTGTAAGCAGGGAAGTATGGTAACTATAGATCACCTCTCAATCATTTAGTTTTCTTTTATTATGGCTTGTGCTGCATGGTTCTGTGTATGTCATTTACTTTGCTTAAGAGTTTTGACTTCCTCAAATAGAGGGAGATTGTTGGGTCCATTGCCCACAATATCCTGGATTTGAGTGAAGTCAATCTTATCAATAATATATACATATCAGTAGATGAGTATAATAGGTCAGGTAGCCTAAGTGGCTAAGTCAGGTAAACACTTACCTAAGGTGTGGGATGACAAAAATTTGTCTAAGTCCACAGGCGTTGAGTGAAGGAACATCACTCAATGCCAGATGACTTATAACGCTGAGTGTCTCCTATACTGTCATAGCCTAAGTTAGAATGAGCTGAAATGTGGCTAATTCCTCAGGAATTGAGTGAAGTCAACTCACTCAACGCCATGCTACTAAAGAGAAAGTTGGCTAAGTGTTTTGGCGTTGACTAATGAATACACACTCAAACCATACAGCAAAAAGGCTGCAAGTTAAACTAAGTTTAGAATTTGTCGAACTGAGTTCAGAGTTCATCGAGCTCAGCTCACCTTTCATCGAGCTAAGTTCAGAGCTTGAGATTATGAGTTCGTCGAGCTCAGTTTAGAGTTCGTCAAAGTAAGTTCAAAGTTCGTCGAGCTCAGATTCACCATTCGTCGAACTTAGTTCAAAGTAAGATAGTCTAAGCCCAGCCATTTTAAACACAGAAAATTTGGCTAAGGAAAAAAGCGTTGAGTGAAGCTTACTCACTCAATGCTCTCAATGTATTTATGCAAAAATGAGTTAAAAGTTGGTAGCATTGAGTGAGGCATGTTCACTCAATGTTCTCAATGCTTAAGTTGCTAAAGAAGCAGAAATTTGGTTAAGGCAAAAAGCGTTGAGTGGAGGTTACTGACTCAATGCTGTCGACGCCTAGTGAAGACAGAATTTTGTCTAAGGGGTTTGGCGTCGAGTGATGCTTACTCACTCAACGCCAAGCAGCTGAAAGTTGATAAAGCAAGTTGGCGTTCAGTGAAGTTGAATCTCTCAACGCCTAGTATCAGACTTCATATTTTAAGTAGTTTGGCGTTGAGTGAAGGTTACTCACTCAATGCCAAGAGACAGTAAATCCATCTAAGTATTTTGACGTTAAGTGATGCTTACTCACTCAATGCCTATTCTCTGATACTCGATTTTGGCTAAGTCCACAGGTGCCGACGTCAGCAAAATCGACAAAATCAACTAAGGTCAATTCAGACACGGGGAAGCTACACTACACGAAAAAACTTACCGTGAAGCTACTGTACGTCTTCTTCCGTTAAATCAAGGCGCATCTGGAAGCTGTAGGTGGGGCCCACCAATCTCTAAGAGCTGTTGATTGGCGAACTACAAAAGGAAGAGATAGGGACAAGACAAAGACAACTTTTAGGGCGTACAATATTCAAAAAGGAGAGCAGCCATCTTCATCTTCTTCTCCATTATTGCATGTGAAAAGCTTGAAGCTCTCCAGCAAGAAATGTTCAATTAGCTGTACAAGTGTCCATTTGCCATAGCAGATTCAGAATCAGTTCTGAAGAAAGAAGAACCTTCATCCTTTAGCAGGTTCAGTGAGCTGTTTGAAGACTTAAGATCAAAAGATCTTTAGCCTTCAGCAGCAAGTTTAGAAGTTATCTTCTGAGTTCCTCCAGCAAATTCTTTCCCTACTGTGATGAGAGTTGGAGCAGAATTTTTTTTCGGCTCAAGTTATAGACACAGAAATTTATTTGTGTCAAAGTAAATTAAACTATTTCTTTTTGTAGGATCCTTCTGGATCTGAGCTGTAGGACCTTTTGGTCTGAGGTAGGGAAAATTTGCATGAGCTGTAGGAGAGTGCTGCTCTCTGAGGTAGGTGAGTTTTACTCACTGAGTAGTAGGACAGTTTCGCCTGAACTATAAGAGAGTGCATCTCTCTGAGTTATAGGAGCAAGCTTGCTCTTAGGTAAGGCTATCCTCCATAGCCTGAGTGGTAGGGCTTAAGTGTCTGAGGTAGGTGATACTTGTATCATTGAGTGTAGGCCTTTGTGGATGAGGTGTAAGTCTTGAAGGAGACTGAGAGATTCTGAGGGATCTGAGGTGTAAGCTCCATGGAGCATTGGTTTGGAGAAGTGACTTGACTAATAGGAAGTTAGCAAGGTGGGAGGAGAGTAGATGTACCCATAATTTTGGGGAACCACTATAAAACACTTGTGTGATTTTCTATGTTTGCTTTTATTTTCTTAATTGCAGGTGCTAAGGACAATCTCTAGATCACTCTAAGTTGAAAGCTAAAAGAAATAAACAAGTGATTTGAGAAGACGATCAAAAGACCTAGGCAAACCTATTCACCCCCCTCTAGGTTACTAGCTACCTTGAAAATAAGATCTTTCAATTATTAAAGGAAATAGTTATAAATATACAGTGTGATTAAAATAATGTTCACTTTCCTACAGCCCTTAAGGAAAACACAAAAAAGTCATGTTTTTGGTTCCTTGATCACTATCCCCCTGCTGGGTTTCTTTGCAGCCTTTTCCTTATCTTCATTCTTCTTCTCCTTTTGTCTCTCAAAATAGTTGTAGGGCTTAAGAAAGTACTTGTTGGGCTCAACATCATCTGGTGGCACATCACCTAACTTTTTTATCTCTTCTTAACTTCCTCCTGGCCTCTTCATTTCTTTCTAACTTGGTCCATTCTATGGAGCTATAAAGCTTTCCCCTATCAATTTTCTTATCTTTGATTAGATCCCAAACAAACAAGATGTTGGTCCTTGATTGAGGACTCCACTTCTCAAAGTCTGACATGGTCTCCGATCCATCTCTTCTCTGTATCTTTTCTTGTTGTGTCTGACCTCTTCCTCTTCTTTAGCAACAGACTTGCATCTGGCTCTTGCTATTTGATCAGCTGTGGGGATGAATGTAGGAATTACAGTAGTAGTAGAAGGTTCAGCCACCTGAGCACCACCTTGATCATTATATTGATCACCATACTGTTCATCATAAAGACCTTCTGGAATAGGGGCAAAAGTAACAGGAATATTGTCATATGTATACTGTTCAATCCCCAATGAACCTCTGATTACATTGGTAACCCAAATAACATTCTCAATGTTGGCCTTGATCATTGCCTTCTCCCCCTTTATGACTTCTTTAGATACAGCTGCAGTTAGGGAGGTTTTGTCCTAAGTTATATTTGCATCCAGATAGTTCACTCCCTTTATGACATGATCCTTGACCTGAAGCATATGATCATCCAGAACTTGTGTACAAGGAATCCATTATCCTTTCTATTATAGTCTTGTGGGAATTCCATTAGCAGTTTTTGAGCGTTATGGACCATTTCCATATTGCTAGAGGTGATGTTCTGATTTTTGAGAATACCTTTCTATGTAAGTCTAATTTCTTGAAGTTTGCTTTCAGTATAGGTTAGAGCAGGGGAATCTCTCATGAAGAATACAACTGTGTTGGCCTTTAATAAGTTGACTTCAAATCTAATGGACTTTATCTCAGTAGACAAATCTATTCTCAACTCCTTGATTGAATCATCAACATAGTGTTCAAGTTATCTCCTTTGGTCATCCAACAGACCTTTCAGCAGTGCCAAAAATGTTGATGATATCTGATTAGCTTGATAAGATGTCCCTTCATCACAGACATCCTCATGCTCTTTCCTTGCTCCTTCCCTTATTTCAGAGTTAGCTAACATATATTTAGAAGTGTGATCAACAACCTTACTCTTTGGCTCATCAATTGCAGGTTCACCTTCTTTAAAAATGTCAATAACATTATCTGCTACTTGACTAGGGAGCTCTGTTGGAATCTCCCCCTCAATCTCTGTAGTTCCCATTGGAATTTGCTGTTATGTAACAACAGTGTCTAGGGCATCTTGAATTATTGTATCAGGGACTTGCACCCCCTCAACTTGAGGATAGAATAGAACAAATTTAGGACCCTCTGGAGTTTGAGAAATCCTGTTCTACAGATTCTCAATGAAGGAGTCTAGCTTTTTTTGAACTAATTGAACTGTCTCCCCCTCAGCAGGGGCAAGAATCTAGGAAGTCTCCCCTTCAATATCTACACAGATTCTGTTCACAATGCCTTCAATTACTTGTTCAGTTAGCTCTGATGGGAGGTCTTCAAAATGTGAGCCACTGACTTGGACTATCTTTGCTACAGGTTCAGAGGATAATGAACCTTTGCACTCATATCCCTTCTTATCTCCTCAGTAGACTCATACAACTGGGGATCATGTGGCTCTTCCTCACTTTTCTCAAAATAACTGCTTTCTTTGCTTTCCCCAGGGACTGGTACACCTTTCTTTTTCTCCTTCTCAACACTCTATTGAGGTGATAACATAACTCTGTCCCACCTATCAAACATCTTGGAGTCCATTCTCCTCATGTGATTGATCTTTGTTCCTAGCCTCATGTTGAGGATCCTTGGAACAGTACTATGCTGATACAGAGATAAAATCCTTCCCAGGTTAGGTTCTGGGATGCATTCCACTATTCTATCAAATAACACCATTCCCCAGTCCGTTTTCTTAGATAGAATTATCCTGGTCATGAGTTAAAACATCTTTCTAGATATCTTATCATGAGAACCTATCTTGCAAAGCATAGCTTTTCCAACTATATCTGCTAGAAACTTTCCTCTTAGATTCACCTCCTTCCTTAACACTGATCCAGTGGTACGCTTTGAGAGCCCACACCACTTTAGGGCTGACTTCATATCATCCTGATATTATTCTATATCTTCATCACACTGCTTGACCTTGGGTAGTTGCAGTGCTTTGCACAATCTCTTGGGAGTGATTTTGATCTTATGCCCACAAATGGAGGATTTGATTTTGTTTGAGGATGAGTCCACAGTGGAATTGAAGTATAGTTACAGAACTTCTCTCTTCTATATCAAGACAGGCTTACACAGAATGAAATTTAGGTCAGCAACCTCCAATAAGTGTAGAACTAGCATAACTTCTTCTATAGCATCCTTGAAACCGTTTCACACAAGTTCTAAGCCCTCAAACAGGAAATCCATTCCTTTTTGTGCCATGAATTTTCAGAGTTTCTGAAGGTTTATTTAGCTTTCGTCACAGGGAGACAACATGTAGAAAGGGCTAGGAATAGTGTTTTTTATTTTAAGCACACAGACTTCTATTTATACTTGCCTCTTATTTGAGAATGTTGAGAGGCGCATACCTGTTGTAATAATCATGAAGAGATCAACTGCTGAGATTAACCCCATGATATAATTGCAATCAAAAGTCCCTGGAAGTATGTGTTGAGTCCCGACGCACTCGACACACTCGACACCTGAAGTTGTCTCAACACACAATGCTTGAACCCTTAGACTCAGTGCATTTGACGCTTGGACACATAGTCCATAACTACTTTGTTATCTTGTAGGGAATAATACTACCTGCAATAAAAAATGCATGAAGGGACACTGAAGCTATATCAAGTTCATCATACCCAATTCAAATTTGAAGGTGTTGAAATGGCTTCATCTAGTGGACTAATGAAGATATCAGTCACTTGCTTGTCTATAGGGACAAACTCAAGACTGATGTCCTCACTTTTCACATACTCTCTAATAAAATGATACCCGATCTTTATGTGCTTAGTCATGCTATGAGATACAGGATTCCTAGCAATAGAGATTGCACTAGTAGAATCACAAAACATTGGAGTTCTACTAAGCTTAAGATTGTAGTCCTGAAGTTTATGCTGGATCCAAAGTAACTGAGCACAGCAACTTCCAGCTGATATGTATTTTGATTTAGCTGTTGAGATTGCAACACTTGTTTGCTTCTTGCTGCTCCAAGATACAAGCCTTCTTCCTGGAAATTGATAGGATCCAGATGTGCTTTTCCTGTCTTCTCTACAACCTGCAAAGTCTGCATCTGAATACCCAATTAGTTCAAAGTAATTATTCCTAGGGCACCATAGACCAAGATCAGGTGTGCACTTGAGATATCTCAAAATTCTTTTTGCTGCAGAATAATATGATTCCTTAGGGCTGGCCTGGTACCTAGCACAAAGATATATAACATACATGATGTCTAGCCTACTAGTAGTAAGGTAGAGGAGGGAGACAATTATGCCTCTATACAAGGTTTTATCAACAGGTTTCCCAGTCTCATCCTTGTCTAATGACACATTTGACCCCATAAAAGTTTTCATTATAGAGACACTCTCCATTCCAAATATTCAAATTAACTCCTTAATGAACTTAGATTGAGAGATGGATAATCCATTCTCAGACTGTCTTACTTGGAGACCCAAGAAATACTTGAGTTCACCCATACTGCTCATCTCAAATTTTCCTTGCATAAGTTTAGTAAACTTCTTGCAGAGGTCATCATCAGTAGACCCAAATATTATGTAATTTACATAAATTTGGAATTGGATGATCTTACCCTTGACTTTCATAAGGAATAATGTCTTGTCTATCTTTCCTCTTAAAAATTTGTTCTCAGTGAGAAAGCTAGACAAGATTTCATACCAAGCCCTAGGGGCTTGCTTCAACCCATATAAAGCCTTTCTAAGCATAAATACAGATTCAGGAGAGTTAGAGTTAACAAAACCTGAGGGTTGCTTAACATAGACCTCCTCTTTTAGGTCACCATTTAGGAAAGCTGACTTTATATCTATTTAGTAGATCTTGAATCTTTTATGTGCAGTATATGCAAGGAATAACCTTATAGCTTGAAAGTATCTAGTGTCAACCTAAATCACCTAGAGGGGGGTGAATAGGTGATGTCTGTCTTTTTGTAGAATAAAAATACTTTAAAAATTAAGAGCACACAAACACAAAGATTTATAATTGTTCTCCAAGTTGGGTACGTCCACTATCCCGCCTCGCCTATCTACCACGAAGGGCTAGATTCGGCTACTTCACCTTCCTCAGATTTAAGCAAATCTTATACCTCAGAGCCGCAACTCCTACAACTCGGAGACAATTCTCTTACCTCTCGATCCACAACCGGATCTACAACTCAATCCACAAATGGATTTACAACTCGATCCACAAACAGATCTACAACTCAAAGATGAATCTCTTATAAATGTAAAGGAAAATTACACAATAGTTTTACAAGAAAAACTTGACAAGATCTAAAGTCTTATATCTGTCGTTCTTCATTTAGGTTGAACTTGAATATCTTAGAGAACACGATGAAATCAGAAACCTTGAAGACTTTGAATCTTAAATCTCTAAACGACTAGATCTTAAGGATTAGAGATCTTCAGAATACAAAGATCCAGTCAAATCAGAGCAGGGAGATCGAATCATGCACTACTTGCGTCAGCCCAACGGAAGTCGCGTACGTACAGGAACTGACAGTTTCTTTTTTTGGAATCTTTTGCGATTTTGAATTCTGAACAATTAGCACGATTTGGGTTGATGAAAAATTCACCCTTAGTATTTATAAGCATCCTCAATAGTAACGGTTATAAAAGAATTTCCAAATAGGACCTGCGAAAATTACTGTGCATGTCCATCATCCAACTCGAGCCACGATTTGAAAAATAGTCTAAAAAATAACCATGTCCTTTTCGTAGAGTATTGTCGAGTATAACTTAGTATACTCGCCGAACTAGTAGTGATATACGATGAAATTAACTTAGAGAAATTCAGCTCAACCCATCTAACCACTCAAAGCTATGCTGAAGTCATACTCGATAAATTCGACGAGTATCGGCTGTATACTCGACGAATTCGACGAGTCTCAATTGGCTGACTCGACGCACTCGATGCTGTCGACGCACTCAATGCCATCGATAAAGACGTTGCACTCGAATCCATCGACACAGTCATTGCACTCGATGCCATCGACACAGTCGACAAAAATGCCTTGGAAAAAACAAGAGAAGTAGCGTCGAGGTTGTTCGACGAATTCAACATGTATCGATAAGTATATTTGACGAATTCGGCGAGTATCGTTAGATACATTCGACGAATTCGATGACTATACTTAATGATACCCGACGGATTTTACTTAAACTATTTTTCTACTCTTAGATATTGTGCCACAAGTACATATGATGAATTCGACGGGTTCTAGTAAGGATATCTGACAAATTCGACGAGTATACTCGATGAATGCGACAAGTATCCCTTACCATACTCGACTAATTTTACTTGGGTAAAATTCTGTTCTTCTGAATCTGAATACTTCTCCTTCCTTGATCCTGCTCATGCACTTGGGATAGAAGTACACCCTAATATAGAGATTACACGTGATTCAACACATTGACCTACACAAAGAAGGATTACATTGTATAGTCCCATGTTTACTGACCCACTGTAACCTGACATTGGTGTGTACTTAGCAATGTAGACCTGCAAGTACATAACTGAAAATACCACATCAAATACAATCTTAATTCATCTTAGCTTAACTGGACCCTTCATCAAATCAGGGTTATTGTGGATAAAATACCGAACATTCTTCCCATATTTGAAGAAGTCAGAATCCTATAAGCTAAGGTGAATTGCACAATAATAAAGCATAAAACTAAAATGATATAAGGATTAAAGAAAATAAACATAGCTCACATTCCAGTCAAAATATTTAAATCATATATATATCAATTAGAGTTCATGTTTGGGGGCAACCACAACCACACACATAATAATAATCCATAACAAATAAAAGTCATCAACCCTGCCTGTCCTTGCTCTTCTGACGCTGTCGGACAAAGTAAGCCTTGGGCTTAGGATAATATCTCAAAGGGGCTAGAGGTGCTGCTGGATCATCATATTTGTGCTTTCTGAAGTGAATTCTTCTCTTCATGCTGGCCACATCATACTTGTGCCACTCATCTCTGTCATAGTGGTCCCACCTATTTTCTCCTCGAATATCGACCATGGTAAAAGAGTCTACGATAATTCCTCTTTAAATAAGACTCCACACCTCAGCCATCTCTCTACCAGACATATCTTTGACTGGCACTTCTCTGATTGGCTTGGACTAGACAACAGATGTGCCTTCATTGTATCTCCTTCTCTTGTGCATAGGATGGTGTATATCTACAACCACTTGAATCTCTCGAGACACAATAGAAGCAGTAGTAGCAGCAGCAGACCTGTCCGAAGAAACATCTGGTGTGTCTGTCCAATATTTAGAGTAATCCTCAGTGGGATGAGCTTCAACATTTCCTAGAGCAGGCACAATAGGGACCTAAAATCTTGCATCAACTTGACCTGACCTACCAAAAATCTCATTGTGAAGCCAACTGAAGTTTTCATAACTATAATCGTTGACTCCTTTAAAGTTTGCTAACATCGCAGCCTCAACCGCATCCACCTTAGCTTAAAGGGAATCCTCCCCCTTTCTAACTTCCTCAGCTACAACATTTGCATAGGATTCCATGGTATTGTCAAAATGAGCCATTGAAAGTTTGTGAGCTTCAATCATGGTTTCAACATTCTTATCAATGTTTTGATGAACTTCCACATTACTTTTTAGCCCAGCCATGTAATAAGCTTCACTACCCTGCACAAACCAGGAGTCCAACTTTGAGTCCAGCTTATCAAACCTAACCTTAACATCCATAAGGACATTATTCAGATCTTTCACTGTCTCCTTGAGCTTTTTCAGAAGTTTTTGCATGGATGAATCAAAGTAAGCTTGCTGTTTAGCCAACATGGCTTCTATGGTCTTCAAAATAGAACTGTCAGCACTATAACTTGGAACATCTGGAGTAGGAATACTTGGAAGAGAGGGCAGATCTTCACTAGAAGACTCATCTATCAGAGATAATTGAGCTTTAGAAATTAAACTGAGATTTTCAACAGTAGATAGGACAGGAGCATGCTCTTCTACATCTCCTTCCTTATTAGAAATATCCACTACCTCCTTTGGAATGGCTGGAGGAATATCAGATGCCATGGAAACTCTCTTATCTAGGTTGTGGATAAACCTATCAACCTAAGTAGCAATATATATCAAGGACTGAGTCACCTCCCCTTTAGAAGCTAAAGCAGGAGTAATTTATGGGAGAGGGATAATCATGTTGTCCATTGCCACCTGCTCAGAAACATTATTAGCATTATCAGCAGCTTTGTGCTCATCTGCAATAACTATTTTCTCATCAGCATCTATTTCATACTCATCAACATTCAAATCATCCTCAACAGCAGACACCTCGTCCTCATCAGGCACTATCTCATCAACAATATCCTGAGCAACCTATGTCAGAATATCCCCTATCTCTGGAATAGTAATCTCGATAGCTAGAACTAGAACTTGACTCTTTGTAACTGAAGTAACACTCAAGGACTCTGATTCAGTTGCCACTTGTGTATCCGTCTGCTCCCCCTCAATTCCTACACTCAAACTATCCGAAATTTCACTGGGTTGGTAGTAGGAATCCTATCAGTGGGAGGATCCTCTTCCTCTACCTCAGGCACATCTAGGGATCCCCCTGGCCTCAAGATCCTCCTATACCACCTTGATAATATTGTTGGAACCCTATTACTTATTTGGGCTAGGATCACTATCATTTGTTTATGATGATTAGTTTGACCCACTATGTATAGTCTAGAGTCATATGTTATTTCCAGGGTTATTGCCTCAGAAGGAATTCTGGCAGAAATTTAGTTCGACGAAAGCTGAGCGCAGTTCGACGAATGCTGAGCGCAGTTCGACGAATGCCGATCTCAGCTCGACTAACTCAGAGTTCTACCTCTGAGTTTAGATCGACGAAAGCTGAGTTCCGGTCGACGAAATCTGACCTCAAATCTATAGCTCAGCTCGACGATAGCCAAGCTAAGTTCGACGAATGAAATATTTAGTTTGACGAACTCCAAGCTCAGGTCGATGAAAGGTTTGCTGAGTTTGACTAATTATTTGCAGTGTCCATGCAATTTTATATGCAGAGGCAGATTGATTTTAAATGGCGTAATTTCAATTAGTTACACTCTGATATTTAATGCTAAATATTCTTAATGAATATAGTTATTATCCTAATTAATTACCAGGGCAGTTAAGGAATGGTTTTAATTCCAAATATTTGAATATAGCTGTTGCAAATTCTCAGAGATTCTTCAGACGTTTCAAGGAATGTTTTAAAAAATTCAAATGTTTGAATTCTTCTCAGAGTATATATATTCAGAAGATTACTGCTTCAAAAAAAAGAAAGGGATAACATATTTTGGATTAGTGATTGAGACACACAGAGACTTTGGATAATTTTCTTTTGACTCTCTAATAGACAACCAATTTTACATCAGACTTAAATTTCTACTGGAGAGAAATAATATTTTTGAAGGCCTACACCCTGAAGAAAAGTCTCCCTCTCCTGATCATAATCTCTACACAAATCATGGGGAGATTTTTGTAACATCCACTAGTCTTCTCAGAGAATCTTGATAAAGAAGACATCATCACTTTTTTAGTTTATTTCATAAACTGTGTACAGGGTTTTTAACTCCTTTCAAAAGTTATCTTTTGGTTTCTAAGTCTCCTGATCAAAAGACTTAAGCTTGGTTTTTGGGCACCTGATCAAAAGCTCAAAGGGTTGCTAGATCTCCCTTAGAAAAAATAGATCTTCTGGTGACAGGGCACCTGATCAAAAACCTATAGTGAATTCCTACCAGGGTGATAGAAGAGTGGACGTACCAAGATTTATTGGGGAACCACTATAAATTTCCTCGTGTCGTTTGTGATTATTATTCTTCTTATTTGTGTCCTGTGATTTTTTGCTTTCTATATATATATCACTTACTTTAAATCCATTATAAAAATAAATTAAAGTTTTTAAAATACACTATTCACCCCCCTCTAGTGTAAAGTAGATCTATCCCTCACTTTAAATTGGTATCAGAGGTTGGTTCTTTTGTTTTACAGGCTAACACCTGAACCATAAGATTTGATAGATTTTATTTTTACCTAGAAATTTATCATGATATAAAATAAGGAATATTCAAGCACTAGACCTCCTGTGTGCAATCTAAATAAGTTTGCACTATGAAAGACAAGGATTAGACTTTATACGAACTCTATTGATGAAGACATCTACAACTCCATTTTGACAGGTCCACCTCTACTAGTAGCAATAATAAGTACCTGTGCTATACCACCTCCAGAATGGACAGAAGCCCAGAAGAAAGCAAAGATTGCTGATGCAAAAGCAATGAACATCTTAGCCCAAACAATGTCAGATGACATTTTTCAAAAGGTTATTGAATCCACCTCAGCTAAAGCTATCTGGGACTCCCTCAATACAATGGTTGCTGGATCTGCCGATGAGAGAAAAGACAGAAGATCTCACCTTATCTCTCAATATGGGAACTTCAAAAAGGGAGAATCTGAATCTATAGCTGAAATGTACATAGGGCTCAGTCTCATTATTAATGAACTGAAGACCTTGTAGAAGGACATCACATTGACAGAGGTCAATGATAAGATCCTCATGTGTTTCCCTAGCACATGGGGTTCAAGGATCTGGCCAATCAAAGAAGTAAACAGTTTAAATGAGATTATAATAGAGACCTTGTTGGGCAAGCTAAAATCCTATGAGCAGCTCATCAAAACAAGGGAAGCTGAACAAAGGACTACATCTTAATTAAGGAAAGAGAAAAGCAAAGCCTTCCAAGCAACAGAAGAAGCAGAAGTTCTTCAAGAAAATGAAGATCTTATAGGTCTCTTATTTAAGAGATTCTACAAAATGACAAGAAAAGACTCTAGGAAAAGATCTTCCAGAAACAATGACAAATCAAGGTATGACAAAACACCCACTAAAGAAATTGTGTGTTATGGTTGCAGGAAACAAGGACATATTCTTACAGAATGTCTTGAAAATTAGAAGAAGGATAATAAGAAAACGAAAGACTACATGAAGCACTCCAACAAACCCTATTTTGGTAAACACAAACAGAAAGAGAGAGATTTTGTAGCTAAAACCTGGAGTGAATTAGATGATGAGTCTTCATCTAGCGCAAGTAAAGATGAAGAAGAAGCAAGGGCTAAGGAAGTCTGCTTGATGACAATCAATGCATCATGCAATAATTCTAAGTCTGAATCAGAATCTGAAGAAGATCAGGTAATATTTACATTTGATTTTGCTTCAGAATAGTTTAAACTAGATTTTAAATTACTATGTAAAGATTTAATAAAGTCTGAGAAGGAAATAAAACTTCTCAAAGATAAAATGGATAATTTTTCTTCTGAAAATATAAAACTTAAAGATGATTTGAAAATTGCTTCTAAACAAATAGTATCTTTAGAAAACACATTATCTAAGGCTAAAAAGTTTGAAGAATCCCTTAATGGGAGACGCATCAAATTGATGAATATCACAAGCACAGTTAATGCAAGGCTAAATGGCAAACTAGGCTTGGGGGCTTCATCTAGTAAACCTCATCTTTTACAGAAAAATATCTTATCTACACCTATAAAATTTGTTTTTGCCAGAGGAAAAGAAGTATTACAAATTACAGATAAAGCCAAAGAAGTTTTACAGAAGAATAAACAAAATAAAAATAAAAATTTTCAGAAAAATTATGCTCAAAATAATTCTTCAAACCGAGCTCGATGAAATAATTATTATTCGTCGAATAGAGCTCGACGAACTATGAACACAAGACTTGAGTATATTTATTCAAATGGTGCTCGATGAAATCAATATGATTCGTCGAACTGCGATCTACAAACGTGGAATGTAGAAATGAACATTATTATTCTGTGAATGGAGCTCGATGAACTCACTTCCATTCGTAAAACTCAGCTCGACAAACTCAATATAATTCGTTGAACCTATATTTTCGAAACAAAAATTTTAATTCTTTTTAAAATTATAATCAAACTCAAAAATTTATAAATACTTTTACTCAGTGGATCATCCCTTCTAGGAGATATCATCCACTTTGTTATAGGGATCAACCAGAATGCTCTTACATTTCTAATTACCATTATGAACGAAAGCTAGGACCCAAGGTAACCTGGGTCAAGAACATCTAATTTTGTTTTGTACAGGAAAGGAATTATCCTACCACAGAGGAACAATGGTATTTGGATAGTGGATGTTCAAAACATATGACAGGAAGCACAACAAACCTAAGTGATTTCAAATCTAAGCTTGGACCAAAAGTCATCTTTGGAGACTCCAACTGTGGACAAACAACAGGCTATGGCAATATTAAGGTTGGAGTAGTTACCTTCAGGAAGGTAGCTTATGTGAATGGTGTCAAGCATAACCTCATCTTTATAAGTCAGTTATGTGATGAAGGTTATCAGGTATCTTTTAATAAGTCATTATGTTTTATTACTTCTGATAAAAACAAAATTGTTTTAACTGGAATTAGACAAGGTAATATTTACTTAGTTATTTTTAACTCTGCTAATTCAAAATTTTGACTATTCAATCAATTTAGTAAAATAAATCAATTATGACATAAAAGATTAGGTCATGTAAACCTTAGGACTATTGCTAAACTATCTAAGGACAACCTTATCAGAGGACTATCTTCTAGTTCTTACAAGAAGGAAGGACTCTGCAGGGCTTGTCAATTAGGCAAGCAAACCAAAAATAGTTTTAAATCCATTTCTAAAAGTGATTCACTTAGGATTTTGTATTTGCTACATATGGACCTTTTTGGACCTATTGCAGTACAAAGTTTGGGAGGAAAGTCATATATCTTAGTTATTATAGATGATTTCTCTAGATTCACTTGGGTATTCTTTCTTAGAAATAAGTCAGATAACTTTAAAGTTCTTACAGACTTTCTAAGGAACATCAAGATTGAGTACTATACTCAGATTGCATTGATCAGAAGTAGTCATGGAACTGAGTTTGAATCTCTTCTGATGAAATAATTCTGTGAGAAGGAAGGTATTAGGCATTGTTTTTCTGCTCCTAGAACTCCTCAACAAAATGGGGTAGCTGAAAGAAAAAATAGAATCCTAATCGAATCTGCTGGAACATTATTTGTAGATGCTCACTTGACCCTATCCTTTTGGGCAGAGGCAGTAAGCACAACAAACTATGTTCTCAACAAATTTCTAATTCATAAACTAAAGGGTAAGACTCCCTATGAATTCATTAAATATAAGAAACCTAAAGTAAACTATTTAAAAGTTTTTGGTTGTAAGTGTTATATTTATAACAATAATAAGAAACATTTAAGAAAATTTGAAGCCAAATCTGCAGAAGGAATTTTCCTTGGATATTCTCAAGTCAGCAAGGCTTATAGTGTCTTTAGTAAATCTACCCTTAAAATGGAAGAATCTGTGCATGTTTCTTTTGATAAAACTAATATGTTTTACAAGGAGAGAGATATCTCTACCATAGAATTTTTTTAGGTACCAAATCTGTGTGAGAAATTGGATGAATTAATCCTAACATAAGAGGATGCATTACATCCTTCTCAACAGATTGCTGGTGATGTCAGTGATGAAGAAAATCATGAAATGTATGCTAAAAATATTGTGGCTAATGAAATTCCACTAGAGGAATTAGCACCACAAACAGTTGAACAACCAACTCTATCTATTGATCTTGTCACACTTAGAGATCACCCTAGATCTCAAGTGATTGGAGACATATCAACTGGTGTTCAAATAAGGCATCAATTGAATCAAGATAAGATGCATGCTTGTTTTATTTCTCAGATTGAACCTCAATCCATCAAAGATATAGAATAAGATCCCCACTAGATCATTGCTATGCAAGAGGAACTCAATCAGTTTGAGAGATATAGAGTTTGGGACTTAGTTCCAAGACCCAAAGACTATCCAGTCATTGGAACCAAGTGGATCTTTAGGAATAAGTTGGATGCTCAAGGAATCATTGTAAGAAATAAAGCAAGATTGGTAGCTCAAGGATACTCACAGGAGGAAGACATAGACTATGATCAGACTTTTGCTCCTGTTGCAAGATTGGAGGCTATCAGAATTTTTCTTGCATTTGCAGTATTTAAGAGAATCAAGGTATATCAGATGGATGTGAAGAGTGCTTTTCTAAATGGAGAGTTCAAAGAGAAAGTTTTTGTAGAACAACCACCAGGTTTTATCTCTCCAACTCACTCTTCCCATGTTTTTAGACTTAATAAAGTTCTTTATGGTCTTAAATAAGCTCCAAGAGCTTGGTATGAGACTCTTGCTAGTTTTTTTTAGAAAATAAATTTAGTAGGGGCATAGTAGATAAAACATTGTTCTTTAGACATCATAAATCTAAAATTATACTAGTTCAAATATATGTAGATGATATAATTTTTGGTTCTACTGATTCCAAACTATGAAAAAGATTTTCTGACCTAATGCATTTTAAGTTTGAAAAGAGTAGCATGAGTGAGCTATCCTACTTCCTTGGTTTACAAGTGAAGCAAAATCCTGATGACATTTTTATATCCTAATCTAAATATGCCAAAGAGCTAATTAAAAGATTTGGGATGTCAGATGCCTCAGCTATGAAAACACCCATGCTCTCTAATGCTATAGTTGATAATAATGAATAGGGTAAACCTGTTGTTCAGAAAATATATAAGACTATTGTTTGGTCCTTGTTATATTTAACAGCTAGTAGATCAGACATAATGTTTGCTACCTGTATTTGTGCTAGGTTTCAAGTAAATCCTAAAGAATCTCATCTAATTTTAGTAAAAAGTATTTTAAGATATATAAAAGGTTGCCTAAATCTAGGACTCTGCTATCCAATTAAGTCAAAATTTGAATTAACTGGATTCTCAGATGCTGACTATGCTGGATGCAAAGTTGATAGAAAAAGCACATGAGGAACTTGTCAGTTTCTTGGTGATAGGCTTCTGTCATGGTTTGTAAGAAGTAAACTTTTGTGTCTACTTCAACTGCTGAAGCTGAATACATTGCAGTTGGTAGTTGTTGCTCACAGATTTTGTTGATTCAAAATAAGCTACTAGATTATGGATACAACTTAAATAATTCAACAATATTATGTGATAATACCAGTGCAATATCAATTGCACAAAATCCAGTCCATCATAGTAGGTCTAAGCATATAAAAATAAGAGATCATTTTCTTAGAGATAATGTAGAAAAAAATAAAATTAATCTTGTTTTCATTTCTACTGATTTACAAAGGGCAGATATTTTCACTAAACCCTTAGATAAGAAGAAACATCTTTTCTTCTTAAATCAGTTAGGCATGATTAATGGAGAGGCATTAATTTGATTTTTGTTCTGAGTTTGACAAACTGCACACTTTTCATCGAACAGAGCTCGACAAACTGTGAACTTTTCATGAAATGTTCGTTGAATGGATATCGACGAACTTTCTTTGAGAAACTTTCGTCTAACGGAGATCGACGTATCTGTTTCAGAGGACCATTCATCGAACAGAGCTCGACGAATTGTTTTCCTTTCTTCGAACGTAGGTCAATGAATTTTATTTCTATTGTGAAATTTTCGTCGAACAAAGTTAGAGGTTTTATTTTTTCATCGAACAGAGTTCGCATTTTCAACTTCTGAAAACTTATAATTAGGTTTTCATCGAACTCTATCCTGCACTTTCTCAATTTCCCTTGCACTTGTTCTCTTTGTTTTGCAGGCAAATGGCGATTTCTCGGGCAATCTTCTCGGTGATGAAATTTGATGCTGGTTTCGACATCGACCTCGAATCTTTCAATCATTTAGATCAAATATTCTAGGATATTTTACATCTCTTTGAAGCTTAGAATCTGCGAACTTTCATGACCACCAGAATCAAACTTCCAGTTATAGAGATCAAACAATGGGTACATACAGCCAAGATTCAAGATACTTCAAATATTATTGGATCTATTTTAGGAAATCAGGTTTCTCTCACTCCTGAATTCTTTCTGAAGTTTTTGGTTTTGTTAATGGTGAAGATGACATAGAGTTATCTAGTTCTGAGTTTGATGAAATGCTAGAAAGGTTGGGTCATTCACAATGAAACCCTAACCATTTACTAAAATAGATTTTTTCAATTGAATATAAATTCTTAGCCGATATTATTGGTAAAGTTCTGTTAGGCAAACATTCTACTCATGATTATATAACCAGACACCAGTTTCTCTTGATGTGTGCCTTGGTTAATCAGAAGTTTGTGAATTGGGGGATAATCTTGTTTGATTCCATTAAGAAAAAGATTAACAAGAAGGATGTTAGTTATAGAAAAATCTTGGGGATTTTCTTACAGGCTAAGTGTCCTGAACTTTTGGTCTCCCAGACATCTATATTAATGCTTCAAAGAGGCTAATATCTCCCCTCTTTGGAAGATGGGAGTGAGTAATCCCTAAGCCATCCAGGACTACCTCCTCCAGGATTAATTCAGAAAGCATAAGGGCTGTTTTATCAGCTCTCCCAACCCCAGCAGAAGTTTACGCTCCTCATATTTTTTCTCCTCTACCATCTCCACCTCATTCTCCTAGGCAGTTATCCCCATCTCATCAACCATATCTATCTAAACTATTTCCATCATCAACTCCACATGTTGATTCCCCTCTTCCTCAGTCACCTCTACCACCTATTATATATAAAGATATTCCATCCACTTATTTTCATACAGATTCACCAATTCATCTATCAACACTTACATCTCCACTACTTTCATCTCCTCCTCACTTCTCTCTACTTATACATCTCTACTACATTCATCTACAAATCCACCTCATATATCTCCACCACATTCACATGTCCAGGAAATTATTCCTAATGACATTCGTCCTGTCATCCCTCCTACATCTATTCCTCAGGCATTCACTATATACTCCAACTATGCTAACAGTTCCATCCCTTCTACTTCCATTCCATCTACTTCTGCATCTGCTCAGAATCCTTCTGAGTTTATGTATGTTGATTTCTCTTCCATTGCTTCAAACATTCTTGAATTCATTACTCTAACTCTCAAGAAACTGATAAATGAAGCAGTGGCTCCTCTAGTTGAAACTATCTCTGCCCTATCTTCTTAGCTTGCCTCCTCCAATTTTGTCCCTTCTTCTGGGAGCCTAGATCAGGTCTCCCTGGATCTAGGAAGGTGGAGATGCTTTATGAAGAAGCTCCAATAGTTCTAGTTGCAGCAGCAGTTTTTGATGACAATCACGATTCAGAAATGCTTGTAGTTTTTTATGTTGAAGATCAGTTGACAGAAGAGTTGACAACAGTAATTCTAGAAGTTGTTACTGTTGGTGATGCCTCTATTCATCCCACAGTCAACTTTCATTCTTTATTATCTTATTTTGATACTCTGCATAATTGAAAGTCCACCTAGTGCCAACTAGCTTCACCTAGGGGGGGGGGGAATAGGTGTCTTGTAGCATTTTTACGGAATTAAAAACTGTACCTGCACAAATAAATCAGACAAAACAACACAGAAAAGACTCAAGAAATTTATAGTGGTTCCCCGATTTGGGTACGTCCACTTTCCCCCTTCGACCTATCTCCCAACCAGGGATGACTCGGTCACTTCACCAACAGGATTGAAATCCAATCCTTGCACTAACGGAAGGAACCCTTCCACACGTAGGAGTTACCACTCCCACACCACGGGTTGCACCCAACCCTTACAACTAGGAACCAATCATTCCTTTACAATGAAATTGAAAATAGAATGTATTAGAAATACAAAAAACTTATGGAGACTAAGGTGTCCCTCTTTGTTCGACGACGTGTTCTTGAAGTCAACAAAGAGTCCACAACCCTAGATCTCTCTTGGAGAGAATCTCCCCGAAACCGGCGGCGGCTTGGCTCTCGGGATTGGCGGCGGCAACGGAGTGCTGCGGCGATGCAATGGAGATTTAACCTTCATAGCAAAGGTAGCAAGGTCTTCCAACGGTCACACTAGGATCGATCGTCTCGATCGATTCAGAAGGGGATGGTTTTCCCGATCTACGAATCAAGAGGCAAAAGATCTCTGGTTAGACGCGTGAGATGCTGTGCTAGGCTAAGCTTCTGTCGCCGGAGAACTGGAAGAAACCGGGATCAGCAACGGCGACCAACTGCACGAGCGGCGACGATGGCGGCGGAGCAAGATACACGATCTATGTCACGTCGGCGGCTCGGCTTTCTTCGTTTTTCTGTCCATCTCCTTACTGTTCAAAAATACAGATGTATTTATACATTAGGTCATCAAGATGACCGTTGTGGGCCCCACCAAGAAGAAGCCCTAAGTCTGGTTCGAAATAACCCAGGTAACTTGGACCGGTCCAGAGAACAGCAGGAATTTGCCCAAGTCAAATTCGGCGAGAATCGTAGGTGATTCTCGCCGAATCGGCGAGAATCAACTACGATTCTCGCCGAATTCTACTTAACAGAATTCAATCTCTACTGATAACACAAGTCGGTGAGAATCGGCGAGAATCACAATTGATTCTCGCCGAATCATCGAGAATGCAGTCATTCTCGACGAATCGGCGAGAATCACTTCGTGATTCTCAACGATTCTTCCTTAGAAGAATTCAAGGAGGCTTCGAGACAACCGGCAGCAATCGGCGAGAATCAGTTCGTGATTCTCGTCGAATCGGCGAGAATCACTAGTGATTCTCGTCGATTTGTACTTAGACGATTTTCGTCTTTCTTCCCGTGAGCTGGTCTTTGGCCCATCCTTGCTCCTTGTCTGCTCTTGGTCTTACATAACCCTGTGCTTGAAAATAAGTACACTCAAATAGAGAGAGTACACGTAAGCCAACACACTGATCTGCTCAATGAGGGATTATGTTGCACAGACCCGTGTATATTGACCTACTGCACCCTGACATTGGTGTGTACTTAGCGATGAATAACTGCAAGCACAACTTGAAGACAAGTAATCAAATACATTGTCAATTCACCTTAGCTTGTTCAGGGGCTTCTTCAAATCAGGTACATTGTGGATACAATACCCAACAATCTCCCCCTATTTGAAGAAGCCTAAACCCTACAAGCTAAGGTGAATATAACGGCTTGGAAGAAAACACAACTTTGAAAAACGAGAGTGAGTTGAAATTCCATACCATTATCTTTAGAGCATTTGGAGCATACACCTTAGCACCTTAGCCAAGAGGGTAATCTCCCCCTTTTCGGCTTCTGCAAATCTGGGTCTGGTGTATTTGACACCATGCTCCCCCTCAGTTCTTGCACCTGTGCTTACCCTTGAGTTCCTAGCAGAGGCCCCCCTGGATGCACGAGCCTGGAGCTTCTGTAGTCTTCATTCCTCATAGTTTAGCATCCCCAATTCAGTTTTGAAAAGACTGAACTTGGCCTCGTATAAGGGCTTTGTGAAAATATCTACAATCTGCATGTCCGTGGGGACATAGTAGAGAGATATATCCTTGTTCTCCACGTGCTCCCGAATGAAGTGGTAGTGCACTTCAATATGCTTCGTTCTGCTGTGCGATACCGGATTGTTGGCAATGGCAATTGCACTGGAGGAGGCACAGTACATTGGTACTTCCTTGAACTGAAGGTCATAATCAGCTAACTGGTTTCTGATCCAAAGGAGTTGTGCGCAACAGCTGCCAGCTGAGATGTACTCAGACTCTGCTGTGGAAGTTGCTACACAATTCTGCTTCTTGCTGTTCCATGAGATAAGCCTTCTTCTGAGGAATTGACACGTCCCGGAAGTGCTTTTCCTGTCATCCCTACTCCCTGCAAAATCAGCATCTGAAAAACCTATTAGCTCGACATCATTATTTCTCGGGTACCACAAGCCAAGATTAGGGGTACCTTTAAGGTATCTAAGAATTCGCTTTGCAGCGACATAATGAGATTCCTTAGTGTTCACCTGATATCTGGCACAAACACATGTGGAGAACATGATATCCGGTCTACTTGCAGTAAGGTAGAGCAGGGATCCAATGATGCTTCTGTATTTGGTTTCATCAAAAGGTTTCCCTTTCTCATCCTTATCCAGAGACATGGTGGATCCCATTGGAGTCCTCATAGAGGTTGCATTCTCCATTCCGAATTTCTTGAGGAGTTCATTGGTGAACTTCGTCTGAGAAATGAAAATCCCTTCCTCAGACTGTTTCACTTGAAGTCCCAAGAAATACTTTAGCTCTCCCATACTGCTCATTTCAAACTTTCCTTGCATAAGTTTAGAAAACTTTTTGCAAAGATTGTTGTCCGTTGAGCCGAATATAATGTCATCGACATAGATTTGCACCAGCAAGATCTTGCCTTTGACTTCCCTGAGAAACAATGTCTTGTCTATTTTTCCTCTAGAGAACTTGTTCTCAAGAAGAAAGCTAGACAAGGTCTCATACCAAGCTCAAGGAGCTTGTTTTAAGCCATATAGAGCTTTATTAAGAAAGTATACATGATTAGGATAAGTGGGATTGACAAAACCTGGAGGTTGAGCGATGTATACTTCCTCTTTCAAGTCTCCATTCAAGAATGCCGATTTCACGTCCATCTGATAGACTGTGAATCCTTTGTGAGAGGCATAGGCTAGGAACAGACGGATTGCCTCGAGCCGTGCAACTGGCGCAAACGTCTGGTCGAAGTCAATCCCCTCCTCCTGTCTGTATCCTTGAGCCACCAGTCTGGCCTTGTTCTTGATGATGACCCCGTGTTCATCCAGCTTGTTTCTGAAGATCCACTTGGTGCCAATCACGTTTTGCGTCTTAGGTCTGGGAACCAGCGTCCAGACTTTGCATCTTTCGAATTGATGCAGCTCATCTTGCATGGCCAATATCCATGACGCATCTTTATTCGCTTCGTCGAACTTCTTTGGCTCAACCTGCGACAGGAAGCTAAAATGCAGAATCTCGTTAAGAGTACCTCGGCGAGTTCTGACACCGTCTCGGGGATCTCCAATGATTTGATTTCTGGGATGATCCCTCACGTGTCGGAGCTCTAAAAGTCTTGCATCAGGAGCTCTAGCAATTTCTGGGGCTCCTTCCTCTTCAGGGAGGACTGCTCCATCCTGATCGTCATCCTATCCGATCGGCGTTGAGGTGGAGACCTTGACGTATTTTGGAGTTGCATCTTTCTCGGGCTCATCCAGGTGTAGCTTTTCGAGTTTGGCACCTGCATCTTCAAGAAGACCACTAGAAGACTTGCAATTAAGCAAACTTCCTTCATCAAATACAACATTTATTGATTCCTCTACCACTAGGGTTTTCTTGTTAAAAACTCTATAAGCCCGGCTATGGCTACTATAGCCCATGAATATGCCTTCGAAGCATTTTTCACCAAACTTAGTATGCGGGTACTTCCCATTGTTCAGTACATAACATCTGTAACCAAAGATCCTCAAATAGGACATGGTTGGTTTCCTGCCTTTTAGTAGCTCGTAGGGCGTCTTACGATGACTTTTGTTGATCAACGCCCGGTTTTGAACATGACAAGCCGTATTGACAGCCTCGGCCCAGAAGTATTCTGGGAGTGAAGCGTCATTCAACATTGTCGTGCAGGCTTCAATGAGTGTTCTATTTCTCCTCTCCGCAACTCCGTTTTGTTGAGGAGTGCGCGGGGAGGAAAACTCATGAAAGATACCAAGTTCTTCACAGAACTCTGTCATAGCACCAGACTCGAACTCTGTTCCATGGTCACTTCTGATTTTGACCACTGAGCAGTTAAGTTCGTTCTGAATCTGCTTGACAAAGCTGGTGAAGATGTCAAACGTATCAGACTTGCGCTTTAAAAAGAACACCCAAGTAAACCGAGAGTGATCATCTACAATCACTAGCGTATAAGACTTCCCTCCTAAGCTATGAACTTGCATTAGACCAAACAAGTCCATGTGCTGAAGATAAAGACATCTGGAGGAGTCTTTGTCTGAGATGCCCTTAAAGGTAGCCCGAGTCTGTTTGCCTATCTGACATGCAGGACAGGGACTATCTTTGATGCACTTAATAATGGGAGCATCCCTTACTAAATCTTTGGAAAATAGCATTTTAATTGTCTTGTAATTAATATGTGCCAATCTCTTGTGCCATTGTTCATAAAGAGATGCACTGCCTTTTGCTACTAGGCATACGGGGGTAGAAGAATCTAGACTGAGAAAATCTAAACAGAAAATATTTCTGCTCCTAATGCCGGTTAATACCGTCTCCGAAGAGGCACATGATATTATCAGGCATTTATCCTTGCAGAACTTAACATCATACCCTTTATCACATAACTGGCTTACACTGATCAGGTTATGATTTAACCCTTCAACATAAGCTACGTCAGTGATAGAGAGTATACCGTTGGAAATCATACCGTAACCTCTGGTGACTCCCTGATCAGATCCCCCAAAGATGACTTTGGGTCCATTCTCGACTGGAGAGTACTCCCGCAGCAGGCTTCTTGTCCCAGTCATATGACGGGAGCATCAACTGTCCAAATACCATATGGGAGTTTTGGTGGCCTTTGGACATTCCTGCAAAACAGAATTAATTTGCCTTAGGAACCCAATCGAACTTGGGTCCTAGATTCCTCGTTAGCATGCTCCCCCTCGAATGGTTAGCCCTACGAGTGGTCTGCCTCGCATTGCCAACATGAGGAGTCTCGTTATTCCTTGGATTAAACCAGCAATCCATGGCAAAGTGACCAACTTTGCCACAGCACCAGCAGTCAAATCTATTATACTTTCTCCTAGGCACCTGCTTCACTCTTGGAACGGAAGGTTCAGTAGGGGCCTCGGACCTGGAGGTGGAGGCATTATGATGACAACAGTCGCATGATTTCTTCACCTCCTAGTTTCTCAGTGTAACATGCTTGGCCTTGGGTGCCTGTTTCCTATTATGGCCGCTAGAGAAGTGACCATAATCCTTCATCTGAACTTCCTCATAAGGTGTCTTGAAGACACTCTCGCCAAAATTGCGGGGGAAGGTCCAACCATCATATCGGCTCTTTGGATTTGCAACCGAGGGCCTGAAGTGATGGCCATATGTTGACTCAAAGTCATGTTGGTTACAAGGAAAGCTGGGCTTTCTGAACGCAACAGGACTGAGTGGGGCCTTTCCCTTTTCAGCAGCAGAGGTCTTCTTAGCAGCCTTATTCTTCCTTTGGTTCATGTTTCTCCTGGATGAGGAACCAGGTACCCCTACGTGCCCCAAACCAGCTCCTTTGGCCTGAGCAGTGAAGGTATCAACCAGTGTAAGAACTGTCTTTGGCATAGAGAAGCTCTTATAATGAGCTTAACTTCCACCAGATCCTGCACTTGGAGAAGGAGGAGGAGGAGGATTATAATGAGATGTGCCTTGGTCATATTTCCTTCTCTTCCTCATAGCCTTCAACTGGTTCTTAGAAAATTGCATCCAGTGTTCAGTAATAGGACAATCATGCAATATATAGTAAGGAATGTCATTATCAGAAGTGGATTTCTTTGCAGGAACTCTCTTCATTGCTTTACTTCTAGCTTTCCTCTTTCTTGCAATAGTTGTAGAGGAATCATCTGAATCTGTCCTGAATTCATCACTATCAGAGCTCTGGGGCTTATCATACATAGTACCTATTTCCTTGTAAGCTACCTTGATAGGAGAATCAGGAGCAGAAGCAGTAACAGCAGCAGCAGCAACAACAACAGAAACAACACTAGAGGCAGCAGTAGTAACAACAGAAACAACAACAGAGGCGTTTGAAACAACAATATTCATAACAGTAGGCTCAACAGGCTCTGAAGCAATATTAGCAGTAGCAACTGGAAAAGCAACAGGCTCAACAATAGCCTCTGTGACCATCACATCATCATCATAAACAACAGAATCATCAGCAGTTGGAACTTCCACAGACTTGATTGAATCAATATATGATTAGATCAAGCTGGGATCACAGATTGAAACAGGCACAATGGCCTTAGAAAGATCTTCAGCATCTGGAGCTAGAAGAGATCTGCTACATAGATCATCAAAAATTGAAAGCAGGAACTTGAAATCAAATGCGCTGAAAAATGGGACTGGAGCTGGAACATCTGGCATTGCTTCTGAACAAAGCATGAAGTCTGAATCTTCAGCAGGCATCATGTCTACTTCATTGGGCATCTCCCCCTGCCTAGATTCAGTAGAAACCGGATCAAGGCACCCCAAAGAAGGGATTGCCTGATGAATATGGGAAGAAGATAGCCTTGCAGATAAGTCATTTATAGATTTTAGTAGAGGAGCCAAGGAGGTATCCAGCAAGAGTGTTAGCCTGGGAGCTAACATCTCATATAATATATCAGTAAGAGCAGGAACATCTACTTGCTCAAGGGAGGCTTGAGTAGAGGTAGAGAAGAAAGTTGCAGAAGTTGATGTTGTTGGTGGAGCTGCAGAAATGTGTGGAGTTGATGTTGATGGATGGGGTATGGATGGTTCAGATATAGGGATGGTGGTGATGGATGTAACTGGGATGGTAACTGATGGTATGACTAAGGTTATGGATGAGGTGAATGAGGGCTGAGCTAAGATGTCTTGAAGTAGCTGTTGGTAGGAGGTGGAAGAAGATGGAAGCTCTTGTGGAGATGAATGAGAATCATCCATATAAGAGTCATCTAGGAGGGTGAATGATGGAAAATGGATGGATGAGTCAAGGTCTAGTGGGGGATAGTAATGAAGTGGATGAAATTGTTCTTGAAGAGTGGCTGGGGGAGGTGTAGAGATTGTAGGTGAGGAAATTGAGATGGGAGAAGAAATGGTTGAGGAAACTGGAGGTGGAGATAGTGGGGATGAGATGGAGGATGAAGACAAAACCTCTAATGGGGCAGTTGCCTTAGGGGAAGTGACTATCACTGTCCTGGTGCCTGAAGTAGTGTGAGTTGCAGAACCCCTGCTGGGTTTAGCAATCTGCCTATCCCATTTTCCAAAGAGAGCACAATATAGTCTCTTGGAAGCATTTATATGCATGCCATTTGATACTAGCAGTTGGGGGCATTTATTGTGCAAAAACAAACCTACTATTCTCCCAAAATTAACAAAATTCTTGTTGATTTTCTTCTTAATCAGATCAAAGAAAATCTCTCCCCAGTTAAGGTATTTCTTATCTACAATAGCAGCCATTAGGAAAAATTGATATCTAGAAATAGTATCATGGGCAGAATGTTTTGCTAAAATGACTTTGCCCATTACATCAGCCAGAAATCTGTACTCTACTGAAAGATTTTTCTTGAGTAATTTATTAGGGTTTGCTGCTGTATGTCCCATTATATCTAGCATATTAGAAAATTCTTCTCCAGACAACTCAACATTATCATGTCCAGTACTAAGTTGAAAAACTTCTATCAAAAGTGCGGGAGTGAGGGATACCTGGGTTCCTGAAATAGTCCCAAAAACTGTATTCTGATCCAGGTTGTGGGCTGTGTATACCCATTCCTTGATTTCGTCGGTAGCCAGCTTCATCCTTGAGGTCATGATGGTGACCAACTGTTGTTCTTTGAATAATTCTAGAATGTCCTTTAAAATTTGATCACTGCCTTCAAATGAATCCATATCTATATCAAAACCTGTATCAAATTTCATCGCGGCTAAAACAGCAACTGAAACGGCCATGATTTTCCTGCAAAGACAAACCAAACAAGACCAAGTGTTGAGGGGTTTGGAGGGAAAGAAAGCTCTGCAGAAAGTATGAATGCGCAAAGGAGAACGACGGCCGAAAAAATGATTTTATATTAGGGTTTGACGCTGAAAAGGAAAGATCGTTGAACTCAGTTCGACGATCTGGGCTTCTAAAGGAATCTGAAAGGTCTTCAACATCGTTGATCTCTGTTCGACGATATTGGAGAGCATCGAGCTTCGTTCGACGTTCTCTGACTGGAAAGAGATAACCTAGCACTATCTGGAAAAGCTGAGCTCCATTCGACGATTTCATGAGAACGTCGATCTCCGTTCGACGATCTTTAGGAAAAATGTTGAGCATAGTTTAGAGTTAAGAAAGAACCTATAGACACTGGAAAAAAAATCAAGTTTTAAGCCTAGTCTTTGTAAATTTTAAGGTTTAAAAATCTTGGATCTTAATTTAGACTTCCTCCATCTAACATTCCTAACTGATTCAGGAAGAATGTGTGTTTCTTTTCATCCAAGGGTTTGGTGAAAATATCTCCCCTTTGCAAATCAGTTTGGATATATTGAAGTTCAATTTTATTCTTTTCAATATTTTCTCTTAGAAAGTGATGCCTATTCTCTATATATTTTGTCCTACTATGGAGGACTGGATTTTGGGCTATAGAAATAGCACTGATATTATCACAAAAGATTTTTGACTTATCTAAGTTGTAACCATAGTCTAGGAGCTGATTTTGAATCCACAATATCTGTGAGCAATAACTACCTGCTGCCATGTATTCAGCTTCAGCAGTTGATGTGGACACAGATGTTTGTTTCTTATAAAACCAGGAGACAAGTCTGTCACCAATAAACTGACAAGTTCCACTGGTGCTTTTCCTGTCTACTCTACATCCAGCATAATCAGCATCTGAAAATCTAGTTAAGTCAAATCCTGAATCTTTTGGATACCAGAGACCTAGATTTGGACAACTTTTCACATACCTAAGAATCCTTTTTACTAATGTTAGGTGTGACTCTCTAGGGCTTACTTGGAATCTAGCACAGATGCATGTAGCAAACATTATGTCAGGTCTACTAGCTGTAAGATACAATAAAGAGCCAATCATTGCTCTATATGTTATCTGATCAACAGGTTTCCCATGTTCATCAGCCTCTAATACAACATTAGTAGGCATAAGTGTTTTCATAGATGATGCTTCAGACATACCAAATTTCTTAACCAACTCTTTTGCATACTTGGTTTGAGAAATGAATATGCCATCAGCATGCTGTTTGACTTGCAATCCTAGAAAGAAGGAAAGCTCACCCATGCTACTAATTTCAAATTTTGAATGCATTAGGTTAGAAAACCTCTTGCACAGGTTTGAATTAGTAGATCCAAAGATAATGTCATCTACATAAATTTGTACTAGTAGGATATTGGACCTATGGGTTCTAATGAAAAGAGTTTGGTCTACTCTACCCCTTTTAAAATCATTTTCCAAAAGAAAGCATGCTAAGGTCTCATACCATGCTCTAGGAGCTTGATTGAGACCATATAATGCTTTATGTAGTTTAAAAACATGATCAGGATGTGTAGGAGAGATAAAACCTGGGGGTTGTCTGACATAGACTTCTTCCTTGGTATCTCCATTTAGAAATGCACTCTTCATATCTATTTGATAAACTTTGAATCTCTTGTGAGCTGCATAGGCTAGGAATATTTTTATGGCCTCTAACCTTGCAATTGGTGCAAAAGTCTGGTCATAATCTATTCCTTCTTCTTGAGAGTATCCTTGTGCAACTAGACTTGCCTTGTTCCTTACAATAACGCCTTGATCATCTAGTTTATTCCTGAATACCCATTTTGTTCCAACAATGGGATGATCCTTTGGCCTTGGCACTAGCTCCCAAACCTTGTTTCTTTCAAATTGATTTAACTCCTCTTGTATTGCAATGATCTAGTGTGGATCTTGTTCTACATCTTATATGGATTGAGGCTCAATTTGAGAAAGAAAGCAGGTGTGCATCAGGTTTTGGTTGACCTGATTTCTAGTTTGCACACCTGCTGAGATGTCTCCAATCACTTGGGAGATTGGATGATCTCTTGATGTTACTAAATCAACAGGGGGTGTTGATTGTTCACCAACCTGTGTTGTTGTTTCCTCTTGTGGAACAACAACTGGCTCTTCAATGTGATTCTCACCAGGATGTTGAATGTCTTCTTCATCTTCACTGCTTTCACCCTTTTATTAGATAGGTGAAGGTGTTGTATCCTCTTCAATGATGTTTAACCTTCCTAAATTCTCTGAAAGAGAATGTACCTGCAAAGGTTTTATGGTAGAAGAATTCTTCTCCTTGTAAGATATGTTAGTTTTATCAAAGGACACATGTACAGATTCTTCAATTTTAAGAGGTGATTTGTTATATACCCTATAAGCCTTACTGATCATGGAGTATCCCAGAAACACTCCTTCATCCGCTTTGGCTTGAAATTTTGCTATATATTTCTTATCATTATTATGTATGTAACAAATACAACTAAAAATTTTGAAATAGTCTACTTTAGATTTCTTCCCTTTGAGTAATTCATAGGGAGTCTTGACCTTTAGCTTATGTATCAAACTTCTATTCAACACATAGTTTGAGGTGTTCACTGCCTCTGCCCATAAGGATAGAGGAAGGTGAGCATCTATCAATAATGTAGTAGCAGATTCAATAAGGGTTCTATTTTTTCCTTTCAGCTACCCCATTTTGTTGAGGAGTTCTAGGAGCTGAGAAAATGTGTCTGATCCCTTCACTCTGACAGAACTCTTATATAAGAAGAGAATCAAACTCCGTCCCATGATCACTTCTGATTAGGGCAATATGAGTATTGAACTCAATCTGTATGCATTTGAGAAACTCTGTCAAACACTTAAAGTTATCAGACTTCTTCCTCAGAAAGAACACCCATGTAAATCTAGAGAAGTCATCTACAACTACTAAAGTGTAAGATTTTCCTCCAAGTCATTGTATTGTAATGGGTCCAAATAGATCCATGTGTAACAGATACAAAATCCTAGGTGAATCACTCTTATTAAGTGACTTAAAGCTATTTTTAGTTTGCTTGCCTAATTGACAAGCCCTGCAAAGTCCTTCCTTCTTATAGGGGCCAGAAGGTAGTCCTCTAACAAGGTTGTCCTTGGATAGCCTAGCAATGGTTCTATGGTTTATATGTCCTAATCTCTTATGCCATAGCTCATTTGGTTTACTAACAGAATTGAACAAACAGATATCTACCTTAGTTGATTAAAAATCTACAAGATAGATGTTATCTTTTCTTTTACCTGTCAACACAGTTGTGTTGTCCTCTGATTTGATTTTGCATGAAGATTTGTTGAAAGTCACCTGGTAGCCTTCATCACACAATTGGCTGATGCTGATTAAGTTGTGCTTCAGTCCTTCCACATAGGCCACCTTCTTGAATGTGACTGTCCCTATCTGGACTGCACCATATCCCTTTGTCTGTCCAAAGTTTGAGTCTCCAAATATGACCTTGGGTCCAAGATTGGCTTTGAAGGATGTAAGATTATCCTTGCTCCCTGTCATGTGCTTTGAGCACCCACTATCCAGATACCATTGCTGGTTTATTGTTGGATAGGTCTTCACCTGCATATATAACAATTTATTTGTTTTTGACCCAGTTTACCTTGGGTCTAGGTTGATAACCTTTAAAATCTGAAATAAAAGACATCCCTGGTTGACTCTTATAGCCTTCAGGATGATATCTCCTAGGAGGTATTATCCATTCAGCATAAGGGTTGAAGCCTTGTGATGTAGGACCTCTAGAATTGAATTTTGACTTACATTAAAAGATTGTTCAAAGCTCTGAGCTCTGTTCGACGATCTCTGAGCTGAGTTCGACGATCTTGGGTCAGATCGTCGAGCTCCGTTCGAAGATCGACTTTGCCTGAGTTCAGAGTTCAGAGATCGTCGACCTGAGTTCGACGATTCAGCTTGAGATCGCTGAGCTCCGTTCGGAGATCGTCGAGCTCTGTTCGACGTTTTCCGTTAAACCTTATTTTTCTTAGGTATATCAGAATTCTTCCTAGCTACCTTTACAACTCCCTTTACTTTATCTGAGATAAATTTGATTGGGGTTGTTAATACTATAGGTTGGGTGGATGAAACACCCAAGCCTAGTGTACTGTTAAGTCTTGAATTCACTGTGCTTGTGATGTCCATCAGTCTGACGCTTCTCCCATTAAGGGATTCTTCAAACTTATTTGCCTTAGATAGTTCACTTTTCAGTGAAGCTATCTGCTCCCTATAGCATTCTAACTCCTCAGAGAGTTTGAGGTTATCTGATTTTAAAGTGCTTTGTTCAGACAGTTTATTTCTGAGAGAGATAATCTCTTTCTCAGACTTGAGTAGGTCTAAAAATAGTGCCTTAAACTCAGAATTTAAAGTCCTCTGAATCAAAATCAAAAGAGTCTATTACCTGATCTTCTTCAGTTTCAGGTTCAGATTCAGATCCTGACTCTTGTTCTGCATCTGAATTGTGTTGAGAGGTATTGATAGCCATCATGCAAAAGTCCTTCTCTTGGGCATCATCTTCATCATCACTTGAGCTTGATGAAGTATCTGATTCTTCTTCAGTCTCACTCCAGGTCTCAGTTGCAAATCCTTTCCTGGTATGCTTGTTCTTGCTAGAGGAGGATTTGTCATAGTTGTTTCTCCTAGAGTCTTTGTCTCTTTTCCTTTCTCTCTTATCTTTCTTGTCCTTGTTTTTGTTCTATGGATAGTCAGGCACAATGTGGCCTGGTTTCCTGCATCCAAAACAAATAATCTCTTTATTACTGGATTTGTCATACCTTGGCTTTTCATGGCCTCTGGATGACCTTTTCCTGAAGTCTTTTCTAGCCATCTTATAGAATCTTTTGGCTAGTAGGCTCATTAGCTCTTCATTGCTTGTAACCTTGTCTTCAGGCTGTTCTTCTGTAGCTTTAAAAGTAATTATCTTCTCCTTCCTTGTTGCTAGAGAAGCTGTCTTTTGCTCTTCCTCTCTATTTTTGATGAGCAGCTCATAAGACTTGAGCTTGCCCAATAGAGCTTCAGTGGTGATCTCATTCAAGCTTCTGGCATCCTTGATTGGCCAGATCCTTGAGTCCCAAGTGCTGGGGAAGCACATTAGGATCTTATCATTGAGTTCAGTCAGTGAGATCTCCTTGTCCAAAGTTTTTAATTCACTGACAATCAGACTGAGTCTGTTATACATGTCAGCTACTGACTCAGTTTCTCCCTTCTTGAAGTTCTCATACTAGATTATGAGATGAGATCTTCTGTCCTTTCTCTCATCAGAAGATCCTGACACAAGCTCAGATAGCTTGTCCCAGATTTCCTTTGCTGAGTTGCATTCAACTACTTTCTGAAATATATCATCAAACATTGTCTGAGCCAATATATTCATTGCCTTTGCATCAACAACTTTCCACTTCTTGATGTCTGCATCTATTCTTGAAGGGGGTGGAACAGCACTTGTACTTGTGGTTTCTGGAGGTCTTGGACACACTGTCAAAATAGAATTAAAGATATCCTCATCAATAGAATTCATGTACAATTTAATCCTTGCCTTCCAAAGTGCAAACTTAGAAAGATTGCACACTGGAGGTCTGATGTTTGCATAGTCTTTGTTCTGTGCCATGGATTTATATTAAAATAATTACAATAGAAATAACAACCCTCTATTAATGGTTGATCTTATTAGAGATCTTTTGGTTCAGGTGTTAGCTTGTAAAAACAACCAACCTGGTGATGGTTTAGTTGTTGTATAACCAACCTCCCTCTGATACCAATTGAAAGTGAGGGTAAGATCTACCTTTACTCTAGAGGGGGGGGGGGGGGGTGAATAGAGTATTTTAAAATAATTGTGCAAATTAAAAACTAATTGGCAGTGGAAGACTTAATTTAAATATAGTGTATTGTGCTTGTAGTAAACAAAATAAAGTAAAGCAAGAAAGCTAATTCACAGCACACAACAAATAAAACACAAACAACTAGAAGACACAAGGAGCTATAGTGGTTCCCCAATCAACCTGGGTACATCCACTCTTCTACAACCATAGGTAGGAATCCACTACAGGATGAGTTGATCAGGTGTCCTGGGCACCAATGAGCTTTTGATAAGGTGCTCAAAAACCAAAACAGATTTTTTTGATCAGGTGTTTTTCCACCACTGAGTTTTGACAAGGACTCATAAACCAAACACAAAACTTTTGAAGGGAGTTATGTATAACCCTTTTATAGAAAAAGAAAATAAAAAGAGTTGAAGGAGTTCTTCTCTGTCACAATCAAAGAGAAGACTAGTGGATTTGTTGTTGTCAAATCTCCCCCTGAGATTAGAAGTAGGTCAAAAGAAGAAGCTTTGCACAGGGTGATAGGCCTTCAGTAAGTTTAGATCTCCAGCAATTGATAATTTCAGCAAAAGCTTAAATGTATTGTGTCTGGAGTCTTTGATTCATGAAGCCTAGAAAACTTGAATCAGAGAAGAGATCTGAAAGAAGTGAGTTGATCTCCTTCTCTATTCTATTCCTTGTGTTCTGTAAAAACTTTAACTGTATAATCCTGTAGAATTCTTGAGAGATGTTCTTCTTGGTTGATTATCTGTCTCTATTGTCTGTAATGATATTATGAGTTCCAATCTCATAGATAGCCGTTAGCCAGTCATAAATGACTTCCTTAATTGATAGCTGTCTCTGGAGAAAAGTCCTAAGAAACATTCCCTTTTAGTCTCCTTGAAACTTGCTCCAGATTGATTGAAACGACTACAAAATATTCTGCATTAAATGCTGGATATGGAAGATATTTCAATTCCATAACAGACTGATTTGAAATCCTGAAATCGTCGATCTCTCAGGAAAATTGTCGATCTGAGCTCGACTATCGTCCATCTGAGCTCAGAGATCTGGATTTTGACTTGAGACAGAAATCATCGATCTGAGCTCGGAGATCGTCGAGCTGAGTTCGACGCCTCGTCGACCTGAGCTCAGAGATAGTCGAACTGAGTTCGACGCCTCGTCGATTTGCGCTCGAAGATAATTTCTTTGGTCTTCTGCACTTGTAATCTGAACTAGGAGATCTTGGGGGCAGCTTTCAAACCTAAGTTCTAAGTCCTTAGACCTATTCTAGTTGACCTTTAAAACTATACAATGAGGTCAAGACACAATCCTATGAACATAGTAATACTTACCCAAATCAGTAATAGGATGTTCCAACACTTTCGATGGGGACCACCAACGGCTATAAATATGCACCTGCGTACCTGGGTGACCTTTGCCCTTCCCTCTACTCTAATCTTATCGAGATGCCTATCCCTAAGGAGATCCAAGAGAGGCTAGCCAAAGCTCGTGAGGTCTCCTCCGCTCGCATCGCCGGTTTGACCGCGATTCCCCCTGTCATTCCGCAGGGGGGGTCTGACTGAACCCAATCCTGCTAAGAGGGTGAAGCCATTTTCCATAGCGGCCGAGCACATTTTCCAAGACTTAAGACGACCCTAGAGCCTAGGCCTGGCTCCTCCACTCGCCCCCCTGAGAAGGAGAAAGACATTATCGACCTCTACGCCGACCCGGATAGCCGACAGGATGACGGTGAGGATTTCTCGCTATGAGTTAAGACCCCTCCTGAAAACTCACAGCCTAACCCCAGAGACACGCCCGCAAGACCTGTCCCCCTTCTGGACTCTGGGGCTGGACTCGTAGAGGCCGAGTTCTCCAGCCCGCGCCCCGTTCTCCCTGCAACTCACCGGGACTATTGGAGGAGGTGCTGAGGTCATCCCCGTGTCGGGCTTCAATCTCCTTCCGCTGAGAACTCAGCCCCTAGGCTGGGGCAAAAACCTGAAACTGCCCCCACCCCGCTTTTCTTTCGAGGCCCCGAGCTCGTCAGGCAAGTTGACCTTTAGTGGTCCCTACCCCGTAGTCCCCCTAGGGTGTTCGCCTTTCGTACTAATGCCTAACTACCTTTGTAGCTCTTCCCAGTTGGTCTGAGGCTGACGATTCCTCGGGGCCAGCCCGTTATTCGCCCCTCCCTTCTCCAAGCTCGCTAGATTCCTTCCTGGTCCCCGAGGTGGAGAACAACGAGCTGATATGGCAGGGGATTGGGATCTTCAAGAAGCTGATGCTCGAGCTGCGCAAGGTGCAGGAGGATAATGAGGCGTTGTAGCTAGACTATGTGCGGCTTGCTGACGAGGTTTGGGGCAGCCTGGCAGGCGAGACGACGTCCCCTACTATGCTCCTGGATGAGGTCGAGGAGAGCCTCCAGATTGCCTAGAGGAACTTGGGGCGGATTCGCGAGCTCCACAACCCGTAGCTACATGCGGGGAAGGAGACGTGATGCCGGGTAGATAGAAACGGCTCCATCGCTGAGCCTACCAGCACTCGCCTCCTGCCCCCTCAGCCCGCGCACGTATTGAACTTATTGCTTTTTCCTCCTGCCTCTGATTTTTCTGAACAATATCCTTCTCCTGATTTGTAATAACTCAAAATATTTTTAGATTTCAATGGTTGCTATTCGGATGTAATAACCTTCACGTTCAGCTCGGCAGGTGATAGGGCAGGTCTCGGATATTGGCGAGCTGGGGTTGGCGAGCTGAGCCTGGCGAGCAGGACTGATTAGTCTGCTCGGCCTTGAACTTCTTTTCCGATAAATAGCACCCTCACCAACCCCGGACCACCATCTTTACTGCTTTCATACCCCCTTCTTGTCTTCTCTCCTACCCGTACTCACGTACCAAATCTCCCGCGAGCATGGGTAAGACCAATCCCAATTCTGACGGCCACTCCAAATGCGCTCAGTATTTTGCCGACTACTGCTTCTTCGAGGGGAACACCTCTGAGGGGGAGTTCGCAGAGTTCATTGCCGACTTCGTTCCCCACAGTTTTGTGGCTTGACGGCCCAGGGAAGGAGATGCCATCAACACCTTCTTCCCCGACGAACTCTCCTTTCCCATCTCGCATTTGGAGATGGGGTTGCGCATGCCTCTCTGGCCGAAAATCTGCCAGATCCTGAAATATTTCGGCATGGTACCCGCACAGCTCAACTCGAACGCCATCGCCATGATGGTGGCATTCACATGCTTCCTCCACAGGGAGCGAATAGAGTTCAACCTGACTGTCTTTAGGAAACTCTTCACCTACAAGGCGACTCCCGATGGCGTCGCCTACTTCGGGGGCTTCTTCATCAAGGTTCGTGAGATCGAGAACAAACATCACAATTGGATGACCAAGATCGTCTTCATCAAGGGTGATCTCGGCAACGTCCCCTACTCGCCCCAGCAGAAGGGCGAGGAGGTGTGCCGACCCCTACCTTGTACGACAATGAAGCCGAGCTCCACAAGTTCTTTCTCTATAAGGACTTCGAGGTCGCCTTCCTCCGAAGGGGCCTTGACTCGCTCCTCCCCATCCTTCCCAGCGAAGGTATACATTTCAACTTTTACCCTTTCCCGATCTCGCCAAATCCATCGGAGTTTTAACTAAGTTATTTATATAGGGGAGCTACTGATTCCCGAGAACCCGCCTTTTGCGGATCCGGGACTACTCCCTGACCCCCTTGCCCGCAAGAAAGCGGCTGCATCTGCCTTCCGAGATGAGCCGACATCGTCCAAGCCCTCCTCTTGCAAGAAGCAGTCTGACCCCGCGGGGTCCAGATCGCCTCTCCATCATCCGCCGTAGAAGAAGTTGAAAGCGGTGGTGATCTCTTGGTGGGAGGTGGAAAGATTCAGCCGGCGAGCCCGTGGTCCAATGGGACGGGGCGGCCCACCGGATCTCCGTCTCCACCCTCCAGCCCTCTTGAGCAGACCGCGAGCCTTCCTCTGGTCATGCTTATGTGCTCGGCTTTGGCCTCGAGGGGCGTGAGGATGCCGTGGCCTACAGGCACACGACCCTACGCTAGCTCAGCCATGAGGGCCTGCAAGCCCATATGCGGGCCTTGGAGTTCCATCACATGATGGTCCGTCGCGGCTTTAACCTCAGCCACCTCCTGTAGAAGGCTGAGCAGAAGCGTGACGTCGCCTAGGACAAGGTCGTCGACCTAGAGAGGAGGCTCAACATTACCGAGGATTTACTTGCAAAAGGCGCTGGCTGGCTGGTAAGCACTGATCACCCCTTTCCCTTTTTACTTGGGATTTTTCCCGCCTTAGATATACTTACCCATTTTGCCTTACAGGATGCCGAGGCCGCTAGGGAGCTGCGGACTCGCGCCATCAGGCTGGAGGAAGAAAACAACCAGCTGCGTGCCCGCTCCGCCGCGCTGGAGGCTCACGCTGTAGAGCTAGAGGCTCGCACCGCCGAGCTGGAGGGGAATAATGCGAAGTTGAGCGAGGAGAACAGAGGGCTCCATGACGAGATCATCCGCCAGGCGGAAGTACTCCTCCCTCTTGGTAGTAGTGAGCCCTCCTTCCCGTACAAGAGGCCAAGGATTTTTGGCGAGGTTGAGGTCGTTTAGCGATTGTAGATCAACTCGATTGAGTCTGCCAAATGCAAATTGCAGATTATGAAGGATACGCAGGTGCTGGTGGAAGGCTGCGAGGAGATCACGATGCGAGACCTCATGCCGAGTCTATTCCCGTCGACGCCCCCCAGCAAGAAGGAGGATAAATTTGACATGCTTTTCTGAAAAGGCTTCAAGGATGATCCTTCTGGAGGAGCAGGCAAAGATCGCCAGTCCGGGGAGGGAGACGAGAGCTGACTAGGCAGGCTCACTTTTGTAATTCTTCACCCCCTTTTTTTGTAATCTCGCCTAAGCGAGCTCACCCTTTGTAACATCTTCTTAATGAAAGATTTTTCTGCCATGAATTTTCTTTCTTCTTTTTCTTGGTCTTTCTTTCTGTGAAGCACTCGCCTGCGTGCTCTCCTCCTTGAGAGACCTCGCTAGGATAGGACCTGCTGCTAGAATGCATGTTTATGATTCGTATTCGTGAATAGATTCAAGGAGCTCACCCGCTCCAGGTTAACCAGGAATGGACCACCCGTCGAGCTAAGTTTGCCACCATCTAGCTCACATGCGATCCGCCTCTTCTCTTGCCAACATCAGGCAAAAATTGTTAAAATATTTCACAAGTATAACTGGAGGGGGCAGAATACAAGGTTGGAGCTTGCCTTCTCCAAAGGAGGCTTAGGGCCTGGCTCTCCTTCCTTCTACCGAGCTGGGCCCATGAGATCTGACCCGCCTATAAGGTCTTTCTTCTCTATACCCTTAGGAAAGACCGATCATCTCAAATAACTCTCAGAGAGGGTGGGACTTCCTCGAGTGACATCCAACCCTGCAACCTAGGTGGGAGCCTGACTGCCGATCTGCTCGGGGTCTGGGTAGACTCCCTCGAGTGACATCCAACCCTTCCAGCTAGGTGAGAGCCTGACAGCGGGATCTGCTCGGGGTCTGGGTAGACTCCCTCGAGTGACATCCATCCCTGCCAGCTAGGTGGGAGCCTGACAGCAGGATCTGCTCAGGGTCTGGGTAGACTCCCTCAAGTGACATCCAACCTTGCCACCTAGGTGGGAGCCTGACAGCGGGATCTGCTCAGGATTTGGGTAGACTCCCTCGAGTGATATCCAGCTCTTTCAACTAGGTGGGAGCCTGATAGCGGGATCTGCTCGGGGTATGGGTAGACTCCCTCGAGTGACATCCAGTCGTGCCAGCTAGGTGGGAGCCTGACAGCGGGATCTGATCGGGGTCTGGGTACACTCCCTCGAGTGATATCGAGCTCTGCCAGCTAGGTGAGAGCCTGACAGCGGGATCTGCTCGGGGTCTGGGTAGACTCCCTCGAGTGACATTCAGCCCTGCCAGCTAGGTGAGAGCCCGACAGTAGGATTTGCTCGGGGTCTGGGTAGACTCCCTCGAGTGAGATCCAGCCTTGCTAGCTAGGTGAGAGCCTGCCAGTGTGATCTGCTCGGGGTCTGGGTAGACTCCCTCGAGTGACATCCAGCCTTGATAGCTAGGTGAGAGCCTGAAAGCGTGATCTGCTCGGGGTCTGGGTAGACTCCCTCGAGTGACATCCATCCCTTTCAGCTAGGTGAGAGCCTGAAATGGGATCTGCTCGGGGTCTGGGTAGACTCCCTCGAGTGACATCCAGCCCTGCCAGCTAGGTGAGAGTCTGACAGCAGGATCTACTCAGGGTCATGGTAGACTTCCTCTAGTGACATCCAACCCTGCCAGCTAGGTGAGAGCCTGACAGCTGGATTTGCTCGGTGTCTAGGTAGACTCCCTCGAGTGACATCCAGCCCTGCAAGATAGGTGAGAGCCTGACAACAGGATCTGCTCGGGGTCTGGGTAGAGTCCCTCGAGTGATATCCCAACCTGCCAGCTAGGTGAGAGCCTGACAACGGGATCTGCTCGGGGTTGTGGTAGACTCCCTCGAGTGACATCCAGCCCTGCTGCTAGGTGAGAGCTTTAAAACAGGATCTGCTCGGGGTCTATCAAATGAACACCAACTATTCACACAAAACACGGTAGGAGTATTGGCACTTGAATAAATTTTACTTAGAAAGAAGAATGTCACTTACATGGTTCTGGGATAAAAATGTTTCAGGTCATCACCGCTCCAGGTGAGACTTAGGGTCTTGTCCTCCACATTTCGGAGGTGGTACCCTCCTGATTTCAATCTCTCTTATATAATGTACGGACCCTCCCAGTTCGGGTTGAGCTTCCCCACAACGGCTGATCTTCCGACAATATCCACCTTTTTTAGGACCAAGTCCCCTTCCACAAACTTTTTGGCTCTGACATGCTTGTCGAAGTACTTGGCCATTATTCTCTTCACTTCTTCCTGTCGGATGGCGGAGAGGCCACGTAGCTCCTCCACCATATCAAGGAAGAGCCACAACTTCTCCTCATTTTCAGCTTGCCATTCCTCCCTGCATGCCTCTTCCTCGGCTACCCTAGGCGTCTGGACCTCAAACTTGATTGGAAGCATTGCCTCGCATCCATGGGAGAGATTGAAGGGGGTTTCCATCGTGGCCGTGTTGGGGGTGGTTCTAAGGGCTTAAAGAACTGAGGGAAGCTGCTCCACCCCGCTACCCTTAAGATTTTCAACTTTTTTCTTCAGGAGGTTCACTATGAATTTGTTTGCCGCCTCCACCTGCCAGTTGCTCCTAGGGTGATGGACCGAGGCAAATCTGAGATCGATCTCGAGCTGCCCGCAGAAGCTGATGAACTCAGTGCTGGCGAACTGAGGCCCATTATCTGTGACAATGGCTTGGGGTAGCCCGTGCCGACAGATGATCTCTCCCCACAAAAAGTTCATGATAACTTGGGAGGTCACCTTAGCCAGCGCCTTTACCTCCAACCACTTAGAAAAATAATATATCATGACGAGTTAGAACCTCCTCTGCCAGCTGGCCTGGGGAAAAGGCCCCACCATGTCCATTCCCTAGATGGTAAAGGGCCAGGGGGCCGTGATACTTCTGAGGCACTGGGCTGGTTAAAACTTGAGTGGGGAATACAACTGGCACTTGTGGAACTTCTTTGTAAATTCCGCCGCGTCGCGGCCCAAGGTAGGCTAAAAATATCCCTGCCTGACTATTCTTCCTTCTAAGGTCCAACTCCTAGAGTGAATCCCATATTCCCCGGAGTGGACCTCCTCCAAGATCCTCGTGACCTCCCTCTCGGACACACAACGTACCAACATCCCTGAGAGGGTCTTTTTGTACAGCTTCCCATCGCGGATGAGATAGTACGCCGACTTGTACTTGAACTTCTTCTTATCCATCCCCTTTGGGTACTCCCCTGTGGAAAGGAAGGTTGTGAATGGATCCATCCATGAGGGGTGTTGATCCACCTCCATCAGCTCTCCCTCTTCAATGGAAGGTCGGAATAGGTCAGTGATGGTACCCCCCACCCGGTGATCATGCTTTGCTAGTCGATCCACCTGCTCGCACTCCTCCCGGGGCACGTGTCGGATGGAGAAGGTCTAGAACATGCCGATGACCCCCTTTACTTTTGCCAAGTATAACTGGAGGGTAGTCTCCCTTGCCTCGAACTTCCTAGTGATCTGGGAAGCCACCACCATGGAGTCAGTGAAGACCTTTACGTCAAATACCCCCATCTCCCTAGCCAGGCGTTGTCCTGCGATCACCGCCTCATACTCGGCCTGGTTATTGGTTATGGGAAAGTGCACCACCATCGTTTGCTCGATCCTCGTTCCCTGAGGGCTCTCCAAGATCACCTCCACCCCCAGGGAATACCTCCCTGAAGCGTCATCTACCATCACCTTTTAGGGAATCGGGTTAGTGAGTTCCACCTCCGCCACTTTGACTACATAGTCGGCCAGGAAATCGTCCATTACTTGGTCCTTGATCGAGAGACGTGGGACAAAGGAGACATTGAACTCGCTCAATTCCATCGACCACTTAGCCAACCTGCTCGAATGCTCCACCCCCTCGAAGAAGTTGCGAAGGGGGTGGTCAGTGACCACTCAGATTGAGTGTGCCTGGAAGTAAGGCCGTAGTCTCCGAGCTGAGATGACCAGAGCAAAGGCTAGCTTCTCCAAGATGGGATACCAAAGATCTGTCTTCCTCAGGATCCATCTTACATAATATATGGGGAGTTGCTTCTTCACCTCCTCCCGAACCAGGACGGAGCTCAAGGCCTCTGCTCCGACCCCTAGATATAAAGATAGGTCCTCCCCCTCCTTTGGCTCTTGGAGTAGGGGGTCCTGAGTCAACTGCCTCTTCAAGGCCTGAAATGCCTCCTCGCACTCCCTAGTCCATTCGAACTTCTGGCCCCCTTCAAAGTTTTGAAGAAGGGGGAGCACTTCTCACTGGCCCGGGATAGGAACCTGCTCAATCCTGCCAGCTTCCCTGTCAACCGTTGTACCTCCTTGCTGTTCTAAGGTGATCCTAACTCCATGATTGCCCTCACCTTATCGGGGTTGGGCTCTACTCCTACAGGGGTAAGGAGATGGACCATGAACTTACCCCTGCTGGCCCCGAAGACACACTTTAGGGGGTTGAACCGCATCTTATATTTGCATAAGGTGGTGAAGGTCTCCTCCAGGTCCCGGAGATGAGAATCCACGTCTCGACTCTTGATTATGAGGTCATCCACATACACCTCCAGGTTCCTTCCCTTCTGCTCTCAGAAGACCTTTTCCATAATTTTTTGGTATGTCGCCCCTGCATTCGTTAGCCCAAAGGGCATCATTTTATAGCAGTAGCACCCATCCCCTATGATGAAGGAGACATCCTTGATGTCAGGGGGGTGCATCCTGATCTGGTGGTAACCTGAAAATGCATCTAAAAAACTCATTACAGGAAAACCAATGGCTGAGTCAACCAGTGCATCAATCTGAGGCAAAGGATAACAGTCCTTAGGACACGATTTATTAACTAGAGAGAAATCAACACACATTCTCCACCAACCATCTCCTTTTTTTACCATTACTACATTGGATACCCAGCGGGGTATTGGGTCTCGGATACAAAGCCAGCCTTGAGGAGCTTTGCCACTTCCTCCCTGATTGGCTCGGCTAGTTTGTCCGCAACGAACCTCTTCTTTTGCTGGATGGGACGAGCTTTGGGGTCCAAGTTGAGGCGATGGCAGGCCACGTCTGCATCGATCCCTAGCATCTCAACGGCGCTCCAGGAAAAGATGTCCACGTTCTTTTGGATGCACTCCAACATCCTCTCCTTGTCTGATGGGGTAAGCCCCTCGCTGATGCGGACCTTTTCCACCCAACCTCCGTGGGTGAGAACCTCCATCTCCACCACCTCTTCCGCAGTCTCCAGGCAAGACTGCTCTCCCCATTCTCCGGCATGCTCCCCTCCTGGGGAAGGAATTTCCTCCTCCGCCTCCTCCGCCTCCTCCACGGCCATTACCTCGGCCGGCTCCTGGACTTCCTCCCCCACCTCCACCCGGGTGCGGTCTTCCTCCACCTCCATCTCCACTCCTTCCTCATGCTCCGCCTCTTCCATCCTTCGCTCAATCTCCTCGGCCCCCTGCTGCCATAAGCTTGAGTTCATTGCAGAGACATAACACTCCATTGCCACCTTGGGGTCACCCCGAACCCGGACCTATATCCACTTGGCGTTGAACTTTAGGCATTGGTGGAAGGATGATAGAATGCAGCGGAAGGCACTGATGAGGGGTCGCCTGAAGATAGCGTTTTAGCTACTGGGGAATCCACAATGACGAACCTGCAGGTACGTGACTGGCCCCTAAAGTGACATGGAGGCCCACTCCTCCTTCTACCTCCTTCCTCTTAACCGAGAACCCGAACAAGGGTCCATCTGAGGCCAGCACCCTCTTGGCCTCCACCTTCATCGCATCAAATGCCTTCTTGAAGATGACATTGACCGAGCTATCATTGTCGATGAGGATCCGGGAGACAGTGAAGTTCTCGACCGCTGTCTGTATAACCAGCGCGTCGCAGAAGGGGTCATCATGGTCTAACATATCCTTCCTCGAGAAGGTGATCTTCTCTTCCGGGGGTGGGGTCAGGGATGTGGAGTCAACGCTCTAGCGGTACATAGTGTGGAGACTTGCCTTGCGGGAATCCACGACCCCCCCCCCCCCCCCCCCCCCCCCGTGGATCACTCAGATCCCTCCCCGGGACCGAACATCTGTTGGGTCTTCACACTTATCCTCCTCCACCTAAGGCAGGACTTCTTCGATCCGCACTCCCTGGAGGGCTTGCTGTTATTGCTGCTCCCTATTTCCTCTCATCTCGAGGAACTCCAGGCACGTGGCCGTGGTGTGCCCCTCCTCCTGATGGAAGTCACAGTAGGGTAACTCCACCCTAACTTCCCTTCTCATCCTCTGCACCGTTCTCCTCCTCTCCCCCATGGCTATAGCTATAGCCTGGTTCTGGTCGGGGAGAGGTAGTCACTGGCCCTGCCTCCTGTCTGGGTAGTAAAATTAGCCCTGGCCTCCCTAACTGTTATCTTCTCCATGGAAACCTCTCCGCGACCCTTGGTCTGGTTTGCTCCTGATTCCCCCACCTGGGCTGCTACTGTCATTCCCTCTGCCGGGGCTCAGATCTTCTCTCCTCCTGACCTCTGCCACCTCTTGGACTCTCTTCCTTCGTGGCCCACCTGGCCAGTTTTCGGGCAAACTCCGAATTCGATGCCTCCCCGTCAACTTCTCTTGCCGCCCTCTCCATTAGCTCCTCGTAGGAGAGGGGTGACACCCTCTTTAGTTCCATTCTGAAGAAACCCTGTTGCAGCCCCAGGGTGAAGGCCATCATCAGGGTGTGACCCGACATCTCTTGGACCTGGGTCACCTCCTCCTGGAACCGGTCCACATAGCTCCCCAGTGTCTCGTTCACCCCTGCTTGATGTGGAATAAGGACTCCGACTCCTTCCTCCTCTTGGAGGTGGTGAACCTCAACATGAACCCCCAACGCAGGACCTCGAAACAGTAAATGGAGCTGACCGGGAGCTGGTGGAACCATTCTCTCGCCTTCTCCTTGAGAGTGATGGCGAAGAGCCTGCACTTGAACCCATTTGATATTTGTCGGATCAAGACCACATCCTCGAACCACTGGACGTGCTGGTCCGGGTCTCCCTTCCCGGCGTAGTAGGACATCTCGGGCTCCCTGAACCCCTCTGGAACAAGGGTAGAAGAAACCAGCTCGTTGAAGGGGTTTCCTCCCCCTACTGAGCGAGCTGGGGGGTCTTGCACCCCCATCTCGCCGAACTTGTTGCCACTCGCCGAGCTCAAGAAGAGTACTCGCCCGGGGAGCTTGCCGCCTCTTCCTTCATCTGCAACTTCATTCCTAGCTCGCTTGCCGAGAGCGTCTTCGCAAAGGGTCGGGTCTGCGTGCACTGGCGCCGCTGGAGTCGAGCAATCGGCACGTGCACCATGTGAAAACCTGACGAGACCAAGCACCTCTTGCCTGAAGTCTTCGAACATCCCCACCATGGCGAGAGGCGGGGGGTGGCGAGTCGGACCTATTCGAGCCTTGTCCTTCTCCTCCCATCATCGAGCCTACTGAAGATTTCCTGTGCTGATCACGCTCCATGCTCACCACACCAAAATGTTGAAACTGAAAAATCGATCTCTGTGAAGTTCACCCTCGGGGAAGGGGTGATCGTGTACCTACTTCTCTCTTGCAAGTAAAAAGATAAGGAAAAAAACAAAGAACTAACCCAAGGGCTCGACGCAGAGGTCTCACCACACACCCAGAAGATCTTAGAGCGCTTCCCCTCCCTAGACAAGAGCCGAGCTAACACAACCTTAGAAAGTGCTAGAAGACTGGGAGACAAGTAAGCATGCCTTCTGAGGTGCCCCTTGGGTACTATTTATAGATTTCTGAAAACGTCCTGCAAATAGCCAACCTATGCTGTTCTGAACAGCTATGCGTAGCCCAACTGGGTCTGCCAACATCGTAACTTTGCTGTTCTAACTAGCTATGTGCAGGCCAGAGGGGACAAAATGGTAAAAACACATCAGAGAGCACAGGACGAGTAGCCCTCAATAATCTATACTCGGCAGGGGCGGCGAGTGCTCGATGGAGCTGGCACTCGCTACTTCTGCTCGGCCTTTGGTAAGTGTGGGACTAGCCTGCCTGGCTCGCCTGCCGCGAGTTCGTTGAGCGGCTAGAGCTCGCCAGGAGGCCTAGAGCTCGACGAAAGGCCCAGAGCTCGACAAAAGGCCTAGAGCTCGACGAATATCCAAGAGCTAGGAGAACAGCCAAGAGCTCGACGAATATCCAAGAGCTCGGAGAAAGGCCCAGAGCTCGACGAACAGCAAAGAGCTTGGCGAGTGGGGCTTGGCGAGCAAAAGATCGCCTCCCAGAAGCATCCTACCCCGCCTGGGCGAGCCAGGGCTGTTGCCGAGCTCTCCGGGGTGAGTTCGAGCCGGCGGATGCCGATATATCCCTCAACGCCAAGTGCAAGAAGCGTTGACATAAATCACCTCACTCGCCGCCTAAGTTGAAGGCGTTGAGTGAACTCGCCCCACTCGACGCCGCGACTAAAGGCGTTGAGCGAGCTCGCCTCAGTCGACGCCGTGGACCTAGCTCGTCTGGGTCTTGGGCTAGACCTATCTAGTCTGTCTCCTGCCGACCCCACTCGCCGGATACGGGGTTGTACACAATCCCCGCTCTTTGCGAGGTTGGAACAAGCTCAGAAAGAATCATCCAATCCCACAGGATTCGGCGAGTGTGGCAGGAGCTGAGGGGAATCTTTCGGTGGGGACCACCAACGGCTATAAATATGCACCTGCGTACCTAAGTGACCTTTTCCCTTCCCTCTACTCTAATCTTGTCGAGATGCCTATCCCCAAGGAGATCCAAGAGAGGCTAGCCAAAGCTCGTGAGGATTAGTGGAGGAGGAATAAGGAGCCTTCCTTAGACTAACTCTCCAAATGAGAAAGGAAATATAGGAGGGTGAAAGTCTTTAGTTTTAAGGATAGCTAAACACCTAGAGGGGGGTGAATAGATTTTCTAGTCGTTTATGATTGTCTTTAACTTAGTGTGCTATGAGTTAGCTTAGTTAGCTTGCTTTCAAGACAATCACACAACACACACAAGATTTATAGTGTTTTCTTAGATTATGGGTACGTCCACTATGCCTCCCACCTTTCTAACATCTTGTTAGACAAGGAACTTCTCCAAATCTCGGCTCCTAAGAGCTTACAATACAGATCCCCCAGGATCTCTCAGTCTCCTCCAATACCTATAGCTCGGGCATAAAGCCCTACAACTCAGTGATCCAAAGATCACCTACCTCAGGCCAAAGGCCCTATAACTTAGGCTAGGAGGATAGCCCTACCACTCAAAGAGGACGACTCTCCTACAGCTCAGGCATAAAGACCCCAGCTCAGATCCACAGAGGATCCTACAACTCAGGCACAATGGCCCTACAGCTTAGAGAGAATGACTCCCCTACTTCAGATCTGAACCAGATCCTACCTCAGGCAAACTTCCCTACACTCAGATCCACACAGGGAGCCTACCTCATAATCAATAAATGATCCTACACTCAACCTTTACAAAATAGGCCTACACCTCAGATCCAAAGGATCCTACAAAAAAGAAAGTGGTTCTGTTGATTTGACTCTAGAGAGATTTCTCTGAGCCTTCTACTTCCTGAGCTAAGAAAATCCCAACTCTAACTTCTTCTACGCAACAAGAAATTTGATCTTCAATAAACTGCTACTTGTACTGGAACTATCTTACAGAGAACTTCTTCTTCCTGAACTGAGAGAGAATCTCAGTCCTATTTTCTTCTTTACAGCATCAAAAATTGTTCTTCAGAAATGACCAGCTGGGACTGTGAAGTAACTACAGCTTGCCTTACTGCTTCTTGGGTAGAGATAATCCCATCCCTAACTTCTTATCAGGAACAAAAAACTGATATTCAGGATGACTTGGCTTGTACTAAGAAGTATCTCAGAAACACAAGTTTCTGATCTTGCTGTAGAAGACAAAGGAGTATACTGTTCTTTTTATTCTTCAAACAGCTTACCTTGACTGCAGAGATTGGAATGCTCTGCTTCTTTTTATTTCTCAGAAATATCTTCTGAATTTGCCATAGCAGGTGAACAAAGCTATAGCTAACTTGTAGAACTCTCATATCTGAAGTTAGAACTTCACCTCTTATGCTCTGCAATAATGGCGAGAGGAGGAAGATGAAGTTCTTCCTTTTCCAAAAATTAATTTTATCAAACTGATCTGAATTCTTTTATTTGCTTTCGCCATTCCAACGACTATTTTACCCGTGGGGCCCACCTGTATTTGTTGGCTGCAACTTGCTTTCATAGTAAAAGACGTACAGTAGGTCTGCGACGCCATTTGTCGCGTACTGTAGCTTTTCCACAACTAATTTGAATTCTGTCTACTTTTGCATACTTTTGCTGACGTCAGCATCTGTGGACTTAGCCAAATTCTCTGTTTCATTCCATGCATTGAGTGCATTGAGTGAATAGCCTTCATTCAATGCTTTTGTCCTTGGACAATCTTTCTGCTGATTTGGTGTTGAGTGCGTTGAGTGAGCCTTCATCATTTAACTCCTTCTTTGACTTTTACAGTCTAATTTCTTAGGCGTTGAGTGAACCTTCATCACTCGACGCATTTGTACTTGGCCAATCTTTCAGCCTCTGCTAGGCATTGATTGAGCTGTCCTCACTCAACGCATTTGGACTTAAATAGAATTCTCCTCTGCCAATGCTGAAGCTTTGACCGACTCAGCTTTACTCGACATCTCTTATTGTATGGCATTGAGTGAACTACCTTCACTCAATGCCTGTGTACTTAGCCGCAGAACTGCTTTGCAAACTACTGGGCTTTGATTGTCCACACCTTACTCAGCACTTTTTGGTATCTGGCGTTGAGTGAACTGGCTTCACTCCACGCCTGTCGACTTAGACAGATTTCTATCTCTATACATTTCTACTTTGTGACCACCTGTCACAATCACTTAGACAACCAGTATAAACTTATTCCAAGGAACATCCTACACAAATAGACCTTGTGACAACTGTTAGATTACACACATGTGTATACCATTATCAAGCAGGCCTCCTTCAAATTTAGAACATTGAGATTAATGGACCCAACAATCTTCCCCTATTTGAAGAAGTCAAAACCTAAGACAATGATATACACCCACACACATATGCAACATAAATATAATGTAAACAACATGCATAACACAGAAATAATGAACACCCATTTAATTAAAAAGATATTCATTAACTAGAAGAATAATTGTTTTAGTGTTGTACATAAAACAAAATTACACATCCTTCAGCTCTAAGGAAGAACAAGAAACACTTTTATGTTTCAGATTCCCTTATTACTATTCCACTACCCCTGGGCTTCTTTGCAGTACAGTCAGCTTTAGCTTCTTTCTTCTTTTCTTTCTTCCTCAAGAAATAGCTGAAGGACTTTGGAAGGAACTTTATAGGTTCCTCAACATCAGGTGACAATACACCTTCCTTTAAGTCTCTCCTGAATCTCCTTCTGCTGGCTTCACTCTTTTCCATTCTGTCCCACTCTTGGGAGCTGTAAATTTTTCCCCTTTTAGTTTTATTTGACTTGATCTAATCCCAGGCTGACAAAATGATAGTCCTTGACTCAGGGCTCCATTGTTCAAAGTCAGGTCTTGCTTCCATCTGCTTTCTATACCCGTTCTTTCTTAATCTGACAGCTATTTCCTCTTCAACATCAGATTTTCCATTTGATTTAAGAACTTCATCAACAGTGGGGCTAAATGTAGGAAGTCAGCAGCTATAGATTGTTCACCCCATTGTGCACCAGCTTCAGTATACTGAGCATTGGTCTGTTCTGCACCTTGATCATCCTAGTACTGGCTAACATACTGAAATTTATCATCTTGCACGGACATCTGACCCTGATGTAATGCCTCTTGAACTTGAGTGCGGAACATGGGAATGTTATCATAAGAGATTGGATCTATACTAAATGATCCCCTTATAAAATTTGTTTCCCAGATGGCATTTTCTGTGTTTGTTCTTATTGTCTCCCTCTCCCCCTTTTGGACTTCCGCACAAATTGTCTCTGTCTGGGAGGAGGTTGCCTTATGCCTTTTAAGATCTAGATGATTGACTCCTGCTGTAATTTGGTTCTTGATCTCCAGCATGTGATCATCAAACAGCTTTGTGCAAGCATCCATCTTGGTGGTAAGAGTAGTTGTTTGCTTTTCCAGCACTACCTTATCAGTATTATGAACAACAATCATGTTGCCAACATTAATACTCTGATTTTCTATTATTGTATTCGTAGTATTGCCTAACTCATCCAATTTGTTTAGTGTATAGTCAATAAAAGGCTGCTCTTGTGAAAAACTTGCATGTTTCAGTTTTCAACATGTTCACTTCAAATCTGATAGATTTGATCTCAGTTGACAACTCATTTCTGAGGTTCTTGATAGAATCATCAACAAAGTTTTCCAGAGATCTCTTTTGATCATATATCAACCCTTTCAACTGGGCTAGAAAGACTCCTGACATCGGATTAGCTAGAGAGGATGTGTCTTCATCAGCAACCTGTTGTTGAACTGGCCTCAGTTCTACTCTTTCCCCATAATCATCCATTGTGTACTCTGATGAATGTGCATCCTCATGTACCTCAGCAGCAGTGTTATCCTTCTCAGATTCAGAAGTATCTATGGTGTAAACAGTCTCTTGAGCTTGGAGTTAAGTGTGAAGCTCCCCCTCAACTTCTTCCATGTCATCAGTGACATGCAGATTTGTAGCAGCAGCTCTTTCCACATTATCAGCAGGTTGATGTTCCTCCAAGGGAAGTTGGAATTGCTCTTCTACAACTTGGAGATTCTCCCCCTCAATAAATGCATCTTGCATGACTTATTCTAGGAGTTGTTACACCTCATTCCGAGGGCTATATCCAACTCAATGATCTGGGACTAGAGCAGGTACATCTCTAGAAGGAGCCGGAAACTTGGAGGCCTCCCACTCCATCACAGTAGATATCCTAGTTACTATATCCTCAGCAGCTTGTTCAACTATCTCAGCTAAAGGAATCTCCTTAGCATCTTCTGGAGTTTCTTCTGATTTAGTCCTACTGACCCGAGTCCTAACTGCAGGATCAGAGGAGATGGACTTTTGGGCACAAATGTGTAACATCACATTTCTGACCAGACCCCTATGAGAGGTTTTATCATGACCAAGTCATGACAAAACCCTAGGAAGCCCAAGGAGGCCAAGTGACCTGGGCTCAAGGTGAAAATCACCTTAGTCTGCAAATAGTAGGTCAGAAGTTTACTTAAAATAGGATTTGGGCTCGGGTATTGAGTGCGTTGAGTGCACTCAACGCCATAGGCCGAATGGCATTGAGTGCGTTAAGTGCACTCAACACCATCATATTTAGGGAAAATTTTGGGGCAGTCATTGAGTGCGTCGAGTGCACTCAATGCCAAAGGCTGGATGGCGTTGAGTGCGTGGAGTGCACTCAACGCCATAAGCTGAATGGCGTTGAGTGCGCTGACTTCACTCAATGCCATCTTACTTGGACTGAATGGCATTGAGTGCGTCGAGTACACTCAACGCCACAAGCTGAACGACATTGAGTGCGCTGACTGCACTCAACGCCATCTTACTTGGGCTGAATGGCGTTGAGTGCGTCGAGTGCACTCAACGCCATAAGCTGAACGGTGTTGAGTGCGCTGACTGCACTCAACGCCATCTTACTTGGGCTGAATGGCTTTGAGTGCATCGAGTGAACTCAATGCAATAAGCTGAATGGCGTTGAGTGCGCTGACTGCACTCAACGCAATCTTGCCATGGGCTGAATGGCGTTGAGTGAGCTGAGCTCACTCAACGCCATAGACCGGATGGCGTTGAGTGAGCTGAGCTCACTCAATGCCATTGTACTCAGAATATTTTCCTGGCGGTTTTGGCTTGTTTGCTGGTTCAGCTGAACTGGGTCGTTTCGAGAAGTGGGCCAGGAGGTGTTGATTAGCCGTTTCTCTAATAAGACCTAATTAAGTCTTATTTAAATTAATTTTGACCGGTCAAGTGGAGGAAATGCCACGTGGCCGATATCTATGAGAATGAACAGCCACGACCATGGCCGAGAGTCGGTTTTCGTGGCCACTAATGCCGCTTGAATGCCTTGGCAACCTTTCACTCCTCTTGTAATGGCTGGATTCAACTCCTCTAGGGAAGAGGTGGAGTTTCCAGCAGTTACCTTGCTGGACAGAGCCGTGTTCAGCCCCCACCACTATGGTCGAGATTGCCTTGAAGGACCATTAATGGTCACCAACAGTTAGACCTTTCCCCTCCCTCATTATATTGATTTAAAAGCTTCCCTAGACCTCAAGCCTTCGTTTCCACACCTTTCCCGAAGGAGACGAGAGAGTTCTGTGTGCTGTTGAAGAGTACCGATGACACCTCCACCGTTCATGGCATTCCGTCGATCTGCACGCCTCCAGCCCACGAACAAGGTCCTCCCCTCCTCTCTCTCTATGGGTAGATCATATCTTTCTTTAGGATTAATAATCGGGCTCAACTGAGCCCGATCGGGAAGAGCTTCTCTTCCTGGTTTTTCCCGCAAAAATATAGCTCTCGGGTTCGCCAGAAAACACCTCTCTGGTGGCCGCGCCGCCGCCCGATGATGGCCACCACCTGAACGGAGATGGTGGTGGCGGTGGCCGGCCAGGGAGGAGACTGGATGGCCGGCGGCAGCATCTAGAACGCGCTCCAGGTCGGGCTAATCTATGTCCTTGGCTGGAGGAAGAAGACCGAGCGTTGTTGGATCTGCTTTAAGATTTGTGCTGGTCTAATTTATTATTTTCTTTTTAGAGTATTTTTTGTCTCGTTTACTGAATGGTTTTGAAATAAATATTAAAAATAGGTAGACCCCTCTACAGAAAATATGACCAACATGAAAGTTGTAGGCCGTGAAGTCTAGTTTTATTTAAAATTTATTTGGACTCATTTGGATAAGTGGTTTGACCACAACACCAATTTTGCGGGGGTATATACCTAGGCTAGACTAGATGGTATTTTGAGTGCTCCCACCAATCCATCTATCCAAATGACTTGAAATTTTGGAAGGGGCTCAATATTACCTATATCTAGAACATATCAAAAAATGAGGATTTTTGGAAAACATCTTTCTATAATGTTTGGAAAATTTTAATAATCCTTATACAATTTAATTAGGTGTCTTAAATAGCTCAAAACCCCCCAAAATTATGGAGGGTGATCTTGGGGGATATCATAAGTCTCTGGTAAAAATCGCAGCCCAATTGGGTTTGATTTGAATAAGTTTTGTTGTGACCAAATTTGGTCACCTAAGGGATAAATTAAGGCAATGAGTATTTGGGGCTTGGAAGAGCCAATTCTCACCCAAATGGGTTGGGACCTTGGCCAGAGCCCCATGGTCAGTAAACACACCCTCTCATGGAGTTTGAGATGGAAAGGGGTGGGTTAGCCCTAGGACCCTAGTTCAAACCCTAAGGTTGGACTTTGGGGGTTTGTGAAGGACATAGGGTGATATGTCCTTGTATGAACTTGGTATTTAGAATAAATACTTGTGGGGTGGTTAGATTCCCTAGAAAGTGATTGGGTAGTGGTTGGACACAAATACCCCACATAAACCACTTAATAAGTATTTAGGTCTTTACACCCTAAGAATTTTATAATGAGTCATCTGACCTTGATTCATAGTGAAACTTTGGCAGGAGTGTTTCCATAGTGATTTTCATGTCTGGGAATTTTGTTATGAATTTTAGATCAATAATTATAGTACTTTATTTACAAACCATCAAACTGTTCTTTCTACTTAGGAATTTCTTATGAATTAACCACTCACTGTAATCTTATGAAATTTAGTCAGAGGACCTTTTATGATGTTATAAGCTTTGTAGATTTTTATGGAATCTTTGGAAGTCTTGTTATATGGGTTGCTTCACAAAGTGATACTTTTCATGTAAAATCATTTGAATTAATTTTGGTACCTAGTAAGCTTGAAAAATTATGATATTTGTTCAGAGGTCCTATTTGGTCACCCTTAAGATTCAGTAATTTTTCTATAATTATCTGATGATAAATTGTATTACTTCCTTCTTTAACCGTGATTGTTGGAATTACATCAGATTAATTAATTAGAAGCCGAAGCATTTATGGAAAATCATGGAATTTGATATTTGTTGTTAATTCTCTGTTATCTAGTGTTCATAAATTCCCGGTGGCTATTACTTGAGAAAATATTGTACATCATGTTCAATTCAAGCATGGATTAGATTGGAAAGAAATTAATTAAATATCAAACAAATTAGGAAAAATGTGAATTTCTGGATTTAGCCTAATTATGTCATGATAGACTCCCAGTAAATAACTTAGGTCATTTGTATAAATATTTTGAGTACTTCCCATTATATACAACATATAACTTAGGATGGTCTGCATTCAATAAAAAACTGCAAGAATCATATTAGGGTGCAGAAGTGAACTAAGAAGATGGGATATTAGTGTAATGGGCTGTTAAGTGAAATGAGGAGTCATGATGAGGAGTGAGAAGTCTTGATAGTGATTAGAGGTTCTCGGGGACGACGAAACATCGTCTTCCCCGTAGGAGAGAAAGTGTCAAATACACTAGGGTTAAAACCAATATAACACAAGAAGTATTGGGAATTGGGTATTAACCAATAACAAAAAGTTCCTTGAGAAAAGGAGCTTTGGGCTTCATCCCAGCGTAGTTCCTAGTTCCCTTTAAGAGCCCTTCACGGGGTATGCCGGGGCAGTCCTGGGCTAACGTAAACCATAGGAATAATAAACTAAAAGAGCAACTAGTATAACTAGGGTTTCACATTCACACACCCCGGTAGCTAGGGAGGTTGAATAGGTTGGTTTGATTGCCATCTGGACGGTAGCTTCGGAAGGTAAATGCACGGGCGGGATAGTCCGGGGAGCCGGGGTCTCGAGGGTTTGGATACAGAATAAGGTGGTGGGTCTTCGGTATTGGACGGTTGTTCACACCGATGTCGGTACGTTGACTTGGCGGTGTGGGACACTTAGCTAAAGAAAGTCTGGTAGATATAACCAGGATTAGTACTCGGATACTCTAGGTTGTGTTCTTCTAGGGGCGTACGGAAGGGCTAGGCCTTATAGTGTGAATACCCACCCGCCCAGGAGTGGGGGGCCCGACCCACTGTCTCTGTTTGCAACTACGGAGGTTCCTGTGAGTGAAGCTAGCTGCCCGAATAGGGAGAACTAAAGGTCTGTGCGCATAGAGTCGTGTGCGTGAGTTGCACTTGTATGAAACATGGCATAGCATTTCACTACACTTATATTTGCATACAACCGACACCCCAACGTATAAATTGGCATGAGACTTTTTATACAATGGGAGCCTTGCAGAAGATCCCTTAACTTATAAGTTTGTATGGGCATTCATATAAGTTAAGGTTACTTGCTTACTTACTTATTTCTACCTTGTCTTTTATTACATTTGCTGCTTATTTTACTTGTTTACTTTACTGCTGACTATTGTAGAATTGCTAGATTGTACCTTTCTTACTTAGCTGATATACATCATGAATAACTGCTAGATTAGTTCAACTGTCATCTGATTTGCTTACTCTCCCCCTTTGTAGCTTCCCTTTTCTCCTCTCCGCTCAGTGCTTAGGATCCGTGGGGGGAGGGGTAGGGGATGATAGGACTTAGTATTTATGACTAATGGTTTTAGGAACACAACATTACAGGAGCTCCGAGTGGGGGACAAGGACCAGTAGCCCAAGGACCAGCACTAGCGGAGTACGGTGCGCATTGAGGTTGGCCAGTCTAGTTCCGGAGCACCAGTGAGCAGCTCAGTGAGTGTTTAGTACTATCTTATAGCTTCCGCAATGAGTGATATATAGTGAGGACTCTGATGTACCGGGCTTGAGCCCGTTTATATTTCATTTGTACCGATCTTTTGCAGTACTATCTTCTTTCTATATTGATGGACTTGCTGTGATTTTTATTTATATGTGATTCTATAGACTTGAATATATCCAGTGTATATTTACTTCTCTTTCTTGTGATCGAAAAGGCCGGCAGAATTGGCATTTTGTAGTGGCGACCTTCCCGAGAGTCGGTGCCACTACAAAACGACAATTCTAGGCATAAGACCCCGGTGGTTTAAAAATAAAAAAATAGGGATCTTACACATGTCCCTTCTTGTTTATTCTGAAGATTCAGTCAAATTGGGATCATGAGACTCTTCCTCTGGTAGTTCAGATGAACTGTTATCAGTACTTTTCTCTGGCACTGGAACTTCTCTGGCACTGGAACTTGTTCCTTCTTCTTCTTGGTGTAGGCTGTCTGACCATGGGGATGAAGGACTTTGTCCTATTTATCCACCATCTTCACATCCATCCTTCTCATATGATGGATTTTGGTTCCTAACCTTGTGTTCAGGATCCCTGGAACACTTCTAAGCAGAAATAGAGATAGTATTTTGCCTAGGTTGGGTTCAGCAACACACTCTACTATCCTATCAAACAGGACCCTCCCCCAATCTGTCCTTTTGGAAAGGATTACTCTGGCCATTAGCTCAAACATCTTTTTAGAAATCTTATCATTGGAGCCTGTTTTGCACAACAGGGTTTTCCCACTGATATCGGCAAGAAACTTACCTTTCAGATTCAGTTCCTTCCTTAGAATTGAGCCAATGGTGTGTTTAGATAATCCACACCACTTCGGTGCTGACCTGACATCAGACTGATCCATGTCCTCTTGCTCATCTGATTCTATGAACTTGGGAAACAACAGCTCCTTGCTTAGTCGCCTTGGAGTTATCTTTATCTTGTTGCCATTGACAATAGACTTTATTTTACTGGTGGAAGTGTCGAACTTAGCACTAGAGGATAACTCTAGAACCTCTCTCTTCCAGAGAAAGCAGGGTTTCGACAGAAAAAAATCTAGGTCAGAGACCTGGAGTAGTTGTAGAACGAGCTGCACTTCTTCTGGAGCATCTTCGAACCCATTACGAACTAGTTCGCATCCTTCGAACAAGAAATCCTGACCTTTCTGAGCCATTTTCTCAGAAATTTCTAAAGTTTCGCGAAGCAGTTCCGTCAATTCGACGGAGTCGAGCAGTGAGAAGCAAGGAACAGTGTGTTTTGTCTTATGCACCTATCCTTCTATTTATAGTTATTTTACTTTTATAAGGCGGAGAGGCGCGTACCTGTCTGAGATCAAGACTTTGATCAACGACTGAGATTAAATCCTGACACTTAGTCGCAAACAGATAATCTTTTATACTTAGTATAATTTGACTATCCTTTCCCGCGGGATTAGATTACCCTGCAACAAAGTGAAAAAAATATAGTATAGAGTTATTAAAGCTGGACTAAATTTAACATTCCCAGTTCAATTTTGAAGGTGTTGAATTTGCCTTCATCTAGTGGCTTAGTAAAGATGTGAGCCACTTTTTTGTCTGTGGGGACAAACCCAAGACTGATGTCTTCCTTTTCCATATGCTTCCTAATCAAATGATACCTCATCCTTATGCATAGTACTGCTATGAGAGACATGATTCCTAGTAGTGGGGATTTAATTAGTTAACTTACAGTACATTAGAATGTTACTTATCTCAATGTTATAGACCTAGAGCTGATGCTGGATCCACAACAACTGTGCACAACAACTTCCTTGTACCCTATAAAGTCTCTTCTTGCTGAGCCAGATCTTTTCTTCTTCTTTAGCAATAGATTTGCCTCTGGCTCTAGCTATCTGATCAGCAGCAGTATTATTCTAATTTATTTGGTGCTGGAGATTTCCTGACACCAATTCTCTAGGTAAGAATCAAGCTTGTACAGCATACCAGACTGTACAAGCTCCCCCTCAATAGGAGCATCTAGCTTGTCAGTCTCCCCCTCAATATTTGCACAATTCCTGTCCATAATACCCACTGACTTGGACATTCTTTTTCACTTGAGAATCTTCTCAGATGAGGATTGAAGTTCTTTTCAACTGAGGATCATGTGCCCCTTCCTTACTGCTCTTAGAAGAGCTTCTTCTAGTGCTTTCCTCAGTGATGAGTACATCTTGCTTTTTCTTCTCAATTCTTCTCACTGTTACACTGACATGGTAGTAATACTATGTCCCATCAGTCTGACATCCTAGAGCTTCTATGGTTGGATCCTATTGGTCTGTTTATCCATTCAGATATCACTTGAAGGTCTTTATCAAATACTTGTGTACTTTGTCCTTATTTAGGAATGCACACAACATCACACCATCCTCTTCCACTTGGGCAGTAGGAGGAGTATCCTTGATGGTCTGTTTATCCATCTCCAACTTCACAACTACTGATCTTAGGTCTATTCCTCACTAGAGTATGATCCTTAAGATAGCACCTTGTTCTAGTCTTATGCCTGAAACAACTTCTGTCCAAGTACCACATGGGGGTATGAGCACTTGGACTGTCCTGTAAAATAGATTAGAATACCTTAGGACCTCAAAATAAATTGGGTCCTAGGTTCTTGTTAGCATAAAAATGCACATGTCTACCAACAGTAGTCCTGTCGGGAAAACTTACCCTTGCCCTTGGCACACAAGGTTTGTGCCAACAATCAATGGCAAAGTGGCTCACTTTGCCACAATGCCAAAACTCATGAATATTATACCTTCTTTTCTGAGTAGGTCTGCCTTGATACCACATGTTAACAGCAGACTATTCAGAAGGAAGTGCAACTTCCTTATTCTTATTTCTCTCAGCCACAATCTGACTAAAGGTGAGTCTGTCAGTAGAAGAGCTTGGTTTTTCTTGAGATCCACAAACAGTGGTCTTCTTTGTAGAAGACATACTATTGATGGCCTCAGAAATGCCCAAGTTTGGCTTATTGATAGACTTGTCCTTGGTCTGTATGTGAGCTGGGAGATCTTGAGAAAAGGCCACTGACTTATTCTTGAGAGTAGGGGCTGGTGCATTAAATACAAATGGTCCATGATGGGCAATTTAGACTTCTTCATGGAGAGCCTTCTGTGCACTCAGACCCATCCCCTTTCTTCTTCTTCCATTGCAAGATACACTTGTACTCTTACAAGGAGAATTCTCATTCTTCTAGTGACCATACTTGCATTCTTGGTCATACCTGTTGGAAGGGAGGATTACATTATGGAAGGTTGACTAAGGCACAACAGGAGCTTTCCCTTTCCCTTTGGAAAGGTCAACTCTAGAATTCCACTTACTCCCTAAACCTCTCTTATCTTTTTGAGAGGTAAAGGAGTTAATCAATAGTAACACTATTTTGGGCTTACTAAATTCAGCCACAATCTTTCTCTCCTTTAGGATTATCTCTTCAAGAACCAAGATGATCTTTTTCTTCTGTCTTATGGTCTCAATTTGGATAATTGAGATGACCTTTAGTTTGCTGGCTTACCTTAGTTTCTATTCCTGCAAGGATGTTGAGTCAGACTACTGGGAAGCAACCAGCTGTAGGGAGATAATCTCCTCAGCTTGCTTTTTGACCAACTTCTTGCTTCTTTTCAAGGCATCCAAAATTTCACCATACTTGTCAATCAATTGATTGATATCTTCCTCAGATTGTGAGTCATCTTCATCACTGGATGAGGATGTATCAGAATCTGGACTGGTCTCATAATCTGAACAATAAGAAGAACTAGATAAAGAATGTACCTTTTCTGAACCAGGATAATCCTGGCAGGATTCTTTATCTGACATGGCCATCAGTCCATAGCAGCTGATTTCATCTTCATCCTCCTCAGTATCACTGTCTGAATGTGATAGAGGGGCCCCGATCTCTATCCTTGCATCTGGATTGACATCATCTTCATCACTGTCACTGAACACATAGGACAGTGGGGCTCTGATTCCTATCCCGACAGCAGGATAGTCTTCAGCTTTATCTGCAATAGCATCAAGCAGCCCAATGAAGGCTTCTTCTTCTTCTTCAGACTCTGAGAAAATGAGTCACGCTGACTCCAGCTCTTCTCCTTCTTTACTATGAAGGTCTTTTCCTTTTTGCAGACTTAAAGCTCTATTGAGCTCCACTTCTTATAGTTCACTCCTAAACCCATAAGTACAAACATTTTAGCTATCCTTTGAGATCTACTCAGACTGTTAAGTCCTTTTTGAGAAACTTCCCTCTGATACCACTTGAAATTCTTTAGTTTCAAGGATAGCTAAACACCTAGAATAGGTTTTCTAGTATTTTATGTCTGTATTTAACTTAGTGTGTTGTGAGTTAGCTTAGTTAGCTTGCTTTCAAGACAATCACACAACACATACAAGATTTATAGTGATTCCCCAGATTATTGATACATCCACTGTCCCTCCCACCTTTTTAAAATCTTGTTATACAAGGCACTTCTCCAAATCTCGGCACCTAAAAGCTTACAACACAGATCTCGTAGGATCTCTCAGTCTCATCCAAGACCTACAGCTCGGGAACAAAGCCCTACAACTTAGTGATCCAAAGATCACCTACCTTAGGCCAAAGACCCTAAAACTCAGGCTAGGAGGATAGACTTACCACTCAGAGAGGATGACTCTCCTACAGCTCAGGCATAAAGGCCCTACCTCAAATCCATGGAGGATCCTACAACTCAAGCACAAGGGCCCTATATCTTAGAGAGAATAACTCTCCTACCTTATATCTGAACCAGATCCTACCTCTGGCAAACTGCCCTACACTCAGATCCACACAGGGATCCTACCTCAAATCAACAAATGATCCTACACTCAGCCTTTATAAAATAAGCCTACACCTCAGATCCAAAGGATCCTACAGAAAAGAAAGTGATTGTGTTGATTTGACTCCAAAGAGATTTTTGTGAGCCTTCTACTTCCTGAGCTGAGAAAATCCCAGCCCTAACTTCTTCTCAGCAACAAGAAATTTGATCTTCAGTAAACTTCTTCTTGTGCTAGAAATATCTTACAGAGAACTGCTTCTTCCTGAACAGAGAGAGAATCTCAGTCCTATCTTCTTCTTTACAGCACCAGAAATTGTTCTTCAGAAATGACCAGCTGAAACTGTGAAGTAACTGCAGCTTGCCTTGCTGCTTCCTAGGCAGATATAAACCCAACCCTAAATTCTTCTCAGCAATAAGAAACTAATCTTCAGGATGACTTGGCTTGTACTGAGAAGTATCTCAGAAACATAAGTTTCTTATCTTGCTGTAGAAGACAAAGGAGTATACAGTTCTTTTTATTCTTCAAACAGCTAACCTTGACTGCAGAGATTGGAATGCTCTGCTTCTTTTTCTTTCTCACAAATATCTTCTGAACTTGCTGTAGAAGGTGAAGAAAGCTACAACTAACTTGTAGAACTCTTAAATCTAAAGTTAGAACTTCATCTCTTATACTATGCAACAATGACGAGAGGAAGAAGATGAAGTTCTTTTCCAAAAATTAATTTTCTCGAACTGATCTGAATTCTTTTAATAGCTTCCGTCGTTCCAACGTCTATTTTACCCGTAGGGCCCACCTGTAGTTGTTGACGGCAACTTGCTTTTATAGTAAAAGACGTATAGTAGGTCTGCGACGTCATTTGTCGCGTACTGTAGCTTTCCTGCAACTAATTTGAATTATGTTGACTTTTGCTGACTTATGCTGACGTCAGCATCTGTGGACTTAGCCAAATTCTCTGTTTCATTCCATGTGTTAAGTGCGTTGAGTGAATAGCCTTCATTCAACGCTTTTGTCCTTGGACAATCTTTCTGCTGATTTGGCGTTGAGTGTGTTGAGTGAGCCTTCATCACTCAATGCCTTCTTTTACTTTTACAATCTAACTGCTTAGGCGTCGAGTGAATCTTCATCACTTGACGCATTTGGACTTGGCAATCTTCAGCCTCTGCTAGGCGTTGAGTGCGTTGAGTGAGCTATCTTCACTCAACGCATCTAGACTTAGACAAAATTCTCTTCTGCCAATGATGAAGATTTGACAGACTCAGCTTTACTCGACACCTCTTATTGTATAGCATTGAGTGAACTACCTTCACTCAACGCCTGTGGACTTAGCCGCAGAACTACTTTGCAAACTACTGGGCTTTGACTGTCCACACCTTACTTAGTGCTCTTTGGCATCTGGCGTTAAGTGAACTGACTTCACTCAATGTCTGTGGACTTAGACAGATTTCTGTCTCTCCACATTTCTACTTTGTGACCACTTGTCACAATCACTTAGACAACCAGTCTAAACTTTTTCCAAGGAACATCCTGCACAAATAGAGCTCGTGACAACTGTTAGATTACACATATGTGTATACCATTGTCAAGTAGGCCTTCTTCATATCTAGAACATTGAGATCAATGGACCTAACAGAGGGGTTGGAGATCTCCCCTTCTATAAAGTGATTAACAATGCTAATCAACTCTTGATAAGAGCCTGTCTCCTTGATGCTGAGCTCAAATTTGAAAGGGTCTTTTCAGAGGCTATTGGTCAAGGCAACCTCATACATAAAGGGATCCAGATCTCTTATCCCTATCATATCCTCTTGAAAATGATCAATATAGTGAGCAAGAGACTTAGTTTTTCCTGATTTATCCTGAAGAGGTAAGAGTGGCCACTCTTCCACTTCCTTGAGGTGACAAACCTGAAGAAGCTCTCTTCTGAGCTCTACGAAGCAAGAGATAGATTGGGGAGGCAGTTTATAAAACCAGTCCCTTACATATCTCTATAGAGTGGTGAAAACACATTACATCCAAAAAAAGTCTTCATGGAGATGACAGGCTCAAAAGCTTGTAGATGAGAGACTGGATCATCTCTCCTATTAAAGACTGGCAAACAGGGCTCCAAAAATCCATTGGGAATAGGTTCCTGATGGACATGATCCATAAAGGGAGATGGCTCCTCCACTCTAAGAGGGATAAGAGGAGAGGGAGTTGGAAGAAATATAGTAGGAGTGTAAGCATCCGAGGGTTGACATAACCCTCTCTGAAATTCAGGCCTCGGAATGGACTTCCTTGGATAGCTTCCTTGAAAAGGATATGACGAGAAGCCGCAAACACCTCAAATTGAGGACGTAGAGGAGCTGCATGCTGAGAAGGAAACCGAGCTTGAGGATCTAGAGCCTCTGCCAAAAGGGCTAGGGCTAAAGGAGTGGTAGTGGTTACTGCAGCCCAAGGAGATAGGCGCTGGGTATACACGATCAAGACCTGATTTATGGCCTCCCACTGCTGGGCGGTCTCACTGCTAGAATGCTCAAAAGCTTCCTAGGTAACCTCACCACTTGGGTTGTATCGAGTTGGTCGCTATTGGAACTCACGATCAGATATGCTTAAACTCCGACTTTGCCGAACAACTCGGAATCTAAAGGTCGTATGTTCATTATGTTGATGCAAAAACTGCACCTCCACAACTTCTCAATGATGGACGTCAAGGGGATGAGAGATTGCGAGCTATCGGTTACTCTAGGCTAGAAGATGTCACAAAAAGCAGGAGGGATGCTAAGTGGCAAGACCAGAATTACCTGCTACATCAAATACCACTTGCGACCGGAAATTTATTGGATGAGAGATATGCAGTTACAAGGAGGAGTAAAAATAGAGCTCGCGACAAACAAGAGATCGCCAAGACAAAAAATTTGAGATCACTTTCATATGTGGTAACCTTGAGGTTTCAAATCGGCATGCCTTAAGGGCACTGTTCCCCTATATGTATAGGCTTGGGGGCCTTGCCGAACGGGTATAGCTGAAATTTATGGGCTGCCCTAGGTACAAGAGAATCAGGCAGAGGTGAGGGATTACGTGGTGTGCAAATGAGAGAAAATAATCTAGTCGCATGGTACAATGATCATCCTTGAGACTAGTTGTCACGGCCAATCTAATAACAATTATCGGAGTGCACTACGGGTGGGTCGTGAAGGTACATGCATGAGAGAAAGAAGATCCATGTCTGTTAGGAGGGAGCTAAAATTGTATTATTAGATTTAAAATAATTAATTAAAAAAATAGTTTGTTAGTATTTGTGGAAGCTTAAGAGTTAGTCAGTGAAAAACTAGATGCACATGCACTCTAATAAAATTTCATGCCACACACAGTATTGGTAAAAATGTAAATGCAATAAATCGAAATAGTGAACATGCCAATAATATAATATTCGAGTACATCAATAAAAGCATAGCAGTTGCCCATGATACAAAAGAAAATGGCTGATAATAGCTAGTACATTATAAATAAATACGATAATATAGGAAATAAAATACATAGAACCTGATGAAACAACAACAAAATAAAACTCCAGGAAACAGGATCTTGAAGCAGCTCGGCCTCAGGTAGCAGGTGGCGTAGTCACGGATGCTAAGAAAAATTCAAAATAAAAGGAAAAAGACCCAGAATAATGAAATAGTATGTTAAACAAGGAAAAAAATAAAGTACAAGCAGGGAAATAAAAATATCTGTATATCAATCTTTCATATGAGGCTAAGCTGGTAGGATAGACAAGTAAGAGTCTAACAAAAATAATTTTAATTATTAGCCTACTCCAGAGTATAGCCTAGAATCGAATAAGAAAAGTCATAAGCTGTAATTAGTGAAAGGTGCACGTGTTTTAATCTGATGCATTGATTCTAATATTAGTTAAATTACAAGACTTATCAAAAGATTTGTGCTTGCTATGACCATCCCATTGGTTTCCATTACAAATTATGCGAAAACTCGATTTAAAGCATCACATCAATTAAACATTATCTTTCAATGATTGCTTATGACATTAATAAATTTAAGGACTCAAGATTTAATGATTTCTAATATATACGGCATGATCCTAAATTAATTGTTCAAATATTTAGAGTAGAATTCATAACATGAAAGGAGTGTATGAAATTAGAATTTAATGTTTGCAAGAGAGAGAGATTTTTATACTTGTCTTAAGTAAAGATGAAATGAAAGGCGACAACTAAGCAGTGCAAGCAAAAAATATAAACTAAATTTTGAACCAGTTCAAAGGTAATCATGCATGATATATGGCGTAAAAAGAATTCTATGCGAGTACATACATTTTTCATCATATCACTATACCAAGGGCGGGTTAGAAATTTACCTCCCTCAAGAATGAGGGGAGAGGAGGCTACCATGAGGAAAATTGGGGTTTGGAGGCACTTAGGTGACAAAAACCCTAAATCGGAGAGGGCCTTTGAGAGATCCCACCAATTGAACCAATGGACTACGATGGTAGTTAAAATTACAAGGTGATTAGATAATTTATAAGAGGGCAACCACTTGGATCAATGTAAATACGTTGATTGGAGCGTTGAAATTATCAAACAAATTTAATAAAATCTGAATTGAGGGGAAGAGAGGAGTTTCTTATCCAAGGAGACCACTTTCACACTCAAAAGATCCAAGGAGAGGAGGTTTCAAGAAAATCCTAGGCGACCCTCTTGCAATCCACCGACCAAATCGACGAGGATGGGGAGGCTGAGGGCCTGCCTACACTTGGAGGAGGAGGAGAAAAAAAGGCTCTGCTGCCGGCCTGGAGGAGGAGGGACTGTCAGCCTCAAGGAAAGAGCGGTTGTCACTACCATCGGCCTTGGGACAAGAAGGAAGAAGCACCAAAAGCGCTGACTCTAGAAGGGATAGGAGTCTCCGACCCTAGGGGAGGGAGGAGAAGTAGGAAGAGGTGCTGGCGAAGTGCACAGGTTGTAGGAATAACGAGGGAAGATTGGATCGGCATAGGCGCAAGGTCTGGGCTGCAGCTTGCGGTATGACAGAAACCTTGAACTGGGTGGGGGGGATTAAAATGGGGCTCTCCTGAAAATAGGGGGGACTACGTACCATCTATTTACAAATTTTCCACTTTTCCTATTATCATTGTTATTATTATTATTTTTTCTTTTTTAAAAAAACATATGAATTGTTATAATCTCCCCTACTTAGAGAGTTTCATCCTGAAACTTTCGGAGGATTCATTAAATGGGGCATCTTAAGACGAAGATTTAGATGACATACATTCCAATAAGATTTGCATGTCGAGACATGGGAGCTAAGTATAAATATATCGAAATAGAAAGAGGAACAAGAGCGAAGACATACCGAGATCAAGAGAATAGTTATAGACACTTGCTACACATGTTAGATTTAAGTTCCCAAGTGTATTCCTCAGACTTTCCATGCATCCAAAGTACCCTTACCATATGAATGGTTCTCTTTCAAAGCATGCATTTTTGATACTCTACGATCTTAGTGGGCTCGATCAGATAAGAAAGATTAGCTTCAGAAAAAACTAGAATTTCTTCAATGATGCGGGTAAGATCACGAATGTATTTTTGAAGTTGGCTAACATGGAAGACATCGTGACCACTGGCCAACGAAGCAAGTAGCTTAAGGCAATAAGCAGATCCCCCGATGCGCTCTGAGATGGAAAATGGTCCCACGAACCTTGGGCTAAGTTTATGATGGCGACCAAACCATTTCACCCCAGGAGTAGGAGAACCCTTTAGGAACACTTAATCACCCACAATAAATTCTAACGGATTGCGACACTGATTGACATACTTTCTTTGTCTCTTTATGGCACGACTGAGCTGGAGTCGAGTCTTCTTTATGGATTCTTTCATTTCTTGAAATAACTCGGGTCCCAAAACAAACATTTCACCAACTTCCGGGGGTCCTACAACAAAGTCCATACAGTGCTTCAAAGGGGGCCATTTTGAGCCTCTCTTGATATCTATTGTTGTAGGCGACTCAACCAATGGTGGGTGCTCATCCCAAGCACCCTTGTAGTTCAAAATCTTATTGACTTTTTCAGTCTGGCCATCGGTCGTTGGATGATAACTGGTGCTCAGGTTAAGATCAGTGCCCAAAGCTTGCTGGAAGCCCTTCCAGAAATGTGATACAAATCTCGAGTTACGATCAGATACAATCCATAGAGAAATATCATGGAGTCTAACAATCTCTGAAACATTGATCTGAGCCATCTTCTTAGTGGAATGGCCTTCCTTATACATGATGAAATGAGCCACTTTAGTCATGCGATCTACTATGAGCCAAATCACTTCATGCCCTCTCGGAGTATGGGGCAAACCCGCGATGAAGTCCATAGAGATGTCTTCCTACTTCCATTATGAATAGGAAGAGGCTACAAAAGACCACCAGGATATTGATGCTGAACTTTCACCTTCTGGCATGTCAGACATCAGGAGATGAAGCAAGCTGTGTAATTCTTCATACCAGGCTACCACAAAATCTTCTTCAAGTCATGAACATCAAGCAACTTAGGAATATCAGGAATGCAGAGACGACCTCAGAAACACAGAACATCATTAGAAATTGAGAAATTCGAAAGAGTCTCAAGTTCAGCCTTTTGGTAGATGCGTTGGAGAAAGGGATCAGATGGCTACAAATCCTTCACTTGTTCCACCCATAACGGACCAGAGCCTTCTCATTGACCCTCAGGTGAGATGAATATGCTCATATGCTCGAGATCATCAACCAAGGCTGCAAGAGTTGCAAACATGGGTTCACAAGCATCAACAGAAGCCCGTCGGCTCAACGCATCTACCACTGAATTAGCTTTACCGGGAATATACATGAGCTGCAAATCATAATCTGCTATGAATACGAGCCAATGTCGCTGACAAAGATTGAGATCCTTCTAAACGAAAATATACTTCAAACTCTGATAGTCGGTGAATAATTGACATTTCACGCCATAAAGATAATGTCGCCAAAGCTTCAAAGCAAAACTACAACAACGAATTCTAAATCATGAGTGGGGTAGTTGTGTTCATGAATCTTCAACTGTCTCGACCCATAAGCGATAACACGATCGTACTGCATCAAGACACATCCCAAACCAACTCTAGAAGCGTCAGTGTAAATTGAAAAATCTGCCCCCTCTAAAGGAAAAGCTAGAACTGGCGCAGAACACAGACATTGCTTCAATTCCAAGAAGGCCTGCTCATACTGATCTTACCACTCGAATCTAGAATGCTTTTGAGTTAGCATTATTAGAGGAGTAGCAAGAGAGGAAAAACCCTTGATGAAGTATCGGTGGTAGCCAGCAAAACTAAGAAAACTACGGATCTCAGTAGGGGTAGAAGGTCACTTCAAATCCATAACTGCGGAAATCTTGACAGGATCAAAGAAAAGTCCATCTCTTAAAATAACATGGCCTAAGAAGGCAACACGATCCAGCCATAACTCACATTTCGCCAACTTAGCATAAAGTTGATGCTGGCGAAGAGTGGAGAGAGTGAGTCTAAGATGTGCAGCATGCTCCTTATGAGTATTGAAAAAGATCAAAATGTCCTCAATGAAAACAATGAATGGCTTATCCAGATATTCACAGAATGCACAGGTCATCATATCTATAAAGGCGAAAGGAACGCTAGTCAAACCAAATGACATCACCAAGAATTCAAAATGCTCATACCGAGTCTGAAAGACAATCCTGGGAATGTCAGATTCCTTGATCTTCAGTTGAAGGTACCCCAATCTGATATTTATCTTTGATCGAATAGATCATCCATGCATGGAATAGAATACTTATTCTTGATTATTATGTTGTTCAGGTCCAAGTAATCGATGCACAGCCTCATGAAAACATCCTTTTTTTAACGAAGATAACGGGGGCTCCCCAAGGTGAAGAGCTAGGATGAATGTATCCATTCTCAAATAATTCATCCAACTGCGATCTAAGCTCTTCTAGTTCGCGTAGGACATATAATATATGGCTTTAGATATGGTGCACGTTTCAGGCTCTACATTAATGGAGAACTACACCTCTCAATCAGGAGATATTCTAGGCAATTAGACAGGAAAAATGTCAGGAAACTCAGAAACAATCAGGATGGATTCAAGTTGAGGAGATGCATCATTCGAAAGAAAAACATAAACAAAACAAGTAGAGCATCCTTGACCAAAAAGACCAGTGGCGTGCACAATAGAGATTAACTTCATGTGGATGTAGGTCTGAACATGAGCGTTGTAGTCCTTGCCATTGATACTGAGATTGACCCTCTTTGCCACGCAGTTCATCTTTTCTCTGTACTCAACCAACCAATTCATGCCCAAGATTACATCAAATTCTGTCATTTCTAGAACTATGAGGTCGGCGGAGACTTGCATTTCATCAAGCAACATCAGACAATTGGGAATTCCCCTATTAGAAAGATGCAGATGACTGGGCATAGAGATCTCATAAGGGACCTCAAGAGGTGAAGTAGGACAGCTATAAAGATCCATAATGTGATGAGAGATGATAGAGTGAGATGCACCAGAATCAAACAGAATTTGCATCCACTTATTCTTAACCCTAAATCTCCCTAAAAAGGAAATCATAGACGCATTTCAAGATTATTCGATACAAAGGCAAATAAATTAAGATGTAGAACATTTTAAATAAAGACTAATGCATACATACTAGAGATGACGTAGTTAGATGCGAGTGCCTTTCCCTGAGAGATGACGTTCAACACAACTTTGCCCTTTTCATGGGCTCCTGAAACAGACTGTAGAGGCTAAGCGGGAATCGAGCTCTCCTTCTTGAGGTAATCTTGGATGAGGTGCCCAACTTGTCAACATCTATAGCAGGCTTTCTGCTTATGGTAGAAATCCTTCAACATGTGACCTGGCTTATTGTAGTAAGCACAGACAGCAGAGGCAGAGGAAAGTGTCAACTGTGGTTGTTGTGCAGGAATAACCATCTTCTGCTTCTTTAGGAGGAAATGACAGACTTGGGCAACATGACCCACTTTGTGATAGAAGGCACACACCTCCTTGGACTTGAGGCCTTGCTCTTGAGATGGAGCACCCTTGTGCTTGCGGTCAGATGCAACGACATTGCTTGTACCATGGTGGATTTTCTTGGAAATACGATCAAGCTATATAGCTTCCACCTGCAAGGAAGCCCTAACAGTCTCAGTATAGGTGGCACCATGAGCTAACACATACTAGAGGAAATCATGTTAGAGTTCCTTTACAAAGCGGTTGATCTTCTTGGCTTCATCGGGCACAAACTCTGCGGCAAGGAGCGAAAGGAGACAACTTCTCATACTCGATCACCGTCCTGTCGGGCTACTGAGGGTTGAGAACTTCTCAGCTAACTTTTCCCGATCCATTAAAGAGATGCACTTCTTTACAAAAGCATCCTTGAATTGACCCAGGTCAAGGTAGCAAGAATTGGGAAGACTACGGCGCTGAAGCTACCAGGTGTAAGCATCCTCAGTCAGCTGGTAGGTTGCAAGGAGAACCTTCTGAGCTTCCGAAACTCCAGCATATTCAAAATGCTTTTCAATCTGAGAAAGCCACTTTGAAATGGCAAAATAGTCTCAATCCCCACTGTAGGATGTTGGCTTTAGCCTCTTGAATGCCAGGTGTAAGACCCCCCTCCCAGAACACAAAACACGGCACGAGAGGGGTCTTATGCCCAGAACAGCCGCCTTGCGGTAACACTAACACTCGGGTCAGCCTGTACCACAAGACGCCTATCCTGCCGGCTTCAACCAATATCAACATATAAATGTCAACCCAACCATAATAATAAAAGAAGTCAACCCACACCAAGCATAAGTCCATAAGTACAGCAAAAGAGAAGCTAAACAAGCTTCTACATAATCATAGTACGTAAATAGAATTGCCTCGAAGGGCTACAACAAAATCTCTCTCACTCACATCTGTAACTGACGGTAGCGACGGTACCGTCCCCTCAGGCCCTTTCGTCCTGGCCTGGCTGTCCAGCTGCATAGCCTGCTGCTCCACCTGTGGGATTTACTCCTAAAAATGAAGATGTAGCAACCGTTAGTCATAAAGACTAAGTGGCTTCACATCCGCTCCCCCGGCGACTCCTCGGCACCGGGCGGAGAAAGGAACAGGTACAATATATATAAAACAGTAGTACAAGCAGGTGAAGTAAGTATACAAATCATATGTAGCAATAAAAGTAATGTATAAATGAACAAGCTCTTATTCTATAATTCTACCATCTACAGCAGCAAGAGAGCATAATGTTATAATAGTAAGTAACTCAACTTATATGGATGCCCATACAAGCATATAAGTTGAGGGTCATTCAGCAATAAGTAACTCATCGTATAGGAGTGCCCATACAAACTTATACGATGAGGGTCTTGTGTATGTAATAAAGTGCAATGCTATGTATGCAATGCAATGACACACCCATGATCAAGCACATGCAATCGCTATGTCGACACAGACTTATAGTTCCCACTATTCGAGCAGGTAGCTAACCTCTCAGGCGTCAACCGTCGTGGCCAAACGGTGACAGTAGAGCAGGCATATCCACTACTAGGCTGGTCTCCACACTACCTAGCCTAGGCCTCCGTACGCCTCAACGCTAAGAACACAACAACGGAGCTCATATGCGTACTACAGCTCAGCGGGTTCTCTTGGGTAAATGAGCACCAAGATCCTAGCCCCGAACTGGCCTATGCGTGACACAGAAGGAGCCTCGGAAATGAACACGAGTATCAAGCCCAACCGTTTACTTGGCACGGAAGGAGCCTTGGGACGTGAACACCGAAGATCAAGCCCAACCGTCCAAGGTCTAGCTGTCAACTCCCATCGGTGTGACGATTGGCGAGCCCGTAGACCTGCCACACTATCCTTAACCCGGGATTATGACACCACGTGTTGACTCACACCACATGCAATTCCACAAAATCGTGGCATGGAAGGAGCCTCGGGATGTGAACACTGAGGACCAAGCCCAACCATCCATCAAATACGGGAGGAGCCTCGGGACGTGAACACCGAGGGCCAAGCCCAACCGTCCAACTTTACTCATCTCAATCCCATTCCATAGAGACGGTCAACACCGCACTTGTTACTTCCACAATGCTACCCATAGGGAGACGACACTCTAAGCATTGGATTACTAATTCCCTTTTTATCCATTCAACATACATCATGTCCATAGTTAAAACATTTATACATCTATCAATTTATAACTACCCATTTATGTCAGACCCTTTCTTTCAATTAGGCTTGTCCAAAACTCATTATACGAATTCAGATCTATAACCTCAACTTATCATATCACTATGATGACCATGTCAAAAGAGTTCACCCAAGCCTCGAGTTGGATCGCCACATTAAATTCCACCGAATCAAATTCCACATTACACAGTCCAGAATTTAGGTGCAGCCTTAATCCGGACAGCAACTCCGACAAAGGATTCCCGAGGCTACAGAAATCTGACGAGTGCGTGTAACAACTCGTTGGAAATATAATTTCAAGGGCTACAACATTCGTGTTTAGTCGAAAGCCCAGATTTGATCGCATCACACCAGAAATTCACTTGAAGCCTGCTGTGTACAAGATTTTTCTCCAATCGCAGCAGATTCGAACTGACTTTACTGTGGCTACAGGTATCGCCTGGAAACGTGCAACCACTCGTGGGAAAGATAATTTCGAGGGCTACGGCTTTCATGTTGAGTCGAAAACCCAGATCTGGCCAGAACACCCCCGAAATTGTCCACGAAGGTCGCTGCGTGCAGAAAATAGATTTCTGCACGCATCTTAAGGCGAGATGAACGGCATCCGTTCATCTTCCTCCTTGCACCAATCTCCCAAAAACTCCTCCAGAAAATCATCCACCCTTATTCACCCTCACGAAGCAATATTTCTCCACGAATCACTTTCTCATCTTCACTTTGAAGAATGAAGAGGTTGGAGAGGACTAAGCCTAGAAAATGACCTAGGCATGGCTTTTCCCTAAGAAATCTCCTCCTCACCATCAAGACTCTAAGGAGTCGATATCTCTCATAGAATATAAACTACAGATCTAGCACCAAGGGAGAGGGGAGGAAGCTCACCTCGATTCCAGCGGTACCATCATTTCCGGCCATGGATCTAGTCATCCTTCTTTGCAGCATCTCTTGCTTGGTGCAGTTGTTCTTCACGGCAAAGGAAGGAGAGAGAGAGAGAAGGCTGCCTCCAGGAGCTCCGATTGCTTCCCGCGGCTCTGTCGGATTCGCGAGGTCCACGATGACGGCAAGAACGATCGGCAAGAATGGCTAGGGTTCGGCTTTATCTCCTCTTATAAACCGATGTATTAGGTTAAATCCTTCCGCCACGTGTCAACGCCCCATTGGACCGCCCCTAATGAGTCATATTGAAGTGAACCGGTCCAAGGAATCATCATCAGCACAAATCCTGAAGACCGATTCGGTCCGCCTGTACAAGCCAGCGAATCTGCCTAGGCGAAGAAAACGCACAAGTCAAATTCGACGGGAATCAACCGTCATTCTCGACGATCGGCGAGAATCGTCGGTCATTCTCGACGAATTCGTCGGGTATCAACAATGATACCCGACGAATTTCACTTAGCCCACTTATCAGAAATTCCTGGCGTTGAGTGCGTTGAGTATTAGTCAGCGATACTTGACGATCGGTGGGTATCACCGGGCATTCTCGACGATCGGCGAGAATCGCCGGGCATTCTCGACGAATTTGTCGGGTATCAACAATGATACTCGGCAAATTTCCCTTAGCCTAATTCTCAATCAGCAGTTCTGAATCCGGCGGGTATCGACCATCGATACCCGTCGAATCGGCGAGTATCATTCCCGATACCCGTCGATCGGCGAGTATCATTCCCGATACCCGTCGATCGGCGAGTATCAACTCCCATTCTCGTCGATTTTACCTTAGGCCATTTCCTTTCGATCCGTTGGATATCACTCAACCCTACACTCCATTCAACGCACTTGACACCTTTTGCCAGTGCGTCCCGAGCCCGAGTCAAGTCTCTTGACTCAAAACTCGTGCGAGGGGCCTAGCGCGAATTGGGACGTTACACCAGGTATCTGCCATAACTACAGGAGGAGCGACCAAACTTGACACGAGTAGGGCTACCGGGTTAACAGCAGGTGAGTCGGTTCCTGAGCTAGGTGCAGGAGGGGTAGCTCCAAGAGGGGCAGTGGTGATAGCTACTCCTGCTATCCTTGCACTGCCAGAGCCAATGGATAGATCAAGAGTTTAGCGATTCTCTTCCAGGCAAGTGAAATGATCCAAAATATATCTCAACAGTTAGGCAGTGGCGTCTCAAGAAGCTCCTCCCACAAAAGAGGTAGCCTACTTGTGTTGTGATCGCTTAGGAGCCATCTTGAAAGAGACAAAAGAAAATCAAGTAAGAGGAACAGTTAAGTTGAACAGAAATGATTGAGGTAAGAGGTTCTAGCATTCTAATACTATAGAATAAGTAAATCATGTAATAGTTACAATATTTTTATTGGACAACTTTAGATAATGACCATGCAAGTGCAAATACAACAATAAAATCGTGTGCGATAGAAAATGATTTGTAAAATCCATGTGTGCACAATCGTCATCTGTTGTTCTCAGCTTAACACTTGTGCAATGATTTATGCTATGCATACAATGCATTTGTGCCTAAAATGCATTCATAAGAATTTCCATGAATGGATACACATGTCATGTTAAGGGTCCATATCGCTTAACATATCATGCATATTATGATACTAATGCCATCGCACTTGAAAATATTAAAAAGTCTATATCCATTTAATATTCACAAGTGGTGTAAATCCTAATGGAAATTCATATGCACAAAATTTTTAGTTTGCCAATAACCCCTTAACATTCGTGTGCATACTACTCATGCTTATGAGTTTAATATGAGTGATTTAGCCTTGAATAATAGACAATGACAAGACGAGTGAAGAAATGATGCATGTATATATATTTATATACTATAAGTCAAAATATGTGATAATTGTAAATTACTTTATCTTGATATACTAAACCAAGCTCTGATACTAACTATCACGACCCGTCTAATAACAATTATCAATGTGTGCTACGGGCAGGTCATGATTCCATGGGCATGGGCGAAAGAAAATCCACGTCTGTTAGGCGGGAGCTAAAATTGTATTATTAGATTTAAAATAATTAATTTGAAAAAAAACTAGTTTGTTAGTATTTGTGAAAACTTTAGAGTTAGTCAGTGAAAAACTAGATGCACATGCACTTTAATAAAATATTATGCTACACAAAGTACTGGTAAAAATGTAAATGCAATAAACCTAAGAAGTGAACATGCCAATAATATAATATTCTGGTACATCAATAAAAGTCTAACGGTTATCCATGATACAAAAGAAAATTATTTATAATAACTAGTACAAGATAAATAAATCCGACAGTAAATGAAACAAAATACATAGAACTTGATAAAAAAAACAACAAAATAAACCTCTAGGAACCAAGATCTTGAAGTAGATAAGCCTCAGGTAGCAGGTGGCGTAGTCATGAACGCTAAAGCAAATTCCAAACAAGAAACAAAAAGCATCAGAATAATGAAATAGTATGTAAACACGGAAAACAATAAAGTACAAGCAGAGAAATAGAAATATTTGTGTATCAATCTATCATATGAGGTTAAGCTTGTAGGACAGACAAGTAAGAGTCTAACAAAAATAATTTTAATTATTAGCCTACTCCAAAATATAGCTTAGAATCGAACATGAAATGTCATAAGCTATAATTAGTGAAAGGTGCACGTGTTTTAATTTGATGCTCATGATTCAAATATTAGTTATATTGCAAGTCTTATCAAAAGATTTGTGCTTGCTATGACCATCCCATTGGTTTTCGTTACAAATTATACGAAAACTTGATTCAAAGCTTCACATCAATTCAACACTATCTTTCAATGATTTCTTATGACATTAATAAATTTAAGGACACAGGATTTAGTGATTCCTAATATATAAGGACATGGTGCTAATTTAATAGTTCTGATATTTAAGAGTAGAATTCAAAACATTAAAAGAGTGCATGAAATTAAAATTCAATATTTGTAAGCGAGAGATATTTCTCTACTTGCTTTAAGTAAATTTAAAACGAAATGCGATGGCTAAGCAGTGCAAGCAAAAAATAGAAACCAAATTTTGAACCTGTTCAAAGGCAATCATGCATGATATACGACATAAAAAGAATTCTACGTGAGCACAGACGTTTTTCATCGTATCACTATACCAAAGGAGAGATAAAAATTTACCTCCCTCATGAATGAGGGAGAGGAGGCTACCAAGAGGAAAATGGGGGTTTGGTGGCTCTTAGGTGATGAAAACCCTAAATCAGAGAGGGCCTTGGAGAGATCCCACCAATTGAACCTATGGACGATGCCGGGAGTCAAAATTACAAGTTGATTAGACAATTTATAAGAGGGCAACCGCTTGGATCAACGTAAATACGTTGATTGGAGAGTTGAAATTATCAAACACATTTAATAAAATCTGAATTGAGGGGAAGAGAGAAGTTTCTTACCCAAGGAGACTACTTTCGGACTCAAAAGATCCAAGGAGAGGAGGTTCGAACAAACCCTAGGCGACCCTCTTGCAATCCACCGACCAAATCGACGAGGAAGAGGAGGCATAGGGCCTACCTACACTTGGAGGAGGAGGAGAAAAAAATCTTGTTGGGTATTGTATCCACAATAACCTAGATTTGTATGAAGTCACTCTTGAACTAAGATGAATTAAGTTGTATTTGATATCCTGTTCTAGTTATGTATTTGCAGGACTTATTGCCAAGTGTAGACCAATGTCAGTCTACAGTGGGTCACCAAACACAGGATCATATAATGTAATCCCTCATTATATGATCCATGGTGTTGACTCATGTGTAGTATCTCTAATTGGATACACTTCATTTTCAAGCATAAGGTTTGATGAAGGAAGACTTGTTGCTGTTTGGATTGAAGAAGTAAAATTTTCAAAAAGCTGAAAATTTTCCAAGTGTTTTACTCGAGTGGAATTATAGTACTCGAGTAGAAACCTTAGAAGCACTCAAGTAGGTCTTGTCTAAAACTCGAGTAAAGGAAGTGGTTCTCGGGTAACTTTAATCTAGCTCTTGAGTAGCCAAGCCCAGTACTCGAGTAGACCTTCTCTCATTCTCGAGTGTTCAGCTTTTATGTCTTAGAAATTTTCCAAGTTAAACACTCGAGTAGTCAAGTCTAGTACTCGAGTAGATGAGCACTTATTTCGAGTGACAGAAGTATAGTTCTAGAGAAGATTCTAACCCCACTCGAGTAGCAAATCCATGTACTCAAGTAGTTCATTTAGTACTCGAGTAGTCTAGTTTCAGTACTCGAGTGATCAACATTTATTCCAGAATTTTCTCTAAGTCAAGCTCTCGAGAAGTCCAGTTTCACCTCTCGAGTAGTATCTCTAGCACTCGAGTGATCTTTACTCCACTCGAGTGGGTTCTTATTCTATTTAGAATTTCCAGAAATACTTCTTCTCGAGTAGTCATTACTATCCACTTGAGAGCTAGTCATAGCACTCGAGTAGTATTATTCTCACTCGAGAAATGCTGTCTCATTTTCTGAAATTTTCTCCAAGTCTCCGTCAGATAGATTTTTGAATTCTCTGATACTACTGGTCCACGTGGCCATCATTAATGACAAATCTAACTATTATGGAGATCTTATAAAAGGTCATGTCATTATGACTAACTCTAAGCTCATAATATTCTATCATTCTTGGATTTCTAGATCGACCGACTATTTCCATTTTCTACAGAAGCCGCCGCTCATCTTGAAGATCGCCAAGGCCATTTCCGATCCAGATCGACATGCAGATCAAGAGATTTTTCAATCTTCATCTTCTCCTTGATCTTGTGAGTCCAAGTTTCTCAGAACAGATCTAGCCGAGAGACTTCTTCTACAAATCCTGATAAAGCCGAAAAGATCAAGAAAGAAGACCTAGGGAAAGATTTCTAGATCTGAGAAAAAAATAACTGCTTGTATTTTCAGATTTCATTTTATTATTGTAGGAGATTATTCTCCGAGTGTAGGAGCTTTGTTCTCCGAGTTGTAGGAAGTTTTCATCTTTTGAGTGTAGATCCCTTTTTGGATCGAGTTGTAGGAACATTGTTCCGAGGGGTAGGATTATTTTAAATCCGAGAATAGTGGAGTAGCCTAGTCTAGTGCTTTGCTAGATTGGTTAGTGTAAAGTGGACGTACCCAAGATTGGGGAACCACTATAATTCTTGGTGTCCTCGGTGTTTGCTTGGTTATTTCTTGTGCTTAGATCGCTAAAGTTTTTATTCCGCAAAAAGACGCACGACTCACCTATTCACCCCCCTTTAGGTGATTCAGGTAGACAACTTAAACTTTTTTCAATTGGTATCATAGGCAGGTTGATCATTAAAAGGTTAACACTTTGATCAGATCTGCCCTAAGTTATCTCTAGAGTTTTCCAAGCATGGACAAGGCCAAGGATTTTGCCAAGCTTCCCCTTTGTACAAAGACCAACTTTCTCATGTGGAAAGAAAGGATTAAGTTTTTCATGGAAGCTGTGGACCCAAGGAGCTTCATGATTGTTGAAGAAGGTCCTTATGTTCCAATGACTATCTCCACTATAGATCCTACAAAGAAAGTCCCCAAGAAATTAATGGATCTCGATAAATATGAGATTGCACTTGTCTCGTTAGAAAAAAAGGCCAAAAATATCATCGCAAGTGCAGTCGTTGACTCGATGCTGCAAAATCTGATTCACTGTCAATCTACAAAAGAAATGTGGCAATCCCTCGTCACCTTGATGGAAGGTACAGAAGAAGTTAGGGATGACAAAAGATCCCTTCGTAATCAAAAGTATGAAGCCTTCCGACAAGGACCCAAGGACACCATTGCTGATACATTTGAGAACTTCTTCAAGATAGTTAACGGCCTAAGAGTATATGGCTGGGTCTTCACAAATGGAGAGCTGAACGACAAATTTCTGAGGTCCCTAACTAAGGAGTGGGACAACAAAGTCTGTGCCATCCGGGAATTTGGCAAGTTAGCTGAGACTGATCCTCAAAACCTCTTCGGAAAGCTGATGTCTTATGAGCTACAAATCAACTCTAGAAAAGCTGAAGAAGAAAAGAGTCGGTTCTTTTCTAAGGAGAAATCTGTCGCACTGAAGGCAGACAGCTCAAGGAAGGCCAAAGCTACTTCACCTGCCTCTGCATAGGTAGAGAGTGAAGAAGAATCATAAGATCCAAGCACTTCAAGCTCAGAACTATCTGAAGGAGAGTTCTCTCTACTCTCAAGATAGTTCAAGAAATTCTTGAACGAAAAGGAGCAATGGAGAGGCAAGGATGCCTCATGCAGAAGATCGCGACATGATGGTGATCGACGCAAGAAGAGCTCAAGTAGCCAGGACAGGTATAACTCTAAACCAAACAAACATATTTCTACTGACATCGTTTGTTACTATTATAATAAGCCAGGTCACGTCATTGTTGATTGCCCCCATAAGAAGGAGGGTGGAAAAAGAGAGGAGAAGAAATCCTCTTACCACAATAAGAGAACAGAGAGAAGCCTGGTAGCAAAAAAGTGCAAGACTCTCAGCGACACTGACTCATCTGAGTTAAGTGAAGAAGAGGAAGCCTACTTGTGGCTCATGGCACATATTGACGAAGAATAAAAACCCCAGTTCACTGGGGAGGTAAAATCTCATACACCCCTCTGAATATGATGTCTCTGATCATGATCATGAGGACAGCTCTTCTGACGATGAGTCTGAACTCATAGCCCGATACAAGGAGTTAATTAAGGCCTACGACAAATGTCGAAAGGTCGTGAAAACTCAAGCTAAAGAGAGTAAGTCTCTAAAGGCTGTAGAGAGCTCTCTGAGAGAGGAAGTCGTTAAGATGGACTCACTCAGAGAAGAATTAAATACTGCTGTTGAAGAGTATAGTAAGGATCTCGAGTACCTTGATCTGAAGGAGAAGATCATTAAAGAACAGGAAGAGCAACTTGGTGCTGAAAAGAAGCTTGTTAAAAGCTTCTCCAAGCCCAAGACTATCCTTCCTTTAGTTACTGAATTCTCAGCTCAGACCAAAGGTGCTGTCTTAGGCCATGTTGAGGCTCCTAGTAAATCCTCTAGGAGAAATAAGGCTCAACGAATGAATAAGGAGGCCAAGAAGGCTTTGGCCAAGGAAAATGGGAAAGCTCCTCAAGATCAGACTACATTTAAGAAGGTTATCTTCCCTACCAATAAGTTTGATCTTGACTCATCCTACGATCACTTCACTAGGCCTACCTATATAGAGCCCAAGTCGAGGTACCAAGGATGGACTAGTCCTCGAAACTTTGGTGAAAGTGTCTTCAAGGCACCGTATGAAGAGATTAATCTTCAGAGCTATGGCCTTTTTAATCATGGTCATAACATCAAGAATGCTCCAAAAGTAAAGCCTATTGTAGAAAAGCCTATGAAGGAGAAGAAGCCTTGTGAATGTCTTCACCATGAAGCTTCTACCTCCAAGACTGCTGTCCCTGCTAGACCACACTCTCTAAAATTCAAGCAGGAGAGAATTAGGTAAAGTTACAACAGGTTTGACTGTTGGTGCTGTGGCAGAGTTGGTCACTTTTCCATCGATTGCTGGTTTAATCCCGGAAACTATATAACTCCTCAAATTAATAATATGAGAAAGACCGCTCACATTGTTAATACATGTAGGGGGAGCAAACTAACTAGAGACCAAGGACCCAAGCAAGTTTGGGTTCCTAAGGCAAACTGATTTGTGATTGCAGGAATGTCCAAAGACCACCAAAACTCTTATCTGGTATTTGGACAGTAGATATTCTCGGCACATGACCGGGACAAGAAGCCTACTTCAAAATTACTCGCCAGTCGTGAACGGGCCAAAGGTCATCTTTGGAGGTTCAGACAGAGGAATCACGAAGGATATGGTATGATTACAAATGGTAGTATATCCTTTTCGGATGTGGCTTATGTTGAAGGATTGGAACACAATCTCATAAGCATAAGCCAACTCTACGATAAAGGATACATCGTAAAATTTCATGCTAATAAGTGTTTGATAAAATCGGTTGATAATTTAGAAACGATTTTATCAGGCACTAGTAGTAGAAATATCTTTTGTTTGAATTTTATTTGTATAGACTCTTCTACACCAGTGTGTCTTTTGGCAAAAGATAATGCGTCTCTTGGTGACCAATGGAACAAGAGATTAGCACATATTAATTTCAAAACTATTAATAAATTATTTTCTCTGAACTTAGTACTTGATGCCCCAAATGTCAAGTGCGCTAAGGATAGACCTTGTCATGCATGTGTGAAAGGCAAGCAAACAAGGGTTACTTTTAAAAGCATCATAGGCAAAGACTCTAATTGGTGTTTATACCTGCTTCATATAGACTTCTTCGGTCCACTGTAAGTTAGAAGTTTGGGAGGTAAGGATTATAAGTTGGTTATTGTTGATGATTACTCGCGCTTTGCGTGGGTGTTCTTTTTGAAACACAAGTCAGATACCTTCGACGTCTTTACAAATTTTATCAGGCAGATCCAGAATGAATACAATTGTTCCGTAGTCAAAATCAGAAGTGACAATGGAACTGAATTCAAGTCTGGGGCCATGACAGAATTTTGTGAAAGCCTAAGTATATTTCATGAGTTTTCCTCTCCTCACACTCCGCAGCAAAATGGAGTAGCTGAGAAAAGGAATAGAACACTCATAGAGGCCCGCAGAACTATATTGAGTGATGCTTCACTAACAGAGTACTTCTGGGCTGAAGCCATCAATACTGCGTGCTACGTGCAAAATCGAGTACTCATAAACAAGAACCATAATAAGACACCTTACGAACTTCTAAAGGGCAGAAAGCCGACTGTCTCATATTTTAGAATCTTTGGCCGTAAATGCTTCGTCCTTAACAATGGCAAGTATCATACCACTAAATTTAGTGAAAAGAGTTTTGAAGGTATTTTTGTAGGGTACAATGGCCATAGTAAGGCATATAGGGTATTTAATAAGAAATCCCTGGTTGTAGAATAATCTCTTCATGTTGTATTTGATGAGACGAGCTTGTTGCAAGGCAACTCTTCTAGTGTGTTCATTGAAGATGTAGGTTCAAAGCTGAAAGAACTTAACTTGGATGAGCCGACTGAAGAAAAAAGAGAAATGTTCATCAAGATCACCACTCCAACCCTGATTGGAGAGGTTGATGATCAAGATGAAGAAATCATCCAAGTTGATGAAGTCACTCTAGTGGTTGAAGACACTCCAGATGCAAGGACTCTAGAGCTCAAACATCTGAAGGATCACCCAATGGAGCAAATCATAGGAGATCCCCGGGATGGTGTCAGAACTCGTAGAGGTACTACTAATGAGAATTTATATTTGAGTTTTTTCTCACAGGTTGAACCAAAGAAGTTCGAGAAAGCAAACTTGGACACATCATGGATTATGGCCATAGAAGAAGAGTTGAATCAGTTCAAGCACTGTCAAGTCTAGAAACTTGTTCCAAGACCCAAAAGCAAGAACATCAACGGAACGAAGTGGGTCTACAGGAACAAGCTGGAAGAGAATGAGACGATAATAAAGAACAAGGCCAGACTCGTCGCCAAAGGATACAAGCAAAAAGAAGGAATCGACTTTGACCAGACAAATGCTCCAGTGACTAGGCTGGAGGCAATCAGGTTGTTCCTAGCATATGCTGCACTTAAGGGCTTCACCGTCTATCAGATGGACGTGAAGTCTGCCTTCCTTAATGGTGACATCAAGGAAGAAGTGTATGTGGAACAACCCCCATGTTTCGTTGACTCTAACTTTCCTGATTATATTTATCTTTTATCTAAAGCTTTATATGGTTTGAAACAAGCTCTTCGAGCTTGGTATGAGATGTTGTCTAACTTTCTTCTTGAGAACAAGTTCATAAGGGAAAAGATAGATAAGACATTATTTCTTAGGGAATTAAAGGCAAGATTTTGCTAGTACAAATCTTTGTCAAGCTTTTTTTTTTGCTCTACAGATGACAACCTCTGCAAGAAGTTTTCTAAACTTATGCAAGGCAAGTTTAAAATGAGCAGTATGAGTGAGCTGAAGTATTTCTTAGGACTTCAGGTGAAACAATCTGAAGATGGAATTTTAATCTCGCACACTAAGTTCACCAAGGAGTTGATTACGAAATTCGGAATAGGAGAGTGCAACCTCTATGAGGACTCCAATGGGTTCAGCTATGTCTCTAAACAAGGATGAGAAAGGAAAACCTTTTGATGAAACCAAGTACAGAAGCATAATTGGATCCTTGCTCTACCTTACTGCCAGTATACCAGACATAATGTTCTCTACATTTGTTTGTGCTAGATTTCAAGTGAACTGTAAAGAATCTCATTATGCTGCTGTGAAGCAGATTTTGAGATACCTTAAAGGTACACCAAATCTTGGCTTATGGTACCCAAGAAGTAATGATAGTGAACTAATTGGTTTTTCAGATGCAGACTTTGCAGGTAGTAAAGATGATAGAAAGAGCACTTCTGGGACTTGTCAATTCCTTGGAAGGAGACTCATTTCATGGAGCAGCAAAAAGCAAAATTATGTCGCAATCTCAACCGCCGAGTTAGAATATATTTCTGTCGGTAGTTGTTGTGCACAATTGCTTTGGATAAAGAATCAACTGGAAGATTACAACTTGAAGGTCAAAGACATCCCATTATTTTGCGACTCCTCCAGAAAAATAGCAATAGCCAACAACCCAGTCTCTCATTGCCGGACAAAGCACATTGAGCTAAGATACCACTTCATCCAGGAGCATGTGGAGCATGGGGACATAGATCTACAGTATGTCCCAACTGATAGGCAAATTGCAGACATATTCACGAAGCCGTTGGACGAGACCAAGTTCTTTTTCTTCAAAACTGAACTTGGTATGCTCAACAAAGAGGAATAGACAAGGAGGACTCATTACACAGCTCAGAAATCAAGGATAAGTCAAAAAGTTTGAATTTCTCTAAAGTAGAACTTCATTTCTCGAGAAAGGGTTTGACTACTCGAGTACTTGGCAAAGACTACTCGAGTACTATCTTGAATTCTCGAGAACTAAGTAAGCCACTCGAGTGCTACCACTCGAGTGTAGAACTTTCTCTCGAGAAGTAAAAAGATGCCACTCGAGTACTATTATATCGTCACTCGAGTACCGTCATTCCTTCACTCGAGTAATAAACTTCCACTCGAGAAATGACCCGACATTTTTTGGATTTCTTTCAAATTTTCACTTATGCAACCCGAAGTCCAAACCACAATTATTTAAGGTATGATAAGCTTAATTACACTCTTAATCATCATTATTAGGGTTATATAAATAGGAAAAATTGGATTTCAAGGTTCTACACGAATTCAAATCCTTTATCTCTCGAAAGACTCTTTGTATTCCGCCGCTGTGACAGAGCACGCCGCTGTCGCCATCTTCTTCCAGTCTATCTCTCGCAGTTCTTGAAGGATATGGCGCCGCCGTCAAAGGTCGGGATAGGCAGTGAGTTAGTCGTCGTCGGGATAGCAAAAATTTCAGATGACTTCAGGAATTTGCTCATTCTACTCGACACAGCCGGTATCACTTTTGTTCTACAGCAGCCGTGCAAGGTTTTTTTTCCAGAGGTAGAAGAATTTTTCAAGAATGTTAAAGTGAAGAGGAATGAAAAAGTTCTAAAATCCAAGGTTAAAGAAATCAAAATCAAGCTTACCAAGAACTCTGTTTCTCAACTTCTTCGGATGCCTCTAGTTGATGAGGAAGATGATCTTATAGATGAAGATTATGATCGGCCATACAACTTTTGTGGAATATCTGAGGTTATCAAGAACATCCGACGTCCAGACCTGAATGTCGAGGGAAAGCTCCTAGTTGACATTTTGGGAAAGGTTTTACTTTGCAAAACCACTTCATAAGTTTCATTTCTACAGATCTTTTCTACATGATAACAACTATCATTTCAAGAAAGAAGTTCCAATTTGGTATGATGATTTTGGACAAGATCAGGGAGAGCATTACGGCTCCAAATTATGCTAGGATTATCTCTTGGATGCTGCATGAGATCAATCCTAAGTTGTTTGATTTCTCCAAAGGAACAACCCTCCACCATATGAAAAAAGTATCAATCTCTTCCATTCAGAGGTGGGAATTGAAATTGCAGAATCCTACCCAGGCTGCCCAAGCCCATGAGCAACCAGCTGCAGAAGACAGGACCCCATCTCCCTCTCTACCTAATATTGCTAGGCACATCTGGTGCAGCAGTTGAGGGGGAGCCTGCCTCTTCTATTCAGCAAGTCAGAATGCCTACTCCTACTCCTGATACATCTCTCCATCCATCCACTTTAGAATAACTCCAGTCAGATACTCAGGTACTAGAGACCATCAACTCTACTATAGAAGATATTAATAAAATGATTGAAGAGCTCAGCTCAGAAGAGCCTCTACCCCCTCCAAAAGGACCAAGCTGAAGAACCATCCAAGGAACCTACTCCAAATCCATCTCCATCTCCTATAGCATCTCCAGAGTCCCCTGCTGACCATTCCCCTACTGCTAAGAAAGTACAAGAAGAGACTATACTGATTTCAGATGAGAAAGAACAGAGTCCAGAACCAGTTGAAGCTCCCTTGAGGAGGTTGGATTTCACTCTTCCTACCATCATTGGTGAGGAAAGAGATGTACTGATTCATACTTCAAGAGCTCAGAGCTCTGTGATTGTAGAAGAAATTGCTCCTTGGACTCCACCTCCTCTAGTTACTGCTACTGATTCTGCTACACCTGCTGCTTCTGATATACTTGGTAAGATAGAGCAAATGCTCATGGATCAAAGGAAATATTTTGATGATTCACTGAAAGCTGTTCAAGAGAAAGTCACTGCTCTTGAAAAGGAAATGAGCAGAGATTTTGCTGAGATTCAACACAACACTGATCAACTAAGCATTTATTCACGATAGGTGGAAAAGCCCTGGACCACACCATCACCAGTGTGGGTCAGGTAATGGACCAATCTGTTACTCTTAAAAATAATCAGATCTATCTTGAGAAGAAAACCCAAGAGAACCTCATGAAGATATGTGAAGAAGTGGGTACTTTCAAAGAGGAGGTCATATGGAAACTTTGTGTAGAAGCCAGAAAGGGGGAGGGACTTGTAAAAGAACATTTAGAAAAATATTTAGACATCTCTGATGCTACTATCAAGACTCTATGGACTGCAAAAATGGATGAAATTAATAAAGTTGTACTAGCCCAGATTCAATCTGTAAAATTCCATACTTATGATATTATTGTATGGGTACATAACCAGATATTCCCAGATTTCCAGGCTAATCCTAACATCATTCCACATCATCTCAATCCACTTGCAGAACTTCAGCCTACTCAGATGCCTGCTCCTCAACCTACCTTTTCTCCAAGGCTTGAAGGGCAAGCTCCTCCTCCAGAATCTTATGCTCAGGTATGGGAATCAGAGGTACCACAAGATCTACCTGAAGTTCAGATACCTAAAAGAAGAAAATATGGTGATGGAGCCTATGCCAGCAGATCATTTCCAAATCCAGAGGCAGAGAAAAGGAAAGCTCAAGAGTTTGCAGAAATCTGGAGCCCAACTTCAAAGTCTTTGATTCTTGATACTCTAAAACTAGTAATGGATTATAATGAAAGCAGTACTAATCACTATAGTTATCATGAATGGGAATTATATGAGAAGTCCATGACTAAAAGATGGATATATGATAGAGAATATGGGAAGAACAATCCTGCTGCACCACTAAGACTCCCAAATTATTATCTCAAGCCATTTAGTTATCAAAGAAGGCAACATGAAAAGAAGGACATGCGGCAACAGCAACAACAACAACAACAACATCAAGGCTAAGCATGATCATAGTTATAAGATTAAGGATTGAATCTGTGTAGAGCTGAAATCTTGAAACATTTCTAGTTATATAAATCCTTAGTTTTCATGATTCACTCCTTATCTTTAATTTTCATGCATATCATTATGTGTTTAATTTCCATATCTAGTTCTTTTTATTTTTGATATAATTCACCTTAGTGTAGAGGGTTCTGACTTTTACAAATAGGGGAGATTGTTGGGTATTGTATCCACAATAACCTAGATTTGTATGAAGTCACCCTTGAACTAAGATGAATTAAGTTGTATTTGATATCCTGTTCTAGTTATGTGTTTGCAGGACTTATTGCCAAGTGTAGACCAATGTTAGTCTATAGTGGGTCACCAAACACATGACCATACAATGTAATCCCTCATTGTATGATCCATGGTGTTGACTCATGTATAGCCTCTCTATTGGTATACACTTCATTTTCAAGCACTAGGTTTGATGAAGGAAGACTTGTTGCTGTTTGGATTGAAGAAGTAAAATTTTCAAAAAGCTGAAAATTTTCTGAGTGTTTTACTCGAGTGGAATTATAGTACTTGAGTAGAAACCATAGAAGCACTCGAGTAGGTCTTGTCTGAAACTTTAGTAAAGGAAGTGGTTCTCGAGTAGCTTTAATTTAGCTCTCGAGTAGCCAAGCCCAGTACTCGAGTAGACCTTCTCTCATTCTCGAGTGTTCAGCTTTTATGTCTCAGAAATTTTCCAAGTTAAACACTCGAGTAGTCAAGTCTAGTACTCGAGTAGATGATCACTTATTTTGAGTGACAGAAGTATAGTTCTCGAGAAGATTCTAACCCCACTCGAGAAACAAATCCATGTACTCGAGTAGTTCGTTTAGTACTCGAGTAGTGCAGTTTCAGTACTCGAGTGATCAACATTTATTCCAAAATTTTCTCTAAGTCAAGCTCTCGAGAAGTCCAGTTTCACCTCTCGAGTAGTATCTCTAACACTCGGGTGATCTTTACTCCACTCGAGTGGGTTCTTATTCTATCCAGAATTTCCAGAAATACTTCTTATCGAGTAGTCATTACTATCCACTCTAGAGCTAGTCATAGCACTCGAGTAATATTATTCTCACTCGAGAAAGGCTGTCTCATTTTCTGAAATTTTCTCCAAGTCTCTGTCAGATCGATTTTTGAATTCTCTGATATGACTGGTCCATGTGGCCATCATTAATGATAAATCTAACTGTTAGGGAGATCTAATAAAAGGTCCTGTAATTATGGCTAACCCTCAGCACGTAATATTCTGTCATTCTAAGATTTCTGGATTGACCGACTATTTCCATTTTCTATAGAAGCTGCCGCTCATCTTGACGATCAACAAGGCCATTTTCGATCCAAATCGACTTGCAGATCAAGAGATTTTTAAATCTTCATCTTCTCCTTGATCGTGTGAGTCCAAGTTTCTCAAAACAAATCTAACTGAGTCTTCTTCTAAAAATTCTGATAAAGCCGAAAAGATCAAGAAAGAAGACCTAGGGAAAGATTTCCAGATCTGAGAAAATAATTACTGTTTGTATTTTCAGATTTCATTTTATTATTGTAGGAGATTATTCTCCGAGTGTAGGAGCTTTGTTCTCCAAGTTGTAAGAAGTTTTCATCTTCCGAGTGTAGATCCCTTTTTGGATCTAGTTGTTGGGACATTGTTCCGAGTGGTAGGATTGTTTTAAATCCGAGAATAGTGGAGTAGCCGATTCTAGTGCTTTGCTAGATCGGTGAGTGAAAAGTGGGCGTACCCAAGATTGTGGAACCACTATAATTCTTGGTGTCCTCTGTGTTTGCTTGGTTATTTCTTGTTCTTAGATCGCTAAAGTTTTTATTCCACAAAAAGACGCACAACTCACCTATTCACCTCCCTCTAGGTGATTCAAGTAGACAACTTAAACGTTTTTCAAGTCTCTACTTCCAACCAAGAGGAGGGACTGTCGACCTCAAGGAAAGAGCAGTTGTCGCTGCTGTCGGCACCAGGAAAAGAAGGAAGAAGCACCAAAAGCGCTGACTCTAGAATGGATAGGATTTGTCATCCCTAGGGGAGGGAGGAGAAGCAGGAGGTGACTCCGATGAAGCACGCGTGTATCGAGAACAATAAGGGAAGATGTGATCGGCACAGGTGCGGGGTCGGGGATGCGTCTTGAGGTATGTGTGAAACATTGGATTGGGGGGGATTAAAACTGGGCCTTGTTGAAAAAAGGGTGAACCTAACATCTATTTACAAATTTTCCACTCTTCCTACTATCATTGTTATTATTATTATTGCTTTTTTTAAAAAAAAACATATGGATTGTTACAATCTCCCCTACTTAGGAAGTTTTATCCCAAAACTTCCAGAAGATTCATTAAATGGGGCATCTTAAGGCAAAGATATAGATGACATACATTCCAACAAGATTTGCAAGTCGAGACATATGAGTTAAGTATAAATATACCGAAATAGAAAGAGGAACAAGTGCAAAGACATGCCGAGATCAAGAGAAAATATATAGATACTTGCTACGCATGTCAGATTCAAGTTCCCAAGTGTATTCCTCAGACTTTCCATGCATCCAAAGTACCCTTACCATAGTAATAGTTCTCTTTCAAAGCTTGCGTTCTTGAAACTCTACGATCTTAGAGGGCTCGATCAGATAAGAAAGATTAGCTTCAGGAATCACTGGAATTTCTTCAATGACGTGGGTAGGATCACGAATGTATTTTCGACGCTGGCTAAACTGAAGACATCTTGAAAACTGGCCAACGAAGCAGTAGCTCAAGATGATAAGCAGATCCCCCGATGCGCTCTGAGATGGAAAACGGTCCCACGAACCTTGGACTGAGTTTATGATGACAACCAAACCGTTTCACCCCAGGAGTAGGAGAAACCTTTGGGAATACTTAATCACCCACAACAAATTCTAACGGATGGCAGCGCTGATTGACATACTTTCTTTGTCTCTCTATGACACAACTGAGCTGGAGTCGAGTATTCTTTGTGGCTTTTTCCATTTCTTGAAGTAACTCAGGTCCCAAAACAACCTTTTCACCAACTTCCGACCAATAGAGAGGGGCCCTACAACGACGTCCATACAATGCTTAAAAGGGGGACATCTTAAGCCTAACAGAAATAATTTTAATTATTAGCCTATTCTGAAGTATAGCCTAAGATCGAACATGAAATGTCATTAGTCGTAATCAGTGAAAAGTGCACGTGTTTTAATTTGATGCTCATGATTCTAATATTAGTTAAATTGCAAGGCTTATCAAGAAAATTTGTGCTTGTTATGACCATCTCATTGCTTTCCGTTATAAATTATGCGGAAACTCGATTCAAAGCATCACATCAATTCAACACTATCTTTCAATGATTGCTTATGACATTAATAAATTTAAGGACGCAAGATTTAGTGATTCTTAATATATAAGAACATGATGCTAATTTAATAGTTTTGATATTTAAGAGTCGAATTCATAACATGAGAGCATGAATTTAAAATTCAATGTTTGTAAGCGAGAGAGATTTCTCTACTTTCCTCAAGTAAAACTGAAATGGAAGGCGACGACTAAGTGGTGCAAGAAAAAAATATAAACCAAATTTTTAACATGTTCAAAGGAAAGCATGCATGATGTATGTTATAACAAGAATTCTACGCTAGCACGGGCGGGTTAGAAATTTACCCCCCTCACAAATTAGGGGAGAGGAGGCTACCACTAGGAAAATGGGGGTTTGGCGGTGCTTAGGTGACCAAAACCCTAAATTGTAGAGGGGCTTGGGAGATCCCACCAATTAAACCTTTGGACGACGCCAAGAGTCAAAATTACAAGATAATTAGACGATTTATAAGAGGAAAACTTCTTGGTTCAACATAAATATGTTGATTGGAGCATTGAAATTTTCAAACAAATTTAATAAAATCTGAATAGAGGGGAAGAGAGTAGTTTCTTACCCAAGGAGACCACTTTCAGACTCAAAAGATCCAAGAAGAGAAGGTTTTGAGCAAACCCTAGGCAACTCTCTTGCAATCTACCAGACAAATCGACGAGGAAGAGGAGGCGGAGGGCTTGCCTACACTTGGAGGAGGAGAAAAAAGGTTCTGCTGCCATCCAGGAGGACACACTATTGGCCTCAAGGAAAGAGCAGTTGTTGTTGTCGGCCCTAGGAGAAGAACGAAGAAGCACCGAAAGCGCCGACTCTAGGAGCGATAGGAGTTGTCGACCCTAGGGGAGGGAGGAGAAGCAGGAGGCGGCGCCGACGTAGTGCGCGGATTGCAGGAATAGCTGGGGAAGACGGGATCGACATCGGCACAGGATCGGGGTTGCGGCTTGTGGTATGCTGGAAACCCTGGACAGGGGGGATTAAAACGGGGCTTGACTGAAAATAGAGGGGGGCCTACCATCTATTTACAAATTTGCCACTCTTCCTATTATCATTGCTATTATTATTATTTTTTATTTTTGTAAAAAAAATATATGGATTGTTGCACTAGTTCTACTCTCCCTAAAGATCTTTGCTACTGAACTGTCTGGATAGTCTGTGCGGTCAACATAATTTTGGCCACCCCAACTTTCTTTGGAAAAATCTTGTCACAGGATTTCGGGTAAACAACTATAATTTGAAGTTCTTTTTTGTGTCAATCAACATAATCACCAATCAATAACGTTTATAATTACATCTAAACTAGCCCCTAAATTTGCTTTGGAATTAGTGACAAAAGTTTGAAGAGAAATAAACATTCTATTACTGGTGTGATGAATAAATGTCGGCATACATCTATTTGTATAGTAGAGATAATTCTACGTAGGTTGAATACTTGTGCTCTGGGCAAAATTTACTTTTAAACAAAAGTAAAGTCAATGCCAGAAAGGAACACTTTTAAAATCGTGTGTCGATTACCTCTTGATGCATAAAATCAACTTCTCGACACATGCTAAATACTTCTCGATGTACAACTCCGGTCTTTGTCAACGTGTGTCAAATACTTCTCGACGCACAAAAATATAACTTGATTTTTCTTCTTGATTGCATTCCGAGTCTTTAGTAGCTAGTACATGATTACAACTCATGCGTATACTTTATATATATATATATATATATAACCTAGATCACTTAATTAATTTGTTATTTCAATTCAAAATGAATTTTCCCAATAATCTCCCATATTTGATATCTCAAAATTTATAGAGATTTATGTAATTCTTCAGGAAGAACAATATGAGGTTTTGGATAGACACACACAAGAATAAATGTAGAGAGATAAACAAACATGCTTGCAAAACTCTTATTCATTTTTGTATATTATATGCCAAACCTTTATATTGGAAAAAAAGAGAGTAAAAAATACCACTAAGAGGAAAAAACGACTTTTCCAATGCTTGGACTTCTGAGAGATGTTCTTAATAAGAAACTTCTTGGTTCTCTTTCAGAAATGTCCTTTAGGGTCCGTTCGTTTGCATGGAATTAGAATTTAATATTGGAATTGAATATTGTGTAATTAAATATTAGTGACTAATTCCAATTCCAGCGTTCGTCTAGTAAAGAATATTGTTGAATATTGAGTAATTGATAAATTCTTTTGTTCGTTTGTTAAAAAAAATCAATATAAGAATTGAAAAATATTATGAATAAACTAATATAAACAAATGTGTGTTTTGGTCGCAACTTTTTCGCTTAGGAGCGATTTTTTGTCCGGGCGCGAGTTTTTTTGTCCGGGCTTGATTTTTTTGCCCGGATACGATTTTTTCGCCTAGGCGAGATTTTTTTCATCTGGTCGTGATTTTTTCTCACGGGCACGGTTTTTTCACGTGACCGTGATTTTTTTCTCTCTATTGCATTTTTCGCCCGGGCACGATTTTGTCCCCCGGGCTCGTTTTGTCGCAGAGGCGTGATTTTTCGGCCGTGGGAAAAAATCGCGTTTAGGAAAAAAAAATCTCGCGCAGAGGAAAAAATCTCGCCCGGGCAAAAAACTCTCGCCCGGGGAAAAAAATCTCGTGCGGGCAAAAAAGCGTGCCCGAGCAAAAAATTGCACCCAAGCGAAACAAATCGCTCCCCGGAGGAAAAATCATGCCCGCGAGAAAAAAATGCGGTGGGGCGAAAAATTTCGCAGTTCGGTGAAAAAATCATGCCCGAATGAAAAAATAGTGCCCTGGAGAAAAATCGTGGCAGTGCGAAAAAATCGCGGCAGGGTGAAATATATCGCGGCAGGGCGAAAAAATTGCGCTCGGGCGAAAAAAAATGCGGGCAGAAAAAAATCGCGCTTCGATGAAAAATCGCGCCCGAGCGGAAAAACGCGCATGTGCAAAAAAATCGCGCCCGGGGGAAAATGCAAGGCCTGGCGAAAAGTTCGTGGCAGGGCGAAAAATTCGCGCCCAGGCAAAAATAGCGCGGTCATCCAAAAAAATTGCGCCCGGTCGAAAAAATCATGGTCGGGCAAAAAAATCGCGCTCGGGAAAAAATTGCGCCCCGACGAAAATAGTGCAGTCGGGTGAAAAATTCGCGCCCATGCAAAATAATCACGCCCGGGTGAAAAAAAGCGCGCCAAAGAGAAATACGTCGCTCCAACAAAAAATTCTTGTCTCAGCGAAAAATTCACGCTCAGGCGAAAAATGCGCGGTTGGGCAAAAAAATCTTGCCCAGGCGAAAAAATCGTGGCCGGGCAAAAAATCACGCCCAACTAAAAAAATCGCGCCCGGGCGAAAATGGCGCTCGTGCGAAAAAAATCGCTCCCGGGCGAAAAAATCGCGCCTGGGCAAAAAAATCGCGCCCGGGCAAAAAATCGCGTCGTGCAAAAAAAATCGCGCTCGGGCGAAAAAATCGCGCCCGAGCAAAAAAATCGTGCATGGGCGAAAAAATCGTGTCCAGTTGAAAAAACGCGCGCAAGGACAAAATACGCCGCCCTAACAAAAAAATGTGCGCCTCAGCGAAAAACTCGCTCACGGGCGAAAAACGCGCGCCCGTGCGACAACACGCTCTCCCGGTCAAAAATCACGCGCTTAGCTTAAAAATGTGTCTCGACCGGAATTGTTTAATTTTTATATAAATTGGAAAGATTTGTCTTTAGTTGAAAATGAATTTCACAGAATTCATTAAAATTCAAATTCCAATGTCAAGCGTGCAAACGAACGACGGAATTGGAATTAGACTTTCTATTCCAATTCCATGAGCTCAATTCCGTGCAAACGAATGGACCCTTTAGGGTTTTCATGGTACTTAGAGAAACCAACTGTGATCGAGCTAATGTTTAGAGCTGTTACTTAAAACCAAAAACAGCAAACTGAATCGAAACCACAAAAAACCGAACCAAACGGTTTGAATTTTGGAACCGTGAACAACATTGGTCAGGGTGTGCTTATTACATTTTATTATCCACACCGAAACTGGAATCGCAACGACAACATACAAATCTAAAGCGGTTTCAATATTTTTATACCCGAACCGGACCGAAGTAGAACCAAACCGCAACCCGTTTATTATTATTATTATAGTGTTATTATTTATAATTTATCTACAATATTTATACTTACTATCACGAGTGAAGCTGGTGCAGTTTGAACACAAACCGCAATCGACTAAAGGGGGTCGATTTTGAACCGAACATAACTTCACCGCATAAAAACCGTGTGATATGGTTTGACATTGGTGCGGTTTGGAAGTCAATTTTTGCATTGCACTTTTGATTTTTATATAGTTATATAATGTATTTTCAATTTAATTACATATATTTTTGAAATATTTTATTTAAAAAATATAAAAGATATACAACTACTATTTATTAGTAATCATGAAAGACAACTAATTGTAGTCGATTGTAACGGTTGAGCATGCCGACGAGACGTGCACAAGCCAACTAGACGTCGTGGCAAGTCGACACTCGTAGGAAGGCGATGAATGATATCCCACCGATCGTGGAAAATACCATTGAGAAGTGCATAACATAATTATTTCTATTTCAATGTGGTTTTGAGTTTTACTATTTGAAGCCCGCTTTTATTCCATTCCGCCAAGTTTGATTTTGGTATTAGTTGGAACCGATTGGAACCGGATCAAACCGCATGGAACCGGACCAAACCATTAATGGTTGGTTTGGTTTTGGTTCTTGTTGAACCGTAACCGGAACCGTTGACACGACGATTCAAAAAATTAAGATGGAACCGGAACCAGAACCGGAACTAGAATCGGAACCGATCAAACAAAATAAGGTTTTGGTTCTAATTTGAAGAACCGTTACCTTAGTGATTTGGTTCATGGTTTTAGTAGAACCGGAACCGAACTGGAACCGTGATAGCTCTACTAATGTTATAAGAATTGAAATGTGAAGTTTTTAATTTTAATTGGAATTAGAATTAACTCGGCCAAATTATAATATTGAATTACTTACTTTAAATTCTAATTATAGAATTTCAAATTTATGCATTAGAGTTGTCCTAGGTTTAAGCTCGGTTTGTGAGGGCGACGACGGCATGAAAGGAAACAAAACTATAAGTTGTGGGATATCTCTCATTTAGAGGGGAGTGAATAGATGATGTCGTCTTTTCATTAATTTTATGCGGAATAATCATAGTTAAAGTGAGAAGCATAGATCGCACAAAAATTCACAGTACAGACATAAAAATTTATAATGGTTCTCTGAGTTAAGTACATCCACTTTCCTCTTTCGCCTATCTAGCAGCTCGCTAACTTCAATAAGCTTCACAAATAACTCGAAATCGCAGATCCTATAACTTTGAGACTATGTCTCATGTAATGCCCCAAATTTCCTGAAAATAATGGGAAGTTGGTCACTGGAAGTTACCGTCAGACATTAGAGCTAGCGCTGGCAGTATCCAGCTGATTTAAATCAACCATTGACACTAGAACTTACCGAGTGGTGGTAGAGGTACCACTGGCGGTAGGCGTGCCACATGTAAAGGGGTATTGAGGCGGCCGTTGAGCGGCAAAGCGGTGCTGGATGAGACCACCGCCACCGCCTAAGCTACCGCGCGGTGATAACGAGTTATCATGCGGCGGTAGATTTTTAAATTGTGAGCTCAAGTGAATCTTGGCCATCCACTCTTAAGGAGGTGGAAATCATGTGGCTGACAGCAAAGCCTAGATTGCTAAGTGGCTGGGGGGGAGGTAAAACTTCATTCTATTCCTTACAAACACACACACACACACACACACTCTCTCTCTCTCTCTCTCTCTCTCGTGTTTTGAGAAAAAAAGAGAAGGAGAAGGAGAAGTTGGAACCATCCGTTTGAGAAAAGTTTGGATGCATTCTTGTGATCAGAGTAGCAAGCTGAGGCTAGATCCATGGAGAGGAAAGCGCTGCGAACATTTTCATACAGATCAAGTTCGTGTTCATGGCTCCAAAATAGTCGACAAGGGTAATGATTCTCCTCTTAAAAACCTTGGACAAGTTAGTCCTTAGTTTTGGCATACTATGGAAGATACTCCACAAACTAATGGAGGCAGCTCTTCCGACGGGTCGATCGGTTGTATCACTAGTAGAAATTATATATATAGTTCGGAATTGAAGTACGGATATATGCATGTTGTGTGAAGCCCATTTGAACAGGTTGGTCTAGATTGGTGATGATTGATTTGCATGCAGGAGAAGACTCCGATGATTAAAGGTATAGTTTTATGGATTTTTGGGGTGTGCAGCTTACTGCAGGTAGTACTAGAGGCTCCAAAAAAACACCAAGATTAGGAGTAGGATTGTAGGTCTGTCAGATACCGCCCCGTGGTACTGCTACCACTAGCTGTAGCTCCCAGAGAGCTATGTTTGTGAGGCTTGTCTCTTGGAGATTAGGGGGCTAATATGTTGAGCTGTGAACTTAGAGTACCCAGCTATGGTGGTCATGAGTGCCAGCCTTGGAACATAACATGATTATGTATGCATGAATGGGCAAGGGGAGGCTGACCTGTATTGTGATTTGTGAGCCTGACGGTTTAACCAACGGGATGTGGCTAGCCTGTACCCACCCTATGGCGATCGACTTGAAGTGAGTCATTGTCTTGTATTTAAAGATAATAGAGCATCTTTAACTTTGTCGTAGCATAGAAGAGAGTCTTAGACTATGGGTCAGAAATTCCAGTAACTGTAAACGTCCTATGACGATCGACTTAGAGTGAGTTGAAAGTCTTTAGTTTCAAGAGTAGCTAATCACCTAGAGGGGGGTGTGAATAAGTTTTTGGTCTTTTTGAATTTTTTCTATTCTTTGGTGTGGTTTGATTTATTTTAACTTAGCTTTCAAGATTATACAACAAGCACACAAGAATTTTATAGTGGTTTCCCAAATTATGGGTACATCAACCGTCCCTCCCACTTTTCTAATAGATTGTTAGACAAGACAACTTCTCCAAACTCAGCTCAATGAGCTTACAACTCAGATCCCTTAGGATCTCTCAGACTCCAAGTCCTACTTCAGGCCCAAAGCCCTACCACTTAGAGCAAGCAATGCTCCTACAACTCAATTATCCAAAGATCACCTATCTCAGACTTATCTCAAAGACTTACAACTCAAGTTAGGAGGACAGCCCTATAACTCAGAGAGATTGACTCTCCTACATCAGATCTAAACCAGATCTTACCTCAGGCCAAAAGCCCTACCACTCAGATTCACTATTGAATCCTACCTCAGGCACTCAGGCCATACCACTTAGCCTTTATGATTTAGGCTTACAACTCAGACCTGTTAAGATCCTATAGAATGATAATGATTGTTGTTTATGTAAGACACCAGAGAAATAGACTGTATCTTTCACTTCCTGAACTGAGATGTCTCAGTCCTCCTTTCTTCACAGCTCTAGGAATTTATCTTCAGGAGTAGTTCTGCTTGGACTGTGAAGATACTGTAACTAGGGTTAGCTTGTGCTGCAACTTCTAACTCAGAGAGAAACCTCATTGAACTTGCTGTTGAAGATGAGTAGATCAATAAATATCTTTCTTGAACTTTTAGATCAAAAGAATGAACTGCTTCTCCAAGCTCCGCAATACAGTCTAGAGGAAGAAGATGATGTTTTTCTCTTTTCAAAAAGTTAATTTCTTCTCTTTGATCTATTCTTTTTCTATCCCGTCGTCCAACAACTCTTTGAGTAGTGGGCCCACCTGTAGTTGGTAGCTGCAACTCTTCTTTAGCATTAAATGCTGTACAATAGGCAAGCGGCGCCATTTGTAATGTACTGGTCATTTCCCGCAACATTTGAATTTCTGCTAACATCAACACCTGTGGTCTTAGTCAAATTCAGACAATTCATCATAGGCGTTGAGTGAAGCCTTGTCACTCAACGCCAAAACACTTAGTCAGTTTTCTGCAAAACCAAGCGTTGAGTGATCAGTCATCACTCAACGAATATAGACTTTAGCAGTCTAAATAATTAAGCATTGAATGAGCCTTCCTCACTAAACGAATCTGTACTTAGATGATTTTCTCTATATGGAGGCGTTGAATGAGTTGGCTTCACTCAATGTTTTCTTCCTTTGTCTGTTTTGTCAAAGAGGCGTTGAGTGAATGATCTTCACTTAATGCTTCTGTCTTTAGATAGATTTTCTGTTGAATAGGCGTTGAGTGATTTGACATCACTCAATGCTTCTGTCCTTAGACAGAATTCTGTATCAACCAATACTGCAGCTTTGACTGAACAATGTTCTGTTGACATTTTTCTGTATGGCGTTGAGTGAACTGCCTTTGAAAGTGTTTAGTTTCAAGGGCAGCTAAACACTTAGAGGGGGGGTGAATAGGTTTTTGGTCTCTTTTTGGGACTTCCTTCTTTATGTGAGTCGTTAGTTAGTTACTTTTAGCTTTCAAGACACACCACAATAGCACACATAAGTTTTATAGTGGTTTCCCAGATTATGGGTATGTCTACTGTCCCTCCCACCTTTCTAATAGCTTGTTAGATAAGACACTTCACCAAATTTCAGCTCTAAAGAGCTTACAATACAGATCCCGCAGGATCTCTCAGTCTCCTCCAAGACTTACCTCAGGCACAAGACCCCACCTTAGAGCAAACTAATCCTACAGCTCAGTGATCAGCAGATCACCTACCTCAGACTAAATTAATAGTCCTACACTCAGGCTAGGAGGATAGCCCTACACTCATAGAGTAACACTCTCCTACAACTCAGATCTAAACCAGATCCTACCTTAGGCCAAAGGCCCTACCTCAGCCACACAAGCCCTACAACTCAGATCCACATAAGGATCCTACCTCAAGCAAAATAGCCCTATCTCAAATCCAAAATTGGATCCTACCTCAGCATTTATAAATCAGGCCTACAACTCAGATCCAAAAGGATCCTACAGAAATGAAAAGGCTTTGTTTGTGTTGATTTGACACCAGAGAAATTTCTCTGTGCCTACCTTCTTGAGCTGATATAACTCAGCCCAACTTCTTCTCAACAACAAGGAAACTGTTCTTTAATAAACTGCAGCTTGTGCTGGAAGAACTCCGAAACAAGTTTCTGATCCTGCTGATGAAGATAGATGAGATGACAATTCTTGTATTCTTCAATCAGCTAGCTTTGCTTACAAAAACCAGATGTTCTGCTTCTTATTCTTTCTCAAAATCTTCTCTGAACTTACTATAGCAGATGAGAATCGCTACAGCTAACTTGCTGGAACTTTTAGTTTTGCGGGTTTGAAACTTAAGCTTTAAGCTCTGCAACAATGGCGAGGAAGATGAAGTTCAGCCGCTCCTTTGCAAAAATGATAAACCCTAAAAGTTATTTTACATCTGCTGAACTTATTCCTTTTATAATCCGTTGTCCAACGACTATTAGACCCATGGGCCCACCTATAATTGTTGGTTGCACCTCTACTTTTACAGAAAAAGTCATACAGTAGGCTTCCAGCACCATTTGTCGTGTACTGTAGCTTTCCCGTAAAATTTTGAAACTTTGTTGACTCATGCTGATGTTAGCATCCGTGGACTTAGCCATTTTCACAGTTTCCATCCTAGCGTTGAGTGCGTTGAGTGAACTGGCTTCACTCAATGAATCTGGATTTAGCCAATTGCTTCTGCACTGTCAGGCATTGAGTGTGTTGAGTGAATGGCCTTCACTCAACGCTTTTGTCCTTGGACAATCTTTTTTCTAACAGGCATTGGGTGCGTTGAGTGAACTGGCTTCACTCAGCGCTTTTGTACTTAGCTGCATCTTTCTTTTTGAATGCGTTGAGTGAGGCTTCATCACTCAATGCTTCTGCCTTTGCCAAACTCCTTGTTAATGAGGCGTTAAGTTAATTGGCTACACTCAACGCTTCTGTACTTAGCCAATCTTCTTGATGAGCTTGCGTTGAGTGAGCTATCCTGACTCAGCGCATCTGGAATTAGATGGATTTTTCTATCTTGCCTTAGGCTTTGACTTATCATTGCTCTATCGACGCCTTCTTATTTGGCGTTGAGTGAGCTGTCCTCACTCAACGATTCTGGACTTAGCCAGAATTCTTGACAGAATCTTCAAATGCTTGAGCTTGTCTCAACGCTTCTTTTTAGGCATTGAGTGAGCTATCCTCACTCAACGATTCTGTACTTAGTTGATTTTTCTGCTTCCCAATACGGAGGCTTTAACTTACTTAGCTATACTCGATGCCTCTTATTATATGGCGTTGAGTGAACTGCCTTCACTCAATGCCTGTTGAATTAGCCGCAGAATTGCTTTGCAAACATTTGGGCTTTGACTGTCCATCATTTTTCTCGACGCTTTTTGGAATCTGGCGTTAAGTGAACTGGCTTCACTTGACGCATGTGGACTTAGATGATTTTCATTCTTTGCAGCATCCTCCTTTGGCATCTAGAATTGAGTGAACTAAATTCACTCAATGCTTATGGAATTCGATATATTTTTGTCTCTCCACTTCTCTACCTTGTGACCACCTGTCACAAACACTTAGATAACCTGTCTAAACTTATTCCAAGGAACATTCTACACATAATGAACTTGTACAATATCAAATACAACTATACTCTTAGGTTGATGGTGATGTCTCTTCAAATCAAATCTAGGAAATATTGGGGTAATATTCCCAACAATCTCCCCCAATTTGAAGAAGGCAGAACACCTAACAATACTAAGAAGAATATACGCATAAAGCATATAAATTTAGAAGTAACTTTAAGCTTTTTCATACCACTTGAAAATTCAAAGCATCACTTGAAAATTCAAAACAACTTACAGCACTCCTCACTGCATAACACTAAAGTGGAGGACTTTCCTCAAACCTCTTAAGAGTGGAAACATAATTTGCAATAGCTCAACATTGCTCTCTTCATATTACTTGAATGTTTCCAAGTAACATGCACTTACTTAACATGACTTGGTCATGTCAAGTATTGCTTCCACATCTCCCTGGGCATATATTGAACACCATCTCCCCTTTTTATATGCCACTGGAATTACTGAGTATTGCAATTACTCTACTCAGTATTGCTCAACTCCTCCCTTTAGGGTTGTATTGCACCTCTCTCCCCATTTCTGTCTTCTTCAACAAAAATTTTCCAAATGAGGGAGTTGAGGGGATCATGCACCAGAGAATTTATCTCTCTATCCTAGCCAAAATCCTGTGAGCATACCACTTAAGAAATTATCCTAGTGATTAAACTACTTGACTAGGATTCATACTTTTTGTGTTGATACACTGATACAACACATCACTACAACCACTTGAGTTAGTTGCAAGCATTGTTCCACTTAAGCCAATTTCACTCCTATACCACTTAAATCTTCTACAGAATGCAGCTGTAGTAAGGGAGGTACTGGCATTTCCTCTTGTCCTGCAGTAGTATGTCTTTACAGTAGTAGCAGTGACTGCACAATGGAAGCCATCCACTAGTGTTGATCTCCCCCTTAGACTGTACATAGTCCTGAGAACCCGTTGATTAGCTGTGATGATCTTTGATCAACTGCAGCTGTTGGATACCTCTTAACATGAAGCTCAATTTGTTCCTGTAACTGTTGGATTTGCTCCCCCTCAATTGGAGCATCTGATATCTTCTCATTACAGGACACTTGAGTCCATCTTAGTCTTCATACCATTTGATATCACTTGAGAGTCTTGATGTTAAGTGACAATCTTAACTACCCTAAACCCTAATTTATCCATCACTTGAGCCAATGCTTATTTACCTGCAAAAGAGAATCAAAAATAGGTAAATAAACATAAAACGCGAGTACCTGAGGAGGACATGCTAACACCGGCTAATCTCTGTAAAAAAGAAGTCAAAAGCAGGTAAATAAACATATAACGCAAGTACCTGAGGAAAACTCATGAATAACTGTTAATCTCTTCAAAAGAGATGTCAAAAGCAGATAAATTTAAAATATAACGCGAGTGCTTATCCATCACTTGAAGAAAATAGAGCTTGGCTGATGGAATCGAGGCATTGGTTAGTCTCCCTGCGAGACTGTTCATCCTCTCTGTGAGATCGCTCTAGTGTATCCCAAAATGCCTATGAAGAGCTCGAGCAGACTGAGCAGATTGAGAGATGAGACGATCGGCGGTCTGACATAGCTAACTATGAATTCTGACAGCTACTTGTATCTGAAGGTCATGTGTTGAATGTTGATGTAGGATATGATCTTTACTCGTGAAGAGAAAATTTGGTGGAGTACTTGCAAGAAGGGAGCCAATGGGAGTTTTCATGGTATGGAGAATTCCTCCACCATGACTTGACTACCTGTAAGAAGGGAGCATATTATCCCACTATACAAAGTTTCATCAATAGATTTCTCTGCCTCATCTTTTTCTATAAGCATACTTGACCCCATGTGAGTTTTCATAGTGGAGGCATTCTCCATACAAAACTTTCTGCCTATGGTACCCTCAATATGCTTTATACGGCTTAAAGCAAGTTCCACGAGTTTGGTATGAGACCTATGCACAAAATATGGGGGTTCTACTTATCTGAAGGTTATAGTCTTGGAGCTGATGCTGGATCCACAACAACTGCACACAGCAGCTACCTGCTGAGATATACTCAGACTCAGCTGTTGAGATTGCAACATTGGTCTGCTTCTTGCTACTCCAAGACACTAGTCTTCCTCCCAAGAACTGACAGGTGTCTGATGTGCTCTTTCTATCCTCTTTTCAGCCTGCAAAATCTGCATCTGAATAGCATGTTAGTTCAAAATCTCTATTTCTAGGGTATTAGAGGCCAAGATCTAGTGTGCCCTTAAGATACCTCAAAATCCTCTTTGCAGCAAAGTAGTGAGATTCTTTAGGGCTTTCCTGATACCTAGCACAAACACATGTAGCATACATGATGTCTAGCCTACTAGCAGTAAGATATAGAAGGGAGTCAATTATCCATTTATATAAAGTTTCATCAACAGGTTTCCCTGCCTCATCTTTGTCTATATGCATACTTGACTCCATGGGAGTTTTCATGGTAGAGGCATACTCCATACCAAACTTCTTGATCAACTCTCTAGTGAACTTAGACTGTGAGATGGACAATCCATCTTCAGTCTGCCTTACTTGGAGGCCCAAGAATTACTTAAGCTCACTCATACTGCTCATCTCAAACTTTCCTTGCATAATTTTAGCAAACTTTCTGTAATGGTTATCATCAGTAGACCCAAAAATTATGTTATCTACATAAATTTGGACTAGGATGATCTTGCCCTTATATTTCCTTAGGAATAGGGTCTTGTCTATCTTCACCCTTGAGAATTTCTTCTCAATGAGGAAGCTAGACAATGTCTCATACCATGCTCTAGGGGCTTGCTTTAACCCATATAGAGCTTTCCTAAGTGTATAAACAAATTCAGGTGAGTTAGAATCAACAAAACCTAGAGGTTGTTCAATATAGACTTCTTCCTTTAAGTCACCATTTAGGAAGGCTGACATTGCATTCAACTGATAGACTTTAAATTCTTTGAATACAACATATGTAAGGAAGAGTCTGATGGCTTCCAATCTTGCTACAAAGGCAAAGGTTTGATCAAAGTCAATACCTTCTTCTTATCTATATCCCTTAGCTACTAGCCTAGCCTTGTTCTTGATTATAATATCATTTTCATCAAGTTTATTCCTGAAAATTCACTTGACTCCAATGTCATTATGTATGTGTGGTCTGGGAACCAGCTTCTAGACCTTACATCTCTTAAACTAGTTCAATTCCTCTTGTATTGCTATAATACAGAACTGATCTATGTTGGCCTCTTCAAATCTCTTAGGCTCAACCTGTTATAGGAAACTTGCATACATTGTTGTATTAAGGCTCTTGCTTCTTGTCACCATTCCTTGGCTTGCATTAACAATAATCTGGTGTCTTGGATGATCCCTTAAATGCCTTATAACTGGAGGCAATCTTCAGTGGCTGCATCTTGCTGATCTTAATCCACTTTAAGTTTGCCTCGCCCTTCTTCTAGAACATCCACTCCATCTTGGACTAATGGAGCAGCATCTTTGATGGTTAGCTTATCCATCATCAGCTCTGTACCTACAGTACTAGAAGAGGAGCATGACAACTCATTGTTAATCATAGTTGATTCATCAAAAACTACATTAACTAACTCTTCTATAACTTGAATTTCCAAGTTGTAGATCTTATAGGCCTTACTATGATTGTTGTACCCAAAATAAATCCCATCATAGGACTTGACAGCAAACTTAGTCACATAGGACTTCCCATTATTCAGCGCATAGTACTTGCAACCAAAGATCCTGAGATAGCCTTGGTTTGGTTTTCTGCCCTTCATAATCTCATAGGCAGTCTTCTTGTAGCTCTTTGTGATAGATGCTCTATTAAGGACATGATATGCAGTATTTATTGCCTCAGCCCAGAAATATTCTAGGAGATATGTGTCACTTAGTAGGGTCCTACCAGCCTCTATGAGAGTTCTATTTTTCCTCTCAATAATCCCATTTTGTTGGGGTGTTCTTGGAGAAGAAAATTCTTGATGAATCCCTTGCTCTTCACAGAACCTTGTCACGCTATTAGACTGGAATTCAGTCATATGGTCACTTCTGATTTTAACTATAGTGTCGTTTAACTCATTTTGAATCTGCTTGACAAAAGTCTTGAAGACATCAGGGGTTTCAGACTTTTTCTTAAGAAAGAAAATCCAAGCAAACCTAGAATAGTCATCAACCACCACAAGGGTGTAGACTTTCCTACCTAGACTGTGAACTGGCATAGGACCAAACAAGTCCATATGCAAGAGATATAAGCACCTCACAGAATCTTTGGTCTCAATGCTCTTGAAGGAAGCTTTGGTCTGCTTGCCCTTTTGGCATGCTGAACAAAGGCCTTCCTTGGTGCATTTCATCTTGGGACCATTCCTAACTAGCTCTTTACTAAAGAGCTTGTCAATAGCCTTATAATTCAAATGAGCTAGTCTCTTGTGCCATTGTACACAATATGAGACTTTCTCATTTCCAACTAGACAAATAGGAGAGTCTTTATTAAGACAAAGGAAATTTAAGCAATAAAACTTTTCACTCCTAGTGTCTGTCAAGATGACCTCTTGGTCACTTGACCTTTTAATTTGGCACTGATCCTTGTGGAAGGAAATGACATAGCCAAGATAACAGAGTTGGCTTATACTTATGAGGTTGTGTGGTAACCCTTCAACATAAACCACTTTTGAGATTGTGATTATGTCATTGGTAATCTTACCATAGCCTCTTATCACTCCTCTATCTGAATCACCAAAGATAACCTTTGGTCCATCTTTCACTAGAGTGTACTCCTTTAAGTTTCTCCTTGTCCCAATCATGCGCCTGGAGCAACCACTGTCCAAGTATCATATAGGGGTATGGGCACTTAGACTAACTTGCAGCAAATAATTTATCTTACCTTAGGACCCCAATATTTATTGGGTCCTAGGTTCTGATTAGCCTTAACAGGAATCCGTCTTCCTACAGAATTTCTGACAGGAAGATTCACATTTTCTTTGGGCACACTTGGATTGTGCCAACAATCTAGGGCAAAATGCCCCACTTTCCCACAGCACCAACACTCATGGATGTTGTATCTTCTTTTCTGAGTTGGTTCTGCAATATGGTTAACTACTGACTAAACGGAAGGAAGAGGTGCAACATCCTTCTTTATGTTCTTTTCAGCAAGGATCTTACCAAAGGTGAGCCTTCCAGTAGTCTTTCTTGGCTAGCTCTGACTACCATTTGCAGCAGTCTTCTTTGCAGATGACATGATGTTTATAGCATCAGAGATAGCTAGATCTGGCTTGCTGACAGACTTACCCTTGGCCTGAACCTTTACTGGATGGGCTTGAGTGAAGGCAGCTACCTTGTTCTTGAGAGTGGGGGTTAAGGTACCAAAAATAAATGGTCCAGGATGGGCCATTTGAATTTTCTCATGGGGAGCCTTAAAGGCACTCATTCCCATACTATACCTTCCACCATAGCTATAAACATCTTTGTTCACACTAGTGGATCTACCATTCATCAAGTGACCATAGATGCTTTTTTGGTCATACCTGTTTGAAGGTAGCATCACTTTCTTAAATGGAATGGGAGGCTTGGAAGCTAGAGAATGAACTAGAGCCTTGACTTTCCCTTTGGAATAAGCCACTCTTGTGCTCCTCTTGAATCTCAACCCCTTCCTACCCTTTTGAGAGGAGAAGGAGTCTATCAAGGGCAACATGGTATTTGGCTTAGAATAACTAGGCACTATCCTTTTCTCCCTTTGGAGCTTCTCTTCAAGGTCCCTAATTAGACTATTCTTGAACTTAATGGTGCCAATCTTGATGATAGTCATGACCTTAAGTTGGCTGACTTCCCTTGACTTGTGATCCAGTAGGGTTGCTATCTCAGCTTGCTGGGCAGCAGCTAGCTGAAGAGTTACAATCTCCTCAGCTTGCTTTTTGGCCAACTTATTGCTTCTCTTGAATGCATCCAGAAGAGCACCATACCGATTGACATCTTCTTCAGATTCTGACCCATCATCACCACTGGATAATGATTCATCAAAATTTGGACTAGTCTCATAATAAGATTCAAAAGATGTGTTAGATAGAGAGAATACCTTTTCTGGACAAGGCTGACCCTGGCTTTATTCTTCATCAGACCTGGCCATCAGCCTATAGCAGTTGATGCCATCTTCTTCATCTTCATCCTCCTTTGAGTCACTATCTGAGTGAGAGAGGGCCCCAGATCCCTATCCTGCCAGCAAGATATTATTTTTCTTCTTCTTCAGTAGAAACCAACCCAATATAGGCTTCCTCTTCTTAAGATTCTGAAGATGCTGAGTCAGACTCACTCTAGCTCTTCTCCTTGTTTGCAATGAAGGACTTTTCCTTCTTATCCTTGTGCTGGTGGGCCTTTTTCTCACCAACCACTTTTCTATTGACTGGCCAGTCAGCTATCGCATGCCCAGACTTGCTGCTACAATAGCAGACAATTTTAGAGGAACTATGTTTACTAGGTTTAGAATCATACATATCTTGGAGTGATTCTTTCTGTGATAAGAAGAGGAGGAGGGTCTGGTTCTCCACTGCTTCTTATTCATCAACTTCTGGAATTGCCTAGAGAAGGCAGCAAAGTGTTCATCTGACAAGCTACTGTCAAATGAGCTTGGCCCTGTGTTGTCTGAATAAGCAGGCCTTCTTGGAGGAGAGGGAATCCTCTCCTTGCTCTTTCTGGTGTTGTCTTCTCTAAAGGCCAAATACTTTTCCTTGGCCTGGGATTTTGTGATGGTTTCCTCCTCTTTCCTAACAGCCAGCTGCATCTCATAAGAGAGAAGCTTTCCAAATAGTGTATGGGGAGGAGTATTAGCTAGCTTTGCCACCTCTCTAATAACACAAATCTTGGTGTCCCAGTCTCTAGTTAGAGACCTAAGGAACTTGTCATTAAGCTCATAATGACTGAAGACCCTCCCATAGGTCCTCAGCTCATTCACTATCCCGAAGAATCTTTCATAATAGTTAGCTATTCTCTCTCCCTTGGACTGCCTGAAAACCTCATACTCCTAGTTGAGCATGAACTTCCTGTCATCTCTGACTTCTTCAATTCCCTCCATGTAGACCACTAGAGTGTTCCACATCTCTTTAGAGGTCTGGTAGTGGACCAGATTCTGAAAGGTAGAATCATCAATATTAGTGACTATGATGTTCTAAGCTCTCTTGTCTAAGGTGGTAATAATGACCTCATCCTTGGTCATTTCAGAATATGTCTTTGGTGTCTGGCCTGTTGCGTCCAGAACTAAGACCTTCATAAAGATGAAAGGTCCCTCTTTGACTATCACAAAGATCCTTGGGTCAGAGTCTTCCATAAACAGCCTGACCCTCTCTTTCTAGATTCCAAAACTCTCCTTCCTGTAGATAGGAAGTTTCATGGAACCTAGCTCCTTATGGTTCTCCACTGAACCCATAAGTGTAATCCTTGTAGCTACCCTTTGAGTTCTAATCAGATTGTTAAGTACTTCTTGAGCAACCTCCCTTTGATATCACTTGAAAGTCTTTAGTTTCAAGGGTAGCTAAACACCTAGAGGGGGGTGAATAGGTTTTTGGTCTCTTTTTTGGACTTCCTTCTTTATGTGAGTTGTGAGTTAGTTACTTTTAGCTTTCAAGACACACCACAACAACACACACAAAGTACATACAGGTTTATAGTGGTTCCCCATATTATGGGTACGTCTACTGTCCCTTCCACCTTTCTAACAGCTTGTTAGATAAGGCACTTAATCAAATCTAGGCTCCGAAGAGCTTACAACACAGATCCCGCGGGATCTCTCTGTCTCCTCCAAGACTTACCTCAGACACAAGGCCCTACCTCAGAGCAAACTACTCCTACAACTCAATAATCAGCAAATCACCTATCTCAGACTAAATTAATAGTCCTACACTCAGGCTAGGAGGATAGCCCTACACTCAAAGAGTAACACTCTCTTACAGCTCAGATATGAACCAGATCATACCTTAGGCACATGGGCCCTATAACTCAGATCCACACAAGGATCCTACCTCAGGCAAAACAACCCTACCTCAGATCCAAAATTGGATCCTACCTCAGCCTTTATAAATCAGGCCTACAACTAAGATCCAAAAGGATCCTACAAAAATAAAAGGGTTTTGTTTGTGTTGATTTGACACCAGAGAAATTTATCTGTACCTTCCTTCCTGAGCTGATATAACTCAACCCAACTTCTTCTCAGCAACAATGAAACTGATCTTCAATAAACTATAGCTTGTGCTGGAAGAACTCAGAAACAAGTTTCTGATCCTACTGATGAAGACAAATGAGATGACTGTTCTTGTATTCTTCAATCAGCTAGCTTTGCCTGCAGAAACCCGATGTTCTGCTTCTTCTTCTTTCTCAGAATCTTCTCTGAACTTGTTATGGTAGATGAGAATCGCTATAGCTAACTTACTAGAACTTTTAGTACTACAGGTTTGAAACTTAAGCTTTAAGCTCTATAACAATGGCGAGAAAGATGAAATTCAGTAGCTCCTTTGAAAAAATGATAAACCCTAAAAGTTGTTTTACATCTGCTGAACTTATCCCTTTTATAATCTGTTGTCCAACGACTATTAAACTCATGGGCTCACCTGTAGTTGTTGGCTGCAACTCTACTTTTATAGAAAAAGTCATACAGTAGGCTTCCAGCACCATTTGTCGTGTACTGTATCTTTCCCGCAACATTTTGAAACTTTGCTGACTCATGCTGACATCAACATCAGTGGACTCAGCTATTTTCACAGTTTCCATCCTGGCGTTTAGTGCGTTGAGTTAACTGACTTCACTCAATAAATCTGGACTTATCCAATTGCTTATGCATTGTCAGGCGTTGAGTACGTTGAGTGAATGGCCTTCACTCAACGCTTTTGTCCTTGGACAATCTTTCTGCTGACAGGCATTGAGTGCATTGAGTGAACTCATTTCACTCAGCGCTCCTGTACTTAGACACATCCTTCTTTATGAATGCATTGAGTGAGCCTTCATCACTCAATGCTTCTGCCTTTGCCTGACTCCTTGTTGATGAGGCGTTGAGTGAACTGGCTTCACTCAATGCTTCTATACTTAGACAATCTTCTTGATGAGCTTGCGTTGAGTAAGCTGTCCTCACTCAACGCATCTGGACTTAGACGGATTTTTCTGTCTATCTTGCCTTAGGCTTTGACTGATCATTGCTCTGTCGATGCCTTCTTCTTTGGCATTGAGTGAGCTGTCCTCACTCAATGATTCTGGACTTAGCAAGAATTCTTGACAGAATCTTCAAATGCTTGAGCTTGTCTCAACGCTTCTTTTCAGGCATTGAGTGAGCTGTCCTCACTCAACGATTCTGGACTTAGTCAATTTTTCTGCTTCCCAATGCTGAGGCTTTGACTGACTCAGCTATACTCGATGCCTCTTGTTATATGGCATTGAGTGAACTGCCTTCACTCAACATCTATGGACTTAGCTGCAGAATTGCTTTGTAAACAGCTGGGCTTTGACTGTTCATCCTTTTCTTGACGCTTTTTGGAATCTGGTGTTCAGTGAACTGGCTTCACTCGACGCCTGTGGACTTAGATGATTTTCAGTCTTTCCAGCATCCTTCCATGGCATCTGGTGTTGAGTGAACTGGCTTAACTCAATGTCTGTGGACTTAGAAAGATTTTTGTCTCTCCACTTCTCTACCTTATGACCACCTGTCACAATCACTTAGAAAACCTGTCTAAACTTGTTCCAAGGAACATCCTGCACATGATGAACTTGAACAATATCAAATACAACTATGCTCTTAGGTTGATGGTGATGCCTCTTCAAATCAAATTTATGGTACATTGAGGGCAATATTCCCAACAGCCTTCACTCGACGCTTCTGGACTTATCCAGATTTCTTGGCAACTTCTATCTGCGGTTTTGACTGCTAAAGCTTTACTCAACACTTCTAGATCTGGGCGTTGAGTGAACTGCCTTCACTCAACACTTCTGGACTTAACCAGATTTCTGCCTTGGCAATGTAGAGGCTTTGGCTGTCTAGTCCTTACTCAATGCTTAAGGTCATCTGGCGTTGAGTGAACTGTCTTCACTCAACGCTTCTATACTTAGACAAATATCATCCTTGTCAGTAACATGCCCTATATCCACCTATCATTGTCACTAGGATAACCTATCTAATCATAATAACTAGGAACAACCTGCATACATAGAACTTAGGGTATGCATCAGATACAAACATGTGTATATCATTGTCCTGTAGGCCTTCTTCAAATCTGGGACATTATGATCAATGGACCCAACAATCTCCCCCTATTTGAAGAAGTCAAAACCTTAGACAATGATACACACTAACACATAAGCAGCAAATATGACATTGCAAAAGAAAGCACATAAAATGTATACGCATCCAAAAATTTGATTTTCATTAACATAAACAATAATGTTCAGGCAGTGTACATAATACAAAATTTATTTCCTGCAGCCCTTTAAGAAAGACAAGAAACTTTTCTAAGTTTCAGGTTCTCTTATCATTATGCCCCTGCTTGGCTTCTTGGTTGCTTTCTCTGCATTCTCTTCTAACTTCTTTTCTTTCTGCCTCTAAAAGTAGTTGTATGGTTTTGGTAAATACTTGACAGGCTCCATAGCATTTGGTGGTAAAGTGCATAACCACTTGTCCTTTTTGAACTTTCTTCTGTCATTTTCATTCTTCTCAAGCTTGGCCCAGTCTAGAGAGTTGTAGAGCTTTTCCCTATCAGTGTTCTTATTTTTGACAAGATCCAAGACAGACAAAATTACGGTCCTTGATTGAGGACTCCATTGTTCAAAATCATGCCTTGTTTCCAGCTCTTCCCTTTATCTCTTCTTGCTCATCCTGACCTCTTCCTCATCCTCAACAACAGATTTTCCTTTGGCTCTTATCACTTGATCAACAATGAGGCTGAATGTTAGAATTGTAAGAATGTCAGCTGTTGTAGAAGGATCAGCCCACGACGTATCATCTTGGATGTCATACTAAGCATCAGCTTGAGTATCATTTTGTTCTGCATTCTGATCATAGTATTGGATATCATACCGGTTAACATATTGACCACCATATAGATTTTTAGGGATGGGAGCAGTGTCAATATTTTCATATGATAATAGCTCAAGACCCATTGAGTCTCTGATAACATTTGTGGTCGAAACTGCATTTTTAGTATTGCCCTTTATCACAGTCTTCTCCCCCTTTTTGACTTCTTCATAGATATTCTTAGTCAGGGAGGTGCTGGCCTTTGTCAACTGTCCATCAAGATAGTCAATTCCAAGGGTGACATGGTTCTTGACTTTGAGAAAATGATCATCTAGAACTTGAGCACATGCATCCATCCTTCTTTCAAGAATATTTTTGTGCTTTTCCATCAATTCTTTTTGTGCATTATGGACTGCTAGCATATTGTTGGCAGCGATGGTCTAATTTTCCACAACCACAGTCTGGATATTATTGATTTCATTAAGCTTACTTTCAGTGAAGGTGATTGCAGGAGCTGCTCTCAAGATGAATTTTATAGTCTGGGCCTTCAACAGGTTAACCTCAAATTTGATGGATTTGATCTCTGTTGTTAAGTCATTTTAGAGGTTCTTGATTGAGTCATCAACAAAATTCTCTAGTTTCCTTCTCTGGTCATCCAACAATCCTTTCAACTTGGCTAGGAAGAAGGTTGATATGTCATTAGCCCTTGTGGAAGTCCCTTGGTCACATTCCACCTCATTTATGTTCCTGGCAGGAGATCTTTCTTCAGATGTAGGCATCCTATATTAAGATGAATGTGCATCCTCATTAACATCAGTAGCATTGTTGTCCTTCTCTGATTCAAATGAGTCTATATCATAGATTATTCTTTGAGCAGGGAGTTCAATAGGAATCTCCCCCACAATCTTTGTAATGTCCATAGGGACATTCAGATCTGCTGTTGTGTTGAAGTCAGTATCTTTCTCCGTAGACTCACCAGGTTGATCAGAATCAAGAGGATACTTGATATTCTCTTGCATAATCTGTAGTTGCTCCCCCTCAATAAGAGCATCTTCCATGACATGCTCTAGAAGTTGCTCCCCCTCACTTAGAGGACTGTGACTACCTTATTGATCTTGGTCTATGGGAGCAGTTTCTTCTTCAACAGGAGCTGGAGTTTTGACAGTCTCCCCCTCAATCTCTATAGAAATCTTGTTCACCATTCCTTCAGCAACCTGTTCAGCAACCTTAACTGGAGGTATATCCATTGCCTCCTCAATAGTAAGATTTTCAGACTGAGTTCTACTTACTTGAATCAATGCTGTAGTTTCAGTGGAAAAAGATACCTGAGCATTTGTATCTCTCCTGGTCTCTTAAGTAGACTCGGAAAGTTGAGGATCATGAGGCTCTTCCTCAGCCTATTCTGATGAGCTACTGTTAGTACTTTCCTCTTGAACTAGAACTGCTTTCTTCCTCTTCTTGGAAACAATCTGATCATGAGGAAACAGAACTTTGTCCCATCTATCAAGAATTTTCAAGTCCATCCTCCTCATATGATGGATCTTTGTTCCTAGCCTTATATTAAGGATTCCTGGAATATTCTTTAGCAGAAACAGAGAAAGAATCCTTCCCATGTTTGGCTCTGCAATACAGTCAACTATCCTTTGAAATCGTATCTTACCCCAATCAATCTTCTTGGATAAGATTATAATTGCCATCAGCTCAAACATTCAATTGGAGATCTTGTCATGTGAGCTAGTCTTGCACAATAGGGCTTTCCCAATGACATCGGCTAGGAATTTGCCGTTGAGATTCAACTCCTTCCTTAGAATTGATCTAGTGGTGTGTTTAGAGAGTCCATACCACTTCAGTGCAGATTTAATATCAGTCTGATCTAGTTCAGCTTCTTCATCTGACTCTGTGACTTGGGCAGTTTCAGTGCCTTACTCATTCTCCTTGGGCTTATCTTAATCTTATTACCACTGATGTAGGTCTTGAGTTTAGTGGAAGAAGAGTCGTCCTTAGCATTTGAGTATAACTCAAGTACCACTCGCTTCCACAACGGACTGGGATTTGACAGAACAAATTCTAGGTCAGCGACATGAAGAAGGTGAAGAACAAACTGTACCTCGTCAGGTACATCCTTGAATCCATTTTGCACCAGCTCTGAATCCTCGAACAATAAATCCATCCCTTGGGGTGCCATTTCTTCTGCGAATTGCTGAACATATTCCAAGTTTTTCGTCAATTCGTTGCAAGGGGCAGAGAAGGGCAAAGAACAGTGTATTTTGTTCTACACACACATCCTTCTATTTATAATGATTCCTATTTTTAGAAGGTGGAGAGGCGCGTACCTATTTATGATCAAGAAATGATCAACGGCTGAGATTAATTCTGATACTTAGCCATAAATTTGGCATGCTGGGAGCTTGCGTTGAGTTAACTAGACACTCTCAACACTCTTGATGCTTGCAATTCATTCAATGCACTTGACACTTGAGCATTTAAACTCAATGCACTCGACGTCTGGTCTTGTCTCAATGCACTCGATGCCTGGACACTTTAGTCCATTTCTCTTTTATTTATCCTGTAGGGATTAAAACTACCTGCAACAAGCAAACATTATATGGAGAGATACTGAAGCTGGGCTAAATTCAACATACCCAATTCAAATTTCAAGGTGTTGAATTTTTCTTTATCTAGTGACTTAGTGAAGATGTCAGCCACTTGCTTATCTGTGGGGACAATCTCAAGACTGATGTCTTCACTTTCCACATGCTCTCTAATGAAGTGATACCTAATCTCTATAAGCTTAGTCCTACTGTGAGAGATAGGATTCGCAATAGAGATTGCACTAGTTGAATCACAATATAATGGAGTGTTACTTATCTTTAAGTTGTAATCCTGGAGCTGATGTTAGATCCACTGCAACTGAGCACAACAACATCCTGCTGATATATATTTTGACTATACTATTGAAATTGTAACACTAGTTTGTTTCTTGCTGCTCCATGGTGCAAGTCTTACACCCAAGAACTGAAAAGAGCCTAAAGTACTTTTCATGTCCTCTCTATAGCCTGCAAAATCTGCATCTGAATATCCAATTAGTTCAAAATCATTATTCCTAGGGTACCATAGGCCAAGATCTGGTGTGCCCTTAAGATATCTCAAAATTCTTTTAGCTGCAGAATAGTGAGACTCCTTAGGGCTAGCCTAATATCTAGCACAAATACATATCGTATACATGATGTATGGCCTACTTGCAGTAATATAGAGGAGGAAGCCAACTATGTCTCTATACATGGTTTCATCAACAAGTTTCCCTATTTCATCCTTGTCTATTGACATATTTGACCCCATGAGAGTTTTTATTATGGAGGTACTCTCCATACCAAATTTCTTAATTAACTCCCTAGTGAACTTAGACTGAGAAATGGATAATCCATCCTCAGACTGTCTTACTTGGAGGCCCAAGAAGTACTTGAGCTTACCCATACTGCTCATCTCAAATTTCTCTTGTATAAGTTTGGCAAAATTCTTGCAAAAGGTTATCATAAGTAGACCCAAAGATTATGTCATCTACATAAATTTGGACTAGTATGATCTTAGCCTTGGATTTCCTTAGTTATAGAGTCTTGTCTATCTTTTCCCCTTAGAATTTATTCTCAATAAGAAAACTAGACAGGGTCTCATACCATGCCCCGGGGGCTTGTTTCAACCCATACAAAGCTTTCCTAAGTTTATAAACATAATCAAGAGAGTTTGGAATAACAAAACCTGATGGCTGCTCAACATAAACTTCTTCTCTTAAGTCACAATTTAGGAAGACTGACTTCACATCCATCTTGTAGACTTTGAATCCCTTGTGGGCAACATATGCAAGGAAAATTCTTATTTTTTTCTAGTCTAGCTATTAGGGCTAAGGTTTGATCAAAATCAATACTTTTTTCTTGTCTATAACCCTTGGACACCAGTCTAGCTTTAATCTTAATTATAATATCATTTTCATCCAACTTGTTCCTATAGATCCACTTGGTTCCAATGATGTTATGTCCTTGTGGTCTGGGAACCAGCTTCTAGACCTTACATCTCTTGAACTGGTTCAGTTCCTCTTGCATTGCCACAATTTAATTTTATTCTATGTTGGCATATTCAAATCTCTTGGACTCAACCTGAGACAAAAAAGCTAGAATACATAGCTATGTTCATGCTTTTTCTCCTTGTTGTAACCCCTTGGCTGGCATCTCCAATAATCTAATCCCTGGGATGATCCCTTAAGTGTCTGACTGCTGGAGGCAACCTTACTTCAGCATCATGAACTGCATTGGTTTGATCCTACTGATCTTCATCCATATTATGTGTGCTTTGTCCTTCTTATGAAATGCATACTCCCCCATCTTCATCATGGGTAGCAAGAGGAGCATCCTTGATGGTTAGTTTGTTCATCACCTGATCTATACCTGTAGATCTAGATGAGGAGCTAGGCAGCTCATTATTAATCATAGAAGATTCATCAAAAACTACATTTACAAACTCTTCTACAACTTGATTTTTCAAGTTGTAGACTCTATATGATTTGCTATAATTGTTGTACCCAACAAATAATGTTTCATAGGATTTGGCAGCAAACTTAGTTAGATATGACTTCCCATTGTTGAGCACATATCATTTGCTACTAAAGATCCTGAAATAGGCAATGTTTAGTTTCGGGCTTTCATGATATCATAGGTAATCTTCTTATGATATTTTTTGACAGAAGCCCTATTCAAGACATGACATACAATGTTAATTGCCTAAGCCTAGAAGTATTCCAGGAGAGATGTGCCACTTAGTAGTGTCCTTCCAGCTTCAATGAGAGTTCTATTTTTCCTCTCAGCTATCCCATTTTATTGGGGTGTTCTTGGAGAATCCCTTGTGCTTCATAGAATATTTTCATGCCATCAAACTGGAATTCAGTGTCATGGTCACTTCTGATTTTGACCACAGAACTGTCCAATTCATTCTGAATTTGCTTGACAAAGGTCCTAAAGATGTCGAGGGTTTTAGAATTTTTCTTCAACAAGAAGACCCAAGCAAACCTGGAGAAGTCATCAACTATTACAAGTGTGTAGACTTTCCTACCTAGACTATGAACTGGAATATGACCAAATAAGTCCATATGTAGGAGGTATAAGCACCTCACAGAGTCCTTGGCCCCAATGCTTTTAAAAGAAGCTTTGGTCTGCTTACCCTTTTGGCATGCAAAGAAAATTCCTTCTTTGGTGCATTGAATATTGGGACCATTTCTGACTAGCTCTTCACTAAAGAGCTTACTAATGGTCTTATAATTTAAGTGAGCTAGTCTCTTGTGTCATTGCACACAGTATAAGACTTTCTTATTTGTAACTAAACATATAGGAGAGTCTTTACATAAATATAGAAAGTTTAAACAATAAACATTTCCACTCCTAGTGCCTGTCAAGATGACCTCTTGGTCACTTGACCTCTTAATTTGACACTCATACTTGTGGAATACAATGACATAGCAAAGATTACATAGTTGGCTTATGCTAATCAGGTTATGTTGCAACCCTACTACATAAGCTACTTTTGATATTGACACTATGACATTGGTAACCATACCATATCCCTTAGTGACTCCTCTGTCTAAACCTCCAAAGATAACTTTAGGTCCATTTTTCACAGGAGTGTAGTCCTTCAGGTGACATCTTGTTCCACTAATGTGCCTGGAACATCCACTATCCAAGTACCATATTGGTGCATGGGTACTTGGACCAACCTGCAATTATAATTCAGTTTACCTTAGGACCCCAAATGAGTTTGGGTCCTAGGTTCTTGTTAGTCTGAAAATGAACATGTCTCCCTGCAACACTCTTGGCAGGAAGACTCACATTATCCTTTGGCACACTAGGGTTGTGCCAACAATCTATGGCAAAGTTTCCCACTTTACCACAACACCAACACTCATGAATGTTGTACCTTCTCTTCTGAATAGTCCCATTAGGTTGCATGATGTTAACAACAGCCTGTTCAGAGAGGAGAGTAGCAGCCCTCTTCTTATCTTTTTCAGTAAGAATCTGACTGAAAGTAAGTCTAACAGTAGATGAACTTGGCTTGCTCTGATTACTACCAACAGCTGTCTTCTTTGCAGCAGATGTGCTGTTAATGGCATCAGAGATGGCCAAGTTAGTCTTACTAATAGACTTGCCTTTGGTCTGCATTTTTGCTGGATGAGCATGACTATTGGCCCAACCACATTCTTGAGGGTAGGTGCTAGAGCACCAAACACAAATGGTTCATGATGGGCCATCTGAATTTCTTCATGGGGAGCCTTAAGGGCACTCAAACCCATGCCCTTCCTCCCTCCACTTTAAGATGCATTTGTATACTTACAGGAAGAGTTCTCATTCTTCCAATGACCATATATAATATCCTGGGCATACCTATTTGATGGGAAAATTACCTTATGGAAGGTGATCTTAGGCACAACTGAGGCTTTCCCTTTTCCTTTGGAAGGGGAAGCTCTATTGTTACCCTTAAACCCCAAACCTCTCTTATCCTTTAGAGTGGTAAAGGAGTCAATTAGTGGCAGTACAGTTTTTGGCTTGCTGAACTCAGCCAATAACTTTTTTTTCCTTAATGAGCTTTTCCTCAAGATCCTTAATGACCTTATTCTTATGGCTTATGGTTCCAATCTGGATGACAGTGATGTTCTTCAGCTGGCTGACTTCCCTCCTCATCTGATCAAGCAAAGATGCTGAGTCAGACTTCAAGGAAGCAGCTAGCTGAAGGGAGACAATTTCCTCAACTTGTTTCTTGACCAACCTCGTGCTCCTTTTCAAAGCATCCAGAAGGGCACCATACTTGTCAATCAGTTGATTGACATCTTCCTCAGATTCTTACCCATCTTCATCACAGGATGAAGATGCATCAGAATTTGGACTAGTCTCATATTTTGAACCAGAAGAGGAGCTAGATAGTGAATATACCTTATTAGGACCAGGCTGATCCTAGCTGGATTCTTCATCTATCATGGCCATGAGACCATAACTACTGTCATCTTCTTCATCCTCCTCAGTGTTACTGTATGAGTGTGATAGAGGGGCCCTAATGCCTATCCTTGCAGCAGGATAGTCCTGTTCCTCTTCAATAGCAAATGTATCAAACAACCCAATATAGGCCTCTTCTTCCTCTTCAGATCTGAAGAGGCTGAGTCACTCTGACTCCAGCTCTTTTCATTCTTGGTAATGAAGTACTTTTCCTTCTTGCCATTTTGTTGGTGATGTTTCTTCTCACCATTCTCCTTTCTCTTGACTGGACAGTCAGCAATGATATGCCAAGGCTTGCTGCATCTATATCAAATAAGTTTAGAAGAAAACTGTTTACTAAGTTTAGAGTAATACATGTCTCCTTTGGAGAACTTCTTGTTAGACTGGTGATGGTCCTTCTTGTGGTGTGAAGAGGGGGAAGGTCTGTTCCTCCACTGCTTTCTCTTCATCATCTTCTGGAACTGCCTGGAGAAGGCTGCAAACTCTCCATCAGACATGTTGTTGTTAGATGAGTCTATTTCAATGTTGTCCGAATCAGCAGGTCTCCTTAGAAAAGAGGCAATCCTTTCCTTGCTCTTCTTAGAGTCCTTAGCCTTGAAGGCCACAGTCTTCTCCTTGGTCTGAGATCTGTTGGTGGTCTCCTCTTTCTTTCTAGCAGTTAGCTTCATCTCATAGGAAAGTAGCTTTCTAAACAATGTGTGTGGAGGAGTTTAAGCTTGCTTAGCCACCTCTTTGATGGCACAGATCTTGATGTCCCAATCTCTGGTTAGAGATCTGAGAAACTTATCATTTAGTTCATAGTTTTTGAAGACCCTTCTATAGGATCTTAGCTCATTCACCACTCTGAAGAATTTTTCATAGCATTCAGCTATGATGTATTTCTTGGTCTGCCTGAAGGCTTCATACTCTTGATTAAGTAGGGATTTCCTGTCATCCATGACTTCTTCAGTGCCTTCTATATATACCACCAGTGTGTCTCACATTTCCTTGGAATTCTTGTAATGTACAAGATTCTGGAATGTAGAATCATCAATAGCATTGACAATTATGTTATGTGACCTTTTGTCCATAGTTGTTAGTATGACCTCATCCTTGGTCATCTAAGAATATTTCTTAGGTGTCTTGATGGTGGAATCCAAAACTGAAACCTTCATGGGGATGAAGGGTCCTTCCTGTACAGTAATGAAAATCCTAGGATCAGATGCCTCCATAAACAATCTGACCCTTTCCTTCTAGATACCAAAGTTCTCCTTCCTGCATATTGGAAGCTTCATAGAGACCAACTCCTTATGGTTCTCTCTTGAACCCATAAGGATACTCTTAGCTACTCTAGAAGATCAACTCAGACTGTTAAGTCCTTTTTTGAGTAACCTCCCTCTGATACCACTTGAAATTCTTTAGTTTCAAGAGTAGCTAATCACCTAGGGGAGTAGGTTTTTTGTCTTTTTGAAGTTTTTTATTCTTTGGTGTGTTGTGCTTATTTTAACTTAGCTTTCAAGATTACACAACCAGCATACAAGAATTTTATAGTGGTTTCCAAGATTATGGGTACATCAGCTGTCCCTCCCACCTTTTTAACAGATTGTTAGACAAGGCAAATTCTCCAAACTCGGCTCAATGAGATTACAACTCAGATCCTTCAGGATCTCTCATACTCCTCCAAGTCCTACCTTAGGCCCAAAGACCTACCACTTAGAGCAAGCAATGCTCCTACAACTCAGTGATCAACAGATCACCAACCTCAGACTTATCTCAATGTCCTACAACTCAGGCTAGGAGGATAGCCCTACAACTCAAAGAGAATGACTCTCCTACCTCAGATCTGAACCAGATCCTACCTCAAGCCAAAAGCCCTACCACTCAGATTTACTACTGAATCCTACCTCAGGCACGCAGGCCCTACCACTCAGCCTTTATGATTTAGGCTTACAACTCAAACCTGTTAAGATCCTATAGAATGATAATGGTTGTTGTTGATGTAAGACACCAGAGAAATAGATTCTGTGTCTTTCACTTCCTGAACTGAGATGGCTCAGTCCTCCTTTCTTCATAGCTCCAGGAATGTATCTTCAGGAGTAGTTCTGCTTGGGCTGTGAAGATACTGCAGCTAGGGTTAGCTTGTGCTGATCCTTCTAACTCAGAGAGAAAGCTCTATGAACTTACTATTGAAGATGAGTAGATCGACAACTATCTTTCTTGAACTTTTAGATCAGAATAATGAACTACTTCTCCAAGCTCTACAACACAGTTGAGAGGAAGAAGATGAAGTTCTGCTCTTTTCAAAAAGTTAATTTCTTCTCTTTGATTTGTTCTTTTTCTATCCCGCCATCCAATGACTCTTTGAGCAGTGGGCCCACCTGTAGTTGATAGCTGCGGCTCTTCTTTCGCATTAAATGATATACAACAGGCAAGTGGCGCCATTTGTTATGTATTATTCACTTCCCGCAACATTTGAATTTCTGCGGATGTCAGCACCTGTGAACTTAGTCAAATTCAGACAATTCACCATAGTCGTTGAGTGAAGGCTTGTCACTCAACGCCAAAACACTTAGTCAGTTTTTTGCAACACCATGCATTGAGTTATCAGTCATTACTCTACGAATATAGACTTTAGCAGTCTAACTGATTAGGTGTTGAGTGAGCCTTCCTCACTCAACGCATCTAGATTTAGCTATTTTTCCCTATATGGAGGCATTAAATGAGTTGGCTTCACTTAACGCTTTCTGCATTTATCTATTTTGTTAAAGAGGTGTTGAGTGAATGACCTTCACTCAACACTTCTGTACTTAGATAGATTTTCTATTGAATAGGCATTGAGTGAGTTGACATCACTCAATGCTTCTGTCCTTAGACAGAATTCTATATCAACCAATACTGCAGCTCTAACTGAACAATGTTCTGTCGACGCTTTTTCTACATGAAGTTGAGTGAACTGCCTTCACTCAACGCTTCTGGACTTAGCCAGATTTCTTGGTAGCTTCTCTCTGTGGCTTTGACTGCTTGAGCTTTAGTCGACGCTTCAGGCTCTAGGCATTGAGTGAATTGTCTTCACTCAACGCTTCTGGACTTAACCCAATTTCTGCCTTAGCAATGCTGAGGCTTTGACTTTCTAGTCTTTACTCAATGCTTAAGGTCATCTCGCATTGAGTGAACTATCTTCACTCAACGCTTCTAGACTTAGACAAATATCAGCCTTGTCAGCAACCTGTCCTATATCCACCTATCATTGTCACTAGGATAGCCTGTCTAATCATAGTAACAAGGAACAACCTGCATACATAGAACTTAGGGTATGCATCAGATACAAACATGTGTATGTCATTATCTTGTAGGCCTTCTTCAAATATAGGACATTGTGATCAATGGACCCAACATGAGTCACTGGATTGTATCTTAAGGTAATATAACGCCTTTGACTTTGTCGTAGTATAGGAGAGAGGGTTTTAGGCTATGGGCTAGAAAGACTAGAATGCTTAAATATTGAACCATCACTGAGGATTGTGGTGGGACTAGGATTCCAAAACACCAAAGATGTGCCCTGAGTGCACGAGGTGTGTGGTCGTATGTGCCAACATTTGTGGTCAATGGTGCTTAAATTGCACTTTCTTATGTCAATATATATACATGCTGCGTACTTGTAGGGAAGGAGCATCGCTGCCCTGAGTGAGGGGTGGGGTCGTTATAAATTTGTCAGCTAAAGCTACCCATTCCCTTGTTTGCCACATCTTTGTGGATTGTCCCTATGTAGGTGCTGGAGAGCCAAGTGGGAAGTAGCGGGCTAAATCCCCATTGCACTATGATGGCCCTCAAAGGCCAAGCGAAAGGTTTAGTTATCGTCATGTGTGGCCAGCCTGTGTGTCGATGTATGTAAAACACTTTTGTGAAGGAAATATTGTAAGACATTAAGGCCATAAACACTTTGTGTATTATATATCATTCCTTAGTTGGTTAGTGGACATTCCTATATTGGGTTATAAGTAATTTCAAATGCTTCTGCTAGAATGCAACTCTGAGTTAGGATACGTTAATGATTTGGTTTCAATGTGTAACTCCACTGACTGTCCATTGAATATGACGTGGGGCCCTGACCAGAGCTTCTATTATATCCTACAAGACGGATGTGGGTGTTACAATTTGGTATCAGCTTCTGGTGTCGTTCCTCCTTAGTCGAATTCAAGGTCGAATTCTTTTAAGGGGGGTGAGCATATGTGTGTGTGTCACCATTACAACATGAAAGAACCCATGGGTGTCCACATAGGAATGAAAATACACATGTTTGTGGAACATGCGTGTTCCTATAATTGTTTTTTGCAAATTTTTTAGTCTCTTAATTGTGTGTTTCACGAGTATAGGTGACTAGAAGCGGTGCAGGAAAGTCTCAGCCTTGGCGCTCGGTAGAGACTAGTGCATCGGCTGAGGTGCCTACACCTCCTCCATCTATGAAAACAATTCAAATAATAGATGATATGGTCTTCACAATGATCAATGCCCAACCTGGAAGGCTTGTGCAACCCCCTACTTCTGCGATGGCTTCAATGCCGGTTGGTGTACTTGAGCAAATTGCAATAAGAAGAGCCTTGGATCAGCAGTTGAACATTTGTTTGGTGTAGGGAGCTCACATGGTTGATGAGTACTTACAAGAATTTTTCATGATAAGGCGCTATGCAGGGTTTGTGTTGGAGGATGAGGAGACCAAGGTCAATATATTTTATAATGGTCTGGGCGATGATCTACGACTTCTATTGGTGGCTCCAAAGTTATTTGGATTCCGAGTATTGGTGGAGTCGTCTAGATCTTTGGAGATAGATTTGGCGAAAGTCCACCATATGCTAGAGTTCAAGGTACCGAGCTCTGTAAAGTATGTGAACTCTGAGCACCGCATGAGGTGGAAATAGAAGTCTGGAGCAACTACTAGTCAAGCTCCACATATTTTTTATGCTTGTCGCAAGAATAGACACTTTGCCAAACAATGTCGTAGTCGTTCTTAAGACGATGGCAAAAATAGTGGGTGCGTCGTATGTGGAGAAAGGGAAGAAAGTGGAGGCAACTGCATACAAGTACATTCAGACGAGAGCCCTTGGTCTTGGCAACACTTTTTCAGGTTTGAAGTATTAAGCAGTTGTTGTACCTTGTGGTATGTTATATGTACAACCCCATATTCGCCGAGTAGAATCTAAGGGCCTGTGATCTCGGTTTGAGTGGGCTTTAAGCTAATTGGGTTAGGCAAATGGAATAGGGGGAAGGGATCTCGCCCGGGGCATGCGGGAAGGCTTGCGCCCGGGTAGGCCAGAGGCCCTTAGAGTTGTCGTTGAGTGATGCTTCTCCACTCAAAGCCTTTCGGCTTCCGGCGTTGAGTGATGCTTCTCCACTCAATGCCATTAGGCTTTCGGCATTGAGTGATGTTTCTCCACTCAATGCATTTCGGGTTCCGACGTTGAGTGATGTTTCTCCACTCAAAGCCTTTCGGGTTCCGGCGTTGAGTGATACTTCTCCACTCAACACCATTTAGCTTACGACGTTGAGTGATGCTTCTCCACTTAACGCCTTTCGGCTTCCGACGTTGTGATGGTTCTCCATTCAACGTCAGGGGCGAAGTTACCTATATTCCCTTAGAGATCTGCATTTATCTCCTTAGAACAACGGATTTTGGCTGTTAGCAGACCATTTTGGGTTGCATATAGCCTTTTAGGACAGCGAAATTACGATGTTGACAAACCAACTTTCTGTAAATCTATAAATAGACCCACAGGATACCTCAGAAGGCAAGCTTTCTCATTTTTTTAAAAGCCTTGTAGCGTTTTCTGAGGAATCCTTAGCTCAGCATTTGGCTAAGGAGGGGGAGCGCTTTGAGATCTCTCAGGTTGGTGGAGGGACCTCCAAGCTGTATCCCAGGGTCGGTTCTTTAGTTCCAAGTCACTGGTCAAGGGTATGGGTTTGGGAGAAGTAGGTGTTAGCTACACCCCAGGGTCTGAACTCTCGTTAGGGCCAGTTTTTGGTTCGAACATTTCTGGTGCTATGAGCGTGGACCGTAGCTGATTCAAGAAAATCTCAGGCTTAGTCTCATGGCTAGAGGTGAGGAAGAAGGAGTAGGCTTAGGAGGTTCTCCACCCTAGGCGAGTGGGGTGACGGTGGGGATGCTAGAAGAATTCAGGCAGGAAGTCTTGCAGACCATCCATTTGGCGTTCTCAGCAAGGAGCGAATGGGCGACGACTCAGGTTCCAGTGGTTGTAGTTCCTTCTCTGGGCGAGAACGCTCCCGGCCAGCGTCCCGGAAAGGAGGTCTCGACAGAGGTTGGCGAGAGGGATGTCGTCGGGCGGGAGCATTTCCTCGAACAGGCTAGTGCTAACGGGCTCAGCGAGCAGAGATCCCGAGATGTGCCCTCTCGCCAGGTGGTGGGCAGAAGCCTTTTTAGTGAGCTGATCATCTCGGCCCCAATTCCAGACGGGTTTCGAGAGCACATGTCCTACTACACGAGCATGGATGACCCCATGCAGCATGTGCAATGATTCGAGGATGCTGTTTCCATAAGGTAGATGTCAGACGCCTTTAAGTGTCGGCTCTTTGCCATCACTTTGAAAGAAAAGGCTAGGGATTGGATTCACTAGTTGTCCGCGAGTTCTATCTACTGCTTTGAGGATTTGTGTCGGGGATTCTTGTTGAGGTTCTCGACATCGAAGAGGAGGAAGAAGTCGACGGAGTGCTTATTTTCCATCAAGCAGAAGCCGGAGGAGACATTTGGATGCTATATTGATAGGTTCTAGGAGGAGATTCTGCAGGTCCAGTAGATGTCAGGTACACTATGATGCTCGCCTTCACCCTCGGGTTGAGTCCGAGTTTCTTTAGCATGGAGCTGAAGAGAATACCCCCCTCTCTTTCGAAGAGCTGATGGAGAGGGCGGCGAAGGAGATAGAGATCGAGGAAGCCAACCCGGCGTTCGCGAAGAAGTTGGCCAAGTTGGCGGAGGAAGATGTGAAAGAGACAGGAGCAGGGAGGCAGAGAGAGCAGAGAGAGGAGAGAGGAGCCCAAAGGTCAAGGGCATCAAGGCAGCACTCGGGTTAGAGGCAGCAGGAGCCAAACAAACGGTTGGGTTGGAGACCCCAATAAGGACATCCCCGGGGGTAGGGGAGGCTATTAAGGCAGGGCTAACTTCCGTGAGAGGTGAAGGTTCAACCAGCCAGCATGGAGATAGGGGCAGAGGGCCCCCTCCCATGGCATCAGGAGGTAATGGAGATTGCCTGAGGTAGAGGGGGAAGGAGAGGAGCTCGAGGAGGAGCAAGGAGAAGGGAAGGCAGGGTGGCATTGCCTTTATGTGACTTCCATCAGGAGGAAGGTGACACAACGACCACCTGCCCAGAGTTTCTAGAGATAAGAGGGGCTAAGGGGTAGGTGCGTCAGCAGCCGCCCGTGAGGATTGAAGAAGTTTTGCTAGGGGGAGAGGATAGGTGAGAGGACCGGGCAGATGTGGGTGCCCGAGGAGGAATCAGAGTTATCCATGGGAGAGTTGGGATTGAAGCCACCCGTAAGGGGAGTTTCCAGACCATGTACCGAAGGAGCGTCGCCTCGACCTCCCAGGCTCCTCCCCGGTGGAAAAAATCACTTTTTATCGAAGGATATGCCCGACTACGAAGACCCATTCTGTGACGCTTTGGTGATTCAGACGACCGTAGAGAATTTCACGGTCTCCAGGATTCTGGTGGACTTTTGAAGCTTTGTGAACATGATCTTCAAGAAGGCCTTCGATTAGATGAAGGTTGAGGCAAAGAGGGTTTTGTCCTCAGATGGTCCGTTGTTCGGGTTCTCGGGGGAGAGGAAGGAAGTTGAGGGAGGAGTGGGACTGCATGTGAAGATGGGGGGCGTTTCGAGAAATTGTCGGTTCGTCATCGTTGACGCTCCGAGCAGTTACAACACCATTTTTGGGCGCCCCCTCATCAGTGCTTTCCATTGCATCCCCTCCACATTTCATCAATGCCTCAAGTTTAGCAGTGGAGGAGTCCAAGTTAGGGTCAGGGGGATCTGAAGGTGGCGAGATAGTGTTGTGTGACTGTCGTCAACACCATATCATGGATGGCAGAGGTAGAAGAGATGGAAAAGGGGATGGCGATGTAGGAGGAGGTCACAGAGGAGGGATAAATGAGCCTAAGTGAGGTCGAAGAGAAGGCTGCGGATGAGCAGAGGGAAGGAGAAGCTGGGGCTGAGGCCCAGTGAGGCGGAGAAGTGGAGCCAAGAGAGAGACTGTGGGAGGCAATGGAGGTTGAGGAAGTAGGAGGGGAGGAAGAGTTCGGGCTGGAAGAGGAGCTAAGGAGAGGCAGAGAGCAGTCCAGGTTGGAGCCGGTTGAAGAGGTCATGGATATGGAGGTCTTCACCAGGGCAGGGAAGACGGAGAGGGTGCGGATCAGCAACGTCTTGAGCCCTAAAGATCAGGAGAGGATGCGAGAGTGTATCCAAAGGAATGTCGACATCTTCGCTTGGAGCGCGACAGACTTGTCGGGCATCGATGCGGATGTGGCATGCCACCGTCTGAATATGGACCCCAGGATGCGTCTCATACGCCAGAAGATGAGGACCATCGCCACCAAGCTGGAGGAGCACATCCGCGAGGAGGTCAAGAAGCTTCTTGATGCGGGTTTCATCTCGGAGATCTAGTATCCAGGTTGGGTCTCAAATGTGGTAATGGTAAAGAAAGGAGAAGGGAAGTAGCGTATATGTGTAGAATTTTCTCTATTAAATAAATCGTGCCCTAAGGATTGCTACTCCCTGCCTCGGATTGACGCGCTGGTTGATTCAGCTGTTGGTTTTTCTATTATAAGTTTTTTGGATGCTTTTTCAGGTTACCATCAGATTTGCATGCATCCCCCCGACATCAAGGATGTCTCCTTCATCACGAGGGAGGGGTGCTTCAGTTATAAGATGATGCCATTCAGGCTAAAGAATGCGGGGGCTACGTACCAACGTATGATGGACCGGGTCTTCCAAAGTCAGAGGGATAGAAATTTGGAGGTTTATGTAGATGATCTCATGATGAAGAGTAGGGATGTGGGTTCTCATCTCTTCGACTTAGAAGAGACATTCGCCACCCTAATAAAGTTCAAGATGAGGCTCAACTCCCACAAGTGTGTCTTCGGGGCATGCCGGGGAAAGTTCCTTAGACACCTCATCACCCCAACAGGGGTGGAGCCTAACCCAGATAAGGTGAAGGCTATCATGGAGCTAGAGTCGCCGCACAATGCTAAGGAGGTTCAATGTCTGATGGGAAAGCTCGCCGGGCAAAGTAAGTTCCTCTCCAGAGCTGGGAAGAAATGCTAACCTTTCTTCAAGGTGATGCGGGGAAACCGGAAGTTCGAGTGGACGAAAGAATGCGAGGAGGCTTTCCAGGTATTGAAGGGTCAGCTCTCCAAAGAGCCGCTTCTTCATAGTCCGAGGGAGGGGGAGGATCTAGCTCTATACCTCGGGGTAGGGACAGAGGCCGTAAGCTCTGTCCTACTCAGGTAAGAGGGGAAGAAGCAGTTACCCGTCTACTACGTCAGCAGAATCTTAAAGAAGGATGAGCTTTGTTACCCCATCCTGGAGAAATTGTCCTTCTCCTTGATCATCTCGGCGAGGAAGCTCAGACCATACTTTCAGGCCCATTCGATCAAGGTGGTGACGGACCATCCCCAACGCCATATTTTTGAAGGGGTGGAGCACTCGGGGTGATTGGCCAAGTGGTCCATCGAGCTAAGCGAATTTGATATCAGTTTTGTGCCACGAATCTCCATTAAGGCACAAGTAGTGGCCGATTTCTTGGCCGACTATGTCGTCGAGGTAGAGGGTGAGAAGCCTCCATTGCGGGAGGCTTGTAAGATATTGGTCAATGGAGCCTCAGGGAAGCATTCTTTGGGGGGATGGGTAGTGTTGGTAAGCCCTCAGGGGGTCATCATAGAGCAGGCTGTGGTCTTGCGCTTCCCCGTCACAAACAATCAGGCAGAGTACGAGGCCATTAGAACAGGGTTGCGACTGGCCAAGGAACTCGGGGTACATTACGTGGAAGTATTCACTGACTCGTTGGTTGTGGCGTCGCAGATCAAGAGTGAGTATGAGGCTAGGGAGTATGAGACTTGGGAGCCTACCCTCATGAAGTACTTGTCCAAGGTAAGGGGGATGGTCGGCGGGTCCCGGACATTCTCCATTCAACATGTCCCTAGGTAGGAGAGTGCAGCAGCCGATCGGCTGGCTAAGTTTGGGCCCCGTGGTGGAGGAACTTTGACCGAGCTGTTCCACCCGGCGATCGAGGAAGGAGAGTTCATAGAAGTGGATCGGTGGCCCTCATGGGTGGATCCCTTCATAGCTTTCTTGACTACCGACAAACTACCCGAAGGGACCAAAGATTTGAAGGGCTTCAGGCACAAATCAGCACATTACCTAATGCACGAAGGAGGGTTACATCAGAAGATGCTGTCAGGGCTTCTGGCGTGATGCGTGGCGAAGGAGGAAATCTGACGGATTCTGAAAGAAGTGCACTCAGGCAAATACGGCAGTCATTCAGGAGGCAGTACTTTGGAGGCAAGGGTGGCCAGGCAGGGGTACTTTTGTCCATCCCTAAGAAAGGATACGGCAAAATTTGCAAGGAGGTGCCAAAAAATGTCAGCTCTACGCCCCCTCCAACTCTTGCCGCCCAAAGGCTTCGAAGCATCACGATGGAATGGACTTTCGCCATCTGGGGGATGGATTTGGTTGGGCCTCTTCCCCCGGCAAGTGGGCAGAGAAGGTTTCTTCTAGTGATGATTGACTATTTCTCAAAATGGCTGGAGGTCAGGGCGTTGGCCAAGGTAACCTCCCAGGTCATCCAAAATTTTGTATGGGGGGAGATCATCTGCCGACATGGGTTGTCACAATCCATTGTCACGGACAATGGACCCCAGTTTGCAAGCGAAGAGTTCTTCAGTTTCTGCACCTAGCTGGGGATTGACCTCAAGTTTGCCTCTGTTCGCCATCCCAGGAGCAACAACCAGGTAGAGGCGGCAAAAAAATTATAGTGAATCTGCTTAAGAAGAAGGTGGAGAACCTGAGGGGGAGTTTGGTAGAGCAGCTCCCCTCGGTATTGTGGGCTCTGCGTACAACCCCCAACACGGCCACAGGAGAAACCCCTTTCAAACTTTCACATGGGTGTGAGGCGGTCTTTCCCGTGGAATTTGAGGTTCGTTCGTCGCGAGTCGCGGCCGTCAGTGGCATAGATGAGGAATATAGGGAATAAAATGAAGGGAGCTACGGCTCTCGTTGGATATGGAGGAAGAGCTTAAAGACGTGGCTGCCATCAGGCAGGAGGAGATCAAACGGAGGATGGCCAAGTATTTTGACAAACATGTCAGGATCAAGCAATTCAAAGAGGGAGATCTAGTCCTGAAGAAAGTCGACGTCGTAGGAAGGTCGATAGCAGTCGGGAAGCACAATCCAAGCTGAGAAGGTCCCTACATAGTTGAAAAGGTCCTGGGGTCGGGAGGCTACCACCTCCAGAATATGGAGGGGGTGACCATAAGCCGTACATGGAGTGACGATGAAGTGAAGCATTTCTACCCTTAGTTAGGGGTAAGATTGTAAATCTTGTTATAATGAATTCAATGAATTGTATCATGTTTGTTTCTTTTGAAGATGACAAAAAGATTGTGGTTTGCAAGACCCCGAGTAGACCCGCTGCTAGGCTCACACTAGCTGGCAGGGTCGTAGGCTCACTTGGGGGTAAGGGAAGACCCCGAGAGGATCCCACTGTCCAGACTTCCATTAGCTGGCAGGGCTGGAAGATGCCTCGGCCCCGAGTAGACCCGCTGCCAGGCTCTCACTAGCTGGCAGGGTCGCAGGCTCGCTTGGTGGGTAAGGTAAGACCCCGAGAGGATCTCGCTGTCCGGGCTTCCATTAGCTGGCAGGGCTGGAAGGCGCACTTTGGCCCCGAGTAGACCCGCTGCTAGTCTCTCACTAGCTGGTAGGGTCGTAGGATCGCTTGGGGGGAAAGGAAAAAGGTTGACGATTTTGAAAGACCCCGAGAGGATCCTGCTGTCCAAGCTTCCATTAGCTGGCAGAGCTAGAAGTCATACTAGACCCCGAGTAGACCCGCTGTCAGGCTCTCACTAGCTGGTAGGGTCGTAGGCTCGCTCTGGGGGTAAGGGAAGACCCCGAGAGGATCCCGCTGTCTAGGCTTCCATTAGCTGGCAGGTTTGGAAGGCGCACTCGGCCTCGAGTAGACCCGCTGCCAGGCTATCACTAGTTTGCAAGGTCGTAGGCTCGCTTGGGGGGGTAAGGGAAGACCCCGATAAGATCCCGCTGTCCGGGCTTCTATTAGCTAGCAGGGATGTAAGGCGCACCCGGCCCCGAGTAGACCCGCTTCTAGACTATCACTAGTTGGCAGGGCCGTAGGCTCACTTGGGGGGAAAGGAAAAAGGTTGACAATTTTGAAAGACCCTGAGAGGATCTCGTTGTCCAGGCTTCCATTACCTGGCAGGGCTGGAAGGTTCGTAGGCTCGCTTGGGGTGTAAGGGAAGACCCCGAGAGGATCCCCCTGTCTGGGCTTCCATTAGCTGGTAGGGCTATAAAACGCACTCGGCCCCGAGTAAACCCGCTGCCAGGCTCTCACTAGCTGGCAGGGTCGTAGGCTCGCTAGGGGGGGTAAGGGAAGATTTCGAGAGGATCCCGTTGTCCACGCTTCCATTAACTGGCAGGGCTGGAAGGCGCACTCGGCCTTGAGTAGACCCGCTGTCAGGCTCCCACTAGCTGGCAGGGTCGTAGGCTCGCTTGGGGGGTAAGGGAAGACCGTGAGAGGATCTCGCTGTCCAGACATCCATTAGCTGGCAGGGCTGGAAGGCGCACTCGGCCCCGAGTAGACCTGCTACCAGGCTCTCACTAGCTGGCAGGGCTATAGGCTCGCTTGGGGGGGAAGGAAAAAAAGGTTGGCCATTTTGAAAGACCCTGGGAGGATCCGCTGTCCAGGCTTCCATTAGCTGGCAGGGCTTGAAGGCGCACTCGGCCCTGAGTAGACCCGCTGTCCAGGCTCTCACTAGCTGGCAGGGTCGTAGGATCGCTTGGGGGAAAGGAAAAAGGGTTTGCAGATTTGAAGGCCCGCTTGGTGGCGCAACACAGAATGCTTGGAATAATCAAATATGGAGCCGCCCTAGTTGTCAGGCTCTCACCTAGCTGACGGGGGAGTTAAGACCATGACGAACATTACGAAGTATTTCGCCAACAGGTTCTCAAATAGTTGGCACCTATCCTGAGTAGGGATGAGGTCATCCAGACCCCTCTCGGCATGCCCCTCTCGACAGGGTTCTCAGCATGTGCCTCTCAGCACGTGCCTCTCGACATGTGCCTCTCGGCAGGGCTCTCGGCGTGTCCCTCTCAGTAGAATTTACTTAGTCTATTCTTCGAACGGGCGGCGATCGTCACCTAAGAGCCCAAGTCTTATGTAAAGGTACGGATTCGTGTGCAGATAATAAAACGCAAGATGTAGAGAAAAGTAGGAAAAACAATAGCCATTTCGGAGAAAAGTCAGATCTTCTCATATAACATCAAAGTTGTTACATTTGTCTGGGGGATATCGCCCCTTGCGTAAATTTACAAAATGAAAAATTACAAGTCAAAAACAAAAATGTGGAAGCCTTCAGGAAGAGTCGACGGACGTCCCGCTGGAGGATTCTTCAGAGGACCCATTGCTCTCGCAAAAGATCACTTCATCATCCTCACCCGGAGAGTCATCCTCTCCTGCGGGCTTGGCGATAGGATCAAACAGCCAGGGAAGGATCCCGCGCGGCGTGAGCGTCTCGCCACCCTCATTTAGAAAGTTGGACTCCCGCAGCACCTGGATCATGCACTTGGCTTCCTCCTGTGCGTTCTCTTGCATCATCATCTCTATCTCATAATTTGAGTAATGGTGGTGTTTGTCCTTCTCAGCGGGTGGCGACGAAACCTATGCGTTGGCTTCCTGCGCTTTTTGGAGTTCTGCCTTCAGCAGAGTGATCTCACATCGGAGAGAATCCTCTCGTGCATGAAACAGCTGGGCTTGGGCGGAATCCTGCGAGGAATTTAGGGTTAGAACTAGCATAAGACTGCCGCAAGGCGAAAGTCCTTTGAAGATGGATATACCTCGGTCGTCGGGCAAAGGGAGAGAAGCTGTTGGGAAGCCACCAGATCGAACTTCAGGGTGGGCGCCTCAGCAATGACGGCATCCCTTGGTTTAAGCGCCTCGATAAGGTTGTGCTCGATGCTAATATTGCATTGTGCTGTCAAATGCACGAGCTCGAACACACGCATCTGAGCTCGGACGGAGTCGTAGGCGAGAGGTCGGGTAGTCTCCCAGTCAAACGTACTGGCGTCTACCCGTTTGTAAAGCCCGAAACCTAGCGCGAAGGCTTCACCAGTGATCGTGTCTCGCTCCATCCAGGAGGGGAGGAGCGACGAGATTGAGACTCGGTTGGCTTCGGGGTCCCATTAGAGCAAGGGCTGGCCCTCTTCATCTACAAAATTCTCGCCGAGGCCAAAGTTCTGATGCCCTCTCGACACCGGCTTGGTGGGGGTCTCGGCGGGGGTCTCGGCGACCAGCCCAGCGACACCCTCTTTTCCCACGACAGATGGGGTATCAGCGGGGATCTCTGCGGGGGTCTCGGCAATGGACTTACCCTTGTCCCTCTGGGATGGTTTTGATTTCTTGGAAGGGGTCGAAGGAGCGTCGGGCTTCCGCTTCCCGATACTTGGTCGGGAAGAGGAGCCCGGCTCGTTCTGTCAGGCAAGAGCGACGGACTTGGAGAGAGCTAGGGTGGCGGCGGAACCCCTAGCCTCGTCAAATGGTTGGTTGAGGGGGATCTCCCACTCACCTACGTAAGCCATAAAAGGTTAGTCTTAGAAGTTTGAAGCAAAGATTAAATGGGTAAGTCGGAATGGTACCTTCTCCGGCAGGAACTAGCGGGAGGGAGGCGACGTCCCGCTTCAAGAACTTCACGTCGAAGTTCTTGGTCCCGAAGAAGTCGAGGAGGGCGGCCTCGCACACCTCCAGTGTCGGAGGCCTATAGGTTGGCTCATTATACTGAACCGACGATAGGGGTATGTTGCCGAAGTTCCCCGAGATGATGACAAATTTCTGGGACCAGTCGTGGTTTTTGTTGGCGAGACCGCTGGTATTCACTGACTTGCCCAATAAGATGACGACCCCTACTTTGGCGTGGAAGTTGAATAACTTTCAGAAGATGGAGAGGTTGAATTCGATCCTTTCCGCACGCATGTAGCAGGCGAAATCCACCAGTAGTGCCACGGAGTTGGGGTTAAGCTGGGCCGGCATCACCACATAGTATCGAAGGGCCTGACGCATTTCTGGCAAGAGGGGAAGGCGGAACCCCACCTTGAAGTGATCCAGCGGAATGGCAAGTTCCCCTTCCGGCAGGAAGATAACCCTATCCTCATTCCCAGGGTTGCACGCGACGAACCCCGTCGGAATATAGTCCGCCACTATGGAGGCGAACTCCGTCTCGGTCAGGCGGTAGGGGGGAAGTTGTGCTCGAGGAAGTTTTGCGCGCATTTGGTGTGGCCTTCGGTTTCGCCCGACATCTTGTGAGTTGGCGGAAAGGGGAAAGAGAAAGGGATATGCTAGAAGGATCGCGCTGCGGAAGTAGCGAGAGCAAGGGGGAAGGAGAACGAATGCTTGGAATCAAGTAGAAGTAAATGCGGTTGGTGAACTGACCTATTTATAGAAAAATATATGCGGTAATCATGAGATTTTTCCAAATGGCGGAAGTGCGGATAGAAATTTTGTGCAATCTGACGTTTCGTCTTCCGTCTGGTCCCGCCAATGTTTTGTATACCTGAAGAGGGCGAAAGCCTCCGGGAGGGGTCCCGAAGTAAGAGAAAAACAAATATATAGAGAAAGAAGCGGGGCGAGAATTAGACACTCGGCAAGACAGAACGACATGAAAAAAGAAGGTTAAAAACAGTAGGCCTCTCACCGGGCGAGAGGAATAATAAAATTAATAAAATTAATAAAGATTCCAATGTTCATATTTATTACAAGCGCGAAGAGGTACAGGCGAGAAGGGAAGGCTAGAGGTTGGGGGAAGAGAAGGCGAGAATCCCTAGTGCTCAGTATTTCTCCCACCTCCAGCTACCCCGACCCCTCCTCCCTGTCCTCGGGTGCACTCGCGGATATTGATAAGCAGTCACGACTGTGAGCTCCTGGTGGACAAGGCTCAGCTGGTCCTGAGCCCATGCAATGTGCCTCACGGGTGAAGTCTCCTCGCTTTTGCCTCTCATACGATCCGTCTCGCCCAGAAGATGTGTGTAGTCCCGTTCGATCACAGCTAATCGCCACTCCATCCTTGCCTGGAAGGCACTCGCCTGCTGGGAGTCTTCTCGCCGCATCCAGACGAGCTTGGGTAGGACTCCCTCCACCCTCTCCCTCTCTTCCTCGACATCTCTGGAGGCTTCAATAAAGCTCAATATTTTGCTGGGGGAAGGCGATGGCGAGATCACCTCTTCATCTGTGCTGGACGATTCAGCAGTCTCCCTAGAACCTGGGGAGGGATGGTGTCAGGGTCGATAAGAAAGCGAGAAAGGGAAATCAAGTTTCGGCTTACTTAAAGGTCAGCGAGAGCTCTCAGGCCGCCCTTCGAAAGGCTTTTCGAAGAGCAGGAGGGGTGGTTTTCCCCGTCCCGAGGGGCGTTGGGGTTGGTATAGCATATGGGTCTCGACTGGAGGCGGGGGGGATAGCTACTTCCTCGGCAGAAGGGCAAGAACTTGACGCGAGAACCGGCTGTTTATCAGTGACCCTCTCATGCGAGAGGGGAGGATCATGCGCTGGAATGATGACTCTCAGCAGCGAGATTCCTGGTACTCGGGTGGATGATGCCCTAGGTAGAGCCTGTGGAAGACCAAGTGAGCAAAGGAATGCATAAGCCAGATAGAGGCGAAAACCAAAGCAAAAATATTACAGGGGGCAATCGAGGGCTCGACCGGGAATTCCGGATGGACCTCCACCGAGACCATTTGAAGATTTTCTTCATTGGCCCGGACCGACTCGGTATTCACTAGAGGATCGCCGATGATGCCTTCTAGGACCGTCACCTGTGGGAAGGATAGAAAATCAGTTTGCTTTGGGTGTTTTCGCGTAAAAATTTGGGGGAAGAAAAATACCTCCACTAGAGGAGGAGGGTTCTCGCGCGTCGGAGTTGGAGTCAGCAAAACCGGTTCACCCTTGGAACGGTTCCGCCGGACTGATTTGGCCTTTCTTCGGCGGTAGGCGGAGTCAGCCGATCTCTTGCCCGCGAGCCAGGGTGCGAACTATAACACCTCTACCCGTCACGTGTAATATAATAGAGGGTCCGGCCGGGACCCCACACCATATTCCACAAACAGGCAGAGAAGTTACTAAATAATATCAAAGACCATCGAACCCTAACACAGAGCATTATAGTGGAAGCTTCATGATTGAAAACTTGAACTCAAGAATCACAAGGATTGTCCACTAATAAGAAAACAAGAATGTATACAAAATACACAAAGTACATAGCCTTATGGCCTTACAAGTTTCTTTTAACAAAAGTGTGGTTTACAAACATCGGCACGCAGACCGTCCACACATGAACAAGAGTAAACAAAACATAGCCTTCGAAGGCCAACAGCGCAACCAGGGCTTCAGCCTGCTATTTCCCGCTTGGTCCTCCATTACCTGCAAAAGGATAATCCACCAAGCGGTGGCAAACAAGGCAACGATCAACATTCAGCTGACCAATTATAACGACCCTGCCCCTGGCACAGGGAAGCGGAATTCCTTCCTTACAAAGCATTTCATTCACACAGCATATATATATAACAATCCACCAAGGACGTGCACAACCGCACAAGTCAATACATATCACAAATGCCGGCACGACGACCCAATGTTCCATGCACTCAGGGCACATTATTGGTGTACCGGAAAACAAGGGTCCCACCACCGATCAGAGGTCCCAGACATGACGGTCCATTATGAGCATTCCTGAAAGTATCTAGTGTCAACCTAATCCACCAATAAGGGGGGGAATATGTGTTGTGCAGTCTTTTGCGGAATTAAACTAACCTGCACAAGTAAGAAACAAAACATAGAAAACACACAAAGAATTATAGTGGTTCCCCGATTTGAGTACGTCCACTTTCCCCCTTCGACCTATCTCCCACCAAGGGACGACTCGGTCACTTCTCCAAACGGATTGAAATCCAATCCTCACACTAGGAGCAACGCTCTCCTAACCACGGAAAGAACCCTTCCAACAACGGAGTCACAACTCCACCACAACGGGTTGTACCCAACCCTTACAAATAGGAATGAAAATTCCTTTACAACAAAATTGAATGTAAATAAAAATACAAACAATGCTTTATGGAGATTCTGATGTCCTTCTTCGTTCATTGAAGCTTGCACGAAAAGTACGAAGAGTCCACAACCGGATTTATCACTTGGAATGGATCTTGTCAAGATCGGCGGCAGCAAGCAAGTTCGGCGGCGATGCTTTGTAAATCCAAACTTCTTGACGAAGCAAGCTAGGTCTTCGAACGATCTCAATCGGATCAAACGTCTCAACCGATTCGGAAGGGAGAACAAGTCTCGTTCAACGAATCGGAAGCCAAGAGATCTCGAGAGAGACACGTGAGACAGGCTGCTTGCCTCGGTGCTGTCGTCGAGTGATCAGAGACGAGCTGAGGTCAGCGGCAGCGACAACCTTGCGAGAGGCGACGTGCGATCGGCGGATTCCGCGATCGGCTAGGTCACGGCCGACTTCTTCTGTATTTCGTATTCCGGTGTGTACTGTAGACAACGGGAATAACATCGTATATATATACCCAAAGGCAAACCCTAAAAGACCGTTGTGGGGCCCACCTCGGAAATTCCGAGTTTTGGCCGAAATGAGCAAGGCGGCCTGGACCGGTCCAGCGAGCGGCGAAATCTGCCTAAGGCAAAATCGGCGGGAGTCGTTGGTGATTCCCGTCGATGTCGGCGTGAATCACTCCCGACTCCCGTCGATTCTGCCTTGGCAGAATTTCTGACTTTGTCGGCCGGAAGTAGTCGGCGGGAGTCACTTAGTGATTCCCGTCGAAGTCGGAGAGAATCACTAACGACTCTCGTGGATTCTTACTTGGAAGAATTTTCCTCCTTCCTTCTTTTGATAGCTTGGTCTTTAATCCATCCTTGCTCTTTCTTCTGTTCTTGATCTACCTTGACCCTGTATTTGAAAATAAGTACACTCCAATAGAGAGAGCACACGTGAATCAACACACTGATCTACACAACGAGGGATTACGTTGCACAGACCCGTGTATATTGACCCACTGCACTCTGACATTGGTGTGTACTTAGCATGTAATAGCTGCACGCACAACTTGACATAAGAACGTCAAATACCTTGTGAATTTATATTAGCTTGACTGGAGTCTTCTTCAAATCCGGGTAATTGTGGATGCAATACCCAACAATTCCTATTCTTTACGGTGTGCAGGCCAAAGACTCTAGCTATGTGATCCTAACAGGGCCTTAAGCACCTACGGTTATACAACCATAACGCGGGTATAGATCCAACTTTTCCGTTGCTAAAATTCGTCAGACTCAAGCTTGGACTAACGCGAGTACGGCTTCACCTTTCTCGTTCGCCACAAAGGCATTCCACAGTTCCATCCCAACGGCTCAACTTCACACAGAATGGCACTCAAGGCCACAAGAGTTGAACACCAAGTACCAACTCTCAAAGCTTTTTTCCTGGATTTCCTCCAGTACTTCCTGTTGCACAATGCCACAAGTATCCACCAAGGATTCCGTAAAAAAAATCAATTTACTCTGAGTTTTCTCCGATTTGCAAACAAAGCATCACCAATCCAGACCAACTCGTCCGGATGGGCTTCACACAGCATGCCTAACCGTACTACTCACTTCCGATTCTAATGCAACATAATAAGGGATGAAACACAATATCCCAAGGGAATCACTTCGATTTCCACCTTTTGGTGGAGGATTCTATGCATATGCAAGAAAGAAGGACTTCACTTGTCCAAGAAGGAAATAGTTACCCTTGGAAGACGTTTCGATGCCATAGAGAAAAACTAGACGGATGAAAGTCACCGCAACGGCCTTGCCTTCGTAGATCTGGACTCGGCTCGCGATTTGGACCACCGTAGCACCACCGACGACCGGATTTCTCTTCTTCTTCCTTCCCTTGCTCTCCTCTCTCTCTCTTCTTCTTAGAAAGAAAATGATAAGGATAGAATGAGAAATAAGTCATCAATCCCCGCACTTAACCCTTCAAGAAATACCCAGGGCCGTTAGATCTTCATCAAAGGAAACAAATAGCTCAGATTTTCTCTGAAAATGACTTTTATGGGCCGAACACGGCCTGTGACACGCCCGTGTCACAGGCCGTGTACCTTAAGCGGCACACAACCAACTCAATCAAGACCAGTACACGGGCTTAGACACGCCCGTGTCAAGCTCCTAACACGCCTGTGTCAATAAGTACACGCCCTTGTTGAGGGGCGTGTCCCTCAATTGACACAGGACCAACAAATCCCGGAAGGGACACGGGTCCCCCAACACGCCCGTGTCAACTTTGACACGCCCGTGTCGACCAGTACACACCCGTGCTCTAGGCCGTGTACTTCAGTCGGCACCGCCTGACACAACCAGAGCAAGACACGGGTATTTGACACGCCCGTGTCACCAATCGACACGCCCGTGTCAGCACTATTCATACCTGTGTTTCCAGCCGTGTACCACACTCGAAACAGCCAGGCTAACACAGAGCAGGACACGGCCCTGGACACGCCCGTGTCCCAGGTTGTGTGACCTTATTAAGGTTTTGGGGCATTACAACTCTCCCCCCTTAAGAGAATTTCATCCTGAAATTGCTAAATCACGTAGTTCGCAGCAAACAAAATATTTTACAAAATATTCTCTTTGTTCAAATCATAAGGTTACAACAGCCTCACATAAATAGCTCAGGAAATTCAGTACGCATGGTTTGTCCCTTCTCCAATGAAAACTGCTCACGGCCACAGTTGTCTCACCGGACCTTGACCATCTCGATAGTTTTGTTTCGTAGCTGTTTAACCGCCGTATCCTCGATCCGAATAGGCCTAACTTTCGTTGTTAACTCATTGTCGACTGATACTTGATCTGCAACAACCACTTGTGATGGCTCTTTCCCCGCTTTTCGCAACACCGAGACATGAAACACATCATGTAAACCACTCAGCTCTAGCGAAAGTGTTAACCGATAGGCAGCTTCACCAACACGCTCTACCACTTCAAACGGTCCTAGATACCTCGGGCTCAGCTTTTTCAGACGCCGTATCCTGGACACACCTTTAAAGGGTTTAATATTCAAGTATACCCAATCGCCCACCGCAAACTCCACGTTTCGGTGCTTGACATTGTAATACTTAGCATGCCTGTCTTGAGCCACCAACCGCCTTTCTCGTATCAACCGTATAATTGAGTTGGCATCATCCATCTCCTTTCGCTTGTACAACTTTGTTTCGCCAGTCTCCGCCCAAGACAAAGGTGTACGACATTTCCTACCGTATAAAGCCTCAAAGGGCACCATCTGAATACTAGCTTGGTAGCTATTGTTGTAGGCGAAATCAATCATAAAGAGATGATCTTCCCAACTCTTCCCGAAATCCAGCGCACACATTCAGAGCATATCCTCCAACGTCCTGTTGGTCCTTTCGGTCTTACCATCCATCTGAGGATGAAAGGCCGTGCTGAAATGTAATTTCATACCCAACAGTTGGTGGACTAATCTCCAATCTCCCGAAGTGAAACGCCCATCTCAATCACTAACGATGCTACGGGGCACACCGTGCAATTGTACAATAGTATCCACATACATCTTTGCAAACTTTTCAACTGAATCGTCCTTCCGGTTCGGGATGAAGTGCGACACCTTAGTTAACCGGTCCACAATCACCCAAACCGCATCATTTCCACACTGTGATCTCGGCAATCCATGCACGAAATCCATGAAAATATCATCAAATTTCCACACAAGGATAGACAACGACTTCAGATAACCTCCTTGTTTTTGGCATTCATCCTTTACTAAGGCACAGGTTTGACATTTAGCAACATAGTGCGCTATGTACTTCTTCATCCCAGGCCACCAGAAAATTTTCTTCAAATCCTTATACATCTTCGTGCTCCCTGGGTGAATCGAATACTTTGTGAAGTGGGCTTCATACATCAATTCTTCACGAAGTTTACCCCTATCTGGGACACACAAACGACTGTCCTTCCAAAAAAGGTCATCATTAAACGAAAACTGAGAATCCGCACTTTCCGCTGGAAAGTGTTGTAGACTTTCATCAAGTGATGTTGCTTGCCGAACTCTATCCGCCAGGTCGCACTGTACCTCCGTCCAGTTTAAGCACGTATTTGTAGTGGAATTCTTTTCAACACAAGAAATATCTAATGCTTCCAGTTCTCGAATTAGGCTTTCATCATGCCTTAGCAACCAATTTGCCCTTGCCGGAGTCCTACGACTCAAGGCATCCGCGACTACATTCCCTTTACCGGGAGTATAATGAATCTGGAAGGTATAGTTACCAAGAAAATCCATCCACCTTCTCTGTCGCATATTGAGATCCTTTTGATCCAACAGATATTTCAGGCTCTTATGGTCCATGAATATATCCACTTTCACGCCATATAGGTAATGACACCACAGTTTAAGTGCGAATATCACCGCCGCCAACTCCAAATCATTGACGGGGTAATTCCGTTCGTGCACCTTCAACTGGCGTGAGCCATATGCTATCACCTTTCCGAACTGTAGAAGAACGCAGCCTAAGCCGCTCCCTGATGCATTACTATAAACCTCAAAGCCGTCCAGACCACATGGCGATGTCAAGATTGGCGTCGTGGTCAAATGACTCTTTAGCTCTTTGAAAGCTCGTGCGCACTCGGGCGTCCAAACGAACTTCTGATCCTTTCTCGTCAGTGTGGTGAGAGGCAAGGCTATCCTCGAGAAGTTCTCTTCGAAGCACCTGTAGTAGCCTGCAAGCCCAAGGAAACTCCTGACTTCTGCTACTGTAGTGAGAACAGGCCACTCCCGTATAGCAACTATCTTGGAAGGATCCACCGCAATGCCCTCTCCACTAACAACATGGCCAAGGAAAGCCACTGACAACAGTCAAAACTCACACTTAGAGAACTTGACGTAGAGCTTGTTCTTCCTCAGGGTGTGCAACACCATCCGCAAATGATTTGCATGATCTTCTTCGAATTGGGAGTATACGAGGATATCTTCAATAAAGACGATCACAAAGAGGTCCAAGTATTCCCTAAACGTCTGATGCATTAAGTCCATAAATACCGATGGCGCATTTGACAGCCCAAACGGCATTACCGTGAACTCAAAGTGACCATAGCGTGTTCCAAACGCTGTTTTGGGTATGTCACTTTCACGAACTATCAACTGATAATAACCTGACTTCAAATCCAACTTGGAGTATACAGTCGAGCCAACTAACTGATCAAACAAGTCGTCAATCCGTGAAATCGGATACTTGTTCTTTTCCGTCAGCTTGTTCAGTTCTTTATAGTCAATGCATAGACGCAAGCTACCGTCCTTCTTTTTCACAAAGAGAACCGGCGCGCACCAAGGTTACTGACTTGGGCGTATATATCCTTGCTCTAGCAATTCTTGTAACTGAACTTTCAGTTCCGCCATTTCCTTTGGCGCTACCCGGTAAGGTGAGCGAGCCACAGGTTTCGCACTTGGCACCAGCTCGATAGCGAAGTTGATTTCCCTTTGGGGAGGTAACCCTGGAAGGTCTTTTGGAAACACATCAGCATAATCCGATACAAACGGCACCTCACTCACACTGGCCTTCGGCTCCACTGCCTCTACGAGTGTGAAGAATAACTTCGCACCCTTCCAAACTGCCTTAACGACTTGGAGAGCAGATATCAATATCCTACTCATCCCTCGCATGTCATTGAACTTAGTCTCTTGTTCGGTATTTTGCCCCAGTATAACTTCTTTTGAAGTGCAATCTATACATGCATGCTGCTCTGAAAGCCAGTCCATACCAAAGATTATATCGAACTCTGATATCGGCAATACTGATGTTTCCACCTTGAAATCCCGACTTCCTATCTTTACCTCAACACAACAAGATTTATTCGCGCACATCAAATATTCGTTAGGTAGTAACACCTTCATACTGTCTGTCGTGGTCCGTATAGGCACCCCGATTCGCAAGATGAAATCTTCAGACAGAAATGAATGTGAAGCACCTGTATCGAACAATGTTATTGTCGGATAGTCCCGTATAAGGACAAAACCTATAACACCAAGCTTAAAACAAGCATAGCACAAAGCATAAAGTAAAACTAAAAACTACTCTCATACCGTCCCAAACGCGTAAACTCATGAAGGTAGTCATCCACAATATGTTCTCCTTGAGTCAACCGTTGGAACTCCAACTCCATAGCAATTCTCTGCTCCATCGGCAGATGCTTTGCTAAGAAGAACCGAGAGAACTCTTCAATCGAGACCTCCGTCAACTGTCTGCCTACCAAGTGATGCAGTTTCACCTCATTCCACCACAGCCGAGCCTCTCCCTCAAGTAGGAAAGTGGTTAAAGTTACTTTCTGTTCCTCCTCAACTCTGATAGCTATCAAGATTCTCTTAATCCTTGCAAGCCAATCCTCCGCTTGGGTTGGGGAACCCGCCCCAGTAAATGTAGAAGGATTGAAGCTCATGAACCGCTTCAATTGTTGATCTGCTGTCCGCGGATCAACCACAACTTCTACCGGTTATAGCCTTAACCAAGCATGCATTGGCACCATTGCAGGCCGTGCCTGCCCAGCCTGCTGAGCATTCATAACAGCAAGTACTATCTATGTAATGAAACGCACAATTTCGGCAGATGGAGGAGGTGTGGGCACCTCAGCTGGTGCAGAACTTTCAACAGAACGTTGAGGTTCCGACTGACACGCAACACTTCTAGTCACTTATATGTGTAGAAACACAATTTAGCGACCAATCAAACGGCAAACATACAAAAAGGAACACACAAGTTCAGCAAACAAGTGTATTTTCATTCCTAAGTGGACATTCTTGAGTTCATTTTATGTGTTATAACGACAGCGCTTACACGTTCTCGCCACCCCTCAAAAGAATTCGACCACGAATTCGAAAGAGAGAGACCAACATGCTGATACCAAATTGTAACACCTCTACCCGTCACGTGTAATATAATAGAGGGTCCGGCCGGGGCCCCACACAATATTCCACAAACAGGCGGAGAAGTTACTAAATAATATCAAAGACCATCGAACTCTAACACAGAGCATTCTAGCGGAAGCTTCATGATTGAAAACTTGAACTCAAGAATCACAAAGATTGTCCACTAATAAGAAAACAGGAATGTATACAAAATACACAATGTACATAGCCTTATGGCCTTACAAGTTTTTCTTAACAAAAATGTGATTTACAAACATTGGCGCACAGGCCGGCCACACATGAACAAGAGTAAACAAAGCATAGCCTTCGGGGGCCAGCAGCGCAACCAGGGCTTCAGCCCGCTATTTCCCTCTTGGTCCTCCATTCCTGCAAAAGGACAATCCACCAAGCGGTGGCAAACAGGGCAACGGTCAGCATTCAGTTGACCAATTATAATGACCCTGCCCCTGACACGGGGCAGCGGAATTCCTTCCCTGCAAAACATTTCATTCATACAACATATATATATAACAATCCACCAAGGACGTGCACAATCGCACAAGTCAATACATATCACAAATGCCGGCACGACGACCCGACGTTCCGTGCACTTATGGCACATTATTGGTGTACCGGAAAACCAGGGTCCCACCACCGTTCAAAGGTCCCAGACATGATGGTCCATTATGAGCATTCCTAGTCTTTACGGCGCGCAGGCCAAAGACTCTCGCTATGTGATCCTAACATGGCTTTAAGCACCCACGATTAGACAACCATAACGCGGGTACATATTCACCTTTCCCGTTGCTCAAATTCGTCAGACTCAAGCCTGGACTGACGCGGGTACGGCTTCACCTTTCCCGTTCGCCACAAAGGCACTCCATAGTTGCAGCCTAATGGCTCAACTTCACACAGTATGGCACTCACGACCACAAGAGTTGAACACCCAGTACCAACTCTCAAAGCTTTTTCCTGGATTTCCTCCAGTACTTCCTGTTGCACTATGCCACAGGTGTCCACCAAGGATTCCGTACAAACAATTAATTTACTCGGAGTTTTTTCCGATTTGCAAACAAAGCATCACCAATCCAGACCAACTCGTCCGGATGGACTTCACACAGCATGCCTAACCGTACTACTCACTTCCGGTTCTACTGCAACATAACAAGGGATGAAACACAACATCTCAAGGGAATCACTTCGATTCCCACCTTTTGGTGGAGGATTCCATGCATATGCAGGAAAGGACTTCACTTGTCCAAGAAGGAAATCGTTACCCTTGGAAGATGTTTCAGTGCCATGGAGAAAAACTAGACGGATGAAAGTCACCGCAACGGCCTCGCCTTCACAGATCTGGACTCGGCTCGCAATTTGGACCAACGTAGCACCACCGACGACTGAATTTCTCTTCTTCTTCCTTCCCTTGCTCTCCTCTGTCTCTTCTTCTTAGAAAGAGAATGATAATGATAGAATGAGAAATAACTCATCGATCCCCGCACTTAACCCTTCACGAAATACCCAGGGCCATTAGATCTTCATCAAAGGAAACGAACGGCTCAGATTTGCTCTGAAAATGACTTTCCTGGGTCGAACACGGCTTGTGACACGCTCGTGTCACAGGCCGTGTACCTTAAGCGACACACAACCAACTCAATCTAGACCAGGACACGGGCTTAGACAAGCCCGTGTCAAGCTCCTTACACGCCCGTGTCAATAAGTACACGCCCGTGTTGAGGGGGCGTGTCCCTCAATCGACTCAGGACCAACAAATCCCAAAAGGGACACGGGTCCCCAACACGCCTGTGTCAACTTTGACACTCCCGTGTCGACCAGTACACGCCTGTGTCGACCAGTACACGCCCGTGCTCCAGGCCGTGTACTTCAGTCGGCACCGCCCGGCACAACCAGAGCAAGACACGGGTATTTGACACGCCCGTGTCACCAATCAACACGCCCGTGTCAGCACTATTCATACCCGTGTTTCCAGCCGTGTACCACACTCGACACAGCCAGGCTAACACAGAGCAGCACACGGCCTGGACACGCCCGTGTCCCAGGCCGTGTGACCTTATTAGGGTTTTGGGGCATTACACGAACCCGGCACAATTGGCGAGGGCCCTTTCCTGAGCGGCGGCGAGTTTGTCCTGGACCTCTTGCTAGAGCGGTCTCGCAGCCCGTTTGGCGTACATCTTCGGAGTCGCGCGGAAGATCAGGCGGAGGGCAATGTCAACAATGATGACCTGGGGACAGCCCCAGTGACATGTATATATTAGCCCTTGACGTCGAAAGAGGTGGGATACAATATTAGTGTGGTGCTCGTGGTGGAGGGGTGTGGTTATGATAATTAGGCTGTTTGTATGAGGAACCGTACGATACCGATTCCCCATAAGAAAAGCCGTAAGAATCATAACTATGATTTTCGGAATGGCATTCTCTTATAGATGATTGGATGCCTCGCACAACGTATGTTGAAAATTTGAATACATATTGTTGCGGGGTGATTCACAAAATAATTATAATGTTTGCAAGAATTTACTACACACAAGCAACTTTAAATAGAGTAACCTGCTTTGTAAAAATTTAAAAATAGATAAGGGAAAAAATTTAAAAAGTTCAGTTAAAAATTAAATAAGGAAAACGAAGAAGATAAAATAACAAAATAACAAAATCAAAACAAGCGGTATATACACATGGAAAAAGTCGTTTATCTCTCGGCTCTCTCTCTCTCTCTCCAAATACTTACACGTGTGTGTTTCCCGGCAACGGCGCTAAAAAACTGACGCGCAATCTCGATACACTGATATAGGCGGTAGCGAGACTGCGGTGCGAACGGCAATGAACTGGTCGTTGTGAAGTAATAATAAAATGGGAATAAATCCCTGAGTATCGAATCTCACGTGAAACACAGCGGGGTGGAGTAATCTATTAAGGCGAGACTTGAGATAGAAATCTCTTAGGTCGGTGTTTTATGGGGGGTCTTGATTTGTTCTAACAACTAATTTGCAATTAAAATAAAGATAATTGACAATGCGGGTCGCCGGAACAGCTTCGCTTCTCCATGGGTCGTCGGCCTCTGCATCGCACTTTTGTGGGTCACCTTCCTCCGCTTCACATCTCTGCGGGTCGCAAGCCTCTGCCACACACTTCTGCGGGTCGCAAGCCTCCGCTTAGCTTATTACGTCGTGCAATTGCAATGACCAACAAAACAATAAGCACAAGCTATCACAATAACACCACTTCCAAGTAAAGACTCATGAACATGGCAATAAAATGATTTTCAATTAGAAGTGAATATAAGTGCATGTCATGTCGAAAACAAAATTCACCATCACCATATATAAAAAAAATCCCCAAAAGATGCAAACCTAGATAGGATGAAAAATAGGAAAGCAATACAAACACTATTGAGTCTCTTCCTCGGAAGTGAAGGAGGTAGCAAGGCTCCTAGCACGATCCTTGATTGTCATTCAGGGTCTATGAAGTTGTCACTACCTCTCGTCCATCTTCTCTGTGGTTTTGCAGCGATCATGTCAAAATCCACAGTCACCTTCATTAAAGCTTGAATCTTTGGAGGAAATCTTGATCTTTGAACCATGGGTGATTGGGAGGAGCCTAAGGCGAAGAATCACTGAGAAAAAATGGCGAAAACAACATTCAAAAAGACCTAAAATCGAAGAGCAGACGGAAGATATCGTGAACAAGGTATTTATAGGCTGAAATAGATTTTTGACCTTGCACGAGTAGGCGCACGACCAGTGGGCACGACCAGTGGTCGTGCAAGAAGAAAATGTCAGTAACCGTGCGTGAAGGTATTTTGGTAAGCTAGAAAAATTGTTGAATGTGCACGATCAGTGGTCATGCTATTATCCACGTGCGTACACTCGTGTGTTTCTTGGGAACATAATTGCAAATGTCTGTGCACGACCAGTGGTCATGGGCAGAGGGGGACCACTGCTCGCGCGTGAAGAATAACGCACGAGTAGTGGCCTCCTCCACGGAAAAGTGTCGAAACGCGCAGGGACAATACCGTAACCACAGTACTTGCATGAAAGCGGTCAAAACCACCAAAAAAAACATCCGCACAGCCACACAACATAATATGTAAGTACACAAAAGAAAAAAGAAGAGGAGGTCTCCTTTATGCATGAAATGACCCAAAAACTATCCTATCTTGCCCAAATGCACTCACATCGCATACAAATGGATTTCTAATGATTTTATGATGAAAACTACAAATAGATGAGCGAAAAGAATGGAAAATTAAGCCAAAATAGGGTCTAAAACACTATATGAAATTCGCTCATTAAAGTCTCCCCGAGATTGCTCTAGCGAGGTCCTTACGAGATTGCCTAGGCAGGTGTTAGGCGAGCTACCTCGGGGTTCGCCAATGAGTTCAGACGACTAGGGCCGAGCTTGCGAGGTCTTTCCATGTGGCTTCAATCATGCAGCCAAAGTCCCTACAACATGACTGATCCAGTAATTTGTTGGGACGGATATTCACATAGGGCTGATATAGAGTCGAGTTCGAGCGATTTTGGCTCGGCTCAAAATCGAATTTTTTGACTCGAAATCGAAATTGATTTCGAGTCGAGTCGGCTCGACTCGAAATAGCTCGATTCCGAGTCTGCTCGAAATCGAATTGAGTCGGCTCGAAATTAAGTAATTTTTCGTTTTATTCCTAGTTTGATCAAAATTAAATTATGCAACTTATAAATTTAGCAAATGAAATACTTAAATCCTTCATTCTTTTTATTTAAGTTTAAATTTGCTATTTTTAATCTTAAAATAAAAATATATTAATAAATACATAATTTTTTTTAATTAATTCGAGTTGATTCGAATCATATTTCGAGCGATTCAGGGCTGCCTCGAAATCGACTTGAAATCAGATTCAAGTCAAATTGAATCGACTTAAATTGAGTCGAATTAATTTTAACCGATTCCGATTCGGCTCAATTTTCGAACGATTTTCGAGTGACTTTCGAGTTTCGAATAATATGCTCAGCCCTATATATATTCACAGGCCACAGAACCCCTAATCTAAATTGCGTATAAATAGGACCCCCAGGGTACACAGGTGTTGGAACACCCTATTACTAATTTGGGTAAGGATCACTATGTTTGTCTTAGGAAACCAGGTTGACCTAGTTGTATAGTTGTAAAGGTCAACATTAGAATGAGTCTAGGGCTTAGAACTTAGGTTTGAAGCTGCCCCCAGGACCTTTCCAATGTCAAGGATATAGAGCCAAGTCTAAGGCAATTCTCGTCGAGCTCAGGTCGACGAAACGTCAAACTCGGTTCGACGCTCTCTGAGCTCAACTTGATAAATCGTCGAACTCCGGTCGACGATCTTCGAGCTCAGATCGACGATCTCTCTTCAGTTATTCTTCAGGTCGCTGAGCTTGGTTCGACGATCTTCGAGCTCAGGTCGACGTTTTCTGTCTGCTTGATCTCATTCTATCTCTGAGCTCAGTTCGACGATCGTAGAGCTCAGATCGACGATTCTTCTGAGAGATCGACGCTTTTAAGGATTCAAATGCTGTTATTCTTTGGAATGTTTTTGAATATTATCAGCATTTATGATAAGAAGATCTGCCAGCCGTGTGTCTTTATTCTGGAGCAAGTTTCAAGGTATTATTCAGAGAATGTTTGCTGGACTTTCCTCTAGAAGACAAGACTCTTTATGGAAGACATTTATGACTGCCAACGGCTACTTTGGACAAAGAATTTTTTAGAGAATAAGATCTTCCTTTTTCAATCAAAAAACAATATATCATATACAGAACACTGATAGCAAAAGAACAACAGAAGAACTGTGACATAAAAATCTTCTTACTTACTGAAAAGTGTTCACAACTTCATCTCAAGAACTCCAGACACCTCATCCCTCAGTCTTCTTGCTGAAAAGATCTTTTGCTGGAGATCAAAGTTCTGAAGGCCTATCACCCTAGAGCAAAGCTTCCCTTCCTGAACCAGTCTACATCTCAGGGGGAGCTTTGACAAAAGATCCACTAAGTCTTCTCTCATTTGATTTGAGAACAGAGAAGACAACTTCATTTCCTTTTTCCCTTTTTATTTTCCTGCTGTAAAAGGGTTTTTGAACTCCCTTCAAAAGTTCTGTCTGGTTCTGAGAACCTTGTCAAAACTCAGTGGTGACAAGACACCTTATCAAAAAATCCAGTTTTGGTTTTTGAGCACCTTATCAAAAGCTCATTGGTGTCAGGACACCTGATCAACTCATCCTGAGTGGATTCCTACCAAGGGTGGTAGAAGAGTGGATGTACCCAGGTTTTTGGGGAACCACTATATTTCCTTGTGTCTTCTGGATTGTTTGTTTGATTATTGTTGTGTGCTGTGTTCTTAATTTCTTGCTTCTTAAATTTCTTTCTAGCACTCTACACTATAGTGTAAATTAAATTTTATATGTGCTAATATTTTCAAAACTGTGAAACTTATTTGAATAAACTCTATTCACCCCCCCCCCCCCCTCTAGAGTTGAGATAGATCTTACCCTCACTTTCAATTGGTATCAGAGGCAGGTTGGTTGCTCATACAGGCTAACACCTGAACCAAGTGATCCTTGGTAAAATCTATCTTTTAAGAGGGTTATTTCTTCTTATATATATATTACTCTAAGACATGGCACAGAACAAGGATTATGCAAGCACCAGACCTCCAGTGTGCAATCTATCTAAGTTTGCACTTTGGAAGGCAAGGATTAAATTATACATGAACTCTATTGATGAAGATATTTTCAATTCTGTCTTGACAGTTTGTCCAAGTCCACCAGCAAGCTCAAGCACAAAAGTTGTTCCACCTCCCTCAGGAACAGATGCAGACATAAAGAAATGGAAAACTGCAGATGCAAAGGCCATGAACATCTTAGCTCAGACAATGTCTGATGAGATATTTCAGAAAGTAGCTGACTGCAACTCAGCCAAAGGAATTTGGGACAAGCTCTCTGAAATTGTCTCAGGGTCTGCTGATGAAAGGAAAGACAGAAGATCTCACCTCATAACCCAATATGAGAATTTCAAGAAAGGAGAGACTGAATCAGTGGCAGATATGTACAACAGATTGAGTCTGATTGTCAATGAGCTAAGGACCTTGGATAAAGAAATCTCATTGACTGAGCTTAATTACAAGATCCTAATGTGCTTCCCCAGTACTTGGGATTCAAGAATCTGGCCAATCAAAGATGCCAGAAGTCTAAATGAAATCACTACTGAAACTCTCCTAGGCAAGCTCAAATCTTATGAGCTGCTTATCAAGAACAGAGAGGAAGAACAGAAGGCTGCTTCACCAGCCTCAAGGAAAGAGAAGTCAATAGCTTTCAAAGCTATTGAAGATCAGCCTGAAGAAAAACTCACAGGCAATGAGGAATTGGTCAGCCTACTGGCCAAAAGATTTTACAAGCTAGCCAGAAAGGACTTCAGAAAAAGGTCATACAAAGGACATGACAAACCAAGGTATGATAAGTCAAATAATAATAACAAAGAAATCATATGCTTTGGTTGCAGGAAACCAGGCCCCATTGTGCCTGACTGTCCAGAGAACAAGAACAAGGACAGAAAGGATATAAGAGAAAGAAGAAAAGAAAAAGATTTCAAAAAGAACAGCTCAGACAAAGCCTCCTCTAGCAGGAACAAAAATACAAGGAAGGGTTTTGTTGCTGAGACATGGAGTGAGACAGAAGAAGATTCTGAAACTTCATCTAGCTCCAGTGATGATGAAGATGATGTTGATGAGAAAGAATTCTGCATGATGGCTATCAATGCCTCACAGCAAAACTCTGATGAAGAATCAGATTCAGATTCAGAAGATCAACCAGAGGAAGATCAGGTAATTAGCTCTTTTGATTTTAATTCTGAGGACTTCAAAAATGAATTTAAGACATTGTGCTTGGATTTACTAAGATCTGAAAAAGAGATAATCTCTCTCAGAAATAAATTATCTGAATACAATGTCCTAAACTCAAATAACCTCAAACTCTCTGAGGAGTTAGAATGCTGTAGGGAGGAGATAGCTTCACTGAAAAAGTGAACTGTCAAGAGCTAAAAAGTTTGAAGAATCCCTAAATGGGAGAAGTATCAGACTGATGGACATTACAAGCACAGTGAACTCTAGATTCAACAGTACACTGGGCTTGGGTGCCTCATCCAGCCAACCTATAATATTAACAACTCCAATCAAATTTGTCTCTGACAAAGGAAAGGGAGTAATAGAGGTAGCTAGGAAGAATGCAGATCTGTCAGAGAAAAATTCAGTTCAACAGATTGCGTCGAGCAGAGCTCGACGATCGTCGAACAGAGCTCGACGATCTAACCACAGATCGTCGACCTCAGCTCGACGATATCCAAACTCTGAACTTCAGTATAATCGATCTTCGAACAGAGATCGACGATCTGACTCAAGATCGTCGACCTCAGCTCAACGATCGTCGAACAGAGATCAGGTCTGTGAACATTCCTTCAATGGCACATCTAGATTCAATCCTAGAGGTCCCACATCCCAAGGCTTTAACCCCTATACTGAATGGATAGTACCTCCTAGGAGATACCATCCTGAAGGCTATAAGAGTCAACCTGGGATGTCTTTTATTTCTGAATTCAAAGGATATCAGCCTAGGCCCAAGGTTAACTGGGTCAAAAACAAATAAGCTGCTCATGTGCAGGTGAAGACCTATCCAGTATCTAACCAACAATGGTATCTGGATAGTGGGTGCTCAAAGCACATGACAGGGAACAGGGAGAACCTATCATCCTTCATAACCAAACTTGGACCCAAGGTGATTTTTGGTGATTCAAATTTTGGTCAAACCAAAGGATATGGTGCTGCTCAGATAGGCTCAGTCACTTTTAAGAAGGTGGCATATGTAGAAGGACTGAAGCACAATCTGATAAGTATCAGTCAACTATGTGATGAAGGATACAAGGTGACTTTCAACAAATCCCTGTGCAAGATCAAGTCAGAGAATAACACAACTGTGTTAACAGGTAAAAGGACAGGTAACATTTACTCAGTAGACTTTCTTTCATCTAAAGTAGATATTTGTTTATTCAATTCCATATCTAAGCCTAATATTTTGTGGCATAAGAGACTAGGACATCTAAACCTTAGAACCATTGCTAGGCTCTCCAAGGACAACCTTGTTAAAGGACTACCTTCTGGCCCCTACAAGAAGGAAGGACTCTGCAAGGCTTGTCAATTAGGCAAGCAAACTAAAAGTAGCTTTAAGTCACTTAATAAGAGTGATTCACCTAGGATCTTGTATTTGTTGCACATGGATCTTTTTGGACCCATATCAGTACAAAGCCTAGGAGGGAAGTCCTATACTTTAGTAGTTGTAGATGACTTCTCAAGATTCACATGGGTATTCTTTCTGAGGAAGAAGTCTGATAACTTTAAATGTTTGACAGAGTTTCTCAAATGCATACAGATTGAGTTCAACACTCACATTGCCCTGATCAGAAGTGATCATGGGACATAGTTTGATTCTCTTCTTATGTAAGAGTTCTGTCAGAGTGAAGGGATCAGACACACTTTCTCAGCTCCTAGAACTCCTCAACAAAATGGGGTAGCTGAAAGGAAAAATAAAACCCTAATTGAATCTGCTACTACATTGTTGACAGATGCTCACTTACCTCTATCCTTTTGGGCTGAGGTAGTGAACACCTCCAACTATGTATTAAACAGAAGCCTGATACATAAATTAAAGGGCAAGACTCCCTATGAATTGCTCAAAGGGAAGAAACCTAAGGTAAATTATTTTAAAATTTTTGGCTGTATTTGTTATATTCACAACAATGAAAAGAAACATCTAGCAAAATTCCAAGCTAAAGCTGATGAAGGAGTGTTTCTGGGATACTCCATGATCAGCAAGGCTTATAGGGTATATAATAAATCATCTTGTAAAATTGAAGAATCTGTTCATATTACCTTTGATGAGACTAACATGTGTTATAAGGAGAAGTCTACTTCTACCAAAGAACCTTTGCAGGTACAATCTATATCAGAAAGTATGGACAGATTACAGGTTAAATAAGAGGACACAACCTCTCAACCTATTCAGCAAAAGAATGAAAGCAGTGATGATGAAGAAGTGCAACATCTTGAAGAAAATCATCCTGAAGAGCCAGTTGTTGTTCCACTAGAGGAGACAACAACACAGGCTGGTGAACAATCAACACCCCCTGTTGATTTAGTAACAACAAGAGATCATCCAATCACCCAAGTAATTGGAGAGATTTCAGCTGGTGTGCAAACCAGAAATCAGGTCAACCAGAACCTGATGCACACTTGCTTCCTATCTCAAGTTGAGCCTCAATCCATTCAAGATGCAGAGCAAGATCCACACTGGATCATTGCAATGCAAGAGGAGTTGCATCAATTTGAAAGGAATAAGGTTTGGGAACTAGTGCCTAAGCCAAAGGATCATTCCATTGTTGGAACAAAGTGGGTTTTCAGAAACAAGCTGGATGACCAAGGAATTATTGTCAGAAACAAGGCAAGGCTAGTTGCTCAAGGCTACTCTCAACAAGAAGGAATAGACTATGACCAGACCTTTGCACTAGTTGCAAGGTTAGAGGCCATCAGAATATTTCTAGCTTATGCTGCTCACAAAGGCTTCAAGGTCTATCAGATGGATGTGAAGAGTGCATTTCTCAATGGGGACATCAAAGAGGAAGTCTATGTTAGACAACCTCCAGGTTTTATCTCTCTAACTCACCCTGATTATGTTTTCAAATTGCATAAAGCATTATATGGTCTTAAGCAAGCTCCTAGAGCATGGTATGAGACCCTAGCATGCTTTCTTCTGGAAAATGATTTTGTTAGGGGGAGAGTAGACCAAACTCTTTTTATTAGAACCCATAAGTCCCATACCCTACTAGTACAAATTTATGTAGATGATATCATATTTGGATCTACTGATTCAAACTTGTGCAGAAAGTTTTCCAACTTAATGCATTCCAAATTTGAAATGAGTAGCATGGGTGAGCTCTCCTTCTTCTTAGGATTGCAAGTAAAACAGCATGCTGATGGCATATTCATTTCCCAAACCAAGTATGCTAAAGAATTGGTTAAGAGATTTGGTATGTCTGAGGCATCTTGTATGAAAACACCCATGCCTACCAATGTTGTATTGGATGCTGATGAACATGGGAAACCAGTTGATCAGACAACATATAGAGCAATGATTAGCTCTCTATTGTACCTTACAGCTAGTAGGCCAGATATAATGTTTGCTACATGCATATGTGCTAGATTCCAAGTTAGCCCTAGAGAGTCACACCTAACTCTAGTTAAAAGGATTCTTAGATACGTAAAAAGTTGTCCAAATCTAGGACTCTGGTATCCAAAAGACTCAGGATTTGAATTAACTGGATTCTCAGATGCTGATTATGCTGGATGCAGAATAGACAGGAAAAGCACCAGTGGAACATGTCAGTTCCTTGGTAGACTTGTCTCCTGGTTTTGTAAGAAGCAAACATCTGTGTCAACCTCAACTACTGAAGCTGAGTATATGGCTGCAGGCAGTTGCTGTTCATAAATATTATGGATACAAAATCAGCTCTTAGACTATGGCTACAACTTAGAGAAGTCTAAAATTTTTTATGACAATACTAGTGCTATCTCTATAGCACAAAATCCAGTCCTCCATAGTAGGACAAAACATATAGAGATTAGGCATCACTTTCTAAGAGATAATGTAGAGAAAAATAAAATTGAACTTCAATATATTCCTACTGATTTGCAAAGGGGAGATATTTTCACCAAACCTTTGGATGAAAAGAAACACAGTTTCTTCCTAAATCAGTTAGGCATGTTAGATGGAGGAAGCCTTAAATAACTTACAAGATGTTTGAAAAGATAAAACAGACCAAGATTAGGCTAAAAAATCAGTTCCTTTTGTGTCTGTAGAATAGGTTTTGTCTCTGAACTGTGCTCGACGTTTTCCCAGAAATCATCGAACGAAGATCGACGTTTCTCTAAAAATCGTCGACCAGAGATCGACGTTCCCGAAGTCGTCGATCTGAGTTCAGAGCCCTCGCTAGATCTAGGCTTTCTCTCCTTCTGTTCAGAGGCCGTCGAGCGGAGCTCGACGCTTTTCAACATCGTCGAACGGAGATCGACGATATTGACGTCTCTTCAGATTCCCTCTGTAGCCCAAATCGTCGAGCTGAGATCGACGTACTGTCGAATCAAGCTCCACGATTTTCCGTTTCGCCGTCGAACCCTAATATAAAATCATTTCTTCAGCCGTCGTTCTCCTTTTGCGCTTTCATACTCTGCAACTTTCTTCGTTTTCCCTCCAAATCCTCTACACTTGGTCGCGTTTGGTTTTCTGTTGCAGGTGCAAATGGCTGAATCCAGTGCTGCTATCTCTAAGATGAAATTTGATACAGGATTCGATATAGACATAACCTCGTTTGATGGAAGCGATCAGCGCTTCAAGGATATTCTCAATCTGTTCAGAGAACAACAGCTGATCCAAATAATGACTACCCGGATGAAGATTGCTTCAGAAGAGATCAAAGAGTGGTGGTTCACAGCGACAGACGAGACTGAGAACTCTGTCGTCGGCATCATTAAAGGGACTCAGGTACATCTATCACCGGCTCTATTAACAGATGTCTTTCAACTTAGTACTGGAGAAGATTCTATTGAATTATCTGGAGAAGATTATGATTCAATGCTTAATCGAATGGGTCACAATGCTATCAACCCTAACAAACTTTTAAAGAAAAATCTGTCTCTGGAATATCAATTCCTGGCTGATGTAGTTGGGAAAGTGCTGTTGGCCAAGCACTCAGCTCATGACACCATCTCTAGATATCAACTTTGCTTGATGGGAGCTTTAGTCGATAAGAAACACCTTGATTGGGGATCCATCTTCTTCAACTTAATTAAGAAGAAGATCAATAAGACTGCTGTGAGTTTTGGGAAAATCTTAGGGGTCTATCTGCACTACAGATGCCCTGAACTGTTAACCTCCTCTGGGATGTTCATCAATGCATCCAAGAGGCTCTCCTGTGCCCTATTCAGCAAATGGGACAGGCAAATCATCAACCCTACAAGAGCTACTGCACCACTTCCTTCAGGCACAAGGACTGCTTCAGTCACTCCACCAGCAGAAGTGTTGCCTGCCTCTCTTCCTCCTCCAGCTGTATCTACCCCAGCCATTTCCTCCTCTCCACCAGTCACAACCATAACCACATCATCCCCCATTACCATTTCCTCACCAGTTTCATCCACTCCAGTATCCACCTCAGAGGAATTCCATCATCTCTTCTCTTATTCAACCTTCACCCTACCATCCTTTTCCCTTGTAGATGATTCCTTCATGGATGATTCTCCCTCCACTCCTCCTGAGCCACCCTCTACCTCCTCTTTTCAACAAATGCTTCATGACATTCTCTCCCAACCATCCTTTACACCCTCATTTTCCCTTGTAGATGATTCCTTCATGGATGATTCTCCCTCCACTCCTCCTAAGCCACCCTCTACCTCCTCTTTTCAACAAATGCTTCATGACATTCTCTCCCAACCATCCTTTACACCCTCTCTTGCTTCACCTATCTCCACCTCAACCTTCTCTATCTCCACAATTCCATCCTCAGAGCCATCCATTCCTACTCCACCTACCTCCACACCTTCAGCTCCAGCCAACATCCCTCCATCTACCTTTACTCCTACCTCTGCTCAAGCCCCACTTGAGCATGTAGATCTTTCAAGGTTGGCATACAGACTTTATGAGTTGCTAGCTCCCAGGCTGACATCTCTGTTGGAGACTTCCCTGGCTCCACTCCTGAAACAAGTTCAGGAGCTGTCTACCAAGCTTTCCTCCTTTTCCTCCTCTCAGGCAATCCCTTCTACTGGGTGCCTTGGTTCAGCTCTCCTTGAACCAAGGCAGGGGGAGATGCTTTATGAAGAAGTGGATGTGCTAGTGGATGCTCCTGTTTTTGCTCAAGCTCCTGCTCACTCAGAAAGCAGTGGATGTGCTTTTGCACTAAATCTTCAGAGCCTGCTATCTCAATTTGATACAGTTCATTTCAGCTTTCTGCCAGTACCTCTCACTGAAGATCTGTCTAAGGCCATTGTGCCTGTATCTGTTTGTGATCCCAGCCACATTGAATCCTATATCAATTCCTGGAAGGCTGTGGATATTCCTGATGCTGCTACTAAGGCCATTGTGCCTCCTGTTGTTGAAACTGCTGCTGCTGCTGCTGAAGATATAGAGATGATTCCAGTAACTGCTGCTGATGAAGAACTTGCTTCCTACCTAGAAGATCCCACACCTGCTGCTATGTCTGCTCCTGCTCAAGTGTCTGCTGCTGCTGTTGCTCCTGCTCTGACTTCTGATCAGTTAAAGCTACAAGAAAAGTACTTGAAAAGCATTGATGATCTGTATGACAGACCACAAAGCTCAGATAGTGACCAATTCCAGACTGAATCAGATGACTCTGCCAATACCATTGCCAAGAAGAGGAAAGCTAGAAGCAAAGCCATGATGTCAGTTCCTCCAGCTAAAGCAAAAGACTCCAATGATATTCCCTACTACATTCTGCATGATTGCCCCATTTCTGAGCCATGGATGCAATACTCCAAGAATCAACTGAAAGCTGTGAAGAAGAGAAGGAAGCTTGATAAATATGAAAAAGGATCTTCACAATATCAGCCTCCTCCTCCTCCTCCTCCAGATTCTGGATCAGGCTCAGCCCCTCAAGCTCCAGCTTCAAGGCAAAGCTCCTCCCAATCTTATCCAAGATACTATCAAAGGGGACAACATCAAAGAGGATATCAATCCAGAAGGGGTCATTACAGAGGAAATCAGAGAGGACAAAGATCTTATCAAAGGGAAGGACAAGGCCACACTGACTCTACTTCAGGTCCTTTCCCTTACAGGCTGAAAGGCACAGTTGTTTCCAAGACTCCTCCTACTTCTGAATCTCTCAACAGGTATGAACCTCCTGTTCCTTTTGAGGATCCTGAGAACAATCCTCTATCCTGGACAGCAAGAATGAAAGAGCTAGCTGCTCTTGATCAACTAAAGAAAGCCAGAGAGCAAGACATGGACATCTCCAATATAACAACTTTATCAGATCAAAGGAAGAAAGAATTGGAAAGATATGCTTCAAGAAAGTTTTTCAACCCAGAAGACTACATGAAGCTGCACCCAGAGGCTGTAGTTCCAAGGCCAAGATCTCAAACTTCTCTAGGTGCAGAGGATGACAGAAGATCAAAGAAAGAAACCCTGAATCCTAACAGAGAAATTTTGTTTAAAAAAGGAACTGAGAAGAAGTAAAATTATGTAAGCCAAACTTTCATCCACCACTGGATAATTGCTGTTATTTTATCTGTGATCTGCTTGCTGCTATATCTTTGCTTGGTTAGCTCTTGTTTTGAATGTATGCTTATTCTTTTCCTGATCTTGTTTGTAAATAGTAATCCTAACTCAAATAGGGGGAGATTGTTGGAACACCCTATTACTAATTTGGGTAAGGATCACTATGTTTGTCTTAGGAAACCAGGTTGACCTAGTTGTATAGTTGTAAAGGTCAACATTAGAATGAGTCTAGGGCTTAGAACTTAGGTTTGAAGCTGCCCCCAGGACCTTTCCAATGTCAAGGATATAGAGCCAAGTCTAAGGCAATTCTCGTCGAGCTCAAGTCGACGAAACGTCGAACTCGGTTCGACGCTCTCTGAGCTCAACTTGATAAATCGTCGAACTCTGGTCGACGATCTTCGAGCTCAGATCGACGATCTCTCTTCAGTTATTCTTCAGGTCGCTGAGCTCGGTTCGATGATCTTCGAGCTCAGGTCGACGTTTTCTGTCTGCTTGATCTCATTCTATTTCTGAGCTCAGTTCGACGATCGTAGAGCTCAGATCGACGATTCTTCTGAGAGATCGACGCTTTTAAGGATTCAAATGCTGTTATTCTTTGGAATGTTTTTGAATATTATCAGCATTTATGATAAGAAGATCTGCCAGCCGTGTGTCTTTATTCTGGAGCAAGTTTCAAGGTATTATTCAGAGAATGTTTGCTGGACTTTCCTCTAGAAGACAAGACTCTTTATGGAAGACATTTATGACTGCCAACGACTACTTTGGACAAAGAATTTTTCAGAGAATAAGATCTTCCTTTTTCAATCAAAAAACAAAATATCATATACAGAACACTGATAGCAAAAGAACAACAGAAGAACTGTGACATAAAAATCTTCTTACTTACTGAAAAGTGTTCACAACTTCATCTCAAGAACTCCAGACACCTCATCCCTCAGTCTTCTTGCTGAAACAATCTTTTGCTGGAGATCAAAGTTCTGAAGGCCTATCATCCTAGAGCAAAGCTTCCCTTCCTGAACCAGTCTACATCTCAGGGGGAGCTTTGACAAAAGATCCACTAAGTCTTCTCTCATTTGATTTGAGAACAGAGAAGACAACTTCATTTCCTTTTTCCCTTTTTATTTTCCTGCTGTAAAAGGGTTTTTGAACTCCCTTCAAAAGTTCTGTCTGGTTCTGAGAACCTTGTCAAAACTCAGTGGTGGCAAGACACCTTATCAAAAAATCCAGTTTTGATTTTTGAGCACCTTATCAAAAGCTCATTGGTGTCAGGACACCTGATCAACTCATCCTGAGTGGATTCCTACCAAGGGTGGTAGAAGAGTGGATGTACCCAGGTTTTTGGGGAACCACTATATTTCCTTGTGTCTTCTGGATTGTTTGTTTGATTATTGTTGTGTGCTGTGTTCTTAATTTCTTGCTTCTTAAATTTCTTTCTAGCACTCTACACTATAGTGTAAATTAAATTTTATATGTCCTAATATTTTCAAAACTGTGAAACTTATTTGAATAAACTCTATTCACCCCCCCTCTAGAGTTGAGATAGATCTTACCCTCACTTTCAACAGGAAAGACATGCAGCCCCCCCCCCCAAGGTTCCTCATTTGTTGAGATCGTGCGTTCCTTGCGTCTAGCTAAATCTTGGTTTAGGAGTTCATATATACTTCCAGGTATGTGACGAGACCTCTTCGTTGCGGCTAATGAGTCTTGTTTATAAGCAGTTCAGCTTTCAGCTCGTAAATCATTTCTCTTATCTGGTTCGTGGTGTTAGACCGCAAAATTAATAACCTTGAGTTACCCAATTCAGTCTAAACTTTGTGAACCAGTTTCCTAGTTCCAACAACATGAAAAGGGCAGCCTTCGCTATACAAAGTGCTTAAAATAACCTCAGCAGCTGCTTTGTAATAAGAAACCAAAATCTCAGTTCATGAACGCCGATGGGATTACATTGGGTAGATAGCTCGAGTGCACCTAAAGTGAGGGCGCACTGGATTCATGTGCAAAGCGAACTATGATCTTTCCAGGATTTAATACTACACGTTGTATAATTATTGTCAGTTTGACGCATATTTGAGCTATTTCACTAACACTTTTTATATAATGATGATATGCTGTACAGTAATATCATTGAATAAGGCTACAATTATGTTCTTTATACCTTTGAATTTGTACAATGAAGTGAAGAGAAGGTTGGAAAACATTCACCTCCTTCCCATTATGGAAAGAGCTGAACGTATCCAATTTGTATAGCTACAGCCAAGATGACAACTGGAGGGAGAATTACAAAAGCTCCAACAGTGGAAAAGAAAGCAAGATCATTTCTTCCAGCAACTTCATTGAGGTAAGTCTGTCGCTTGATGTTTCTTCTCTGTGAAACTGTTAAAATATTCAAGTTTTTCAAGCTTTGTTTCATCTTCTTACCTAATTGAAGAGCGAAATCTCCATCCCTGCCTCGAGTAAGTTCAATAAGTTGTTCACGAATTGTTCTCCTCGTAGTATCGTCATCGCTCTCATAACCTGCAAGTGCATGCAAAGTTATGACTATGAATGCATACCACTTTGTTGTGGGAGAGTGATGACTGTTGTAAATGTGGTATTTGGTAAACACGGGTAGTGTTTGGATAGCTGCTATCACGAACATCATTTCCAATAAACTACGTTTTGGGCCAAAATGTCACAGTAGTCCAACAAGCGTGGCCAGGCATTAGTTGTAGAAAACGCACCAATTCATGAAAAATAGAATTTGGGCCAAAAGTTTTGCTATAAGTTTGAGGTAAAACTCATTGTTGTGTTTACTATCACATTTTCACATTGCCACCATTCAAATGCAATAGATGTCTAAAACAGAGCCTAAATTAAGGAGTCATACCTTCGCCTATATTAGTGGATGATGTTAGCTGTTCCAGGAGATCAAGCTGAGCACGAACAGAAGACTCTAAGACATCAAAATTTATTAAAGGTCAGGAAAATATTTGAGAAAACTTCAAACCTATATAGATAGAGAAGAGTGACCTAGCTAGAATGAATGGGAGACATTACAGACAGTTGCTTTTAAGAAAAAACAAGAATAAATAATAAGAAAGGAATATGCAGCAAATTTAGATTAATAGCCATGGTGTTAAAACCAGAGAATAATCTAGAGAAATCACATTAAATGTAATGGAAAAATCGATGAAACTGAAAGATAAATGCAGTAGCATACTAAGAGTTAATTCTCTTACTCACAAACCTCAGTCCTCATCTTCTGCAGAGAAGCCTTCGATTATTGGAGCATACAAATGGAAATCATATTCATCTCACAAGGTCACTGGGACGTAGTACAGAATAATTTACCGAGACAACCACAACATACCCCATTGAGTTTAGGATGTGTTAGAGAATATGAAGGAAAACGATGTAAAAGCCCATGTATAAGGCTCATCTTTAGGCCCGCTTATTCTTTCTTCTATTAGTCTCACATCTCTTGTATAGGATTCTTTCTCCTCTTCTCCTATATATTTGTACTCACTCTTGTATTTTGGTTAGGACATAGTATATACAAGGTTTGGTTCTACATTTCTTCATGGTATCAGAGGCTATCTGATCCCGAGCGGATACCTCTTTTGTAACCGCTCCTATCCGCGCGGCTTCTTCCCGCCTTCCCGCAGCTGTTTCGCAGTCTCCACTATTCTAACCGCCCCTACTCCTCTCTCCATGGCTTCCACCTCTCTTCCCTTCCCCCCTGCTTTTATAGCCCCCATCTCTCTTACTAGTGGGACCCCCCTGGCCCCACTGTTTGCTCTTCTACCCGCTGGGGGTTGCCTTGCCGCTGCGAATTGCCTAGCTCGTCTCCTCTTTCTGTGCCATCCCCCTGCGGATTGCCTAGCCGCTGCGGGTTGTCTTGCCGTTGCGATTGTCTATTTGCTGCATCTTGCCGCTGCTCCTTGCCACTACTTCTGGTCGCTGCCTCTAGTCGCCGCTTCTTGCCTCTGCTTCTTGTCGCTGCCTCTAGTCGCCGCTTCTTGCCGCTGCTTCTTGTCGCTGCCTCTGCCCGCTGGCCCTTGGGAATATCTAGCCGCAGCGATCTCGCCTTCACCGTTGCTTATGTCCGCAACGGCCTGGTGTTCTGCTCTCCGTGCACTCTCTTAGCCGCGACATCTCTTCTTATTCTTCTCGTCGCGGTCCCGTTCTAGCCGTGGGTCTGTGTTCTCCTTGGCGACTTCTTCTAATTCCACGCGACCTGGTGCTCTGTTCGTCGCGGCCTGGTGCTCTGCTCGCCGCGCGATCTCTATGTCGCGGCCTCTCTATCGCGCACCCTGTTAACCGTGACGGTCTGGTGTTCTAACCGGCCGGCTAGTTTTCCCAGTCACCGTTCTTGACGTTTTCCACATGGCTTCAGACTCTCCTGCTGCTTCCGATTCAACTGCTCTGCCCGGACATCCTAGTGTAGCTCCCGTAGAACTCCGTGATGAATTACGTATTACCACCATTTCTCTCTGTGGAAAACAAAATTTTGTGAAATGGGTTCACTCAGTTCGCTGTGTGCTACAAACTAAAGGTCTCCTTCATCACCTGACAAGGCCTCCTCCCACTGAACCTACTAATGAGTGGATTCGAGACGATGGGCGTGTCCAATCTTGGCTTCTCAATTCTCTGGACACTGAGCCGTATCGAATGGTTATGTATCATGAGACGGCCCACGCTATGTGGATGGACATTCATTCTCTCTACTCGGAGAAGGACAGTCTTCAACACTTATTTGACATTCTTACTGATCTTCAGTCCCTCGACCCTGGAGCTACTGGTGGCTTGACGTCCTTTGTTGCTCGGGCTAAAACTCTTGTGGAGGCTTGGATTCAGCATTAGCCACCCACCACGGATTTGGTTACTCAATGACATCAGAAAGAAGCAGTTGAGATTGCTATGATGATGGCCCGTGTTCCACCATATCTTCATAGTGTCCGCGCTCATATCCTATCTTTCGTTGTTACTTCATCCCTCTCGGACGTTTGCTCCATGCTTCTGAAAGTTACACCTCCACTGGATGCTCCGCCTCTCTCTCCAGCTTTACTTCAGCAACCCGTGGCTACTCTTGCTCCTTCTACTTGCGGTCACCCAGTTCGTGGAGGTCGCCATTCTCGGGGACGAGGTCGACGTGGCCGTACTCTCTTCAAGTGCTCTCCCTGCGGTAAGGATGGTCATCTGGAGGCCACTTGCTCCCGTAAGCATGGTCTGCCCCCTCACCTTGCTGCTTCAGTTACTCCCACACCTCACTTTACCACTAGTGAGGATATTGCTGCTATACGTGCTCAACTCCATCAACTTCAAGGGGTAGTGAGTCGCTCATCGGGTTTTGTGTCCTCGATCTCGAATGAAGGTATCTCTTGCCTCACACACCACTCTTCCTGGATTTTGGATTCAGGGGCAACACATCATCTCTCTCCGCAGAGGCCGGTTCAATACTTAGATTCTGATTATCCCAAGTTCATCACTGTGGCTAATGGTGACACGGTCCCGGTTGTTGGCACAGCTCATCTGCCTCTTACCCTTTCTCTCTCCTTATCCTCGGTTCTTCATGTTCCAGGATCCCCTTTAATTCTACTTTCTTTTAGACGTCTTACACATGCCTTGATTGTTGTGTAACTTTCTCACGCTCTTCCTTTGTTGTGCAGGATCGACTAACGCAAAATATACTTGGTAGGGGGCGACGGTTTAACGGGTTGTATCTTCTCGATGCTCCTCCGGCTGTTCTCACCACCATCTCCTCCACTGATTGGCATCGTCGCCTTGGGCATGCACCTCTTCCGATTCTCAAGAAAGCTCTTCCAATTGTTCCCCTTCAGGAGTTTTTTTGTGAATCATGTATTTTTGGCAAACAACATCGTGTATCTTTTACTTTTCCTTGTACTCGAAGCGATACCCCTTTATCTTTAGTACATTATGATATCTGGGGACCATATAAGATCCCTAGTGTTTTTTGTTATCGCTATTTTGTAACATTTATTGATTATTACTCGCGGGTCACTTGGTTATACTTACTTCGTGATCGTACCGAACTCACCTCCACGTTCCGTACGTTCCTTACGGAAACTCAAACCCAATTCTAACGTTTGCGAAAAAATTTCGTACTGACAATGCTCGTGAGTATACTGGTCGCACCGTCTCCAATCTGTGCACCGAGTTTGGTATTATTTATCAGACTTCGTGTGCCTATACCCCTCAACAGAATGACACAGCGGAAAATAAAAATCGTCACATCCTTGATGTTGCCAGATCTCCCATAATCCAAATGCAGGTTCCTCCTCTCTACTGGAACTTTGCGGTTTCCACTGCTTGCCACCTCATCAATCGCATGCCTTCATCTGTCCTCCACTTTATGGCTCCCATCACACTCATTTACCCATCCAAGGCTCTCTTCTCTTTTACTCCTCGTGTGTTTGGATGTACATGTTATGTCCATCACCTTGGACCTCCAAATGACAAGTTAGCCCCCCGTGCTACCAAAGCTATGTTTGTTGGGTACTCTCGCACTCAGAAGGGGTATGTCTGTTATTACCCTATCATCGGGAAGGTGGTTGTCTCTGTTGATGTCTCCTTTCATGAAGACCAATCATATCACATCAGTCCTACTGATCCTTTTCTTCCTCCTCCGCTACCTCGGCCCACAGTTCCAGTTACGTTCTCGCTTCCACCCCTTCTACCTATTCCTCTGCTTCCTATTCCTACACCACCACCTGTACCCTCCAAACCTCCTATCATTCAGGTTTACACTCGTCGTCCTCCATGTCCAGATGTCCTGCAGCAGCTTCCCTCTACCGGTGTATCCTCGCGGCTTGTTGATTCGACATCACCTTCGGCGGCTCATCCCTTGGCCAATTATGTCTCTTTACATCGGCTCTCTCCACCTCTTCTTACATTTGTTCTATCTCTCTCCTTTATCTCTATAACTACTCTGTGCAGGAAACTCTCCAGCATCCGGGGTGGCGTGCAGCCATGGATGAAGAAATAACTGCTCTGTGGGGTAATCAGACTTGGAAACTGAGATCTCTTCCTCCTGGAAAAAGTTGTGTAAGTTTTCAAGTGAATTTTTACAATCAAGCATGCGGCAGATGGGACAGTTGATCGCTTGAAAGCGCGACTTATGGCACAGGGTTTTACTCAACAATACGACCTGGATTATGAAGAAACCTTCTCTCCTGTCGCCAAATTAAATTCGGTTTGAGTTCTGCTCTCAATAGTTGTTCATCGCCAGTGGCCCCTCCATCAGCTGAACGTGAAAAATGCCTTTTTGAATTTGATCTTCTTGAGACTGTTTACATGCATCAACCACCCGGGTTTGAGACCACGGGAGAGTCTCGTGTATGTTTGCTTCGAAAATCTATCTATGGTCTCAAATAGTCTCCTCGAGCGTAGTTTTAAAAATTCAGCAAGGCAGTTCATGAGGTTGTTTTCAAACGAAGCTCCGCAGATTTCTCTCTATTCACTCGTCACTAATCAACCGGGACTGTAATACTACTGGTTTATGTGGATGATATTTTGATCACGGGTGATGATTTTGCTGGGATACAACAGGTAAACAACATTTAAATTTTGTCTTTCAAATCAAAGATCTGGGAAACCTTCGGTATTTTCTTAGACTAGAGATTGCACGGCGACCTGATGGCCTTGTCTTATCCCAGTGCAAGTACTGGATTGACCTTCTGCAAGATGATGGCCTCTCAGGGTGCAAACCTGCGGAGACCCCGTAGGAAGTCAACCACAAGTTATGTGCTCAGGAGTCTGAGTCTGACTCTCTACTTCCAAATCCGGAATAATATCGGCGTCTAGTGAGAAAAATGATATACCTAATAGTTACAAGACCAGACATCTCATTTGCGGTTGGAGTGGTCAGCCATTTTATGCACACTCCACAAGTTTCCCATCTTCAGGCAGTGGAACGCATTCTCAAATATCTGAAGATTGCTCCTGGACAAGGACTTGTGTACAAACCGTCTTCGGAGCTTTCTCTTATTGCTTATTCTGATGCAGATTATGCAGGCTCGCTGGACGATCAACGATCTATAACTGGTTTCTGTACTTTTGAGGAAATCTTATCACTTGGCGGAGTAAGAAGCATTCGGTGGTTGCTCGCTCGTCTGCCGAGGCTGAGTACCGTGCGATGGCGGCTGTTGTATCAGAACTAACCTGGCTTAAAGTCTTCTTATGGATTTGGGAGTTAAATTATCCTCACCTACAACTTTGTTTTGTGACAGCCATGCTACAATCCATATTACGAAGAATCCTGTGTTCCATGAGCGGACCAAACATATTGAAGTTGACTGTCACTTCGTTCGAGAAAAGCTTGAGCATGTTCCTTCTTCTGGGCAAGTTGTTGACACTCTTACCAAGGCATTATCTCGGAAATTGTACCATCAGTTCCTGTTCAAGCTTGGTGCCTACAACTTGTACGCTTCAGCTTGCGGAGGAGTGATAGAGAATATGAGGAAAAACGATGTAAAAGCCCATGTATAAGGCCCATCTTTAGGCCCGCTTATTCTTTCTTCAATTAGTCCACATCTCTTGTATAGGATTCTTTTTCCTTCTCTTCTCCTATATATTTGTACTCTCTCTTGTATTTTGATCATGACAAAGTATATACAAAATTTGGCTCTACGTTTCTTCAGGATGAAGTAACAATTAATGTCTTCCTAGAGAATAAAAAAAGAGACATGAAAGCCTTGCTGTACATCCAATTAAGAGTAAGCAAAAGCATCTTCCCAAGGATTATGTCAGCCAACATCTCCAAGGAAGGCTGGGATATACTAACCATTGAATTCAGAGGCTCAACCAAGGTAATCTCCATGAGACTGCAAACTACTTGGAAAGAATTAGACACCCTACTTGAAGAGGAGGGAAAGAATATTCAAACTTTTTTTACAACAGCAAACAACATTATAAAGTAAATTAGAATGAGATAGAATTTGAAGAAGGGAAAATGGTGCCTAAAAATTAAGAAACATGCCTTCTAAAATGGATCACATAGTAGCAGTCATAAATGAATCAAAGCTTCTTGCCACTCTTAAGTATAACAAAGCTCATGGAGTCTTTTCAACCAATGAAGAAAGGCTTAAGCAATTTGATCAAACAATTGATCTGCTAGAACCTATGAAGACCTGGCGGTCTGGCGGACAGGCGTGGCGGACAGACTTGGCAACCTGGCAGCTTAGCTCTCACAGTTTGGCTCTGTTAGAACATGGAATCCTGGCGGTTTGGCGGACATGCGGTTAGCTCTGGCGGACTGGGGGTTGTGTCCTAGCGGTCTGCCTCTCTAGAAGGCCTGGATGTGTCACCGCACGGGTAATGAAGCTTGTTGAACATACAGAGCATGGGCGGTGTGGCGGACTGTATAGGCGGACTGGTCAGGGGGTCTGGAAACTAAGTTTTGACGGTCTGCTTGCCTAGAAGATCAGGATCTGTTGCTACACAGATGGTGGTGTTGTAGTCTTGTCGAACTAGCGACTTGGATTAGCGGACTGGTGGTGCTCTGAGGATGACCACTGATAGTTGTTAGTGCAAAGTCATAGCAACCGGCGAAGACGAGTCAGTTGTGGATTGGCCCTGGTAATAGGGACTGCGGTTTGGCGGTTAGGATATGTCTAACCTCCATTGTTGCCCTGGAGCGGACTGCTGCAGTGAAGACGGATAAAGGCCAGAGCAAGTGTTGATGTTGCAAGCTGTGTAATCGTGCAGTTAGATATGTCTGACCGCACAAGTTATGCAGTCTATTATTATGTATTCATCTAAGCGCATGTGAACGTTATGTATTCTCTCTCTTCCCCCCATTTTCTATAAGTAAGGGGCATACCCTTATATTATTTATCTTTTGGAGCAAGAAAAAATCATTTATTTACGTGTTTCTTCACATGGTATCAGAGCTACTCGTTCCTTTTTGCTCCGGTTTTTGTTTTCACAGTTGTGGCGCAGTGCAAGCGGTCTCCAGTTTTTAACCACCTGCTCTTATTCTTTTCACGGACTCTTTTTTCGCGATTTTCTTTCTTAACCGGCTCTTCTCCTTTCTTATTTTTCTTCTTTCTTTTTTCTTTTTTCTGCGGTCTCTTATTTTTGCAGTCTCTCTTTTCTTGCCGCCCGCCCGCCCTCCCTTTGCTCTGTTCGCGCGGCCTTTTGCTCTGTTTGTGCGGCCTCCTGCTTTGTTCGCGCGGACTCCTGCTCTGTTCGCACGGCCTCTTGCTCTATTCGCGCGGCCTCTTGACTCGGTTTGCGCGGCCTCTTGCTCTATTCGCGCCTGTTGTCTATGGACACTCCGACTTCTTCTTCCTTTGCTCTTCTTCCTACTGTTGCTGCTTCTATTTCCACTTGTTCTGGCAATCTGGGAATTGGGTCCAAGCTCACTGGTCTTAATTATCCGGACTGAAGTGTTTCCTTCATTTTTTGTTACGGTCTCAACGCAAACGTCATCTTATTGATGACCCTCCGCCTCGTGCCTCTGCTGCGTTTGATGACTGGGTCGTAAGTGATGTTCTAGTCCGTACGTGGCTTGCAGATAGCCTTTCTGATGAATGTCTTCCTGTCATTCGACATGATGAGACAATTAAGGTTGTTTGGACAGATCTTGCTGCTTTATACAAGGTAGATCAGACTTCACACATATACACTTTATATGTTGATCTATTTGCTCGTCCCACGATGACTCCTGTTGCTGTTTACCAGGAGGTGCAAGTTCTTGGTGCTAAACTTCTTCAGCATCGTCCTTTTCTCTGCTGATCTTACTGAACAACACAAGCACTTAACGGAACTTCTGGTTGTGTGTTATCTGTTTCGTTTGCAAGAGTCGTATGATAAGATCCAGCAGCAAATTCTAGAAGAGGCTGACCCCCCTACTCTTGACCCTACTATTGCGCGCATTTCCGTTGTCACTATTCTTCTACACTAGCCTTTGCTTGTCACTCCTCCTCCTGACACTGTTGCTTATCCGGCTCGTCATGGCAATCCCAGTGCCCATGGGGGTCACTCTGGTAAATGTGGTCCGTCTCGGTACCTTTGTTCTCACTGTGGCAAGACGGGACATCTTGTTGATCGTTGCTGGATCAAATTTTCTCATCTCCGCCCTTCTCTGGGTGACACTATCGCGAGAAAGTCTACTTCTCTTGCATCTTCTTCGGGCAGTGTTAATGTAGTCACTGAGGATAGGTGGCTCATTAACTCTAGTTCTACTAATCATATGACAGACAATCCTCTTCATTTCTTCTAATTGGACTGACATAACTGGTTGCCTCTGATTTTTATTGTCGCTGGTTCTCCATCGCGTGTGTGGGGGACTGGCACAGTACTTGTCACTCTGAATCTTCCCCTTGAGGGCACTCTCTACGTCCCTACTTTTTCGTACAACCTTTCTTTCTATTACTTCTCTCTGTAAACAACTGAATTGCACGGTTAATTTTACTTCTGTTACATGTTCTTTTCAGGATCCATGTTACAAGGAGACGATTGCTACTGAGACTGAGAGTGACGGCTTGTTCTACCTTGATAATGTCTCTGCTTTCTCTGCGTCTACTTACCTTCTCCAGTGGCATCTTCATCTTGGTCATCCTCCTCCTAGTCTACTTTACCAGCTCCTGCCAGATTTACCTCGGGAATACTCCTCTCTCAACTGTAAAGCTTGCTAGCTCGGCAAACACAACCGACCCTCCTTTCCAGTAAGACAAGCACGTAATTCTTCTTGTCCCTTTGATCTCATTCATTCTGATGTTTTGGGTCATTCTCCTATTAAATCTTTTGGTAGAGGTAGTTTGTATTTTGTCACTTTTATTGATGACTTTTCTATATATACCTGATTGAAAATAACATTCTGAACTTTTCTTTTTTTTCACTGCGTTTTATAATGAGATACATACTCAGTTTGGTGTATCTATTAATGTTGTTAGCACTGATAATGCGAAAAAATATCTTAATCATCAATTCTCTGTCTTTTATATGCGTCATGACATTATATATTAGACAACTTGTCCGTACACTTCCCAACAGAATGGAGTTGTTGAACGCAAAAATCTTCATCTCCTTGACGTTGCTCACACTCTCCTCACCCAATTGAACTTTACACGTTCATATTGGAATCATGTCATTCTTCTTTCCTGTTATCTCATCAACCGTATTCCTTCCACGGTTCTCAACGACAAAACTCCTTTCTCCATTTCGTATCCTGATATTACATCATTCCCTTTGCCTCCACGGGTGTTTAGTTGTACGGCGTTTTTTCACTCTTCTTCACATGGTCGTGACAAACTCTCTTCTCGCTCTGCTAAGTGCATATTTTTTGGCTACCGTCCCACTCAAAAGAAATATCGGTGATATGATCCTCTTCTTCGGAAACAGTATGTTTTTGCTGATGTTATTTTCTTTGAAGATGCTCCTTACTTTCCTCGCGCCTCTCCTTCTTTAACGTCTGAGGATCTTTCTTCTCTACCTATAATTTATGCACCTGAGCCTGCTCTTCCTTTTCTACATGAGTCTGCTCTTCCTTCTCTTCCTGCATCAGTTTCTGGTTCTCCATCTTTTTCTCCTGATGCTGCTTCTCTTCTTGAGCCGTCGCTAACAGTTCCCAGGTCAGCAGTCTCCCTAATGGATGGATCTGATACTGCAGACATGTCTGATCTTGATCTTCTTATTGCTCTTCGGAAAGGAGTTCGGACATGCACTCAACATCTTATTCATGATATTATTTCTTATGTTCATCTATCACCATCATGCAAAAGTTTTGCTCTCGCTCTCTTGGTCAATGTGATCTCGGCTACCTATCAAGAGGCTCTTTCTATTCCTCATTAGAAAGCCGTTATGGATAAAAAGATGAAAACTCTCACTAAATGGGATACTTGAACTCTTGTCCTTACCTCTCCAAGAACTGATGTGTTTAGCTGTCACTGGATCTTTGTGATCAAATTTCTTCCTGATGGTACCATTGATCGCTATAAAGCTCGGCTAGTTGCCAAAGGTTTTACTCAGACCAATGATGTAGATTTCTTTAACACATTCTCTCCAGTTGCTCGGATTACAACAATCCGTGTACTCTTTTTTGTAGCCGTTAACAGAGACTGTGAAGTGTCTCAGTTAGATGTCAAGAATATTTTTCATTTATAGAGATCTACAAGAGGTAGTCTACATGGAGAAACCTCCTGGGTATGTTGCTCAGGGGGAGTCTCGGGTGTGTGGGTTAAGGAAGGCAATCTATGGATTTAAGCAAAGTCTGCGAGCCTGGTTTGAGAAGTTCAGCGAAGTTATCTCTGCTATTGGGTTTGCTTGAAATGTTGTTGATCACTCTTTGTTCATACGCAAGACTTCTACAGGACTAGTTATTTTTGCTATCTATGTGGATGACATTCTTTTTACAGGGGGTGATAAGAAAGAATTGACCTAATAAAAATATATTTTTTAACATTTTGTACCAAGATATGGGATCTCCCAAATACTTCCTAGGGATTGAGATCTCCCAGAAATCCAATTCTGTAGTGCTCTCGCAGCGAAAGTATGTCTTGTATCTTTTAAAGCAGATAGGTCTTCTTGTGGCTAAACCTGCTCGATATCTGATGACTGTTGGGGATGACAAGTATTAGAATGAGAATTCACATCTTCTTTCAGATGTCACCAACTATAGACGGCTTGTGGAAAAATTCATTTATCTAACAGTCACAAGACCGGATATCCATTCTGCAATAGGAAGGGTGAGCCAGTTTATGCAAGCTCACAAGGAGTGTCATCTTTAATCAGTTCTAAAGATCTTGGAATATATGAAAGGGTCTCCAAGAAAGAGACTTCTGTTTCAGAAGAATAATCATTTGAGGATTGAAGCATATTCTGATGTCAGTTATATTGATGATAAGGAAGATAGAAAATCTACGTCTAATTTTTACACCTTCGTAGGAGAAAATTTAGTCAGTTGGAAGACCAAGAAACAGTCTGTAGTCTCCCGGACAAGTGCAGAAGCCGAATAAATAATCATGACTTTGACTACCTGTGAGTTGAAATGGTTACGGGCCTAATGCTTGATTTGAGAGAAGTCTATGATCATTCATTGTCAATGTTCTATAACAACAAAACAGCTATATATTTTTTGAATCCAGTATTTTATGAGAGGAGGAAGTATATTGAAGTATACTATCATTTTATCAGAGAAACGGTAATGAAGAATCAGATCTGCACTCCATTTATCACCTCTGATAAAGAGTTTGTCGATGTCTTTACCAAACCAGTATCCTCTTTTTCAGATATCTGTGACTAGCCGGGCATGGTTGACATATATGTGCCAGCTTGAAGGGGGTGTTGGAACCTAAGGAGACCTGGAGGCCTGACGGACAGGCGTGGAGGACAGACTTGGCGACCTGGCGGCTTAGCTCACGCGGTCTGGCTCTGTTAGAACATGGAATCCTGGCGGTTTGGCAGGAAGGTGTAACGGTCAGCTCTGGAGGATTGGGGATTGTGTCCTAGTGGTCTGCCTCTTTGGAAGGTTTGGCTATGTTACCGCGCGGGTAATGAAGCTTGTTGAGCATACGGAGCACACGCTGTGTGGCGGTCTATATAAGCTAATTGGTCAGGCGGTCTGGCGACTAAGTTGTGACGGTTTGCTTGTCTGGTAGATCTGGTTCTGTTGCTACACAGGTGGTGGTGTTGTAGTATTGTTGAACTAGCGACTTGGACTAACGGTCTAGTGGTACTCTGAGGATGACCGCTGATAGTTGTTAGTGTAAAGTCGCAGCAACCAGCAAAGATGAGTCAGTTGCGGATTGGCACTGATAATTGAGACTACGATTTAGCAGTTAGGATATATTTAATCACCATTGTTGCCCTGAAGCAGACAGCTGCAATGAAGACGGATAAAGGCCAGAGCAAGTGTTGGTGTTGTAAGCTGTGTAATCATGAGGTTAGATATGTATAACCGCACAGACCACGCGGTCTATTTTTATGTATCTGTTTAGTCGCATGTGACAAACGTTGTGTATTCTCTCTCTTGTTTTCTCTCTTCCCCCCGTTTTCTATAAATAAGGGGGCATACCTTTGTATTATTTCTCTTTTTGAGCAATAAAAAATCATTTATTTACGTATTTCTTCACATGATCAAGCCTTTCAACCAAAGTCCTGATTTGAAAATCAAAAGAAAAGAAAAACAGCGAAACTATCAAACAGTTCTATAACTTGTTCAGATCTCCATTGAGTGGAAAATGAGGCAAAGGAGGAGCACAAAGTGTACATCATCAAATATCTACGACCATCTATTCAAGAAAAAAACTGCAAGCTCCAATATTGTTACTTCAAGTGCAAGAGAAGCAAGAAATCGAACAATTTTAATAAAACTGGTGGTTCAAAAGAGAAGAAAAAACAACAGCCAATGTTGTAAGAAAATAAGCAAAGTGATACTGTTTTCTGCACACACAGACGCACACACACACACACGCGCACACACACACACACATATATATATACTATATTAAAAAGAAGTATCGTTTTGAGATATTTTGCAAGGTATATAAGATATTCAAGTCAACACAACCGTTCATCTGATATACGGATCAAGGGCATGTGTGTTTATTTACCCTCCAACTCTTTTATCGCAGCGGATGAACACCACTCTCGCTCGACATTTTCAGCCTACTATTAGGGCATCCTCTCGCCACGGATCGCTCCCGCTCACATTTGCAGGTGACACCATGAAAAGGGAGAATAGTTGCTAAATATCTCAAAATTTTCTCTAAAGGGGCGGTGAATAGAGATTAAAATTTTGTTTCAAATACTAAAATTAATTTACAGAATTTGCATATACATCAATTATCAATCAGAAATAAGTGAAGATAAATAAAATTACAGCACAACAAGATAACACAGATAAATGCCAAAAACACAGAAGACACAAAAATTATAGTGGTTCCCCAAAATCTGGGTTCATTCACTTTTTTATCCCCTTAGTAGAAATTCACTATCACAATGACTGAGTATTTTGATCAGGAGACTCTTAAAACCAAACACCAGATCTTTTGATAAGGAGATCTTAAACCAATACAATCTGAGTCTTTTCTCAAAAAGCATATTAGAACCTTTTACTGAATCCTTTGAAGATGGATTCTCAAAACTTTGTTCACAAATTGAGAACGATAATAAAAACAGAAAAATTATTAAAGATCTGAGGATATAATGATATTCTTGATAAATTTTCTCAATTGAATCCTGAGTATTGTATGACACTTGATGAATATGAAATCTGTAATTTGATGAATCTTTGAATAAGATAATCTCAAAAATTATAAGCTCTTAATCCAGATTTTTCTTTTATCTCTACTGAATCTGATGCAGCAAATGATTTGCTCTTGAGAAGAAGAAGAACTGATTCTCTGCATATTCAACAATAAAATGATCGACTGATTCAAGGAAGAACTTCGATGATGATCTTTCTATCTTTATCTGTCGAAAATCTATCCTCCAAAAACACGATACGATTGTAATTGAAATGATTGATCCAAAAAAAATTTCTTATTGATTGCATCCTTGCTTCCTTTCTTCCTTTTTTATTCATATATATATCTATATATATATATATATATATATATACAAGCAGTCGTGCACGGGGGACCCCGTGCGGGCAACATTTGTCGTGGGGGCGACAATTGTCGTGGGGGCGACAATTGTCGTGGGTGCAACATTTGTCGTGGGGGGACATTTGTCGTGGGGGGACATTTGTCTCCCCCACGCCATTTGTCGTGGGAGTCACATTTGTCTAGGGACCACAATTGTCGTGGGGACGATATTTATTGTAGGGCGAAAAATGTCGTGGGAGTGACATTTATCGTGGGGGCAACATTTGTCGTGGGGGAAACAAATGTCGTGGGGACGACATTTATCATGTGGGCAACATTTGTCGTGGGGCGATAAATGTCGTGGGGGCGACAATTGTCGTGGGGGCGACATTTGCCGCGGGGACGACAATTGTCGTGGGGGCGACAATTGTCGTAGGGGGGGGGGGGACATTTGTCGCTCCCAAGACATTGGTCGTGGGGTCACATTTGTCGTGGGGACGAAATATGTCGTGGGGCAAAAAATGTCGTGGGGGCGACATTTATCGTGGGGGCAACATTTGTCGTAGGGACGACATTTATCGTGCGGGCGACATTTGTCGTGGGGTGACAAATGTCGTGGGGGCGACATTTGTCACGGAGGCGATAATTGTCGTGGGGGCGACATTTGCCACGGGGGCAAAAATTGTTGTAAGGGAGACAATTGTCGGGGGCGGCAATTGACGTGGGGGAGACATTTGTCGTGGGAGCGACATTTGTCTAGGGGGAGACATTTGTCATGAGGGCAACGTTTGTCGTGGGGGCGACAATTGTCGTGGGTGCAACATCTGTCGAGGGGGCGACATCTAATGCGGGTGGGGGAGGGGGGGCGGCATCCGTCGCGGGGGGTCTGCATCTGACGTGTGGGGCGGCATCTGGCGCGACGGATCAATTTGAAATATCATTGTTTTGTAAAACAAAAATAATTTCAAGATACTTGCACTGGACATTAACAAAATAAAATAGAGTAAATTCCAATAATAATTAGAAAAATAGATTGCATGACACCACAACTCCGCAAAATCACTTAATAAAATATTTCAGCAAAACTGTTGAAGCCAAAAATGACCTCAACAAATGTTCACGAACCAAAGTGCAGTCAATGCCTACTTCTCTCAAACCTCGACCCCTGACTGGCTGCTAAGGCCCTAACACAGACCCAAAGCCTCAGCTGGGAGGTCCCACCACACACCCGGAAGATCTCTGAGAGCTTCCCCTCCAAAGCCAAATGCTGGGCTGGGAGCTCTTCAGAAGGCACTAGGGTTAGAGGAAAATGATCAACTTGCCTTCCAAAGAGCCCTTATGGGTCTTTTTATAGTCTTCCTTTGACCTAAAAATACTGAAATACCCCTGAGGGGTCTGCCAATAGCCAAATCCCGCTGTCATTCAAAGGGCATTTGGGTAATTTTACCTCGGGATAATACATTATAAAATAATCCTCTTTATGAGCGCCGGGCCCCACCACGTGGGCCCACTTGGCGAGAACCCTGGCCGAGAAGGCTCTCGCTGGACCCTCACCCGGGCCAACCTTGGCGAGACCCCCTTGCCAGGGAGGTTCGCGCCCTCCACGGTTTCGAAGAGCTCGCGACTGAGGGCCTTCTTGGGGCCTTCTCGCCTCCCCTGGGCGGGAGCTTCCGCGGTCAGGCCCTCTGCTTTGGTCGTTCGACGATCTCTCCTGCCGAGAGGTCGACCATCTGCCCTGGTCGGTCGACGATCTCTCCTGCCGAGAGCTTGAACATCTGCCTTGGGCGAGAGCCCCTTCAGGGCGAGAACTCTATAAGTATGTCTTAGGGCTAACCCAGGGCTAACCTGAGCCTAGCCCAATTCCTCAGTGGTGTCTCCGGGTCCCACCCAGCGAATATGGGGTTGTACACAATCCCCGCTCTTTTCGAGCTAGCCCTGCGCTCGACAAGACAAGTCCAACCCCCAAAATATTCGCTGGACACGTGCCCGCCTATCGAGGGAATCTTTTGGTGGGTCCCACTGCGGCTATAAATATGCACTGATGGACGTCCATACGCCCTGCCCTTAAAATACGGCTTTCCGACTGAGCTCTCGCCTCCGGGATTTTCGCGCGAGCACACCATGCATTCCAAGCGTGCTGCCAAACCGCTTCCGCAAGACCTCCAAGACCGGTTAGCCGCTGCCCAAGCGCGGGCCTTGGCTAACTGTGCGGCGGTGGCTCCATGGTTAGCGAAAAAGACTTCAACCGCCGGGCCTTCGGAGCCGAAGAAGAAGGAAAAGAAAAGGGCGAAGGCGGTCCGGCGGGACCTTTCTCGCGAGAACAGGGATCCTCCTCCCCCCACTCCCAATCCTGCCGGAGATTCTTCCCTACAGAAGGTGAGCCTTTCGCCCGTGCCTACCGAGCTAACTGTACATTAGATTCGATGATTAAAGTATGCTTTCGCAGGAGTCCGCTCCCGATAATGACGCCGAAATTCCGCCCAGCTCTTCGAACCTACCCGCTCATCCCCCCGAGGGCCAAACACGGGTCTCGGAAAGGATTCCTCCCGCCGAGACCGGAACGATAGGTACATTTTCCCTTGTCAATATTTCAACCAGACCCTTTCTTTTCTGAACCGTCTTCTCGCAGTGCCAGCTCCCGCCGACCCGGGTCTATCCACCCGGGAAGATGAGACGAGAACCGCTGACGTGCCTCCCGCGGTGGCCAATCCTCTCCTGCAGGCGGGGGGGGCGGCTTCTAAACCTTCCGCTACTCTCAAGGATGCTGATCGCCCCTTGAGAGAAGACCATTCCCCTCATGCTTCCGGCCAGGCCGGGATCATCGTGCGCGAGCCCTTCCGCCCGGGGCTGGGCAAGCCTCTTCACCTCCTTTACGGAACCAACGGAGGGGCCGGGCCTTCTCGTCCAACTTTGGCTGACGGTTCTCGCCCAGCCGCAGGTATGCGAAAACTTTGTCGGACTGTCGATCATCATGTCTTGACCAAAATTCTCGCGTGTTTCTTCCGCAGGTGATCCTGGCTTGGAAGTCAATGAGGAAGGAGAGGAAGAGGAAGAAGAAGACGAGGAAGAAGAGGATGAAGAGTCCCCCCTCCCTTCGTCCGGCGAGATAGAGGAAACCCTGAACAGTGCAGGGAGCGCGAAGGGGAGACGGAGGAAGATCTCGGCCATCCTGGCCAAGCTTGTCCGGCGAGACCGTGCCCATGCTGCCGCGGCGAAAGCGTTCCGCGAATCCGTGGAGCAAAGGCTGGAGGCTCTAGAGCGGGACTTCTTCTTGGGCGAGACTGATTGCCCGCGCGGGCCTTCCGCCGAGTCTTCGCCAGGGAGGTGCATCTCGCAGATCCGGGACTACGCCAGGCGGATCAACCTTGGGTGTACCACGCTATCGTCTTACTTCAACCCGTTGGCGCCCCCAAGGACTAGGCGGCGAGAACGGGGACGATGGAGCTGGAAACCCTACTAGCCTTCACGCTCTGAAACTTAATGTATCTCTTTTTTCTTCTCCCCTTCTCTTTTTCAATGTCTGTAATAAACATTATTATTAATTAAGTTTTTATCCAGCTTGCGCTAGCGAGAGTCTCGCTTCTACCCATGTCTCTCTTTTCCCTTTCCTTTTTATCGTTCTGCGGGGCTTTTTAGTCAAGGCGCTTACCCCGATCTAGGATGCTTGCGCTGATCTAGGAGGTTCGCGTTAACCCAGGAGGCTTGCGCCAGTCTAGGAGGCTTGCGCCGATCCAGGCAGTCGCGTCGAAACCCGAAGCGACCGTTGACCGCCGTCATCCTGAGGGGGAGAACCGAGGCGCCGTTAGCCCGGATTCTGACAGTTGTACTCCGCTGTCACTTTCTCTCTCCGCCGGATGAACTCATGATGACTTCGATTCCCTATAAATAGAGAAGCCCACCAACCGCATTTATTTCTCCGATCCGGAACCTCAGCCTTCCCTCCGCGCTCTCGCGTTCTTGCTTCCGCTTCGACTCCCCTACAGCTCTCGCTCTTACTCACGAACTAGCCATGCCTGGCGAGAGCAAGGGTCGCGCCCATTGCGCGGAAGCCTTCCAAATACATCTCTTCCCTTCCTGCAAGCTCACCCTCGACGAATACAACGTGATCGTCGACCGCTACGTTCCCGCCGGCTTCTCGGCGCGGAACCCGGGGAATCATGACAGGGTGAATACCCCCGGGGCGGGAGAGCTTGCCATCCCCCTCGAGCATTTCGAGGTGGGCTTCCGCCTCCCCCTGTGGCCGGAGGTTCGGTTAGCTCTCCGCTATTACGGGGTGGTGCCCGCCCAGCTAAACCCGAACTCTGTCGCGATCCTTATAGCATTCATATGCTATATGCGATCCGAGAGGATCGAGTTTAGTCTGCCCATCTTCCGGAAGCTATTCAACTTCCGTGCCAAGGGGGGGGTAGTTTTCTTCTCCGGGCAACAGCTCGAGGTTACCGGTCTCGCCAATAAGCACCACCATTGGGGCGAGAAGTTCGTTTACGTCAGCGGGGACTTCGGCAACGTCCCGCTTCAGCCCGTCCAGTATGAAGACGCTGCCTACAAGCCGCCCGCTCTGGGATCGCGCGAGAGCGCAATCCTGGAATTCTTCGGGACCAAGGAGTTCGACGTCCCCTATCTTCTGCGGGACGTCGACTCCCTCCCACTTGTTCAATCGGGCGAAGGTACGGTCTCGCCTCAGATTCCCTTTTTCTATCAAAGATTTTCTTGCGCTGAAGTGCTAAAGCGTTTTTACTTTGCAGGAGAGCGGGAGGTCCCTCTGCGCCAACCCTTCGCCGCAGGCCGGGGTGTCGAGGGTCTGGCAGCGAGAGGCCCCCTTGCGCTCGCGGAGGCTAGCGCCAGCGCCTGCCGAGAAGATCCAGTCCCTTCCCTGCCGCCAGCGGCCAAGAAGCGGAAGGCCACCCTTCCTCCTCTCCGCGCGTTGAAGAGGCCCAAGCCTTCTGCCGTCGACAAGGGGAAATCGTTGGCGGTCTCGCCCGTCCAACCTCCTCCTGAGGGCAGGTCCTTTGAAGCGATCCTTCAGAGGGCCAGTGAGATGGATGCCGCCGCCGCCGCCAAGAGCCGTGCCGAGGCTTCCGCCAGGAACACATCGGCCGTAGGCGAGGCTGGGGGAGAAGTGGTTGCCGCCGAGACCTCCGCCAACGTCCCGCCCCAGGAGGTGCCGAGAGGGCACCGGAACTTTGGTTTGGGCGTCAGGTACGCCGACTCGGAGGGGAAGCCCCAGATGGAATGGGACCCCAAGACAAACTCAATCAGGGTTTCGACCCTCCTTCCCCGATGGGCGGAGGGGGAAAATGTGACCGGCGAGGCCTTCTCGCTTGGGTATGGTCTATACAGCCGGGAAGATGCCAGCGTGTTCGACCAGACGCCTACCCGCCTTCTAGCCTTCGACGCCACTCGGGCCGTAATGCGCGGGTTCGAGCTTACACATATGTGTGCGCGTCGAAGCATCACCATTGACAAGAACTTCACTGATATGCGCAAGGCGAGGGAGGACGCGATAGCTCGCGCGCATGCCGCGGAAGAAGAACTCGCGAGAGCTCAACAGGAGCTCGCGGATGCCAAATTGGCGCTGTCTCTGCGCCCCGCGACCGAGGTAGGCGAGATCCTCCTGAACCCTTGTCCCCGTTTCCTCGAAGTTTCTACTGTGTAACGCGTCTAGACTAAAATCTTTTCCCTTTTGCAGGATTCCGCCCAAGTCAGGGAGCTTCGCGCAGAGCTGGCCAACGCGCGCTGCGAGAGCGTCCTCCTGAGGGAACAGCTCCGCGCAGAGCTGGCGAAGGTCCCGCCCCCGGAGCTAGATGAGAGGTTGCGGAGTCGCTACCTCTCGGAGTATGACGTCGATAAGCTGCTTCAAGCCAACGCTCAAGCGACCGTCAGGCTGACGCTCGAGACGCTGCGAGACGTCGAGCTGCTCCGGGAGGACGGCGCGACCATCGACGCTCGCCAACTTCTCCCTTGGCTTTACGACCCGGTTCCCAAACCCCCGGGCGCGCCGGACTCGCCGCTCTCAGATGTCCCGAGGTTCTCTACCGCTGTTGACGAGACGTCCGGGGAAGGCTCTGGCGATGATTCAAGCGAGAGCACCAGTGGGGACTATAGCGCGTCCCCCTGAGGTGTCTTTTATTTTGAATATCTTTTTGTAATGAGCGGGAACCTCCCTCTGTAATTAACTTCTTTATAAAGTAGTCTCATTTTCATTTTTCACTTCTCCTCTTTTTTTTTTATTATTATCCACGCGTGCTTTGAAAGTGTATTACTCTGGCGAATGACCTCCGCGCGAGCTTCCGCCGAGACCCTTAGTCTCTTTAGGGTGACCTTCCTTAGAGACCAGCTAGGCGGGAACCTCGCATCGTCGATTGAATCGTCTTGCCTGGGCTCGCCGGGAGCTTTCTTTTTGCGAGAGCCTCCTTTTGCCGAGACCTTTGCTGGCCGAGACCTCTGGGCCGGGATCCTCACTGGCCGAAACCTCCGGGCCGCGATCTGCCGAGACCTCCAAGCCAAGAATTTTACTGGCCGAGACCTCTGAGCCGAGACCCTTTAGGGATTTGCCCCCGGTCTAGGTCAGGGTCCTGCCTACATATTTTTCCCACCAATCAAACCCCTACCCCGCCGGCGAGCCGTTGGACCTGCTAGCTTATATGGACGCCTGCGCAGCGGGTCTACCGGGGTTTGAGCCGAGCTCGTCGTAACGTAGTAACCACCAATCAAGAACCAAGAATCAAAAGGTCAAGGACTCCACCTATCCCCCGCAGGCGAGCCTTCGGACCTGTCAGCTTGGTGGGAGCCTGCGCAGCGGGTCTGCCTGGGGCCGAGCCAAGCTCGGGGTGTCGTTGGAGTGGCTAAGAACAAAGTATCACAAGAGCCAACCTATCCCCCACAGGCGAGCCTTCGGACCTGCCAGCTAGATGAGAGCCTGCGCAGCGGGTCTACCTGGGGCCGAGCCGAGCTCGGGGTGTCGTTGAAGTGGCTAAGAACAAAGCATCACAAGAGCCAACCTATCCCCCACAGGCGAGCCTTCGGACCTGCCAGCTAGATGAGAGCCTGCGCAGCGGGTCTACCTGGGGCCGAGCCGAGCTCGGGGTGTCGTTGAAGTGGCTAAGAACAAAGTATCACAAGAGCCAACCTATCCCCCACAGGCGAGCCTTCGGACCTGCCAGCTAGATGAGAGCCTGCGCAGCGGGTCTACCTGGGGCCGAGCCGAGCTCGGGGTGTCGTTGAAGTGGCTAAGAACAAAGTATCACAAGAGCCAACCTATCCCCCACAGGCGAGCCTTCGGACCTGCCAGCTAGATGAGAGCCTGCGCAGCGGGTCTACCTGGGGCCGAGCCGAGCTCGGGGTGTCGTTGAAGTGGCTAAGAACAAAGTATCACAAGAGCCAACCTATCCCCCACAGGCGAGCCTTCGGACCTGCCAGCTAGATGAGAGCCTGCGCAGCGGGTCTACCTGGGGCCGAGCCGAGCTCGGGGTGTCGTTGAAGTGGCTAAGAACAAAGCATCACAAGAGCCAACTTATCCCCCACAGGCGAGCCTTCGGACCTGCCAGCTAGATGAGAGCCTGCGCAGCGGGTCTACCTGGGGCCGAGCCGAGCTCGGGGTGTCGTTGAAGTGGCTAAGAACAAAGTATCACAAGAGCCAACCTATCCCCCACAGGCGAGCCTTCGGACCTGCCAGCTAGATGAGAGCCTGCGCAGCGGGTCTACCTGGGGCCGAGCCGAGCTCGGGGTGTCGTTGAAGTGGCTAAGAACAAAGTATCACAAGAGCCAACCTATCCCCCACAGGCGAGCCTTCGGACCTGCCAGCTAGATGAGAGCCTGCGCAGCGGGTCTACCTGGGGCCGAGCCGAGCTCGGGGTGTTGATGAAGATAACCAAACCTCTCCCCCACAGGCGAGCTTTCGGACCTGCCAGCTAGATGAGAGCCTGCGCAGCGGGTCTACCTGGGGCCGAGCCGAGCTCGGGGTGTTGATGAAGATAACCAAACCTCTCCCCCACAGGCGAGCCTTCGGACCTGCCAGCTAGATGAGAGCCTGCGCAGCGGGTCTACCTGGGGCCGAGCCGAGCTCGGGGTGTTGATGAAGATAACCAAACCTCTCCCCCACAGGCGAGCCTTCGGACCTGCCAGCTAGATGAGAGCCTGCGCAGCGGGTCTACCTGGGGCCGAGCCGAGCTCGGGGTGTTGATGAAGATAACCAAACCTCTCCCCCACAGGCGAGCCTTCGGACCTGCCAGCTAGATGAGAGCCTGCGCAGCGGGTCTACCTGGGGCCGAGCCGAGCTCGGGGTGTTGATGAAGATAACCAAACCTCTCCCCCACAGGCGAGCCTTCGGACCTGCCAGCTAGATGAGAGCCTGCGCAGCGGGTCTACCTGGGGCCGAGCCGAGCTCGGGGTGTTGATGAAGATAACCAAACCTCTCCCCCACAGGCGAGCCTTCGGACCTGCCAGCTAGATGAGAGCCTGCGCAGCGGGTCTACCTGGGGCCGAGCCGAGCTCGGGGTGTTGATGAGGATTCCTTCAACCAGGCCTATTCTATCACTGAGATGAGGGATCATAGCCAGTTGAAACAAAAAGCATAAAGATTGCATACTTAGAGATAGTCAATATTCTGAAATAAACTTATTGAAAATGCAATAGTTATTTACAACATTACAATCCTTCTTTCCCCTTACGGGTAGAAGCGCTTCAGGTCATCACCACTCCAGGTGTGACTCAAGGTCCTTCCCTCCGCATCTTGGAGATAGTAGCCTCCGTTAACCAGAGCCTTCTCTACTATATAAGGCCCCTCCCAGCTAGGGTTGAGCTTACCAACAGCGGCCGACCTTCCTGCAGCATCGACCTTTTTCAGTACCAGATCCCCCTCGGTGAATTGCTTGACTCTGATGTGCTTATCGAAGTACCGAGCCATTCGCCGTTTTATTTCTTCTTGTCTGAGAGGCGCAACCCTTCCTCATTCTCCAACCTCCAAGCTTCGCTTCCCTCACCTGCGGCCGTGACCCTTGGGGACCGAACCTCGAACTCCACCGGGAGGACAGCCTCGCACCCATGAGAGAGCTTGAAGGGGGTCTCTCCTGTGGCCGTGTTCGGAGTTGTTCGCAAGGCCCACAGGACGGAAGGGAGCTGTTCCACCCAGTTACCCTTCAGGTTCTCCACCTTCTTTTTGAGCAAGTTGACAATGACCTTGTTCGCCGCCTCCACCTGGCCATTGCTCCGAGGATGATGGACAGAGGCGAACCTGAGATCGATCCCCAACTGGGTGCAGAAGCTGATGAATTCTTCACTGGCAAACTGAGGTCCATTGTCTGTCACTATCGCTTGGGGCAATCCGTGCCTGCAAATGATTTCCCCCAAACGAAGTTTCTGATGACCTGGGAGGTTACCTTGGCTAACGGCTTGATCTCCAGCCATTTGGAGAAGTAGTCAATCATCACTAGGAGGAACCTCCTTTGCCCGCTAGCTGGAGGGAAGGGTCCAACCAGGTCCATCCCCCAAATGGCGAAGGGCCATGGCGCCGTGATGCTTCGAAGTCTTTGGGCGGGCAAGAGCTGGAGAGGAGCATGTACTTGGCACTTCCGACACCTTCTTGCGAATTCAGCTGTATCCCTCCTTATGGTCCGCCAGAAATATCCCTGCCTTATCACCCTTGCTTCCAATGTCCTTCCCCCTGAATGGCTGCCGCACTCTCCAGAATGTACCTCTTCCAAGATCCTCGGGACTTCCTCTTCGGTTACGCATCTCGCGAGGAGCCCTGACAACATCTTCCGATGCAAGCTCCCTTCCAGCATCAGGTAATGAGCCGCCTTGTGCCTGAAGCTCTTTGCATCCTTGACTTCTTCCGACAGTTCTCCTGTGGTTAAGAAAGTCACCAATGGATCCATCCATGAGGACCGCCGATTCACCTCCATCAACTCCCCCTCTTCAATGGCTGGTCGGAATAGTTCGGTTAGGGTACCTCCTCCCCGAGGCCCGAACTTCGCCAGTCGATCAGCTGCCATGCTTTCCTCCCTGGGAACATGTTGAATAGAAAAAGAGCGGAAACATCCAATAATAGTTCTTACCTTTGATAGATATCTTGCGAGGGTAGGCTCCCGGGCCTCGAACTCGCCTCGGATCTGCGATGCTACCACCATTGAGTCGGTGAAGGCCTCCACATCCTGGATTTCCAGCTCCTTTGCCAAGCGGAGGCCAGCTATCACAGCCTCATACTCCGCTTGGTTATTGGTTACAGGGAAATGGAAGGTCACTGCTTGCTCTATGGTAACTCCCTGAGGACTTATCAACACCACACCTCCTCCCAGGGAGTGCCTTCCCGAGGCCCCGTCGACCACCATCTTCCACGCTTCTTGCGGCTTTGGTTCTTCAGCCTCCGCCTCGGTAACATAGTCCGCCAGGAAATCCGCTACGGCCTGGGCTTTGATAGAGAGCCTCGGGACGAAAGAGATGTCAAACTCGCTTAGCTCGATGGACCACTTGGCCAACCTTCCTGAGTGTTCCACCCCCTCCAAGACCTTGCGAAGGGTATGGTCGGTTATCACCCTAATCGAGTGTGCTTGAAAGTAAGGGCGAAGCTTCCTAGCTGAGATGACCAAAGCATATGCTAGCTTCTCCAGGATGGGGTATCGGAGCTCCGCCTTTTTTAAGATTCGGCTGACATAATAGACAGGTAACTGCTTCTTCCCCTCTTCCCTAACCAAGACGGAGCTCACCGCCTCTCCTCCCACTCCTAAATACAAGGCTAGGTCCTCCCCCTCCTTCGGGCTTTGAAGTAACGGAGCTTGGGAGAGTTGCCTCTTCAGCCCCTGAAAAGTCTCTTCACACTCGGCCGTCCATTCGAATGCTTGGTTGCCACGAAGTACTTTGAAGAAGGAGGAACATCTATCCCCTGACCGAGAGAGGAACCTGCTTAACCCGGCCAACTTCCCGGCCAAGCGCTGGACCTCCTTGGCGTCGCGAGGCGATTCTAGGTCTAGAATAGCCTTAACCTTATCGGGGTTGGGTTCCACCCCCGCGGGAGTCAAGAGGTGCCCGAGGAATTTGCCGCGACTAGCCCCGAAGACGCACTTCAAGGGGTTCAACCTCATCTTGAACTTCCGCAGGGTGGCGAACGTTTCCTCCAAGTCCCGCAAGTGGGAAACAACACACTTGCTCTTGACCATGAGGTCGTCCACGTAGACCTCCAGGTTCCTTCCCCTTTGATCTCGAAAGATTCGATCCATCATGCGTTGGTATGTTGCCCCTGCATTCTTCAATCCGAAGGGCATCATCTTATAGCTGAAGCATCCCTCTCTTGTGATAAAGGAAACATCCTTGACATCAGGAGGGTGCATCCGGATCTGGTGGTAACCTGAAAATGCATCTAAAAAACTCATAAGAGAAAAACCAACGGCTGAGTCAACCAGCGCGTCGATTCGAGGCAAGGGGTAGCAATCCTTGGGACATGATTTATTCAATAAGGAAAAATCAATACACATGCGCCATTTTCCTCCTCCCTTCTTTACCATTACCACGTTGGAGATCCAGCCTGGATACTGGATCTCTGAGATGAAGCCTGCGTCCAGGAGCTTTTTGACCTCCTCTCGGATGGGGGCTTCTAGCTTGGTGGCGATGGCCCTCATCTTTTGGCGTATGGGGCGGGCTCTGGGATCCAGGTTCAAGCGATGACAGGCCACGTCCGCGTCGATGCCCGGCATGTCTGCCGCGCTCCAAGCGAAGATGTCGACGTTGCTTTGGATGCAGGCTCGCATCCGCTCCTGATCCTCGAGGCTCAAGCCTCCGCTGATCCGAATCCTTTGCGCCTCCCCTGCTCTTGTAAGCACCTCCATCTCCACCACCTCTTCGGCCGGCTCCAGCCCCGATCGCTCCCAACTTACCCTTGCCTCTTCCTGCTCAAACTCGAGCTCTTCTCCCCCAACCTCATCAACTTCCATCGCCTCCTCCAGGCTCTCCTCCTGCCTCTGCTCTTCTTCATCCACCACTTCTATTGCCTCTTCTGGGCTGATCTCCCCCAACTCCTCTGCCTCCGCCATCTCCTCAGCAACCTCCATCGCCTCTCTCAGGCTTATCTCCTCTTCCTCAACTCCTTCCTGCTCAGCCATCTCCCTCTCCAACTCCTCTGCCTCCTCCATCCACGACACGGTGTTAACCGCCGTCACATAGCACTGCCTTGCCATCTTCGGATCCCCCCTGATCCTAACCTGCACCCCTCCATTATTGAACTTGAGGCATTGGTGGTACGAGGAGGGTACACAGCGAAAGGCGCTGATGAGGGGGCGCCCAAAGATGGCATTGTAACTGCTCGGGGCGTCCACGATTACGAACCGACAGTTCCGTGAGACGCCCCCAAGTCTCACATGCAAGCCTACTCCTCCTTCCACCTCTTTCCTTTCGCCGGAGAAGCCAAAAAGCGGTCCATCAGAAGCCAGGACCCTTTTTCCTTCCACCCTCATCTCATCGAAAGCCTTCTTGAAGATCACATTCACCGAGCTCCCGTTATCCACTAGTATCCGGGAGACGGTGTAGTTCTCCACCGCTGTCTGGATCACAAGCGCGTCGCAGAACGGGTCCTCGTAGTCTGGCATATCCGCGGACGAGAAAGTGATCTTCTCCTCTGGGGGGGGGAGCCTGGGAGGTCGAGGCGACCCCTCGGCGGAACATGGTTTGAAGGCTCCCCTTGCGGGTGGCCTCGATCCCCACCCCCCCGTGGATCACTCCGATCCCTCCTCGGGTCCCCACGTCAATCCTGTCTTCACATCTATCCTCCACCTCTTCCCGCTGTACTTCCACGATCCTTACGGGCGGATCCTGCCTTCCGGCCCCTCTGGCCCCTCTGATCTCCAGAAACTCTGGGCAGGTGGCCGTTGCGTGACCTTCCTCCTGATGGAAGTCGCAATAGGGCAACGCCACCCTGCCCCCTCTTCCTTCTCCTCCTCCCCTTCTTCCGGCTCCCCGAAATCTTCTACCTCTTCCCCTTCCCACCTCCATAGCCTCCTGCGGCGGTGGGAAATGACCCCTTGGTCCCTGTCGCCATCCTCCCTGCTCCAGCCTTCTGGGCTCCCGAAAGTTATCTCTTATCTGAAGTCCTCCCTGGCCCTGGGGGCGACCCTCCTGAGGCCTCCAACCCAGTCGGTTGTTTGGCTCCCTGGCCCCCCCATGCTGTTGCCCCTGCCCTCGGGGCTCTTCTCTTCTCCTATCTTCCCTCGGCTCCCTCTGCTCCCTCTGCTCTCTCTGCCTTCCCGCCACCGGCTCCTTCACGTCGTCCTCGGCCAGCCTGGCCAGCTTCCTCGCAAACGCCGGGTTTGCCCTCTCGAAGTCTATCTCCTTCGCCGCCCTCTCCATGAGCTCCTCAAAGGAGAGGGGGGGCACTCTCTTCAACTCCATGCTGAAAAACCCTGGCCTCAGCCCCAGGGTGAAGGCTAGCATCAGCGCATACCCCGGGACCTCCTGGACCAGGAGAACCTCCTCTTGGAACCGATCGACATAGCGACCCAACGTCTCCTCCGGCCCTTGCCTCACTGCAAACAGGCACTCAGCCTCCTTCTTCCTTTTCTTCGAAGTTGAGAATCTCAACAGAAAACCCCTCCGCAGATCCTCAAAGCTGTAGATGGAACTCGCCGGCAACTGGTGGAACCAGTCCCTGGCCTTTTCTTTCAGAGTGATGGCAAAAAGCCTACACTTGAAGGCATCCGACATTTGCCTGATGGACACCACGTCCTCGAACCATTGCACGTGCTGGACCGGGTCATCCTTCCCGGTGTAGTAGGTCATGTCCGGCTCCCGGAACCCCTCCGGCACTGGAGCCGAGACAATGAGCTCACTAAAGGGGGTCTCGCCCCCTGCCTGGCGAGAAGGCACGTCTCGCGACCTCGGTTGGCTGGACCGATCCGCGAGACCCTGCCCAGGGAAGAGCTCCCGCACCGTCGCCTCCTTCTCGCCCAGATCCGCCGGAAGCCCCTTCTCGAGACGCTGGCCTGGGAAAAGCTCCCGCGCGGCCACGTCTCTCTCGCCTGCCTCCACCGGGACCTCCTTCCCGGGGCGCTGCCCTGGAGCGTTCTCGCCTAGCAGCGGAACCACCTCCACCGGAACCTGCGGCGTCTCCCACTCGTTCCTTGCCGAGAAGGCCAAGTTGATCGTCTGCATGACCTCTCGCCTGAAGTCCTCAAACATTTTCCTCGTCGCCTCGTCCACCCGGGTGGGGGATCCTCCCGCGCCTGATCCTTCACCCTCGCCTCCTGCCATGGGACTTAACTCAAGATTTTCTTACACCGACTGCTTCCACGCTCACCGCACCAGAACTGTTGAAGCCAAAAATGACCTCAACAAATGTTCACGAACCAAAGTGCAGTCAATGCCTACTTCTCTCAAACCTCGACCCCTGACTGGCTGCTAAGGCCCTAACACAGACCCAAAGCCTCAGCTGGGAGGTCCCACCACACACCCGGAACATCTCTGAGAGCTTCCCCTCCAAAGCCAAATGCTGGGCTGGGAGCTCTTCAGAAGGCACTAGGGTTAGAGGAAAATGATCAACTTGCCTTCCAAAGAGCCCTTATGGGTCTTTTTATAGTCTTCCTTTGACCTAAAAATACTGAAATACCCCTGAGGGGTCTGCCAATAGCCAAATCCCGCTGTCATTCAAAGGGCATTTGGGTAATTTTACCTCGGGATAATACATTATAAAATAATCCTCTTTATGAGCGCCGGGCCCCACCACGTGGGCCCACTTGGCGAGAACCCTGGCCGAGAAGGCTCTCGCTGGACCCTCACCCGGGCCAACCTTGGCGAGACCCCCTTGCCAGGGAGGTTCGCGCCCTCCACGGTTTCGAAGAGCTCGCGACTGAGGGCCTTCTTGGGGCCTTCTCGCCTCCCCTGGGCGGGAGCTTCCGCGGTCAGGCCCTCTGCTTTGGTCGTTCGACGATCTCTCCTGCCGAGAGGTCGACCATCTGCCCTGGTCGGTCGACGATCTCTCCTGCCGAGAGCTTGAACATCTGCCTTGGGCGAGAGCCCCTTCAGGGCGAGAACTCTATAAGTATGTCTTAGGGCTAACCCAGGGCTAACCTGAGCCTAGCCCAATTCCTCAGTGGTGTCTCCGGGTCCCACCCAGCGAATATGGGGTTGTACAAAAACAACTTTAGAAACATAATCTGTTCGTGGGCGACGATATTAGTCCTGGAGGGCAGACATTCGGTAGGAAAAATATTCGGCACGCAAAATTCAAAATTAAAGAGCAAATTAATTAATACATTTCATAGAGCAAATTTTTTTATATTGGTCTTGGGGGCGACATTTGTTGTGGGGGCGACATTTGTCTTGGGTGTGACAATTGTCGTGGGTGCCACAATTGTCGTGGGTGCGACATTTGTTGTAGGGGGCAACATTTGTCGTGGAAGAGACATTTGTCGTGAGGCCGATGTATGTCGTGATGGAGACATTTGGCATGGGGGCGATATTGATTAGGTGTTGACATTGGACAGGGGGTCGACATTGGTCGGGCGGCAGATGAGGAAAGAACTCAAACAACAATGAATAAAAACAATGAGTACAAACTTACAAACAATAAATTGGAATTTTGGCACAACAATAAGCTGCAGATATAGATCAGCCAAAGACCAAGCTTGATAAGGACCAGACAGCTGTGATGGAAGAAACACAGTGGACCAGCAAAGCAGTTGAAAGTGGAGGAGGAGCTATCGAGGAAACGGCCGTGGGGGAAAATATCAATATCAACTTATGTACAATCAGTTTATAATTTGTGCAACACAGCAGGTACAACTCATTGAAAGAAATAAAACATATCATGGATTACCAAATATTACCTACCAAAAAGTTTGAGTGGATTCAAAAAAGAAAAAAAAAGATGTTGTATAGTTCATTCTGCCTAAGCATTGTCAGGTAAAGATTTTGACTAATCCCACCAAAAAGTTATGGATTTTGACACTTACAACAAAAGTTAAGGATTCCTTATGCATAGTAGAAAAAGTTTCATACAAATTTAGAACTAAAAAAATTAAACTAAAGAACACACTAAAACGATGGTTACTTTTACCACTAAACATAACTGAAAATTAAACTAAAACAAAACTAAAAATTAAACTAAGCAAAATAGATTTGGAGGGGTAAATACAACTGTTTTTGTAGGAGGAACAGTGCTGTTACTTTTGCCACTAACTTTACTGTCACTTTTGTCAAACAAAAAAATATTAATGTGTGATTAGAAACTGAAATTGGGGTTAAGAGTTTTTTGCTATTATTTATAGACCAATTTATAGAAATTAAAACAAAGAAACCATCAATAAAAATCAAAGCAAACAAAACTGAAAAGGGCTTAGACTTCCTGACTAAAACTCCAGTTCGTCAGAAGCAAACAAAATTTATTTATCATTGTGCAGTTAGAAACTGAAATCAAACTACAGGATTAATTGAAAGGAGATTTGGAGGGGAAAACACACATCAAACTGCAGGATTAAGCCTTCTTCCTGGGTAAAATTCTAGTTCGTCGGAATCAAACAAAAAATTTTACTCATATGATAAATTGAAAAGAGAGTTGGATGGGAAAACCCCACATCAAAGTAAACTGTCTGAAATCAGGCCAAAACACACAAACTAAACCAAACTTTTGAAAAAAATACACAGAACACAACTTTCTGAACACAGCTACTTTCAGAAAGAGCCCATAAACTTTCTGAACATAGCTACTTTCAGAAATAAGACTTTATTGGAATAGAGAATGCAGGAGTGGTCCTAATCGATCTTGGGCCTGATCGCCTTAGGTAAGGAGTAGCTTGTCGGATGTGTACAGTTGGTTGCAGAAAATGAACGACTTGAGCTTGAACGTCTCGGGTAGAAGAGCTAATCGATCCTGCCAATAGCCGGAGGAAATAAATAGAAAGGAGTAAATAAACAGAGGTAAAATATAAGCAAAAAATAGAAAGGAGCTTGCTGGTAAGGAGGAGCATGCCGGAAGGAGGTTGGAGGAGTTGCCGGAAGGAGGAGCTTGTCGGGAGGAAGAGCGTGTCGGAAAGAGGAGCTTGCCGGAAGGAGGAGCGATTCACGTCAAAATCGCGATGGAGGAGGAGTTGCTAATGTGAGGCACTGTAGAGGATAGTTGAGGCATGCTTTCTGCTGAGGTTATACAGGTTGTGGTGGCGTGTAATAGAGGAGAAAGCAAGGGTGGCAGTCGAGGAAGAGAGGAGGTAGCGTGCGGTGCGAGCAATGGTGGAAGAGAGGTGGCAGCGTGCAGGGAAGGACTTAGGAGAAAGCAGAGAGGAAAGTCTGACGGGAGAGCATGGGGATGCGGGAAAGCATGCTTGCAGGATTAGCTTTTTGCGGGAGAGCAGGGATGGCGTGATTTAATGAGGGCCAAAAGACCAAACAGCCGAAGGAATAACCAGTAATGTTGCTTTAATGAGGGCATTATAGTAAAAAAAGTTACACCATCCTGATCACTCTCGTTTTGATATTGTATTTATGAAATGACCAAAAAGTCTCTTCTTTTGCATTGAGGTAGAAGAAATGCGGGGGTAATATGGGATTTAAATGTTACACCATTGTCTTTGGAGGTCTTTGCTTATATAATAAAGATAGATATATATATATATATATATCTGAGAAACCATATCATCTAACGTCTCTAAAAATCAATTAAAAATCAGTTATTACAACCAAATATTACTTAAAGCAATTCTGATTTGATTCTCAAAATAATTCTCGTTCAGAAGATAAATCGACGTAGCGTCGAGTTCATATAGACGTAACATCGAATTCTGACTTCACTCTGTCAATTGAGTTCTATTATTGATGTTGCGTCGATTTCATATCAAAGTATGTGTTGACTTATCATATTTAGTTTCTTTGACTTGTTCTTAAAGTAACGTCGACTTTTAATCAAAGTTGCGTCAGCCTCTAGTCGAAGTTGCGTCGAGTTTTAGTCGAAGTTGCGTCGACTTCTAGTCGACGCATGTTAGCATTTCATTATTTTCCTCCTTAATCCAATGTGTCTTTCTCATATCCTTTATACGAACGACATCATAAAACTTCTAAGACCATATTACTCACTATACATCATGGGTAATAAACCTAGTATGTAAGATCACTTAAAATTATTTGTTAAGGTGAATTATAAGGATTTTTCTCAACAATCTCTCATATTTAACTTAACCAATTTTCCATAATTTCAAAATTGATTTTACAAATATAAAGCAATAAAAATACAAAAAATTGACTTTCATGAACAAGTACTGATCACAGATAAAAATTATAAAGGGCATACATATGAAGCAACTGAATATATGAGATTTTCATAAAGGTCTCTTAAAAATATCAACATAGTTTTCAAAAGTTATACATTCAGAATATATTTGTTCTAAGAAAGATTTTTTCTTTTCCTAGAGAATACATGTACGACCTTATTCATCTTTTTAGCAAACATATTTCGACACTCCTCTTGAGCTGTGACAGCAACATCCACAACTTCTCTGGCTATCATAAGTATATCAGCTAAATTCTCTTACGCTGTCTCCCCTTGAAATAATGTATCAGGATCCTGAACAACTTAATTATTATTCTGCTCTATCTCCTTCTGTGCTGAGGCAAACTGACGTTGAGCAACTTAACAAAGAGCCTCAAAAGTTAGTAAATCTTTAAAAAGAACTTCATCTTCATCTAAAAATTCCATGTACTGGTCTTTCTCAGACATCTCCCCATTCTGAACCTCATAAGTCAAGGAGGTTAAGAAAGATATTGTTACTTCTGTGGAAGTCAGTTTATTTTGAACATTCCTTATAGAAGTTTGAACCCCAGAAATCTGATTGAACATATTTTCAACTGAGGATTTACAATTTAAATCATGCTCATCTATAAGGGTAGTTAGTGAAGCAGTTGTCTGTTGTATTGCTTGAAGAATAATTTTATTAATGTCAAATGTCACAGGTGAAAATGCAGCAGCATGACTGTGTTCAGTAGGAGTAAAATGTTGATCATTGTGGTGTTGCATGTTTGTATCTGGAAGTTTAATATTGAGAGTTTGAACTAGATTTGACTCTTGAACTAAATCTTGTGATGGAAACACTGTTGTATTTGTTGGAATGACTGTTTCATCAGAACCATTGGGCAGAGGTGATGGTGGATGTGAAACGTCTTTCATTTTACCAGACTTTAGAATTTGTCTGATTTTCTTTGAAAAAAAGGCTATTGAAAGTCTTTTTTCAGGAGAAATGTTCATTCATTTTGATTTGCACAGAGTTGAATAGTGTTGTTTTAGTATATAATATCATATAAATATTTTCCTTATGGTTATACTTATGGCTTATAAGAAGCAAAACATATTTATCTCAGTCAAATCTCTTTCTTAGCACCAGAACAACCATCATATGTAGTTGTGCTTTTGGAACTGCATCATGTGCGGATATTTTACACATTAGGACTTTTCCGACTATATCAGCCAAAAACTCATATTCCTCAAAAAAATCTTTCTTCTTCAGATGAATTGGTCTGTCATTAGAAAAATTAAACTTTTGCAATGCTTCGTTTAGTTCACTATCTGAGAGTTCTGCTATATATTTCCCTGAAGGTAGATCAAATGTTGTATGAATAAGTTCCGCAGTTATAAGGACCTCTGACCCATTAATCTACTCATTCATTGTACCATCTTCATCAATTGTAACATAATTACTGAACTCAGTCAACTCCACAAAATATAGTAAACATCTTGTAGCAATCAGTTTGTTTAAACCAGCATCTGTAAATAATTGTAATACTCCTTTAAATGAATCTTTTGGTAAGCCTCTTACTAGATCACCTTTTGCAAGTTTTGTTATGGTCTTGTGATTGACATGACCAAGCCTCATGTGTCATAACTCATCACTGTCTACTTCAACATTAAATAAGCATAATTCATTGTTATATGAACTAAAATCAGCAACATATATATTGCATTTTCTAGAACCTATTCGCACAATATTACCCATTCTAAAATTTATTATTTGTCAAAGGTTATTAGTGAACACAACCTTGTATTCATCATCACACAATTGACTAATGCTAATCAACTTATGTTGAAGCCCTTCAACATAAGCTACTTTACCAAAGATGATATCTCCAATTTTGACCATACCATAATCTTTGGTCTGACCATAATTAGAATCATCAAACACTACATTGGAACCATTTTTGGCCTTGAAATTAACCAGTATTTTTTGCCCAGTCATATGTCTAGAGCATCCACAGTCCAAATACCACAACTGATTTGTGGAAGGACAACATTTTTCCTACACATGAGATTAAACATTAGTTGGAATCCAGGTTACATTGGACTCATTACTTTTTTTCCATTATAAGGAGTGACAAAGTATATGATGGTCTTTCATAATACCACTTGAGATAAAAGATCGTTGGTTCATTGTTGAAAGAGCTCCAGCTATTTTAACTTTCATAATACCACATCTGTTTCATTCTTTGAATTTACTCTTATTGTTATTAAAACTTGTTGCTTTTTCCAGATAGTCATTATGAACTATTTTATATGTACTTTTTTGCTTTAATAAAAGATACCGAATTTTTTCAAGTAGGTATATTATTATTTGCTGATATCCTGTGAGGATTTCCTCCCAATCCCAAATGATCAAACTTTTTCTTAATATTTTCAGTAATATTCCTTATTTGATGACTTTTCATTCAAGGAGTCTTCAAAGACTTTTGATTTTGATAATTCTATTTTTAATAAGGAGTTTTTTTTCAATTAACTTACTTACCTATTTCTTCAGGTTATCTATCTCAATTTTTAAAAGTTTATCATGTTCTATTTGTTCATTATCATCAAGACAATCTTTATATAGTTTCAATTTCTGGCTTAATAATTTAATTTTTTTTCCTGATTCTATTTTATCCATACAAAATTCTCTAAAGCATACTTTAAATTCATTTGAAAAAAATCTATATTATCAAAATAATCAAATACCTCATTTGTCACATGATCTGATTATGTCTTTAAAGTCATAAGACATGTTTATTTAGCAGAAGTTTCTTCTTCATTATCTGATGAAGAACTGGATTCAGAACTTGTATCAATCCAGGTTTCAGCAATAAAACTTTTCCCTTTTTTTCTTATCCTTTCTCTTCAGATATTTCTTTTTTTAATCTTTGGTACTTGATCTTTTCTTTTGTTGATCTGGACATTCAGGTGTTATATGTCCAAGCTTTATACATGAAAAACAGATTATCTCCTTATTATGAGTCTTATCAAACTTTTGTTTGCTCAAATTTCTATCTCTTCTCTTAGAGCTTTCTGACTTTATTCATCTTCTAAATCTCTTTTCCAGAAGATTAAACATCTCATGTTCTGAAACAGATGGTTCATTTTCAGTAACTTTAAAAGCAACCGATTTATCTCTAGATGTTAAGTCATTCTCCTTTACTACAGTTTCAGCTCTACTTTTTAGTAGTTGTTCATATGATTTCAACTTTCCTAGGAGAGTAACTGTTGTAATTTCTTTGTGAGACATTGCTTCTCTGATGGTCCAAATTCTAAAATCTCATGTACTTGGGAAGCACGTGAGTAATTTATCATTTATCTTAGTAAGAGATATCTTTATTCAATCCATTCAGCTCATTGATTATCATACTAAATCTGTCATACATTTCTGCTACAGATTCATCAGTTTTCTTTTGAAAAATCTTATAATGAGAAATTAAGAGTGATCTTCTATCCTTTCTTTCATCAAAACTGTCGTCTACAATTCTTGATAGTGATTATCATCTCTTTTGGTGACTGACAATCTGTAACTTTTTGAAACACATCATCAAACATAGTTGAGATTAGTATGTTCATAGCTTTTGTATCCCAATTTTTTATTCTTTTTTCATATTTGTTCATTCACTTCTTGGTACAGGTTCTGCAGTTGTATTTCCTTCTGCATGCTTCTTGTATAGCATTGGTGGTCCTGTCAAAATTGATTCAAATATACCTGCATCAATAGAGTTCATCTATATTCTAATTTTTGTTTTTCAGAGTGTAAACTTTTCGAGATTACAAACTGGTGGTCTAGTAGATGCAAACCTTTTGAATGTATTTGAATACATTTTTGAAAAAATATATAAAAATATACTGATGCAACTAAAATGATCTTTTAATCAAGGTGTTAACATTTTATTGATTAATCTCCTCTAGATTAACATATTAATGATCAACCTTCTTCTGATATCAATTGAAATGAGAGAACAGTTGTTAAATACCTTAGAGTTTTCTCTAGAGATGGGTGAATAGAGATTAAAATTTTATTTCAAATATTAAGAATAATTCACAGAATTTGCATATACATAAGTAATCAACCAGAAATAAGTGCAGATAAATAAAATCACAGCACAACAATAAGATAACACAGATAAATACCAATCACAGAAGACATAAAAATTATAGTGGTTCTCCAAAATTCGGGTACATCCACTCTTCTACTCCTTTGGTAGGAATTCGCTATTACAGTGTCTGAGTCTTTTGATCATGAGACTCTTAGAACCAAACACCAGATCTTTTGATAAGGAGATCTTAAACCAATATAATCTGAGTTTTTTCTCAAGAACACTCTCAGAACCTCTTACTGAATTCTTTGAAGAGAAATTCTCAAAACTCTATTCACAAACTGAGAATGATAATAAAATCAGAAAAAAATATTGAAGATCTGAGGATATAATGATCATCTTGATAAGTCCTCTCAATTGAATCCTGAGTACTGTATGACACTTAGTGAATCTGAAATCTTTAATTTGATAAATTTTTGATAAGATAATCACAAAGATTATAAGCCCTTAATTCAGATTTCTCTTTTATCTTCACTGAATCTGATGCAACAAATGATTTACCCTTGAGAAGAAGAACTGGTTCTCTACAGATTCAACAACAAAATGATCGACTGATTCAAGGAAGAACTTTGATGATTATCTTCCTGTCTTTCTCTGTCGAAAATCTATCCACCAAAAACACGATCTGATTGAAATTGAAATGATCAATCCAAAATATTCTTCTTATTGATTTGTCTCCTTGCTTCCTTTCTTCCTTTTTATTCATATGTATCTCTGTATATATATAGCTCAGAAATCATATCATCTAACGTCTCCAAGAATTAGTTATAACAATCAAATATTTCTTAAAGCAATTCTGATTTGATCCTAAAAAAATTCTCGTTCAGAAGATTAATCGACGTAGCGTCGAGTTCATATAGACGTAGCATCGAATTCTGACTCCATTCTGTCAATTGAGTTTCGTTATCGTTGTTGCGTCGATTTCATATCAGAGTATGCGTTGACTTATCATATTTAGTTTTTCTGACTTGTTCTTGAAGTAACGTCGACTTTTAATCAAAGCTGCGTCGACCTTTAGTTGAAGTTGCGTCGAGTTCTAATCGAAGTTGCGTCGACTTCTAGTCGACGCATGTTAGCATTTCATAACTTTATTCCTTCATCTAGTGTGTATTTCTCATGTCCTTTATACCAATGACATTTCAGTACTTCTAAGACCATATTATCCTCACTATACATCATGGGTAATAAACCTAGTATGTAAAATCACTTAAAATAATTTGTCAAGGTAAATCATAAGGGTTTTTCCCAACACACCATGACACCGCATCCACCACATCCAAGCCTCCACACGGCCGCATTTCGTGTTCGATCTACGAACCAGTGAACATCACCTTGGTGCAGACTCTCGCCAGATCCACAACGCAAGCACAAATCACCAATTGTTAACCTCTATCTATCCACCTCTCTTTCTTTCTTACTAATAAAATGTGGTGCCTCGCCAAATCTCATAGGATTTCAAAATCAGGGATGTAGCTTTCCTGTAAGTTCTCCGTTCTTTGCTTCTTCTTTCTTCATTAGGAGATACAAAGGATTTCACAAAAGGATTTCATTTTTATAATATGCAGATAGGATTTCTTCTTTAAAATATGCAAATAGGATTTCTTTTTGGATCGAACAGGTTTGCTCCATATCAAGTACTTTAGGGAGTGATTTTCTGGTTCTCTACATTATTGCTTTTCTTACCATTTTCCTCCTTGGATCCATGATATCCTTACACTTTAAGTTGAATATACCCCTAAGATACATTCCTACATCATTGTCACTTGTTCTAATCATTGTTATACTTTACCATTTTCCTCCTTGGACTGGAAAAAACATGGAACTTAGAGAAGATTTTTTCTTCCAATCATTGTTATTTGTTCCCAAATACTAGATGTTGATGACTCAATAAATACAGAACAGTAATCTTGGCTTCCTTAGGTTACAGATCCTAAATTGAGTTCCAACATAAGAAAAATCCCTCCTTCATTGTACTTCGCTCTGATTTTTTTAAGTTATTCAGAAAGAAAAAGGTTTATATTTGCTTGTCTCTTTCGGTAAAGCTAATTTTGTACAGGGTTTACACATTTCACAATTCACACTATTATTAAGACATTTCATACATGGTTTAGATATTTCACTAAACCTTTCAAATTAGACATTAAATGCTAGTGTTTATGGTTTAGACATTTCCGTAAAGATCAAAATAGATTTTGATAATTTCTTCTAAACAAAGTCCCGCGTATTTTTATATACACCTTTTTCTTTTCTGGGCAATGTAATTGCTGCTATTTAAGTGGGCTTAACGCGTGAATTTTCACATGACAATAGCAGGGATCATAACCTATTAATGAGGGGTAGAATCACAGGCAACATCTCAAAATTGGAATGGGAAAAAAAGGAATCAGTAAGTACCTTTAGAAACACTTTACTAAATGGTTGCATCTTCTCCAAAGGAAAACAGTCTTTCCATTCGGGCTATAATTGACTTAAAATCAAAACCTTTTCATTTATGTTAAGAATAATAGAATTGGGGACATAAATTAAAAATATTTTAACATTATTCATTGATTGGATGCATTAAATTTTCTCAAGCTTTTCTCCAGCTGCATGAGAAGGTAATTTTGATTTCAAAGCGCAGACTTCAAAGTGATTTGGAATTAAATATGCGGGTTGGGTTCATGATAATTCATAGGTAAGACTTATTCTATATGTTGTCTAATGAAAGATTTAGGAAATTTTTGTCAAATATATTCCTATAGTTCTTCTTTTAACTATGCATCGCAATTGGTTCGCAATCTTGAGTCCAAAATCTATGTATGGGTAGATGCAAATTGGAAATCCCAGTATTACTCACAATGTATTGTTGTGCATTAAAATTTTTTAATTTAATATATTGTAATCTTTTAAATGTTGTTTTTATAAGAACTGGTTGCAGTTTGCAAAAACTTCTGTTGCTGCAGTTTGCAAAAACTGCTGTTGCTGCAGTTTGCAAAAACAGTGGTTGCTACAGTTTGCAAAAACTGGCGTTACTGCAGTTTGTAGGACCTGCGCCCAGTTTCAAATGATGATTGGAACAATTCTTGACATATCTTTTCTTATGATGGAAGAGTTTTTTGGTGTCCTCTCTGATGGAAAAATAGAAAAGAAAAGAAAAGTGAAACGTGCAAGGTAAGTAGAAAACTTCTCATTTCTTCATTAGTCACTAATTTTCTCATACGAATGCAGGGAATACATGGGCTTATATAGAAATGAGATTGGGGATTACATTAAAACAGGAAATAAAAACTAGGTTTGCTGATTCTTCGAATTCCATGCGTTTGCTTCGTTTCTCTGGTGAGTAACTGCTTCATTAATCCTCCTCTTGATGCTTTAACTTCTGTGATGCTTTAATTGTTTCTGCATTAACATCTTCAACATCCCCCCTTAATGCTGAAACGAGTATACGACGGATTGCAAGGAAGGAATGTCTGGGCAATGGCTTGGTCATTATGTCTGCCAGCTGTTTGCTTGTTGGACAGTAGTTCAGCTCCACTTGATTTGTCTCAACCAGGTCCTTCAGAAAGTGATACTTCAGATCTATGTGTTTGGTTCGACTATGGAATATGGGATTTTTCCCAATCCCAATTGCAACAACGTTGTCACACCATATCCTGATTGGGGTGTCCTTCCACTGAGGTCTGAGATCCTTCATCAATCTTTGCAGCCAAATCCCTTCACAAGAAGCTGCGCAGGCGGCGACGTATTCTGTTTCTGCCGTCGAAAGTGCCACAATCTTCTGTTTTCTGGATGCCCAGGAGATGACCTTGCTGCCTATCATAAAAATGAAACCACTAGTACTCTTTCTATCCTCCTTATCTCCCCCCCAATCACTGTCTGTATAACCAGATAGCTCTGCATTTTCCTCTTTCTCGTACAGCAGGCCTAGATGCTTTGTGCCCTTCAAATATCGGAGAACTCTCTTGGCTGTGATGAGATCATCTGAGCTGGGATTGGATAAATGCCGGGAAAGAATGCTGACTGCATTTTCCAAATCAGGTCTCGTATTGGTGAGGTAAATGAGAGATCCTATAAGGCTTCTATAGTCTTCTTCTGAAATGCCTTTCTGTGGTAATGGGGCAACAACTGATGATGTTGAGTTTCTTGCCATGGGAGTTGAGACAGGATTGGACTCAGTCAGGCCAAACTTATCCAGTAATTTATTTACATAAGCTTCTTGGTTAATGAAAATCATTCCTGGTTCTTGCCTTACTTGAAACCAAGGAAGTATTTCATTAGCCCCAAATCACTCATTTCATATTCCTCTTTCATAATCTTCTTGAAATTGTTTATAATCACAGGTGTGGATCCTATGAAAATCAAATCATCTACATATAAACACAGGAGGAGGTAATGGCCGTTGGGATATACCTTGGTATAGAGTGAAGGATCATTTTTGCTTTTGTTGAAACCGTTTGCACACAGATATGCATCAATCTTGTGGTTCCAAGCCCTTGGTGCCTTCTTTAGGCCATAGAGAGCTTTGTTCAGTCTATACACCTTCTCCTCTTCTCCTCTTCTTACGAACCCTTCTGGTTGGCTGACATATACTTCTTCCTCTATGCTCCCATTTAAAAACGCAGACTTTACATCTAACTGGTGCACCATTTGGCCATCCTGAGCAGCAACAGCAAGGAGAGCTCTAATCGTCTCCATTCGAACCACTGGGGCAAATGTCTCTGTGTAGTCGATTCCATGCTGTTGGGAGTACCCTTTGGCAACTATTCTTGCCTTGTACTTGGCCACTTTTCCCTCTTCATCTTGTTTTATTTTGTATACCCACTTGAGGTGGATAATTTTCTTATGTTCTGGTCTTGTAACCAGCTCCCAAGTGTTGTTTTTCTCTACCATCTCTAACTCTTTCTCCATTGCTTTTACCCAGTTAGGATCCTTGGCAGAAGCTGTGTATGACTCTGGTTCTTCATTCACAAGAGAAGAAACATTAGCATATTGATAAATTTCAGATAGAGACTTGTACCTCTGGGGAAATGATGAGTCCTCCTCCTCCTCCATGTCAGCCTCACTGGCTGTATCATCAGCAGCAGGAAGGGATGACTGAACATCAGTAACCGCCTCTGCAGTGGGAAAATCTTCGACTGAGTTGGATGGCTGCTCATCAGCAGCAACCACTTCAGGTGGAGTGGAGTGATGTGCCTGATCCCAGTTCCAGGTGTTGCTTTCATCAAATACAACATCTCGTGAGATGCTTAATTGTTGTGTTTCTGGGTTGTAAATTCTGTAGGCCTTTGAATGTTGACTATACCCAAGAAAAACTCCTTTCTCTGCCCTCATTTCTAACTTATTTCTCTTCTCCTTTGGGATGTGCTTATAGGCCACACAGCCAAATGTTCTCAAGTGATGAACATTTGGCTTCTTCCCTTTCAAGAGTTCATAGGGTGTGGCAGATTCAATACTCTTTGTGGGACTTCGATTAAGCAGATATATGGCTGTGTGAACAGCTTCTGCCCATAGATTCTGTGGAAGCTTGAAATGTTGGAGCATAGCCCTCATCCTTTCTGCAATACTTCTGTTCTTCCTTTCTACCAAACCATTTTGCTCAGGAGTTTGTGGAGATGTGAGCTCCCGGGAAATGTCAGAGTCCCTGCAGAAGTTCATGAAATCTGTCCCTGTAAATTCTCCTCCACGATCTGTCCTGAGCCTCTTTATTCTCCTCCCAGTTTCTGTTTCAGCTAGAGTTTTGAATTCCTTGAACTTGGGAATGCCTCCGACTTCTGTTCAAGAAAAAATACCCAGGCATATCTGGAATAATCATCAATAACACACATGTAATACCTCATTCCTCAAAGAGATGGAGTGGGAGCATGTCCCCACAAGTCTGCGTGCACTAGCTCCAGTGGCTCCTTTGCTCTCCAGTTTGGTGAAGTTGGAAAGGGTAATCCAGTGTGCACTCTTCACAGATTGTGTTGTCTTCTTTGATTTCTGGCAGACCAAGCACCATGTATTTTTGTTTTAGTAGGCACATGCTCTTGTGGCTGAGGTGACCCAACCTATTATGCCACAAGTCTGTATTGATTTTACAGTTAAGAGCGTGCTCCTGTGGTGACTCAAGGCTCAAGGGAAACAACCTATTTCCTGTCATTCTTATAGATGCAATGCATATGCTCTTCTCCTGTTGCCAAATATGGCAATGGAGACCTTCAAAGGTTATTGTATATCCATTACTCATGAGTTGTCCTACACTCAATAAGCTTTGAGTGAGGAGAGGTACATAGTGAACCCCTTCAATGTGTCTAATGTGCCCATCCTTGGATTTAACCGCCACAACACCAGTACCCTCTATTGGTAACTTCTTCCCATCCCCAAGTATTACATGAGTTTTAGTGGTGTTGGCAATTGAGACAAAGGCTTGTTTACAAGACGACATATGGTTGGAGCACCCACTATCTATGAACCATGTCTCCTGAATGTTATTTTCAACCTCATCATTAATTCCTGTTATCAAAAGTTTTTCTGTGGTGTTTATAAACTTGGCTTCCTCCTTCTTTTCTTCTTTATCTCTGGACCAACAGTCCTTCTGCATATGCATAGGCTTTTTACACCTTCTACACTTGTAAAAACAATCCACAGCATTGTGATTATTTCTTTTACAAAGTGTGCATAACAGTTGGGAGGTTTGGGGATGTCTAAAATCAGTGTTTCTAAACTCATTTGCCCTTGTTTCATTATTTCTCCCTCTGCCTCTACCTCTGAGATTGGTTCTGGAATTCTTTTGGAAAGGTCTTTCTGTGGAGGATATTTTTGTTTTGGTTTGAAATGCCTGCTCAAGCTCACCACTGGATCTTTTTAACCTCTCCTCATGGGCTTGAAGAGAGCCCATTAGCTCAGGGATTGAGAGGGTCTTAAGATTCTTAGTTTCTTCTATGGTTGTTACTATGGGATCAAATTTGGAAGGGAGGCATCTTAATATTTTTGGAGCAATAAGCTTATCTTTGAGTTTATCTCCTAAACTCCTGATTTGGTTTACAATTGTCATGATTCGAGACACAAAATCCTTTACTTATTCTGTAAGACCCCCCTCCCGGAACACAACACACGGCACGAGGGGAGTCTTATGCCCGAAATAGCCGCCTTGCGGTAGCACTAACACACGGGTTAGCCTTTACCACAAGACGCCTATTCCGCCGGTTACAATCCATATCACAACAATTATGCCAACCCAACCATAACAGAAAAGTAAAAGCAAAAGCAGTTCAGTTCACAGCTAAGTTTAAGTCCAAAAGTAGCGGAAGATAACAAGCACAACAGGCTTGTACAAAAGAACAAGAGTCTAGAAATGTTTTGCCCAAACGGCTACATGAAAACACTCACGACTGTCACTGACGGTGCCGATGGCACCACCACCTCAGGTCCTATCGTCCGGGCCTGGCTGTCCTGCTGCATAGTCCGTCGCTGCTCTACCTGCGGGGTTTCCTCCTAAAAAGGAAGACGTAGCAACCGTTAGTCATAAGACTAAGTGGCTTCACATCCGCTCCCCCGGCGACTCCTCGGCACCGGGCGGAGAAAGGAACAAGGTACAATATGTATATATATAAGCAAGTAAACAAGCAGGTGACTGTAAATATAGTGGAGTATAAACTACGCTACACAACTAGCAGTTCTACAAATATCTATATATATGACAGCAGATATAAGTAATCAGAATAGTAACTCAACTTATAAGAGTGCCCATACAAACTTATAAGTTAAGGATCGGGTTAACAGTAAAGTAACTCATCGTATAGGAGTGCCCATACAAACTTATACGATGAGGATCTTGTGTATGCAATGAATGACATGATATGAATGTTATGCTATGACCGAATCATGCGCACGCACATGCAAGTTGCTATGTCGACACAGACTTGAAGTTCCCACTTTTCGAGCAGGTAGCTAACCTCTCAGGCGTCGTCCGTCGTGGCCAGACGGCGACAGTGGAGCGGGCGTCTCCACTACTAGGTGGTATCACACTACCTATCCTAGGCCCCCGTACGCCTCAACGCTAAGAACACAACAGCGGAGCTCACATGCGTACTACGGCTCAGAAGGGGTCTTGGGTAAATGTGCACCAAGAACACAGCCCAACCTGGCCTTTGATTTCGAACCGGATGGAACCTCGGAAACGCACGAGGTGCAAGCCCAACCGTTCTCATGGCGCGGAGGAGATCTCGGTTTATGGACACCAAGTATCTAACCCTACCGCCCAAGGTCTACCCATTGGCTCCCATCGGTGTGACGACTGGCGAACCCGTAGACCTGCCACAGTCATTATCTCAATATCGCGACACGATGAATCGTCGCACATTACATGCCCCCAAACAACTCACTCGATGCTACCCGTAGGGAGACTTCAACTCTAAGCATCGGTTGTTAATAAACCCCTTGGGCTCGGATTACGGTTACAAAATACTCCTCACATAGTGTTCATCATGTTCACGCCCACCTATTCAATAAATTCACCTCAACACTACGCACAATAGATATGTTCAACACCAAATTGTATAAATATATCCTATACCAATCTCAACTCCTAATATCTAGCCTTCCCATCCAATCCATTTCTCTACCAATACATGGTTATAACTTATTACACAACCAAATGAGTAACCATGCTAAATTATAGTAACAACAACATTATAGATATATGGGAGCAAGACACAAATGAGCAAATCACAACCATTGCAAGAGTGCTAGCATTATAAAATAACAAGTGCATTAACATAGGATAGCCTGATACTAAAACTGGGATTCTCGGAGCTACAGGAATCCGATCACAATGCACAACCCCTCGTTGGAAAGGTATTCGCGAGGGCTACGACTTTCGTGTTGAGTCGATCGCCCAGATCTGGCCGCAACATACCAGAAATTCAACTCGAATACGTACAGGAAACAGCTTCCTGTACAGGAATTCTCCCGAACGCAGCGGACTCGAACCAGCTTTCCCGTGGCTACAGGTATCGCATGGAAACGAGCAACCACTCGTTGGAAAGGTAATTTCAAGGGCTACAACTTTTGTGTTGAGTCGTTCACCCAGATCTGGCCAGAACACCCCCGAAATTGGCCACGAAGGTCGCCGCGTGCAGAAATCAGATTTCTGCACGCATCTTAAGGCGAGATGGACGGCATCCGTTCATCTTCTTCCTTGCAACGACCTCGCATAAACTTCTCCAGAAATCACACCCAACCTTATTTCTCCTTTCAAAGCCAAACCCTCAACGAAAACCCCTCTCATCTCCACTTTGAATGATGAGAAGGTTGAGGGAGACTAAGCCTAGAAAACCTAGGCATGGCTTATCCTAAGAACTCTCCTCCTCACCATCAAGACTCTATGGAGTCGATGTCTCTCCTAAAATAACTATAGATCTAGCACCAAGGGAGAGGGGAGGAAGCTCACCTCAAGTCCAGCGGTACCACCATGGCCGGCCATGAGCCTCGCACTCCTTCGCGGCGGCATTGTTTTTCCCTTGACGGCGGCGGCGTTTTGATTCCTCCAAGGATGACTCCGGCAAGCTCCTTCCTCCTCCTCCAGCCAAGAACTCTCTCAGAAATTTCGGGGCAGAAGAAAGGGGAATGAATGCTAGGGTTTCACAACTTTTTTCTTTTTATACACCGCAGACACGGGTAGGCACACGGCCGTGTTCCTACCCGTGTGCAGGTGACACGGCCGTGTTGCCTGCCGTGTTTAGGGCCGTGTTCATCCCCGGGAGATGTTTCTGCCGTGCTGGGGTTGCGGCACACGGGTAGAGACACGGCCGTGTCTCGACCCGTGTCCTTAGCACACGGGTAGGGACACGCCCGTGTCCCAATACCCGTGTATCTCTCTGACTGGAACTTAATATTGGCATGAGGCACACGGGTATGGACACGGCCGTGTCCATACCCGTGTCGGCCAAAATCACCGTTTTGCCTTGTTTTCCTCATTTCCCATACGTTCGCACCCGTTCACCCACACCCCCATTGGGCTCACCACAGCCCCCTTGACTCAAATACGCAATCAAGGGGCCTAGCGCGAATTGGGACGTTACATATTCAGTTTCTCTCATGGCTATGTTTTCTCATAACTTCCATTGATGTTGGAGCTTGATGGTTATTACCTTTGCCGAGCCTTGGAACTCATTGAATAGAGTGTCCCATGCTTCTTTGGATGATGTTGCCCCCATGATGCGTGGGTAGATGTCCTTACCTACACCTTGATGCAATATTAGGAGAGCCTTTGCATCTTGCTTGGCTTCTTCCGCCATTGCCTTGAGTGCAGCTGCATCTGGTTCTTGCTCCTTGCCTTTGGATGATTGTGCTATCTGTTTTTCTTTCCCATTTTGCACCAGCTGTCATAGCCCCTAAAATTGGAACAGCAGCCTTATGTGGGTGGCCCAAAAATCATAGTGCTCCCCCTCAAAGATGGGAGTACCCGTTTGGGTGTATTGAAACATATGGGCAGAAATAGAAACAGCCATATGATGAGTAGGAGTGGATGACGAAATGAAGTCTTACTTCAAATGCTCAGATCATCCTCCACCTGATGGCTCATCAATATAAATCACACAAATGTCGCTCTGATACCACTGATGGAAAAATAGAAAAGAAAAGAAAAGTGAAACGTGCAAGGTAAGTAGAAAACTTCTCATTTCTTCATTAGTTATTAATTTTCTCATACGAATGCAGGGAATACATGGGCTTATATAGAAATGAGATTGGGGATTACATTAAAACAGGAAATAAAAACTAGGTTTGCTGATTCATTGAATTCCATGCGTTTGCTTCGTTTCTCTGGTGAGTAACTGCTTCATTAATCCTCCTCTTGATGCTTTGACTTCTGTGATGCTTTAATTGTTTCTGCATTAACATCTTCAACACTCTCTACATAAGGCAATCTTTTTCTCATCTGTTTGTTTGATCACTCCGTGAATTTCATGTTTCTTTGTATTTTACCCTATGTTTTACAATAAAAATAGAAATCACTTATGTCTTTAACTTTTTCTTGGCGGAAGTGATTAGAGTAAAAGTATTTTGTAACGGACCCATGGTGGGAGATTACGTACAAGCGCCGCACATCGGTGCGCACGGCTTAGTTTCTGCATTTTATGTTTTTGTATTTTATCTTTAATTCGGCACTTGTATTTTTAATTTGAACCTTAGTTGTGTTTGGGGCTCCAACCGGTTAAGGGGTCTGACCGGTTGCGAGCCCTTGCGGCCGTGTGTGTGCGGCCGCGAGGTGCGGTAGCAGGCCGGCCGCGGGCCCTTGCAGCCACGTGTGTGCAGCTGTGGGGCGCGGCGGAGGACGACCCGAGTGGCCGGCCGCAGGCCCTGGCGGCCGCGGGAGAGCAACCGCACGGCATGGCGGCGGCCCGCCGGGAGGCCGGCCGCAGGCCCTTGCGGACGCGTGTGTGCGGTCGTGAGGTACGGCGGCGGCTGGCCGGGAGGCCGGCCGCGGGGTGCGATGGCGGAGGTCGGGTAGGCGGCCGCGAAGGGGCTCACGACCGCGGGGCTGAGCGGACGAAGGGCGGCCAGAGGAATGCGAGGCGGTTCTGCACCGCGCGCGGCGATTCAAGGTGGTTCTATCATGGAATTAGTGGGATTGACTTTGATCAACCCCACTTAGTCCTAAACTAGGTTAGTGGGGGATGCGGGGATTTTGATTATTTGTAGCCCGGAATTCCTATAAATTGATGGTGTCCCAATCAAAGCTTAACCTATAGTTTTTTTATAGGATCAATGTGTTCAAGCCACTTCAACTTTAACAATATCATGCTTCCTAAGGATTAGCAATTTTCATAGAACATGACTGTCGTTCTAAATACATTTTTTCAAGGATGTTACAGGAATCTAAATGAAAAAGAAAATGGTTATCAATCACAAATACTTGTCTGTAAATACTCTGTTACTTAGATGCAGTTGCATGTTCTTTTTTTTTCCATTTACCTCTTTTTGATCCATAAAACAGCTCATGCTGCAACTTAAATGTTCATGAAAACATAATTCGCAGTTTAATGTTGAGTTTCTAATGAACTGAAAGCAGCTCTTTTGGGAAACACTAGAGATTGCTTGTATTTTGAAATCAAACCTGCTGCAATTGGCTCATTTCTTTCCTCCTCCGATTGAGCTGCTCGGCGGGAAATGGAGGGTTTCTTCTCTTCAACCTTGGATTTAATGAAGACTGTGTGTTTCTTTGTCCGCAGATTTTGTGAGACCTGAAACCTAAGAGTCGCTGTCGGGAGAGGGGCTAGGGCAACATTAATGGCCATTCTCTCGCTCGCTCGACGAACCTCCTGGAATTTGCTTTTTTAGAACATTGAGGCCCCTTCCAACGAAAGAGATTACTTCAGCACCACAAGCCTGAATTTTAAATGACATCTCGTACATTCGAATGACACGTGTCCGGCTGAATTCTCAGCATGTTCACCGGTAAACAAACAAACAGATTTTCTTTAGATTACTCAAATCCATGGGGGCAGACCTAACCAAAGCTCCGTTTGTATTAACTATTGCTGATGGAGAAGACGTTGATGCACATGTTTGAATAAATAGCTGTTTTGAGAAAAATAAAGTTTGCTGTTTGGAAAAACAGTACATAAAAACTGTTGGTTAAAAATTCAGTTTTGAAATAAAAAATGGATTAATGCAACTGTTTGTGCTGAAGAAGATACACGAGATCATCAAAAGATTGAAAACCTTGGAAATCTAAGCTGCAAACAATAGAGTAGAGATCAGTAGATGCCTCAAACTGTAATCCAATGAGAATACCTACTCGAGAACGACGGGAAGGAAACCGTGATGGTCTCCAAACGCTAGACATCATGTGAGGGGAACTATGGTTTTCAGGAAAATAGAATGTGCTCTGATAAAACTCATAAAATGCAATCAAGATTCTGTTTGGGACATCTTATGCTGATGGATAATCTCTATTCAAATTTACAGTTGGTTAGTTGTGCAGCTAATAGAAAATCATTTATTTAAAAATTGTTGATAAGCTGTTATTGCATAACTATTCGAGTACAGCTTATGGCTTCTCATAAGCGTTTGTCTTTTAAAAAAATCTCTAAATTGATTTTTTTCGTTCGGACGTAATTTTTTCATTGGGGTGAATTTTTTGCCCGAACGCAATTTTTTTGTCCATGAGCGATTTTTTCGCCCTGATGTATTTTTTTGCCTGAGCGCATTTTTTCGCCCGGGCGCGATTTTTACGCACGGACTCATTTTTTCGTCTGGGCGCGATATTTTTGTCAGGCCGCGATTTTTTCTCCTGGGAGGGATATTTTCACCCGGGCAGGGTTTTTTCTTCCGGGCCGATTTTTTCGCCCGCCCCCAATTTTTTAGCCCGAGCATGATTTTTTCGCCAGGACCCGATGTTTTCGCAAGATCCGCGTTTTTTTTGTTCATACGTATTTTTTCGTCTCTAGGCAAAAATCTTGTTCGAGCAAAAAAATCGTGTCGGGCAAAAAATTCACTACCGGAATAAAAATTCACTCTCGGGCTAAAAAATCGGGTCCATACGGCATAATTGCGCCCGGGCAAAAAAATCGCATCAAGGCGAAAAAAACACACACAGGCAAAAAAATCGCGTCCGAGCAAAAAAAAACTCACCCGGGCTAGTGAAAAAATCGTGCCCGAGCGAAAAAAAAACTCGCCCAGGCGAACGAAAAAACCGCGTCCAAGCAAAAAATGCTTTTACAACCCGCATTTTCTCAATATTTACTATATTGTCAGAGTAAGAGAAAATACGCGTCGTGATGACACGTCGTGCAGGGGACAACTGCGGATGCTCAGACAAAGACCTCCTCCTGTTATCTTTCGTAAAAGTCATATATTGTTATGATAAAATATAGATTAAGTTTTAAGTTTTAGATGACCTTGTTCCTCAGTTCAGCAGATCAACTAGTCCACAAGTAAGAAAAAAATAAACATGTACACAGCGGAAAATACTCTATTTAATTCATTTATTGCCCTACATGAGCATGAAGATTCAATAGACAACTAATGAAATGCACACTTTTAGGTTTAGTATATGTACGAAAAGTGCTTTTACATTCTTTAAATTAGGGTGATGTTAGGTTTAAAGGGATGTCATGAAAATACGTAAAAATGTAGGTCTTTTACACCTTGAAAATAACTAACAAGCATTCTAACATAAAACATTTTTAGAGAACAAGTAGATAAACCAATCAGCAAGTATAGCATAAAACCAGCATTTACTTTATCATCCACTAACAAATCACTGTGGGTGCCAACAACCTGACACGAACCCATATGATCAAAATAAAAATCTGGACAAGAAAGAAAACAACAACTACCTCACGACGGTGAGGGAAGAACCACAGCTATTAACTCCAAGTCTGAAATCACCAACCCTAACTGCTCAGGCCGCAACTACTCCGAGCCCAGGACATTCAAAAGAAAGAACGTATCAGAAAGAATATACAAATGACAGCAAAAGACCGAAATCAAATAGTCAAATGAATTTAGAGGATTACCAACCCAAATTAGATTAGCCGAAAGGAAAAAATAGCATAGTATTAAAGGTCACATAATCAATAAGCATAAGAAAAACCTCATGGGGTTAGATATATCTAGAACTTGCAACAAGTGCGATAAAATCCTTGCTTCAGTAATCATATATAAGTATATATATATATATATATATATATATATATATATATATATATATATATATATATATATATATATATATATATATATATATATATATATATATATATATATATATATATATAAAAAGAGAGACTGATCAGCCCAAAAAACGTGAATCATTAACACCGACAAAAAATGGTACTACGGCGGCGGTCATTTATCTAGCACAAACCATCAGACCAAACATCTCAAAAAGGCACTGTGGCGGTGGTCATCTATCCAACACAAACCAATAGCCCATAAAAACCCACCAGGTGTAATGGTTCATAAAACAGGCACTGTGGCAGTGGTACATTCCACTAAACTCACAGTCTTAAATAATGCATAGTATAATATCATAAATAGTATAAATGACTAAACAAGTTGTAATGTTAATCTTATGGAGAAAAAAATCATAAAATAAACTTACCACTCGTCGAGTTTCACATTAACCTCACGAGATCACTTGACGAATTTCAATTAACTTCACGAGATCACTCGACGAATTTCAATTAACTTCATGAGATCACTCGACGAATTGCACTTAACTTCACGAGATCACTCGACGAATTTCAATTAACTTCACGAGATCACTCGACAAATTTCACTTAACTTCACGAGATCACTCGATGAATTTCATTTAACTTCACGAGATCACTCGACGAATTTCACTTAACTTCACGAGATCACTCGATGAATTTTACTTAACTTCACGAGATCACTCGACGAATTTCACTTAACTTCACGAGATCACTCGACGAATTTCACTTAACTTCATGAGATCACTCGATGAATTTCACTTAACTTCACGAGATCTCTTGATGAATTTCATTTAACTTGAAAGTGAGGGATAGATCTACTTTACACTAGAGGGGGGTGAATAGTGTATTTTAAAAACTTTAATTTATTTTTATAGCGGATTTAAAGTAGGTGATATATATATATAAAGTAAAAATCACAGCACACAAATATAATGAATAACAATCACATACGACACAAGGAAATTTATAGTGGTTCCCCAATAAATCTAGGTACGTCCACTCTTCTACCACCCTTGTAGGAATCCACTACAGGTTTTTGATCAGGTGCCCTGCCAGCATAAGATCAATTTTTTCTAAGCGAGATCTAGCAACCCTTTGAGTTTTTGATCAGGAGACTTAGAAACCAAAAGATAACTTTTGAAGGAAGTTAAAAACCCTGTACACAGTTTATGAAAATAAACAAATAGTGATGATGCCTTCTCTGTCAAGAATCTCTGAGAAGACTAGTGGATGTTGAAGCAGAAAGCTCCCTCTAATTTGAGTAGAGTTTATGATCAGGAGAGGGAGTCCTTTCTTCAGGGTGTAGGCCTTCTTATATCTCAGAGATGAAGACTTTGCACAAGCAGAGATTTAAGATCTAATTCTGTAATAATGTATGTTGATCTGCAAGTCTCTAAGTCAGTATATCTAAGTCTGTAAATCTAAATGAGTAACCTTGAGGCAGCAATCTTCTAAACATATTTATAGAATGCTGAGAAGAATTCAAACATTTGAATTAATCGATTCTGAAATGTCTGAGAATGGTAATTGCCTTGGAAATTGATTAGCTTAATAACTCTGTGATAAATCCATATTTAATTATGCCTCTAAATGGCTATATTCGTTGGAATATTTGGCATTAAATATCAGAGTCATAGCTGTCTATAATTAAGCCTTTAAATTATTCTGCCTTGAGAATATAATCAGCCTGAAATAAACCTGAAACTGTTCTGCCTTCTGTAAATAAAACTGACTGAAGCACTATAAAGAATTAATCGAACTCAGCAAGAATTTCGTCGACCTGAGCCTGGAGTTCGTCGAGCTAAATCTTCTTATTTGTCGACCTGAGCTCAGAGTTCATCGAGGTGAGCTTGACTTTCGTCGAGCTGAGTTTCTAAGTAGAGATCGGAGTTCGTTGACTGGAGCTCAAAGTTTGTTGAGCTAAACTCAGAGTTAAGACTCTGATTCGTCGAACTGAGATCGCCGTTCATCGGACGCAGCTCTGCTTTCATCGAACTTAATTCTGCTTGAATTCTTCTCAGGCAATGACCCTGGAAATAAACCTATGACTCTAGATTATACAAAATGGGTCAAATTAAACATCCTAATAGTAATCCTAGCCCAAATCAGTAATAGGGTTCCAACATAACTTCATGAGATCACACGACGAATTTAATAAAAATCACTAACCTAAAGTTGGACAACCAGAAACAACTTTATTCAAAAGAGGAGAAGAAACGAGCAAGGGAAGGAGAATGCAAACCGCCACTTGCCTCGACTGCACCAGATTTCTGACCTCTTAAACACTCCACACCAAGGATCGACCCAAACAAAGGCTCGATAAGACAAATCTGGGAAGAAAACGCAAGAACAACGCTTAGGGCCATTTACCCTAACGCCAACAACTTCCTGAAATAAAAAATGTTTACTACCAACGCAAAGATCTCGACGAGAGCTTTCTGGATTTATGATCAACTGAATATTTTGCCCACCGGACCTCCCGTGACAGCGATCAAAAGGCTCGCGATGAATAGAATATCCGCCTCTCACTTCTCTGGTTTGGCTTTTCTTGGGGAGGAAGAAGGTGATAGGGTTGAAGATATATATATATATATATATATACGCACACACATATTATTATATTATAAATATATAAACTAGGAAATCTTATTTGACGAGAGCGACTAATTCTCCTCGGTTTTTGATGAAATCCGCACCAAAGCTAAATGTTGGTACTATGAATCCAACGACAAAGTCAAAACCAAAATCTGGCGAACCAAACTCGGGATAAAATTACCCAAAGTTACAACAACAATAGTCTTCTTAAAATTTACCGGAACTCCAATTTAGCACGGACTGTAACTAAACATCACAAGCATGCCTAAAATTTATTATTTTAATTTTCTAAAGTTTAAAATTATAATTCTGATGAGTTGAAATTTGATCGATGCGACCCAACGGACGCAAACACGCACTTACGACGGCGCGCCATTAACTACACGACAACGCAACACCCTCGCGTCATTATTATGCAATTAAGGAGATTAAAATAATTATCAAAAATTCAGCGGCGTTACAGTCAGTCCACCTAAAAAGAAGTTTTGTCCTAAAACTTGATACGCAACTCGAATCTAAAATATAAAAAGGAAAAACTTAAGATTAGCAGATAGAAACACTCACCAAGGAGAACTAGGATAAAAGATGGGGATGAGATTCCCTCATAGCAGATTCCAATTCCCAAGTCGCGCTCTCGAAGTCTTTGATTTGACAAAGAACTTTGATCATAGGAATTGTCTTCCTCCGTAACACTCGATCTTGAGTCTCCAGAATACGAACAGGCTCTTCGATATACGGAAGATTTGTTTGCAACTGGGGAACTGAGTCAAGGACAAGACGATCAATATGCACACATTTTCTCAACTTGCTCACATCAAACACATCGTGGACACCAGGGAAAACATCAGGCAACTTTAGCCTATAAGATGACACTCCGATGCGCTCAACAATCTAGAAAGGTCTCATATACCTCAAATCCAATTTGTGGTTCCTTCCAAATCTTTTGTAACATCCCGATTCGTGCTAGACCCCTCATATGCATTTTTGAGTCAAGAGAGTTGACTCAGGCTCGGGGCGCACTGGTGGTTAGGCTTGCTCCTAAGCCGGGGAAGTACTGACTCGACATTGACTGCCAGGATGCTACCGCGTTGCGGTAGCGATCATCGAGTTTACATGATGAATGTCAAGAGGAGTCCAGAGTGCCGAGTGGACTCAACAATCGTCGAGTACTACCGCGAGGTGGTAGCGGGATACCGCGCGGCGGTAGCCCGACTGAGTATAGGTGTATTGCTCGATTCGCAACCGCGCGACATTAATTATACCGCTGGTAGTAGCCATGCTGAATTATTGTTATATTGCTCGGTGAGATACCGCACGGCGGTAGAAGTACAGGTGGCAGGACCTGAATGGTGGGTTTGGAGGTATTGCGCAGCGGTAGCTCCGGAATCGGGAAAACCCTAGGTCTATTTGGATGCTCCTTTATAAACGATGTCCAAGTCTTGGCTGCCAATATTCTTCTCTTGGTGGCAAACTTCATTACAAGAGATAAGGTTGACGTCGTCATGCCGCCATGGAGGAGGACGTGATCCATGGCCGGAAATGAGGTGAGCTTCCTACCCTCTCCATTGGTGCTAGATCTTTAGATCTAAAATGTAGGAGAGACATCGGCTTAAGAGAGCCTGATTTGGGAGTTTAATGAAGATTTCCTAGGAAGGGACCACGCTAAAACTTCGTTCTAGGGCACCGATCGCCGTATGATAATCTTCAATCATCTCGTCTCTTCATTATGAAGATGGATGGATTGATCTCATGAAGAATCACGGTCAAATGAGGGAGAAAAGGGTAGAGATATGTTGGTTGTGTTTTATGCGATGGTTGGAGGAAGAAGATGAACTGATGTCATTCATCCTTCTTTACGATGCATGCAAAGGCTGTACAAAAATCTTTTTTATGTGCGCAGCAGGCTTCACAGCCATTTTTGGGAATGATCCGATCTGATGTAGGTCTTGGGCTCAACAATAAAGTGGTAGCCCTCAGAAAGACCTTTCCAACAGATGGTTACCAGTTTTCATAGGAGATCTATAGCTCTGGGAATGTTCAGTCAAAGTTGTTGCACTGTAATACCATATGTGCAGGATGTGTTCTGTCTAAGTGTATACGGCTGTATTGAAATCCGGTTTTCGGGTGTGATGGATTTGGATTTTGACGCCAGGCTCAACTCGTAAGTTATAGCACTCGAAGATACATTTCCGATTTGGGGTTGCTCTTAATTATTGGTGGATTGTAGCTTCTTGAAATCCGATTTTAATATATTGTGCCGCGTAGTCGTGATGTCTTAATAATTGATGATTACCTTATTTTATGAGTTGATTAACCGGAAGTTTGGATGGAAAATAACTGATGATATTGTGATCACATCTTTGTATTATTGATAAATTTGGGAGTAGTATATGTCGTGATGAATTGTAGGTTTATGAAATGAGCTCTGTTGGGGATGACTTAAATGGTATTATCAATGTGCACATGTTTAATTCTAGAGAATGAGTTGGACGAGGTATACCCCATGGCCATGAGATGAGTTGAACCTTGATCTCAATATTAAAGGGATGACTTATGTAGTCCACTGCTTACAGTTGCATCTCCCTACGGGTAGCAATGCAGCACTAGTGTAGTATATAAGGTGGTTCGCCACCTTTGTAAAATGTGAACCTTGTGTGCTTAGAGCACGAGTAAGTTGTTGTGAAGGGACTCAATGTGGAGCCCTTGCGCGATTTTGAGCACGGGTTTGGTATTATGAGAAGGGACTCGATTTGAGCACTTGGATATTTTATGGCATGGACAAGTGTAATTTCATGCGGTGTGTGTTGACACGAGGTGCCATAATCCTAGGTTAAGGATAGTGTGGTCTATGGGCTCGTTAGTCATCACACCGACGAGAGTTGACAGATAGACCTTGGACGGTTGGGCTTGGTCCTTGCTACGCATTACCGAGGCTCCTTCCGTGCTAGTGGACGATTGTTCTTGGTCCTTTGGTGATACGCTCCCAAAGGCTCCTTCCGTGCCAGTTATAAGCCAGTTGGGTTGTGTTCTTGGTGTACATCTACCTGAGACCCCTTCTGAGCCGTAGTACGCAGGGGCTCCGATGTTGTGTTCTTAGCGTTGAGGCGTACGAATTCCTAGGCTTGGTAGTGTGGATGCCTGTCTATTAGTGGAGACGCCCGCTCTACTATCATCGTTTGGCCACGACGGATGATGCATGAGAGGTTAGCTACCTGCTCAAAAAGTGGGAACTACAAGTCTATGTTGGCATAGCAGTGTGTGTATGTGTGAGCATGGGTGAGTCATCATATTGCATTCATATCATAACATTTGATTGCACCGCATAAGATCCTCATCATATAAATTTGTATAGACACTTTTATATGATGAGTTACTTTGATGTACCCGATCCTTAACTTATAAATTTGTATGGGCATTTTTATAAGTTAAGCTAATTTTTATCCTTATGATTAATGTGTTATTAGCGTAGACTGCCAATTATTTATTGCTGATTAATATTCATACTTGCTTAGTTTAAATATGATAGTACTTACATACATGTACTAATATACAATAACGCTCTTGCCACTTGGATGTTGATATATTATACTGTTATATTGAGCTCCTCCTTTTTCTCCGCCCAGTGCCTAAGAGTCGCTGGGGTGAGCAGATGTGATAGCCACTTAGTCTTCATGACTAACGGTTGCTACTTCTACCATTTTAGGAGGATATCATGCTGATATAGCAGCAGCAATGACAGGAGAAGGAAGGTAGCCAGGCCAGGGAGACAGGGCCTGATACGACATTAGCCTCACTTCCTTTGGTGACCGATGTGGGTTTGAGTGTTATGATGCAGTCTTTGGGCAATATTTTGTGTGCTCTGATATTAAAGAAGCTGAATTTCTTCTTATTTATTGATATACTCTTTTGGACACTTACTTATTTGATATTATGAATTTTGTGCTCTTCTTTTTGGTTGGGTTCGCATTGTGATATTGGATATGCCGGTAGGATAGGCGGCTTGTAGTACAGATTAGTTTGTGTGTTGATGCCACCGCAAGATGGCTGTTCTGGGCATAAGACTCCCCTCGACCGTGTTGTGTGTTCCGGGAGGGGGTCTTACATCTTTTAACACTTGACATCGGAGAAACCTTCAGAAAAATCATGTCCCAAACTGCGAACTCCAGATCAACCCTTCGCCGGTTTGCATACTTTTCATAATGCTCCTAAGCCACACAAAATTTTCACGAATATGCATTACTAAAATACTCATTTTTTCCAAGGCTTCCGGACCCAACAACGGTCTCTCACCAACCTCAGCCCAAAATAAAGGAGTTCGACAATACCACCCATACAAAGTCTTAAAGGAGGCCATTTTCAAACTCTCTTAATAACTATAATTATAGGAAAATTCCATTAGTCTAACACGTTGATCCAATGCTCTACCATGGTCCAAGATATAACATCTGATTATATCTTCCAAAATCTGATTAACTCCTTCCATTTGACCATTATCTAGGGATGATAAGCGGTCGAATACATGAGGTCAGTGCCTAATGCTCCTTACAAGCTATGCCAAAAACAAGACATAAACCTAGAGTCTCAATCTGACACAATACTCACTGGCACTCCATGCAATCTGATGACCTCTCCAAATAAAACTCTGGTATCTTTTCCATGGAGTAACCAATCTTGAAAGGCACGAAGTGAACACACTTCATCTATCTATCAACTATGACCCACACAACATCATGACCTCAGGGAGACCTCGACAAACCAGTAATGAAAACCATAGAAATACTCTCCCACTTCCAACTCGGAATATCCAAAGGTGTCAACTTACCACCAGGAATTCTATGATCCGCCTTAAGCGCTTGCAGGTGATGCACTCAGACACGAACTTAGCTATATCGTTCTTCATTCCATACCACGAAAAGATCTACTTCAAATCTCTATACATCTTCATAGAATAAGGATGGTAGGCCAAACTAGAACCATGCGCTTCACTATAAATTCTTGCCCGAACAACACCAATAGCGGGAATACAAAACCTACCTCAGTACTTCAGGGTACTGACCTCGTCTATAGAGAAATCTGGTAATTCTCCTCTCTCTGTCCTACCTCAAATATTCTGTAGATCTGGATCATCCTTCTGGTGCAACCTTGTAAGAGTAATCCAAGAAGGCTCCTCAACTTCCAAGTTAGAAGGCAAGGCACCACTTCTAGCTGAGATATCCATTAGCAAAAACTCCTCCACCAAAGACTGCATGGAAAGGTTGAAGATTTGCGCGGTCTTTCTACTCAAGGAATCGGCCACAACATATGTCTTGCCCTGATGATAAAGGATATCGACCTCATAGTCCGCGACACACTCCATCATTGGCTCAAATTTAGCTCCTTTTCAGTGAAAACGTACTACAAACTCTTATGGTCCGTATAAATCTTACACAATGTGCCATACAGCAAATGTCTCCAAATCTTCAAGGCATAGATTACTGCCGCAAATTCCAAATCATGCGTAGGATAATTATTTTCATGAATCTTCAGTTGCCATGAACCATACGCAATCACCTTTCCTTCTTCCATTAAGACGCACCCAAGCACGACGTGCGATGTATCCACATAAATGGTATACTCCACTTCTTCGGTAGGTAATATCAAAACATGAGTGGTGCATAATCTCTTTTTCAATTCCAGAAAGGCTCTTTCACACTCAGTGCTCCATACAAATGCTGTATTTTTCTGCGAAATTTTGTAAGAGGTGCAGACAACACAAAGAATCCTTCCACAAACCTTCTATAGTAACCTGCAAAATCTAAAAAGCTTATTATATCCTTAGGTATAATATGTAACGTCCCCGTCCGTCACATAGCATATAACAGAAGGTCCAGCCGGGGCTCGACGCCATATACTACGAACAGTCAGAGGAGTTATAAAATGAAACAGTCTATGAACACACATTCTAACACAGAGTGCATTCTAGCGGAAGAATAAAAAGGTTAACAGGAATCCAACCAATTGAATGCCCGCTAACATAAAACAAGAATGAATACTCAAATACACAAATAGTCTTGGCATTAAGGCCTTACAATGTTCAACTCAAATTAAATTATCTTGTATGCATTGGAACGCAGGCCGGCCACACATAAACAATACAGTAAACGAGCAATTTTCTTTGGCCTTTATGGTCCAGCTTAGCAATCCTGGGCTCCAGCCCGTTATTTCCCGCTTGGCTCGGCTGCACATGCATGAAACAATCCACCGTACGGTGGCAAACAATAGCAACGGTCAGCATTAGCTGACCAAATTATAATGACCCCACCCCTCACTCGGGGTGTCGGTGCTCCTTCCCTACAGGCATTAGTATAATCAAATATTGGTATCCAGAATGTGCAACATAAGCACCATTCACCACAGATGTTGGCACTACCGACCACACGCCCCATGCACTCATGACACATTATCGGTGTACCAAAATTCCTAGGGTCCCACCACCGTTCTCAGCGACGGTTAGCATACTTGAGCATTTTTTAGTCTTTTAGGGCCGAATCCAAAGAATCGCCTCTATGTCTACAACTAGTCACGATGATCCCCCGGATTCACTCACTAACTCATTCCAGTCGAACGACAAAGGGCTGGGTACAATTCAGCTCTTTCCCGTTGCTTAAATCACCGAGCGTAAAAAGCCACGATGCGGGTCAGCCTCCCCTTTTCCATACACAATCATACATAACTATGTTATGATCAAAGCCTGGCTATCACAGTCACCTAATCTAGGCCACACAGGCTCTTAGCTCTCACATGTTGGCCCTCAAGTCTTCAAGAGATAGGCCTCAGCAAACGGCCACCAGGTCTCCATGAGACAGGCCTCACAATCAATACAATGCTCACTGGGAGCTACCACCGGCGGTAGCGCTACTGCCGCGTGGTAGGGGTCAGACTATCGATTATTCCCCAATTTCAGGTGTTTTTTTGGTGTCTACCTCCAGTACTCTCAACACAGCCATCTTCACACTTTGCGAATCCGAAATCTACGCGAATAACATAGAGTCTTATTTGATATACAAAGCATACAAATGTCACCAATCCAGACCAACCTGTCCAGATAGGCTTCACATATCAAGCATATTCCGTACTTCGATTCCGGATCTAAATGCAAAACTAACGGGGATACACAGATCTAGCCGTTGGGAGAACCACTTCTACGTGTTCGTGGAGTGTCTGCCCTCAAATGCCAAAAAGAAAGACTTCACATGTCCAAGGAAGATGATCGTTACCCTAGAAGTCCGCTTCAGCGCCATGGATGAGATTCTAGCTAGATGAAAACGACCGTTTCGACTTTGCCTCCGTAGATTCGAACTCGCCTCACAAATCCGAGCTCCGAATCTCTAACAGCGGTGAGATCTTCTCTCTCTATAACTGCTTCTCATACTCCGAACGTCTAGTCCAAGTTTCTCAAAATCCAAAAGAAATGAAGAGAAAACGGCCAGACCAACACTATAATCCGAGCTACCACTACACGGTAACCAGATACTGCCATGCGGTACCGTTAATCAATGCCTCATTTCGTATGCCATCGCCCAGGTCCTCCAACCACAGGCCAACACGTGGCCACGACATTACAACATTGCTATCACCGCACGATAGGATGCTAGCGCCTCGCGGTAGCTGGGGATGGTTATGACACGACCTCTCCTACTATCACCACGCGATAGCTACTACCGCCGTGCGGTAGAAACCCGAGAGCTTTGCCACATAAATTACCTAAGCTACCGCCTGCGGTATCACTACCGCTGGGCGATAACTTCCCGAGAGCTCGGCCAGTAAATTGGCTAATGTCGCGCGATAATAACCTACCACCATACGGTAGACTAGGCGTCGAGTCAACTTGCCTCACTCGATGCTCTCGACGCCTGATGCTACCCCCACGCGATAGCATTAACTCCACGTGATAGACTATGCGTCAATTCAGCATGCATCACTCGACGCCTAACGCTACCACCACGCGGTACCGTTAATGCCACGTATTACCTTCTTTTCCTGTCTACGAAAACTTAGGGCGTTACATAGTAGGTCCCTTCAATCCATAACTGTAGTTATATTTTCTGGATCCACGGAAATCCCATCTTTACCCACAATATGACCCAAGAAGGATACTTGAGAAATCCAAAATTCAAACTTGCTCAGCTTTTCATACAACTTATGCTCCTTAGGGTTGACAAAACTAAACACAAGTACTGAGCATGCTCCCCAGCACTCCGTGAATACACCATAACATCGTCAATGAAAACGATAACAAAATGATCTAAAAAATCCTTAAACACTTTATTCATCATATTCATGAAAGCAGAGGGTGTATTCGTCAATCCAAAGGACATAGCTATGAACTCAAAATGTCCATACTGGTTGGTCCATTGCCCATAGTGTTGGTACCCTAGTTTTGATTTGAGTTCAGTCTTCTCTTTTAGTCTCTTGACCCAAGATTTATCTATGGTCAAAGGTTAGCTGTTTAGTTAGTTTGCTCTAGTTTAGACTTGTCACTTTTCTAGATGAAAATTTGGTTAAGTTGTTTTTCGTTCGACTATGGTCGAACGCCGCTCGACTATCGTCTATCGGCTGTTCGACGATCGTCTATCAGTTGGTCGACGTTCTGTCTGCATTGATAGTTCGACTATCTGTTTGATAGGTCGACTATCTGTTGTGTTTGATAGTTTGACTATCTGCTTGGATAGTTCAACTATCTGATAGTTCGACTATCTGTTTGATAGGTCGACTATCTGCTTTCTTTGATAGTTCGACTATCTGTTGATAGGTCGACTATTTGCTCTTCTTAATAGTTCGACTATCTGCTTGGATAGCTCAACTATTTGATAGTTCGACTATCTATTGATAGGTCGACTATCTATTTTGGTTGATAGCTCGACTATCTGTTTGATAGGTCGACTATCTGTTTTCTTTGATAGTTCGACTATCTGTTTGATAGGTCGACTATCTGTTTTCTTTGATAGTTTGACTATCTGTGAGATAGGTCGACTATCTGTGTTGCTTGATAGTTCGACTATCTGTTTGGATAGTTCAACTATCTGATAGTTCGACTATCTGTTTGATAGGTCGACTATCTGTGTTGCTTGATAGTTCGACTATCTGTTTGGATAGTTCAACTATCTGGTAGTTCGACTATCTGTTTGATAGGTCGACTATCTGTTTTCTCTGATAGTTCGACTATCTGTTTGATAGGTCGACTATCTGTTTTCTTTGATAGTTCGACTATCTGTTTGATAGGTCAACTATCTGCTTTCTTTGGTAGTTCGACTATCTGTCTTGATAGATCGACTATCTGATAGCTCGACTATCTGTTCTGATAGATCGACTATCTGCTGTGGTAGTTCGACTATCTTCTTTGGTAGTTCGACTATCTGTATCGTTCGACTATCTGTTTGATAGGTCGACGATCTCTGTGCTTCGTTCGACGATCTCCGAGGGTCGTTCAACGTTTTGCTGTATGTCTTGAGTAATTTTGTCATCTTCTATGATGTGATTTATTTCATATTTATTTTGGCATATTTTATAAAAGATTATTTGAATAAATTTATGATATTATTTCCATGCAATATCTGCTTCATCCCTTATGCATGAGCCAATCTTTATCTGACAAAGTGTTTTGTCTTATTAGTTGAAATGTAATTTCTGCTTTATCTGCTATGCTGTCCTTTATAGCCGTTAGACTCAGAAAGTCTTTTCTGGCTGTAAAGAGTTCTTTCTGATGTGATCTTTTTCTAGCCCCTTCTTATCTGATTGGTTATGCAGCTTCTTAGAAAGCTTTATCCTCTTATAGTATGTCTGTCTGCAGGATTTGTTTTTGCTTTATGCTTTTTGCAGCCAAGTTTGCTGATGCCAGAAGAAGACAAAGATTCAAATTCAAATTAAAGCCGTTGCAAAGGCTCATATAAAAAGAGCTTCTTTTTGAAAGAAGAGAACACAGTACCCAGATCATATACTCTCAGCAGCATTCAAGCTTACAACTTACAGTTTACAACTGCTCTCAGCTCGTTCACATCCAACTGAGAAGAAGTTTTAGCTCTTCATTCTTCTTCATCCTGAGTTCATCCTGCTTACAGGAAGATTTTCACTCAGAGCTTTTTGAAGAAGAAGAAGAAGATAGCTGCCTGAAGAAGAATTTTCATTTCATATTTATTATCTTCTTGTAGCCTTTTCCTTCAGATTTTCTGAAGTGTTTTCTGCACTGAAGCAAGACTTCACCTGGATATTCTTTTAGCCAGGGGGAGCCTTGACTCTTTAGAGCTTTCTAGCTCAGTGCAAGTTCTTGAGCTTCTCTAATTCTATTTAAAATAGAGAAGACATTTTAACCTCCTTTCCCCCTCCTGTAAAGGGTTATTACTCCCTTCAAAAGTATACCTTGGTGGCAGGGCACCTGATCAAAAACCTGTGTTGGTTTTTAGACACCTGATCAAAAGTCTAAAGGGTTTCTAGATCTACCTGAAGCAGATCTTATTGGTGGCAGGGCACCTGATCAAAAACCTGAGTGGATTCCTACCTTGTTGGTAGAAGAGTGGACGTACCCAAGTTGTTTGGGGAACCACTATAAATTCCCTTGTGTCGTCTGGTTGTTTGACTTATTACTTGTGTTGTTGGCCGTGATTAGTTTTAACTAGGTTTGCTAGTTGCTGTTTAGGATCCCAAGCCTTAACTGTAATTACAGTTGGCTGCCTCTTGTGCACAACACTTGTGTTAGGCTTTAGGGTTACTTCTCAAATATCTATAACCTTCATTCCGTAATTAACTCCAAGGGAGTTGAGTAGACAGTCAACTTTGCTAGTGCAATTTTTGATTACTCTATTCACCCCCCCCCTCTAGAGTAGTATCTATCCCTTTTCTTTCAATTGGTATCAGAGGGAGGTTGTCTGACTGTATAGGCTAACACCTAAGTCACAAGATCCTGATAGATACCAAGGATTATAGATATTCACTTTCACCTTCATGGCCCAGTCCAAGGATTACTCTAGCACCAGACCTCCAGCATGCAACTTAGCTAAGTTTAGCATCTGGAAGGCAAGGATTAAGTTATATATGAACTCTATTGATGAGAGTATTTTTGCTTCTATTTTGACAGGACCACCAAGAGCACCTGCTGCAGCTACTGCTTCATCATCAACTGATATGAGTGCAGTGCCTCCTCCAGATTACAATGATGAATACAAAAAGGCAAAGATAGTAGATGCTAAGGCAATGAACATTCTGGCTTAGACAATGTCTGATGAAGTATTCTAGAAGGTTGCTGACAGCTCCTCAGCAAAAGCAATGTGGGATACACTGAACCAGATTATAGCTGGTTCAGCTGATGAAAGGATGGACAGAAGGTCCAACCTTATCTCCCAGTATGAAAATTTCAAGAAAACTAATGCTGAATCAGTTGAAGCAATGTACACAAGGCTCAGCTCAATCATCAATGAGTTGAGGACTCTTGATAAGGATATTTCATTGATAGAGGTCAATGATAAGATTCTTATGTGCTTCCCTAGCACATGGGATCTGAGGATCTGGCCTATCAAGGAGGCCAGAAGCACAACAGAAATCTCAACAGAAGCCCTTCTCGGCAAGCTCAAGTCCTTTGAGCAAGTGCTGAATTCCAGGGAAGCTGAGGCTGAAGCAAAGACTCCAACTCCCACAAGAAAAGAGCAAACCCTTGCTCTCAAAGCTGCTGATGCTTCTGAAGGAAGCCAGTCCAATGAGGAACTGATGACATTATTTGCCAAAAGGTTTCTCAAGTTGGGAAGGAAAGAATTCAGAAAGAAATCTTCAAAATATGAAGAAAAACCAAGGTATGATCGTACTCCTACTAAAGAAATAATTTGCTATGGTTGCAGGAAGCCTGGACATATTCTTCCAGACTGTTCAGAGGAAAAGAATAAAGAGAAAAGGAAAGACAAGGATCAGCACAGGAAGCATTCCAAGCCATCCTCCTACAAGAACAAAAAGAAGGAGAGAGGTTTTGTTGCTGAAACCTAGAGCGATTCTGATGAGGAATCTTCCTCCTCAAGCTCCAGTACGGATGAGGAAGAAAAGAAGGCAAAGGAAGTTTGCCTGATGGCAATTGATGCCTGTAGCAATCACTCAGCTGCAGAGAGTTCAGATTTTGATGAAGAAATGTCAACAGAAGATGAGGTATTGTCTTCTTATGATTTTACATCTGCTGAATTTAAATCAGATTTTAAATCTTTATGTTTAGATTTAATTAGTTCTGAAAAGGAAATAAAAGAACTTAGAAATAAACTAGCTGAATCTGAATTAATTTCTATTGAAAACATTAGGTTAACAGCAGAACTCACTAATTCTAGTGAAGAAATAAAATTCCTTAAGAATGAATTAGCTAAGTCCAAAAGGTTAGAAGAATCTCTGAATGGTAGAAGCCTTAAGCTGCTTGAAATAATCAGCATGTCTAACACTAGGCCAGGCAATAACAAATTAGGCTTAGGAGCTTCATCTAGTGAACCCCCAATTATTCTTAAAAACCATCTTTCAACTCCAGTGAATTTTATTTTAGCTAGTGGAATAAAAACCACTAAGCAAGTTAATCAGGTTAATAAAGCTTTAAATAAAGCTAAGAGAGAGAAAAGAAAACAAAAGTTTAAGGAAATACAAAGAGCGTCGAACGCTGCTCGACGATCGCAGGCCCAGTGGTCGAACGGAGATCGACGATCTGGGCACCCATCGTCGAACGCTGATCGACGTTTTCAACATGAATTTCAAAACTTCAACCAGAACTTTAGAAACCCGAATATAAATAGAAACCCTAGGTTCATTGACCCATCATCTGCATGGAGAATCCCACCTAGGAGATCTTACCCGTTAGGTTATCACCCTCAACCTGCTTATTCATTTATTTCCAGTTTTTCTTATGTGAAAAACAAGGGACCCAAGGTTACCTGGGTCCATAATGTTTAACTTATTTTTCTACAGGTAAAGACCTATCCTATCACTCAGAATAAGTGGTATTTGGATAGTGGTTGCTCCAAGCATATGACAGGAAATAAAGAACATCTGTCAAGGTTCAAGGCCAAGCTTGGCCCAAAGGTGATCTTTGGAGATTCAAGCTGTGGTCAAACTGAAGGCTATGGCAGGATGACAATTGGAGCTGTAATATTCAAGTGAGTTGCTTATGTAACTGGACTGAAGCATAATCTCATTTCAGTAAGTCAGTTATGTGATGCTGGATACTAGGTATCATTTTCTAACTCTCTTTGTAATATTACTTTAAACAATAATGTTGTGTTAGTAGGTATTAGACAAGGTAACATTTATTTAGTAGATTTTAACTCAACTCACTCTGAAATCTGCTTATTTAATGAAGTAACAAATAACAATACCTTATGGCATAAAAGGCTTAGCCATGTTAACCTCAAGAACATATCTAGGTTATCTAAACACAACCTTGTTAGAGGTTTACCTTCTTGCCCCTACAAGAAGGAGAGCCTATGCAAGGCTTGTCAATTAGGCAAGCAAACCAAGAATTCATTTAAATCAGTAAATAAAAGTGATTCTCCTAGAATCCTGTATTTATTACATTTGGACCTATTTGGCCCAATAAACGTATAGAGTTTAGGAGGGAAGTATTATACCCTAGTCATTGTAGATGACTTCTCTAGATTCACTTGGGTGTTCTTTTTGAGAACTAAGGCTGATAACTTCAAAGCCCTTACAGATTTTCTATTATGTGTGCAGACTGAGTACTCTACTCATGTGGCCTTGATCAGAAGTGATCATGGTACTGAGTTTGACTCTCTTCTCATGCAAGAATTTTGTGAGAGAGAAGGTATCAAACATAGCTTCTCAGCTCCTAGAACTCCCCAACAAAATGGGGTAGTGGAAAGGAAAAACAGAACCCTGATTGAAGCTACAGGCACATTATTGGCAGATGCTAACATGCCTCTCTCCTATTGGGCAGAAGCTGTTAGCACAGCTAATTATGTGCTGAACAGAAGTCTGATACACAAGCTTAAGTGTAAAACTCCTTATGAGTTGCTTAAAGGAAAGAAACCTAAAATAAATTATTTTATAGTATTTGGTTGTGTAGTTTACATTCATAACAATAATAAAGAATACCTTAGAAAGTTTGAAGCAAAAGCTTCAATGGGAATTTTTCTTGGATATTCCCAAGTAAGCAAAGCTTATAGGGTATTTAATAAATCATCTTCTAAAATTAAAGAGTCTATTCATGTGTCCTTTGATGAATCTCAAATGTTTTACAAGGAGAAAGAAACTTCCCCTTCCTCAAGTTCATTGCAGGTACCAGAATCTAGCAAAGATGTCACTCAAGAGATTCTCCATCTATCAACTCTTCATATCACTGAATCTGACAGTGATGAAGACCTTTTAGAAGTTGTTGCTGTACCACCAATAGTAGATCAAATTCCTCCTGAGGAATTTGATCCCAACTATTGCTGAAGATCACATCCCACCTGCTGATGTTGTCACACTTAGAGATCATCCAACATCTCAAGTGATAGGAGACATATCAGCTGGTGTTCAAACAAGACATCAATTAAGACAGGATGTGATTCATGCTTGTTTCCTTTCACAGATTGATCCCCTCACCATTAAAGATGCTGAGCTAGATCCCCACTGGATCATTGCTATGCAAGAGGAACTCAATCAGTTTGAAAGATGTAAAGTATGGACTTTGGTTCCAAGACCTAAAGGCCAACTGATCATAGGCGTCAAGTGGGTGTATAGAAACAAGTTGGATGCAAATGGAATCATTGTAAGGAACAAAGCTAGGCTTGTAGCTCAGGGCTACAGACAGGAGGAAGGTATAGATTATGACCAAACCTTTGCTCCTGTTGCAAGGCTAGAGGCAATAAGGATCTTTCTAGCCTATGCAGCCTATATAAAGTTTAAGGTCTTTCAGATGGATGTCAAAAGTGCCTTTCTAAATGGTGAGCTAAAGGAAGAGGTATTTGTTGAACAACCACCTGGGTTTGTTTCTTCAACTCAGCCCTCACATGTTTTCAAGTTGCAAAAAGCTCTTTATGGACTCAAACAAGCACCCAGAGCCTGGTATGAGACTCTAGCTAGTTTCCTGTTAGAGCACAACTTTGTTAGGGGAGTAGTTGATAGAACCCTTTTTGTCAAGCACCACAAGGACACAATCCTATTAGTTCAAGTGTATGTGGATGACATTATTTTTGGTTCCACTAATCCCAAACTGTGCAAAAAGTTCTCTGACTTGATGCATTGTAAGTTTGAGATGAGTAGTATGGGTGAGCTGTCGTACTTTCTTGGTCTCCAAGTAAAGCAAGATGATGATGGCATCTTCATCTTCCAATCCAAATATGCCAAGGAATTGGTAAAGAAGTTTGGGATGGCTGATGCTTCAGCAATGCATACACCTATGGCTACTAATGTAGTTATAGATTCTGATGATCAGGGAAAGCCTGTTGATCAAAAGAATTATAGGGCCATTGTTGGTTCCCTATTGTATTTAACTGCAAGTAGACCAGATATAATGTTTGCTACATGCCTTTGTGCTAGATTCCAGGTCAACCCCAAGGAATCTCATCTGATTCTTCTCAAGAGAATCTTGAGATACCTGAAGGGATGTCCAAATCTAAGACTTTGGTAACCAGCAGAATCAGAATTTGAGTTAATTGGATACTCTGATTCTGACTATGCTAGTTGTCAAGTTGACAGGAAAAGTACCTCAGGAACTTGTCTGTTCTTGGGAGAGAGATTGGTCTCTTGGTTCTGTAAGAAGAAGGCTTCTGTCTCAACTTCAACTACAAAAGCTGAATATATATCAACTACTAGTTGTTGTTCACAGATCCTGTGGATTCAAAACCAGCTTTTGGATTATGGGTACACACACAAGAACACAAAAATCATGTGTGATAGTACCAGTGCTATCTCTATTGCACAAAATCCTGTGCACCACTCTAGAACGAAACACATTGAGATCCGGCACCATTTCCTGAGAGATTGTGTGGAAAAGAACAAGATCAGCCTTGAGTTCATATCCACTGACCTTCAGAGAGGTGATATATTCACCAAACCCTTAGATGAACAGAAGCATCTATTCTTTTTGGTTCAACTAGGCATGATTAATGGAAGAGACTAAGTGTGACGTCTGCCTTGTTGAAACCTGTTTGAAGATCATCGAACGACGTTCGAAGATAGTCGATCGGATTAAGCCTATCGTCGACCTATGGTTGATGATAGCTTATTTGCTTGAAGATCGTCGACCGACGTTCAAAGATCGTCGAACAGGTCGAGCCTATCGTCGATCTATGGTTTACGACAGCTTGTTGTTTATGAAGACAGAAATAGTCGAACGATGGATCGACTACTCTGCTTCAGGAATGATCGTCGAACGACCGTTCGACCATCGTCTCCAGTATCTTTTAAATAGATCGACGATCGTTGTTTTAATATAAAGCCGATGGTCGACCTAGGTTAAGAGATCTTTCTTTTTATCGTCGACGGAGAGCGTCTTCTCGCATTCCATCTTCCTGCTTGCTCTTTGTCTCGCGATTTCTGTCATTTCGCCTTCGCCGTCTCCCTCGTCTTCTCCAACCCCTTCGATGGCGATAGCTCCAGCTCTCCTGACAGTGGTGAAGTTTGATGCTGGCTTCAGTGTGGATTTCGATTCCTTCAGCTGCTGTGAATCTGCAATTGTGGAAATTCTCAACCTATGCAAAGATCAAGGTTTGGAAAAGCTCATGTCCTCCAGGATAAAGATAAACATTCAAGAGATTAAAGAATGGGCTTTCACTTCGTCCTCCAATGACGAATCAATGACCGAAACAATTGGCGGAGAAGAGGTAACTTTGACTCCCGCCATTTTAACTGAAATTTTTGGATTGTTAAATAGGGAAGAAGATTACGAGCAAGATACCCCAGAGTTTGGGAGAATGCTGACAGAGTTAGGACATGCCGACGACATTCCTACTAAGCTGCTAAAGGTAAATTTTCTGCTGAAGATTAAGTTCCTTGCTGAACTCATCGAAAAAGGTCTACTGGGAAAGCACTCTGCCCATGACAATATTACAAGGCAACAGTTTGCCCTAATGTGTGCAATTGTGAACAAAAAGAAGATTAACTGGGCAGGAGTATTGTTTGATTGGATCAGGAAAAAGAACAACAAGAAGGAAGTCACCCTAGGTAGGGTGCTTGGGATTTTTCTGAAGGAAAAATATCCCCATTTGTTAGTTTCAGCTGCTACTTCCATCAATGCCAGCAAGAAGATGGACCCAACCTTGTTCGCCAAGTGGAAAAGGACTTTTCTGAAGCCCGCTCCAGCAGGGGTTGCTCCAGCTGCATCTGAGAGCACCAGGACTGCTTCAGTCACTCCTCTCCTACAAGAAGCTGGCTCAGCAAATCTCTCCATTCCATCTTCTTCATCTGCATTACCGTCTACTTCAGTTGAAGTTCCATCAACTTCAATTGAAGTACGACCTTCTGCTTCTCATCTTCCTGATTCATCTACAATTCTCCATGCATCACCTCCTACATCTCCTCTCCCTTCTCATCTTACTAGGATATCTCATCCTAGTTTTGATTTGTTAGTTTCTGAGATATCCACTCCTCCTCAGTCTCCAATTCCTTCTTCAGATCACATTGATCATTTTGCATCCACCCACCATTCTCCAGTTCACTCTCCATCTCCAGTTCACTCTCCATCTCCAGATCACTCTCCAGTTCATCAAGAATACACCATCCTGCTGATCATCCATCCACTGAGATTCCCCATCATCATTTGAAATCACTCCAGCATTCATTTCTAGCATCCTGGAGTTAATTACTCCTTCAATCAAAATTATGATTGAAGAGGCAATTGCTCCCCTTGCATCCTCCATCTCTTCCTTGACTGCTGCCATCCAAGCACTCTCAAAATCTGCTGAGCCCTCTTCATCTAGGGGCATGGTCTCAGTTTCCACTGAAACTAGGCAGGGGGAGATGCTTTATGAAGATGCCTCTGAGCTGCCCTTGGCCTCCCCTCCAGCAGATCCTCCTGCAGTTGCAGAGAAAGAGATAGAAGAATCAGCTCCTCCTCCTTTGTCTGAAAAAGAAATTTCTGATGCCATAATGAAGTCTGAATTCATTATCAAAGTTTGCCTAGAAGAATGCTCTACTCCCCTGGTCGCCCTATACCTAGAAGGAGTTATCACTTCCTTCCTAGATGAATTATGGGAGTTAGGACACTCAAAGGACAATTCTGAAGGTATCCCTTTTACTCACTTTTTAGACTTGATAACTGATATGCTAGTATGGGAATACCTGGAAGGAATGATTTGATGTCATTTAGTAAATTTTTGTTCATAATACTACAGATAAAATGGAAGAAGTATTAGATGTTCAAGAGCTTGATCACCAACCAGCTCCAGAAGTTCAATCTGAACCAGAACCAGTTGTTCAAGTTTCTGAGGCTGCTCAGCCAGCTCAGCTAGCAGTGCAAGTAGAACTGGTCCTCATGACAGTTTCTGATCAACAAGAAAAGGCTTCAGATGTTCAAATTGAAAAGTCTACCATCTGGGATGACTCCTGGGTTGGATTTAGATACCCTTCTGGCACAGGATGCCATGGAAGAAGAATTTGAAAAAGCTGCCCTAAAAGAGAAGGAAAGAGCTGTGCAAGAGGCAATTGATCCGTATGATCTTCCTATTTCTTCAAATTCTGAGGATGAGATTGATTCTGATGAATCTGATGAGTCTAAGAGAAAGAGATCTGCTAAAAAGAAAAGGAAAGCTGTGGCTCCTCCTCCTCCAAATCCTGATAATGATACTCCCTACTATATCTTAAAAGGCATTGATCCTAAATCTAAAGAATTCCAATACTGGATGGCATTTTCTAAAAATCAGCAGAAGCAAAGGAAGAAGTCAAAGAGGTATGACAGTCCTGTCCCAAGATGGACTCCTAGAGGTCCTCCTCCTCCACCTCCCAGTGCTGGAGCCTCTGGAAACCTATCTGCAAATCCTGCTGCTTAGTCTGACAAGTTTAACCCATCTCAGTCATCACAAAGGAAAAGTTATCAAGGATATCAAGGTAAAACGCAATCTGGCTAACAAAGACTTGATGCTGATGTTAAGGAACAAGTAAAGGAGGTGGTTTATCAAAGACCAACTTTTTCTCCTCCTCCTTCCAAAGAACTTAAGAGCTCAACCTCTCCAAAGCCAGATCATACTGTGAAGGCTGTTTTAAAAGGTAAGCGAATTATTTTCTTTGAAAAATCTAGCAAGAAATTTGCTGAGTTTGCTCCTCCTTCTTATCTAGTTATTCAGGATAAAGAGCCAGCTGAAAGTCTGCTAGACGTGTCTATTAAGTTTAAAGCTGTGAAACCTGTTGATACAACCTCTGAAAATGTGTATGAAAGCTAAGAGCTTGATCCTGATTTCAGGATGGCTCGTTTTCTTGAACTTGTTGGTTCAGCCTAAATTAAGAAAGCCAAAGCTAAAGACAAAGACACTGCAGGATTAACCACTATGTCAAAATTCAGAATGAAGGAGCTTGATAAATTCCAGGTTAGACCTGAGGTATTTGATCCTTCAAAATACATGGAAAAGCATCCTGAAGCAGTTGTCCCAAGGGCGTCAGAAACGAAAATCATTGGAGAACAAGACCTGAAGTTGTCAAGGAAAGAAGCTCTAGATCCTTCTAAAAAGATTAATTTTGTTCCTAGTTCTTCTGAACCTAAACCTAATTCTGAAGCATCTTAAAATTTCATTGATTGATAGTTATTTGCTTATCTGATTGATTGATGTTATCTGCTTAAATTTTTTTCCTTCATGCATTTTATTTATTTTCAGTAATTCGTTTTGTGTGTTTTTGTTGTTGAGAGACTTATCTCAAAAAGGGGGAGATTGTTGATACCCTAGTTTTGATTTGAGTTCAGTCTTCTCTTTTAGTCTCTTGACCCAAGATTTATCTATGGTCAAAGGTTAGCTGTTTAGTTAGTTTGCTCTAGTTTAGACTTGTCACTTTTCCAGATGAAAATTTGGTTAAGTTATTTTTCGTTCGACTATGGTCGAACGCCGCTCGACTATCGACTGTTCGACGATCGTCTATCAGTTGGTCGACGTTCTGTCTGCATTGATAGTTCGACTATCTGTTTGATAGGTCGACTATCTGTTGTGTTTGATAGTTCGACTATCTGCTTGGATAGTTCAACTATCTGATAGTTCGACTATATGTTTGATAGGTCGACTATCTGCTTTCTTTGATAGTTCGACTATCTGTTGATAGGTCTACTATCTACTCTTCTTGATAGTTCGACTATCTACTTGGATAGCTTAACTATCTGATAGTTCGACTATCTGTTGATAGGTCGACTATCTGTTTTGGTTGATAGCTCGACTATCTGTTTGATAGGTTGACTATCTGTTTTCTTTGATAGTTCGACTATCTGTTTGATAGGTCGACTATCTATTTTCTTTGATAGTTCGACTATCTGTGAGATAGGTCGACTATCTGTGTTACTTGATAGTTCGACTATCTGTTTGGATAGTTCAACTATCTGATAGTTCGACTATCTGTTTGATAGGTCGACTATCTGTGTTGCTTGATAGTTCGACTATCTGTTTGGATAGTTCAACTATCTGATAGTTTGACTATCTGTTTGATAGGTCGACTATCTGTTTTCTCTGATAGTTCGACTATCTGTTTGATAGGTCGACTATCTGTTTTCTTTGATAGTTCGACTATCTGTTTGATAGGTTGACTATCTTCTTTCTTTGGTAGTTCGACTATCTGTCTTGATAGATCGACTATCTGATAGCTCGACTATCTGTTCTGATAGATCGACTATCTACTGTGGTAGTTCGACTATCTTCTTTGATAGTTCGACTATCTGTATCGTTCGACTATCTGTTTGATAGGTCGACGATCTCTATGCTTCGTTCGACGATCTCCGAGGGTCGTTCGACGTTTTGCTGTATGTCTTGAGTAATTTTGTCATCTTCTATGATGTGATTTATTTCATATTTATTTTGGCATATTTTATAAAAGTTTATTTGAATAAATTTATGATATTATTTCCATGCAATATCTGCTCCATCCCTTATGCATGAGCCAATCTTTATCTGACAAAGTGTTTTGTCTTATTAGTTGAAATGTAATTTCTGCTTTATCTGCCAGACTGTCCTTTATAGCCGTTAGACTCAGAAAGTCTTTTCTGGCTGTAAAGAGTTCTTTCTGATGTGATATTTTTCTAGCCCCTTCTTATCTGATTGGTTATGCAGCTTCTTAGAAATCTTTATCCTCTTATAGTATGTCTGTCTACAGGATTTGTTTTTGCTTTATGCTTTTTGCAGCCAAGTTTGCTGATGCCAGAAGAAGACAAAGATTCAAACTCAAATTAAAGCCGTTGCAAAGGCTCATATAAAAAGAGCTTCTTTTTGAAAGAAGAGAACACAGTACCCAGATCATATACTCTCAGCAGCATTCAAGCTTACAACTTACAGTTTACAACTGCTCTCAGTTCGTTCACATCCAACTGAGAAGAAGTTTTAGCTCTTCATTCTTCTTCATCCTGAGTTCATCCTGCTTACAGGAAGATTTTCACTCAGAGCTTTTTGAAGAAGAAGAAGAAGATAGCTGCCTGAAGAAGAATTTTCATTTCATATTTATTATCTTCTTGTAGCCATTTCCTTCAGATTTTTTGAAGTGTTTTCTGCACTGAAGCAAGACTTCACCTGGACATTCTTTTAGCCAGGGGGAGCCTTGACTCTTTAGAGCTTTCTAGCTCAGTGCAAGTTCTTGAGCTTCTCTAATTCTATTTAAAATAGAGAAGACATTTTAACCTCCTTTCCCCCTCCTGTAAAGGGTTATTACTCCCTTCAAAAGTATACCTTGGTGGCAGGGCACCTGATCAAAAACCTGTGTTAGTTTTTAGACACATGATCAAAAGTCTAAAGGGTTTCTAGATCTATCTAAAGCAAATCTTGTTGGTGGCAGGGCACCTGATCAAAAACCTGAGTGGATTCCTACCTTGTTGGTAGAAGAGTGGACGTACCCAAGTTGTTTGGGGAACCGCTATAAATTCCCTTGTGTCGTCTGGTTGTTTGACTTATTACTTGTGTTGTTGGCCGTGATTAGTTTTAACTAGGTTTGCTAGTTGCTGTTTAGGATCCCAAGCCTTAACTATAATTACAGTTGGCTGCCTCTTGTGCACAACACTTGTGTTAGGCTTTAGGGTTACTTCTCAAATATCTATAACCTTCATTCCGTAATTAACTCCAAGGGAGTTGAGTAGACAGTCAACTTTGCTAGTGCAATTTTTGATTACTCTATTCACCCCCCTCTAGAGTAGTATCTATCCATTTTCTTTCACATAGTATCCCAGATTTGAAGAAGTCAAACATGTAAATGATATACACATTGTTGTATGTGATGTATGTTCAAGTTCATGCATGTAGGTTATTCCTTGTGACAATGATAGGACAGGTGCTCCAAGTGATGTGATAGGTGGTCACAAAGTAAAGATGTGGAAAGATAGAAATTTATCGAAGTCCACAAGCGTTGAGTGAAGCTACTTCACTCAACGCCAGATGAAAGGGTAGATGCTGGATAGGCTGGAAATTGCCTAAGTCCACAGGAATTGAGTGAAGCCAGTTTGCTCAACGCTAGATGCCATAAAGCGCTGAGTTAGTTATGGACAATCAAAGCCATGCAATCTGTAAAGTAATTATATGGCCAAGTCCACAGGCGTTGAGTTATGACAGTTCACTCAACGCCATCGTCGAGTATAACTGAATCTGTTAAAGCCTCAGTGTTGGCGGGCTGAATATTCTACAAAGTCCAGAAGCATCAAGTGAACACAGATCACTCGATCCCAAAGCAGAAGGCGTCGTGTTATGACACAGCTTAAGATGACAGAAAGCAGGAAAGTACAAAAGCGTTGAGTGATGAAGCTTCACTCGACGCCAGACAACAAAAGCGTTGAGTTATGCTGCTGCTGCTAAAGCCTAAGAAGAAGACAAAAATCGACTAAGTCCATAAGTGTTGAGTGAATCCAGTTCACTCAACGCCTAATAAAGAAGACAGGCAAAGGCAGCAAGCGTTGAGTGAGCTCAACTCACTCAACACCTTCAAACAGGTGAATAAATGGACAAGTCAGAAAGCGTTGAGCGATGAAGGCTCACTCAACGCTCTCAACGCCTATGCTATGGAATGGTTCAGAAAGTTGAGAAAGGGTTTTGGCATTGAGTGAAGCATGTTCACTAAACGCACTCAATACCTGGAGTGAATTTGAGAAATTGCTAAGTCCATAACTGATGAAGTCAGCCAAAGTCAACCAAAGTCAATGGAGTTCAAATAAGTTGCGGGAAAGCTATAGAACACGCAAAATAGCGCTGAAGGGCTACTGTACGTCTTATTCCGTTAAAGCAAGGTGCAGCTGTCAACTACAGGTGGTCCCCACTGCTTTTTGGAGCCGTTAATTGGCAGAAGATAAAAAGGACTGATTCTCAAGAAAGAACTTAACTTTTAGGGTTTCACTTTTTGCGGCTGGACTTCATCTTCCTCGACATTGCTGTCGAGCCAAAAGCTTGAAGTCATTCCAACTAAACCAAAAGTTAACTCTAGATAGCTATAGCATTTTCTTCTGCTACAGCAAGTTTAGACTTATTTCTGATAAAGAGAAGAAGTAGAGCTTTTAGTTTACTGCAGGTTCAGGTTAGCTGTTTGAAGAACTCAAGATCTGTCAAGACTTCAGTCTTCTTCAGCAAGTTCAGACAATTATTTCTGAGTTACTTCTAGCAGAGGCAACTATTTACTAAAGACCTTATTCTTGCTGTTGTGAAGATAGTTAGAGCTGAGATAACTCATCTCTAGCAGCAGACATAGTGAAATTGCTCTGTGTCAAATTAACTCAAACTATTTCATTTCTATAGGATCCTTTTGGATCGGAGTTGTAAGGCTTTTGTTCTTGAGGTAGGGCAGATTTGCTTGAGTGTAGGATCCAGTTTTGGATATGAGTGTAGGACCTTTGGGTCTGAGGTAGGATCCTTTGTGGATCTGAGCTATAGGGCTTTTGAGCCTGAGGTAGGGCAGCTTTGCCTGAGCTGTAGGAGAGTCGATCTCTCTGAGTGTAGGACCTTTGGGTCTGAGTATAGGATCCAGATTTGGATCTAAGGTAGTGCCTTGTGCCTGAGCTATATGAGAGTCATTCTCTCTGAGGTAGGGCTATCCTCCATAGCCTGAGTTGTAGGACTTGAGTTCAAGTCTGAGGTAGATGATCAGTTTGATCACTGAGCTGTAGGAGCAGTTTGCTCTGAGGTAGGGCTTTGTGCCTGAGTTGTAAGTCTTGGAGGAGACTGAGAGATCCTGCGGGATTTGAGGTGTAAGCTCTTTTGAGCTGAGTTTTTGGAGAAGTGCCTTGTCTAACTGGAAGTTAGAAAGGTGGGAGAAGAGTGGATGTACCCATAATCTGGGGAACCACTATAAATTCTGTGTGTGGTTTTTTATTTTGTCTTGAAAGCTTTAAAACTACTGACTCATAACACATTAAGTTAAAGTGAATAATAATAAACCAGAAAACTTATTCACCCCCCATCTAGGTGATTCAACTATCCTTGAAAATAAAGACTTTCAAGTGGTATCAGAGGGAGGTTGCTCAAAAAATATTTAATAGTATGAGTGATCTCCAAGGGTAGCTACAGTTCTATACTTATGGGTTCTAGAGAGAATCATAAGGAGCTAGGTTCTATGAAACTCCCCATCTGCAAGAAGGAGAGTTTTGGTATTTAGAAAGAGAGGGTCAGGCTATTTATGGAAGCCTAGGACGCAAGGATTTTCTTGATAGTCAAGGAGGGACCCTTCATCCCTATGAAGGTCTCAGTTTTGGATGCCAATATCCAGACACCTAAGACATACTCAGAGATGATAAAGGATGAAGTCATCTTAGCTACATTGTACAAGAGGGCACAAAACATTATTGATAGTGCCATAGATGATTCAACCTTTCAGAACTTGGTCCACTGCTAGACCTCCAAAGAGATGTGGGACACTCTTGTGGTCTACATGAAGGGTACTGAAGAGGTAAGAGATGATAAAAAGTCCATGCTCAACAAGGAGTATGAGGCTTTCAGGCAATCCCTGAAAGAGAACATAACTGCTTGCTATGAAAGATTTTTCAGGATCATAAATGAATTGAGGACCTATGGGAGGGTCTTCAGTCATTATGAGATAAATGACAAGTTCCTAAAGTCTCTCACTAGAGACTGAGATACTAAGATTTGTTCCATAAGAGATGTGGCCAAGCTTGCTGAGACTCCTCCCCAAACATTATTAGGAAAGCTGCTCTCTTATGAGATGTAGCTGGCTGCCAGGAAAGAGGAGGAAGCCACTAGAAGATCCCAAGCCAAGGAAAATTCCTTAGCCTTTAGAGTATACAACACAAGGAAGAGTAAGGAGAGGATTCCCTCTCCTCCAAGAAGACCAGCTGATTCGAACAGCTCATAGTCAGATGCATCAGAATGCAGCATGTCAGATGAGGACTTTACTGCCTTCTCCAGATACTTTCAGAAGCTGATGAAGAAGAAACAGTGGAAGAGGAGAACTTCCACCTCTTCTCATCACAGGAAGAATCACTCCAAGGCTGATAGGTATGATTCTAAATCTAGTAAATATAATTCCTCTAAAGTTATCTGCTATTGCTGTAGCAAACCTGGGCATGTGATAGTTGACTGCCTAGTGAAGAGGAAGGAGGTTGGTGAGAAAAAACATCACCAGCACAAGGACAAGAAGGAGAAGTCCTTAATTATAAAGAAAGAGAAGAGCTGGACAGACTCATCTTCATCTGAGACTGAAGAAGAAGAAGCCTATATTGGGGTGGTTGCTACTTCTGCTGAACAAGAAGCTATAGCAGTAGAGGAAGACGATCCTACTGTCAGGATAGGTATCAGGGCCCCTCTATAACACTCAGATAGTGATTCAGAGGTGGATGATGAAGTTGAAGAAGATGCCTACAACTTCTATGGGCTGAATGCAATGACTGATGAGGAATCCAGCCAGGATCAGCCTGGTCAAAGCAAGGTAAATTCTCTATCAAGCTCTTCTTCTGAGTATGGATATGAGACTAGTCCCTGTACAGAAGCCTCTCCAACCACTAGTGAAGGTGATTCTAAATCAGAAGGAGATGTCAATCAATTGATTAACAAGTATGGAAAACTTCTGAATACCCTCAAGAAGTGCAAGAAGTTGTCTAAGAAGAAAGCTGTGGAGATTGCCTCTCTGTAGCTAGCTGCTTCCCAGCTGACTGAGACAACAACTTTGTTAGATCATAAGGACAAAGAAATTAGCCAACTTAGGGTCATGAATCTCATCCCGATATGCTCCATAAAGTTCAAGAATAGTCTCATCAGGGATCTTGAAGAGAGGCTAGGGAGGGAGAAAAGAGTAGTGGCTAGCTATTCTAAGCCAAGTACAATGTTACCCTTGATAGAATCCTTCTCCTATCAGAATAGTAAGAAGGAATTGGGATTCAAGGGAAGCACAACAGTTGCACCTTCTAAAGGGAAGGGAAAAGCTCCAGCTCCATCTTAGCCTCTTGCTTCCAAGCCTCCCATTCTTTTTAGGAAAGTTAAGTTGCCTTCAAATAGGTATGACCAAGAAAGCATCTATGGTCATTAGATGAATGACAGATCCACTAGTGTGAACAAAAATGTTCACAGCCATGGTGGAAGGTATAGCAGGATGAGTGTCTTTAAGGCTGCCCATGAAGAAATTCAAATGGCCTATCCTAGACCATTTGTCTTTGGTGCTCCAACCCCCACTCTAAAGAATTTGGCTGTGGCCAAGGTTCAGAACCACTCAGCAAAGACTCAGACTAAAGGTCAGTCTATCAGCAAGCCTGATTTGGGCATTTTTGATGCTATCAAGAGCATATTTTCTGCAAAGAAGACCGCTGCTGATGGAACTCAGAACATGCCAAATAAGCCAGCTGGAAGACTTACCTTCAATCAGATCCTTGCTGAAAGGAATCTGAAGAAGACTGCTGCTCCTCTTCCTACTGATCAGCCAACAGTTAACCACACTACAGGACCTGCACAAAAAAGAAGATACAATATTCATGAATGTTGTGCTGTGGCAAGGTGAGTCACTTTACTATAGACTGCTGGTATAATCCAAGTGTGTCAAGAGCAGCTGTTAGTCCACCATTCAGAAAGCTACTGATAGACAAGTTCATTTTCAGACTAATATGCACCTGGGACTCAATAGATATTGGGGTCCTAAGGTAAAATGAATTGTGTGATGCAGGTTAGTCCAAGTGACCATACCCCTATATGGTACTTAGACAGTGGTTGTTCCAGGCACATGACTGGGACAAGAAGTAACTTAAAGATGCACACTCCAATGAAAGATGGACACAAGGTTATCTTTGGTAGTTCAAATAGAGGGGTGACAAGAGGCTATGGTAAGATTACCAATGACATAGTCACCATCACAAAAGTGACTTATGTTAAAGGGTTGCAACACAACCTCATAAGCATAAACCAACTCTGTAAGACCCCCCCAAACTTTGCCATAGGTCGGACTGGAGGTGATCTTACTAGCCCAAAACATCCACCCAGTGCTCCTTAAGGGGTAATGACCCACTCTGCTAAGCACTAGTTGGCCGCCTTGCTCGGCTTGAATCACAACATTCACATCACATCACAGAGATATGCCGGAGCATTAACAGGAAACCAGTACCAAATATATATATATATCATCATATATATTTACACGATTATAAGGCCGTAGCCTAGGTATATATATAAGCCCGCAGGCTGTACAGGTACTGCATATAAATCCTCACTCTCTCTCCCTAATCAGCTAGTCGGTACTCACGTCTCGAAATTCTGCAGACATTGGGGGTGATTCTGCTCGAGTAGTTCTATCTTATGGCACAATCTCTTGCGGTAGTGGGTCATTACGGTGCTCCATTTCCCGTGAATGGTTATTTAAATAACCGTTAGTCATAGAGCAAAGTAAAAAACAAATCTCGTCCCCGGATCCATATCCTGGGGACGAGCACACACCCACCCAATGAAAGTAGATAGCCGAAGCAAGGGAGAGTTAGTACAACACTTCATATATGTTATTGGGTATTGTATCCACAAATTACCTGGATTTGAGGATGCCTCCTATCAAGCTAAGATGAATTCACTATGTATTTGATGAATTTCTTCTAGTTGTGCTTGCAGCTATTCATTGCTAAGTACACACCAATGTCAGGGTGCAGTGGGTCAATATACACGGGTCTGCGCGACGTAATCCCTCATTGAGCAGATCAGTGTGTTGGCCTACGTGTACTCTCTCTATTGGGGTGTACTTAATTCCAAGCACAGGGTCATGAAAGATCAAGAGCAGACAAGGAGCAAGGATGAGCCAAAGACCAGCTCACGGGTGGAAAGACGAGAAATCGTCTAAGTGTAAATCGTCGAGAATCACTAAGTGATTCTCGCCGATTCGTCGAGAATCACTAGTGATTCTCGACGAGTCGTCGAGAATCACTAGATGATTCTCGCCAGGTTAGGCCGGCTGTCTCGACGCAGTCAGAAAATTCTCTAAGGCAGAATCGTCGAGAATCACTAAGTGATTCTCGCCGATTCGTCGAGAATGACTTTCCATTCTCTACGATTCGGCGAGAATCAAATGTGATTCCCGCCGATTCTCCTCGGCCTCTATAACCTGTGCAGCCAGAATTCGCCAAGTAGAATTCGGCGAGAATCGTAAGTGATTCTCGCCGATTCGTCGAGAATCACCTACGATTCTCGCCGATTTTGCCTTGGGCGATTTTTCCGAATTCCTGGACCGGTCCAGGTTTCCAGCGGTATTTCGAACCGGACTTAGATCTTATTGCTGGTGGGGCCCACAACGGTCATCTTTATGACCTAATGTATAAATATACAGGTATGTGTGAACAGTAAAAGAGAGAACGCACACGAATTCAAAAAGGACAGTCATCGTCGAGCCCTAGCTCTCGATATTGCTCCGCCGATCGTCGCCGCCGCTCGTGCAGTGGTCTCCGTAGTTGATCTCGATCTCCTCCAGATGCACGGTGATAGAAGCCAAGTCTTGCACAGCGTCTCACGCATCTAACCAGAGATCTTTTGTCTCTTGATTTGAGATAGGGAAATCCATCCCCGTCCGAATCGATCGAGACGATCGATCCTAGTATGACCGTTGGAAGACCTTGCCGACTTCGCTAAGAAGATTGAATCTCCATTGCATAGCTGCTATTTTCAGTTGCCGCCGCCAACACCGAGAGCCTTGTCGCAGCCCTTTGCCGCCGCCGGTCTCGGGGAGATTCTCTCCAAGAAAGATCAAGGGTTGTGGACTTTTCGTTACCTACAAGAACAAGTAGTCTAACGAAAAGGGACACCTAGATCTTCAAGTTGTTTGTATTTCTTATACACTCCAATTTCTTTTTCTTTGTAAAGGAACATTTGGTTCCTAGTTGTAGGGTTGGGTGCAACCCGTGTTGTGGGAGTGTTGACTCCTACGTGTGGAAGGGTTCCTTCCGATAGTGCAAGGATTAGATTTCAATCCTGTTGGTGAAGTGACCGAGTCGTCCCTGGATTGGGAGATAGGTCGAAGGGGGAAAGTGGACGTACCCAAATCGGGGAACCACTATAAATTGCCTGTGTTATTTTCTGTGCTGTGTGGTTTATTTTGATTCTGCAGGTACAATTTTAATTCCGTAAATACGTTGCAAGTCACCTATCCCCCCCATAGGTGAAGGTAGTTGACACTAGGTGGACTTTCATATGTAGGCTAGGAGCAATTATAAAGAAGCGCAACATATTATAACTGAAAAAAACAGCAGCAATGCATATCAGTTATTAGTTAAAGCTCTACTAGCATAATAACACATCAGGTATTCTCAACCTGTACCCTATCGCAGGGATTCACAACCTCGCACACACCGCAGGCATTCATAGCCGCGCACACAAGCCCATGTCGACCTAGTATGGATCGCTTCTGTTCTAGTAGGGTAGCGAGCCCCGCGACACCGATGTTGTCGTCGGTGATAGTGGCCAGTCCTGCCACTTTTGGGGGTGGTCGTACCACATAGCCCAGGACCTAACGTATAACCCTGTATACTCTTGGATGTGAGTGACATCCGACGATTCATTTCGGCCGACCAGTGGAGGAAAACCCAACGGGGAAAACATAATGCCCGGTAACCCGTAGTACCTCGTCTCCCTGTCGCCTTGAGTCGTCGACCTTCCTACACCGGTGCGAACGGTCTACGGAAGGGACTGACTCGCCACTATTTCATCATAAGCAATTTACAAGCAATCAATCAAATAATCATGCTAATATACACAGGGTCTGCGACGGCCTGCCCTACTACACGTTAACCTTCAGGCATCGACGCTCAGCTCAACTTTCGATAAGGAGCGCGAGAGCGCTTCAATTGAGGCTAAACTTAGAGGAACACCTCAACTAAGGTTAACCCCAACTAAGGCTCGACCTTAAAAGACAACTGCTCGTGAGCAGGACCCGAGTTTATAATAGAGAAATATAGAGATGAAGTGCGGTAAATAAAGCTGATAAACTAAAGCTACATAATTTAAGCACTGAAATGAAACGTGACCAGTGAGAAACTGGAGTGGTACTGAAACGAAAGTACTTAATTGAATTGAACTTGACCAGTACGAGACTGGAGTAGTACTGAATTGAAAGTGCTGAACTAAAATGAACTTGACCAGTACGAGACTGGAGTAGTACCGAATTGAAAGTACTGAACTGAATGAACTTGACCAGTACGAGACTGGAGTAGTACTGAATTGAAAGTACTGAACTGAAATGAACTTGACCAGTACGAGACTGGAGTAGTACTGAATTGAAAGTACTGAACTGAAATGAATTTGACCAGTACGAGACTGGAGTAGTACTGAATTGAAAGTACTGAACTGAAATGAACTTGACCAGTACGAGACTGGAGTAGTACTGAATTGAAAGTACTGAACAGAAATGAGGAGTAGTATTGAATTGAAAGTACTGAACTGAAATGAACTTGACCAGTACGAAACTGGAATAGTACTGAATTGAAAGTACTGAACTGAAACTAATAAAAGAGCTGGACCAGTGCAAGACTGGAATAATTACGAAGAAAGTGGTTAGTAGTCCAATAACTCCATCCAAGAGGCTTCAGTTCCATCTTCATTCTCAGGAGGCACGTTCAGTTCCATCTCCGTTCACAGGAGGCATATTCAGTTCTATTTCAGTTTTTAATAAGGCTTCCTTGGGCTACACCCATTATTAAGATCCGATTATGATTTGGTTGTACCTTATTAATCACAACTTAATCGGATCAGGGGCTTATTTGGAGTTACACCCTCATTATTTATCGATAATAATTTGCAACTCAGTACTCGTACTCTCACTTTCCGAGCGTGCCCAGATCACTCGAGATTCGAGGCGCTCGACGGTTTCACGAAGTCTCGGAACACACAGAGCTTTGTCACTTGCCTCGGCCACTCTCGTCGATATGACAATTTGAATTTATTATTCAAATTAGAGAGGATAGTCGCGCGCTCCAATTTTCATTTTTGAATAAAATGAGCGTAATAATTTCCGAGCGCGGCCCTAGGCTCCAATAATTGGGAGAAATTTAAATTTTAATCCCCAAGTCTCCAAATTTTGATACAACCTGTAAGGGGGTCTAAACTGAGTTTGGAAAATTTTTCATAATTTTTCGAAGAGTTTTGGGCCTTTAATTTGGCCAAACAATTTTCATTTGGGCTTTAAAAATACCAAATCAACTCCAAAAATTCTCAAATTTTTTGTGGAGGAAGCCCTTAGTTAGGGGAAAATTTTCATGTTCAACATTTTTTTCTAGGAGCCTATTTTAGTCTCTAAAAAAATCAAACCCCTTATTAATTATAATATTATAATAATTATAAATATTATAAAACATAAAAAGAGTTAACTGTTTATCTCTTCCCCCCTCCCGTTGTACCGTAACCCGCTGCCCTTACGAGCCTTCCCCGCCGCCGGCCGGCCGTAACTCCACCCCCGGCCGACTGCCCGGGGTTTGGCGCTCCCTCCGGTGGTGGTCTGACGGCCTGCCGCCGACGGCCATCGCAGGAGCCTTTTTTTGAGGGAATGTGGTGACGGCGGCAGCGCTCTGACTGCCGGAGCTTCTATGAGACACGTCAAAAAGATAGGGAGGGAGGAGAGGAGAAGGTTTCTACCTTAGGTTGGGGGGTTTGGCGGCCTCCGGCGAGTTTCGCCATTAATGGTGGTGGAAGGTGGTGGAGCTCGGGCTTTGCCTTTTTTCTTGCGGCCTGATCTACGACAGTGCTTGGGGAGGTGTGGGGGAGTTGCTCACTGAGCTGGTGAGGGAAATATTAGGAGGGGGGCCTTTATATAGGCTTGGAGGGGAGGGGATCTCCTCCCCTACCCAATGTGGGATTAATCCCTCCTTAGGGAGGGATTAATCTCCACCCTCCAGCTGTCCAAGGATAGCTGGAGGCTCAAGGTAGTTTCCCCCATATGGGAAATGAGGTTGGGCACTTATAGGCTTGGGCTTTACAAGTGGGAGAGGGAAGAAAAGAGAGGGGAGTGGGGGAAAATGTTGGTGGGCCACTACTTGGGCCCACTCTCTTCCCTCTTATTAATTTGTGGCCCCTATGGGTAAGGGGCAATGCACTATTTACCCATGGAGGGGAGGTAGCCTCCTTCTTAGGGAGAATTTCCAAAAAAAATGGGGAAAAGGGAGGATTTGACCAATGTCAACCCCGGTGGGTCAACCCATGGGGGTCAAAGTCAAAATAGGTCCAAGTCATCGGGGTTGGGTCAAAGTTAGGGTGTCACGTTATAATTTGCGTGCGCACATTTTTCGGTGCATGAGTATGCTTGATTTGACGATAGGTTGACTACTCATATCTGAATTTGACTAGGGCAAACTCGGTTGACTTCGTATTGGCCATATAAGTCCAATGCCACTAACCGGGGTCAAATTAGAGTTCGTTTGCTAAATACTCAAAATCTGCGTGTCGCGGCGCACTAAATCGGTCAAAATGTCTATATTCATCGTTATACCTCGGATTGCGATGCAACGAGTTTCGTCATGCTCGTATTATCTATACGAGGCCGTAGGAGCTGACAGAACTCAAATCGGAGTTCTCTAGACCGATATTCAAAATCTTGTTTTCGCGATGTTTTACGAGTAATGGTCATATCCATCATATGACCTCGGGGTCCAACTGAACGAGTTCCAACGCGCTTGTATCAACTATACAAGGCCACAGGAATTGACAGGACTCAAATCAGAGTTCTCTAGATCTATTTCCTTCCTATGGTTACCTTCTACCATGTCACGGGTAGGGGTTCGGGTCACTTTTATTAGGCCCATTAGGGTTTCAGTGGCCCAATAAAAGTCGGGATGTTATAATCTAGTAAAAATTAAAGGATTTTCGTCCCCAAAAATTTGCTCGAAGTAGGTGAAAAAGAGTAACATACCTGGGGAAAGAGCTCTAGGTGCTTTTTGCGAATGAGCGTCTCTGGTTCCCAAGCGTACTCAACTTGTCCATGATTTGACCATAATATCTTGACCATTGGGATGGTCCTGTTACGTAGATTCTTCACTTTATGATATATGATCCTGATTGGTTCGAGTTGGACAGATCTGTCTGACTGTAGTTGTACTGGTGGTGTAGGTAGATACTGCTCTGGTTGCCGGAGAACTCGTCTCAAGGAGGAGACATGAAATACATCATGAAAGTTTCCCAGTTCTGGAGGCAGCACTAATCGATACGCAACAGGGCCAATGCATTCTACCACCTAATAGGGGCCTAGGTAGTGGGGGTCTAGCTTCTTCTGCTTCCTCAACTGGGAGACACCATGCATGGGCTTGATTTTTAGGAACCCCATCTCCCCCACGCGGAATTCCACCGGTCGATGTCGCGCATCATAATACTTGGCCTGTCGGCTCTGCGCCTCCCGCATCCATTCCTGGATTAGCCATATTACTGCCGTAGTATCGTCAATATAAGCCACTCTGAAAGTTAGGTGACAAGATCTAACAGCCTCTAGAGGGGGGGTGAATAGAGTAAGTTCAAATAAATTGATATATTTAAAACCTTTAGATTTGCTTAGTGTAGGTAGTGAGTGATGCAAACAGATAAATATATTTAAAGTAAAATCACACAGCACACAAGCAAGAAGAAAAGCAATCCACAGAAGACACAAGGAAATTTATAGTGGTTCCCCAAACTTGGGTAGTCCACTCTTCTATCACCCCTTGATAGGAATCCACTGCAGGATGCTTGATCAGGTGTCCTGGGCACCACCAGATTTTTTGATAAGGTGTCTTGCCACCACTGATTTTGACAAGGTCTCAGCTAACCAAAAGGTAACTTTTGAAGGGAGTTAAAACCCTGTACAGAAGAGGTAAAATAAGAAGGGTTGAGTTTGCTTCTCTGTCAACAATCAGAGAGAAGCTAGTGGATGTAGATGTTGTCAAAGCTCCCCCTGAGATATAGAAGTTCAGGTAGAAGAAGCTTTGCACAAGGGTGACAGGCTCTTCACTGCTTGTCCTTCTTCAGCAATAGATGACTCAGAAACTGAGTGTTTGATGTCTGAAGGTAGAAAGCTAATTGAGAAGAGTTGAATGCAGAGGCAGAAGAGGTTTCAGAGAATGTTGATCAAGATGTTTCTCTGAGTGTAGTTCTTCTCTGTAAATTCTCTGCAGACTGATTTCTTGAGAAAGAGATGAAGATTGATGTTCTCTGTGTTGTCAGAATGAATGAATTATTATTTTTTCTGTTCTTCTTGTCTCTCTCAAATAGATCTCTGAGTAATGGGATAGCCGTTGGCAGGGCATTTAATATATTCCATAACTGTCCATGCCTAGAAGGAAAGCCTTAATTGATTTCCATTGAAAATTCCTTGAGATATGGTGCAATTAAGTCTTGAAACGGCCATGGGATCTCTTGCAATAACTGCTTGAAAAATCTCTCATTTGAATTTCAAATGTTGACAGACGGGAGAACTTAAAACGTCGAACTCTTCCTGAAGCGTCGATCTGAGCTCGACTGACCGTTGATCAGAGAGTAAAATAGAAGCAGAGAGATACACGCCACAACGTCGAGCAGAACTCGACGTTACGTCGAACTGAGAACGACGCTGCGTCGAGCTGCGATCGACTGTGCGTCGAGCAGCAGTCGACTATGCGTCGAGCTGAGGACGACTCTACGTCGAGCTGGGGTCGACTCTCCGTCGAGCTGAGCAGAACTAAATCTCAAATAACCTAAGTTCTAAACTCACACTCAATGACCTATGCTATACAATTAGGTCAACATCCTTAGCATAGTTATCCTGACCCAAATATAAAAAGGGTGTTCCAACAATCTCCCCCTATTTGGATTAGGATTACTATTCACATGAATTTAAGGAAATTAAAAAAAATGCATACAGACATTTGAAATACTGAAAATCAAGAACACAGATGGAAGCAGGAGCAGATAAGCAACTATCAAAGATGTTTATGGCAGTAGCATAGAAGATAAGCCATCTTACATTTACTTCTTCTTAGGCTCTTCTTCAAAGCCTTTCTTGAATTTGATTTCCCTTTGAGGGTTGGCAGTGACTTTCTTTGATCTGTAATCTTCAGAAGTCCCCAATGAAGTTATGCTCTTTCCAGAGGGAGGAACAGCAGCAGGATGTAACTCCATGTATCTATCAGCATCAAAGAATTTGCTAGAATGATATTTGTTTAATTCCTGTCTTCTTTGGTCTGACATTGTGCTTATGTTGGATGTGTCCAGTCCCCTTTCTTTGTTCTTCTTAATTAGGTCTAGGGCAGCAAGCTCAGTCATCCTAGCCTTCCATGCAGTAGGGTTGTTAACTGGATCATCATATGGAATAGGAGGCTCATACTTATTACTTTGATCTGAAGGAATAGGTTTCTGCCTTACACCCTCATTGAGCTTAAAGGGAAAGGGACCAGTGGTTGAAGCAATGGTCTTTCCTTCCCTTTGATAAGATTGGGGTCTGGCTTGACCTCTAGCTTGATTACCTCTAGAAGATCCTTTGGATTGATTTCCTCTTGATTGATAACCTCTAGATTGGCCACCTCCTTGTCCTCTCCTTGACTGATAAGTCTTGCCTTGGAAGGAGGATGTTGGAGGTTTGCTTACTAGGTTAGCACTGCCTCCTGCACCTGGAGAAGGAGGAGGTGGAGGAGGAGGAAAGTCAAACGACTTGGAATCTCCTTTCTTGAACTTCTTTTTCTCTCTCATTGCCTTGAGCTGATTTTTAGAGAACTGCATCCATGGCTCAGTAATCTTGCATTTGTGCTGTATGTAATAAGGAATGTCATGGTCAGTAGCCCTTTCCATTGGAACTCTCTTTAGAGCTTTGCTTCTAGCTTTCCTCTTTTTAGCAATAGTTGCAGAAGAGTCATCAGAGCTAGTTGCAAACTCATCAGAGGAGCTGCTTTGGATATGATCATAGGGATCATAATAATCATCTTTTGATGCACTTTCTGAAACAGGAAGAGGAGCATCTGCCAGTGTAGATGACTTATCTAGCACTGCAGGGAAAGAAATGGTTTCAGGAGCAGCAGGCACTGAATCAGCTAAGTCACTCAAGACTTCAGAAATCACAGCCTCAACAGAAATGGCTGGATAACTTTCACTAGCAGGAGCTGAGGCTACCACTGCATCAGAAACAGAAGAAACAAAAGAACTGGCAGGAGCAACAGCTACCACTGCCTCAGAAACAACAACTTCAGCAGGAGCAAGGGCTTCCACTGCATCAGAAGTGTTAAGAACCTTATCAACAGTCATGTCATCAATAATATCAACAGAATCAGAACAAATATGAGCAATAGACTCATTTGCAGGAGCATCAGCTACCACTGCATCATCTTCAAGAATCATCTTATCACAACCAACAACAGCAGCAGCAAAGGGAATGATGGCCCTGGACAGATCTTCAGCAAGCAGTAACTTGTGAGAGCTGAAGGATCTTCTGAAAAATGATGCTGGTACTGTCACAATAGAATCTTCAACTGGAGGTGGACTGAATTCTCTATCTGCAATCTGAACATCTGAAACAAGCATCTCTTCACAATCAACAGAAGGCAGCTCTTCTTCTACCAAAATCTCCCCCTGCCTAGATTCAGTAGCAACTGATTCTAGGCCCCTAGAAGAAGGGCCAGCCACAGCAGGAGAGAGGGAAGAGAGCTTTGAAGAAATAGAGTCCAAAGATCTGATTATTGGAGCTAGGGAAGCATCCAATAAGGAGGACAACCTTGGAGCCAAGAGCTCATAGAGCTTATTAGCCAAGGGAAGCAGATCTACTTGCTCAGACTGTTGAGCAGAGGTAGAGGGGAGAGAAACAGATGCAGCAGGAGAAGATGATGGTATAGAAGGAAGAGGAATGGAGGGTTGAATAATGGAGGACATGATGAGGTCTGAGAATGAGGGCTCAGCAATGTTATCATGTGAATTATCCAAGAAGGAATCATCTTGATTGATCTCAATGTCCATTGAAGGGAAGTAATGAAGAGGATCAAATACTTCAGAAGTGGTGGTAATGGATGGATGAAGAGAAGATGCAATAGTGTCAATGGATGATGTTTGCAAAGGGAATGAGAGCTGAGAAGTTGATGGAGAGAAGGTGGTTGGAAAGCTGAATGAAGGAGAGATGGTGATTGATGGCCTGGCTTCTTCTACTAGGTCAGTTGACTGAGGGTGAGTGGCCACAACAGCCCTTGTTTCAGTAGAGGATTTCATTGCTACAGCAGCCTTGGGATTTACAATCTTCCTGTCCCATTTTCCAATCAGGCACAAGTCAACCTCTTTGAAGCATTAATGTGCTTGGAGGTTACCAGAAGCTGTGGGCAGACATGATGAAGCAACAATCCCAAAGTCCTTCCAAAATGAACATAGGTCTTATTGACCTTTTTCTTCACTAAATCAAACAGTAATTCTCCCCAATTTAGGTGCTTTTTATCTAGGAGGGCAGCCATGATGCAGAATTGTTGCCTGGTAATAGCATCATGTGCTGTCCTCTTAGCACAGATGACCTTGCCTACCACATCAGCTAAAAGCCTAAATTCAATGGCAAGATCCACTTTCAGCAATTTGGAGGCATTCTCAGAAGAATGACCCATTCTGTCTAGCATTGCAGCATACTCCTCATTTGACAATTCCAAGCTGTCATTTCCATTCTCTAATTCAAAAGCTTCAGTAAAAGTAGCAGGAGATATTGATACCTGAGTTCCAGAAATAGAACCAGTAATAGTGCTCTCATCTGTATTAGCTGCTGTATATATCCACTCTTTAATTTCAGTCTCTGCCATGGGCATTCTTGTTGACATAAACTTCACTAGTTTCTGTTCTTTAAATAGCTCCAGGATATCCAGAAAATTCTGTGAGGAACCTTCAAAGGAATCCAGGTCGATGTCGAAACCATAATCGAACTTCATTGCCGTCAATATGTTTGCTGGAATCGCCATTATCTGCAGAATACCTCTCAAGAACAAGTGTAAAAGCTTTGGAGGGAGAATGTAGTTGCAGGAAATACGAAAGCGCAAATGACATCGACGTCGAGAAGATGATTTTATACTAGGGTTCGACGCAGAAAAGGAAATAACGTCGAGCTTAGTTCGACGCTAAGAGGCTCTAGGGGAAACGAAGAGACTCGATGGTGTTCAGCTGAGTTCGACGTTCGCCGTTTTGAAGGTCGACGGTCGACGCTATTTGGGATGCTGAACGTCGAGCTCTGGTCGACGTCAATTAACGTCGTCGACCGAAACAGAACCTTAACAAACTCTAGACAGAGTCGATCTCTGGTCGACGCAAAAGATGAGGTCGACGGTCGACGCTATATAGCGGTCGACGGTCAGTCGATCTCCGGTCGACGTTTCCAAGTGAAAAGCGTCGCGTCGAGCGTCGAGCAGAGTTCAGACAGAACCTCTAGATCTAACAGCCTCTAGATCCTTAAGGAAGAGATACATTTGCCTAGATTTTGTTATTTTTATGATTTCAAAATCTTGTAAATTAATTTATGCTATCTCCATCTATCATTCCCAACTGATTAAGGAAGAAGAAGTGTTTCTTTTCATCCAAAGGTTTGGTGAATATATCCCCTTTGTAAATCAGTAGAAATATACTCTAGTGCTATTTTATTCTTTTCTACATTATCCCTTAAGAAATGATGTCTGATCTCTATGTGCTTTGTCCTACTATGGAGAACTGGATTTTGAGCAATACAAATTGCACTAGTATTATCACAAAGAATTTTTGACTTCTCTAAGTTGTAACCATAGTCTAGGAGCTGGTTTTGAATCCACAATATCTGTGAGCAGCAACTTCCTGCAGCCATGTATTCAGCTTCAGCAGTTGATGTAGACACAGATGTTTGCTTTTTGCAAAACCAGGAGACAAGTCTATCACCCAGGAATTGACAAGTTCCACTGGTGCTTTTCCTGTCTACTCTACATCCAGCATAATCAGCATCTGAAAATCCAGTGAGATCAAATCCTGAATCATGTGGATACCAGAGACCTAGATTTGGACAACTTTTTACATATCTAAGAATTCTCTTAACTAATGTGAGGTGTGACTCTCTAGGGCTCACTTGGAACCTAGCACATACACATGTAGCAAACATAATATCTGGTCTGCTAGCTGTAAGATATAAAAGAGAGCCAATGATTGCTCTAAAATTAGTCTGATCAACTGGTTTACCAGATTCATCAGCATCTAAGACAGCATTAGTAGGCATAGGTGTTTTCATAGAAGATGCATCTGACATACCAAATTTCTTAACCAATTCTTTTGCATACTTGGTTTGAGAGATGAATATGCCATCAGCATGTTGTTTGATTTGCAATCCTAAGAAAAAGGAAAGCTCACCCATGCTACTCATTTCAAACTTTGAGTGCATAAGTTGTGAGAACTTTTTGCATAAGCTTGAATCAGTAGACCCAAATATTATATCATCTACATATATTTGTACTAGTAGGATATGGGACTTATGGGTTCTAATAAAAAGAGTTTGGTCTACTCTACCCCTTTTAAAATCATTTTCAAAGCAAAAAGGAGGCTAAGGTCTCATACCATGCTCTTGGAGCTTGCTTGAGGCCATATAAAGCCTTATGTAATTTGAAAACATGTTCAGGAAGGGTTGAAGAGATAAAACCTGGAGGTTGCTTGACATAGACTTCTTCCTTGATGTCTCCATTGAGAAATACACTTTTAACATCCATTTGGAAAACTTTGATCTTCTTGTGTGCAGCATAAGCAAGGAAAATTCTTATGGCCTCCAACCTTGCAACTGGTGCAAAGGTTTGGTCATAATCAATCCCTTCTTGTTGACAATAGCCTTGAGCAACAAGCCTTGCCTTGTTTCTCACAATGATCCCTTGATCATCTAGCTTATTCCTGAAAACCCACTTAGTTCCAACAATTTGATGGTTTCTTGGTTTTGGAACCAATTCCCATACTTTGTTCCTTTCAAACTGGTTTAGTTCCTCTTGCATTGCAATGAACCAGTTTGGATCTTGCTCTGCATCTTGAATAGTTTGAGGCTCTATTTGGGAGAGAAAACAGATGTGCATCAGATGTTGATTTATCTGATTTCTGGTTTGCACACCTTCTGAAATTTCTCCAATCACTTGGGAGATTGGATGATCTCTTATTGTTACTAAATCAACAGTGGGTGTTGATTGTTCACCAACCTGTGTTGTGTTTCCTCTTGTGGAACAACAACTGGCTCTCCATTTGGTTCTGAAATTTGATCTGTATCTTCACTCTTATTGCTAGCAGCTTCTTGTTGAGTTGTTGAAGATAGATTTCCCTCATCCATGATGGTTAACTGATTAATATTTTCAGCTAATGATTGTACCTGTAAGTGATCTTTGGTAGAAGAATTCTTCTCCTTATAAGACATATTAGATTCATCAAAGGTAATATGCATGGACTCTTCAATTTTATGAGATGATTTGTTATACACCCTATAAGCTTTGCTGTTCAAAGAGTATCCCAGAAACACTCCTTCATCAGCCTTAGCTTCAAATTTTGCTAAATATCTCTTGTCATTATTGTGAATGAAACAAATGCAACCAAAATTTTGAAAAAGCTAACTTTAGGTTTCTTCCCTTTGAGCAATTCATAAGGAGTCTTATCCTTTAGTTTATGTATCAGGCTTCTATTCAAAACATAATTGGAGGTGTTCACAGCCTCTGCCCAAAAGGTTAGAGGAAGATGAGCATCTGTCAATAAATGTTGTGGCTGATTCAATTAAGGTTCTATTTTTCCTTTCAACTACCCCATTTTGTTGAGGAGTTCTAGGAGCTGAGAAAGTGTGCCTGATCCCTTCATTCTGACAGAACTCTTGCATAAGAAGAGAATCAAACTCTGTCCCATGATCACTTCTGATCAGGGCTATATGAGTATTGAACTCAATCTGTATGCTCTTGAGAAAATCTGTCAAAATTTTGAAGTTATCAGACTTCTTTCTTAGGAAGAACACCCAAGTGAATCTTGAGAAGTCATCTACAATCACTAAGGCATAAGATTTCCCCCTAGACTTTGTACTGTAGTAGGTCCAAAAAGGTCCATGTGCAACAGATACAAAACCCTAGGTGAATCACTCTTGTTAAGTGATTTGAAACTATTTTTAGTTTGCTTTCCTAGTTGGCAAGCCTTGCAGAGTCCTTCCTTCTTGTAGGGACCAGAAGGTAGTCCTCTAACAAGGTTGAGTTTAGACAACCTAGCAATAGTTCTAAGGTTAACATGTCCTAATCTTTTATGCCAAAGCTCATTTGGCTTACTAAGGGAATTAAAAAGGCATATGTCTACTTTAGAAGAATTAAAATCTACTAGGTATATGTTATCTTGCCTATTTCCAATCAACACAATATTATTTCTAGAGCAATATTACATACTAGATCAGTGAACCAAACCTGATAACCAGCATCACAAAGTTGACTGATGCTGATTAAGTTGTGCTTCAGTCCTTCACATAGGCTACCTTCTTGATAGTGATTGAGCCTATTTTGACTTGACCATATCCCTTGGTTTGTCCAAAATTGGAGTCACCAAAGATTACTCTTGGTCCAAGCTTTGCTTTGAAGGATGAAAGATTGCTTTTGGTTCCTGTCATATGTTTGGAGCAACCACTATCCAGGTACCAATGCTGGTTCACCACTGGATAGCTCTTCATCTGCACATGTAACAGCTTAGTTGTTTTTCACCCAGTTCACTTGGGTTGAGGTTGATAACCAATGAAATCAGAAATGAATGACATTTCAGGCTGACTCTTATAGCCTTCAGGATGATATCTCCTAGGAGGAATCACCCATTCAGCATAAGGGTTAGGCTGAGATGTAGGATACTTGATATTCAATTTAGATTTATCTGTGTGCAGACAACCCAGAACTCTGAGCTCTGTTCGACGCACGTCGACCTAAGTTCGACGCTGAAGTTTCAGGACGTCGAGCTCCATTCGACGCTTGAACAGGCCTACTTTCAGGGACAACAGCAAGTCGACCTGAGTTCGACGTGTGTCGACCTGAGTTCGACGCTTCAGCAAGGTGTTGCTGATTCTTGTTAGAACGGCGTCGAGCTCTGGTCGAAGAACGTCGAGCTCTGTTCGACGTTTTCTGTTGAACTTGAAGTTGCTTAGGTAGATCAGAATTTTTCTGGCTACTACCATAATTCCTTTACCCTTGTTACTGGTAAATTTTATGGGAGTTGTTAGCACTATAGGTTGGCTTGGAGAGGCACCCAAACTAGTGAACCACTCATTCTTGAGTTCACTGTGCTTGTGATGTCTATTAGCTTGAGGCTCCTCCCATTGAGAGTTTCCTCTAGCTGTTTAGCCTTGGATAGCTCACTCTTTAGTGAAGCTATCTCCTCCCTACAGCACTCTAACTCATCAGAGAGCTTGAGATTATTTGCACTTAATGTGCTGTAATCAGACAGTTGACTTCTAAGAGAATCATTTGTCTTCTCTGCTGTCAGCAAGTCTATGCACATTGATTTAAATCTAAACTTGAAATCATCAGAAGAAAAATCAAATGAGTCAAGTACCTGATCTTCACTCAATTCCTGATCAGTCATATATTCAGATTCATGCTCTGAATCTGAGCTGCTTTGTGATGCATTGATTGCCATCATGCAGAATCCTTTTTCTGTGGCATCATCCTCATCATCACTTGTGCTGGATGATTCTTCAGAATCTTCAGTATCACTCCAAGTTTCTGCAACAAATCCTTTCCTTGTATTTTTGGTGTTGCTGGAAGAGGATTTCTCATAATATTTCTTTGAATCTTTCTCTCTTCTCTTGTCTTTTCTTTCTCTCCTATCTTTCTTGTCTTTGCCTTGATTCTCAGGACAGTTTGGAGCAGTGTGTCCTGGTTTCCTGCAGCCATAGCAAATAATTTCTTTATTATTAGATCTATCATACCTTGGCTTGTCTTGGTCCTTAGAAGACCATTTTCTGAAATTCTTCCTAGCCATCTTGTTGAATCTTTTGGCTAGTAGGCTTAGAAGTTCTTCATTGACTATCTCCTTCTCTTTAGGTACTTCCTCTGAAGCTTTGAGAGCTATTGTCTTCTCCACTTTGGGTGCAGGAGAAGATGTGTTTTGCTCCCCTTCTCTTGTCTTGACAAATTGCTCATAGGACTTGAGCTTGCCTAAGAGAGCTTCAGTGGATAGCTCAATTTGACTTCTGCCATCTTTGATTGGCCAGATTCTTGAATCCCAAGTGCTAGGTAGGCACATGAGAATTTTATCATTTATCTCAGTGAGAGATATATCCTTGTCCAGAGTTTTCAACTCACTGACAATGAGACTGAATCTGTTGTACATGTCAGCCACAGATTCAGCTGGAGCCATTTTGAAGTTCTCATACTGTGTTATCAGTTGAGCTCTTCTATCCTTTCTTTCATCAGCTGAACCTGAGACTATTTCAGTTAATTTGTCCCAGATTTCCTTGGCAGTATTGCATTCAGCAACTTTTTGGAATATGTCATCAGACATAGTTTGTGCCAATATGTTCATTGCTTTTGCATCAGCAGCTTTCCACTTCTTTATATCAGTGTCTGTTCCTGCAGGAGGTGGAACAGCTGAAGTACTTGTTGAAGTAGGAGGTCTTGGACATTCTGTTAAGACACAATTAAAGATATCTTCATCAAAAGAATTCATGTAAAGTTTTATCCTTGCTTTCCAGAGTCCAAACTTGGAAAGATTGCACACTGGAGGTCTTGTGCTTGCATACTCCTTGTTTTGTGCCATGAGTTTTATAAAAACAATTTATAACAAAACAAAATAAAGTAACCACTCTATAGGGTTTGATCTTATCAAAGATCTTTGTGGTCCAGGTGTTAGCCTGAAGTAAAGACCAACCTGCCTCTGATACCAATTGAAAGTTAGGTGACAAGATCTAACAGCCTCTAGAGGGGGGGTGAATAGAGTAAGTTCAAATAAATTGATATATTTAAAACCTTTAGATTTGCTTAGTGTAGGTAGTGAGTGATGCAAACAGATAAATATATTTAAAGTAAAATCACACAGCACACAAGCAAGAAGAAAAGCAATCCACAGAAGACACAAGGAAATTATAGTGGTTCCCCAAACTGGTAGTCCACTCTTCTAACCCCTTGAAAGAATCCACTGCGGATGCTTGATCAGGTGTCCTGGGCACCACCAGAATTTTTTGATGTAAGGAGTCTTGCCACCACTGATTTTGACAAAGGTCTCAGCTAACCAAAAGGTAACTTTGAAGGGAGTTAAAACCCTGTACAGAAGAGGTAAAATAAGAAGGGTTGAGTTTGCTTCTCTGTCAACAATCAGAGAGAAGCTAGTGGATGTAGATGTTGTCAAAGCTCCCCCTGAGATATAGAAGTTCAGGTAGAAGAAGCTTTGCACAAGGGTGACAGGCTCTTCACTGCTTGTCCTTCTTCAGCAATAGATGACTCAGAAACTGAGTGTTTGATGTCTGAAGGTAGAAAGCTAATTGAGAAGAGTTGAATGCAGAGGCAGAAGAGGTTTCAGAGAATGTTGATCAAGATGTTTCTCTGAGTGTAGTTCTTCTCTGTAAATTCTCTGCAGACTGATTTCTTGAGAAAGAGATGAAGATTGATGTTCTCTGTGTTGTCAGAATGAATGAATTATTATTTTTTCTGTTCTTCTTGTCTCTCTCGAATAGATCTCTGAGTAATGGGATAGCCGTTGGCAGGGCATTTAATATATTCCATAACTGTCCATGCCTAGAAGGAAAGCCTTAATTGATTTCCATTGAAAATTCCTTGAGATATGGTGCAATTAAGTCTTGAAACGGCCATGGGATCTCTTGCAATAACTGCTTGAAAAATCTCTCATTTGAATTTCAAATGTTGACAGACGGGAGAACTTAAAACGTCGAACTCTTCCTGAAGCGTCGATCTGAGCTCGACTGACCGTTGATCAGAGAGTAAAATTGAAGCAGAGAGATACACGCCACAACGTCGAGCAGAACTCGACGTTACGTCGAACTGAGAACGACGCTGCGTCGAGCTGCGATCGACTGTGCGTCGAGCAGCAGTCGACTATGCGTCGAGCTGAGGACGACTCTACGTCGAGCTGGGGTCGACTCTCCGTCGAGCTGAGCAAAACTAAATCTCAAATAACCTAAGTTCTAAACTCACACTCAATGACCTATGCTATACAATTAGGTCAACATCCTTAGCATAGTTATCCTGACCCAAATATAAAAAGGGTGTTCCAACACACTCCTAAGGCTTCTAGGTCCTCTTCCCGAGCCCATGTCAATGGGGTTCGGCAGCGTCTTCTGTACAATGCTTCGTATGGAGCCATCTTGATGCTAGCCTGGTAGCTGTTATTATAAGAAAACTCAACTAGAGGTAACAGCTGTTCCGAAGGCTCATTGTATTCCACCATGCAAAGTCGAAGTATATCCTCCATCGTCTGATTTGTCCTTTCTGTCTGTCCATCTGTCTGCGGGTGGAAGGCGGTGCTAAAGGCCAACTTGGTCCCCAAGTATGCTTGTACTCGTTTCCATTCCTTGGATGTGAATCTCCTGTCGCGATATGATACAATGGACTTCAGCACTCCGTGGAAACGGACAACTTGATCTATGAAAATCCTTGCCAGAATATCAACACCATCTCCCTGTCGATTTGGAATGAACCGGGCCACTTTGGTGAGTCGATCTACAACAACCCGTATGGAGTCATTTTTGACGCGGGATCGAGGTAAGCTGTGGAAAAAGTCCATGGAAATGTCCTCGAACTTCCATTCAGGTATAGGCAGGGGCTGCATAAGACCTCCTGGGCTGCGACATTCTGCTTTAACCCTTTGACAGGTCTGGCATTGTGCCACAAAGTTGGTAACGTCCCTTTTCATCCCAGGCCAATAAATGGTCCTACGCAGGTCCACGTACATTTTGACCACACCCGGATGAATAGAGTATCTTGACATGTGGGCTTCTTATAGAATTTCTTTGTGAATTCCTCCGATAGAGGGAATAAATATGCAATGCTTGAATTGTAGAATCCCGTCGTGCATATTGTAATCCTCCCGTGCCCCACCTTATAGAGATCGAATGATCGGAATCACCTCTGGGTCGATCTTCTGAGCTTCTCGTATCCAATCCCGGATGTTGCATTGGATCTCCATCCAATACAGCTGAGACTTGTATTCCTCCGGATCTCTTCGGGAAACCAGGGTAATTTCCAAGTATACTAAAGACTGGAACAGTTCCTTAGGTATCTGCTCCATCCAACTCCCAGCTATCGAAGGCTGGCAGCTTAATGCGTTAGCGACTCTAATAGCTTTTCTGGGGTGATATTGGAGCGTGAAATCATATTCGCACAAGAATTCTAACCATCAGTGCTGCTGAAGATTTAGTTCTTTCTGAGTGAAGACGTATTTGAGGCTCTTGTGGTCGGAGAAGATCTCACATCTTACTCCGTGCAAGTAATGCCTCCAAATTTTAAGGGCGAAGACGAAAGCGCCCAATTCTAGATCATGAGCTGCGTAATTTAATTCATGTGGCTTCAATTGATGAGATGCGCAGGCCACCACCTTGCTATGCTGCATCAGGATTGCTCCTAATCCTTTCAGGGAGGCATCAATGTAGATCTCTAATCCCTCGGTTCCTGCGGGGATCGTAAGGATTGGTGCAGAGGTTAACTGCTTCTTCAATTCAATGAATGTCATCTCACATTCCGGTGTACATCGAAACATCACATCCTTTTTGGTGAGGGCAGTTAGGGGTAAAGCAATCTTGGAGAAGCCTTCTACGAACTTCCTATAATATCCGGCAAGACCAAGACTTTGGATATCTGCCGCTGTTCTAAGCGGTGGCCAATTTTGCACTGCCTGGATCTTGGTTTGATCCACTGCTACCCCTTTCTTATTTATAGTGTGGCCCAAGAATCCAACTTCTTCCAACCAAAACTCGCACTTACTGAATTTGGCGAAGAGGGAGTGTTCTCGGAGTTTTAGTAGCACCATCTGTAGGTGACTAGCATGGCCTGTCTTGGTCTTTGAGTAGATCAATATATCATCAATGAAGACGATCACAAAGTGATCTAGGAAGGGCTCAAAGACTATATTCATCAAGGCCATGAAGGCGGAGGGTGCATTGGTGAGCCCAAAAGGCATCACCAGAAACACATAGAGACCATATTGGGAGCTGAAGGCAGTCTTGGGAATATCTTCCTCCCGGATTCGAAGCTGATAGTAGCCTGATCTCAGGTCCATCTTGGAAAACACGGATGCACCTTGCAACTAATCAAATAGCTCATTGATCCTAGGGAGGGGATATGTGTTTCGTATAGTAAGCTTATTTAGCTCCCTGTAGTCTATGCACAAATGTAATGTTCCGTCCTTCTTCTTTACGAATAACACCGGGGCTCCCTAGGGTGAGGAAATGAGACGAACAAATCTAGCATCTATTAGCTCCTGCAGTTGAATCTTTAATTCAGCCAGTTCTCTTGGGGTAATCTGGTAGGGTGCTCGTGACACTGGCCATGCTCTGGTCACGGGCTCGATTTGAAATTTGACCTCTCGCTGGGGTGGCAATCCCGGGAGGGACTCAGGAAAAATATCTAGAAAATCGCGCACCACCGGGACTTTGGCAAGTATTTGAGTTTTGTCTTCCATTTCGAAGTAAATAAGATACACCTCATTCTTCTGTCGTACTGACCTTAAAATCTGTGCATAAGTTAAAATAATACGCGAGACCGAAGGTGTCAACGTAACTTCCTGGCCGTTTGTGTTCTGCAGGCGAACCTCTCGCGTTGAACAATTTATTCGCGCCTTGTGCTCGACTAGCCAGTCCATTCCCAGTATAATATCGAATCAAATTATTGTCAAGATGGTTGCGTAGACCTCAAATTCTACTTCTCTTAGCATAGCCTGGAACGAGAACTTTTCTATGGACGTTATATCTGATCCATCAATTAAACAGATTCGTATAGCTAGTCCGATTATGCGGATAACGTTCTCTTTTGTTGCGATAAATTCATGGGACACAAATGAGTGTTTTGCACCTGTGTCGAAGAGGGTCTTGGCAGAAAGTCCTCCTACCAACAGAATTCCTGATGATATAGGAAGTATATATATCATATAACTAATATATAAGATGTAGGCATACATATATATCCTATACATAGCATAAGTAGCAACATCTAATATATCATATCACCTAATATATATACCTTTCACTACATCAGGGGAAGGTCCGTGCTGCAAGTCCAGTGCGTAGGTCTCTAAGGGGGCTGCTCGAACTTGTGGGTCTCTCCTTTCAGCTCTATCTCTGCGAACCCTCTGCCTTATCCCCACGCTGGCTGCCCACCCTGTACTGCTCCCAGTCCTGGCCTTACCATTGCCTGTGGGCAGAAGTCCCTCATATGCCCTAGCTGCTGATACAAGAAACAGTTCCTTGCGAAAGGAACATCACATCGGGCCACTGGCGCGAGCTATGGTGTCGGAGCTAGTCTGATGTCCTGGTGTGGGGCTGGGGGTGCCGTGGGTACTGGTGGGCGCTTATAAGGCTGTCTGTGGCATCTTTGCCTGTGCTCTCTATCCTGTCGGTGGGGAGCAGCTCCCCTGTCTCATCTCAGATCTCGAGGGGAATCGACCTGTCCTCTGTACTACTAGGCTACAATCTACTGGTCCAACTTAAGCGCTGTTGCGTGAGAGGCTATGGTGTGGAAGGTAGACTGAGAGATCATAATCAGTGTCTGCCTTAGGTCATCACGTAGTCCCCGATAGAAGCGGGAAGCTCTATCCCTATCAGAGGCAGCCAAGTTTCCGGCGAAACATGCCAGGTGTATGAACTCTCTCTCGTACTCTGCCACTGTGCGGTTGCCCTGTCGAATATGCAGAAATCTCTCCTACAAAGCAGCTCGATCTGCATCTGAAATGAAGAATTTCAGAAGGGCCTTAGAGAACTCCCCCCAAAGGATCGCGCTTTATGTCCATCCTCTAAAAGTAGAGCGACTAGCCGCTCTCCACCAATCCCTAGCGTATCCTTCCAACAAGGTTACCACTAAAGAAACTGCAGCCACTGCTGGGCACATCATTCCCACTAGCAGCTCTTCCACACGCTCCACCCACTCTTCTATCTGGATGGCAGTCTCTGTATCTCTAAAAGTGGGCGGCCTCAGTCCTCGAAAAGTCATCAGTAAATCAGTAGGTGCTGTCATCTCTCGTGGTGGCTGTGCCAAGGCTGTCCGAAAAGTGGCCAAAATGGCTATCAATGTCTTCCCTAAGTCAGTCTCGGCAAACGATACAGCCGCGGGGGCAACCGGGTCTGGAGGTGGGGTGGCGGGAACATATCCTCTAGAAGAGCACCTCCCGTTACTGTACTCCGGTATCTGGAGAAGTAACAGTAAAAGTTGCAGTACTTTGCAAAGGTAGGGAAAATTTGCAAAAATGACTAAAGAAGCGGAAACATCGGTGTACGGGCGTACTAACGTACAGTCTAGAATCCCTAAGACTCTACACTAGGGTCCACCAGACTTTCACTGCAAGGTTCGTCCCAAACCGAGGAACAAAGCGAGGGACGGGGGATTCCTGAGACTGCTTCACAAGGACAAATCGTGATCCCTCCGATCCATTTATAAGACCCCCCAAACTTTGTCATGGGTCGGACTGGAGGGTATCTTACTAGCCCAATACGTCCACCCAGTGCTCCTTAAGGGGTAACGACCCACACTACTAAGCACTAGTTGGCCGCCTTGCTCGTCTTGAATCACAACATTCACATCACATCACAGAGATATGCGGGAGCATTAACAGGAAACTAGTACAAAAAATATATATATCATCATATATATTTACACGATTATAAGGCCGTAGCCTAGGTATATATATAAGCCCGCAGGCTTTACAAGTACTGCATATAACTCCTCACTCTCTCTCCCTAATCAGCTCATCGGTACTCACGTCTCGAAATTCTGCAGACGTCGGGAGTGCTTCTACTCGAGTAGTTCTATCTGCCGGCACAATCTCTTATGGTAGCGGGTCATTACGGTGCTCCATTTCCTGTTAATGGTTATTTAAATAACCGTTAGTCACAGAGCTAAGTAAAAATAAATTCCTTCGGATCCATATCTGGGGACGAGCACCCACCACCAACAAAGTAGATAGCCGAAGCAGGGAAGTGAGTACGTACAACACTTTCATTTGTAGGGCGGAGCAATATAAAGAAGCGTAACATATTATAACTGAAAAAATAGCAGCAATGTATATCAGTTATTCGTTAAAGCTCTACTAGCATAACAACACATATGGTATTCTCAACCTGTACCCTATCGCAGGCATTCATAACCTCGCACACACCTCATGCATTCACAACCACGTACACAAGCCTATGTCGACCTAGTATGGACCGCTTCTATTCCAGCAGGGTAGCGAGCCCCGCGGGCCTTACTGATGTGGCCGTCGATGATAGTGGCTAGGCCTCCCACTTCTGGGGGTGGTCGTATGCACAGCCCAGGCCCTAACGTACAACCTTGTGTACTCTTGGATGTGAGTGACATCCGACGATTCATTTCGGCCGACCAGTGGAGGAAAACCCAACGGGGAAAACATAACGCCCAGTCACCCGTGGTACCCATCTCCCTGTTGCCTTGAGTCATCGACCTTCCCGTACCGGTACGAATGGTCTGCGGAAGGGACTGACTCGCCACTATTTCATCGCAAGCAATTTACAAGAAATCAATCAATCAAATAATCATGCTAATATACACCGGGTCTGCGACGGTATGCCCTACTACACGCTAACCTTCAGGCAGCGATGCTCAACTCAACTTTGATAAGGAGCGTGAGAGCGCTTCATTTGAGGCTAAACTCGGAGGAACACCTCAACTCCGGTTAACCCCAACTAAGGCTCGACCTTAAAAGACAATTTCTCATGAGCAGGACCTGGGTTTATAATAGAGAAATACAGAAATGAAGTGCGGTAAATAAAGCTGCTAAACAAAAGCTGCATAATTTAAGCACTGAAATGAAACGTGACCAGTGCAAAACTGGAGTGGTACTGAAACGAAAGTACTTAATTGAAATGAACTTGACCAGTACGAGACTAGAGTAGTACTAATTTGAAAGTACTGAACTGAAATGAACTTGACCAGTACGAGACTGGAGTAGTACTGAATTGAAAGTACTGAACTAAATGAACTTGACTAGTATGAGACTGGAGTAGTATTGAATTGAAAGTACTGAACTGAAATGAACATGACCAGTACGAGACTGGAGTAGTACTAAATTGAAAGTACTAAACTGAAATGAATTTGACCAGTACGAGACTGTAGTAGTACTGAATTGAAAGTACTAAACTGAAATGAACTTGACCAGTACGAGACTGGAGTAGTACTGAATTTAAAGTACTTAATAGAAATGAACTTGACCAGTACGAGACTGGAGTAGTACTGAATTGAAAGTACTGAACTGAAATGAACTTGACCAGTACGAGACTGGAGTAGTACTGAATTGAAAGTAATGAACTAAAATGAATAAAAGAGCTGGAGCAGTGCAAGACTGGAATAATCATGAAGAAAATGATTAGTAGTCCAATCACTCCATCCAGGAGGCTTCAGTTCCATCTCCGTTCTCAGGAGGCACATTCATTCCATCTCTGTTCACAGGAGGCATATTCAGTTCTATTTCAGTTTTTAATAAGGCTTCCTTGGGCTACACCCATTATTAAGATCCGATTATGATTTGGTTGTGCCTTATTAATCACGGCTTAATAGGATAAGGGGCTTATGAGGAGTTACACCCTCATTATTTATCGAGAATAATTTGCAACTCACTACTCGTACTCTCACTTTCCGAGCGTGCCCAGATCACCCGAGAGTCGAGGTGCTCGACGGTTTCACGAAGTCTCGGAACACACGTAGTTTGGTCACTTGCCTCGACCACTCTCGTCGATACGATAATTTGAATTTATTATTCAAATTAGAGAGGATAGTCGCGCGCTCCAATTTTCATTTTCGAAGAAAATGAGCGTAATAATTTCCGAGCGCGACCTTAGGCTCCAACAATTGGGAGAAATTTCAATTTTAATCCCCAAGTCTCCAAATTGTGATACAATCTGTAAGGGGGTCTAAACTGAGTCTAGAGAAATTTTCATAATTTTTCGAAGAGTTTTGGGCCTTTAATTTGGCCAAACAAATTTCATTTGGGCTTTTAAAAATACCAAATCAACTCCAAATATTCTCAAAATTTTTGTGGAGGAAGCCCTTAGTTAGGTAAAAAATTTTCATGTTCAACATTTTTTCCTAGGAGCCTATTTTAGTCTCTAAAAAAAAATAAAACCCCTTATTAATTATAATATTATAATAATTATAAATATTATAAAACATAAAAAGAGTTAACTGTTGATCTCTTCCCCCCCCCCCCCGCTGTACTGTAACCTGCCGCCCTTACCTGCCTTCCCTGCCGCCGGCCGGCCGTAACTCGACCACTGGCCGACTGCCCGGGGGTGGGCGCTCCCTCTGGTGGTGGTTCGACGGCTTGCCGCCGCCGGCCACCACCGGAGCCATTTTTTGAGGGAATGGGGTGACGACGGCGATACTCCGGCCACCGGAGCTTCCATGTGACACGTCAAAAAGATAGGGAGGGAGGAGAGGAGAAGGTTTCTACCTGAGGTTGCGGGGTTTGGCAGCCTCCGGCGAGTTCCTCCATTAATGGCGGTGGAAGGTGGTGGAGCTCGTGCTTTGCCTTTTTTCCGGCGGCTCGAGCACCGACAGAGCTTGGAGAGGGGTAGGGGAGTTGCTCACTGAGCTGGTGAGGGAAATATTAGGAGGGGGCCTTTATATAGGCTTGGAGGGGAGGGGATCTCCTCCCCTACCCAATGTGGGATTAATCCCTCCTTAAGGAGGGATTAATCTCCACCCTCTAGCTGTCCAAGGACAGCTGGAGGCTCAAGTTAGTTTTCCCCATGTGGGAAATGAGGTTGGGCCCTTATGGGCTTGGGCTTTATAAGTGGGAGAGGGAATAAAAGAGAGGGGAGTGAGGGAAAATGTTGGTGGGCCACTACTTGGGCCCACTCTCTTCCCTTTTATTAATTTGTGGCCCCTATGGGTAAGGGGCAATGCACTATTTACCCATGGAGGAGAGGTAGCCTCCTTCTTAGGGAGAATTTCCAAAAATAATGGGGAAAAAGGGAGGGTTTGACTAAAGTCAACCCCAGTGGGTCAACCCATGGGGGTCAAAGTCAAAATAGGTCCAAGTCATCAGGGTTGGGCCAAAGTTGGGGTGTCACGTTATAATTTGTGCGCGCACGTTTTTCGATGCATGAGTATGCTTGATTTGACATTAGGTTGACTACTCGTATCGGAATTTGACCAGGGTTAACTCGGTTGATTTCGTATTGACCATAAAAGTCCAATGCCACTAACCAGGGTCAAATCGAAGTTCGTTTGCTAAATATTCAAAATCTGCGTGTCGCGGCGCACTAAATCGGTCAAAATGTCTATATTCATTGTTAGACCTCGGAATGCGATGCAACGAGTTCCGTCGTGCTCGTATTGTCTATACGAGGCCATAAGAGTTGACAGAACTCAAATCGGAGTTTTCTAGACCGATATTCAAAATCTTGTTTTCACGACATTTTACGAGGAATGGTCATATCCATCATATGACCTCGGGGTCCAACAGAACAAGTTCCAACGCGCTTGTATCGACTATACGAGGCCACAGGAACTGATGGGACTCAAATAAGAGTTCTCTAGCTCTATTTCCTGCCTATGGTTACCTTCTAGCGGGTCACTAGTAGGGGTTCAAGTCACTTTTATTGGGCCCATTAGGGTTCTAGTGGCCCAATAAAAGTCGGGATGTTACAAACTCTCTGATCTTGGCTATATTATTGTCTTCCACAAGGATGAGTGCCATATTAAGAGGCCAAGTGACTAAGAGGTCATCTTGACAGGCACTAGGAGTGGAAATGTTTATTGTTTAAACTTCCTTTGTCTAGATACAAACTCTCCTATTTTTCTAGTGGCAAATGAGAAAGTCTCATATTGTGTCCAATGACAGAAGAGGCTAGCTCATTTGAATTACAAGACTATTGGCAAGCTCTTTAGTCAAGAGAGCTACTTAGGAATGATCCTAATGTGAAATGCACCAAGTAGGGCATTTGCGCAGTATGCCAAAAGGGCAAGCAAACCAAATCCTCCTTCAAGGGCATTGGGACCAAAGACTCTGTGAGGTGCTTATACCTCTTGCATATGGACTTATTTGGTCCTATGCCAGTTCATTGTCTTGGTATGAAAGTCTACACCCTTGTGGTGGTTGATGACTATTCCATGTATGCTTGGGTGTTCTTTCTCAAGAAAAAGAATGAAACCCCTGATGTCTTCATGAAGTTTGTCAAGCAAATTCAAAATGAGTTTGACAGTACGGTGGTCAAAATCAGAAGTGACCATGAGACTGAATTCTAGTCTGATAGCATGACAAAGTTCTGTGAAGAGCTAGGGATTCATCAAGAATTTTCTTCTCCAAGAATACCCCAGCAAAATGGGATTATTGAGAGGAAAAGTAGAACTCTCATAGAGGCTGGAAGGACTATATTGAGTGTCACATTTCTCCAAAATTTTTTCTGGGCTGAGGCAGTGAATACTGCATGTCATGTCCTTTATAGAGCCTCTATCACCAAGAGCCATAAGAAGACTCCCTATGAGATCTTGAAGGGCAGAAAACCAAACCTGGGCTATCTCAGAATCTTTGGTTGTAAGTGTTATGTGCTTCATAATGGGAAGTCCTAAGTGACTAAGTTTGCTGCCAAGTCCTTTGATGAGATTTTTGTTGGGTACAATAATCATAGTAAAGCCTATAAGATCTACAACTTGAAAAGCCAAGTTGTAGAAGAATCTGTACATGTAGTCTTTGATGAGTCTACTATGATTAAAAGTGAGCTGTCAAGCTCCTTTTCTAGTACTGCAAGTACAGAACAGATGATGGACCAGTAACTCTCAAAGAAGCTGCTCCATTAGTCCAAGATAATGCTGATGGAATAGGACATTCCAGTAGGACTGCAAGACATAAGGGAGGTGGATGAAGATCAGCAAGAAGCTGCCCCTATAGCTAATGCTAAAGCAAGATTGCCTCCAGCAATCAGGCATCTAAGGGATCATCCAAGACACCAAATCATTGGTGATGCCAACCAAGGAGTAGTGACCAGGAGAATAAGTATCAATTCAACACTATACTCAAGCTTCCTGTCACGGGTTGAGCAAAAGAAATTTGAAGAGGCTAACATAGATCAGTTCTAGAATGTTGCTATGCAAGAAGAACTGAACCAGTTTACGAGGTGTAAGGTCTGGAAGCTGGTTCCCAGACTATAAGGACATAATGTCATTGGAGTCAAGTTGATTTACAAGAATAAACTTGATGAAAATTGCATTATAATCAAGAACAAGGCAAGAATAGTAGCTAATAGGTACAGTCAAGAAGAAGGTATTGATTTTGATCAAACCTTTGCCCTTGTAGCAAGATTGGAAGTCATAAGGCTGTTCCTTACTTGTGCTGCACACAAGGGATTCAAGGTCTACCAAATGGATGTGAAGTCAGCCTTCCTGAATAGTGACTTAAAGGAAGAAGTCTATGTTGAGCAGCCTCCACGTTTTGTTGTTTCTAACTCACCTGATTCTTTTTATAAACTTAGGAAAACTCTATATGGGCTGAAGCAAGCCCCTAGAGCATGGTATGAGACATTGTCTAGCTTCCTCATTGAGAATAAATTCTTAAGGGGGGAGATAGACAAGACTCTATTCCTAAGGGAATCTAAGGGTAAGATCATACTAGTCCAGATATATGTAGATGATATTATCTTTGGATCTACTGATGACAACCTTTGGAGGAAGTTTGCCAAACTTATGCAAGGGAAGTTTGAGATGAGCAGTATGGGTGAATTTAAGTTCTTCTTGGGACTCCAAGTAAGACAGAATGATGATGGCTTGTCTATATCACAGTCTAAGTTTTCTAGGGAGTTAATCAAAAAGTTTGGTATGGATAATGCCTCCACCATGAAAACTCCCATGGGGTCAAGTATGCCTATAGGCAAAGATGAGGCAGGGAAACCTGTTGATGAAACTTTGTATAGATGGATAATTGGCTCCCTTCTATATCTTATTGCAAGTAGGCCATACATCATGTATGTAATATGTGTTTGTGTTAGGTATCAGGCTTGCCCTAAAGAATCTCACTACTTTATTGCAAAGAGGATTTTGAGGTATCTTAAGGACACACCAGATCTTGTCTTATGGTATCCTAGAAATGGGGAGTTTGAACTAACAGACTATTCAGATGCAGATTTTGCATGCTGCAAAGAGGACAGGAAGAGCACTTTTGGCACCTGCCAGTTCTTGGGAGGAAGGCTAGTGTCTTGGAGTAGCAAGAAGTAAATAAGTGTTGTAATCTCAACTACAGAGTCCGAGTATATCTCATCAAGTAGCTGTTGTGCTCAGTTGCTGTGGATCCAACATCAGCTCCAGGATTATAACCTCCAGATAATTAGAAGTCCATTATATTGTGATTCTACTAGTGTCATCTCAATTGCTAGGAATCCTGTCTCACACAACAGGACTAAGCATCTTAAGATAAGATATAATTTCATTAGGGAGCATGTGGAATGTGAAGATATCAAGCTTGAGTTTGTCCCTACAGACAAGCAAGTGGCTGACATCTTCACTAAGCCACTAGATGAAGAAAAGTTCAATACCTTCAAGTTTGAGTTGGGTATGTTGAACCTGGTATAGCTTCAGTTGCTCCTCATGTTGTTGCAGGTTATACTATTTCTTGTAGGTAGAATTTTTCTTCAGTGGAATGAAGGCTTTTCAAGTGGTATACCTTCAGTGGTATCATGTTCAAGTACTATCCAAATTGGTATAGACTAGAGTGTCTACCAGGAAGTGTGATAGAGGATGCTTCAGTTGAGGGGGAGCAAGTCCATTACTTGTAGAGGTAGATTCAAGTGGTATCATGTAGAGAAGGAGCAGCACACCTCCAACACTCTCAAGTGGTTCAACTGCTATAAGAGTTGCTTATCTATACTCAAAAAGGGAGAGCAGATAATCAGGACCTCCCTGACTATTTACAGAAGTCAAAATGGAGAGAGAAGGATACAAATGAGAAGGATAGAAGTGGTATCAGATCTATGAGAAGGAAATGATCAAAATGATCAAGACCAGGCAGCAGAAATTCAGGGGGAGCAGGTGTGATGATGATCACCCTGCAGGCAAGGAAAGTGTGGTAACTATAACTTGATCTCTTGTTATATGTTCTCCAAGTTTTGTTTTATTACTGCATATGTTAGTGTATGTCATTGACTCAGGATTTTGATTGAAGGTTTTGACTTCTTCAATCAAAATCCCGAGTCAATAACATACACTAACATATGCAACAATAATACAAAACTTGGAGAATATATAACAAGAGATCAAGTTATAGTTACCACACTTTCCTTTCCTGCAGGGTGATCATCATCACATCTACTCCCCCTGAATTGCTGCTGCCTGGTCTTGATCATTTCCTTCTCATAGATCTGATACAACTTCTATCCTTCTCATTTGTATCCTTCTCTCCCCCTTTTTGACTTCTATAAATATTCAGGGAGGTACTGATTATCTGCTCCCCCTTTTGAGTACAGATAAGCAACTCTTACAGTAGTTGAACCACTTGAGAGTGCTGGAGGTGTGCTGTTGCAAGAGTTGCTTATCTGTACTCAAAAAGGGGGAGCAGATAATCAGTACCTCCTAGACTTTTTTCAGAATTCAAAAAGGGAGAGAGAAGGATACAAATGAGAAGGATAGAAGTGGTATCATATCTATGAGAAGGAAATGATCAAGACCAAGTAGCATCAATTCAGGGGGAGCAGGTGTGATGATGATCACCCTACATGCAAGTAAAGTGTGGTAACTATAACTTGATCCCTTGTTATATGTTCTCCAAGTTTTGTTTTATTACTGCATATATTAGTGTATGTCATTGACTCAGGATTTTGATTGAAGAATTTATCATTGACATGTTTGACTTCTTTAAATCTGGGACATTGTGGGCAATGGACCTAACAATCTCCCCCTATTTAAAGTATGTTCAAGTTTATAAATGCAGGTTAGTCCTTATAATAATGATAGGACAAGTACTCCAAGTGATGTGACAGGTGGTCACAAAGTAAAGATGTGGAAAGACAAAAATCTATCAAAGTCCACATGTATTGAGTGAAGCCAGTTCACTCAACGCCAGATGCAAGGGTAAATGATAGATAGGCTGGAAATCACCTAAGTCCACAGGCGTTGAGTGAAGCCAGTTCACTCAATGCCAGATGCCATAAAGCACTGAGTTAGTTGTGGTCAGTCAAAGCCATGCAGTCTGCAATGAAATTCTGCGGTCAAGTCCACAGGTGTTGAGTGATGACAGTTCACTCAACGCCATCGTCAAGTATAGCTGAATTTGTCAAAGCCTCAGTGTTGGCGGGCTGAATATTCGACAAAGTCCAGAAGCGTTGAGTGAACACAACTCACTCGACGCCAAAGCAGAAGGCGTCGTGTTATGACATAGCCTAAGATGACAGAAAGTGGGCAAGTACAAAAGTGTTGAGTGATGAAGCTTCACTCGATGCTCTCAACGCCAGACAACAAAAGCGTTGAGTCATGCTGCTGCTGTAAAAGCCTAAGAAGAAGACAGAAATCGACTAAGTCCATAAGTGTTGAGTGAAGTCAGTTCACTCAACGCCCAATAAAGAAGACAGGCAAAGACAAAAAGCGTTGAGTGAGGCCAGCTCACTCAACTCCTTCAGACAGGTGAAGAAATGGCCAAGTCAGAAAGCATTGAGTGATGAAGGCTCACTCAATGCTCTCAACGCCTGTGATGCAGAATGGTTTAGAATGTTGACCAAGAGTTTTCACATTGAGTGAAGCTTTTTCACTCAACGCACTAAATGCCTGGAGTGGATTTGAGAAATTGGCTAAGTCCATAACTGATGATGTTAGCCAAAGTCAACCCAAGTCAACAGAGTTCAAATAAGTTGCGGGAAAGCTACAGAACATGCCAAATAGCGCCGAAGGGCTACTGTACATTTTCTTCCATTAAAGCAAGGTGTAATTGTCAACTGTAGGTGGTCCCTACTGCTTTTTGGAGCCGTTAATCGACGGAAGATAAAAGGGAAAGCTTCTTAAGAAAGAACTTAATTTTTAGGGTTTCACTTTTTGCGGCTGGACTTCATCTTCCTCGTCATTACTGCTGAGACAAAAGCTTGAAGTCATTCCAGCTGAACCAAAAGTTCATTCCAGATAGCTGTAGCATTTTCTTCTGTTAGAGCAAGTTCAGACTTGTTTCTAATAAAGAGAAGAAGTAGAGCTTTCAGTTTACTACAGGTTCAAGGTAGCTATTTGAAGAACTCAAGATCTGTCAAGACTTTAGTCTTCTTCAGCAAGTTAAGAAAATTATTTCTGAGTTACTTCCAGTAGAGACAGCTATTTACTGAAGACCTTATTCTTGCTGCTATGAAGATAGTTAGAGCTGAGATAACTCAGCTCTAGTAGCATACACAAAAATTGCTTGGTGTCAAATTAATTCAAACTATTTCATTTCTGTAGGATCTTTTTGGATCTGATTTGTAAGGCCTTTGTGCTTGAGGTAGGGCAGATTTACTTGAGTGTAGGATCTAGTTTTGGATCTGAGTGTAGGACTTTTGGATCTGAGGTAGGATCCTTTGTGGATCTGAGCTATAGGGCTTTTGAGCCTGAGGTAGGGCAGTTTTTCCTGAGCTATAGAAGAGTCATTCTCTGTGACTGTAGGACCTTTGGATCTGAGTGTAGGATCTAGATTTGGATCTGAGGTAGGGCCTTGTGCCTAAGCTGTAGGACAATCATTCTCTCTGAGGTAGGGCTATCCTCCATAGCCGGAGTTGTAGGACTTGAGTTCAAGTCTGAGGTAGGTGATCAGTTTGATCACTTAGTTGTAGGAGCAGTTTGCTCCGAGGTAGGGATTTGTGACTGAGTTGTAAGTCTTGGAGGAGACTGAGAGATCCTGCAGGATCTAAGGTGTAAGCTCTATAGAGCTGAGTTTTTAGAGAAGTGTCTTGTCTAACTGGAAGTTAGAAAGTTGGGAGGAGAGTGGATGTATCCATAATCTGGGGAACCACTATAAATTCTATGTGTGCTTTTGTGTTTTGTCTTGAAAGCTTAAAAACTACTAACTCATAACACATTAAGTTAAAGTGAATAATAATAAACCAGAAAACCTATTCACCCCTTCTCTAGGTGATTCAGCTATCCTTGAAATTAAAGAATTTCACATACCGAGAACGGAAAGCGGTCCGCAGAACATCCAACTCACAAATCCTAAGCTGATGGTAGCGGGAACGAAGATCAATCTTCAAAAACACCAAACTACCACGCAACTTATCAAACATATCATCGAACCGCGGTAGCGGATATCTATTTATGATGGTCACCTTATTCATCTCTTTATAATCTATGCACAACCTCATGAAACCATCCTTCTTTTTTACAAATAGGACTGGTGCACCCCAGGGAGAAGAACTTTTCCTAATTAAACCATACTACAACAATTCATCAAGCTGGATACGTAACTCTTCCAGCTCATGCGGGGCCATAAGGTAAGGTGCCTTAGCAATATGATGAGTACTAGGCTAAAGATCAATGACAAATTCCACATCTCTCTCAAGCATAAGGCTAGGAAGACAAACTATGAAAACATCAGGAAACCCTCGCACCATAGAAATTTCCTCGATACACGACAAACTACCAACAGTTTCCAAAATAGAAACAAGGTAAGCAAAATAACTGAAATCTAAATATTTTTGAGCACATACCATAGAAATAATCAGGGAATCCATATGCGGCAATCCATACATGCTCATGGGTTGGTCGTTGTCCATCTTAAAGTACAAATGCTTTACCTTGCATTGGATAACAACATCATAGCTGGACAACCAATCCATGCCCAAAATCACATCGAAGTCCTCCAGGTCTAGCACTTTTAGATCAGTAAAAGCTAGGAAGTCACCTAATAGAATAGGGCACTTCCGGATAACCTGGTTCGACATCACCGAATCACCAGAGGGAAACTTAATGTGAAATTGATCGCCAACTTGATCGAGAGTCAAATGATGACAGTCTACAAAAGTCCTATCCACATACGAGTGAGTAGCACCAGAATCAAAAAGAACACGCCGCCAACAGTTCTTTACCTTAAACTCTCCTATAAAATTTTATACGTAACTAACAAAAAAAATTTGAAACCATAGCTAAAAGCTACCTACTGGATTAGGATCTAACCTGAGATCACCTGGGTGGAAGACTGCACTCCTCCCTTGGTCACCATATTTAGTTTACCCTTTCCCTTTTCAAGTTGCTACAGCTGCGGAGGTGGCAATTCCTGAACTGTAACTGGCTGTAATGGGGGATTGGGACCACGGGCACCTAGACTTCAAATTCCCATTCTGCCCACACTGGAAATAGATCTCATCCTTTGAACAATAATGGGCAACATCATGCCCCTTCTACTTACACGAAGCACAAACCAGATCTCCTTTGGGTATGCTTTAAATTACAAGCACTCGCTACTGCTTCTGAGCTCCGAACCTCTTGAAACATTTCTCAAAGGGATGATCAGGGCAATTATAAAAACTACAAGCTTTGCTACCTCCCTTCTTCAAATAAGGTCCAAATTCCCCAGTGCTTCCACCATCATCGACCTTTTCTCTTCTCCTTTCTCATCATTGCACCACGATTTTTAGCATTGTTGATAGCCTCGACTTTTAGAGCATCTTCTATCTCTTTAGCATAATTATCTAATCTGTACGTGCTGGCTATCTGCTGGATGTCGTTACGAAGTCCTCCTAGAAATAACTTTACTCTACCTACCTCATAGGCTACTAAGTTCGAAGCAAACCTGATCAACTTGCTGAATTCTATCTCATACTCACTAACTGTGAGTTGCCTCTGCTTTAGGTGCAAAAAATTGTTCATCAAACGGTCTTGCTCAACCGATGGCAGGATCTTATTCAGTAACATCCCTTTAAATGACTCCTATGAACATCCATCTGTGAGGCCCTCTTTCTCCCTAATCCACCATCCTTTAGCATGGCTCTTCAGCTGTTAAGCAACAACCATAACCTTTTGGTCCACAGAAATACCCGAGTAAGAAAACATCTCCTCGATAGCAACTATCCAATCATCAAAGGCCATGGAATCAACTTTTTCATTATAGGTAGGGGTTACTAATCGCTGGAAATGTAAAAATGAAATTTATCTCTGGCGGCAAAAGCATTGGAAGCACTAAAGGAGCAAGAGGAACTGGCACAGTCTGACCCACTACAGGGTCCTACACCCCAGGTTGCTGCCCTAAGGCGGCAGTCAACAATGTTTGAAACTGTGATTGCATCGCAACCATCTGCCTTGACAGATCTTCATTACTCTGATGCAACCCTTCAATCACGACCTCACTTTGTGCACCCAAAGAATCACCCTCCGACTGGGGAGTCGACCCCATCGCAACACGCTTTGGTTGCATTCCAAATAATAATACGAACGAACAACTCATCAAAACCTAGCTTAACACTAGAACTACTCAACTTAGTTCAGACCAAAAATGTAACGATACTTGCTCTTGCTGCTACCTTGCTCTGGGATTTTCATAAATGATGATATGCTTTATCTTAAGATGATATACCATCATCTAATTGACTTATGTGCATATTATTATGAATGTATGAATGCTTAAATCTTAGTTTTAAATCATGTGTGTACAAGTGTCCTCATATAGGTCTTAACTTGTCATGTGTGCTAATGCTATGTTATGTTATGCAGGTGATGCTATGCATTCTAGTAAAAGCCTTAATACATGTCATGAGCAGCGTGCACAAAAAATATTATGCATCCCATACTACATAATATTGCATGTAACAAAAAGTAAAATCTAATGAGCATCCATGTGATAATTGTTAAGTCGCTCATTTCAACTTAACAGTCACATGTTGTTATGCCAATGAGAATCCATACACAAACACATATTATGCATCTCATACTACATAATATGCCTTGTATACTTCTGTCATGCTTATGAGCATAGTGTTCATGCTTCCTCCAAGACATACTAATGAAAAATCTATGTGTGTATGCAATGAAAAGAAATAACAAAATTTTACTAGAAATAGTCGTTCATCCCACTTGTCAAACAAACTTGGCTTTGATACCAACTGTCACAACAAGCATTTTCTCAATACTTACTATATTGTCAAAGTAAGAGAAATACGCATCATGATGTCATGTCGTACAGGAGACAACTGCGAGCGCTCAGGAAAAGAACTCCTCTTATTACCTTTCTTGAAAGTCATATATTGTTATGATAAAATATTGATTAAGTTTTAAGTTTTAGATGACTGTGTCCCTCGATTGAGTGGATCAACTAGTCCACAAGTAAGAAAAAAAAGTAAACATGTACGCATTAGAAAATACTTGATTTAATTCATTTATTACCCTGCATGAGCATGAAGACCCAATAGACAACTTATGAAATGAACACTTCTAGGTTTAGTATAAGTACGAAAAGAGCTTTTACTTTATTTAAATTAGGGTGACATTAGGTTAAAAGGGATGTCATGAGAATACGTAGAAGTATAGGTCTTTTATACCTTGAAAATAACTAACATGCATCCTAACATAAAACTTTTCCAAAGAGCAAGTAGATAGACCAATCGGCAAGTAATAGCATAAAGCCAACAAGTACTCTATCATCCACTAATAAAATCATTGTGGGTGCCAACAACCTGACACGAACACATAGTATCAAAATGAAAGTATGAACAAGAAAGAAAATAACAACTACCTTATGACAGTGAGGGAAGAACCACAACTATTAACTCCAAGCCTGAAATCACTAACCCTAACTGCTCAGACCGCTACTGCTCGAGCCTGGACATTCAAAATAAATAATGCCTCAGCAAGAATATATAAATGGCAGCAAAAGACCGAAATCAAATAGTCAAATGAATTTAGAGGGTTACTAACCTGAATCAGATTAGCTGAAAGGGAAAAAATATCATAGTATCCAAGGTCACATAATCAGTAAGTATAAGAGAAATCACATGGGGTTATATATATCTAGAACTTGCACAAGTGCGATAAAATCCATGCTTCATAAGTCTTATACAAGTATATAAGTATATATATACTAGCATCTTCGAACAGGCTTCGCCTGTTCTCGATACATCGCTATGGGCTGCGCCTGCATCAAGACGGGCTGTGCCCGCTTCCAGGCGGGCTACGCCCGCATTCGAGTGTCTATGCCGAAGGGCAAGTTTGGAAAACGAAAAATTGCATGATAGAATTTAAATTAATTTTTATTGCCTCTCTTTTCATTAAATGTTGCGGGCCCCACACCTTTCTCTTCTTTTCTTCTCTTTATCCCCCTCTCTCTCCTCTTAATATGATTTGACCATACACCACCACCATCTTTCTCCCCTCTCTCCCTCTTTCCCCCTCTCTCTCATAGCTTTAAGACACCTATTTATATTCCCTTTCTTTGTCTCTCCTCCCCCCCTCAAATTTTTTTCTCTTTCTTCATCCAATGGATGAGAAAAAAAGATCTTTGATCTAATGGTTTAGGTTGGTTGGTTAGTGTGCTCTCAAATATGTATATTTATATAATATAGTAAAGATATGTATATATATAAGACTAATCGGCCCAAAAATGTGAATCATTAACATTGGCAAAAATTGTACTGAGGCGGCGACCATTTATCCAGAACAAACCATCAGACCAAACATCTCAAAAGGCACTGTGATGGTGACCATCTATCCAACACAAACTAACAACCCATAAAAACCCACCCGGTGTAATGATTCACAAAATAAGCATTGTGGCAGCGATACATTCCACTAACACCCATAACCCAAAATAGTCCATAGTTTAATATCATAAATAGTATAAATGACTAGAATAGCTACAATGTTAATCTTATGGAAAAAAAATCATAAAACAAACTTACATCTCGACGAGTTTCACTTAACCTCACGAGATCACTCGAGGAATTTCACTTTAACTTCACAAGATCACTCGACGAACTTCACTTAACTTCACGAGATCACTCGACGAATTTCACTTAACTTCACGAGATCTCTCAACGAATTTCACTTAACTTAACAAGATCACTCGACGAATTTAAGAGAAATAACTAATATAAAGTTTGACAACCAGAAACAATATTATTCAAAAGAGGAGAAGAAACGAGTAAGGGAAGAAGAATGCAAACTGCCACTTGCCTCGATTGCACCAGATTTTTGACCTCTCAAGCACTCCACACCAAGGATTTGCCCAAACGAAGGCTCGACAAGGTAAGTTTGGGAAGAAAATGCAAGAACAACACTTAGGTCCATTTACCCTAATGCCAAAAACTTCCCGAAATAAAAATGCTTACTACCAACGTGAAGATATCAGCGAGGGATTTTCGAATCTATGCTCTATTGAAGATTTTACCCACCGGAGCTCTCGCAGCGGCAATCAGAAGTGATAAGTAAAATGTGAGATAGTTTAAATTAAAAACTTAGTTGGATTTATAAATTAGGTGTTCTATATGTTTTATCTCTTTTTATTTATATACTTCGATTAAGGCAAGCTTACCTATCGAGTAATAGTATAGTATTTTAAAATATCAAGGTCGTATTTTTCCACAGATCTGTGTTGATTACTCTACTTTAAGAAATAGAACTATTATTTTATCGAAAATATTTAAGGGTTTGTTTTTAAAATGAAAATAAAAGTAACACGTAGGGTTTTGAAAAAAGATGATGTAAAGAGTCCTCGATTTTGATTTACTTTGGAAAATACTTCTTTAATAAGATAAACTATACTTTTTATTAATTAAAATACTTGATCGTGGAAGTTCCCTAAATATGAGTGCACCTTTATCGATGATACATCCACCTGTGATTACGTACTTTGACTGAACTTTCATATCTAATTAAAAATACCTTAATGCACGCTTTACATTGTGAACCCCGCTATTGACCTCCTATTAGTTTTCGAAGGTTCAAACCGGGAGGCTTACGTTCATCTCCTTCGAGAATGAGTCGTTGTTTCTCTTTACCAGAGAATGATTAATTTCTTGGTAAATCTTAAGTTTTTAATTTTAAAAATAGTGTTTTAAAATACAGAACTAATATCTTCTCAAAGTTCACCTCGATCGAGTGCTAAAAAGTTCTTAGCCTCTCATTGGGATGGGAGTGGTAGTAGAAAAATAAAAGACTTATAAAAGTGCAGAAATAATATTCATCCCAAAGTATCTCGGTTGATGCTAACAAGTCCTTAGCCTCTCAATCGGGATAAGGGTGGTAGTAGAAAAATAAAAGACTTATAAAGGTGCAAAAATAATATCTGTCCAAACCATCTTAGTCAAGAGCTAAAAAGTTCTTAGCCTCTCATCCGGGATGGGGGTGGTAGTAAAAGAATTGCGAAAAAAGTACTTACACACACACCCTGTCTCAACAGAAATGGAAGCTAAGTTACAATAATAAAAGTAGAAGAATTACTTGAAAAATGAAATTTTATTACTTAAAAAAATGTTACACACTAGAAAACCAAAACTAAGGCTAGGAAAATATAACTCAAAAGCTACTCATAAACACTATATAGAACTATGTGGAACTCTACTAGTTCTTCTTAAACCTCTGCCTTGACTCTCCTTTTATAGCCGAAAATTTTGAGGTATACGCCCCCTAGGGCATGTTGTCTAGGCATGTCACTAACGTAGTATCTCTGTGTAATATCCCATTTCTGGCTAGACCCCTAGGAGTCGGTTGGTTGTGACAGAACCCTAGGAAGCCCAAAAATTGAAATAAATCGACCAAGATTTCGGGTCACGGGTTGGTCACGCCCGTGACCGACCCGTCACGCCCGTGACCCAGGTGTCACGCCCGTGACCTAGGGCGTGACTCCTTTGACGATCGTCGATCTCAGGGAGACAATCGTCGGGCGCAGAATTTTTAACCCGGCCCTGTCACGCCCATGACCCAGGTGTCATGCCCGTGACCAAGGGCGTGACCCCCTTCGGCGATCGTCGATCTCAGCGCGACGATCGCCGAGCGCGGAATTTTCCACATGACCCTGTCACGCCCGTGACCCATGTGTCACGCCCGTGACCTAGGGCGTGACAACCCTTCGACGATCGTCGACCTCAGTTCGACGGTCGTTGAACCCAGAATTGGTCACCCGGGCTTGTCACGCCCGTGACCCATGCGTCACGCCCGTGACCTAGGGCGTGACCACCCTTCGTCGATCGTCGATCTCAGTTCGACGATCGTCGAACATAGAACTGGCCATTCGGGCCTGTCACGCCCGTGACCTATGTGTCACGCCCGTGACCAAGGCCGAAACGTCAGCCAGATTTTAAATTTTGGTAACCGACGTCTTAATCAATTATGATTATGGAATGTATAGCAGGAATATTTATTAGCCGTTTCTATCTTTAATTATTTAATAGAAAGAGTGAGTGAGGTCCAATAGGAAATCGCCACCTGGATCAGCCAATTCATCTTCCACCTTTTCCTCTTCCCTGCATCATAACGGAAACGTTATTAAGCGAAATATTAATGGCCACAAGCATTAGACTTTTCCCCTCCCTCCTTTTTGCTGCTTTAAAAAGGCCCCTTAGGCTCAAGGATGAAGTTTCCCAGCCCTTACCTGAAGTTTCGAGCCTCCTATCTTGCTGTAGAAGAATTCCGACGACGCCACCACCGCGCCATGACAGTCCGACGTCCATCTCGCCTCCAAACCGCGAATAAGGTCCTCCTCTACTCTTTCTTCTATGGATAGATATTAGAAATCATTAGGAGAGATATCGGGCTCAGAAGAGCCGGATCGGGTGAGTTTTTCCATGTTTTTCAAAAATAAATGGTGATCGGGTTCGCCGGAAACCACCTCTCCGGCGGCCGTGCCGTCGCTAGACGGTAGCCCTCACCTCAACTGAGGTGGTGGTGGTGGCCGGCCAGGGAGGCGGCTGGGTGGCCGGGAAATAGCCTTAGAAAAGCTACAGGAATAGTTGTTTTCTGGTTCTGTTCGGGTTCGGGTGAAGAAGGAGATGAACAGTAACATTGCATTATATAATATATTGTATAGTTAGGAATTAATTCCCTTTTACTGTACACCAGGTTGAAACTGAAAATTATAGCCTGTAGGGGCTGAAACATAAAAAGTGGTCAACATAGAAAATGTAGCCCTTGAAGTCTACATTAATTCAAAATTGACTTCACTCGATTTGGAGTCCTGGTTAGACCACAGCACACTTTTTGGTGAGGTCTATCCATAGGGCTGTCTTAACCTTAAAAAAATTCCCCACTCCAATCCAGTCATCAAAATGACTTTAAATTTGGGGTGTGGCCTAATCTTACCTATATCTAGGTGCTATCCAAAAATGAGAATTTTTGGAGAATGTTTTTCTATAGTTTTTAGAAAAATTTAATAATTCTAGCATAATTTAATTAGATGGCTAAATGACTTCCAAACCCTCCCAAATTTTGGTGAGTGGTCCCTGGGTGTAACATAGGGTTTTGGTAAAAATTTCATCTCATTTAGAGATGTTCTGAATAGGGTTGTGTCCAACCCTAGGATGATCCTTATAGGATAATTTAGGATCAAACACCCCCTTGGTATTTGAGTGGCCATATCGCCTCAACAGGGGCTGATATTTTGGTCACTGACCTTTTTGGGCATGACACACCCTCCAAGGGAGTTTGGAGTGGTTTGGTGTAGGGTAGCCCTAGAACCCTAGTGCAGGTACCTTAATGGGGATTTGTAGGGTTGTGAAGGTCATGGGGTCAAATGACCTTGGACTGACTTGAAATTTGGTGGAGAGGACCACAAAGCTATTTAAGTCCTCTGGTGAAAATATTATGGAATTTGGAGACATTTAGCCCACCTCAAACCCTAACCCTAGTTTAGGTCACCAACATTTATTTGAATTATTAAGCTATCAACTGAACTACAAATCTAGTAAAATTTGAGTAGAGTGATTTTATGGTCCAAGTAGACATAATATAATTTTGTTGAGATTTTTGGTTTAATTTATACAGTACTTTGTTTACAACTCTAATTGTGCCCTGGATATTTATTTTGATGATTATGGAATTTTCTGTTCACTGGAATATTATGAAATCTTGGATTAGGGCATCTTATAGCATGATATAATTTCTGTAATTTTCTTTGGAAATTTTATCTGATTATTTTGGGTACTTTATTCTTTAATGTACTAATTGTGATATATAGTCAAAAATACAAATAGTACCCAATTATTAATTAGAAAATTATGAAATTTGGTCAGTGGGTGTTTCATGCTATGATAGACACCCTGTAATTTTCTCTGGAATTTTAGATGGATAAAAACAGTACCTCCTTCATTAAGTTAGGAAAATTAGTATCTTGAGTTAAAATAAATTCAGAGTTCAATTGATAGAGAAAAATTATGGTACTTGGTTTATGATGGTTTTAGATCACTACATAGCTTCTATAATTTTCTTGGGATTTTTGGATATATATTTTCAGTACTTCCTTCATAATATACTAAAAGTGGCCTAAAATGGTAAATTAGGGAATATAGGCCTAAACACCTCTGGAATTTCTCAAAATTTGGAGTTACTATTTAAATGCCTTATAGGATTTTTACCGAGTTTTTGATGATTTATTGTTGGCTCATTAGTGCACTTCATGTTCATACTAGGGCATTTGGAATCTTAGAATAAATAAATTAAATGCCCGATAAATAGGAAAATCATTATTTTATGGATTTAGACTAATTAGGTCATGGTAGACCTTCAGTAAATATTATACGGGAATCGGAAGACAGATGGGAGTACCACCCCTTGCATACCTCATAAAGCTTAGGATGGTCTGCGTTTAGTAAAAACTGCAGAAGCCGAACTAGAGTGGGCAATGAGCTTGGGGAGATGGAATTTTGGTAGATTGCTGGTTTGGATAGTGTGAGTTAAATCAAGTTCGTTATTGGAAGTCAGGATGGATAGGGTGTGAGATTGACTTGCGATAAGTAGTGTTCGGGTTCGACGGAAGACCGTCCTCCCCGAGAAGAGGAAGAGTCAAAGTCACCCTAGGATTAGCCCACTGTAATATGAAAAGGGAATGGGTTAAGGGAACCAATCAATTATAATAAGTGCCTTGGAAAGGGAGTTTTGGGATTCACCCCATCATAGCTCCTAGTACCACTGCGAGCCCTTCACCGGGTAAACCTCGGGAAGTCCATGGTTAACCTTAATTCTTAGGGATAAAATGATCAAGAGTAACCCTAATAATAGTTCTACCTCACACCTACACTTGTACACTTAGGAAGAAGAATTGGCATGGAATGGGTAGAGTAGGTTCGTGGTCTAAGGGCCTACTAGTAATGATAGTGGTCTGGTTTGTGATTGGGAAGTCCAGGGAGCTGGATGCTCGGGGACTTGGTACATGCTTGGTAGCCTAGAGAGCTGGAGGCTCGGTAATATGAGAACTTGTACAAATATAATTGTCATGATTGCATGTGCATAAAAGTGGTGGGTCACCGGTACTAGGCGATCGATCACACCGACAGCGGTACGTTGACTCGGCGGTGTGGGATACTTAGCCAAAGAAAGCCTGGTGGGTACAGCCAGCACAAGTACGCGGATACTCTAGGTTGTGTTCTTCTAGGGGCGTACGGATGGGCTAGGCCTTGTAGTGTGGTTACCCGCCTAAGAGTGGGGGGCCCGACTCACTGTCTCCGTTTGCCACAACGGAGGTTCCTGGGGGTAAAGCTAGCCGTCCGAACAGGGGGAACTAAAGGTCTGTGCGCATAGAGTCGGTGGGTGTGTTGTACTTGCTTGTGCATTTCATAGCATATTTGTATGTCATAGCATAAACATTGCCACCTATCGTATAAGATGGTATGGGACGTTTTATACGATAGGCCCTGCAAAACGACCCCTTGGTCTATAGGGGTAATCCCTATAAATCAATGGTTATATTTCTTGTACTTTCACTTACTTGCTACTCTTAACTGTTTGACAACCGACACCCCAACGTATAAGTGGTATGGGACACTTTATACGATGGGAGCCCTGCAAAAGATCCCTTAGCTTATGCGCTTCCGTGCATAAGTTAAGGTTACATTTCCTACTTTCTGCTTCTATCATGTTCACTATGGAATTGCTAGCATAGGTCCGCTGTCACCTGCCTTTGATTTAATCTCCACCATCATGTCCTTCCCTTTCTTCTTCTCCGCTCGGTACCTAGGAGCCATGGGGGAAGGGGTAGGGGATGATAGGGCTTAGTCTTTATGACTAACGGTTTTCGAACCACAATATTTTAGGTGTACTAAATGGAAGGGTCCCGGGTGTTGCAGTTTCTGACAGAGTTGACCCCGTAACTGTAACATCCCATTTTTCAATTAGACCCCCCCTTAGGAGTGACTTGAACATTCCTAGGTCATAACAAGGCCTAGGTTGAACCTAGGAGGTCAAGTGACCCAACTAGTTAGTTGAGACTCACTTGGGCTGCAAATAGTAAAATCTTAAAACCCTGATTTTGGTGGCCTAGTGGGTTCAATCTGACTCCAAGGCATTCCTAGACCTAATATGAGATCAATGGGTCACCAAGGACCCATTGGGTGCAAACCTAGTGGCTAAGTTGACCCAAGTCAACTTAAGCCCTAGTTAGGCCAAAGTAACCCTACCCTGGATCAACTCACCCTCTTTATGCCAAGTCTACCCTACCTAACCATACCTAGGCCTTAGGGGAGGTCAATGGGTCCCTAGGGGTCTATTGATGTTGACTCGGAAGGTCAAATTGACCAAGTCAACCCTAAACCCAAATCAAGTCAAACCTAGCTCAATTGGGTTAACTCAAGCTCAAGCCGCCTCATGTAGACTCATAGGGTTTTATTAGGAGTTATTATGGCTGCCTATAGCCTAAACCCTAGGCTAGCCAACATGTTGACTAGGAGAGAGAAAGAAGAGAGAAATAGGCTAAATATAGGAGAGAGAAAGTGTGAATTAAGGGTATTTTCATGATAGAATGGTGAACCCCCCCTCTCATATGGCATTTAAGGTTTTAATATTAATTTTATGGGATGGCTTTAGGCTTCTAGGGGAAGAAATTTCGTGAGGATGACTAGGAGAGAGAAAAAAATAAGTATTTGGTTATATAGAGGAGAGAGAAAAGGTGGTGGAGAGGTGAAGAGGTGTTTTGAAGAGGGAGGAGGCATGAGTTCGGCCAAAGAGGGGCCAACAGCCACCTAGAGGTTGACACCTCCTCCCTCCACCCTTTTCCCGGCCATCAAGAGGTGTTTCCACCCTCTCTCTCCTCTAACCACCCCCACCATGAAGAGGTGTTATGGCACTTGAGGAAAACCGCCCCCTCTCTCCCTCTCCTCTTTATATACTCACTTAGGAGAGAGGGGCAACCCATTTCGAAATCAGAGAAGGAGGATAGAACCCTTGCCGAAGCCACCAAGGAGAGAAACGCCACCACCGCCGCCACCGCCGCCACCATGTCATCCCGCCGTTCAACTCGCATCCAAGCCCGAAATCAGGTCCTCCCTCACCTCTTCTCTCATGTTTAGATCCTAGGATTGTTTAGGAGTTGAGTTCATGCTCAAACGAACTGGAGCAAGTTTTAAAAATTCTGAAATTTTCCATTTTTATGGAGCTTTTGAAGCTCTCGGGTAGGGCGGCGCCGCCACCTCCGGCCGCCCTAGCCGCCGGAAAGGTTAGCCCCCACCACCGGGAACATGTAGGAGTTGATTCCCGGTGGTGGCGCCGCCCATGGTGGCCGGGAAAAGGCCCGTGATAACAGTGGCGGATCCAGAAAATTAATAATGGGGGTGCACAAATTGATAATGGGGGTGCACACAATTTTTTTTGAATGTGTCATTGTGTTCTAAAAATTTTAATATGGGAGGCCAATCATCAACTTTCTTCAAAAAAAAAAATTGAACGTTTCAATCTTATCGGAGTTGTATCTCCCTCATCTGGCCACCGTTTTTGACGTATAAGTAGTCAAAATCCATTGCCTCGATGAGAGGAACTCAAATACACTAACTATTTTGAAAAATAATGGGGGTGCCAGTGTCCCTCGGGCCCCCCTCTGAATCCGCCCCTGCGTGATAACCACTTCTCACGGTTCTGGTTCAGGCCATTTGGAGAAGACGAAGTACAGCTACCGTCCGATCGCTTTAAGATTCGTGCAGGATCAAAATAAATACTTATAAACCCATATTTTTTCGGATTTTCTGTATTTAATAAAACAGTTTCACTGTAAATTAAATTTAGGCCCCTTATGGGCACCACATGAAAAAGAGTACAACATGAAAGTTGTAGGTCTTTTGAATACCTACAATTTGATATGTAGTGGTGAAAAATTGGATGAGGTGACTGCCCTGTAGAGCCTTTTTAGTAAGGGTATGTCCTACAACTATGGTAGTTTTCTTCTAAAAATTATTTAGGCCCTTTAGGGGCATGTTCATCAAAAATGATCAACATAAATATTGTAGGAATTTTTATTATCTACAGTTTGATATGTAATGGAAAATTTTAGGACAAGTATTCTGACCTGTAGGGCCATTATTCTAGGGTAGGTCCTACAAATAGGGCAGATCTTTGAAAAATTCCCCACACCTAATACTTAGTCCAAATGCTTTGAAATTTGGACAGGGACTCAATATCAACTAGACCTAATTCCTGTAAAAATTGGAGACCATTTTGGATAGTGTAACTTAGGGTTCTGCCCTAAACCTAGAAAAGCTAGGGTAAGGTAGTTGAAGGGTCAAATGACCTCCAAACCCTCCCAAATTTTGGTGAGGTGTCCCTGGTATAGGTATCTAGGTCTAGTTCAAATTTCAACCCATTTGGTTGAGTTTTGATTAGGAATCCTCTAAACCCTAGTTTTGACCTAGTAGAAGGAAGTTTAGTGAGAAGGTTCCTTGCACTCTGGTATGATCATCTCACCTCAACAGAGGTTGAGATTTTGACCACTGGTTTATTTTGGTCATAAGATTATCCTTAGGGAAGATGGGATGATTTAGGGTAAGTTTACCCTAGGGCCCAGGTTAAAACCCTAAAGGTGGACTTTGGGGGTTTGTGAAGGACATAGGGGTAAATGCCCTTGTATGGCCTTGAGATTTGGTGGAGAGGTTGTTCATGAGTTTTTAACTCTCTGGTTGTATTGTTAGAGAATTTTGATGTAGGTAGCTACCTCAAAACTTAACCCCTAGTTTTAGGGTAGAAGGGATTTTAGGTCAAAATAGTATCTTAAACTCTTTTAAAAGCCATGAAATTGGGGTAGTGTGTTTCTAGGGTAGTTAGGACCCCTAGGATAATTTTACTAGAATTTTTGGATAGGTCTTTCTAGTACTTCATTCATGAATGTGGGTATAGCCCTTTTTGATGTTTTATTTATTAAAGATTTTTAATTCAAATAAGGCCCCCTTGAAACTCTGGAATTAGATGTTTTTGGCCTGTAGGAATGCCTTTGAATTTTGGTTCAATTTTATGTTGATTAAATAGAATAGTTCCTTCACAAGTATTATTAAAGGGCTCTATGTTTTAAAAATATTTTATGGCATAAATATTCTCTGAAAAATTATAAAAGTTGGTAAATAGTGTTTTTAAATCATTATAAATCAGTGGGATTTTTCTCTGGATTTTTGGGGTTATGGATTTAGTACTTGATTCACAAGCATGCAAGTTTAAGGATTTAGTAAATGATTTATTATAAATTAATTTCCAGAAGGAAAATTATGAAACTTTTACAGTACTGTTTTCATGGTATTTCTAATATCCTGTAATTAATCCAATTTATTTGAAAGAGAATTCGATGTAGTTTATTCATTAGACATGAAGGAAATGGATTATTGCAAAAATAAGTTTAGGCCCCTTAGACCATAGGGAAAATTGCCAAACCTTGGATATGTCATTTTTAGATACATTAATATTTGTATTAAATTTATCATGATTTATACATGACTGAAAAATATAATCCTTGTACAAATTTGGAAGACCTTAGATTTTAGTAAAATTAATTAATTATTAGATTAATTGGAAAAATTGTTATTATCGGAAATCGATTCAATAATGTCATGATAGACCCCCAGTAATTAACTTAGGCCATTCGGAAGAAAACACAAAGGACATCCTATCATAGACATTACTTAGTATAAGGTGGTCTGCATTTAGTAATTTTGGTAAATGAGTAACAAGAGAAGGTTTGGGTTAGCATAAGGACAGCTTGTGTTGGATGGATTTAAAGAAAGAGGATGGATCACTATAGGAGGTTTCGAGTGCTGTGAGGAATGAGTTGATGCGCTCTAGAAGGTGCGCGGGACCGACGAAAGATCGCCGTCCCCGTAGGAGTGAAGAGTCAAATCCACCCTAGGGTTAGTTCGATGCAATTTATAGAGGGAACGGGTAAGGGAAAAACAATCAATAACAATAAGTGCCTTGCGAAAGGGAACTTCGGGCCGTAATGCCGCCGTCATGGTTCCTAGTGCCCTTTGAGAGCCCTTCACGGGGTATGCCGGGGGCAGTCCTGGGCTAACGTAAATTTTAAAACAAATGAAAGAGTAATTAGCCTAATAGGGATTCACATTGCACACACTCATTAGTTAGGGTTGGTAATGGTTAAGTCGTCCCGAGGTGTTCAAGGGGGCGCTGTTCCGTGGTGTTCTAAGGGATGGAGTCTGGAGATGAGCCGAACGGTTTAGTCCGGGAGTTTGACACTTTAAATTGTTATATATTAAACTGCTGCATGTGCATAAAAATAGGAAAAATTAAGGTGGTGAGTTCTCGATATCGGGGAGTTCGATTGCACCGACACCGATATCGTTGACTCGGCAAGGTGACTAGCACTTAGCCAAGGTTAAGTCTGGCGGACCAGTCGACAAGAGTACGCAGGAGTCCGCCTCGTGCACCAGGCGTTGAGGGCGTACGATAGGTCAGACCAGTGGTGCTTTTACTAGTTTTGAGGTGGGCGAGGCCCAACCCACCGCTTCCGTCTGCCACTACGGGAGTATCCTGTGAGTTATCTCTAGAAAGGGGGAACTAAAGGTTTGTGTACACAAAGTTGGGTGTGTGAGTTGCACTGCTTGATCATCATACCCACCATATAGCTGCATGCCATAATCATTCATAACAACCTTGACACCTAAAGTATAAGTGGAATGGGATGCTTATACTTTAGGACTTGCAAAACGACCCCTTGGTCTATAAGCTTGTGTGGGCAAGTTTATAAATCAAAGGTTAATTTCAATATATATATATGCTGCTGTTTGATAACCGACACCCCAACGTATAAGTGGTATGGGACACTTTATACGATGGGAGCCTTGCAAAAGATCCCTTGGCTTATGTGTACTCACATAAGTGAAGGTTTAAATTACCTTACTTATTTTCCTTCTTGTTTGACCTATTACAACACTTAAGATTAATTGCTCCCCGAATACACAACTACAAGTTAGGTCTACCGTCATTTGCTTTTGACTACTCTCCACCTTCATGTCCTTCCCTTTCTTCCTCTCCGCTCGGTGCCTTAGGGCATGGGGGAAGGGGTGGGGGATGATAGGGCTTAGTCTTATAGACTAACGGTTTTCGGACCACATCATTTTAGGGAATCGCGGAGCCCAGCATGGAGGAGCAGCCCAGGAGGCCGGTACGCTTGGAGATGGGACAGTCTAGCACTGGAGTCCAGACTATAGGGACTGTGAGTCCCGGCCCTTCGTAGAGTTTTAGTTTTGTTTCCGCTTTTGAGTGATCTTGTAGTGAGGATTTGATGTACCGGGCATGAGCCCTTTTATTTCCAGACTATTTATACTCTGATGATTTTCTGTGGACACTCCCTTCGTGGAGTTTTGATTTATATATGATATTTTCTTCTGGTGGACTTGCTTACTCTTCTTGCTTGCTACTTATTGTGATCGAAAAGGCCGGCAGAATCGGCGCGTTGTAGTGACGACCTTCCCGGGTGCGAAGGTGTCACCGCAAAGCGGCGGTTCTGGGCATAAGACCCCGGGAATTGGAATCGAAAAAAAAATGGGGTCTTACATAGTGGTATCAGAGGCATAATCACGATCGAAAAAGTAGCAGTCCACAAACCCTGGGTCACCCCCGCGTGAGTTTAGTTTGGGGACAAACTAAGCAGCGGAAGTAGTGGTATGCCCATATGGTGATCACATATAAATTGTCCACTTCTTCAACAAATGGAATTCTTCTTTGTAGCTTGAGGCAAACCTGCCCCCAGCAGAGAGTACCTCCGGCTGCAAAGACCTCATCTTATAATTCCTAGGTCAATGAGTTAGACTCAACCCATTAGGGCACACGACTAACCATGACGACTTATAGCATGCCCTAGTTCGAAATAGACCCTGGGTATGAACTTGTTTAAGGTAAGGATGTACCCAAACAGAATAAAAGGAAGAGTTTAACGTGAGAATGACAACCTAATAGATAAACTCAGGTGACCTTATGTTCCCTATCAAGGATTACTCAAATCAGTAGACTGCTTTAAGGAGAGTTGAGGCCAATAAGCCATTAGCAGAATGGTAGAAGATAAGTAGTCTTAACCCTCGTACATGTAACAAGATTTCTCGAAGACAACCACAAAGACAAACACCGAGGGTTGGATATGAATTCAAGTTCAGAAGATACATATTTGGGATTGGGAACATTTTGACCCGGATAAGGTTGTCGTAAATGTGACTCAGAGAGTTTAAGGTATATATCAACAGGTTTCAGGTTGGAACCCCAAGTCGAAGATTGATGCCCTAGGGATTGTGTACCCAGCTATGACGGATATAACATGGTAATATCAAAGATACTTAGCCCAAGGAAGATAGGGGCTTATCTTTTTGGGGGCTTGTCTTTTGTTTATTGGGCAAATAGGATTGACTAGGGTTTCCTTAGACATAATTCAGGGAATGTGGCATAACAAACATAGTGAGATTGAATTTAGTATAGTTCGACGTTATTCGGATGAAGATAAGACTGAATGAGGTAGTTGGGATCACCCCGACCCGAAAGAAAACTCTCGTGGGTGTTTCATAAGAATTGTGAGTAGTTGTTCGTTATCACGGGATGCCCAAGACGATTGTGTCGGATCGGGATGGCCGGTTCACTTCCAGGGAGTGGAGATCCGTACAGGCTTACTTAGGCAGGCTCAGGTAAGGCTGATCAGAGACAGGATATTAGAGGCCCAGAGCTGACAAGCTAAGTACTATGACGCCTGACATCGTCAGGTGGAGTTTCAGGTTGGGGACCGGGTATTCTTGAAGATCTGGCCGATGCACAGGGTTTCACGAGTACGTGGTCGGCGGAAGAAGCTCAGTCCGAGATACATGGGGCCTTTCAGGATCTTGGAGCGGATCGGTCCATTAGCTTACAGACTGGAGCTATCGCAGGAGCTGTCCGGCCTACACGACGTGCTCCACATATCTTCACTCAGGAGGGCTCTACTACGCCCGGAGCTACAGATTACCACCACGGATGGGCCGGTAGCTACAGATCGGTCCGTACAGGTGGAGCCGATATGGATTGACGACCAGGGGATACGGGTCTTGCGCCGCAAGAAGATCCCGCTAGTCAAAGTCTTGTGGAGGAATCATGGGCAAGAGGAGCATACTTGGGAACCCGAGGATTTGATGCGAGAGAAGTACCCGGAGTTGTTTAGCCAGGTAATATCTTCTAACTTCTCAAGATGCTTGTAATTATTTTTCCCTACTTATTTTACACCGGAGTATCACCTAAGATTAGAGGCTAATCCTTTGTTTATTGGGGCTAGCCCTTATTTATTAACCTTGGTTAAGCAATTCAACCCTCGTGGGATGTTACAAGCTTAAGATAACCCGGTAGAAAAGCTCCCATAGACTTAACCTTAATTTCGGGGACGAAATTTTTGTTTTGTTTATTGGGATTTGTAACATCCCATTTTTCAATTAGACCCCCCCTTAGGAGTGACTTGAACATTCCTAGGTCATAACAAGGCCTAGGTTGAACCTAGGAGGTCAAGTGACCCAACTAGTTAGTTGAGACTCACTTGGGCTGCAAATAGTAAAATCTTAAAACCCTGATTTTGGTGGCCTAGTGGGTTCAATCTGACTCCAAGGCATTCCTAAACCTAATATGAGATCAATGGGTCACCAAGGACCCATTGGGTGCAAACCTAGTGGCTAAGTTGACCCAAGTCAACTTAAGCCCTAGTTAGGCCAAAGTAACCCTGCCCTGGATCAACTCACCCTCTTTATGCCAAGTCTACCCTACCTAACCATACCTAGGCCTTAGGGGAGGTCAATGGGTCCCTAGGGGTCTATTGATGTTGACTCGGAAGGTCAAATTGACCAAGTCAACCCTAAACCCAAATCAAGTCAAACCTAGCTCAATTGGGTTAACTCAAGCTCAAGCCGCCTCATATAGACTCATAGGGTTTTATTAGGAGTTATTATGGCTGCCTATAGCCTAAACCCTAGGCTAGCCAACATGTTAACTAGGAGAGAGAAAGAAGAGAGAAATAGGCTAAATATAGGAGAGAGAAAGTGTAAATTAAGGGTATTTTCATGATAGAATGGTGAGCCCCCCTCTCATATGACATTTAAGGTTTTAATATTAATTTTATGGGATGGCTTTAGGCTTCTAGGGGAAGAAATTTCGTGAGGATGACTAGGAGAGAGAAAAAAATAAGTATTTGGTTATATAGAGGAGAGAGAAAAGGTGGTGGAGAGGTGAAGAGGTGTTTTGAAGAGGGAGGAGGCATGAGTTCGGCCAAAGAGGGGCCAACAGCCACCTAGAGGTTGACACCTCCTCCCCCCCACCCTTTTCCCGGCCATCAAGAGATGTTTCCACCCTCTCTCTCCTCTAACCACCCCCCACCATGAAGAGGTGTTATGGCCCTTGAGGAAAACCGCCCCCTCTCTCCCTCTCCTCTTTATATACTCACTTAGGAGAGAGGGGAAACCCATTTCGAAATCAGAGAAGGAGGATAGAACCCTTGCCGAAGCCACCAAGGAGAGAAACGCCTCCACCGCCGCCACCGCCTCCATCATGTCATCCCGCCGTTCAACTCGCATCCAAGCCCGAAATCAGGTCCTCCCTCACCTCTTCTCTCATGTTTAGATCCTAGGATTGTTTAGGAGTTGAGTTCATGCTCAAACGAACCGGAGCAAGTTTTAAAAATTCTGAAATTTTCCATTTTTATGGAGCTTTTGAAGCTCTCGGGTAGGGCGGCGCCGCCACCTCCGGCCGCCCTAGCCGCCGGAAAGGTTAGCCCCCACCACCGGGAACATGTAGGAGTTGATTCCCGGTGGTGGCGCCGCCCATGGTGGCCGGGAAAAGGCCCGTGATAACCACTTCTCACGGTTCTGGTTCAGGCCATTTGGAGAAGACGAAGTACAGCTGCCGTCCGATCGCTTTAAGATTCGTGTAGGATCAAAATAAATACTTATACACCCATATTTTTTCGGATTTTCTGTATTTAATAAAACAGTTTCACTGTAAATTAAATTTAGGCCCCTTATGGGCACCACATGAAAAAGAGTACAACAGGAAAGTTGTAGGTCTTTTGAATACCTACAATTTGATATGTAGTGGTGAAAAATTGGATGAGGGGACTGCCCTGTAGAGCCTTTTTAGTAAGGGTATGTCCTACAACTATGGTAGTTTTCTTCTAAAAATTATTTAGGCCCTTTAGGGGGATGTTCATCAAAAATGATCAACATAAATATTGTAGGAATTTTTATTATCTACAGTTTGATATGTAATGGAAAATTTTAGGACAAGTATTCTGACCTTTAGGGCCATTATTCTAGGGTAGGTCCTACAAATAGGGCAGATCTTTGAAAAATTCCCCACACCTAATACTTAGTCCAAATGATTTGAAATTTGGACAGGGCCTCAATATCAACTAGACCTAATTCCTGTAAAAATTGGAGACCATTTTGGATAGTGTAACTTAGGGTTCTGCCCTAAACCTAGAAAAGCTAGGGTAAGGTAGTTGAAGGGTCAAATGACCTCCAAACCCTCCCAAATTTTGGTGAGGTGTCCCTGGTATAGGTATCTAGGTCTGGTTCAAATTTAAACTCATTTGGTTGAGTTTTGATTAGGAATCCTCTAAACCCTAGTTTTGACCTAGTAGAAGGAAGTTTAGTGAGAAGGTTCCTTGCACTCTGGTATGATCATCTCACCTCAACAGAGGTTGAGATTTTGACCACTGGTTTATTTTGGTCATAAGATTATCCTTAGGGAAGATGGGATGATTTAGGGTAAGTTTACCCTAGGGCCCAGGTTAAAACCCTAAAGGTGGACTTTGGGGGTTTGTGAAGGACATAGGGGCAAATGCCCTTGTATGGCCTTGAGATTTGGTGGAGAGGTTGTTCATGAGTTTTTAACTCTCTGGTTGTATTGTTAGAGAATTTTGATGTAGGTAGCTACCTCAAAACTTAACCCCTAGTTTTAGGGTAGAAGGGATTTTAGGTTAAAATAGTATCTTAAACTCTTTTAAAAGCCATGAAATTGGGGTAGTGTGTTTCTAGGGTAGTTAGGACCCCTAGGATAATTTTACTAGAATTTTTGGATAGGTCGTTCTAGTACTTCATTCATGAATGTGGGTATAGCCCTTTTTGATGTTTTATTTATTAAAGATTTTTAATTCAAATAAGGCCCCCTTGAAACTCTGGAATTAGATGTTTTTGGCCAGTAGGAATGCCTTTGAATTTTGGTTCAATTTTATGTTGATTAAATAGAATAGTTCCTTCACAAGTATTATTAAAGGGCTCTATGTTTTAAAAATATTTTATGGCATAAATATTCTCTGAAAAATTATAAAAGTTGGTAAATAGTGTTTTTAAATCATTATAAATCAGTGGGATTTTTCTCTGGATTTTTGGTGTTATGGATTTAGTACTTGATTCACAAGCATGCAAGTTTAAGGATTTAGTAAATGATTTATTATAAATTAATTTCCAGAAGGAAAATTATGAAACTTTTACAGTACTGTTTTCATGGTATTTCTAATATCCTGTAATTAATTCAATTTATTTGGAAGAGAATTTGATGTAGTTTATTCATTAGACATGAAGGAAATGGATTATTGCAAAAATAAGTTTAGGCCCCTTAGACCATAGGAAAAATTGCCAAACCTTGGATATGTCATTTTTAGATACGTTAATATTTTTCTTAAATTTATCATTATTTATACATGACTGAAAAATATAATCCTTGTACAAATTTGGAAGACCTTGGATTTTAGTAAAATTAATTAATTATTAGATTAATTGGAAAAATTGTTATTATCGTAAATCGATTCAATAATGTCATGATAGACCCCCAGTAATTAACTTAGGCCATTCGGAAGAAAACACAAAGGACATCCTATCATAGACATTACTTAGTATAAGGTGGTCTGCATTTAGTAATTTTGGTAAATGAGTAACAAGAGAAGGTTTGGGTTAGCATAAGGACAGCTTGTGTTGGATGGATTTAAAGAAAGAGGATGGATCACTATAGGAGGTTTCGAGTGCTGTGAGGAATGAGTTGATGCGCTCTAGAAGGTGCGCGGGACCGACGAAAGATTGCCGTCCCCGTAGGAGTGAAGAGTCAAATCCACCCTAGGGTTAGTTCGATGCAATTTATAGAGGGAACGGGTAAGGGAAAAACAACCAATAACAATAAGTGCCTTGCGAAAGGGAACTTCGGGCCGTAATGCCGCCGTCTTGGTTCCTAGTGCCCTTTGAGAGCCCTTCACGGGGTATGCCGGGGGCAGTCCTGGGCTAACGTAAATCTTAAAACAAACGAAAGAGTAATTAGCCTAATAGGGATTCACATTGCACACACTCATTAGTTAGGGTTGGTAATGGTTAAGTCGTCCCGAGGTGTTCAAGGGGGCGCTGTTCCGTGGTGTTCTAAGGGATGGAGTCTGGAGATGAGCCGAACGGTTTAGTCCGGGAGTTTGACACTTTAAATTGTTATATATTAAACTGCTGCATGTGCATAAAAATAGGAAAAATTAAGGTGGTGGGTTCTCGATATCGGGGAGTTCGATTGCACCGACACCGATATCGTTGACTCGGCAAGGTGACTAGCACTTAGCCAAGGTTAAGTCCGGCGGACCAGTCGGCAAGAGTACGCAGGAGTCCGCCTCGTGCACCAGGCATTGAGGGCGTACGATAGGTCAGACCAGTGGTGCTTTTACTGGTTTTGAGGTGGGCGAGGCCCAACCCACCGCTTCCGTCTGCCACTACGGGAGTATCCTGGGAGTTATCTCCAGAAAGGGGGAACTAAAGGTTTGTGTACACAAAGTTGGGTGTGTGAGTTGCACTGCTTGATCATCATACCCACCATATAGCTGCATGCCATAATCATTCATAACAACCTTGACACCTAAAGTATAAGTGGAATGGGACGCTTATACTTTAGGACTTGCAAAACGACCCCTTGGTCTATAAGCTTGTGTGGGCAAGTTTATAAATCAAAGGTTAATTTCAATATATATATGCTGCTGTTTGATAACCGACACCCCAACGTATAAGTGGTATGGGACACTTTATACGATGGGAGCCTTGCAAAAGATCCCTTGGCTTATGTGTACTCACATAAGTGAAGGTTTAAATTACCTTACTTATTTTCCTTCTTGTTTGACCTATTACAACACTTAAGATTAATTGCTCCCCGAATACACAACTACAAGTTAGGTCCACCGTCATTTGCTTTTGACTACTCTCCACCTTCATGTCCTTCCCTTTCTTCCTCTCCGCTCGGTGCCTTAGGGCATGGGGGAAGGGGTGGGGGATGATAGGGCTTAGTCTTATAGACTAACGGTTTTCAGACCACATCATTTTAGGGAATCGTGGAGCCCAGCATGGAGGAGCAGCCCAGGAGGCCGGTACGCTTGGAGATGGGACAGTCTAGCACTGGAGTCCAGACTACGGGGACTGTGAGTCCCGGCCCTTCGTAGAGTTTTAGTTTTGTTTCCGCTTTTGAGTGATCTTGTAGTGAGGATTTGATGTACCGGGCATGAGCCCTTTTATTTCCAGACTATTTATACTCTGATGATTTTCTGTGGACACTCCCTTCGTGGAGTTTTGATTTATATATGATATTTTCTTCTGGTGGACTTGCTTACTCTTCTTGCTTGCTACTTATTGTGATCGAAAAGGCCGGCAGAATCGGCGCGTTGTAGTGACGACCTTCCCGGGTGCGAAGGTGTCACCGCAAAGCGGCGGTTCTGGGCATAAGACCCCGGGAATTGGAATCGAAAAAAAAATGGGGTCTTACAGCAACCGTGTTACCATTGTCACCAGCCGGGACATACACGGGTTAAATGCCCCTTGATGGGTGGGATCCCACTAGCTCAGCAGCCAGGAGGCCGAAGACGTAGACGCAGACGTGGATTGCGAGGCGGCGACGGCAGGCCAAAAAGGAAGAAGCACCCAGAGATGTAGCACCAGCAGAGCACGGAGTCGGTGGAGATGGGCCAGTCTAGCTTGGGTGCTCTCGGTTCAGTGACAGTTACGGTGACGCTTAGTTTTAGTTTTGCTTCCGTGAGTGACTTGTAGTGAGGATATGATGTACCGGGCATAAGCCCTCCTTTTGTACTCTGATATATTATTATTGTGGACACTCCCTTCATGGAGGTTTATTTATATACATGTGGTTTTGGGGACTTACTTTTACTTCATTATGCTACTATTCTGCGATCGAAAAGGGCCTGCAGAATTGGCATTTTGTAGTGGCGGCCTTCTCGTGAGTCGGTGCCACCGCAAAGCGGCAGTTCTGGGCTAAGACCCCGAGGGTTTAAAAAGAAAAAAAAGGGGGTCTTACACTCTAGATATATTTTCCAAAGGCTTCTGGATTGGATTGACCAAGTTCACGGGCATAACATGAGGGTCATGGGCATGTCCACTGGGCATGTCTGCAAGGCATGACATATTGGATTCTTCGGGGAGTGACAGCTGGACTTCTTCTTGGTCACGGCTGAGGTCACGGGCGTGATAGCTAGCACACGGGCGTGACTAAAGTTTGCTGGCTTTAAGACTTCGTCATGGTGTAATAACGGGTTCATTGCTTGGTCACGGGAGATGTCACAGGCGTGCCAGGTAGAATACTGACGTTTGTAAGGAGTGACTTTGCTTGCTGGCCGAAATCTACCGAAATGTTGGAATTGATGGTTTTAAAGTTATACGCGCTAGGTCACGGGCATGACTTAGAGGCGTGACTTCGGAAATTTTCTCGAATTGCCCAAAAGTTGCATAAATACCTATATGGCACAAAAACAGATTAAGTTAGAATTGAAAAATAAAAAAATGATTTATTTAGGTATTTACATAATCTAATTTCATTTTTTATTAAATCAAAACAAAAATATAACCTAAAAATATGTATATTTTGCTACTCATCAAATACCCCCATACTTAAGTTGTGCTATTTCAGAGAAAAAATATGAGTCGACTATACAAACAGTTATAAAATTTCTAATTCAACTATCAATTTATTAAATCAAGGGAAGATAGACATAAAAATCTGGAGTAATAAGAGTTAAGCCTTACATTATGCAAATGATTTAGCTAGAAATAAATGTTTGTAGCCATAAGACTTCTTGAGAAACCAAATAACAAGCATAATTACAATAATTAGTAACAAGTTATATTGGAATTATAAAAACCGTACTTTGAAAGAGATATGATGGAAAATAGACAACCTATTAAATATGCTCTCTCAAAATTTTAAGCAAAATTAGATCAATTTGTAGTGGATTTATGTGGTAAAAACTTGGCGTTTGCCTATATAGTAGGCTTTGATATAAGAGGTGATGAATTTTATCCTCTCACCTTATTTTGGCTTTGTTATAACTGCTTAGGAAAATATTTTTCAAGGCAGAAAAAAACATAGCAGAATAAAATTTTATTTTAATCCAATGTATATGTTTAGGAACACATACTCTATTTCATATTGAATTTTAAAAATTATTGGATGCCTATATTTACGGAACAAAATCTTATTCCCATTGACATAAGATATTTTCTTTTCTAGGAGCACATACTTCTATATGCTTGTCTGCGTAAGAAAACATGCCAAGAAAAAAGTAGATAGGGGGCATCAAAATTAATTTTGATAAAAGATTTTGAGAGCAACTGGAATAGCTTGAAAATTACTATATTTCAATAAGAGTGAAGTTAAGATAATTACAGTCTACATATATTTAGCTAACATAATACACATGCCTCTATTTATCGTAAACCAGAAGTAGTGCTCAAAATAAATCTTCTAACTTTTAAATTAAATACACAATATATTCTTTAAAACTTAACCCCAGATATTTAGATCTATCTATTTATGATAAATAAATGACAAGTAAATTGAAAAATTAGATAACTGCGTATATATCAACTCATCATATTTTTTATGGTTTTTGGAAAAGAGACAAATGAAGTAGGAGTTTTAATTTTATTTTCACATGATTGACTTAGCAAATATATATATTTTAAGTGGATGTTTTTATTTTTAGGAGAATATTTACACGACTATTATAAAAACAGGACTATATATATATATAACTTTAGAAAATACTTATACATATAAATGCGATTTTTAGAAAGGAAATACACCCCCATACTTATATTGTGCATAAGAATGGAGAAAGAAAAAAATATATATATATACAAAACTATAAAGTACAATAAGATAAAGAGGCTTTCCTTATTATAGGTCGGGGAGGCCATAAGCAAAAACCTGTATATACAAAAACAAATATAAACAACAGATAACTACGGGGTGCCTCCCAAAAGCGCTTTGTTTATTTGCCGCGTAGCTTGACTTATTTAGTGGGATGATTTATATGTTATGATGGATGTGGGATTCCATTTGTTTATTTAAAGAGTCCCCCGCAAGATAAAGTTTTAAGCGGTGTCCATTTACTTTAAAAGAGCCTAGTTCGTGGTGAGAAATAAGGACAGTCCTATATGGCCAAACCTCTTTAATAGTAAAGGGGCCGGACCATCGGGATTTTAATTTTCCCGGAAAAAATCTAAGGCGTGAGTTATAAAGAAGGACGAGATTGTCCGATGAAAAAGATTTTGGAAATTTTATTTTTTTATCATAATAAAACATAGAACGCTCCTTATAGAATTTATTACTTTCGTAGGCGTAGGCACGACATTCATTAAGTTCATTTAGTTGAAATTTTATTAGTTCTGAGGCTAAGTTCATATCTAAGTTTAAAAATTTTAGCGCTCAGTATGCGCGATGTTCTAATTCTACCAAAAGATGACACGCTTTTCCGTATACTAAATGATAAGGCGTATAACCGATAGCGGTTTTGTATGTCGTGCGATAAGCCCAAAGTGCATCATTAAGCTTAAGCGACCAATTTTTTGATTGATGGCAACATTTTTCTCTAGAATACGCTTCAGTTCCCTATTAACTACCTCCACTTGGCCGCTCATTTGTGGGTGATAAGCGGTGATGATTTTGTGAGTGACTCCATATTTAGCTAAAATTTTAGCTAACTTGGTATTACAAAAAAGTGTGTCATGATCACTAACAATTGCACGAGGCGTGCCAAAACAAAAAAAAATAAGTTTTTCAAAAATTTCACGACAACTCTTACGTCATTGGTGGGCAGAGCTACGCTTTTGCCCACCTTGAAACGAGTCAACCGCTACTAAAATATAACAATTTTTATAAGATGGAGATAAAGGGCCTATAAAATCTATTCCCCATAGATCGAATATTTCACATTCTATAAATAAGTTCTGGGGCATTTCGTCCCGACGGTAAATATTACCTGATCATTGGCAGCTATTGCAAATGCTTACCAATTTCTGAGCATCTTTGAATAAAGTGGGATAAAAGAAGTCCGCTTCAAGCACCTTCCGCGCAGTCCGATTTGCTTGAAAATGTCCGCCGGCTTGTCCTTCGTGGCAGTGCCATAAGAGTTTGAGGCCATCCTCTCCCAAAATACATCTCCTAATCACTTGTTCCGTACAGACTCAGAATAAAAACGGGTCTTCCCAAAAATAGTTTTTCAGGTCAGAAAAGAATTTCTTCTTTTGCTGACTTGAAAAACTTTTTGGAAGGACTCGAGCCACTAAATAATTGGCCAAGTACGCAAACCAAGGAGTAGAGGAATTCATTACCGTTTATATGGCGAGGAGGCATTCTTCAGGGAATTTGTCCTTAATGTCGGCCTCCACTAGCGTATTTATAACAGTATTCTCTAATCGAGAAAGATGATCGTCCATTAAGTTCTCTGCGCCTTTTTTTATCTCGGACTCCAAATCAAATTCTTGTAGGAGGAGAATCTAGCGTAGTAGACGGGGTTTGACATCTGCTTTACTTAATAGATATTTTAAAGCAAAATGATCAGTAAAAACTATAACTTTAGATAGTGTTATATATGATCGAAACGTATCAAAAGCGAATACAATTGCCAGCAGTTCCTTTTCCGTAGTGGTGTTGTTGGCTTGTGTAGATGTGAGTATTTTACTTGCGTAATAAATAGGATGAAAATGCTTGTTTACGCGCGCTGTCCTAATACAGGTCCTACTGCATAATCGCTCGCATCACACATTATTTCAAATAGAAAGGACCAGTCTAGTGCTACTAGAATAGGAGAATTGATAAGTTTTTTTATAAATTTAAATGCGGATAAGCATTCGCTATCAAAAATAAAGGGGGATTCTTTTTCTAGGAGGTGGGTTATGGTTTTGTAATTTTGGATTTTTTTTGAATAAACCGTCTATAGAAACCCGCGTGGCCTAAAAAATTTCATATAACTTTTACGTTTATAGGTGGGGGAAGTTTTTCGATAATTTCTACTTTGGCCTTTTCGACCTCGATTCCCTAAATAGAAATTTTATGACTGAGAACTAAGCCTTCTCGGACCATAAAGTGACATTTCTCCCAGTTTAGTGCTAAATTCGTGTCTTCACAACATTGAAGAATGCGAGCGAGGTTATTTAAACAAATATGCAACGAGTCTCCGAATACGGAAAAATCGTCCATAAACACCTCCATAACATCTTCTACTAACTTGCTAAAAATGGTCAACATACATATTTGAAATGTAGCTGGCACATTGTAAAGGACAAACAACTTTCTTCTATATGCGAAGATGCCGAAGAGGCAAGTAAATGTTGTTTTCTCCTGATCTTTGGGGGCGATTGAGGTTTGTAAATACCCCGACATACCATCAAGAAAACAATAATACGAGTTGCCAGAGAGCAGCTCCAAAATTTGGTCGATAAACGGTAGTGGAAAGTGATCTTTTCGCATGGCATCATTTAATTTTCAATAGTCGATGCACATCCTCCAACCCGTAATAGTACGAGTTGGAATTAATTCATTATTAGTGTTTGGCACTACCGTTTTGCCTCCCTTTTTCAGGACGACGTGTATGAGACTAACCCATGTATTGTCAGAGATCGGGTATATAATCCTTGTATCCATAAGTTTCATTACCTCAGTCTTAACGACATCCTTCATATTAGTATTAAGTCGTCGTTGAGGCTGGATGTGTAATGACTCCACCCATTAAATAACATCTAATAGAAGGTCCGGCCGGGGCCCCACACTATATGCCACAAACAGACGACGAGGTAACAGGTTAAAACCAAAATACCATCGCACCCTAACCTATAGCATTCTAGCGGAAGCTTATTAATTACAAGAACCCAACCAATGAATGTCCACTACTATATAAATATCACATTTATATAAAACACCTGGAATGTATACAAGCACACACTGCTCACGGCCTTAAGGCCTTACAAGTTTCTCTTTACAAAAGGTGGTTTCATACATCGGCACGTAGGCCGGCCACACATGAAATCCAATTCTTCGCAGGCCTTCGAGGGCCTACAAATAGCAGCAGTAGCACGGTCTTCAGCCCGCTCAATCCAATCAGCCCACAACACCTGCATATGGACGTCCACTGATAACTCTAATTATTTCTATCTTTTTATTTAATATTTTATATTAATATTTAAATATTTTATATCAATTTTATAATATTAAGTTTATAAGTAACAAGTTTCTATATTTTATATTTATATGTTCTAATAAAATGATTTTTAACCTTGCAGGGCTGATATATATATTATTTGGAGCAAAATGAAGATTTTCCAGTTTTCTGCCTAGACACGCCCTATGACACGCCCTACCTGGGCGTGACATAGGGGCGTGATACGCAAATTTAAGCCTACAGCCAGAGCCCATCGACCCGCGCCCAAAGATCGTCGACCGGCCCTGACACGCCCGTGTCGGATGATGACACACCCGTGTACCCCTTACACGGGGCATGACGGCCCGTGGAAGAATTGTTGACCATGCCACATCGGATTAAATTGACACGCCTGGGTCACGGGCGTGAACCAGGGTGTGTCAGGGGCGTTTTCCAGCCAATTACTCTTCGTTCCAGCCGTTGTCGCCAGCAGCCGTTGCAGCTTTGACACGCCCCTGGTCACGGGCGTGACCAGGGGGCGTGACGCCTCCATCAAGCCCAGTTTACTCCCACCATTTTCAGCTTCCCGCCATTTTCCAGAAATAGCCTTGACACGCCCTAGGTCATGGGCGTGACCTAGGGGCGTGACCTAGGGGCGTGACCCGTCAGTTAACAGATTTTGGCGGTTTTCCCTCCAATGTTCCCGGGGTTTCAAGATGACGGTTCCGAGCCTGACACGCCCTAGGTCACGGGCGTGACCTAGGGCGTGACCATCCAGAAACTTTTTCTATAAATTCCAGACAGCTTCAGATGTCAAAAGTGGAATTTTTGGGAGTTGTAGTCTTTTAGTTGCTGTTTTATTTTATCGTATTTTCCATTTCTTAGCTTAGTTTTACTTTGTGTAAGTTTCAATTCTAGTTTACTTTTCAATTTAATCATGTTTGTCCCTACCTTATCTTGTAATTCTCTAATTATGATGAGTAGCTAGATTTCATTTAGCACTTGATTTTGATGAAGCTTGCAATAAAATAATCTCTTCCTTTTTATCAAAAGTCTTGTTCTTCATCTTTCTCGCTACGATTTATCTTTGATTTTCATTTCATCGAATTCATATTACGCGTATATGATCTTTGATCTAAGATCCATATCCTAAATGACCGAGAGGTTGTGGATACGAGGAGATCACTCAAAGGTAAAAGGAGTTGAATGCACTCCTCGAGAGAGGATGACGTAAATCTTCCGGATTGGAGTCAAATCCAATAGTGGGGTTCACCGCCTAAAGCAAGCTTAGGGGTTTCGACTGGCCGAGAGGTCTTAATCGATCAACCTAAGGTTAGTTAGAAGCATGAGCTCGAGAGAGACGCTAATATAATTTAGGAACCTCCATGGTCGAGTGAGTAGATAAGAGCTCGCATTGCTTTATTTTACAAGAAGATTTATTTTATCTCAAGGGAATTCTAGATCAAGTGCTAGCTTCTTCAAAATCGTATTTCTATTTCCTAGATTAACGCTTAGTTCTTCCTTTTCCGTTGTTTTGGACAAAAACCAACTTTTCTATCCGATAAGATAATAGCTTTTCTTGTGAGTACAAGTACTCGACAGCCCCGAGTCGAATACGACATTTCTATACTATATTTCGATAGGTACACTTGCCTATTTGGGATATTAGTTTGGAATATATTTAAAACTATAGAAAATCTTCATCAAGTTTTTGGCGTCGTTGCCGGGAAATTTCTTTGTCGATATTTTGAAAGCAAGAATCTATTAATCTTATCATTTTTTTTATTTTGTTTGTTTTTCTTTAAAAGTTTTCACTTTAATTTTTTATAATTAAAATTTTTTTGCGAAAGCGCCGTGCTGGGTTTTCATCCCGCAATACCGCCTAGTACCTTGCGAACCCGTCATTGGGTAGCCCTTGGGAAGTCCGGGAAATTTTATTTTATAAATTTTTAATTGTAAAACTTTTATTTTATCATTCTCTTTCTTGACCCCTATTCATTTTTATTTTATTTCTAATTCCATTCTATTAAGTACCGGTTGTTTTCTTTTCTTCTTAAAATAAAAAAATATGTTATCACAATTGGCCGCTCAAATTGCCGAGCTCCAACATAAAATTAATCTTTTGCAAGCCGCAAGACATCGCCAAGTTTTATGTAATTTTTGCGGTGCCCCTCATCGAAGTGAGGAATATTATTATTTTTATCATCAAAATTATTCTTATAATTTTCACAATAATTATGAAAATAATTATTCCTACTTTAATGAGAACCCTTTATCGAATTTTCATGAAAATAATTTTTCCAATAATTTTTCTAATTTTAATGAAATTAATTCTTCAAATTTTGGTGAAAATAATTTTCATGAAAATACTTTTTCAAGCTTCAATGAGAACAATTTTTCTAATTTTAATAGTTTTTCTTCTTGCTCGGATGTTGCTTTCCGGCATGATCACCCGGAAAGATTCCCGAGTAATGAGGATTTTTATTTAGATCCGACTTCTTGTTCTTCTTTTTCAGCACCGCAAGCTTTCTTTCCTAATTTTGGGGATTTTTCTCAAATTTCATGTGATTCTTCTCCCCAAAATTTGGACGAGACTTCTATTAATTTTAGCGATTTTTCTCCTTCTTCGGATAATATTGCTAATGTGGAACATGACTCTTCATGTTCTCCTTTAGTTTCTTATACCGAAGAAGAAGAAAAACTTTTATTTCAAGATTTTTTTAAGCGTATGGACGCGTTGGGGGGAGTAGAAGAAGAATATATTTCTTCTCCTACTACTACCAATTGTTCTCCTATTTATGAATTTGCAGACACAATTTATGATTATTTAGGAGCGAAAATTTATGAACCTGATGCGTCCGATGATTTAATTTTAACTCAAACTACGGAAGAAAAATTAATTTTAGAAAATAAACAACCGGAGCTTGATCAATTTCTTTAACACGACCCTCCTCCGTGTGAAATTATTTCTAACACGTTTATTTTTGATTTTTCTTATTCTAACGATTTTCCTATAGACGATGAGCCGTTGCAATCCAATGTCATCAACGATCCCTTTGCCGCTCATCTACAAAAATTCACATCACCTCAGGTATATATAGGTGATTTGAATTTACATCCTCAAGACCACCATTCCAAGAAGAAAAATCAAGAAGCAAGCAGAGGAGTAGCTTGGCGGGCGTCTTCGGCGTATTCACCCAAGCGGGAATTAAGGGAGTTGTCCTTACACTTAAAATTTTATTTCCCATTTTCCTAACCAATACCGTCTAGCTTAAAGATGAGAAAAAGAAAAGCGCTCTTGGGAGACACCCCTTGCTTATCTTTTATTTTTATGCATTTATTTTCTTTTCTTCTAAAAAATTTTACAATTTGTTTTCTCCCCCCCTCGCACTTGAATTATAAACATTGGGGACAATGTTTATTTTTAAGTATGGGGGTGGTTCTTAGCTTTTGTTTTTATTTAAAAAAATAATAATAAATATATATATATATATATATATATATATAAATCTTTATAAATAAATAAAAAATTTAGAATCTTTTTATTATTAAAAAGAAAAAAAAAAATGAAAAAAATTAGAAAATCAAAAATATAATTTTTAATTAGAGAAGTCTTTATTTCTATATTTATTTACATGCAAAATTCCTAGTAATTCAACTTGTTTATAGTGTTTAGAGAATTTTAATATTTTTATTGAATGTTGAATTTTGGAGAAAAACTGTTGGCCATGTTGTGTTTCTAGTTAAGTGCACGTGTAAGTAGAATTTTATGTAGATTTAAATATTCAGCATATATTTAGATTTTCATTTTTCTAAATGCGTGGAAATGTTTTATTTTTCTTTAATTTTGAAAACCGGTAAAACTTTAAAATAATTTAGGTGAGTAAGTAGAAGTTTACTAGAGAGATATTTCACGGACCAAGAGAGAGTTATTCTTTCTCGATGTCTAGAACTTGCCCTCTAGCTATTCTCAATACTTTGCATAAGTTAGACTAATTAGCATAAATATGATTTAGGTACTTCTTTTGGCTAGTTTGAGCTTTTGTACCCGTACCTAAAATTTTTATCTTTGTTAAGCCATTTTGAGCCTATTTCCCTATTCCTTTGTTTTAAGCTCCACCAAGCACTTTATCAAAGCCTAAAAAGCAACCTAATTGCACACCTAAGACCAAGCTTGAACATAAATATACAAACATGGTTTGTGAGTGATTAGGAGCCTTTTATTTTTGGTGGCCCTTTTCTTATAAAAAAAAGTTGATTTATTTTTCTCTCCTCTTCAAAATAAAGAAAAAAAATTATCATTAAAAAAATGAAGAGGTAGAAAAAAATTTTCAATATGATGAGAGAGTTAAAAAAATAAGAAACGAAACAAAGGAATTTAGGAATTTTGCTACGTTCTTAAAAGCCATAGCAAATCTTTATGTAAAAGCTTACTCTAGGTTTTGGTGTGACTAAGCCATCGTTTTTTATCTTTGATCACCCTCACCAAAAACCTAAGCCCACGCTTCAACTTAATTAAGTCCTTTTGATTTATGTTTTTAAGTTAAACTAGTGTCGTGGCGAGAGTGCGATAGGGCAAGCCTATGACCATCGACATTGATGGATTTCTTTGGAGAGTATCTTAATCTTCGTTCGTGCAATGTTATCATAGTACACACGCTACACTCTCCCTAAATATAACTTTAAGATTTACTGGATTTTTCATTTTAAAAGTAAAAATAATAATGGAAACACATTTTAAGGAAAATGAAAACCTAATTTGTTTGCTGAGTAAGTCTTTCTACAAAATATCTACAAGTATAGGCATAAGACTTCGCATTTTACTCCTTAGGTTCAATTTTCTTTTCTAACATTTAAAATTTCTCTACCCTCTATAGGAAGTTGTTTGCTCGGGACTAGCAAACAGATAAGTATGGGGGTATTTGATAACTCTAATTATTTATATCTTTTTATTTACTATTTTATATTAATATTTAAATATTTTATATTAATTTTATAATATTAAGTTTATAAGTAACAAGTTTCTATATTTTATATTTATATGTTCTAATAAAATGATTTTTAACCTTGCAGGGCTGATATATATATTATTTGGAGCAAAATGAAGATTTTCCAGTTTTCTGCCTAGACACGCCCTACCTGGGCATGACACAGGGGCGTGACATGCAAATTTAAGCCTGCAGCCAGAGCCCGTCGACCCGCGCCCAAAGATCGTCGACCGGCCCTGACACGCCCGTGTCGGATGACGACACGCCCGTGTACCCCTTACACGGGGCGTGACGGCCCGTGGAAGAATTGTTGACCGTGCCACATCGGATTAAATTGACACGCCTGGGTCACGGGCGTGACCTAGGGCGTGTCAGGGGCGTTTTCCAGCCAATTAATCTTCGTTCCAGCCATTGTCGCCAGCAGCCGTTGCAGCTTTGACACGCCCCTGGTCACGGGCGTGACCAGGGGGCGTGACGCCTCCATCAAGCCCAGTTTACTCCCGTCGTTTTCAGCTTCCCGCCATTTTCCAGAAACAGCCTTGACACGCCCTAGGTCACAGGCGTGACCTAGGGGTGTGACCCGTCAGTTAACAGATTTTGGCGGTTTTCCCTCCAACGTTCCCGGGGTTTCAAGACGACGGTTCCGAGCCTGACACGCCCTAGGTCACGGGCGTGACCTAGGGTGTGACCATCCAGAAACTTTTTTTATAAATTCCAGACAACTTCAGATGTCAAAAGAGGAATTTTTGGGAGTTGTAGTCTTTTAGTTGCTGTTTTATTTTATCATATTTTCCATTTCTTAGCTTAGTTTTACTTTGTGTAAGTTTCAATTCTAGTTTACTTTTCAATTTAATCATGTTTGTCCCTACCTTATCTTGTAATTCTCTAATTATGATGAGTAGCTAGATTTCATTTAGCACTTGATTTTGATGAAGCTTGCAATAAAATAATCTCTTCCTTTTTATCAAAAGTCTTGTTCTTCATCTTTCTCGCTACGATTTATCTTTGATTTTCATTTCATCGAATTCATATTACGCGTATATGATCTTCGATCTAAGATCCGTATCCTAAATGACCGAGAGGTTGCGGATACGAGGAGATCACTCAAAGATAAAAGGAGTTGAATGCACTCCTCAAGAGAGGATGACGTAAATCTTCCGGATTGGAGTCAAATCCAATAGTGGGGTTCACCGCCTAAAGCAAGCTTAGGGGTTTCGACTGGCCGAGAGGTCTTATCGATCAACCTAAGGTTAGTTAGAAGCATGAGCTCGAGAGAGACACTACTATAATTTAGGAACCTCCACGGTCGAGTGAGTAGATAAGAGCTCGCATTGCTTTATTTTACAAGAAGATTTATTTTATCTCAAGGAAATTCTAGATCAAGTGCTAGCTTCCTCAAAATCATATTTCTATTTCCTAGATTAACGCTTAGTTCTTCCTTTTCCGTTATTTTAAGCAAAAACCAACTTTTCTATCCGATAAGATAATAGCTTTTCTTGTGAGTACAAGTACTCGTCAGCCCCGAGTCGAATACGACATTTCTATACTATATTTCGATAGGTACACTTGCCTATTTGGGATATTAGTTTGGAATATACTTAAAACTATAGAAAATCTTCATCAAGTTTTTGGCGCCGTTGCTGGGGAGGCCACCAAAAATACTCACTCGACCGTGGAGGCCACCTGCATATGGACGTCCACCCCAAGGGTGATAAACAAAGCAATGGTCAGCATTCAGCTGACCAATTATAACGACCCTACCCCTTACCCGGGGCAGTGGTTTCTTCCCTGCATGCAGTGCAATCTCAACACATACATATATATCACAACCATAACACAAACACCGGCCTTTGTGCCAGACGCTTCGTGCACTCAGGGCACGCTTACGGTGTACCGAACTCCTCAAGGTCCCACCACTGATTCGAGGTTATTAGCTTGTTGGCTGGGCATAAGCCTCCAAACCCCCGTTGGAGACCTCTCGCACCCACCTCACTCAGAGGCGTTCACCTCACGGCAACTGTGAGCACTATAGATCGACCAACGCACGTAGTGCAATACGCCGGGAAGGTCCACAACCCCCCATTTACAGTGCTACCAATCGACCGCTCACCTGATCCTACAACTGAACTTGTTGGGTGGTTCATCTCGTCCATCCCACTCAGAGGTTTCCGCAATCCATCGCATAACACAGGCACATAGTTCCACTTTCCCATACATCAACCAGCTCATACCGAGCATACAACCAAAGGAGCTATGCAAAGCTTCCTCACCACAATTCACAAGCGTCCTCACCATCTCCGCAAACTAAACATTTTACACTCGGAGTATTCTCCGGTTCGCAGCATCACCAGTCCAGACTACCCATCAAGATGGGCTACACACAACATGCCTATTCCGTACTACACAGTTCCGGTTCTAGACACAGACTCAGCCGTTGGAATATCTTACGCTTTCCACCTCTTGGTGGAGGATCCCATGCACATGCATAAAGTAGGACTTCACTTGTCCAAGAAGGAGATTGTTACCCTTGACGATCGCTTCGGAGCCATGAAGAAACTAGCCGGATGGAAATCACCGCGACGGCCTTGCCTCCATAATGCTAGCTTCGGATCTCGAGTCGGACCGCTGAAGCTCCACCTGAGGCCAGAAGACTTCTCCTTCTTCCTCCTACAAGCTCTCCACTCTCTCTTCTCTTTAGAAAGAGAATGGCCAAAGATGAAATGAGAAAAGCTCTCATTCCTTAGTCTTAACCAAGCTGGAAGCAGCTTGGACCACAGGATCCAAATAGAAGGAAATGAACGGCCAAGATCTGCCCTCAAATATCTAATTTTGGGCTGACACGGCCTGTGACACGCCCGTGCCACAGGCTGTGTACTGCAAGCGGTATAAGAACCGACTCACCTAGACCAGAACACAGGCTTAGACACGCCCGTGTCATGCCCCTGACATGCCCATGTCAACAGGTACACGCCCGTGTTTCGGGGCGTGTCCCTCAATCGACTCAAGACCACCACTCCCGAGAAGGACACAACTAAGGCACACGCCCGTGTCCTTAGCCGTGTGCAAAACACGCCCCTGTGACACGCCTGTGTCACAGGTCGTGTGCCACACTCAACGCAGCCCGGTTACTAACCCAAGCGAGACATGCCCTGGGACACGCCCGTGTCCCAGGCCGTGTTGCCTATCAACGATCATTGACTTCATTTTCGTCGAGCTCTCGTGACATACCCGAGTACCCAGAGCTTGACACGCCCTGTGACACGCCTGTGTCCTAGGCCGTATCACCAAGCGTGAACTCCAAATTGAAATTTGGGGTGTTACAACCCTCCCCTCTTTACAGAAATTTCGTCCTGAAAATTAGCGCAGTGTAAATACCAATACAACCACTCAATTGCAATAGAAACAAAGAAGATCTGGGTTTTGAGCTCAGAGGTCGCAGCTTGTCTCACCCCGCGGCATCGCACCAACAAAAGTGTTTCCACAAACAAACATATATACAATATGTACATAGTACAACATAAAAGTAATAAAGTGCACACTCCACTTTATTTTCGCTCATCCGCGTCTCTCAGAATCTGCTTGGCGGCCTCCGTTAATTCCAAATTATGCACGTGATTTTGCTGCTCTTCACGATTTGAGCCTTGCGGCTCCTGCAACTCGAGAGTGTACATTCATGGTTGCGCTCGAGATGCTGACGATTCTGCCACAGCTTTGCCCTTTTCCTCATAGGACGCACCTATCTTTTTCTCACCCTTTGAAGCGCCACTCCAACAATTTCGGGCAATATGCCCCTACTTCCCACAAGTGAAACAGGTACGTGGCTCAACACGTCCTTGCCCAAACGTCACTCCTGAAGCAACATCCAAAGAAGTTTGTTTAGCAGGCCTGAACCGCTTCTCATCACGTTTCCTAAACTCACCTATTTCAAATCTTTCTCCAGCGCACAGGCTGTATCTACTAAGGCTTGGAAGCCTTGGTTCACCAAACTCGATTGAACCAACTGCAGCTCATCTCGGAGTCCCTCATAGAACCGATTCATTTTTCATGCTTCTTCTGCAAAATTCGACCCCGCATAATGCCCCAGCCTGGTGAATTCATGCAGGTAATCATCAATAGTCTTCTCACCCTGTACTAGACATTGAAATTCATTCTCCATCGCAATTCGCCGCGATACTGGCAAATACTTTGCCCAAAATAATCTGGAGAATTCTTCCACCGAAATCTCTCCCAGGCCTCTGCCTGCTAATTGGTGCAATTCCACCTCATCCCACCAAAGCCTCGCCTTGCCTTCCAGTAGGAAAGTGGCTAACGTGACTTTATGCCCCTCATTAATCCTGAGCGCTGTCAGGATCTGCTTCACTCTGGAGAGCCAGTCCTCCGCCTGCGTTGGAGAATTTGCCCCGACAAACGTAGGTGGATGAAAATCCATAAACTGCTTTAGTTGCTCGTCAGCTTCTTTCTCATCCATCCGAGCTTTAACACGCTCTTGCCTCGCACCAACCTGTACTGGCTCCACGGCAGGCCTTGCCTGCCCAATAGGCTGTGCTTGAATCATGGCAAATACTGCCTCCGCAACTAAGCGTACGGTTTCCGCAGAAAGGGAGAAGTGTGGGCACCTCATCTGGTGTCGCACTCTCATCCGAATGCTAGGGCTCGAACTGCCCAGCTCCACTCCTTATCACCTATACGTGAACAAGACATCATTAACCTCCGAACCAAGATGACAAACATACCAAATACACACGCTCACATTCCTAGTGGAAATTTTTGAGTTCAATTATGTTAAAATGGTTTGCACGCACACGTGCTCGCCACCCGACAAAAGAATTCGACCACGAATTCGAAAGCGGAAGACCGAAACAAGTTGAAACAAAAATGTAACGACTCCACCCGCTAAATAACATATAATAGAAGGTCCAGCCGGGCCCCCCCACTATATACCACAGACAGACGACGAGGTCACAGGTTAATACCAAAATACCATCGCACCCTAACCCAGAGCATTCTATCATAAGCTTATTAATTACAAGAACCAAACCAATGAATGTCCACTACTATATAAATATCACATTTATATATAACACTAGGAATGTATACAAGCACACACCGCTCACGGCCTTAAGGCCTTACAAGTTTCTCTTTATAAAAGGTGGTTTTATATATCGGAACGTAGGCCGGCCACACATGAAATCCAATTCTTCGCACGGCCTTCGAGGGCCTACAAACAGCAGCAGTAGCGAAGAACGCCCGCTCAATCCAATCAGCCTACAACACCTGTATATGGACGTCCACCCCAAGGGTGATAAACAAAGCAACGGTCAGCATTCAGCTGACCAATTATAACGACCCTACCCCTTACCCAGGGCAGTGGTTCCTTCCCTGCATGCAGTGCAATCTCAAAACATACATATATATCACAACCACAACACAAATGCCGACCTTTGTGCCATATGCTTCGTGCACTCAGGGCACGCTTACGGTGTACCGAACTCCTCAAGGTCCCACCACTGATTCGAGGTTATTAGCTTGTTGGCCGGGCATAAGCCTCCAAACCCCCGTTGAATACCTCTCGCACCCACCCCACTCAGAGGCGTTCACCTCACGGAAACTGTGGGCACTATAGATCGACCTACGCACGTAGTGCAACACGCCGGGAAGGTCCACAACCCCCATTTACAGTGCTACCAATCGACCGCTCACCTGATCCTACAACTGAACTTATTGGGTGGTTCCTCTCGCCCATCCCACCCAGAGGTTTCCGCAATCCATTGCATAACACAGGTACACAGTGCAGCTTTCCCATCCATCAACCAGCTCGTACCGAGCATACAACAAAAGGAGTTATGCAAAGCTTCCTCACCACAATTCACAAGCATCCTCAACATCTCCGCAAATTAAACGTTTTACACTCGGAGTCTTCTCCGGTTCGCAGCATCACCAATCAAGACTACCCGTCCAGATGGGCTTCACACAACATGCCTATTCCGTACTACACAGTTCCAGATCTAGATGCAGACTCAACCATTGGAATCGCTTAAGCTTTCAACCTCTTGGTGGAGGATCCCATGCACATGCATAAAGTAGGACTTCACTTGTCCAAGAAGGAGATCATTACCCTTGACGATCGCTTCAGAGCCATGGAGAAACTAGCCGTATGGAAATCACCGCGAAGGCCTTGCCTCCACAACGCTTGCTTCGGATCCCGAGTCGGACCGCTGAAGCTCCACCGGAGGCCGGAAGACTTCTCCTTCTTCCTCCTCCAAGCTCGCCTCTCTCTCTCTTCTCTTTAGAAAGAGAATGGACAAAGATGAAATGAGAAAAGCTCTCATTCCTTGGTCTTAATAAAGTAGGAAGCAGCTTGGACTACATGATCCAAATAGAAGGAACTGAACGACCAGGATCTGCCCTCAAATATCTAATTTTGGGCTGACCCGGCCTGTAACACGCCCGTGTCACAGGCCGTGTACTGCAAGCGGTACAAGAACTGACTCACCCAGACCAGAACACGGGCTTAGACACGCCCGTGTCATGCCCCTGACACGCCTGTGTCATGCCCTGACACCCCGTGTCAACAGGTACACGCCCGTGTTTTGGGGCGTGTCCCTCAATCGACACAAGACCACCACTCTCGAGAAGGACACAGCTAAGGTACATGCCCGTGTGCTTAGCCGTATGTCCAACACGCCCCTATGACACGCCCCTATGACACGACCGTGTCACAAGCCGTGTGCCACACTCAACACCGCCCGGTTACTAACCCGAGCAGGACACGCCCTGGGACACGCCCGTGTCCCAGGCCGTATTGCCTCTCAACGATCGTCGACTTCATTTTCGTCGAGCTCTCGCGACACACCCGAGTACCCAGAGCTGGACATGCCCTGGGACACGCCCGTGTCCCAGGCCGTGTCACCCAGCCTGAACTCCAAATTGAAATTTGGGGTGTTATAGAATGGATCTGCGAGAATTATATTCGAGAAAATTTTTATGTGTATAGAATGTGGGGTTAATCCCCTGAATATCAGAAATCTTCCATGCAATTGCATGGCGATGTTGTTTTGACACTTCCTCTAAATCGAAGTCTCTGAATCGTTTAACTTTTAAGAAATAATAAAATGGAGTTTTGAATTTTCTTTGAGAAAAATGTACTTTAAATGATCGGGAAGTGGTTTAAGATCGAGGGTTGGTGGTTCTTCGTAGGATGTTTTTAGTTTTAAATTTTTAGAAGTAATGGGTTCAAAAGGAAAATTTGTTGGTATTTCTTTTGAAAAGGGTAAGTTTGCTAAATCCATTTCTTCCAAAGTTTTAGAAAATTCATCAGAAAGAGAAAAACCATTTTCCTCAAAAGAGGCTTCCACTTGAAAGCATGAATCATCGTTTGAAAGCGAATTCCACATAGAGGGATCTATATTAATAGTAACCTCGTCATCTCCAACTTTGTCACAACCCGCATTTTTCTCACTATTTATTAAATCAGAGTAAGAGAAAATCTACGCGCTGTGATGCCACGTCGAGTAGGGGATAACTGCCGACGTTCAGGCTACACTCCAAATCCTTTCAAATCATGACTTATTTGATTATAAAAACTTGATTTATTTATTGGCCGTATCCCTCGGCTCAGTGGACCAAAGAGTCCACGGTTTCAAAACTGATTTTTATACGTAGCGGAAAATACTTCATTTATGTCAACATCCTAAATGAGCGCATAAGTGATCCCGAAGGACCCTTACGCTGAACCAAAACTCTAGTTTTAATTTATACATATATAGGAAAATTCATTTGTTATACGTAATTAAGAAAGTACGCTAAGTGAGTTCTTTTTAGAAAATCATGCTGATCATGCTGTATATATATAATATAGTTGAGGTTTTATAGTTTTAAAAATAGCTAGCAACCTAGCACAAAACTTCCCAGAGCAAATAAACTAGGTCCCCAAAGACAGGGTAGCAGTAAAAGTAAACATATCCAGTGCAAAGGTAAAAACTACCAGGGGCGTCACATACGACAATAACTCACTGGCAAGTACACATGTCCGTAAGAAAAACAGTAAAACTACCTCACAATGACTCAAGAGAGTCTCAACAGTCAACAGAAAGGAAACCTCCAACAGCACCACAGCAAAGCCACCTACTGGCTACTGTCCTGAACCTGAGGCATTCAGAAGAGTAGAACACCTCAGAGCAAGGAAAAAGGAATGCAAGTGCTAAAAAGGAAAGTAAGGTAAAAGCAGGTAAAGTAAAGTAAAGAGAGTACAACTAGAGTAAAAACAACAATGCCCAAGGAAGGGCGAAAAGCAAACCTGCACCAAGTGTGGGTAAACAGCAACTACTCTGCCTAAAAACCTGCAGAGTCAACATGGCCATGATGCCAAAAAAAATGCTGCAACACCTACGGAAGAAACGCCTAACATCCTAAATTGTGAGAGGCGGCAGTAGCAAAAACAAGAAACTTGGAATCAGGTTGAAAACGTTCCAAATCGCCCAACCACTAATTCCAAGTCAACAAATTGCTCAAGGGTTGACACGTGAAGGCACAAAAGACCCATCACTCACTTGCCCAGAAAACTACTCGGGTCAAGGTAAAGAGTGTGGTCAAGGCTACATCACGCCACACAACCCCTAAAAGAGCCATCCACCACCACTACTGACCACAACCCACGATTCGGCCTTCGAAAAGTAACAGCCGACAAGGGACTCTCGATACACGAGCAAAACACTCGGGGAGAAATCAACGCTAAGGGATTAGTCGTTGCGATTACGCAACGCCGCTGCGAGTGAGTACACTCACTCGATCCTAAGCCTAGCGTACGAGCACCGACATCGGGTCGCACAATTCAAAAGACGCACGACCATAGGCCGTGCGTGCACAATTACACCTAAACACCTCAAATAGGCAAACTAGGCAAAAATCCCAAACCCTAGACCTAAACCTAGGCCTAACATAAACTCAACCCGACGCTAACCCATATCTACGCTACACACCTACCGCGACGCCGTCCTAAATCGGAGGCTACTAGCGGGAGGAATATAATCCTAATTTTCTAACGCGTTCCAACAGGGATTAGGTTAAGGGAAAGTTAAATCAACAAATTTTAATTGCAATAATATATGAAATTACAAGGAATTGAACAAACGAGAGGCCAAACGGCGAAAAGAGGGGAAGCACTTGCCTCGCACGGATCACCAAAAATTTCGCCGGCACAACGGCGCTATGGCGGATTTCCAAGAGCACGAAGGCTCCAACAACCACCCAAAACCTCCAATATAACCTAAGATTGCATTCTAATTAAACAAAAGAGCAAGGATATCCAAAGCAACGAACAAATTCCAAAACGAATCCAAATGAAAACATGGAGGAAATGACGAATAGATTACCTCGGCTCGAAGCTCTCGGCGAGGGGAGTGCGGATCCGGGCTCGGATCGGAAGGAAGGGGTCGGGGCTGCCGGCGGCGGGCGGCGGAAGGAGGCCGGCTAGGGCTTTTGCCGTCGGCTCGGGGTTTCGCACAGGAAGGGCACGGGGTCGGGAGGCTGCAGCTTTGGTTTTTTATTAAATGGGAGACCGGCGGTTTAGGCTTTAAGTAAGGGGGGAGGGGAGCCGGCTGTATAGATTTTATTAAGGGGGAGGGGTTCAATTAATAAAAACTTAATAACTTAAATCTAATAATCCAAATTATTAATAACTTAAAAAAAGCTAACCAACTTATAACCTAATAACTAATCTAACTCTAATACTAACCTCATAACAACTACATCAATACATATACTAATACACTTATAAACGCAAGCGCGCATACACAATTTATTAAAAGCTTTGACGCGCACGAGCACGCACAAATAAAATAACCTCACCCGTACAACACGCACACCGAACAATAACCGCACCGGCTCGCACGAGTCGCGCGCCACGCGACACATGCGCCAAGAGACATGCCGTCATAGAAAAATGACGACTCGCACAAACTAACTACCGCCAAAACGACGCGAAAACGCGACGTCCTCGGATTTCGACCAAAATCGCACCGTAGCTAAAAACCCGGGCTACGAGAACAACGGCGAAGTCAAAAACGACTTCCGACGAACAAAACTCGAGCTAACCTCGCCCGAAGCCAAAACACGAGGATTCCCTGAAAGGCTCAACCGGGTCTCCAAAACAGACACCGGCTAGCTGGGGAAACCCGCAAACAGGCTAAACCTCTAAGAACACCTAACGAGGTACTCTAACAACGGCTCGAGACGGAAAACGTCAACGTAACGCCGAACAAGGATTTAAATAAATCATCGAAAATTCGGGGGCGTTACAGTCACTCCCCCTAACAAAAAGTTTCGACCCGAAACTTTGCGAGAACTACTCCTACAACAGAAGGAAAGAAACAAACTACTAGAAAGGGAACGTACCCGAAAACTCAGGGGAACAAATGAGGGTGAGCCTCCCTCATAGCCGACTCTAGCTCCCAAGTCGCGCTCTCCAAATCCTGGTTCCTCCAAAGAACCTTCACCATAGGAATAGACTTCGTCCGCAACACTCGAGCTTGAGCATCCAAAATGCGGACCGGCACCTCGACGTACGAGAGATTAGGCTCCAACTGGGGCACAGCATCCAAGACTTGCCCACTGCTCCGCACACACTTCCGCAACTGGCTCACATGAAAGACATTATGAACCCCCGGGAAGCTAGCTGGCAGATCCAGCCTATAAGCAGCCACACCAATACGCTCCAAAATCCTGAACGGGCCCACAAATCTCGGATCCAACTTCCGATTCTTGCCAAACCTCTTCACTCCTACCATCGGAGACACCTTCAAGAAGACCAAATCATCCACCGAAAACTCCAAATCGGACCTACGCCGATTGGCGTTCTTCTCATACCTCTCCTGAGCAACTCGAAGCTTCTCCCGAATGAGCTTCACGGAAACCTCCATCTCCTCGAGCGCATCAGGACCCAAAACAGGCCTCTCACCGGCCTCGGCCCAAAACAAAGGGGTTCTGCAGCGCCTTCCATACAACGCCTCGAAGGGAGCCATCAGTAGACTCTCTTGGTAGCTGTTGTTGTAGGCAAATTCCATGAGCCGCAAACACTCATCCCACGCACCTCCATGATCAAGAATAAAGCACCGGATCATATCCTCCACAATCTGATTCACACGCTCGGTCTGCCCGTTGGTCTGCGGATGGTAAGCTGTGGAATACCTCAAATCAGTGCCCAAACCCTCCTGCAAACTCCTCCAGAAACGAGATGTAAACCGAGAGTCTCGATCTGAAACGATGCTAACTGGAACGCCGTGCAATCTGACGACCTCATCCAAATACAACTCAGCAATCTTCTTCATCGAGTAATCGATCTTATAAGGTACAAAGTGCGCACACTTCGTCAATCGGTCCACGATCACCCAAACAGAATCAAACCCCCTCGGAGATCTCGGTAAGCCTGTAATGAAATCCATCGAGATGCTTTCCCACTTCCAAGTCGGGATCTCCAAAGGTGCCAACTTGCCACCAGGCCTCCCATGGTCGGCCTTCACCCGCCTGCAAGTGTAACACTCCGAGACAAAACGAGCTATATCACCCTTCATCCCATACCACCAGGCGATCTGCTTCAGATCATGGTACATCTTCGTAGATCCCGGGTGGTAGGAAACACTGGATCCGTGAGCCTCTTTGCAAATCAATACTCTGATGTCTCCAACTGCGGGGATGCAAAACCTGCCGCGGTACTTCAAAGTACCCGCCTCGTCGATGGAGAAATCTGGCAACTCTCCCCTCTCAGCTCTGAGGTACAAGTGCAACAAATCCGGATCCTCTCTCTGGTGCAATCTGGTGAGAGAAATCCAAGACGGCTCTGCCACTACCAAACTGCTCTGCAACTCACAGCGTCCTGCGATGATATCCATCAATAGAAACTCCTCCACTAAGCGATCCGCGGTGAGATTGAAGACTTTCCCCGTCTTCCGGCTCAAGGCGTCGGCCACCACATTGGCCTTGCCCGGATGGTACTGAATCTCAACATCATAATCAGCAACATACTCAAGCCACCGCCGCTGGCGCAAATTCAGCTCCTTCTGTGTGAACACGTACTTCAGGCTCTTATGATCGGTAAAGATCCTGCACTGGGCCCCATAAAGTAAGTGTCTCCACAGCTTCAAGGCGAAAATCACCGCTGCGAACTCGAGGTCGTGCGTAGGATAGTTCCGCTCATGAATCTTCAACTGACGAGACCCATATGCGATCACCTTCCCCTCCTGCATCAACACGCCACCGAGTCCAACGTGCGAGGCATCCACATAAACGTCATAGTCCTGTCCCTCCGCCGGTAAGGTCAACACAGGGGCAGAACATAACCGGCTCTTCAGCTCCAGAAAGGCCTCCTCGCACTTATCACTCCAAACGAACGCCGCATGCTTCTGCGTCAGCTTTGTCAAGGGCGCTGCCAAGGTAGAAAAGCCCTCGACGAATCTTCTATAATAGCCGGCCAACCCCAAGAAACTCCTGATCTCCTTGGGTGTGCTCGGCCTACTCCAATCCATCACTGCTGAGATCTTCTCCGGGTCCACTGAAATACCATCTTTGTTCACCACATGACCCAGGAAGGAAACCTGAGGCAACCAGAACTCGCATTTGCTCATCTTGGCGTACAACTGATGATCCCTCAAGGCGGATAACACCAACCGCAAATGCTGATCATGCTCCGCCGCATTCCGAGAATAAATCAAAACGTCGTCAATGAACACGACGACAAACTTGTCCAGAAAGTCCTTGAACACCCGGTTCATCATGTCCATAAATGCTGAAGGCGCATTGGTCAGCCCAAAAGACATGACCAGGAACTCGAAATGACCATGCCTCGATCGGAAAGCCGTCCGTGGAACATCCGACTCTCGGATCCTAAGCTGATGGTAACCCGAACGGAGGTCTATCTTCGAAAATACTGAACTGCCACGCAACTGATCAAATAAATCGTCGATTCTGGGCAGTGGATACCTGTTCTTGATGGTGACTTTGTTCAACTCTCTATAGTCGATACAAAGGCGCATCGAACCATCCTTCTTCTTCACGAAGAGAACCGGAGCACCCCAGGGCGACGAGCTTTGCCTTATGAAGCCCTTCTCCAATAACTCATCAAGCTGAGTACGAAGCTCCTCCAGCTCTCGCGGGGCCATCCGATACGGCGCCTTGGCAATCGGACGCGTACCAGGCTCCAAATCAATCACGAACTCCACATCCCTGTCTGGAGGAAGACCGGGAAGATCGCTAGGAAACACGTCAGGAAACTCTCGCGCAACCGGAATCTCATCCAACAGCGGCACACTGCTAACAGTCCCCAACACTGAGACTAAACAAGCAAAACAACCAGCAGGAAAAACCCTCTGAGCACATACCGCAGCAATCGCCGGAGAGTCCCGACGCGAATCACCGAAAACACTCCCGGGCTGACCGCTGTCCTTTCTGAAATCCAAGCGCTTTCCCCTGCACTGAATCACTGCATCATATCGGGACAACCAGTCCATACCCAGGATGACGTCGAAATCCTCTAAGTCCAACACTTTCAGATCAGCCTTGGCCAGATAATCCCCCAACAAAATAGGGCAGTCCAGAATGCCCTGATCTGATATCACGGATTCACCCGAGGGGAACTTGACGCTAAAGGCACCACCAACACGATCAAGAACCCACTGGCACCGCTCGACAAAGGCCCTAGCCACAAAGGAGTGGGTAGCACCTGAGTCAAACAGAACGCGGGCCCAGCGGTTCCTTACCTTAAATTTCCCTATACACAAACAAAATATTAAACGCACAAGCAATTAACAAAACAATAGCAACACTAAAACTGCTACAAAAGAGAAAGTCAAGCGAGGGGGGTTTACCTGAAATGACCTGCGTCGAAGTCTCAGCCTCCGCTGAAGATACCACATTCAGCTTCCCTTTACCCTTGTCCACCGGCTGAGGCGGAGGTAAAGCCTGAAGCGGAACAGCATGAAGAGCGGACTGAACCTGAGGGCACCTCGACTTAATATGGCCCTTCTGGCCACACTGGTAGCAAACACGATCCTTGGACCAGCACTGAGCAGCATCGTGACCGGGTCGCTTGCAGACAGGACAAGGAACATCCCTCCTAGGAGCACCCTGGATAGCATGCACATGCTCCTTCTTCTGGACCCTTGCCCTCTTGAAGCACCTCTCAGCTGGGTGACCCGGATGGCCACAGAAACTGCACACTACCTTGCTCTTCTTCTCAGAAGCAGCACCAAGAACCTGGGGACCCTTTTCCTCAACTGACCTCCTCTTCTCGTTTCTCGCCTGCTGTCCGCGCTGCTTCGCGTTCTCGATAGCCTCTACCTTCAAAGCGGCCTCAACTGCTCCCGCATAGGTAACTGCGCCGTGAGCAACCGCAAGCTGCTGGACATCGCTCCTGAGGCCACCCAGAAAACGCTTTGCTCTGTCCTCCTCAGTAGCCACCAAACTCGGAGCAAATCGACTGAGTTTGCTAAACTCAATCTCGTACTCGTTGATGGAGAGCTGCCTCTGCTTCAGATGAATAAAGTCATTCATCAGCCTGTCTCGCTCTACTGACGGTAGAAACTTCCTCATCAGGATCTCTTTGAAGGATGCCCAAGTACATCCTCCCACCATGCCTTCCTTCTCTCGCATCCACCAGCCCTTCGCTAGCCCCTTCAGCTGATAGGCGGCTAACATCACCTTCTGGTCCTCAGTCACCCCAGAGTAGTGAAACATCTCCTCTATGGAGATCACCCAGTCATCCAGTACCATATAGTCCGCCTTACCATCGTAGGTAGGAGGTCGCAGCCGCTGAAACTGGGAGATGAAAGCCATCCCGGGGGGCACCACCACTGGAGGCACGAGAGGAGCAGGAGGGACAGGAGGGGCTAGGACAGCTGTACCCACGGCGAGGTCCTGAACTCCCAGAGTCTGACCCGCCGCTCCGGATAAAAAGGACTGCATCTGGGCCTGCAACTCCACCACCTGCCTTGATAAGGCCTCGTTACTCTGCCTCAGGCTTTCCACCAACGCATCACTTTGAGCACCGGAGGACTCAACCTCAGACTGGGGAGTCGACCTCGTCACTCTACGCTTCAGCGGCATGCTATATATAAAAAAAAATTAAAACAGATCAAACAATTAGAACTTAGCTAAACTCCTAGGATTAGACAAAAGGTACAGACAATACATACATAAATATGATCTTCTACTGCTATACTTGCTCTGAGATTTTATTTTATTTAATACAAAAGGAATGATATGCTTAGCCTAAGATGGTTCACCACCATCCCTCTAACTCTTGTGCCTAGATCGGGAATGCATGAATTTATATTATTTTTGACTCAAAAATTATGTGTGTACACATGTCATCCTGCAAGCCTTTAGCTTGGCGCGTTGTGCTTATGCAATGTTATGCTATGCATGATTGTGCTATGCATTCTAAAAAGGCCCTAATGCATGCCATGGCGGCGTACACATGAAAATGTTATGCATCCCATAATACATAACATTCTCATGCAACGAAAAGGAAAACGTGCTAGTCGCATCCATGCGGTGAGGTTATGCACCCCATAATACATAACCCTCGCATGTTGCCCCTATGGTGGATCCATATACAAACACATATTATGCATTTCATATTACATAATATGCCCCGTATACTTCATGTTATGTTATGAGTGTAGTGCAGTGTTCGTGCTTCAGCCAAGACGTGCTGATGACATGTCGGTGTGTGTATGATATGACTCAAAACATCTAATACAAACAAGGAAAGGTTGCCCGACCAACTTGTCGAGCAACCTCCCTCTGATACCAACTGTCACAACCCGCATTTTTCTCACTATTTATTAAATCAGAGTAAGAGAAAATCTACGCGCTGTGATGCCACGTCGAGCAGGGGATAACTGCCGACGTTCAGGCTACACTCCAAATCCTTTCAAATCATGACTTATTTGATTATAAAAACTTGATTTATTTATTGGCCGTATCCCTCGGCTCAGTGGACCAAAGAGTCCACGGTTTCAAAACTGATTTTTATACGTAGCGGAAAATACTTCATTTATGTCAACATCCTAAATGAGCGCATAAGTGATCCCGAAGGACCCTTACGCTGAACCAAAACTCTAGTTTTAATTTATACATATATAGGAAAATTCATTTGTTATACGTAATTAAGAAAGTACGCTAAGTGAGTTCTTTTTAGAAAATCATGCTGATCATGCTGTATATATATAATATAGTTGAGGTTTTATAGTTTTAAAAATAGCTAGCAACCTAGCACAAAACTTCCCAGAGCAAATAAACTAGGTCCCCAAAGACAGGGTAGCAGTAAAAGTAAACATATCCAGTGCAAAGGTAAAAACTACCAGGGGCGTCACATACGACAATAACCCACTGGCAAGTACACATGTCCGTAAGAAAAACAGTAAAACTACCTCACAATGACTCAAGAGAGTCTCAACAGTCAACAGAAAGGAAACCTCCAACAGCACCACAGCAAAGCCACCTACTGGCTACTGTCCTGAACCTGAGGCATTCAGAAGAGTAGAACACCTCAGAGCAAGGAAAAAGGAATGCAAGTGCTAAAAAGGAAAGTAAGGTAAAAGCAGGTAAAGTAAAGTAAAGAGAGTACAACTAGAGTAAAAACAACAATGCCCAAGGAAGGGCGAAAAGCAAACCTGCACCAAGTGTGGGTAAACAGCAACTACTCTGCCTAAAAACCTGCAGAGTCAACATGGCCATGATGCCAAAAAAAATGCTGCAACACCTACGGAAGAAACGCCTAACATCCTAAATTGTGAGAGGCGGCAGTAGCAAAAACAAGAAACTTGGAATCAGGTTGAAAACGTTCCAAATCGCCCAACCACTAATTCCAAGTCAACAAATTGCTCAAGGGTTGACACGTGAAGGCACAAAAGACCCATCACTCACTTGCCCAGAAAACTACTCGGGTCAAGGTAAAGAGTGTGGTCAAGGCTACATCACGCCACACAACCCCTAAAAGAGCCATCCACCACCACTACTGACCACAACCCACGATTCGGCCTTCGAAAAGTAACAGCCGACAAGGGACTCTCGATACACGAGCAAAACACTCGGGGAGAAATCAACGCTAAGGGATTAGTCGTTGCGATTACGCAACGCCGCTGCGAGTGAGTACACTCACTCGATCCTAAGCCTAGCGTACGAGCACCGACATCGGGTCGCACAATTCAAAAGACGCACGACCATAGGCCGTGCGTGCACAATTACACCTAAACACCTCAAATAGGCAAACTAGGCAAAAATCCCAAACCCTAGACCTAAACCTAGGCCTAACATAAACTCAACCCGACGCTAACCCATATCTACGCTACACACCTACCGCGACGCCGTCCTAAATCGGAGGCTACTAGCGGGAGGAATATAATCCTAATTTTCTAACGCGTTCCAACAGGGATTAGGTTAAGGGAAAGTTAAATCAACAAATTTTAATTGCAATAATATATGAAATTACAAGGAATTGAACAAACGAGAGGCCAAACGGCGAAAAGAGGGGAAGCACTTGCCTCGCACGGATCACCAAAAATTTCGCCGGCACAACGGCGCTATGGCGGATTTCCAAGAGCACGAAGGCTCCAACAACCACCCAAAACCTCCAATATAACCTAAGATTGCATTCTAATTAAACAAAAGAGCAAGGATATCCAAAGCAACGAACAAATTCCAAAACGAATCCAAATGAAAACATGGAGGAAATGACGAATAGATTACCTCGGCTCGAAGCTCTCGGCGAGGGGAGTGCGGATCCGGGCTCGGATCGGAAGGAAGGGGTCGGGGCTGCCGGCGGCGGGCGGCGGAAGGAGGCCGGCTAGGGCTTTTGCCGTCGGCTCAGGGTTTCGCACAGGAAGGGCACGGGGTCGGGAGGCTGCAGCTTTGGTTTTTTATTAAATGGGAGACCGGCGGTTTAGGCTTTAAGTAAGGGGGGAGGGGAGCCGGCTGTATAGATTTTATTAAGGGGGAGGGGTTCAATTAATAAAAACTTAATAACTTAAATCTAATAATCCAAATTATTAATAACTTAAAAAAAGCTAACCAACTCATAACCTAATAACTAATCTAACTCTAATACTAACCTCATAACAACTACATCAATACATATACTAATACACTTATAAACGCAAGCGCGCATACACAATTTATTAAAAGCTTTGACGCGCACGAGCACACACAAATAAAATAACCTCACCCGTACAACACGCACACCGAACAATAACCGCACCGGCTCGCACGAGTCGCGCGCCACGCGACACATGCGCCAAGAGACATGCCGTCATAGAAAAATGACGACTCGCACAAACTAACTACCGCCAAAACGACGCGAAAACGCGACGTCCTCGGATTTCGACCAAAATCGCACCGTAGCTAAAAACCCGGGCTACGAGAACAACGGCGAAGTCAAAAACGACTTCCGACGAACAAAACTCGAGCTAACCTCGCCCGAAGCCAAAACACGAGGATTCCCTGAAAGGCTCAACCGGGTCTCCAAAACAGACACCGGCTAGCTGGGGAAACCCGCAAACAGGCTAAACCTCTAAGAACACCTAACGAGGTACTCTAACAATGGCTCGAGACGGAAAACGTCAACGTAACGCCGAACAAGGATTTAAATAAATCATCGAAAATTCGGGGGCGTTACAAACTTGAAGGAGGATTCTACTGTTACTTACATCAATTAAAGCGTGGGAGGTGGCGAGAAAGGGGCGACCGAGTATAATGGGTACATCGGCGTCCTCCTTGATGTTGAGGATAACAAAGATAAACTTGTCAACCTTGACCAGAACATCCTCCACTATGCCTATCAGATATTTTATAGAACGATCTGCTAATTGGATGCTCATTTTGGTTGGGCTTGGAATAACCAATCCTAATTTTTGAATAAATGAGTACGACATTAAATTAATACTAGCGCCCAAGTCTGCTAAGGCATCATTTATTAATAAATTACAAAAAAGGCACGAGATTGAAAATCATTCCGGATTGTTTAGTTTTTGGGGTAATTAGTTTAATAAAACTACCGAACATTCAGTGTTAAGGGAAATTCGCAATATATCCTCGAGTTTCTTTTTATTAATAAAGTAAAACTTTAAGAAATTTTGCGCATTTCAGCATCTGTGTGATTGTCTCGCAGAAAGGAACATTAATTTGTATTTGTTTTAAAATTTGTAAAAAAAAATTATAATGCTTGTCTTGGCGCTCATTAATTAGTTTAGAATGATAGGGTAAAGATGATGGAGAAATACGCGGTGAAATAAAATAAGGAGAAGAAGAAAAACAGGAGGTGGGGTAGAAACCCTAACCTCAGATTCATATTCAACTTTATTTGGTGATTGTACCTCCTTTCCACTTCGAAGTGTGATGGTGTGGGCATTCTCCTGCGGATTTGGCTCCGTATTTCCTGGTAAAGTTCCAGGTTGGCGCTCCGACAACATCTTTGAAATCTGTCCAATTTGAGTTTCCAAAATTTTAATTGATCCGGTCAGGTTCTGGATATTGGACTCATTTTCGATGACATATTTAGTAAAGATGTCTTCTATCGGGGTGGGTTGTAGTGGCTGTGATAGTAGTGGTGGTGGTTTTGGTGCAAATCAAATTGGAATTGCATTAGGCGGGCGCTGAGCATTATTGGAGTGGCTCCATGATAGATTTGAATGATTCCTAAAACCTGGATTGTAAGTATTATTACACGAATTAATATTTGGGTTATAGGAAGGAGGTCAATATGTATTCCCCGTATAATCGACTTGTTATTCTATTATATTATTATTATTTGAATTCCAAGGAGGATTGGTGGAGGGAGCAGACATCTCCGCTACTTGCTTAGTTAAATATTCTACTTGGAGTGCTAAATTGGAAGAAGCGTTGAGCTCGTAAAGCCCAGCCAGTTTATTAGGGCGTGAGCTAGGCACGTTCCATTGGTAGGCATACATGGCCATTTCCTCAAACAAGGCTTGAGTAGCCTCAGGGGCTTTATTATTTTGCATTCCCCCGACAGCAACATCAATCATTTGTCTGGTCTGGAAATTCAATCCATTATAAAATGTCTTCACTTGGAGCCAAGCCAGCAGTGCGTGATGTGGACACTTACATAAATATTCTTTAAAGCATTCCCAAGTCTCTTAGAGAGACTTCGACTCGCCTTGAACAAAGGAAGAGATATCCGCACGTAATTTAACGGTTTTAGCAGGCGGATAATACTTAGTTAAAAAATTTTCGGTCATATCAGCCCAAGTAGTGATGGATCTTCTAGGTAGAGAACCTAACCACTGCTTGGCTTTTGTCCGTAATGAAAAAGGAAATTGTACAACCTCAGGCTCGCAGGATCCAAAGGCTTGAGGAAGGGAGGTGGGCGAGACGGCCCAGGGCAGTCGTCAATTTGCAGAGCGAGTGGATCCTTGCAAGAAGGACTTAGGCGAGAGGGCCCAGGCGAGAAGGGTCTAAGCGAGAGCTGCGCCATGAGATGGGCGAGCAAGTGCCAAGGGAGGAGGAACTCGCGGGTAAGTGGACGACTTACCATGCGAGAGGGCTCCAGAGGGCAGCTCTCACTAGCGAGACGGTGCTCTCTCCAGGCGAGAGGACCCTAGAAGGGAGTTCTCGCCAAGCATCGGTTCGGTTTAAGATCGGTTCGGTAGGGCCGGGTCTATATTTTAGCCCCATGGGATTTTACGCTTTTGCCCTGGGTGGTCTATATATAACCCTTCAGAACAGCAGAGTTTGGCTGTTGGCAGACCCGACTAAGGGTATTCTAGTAATTTCAGGTCAGCTCCATTTGGTTATTGACAGTCCCATTTCAGAGGCCTATTAATAGACCGGTAAGGCGCCTTAGAAGAGATGCATTCCTAACTCTCCTTCTCTTCTTCTAAGGCACTTAGCTCAGTATTGGCTAGGGAGGGGAAGAATTTCCGATTCTTCCGGGTACGAGGTGGGACCTCCATACTGAAGCCCCCGGTCTAGTCTTTCGAGAGCCTTGTCAAGATGGTCCAAAGAGAGTAAGTGCGAGTTGTACCTTTAGTTCCGAGCTTTAGGAGGGACCGACCTTATTGGTTCCAACATTTTTGGTACGGTGAGCGTGGAATAGCAGCTTGCACAGAAGAACTTTTGGTTACCTCATGGCGGGGGATCTTTAAGGAGATAAAGGCGGGTCCCTGAACTCGAGAGGATATGTCAGGAGGGCGGAGTTCATGACATCCATTAGGGGGATCATGGACATGCTGAAGCAGATCTCACAGAGAGTAGAATGTGAGACCCCTCCTGTAACACCCCAAAAAGACTCAAAAGTTGATTTGAGGTTCAGGTGGCTTAACACGGCCTGGGACACGGGCGTGTCCCAGGGCGTGTCGGGGGTACACGGCCTGGGACACGGGCGTGTCCCAGGGCGTGTTCAAGATAGTCGACGATCGGAGGTCGACGATAGTCGAGCCTGGGACACGGCCTTCGACACGGGCGTGTCCCAGGGCGTGTCACTCAATAAAATGTCGTATCGAGTCAGAATTGTACACGGCCCGGAACCAAGGCTTGAACACGGCCGTGTCAGCTTTGACACGGGCGTGTCAGAGGGCGTGTGCCTACCCGTGTACTACTTTGACTGGATTTAACGCTCGATGAGTACCGTGTAACAGGTGTGATACGGGCGTGTCAAGTGACCGACACGGGCGTGTCAGGTTCGACACGGGCGTGTCGATGCCCGTGTTCTGGTATTTTTAGGCGGTGCGAGCGCCGCGTGTGCCGCTTAAGGGTACACGGCCTGTGACACGGGCATGTCACAGGCCGTGTCGGCCAAAAAGTTCAATATTTTGGGGCAATCGTGGCCATTCATTTTCCATAAAGAAGATCCTGTGGCTGGGGATCATTCCTGGGCTGATAAGGTCGGGAAAGGAGGAGAAGAAGGCTCATTTCTTAAGTTCTATTCTCTTTCTAAACTTTTAGAGAGAGGTGAGAGCAAGGTGAGGAAGAAGAAGTGGAGTCCGGCTGCCGGTGGAGCTACGGTGGTCCAAATCGCGAGCCGAGTTCAGATCTGCGAAGGCAACGCTGCTGCGAAGGCTTTCATTCGTCTCAAATTTCTCTCCATGGCTCCGAAGCGAACTCCTAGGGTAACGATTTCCTGCTTGGACATGTGAAGTCCTTAATTCCTGCATTGCATAGGGAAAACCCTTCCCCGTGAGTGTGCGGTGGGTTGTGGCGTCCCTTGGGGTAGATATGTGAAGTCCCCCTTGTTAGAGTCCGGAATTGGAGTACGGATCTAGGCATGCTGTGTGAAGCCCATCTGGACATGATCTGGATTGGTGATGCTTGTTTGCATATCGGAGAAGACTCCGTGATTTCTTGCTTGTAGGCATGATGGATAAAGTACTGGAGGAAGTCCAGGAAATTAAGAGAGTTGGACTCTCCTGTAGCCGTGAGTTGCTACTTTATGTGAGGTTGAGCCGTTGAGCCGTGGGGCTGCAATTGGGCAATACCTTGGTGGTGGAACGGGCAAGGTGAAGCTGTACCCGCGTCAGTCCAGGCGTGAGTCTGACGATGTGAGCAACGGGAAAGGTGGATCTGTACCCGCGTTATGGTTGTCTAACCTTGGGTGCTTAAGACCCTGTTAGGATCACATAGCGAGAGTCGACGGCCGGTGAGCCGATCAGACTAGAATGCTCATATGGAACCGTTATGTCTGGGACCTCTGAACGGTAGTGTGGCCGTGGAAATACGGAACACCGATAATGTGCCCTGAGTGCACGGAGCGTCGGGCCGTCGTGCCGGCGTTTGTGATATGTGACTGTGCGGGCGTGCACGTCTTGCTTAAATTGCTATATATATCATATTGGAAGATTGCTATGCAGGGATGGAATTCCGCTGCCCCGTGCCAGGGGCAGGGTCGTTATAATTGGTCAGCTGAATGCTGACCGTTGCCCTGTTTGCCACCGCTTGGTGGATTGGTTGTTACAGGTACTGGAGGTGCTGGTCCGAGCGGGACTTAGCGGGCTGAAGCCCAAAAGCTGCGCTACTGCCCTCGAAGGCATTATTTTGTTTCTTTTGTTCATGTGTGGCCGGCCTGCGTGCCGATGTCTGTAATCCACACTCTTGTTAAGAGAAACCGTTGTAAGGCCGTAAGGCCAAACTCTTGTGATGTTATATATATTCCTAAGTTTTAGTGGACAATGTTATTTATCTTGAGTTCATTTATTCAACCGTGAAGCTTCCGCTAGAATGCTCTGTGTTAGGATGTGTGGTTTTGATAATTATTTCGTAGCGTCTCCGCCTGTTTGTGGAATATGGTGTGGGGCCCCGGCCGGACCCTCTATTATATTCTTCTTGACGGGTAGAGGTGTTACAATTTGGTATCAGCTTGTTGGTCGATCTCTTCCGAATTCGCGGACGAATTCTTTTGAGAGGTGGTGTGCACGTGTCAGTGCCGTCGTTATAACACTTAATTTGAACTCAAGATTGTCTACTTAGGAATTCAAATACACTTGTTTGTTGAACTTGTGTATTTTTTTTTGTATGGTTGCCATTTTCATTGGTCGTTAACCTGTGTATTTTACACATATAGGTGACCAGAAGTGTTGCGGGTCAATCCGAACCACAACGTTCTGTTGAGAGTGCTGCACCAGCCGAGGTGCCCACAACTCCTCCATCCGCTGAAACAGTCCGTCTCATCACGGAAACGGTACTTGCGGTGATGAATGCTCAGCAAGCGGGGCAGGCACGTCCTGCAGTGGTGCCAGCACAAGCTGGGGTACGGCAAGAACCGGTAGAAGCCGAAGTTGATCCGCGGTTAGCAGATCAACAATGGAAGCAATTCTTGAGCTTCAACCCTCCGCAGTTTCATGGGGCGGGTACACCGGCCCAAGCAGAGGATTGGCTGGCAACAATCAAGAGGATTATGAGGGCTATCAGGGTTGAGGAGGAACAGAAAGTTATGTTAGCCACTTTCCTACTGGAAGGAGAGGCGCGATTGTGGTGGGATGAGATTGAAATGCATCACTTGGCTGGTAGGCAATTGGCAGAGATTACAATGGATGAATTTTCTCGATTGTTCTTAGCACAACATCTGCCGGTGCAGCAAAGGATATCGATGGAAATGGAATTTCAACGGTTAGCGTAGGGAGATCGAAGTGTGGATGACTACCTGCATGAGTTCACCCGTTTGGGAAGATATGCGGGCACGATCTTCGTCGAAGAAGAGCGTAAGACTAGTCGGTTTTATGCGGGACTGCGAGATGAGCTGCGGTATTTACTCTCGAGTTCTGTGAGTCAGGGATTCCAAGCCTTAGTCTGTACGGCTCGTTCTTTGGAGCTGGACTTGAAACGGGGGCAAGCAAAGGGAAACTTGGCGGTTGTGAAGCCAGAGTTTAAGCCGCCGCGTCCGGACAAGTTTGGCTACCGAAAGAGGTGGAATAAGAAGTCTAAGTCTTCTGGACAAGCTCCTTCTGCGACTGTGACGGACACATCTGGGTATGGATCTCGTGCTTGTTTTACGTGCGGGAAGGTTGGACACTTCGCATGTGAATGCCGATTTGGTCCTCCAAAGGGTGATAAGAAGACAGGAGCGTCTTATGCGGAGAAGGGGAAGGCTGTGGTGGAGTCTTCTGCCTCGCACGCGCAGCCCAGGGTCTTCAACCTTGGACAACAGGAGGCCATTAAGCAGGCGGATGTCGTCACAGGTGCGCGTAGATTTTGATGTTCTTGTTTTGTTGTGTTGTGCTTGTTTTAATTGTAATGTTATAGGGTTTGTCCTTATAAGAGAGTATCCGGCGCGAGCACTGTTCGACACAGGTGCTTCACATTCGTTTCTATCTGAGGACTTTGTCATTCGTATCGGGGTGCCTATCCGGACTACGACAGACAGTGTAAAGGTGTTGTTGCCTAACGGATGTTTGATGTGCGCGGATAGATCTTGCGGTCTTGAGGTCAAGATAGGAAGTCGGGAGTTCAAGGTGGAAACACTAGTATTGCCGATCAAAGAGTTTGATATAATCTTTGGTATAGACTGGCTTTCAGAGCAGCGTGCCTGTATAGATTGCACTTCAAAAGAGGTCACACTTGGGCAAAATTCCGAACAAGAGACCAAGTTCATTGGTATGCAAGGGATGAGTGGGATGTTGTTATCCGCTCTCCAAGTTGTTAAGGCAGTTCGGAAGGGTGCGGAGTTGTTCTTCACACTCATAGAGGCGGTGGCGCCGAAGGTCAGTGTGAGTGAAGTGCCGATTGTGTCGGAATATGCGGATGTGTTTCCAAAGGACCTTCCGGGGTTACCTCCCCAAAGGGAAATCGACTTCGCTATCGAGCTGGTGCCGGGTGCGAAACCTGTGGCCCGTTCGCCGTATCGGGTAGCGCCAAAAGAAATGGCCAAACTGAAAGTTCAGTTGCAAGAATTGTTGGAGCAGGGTTATATACGCCCAAGTATGTCACCTTGGAGCGCTCCTGTTCTTTTTGTGAAAAAGAAAGACGGTGGTTTGCGACTATGTATTGATTATCGTGAACTGAACAAGCTGACGGAGAAAAACAAGTATCCAATTCCACGGATCGATGACTTGTTCGATCAGCTAGCGGGCTCAACCGTCTATTCGAAGTTGGATTTGAAGTCTGGGTATTATCAGTTGCGGATTAGGGAAGGTGACATTCCCAAGACAGCGTTTGGCACACGCTATGGTCATTATGAGTTCACAGTGATGCCGTTCGGCTTATGTAATGTGCCTTCGGTATTCATGGATCTCATGCATCGAACGTTCCACGAATACCTGGATCTGTTTGTGATTGTGTTTATTGATGATATTCTGGTATATTCACAATCGGAGGAAGACCATGCAAACCATTTGCGATTAGTATTGCATACCTTGCGAAGGAATAAGCTGTATGCCAAGTTCTCAAAGTGTGAGTTCTGGCTCTCGTCGGTGGCTTTTCTAGGCCATGTGGTAAGTGGAGAGGGCATAGCGGTGGATCCGGCAAAGATAAGTGCCATTCGTGATTGGCCAGTGTTGTCTTCGGTGGCCGAAGTCAGGAGCTTCCTTGGACTGGCGGGCTACTATAGAAGGTTCGTGGAGAACTTCTCCCGGATTGCTTTGCCTCTGACTACGTTGACGAGAAAGGATCAGAAGTTCGTTTGGACGCAGGAGTGCGCACGAGCTTTTGATGAGCTGAAGAATCGTTTGACCACGGCGCCCGTGTTAACGTCGCCATGTGGTACAGATGGATTTGAAATATACAGCGATGCGTCAGGAAGCGGCTTAGGCTGCGTTCTCCTGCAGTTTGGCAAGGTGATCGCTTATGGCTCACGTCAATTGAAAGTGCATGAGCGTAATTACCCCGTCCATGATTTGGAGTTGGCGGCGGTGATCTTTTCGCTAAAGTTGTGGCGGCATTATCTGTATGGAGTGAAAGTGGATATTTATACAGATCATAAAAGCTTAAAGTATCTGCTTGATCAAAAAGAATTGAATATGCGACAAAGGAGGTGGATGGAATTCCTTGGGGATTTTACCTTCGACATTCACTATGTTCCCGGAAAGGGAAATGTGGTCGCTGATGCCTTGAGTCGTCGGGCTCCGGTGCAGGCAAATTGGTTGCGGATACATGATGAGCGGTTAATCCAGGAGTTGGAAGCTTTGGAGATATCTTGTGTGGAAAGAGATTCTTCAACTGTTGCATGCGTGAGCTGGTTGGAAGTTCAATGTGACCTTGCTGACAGGGTTCGGCGGGCAACGGAGTTAGATGAAAGTCTCCAACGCTATGCAAAGGAGGGGTCTGGTGATCAATTCTCCTGGGATGATGGGTTGTTACGGAAGGATGGCCGATTGTGCGTCCCTAGTGTGGGTAAATTGTGAGAAGGGCTGCTATATGAAGCACACTTTACAAAGTATTCAATTCACCCTGGGAGCACAAAAATATACAAGGACATGAAGAAACTGTTCTGGTGGCCTGGTTTAAAGAAGGACATAGCCGCGTATGTGGCTAAATGTCGCACTTGTGCTTTGGTAAAGGCAGAATGTCAACGGCCGAGTGGTTTCCTGAAGTCGTTGTCCGGTTCCGCAATGGAAGTTTGAGGATATTTCTATGGATTTCGTGCACGGATTGCCGAGATCTCAGCGTGGCCATGACTCAATCTGGGTGATTGTAGACCGGTTGACAAAGGTGGCTCACTTTATACCGAACAAGCGGGACGATTCAGTGGAAACGTTGGCAAAGCTTTATGTGGAGCAGATTGTTCGATTGCACGGTGTTCCCCGGAGCATCGTAAGTGACCGAGATGGGCGCTTTACCTCGAAAGATTGGAGATTAATTCATCAGATGTTGGGCACGAAGTTAGCATTCAGTACGGCTTTTCACCCGCAAACGGATGGCCAAACTGAACGAACCAACAGAACGATGGAGGATATGCTCCGTATGTGCGCCCTAGACTTCGGTAAGAATTGGGAAGAACATCTTGTTATGGTGGAGTTTGCCTATAATAATAGCCATCAAGCAAGTATAGGCATGGCCCCGTTTGAAGCGTTGTATGGTCGGAAGTGTCGTACACCGCTAGCTTGGGCAGAAACTGGCGAGACTAAACTTTTAGGCAAAAAGGAAGTCGAGGATGCTACCTCAACAATACGCTCTATTCTAGAGAGGCTCTTAATAGCCCAGGATCGGCAAGCTAAATATTACAATGCTAAGCACCGGAACGTGGAGTTCGCGGTGGGTGACTGGGTCTATTTAAAGATTAAGCCCTTCAAAGGCGTATCTCAGATTCGGCGATTGAAAAAGCTAAGTCCGCGATACCTTGGTCCGTTTGAAGTGGTGGAGCGAGTTGGGGAAGCCGCCTATCGGCTAGCTCTTTCATCGGAATTGAGTGGATTGCATGATGTGTTTCACATCTCGGTGCTACGCAAAGCAGTCAAGGATCCAGCTCAAGTAATTGACAATGATCGAGTGCCGGTTGAGTATGGGCTAACAACAAAGGTGAAGCCTATACGGATTGAGGATCGAGCCGAGAAACAGTTGTGGAACAAAGTGATAGGGATGGTCAAAGTCCGGTGGGACAATTGTGGCCGAGAAGAGCTAACATGGGAGCGTGAGCAGACCATGCAAGCCGAGTTTCCCGAATTATTTTCGTAACTTGTTTGCTCGTTATATATGTAATAGAAACATATAATTGTTTTGTTAATTTCTCCCTACTGTCTTCAAATTTCGGGACGAAATTTTATTAAGGGGGGGAGGATTGTAACACCCCAAGAAGACTCAAAAGTTGATTTGAGGTTCAGGTGGCTTAACACGGCCTGGGACACGGGCGTGTCCCAGGGCGTGTCGGGGGTACATGGCCTGGGACACGGGCGTGTCCCAGGGCGTGTTCAAGATAGTCGACGATCGGAGGTCGATGATAGTCGAGCCTGGGACACGGCCTTCGACACGGGCGTGTCCCAGGGCGTGTCACTCAATAAAATGCCGTATCGAGTCAGAATTGTACACGGCCCGGAACCAAGGCTCGAACACGGCCATGTCAGCTTTGACACGGGCGTGTCAGAGGGCGTGTGCCTACCCGTGTACTACTTTGACTGGATTTAACGCTCGATGAGTACCGTGTAACAGGTGTGACACGGGCGTGTCAAGTGACCGACACGGGCGTGTCAGGTTCGACACGGGCGTGTCGATGCCCGTGTTCTGGTATTTTTAGGCGGTGCGAGCGCCGCGTGTGCCGCTTAAGGGTACACGGCCTGTGACACGGGCGTGTCACAGGCCGTGTCGGCCAAAAAGTTCAATATTTTGGGGCAATCGTGGCCATTCATTTTCCTTAAAGAAGATCCTGTGGCTGGGGATCATTCCTGGGCTGATAAGGCCGGGAAAGGAGGAGAAGAAGGCTCATTTCTTAAGTTCTATTCTCTTTCTAAACTTTTAGAGAGAGGTGAGAGCAAGGTGAGGAAGAAGAAGTGGAGTCCGGCTGCCGGTGGAGCTACGGTGGTCCAAATCGCGAGCCGAGTTCGGATCTGCGAAGGCAACGCTGCTATGAAGGCTTTCATCCGTCTCAAATTTCTCTCCATGGCTCCGAAGCGAACTCCTAGGGTAATGATTTCCTGCTTGGACATGTGAAGTCCTTAATTCCTGCATTGCATAGGGAAAACCCTTCCCCGCGAGTGTGCGGTGGGTTGTGGCGTCCCTTGGGGTAGATATGTGAAGTCCCCCTTGTTAGAGTCCGGAATTGGAGTACGGATCTAGGCATGCTATGTGAAGCCCATCTGGACATGATCTGGATTGGTGATGCTTGTTTGCATATCGGAGAAGACTCCGTGATTTCTTGCTTGTAGGCATGATGGATAAAGTACTGGAGGAAGTCCAGGAAATTAAGAGAGTTGGACTCTCCTGTAGCCGTGAGTTGCTACTTTATGTGAGGTTGAGCCGTTGAGCCGTGGGGCTGCAATTGGGCAATACCTTGGTGGTGGAACGGGCAAGGTGAAGCTGTACCCGCGTCAGTCCAGGCGTGAGTCTGACGATGTGAGCAACGGGAAAGGTGGATCTGTACCCGCGTTATGGTTGTCTAACCTTGGGTGCTTAAGACCCTGTTAGGATCACATAGCGAGAGTCGACGGCCGGTGAGCCGATCAGACTAGAATGCTCATATGGAACCGTTATGTCTGGGACCTCTGAACGGTAGTGTGGCCGTGGAAATACAGAACACCGATAATGTGCCCTGAGTGCACGGAGCGTCGGGCCGTCGTGCCGGCGTTTGTGATATGTGACTGTGCGGGCGTGCACGTCTTGCTTAAATTGCTATATATATCATATTGGAAGATTGCTATGCAGGGATGGAATTCCGCTGCCCCGTGCCAGGGGCAGGGTCGTTATAATTGGTCAGCTGAATGCTGACCGTTGCCCTGTTTGCTACCGCTTGGTGGATTGGTTGTTACAGGTACTGGAGGTGCTGGTCCGAGCGGGACTTAGCGGGCTGAAGCCCAAAAGCTGCGCTGCTGCCCTCGAAGGCATTATTTTGTTTCTTTTGTTCATGTGTGGCCGGCCTGCGTGCCGATGTCTGTAATCCACACTCTTGTTAAGAGAAACCGTTGTAAGGCCGTAAGGCCAAACTCTTGTGATGTTATATATATTCCTAAGTTTTAGTGGACAATGTTATTTATCTTGAGTTCATTTATTCAACCGTGAAGCTTCCGCTAGAATGCTCTGTGTTAGGATGTGTGGTTTTGATATTATTTCGTAGCGTCTCCGCCTGTTTGTGGAATATGGTGTGGGGCCCCGGCCGGACCCTCTATTATATTCTTCTTGACGGGTAGAGGTGTTACACCTCCACCCCAGATGCTAGGTATCGCGCCCCGCGAGGGTATCGACCCGGCAAGGATAGGAGAGGACGTGCCCGGGAGGTGACCAGGGAAGGAGGTAGTGGCGGAAGGCAGCCAGCGAGACGTAGAGGGAAGAGAACTTTTTGCCAGCCCAGCGAGTGCTGTCTCGTCTAGAGGGATGGTCGCGCGAGTGGAGGCGGCGAGACCCCCGACGAGAGGGTCTCCCTTCTGCGAGGGTATCCTCTCGGCACCCGTCCCTGAAGGGTTCCGCGAGCCTGAGATGACCTACTATGTGGGGAAGGACGATCCCCTCAAGCACCTGTAGTGGTTCGAAGATGCGGTCTCCATCAGACCAATGACAGACGCTTTTAAGTGCCGACTTTTTGCCATCACCCTGAAGGACAAGGCTAGGGATTGTTCCACCAAATCCCAGCAGGGTCGATTTATGGCTTCGAGGATCTGAGCAGAAGCTTCCAGTTGCGCTTCTCAACCTCTAAGAAGAGGAAGAAGAACCCGGAGTCCATTTTCTTGATCAAGCAGAAGGCTGACGAGTCCTTGGCTCAGTATGTGGACCGCTTCCAGGAGAAGATTCTAGACATCCAGGAGGTGCTCGGTTTCGATCTCCAGATGGCCTTCACTGTGGGACTAAGGGAGGGATTTTTTAAGATGAGCCTTACCAGGAAGACGCCGTTGTCATTTGAAGGGTTGATGGAGAAGGCGGCGAAGGAAATAACTATGGAGACAGCAAACCCGACCTTTGCTAGGAAGTTGGCGAGACTGACGGAGGTGGAACAGAGGGAACCGGGAGGAGCAAGGCAGCAGGGAGGGAAGGAGAAGGGAGGAGACAAGGGGGCTCGTGCATCCGAAACTGGGTTGGAGGCATCCCGGAGGTCCTATTCAAGGACAAGGAAGGGGTCCCCCCAGGGGGGAAGAAACTATTATCCAGGACCGGGGAGATTTAATCCGTTAGGGTGGGGGCATGGTCCGAGGCCACTCCCACCCCCGCCTCAGCAAGATATGGCCATCGGCCGAGGAAGAGGGAGAGGAAGAGTGCGTGGGAGAGCAGGAGACGGAGTGGGGAGGAGGAGGAACCCCCAAGAAGGGAGACGGGATGGGGGGCAACCTTGCCGTATTGTGACTTCCACGAGGAGGAAGGTCACGCGACGGCTACCTGCCTAGAATTTCTGGAGTTGAAGAGGGGGAAGGGAGTAGGGGAGCAATAGCTACCAATGTGGATAGTCTAGATGATGGGAACTGGGGAGGAGGACCGGTGTGTGGATCGATAAGATACATGGGATCGAGGGGGATCAGGGTGATCCACGGGTGTGGGGGGGGGGGGGGGATTTAGGCTACCCGCAAGGCCAGCCTCCACACCATGTACCGTCGGAGCATCGCCTCGACGTCGCAAGCCCCGCCCCCGGATGAAAAGATTACTTTTTCTAGGAGGGACCTACAAGATCACGAAGATCCCTTCTGTGATGCGCTGGTGATTAGGACCACCATTAAAAACTTCACGGTGTCCAGAATCTTGGTAGATAATGGGAGTTCCGTAAATGTCATCTTCAAAAAGGCATTCAATGAGATGAGAGTGGAAGCCAGGAGAGTGTTGGTGGTGGATGGACCATTGTTTGGATTCTCAGGAGAGCGGAAGGAGGTTGAGGGAGGAGTAGGGCTCCAGGTAACTCTAGGGGGGGCTGTCCAGAAACTGCCGCTTTGTGATAGTGGATGCCCCCAACAGTTACAACGCAATCTTTGGGCGCCCTTTGATCAGCGCCTTCAGATGCGTGCCATCCTAGTTCCATCAGTGTTTTAAGCTCAATTCAGGGGGGACTCAAATCAGGGTACGGGGAGATCCGAAGGCGTCCCGAGAGTGTTATGTGATGGCAGTGAACACCATCTCATAGAAGGGTGATGCAGAAGAACTAGAGAGGAGGATGGAGTGAGAGGAGCAGGAGAGAGAGGTGGCTGAAGTGGAGGGAGGCATTGCGGTTGAGTTAGAGATAGCGGGAGAGCAGGTGGATGGAGGTAAGCAGGAGGAGAGAGAGGTGGCTGAAGTGGAGAGAGGCATTGCGGTGGGGCCAGAGATGGCGGGATGGCAGGTGGATGGAGGTGAGCAAGAGGAGAGAGAGGTGGCTGAAGTGGAGAGAGGCATTGCGGTGGAGCCAGAGATGGCAGGAGAGCAGGTGGATGGAGGTGTGCAGGAGGAGAGAGAGGTAGCTGAAGTGGAGAGAGGAATTGCGGTGGAGCCAGATATGGTGGGAGAGCAGGAAGGTAGGAGGGAGGTAGAAGGTGCTTAGGGTAGGAAAAGGAAGATAGGGGAAATGAGGGAGTCGTCTGGAAGGGAGACTCAGCCGGAAGAGATCATCACCAGGAAGGAGTCCCAAGGAAGAGAGGCGGAGGACCTTGGAGAGAGTGGCTGTGGTTGATGAGGAGCGGGAAGTGGTGGAGCGCAGGTCGAGGGAGCAGGAGGAAAATCCGAGGGAGTAGGAGGAAAACCCGAGGGAGCAAGAAGAAGTGGAGGAGCCTTCGAGGCTGAGGGCAACAATGGAGGTTCTGGAGATGGGCATCCTCACGAAGGATGGGAGAAAAGAGAAGATCAAGGTCAGCGGAGAGCTCACCCCCAGGGATAAGGAGGAGATCCAGAGGTGCGTGCAAGAGAACATTGATGTATTCTCCTGAAGTGCAGCTGACATGCCGGGGGTCGACGCGGACGTGGCGTGCCACCATCTAAACCTCGACCCCAAGGTTCTCCCCATCCAACAGAAGAAGAGGGCCATCGCTTCCAAGATGGCCAGACCTATCAGGGAAGAGGTGGAGAAGCTGCTCCGGGCGGGGTTCATATCTGCGAATAGGTTTCCAGGGTGGGTGAGCAATGTTGTAATGGTAAAGAAAGGGGAGGGGAAATGGAGAATGTGTATCGACTTCTCTCTTTTAAATAAAGCATGACTGAAGGATTGTTACCCTCTGCCTCGAATCGAGGCGCTGGTTGATTCAGCCGTCGTTTTCCACTAATGAGTTTTTTAGATGCCTTTTCAGGGTACCACCAGATACGCATGCACCCCTCGGACATCAAAGATGTCACCGAGGATGGGTGCTTCAGTTACAATATGATGCCCTTCAGATTGAAGAATGCAGGGGCGACCTACCAAAAGATGATGGATCGGATATTCCGGGAGCAGAAGGGGCGGAACCTCGAGGTCTACGTAGACGACCTGATGTCGAGACCTCGAGTCCCACGTCATGGACCTGCAGGAAACTTTTAGAACTATAAAAAAATATAAAATGAGACTCAACCCTCTAAAAGGTGTATTCGGGGCCAGCAGGGGGAAGTTTTTAGGGCACCTCCTCACCCCTTCAGGAGTGGAGCCTAATCCAGATAAGGTAAAAGCAATCCTAGAGTTGGAATCTCCAAAAGATGCTAAGGAGGTCCAACGTCTTACCGGTAAGTTGGCAGGGTTGAGCAGGTTCCTCTCCAGGGCAGGAGAGAGGTGTTCCTCCTTCTTTCAAACTCTGAGGGGAGGGAAGGAATTTGAGTGGACCCCCGAATACGAGAGGGCCTTCCTAGCTTTGAAGCAACAACTCTCCCAGACGTCGATACTTCAAGGGCTGCGAGAGGGGGAGAGTTTGTTCCTCTACTTAGGAGTAGGGATAGGGGCAGTTAGCTTGGTCCTTGTGCGAGAAGAGGGTAAGAAACAGTTCCCCATATATTATGTGAGCAGGGTTCTTAAAAAGGCGGAGCTAAAGTACCCCATCCTTGAAAAGCTAGCCTTCACCCTCATCGTTTCAACCCGGAAGCTCAGGCCGTACTTCCAAGACCATTATATTCAGGTCGTGACGGACCACCCTCTCCGCCGCATTCTTGAGGGGGTGGAGCATTCAAGGAGGTTAGCCAAGTGGTCGATAGAGCTTAGTAAGTTCGACCTCGCCTACATCCCTCGGGTAGCTATCAAGGCGCAGGTGGTGACAGATTTCTTAGCAGATTATGTGGTTGAGGTCAAAGAGGCAGAGGCATCTCCCATGGTGGCATGGGAAATGCTCGTGGATGGGGCCTCGAGCAGAAGTTATTTCAGAGGAGGGGTTGTTTTAACAAGTCCCGAGGGGACAAGAATCGAGCAGGCTTTGAAGATCCATTTCGCCCTCACGAATTACTAGGCCGGGTATGAAGCCATCATCGCCGGGCTCAGGATGGCTCGTGAGATGGGCATACAGGACATCAGAGTCTCCATGGATTCTCTGGTGGTCGTGGGGCATATCAACGGAGAGTTTGAAGTGAGGGAACCGACCCTCTAGTTGTACCTGGTAAAGATAAAAGGGTATCATCGGGCAGTTCCACAGCTTCTTAATCCAACATGTTCCAAGAGAGGAGAATACTAGGGCAGAACTGCTCACTAAGCATGGCCCTCAGGCCGGAGGGACCATGACAGAGCTATTTATACCTTCTATAGAGGAAGGGGAGTTAATGGAAGTGGACCAGGAGGGGTCCTGGATGGACCCATTTATGACTTTCTTGATGTCGGGACGTTTACCCGAGGGGGACCTTGAGAAGAAGCGGGTCAGGTACAAGTCAGACTATTACCTACTGAAGGAGGGGATCCTTTATCGAAAAACATTGTCGAGCTTACTAGCTCGGTGTGTGTCCGAGAAGGAGGCGTCAAGGGTACTGGAGGAAGTTCACTCGGGGGAATGAAGAAGCCATCCAGGGAGTCGGACCCTAGAAGGGAGGGTGCTGAGGCAGGGCTACTTCTGGCCTACCCTAAGGAAGGATGTTGAAGAATTTGCAAGGAGATGTAAAAGTGTCAGGAGTTCGCCCCACTTCAACTCCTCCCGGATCAGAGATTGTGCACGATTACAGCTCCATGGCCCTTCGCCATATGGGGGCTAGATCTAGTAGGCCCGTTTCCCCAAGTTAGTGGTCAGAGGAAGTTCCTGCTGGTCATGGTGGATTACTTTTCGAAGTGGTTGGAGGTGAAGGCCTTGGCAAAGGTGACATCGCAGGTGGCCAAGAACTTTGTATGGGGAGAAATTATCTGCCGGCACGGGCTCCCTTAGGCAATTGTCACGGATAACGGGCTATTTGCTAGTAGAGAATTTGTAGACTTTTGTGTCCAGCTAGGCAAAGATCTTCGATTTGCCTCCGTTCATCACCCCCGAAGCAATGGACAGGTAGAAGAAGTAAATAAGATCATCGTGAACCTCTTAAAGAAGAAGGTAGAAAACTTAAGGGGAAGTTGGGTGGATCAGCTCCCCTCTATTCTATGGGCTCTGAGGACTACGTCGAACATGTCTACGGGAGAGATGCCCTTCAAACTCTCCCACAGCTCGGAAGCCGTCATACCTGTGGAGTTCAAGGTTGAATCCCCCAGGGTGGCAGTGACGAGGAGGGGAGATGAAGGGTGGCAAGTTGACAATGAAGAGGAGCAAAGGATCTCCCTTGACCTAGTAGAGGAGCTCAGGGAGCTAGCATCAATCTGACAGGAGGAAGTCAAGCGCCGGATGTCCAAGTACTTTGATAAACACATTAGGGTAAAATAGTTCGAGAAGGGGGACTGGTCCTCAAAAAGGTAGATGCCGCGGGCAGGGGGCCTCCGTGGGGAAGCTCAACCCCAACTGGGAGGGTCCCTTTATCGTAAATAAGGTCTTGAAATCAGGAGGGTACCACCTCCAGGATGTGGACGGGATACCCCTGGATCGCGCCCGAAGTGGCGATGATCTGAAGCGATTCTACCCCTAATGTTATACCTTTTTATACTTATCTGAACATGTTTCTAAGGATCTTCCTATTTATATGCACGACACGATTTCTCTGTACAATGCACTTCGAGGAACCCTTCTTTGAGAGATGAGATTACTGTGGTTGAGGAGAGGAGACCCCGAGAAGACCCGCTGAACAGGCTCCCATCAAGCTGGAAGGGCTGTAGGCTCATTAGGTTGTTAGAGTTGGATGAGGACAGGAGATCCCGAGAAGACCCGCTGACCCGGCTCCCATCAAGCTCGTAGGGCTGTAGGCTCACTCGGTGGTTGGAGTTGGATGAGAAGAGGAGACCCCGAGAAGACCCGCTGACCAGGCTCCCATCAAGCTGGCAGGGCTGTAGGCTCACTCGGTGGTTGGAGTTGGTTGAGGAGAGGAGACCCTGAGAAGACCCGCTGACCAGGCTCCCATCAAGCTGGCAGGGCTGTAGTCTCACTCGGTGGTTGGAGTCGGATGAGGAGAGGAGACCCCGAGAAGACCCGCTGACCAGGCTCCCATCAAGCTGGCAGGGCTGTAGGCTGACTCGGTGGTTGGAGTTGGTTGAGGAGAGGAGATCGAGAAGACCCGCTGACCAGGCTCCCATCAAGCTAGCAGGGCTGTAGGCTCACTCGGTCGTTGGAGTTGGTTGAGGAGAGGATACCTCGAGAAGACCCGCTGACCAGGCTCCCATCAAGCTGGCAGGGATGTAGGCTCACTCGGTGGTTGGAGTTAGTTGAGGAGAGGAGACCCCGAGAAGACCCGCTGACCAGCTCCCATCAAGCTGGCAGGGCTGTAGGCTCACTCGGTGGTTGGAGTTAGATGAGGAGAGGAGACCCCGAGAAGGGGAGATGAAGGGTGGCAAGTGGATAATGAAGAGGAGCAAAGTCTCTCCCTTGACCTGGTAGAGGAGCTCAGGGAGCTAGCATCAATCCGGCAGGAGGAAGTCAAGCGTCAGATGTCCAAGTACTTTGATAAACACATCAAGGTAAAACAGTTCCAGAAGGGGGACTTAGTCCTCAAAAATATAGATGTCGCGGGCAAGGGGGCTTCCGTGGGGAAGCTCAACCCCAACTTGGAGGGTCCCTTTATCATAAAGGAGGTCTTGAAATCAGGAGGGTACCACCTCCAAGATGTGGACGGGATACCCCTGGATCGCGCCCGAAGTGGCGATGATCTAAAGCGATTCTACCCCTAATGTTATACCTTTTTGTACTTATCTGAACATGTTTCTAAGGATCTTCCTATTTGTATGCACGCCATGATTTCTCAATACAATACACTTCGAGGTGACCTTCTTTGAGAGATAAGATTACTGTGGTTGAGGAGAGGAGACCCCGAGAAGACCCACTGACCAGTCTCCCATCAAACTAGCAGGGTTGTAGGCTCACTAGGTGGTTGGAGTTGGATGAGGAGAGGAGACCCCGAGAAGATCCGCTTACCAGGCTCCCATCAAGCTGGCAGGGCTGTAGGCTCACTCGGTGGTTGGAGTTGGATGAGAAGAGGAGACCCCGAGAAGACCCGCGGACCAGGCTCCCATCAAGCTAGCAGGGTTGTAGGCTCACTCGGTGGTTGGAGTTGGTTGAGGAGAGGAGACCCCGAGAAGACCCGCTGACCAGGCTTCCATCAAGCTGGTAGGGCTGTAGGCTCACTTGGTGGTTGGAGTCGGATGAGGAGAGGAGACCCCGAGAAGACCCGCTGACCAGGCTCCCATCAAGCTGGCAGGGCTGTAGGCTCACTCGATGGTTGGATTTGGTTGAGGAGAAGAGACCCCGAGAAGACCCGCTGACCAGGCTCCTATCAAGCTGGCAGGACTGTAGGCTCACTCAGTGGTTGGAGTTGGTTGAGGAGAGGAGACCTCGAGAAGACCCGCTTACCAGGCTCCCATCAAGCTGGCAGGGTTGTAGACTCACTCGGTGGTTGGAGTTGGTTGAGGAGAGGAGACCCCGAAAAGACCCGCTGACCAGCTCCCATCAAGCTGCCAGGGCTGTAGGCTCACTCGGTGGTTGGAGTTAGATGAGGAGAGGAGACCCCGAGAATACCCGCTGACAAGGCTCCCATCAAGCTAGCAGGGCTATAGGCTCACTCGGTGGTTGGAGTTGGTTGAGGAGAGGAGACCCCGAGAAGACCCGCTGACCAGGCTCCCATCAAGCTGGCAGGGCTGTAGTCTCACTCGGTGGTTGGAGTTGGTTGAGGAGAGGAGACACCGAGAAGACCCGCTGACCAGGCTCCCATCAAGCTGGCAGGGCTGTAGGCTTACTCGGTGGTTGGAGTTTGTTGAGGGGAGGAGACCCCGAGAAGACCCGCTGACCGGGCTCCTATCAAGATGGCAGGGATGTAGGATCACTCGGTGGTTAGAGTTGGTTGCGGGGAGGAGACCCCGAGAAGACCCGCTGACCAGGCTCCCATCAAGCTGGCTGGGAGGTAGGCTCACTCGGTCATTAGAGAGGGTTTTGGAGGGGACCCTGGAAGTACGCGTTGACCGGGACCGCCAAGTTGGCAAGGTCGTTAAGTGGTTGTGAAACAATAACTAAAGTTGGGAGGTCTCAATGGAAAAACCACACTATTGGTCAGCAAAAGGAAGGACTCTAATCGTGGAGGAGTAGGGAAGCTCCCTGTCTAAGAAAAAAGGAATAAGAATGACCCTTCAAGGCCACTCACTCCGAGAGGTATCAAGGAGCGAGGCGAGAAGGGGGAAAAAGGCGTTCCCATGCACGAGAACGACGGGTGCATGACGACTCTCCCCTTGGGCCAGGTTTGCTCCCGCCAGGAGGCGAGACGAGGGGCGACCCTGTCTCGTAAATGAATGGATCCTCAGATCTCGCAAACAATCAGAACAAAAAGAAAAAATAGAAGAAAAATAGCTCTAGAGTAAAATATGGACAATATATATACATCTATACGCATTACATCCAGTAAATAGTCTAATACAAAATTATATCAGTTGCAAAAAGAAGCATCAGAAATTAAAGAAAAGTCGTGATCTGGAAGCTCTAATCCTTCTCGCTGGCCGACGAGCCTTCTCCCTCGCCGTAGATCTCCGGCATCAGGTTGCGGGCGGTAACATACTCGCAATCATCCTTGATGACGCCCATCTCGCGCATCATCTTCAGGATTAGCTCGGCAGTTCTGATGTTCGCGTCTCGGCAAAACTCCTCGACCTCCTCATGGGTATAATGAGAAGGGGGAGGTGGGGGAATCACCAAGCGAGAGGTTGAAGGAGCAACATCCTTGAGCTGGATGATCTGGGACTTTTGCTCCTTCACCTCTGCCTCCAGCTCCGCTATGTGCGAGTGTAACCTCTCCGACTTCTCGACATCCTGCAGAAAGCCTTTGTTAAATTGGTGTAGGGTACATAGAAAACGAGCTAAGGGAGAACTCACCACTCCTCTGCGAGCCTTGGTGAGAAGGTTCTCAGCCACCTCTAGTCTCTTCGTGAGATCTCCCGACTTCTCGCGCTCGGCGGCAAGGTTGGCCTAGGATTCTTTCCAGTTTTGTTTATTGTAGATTAGGCGGCGCGAGAGCCTGTGCGAAAGCTCCAAGGTGCGCAGTTGGGAATGCGTCACCCTCAGGACTAGGTCTCGCGAGGAGGCCTTTTCAAGGGGATCCAGGTAGTGACCTCCATAGAGGCCAAAGCCCAGGGAGAAGGCGTGGCTTGTAGGCTTGTCCTCCTCCCTCTAGGAGGGGAGGAGGGTGGAGACTGAGACTCGGTGCGCCCCCTTGTCCCAGATCAGTGTTGGGTCGTTGGCGGCATCAAGCACAACGGGGCCCATGTTGAAGTTGAAGTGGGCAGATGGTGCGGGCTAGCGTGAAGGAGCCCCCTCGCGAGAGGGAGACCTGGATGGTTATTGAGAAGAGCTGGCGTGTTGTGCGAGCGGTGTTGTCTCTTCAGATAGCGAGACGGCCTTGCGAGGATAAACCCGAGGAGGGGACTGGGGGGACTGGGATCCTAGGGAAATGGGGCTTAGGTACCCCCGACACCACCGCCGTCTCCTCGGGAGCTTTCATGTCGGGTGGGAGAGAGACCACCTTCTTCACCTTTATTTTCATCTTCTTAGAGGGGCTGAGGCGAGACGGAGCAGAATCCTCGGTCGGTCTCTTCTTAAGGGAGGGGTCAGCGATTCTTTAGCCGCCTCGGCCGCCATGTTGGCGAGAGCGATGCCCTTTGACGACTTGATGTTGCTTTTATAAGGGGTGGGGGTGAACAAGCGCGTTCCTCTCTCCTGATAAAGGCGAGACGGAGTGTTAAAGGAAGAAATCAGCGAGAGGGAAGTAATAAAGGTGAGACGGAGTGTTAAAGGAAGAAATCAGCGAGAGGGAAGTAATAAAGGTGAGACCAAAAAGGAAGGTCGAGCATACCTTCACCAGGAAGTACGGGGAGGTGTGAGCCAAGACTGCGCCTCAAGTACTGGACCTCAAAGTTATTTCCGACGAGGTACTTGCAGAGGAGCTTGTCCGTGCCGCCAACTTGGGGTGTTGCGTAGAAGACTTTGGAGGGCGAGACAGGCGCGAGCGGGACGCCACCCAGGTTGCCGCAGATAAAGACGAACCGCGTGAGCCAATGATGGTTCTTGTTGGGCGTCTCGCAGACTTTCAGACCTAGCCCTGTGAAGTAGGACACCCTGTTCTGATTGGCGTGGTAGATGAACAGCTTGCAGAAGACAGTTAGGCTGAACTCTATTTGCCCTCGCCGCATGTAGCTCGTAAAGGAGACCAGGACGGAGATGGCGTTTGGGTTCAGCTGGGCTGGCACGATGCCGAAGTACTTCAAGACCTACTTCACCTCCGACCAGAGGGGTAGTCTCAACCCCGCCTCGAAGTGCGAGACGGGGAAGGCAAGCTCTCCGGGGTAGAACGTGTTTATGCTCTCGCCGACTTCGGGGGGGGGGGGGATTCGAATCATTCTGGCAGGTATTCGCCAGTGAAGGCATCGTACTCGTCCGCAGAGATACGCCCGGATGGAAAATCCCGATCCGCGAATCGCTTCCCGTAGCGGCTGCGTCCCTTGCCTTCTTCAGCTTTTTTCTTCCCCATTATCGTGCGAAATGGCCGGAATTGGAGGTAGAGGAGGCTGGCGAGGTGACCCGAGGGTGAGGAGGCGAGATGGCAGATGAGTGGTTGGCACGCGAGAGGGACGAAGAAGAATGAAGGGCTGCAGCACAGCGATTTGTGAAAGCATGGGTCTGACCCCGGTGAAGGGGATATTTATAGCAATCATAGGGTTTGGGAAAAAGTGTACGGACGGAGAAATTGTGCATGGGAAGAGGCAGTCGGCCTTTTCTCTCTCCAGGCCTCGATTTGCGCAGCCCTAGGTGGGCCCTCAGCACAGCCAAGCGGCAGGAATAAATTAAAATTAAAAAAATCAGTAGATAAAGAAAAATTAGCATAAATGAAGAATTTAAATACTGTTACAGAAAATCAAACAAATACCGAGAAGCAGACAATTATTAAATTGATAAAGTTCATCCCGCGCGAGGCGGGCGACAAGTTCACAGGGCGCATAGTTTGCGCGAGGCGGGCGACAAGTTCACAGGGCGCATAGTTTGCGCGAGGCGGGCGGCAAGTTCACACGGCGCATAGTTTGCGCGAGATGGAGGCATAAATAATTTATTACAAGCCATAAATTAAGGGAAGAGACGCGAGACGAGACGAGAGCTCGTCAATTCTTGTGCCACCTCCAGCGCCCTCCACCGCGAGATCTCGCATAGGGAGGGCGGCTGGGGAGGTGGAAAGCGCGAGTCGCGTCAACACCGCGGCGAGCGAGACGGAGCTGTCGGTCGACCTCGCTCAAGATTGCCTGGGGGTCGGTCTCGTCTACTTCAATATCGGCATCGATCTCCGAAGACAGGCGGGCGCACTCCACCTCCAGCCAATTGATTCGATGGTCCGCAGCTTGCTTCCCCTTTTCCATCTCCTGGATGATGCGCATGTGCTTCCGTAACATCTCTGCTACCCTACGGTTCATTTCCAACGGATCCATGGGATCGACTAGGTAGTCTTCGATTTCGTCTATGGGAGGAGGGGGCGAGACGACCATCTGTTTGGAGTAATCTTCAATGGGCGAGTCCTCGGCCAGCAAGTCCTCGGTATGCGAGTCGTGCATACCTGCGAAGAAAATTGGGAAGGTGAAATGGAGAAATGGTAGAGAAGAAAGGCCCGAAAGGAAAAGTTTATTACCAAAACGACGAGAGGAACCCGCGGTATTAGGAGGATCATCCCTCCTCGTTGCAAAAGTGGAGGGAGGAGTAGAGGGTTGTGGCGAGACGGATTGGTGGCGGTGTTCGGAGGTATTGATTCGTATGGTCTCCAGACGATGAGAAGGCGTCGGGACCTTCTAAATACAGGCAGCAAGTAAGAAGACAAGCGAGATGGAGATGAAGGCATGTCGATGTTGATGGATTTACCTCCTTTTCTCTAGGATTGGCTGGGGTAGGAAGGATACGCCTCCCCGGTAAGGTGCGAGAAGGATTCCCTGCCGAGAGGGGACGATCAGCGGCTTTCGCCTTCTTGGGAGGGGTAGAGGATGATGGTAAGGAAGGAGGAGCGCGGACCGAGATCTTGTTCAGAGCCGCCGCGGTCGCCTTGTTCCTCTGGCGCACCGCCGCGGTGCGGTCACAAAATCTTTGGCTGAGAGACATAGGGACAGAGGCTAGAAGAGGATAGAGCGAAGGAAACGGTCCCCTGCAGGGAGATGAGTCCTATATTTATAGTTTGGGCAAGGGGCCCACCAAAAGATTCCCTCATAAATTCACTTTAATGACACGAGCCTTGGTTGGACTATCTTTCTGAGTTTGTAATAACCTCAAAAAGAGTGCAGATTGTGTACAACCTCGGGCTCGCAGGAGCTAAAGGCTTGAGGAAAGGAGCTAGGCGAGATGGCCCAGGGCGGTCGTCAATTTGTAGAGCGAGTGGATCCTGACAAGAAGGACTTAGGCGAGAGGGCCCAGGCGAGAGGGCCAAGCACTGGTTCGGTTTAAGACTGGTTTAGGTAGGACCGGGTCTATCTTTTGTCCCCATGGGATTTTACGCTTTTGCCCTGGGTGGTCCACATATAACCCTTCAGAACAACGGAGTTTGGCTATTGGCAGATCCGACTAAGGGTATTCTAGTAATTTCAGGTCAGCTCCATTTGGTTATTGGCAGTCCCAGTTCAGAGGACTATAAATAGACCGGTAAGGTGCCTTAGAAGAGATGCATTCCTAACTCTCCTTCTCTTCTTCTAAGGCACCTAGCTCAGCATTGGCTAGGGAGGGGAAGAATTTCCGATTCTTTCGGGTACGAGGTAGGACCTCCGCGCTGAAGCCCCCGGTCTAGTCTTTCGAGAGCCTTGTTAAGAGGGTGGTCTAAAGAGAGTAAGTGTGAGTTGCACCTTTAGTTACGAGCTTTAGGAGGGACCGACCTTGTTGGTTCCAACAGAAATAAGCGCAAACGAATGACATCATCAGTGACTCCATTTATTTTTAAAGTGTCGTATATTTCTGGGAAATTTGACAGATTAGTTTAAGGATCTTCATCAGGCAATCCGTCAAATTGTACTAAGTTTTGAATCATTTGGATTATGCTAGGTTTGATTTCAAAATTATTATTAGCAACTGTGGGACGAACGATACTTGACCCGGTGTCGTCCAAGTTCGACCGCGCATAATAAGATATAGTCCTTTGCCGGGGGGCGACTTGAATTTATTCTGCCATAGATTCAACATGTGTGGTTCTGATAGACTCTTCTAGATTTAATGCTTGGTCTTGGTCACGATATAGAAGACACATGTGATAGGTGCGGTTGATTTCAGGATCAAAATCAAGATTAGGATCAATATGAGAGTTTCGTCGGGTCATGCACTAAAAACCTATTATATATAAAAAAAACTTTCATTTTTTTGTTTTTTAGTATTTTTTGTGGTTTTGTTTTTTTATTTTGGAAAAAAAAAGACAAAAGTGTTGTAAAACTAAAATATATATAGTTTTTATAAAAACAAAGGTTTTATAATGACCAGAGAATTTATGATTTGTTTATTTTTATAAAAACAGTAGTTTTTTAATAACAACTAAGATAAAAGTAATAATAAATTTTTTTTCAAATATCAACACAAAATGATCCCCGACAACGACGCCAAAAACTTGATAAGTAAAATGTGAGATAATTAAAATTAAAAACTAAGTTGGATTTATAAATTAAGCGTTCTGTGTGTTCTATCTCTTTTTACTTATATACTTCTATTAAGACAGACGTAGTTATCGAGTAATAGTATAGTATTTTAAAATATCAAGATCGTATTTTTCCACGGATCTGTGTCGAGTACTCTTCTTTAAGGAATAGAACTATTATTTTATCGAAAAGATTTAAGGGTTTCTTTTTAAAATTAAAATAAAAGTAACACGTAGTGTTTTGAAAATAGATGCGGTAGAGAGCCTTCAATTTTGATTTACTTTGGAAAATACTTTTTTAATAAGATAAACTCAAATTTTTATTTATTAAAATACTTGACCATGGAGGTTCCCTAAATATGAGTGCACCTCTATCGATGATACATCCACCTGTGATTACGTACTTTGACTGAACTTTCGTATATAATCAAAAATACTTTAATGCACGCTTTACGTTTTGAACCTCGCTATTGACCTCCTACTAATTTTTGAAGGTTCAACCCAGTAGGCTTACGTTCATCTCTTTCGAGAATGTGGTGATGTTTCTCTTTACCTGATAATGATCGATTTCTTGGTAAATCTTAAGTTTTTAATTTAAAAAAATAGGGTTTTTAAAATACAGAACTAATATCATTCCCCAAGTTCATCTCAATCGAGTGCTAAAAATTTTTAGCCTCCCATTGGGATGGGGGTGGTAGTATAAAAATAAAATACTTATAAAAGAACAGAAATAATATCCGTCCCAAAGTATCTCGGTTGATGCTGCTAACAAGTTCTTAGCCTCTCAATCTGAATAAGTGTGGTAGTAGAAAAATAAAAGACTTATAAAGGTGCAAAAATAAAATCCATCACAACCATCTTAATCAAACGCTAAAAAATTCTTAGCTTCTCATCCAGGATGAGGGTGTTAGTAAAACAATTGCGAAAAAAGAAAGTACTTACGCATACACCCTGCCTCAATAGAAATGGAAGCTAAGTTACAGCAATAAAAGTAGAAGAATTACTTGAAAATAAAAATTTTATTACTTACAAAAAATGTTACACACTAGAAAACCCAAACTAGGGTTAGGAAAATATCACTCAAAAGCTACTCATAAACACTATATAGAACTATGTGGAACTCTACCGGTTCTCCTTAAACCTCTGCCTTGGCCCTTCTTTTATAGCTAAATTTTTTGAGGTGCACGCCCCCCTGACACGCCCCCCTAGGGCGTGTTGCCTGCGCGTGTCGCTGATGTGGCATATCTAGATAGAATTTTTGAAGGCTTCCAGATTGGATTGACCAAGTTCACGGGCGTGACTTGAGGGTCACGGGCATGACTTGAGGGTCACGGGCGTGTCCACTAGGCGTGTCTGCAAGGCTTGGCAGATTGGCTTCTTTGGGTCGTGACAACTAGACTTCTGCTTGGTCATGGGTGATGTCACAGGCGTGCTATATGGAATACGGGCGTGTTGCAGGGCGTGACTTCGCTTGCTGGCCGAAATCTGCCGAAATGTTGGAATTGCTGGTTTTAAAGTTACACGCCCTAGGTCACGGGCGTGACTTTGGAAATTTTTCTGAATTGCCCAAAAGTTGTAGAAATACCTATAGGACACAAAAAAAGATTAAGTTAGAACTGAAAAAAAATGATTTATTTAGGTATTTACATAATATAATTATATTTTTTATTAAATCAAAACAAAAATATAACCTATAAATATGTATATTTTGCTACTCATCAAGAAGGCTCACGATGAATAGACTCTCCACCTCTCATTTCCCTAGTTTGGCTTTTCTTGGGGAGGAAGAAGGAGATAGGGTTGAAGAAATTTTTTTTATACACACACACACACACATTGTTATATAATAAATATATATAAAGTAGGAAATCTTATTTGATGAGAGTGACTAGACTACCTCGGTTTTCGATGAAATCCGCACCAAACCTAAATGTCGGTGCTACGAATCCAACGACGAAGTCAAAACCAAAATTCGTCGAACCAAACTCGAGATAAACTTACCAAAAGTTACAACAATAATAGTTCTCTTAAAATTCACCGAAACTTCAATTTAGCTCGGACTGCAACGAAACATCACAATCACATGTAGAATTAATTATTATAATTTTCTAGTCTAAAATTATACTTCTGATGAGTTGAAATTTGGTCGGCGCGACCTAACGAATGCAAACACGCATTAATGTCATCGCACCGTTAACTACATGATTACGTAACACCCTCACAACATTATTACGCCATTAAGGATAAAAAAATAATTATCAAAAATTCAAGGGCATTTCAAACGCGCTCAGGCAAAAAATTTGCCCCCGGGCGAAAAACCGCTACAGGTCGAAAAAAACACGCTCATGCGACAAAAATGCGACGGGGCGAAAAAATCATGCGGGGCAAAAAATTCACGTCCGGGCGAAAAAATGCGCCCAAATGAACGAACCCTTATGAACGAATGAAATTATAGATCAACACTTTTGGACAAACTATCCAAACTGTCTATTCATTATTCATCATTATTTTTATAAAATCTCTATTCAATTATTTCTTTCAATCATCAACATATTCGTCAACATAAGTTGTCACAATCAAAGCGTAAATAAGCGGTTTATTGCAAAACTAGCCCTAATTCACAGAATGTGAGATCTTGAACCAATAGTTGAAGTAAAATTTTATTAAGACAAACATCATACATTTACAAGCCTACTATCCGAGGACATGAAAGAATCGACTAGTAAATGGCAACCGAGAAGAAAGACTAGAAGGGAGATGGAGAACTCTGATAGGAGGAGTGTGCAGAGCAATCAAGGGCCTGGAGCTCGGGTGCAGGGAGATAGGGTAGCAGCGCAGCCTCAAGGGCAGACACGCATGCCAACATTTCTTCTTGCTGCACCTCATTCATTCAATTGTGTCGCTTCTAGGATCTCCAGAACTAGCAAATCTAGCATGAGAACCCCCGTGGAAGATGATGCTAGTGGGAGATCAGGTTGAGGAAGCACGTGGAAAAAGTTGGTAGCAGGAGATTTGGTTGAGGAAGCCCGTGGAAGAAGAAGGTAGTGGGAGATCTGGGTGATGAAGGGAAGATTGTTGGAATTAATCCTTGGTGGCCTAAGTTAATGCCCAACTGTTTCCTTGATGACATCAATAACATTTCAGCCGTTTCATACAATTAGGGACAACACTAATTACAGCAATATAACAGCCCATTAATTTCAGCCGTTTCAAAATGTTTGTAAATCAAAATTAATTTGTTAGCTAGTAATTATCGTTTTTTGTAACTTGTAAAGTTGTAATTCTCTACTATAAATATTCAATAGTGAATAGAGGGGAAGGCATCTCCACAGAGTTTTCTTTTCATTTAGTTCGGTCCTCTTGTTAGCTCTTCCATCGTATTGCTTTAGCAACAACTTGTTTTTTTTCCCAACATCTGGTATCAGAGGGATAGGATGTCGATCGTTCCTTACGCCAAAGCGGTGCGGGAAAATGGCGGTGGGTCGTTCCACTACCCGCAACTGACGGCAATAAACAACACAAGTTGGGTGATTCGGGTCCAAGCAATGATGGATGATCAAGGTGTCTGGGAAGCAATCGAGCCGGCGGATTGAGTGACCATCGACATGAGAAAGGATAAGAAGGTGAGGTCGCATCTTCTCCAAGCTCTCCCGGAGGACCTCTTGATGCAAGTGGCAAGGAAGAGAACGATGAAAGAGGTTTGGGATTGTCTCAAGACAAGGTTCATTGGCGCGGACCGCGTCAAGAACGCACGGCTACAGACGTTGAAGAATGACTTTAACATCATGCGTATGCAGGATGGAGAGACCCTGGACCAGTACGCAGGAAAACTAAACGCCATGTCCATCAGGTATGAAAATCTTGGGGCGACACTCGATGATGCCGCATTGATCAAAAAGCTTTTTGATTCAGTGCCAGATCATTTCCTGAATTTGATCGCCGGGATTGAATAATTCTACGATCTCGACACCATACCATTTGAGGAAGTCGTGGGGCGGCTTAAGGCTTATGAAGAGCGAACTTGCCCACGCATATCTGGAAGAAATGGCAGGGGCGATGTCCAGCTCTTGCTCACTCAAGAGGAGTGGCATACACATCAGAAGAAGGATGACAAATCCTATGCCCCCTGCATACAGTAGCAACTGCAGCCGGAGTGGGCGTGGTCGCGACAGAGGGCACGGTAAGGGCGGCCGCGGCGGGGCGCCAAATAAAGACGACATAAATGGTTTCGGCGGCGGTGGCCGTGACAAGAGCCATATCCGCTGTTTTAACTGTAACAAGATGGGGCATTATTCATCTGAATGCAGGACCACAAAGAAGGAGGAGGCACACCTCACACTTCCGGACGACACCGAACCGACCCTAATGCACACGATGTCGGAGGAAATGGTAGCAGAATAACAAGAAGGGCATGGTTCCGTCCTTCTGAGCGAAGAAAAGACGATGCCGGAAGGTAAGGCTAACCCATGTCATGTCTGGTACCTTGACAACGGGGCTAGCAACCATATGACCGGCGATAGGGTGAAGTTCCTTGAGCTGAACTAAAATGTCATCGGAAAAGTAAAGTTCGGCTATGGCTCAACGGTGCAAATCATGGGTAAGGGTTTTAGCTGCAGGAATGGAGAACAGTGGCTGCTACAGGAGGTATACTATATCCCGAAGCGTCGAAGCAATATCGTGAGCCTCGGACAACTTATCGAGACTGGCCACAAAGTGATCATGGATGAGGATATCCTGTAGGTGCTCGACAAATGTCATACAAGGATGCTCATGAAGGTGAGGCGCACCGAAAATCGCCTTTGCAAAATAAAGTTACATCAAGGGGAGGCGGTGTGTCTCCTAGTGAATCTTGAAGATCTGGCGTGGCTGTGGCATGCCAGGATCGACCATGTCAACTTCCACGCTTTGAAGCTCCTTGCGGAAAAAGAAATGGTGGTGGGGATACCTCCAATCACACACCCGAACCAACTGTGTCAAGGGTTCTTGGTGGCGAAGCAGGCGAGGCAAACTTTCCAGGAAAAATCAAATTACAGAGTAGAGAAACCTCTTCAGTTATTACATGCTGATCTCTGCGGTCCGATTACTCCTTCGAGCCTCGCCGGTAATAGTTATTTCATGTTAATTGTGGATGATTACTCCAGGTGGATATGGCTGTATGTGATCAAGATGAAGGATCAAGCTTGCTCTGCGTTCCAAAAATTCAAATTGCAGGTCGAGAACACAAGCGAACATTGCATTAAGGCCCTGAGGACTGATCGCGGTAGGGAGTTCCTTTCCATTGAATTCAACCGACTCTACAAGGAGGCTGGGATCGAGCAGCACCTAACCGCACCATACACACCACAACAAAAAGGTGTGGTGGAGCGGAGGAACAGGACAGCGATGGAGATGGAGAAGTCCCTTCTCAAAAGTATGAACATGCCCAGAAGACTTTGGGGAGAGGCAGTGCGACATGCGGTGTACCTGTTGAACCACTTGCTAACAAAGGTGCTTGGCGAACGGACACATGTGAGGCCTAGATCGGAAGGAAGCCACATTTGGCACAACTTCGTGTGTTTGGATGCACAGCGCACACGAAGGTGACAACGCTATACTTGAAGAAACTCGACGACCGAAGCCAGCCGATGGTGTACCTTGGCGTCGAGGATGGATGCAAGGCTCACCGCTTGTTTGATCCATGATGCTGAAAAATCCAAGTAAGTCGAGATGTAAAATTTGAAGAAAAAGTGAAGTGGTTTTGGAGTACAGGTGCAGGTGATGGGGATCCTCCTGACTTTGTCATCGAGGAGGAATTCAACACCGAGCCAACAAAGGGCGCTTTTGCGCCACCTACGGGTGGTCTTGCAGGCGAGTCAGTGCCCACTACACATGTTCACCCAACCCCATCACCAACTCCGCTGGCCATCGAGGTGTCACCAGGAGGGCCAACAACCATGTCAACATCCTCTCTAACGTCCCCCATCAGTCCGACGGTGACAAACTCCATTGGATTGGTGCCAAATGACCTTTCCATACTTGAATCGGATGTGGCCACACCGCTGACAGGAGCGAGAAGCAGCTCCGATAATGGATATGTTCATTACAGGCACATCGACGACATCTTGAGAGATTCTCAAAGAGTACAACTCGACGAGGAAGACATGGAAGAAGAGGCCATTCTCGTGGAGACAGGGGAGCCATCCTGTTACCATGAGGATGCTGGGCAGCAAGTCTGGGAGGACGCCATGGCCAAGGAGATAGAGTTCATTGAGAAGAATGGGACTTGGTCCCTCACGGAGCTTCCTCCTGGACACAAGCCAATAGGACTCAAATGGGTCTACAAACTGAAGAAGAACTCAGATGGGGTCATGATCAAGCATAAAGAAAGGCTCGTCGTGAAGGGGTATGTACAACGACAAGGAATTGATTTCGAGGAGGACTTTGCACCGGTGGCCAGACTCGACATCGTACGCGTCATTCTTGCCATTGCTGCCAATCGCGACTGGCAAGTTCACCACATCGATGTCAAGTCTGCTTTCCTAAATGGGAAGCTCAAGGAAGAAGTTTACGTTGCCCAGCCGGAGGGATTCATAGTAAAGGACAAGGAGCACTTGGTGCTCAAATTGAGCAAGGCGCTCTACGGCCTCCGGCAGGCGCCACGAGATTGGAACATGTGACTTGATAGAAGCTTGAAAAAACTCAGCCTGGTGAAGTGTGCTTAAGAACAAGCTGTGTACACAAGGGAAGCAGGCCAAGCAGGAGTCATCATCGGTGTATATGTCGATGACCTCATCGTGACTAGAGGAGATCCAGGTACGATCGCATTTTTCAAACGGCAGATCATGATGTCTGAATTCGAGATTAGTGATCTCGTATTGCTCAACTACTATCTTGGGATTGAGGTCAAATAAGGAGAAGACAGTATCTCAATTAAACAGGAAGCTTATGCCAAGAAGGTGTTGACCCAATTCGGGATGTTTGAATGAAATCCTACCAAGTTTCCTATGGAACAAAGATCTCAGCTATTCAAGGATCCTGATGGACAACCAGTGGATACTACGGAGTATCGACGTGTTATTGTGTAACACCCCAAATATCCCCAAGACAAAATGGAGATTTTGTAGGCTGACACGGCCTGGGACACGGGCGTGTCCCAGGGCGTGTCTTGCTCGGGTTGCTCGGGATCATTTACTCAATAATGTTCTCGATAATTGTTGAGGGGGGGCAGACACGCCCGGCGACACGGGCGTGTCGGGGGGCGTGTCCAGTCAGGTGTCGTATGTGTTGGCCAGCGACTTGCAGGAAGCAAGGTCGGGCGGCGTGTCGCTTGACACGACCTGGGACACGGGCGTGTCCCAGGGCGTGTCCGGGGCGTGTCCGACACGTGTCCATCCTGGGCATGTCGAGGTGTCGACCTGGCAGTTGGCGGTCGTCAAGCGGCGACACGGCCTGGAACACGGGCGTGTTCCAGGGCGTGTCCAGGCTTGGTCGACAAGCGTGGGGCAGCGGTCGACGTCGACGATAGTCGAGCTTGAGGGACACGGCCATGGACACAGGCGTGTACCTTGGCCGTGTACTTCTCTGGTCGTTTTGGCAATTGTGTAAGGCCGTGTTACAGGGGTGACACGGGCGTGTCGATTGACTGACACGGGCGTGTCAGGTCCGACACGGGCGTGTCCAAGCCCGTGTTCTGGTATCTTTTGAGTCGGTTGCTAACCGACTGGGGGTACACGGCCTGTGACACGGGCGTGTCACAGGGCGTGTCAGGCCTATTGAAATGTTTTTCAGAGCAGATCTCGGCCGTTCGTTTCCTTCTATTTGGATCTTATGGTCCAAAGCCTTTCCAGCTTCTATATGGCCGTGGATTGAGATGAAATCTCATTCTCACTTAGCCATTCTCTTTCTAAAGAGAAGAAAGAGAGGAGAGCTTGGAGGAGGAGGAGGAGGAGCTTTCCGGCCGCCGGTGGAGCTTCGTTGGTCCGAATCGAGAGCCGAGTTCAGCGTTGCGGAGGCAAGGCCGCTGCGGTGATTTCCATCCGGCTAGTTCTTCCATGGCGCCGAAGCGATCGTCAAGGGTAACGGTCTTTCTTCCTTGGGCAGGTGAAGCCCTTTGTTTATGCATGTGCATGGGATCCTCCATCAAGAGATGGAAAAGCGTAAGCGATTCCAGCAGTTGAGTCTGCATCTAGAGCCGAAAGTATGTAGTACGGCATAGGCATGCTGTGTGAAGCCCATCCAGACGTATGTCGGGATTGGTGATGTTTATATTGCGAGCCGGAGAAGACTCCGTGTTTTCATCATTTAGCCTGCGGAGATGGTGAGGACGATGTGCTTGGTGTGAAGGATGCTTTGTATAGCTCCTTTGGTTGCATGCTTGTTAAGAGCTGGTTGTTGGAGTGCGGACACCTCTGAGTGGGTGGGCGTGTGAGGTATTCAACAGGGGTTTGGAGGCTTATGCCCATTCCACCAAGTGGCGATGTTAAGATCGGATGAGCGGTCGATTGGTAGCAAAGCAGCAGGGCGAATTCCCTAGGCTTGGTACACTACGTGGGTAGGTCGACTGGTAGTGCTCACGGGTTTTGGTGAGGTGCGTACCTCTGAGTGAGACGGGTGCGTGAGGTCTTCAATAGGGGTTTGGAGGCTTATGCCCGCCTACCAAGTACAAACCATAAATGTGCCCGGAGTGCACGGAGCGCCTGGCATTGAGGCCGGCGTTTGTGATGTTGTGTGTGTGATATATATATATGTTGTGGTTGCTTTACATGCAGGGAAGGAACCACTGCCCCGGGTAAGGGGTAGGGTCGTTATAATTGGTCAGCTGAATACTGACTGTTGCTTTGTTTATCACCCATGGGGTGGACGTCCATATGCAGGTGTTGCGGGCTGATTGGATTGAGCGGGCAGAAGCCCATACTGCTGGTAGGCCCTTGAAGGCCGTGCGAAGTGTTGGATTTCATGTGTGGCCGGCCTGCGTGCCGATGTATGAACTTATATATTTGTAAAGAGAAACCTGTAAGGCCTTAAGGCCGTGTGCGGTGTATTCGTGTGAACATTCCTGGTCGTATATAAATGTGTTATTTATATGGTTGTAGTGGACATTCATTGTTATGAGTTCTGTAACTTAAAATCTTCCGCTAGAATGCTCTGAGTTAGGATGAGTGTATAAAGGTTTTTGATACTCTCAAGTGGCTCTCTCGTCTGTCTTTGAAATATGGCGTGGGGCCCCGGCCGGACCCTCTGTTATATTCCATGTGATGAATGGGGGCGTTACAACTTTGGTATCAGAGGTTAGGGTTGAGTTGGGAGCGCATAATTGAACTCAAGAATGTCCACTAGGAATGTGTCTGTGTCTCTTCGGTTTGTTTGCCATTTTAGCATGGAGAGTAATGCTTTCTTGTTCACCTATAGGTGACAAGGAGTGGAGCTGGGCAGTCTGAGCCCCAGCGTTCGGATGAGAGTGCGGCACCAACTGAGGTGCCTACACCTCCCCTTTCTACAGAAACGGTGCGCTTAGTTGCGAAGGTGATCTTTGCCATGCTTCAAGCACAACCATTCGGGCAAGCGAGGCCTGCTGTGGCGCCAGTACAGGTTGGTGCGAGGCAAGAGCATGTTGAGGTTCCGGTTGCTGTGCAAGCAGCGGACGAGCAACTAAAGCAATTTATGGAGTTTAATCCGCCTACGTTTGTCAGGACGACGTCTCCAACAGAGGCAGAGGATTGGCTCTCCAGAGTGAAACGAATCCTGGCTGCGCTCAGGATTAGTGAGGAGCAGAAAGTCCCGTTAGCCACTTTCCTACTGGAAGGAGAGGCGAGGCTTTGGTGGGATGAGATCGAGTTGCACCAGTTGAGAGGTAGAGACCTGGGCGACATATCGATGGACGAATTCTCCAGATTATTCTGGGCGAAATACTTGCCAATGTCGCAGAGAATTGCAATGGAAAATGAATTTTAGCGTCTGGTGCAGGGTGATAAGACCGTAGACGATTACCTGCATGAGTTTACCAGACTTGGTCGGTATGCGGGGTCGACGTTTGCGGAAGAGGCGTGAAAGACGAATAGGTTCTATGAAGGACTGCGTGATGAGCTGAGGTTGGCTCTCCCGAGTTCAGTGAACCAAGGATTTCAAGCGTTGGTTCATACCGCTAGTGCGCTGGAGAAGGATTTGAAGCGGGTGTGGGAGAAGAAGAATGCGGCAGTGGAAAAGTCCGAATTCAAAGTTCAGCAATCAGAGCAATCAGATTTGAGGAAACGTGATAAGAAGCGGTTCAGGCCTGATGAACAAACTTCGGATGTTGCGTCAGGAGCTACGTTTGAGCAAGGACAGAATGGGCCGCGTACATGTTTCATTTGTGGGAAGCACGGGCATATCGCCCGATTTTGCTGGAGTGGTGGTGAGAAAAAGGCAGGTGCGTCCTATGACAAAAAGGGCAAAGCCGTGGCAGAATCGTCTGCATCGCGGGCGCAACCTCGAATTTACACTCTTGAGTTGCAGGAGCCACAAAGTGCAAACCAAGCATAACAGCAAATCCGCGCTTTGGACTTAATGGAAGTCGCGAAATGGATTCTGCGAGATGCGGAGAAGCCGAAATAAAGTGAAGTTGCACTTTATTATCTTTTGTTATATTGTATGTATGTATCTATGTTTGTGACAAACAGTTGTGGTGGTACGATTCCTGGAGCGAGACAAGCTGCGGCCTCTGAGCTCTAAACCTGGATCGTTTTGGTTTGTATCGCAACAGCGTGGTTGTGTTGATACATGTGTGTTGCGCTAAATTTCAGGGCGAAATTTCTTTAAGGAGGGGAGGGTTGTAACACCCCAAATATCCCCAAGACAAAATGGAGATTTTGTAGGCTGACACGGCCTGGGACACGGGCGTGTCCCAGGGCATGTCTTGCTCGGGTTGCTCGGGATCATTTACTCAACAATGTTCTCGATAATTGTTGAGGGGGGGGGGGGCTGACACGCCCGGCGACACGGGCGTGTCGGGGGGTGTGTCCAGCCAGGTGTCGTGTGTGTTGGCCAGTGACTTGCAGGCAGCAAGGTCGGGCAGCGTGTCGCTTGACATGGCCTGGGACACGGGCGTGTCCCAGGGCGTGTCCGGGGCGTGTCCGACACGTATCCATCCTGGGCATGTCGAGGTGTTGACCTGGCGGTTGGCGGTCGTCAAGCGGCGACACGGCCTGGAACACGGGCGTGTTCCAGGGCGTGTCCAGGCTTGGTCGACGAGCGTGGGGCAGTGGTCGACGTCGACGATAGTCGAGCTTGAGGGACACGGCCAAGGACACGGGCGTGTACCTTGGCCGTGTACTTCTCTGGTCGTTTTGGCAATTGTGTAAGGCCGTGTTATAGGGGTGACACGGGCGTGTCGATTGACTGACACGGGCGTGTCAGGTCCGACACGGGCGTGTCCAAGCCCGTGTTCTGGTATCTTTTGAGTCGGTTGCTAACCGACTGGGGGTAAACGGCCTGTGACACGGGCGTGTCACAGGGCGTGTCAGGCCTGTTGAAATGTTTTTCAGAGCAGATCTCGGCCGTTCGTTTCCTTCTATTTGGATCTTATGGTCCAAAGCCTTTCCAGCTTCTATATGGCCGTGGATTGAGATGAAATCTCATTCTCACTTAGCCATTCTCTTTCTAAAGAGAAGAAAGAGAGGAGAGCTTGGAGGAGGAGGAGGAGGGGCTTTCCGGCCACCGGTGGAGCTTCGTTGGTCCGAATTGAGAGCCGAGTTCAGCATTGCGGAGGCAAGACCGCTGCGGTGATTTCCATCCGGCTAGTTCTTCCATGGCGCCGAAGCGATCGTCAAGGGTAACGGTCTTTCTTCCTTGGGCAGGTGAAGCCCTTTGTTTATGCATGTGCATGGGATCCTCCATCAAGAGATGGAAAAGCGTAAGCGATTCCAGCAGTTGAGTCTGCATCTAGAGCAGGAAGTATGTAGTACGGCATAGGCATGCTGTGTGAAGCCCATCCAGACGTATGTCAGGATTGGTGATGTTTATATTGCGAACCGGAGAAGACTCCGTGTATTCATCGTTTAGCCTGCGGAGATGGTGAGGACGATGTGCTTGGTGTGAAGGATGCTTTGCATAGCTCCTTTGGTTGCATGCTTGTTAAGAGCTGGTTGTTGGAGTGCGGACACCTCTGAGTGGGTGGGCGTGTGAGGTCTTCAACAGGGGTTTGGAGGCTTATGCCCATTCCACCAAGTGGCGATGTTAAGATCAGATGAGCGGTCGATTGGTAGCAAAGCAGCAGGGCGAATTCCCTAGGCTTGTTACACTACATGGGTAGGTCGACTGGTAGTGCTCACGGGTTTTGGTGAGGTGCGTACCTCTGAGTGAGACGGGTGCGTGAGGTCTTCAACAGGGGTTTGGAGGCTTATGCCCGCCTACCAAGTACAAACCATAAATGTGCCCTGAGTGCACGGAGCGTCTGACGTTGAGGCCGGCGTTTATGATGTTGTGTGTGTGATATATATATATATATGTTGTGGTTGCTTTACATGCAGGGAAGGAACCACTGCCCCGGGTAAGGGGTAGGGTCGTTATAATTGGTCAGCTGAATGCTGACCGTTGCTTTGTTTATCACCCATGGGGTGGACGTCCATATGCAGGTGTTGCGGGCTGATTGGATTGAGCGGGCAGAAGCCCATGCTGCTGGTAGGCCCTTGAAGGCCGTGCGAAGTGTTGGATTTCATGTGTGGCCGGCCTGCGTGCCGATGTATGAACTTATATATTTGTAAAGAGAAACCTGTAAGGCCTTAAGGCCGTGTGCGGTGTATTCGTGTGAACATTCCTGGTCGTATATAAATGTGTTATTTATATGGTTGTAGTGGACATTCATTGTTATGAGTTCTGTAACTTAAAATCTTCCGCTAGAATGCTCTGAGTTAGGATGAGTGTATAAAGGTTTTTGATACTCTCAAGTGGCTCTCTCGTCTGTCTGTGAAATATGGCGTGGGGCCCCGGCCGGACCCTCTGTTATATTCCATGTGACGAATGGGGGCGTTACATATTGGGTGTCTCTGGTATCTTCTTCACATACGTCCAGATCTCTCCTTTGTTGTTGGTGTTCTTAGCAGATTCATGGAGAGGCCCACGGAGATGCATCATAAGGCGGTCAAGCAGATCCTCAGGTATATGAAAGGGACTATGGGTTATGGTCTTGTATATACCCGAGGAGGATTTGCTGAGGTGATTACTGGGTACTCAGATAGTGATCTGGCAGGCAACAATGATGACAGGAAGAGTACCGGGGGCATGGCATTCTACATCAATGAATGCTTAGTATCATGGAACTCACAAAAGAAGAAAATGGTTGCCCTATCTTCATGTGAAGCAGAGTTCATGGAGGCAATAGCGGCGACATGCCAAGCGATGTGGCTGAGAAGTTTGTTGGGCGAGCTAACCGGGAATGAGAGTGATGTAGTGAAGCTATTTGTTGACAACAAATCTTCCATCGCACTAATGAAGAATCCCGTATTCCACGGTCGCAACAAGAATATAGACACGAGTTTCATTTCATTTATGAATGTGTCGAGGGAGGGCAGATCATTGTGGAGTTTGTTCGCACAGATGAGCAACGAGCAGATTCATTGACGAAGGCGTTGCCTGTAACGCCCCATTTTTTCAGCGATTATTTCTATTCTCGTTTGGCGTTACGATGACGCGTTTCCGTGGCTTGTGCCATTTGTGGAGTGTGGTTTAGCTCCTTAGAACTGAGTGCCCTATTCTGTAGCCTGTTGGCAAGATCTCCCTAGCAAGCCGAGTCGTTTTGGGTGACCCGGTGTGGCCTCTTGGGGGGATGTTGATGTTTGGCTTTATTTGGGTATAACTCGAGTTCTGTTTGTCGAAAATTAATTTCGACTTCGCCGTTGTGTTCGTAGCATGGGTATTTAGCTATGGTGCGAATTTCGTCGAATTCCGAGGTAGTTCGTTTTCGCGTCGATTTGGTGCTTTATGTAATTTTGTAATTAATTATATTATTATATAATTATATATATATATATATATATAAAGAATGAAAACCCCCGATCCATCATCTTCCCTGTTTGGAAACCGCCGCCTGCACGAGAGAAAGAAAACCGCCGGACTACCCTTGCCTTCGGACGCCGATTCCCGGAGCGTTTGTGGACGGAATTCGATTCCGAGAGTGGATTCAGATTGCTCTCGTCAAGACCTTCATTCCTGCGGTAAGAAATTCGATTTTCGTGGAGTTTTGGGAGGATTGGAATTTTCGGTTTTGGAAGTTTTCCGCCATTAATGGCCGAGTGTTTGTTTTAGGTGTTGTGGCCGTTTTGATCCGTGCGAAGAGGAGGAAAGCAGTCCAAAGCTTTGCTGTGAATTGAGGCAAGTGGTATTCTTGCCCTTGCCAAGTTTTCTTTTCGAATTTCTTGCTGAAATTGAAATCCCGGTTAGCCCAAGTTAGAGGCCTTGTTGTTCTCATTTTCTTGCTAACTATAGGGCTTAGTTCTTCCTACTGAAACCCCCCCTATTTTGTGATGATTGGAATCCAAATTGTCGGCGTGGAGCCGTTGTTTTCCTTTATTTTGATTGTTGCTCTGGTTTGGGTGTAGCCGAGAGGGAGAGTTAGGAGGGGGGTGTGGTTGCCGATTTTTCGTTAAGGTATTACTCGAATGATTAGGCATAGTTCGTATGGTAGTGGTGCGCGACGTGGATAGTTGTCTGCTGCTACTGCAGTGACGTGAGTCGTGTGCGCGTTCCGGTGTCGTTCGGGAAATTCCAAACGGTACAGGTTGACCGCGCACGGTCATCAACCGTTAGGGCGCACGACCACTGGTCGTGTGCCTCTGCTCATGCGCGGCTGTCTTTCAGTTTCCAAAGTTCTGTCTCGGAAAATCGCACGAGTGCTGGCAACAGTGCGCACGACCAGTGGTCGTGCAACACTGATCGTGCGCAGTTGCTGGGTTTTCTGTCAGGTTTTCCAGGTTCGCTTCGCACGATCATCAGCCGATGAGTGCGCACGACCACTGATCGTGCGCTTTGTATGTTTTCTTTTGCTAGGCGAATTTAGCGGGTTTCGAGTGCGGGAGTTTAGATACTCAAGTGGCAGGCAACTACTCGAGTTCTGGATCTTCTGCCTTGGTCGTTCGACTGTCGTCGAGCTCCGTATTCTTTAGTGGGCTTGTGGGTAATGGTATTATTTTGGCGGCGAGTGAGGCTAGCTCACTCAACACCAAAGTTTAGGTAGGCACTGAGTGGGTTTCACTCAACGCCTAGTCGTGTTGGTTTATTTCAACACTCTTCCCTTACCTTGTATTTCGTTTCCAAGTGGATTTCCAGTTGTATTTCTGGGTTTTCCTTGTCGGCCGTTTTCTTTATTTTCCTAAAGGCCGAATCGTGGGTCGTGGTTAGTAGTGGTGGTTATAGCTCTTTATGGGGGTGGAGTTGTGTGATATAGCCAAGGCCACCCATGTTTTTCTTGCTCCAGGTACGGGCTGGGCATGTCGGGTGGAAGGTCCCTTGTGTTTTCACGTGTGGACCCTCGAGCTTTTGACTTGGACATGGTGGATTGGGGGACTGCGTTTGCCTTCGATCCGGTTCCTCGTTGTTGTTTTTGCTACTATCACTTCCCACAGTTTAGGGTGTTAGAAGTTTCTTCTTTGGTAGTTTGCAGCATTCTGGCTCTTGGCAGCCTAGTAGGCCCTGCAGGATGTGGTTCCTGGGCTGGTTCGTTGCTGTTGCTCTGCACGTTGTGCATTTCTTGTTGTCCTGTTTTGGGCAGTTGTGACTCTTTCTACTGCATGTTTTTCTGTTACTTTGTCCTTTGGTTGACTCTTTCATGCAATTTTTCTTTGTTTAGCTTGCTGAGGTATTCTGTTTTCTTTTGGAATACCCCAGGTTCTGAGCTGTAGCCAGTCTGGTGGCTAGTTGGAGGTGGTGTTGTTGGTGGACTCCCGGTCTTTGGAGTTCTGTTTACCTTGTTAGTGAGGTTGTTTTCAGTACTTTCTTACAGACATATATTTGTGCTAGTGGATTCGTGTCAGGTTGTTGGCGCCCACTGGTAGTTTTTACCTTGTACTAGATATATATACTATTGCTGCTACCATTTTCTGGAGATAGTCTACTTGCTCTGAGAAGGTTTTATGCTAGGTTGCTAGTTATTTTTAAACTATAATTGTTATTATAAATAAAGCTCATGATCAACATGTTTTATAAGCGAAATCACTATTTTTTCCAAATCACGTATAAAGACTGTTTTCTTATATATTATATAAATTAAATGTAGGGTCTTGCATAGCATGAGTGGTTCTCTTGGAACCCTTATGCGCTCCTTAGGAGGTTAAACCTAAATAAAGTATTTTTCCGCAGCGTATAAATATAGTTTTCTTTTGTGGACTAGATGATCCACTGAGCCGAGGGATACGGACTCTAATTATAATTGATTTTCTATTCATTAAGCATATGATTTTTCTTGCATAAAGATTGTAGTCGGTTTTGCTGAGCGTCAACAGTTATCCCCTGCTTGACGTGGCATCATGACGCGTGTTTTCTCTTACTCTGATAATTCTTAATTCGGAGAAAATGCGGGTTGTGACATTGCCGGCAGTAAAACTAACAACAATGCGGCACCTGTTAGGCGTTCACAACCTTGGGCCACAACCGTATTAAGGGGGAGTATGTTGGAATTAATCCTTGGTGGCCTCAGTTAATGCCCAACCGTTTCCTTGATGACATCAATAATATTTCAGCCATTTTATACAATTAGTGACAATACTAATTACAACAATATAACAACCCATTAATTTCAGCCGTTTCAAAATGTTTGTAAATCAAAATTAATTTGTTAGCTAGTAATTACTGTTTTTTTGTAACTTATAAAGCTGTAATTCTCTACTATAAATATTCAATAGTGAATAGAGGGGAAGACATCTCCACAGAGTTTTCTTTTCATTTAGTTCAGTCCTTTTGTTAGCACTTCCATCGTATTGCTTTAGCACCAACTTGTTTTTTTTCACAACAAAGATCACTAGCAGGATTTCTTCTCGTCGGGGGATTCACGATATCTGAAATAGAGAAAAGCGTTGATAGAAACGTAGGTTGGCCATTGCGGTTGGAAATAGGACTAAAATCCACTTTTTTTAGAAAAGGAGTTTAAGGTATAAGCGCACGCAAACACTCCAAAATAGCAAAACTCGATTTTGTCGTAAAAAAAGGAGCCAAAAAGTCTAAACAAGCCCAAAGTTGGCCCCTCTTAGACAAGTACCCCTGATAGAGATCCTTCAGCCCCGTGGCTCAAAGGCTGATCGCTACCATGGATGACTCATCTACCCCACAGATCTTCGATGTCCATTAATGGTCGAAGCCATTCTCTAGTGGCGAGCCTCCTCCCATCGTTTCCCTTCTACTCAAACATGCAAGATTCGAATTCAATGAAGAATTTATATTTTTTGTATTATCAGTGGTACAAGTGATCTTATTGATACAAGTGTTTTGCACATAATTTTTCGAACAAAATTTAGGTAGGCATAACCTACGCTCCTCTACATTGGGAAATAAATTGGATTTTTCTCACTATTGGAATTTTTCTATCCTCGGTCTCGGCGAACTCGATTAGGGCTATTTTCTCTGACGAAACATCGTCGCCTCTCCTAACTTCCCCACCCCTCAATGCCGACGAACATCACTGCCTACCCTTAAGGCGTCTATGTTGATTATGCTTGGAATGTGGGTGTTTCTCGGATGGAACATTGTCGCCTCTTCAGACTTCCCAATTCCCTCAACACTAATGATCATCGCAGCCACCTAAGTTCTCCATCTTCTACACGACATTTGCAACATTAAGAATGACCACATTGATGCCCTACAGAAGAAAAAGATGTTCAAGGAATAACAATGTACTAATCACTGTAAGTTTGATTTTATTTGCCAACTTCCAAGTCGATCCAAATGCAGCTCCACCTCCTCAACTTGACCCAACTGTCCAGCAGCCTACTGCCCAGATGCCTACATTCTCTCCCAGACCTAAAGATTATGAAGCCCCTCCTACAAATTACTCCCAAGTTTGGTCTGAACAAGAGATGCCTTGAAATCCACCTCAAGAAATTCAAGTTCTTAAGAAAAGGAAATATGGTGATGGTGCCTCTACAAGCAGATCCATTCCAAATCCAGAAGATGAAAGAAGAAGAGCACAAGAATTTTCTGAAGTGTGGAGCCCAACCTCCAAGTCACAAATTCTTGAGACTCTAAAACTGGTTGTTGATTTTAATGAAGATAGAAATGATCATTATAGTTCCCAGGAATGGGAGTTGTATGAGAAATCCTTGACCAAGAGGAGAATCTATGACAGAGAATATGGTAGAAATAATCCTTAGGCTCCTCCAAAACCTGCTAAGTATTACCCCAAGCCTTACAACTATCAAAAGAGGCAGCAAGAAAAGAAAGAAAAGCAACAACAACATCAATTCAAATGAGTAGAGTTTAGCCTTAGTATAGAATGTTGTGGACATTGATTCCTATATGGACAATTTCTATATATATATTTATATATTTTTGAATTTTGCTGATATATTATTTCTTAATCATCATTGCTATCATTACTATGTTCACTAGTTAATTATTTGATTATTTGATGTAATTCACCTTCGTGTAGAGGGTTCTGACTTCTACAAATAGGGGGAGATTATTTGGTATTGTATCCACAATAACCCAAATTTGTGTGAAGTCACCCTTGAACTAGGATGAATTAAGTTTGTATTTGATGTTATTCTGTGGTTAAGTGCTTGCAGGTCATAATTGCTAAGTGTAAACCATTGTCAGGTTACAGTGAGTAACCAAAGACAGGACCATACGATGTAATCCCTCATTGTGTGATCCATAGTGTTGACTCATGTGCCTCTCTATTGACATGCACTTCTTTTTCAAGTACTAAGGAAATGGAAGAAATCAAGGGTAGCTGTTTTCAATAAAGAAGAATAGCAAATTATTCAGAAAATCTTTCTAAGTTTATTTCTCGGGAAATGAAAATGTTTGTCTCGAGAAGCCTAAGTCTAGTTCTCGAGATACTATAAGAATTCTAGGGAAATTGTCTGAAAGTTTTCTAAGTCTATTTCTCGAGAAATGTCATGAAGATTTCTCGAAAGCCAAGTTAGTTCTTGAATAACGCAATGAAGTTCTTGAAAAGTTGAATTTATTTCTCGAGAAGCTGAAACTTCTTTCTCGAGAAATCCACTCCTTCTCGAGAAATCATTTCTCAAGTTTTAGAAGTTCTGTTAAGTAAATTTCCCGAAAGGCTTTGATGTTTTCTCGAGAAACTATTTTCTTCTCGAGAAACCTGGCTCCTGCTCTAGAATTCCGCCAAGTCTCTTTCTCGTAAAATAAGGTTCTTCTCGAGAAATCGGTATTCCCTCTCACAGAATTTTCTTCAAGTTCTTTTCTCGAGAAGACAAGTTCTTTTCTCGAGAAGACAAGTTCTTTTCTCGGGAAGTCTTCTTCTTCTCGAGAAATGCTATTGTAGATTCTGAAGATTAAACAGTCTGACGGAATTTCAAATTCAGTTCTATGTTTAGAAAGTTTAATCCACATGGATCATCTCTTAATTACGTTTGACCGTTGGGCGATGTGCTATATAAAGTCACTTCAAGAATTTCACAAACCCTAATCTTATCACTGTTAATCTTATTCGAAATAATAATTGCCGCACATTTCCAGATCGGGAAAAATCCGCACTCCGACATCTTCGTCCTTCATGGAAGCTTATTCCTCGATCCAGTGATTCAAAATCAGAAGAAAGATTCGACAAGATCCCAAGTTTTAGATTCTCACTCTCTCATTTGATCGTGTCGGATCCAAGAAATTTCAAATCGTGTTTATCTCAAGAGTTCTTCCTCAACTTCTTCACCAAGCTTTCAGTTTTTCAAGGAGGAAATCTGAAGATTTTAGATCTGAAGTGAAGTTGTTTTTCATTATTGTTGTAAAAACTTATTTCAACTTTTGTATGAGCTTTGTCTCCGAGCTTGTAGGAAGAGTTTTCTTCCGAGTGTAGATCCCATTTTGGGGGGGTCGAGTTTGTAGGAGTGTGTTTGCTCCGAGTTGTAGGAGCGTTGCTTCGAGGTGTAGGGTTGTTTAATCCGAGATATAGTGAAGTAGCCAAGTCTATTCGTGGTGCTAGATTGGTGAGGTGTAGAGTGGACGTATCCAAGATTGGGGAACCACTATAATTCCTTGTGTCATCTGGATTGTGCTTGATCATTCTGTGTTAATCCCTCTAAATATTTTATTCCACAAAAGACGCAGATCTCACCTATTCACCCCCCTCTAGGTGAATTAGGTATACAACTAGATACTTTCACATGTGTGTATTTACTATTATTGCACTTATTATGACTATTGTATTACTACTTAGTTTTTTGGATATGTTGTTTTATTTTGTTCTTCAGGATCTTTAGCTTGCAGAACATGTATTGTTTTTCCTTATTTGATTTACAAATACGGTCGTATGCCTGCCATATGTCTACAATATATAGTTTACATTACTTCTGTATGCAATAATATACTGTATTGTCCCATATATAGCTTGGAGAGTACCTAAGTTTCTTATTATTTTCATCAGTCTTACCTCATTAAGTACCGTTTTTTTATTTAAAAACTCTAAAAAAATTTTGGATTTTTGCTAGATAATTGTCATTTAAGAATTTTCTATGAGAAGCCATCATTTTTGGATACCTTCTAAGAATTCAAGTCCATCTTGGCAGGGGCCGTTGAAGTTGGTAGTGAATTTGAATCTTTATCGCAAGCAAAACAATCTTTGTAGTTGTACTCCTTAGGTGATTGGGATATGTCATATGACTTCGTCTCTTTACCAATTATAATGTGTATCCTCTCCATGGAATAAAACATAGTTCAATTAGCAATGATTTACACATGTAATAAAAATGGTATTTAACTTTTGATAACATTACTTGTTATTTTTACTGTAAACCTCCAAAGAATTCTTCAAATGTTTAGTTGAGCGTCCTTTTGGCCACATCTTATTGGAGCCTATGGTTCGCATCTCTTTAGTTTGACAATATCAAATCCCGTGTTGTATTTGATCATACGAGGTTTGGGCATAGTGTGCAGGTTTACATGTACAAAAGAATGAGAAAATAAAGTTTTGGAACCTACCGTCGAGCGCTAGAGCTACCGCCCGCGCTAGCTTCGAAATTAATTTAAGACAAGTGCTTTGTGGATTACCGCGTGACGCTATCCTTATTGCGGAGCACTAGATATCTTAAAGAGCATCAAGTCATCACGCTATTGCCAGGCGATAGCTTTGTACCGTGCCGAAATAGCACGAAAAAGCAGAAAAATATTTTATTCAGATATTTTTTCTAAATCTGATGGACAGCTGTTACATCCACGCGCATCAACCTACCACCACGCACTAGCTCTACGGTCGGTGATAGCTTATTTTTTCAAAGACGTATAAAAGCGCACATCTCGTTTCCTGGAGTAATAACCAGAGAGACATATTCTAATTCTAGGGTTCGTGTGCTGTCTCAGAGCAACATTCTACCGTCTCCGTCAAAGGAAGAGAAAGATGCCTCCCTACCATTTGTGTACAAAGATCTCTGGTGGGCATAGGACTACAACAACCAAGAGGAGTTTATTGGGTGCAATAGAACAAAGATCTTTAGCACATGTCACACACCACTCAACAGAGGAATCTTCTTGAGGGAGAATCACTTTAAATCTTCTTCACTCTTTTATTGTATTTTTCGCTTTTCTAATTGTTTGTAGGTGAGGAAAATCGACTGGTGAAGGTCGTCTAAATCTAGGAAGGGTTCCGTGAGAAATCATCCTAGGGAAGGGATGTCTAGATCGTGGGATCTAGTGGGGCTCTAAGTCACTTCTGAGAAGGAAGGTGAAGAGCCGGCTCGAAGACCTTTTTGGTAAGGGAAAGGGAGAGAGCCAATCGGTCTATATCGTGGGCCGGTATATAAAATGAAAAGGAGTTTGTATTTCACTACCTCAGATCTTCAGCATCATGGTGATCTTGTTGTTCTTAATTGTAAACCACTTTCGTTACTTTTGAATAAAATTATTGTTCGTTCTTTATTCTTGTTGTTATTTTGTGATTGTATGCTAGTCGATCTCTAAAGGGTGTGCGAGCCTCTGAAATGGGAAGTTTTACAGAGAAAATGAGTTTTGTGACCTACCACCACTCACTAGCAAGCTAGCGCTTCGCAGCAGCATCCGGAACTAGTTTTCCTTGGTGAAAATCATCTTTAATTCTTAAATTAATTTAAAGACCTTATTCACCCCCTCTAAGGTTGGCCACCGGATCCGACAAGTGGTATCAGAGACATTACTTCAAAAGGGGTTAAAATCCTGAAGTAAGATGAGCAATGTTAATCATGCTTTCCTTGAGGGTCAAGGTATAAGTAGACCCCCACTATTTATGGGGAGTTATTACAGCCACTGGAGAACCCATATAAAGATATTCTTAATGTCACAAAACATAGACGTATGGGCCATAATAGAAACAAAATATACCACACCCAGAATCACCTTAGGCGATAAAGTTTTAATCAAACCGCAAGATAAATAGGATGACGTTGATAAACTAAAATGTACTAACAATGCAAAAAACCATGAACTCTTTAATATGTGCATTGGATAAAATTGAATTAAATAGAATTTATAATTGTGAAACTGCTTATGATATTTGACGTTTACTTGAACTGACTCATGAGGTACCTCGCTAGTGAAGGAGTCGAACCTGTTCTGACTGGAATATGAATACGAATAGTTCTGGATGGAGATCGATGAGGAGGTGGATAACATATACACTCACTTCACGAAGATTATAAACACCATTAGATCTCTCGAGAAGACATGCTCAAATGGAGACATGGTGAGGAAGATCCTGCAATCTTTGCCTCCACGATTCAACCCGAAGGTGACGGCAATTGGTGAATCACACGATATCAACACTATGGAGATAGAGGGTCTCATTGGAAACCTGAATACCCATGAGATCTAACTAAAGATATAAGCTGAGGAGTATCTAAGGGAAATGAAAAATAAGGGGTTGGTACTGAAAGAAGCAAAAGAGAGGAAGGTTGTTGAAGAGTCTGAGGACAAAGATGGAGAAAGCCTCTATGTTCAAGAATTTAGAAGATTCATGAAGAATCCCAAGAGGCAAGGAAAGTTCAAGAAGTTTCTAAAGAGAAGTGCTCAAGAGAAGAAGAGGTGGAACAAACTATCAAAGGATATGGAGAGTGATGAAGAGAAGTCTCTACTAGAGTGATACCACTGCCATACACCTGGGCACATCAAGAGGGAGTGTCTAAGGCTCCAAAAGGAGGAAAAGAAGAAACACAGCCAGGACAAGGGAAAGAAGAAAGTGATAATGATGTTAATATGGGAGAAAGATGGATCTGACGAGTCAAGCTCTTCTAGATCAAGTAGTGAAGACGAGGCAAATTTGTGCCTAATGGGGAAGAATCAGGATGAGTTCGACAATGAATCCACTGTCTAGAGAGACACTGAGGTAACCCCACCTTCTTATAATGAACTCGTTGAAATCTATGAACATCTTTGTGATAAGCTAGATGACATAATTCTTGAGAAAAAGTCCTTTAAAATTGAAAACAAGAAAATAAAAAAGGACTTAGAAAATTTAAAGAATGAATAATTAAATGCAGCAAAGAGAAGATCGAGTGCCAAGAGTGCTCGCACTCGACACGAAGAGCTAAAAGAAAGTCTCTCCAAGACATCCTTGAAAATGAACAATCTAATTAATGAAAAAAATGTTTGGGAGAAAAAACTTCAAATATCTCTTGCAAAAATAGAAGAAGGTAAAAAGCAGTTCGTAAATCGATGCGTAATCCTAGTCACTGAAACCACCTCCCTAATGGCAAGGATCCATAATCTAATCTATGTTGTCCAGAAATTTGGAATTGGGCAAAAATCTCTGAATATGCTGCTGAGAGCACAGTGTCATGGATTTAGAAATTTTTGACTGGGATACGTAAGTCCAACACATTGATCTTGTTCGACAAGACTCTACGGGTTTCCGTGACTAGCTGTACTGTGCGAAAACCCGAGACCTAAAAGGCCGACAGAAGCTATTCCGCCTACGTCGATCTCGTCGCCGTAATGTTGGTACCCTAGTTTGATTTGAGTTTAGTCTTGTCTTTTTAGTCCCTTGACCCAAGAAATATCTATGGTCAATGGTTAGTGGTCTAGCTGTAGAGTCCCCGCTTTTCCAGATGAAGAATTTGGTTAAGTAGTTTTTCGTTCGACTATAGTCGAACGTCGCTCGACTATCGTCTATCGGCTGATCGACTATCGTCTATCAGTTGGTCGACGCTCTGTTTGCATTGATAGCTCGACTATCTGTTGATAGGTCGACTATCTGCTTGGTTTGGTAGTTCGACTATCTGTCCTGATAGTTCAACTATCTGATAGCTCAACTATCTTTTGATAGGTCGACTATCTGTTCCGCTTTGATAGGTCGACTATCTGTTGATAGGTCGACTATCTGTCGTCTTTGATAGTTCGACTATCTGTCCTGATAGTTCAACTATCTGATAGCTCGACTATCTGTTGATAGGTCGACTATCTGTTTGTGTTTGATAGTTCGACTATCTGTCCGGATAGATCGACTATCTGATAGATCGACTATCTGTTCTGATAGGTCGACTATCTGCCTAGGTAGTTCGACTATCTTCTTTGATAGTTCGACTATCTGGATCGTTCGACTATCTGCCCGATAGTTCGACGATCTCCGTGCGTCGGTCGACGAACTCCGAGGGTCGTTCGATGTTTTCTGTTTGCCTTTTTATTTTGTATTTATTTATTCTATTTAATAAATTAATACATTATCTGGCATTTTATTTCAGTTGTTTTATGATAATATTTCCAGGCAATATATGCTCCATCCCTTTTGCCTGAGTAAAATCTTTTCAGATAAAGTTATTTGTCTTATTAGTTGTCATTGTATTTTACTTTATCTGCTGTCAGTCCTTTATAGCCGTTAGACTGAAAAGTCTTCCTCTTGCTATAAAGTGTTTGTTTTTGATGTGATTTTATTTAGTACCTTTATTATCAGATTGCTTCCTGCAGCTTCTTTGAAAAAGGTTTATCCCTTTTATAGAATATTTTGCTGCAGAGTTTGTTTGTCTTTGTGATATTTGCAGCCCAGGTTTCAAGTTTCAGAAGAAGACAAACAGTTCAAATTGAAAAGAGCCGTTGCTTGTTGCTGCTATAAAAGGAATCCTTTGGAGAAGGATTTCAGCTAGCTAACCAGTGATTCTAAGAGTTATTCAATTAGCATTCAAGTTTTCATCAAGTCCAAGTTCATTGCTCTCAGCAATCCTCATTCAACTGAGAATTGTTAGCTCTTCTGCTCTTCTTCAACCTGAGATCTCCTGTTCCAGGAAATTCTAACTCAGAGATCTTTTGAAGAAGAAGAAGAAGAAGATAGCTGCTAGAAGATTTTCTTTTATTATTTTATATCTTCTTGTAGTTCTTCCTTCAGTTCTTACTGAAGAGTTTCTGCACTGAAGCAAGACTTCACCTGGACGTTCTTTGAGCTAGGGGGAGCCTTGATTCTTTTTAGAGCTGTCTAGCTCAGTGCAAGTTATTGTGCTTCTCTAATCTATTGTAAAATAGAGAAGACACCTTAACCCCTTTCCCCCTCCTGTACAGGGTTATTACTCCCTTCAAAAGTATCCCTTGGTGGCAGGGCACCTGATCAAAAACCTGTGTTCGGTTTTTAGACACCTGATCAAAAGTCTAAAGGGTCTCTTGATCTACCTGAAGCAGATCTTGTTGGTGGCAGGGCACCTGATCAAAAACCTGTAGTGGATTCCTATAGTGTGGGTAGAAGAGTGGACGTACCCAAGTTGTTTGGGGAACCACTATAAATTCCTTGTGTCGTCTGGATTGCCTTGTTTAAATTCTTGCATTGTGGCTGTGATTAGATATAACTAGGTTTGCTAGTTGCTGATTAGGCTATCCAAGCTTTAACTGTAATTACAGTTAGCTTGAGTCTGTGTACATCACTTGTGTTAGGCTTTAGGGTTATCTCCATATCTATAATCTTTTCATTCCGCATTTCACTCCAAGGGAGTTGAGTAGAAAGTCAACTTTGCTAAGTCAAATTTTGATAACTCTATTCACCCCCCTCTAGAGTAGTATCTATCCCTTCACTTTCAATTGGTATCAGAGGGAGGTTGACTGACTGAATAGGCTAACACCTAAGTCACAAGATCCTGATAGATACCAAAGTTTATAGATATTCACTTTCACTTTCATGGCCCAGTCCAAGGATTATTCTAGCACCAGACCTCCAGCATGCAACTTAGCTAGTTTCCTGTTAGAGCACAACTTTACTAAAGCTCTATATGGACTAAAGCAAGCCCCCAGAGCCTGGTATGAGACTTTAGCTAGTTTTCTGTTAGAGCACAACTTTACTAGGGGAGTAGTTGATAGAACCCTTTTCGTCAAGCACCACAAGGACACAATCCTGTTAGTTCAGGTGTATGTAGTTGACATTATTTTTGGCTCCACTGATCCCAAACTTTGCAAAAGGTTTTCTGACCTGATGCACTCTAAGTTTGAGATGAGTAGTATGGGTGTGCTGTCTTACTTTCTTGGTCTCCAAGTTAAGCAAGATGCTGATGGTATCTTCATCTCCCAATCCAAATATGCCAAGGAATTGGTAAAGAAATTTGGGATGGCTGATGCTTCAGCAATGCCTACACCTATGGCTACTAATGTAGTTATTGATTCTGATGATCACGGCAAGCCAGTTGATCAAAAGAATTATAGGGCCATTGTTGGTTCCCTATTATATTTAACTACAAGTAGGCCAGATATAATGTTTGCTACATGCCTTTGTGCTAGATTTCAGGTCAACCCCAAGGAATCTCATCTGATTCTTCTCAAGAGAATCCTGAGATACCTGAAGGGATGTCCAAATCTAGGACTTTGGTACCCAGCTGAGTCAGAATTTGAATTAATTGGATATTCTGATTCTGATTATGCTGGTTGCAGAGTTGACAGGAAGAGCACCTCAGGAACTTGTCAGTTCCTGGGAGAGAGATTGGTCTCTTGGTTCTGTAAGAAGCAGGCTTCTGTCTCAACTTCAACTGCAGAAGCTGAATATATAGCAGCTGCCAGTTGTTGTTCACAGATCCTGTGGATTCAAAACCAGCTTGTGGATTATGGTTACTCACACAAGAACACCAAAATCATGTGTGATAGTACCAGTGCTATCTCAATTGCACAAAATCCAGTGCACCACTCTAGAACGAAGCACATTGAGATTTGGCACCATTTCCTGAGAGATTGTGTGGAAAAGAACAAGATTAGTCTTGAGTTCATATCCACTGAGTTTCAGAGAGGTGATATATTCACCAAGCCCTTAGATGAATAGAAACATCTTTTCTTTTTAGTTCAACTAGGCATGATCATTGGAAGAGACTAAGTGTGACTTCTGCCTTGTTGAAACTTATTTGAAGATAGTCGAACGACGTTCGAAGATAGTCGATCGGGTCAAGCCCATCGTCGACCTATGGTTGATGAAAGCTTGTCCGTTTGAAGATCGTCGACTGGCGTTCGACCATAGTCGAACAAGTCGAGCTCATCGTCGATCTCTGGATGACGACAGCTTGTTGCTTGAGAAGCCAGAAATAGTCGAACGATTGCTCGACTACTCTGCTTCTGGACCGATCGTCGAACGATCGTTCGACCATCGTCTCCAGTATCTTTTAAATAGATCGACTATCTTCGGTCTAATATAAAGCCGATAGTGGACCTAGGTTAAAAGATCTTCGCTTTTATCGTCGACGGAGAGCATCCTTTCGTATTCCGTCTTCCCGCTTGCTCCTCCTCTTGCGATTTTATGCCGATTCGTCTTCTCCATTCCTCTCGCGCCTTCTCCAGCTTTTCAATGGCGATTTCTCCAGCGCTCCTCGCAGTCGTGAAGTCGACGCCGGATTCAGTGTGGATTTTGACGCATTCAGTTGCTGCGAACCCAGTATCGTGGAAATTCTCCAGCTCTGCAAAGATCAAGGTCTAGAAAGGCTCATGTCAACAAAGATCAAGTTAAATATATCAGAGATAAAGGAATGGGCATTTACTTCATCTTCCACTGAAGATTCAATGACAGGAACAATTGGCGGAGTAGAGGTAATCTTGACTCCCGCCATTTTGACTGATGTTTTTGGATTGATCAATGGCGAAGAAGAATTTGAGCAAGATGCTCCAGAATTTGGAAGGATGTTGTTAGAGCTGGGACATGCAGAAGGCATTCCCTCCAAGCTCCTCAAGGTAAATTTTCCTTTTAAGATAAAATTTCTTGCTGAGTTAGTTGGAAAAGTGCTGCTAGGCAAGCACTCCACCCATGATAACATTACAAGACAACAATTTGCACTCATGTGCGCAATTGTCAACAAGAAAAGGATCAATTGGGCAGGTGTTTTGTTTGATTTGATAAGGAAGAAGAACAGTAAGAAAGAGGTTACCCTAGGCAGGGTTATTAGGATTTTTCTGAAGGAAAGATATCCCCAGCTGCTGATTTCAACTGCTATAACCATTAATGCCAGTAAGAAGATGGATCCCAACTTGTTCTCAAAGTGGAAGAGGACATTTGTGAAGCCCGCTCCTGCAGGGGCTGCTCCAGCTGCATCTGAGAGCACAAGGATTGACTCTGTCGCTCCCCACCCTCAAGAAGTTGGCTCAGCTCCTCTATCTCTTCCTTCATCTTCTTCTGCTCTGCTGTCTACTTCAGTTAAAGTTCCATCAACTTCAGTTGAAGTACGACATTCTGCCTCTCCTGTTCATGATCTAACAACTGTTGAAATTCCATCTTCTCCTCCAGCATCTCCTATCCCTCATCATCTTGCTAGGATATCTAATCCTAGTTTTGATTTATTAGCTTCTATACCTTCTACCCCTATTCGTTCTCCAGCTTCCACCCATCTATCTCCAGTTAACTCTCCACATCATTCTCCCTCTCCATCTCCAGTTCGCTTTCCAGTTCATCAGGAATACATTCCTCCTGCTGATCTTCCATCCACTGCAGTTCCCCCACCATCTTTTGAGATAACTCCAGAATTCATTTCCAGCATTGTGGAGTTAATTACCCCTTCAATCAAAATCATGATTGAAGAGGCAATTGCTCCACTTGCTTCCTCCATTGCTTCTTTATCTGATGCCATCAAAATTCTTTCTAAATCTGTTGAGCCCTCTTCATCCAGGGGCCTGGTTTTAGTTCCCACTGAAATCAGGCAGGGGGAGATCTTCAATGAAGATGTCTCTGAGCAGCCGTTGGCCTCCCCTCCAGCAGCTCAACTTGCAGTATTAGAAAAAGCAGCAGAAGTTTCAGCTCCTCCTCCATCTGAAAAAGAAAAAGAAATATCTGATGTAATAATGATGACTGAATTTGTTGTAAAAGTTTTCCTGGAAGAATCCTCAACTCCCCTGGTTGCCCTATACCTAGAAGGAATAATCACATCCTTTCTAGACGATTTATGGGAGTTAGGTCACCCTGAAGAAAATCCTGAAGGTATGTTTCTTTCCCAATTTGTAGATTACTTAATTGATATGTTAGTATGAAAATATCTGGAAGGGATAACTAGATGTCATTTAGCAAGATTTTATTCCTAATCCTTCAGATATAATGGAAGAAGTAGTGGCAGTTGTCCAAGAGCCAGAACCCGAACCTGCTCCAGAAGCTCTAGATGCTGTAGAGCCTGAATCTGTATCAGCTCCTGTTGTCCAAGTGGTTGTAGAGCAAGCAGTGCTATCTGAGGCTGTAGAGCCTGTTCTAGTATCTGAGGCTGTAGAGCCTGTTCTAGTTTCTGAGGCTGCTGAACCTGCTCACCAAGCAGTGCTATCTGAACTGGTCCCCTCGACAGTTCCTGAGTTTCAACAAAAGGATTTTGAAACTAAAACTGAAAAGTCTACTTTATGGGATGATTCCCCAGGGTTGGATTTAGATATCCTTCTGGCACAGGATGCCATAGAAGAAGAAAAAGAGAAAGCTGACCTAAAAGAAAAGGAAAAGGCTGTATCAGAAGCCTATGATCTATATGATCATCCTCCCTCATCTCATTCTGAGGATGAAGATGATTCAGATCTTTCTGAGAATTCTAAGAGAAAGAAAGCTGCAAAGAAGAAAAGGAAAGCTGTAGCTCCTTCTCCTCCAAATCCAGATCATGATATTCCCTATTACATTCTGAAAGGAATTGATCCAAAGTCGAAAGAGTTCCAGCACTGGATGTGGTTCTCTAAGAACCAGCAAAAGGAGAGAAAGAAATCTAAGAGATATAATAGTCCTGCTCCCAGATGGACACCCAGAGGTCCTCCTCCTCCGCCTCCCAGTGCAGGAGCCTCTGGCAATTTATCTGCTAATCCATCTGCTCCATCTGCAAAATCCGCTCCTTCTCAGCCCCATTCAAGGAAAAGTTCTCAAAGCCACCAAGGCAAATCATATACTGGTACTCAAAGGCATGATACTGAGGTTAAAGAGCAAGTAAAGGAGGTTGTATATCAAAAGCCAACATTTTTACCTCCTCCTTCTCCCAAGAAAAAGGTTTCTCCTGCTATACCAGTTCATGTTGCTAAGGATATTTCAAAAGGTAAAAGAACTGTTTTCTCTGAAAAATCCAGTAAAAAGTTTGCTGAGTTTGCTCCTCCATCATCTTTAGTTATTCAAGAAGTTAAAGATACAGCTGAAAGTTTATTAGATTTATCTGTTAAGTTTAAAGCTGTGAAGCCTATTGATACATCATCTGAAAATGTGTATGAAAGCCAAGAGTTAGATCCTGATTTCAGGATGGCTCGATTTCTAGAAATTGTTGGATCAGCCCAGATAAAGAAAGCTAAGGCTGAAGGAAAGGACTCTGCAGGACTTTCTACAATGTCAAAGTTCAGAATAAAGGAACTCGATAAAATCCAGGTTAGCCCTGAAGTTTTTGACCCTTCTAAATATATGGAAAAGCACCCAGAAGCAGTTGTTCCAAGGGCTGCAGAACTGAAGATTATTGGCGTGCAAGATTTGAAGATGTCTAAGAAAGAAGCCATTGATCCCTTGCGGAAAGTTTCTTTTGTTCCTAGCTCTTCTGATCCCCAGCCTGATTCTGTAGATTCTTAATTTTGATTGACTGTTGTTATTTATCTGACTGACTGTTAATTGCTATTTAGTTGCTTAACTATTTCCTATATTGTTTTTATTATAGCTAGTTCTGTGTTTTAGTTTTTGAGAAGACTTAACTCAAATAGGGGGAGATTGTTGGTACCCTAGTTTGATTTGAGTTTAGTCTTGTCTTTTTAGTCCCTTGACCCAAGAAATATCTATGGTCAATGGTTAGTGGTCTAGCTGTAGAGTCCCCGCTTTTCCAGATGAAGAATTTGGTTAAGTAGTTTTTCGTTCGACTATAGTCGAACGTCGCTCGACTATCGTCTATCAGTTGGTCGACGCTCTGTCTGCGTTGATAGCTCGACTATCTGTTGATAGGTCGACTATCTGCTTGGTTTGGTAGTTCGACTATCTGTCCTGATAGTTCAACTATCTGATAGCTCGACTATCTTTTGATAGGTCGACTATCTGTTCCTCTTTGATAGGTCGACTATCTGTCGTCTTTGATAGTTCGACTATCTGTCCTGATAGTTCAACTATCTGATAGCTCGACTATCTGTTGATAGGTCGACTATCTGTTTGTGTTTGATAGTTCGACTATCTGTCCGGATAGATCGACTATCTGATAGATCGACTATCTGTTTTGATAGGTCGACTATCTGCCTAGGTAGTTCGACTATCTTCTTTGATAGTTCGACTATCTGGATCGTTCGACTATCTGCCCGATAGTTCAACGATCTCCGTGCGTCGGTCGACGATCTCCGAGGGTCGTTCGACGTTTTTTGTTTGCCTTTTTATTTTGTATTTATTTATTCTATTTAATAAATTAATACATTATCTGGCATTTTATTTCAGTTGTTTTATGATAATATTTCCAGGCAATATATGCTCCATCCCTTTTGCCTGAGTAAAATCTTTTCAGATAAAGTTGTTTGTCTTATTAGTTGTCATTGTATTTTACTTTATCTGCTGTCAGTCCTTTATAGCCGTTAGACTGAAAAGTCTTCCTCTTGCTATAAAGTGTTTGTTTCTGATGTGATTTTATTTAGTATCTTTATTATCAGATTGCTTCCTGCAGCTTCTTTGAAAAAGGTTTATCCCTTTTATAGAATATTTTGCTGCAGAGTTTGTTTGTCTTTGTGATATTTGCAGCCCAGGTTTCAAGTTTCAGAAGAAGACAAACAGTTCAAATTGAAAAGAGCCGTTGCTTGTTGCTGCTATAAAAGGAATCCTTTGGATAAGGATTTCAGCTAGCTAACCAGTGATTCTAAGAGTTATTCAATTAGCATTCAAGTTTTCATCAAGTCCAAGTTCATTGCTCTCAGCAATCCTCATTCAACTGAGAAGTGTTAGCTCTTCTGCTCTTCTTCAACCTGAGATCTCCTGTTCCAGGAAGTTCTAACTCAGAGATCTTTTGAAGAAGAAGAAGAAGATAGCTGCTAGAAGATTTTCTTTTATTATTTTATATCTTCTTGTAGTTCTTCCTTCAGTTCTTACTGAAGAGTCTCTGCACTGAAGCAAGACTTCACCTGGACGTTCTTTGAGCCAAGGGGTTCCTTGATTCTTTTTAGAGCTGTCTAGCTCAGTGCAAGTTATTGTGCTTCTCTAATCTATTATAAAATAGAGAAGACACCTTAACCCCTTTCCCCCTCCTGTACAGGGTTATTACTCCCTTCAAAAGTATCCCTTGGTGGCAGGGCACCTGATCAAAAACCTGTGTTCGGTTTTTAGACACCTGATCAAAAGTCTAAAGGGTCTCTTGATCTACCTGAAGCAGATCGTGTTGGTGGCAGGGCACCTAATCAAAAACCTGTAGTGGATTCCTACCGTGTGGGTAGAAGAGTGGATGTACCCAAGTTGTTTGGGGAACCACTATAAATTCCTTGTGTCGTCTGGATTGCCTTGTTTAAATTCTTGCATTGTGGCTGTGATTAGATATAACTAGGTTTGCTAGTTGCTGATTAAGCTATCCAAGCTTTAACTGTAATTACAGTTAGCTTGAGTCTGTGCACATCACTTGTGTTAGGATTTAGGGTTATCTCCATATCTATAATCTTTTCATTCCGCATTTCACTCCAAGGGAGTTGAGTAGAAAGTCAACTTTGCTAAGTCAAATTTTGATAACTCTATTCACCCCCCCTAGAGTAGTATCTATCCCTTCACTTTCACGTAATTAAGTCCAATTCTAGCGAGTGTCTCCACCGCCTCTTCTGTAACGTACCTAGCAGTCCATGAAGACACAGAGTGCCCTCTCCCGACCTAGATCTTGTTCAATAAGACTCTACGGGTTCTCTCGTTCGTGTGGATTTCCTGTAGAGGTGCGAACAATATTCTGCACTAAAGACTCTAGCCGCTAAGTGATTGGCAGTTTTTCCGGAGAATCTAGGTTGAGTATAGACTCAATCCCACAGAGGTAAATTTTATTTACTGCATTTTATTCTTGATACATGTTTATTGCTAGATCCGAACTTCTTTTGGGTTTTCTTGTTCTTTATTTCCTCTGCGTGCAACGTGTTGTGCCATCTAGTAAAACCCAACAATGGTATCAGAGGGGGAGGTTTTGACAATGATCATGGTATCAGAAGTGCTAAATCCATGTCATGTAGATCTGAAAATTTAGAAATGTTCTAAATTCCCAAATCTATTCTTGGTATCCCGCCAAGAATGCATGTGATTTTGCTATGATATCATAGTTGATATCCTTGTTACTCCTTGATAGTAATCGTCCCTCTTGTTGGTTTGTGAAACCAAGAATGTTTGATTATTTATCTCACATAGATAGACAAGCTTTTCTATTGTCTAGGTGGAGTTAGTGTTGCTCATGTCCAGTGCATGTAAATCTGAATATTTGGAGGGGTTTTAGACAATCAGATTTAGCCCAGTTCATCAAGTGTTAATGATCTTTCTATTGGAGTTACCATTTTGTAATTAGTATTAAAATTGTATTAGTGTTAATATTGTATTTATATTCTTGCAATTATATATATACGCTGGGGGCCCTGATTTGGGGTTGAACTTTTCATTATTCAACTTAGTATCAGAGGAACGGGACTTCCACACGATCTAGGATTTGCCTCGTCTCGCCTACGGCCCGATGCTTCGTCTGCTGCCTTGCCGCGTCTTGCTGAATCCCACATCGGGACATCCATTCGTCCCACCTGCTACTTCGCCAACTTATCCTACTGCGTCGGTCGCCTTGCCATATCTCGTCGTCTCCCCCCATCGGGATAGGAAAGCTTACTCCGCTGCTGTCGAGCCCTTCCGCTGTAGTATCAGAGTGCTTACTGCCTGCTGCCTTGTCCTGTTGGAGTCGTCTCCCGCCAAAGTCATCTCCTGTAATTTCTCCACACAACTCTGCTGTCGAGCCCTTCCGCTGCTGCCTCAGAGTGCCTGCTGCCTGCTGTCTTGTCCCGTCGAAGTTATCTCCTGTAGTTTCTCCACCCATCCTCCTTTAGTTGCCAATTCCATTCTTTTCATTCTTGATGTGTTATATGTGATTCCTCGTCCTTTGGTCCGCGGTCTCCTTTGTGGGAGGGATCTCGTTTCTCAATTTTTTGTTCTATGTGCTTCATGTATTCCAAGGATACTTATGGCACTACAGGACGAATTACTAGCGTCCTTCTCGATGAGAAAAATTATCCTTCATGGGAGACTTCGATGAAAGTGGCCCTTATTAGCCGGAATAAGCTTTCCTGGCTGACCGGCGGCCCGCCGATGCCCAAACCAACTAACAAAGATGACAAGAAAGAGGAGTTTGTCAAATGGTCGATTGAAAAGTACATGGTTTTGGGATGGATTCAGTGCTCGATGGAGCCTCGCATCTTCAGTCAGTTCATGCAGTTTGAGGATATCTCCGAGCTTTGGTCTGCTCTCTAGCGCACTTTTGGCCACACTCGTGTTGATGCCCAGATTTCGGGGATTTTTCAGTACATTGCTTCCGCCACACAGTGGGAGTGCTCTATTAAGGAGTACTTTACTTACCTTCAAGACCGTTTTCTTGAGCTTAACGACCTTGAGCCCCTTAGTGCCCTGGAGTCTCCTACTGATATCACCCTTATTCGGAAACAACGCCAGAGACGGGAGACGTACCAGTTCTTGATGGGGCTTCGCCCCAAATATGAGTCTACTCGTGCTCAGATTGTGGGGATGTCACCTTTACCAGATCTTCTTGAGGCCCACTCCATTATTGTAGAGCATGAGAAACGTATGCAGAGGCAATCTAGCCTTCCCAGCCTTCTTATTACCTCCTCTCTCCCTACTGAGCAGATGGTCCTTGTAGTTTCCCACCGCCCTCTCACCTCCAGCACTCGTAGTCACGGTGGTTGGGGTTCTTTTACTCAGTCTAGTGGTCATGGATCTTCTAGTGCTCCTGGCTCTACAGGTCCTCCTGGCCCTTGCTTTCACTATGGCCGTCTCTATCATGATTATAGTCATTTCTATCAGCTCTACCCACACCTATGAGGCTCTGAGCATCCTACTCCTGGCAGTGTACCCAGACACACTACTGCTTATGTTGAGTCTTCTGAGCCCGTTGAGCATACCTTGGGTGCCAACTCCTCTGACTTCTGTCAAATGATGGCCCAGTTTCAGTAGTTTCAGCAGTCTCAGCCTTCCATGTTTGTCTCTGCCTCCACTATCTCTTCTTCCTCAGGTACTCCATTTGCTTGCTCCGTGACCATGGTTGACCAGGATTCGTCACCCTGGGTGATTGACTCTGGTGCAACTGATCATATGGCTGGTACGTATTCCCATCTTCTTCAGGTTGTTCCTTGATGGAGCTGACTCCCCACGATATGTCGCCAAGGAGCGTCCTCCCTCTGATGATGATGGTGACCCGATTGATGGAGACGACGGCCCGCAACATTTTAAAGACGGTGATGGCATGCTTACGGATGTTCATGCGGAGCATCGTCATAATACCCGTCCTGAACGCAAGCCAACATATTAATAATAATTAATAATTATTATTAATAAATAATTATTAATTATTAATTAATTTTTATGCTTTGTTTTATTTTTGCAATGTTATTTAATTTCATGTTTTTAATTTCCATTTCATGTGTAATGATGAGTGCGTATAACCATCATGTAGTATTTTAATTATTTCATTTCATGAACTATGATGGGTGCATATAACCATCATATATTAAATTTGAATTTTGAATTTTGAAGTTTGTTTGGAGGGAGATTGAGTGGTGTAGCCTATATATAGGCATGTATCCTTCATGTTTTAATTAGTGAATGAATGAAAAGAAAACCAATTTCAAGAATTGAAATCCCCCTCCTCTCCAAGGAAAGTTTCGGCCCTCCTCCTTCTTCTTCCTCTTTGGCCGCCGGCCACCTCTCCTCCCCTCTCAATCTCGGCCTCCCTCCTTCCTTTCCTCTACTCCCTTGCAAACCCGACCCCTCCTCCAACCTCCAAGCCGCCACCTCCTCTCTCACAAAACCGGCCACCACCAAACTCCAACAACCCGAGCCCCTCGCTCCACCACAAAATATTAGCCGCCAACCACCAACACCAACAAGCCCGACCCCTTCTTCATCCCCATCCTAAATCCAAATATCACTTTCAAAATTAAGCTCTTAGCCTACCATACTAGAAATATTTCATTCCTTAAATATTTCTCAATCCACCACCTTTTCTCTCTCCTGCCTTATTTGGAGATATTTGTTTCCATATTTAGAAGATTCCGCCGGGACTTTTCCAAATACAGCGTGACACGAAGAAGGCGACGAATTTCTCTCCCTCCAGCGTATCTCTGGTGGTGCCGTTGAGGAACGATTCTAGTTGAGCGTAATCGGATTCATCCAATCTGGTTGGGTAACGAAAATCTCTACTTAACGTGTTTCTCTTCCTTAGATAAATCTTGTGGCTTTGGCAAATTGCGCATTTTGTGTAACGCTTGATTTTTTCGTGGTTTATTTTATTTTAGTTATTGTCTTGTTTATCGTATTTTCGTTTAAGTTCGTGAGGCGTGGCGATCCTCGTTTGTATTTTGTTGGGAGAGAACCACCCTTGCCCGAATCTTTTGTTTTCGGTGGTTTCTCTTTTGGTACAACACGCTCGATCGAACCGTGTGGGTTCTTTTCGCTTGAGAGGACCTTGGCCTATCGCCTTGGTACTATCTTGAAGGGCTTTGCGAACCCTCCATAATTGTTGTTTAGTAATTATATTAATTAAACCGCTGCGACGTTAAATGCTAGAGTGTAACGTGAGAATTATTCGAGAGCGTCGCGTTAATTTGTCGGCCACCAAAACGCTCGAAAGAGCGGGCCTACATCAATTTGGTATCAGAGGGAGGTTCTCGTCAATTTCCTAATTGACAATCCACCCCTCTCAAAATTCAAAATTCAAATTTAAAATTTAAAATTTCAAATTTCAAATTTCATATTTCAAATTTCGAATTTCAAATTTCAAATTTCAAAATTTCAAAATTCAAATTTCAAATTTCAAAATTCAAAATTTCAAAATTCAAATTTCAAATTTCAAAATTCAAAATTCAAAATCAAAATTTCCAATTTCAAATTTCAAATTTCAAATTTCAAAATTCAAAATTCAAAATCAAATTTCAAATTTCCAATTCCAAATTCAAAATTTAAAATTTTTCTCAAAATCTAAAAAAATAAAATTCTGGAAATTCTCTATCTTATTTTTAATAAGAAATCAAAAAAAAAATTATTTTTCATTAAGTCATTATTTTTATTAAGTTATTTTAAAATTTAATAGTTGGTCTGCAAATAGCGACCTTAAGAAAATTTTAATTTTCTTAAAATTTAAAATTTAAAATTTCTGGAATTTATCCTTCTAATTATTAGTAAGAAAATCAAAAAAAAATTTATTTTTCATTAAGTATTTATTTTTATTAATAAATTTGAAATTTTGTATTTGGTGTGCCAATAGCAGCCTAGATTTTTATTTTCTTAGTAAAAAAAATCCAGCAAAATTTTTTAATGATCCTCATATTTTTCCAGCAAAAACCCTATTTTATCATATTTAAGACCCTAGTGGTTAAGCGGGAACAATTCCATCTTCGTTAGAGTTAAGTTGTCCTGGTACCCTTTTCCTTGCACATGCACTAAGTCTGGGTGAATTTTCTCCCCGATTCGCGCTAAGATGGCTTATGACGTACATGCTACTCATTCCCACACTTATCCTCCCACGTTTAGTAAGACCCCCACGTATGACGGTTTAGGGTGTCCTAAAATTTTTAGGGATTGGCTTAAGGGTATAGAATTTTATTTTAATTGTCACTTTTGGGATGACTACGAGAAGGTTAACTTTGCCCGAGAGCGATTAGTTGGTCGAGCCCGATTATTTTGGTTAAACGAAGAGTGTCGTGTTGGTAGCTATCGTTATGCTTGGCCGCACATGCGTATCCTCCTCTCGGATCAATTTGATCCCGCCTACCTGCGCACTAATAGCACCACACCCGTTAGTACGAATAGTTATGGCACTAGACCCATATCTGCTTATAGGAGTGACCCTACGCCTCAGGATAGATCATATCCTTAGAGAGGTAGTAATACCAAAAGTGTGTCTTGTCCCACCTATAGGGAACATAAGCCATTTGGACCCCAAAATTTGAACTCGAAAGAGGTTACTATAAGGGTGTTTGCTTCGTTAGCCTCGACATCTAAGCCCTCTGATATAGTGTCTGATACCTCTGAGGATTCCTATGTGGATATAGAATCTCTAGATGATGAAGTTAATCAGCTAGGTGAGAGTCTTCCTTCACTTACGATAGTGTCTGACTCTCCTGTTGAACCTGAGGATGTGATTAGGACTGAGCCTATCACTGAGGACGAGGCAAGTTTCACTGACGCTTTTAGTGACGATGAGGATACTGGATATCCCAGTGATTTGGATGCGGATTTCTCCCCTGAGGAATCATCTCCAATCCCCTTTGACGATATTTTAGTCATGGAGTCTTCTGATGACCCTGATTCAGAAGACGTTCCAGCAGAGTCGGTAGAGTCATCCGAAGCTGAGAGCATACCTATTACTGAATTAGGTGATGACTTGCTAGGACCCGATATTATTAAGGTTGACCCAGGCTTATTAGATATTTCTACGGTATTGGAAGAGTCACCTTGGGATGGATGTTCAGTTTGGGATAAGCTTAGTGTTATACATCCGGGAGTTAGTCCTTTGACGTTATCATCGCTGCTTGGGATTCGAGCTAATTTTTATACTCCCCTGGATTCGATTTGCCCATCCCCTATTGCTGACTTAGACGATGTCCCCACCTCATGGGAAGAATTGGTCGACATAGAATGTGAAGCTGTAGTAGATTTACCCCGCGAGGAAATATTATCTTTGGATGATGGTAGCACTGAGGGCCCGATAGATTTTTCTTTGATGACAGCTCCTTTGCCTGAGGCCCAAGGTAGTTTAGAAGTTTTATCGGATATAAATTTGCCTACCTTAGGGGCGATTACTGAAGCTAAATTGAATAAAATATCTAATGCGTTAGAAGACATGTCGGCTGATTTGGTGGATTCATTCTGTGGTGAAAAGTTAACTGAGGATGAGTTTTTAGTGAGGACGAATTCACTATTCGAGTTTACTTTTGATTTTAATGGCTTTCAACCGGAGGCGTTCTCCTGGACGCTTAATCCATGTTTTGACGTTGAGTGTGACTTGGTTCCCCCTACGGAGTCAACCCTGTCGACTCTCCCTCCGGTACCCTTAGCTCGAGTAGATGAGTTCGTCATTTTTAGCCCTCTATATTTAGAGAAGTTTATTATTCCCGCCTTCCCGTTAGACTTACTTATAAAGATGTGGGTGAACGTAGTTGGTGACGAGCGTTTTCTGAAAGCCTATTATTATGATATTTTTAAATCTAATTTTAATACCAAATTTAAAACGATAACATTAGGCTCCACTGATTTGATTTTTGAACTGAAAAAGCCCGTGCCACCTGACTTAATTCCGTTATTTTCTACTATTAATTCCATTCATGTTGCACATGGGTTCTCCCCTCATGGTTTTAATTTAATTAGGCGCATTTTTCATTTCTTGATCCTTCTAAATGTGTCCATTAAATTACTTGCTATGTTGTATCAAATAATCTTCCACCGCTATATGAAAGATTTGGTTTTGGTTTGTCTCACCCCCGAACGGATGCCCCCGGACACCTTAGAAATATTAACGAATCGGCTAGTCTACTTTTTACGGATTTTACGGAAATATGGTGACATGACGTTTCTATTAAAATTTTCCACTGATTGGGGCATAACTCCTATTTTCATCGTTACATATTTTACGCTTTATGCTTTAATGCCACTTGAAATGTCTACCTCTCCGTATATATTTTCCACTATGTTTTCTATTGGGTTGGGTGGTGATAGTTTTCTAGGATCGTTCTCCTTCTCGGTCTCCATCGGAGGTATGTTGGTGGATGTTGTTGAAATTCTTTTTCCTTTTTTGGCTAATGCATATTTGAGGTCCTACCAAGACCACCTTGTGTCATACAGGTTCTTCTTCCCCGCCGATGACCTCCCAGATGAGTACTCGCAGGCATACTCATCAGTGATGAGTCGTTTTAAGAGGGGGAGGATTGATGGAGCTGACTCCCCACGATATGTCGCCAAGGAGCGTCCTCCCTCTGATGATGATGGTGACCCGATTGATGGAGACGATGGCCCGCAACATTTTAAAGACGGCGATGGCATGCTTACGGATGTTCATGCGGAGCATCGTCATAATACCCGTCCTGAACGCAAGCCAACATATTAATAATAATTAATAATTACTATTAATAAATAATTATTAATTATTAATTAATTTTTATGCTTTGTTTTATTTTTGCAATGTTAATTAATTTCATGTTTTTAATTTCCATTTCATGTGTAATGATGGGTGCGTATAACCATCATGTAGTATTTTAATTATTTCATTTCATGAACTATGATGGGTGCATATAACCATCATATGTTCAATTTGAATTTTGAATTTTGAAGTTTGTTTGGAGGGAGATTGAGTGGTGTAGCCTATATATAGGCATGTATCCTTCATGTTTTAATTAGTGAATGAATGAAAAGAAAACCAATTTCAAGAATTGAAATCCCCCTCCTCTCCAAGGCAAGTTTCGGCCCTCCTCCTTCTTCTTCCTCTTTGGCCGCCGGCCACCTCTCCTCCCCTCTCAATCTCGGCCTCCCTCCTTCTTCCTTTCCTCTACTCCCTTGCAAACCCGACCCCTCCTCCAACCTCCAAGCCGCCACCTCCTCTCTCACAAAACCGGCCACCACCAAACTCCAACAACCCGAGCCCCTCCCTCCACCACAAAATATTAGCCGCCAACCACCAACACCAACAAGCCCGACCCCTTCCTCATCCCCATCCTAAATCCAAATATCACTTTCCAAATTAAGCTCTTAGCCTACCATACTAGAAATATTTTATTCCTTAAATATTTCTCAATCCACCACCTTTTCTCTCTCCTGCCTTATTTGGAGATATTTGTTTCCATATTTAGAAGATTCCGCCGGGACTTTTCCAAATACAGCGTGACACGAAGAAGGCGACGAATTTCTCTCCCTCCAGCGTATCTCTGGTGGTTCCATTGAGGAACGATTCTAGTTGAGCGTAACCGGATTCATCCAATCCGGTTGGGTAATGAAAATCTCTACTTAACGTGTTTCTCTTCCTTAGATAAATCTTGTGGCTTTGGCAAATTGCGCATTTTGTGTAACGCTTGATTTTTTTCGTGGTTTATTTTATTTTAGTTATTGTCTTGTTTATCGTATTTTCATTTAAGTTCGTGAGGCGTGGCAACCCTCGTTTGTATTTTGTTGGGAGAGAACCACCCTTGCCCGAATCTTTTGTTTTCGGTGGTTTCTCTTTTGGTACAACACGCTCGATCGAACCGTGTGGGTTCTTTTTGCTTGAGAGGACCTTGGCCTATCGCCTTGGTACTATCTTGAAGGGCTTTGGGAACCCTCCGTAATTGTTGTTTAGTAATTATATTAATTAAACTGCTACAACGTTAAATGCTAGAGTGTAACGTGAGAATTATTCGAGAGCGTCGCGTTAATTTGTCGGCCACCAAAACGCTCGAAAGAGCGGGCCTACATCATTCCTTGCTCCCACCGCAACGCACGCCTTGTTGATGGCTCAGTTACTCCTGTCCTTAGCCGGGGCCATGTCCCTCTCTTCTTCTCTCTCCCTTGACTCTATTTTTATTGTCCCTCAGGGGGCTCTCAAACTTTTGTCTGTTAGTAGTGTTACTCATACTTTGAACTGCTCAGTAACTTTCTTCTCTGATCATTGTGTTTTTTAGGACCCGAGATTCGGGAGGAATATTGGTACGGGATATGAGAAGAGTGGGATGTACTACCAGGAGCTACCTCCTACCACCGCTGCTACCACCACCACCACAACTACCTTCCCGCCTACCTCTTCTGCCGCTTCTCCTGCTTTGCCAGCGAGCTCGCTTTGATACACGTCTCAGCCATGCCAGCCCTCAGCGGATTTTGTCTGTTTGTCCGGATGTGTCTTTTGTTTTTCCTTTTCGCTGTGATGTATTTGAGCTATCAAACACTCACACACACAACACGTATATTCCTTATGTTAGTCCTGCTACGTACTTCTTGTTTTGAGTTAGTTAATTCTGATGTGTGGGGCCCTGCCCCTGTTATGTCATTTGATGGTTTCTCATATTTTGTAACTTTTATTGATGACTATTCTTGCTGCTTATGGGTTTATCTCCTCAAACATAAATCTGAGGTTCTATCAGTTTACTCCAATTTTTCATGTATGATACATAACCAACATTGTATGTTAGTTCATATCCTCTGATTTGACAATATAGGTGAGTACACTTCTCATTCCTTTGATCTCTTCCTCCGCGATGAGGGCACTCGATATCAGATTTCTTGTCCAGGGAACCCAGAATAGAATTGGGTGGAAGAATGCAAAAACCGCCACCTCCTAGACTCTGTTCATTGCCTTTTTCATGGAATGAATGTCCCTAAGTCTTATTGGAGAGCTGTTCTTCTTACAACAGCTTTTCTTATTAACAAGACTCCCTCTCGCCCTCTCAGTGGCGTTACTTCATATAGTCTCATCCATCCATCTGTCTCCGTATTTACCATCCCTCTCTGGGTCTTTGGTTGTGTGTGTTTTGTCCAGAATCGGCGCCCATCTCGGACAAAACTCGACGACAGGGCCATCTGCTGCCTCTTCCTTTGCTACTCGACTACCATTAATGGTAACCGCTTCTATGATCCCCAGTTGTGTTGTATCATTCACACTATAGATATGACATTTCATGAGGAGATTCCCTTCTTTCCTGCATATTCGACCCCTCCCACGCTTACCACTATTGCGCAACCTCTCCATGTCTTCTCCCCACCACTAGATGCTACCCCTTCTGCCACTCCGTCTGTCTCGCTGACTTACTATCTATTCCCTCCGCCATCTCCACACGATGTACTCCCTTCTCCTCCAGTCCCGGATCCGTAGCTCCTTTTGGTCGCAAGTATCTCTCTTGAGCCTCTCTCCTCTCTTTCTCCTGTTGATTTACCTATTTCCCTTCGCAAGGGAAAGCGTACTTGTGTTCATTCCTCGTTTACTGAGCACCCATTGGTTAGTGTGGTTTCCTACCAGCATTTATCACCCTCTTACAAGGCTTTTGTGGCTTCTGCTGATTCTATCAAGCTACCTATGTAACAACTCCCCTATAATGATTGTATAATATTGGTCTGGCCGGCACCCCACAATATACAGACGCCACAGCTTTAGCATTAAAAGATGATATTTACTACCAAGCTCAAAACTTAGAATAAACCAACAGCGAAAATAGAAACAAGACCAGAAGTTATCCACATACATAAGAGTATCAACACGGCCTTAAGGCCCTACAACAATAGAGAGTCCAAAACTCAAATAATAACAACAAACATCAACATGTATAAGCACTCCTAGACTACCTCGGCATGCAAGCCAGAAACATAGTGCATCAAACATACAATTCCACAAAACAGAGCTATTACACAACTTGAAACACTTCATTAGGCTTAGGCCTTTTTGGCCGGCGAGCTAGCTCCTGCTTGTGATCCTTACCCTGTAAAAATTTGTGGTAATGTGTGTCAGCAAAGGCTGACCTCAACTGTGTAACCAACACATCACCTCCCGGCCATCCCTAGCGAACCCCGGTGCATTCCATCACCTTGCAGTTCAGCACTTCATATGCAATATACATAAATATATAAAGTAGTAAAACAAGTTTTGATGTCTCATACACCAAACATGTTTCTACGTTGAGCACAAGAAAATGGGGGCCTACAATGCAGCATGTATGTAATCCTGGGTTTCACCCAAGGCACACTATCGCGTATGCATCTATCACATCATCATAACATAACAACTGGGTCCTTCCAATTTCCCTATCGGTGTCAAGCCGCAAACAAAAAGGGTACTGTAATTCCCCTAACGGCATACATGTCGCCACACGGAAATCTTGCCAAGGTCCCACCTGCTCGTGGGTCTTAGACTCGGGCTTGCCTGCAAACTCTGACTTCTCACATCAAGATTCCGTCTCACACACAAACCGATTCTAAGAACCCTTGCTAGACCACACCCACTCATGGGCTTCATTGCCCGCGCTTGTCCTATGCTTGGCGTTCTCGTCAGTCTCATAGAAGGGGACTAGTCTCACCGGGACACTCTCCCTACATGACAAGCACGTCACGGGTTAGCCAGCCGACCACGGAGACAAAGACGCACCTTAGCACATCACAGTCCATAGCCTTTCCCACCCTAATCCATCATTCGTACGATAATATTTCTGTGCAACAAGGAAACCATCTACCACCAATGCGGAGCTAACCTTGTCCGGTTCCGGCTACACGTACTCATTCGAGAAAAGGGGGAAACACATACATCACAAACAACATCTTGCCGCAACAGATTTTTACAAAATCCTTAAGGATCACTATGCAACATCACTGAGTAGGACTAACGGTCGCGACTACGGCTTCACCATAAGGACTAATCCACTAACGGAGTGGATCTCTAATGAAATATCATGCCGAGGATGGACACAATCGACCCGATGGTTCCTCTTGAACCATGGCGACCCAAACCCTCTCATTTGAGAGATTTGGTGCCCAAAAGCTTGATAAGCAAGAAAGAAAGAGACGCTATGCATGCATCCTATAAACCGAGAGGAGAAATGTCATTACCTTACGACCCCTCTTCCTAGCCATGCAATACTTGCTTTGAACGGATTGACACGAGCGCCTCCATGCCCTCTCCATGGATCTGGTCTCGGAACGACAATCGGATCTCTGAAGCTCTGTCTATGGTGGAAGAAAGCTCTCTTCTTCCTCCTCCCTTATCTTCCTCTCCACCCTAACTCTCTCTCTAAAAGATGAGAAAATGAGGGGAAAGACACTCTCAGCCCTAATAAAGTCATTTGGGCGGAAGATCTTGGGCCCTTGGATCGAGTTTAAGGAAGCATCGAACGGCCACAAAAGAAAATGACGGAACTGCACCCGCCCGCACGATCAGTGGCGCATAACTAGTGGTCGTGCTCACTGGATCCCATGATCGTGCGATTAACAATTGCAGAACTCAATAAAGAATGGGATAAACGCGCACGAGCAGTGGCGCAAGACCACTGGTTGTGCGCACTATGCCCAATGGTCGTTCGATTGCCTTAGGCAGAACTTGGAAAATGGAGAATAGTGCGCACGATCAGTGGCACACGACCAGTGGTCATGCGCACTAGATCTAATGATCGTGCGCTAGCTTCAATGTCGAGCTCACCGACCTACTGCCAGCGGTATCTCTACCGCCGGGCGTTATCTTCAAGCGACTCCAGGTTTAAAAACTGGGGTGTTACAACTCCTCCCCCCCTTACAAGAATTTTGTCCCCGAAATTAATCTTCATACAGGAAGACATCAAGAAAAATTATTGCAATCAAATAGAAACATTGTGACAACAACTTTACACAAACCATTTCTAATCAGGCAAACAGCCGAAAATAATATTACAACGTCTCAAAACACTGTTGCTACATATCGATTAATGTTTCAAACCAACATTACACAAATAACTCGGTATAGTCCTCGCACATTGCTTACTCATGCTCCCAAGAGAACTCGTCACGCCCGCAGTTATCCCAACACACCTTCACGAGCTTAACTTCTTTGTTCCGCAACTGTCGAACTTCTTTATCCTCTATACAAACTGGACGAACTCACGTCCTCAAGTTCTATTCTATCGGCACTGATGCCGATTCGATCACCACACTTGCCTCTACTAAGGCTTTCCTCAAGATTGAGACATGGAAAATATCGTGTAATCCACTCAGCTCTGTGGACAATGCCAACCAGTACGCTGCTTCTCCCACCCGTTCTATAACCTCAAAAGGTCCCAAAAACCTTAGACTCAACTAATTGAGTCGGCGAATTCGCAAAACGCCCTTGAATGGCTTGATCTTTAGATAGACCCAGTCGCCAACCGCAAACTCCACATTCCTATGGCGAGAATTAAAATACTTTGCTTGCCGGTCCTGGGCAACCTTCATGCGCTCTTGAATGGTTCGTACCAACTTACATGCATCAGCCACCACTTCTTTTCCCAAAAGCTTGGTTTCTCCCGCCTCGATCCAAGACATTGGTGTTTGATACAGCCTTCCATACAAAGCTTCATACGGCGACATATTTATACTTGCTTGGTAAATGTTGTTATAGGCAAACTCCACCATGAAGACGTGGTCTTCCCACTTTTTCCGAAAGTCGGGGGTGCACATCCTCAGCATATCCTCCTTGGTACGATTCGTCCTTTCAGTTTGTCCATCAGTTTGGGGATGAAACGCAGTACTGAACTTGAGCTTCATGCCCAAACTCTTCTGAACCAACCTCCAGTCTTTGAACGTGAATCGTCTATCACGATCACTAACTATACTCTTTGGAATCCTGTGTAGTCGCACAATGTTGCGAACATACAACTCTACTAGCTTTTCCACGCTGTCCTCTCTCCAATTTGGGATGAAATGAGCCACTTTGGTCAAGCGATCCACGATCACCCAAATCGCGTCATTACCTTGCTGCGATCGAGGTAAGCCATGCACAAAGTCCATGGAGATGTCATCAAATTTCCACTCGAGAATAGGAAGAGTCTTTAGGAACCCGCCCGACTTCTGACACTCGGCCTTCACCAAGGCACAAGTTTGGCACCGACTCACATACAAAGCTACGTCCCGCTTCAGACCAGGCCACCAAAAGGATTTCTTCATATCCAAGTACATCTTTGTATTGCCCGGGTGAATGGAGTACTTCGTAAAATGAGCCTCAAACATCAACTCCTCACAGAGCTTGCCGAACTGCAGTACACATACCCTTCCATCCTTCCTCAGTATCCCGTCAATCATTTCCCAGGCGCTACCTTCGCCCTTTTGAGCTTCCACCACAAATGGTTGGTACTATTCATCCAAACTAGTCGCTTCCCGAACCCGATCGGTTAAGTCATTTTGCAACTCAATCTAGGTCAAATGAGCCATGCTAGACTCGCCTCTTGCTATACACTCGATGCCAAGGGACTCCCAATGCCGCACCAACTGCTCATCATGAGCTTCTATCCAATTCCCTTGCCAAGAGTATTTTCTACTCAAGGCATCTGCCACCACATTGGCTTTGCCTGGCGTATACTAAATCTCCACCTCGTAGTCTCCAAGGAACTCGACCCACCTACGGTGCTGCATATTCAAGTCCTTCTGATCTAGTAGATACTTCAGTCTTTTGTGGTCCGTGAAGATCTCCACCTTCGCACCATAAATGTAGTTCCGCCACAATTTCAACGCAAAAATTACCGCCGCCAATTCCAAGTCATGGATGGGGTAATTCCTCTCGTGAGCCTTCAACTTCCTAGACCCAAAGGCTATCACACTGCCATCACCAATACGCAACTTAAACCGCATCCTGATGCATTATAGAAAATTTGAAATGCTTCAGTCCCTTTCAGCAGACTTAGGATTGGAGCTGTCATCAGCCTTTCCTTTAGGGTGTCAAACACCTGATTGCACTCCTGAGTCCACACAAACTTCTGGTCCTTACAAGTTAGTGAAGTAAGGGGTAGAGCTATCCGTGAAAAGTTTTCCACGAACCTTTTATAGTACCCGGCTAGTCCAAGGAAACTCCGGACTTCTGCCACGGTTCTCAAAATCGGCCAATCTCTGATGGCTTCCACTTTTGTTGGATCTACCGCCACCCCATCCCCACTAATCACATGGCCCAAAAATGATACCTTCTCTAACAAGAACTCACACTTCGAGAACTTTGCCTAAAGCTGGTTCTCTCTCAACACTTGCAAGACTACTCTCAAGTGAGTCTTATGCTCCCCCTCCGATTTGGAGTAAACCAGAATGTCGTCGATAAAGACAACTACAAAAGAGTCTAAGTATTCCCGAAATACTTGATTCATCAAATCCATGAATACAGATGGTTCGTTCGTCAACCCGAACGGCATCAGCGAGAACTCAACGTGACCATACCTTGTACCAAACGCTGTCTTGGGTATGTCCTCGTCTAAAATTCGCAACTGATAGTATCCCGACTTCAAGTCCAACTTTGAATACACCACTGACCCCACCAACTAGTCGAACAGGTCATTTATCCGAGGAATCAGATACTTATTCTTGATGGTCAGTTTATTCAACTCTCGGTAGTCTATGCACAACCGAATACTACTGTCTTTCTTCTTCACGAACAACACTGATGCGCTCCACGGTGAAGAACTGGGTCTGATACACCACTGCTCCAACAGTTCCTGCAACTGTACTTTGAGTTCAGCCAACTCTTTTGGTGCCATCCTAAAAGGAGGACGTGACACCGGCCTAGCCTCTAACACTAACTCAATCGAGAAATCAATGTCCCGTCGAGGAGATGCTCCATGAAACTCATCAGGAAACACATCCTCGAACTCTGCCACTACGGGTACTTCTCCAAGGGATAACCTGGAAAGACGAACCTCCAACAATGCTACAAGAGCTACTCCTTCCTGTTTAACTGCCCGCACCAACTGCATGGCCAAAATCAGAGAACAGGCCACTCCATTAAGACCCTCAAACTTAACTTATGTCTACCCTTCGCTTCTCAGGGTCACACCCTTGGATAGGCAGTCAATACTGGCACGCTACTCTGGTAACAAGTCCATTCCCAATATCACATCAAACTCAACCAACGGTAGGACCATTGCTATCAACATGAAGTCAACAACGTCTAGATTTCAACAAATGCATCCCTTTGCCCCGGTAGTCATGGATGACCTATTGGGCATGCACACCTTCAGCTCTGCGTTTGCCGAGAATGACTCAACACCAATCCTCCGAATAAAGCTTTCCGCAAGAAAGAAGTGCAACGCTCCCGTATCAAACAATACCCTAGCGGGGTATCCAGAAACTAACACAAAGCCTAAAACATAGGCAATAAACATAAACGATCCCTAAGGTCTAAAATAAAAGATCAACTTAAATTTCCTCATACCTGTCACCACATCAGGCTGGCGGATCGCTTCCTGTTGCCCAAGGTTATAGGACTTTGGTTGCACTGGTTGAAACCGTGAAGCGCTCGACTCCGCCATCTTTCCCTTCTTCGCCACACCGGGCCCGAAGCGCACCGATTGCTCTTGTCATGGCTCCTGCTCCACGCCACCTTCAATGAAAAAGCGAACTATATGGTCCGGCTTGCCACACTTGAAGCATGATGGTGTTCCCTTGAAGCGAGACCCTCCAGACATCATGTTACTTTTCTCACCTGGCTTGAAAGGATAAGGTTTCTTCTTCCACCTATTCCCTTCAGACTTCCCTTGAGTTTGAGAAGGCTTCCCTTCCCCATGCTTGGCTGCAAAACCCTTCCAAAGTTGGGTTCGCTTCATATCGCTCTCCAACGTTCTGGCAGCCTCAACCAGCTCATTGAAACTAGCGCTCCTCATAGATATGAGGGGTTGCCTTAGATTCTCCCTCAGTCCGTGGTAGAAGTGGTTGTCCCTCTCCTCATCATTCGTCATAGTCGTTACAGCATAACGACCCAACTGAGTGAACTCCTTAATATACTCGTCCACTTTCTTGTCCCGCTGCACCAAGTGCAGAAATTGACTTTGAAGGGCTAACCTCGTCGATGCAGGAATGTACTTCTTCAAGAAAGCATTCTCGAACTCTTCAATGGACGGGGTGCGTCCAATAAACTGCCGACCGCTATGGCTCATCCACCACAACTTAGAGTCTCCTTCCAACATAAAGGCCGCAAACTCAGATTTCTTTTCCTCTGGCGTCTCTACCGCCCTTAGAATCTCTTGAATCCTTGCCCACCAAACCTCCGCATCGGTCGGCGTGCTGACTCCCTTAAATGTTGGAGGATTGAAGCCTAAAAAATACTTCATTTGTCGGTCTCCATGCCCGACCACCATCCTTTCAGCCAAAGGCTCTGCTTGCCTGGCCCCTCCACCTGACATGGCTGTTGCCACATCCGGGGTAGCAAGAGTTGCTACCCGTGCACCCAATGTCACAACTTGCGCTGCCGCTACAGCTTGGGCCGCTACCATTGCTTCTGCAAGCATGCGACAGAAATTGTTTGGGGTTACCCCCATGCCCAATGGACCTGGAACAGTAGCACTGCTCGCCGAAGGATCTTCTTGTGGCCCTGACGTCCCTGCCTCGCTGCTTGCACCCTTAGCAAAAGTAAGGTAAACACAAATCAATCTCTAATCGCAAGACTCAAACACAAAGACACTCATGGTCCCGCAATACTCCTATGTGGATAACTTCTCTTACGCGATCCGATTATGACATTCGACCACGAATCCTTTCCTTTGACACTAACCTCCCTCTGATACCAATATGTAATACCTCCTCTATAATGACCGTATAATATGGGTCCGGCCGGGGCCCCACAACATACTGACGCCACAGCTTTAGCGTTAAAAGATGATATTTACTACCCAGCTCAAAACTAAGAATAAACCAACAGCAGAAACAAAAAACAAGACCAGAAGTTATCCACATATATAAGAGTATCAACACGGCCTTAAGGCCTTATAATAATAGAGAGTCCAAAACTCAAATAATAACAACAAACGTCAACGTGTATAAGCACTCCTATACTACCTTGGCATGCAAGCCGGAAACATAGTGCATCAAACATACAATTCCACAAAACAGAGCTATTACACAACTTGAAACACTTCATAAGGCTTATGCCTTTTTGGCCGGTGAGCTAGCTCCTGCTTGTGATCCTTTCCCTGTAAAAATTGGTGGTAATGTGGGCTAGCAAAGACTGACCTAAACTGTGTAACCAACACATCTCCTCCCGGCCGTCCCTAGCGGACCCCGGGGCACTCCATCACCCTGCAGTTCAGCACTTCGTATGCAATATACATAAATATGTAAAGCAGTAAAACAAGTTTGGATGTCTCATACAACAAACATGTTTCTACGTTTAGCACAAGAAAAAGGGGGCCTACAATGCAGCATGTATGCAATCCTGGGTTTCACCCAAGGCACCCTATCGTGTATGAATCTAGCACATCATTATAACATAACAACTGATTACTTCCAATTTCCCCATCGGTGTCAAGCCGTAAAAAAAGGGTACTGCAATTCCCCTAACGACATACAAGCCGCCTCATGCAAATCTTTCCAAGGCCCCACCCGCTCGTGGGTGTTAGACCCGGGCTTGCCTGCAAACTCTGACTTCTCACGTCAGGATTCCGTCTCACACACAAATGGATTCTAAGAACTCTTGTTGGACCCCACCCACTCATGGGCTTCATTTACCGGGCTTGTCCTATACATGGCATTCTCTTCAGTCTCACAGAAGGGGACTAGTCTCGTCAGTACACTCTCCCCATATGACTTGCACGTCATGTGATAGCCAACCGACTACGGAAACAAAGCTTCACCTTAGCACATCTCAATCCATAGCCTTTCCCACCCTAATCCATCATTCGTATGGCAACGTTCCCGTGCACCAAGGAAACCATCTACCGTCAATGCGAAGCTAACCTTGTCTGGTTCCGGCTACACGTACTCACTCGAGAAAAGGGGGAAACACATACATCACAAACGGCATTTTGCTGCAATGGATTTCTACAAAATCCTTAAGGCTCGCTATGCAACATCATCGAGTAGGACTAACGGTCGCGACTATGGCTTAACCATAATGCCTAATCCACTAACGGAGTAGATATCTAATGTAATATCATGTCGGGGGCAGACACAATCGACCTAGTGGTTCCTCTTGAACCATGGCGACCCAAACCCCTCTTATTTGAGAGATCTGGTGCCCAAAAGCTTGAAAAGCAAGAAAGAAAGAGATGAAATGCACGCATCCTAGAAATCGAGATGAGAAATGTCGTTACCTTATGACCCCTCTTCCTAGCCATGGAATCCTTGCTTTGAATGGATTGACACGAGCACCTCCACGCCCTCTCCACGGATCTGGTCTCAGAACGACGATCGGAGCTCTGAAGCTCCATCAATGGTGGAAGAAAGCTCTCTCCTTCCTCCTCCCTTATCTTCCTCTCTACCCTAACTCTCACTCTAAAAGATGACAAAATGAGAGGAAAGACACTCTCATCCCTAATAAAGTCATTTGGGTGGAAGATCCTGGTCCCTTTGATCAAGTTTAAGGAAGCATCGGACGACCACAAAAGAAAATGATAGAACTGCACCCGCCTGCATGATCAGTGGCGTACGACTAGTGGCCGTGCGCACTGGATCCCATGATCGTGCGATTAACAATGGCAGAACTCTAGAAAGAATGGGATAAACACGCACGAGCAACAGCGCACGACCAGTGGTCGTGCGTACTATGCCCAATGGTCATGCGATTGCCCTAGGCAGAACTTGGAAAAATGGAGAATAGTGTGCACGATCAGTGGCGCACGACCAGTGGTCGTGCGTACTAGATCCAATGTTCGTGCGCTAGCTCTAATGTCATGCTCATCGACCTACCGCTAGCGGTATCTCTACACCCGGGCATTAGCTTTTAGCGACTCCAGGTTTGAAAACTGGGGTGTTACAACCTATCTTGACTGCTGAGGCTCTACTTGACTCGCGGTGGGTTCAGGCTATAGAGGAGGAGATATATGCTCTCCGTCATACTGGGACATGGTCTCTGGTTCCTCTTCCTCTCGGGAAACGTACAGTTGGGTGCAAATGGATTTATACTGTGAAGTACACTGCTGACAGTACTATTGACCGCTACAAGGCTCGTTTGGTGGCAAAGGGCTTTACTCTGGCTCCGGATGAGTTTGGTGCCATGTTTGCTCCTATGGCTACGTTGACCAGTGTTCGCCTTCTGATCTCGCTTGCGGCCTCTCGGGTGTGTCCTATATACCAGCTTGACGTCAAAAATGCCTTCCTGCACGACGAGTTACATGAGGAGGTATATATGGCTCCTCTAGTGTTTGCCCTTAAGGGGAGTCTTCGGGGAGAGTTTACCAACTACAAAAATCTTTGTATGGATTAAAGCAGTCACCACGTGCCTGGTTCGAATGGTTCAGCTCTGTCATCCTTTAGTCTAACTTCACTCAATGCCGTGCCGATCACACTTGCTACATTCTTATCACTCCTGAGGGACGTCGTGTCATTGTCCTGGTCTATGTTGATTATATTATTCTCACCGGTGATGATCCCTTTGGCATCTCTGAGGTGAAAGCTACACTTTTCTTTGACTTCGAGGTGAAAGACCTTGGACCTCTATGCTACTTCCTTGGGATTGAATTAGCTTGCACATGACAGGGCATCTCTATATCGCAATGCAAGACACCTTAGATCTTCTTCTGGACACGGGTCTACTTGGGTGTTGTCTTGCAAGTACTCTTATGTACATTAACCATCACCTCTATGTTGAATCTGGAGATCCTCTTTCAGACCCCTCTCAGTACCAGCGACTTGTTGGCCGTTTGATATACTTGACCAATACCAGGCCTGACATCAGTTTCTTAGTGGGCGTTTTGAGCTAATTTATGCATTCTCCCAGGACATATCACCTAGAGGCTGCTCGACGTGTTCTTCGCTATCTTAAACGCGCTCCTAGTCTTTGTCTATTATATCGGGCTGACAGTACTACCAGTCTCTCCTGCTTCACAGATGCATATTTTGCTGGATCAGTGACAGATCGATGCTCTATGTTAGGTTTTTGTGTATTCCATGGTGATCATCTTGTTTTGTGGCAGAATAAGAAACTATACATCATATCTCATTCGTCTGTTGAGTCAGAGTAGCACACCATGGAACACGACGTTACTGAGTTGGTTTAGCTTCAATCGCTGCTGGTTGAACTTGGCATATCTTTTGCTGATTGCTCGACGCTCTACTGTGATAATAAGTCAGCTCTCCTACTTACATAGGACTCGGTACTACATGAACGCACCAAACACATCGAGATGGATGTTCATTTTCCATGTGACCATGTTTCTACTGGGACTGCCATTCCATCTTATGTCCCCTCTACTCACCAAATTGCTGACGCCTTCACTAAAGTTGTCGGTCCTACTCGTTCAGATCTGACCATTTCCAAGCTGGGCATGATTGACATCTTTGCTCCAGCTTGAGGGGGAGTATTGGAGTTACCATTTTGTTATTAGTGTTAATATTGTATTAGTGTTAATATTGTATTTATATTCTTGAGATTATATATATATATATATGATGGGGGCTCAGATTTGGGGTTGAGCTTTTCATTATTCAACTCTTTCTTGTGCACATCTGGGATGCACTTGGATTATGAATGTTGTTAATTTATTTTTGTGAAAAGTGCACATTGGTTAATTGTTAACCATGATTATGTGTTAATCAAGTATATAAAATCCCTTAAGCAATATTAAGTATTCGGATGCCTTCCGATGGATGACACTCTTCCTGACTCGATTGATTAAGTGTGGGCTTGCCAAAGCAAGGTACATTAATCTATCTTGGTAAGGGTGTGAGTGGATCATTGTGATATCCCACTATCGACATCGGGTCGTACTTAACTGGGCGACCTCAAAGGTTGAGTTCCCAGAGGCATAGGATTGGCATGCACCATATGATTGATGAGAATAAGGAGTTATTTACCAACCATACAAGAGTTGCATAGTGAAGCAATCAGCAAGCGTTGCCTACCAAAATAACTGCATTGTGAGAGAAAAGCCAAAGCTGACTCATAGTGTTGGTGAAATATGGATCTTGTATAATATGAGAGTTACTCACATAAACTCTTCGAATTGATGTTAAGGGTCATCAGTTTGATAAAAATAGTGGGAGTTATTTTGATTAAAGTCCTAATTGAAATAAATAAAATGTATTTTGAAATGTACTACTGATTTTAGTTTGCTGAATCCTTGTAGAATTTTCATGGCAAGTGGTTCACACTACACCCTGTCCCTTAGAGCCATCCTTGAGAAGGAGAAGCTGAGTGGTATGAATTATTTCGATTTGTACAGAACCTAAGAATTGTTTTCAGGTAAGAGCAAAAGCTCAATGTTTTGGAAGAGGAATCCCCTGAAGAGCCTGCCGGGAATGCATCCCGTTCTGATAATTATACTTATAAGAAGTATCTTGATGACTCCTTAGATGTCGAATGCCTCATGCGTGAAACCATGAAATCTAAGCTCCAAAAGAAATATGAGAACATGGGTTGCAAGGAAATTGACGAGCATCTCAAGAAAAGTTTTCAAGGGAAAGCTCGTCAAGAGAGGTTTGACGTCACTAAGGCGTTGTTCTAGTGTACGATGGGAGCTCGAGACCTAGTAGGGACTCACGTACTCAAGATGATTGGCTATATAGAGAACCTTGAGAGACCGGGGTTCCCTCTGAGACAAGAGTTGGCTACAGACCTGATCCTGCAATCGTTGTCAGACAGTTTTGACCAGTTCGTCTTGAACTATAATATGAATGAAATAGACAAGACACTGCCTGAGATCCTAGGTATGTTGCGAACTGCCGAGATTAATATGAAGAAGGCCAAGCTTGCTAGCCCCATACTGATAATGCATAAAGACAAGGGCAAGGCCAAGGGATTCAAGAAGAAGAAGGTAGGACCTAAGTCTGCTCTAGAGCCCAAGTATTCAGTACTAAAAAAGAAAGGCTTTGCGAAAGAAGGGAAATGCCACCACTATGGCAAGGCTGAACATTAGAGGAGGAATTGTCCTTCATATATTGAGGGTCTGCACAAGATGAAGGGAGGTATGACTTCGACTTCAGGTATCCATATTATAGTGATAAACCTTTCTGATCCTTCATCCTGAGTATTGGATAAATATGCAAGAACTGGGAAGGAGAAGATTGCTGAGTAAAGGAGAGGTGGACCTGCATATTGGCAATAGAGCAAGAGTTGCTGCTGTCACCTTAGGAGTTTACATCTTTCTTTGCCCAGTAGGCTTGTAATAGAACTTGATAAATGTTGTTATATTCCTTCCATAACTAGAAACATTATATCTATTTCATGTTTGGACATGATTGGATTTTCTTTTATTATTAAGAACATTGTTGTTCTATATTTAAGAATGATGTTTGTTATGGTATAGCCTAAATGTTTAATGGTTTATATGTTTTGAACTTAGACCATCAGATCTATAATATAGAGAATACGAAAAGACTAAAAACGAATGACTCGAACCCTACGTAACATTGACATTGTTGTTTGGGCCATATAAATGAGAAACATATATCCAAGCTCCATAGAAATGAATTAATGGACTCATTTGATTATAAATCATTTGAGAGATGTGAGTCTTGTTTGTTAGGCAAGATGAATAAGGTCCCTTTCACTATTTTCAATGAGAGGGCTGATGATCTCTTGGGTATAGTTCATAGTGATGTATGTGGACCCATGAGTTCTATAGCTAGAGGTGGGTACTTCTACTTTGTTATATTTACTGATGATTTTAGTAGATACAGATACATGTATATTATGAAGTGCAAATCCGAAACCTTTGAAAACTTCAAAGAGTTTAAGAACAAAGTAGAGAACCAGCTGGGTAAAAAGGTTAAAGCAATCTGATCTGATCGAGGTGGCGATACCTAAGTCATGAGTTTCGTGATCTTCTGAAAGAGTGTGGTATTGTATCACAGCTCACTCCACCTAGAACACCACAACATAATGGTGTGTCTGAGCGGAGGAATCATACTCTATTAGACATGGTACGGCCGATGATGAGTCATGTAGATCTGTCCTGTTTACTTTTGGGGTTTTGCTCTAGAAACTGCTGCTTTTACACTAAATCGTGCCCCAAATAAAGTTATTCTAAAGACACCATATGAGATATGGACTGGGAAGCATCATGGTATGTCATTCATTAAGATTTGGGGTTATGAGGTATACGTGAGACGTCAAATACCTGACAAGCTGGAACCTAAGTCAGATAAATGTTATCTTGTGGGGGTATCCTAAGGAAACTAAAGGGTATTATCTCTACCTGCCATCTGATGGCAAAGTATTTGTCGCAATAACTGGTGTCTTTTTTGAGAAAGAGTTCTTAAGTAGAAAGACTACCAGGGTAGAACTTGAAGAAGTTGAAGAACCACAAACTGTGAATGAACCGGAATTGGAATCTGAGCCAGGACTACAAGTTGTTGTAGCTAGAGAGCCTACTCAAGAAACACAAGTTCCACGTAGATCTGGTAGACCAAGGTTTGAGCCCGAGAGATATTGATTTCTCATGTCTCAAATAGGTAATGTGTTGCTTATGTATCATAATGATGAGCCTGCAACCTACTAAGAGGCTATGAGTGGATCGGATTCTGAGAAGTGGCTTGAGGCTATGAAATCTGAAATGGACTCCATGTATGAAAAACCAAGTTGGACCTTGGTGGAACTACCTGAAGGGGTACGACGCATAGGGTACAAGTGGGTATTCAAGAAGAAGACCAACATGGATGGGAATATACAGTCATTTAAAGGGTGACTGGTGGCTAAATGTTTCAAGCAAATTCATGGTGTTGACTATGATGAGACTTTTTCTCCTGTTGTCATGGTTAAGTCTATCAAAATTTTGCTTGCTATTGCTGCGTATTATGACTACGAGATCTGGCAGATGGATGTCAAAATGACTTTCCTAATTGGAAACCTCCTTAAGGAAGTGTATATGACACAACCCGAGGGTTTTGTATCTCTAGGTGAAGCCACTAAAATATGCAAGCTGCAGAGATCCATTTATGGATTAAAAAAAGCTTCTCGAAGTTGGAATCTTCGTTTTGATGAAAAGATCAAAGAGTTTGGTTTTATCAATAACGAGAATGAACCATGTGTTTATATGAGGATTAGTCGGAGCATCATTGTCTTCCTGATATTATATATATATATTACATACTGCCGATCGGGAATGATAAACCGACCCTATAAGTTGTTAAGAATAACCTAGGAAGCTGCTTTTCTATGAAGGACTTGGGTGAAGTGACTTATATACTTGGTATTAAGATCTATAGAGATAGATCGAAGAATTTGCTTGGTTTGACCCAAAGTATGTATATTGATAAGGTGTTGAAGTGGTTTAACATGCTTGAGTCCAAGAAAGGATTCTTACTCATATCTCATGGTGTGAGTCTCTCTAAGGACCAATGTCCTAAATCTTGTAAAGATAAGGACTGCATGAAGTTGATTCCATATGCTTCTATAATTGGGCCAATCATATATGCGATGATATGTACTCGACCCAATGTCTTGTATGCCTTGAACATGACTAGCAGGTATCCTTCTGATCATGGTGATGTTCACTGGATTGCCATCAAGAATATCCTAAAGTACTTAAGAAGGACTAAGGATACGTTCTTGGTATTTGGCGGAGAGTAAGATCTCATTGTAAAGGGTTACACGGATGCTAGCTTCTAAACTGATAGGGATGACTCAAAGTCTCAGTCAGGGTTCATATTTTGCCTAAATGGAGGTGCTGTTAGCTAGAAGAGTTCCAAGCAGGAGACAGTAACCGATTCTACAACTGAGGCTGATTATATCGCTGTAGCAAATACAGCGAAGGAGGCTGTATGGATTGGGAAATTCATCGGTGAGTTAGATGTAGTTCATAGAATTGTTCGTCCCGTAGTTCTCTACCATGACAATAACGGTGCAATTGCACTTACTTTGGAACCTAGATCTCATCAGCACTCCAAGCACATACTTTGGCGGTTCCATCTTATTCAAGAGATTGCCGATCAAGGAGATGTGAGTATTTGCAGAGTTCTAACTGAGGAGAATATTGTGGATCCACTAATAAAGCCTCTCGCACAGAGAAAGCATGATGGTCATGTTAGATCTATGGGTATATAATACCTTAATGATCATCCCTAGTAGGAGTCTTGTGAATTGTATGTTTGTTGGCCGTAATAATTCATTTGATGAATATAGTACTGTATACATTTCATTTATATATTTTGAAAAGTTCTTTTATTTGTAAATTTATTTCTATTGTGATAGAGTAGTTTAACATAATAAATGCCCTTAGAATATTTGCTTCCATAGGAGTCAAGTGGTGACTTGAATGCGAGAGCCTATGTTATTAGAAGCTCCATTCTTAAATGGTCCTTGATCGAGTGTCATCTTAGAAGCTAAGGGCGATGATGACACATTAATAATATCATGTGCGTTGACTGATGACCGGTTCTCACATGTCATGATATTGTGATATTAAGTCATCACATGGGTACTTTTTTGTGAATAAGTTGTACTAGACAGACCCACCATGAGAATACTTTGTGGATTATTATATGAACGTGTCACAAGTATGACTCAAGTGGCAATAGTGTTTGTGGTCCTTTGACCTGAAGTCACAACATTCATTGAGTAAGGAAGAGCGTTCCTTGATGCTATCAAAAGTCCAGTCTTGAGAAAGTTGGATGATAAAGGTAGTTATTGAGTACATTACGAATTATTTGGGTGTTTACGTGTGAGCAGAGATGGGATTTGTCCTCCTATATGACAAGAGTTTCATCCAAGGGCCCCTTGATGGAATAGGACTGAGAAATGCATGGGCATGCTTGGTTGAGTCAATATATAATATTGGGCTCACCAATTTTTAGAAGTCCATTCTAGATCAGGAAACTAGGATTGAACAATTATGAGGGTGACATGGTCTATACCTCTAGTTCTTTCCGGATGTAAGGGACGAAGGGACATGACAACACTGATATATTGGTCACGATGGCTTATGAGTTTTAAACTCTTATTGCTTGGGGAGCAATGATGCATTGCTGATGCCGCTCATTGTTTGTGAAGCTTTTTTTGATAATTTCAGGATCAAGTGGGAGGTTGTTGGTGCTACCATTGTGATTTGGAAGTGATCAAGCATGTAGTCTCACTGCAAATGCAGTATGAGCCTGTCAGGATAGCACATAAGAATGTTTGGAGAAAATGGTAGATTGGATTAGTATGGCTTCACTCATATGATGAGTGGAAAAGACTTTGATCAGCCAGGCTTGGAAAGCGACGAGTGCATTGAGACCACTCAATGCTTTCGTCGAGTCAAGTTTTGACTCGTTGAATGATGGCATTTAGTGTGTTGAGTTTACTCAACGATTCGTTGAGTCAAAGTGTTGATTCGACGAGAATGACACTTAAGCGTTGAGTGCATTGAGTTCACTCAATGGTTCATTGAGTGAAGGTGTTGATTCGATGAGTCTGGTTCTCAGGGGTTGAGTGCGTTGAGTTCACTCGACGCCTTCGTCGAGTCAAAGGTTGATTCGACGAATTTGGCACTTAGGCGTTCAGTGCATTGAGTTCACTCAACACCTTCGTTGAGTCAAATATTGATTTGACAGGTTTGGCGCTGAGAGCGTTAAGAGCGTCGAGTTCACTCGACGCCTTCGTCGAGTCAAAGGTTGATTCGGCAAGGCTAGCACTGAGTTCATCATATATCTTATGGATACTCGACGATTCGTCGAGTATGCTTTGTATACTCAACAATTCGTCGAATATATTATGTATACTCGACAATTTGTCAAGAAAAGGGTTGTCTGGTCAAATTCTTTATTCTAAGTCTTGGTACTGCGAATAACGAACGACTGTTCTATTTATTCCTTGGGTATAAATAGAAGATTTTAGGGTTTCTCCTTAATCGACTTTTACTATTCATTCGGTCTAAGCACACGACCTGTACTGTGTAAAAACCCGAGACCTAAAAGGCCAACAAAAGCTGTTGCGCCTACGTCGATCCTATCGCCGTCGCTAAGGCTGATTCCGGCGAGTGTCATCGTCTCCTCTTCTGTAACGGACCTAGCAGTCCGTGAAGATGTAGAGTGCCCTCTCCCGACCTAGATCTTGTTCGACAAGACTCTACTGGTTCTCCCGTTCGTGTGGATTTCCTGTAGAGGTGCGGACACTATTCTGCACTAAAGAATCTTGCCGCTAAGTGATTGATAGATTTTCTGGAGCATCTAGGTTGAGTAGAGACACAATCCCACAGGTAAATTTTATTTACTGCATTTTCTTATTCATACATGTCCATTGCTAGATCCAAACTTCTTTTGGGTTTTCTTATTCTTTATTTCCGCTGCGTGCACAAGTGTTGTGCAATCTAGTACAACCCAACAGTTACAAAGCATTTTCAATCTAAATGCATTGTTTGTAAATAGTCTTACACATAATTTAATTTTAATTAGTCAACTCTGTGACAAAGGCTTCAACATAATATTTGAATCCTCTACGAACACCTGCAATATTATAGATGCTAAAATGAATAGTGTTTTGCTTACTGCATATTGGACTCATAATGTTTACACTGTTAGTTCTAAAGATATATTTACTTCTAATTTGACATGCTTGGTTACCAAAAATGAGGAATTAGATCTTTGACATAGGAGACTAGGTCATTCAGGAAGTAAACTAATAGTCAAACTATCAAAACATAAACTAATTTGTGGACTTCCAAAATTAAGCGGTAGTTTGACCTCTTTATGCACTTCGTGTCAAAAAGAAAAATTTATCAAAACCTCATTCAAAAGCAAAAATGATATTTCCATGTCTAGACCACTAGAAGTCATACACATGGATCTATTTGGTCCTCATAGTACATGTAGTCTAGGTGGAAAACGATACACGTTTGTTATCATAGATGACTACTCCTATTTCTGCTGGACAATCTTTCTCGCTAATAAATCCAACACATTCATTGAATTCACAAATCTATGCACCAGACTACAAAATGAAAAGGAACTAAAGATAAAATGCATAAGGTCAAATCACGAGGGGGGGAGTAGAACCGTACACTCCAAGAACTAGCACGCACAATGCTCGTCGAGTTTAGCTTGCCTCGATATTTTTGGGCTAAAGCGATCAACACAGCAAGTTATTTGATGAACTGGATCATGCATCACCATATTCTTAAGCGAACTCCATGTGAGCTATACTTCGATAAGAAGCCCTCGGTATCATATTTTAGAGTTTTTGGCTACCCATGTTTTATTCTAAACCCTAAGGATTTCTTAGGAAAATTCGACGAAAAATCAGACCATGGCAACCTCTTAGGATACTCGTGTACGAATCGTGCCTATAGGGTCTATAATAAAAGAACCTTGGTTATTGAAGAATCGGCTCACGTGCACTTTAATGAAAATACACCAACTGGAGAATCTAGGCTGAATGAAGAGGAAGTTGATGATGATGTGACGTTAGGAGACAAGGGTGAGGAGAGAGAAGAGGTAGTTGATGTTCCAACTCATGTTGTAGGATATAAGACTTCAAGTACTTTAAACTTTTCAAAACAACATCCACAAAAACTATTAATAGGAGAGCCTTCCCATGGGGTTAGAACTCGCTCAGCCTTTCATGAATCTTTCTCAAATTTATGTTTTATATCTGAAGTAGAACCTAAGAATATCCCTGAAGCATTGAATGATGAGTCTTAGTTCTTGGATATGATCGAGGAATTGAATCAACTCGAGCAAAGCAAAGTTTGGACACTAGTAGAGCGTCCTGATAACCATCCAGTTATCGATTTGAAATGGATATATAAAAATAAGCTTGATGTTGAATCTAGGATAACTAGGAATAAGGTATGGTTGGTTGCACAAGGATATTCACAAGTAGAAGGTGTGGAATTTGAGGAGTCATTTGCACTGGTAGCACGTCTTGAATCCATTCGTATGTTTTTGGCATTTGTAAGCTATAAAAAAATTAAGTTATATCATATGGATGTTAAGAGTGCATTTTTAAATGGATATATCAAAGAAGAGGTGTGTATTGAGCAACCACCCGACTTCAAGAATGCTGACTACCCAAATCATGTATACAAATTTATGAAGGCATTGTATGGACTGAAACAAGCACACCAAGCTTGGTATGACAAACTCACGACTTTTCTCCTAAAGCATTGTTTTAGGATGGGTAGTGTAGACACTATACTGTTTGTGAAACAAAAAAATCTCGATCCAATTTTATTACAAATTTATGTTGATGATATCATCTTTGGTGCCACAAATGAAAATCTATGCAATGAAATTGTCATCTTAGTGCAATCTAAATTTGAAATGAGCCTAGTTGGAGAATTAACATATTCCTTGGGATTTCAGATTTCTCAACGAAAGGATGGAATTTTTATAAGTTAATCAAAATACATAAAAGATATGCTTGTGTGATTCGGCTTCAAAAATCGGAAACAAGTAAAAACTCCAATAAGCGCTTCTCTAAAATTAGGAAAGGATGAAAGTGACATTTCGGTGGACTCTTCATTTAGAGGAATGATCGGATCACTTCTTTATGCACGTGCTTCTAGACCCAATATTACATTCGCACACCTTTGTGTTAGATATCAAGCCAATCCTAAGGAATCTCAGTTTAAAGATGTTAAACACATCTTCAGGTATCTTATAGGAACCCAAAGTCTTGGTTTTTGGTATACACACACCACTGATTTCAAGCTCCACGGATATTCTGGCTTGGACTATGCTGGATGTTCACTCAATTGCAAGAGCATAAGTGGTACCTATCGCTTCCTATGTCTGGCTATAGTTTCATGATCAAGTAGAAAAAAGAATTCAGTTGCCCTCTCCACTGCTAAAGACGATTATATAGCCCTAGGAAGTTGTTGCACACAAGCACTTTGGATGTCACAGACGTGAGAGTACTTCAGCCTCAAATTTAATAATGTTGACCTTAGGTGAAACAACAAGAGTGCCATAGACATGATGAATAATCCAGTAAACCACTCTCGCTCTAAACATATTGATATTCATCATCACTTTATCCGGGACCACATTAAGAAAGAAAATGTGAAAGTGAGCTTCATTAGGACTGACGATCAACTTGCTGATATCCTTAAAACCCCTCTCTGATGCTAGTTTTTCTTTACTTCGACTATAAATGAGGGTTTTGGATCTCACTGCTTGATCGTACTGTATAATCTACTGACATCAGGCCATTTTTCATTATTGTTTGATTTATGTGAGTTACCGCCGCGTAGTAGCCCTAGTGTTGGCGGTAAGTTGGCTGCATGTTTTTTTGGTTTTGTTTTAGGTCTTTATGCTTTTATTTTTATCTTATGTTTCTTTTGGGTATTCTATATAAAAAATTTTAAAAAAATGTAAAAAATCAGAAAACTCCAAAAACACATTTTTTTGTTGCTTTATTTGATTTGTTTAATATTTTTATTAAAAAATTTTATAAAACTCCAAAATGAAAAATAACTATGGATTGTTCTTTCTTAGGACATGCATGACTAGAACTTACATCATACGATTACGTGCAAGATTTGATTTAGGATTGTTAATCTGTGCTAAGATTATCTGATTATGTCATGATGTGTCGAATCTATAGGTACTAGCTACTGAGTGTGACTAGACAAGATTATGTATGCTGAATATGCCTCTAGGTATGTGTGAAGATTTAGGTAGAGTAATGACATTACATTGTTCACACATCCCTGGAAAATGCACTCTTGTATAAATTCATGCGTACATGTTATAACTCGTGATATTGTATCTAACATACTAGAAATAACTTGAATAATCAATGTCACGATGTTCCTTTTTTTATATACAATTAGAACTTTGAGCCAATATTCTATTGAAAATGTTGTTTGTATATAAGTTAAAAGTGTATCTATCTATGTTGGTAAAAAAATGAATGAATGAAAAAAAAATATTTGGTAAATCGTATACTATCAACTCACATATCAAGGATACCCCCTAAGCCCTACTCACTCCTCCTGATAAGTCTTCATGAGCATTATGAGGATGAGCATCTTGGTCAAAAGAATCATTTTGATTTTGTGCAATGACTATAATTTGAGTTAGCTCTCTTTATTTGAATCTTGATATGAAGTAGACAACAATGTGACATGATTTTTCACTTGATTTCACATGTGCTAACATATTAAATTATTGAGATAAAACATGTACTAAAGGTTATTTCTACTTGATGTTTTCCTTTGATGCTACACGTACACATGTCATTGTTCTATCTAACGCTTTCATGCATAAGAGTTGGACTTCCACTACATTATATGTCTATAGCACATTTGTACTAGCACACTATTTCTATTCCCGATACTAATAATGTTACATTGGATTAACTCTATAAATCTCTTAGCATTGCACTCCAAATCGTTGTGTATTTAGTTTCACTTGTGCTGTACAAATTACTTTTGCTTTGAAAAACTCGTGAAATCAACTGATTTTTTTGGGTAGGTCTATAATCATGGTGTTCCGATCCAATTTTTGCCCCTATTGCTTATGATTTTTTATGCATGTGCACCCATTCTCCAATCTCTTTAGTATCTCATGACATGGAGGGAGAGTTGAGCGCTCACGAGACATGTTCGCTAATCCCCGACCCTTTCAATAATATGAAATGGGGAGAATCGAGTGTTCATGAGTATATCCGATTGATGCTAGTTGAGTGTTGAGTGCTTCTTTGTCACCCAGGGGAAGATCTCACATAGGAGGGAGCACACACATAGGGGGAGCACATTTGTAGGAGGAGTCATATTGATTTTTCAAAATTGATTAGTTCAACCTAGTATATTTCACGATTATTGATTGGATTACACTATACCATGTTGTTACTGCTTTTTATATCTCATGAACGGAATTTGATTTTATCAAAAGGGAGAGTTTGTTGGAGCCTATGGTTCATATCTCTTTTGTTTGACAATATCAAATCTCATGTTGTATTTTATCATATGAGGTTTGGGTATAGTGTGCAGGTTTACAGGTACAAAAGAATGAGAAAATGGAGTTCTTGACCCTACCGCCGAGCGCTAGCGCTACCGCCCGTGCTAGCTTTGAAATTAATTTAGGATAAGTGCTCTGCGGACTCCCGCGTGGCGCTAGCTTTACCGCAACACGCGAGCTCTCTTAACGAGCATCGAGTCATCATGCTACCACCAAGCGATAGCTCCATATAGCCTCACGATAGCACGAAAAGTAGAAAAATATTTTATTCGGATATTTTTCCAAATCTGCTGGACAACTGTCACATCCACACGCATCGACCTACTGCTGGGTGCTAGCTCTATAATCGGCGATAGCTTATTTTTTCCAAGACATATAAAAGCGTGTGTCCTTTTCCCGGAGTAACAACCAGAGAGACATATTCTGATTCTAGGGTTTGTGTACCATCTTAGAGAAACATTCTACCGTCTCGTCGAAGGAAGAGAAAGCCACCTCCCTCCCATTTAGGCATGAAGATCTCCTATGAGCAAAGGACTACAATGACCAATAGGAGTCGGTCGAGTGCAATAGAACGAAGATCTTTAGCACCTGTTATGCACCACTCAATGAAGGAATTATCTTTAGGCAGAATCACTTTAAATCTTCTTTACTCTCTTATTATATTTTTTCTTTTCTAATTGTTTGTGGGGGAGGAAAATCGACCGATGAAGGTCATCAGAATTCGAGAAGGGTTTTGTGAGAAATCATCCTGGGGAAGGGATGTCTAGATCAGGGGATCTAGTGGGGCTCTAAGACACTTTCAGGAAGGAAGGTGAAGAGACGGCTTAAAGACCTTTCTAAAAAGGGAAAGGGAGAGTGCCAACCGGTCTGGGTAGTGGGTCGGTATAGAAAATGAAAAGGAGTTTGTATTTCACTGCCTCAGGTCTCCAGCGTCATGGATATTTAATTGTTCTTAATTATAAACCACTTTCATTATTTTGAATTAAATTATCGTTAATTCTTTATTCTTGTTGTAATTTCATGATTGTATGCTGGTAGATCTCTGAAGGGTGTGTGATCCTCTGAAAGACAAAGTTTTATGGAGAAAACAAGTTCTGTGACCTACTGTCGCGCGCTAGCAAGCAAGCGCCCCACGGTAGCATCCAAAACCAGTTTTCCTTGCTTAAAATCATTTTTAATTCTTAAATTAATTTTAAAACCTTATTCACCCCGTCTAAGTTGGCCACCAGATCCAACACATATTTGGTGGATCCTTTGCCGCCCCTTGCCCTTTGTAGTTTTTGTCATTTATCCCTTTATTACTTATTTCATCATTGTCCACCATTTTATCTAAATTTTTACCAATATCATTCATGATATTGACAAGATAATTCTTCGTTAGTTTACAATTCTCAATACGTTGACATATATTGTAAGTGCATCGTATCATAAGGCTTCTATATACTAAGTTTGAATCACATGCATTCGATAATTCAAACTCCCGTAGATATATTCCATTCTTTTTCCTGCAAAGACAAATCTTTTTAATATGTATTTTGGATGAATTTGCTTCACATTTTTAATATTGTACACTCTCAGAACATTTTTACATAGAATGCCTTTTGTTTAGAAACCCATGCAAGAGCATTCAACATCAAAACTATTGTTATCTACTTGGACAATCCATTGTTTATCAGTAAGAGATCCATCACACTAATTTGTGATATATATATAATTCGACTTTCATCATACCTAATCTCATTTGCAATAATTAATCCAACTGCTCCTTCCATAAAGGCCTTCTAAAAATGAATGTATTTTTCTTGTATGAAACATTGACATTTGCTTTAATAATAAGCAATTTTTGAACTTTAACATAATACTCTCTTACTTGCATCTAAAATCCTCATTTCGTTCATTCCTATGCCAACTTGCTAACATCTTCTCCATTCCAATGAAACATTCAACAAGTGAACTTATTACTTTTGAGCACCCATGCATGCAAGGCATGCTTACCTGATGCACTCCTTTGAGTTGATAAAATGTCAAGATCTAATTAATCCTTATTAAATGCGGTGCACCACTTTTTCCTAATTCTGTGAAGATCATTTAGCTAGTTGTTCACAAACAAATTACCCTGTATTAACAACTCATTCTAGTTGATATCAAACTCTATTTCACTATGAAATTTGCTCACACAATTAAAAAATCTTATGTGCTTGTCATGATTGAATGATAGAACCTTTGATGGCGCTTTCTTTGTTATGTGATGTTAGCATAAATGATATTGAGTGTTAGCTAAAACTCTCTCAAAAACTACTGTTATAGCTTGCTCTTGGTCTATAAATAAGGTAATAGGTCATTTTCATCAACAAATCTAAAAATGTTTCCAAAACCCAACGAAATGATTCAATTGTCTCATTTGCTACAATTGCCCCTTCAACAAAACTTCTGCCAGTGGTGGTTCACTACAATAAATAAAGCACATGTTAGGTTGTACTTATTTAGCCTCTAAGTGGTGTCAAATATAATCACATCACCAAAATGATAGTAATCAATTTTATTGCTCTCTTCTGATGTTGTACTAAATTGTAAGCATCTAGTTTAGAAAATCCAACATTATCAACATCGCCAACTTCTTCTGCTAAGAAATTAAATGCATCGACGATTCTAATTCCAATTTCTGTCATATTTTTGACAACAATAGCTTGGTTATCTGATATATGTTGCTAAGATCTCAATAGATGTGCATCTTTCTTTAATGTTAGCGGATGATTATGCTCTTCAATAAAAATTTCCAGGTAGATCTTTGTTTTTTGACATTTGGGGAATCAAGACCTCCGATGATTCACACTATAAAAATTTGGGAGTACTCTGCTATGTAAAAATGATTATAGTATATCTTCTCCTTTGTGTAAGAGTTTGTAATGCGGTCTTCACCCTCGTGTAAAAAGAAAAAGGTTGGGGTTGAGGGGAAAGAGCTCATATAGACCATATTTTCTCCTTTCCGCCAGAGAATCTGCCTTATTTCAGCCCTAATAATCTTTGGTGGGATGGAAGAGATAAAAAATGGAGTTCAGCAAGAGGGAGGAGAAAAATTTTCAATCGCACACTGAGGATGGAAATGTGGGCCTGAACATTTAAAAAAACACTAATTATTTCCCTAACTTCCTGTACGTACACTGCTTGTACCGATTTTAGACCCTAATTTTTCAAGTGTGGGGCGGACCCACATAGGGCCCATTGTAGGCAGTTGAGGAAGGAGGAGCAAAATTTTTCACATGTGAATTTCTATTATCGCTTCAATCCCAAGTGAAAGTGAGGGATAGATCTGATTTACACTAGAGGGGGGTGAATAGTGTATATTAAAAACTTTAATTTATTTTTATAGCAGATTTAAAGTAAGTGATATATATATAGAAAGAAAAATCACAGCACACAAATAAAGAAAGTAAAGCAATCACAGACGACACAAGGAAATTTATAGTAGTTCCCCAATAAATCTAGGTACATCTACTCTTCTACCATCATGGTAGGAATCCACTATAGGTTTTTTATCAGGTGCCCTGCCACCAGAAGATCTATTTTCTAAGGGAGATCTAGCAACCCTTTGAGCTTTTGATCAGGTGTCCAAAAACAAAGCTTAAGTCTTTTGATCAGGTGACCTATGAACCAAGAGGTTAAATTTTGAAGGGAGTTATAACCCTGTACACAGTTTAGGAAGTAAACTAAAACTTGATGTTGTCTTCTCTTTCAAGAGTCTCTGAGAAGACTTAGTTGATGATGAAGCAAAAAGCTCCCCTTGATTTGAGTAGAGATTTGAGATCGGGAGGGGAGCTTTTCTTTAGGGTGTAGGCCTTCTTTTATTGACTGATGAAGACTTTGCACTTGCAGAGACTGAAACAGAAAATCTGATGAATATTTGTTAATCTATATTGATCTGTTGAATAACCCTTTAGCAACAATCTTCTGAAAGAATATATAGAATGCCTGAGGAGAATTCAAATATTTGAATTAAAACCATTCTGAAATGCCTGAAGCATCTCTGAGAATTGTAACTACCCTGGTAATTAATTAGATTAATAACTCTGTGATAAATCCATATTTAATGCTGCCAGAAATGGCTATATTCATTAAGAATATTTAGCTTTAAATAGCAGAGTGTAACTGACTGAAATTAAGCCATTTAAAATCATTCTGCCTGTTGGTACCCTAGTTTGATTTGAGTTCAGTCCTCTCCTTTGTGCTCCTTGACCCAAGAAATATCTATGGTCAATGGTTAGGAGTCTAGCTGTAGAGTCCTCGCTTTTCCAAATTGAGAATTTGGTTAAGTAGTTTTTTCGTTCGACCATAGTCGAACGCCGTTCAACTATCGTCTATCGACTGATCGACGATCGTCTATCAGTTGGTCGACGCTTTGGTCTGCGCTGATAGTTCGACTATCTGTTGATAGGTCGACTATCTGTTCTGCGCTGATAGTTCGACTATCTGTTGATAGATCGACTATCTGTTCTGCGCTGATAGTTCGACTATCTGTTGATAGGTCGACTATCTGTTCTGCGCTGATAGTTCGACTATCTGTTGATAGGTCGACTATCTGTTCTGCGTTGATAGGTCGACTATCTGTTGATAGGTCGACTATCTGTTTTCTGAGGTAGGTCGACTATCTGCTTGATAGGTCGACTATCTCTGTGCGCTTGATAGTTCGACTATCTGTCCTGATAGTTCGACTATCTGGTAGTTCGACTATCTGTTCTGATAGGTCGACTATCTGCCGGGGTAGTTCGACTATCTTCTTCGATAGATCGACTATCTGGATCGTTCGACTATCTGCCCGATAGATCGACGATCTCCGTGCGTCGGTCGACGATCTCCGAAGGTCGTTCGACGCTTTCTGCCTGCCTTTGCATTTTGTATTTATTTATTATATTTAATTATTTAATACATTTTCTGGCATATTATTTCAAGCTGTATGATAAAGTTTCCAGGCATTATTTGCTCTATTCTGTTTGCCTGAGTTCAAATCTTTTAAGATAAAGTTGTTTGTCTTATTAGCTGTCATTATAATTTACTTTATCTGCTGACACCCCTTTATAGCCGTTGGACTGAAAAGTCTTCTATTTGCTATAAAGAGATTATTTCTGATGTGACTTTATTTAGTCCTCTGTTATTTGATTTAAACCTGCAGCTTCTTAGAAAGAGGTTTATTCCTTTTTATAGAATGTTTTGCTGCAGAGATATTTCTGTCTTCTTTTATATTTACAGCCCAGGTCTCAAGGCTCAGAAGAAGACAAATAATTCAAATGGAAGAGAGCCGTTGCTTGATGATGATTATAAAAAGAACCCTTTGCTGAAGGATTCAAGCTAGTCAATATAGAAGCTAATAGCCAACCAGTGTTCATTCAAGCTTTCAAGCGTTCAAGCTTCCTGCTCTCAGTAAACTCCATCTAACTGAGAAGTGTTAAGATCTTCATCTCTTCTTCACCTGAGTTCTCCTGCTTTCAGGAAGTTCAAACTCAGAGTTTCTCTGAAGAAGAAGAAGAAGAATAGCTGCTTGAAGAGATTTCTTTTTGTCATTTATTTTCTTCCTGTAGCTTTTCCTTCAGAACTTTCTGAAGAGTTTTCTGCACTGAAGCAAGACTTCACCTAGACATCTTTGAGCCAGGGGGAGCCTTGATTCTTTAGAGCATTCTAGCTCAGTGCAAGTGTTTGTGCTTCTCTAATCTATTGAAAAATAGAGAAGACATCTTAACCTTCTTCCCCCCTCCTGTACAGGGTTATTACTCCCTTCAAAAGTATCCCTTGGTGGCAGGGCACCTGATCAAAAACCTGTGCTTGGTTTTTAGACACCTGATCAAAAGTCTAAAGGGTTTCTGAATCTACCTGAATCAGATTCTGTTGGTGGCAGGGCACCTGATCAAAAACCTGAGTGGATTCCTACCGTGTGGGTAGAAGAGTGGACGTACCCAAGTTGTTTAGGGAACCACTATAAATCTCCTTGTGTCGTCTGGATTCAATTGTTTAATTCCTGCATTGTGGCTGTGATTAGATATAACTAGGCTGCTAGTTGCTGATTAGGTTTTTCCAAGCTTAACTGTAATTACAGTTAGCCTGTGTTTGTACACAACACTTGTGTTAGGCTTTAAGGTTAAATCAATATCTATAATCCTTTTCATTCCGCACTTCACTCCAAGGGAGTTGGGTAGACTATTAAGTTTTGTCTGTGCAAAATTTGATAACTCTATTCACCCCCCCTCTAGAGTAGTATCTATCCCTTCACTTTCAATTGGTATCAGAGGGAGGTTGACTGACTGAATAGGCTAACACCTAAGTCACAAGATCCTGATAGATACCAAGAGTTTATAGATATTCACTATCATGGCCCAGTCTAAGGATTATTCAAGCACCAGACCTCCAGCATGCAACTTAGCAAAGTTTGGCATCTGGAAGGCAAGGATCAAACTTTATATGAATTCTATTGATGAAAGTATTTTTGCTTCTATTTTGTCAGGTCCCCCAAGAGCACCTGTTGCTGCCACTGCCTCATCATCTGATATGAGTGCAGTGCCTCCTCCAGATTATAATGATGAGTACAAGAAGGCCAAAATTGCTGATGCCAAAGCAATGAACATACTGGCTCAGACTATGTCTGATGAGGTGTTCCAGAAGGTTGCTGATTGCTCCTCAGCAAAGGCCATGTGGGACACACTGAACCAGATTGTAGCTGGTTCAGCTGATGAAAGGAAGGACAGAAGGTCCAACCTAATCTCACAGTACGAGAACTTCAAGAAAACTGATGCTGAATCAGTTGAAGCTATGTACACCAGGCTCAGCTCAATCATCAATGAGCTGAGGACCCTGGACAAGGACATATCATTGACAGAGGTCAATGATAAGATTCTTATGTGCTTCCCTAGCACATGGGATCTAAGAATCTGGCCCATCAAAGAAGCCAGAAGTACAAATGAGATCTCAACTGAAGCTCTCCTCGGCAAGCTCAAGTCTTTTGAGCAAGTGCTGAAGACCAGAGAAGTAGAAGCTGAAGCCAAGACCCCCACTCCAACAAGAAAAGAGCAGTCTCTTGCTCTTAAGGCTGCAGATGTTTCTGAAAACAGCCAATCTAATGAGGAACTTATGGCACTGTTTGCCAAAAGATTTCTCAAAATGGGGAGAAAGGAGTTCAGAAAGAAGTCTTCACGTTATGAAGACAAACCAAGGTATGATCGCTCTCCTGCTAAAGAAATTATATGTTATGGTTGCAGGAAGCCTGGACACATTTTGCCAGAGTGTCCAGAGGAGAAGAACAAGGAAAAGAGAAAAGACAAAGAACAACACAGGAAGCACTCCAAGCCATCCTCCTACAAAAACAAGAAGAAGGAGAGAGGTTTCATTGCTGAAACCTGGAGTGATTCTGATGAAGAATCCTCCTCATCAAGCTCCAGTGAAGATGAGGAAGAGAAGAAGGCAAAAGAAATTTGCCTCATGGCAATAGATGCCTGCAGCAACCACTCTGCTGCAGAGAGTTCTGATTCTGATGAAGAGATGCCTACTGAAGATGAGGTACTTTAATCTTATGATTTTTCTTCAGAAGAATTTAAAGTAGAATTTAAATCTTTATGTTTAGATTTAATTAGCTCAGAGAAGGAAATAAAAGAACTTAGAAATAGGTTAGTTTACTCTGAATCAATAGCCTCTGAAAACATTAGGTTAAAGGAAGATCTCACTACTTGTAGTGAAGAAATTAAATTTCTTAAAATAGAATTAGCTAAGTCTAAGAGATTAGAAGAATCCCTTAATGGTAGAAGCCTTAAGCTGTTAGAAATTACCAGCATGACTAACACTAGGTCAGGTAATGATAAACTAGGCTTAGGAGCTTCTCCCAGTGAACCCCCAGTCTTGCTTAAAAATAATCTTTCAACTCCAGTGAACTTCATTTCAGCTAGTGGAAAGAAGAACACTGAGCAAGTAAACCTTGTAAATAAAACATTAAATAAGGCTAAGAGAGAAAAGAGAAAGAAGTTTTTCAAAGAAATGCAAAAAGCGTCGAACGCAGCTCGACGATCGGAAGCTCCATGGTCGAACGAAGGTCGACGATCTGAGCACCCATCGTCGAACGTCGATCGACGATTTCAATATGATTTTCAAAATCATAATCAATTCCATAGAAACCTAAATGAGAATAGAAACCCTAGGTTTGTTGACCCATCATCTGCATGGAGAATCCCACCTAGGAGATCTCACCCACTAGGTTATCACCCTCAGCCTGCATTTTCATACATTTCCAGTTTTTCTTATGTGAAAAACAAGGGACCCAAGGTTACCTGGGTCCACTCTGTCTAAATAATTGTCTTGCAGGTGAAGGCCTATCCAATCACTCAAAACAAGTGGTATTTGGATAGTGGATGCTCTAAGCATATGACAGGAAATAAAGATCTACTGTCAAAGTTCAAAACTAAGCTCGGCCCAAAGGTTATCTTTGGAGACTCCAGCTGTGGTCAGACAGAAGGCTATGGCAAGATCACAATTGGAGCAGTTACATTCAAGAGAGTTGCTTATGTCAATGGACTAAAGCATAATCTGATTTCAGTCAGCCAGCTATGTGATGCTGGCTACCAGGTTTCATTTTCTAATTTCTCTTGCAATATTACTTTAAATAATAATGTTGTTTTAGTAGGTATTAGAATAGGAAATATATATTTAGTAGATTTTAATTCATCTCAATCTGATATCTGCCTGTTTAATGAAGTAACCCTTAATAATAATTCCCTATGGCATAAAAGGCTTAGTCATGTAAACCTTAAAAATATATCTAGGTTATCTAAGCACAACCTTGTTAGAGGTTTACCTTCTTGCCCCTATAAGAAGGAGAGCCTTTGCAAGGCTTGTCAGCTAGGCAAGCAAACCAAGAATTCTTTTAAATCTGTAAACAAAAGTGATTCTCCTAGGATCCTGTATTTATTACATTTGGACCTATTTGGCCCAATAAATGTACAGAGTTTAGGAGGGAAGTATTACACATTAGTAATTGTAGATGACTTCTCTAGGTTCAGTTGGGTTTTCTTTTTGAGAACTAAGTCTGATAACTTCAAAGCCCTTACAGACTTTCTACTTTGTGTGCAGACTGAGTACTCTACTCATGTGGCCTTGATCAGAAGTGATAATGGTACTGAGTTTGACTCTCTTCTCATGCAAGAATTCTGTGAGAGAGAAGGTATCAAACATAGCTTCTCAGCTCCTAGAACTCCCCAACAAAATGGGGTAGTTGAAAGGAAGAATAGAACACTAATTGAAGCTGCTAGCACATTGTTGGCAGATGCTAACATGCCTCTATCCTATTGGGCAGAAGCTGTTAGTACAACCAACTATGTCTTGAATAGAAGTTTGATACACAAACTTAAGTGTAAAACTCCTTATGAGTTGCTTAAAGGAAAGAAACCAAAAATTAATTACTTTAGAGTTTTTGGCTGTATTGTGTATATTCATAATAATAATAAAGAATATATTAGAAAGTTTGAAGCAAAAGCTTCAATGGGAATCATGCTTGGATATTCCCAAGTAAGCAAAGCTTATAGGGTTTATAACAAATCAACCTGTAAGATAGAAGAATCTGTGCATGTATCATTTGATGAGCATCAGATGTTTTACAAGGAGAAAGAAAATTCTCCTTCCTCCAGTTCTTTGCAGGTACATGATGCCCCTCAAGAAATTCTTCAACTATCAACTCTTCAGATCACTGAATCAGACAGTGATGAAGATATTGCTGAAGCTGTTGAAGCTGTTGTAGTACCACCAACAGTAGATCAAATTCCTCCTGAGGAATTAATCCCAACTGTTGCTGAAGATCACATCCCACCTACTGATATTGTCACACTTAGAGATCATCCCACATCTCAAGTGATTGGAGACATATCAGCTGGTGTGCAAACAAGACATCAATTAAGACAGGATGTGATGCATGCTTGTTTCCTCTCACAGGTTGAACCCCTCACCTTTAAAGATGCAGAGCTAGATCCCCACTGGATCATTGCAATGCAAGAGGAGCTCAATCAATTTGAGAGATGTAAAGTTTGAACTTTGGTTCCAAGACCTAAAGGCCAACTGACCATAGGCACCAAGTGGGTGTATAGAAACAAGTTAGATGCAAATGGAATCATAGTAAGGAATAAAGCTAGGCTTGTAGCTCAGGGCTACAGACAGGAGGAAGGTATAGACTATGACCAAACCTTTGCTCCTGTTGCAAGGCTAGAAGCAATAAGGATCTTCTTGGCCTATGCAGCCTTCATGAAGTTTAAGGTGTTCCAAATGGATGTCAAAAGTGCATTCCTGAATGGTGAGCTTAAGGAAGAGGTGTTTGTTGAACAACCACCAGGGTTTGTTTCCTCAACTCAGCCTTCTCATGTTTTTAAGTTACAGAAAGCTCTTTATGGACTAAAGCAAGCTCCTAGGGCCTGGTATGAGACCTTAGCTAGTTTCCTGTTAGAGCACAACTTCACTAGGGGAGTAGTTGATAGAACCCTTTTCGTTAAGCATCACAAGGACACAATCCTGTTAGTTCAGGTGTATGTAGATGATATTATTTTTGGCTCCACTGATCCCAAACTGTGCAAAAAGTTTTCTAACTTAATGCATTCCAAGTTTGAGATGAGTAGCATGGGTGTGCTGTCTTACTTTCTTGGTCTCCAAGTTAAGCAAGATGCTGATGGTATCTTCATCTCCCAATCCAAATATGCCAAGGAATTGGTAAAGAAATTTGGGATGGCTGATGCTTCAGCAATGCCTACACCCATGGCTACTAATGTAGTTATTGATTCTGATGATCACGGCAAGCCAGTTGATCAAAAGAATTATAGGGCCATTGTTGGTTCCCTATTATATCTAACTGCAAGTAGGCCAGATATAATGTTTGCTACATGCCTTTGTGCTAGATTCCAGGTCAACCCCAAGGAATCTCATCTGATTCTTCTAAAGAGAATCCTGAGATACCTGAAAGGATGTCCAGATCTAGGACTTTGGTACCCAGCTGAGTCAGAGTTTGAATTAATTGGATATTCTGATTCTGATTATGCTGGTTGCAGAGTTGACAGGAAGAGCACCTCAGGAACTTGTCAGTTCCTGGGAGAGAGATTGGTCTCTTGGTTCTGTAAGAAGCAGGCTTCTGTCTCAACTTCAACTGCAGAGGCTGAATATATAGCAGATGCTAGTTGTTGTTCACAGATCCTGTGGATTCAAAACCAGCTTGTGGATTATGGTTACTCACACAAGAACACCAAGATCATGTGTGATAGTACCAGTGCTATCTCAATTGCACAAAATCCAGTGCACCACTCTAGAACGAAGCACATTGAGATTAGGCACCATTTCCTGAGAGATTGTGTGGAAAAGAACAAGATCTGTCTTGAGTTCATATCCACTGAGTTTCAGAGAGGTGATATATTCACCAAGCCTTTAGATGAACAGAAGCATCTGTTCTTTTTAGTTCAACTAGGCATGATCAATGGACGAGACTAAGTGTGACTTTATCGGCCTATGTTGAAATCTGTTTGAAGATAGTCGAACGAGGTTCGAAGATAGTCGAACGGCTTAAGCTTATCGTCGACCTCTGGTTAATGATAGCTTATCTGTTTGAAGATCGTCGATCGACGTTCGACCATCGTCGAACAGGTTGGGCACATCGTCGATCTCTGGATGACGATAGCCTGTTGTTTGAGAAGCCAGAAATAGTCGAACGATTGTCCGACTACTCTGCTTCTGAGCCGATCGTCGAACGACCGTTCGACCATCGGGTCAAGATCTTTTTAATAGACCGACTATATCCGGTCAGATATAAAGCCGATAGTCGACCTAGGTCAAAAGATCTTTTGTTTTATCGTCGACGGAGCGTGCCCTTTCGCATTCTGCTTTCCCGCTTGCGATTTTGTGCCGTTTCGTCCTCTTCGTCTTCCTCCTCCTTCTCGCGTTTCTCCAGCGATTCAATGGCGGTTTCCCCAGCTGTTCTAGCCGTCGTCAAGTTCGATGCAGGATTCAGTGTGGATTTTGAAGCTTTCAGCAGTTGCGATGCCGGAATAGTGGAAGTTCTCCAGCTCTGCAGGGATCAAGGTTTAGAAAAGTTAATGTCTGAAAGAATTAAGATTAACATTCCAGAAATTAAAGAATGGGCTTTCACGTCGTCTTCCTCAGACGAAGCGATGACTGGTACCATAGGCGGAGAAGAAGCTATCCTGACTCCGGCCGTTCTTTCTGATGTTTTTGGTTTAGTTATTGGTGACGAAGATTATGAGCAAGACGCTCAGGAGTTTGGAAGAATGCTGGTCGAGCTGGGACATGCCGAGGGCATTCCCACCAAGCTGCTCAAGGTAAACTTCCCCTTCAAGATTAAGTTTTTGGCTGAGATAGTTGGAAAAGTGCTTCTGGGCAAGCACTCTGCCCATGATAACATAACAAGACAGCAATTCGCACTTATGTGTGCAATTGTTAATCGTAAAAGGATCGATTGGGCTGCAGTTCTGTTTGATTTAATCAGGAAAAAGAATGGAAAGAAGGAAGTTACCCTCGGAAGGGTTATAGGTATTTTCCTGAAGGAAAGATATCCCCAGCTGCTGAGCTCTACTGCAACAACCATCAATGCCAGCAAGAAGATGGATCCCCATCTATTCTCAAAGTGGAAGAGGACGTTCGTGAAATCTGCTCCAGCACCATCTGAGGACACAAGGACTGCATCAGTCGCTCCTCAACCTATTGAAGCTGGCTCAGCTCTTCCTTCCTCCTCCTCTGCATTGCCGTCTGCCTCAGCTGAAGTACCATCAACTTCAGTTGAAGTAAGACTTTCTTCCTCTGCTGCCCCTGAAACAACTACGGTTGTTCCTTCTTCCCCTCCAGCCTCTCCTCTACCTACATATCTGGCTAGGATATCTGCTCCTAGCTTCGATTTGTTAGGATCAGAGAGAATTCTTACTCCTCATGTATCTCCCGTTCATTCCCCAATTCATTCCCCATCCCCTGCTCCCTCTCCTGCTGTATCTCCAGCTCGATCCCCTGTCCCCATTATTTCTCATCCCAGCACCCCTACCATATCTGCTGCTGCTCCATCCACCTCTCATCCATCATCTTTTGAAATCTCTCCAGAGATTATCTCCCGCATTGTGGAGCTGATTACCCCGTCAATCAAAACCATGATTGACGAGGCAATCGCTCCCCTTGCCGCCTCCATTGACCGTTTGACTGCCTCCATCCAATCCATCTCAAAATCTGCTGAGCCATCTTCCTCTAGGTGCCTGGTTTCAGTAGCCACTGAAATCAGGCAGGGGGAGATGTTCAATGAAGATGTCTCAGTCCTTCCTGCCTCTCCTCCAGCTGAAATAGAAATAGCTCCAGATGTTGTCATGTCTGCCCAGGAAGAGATAGCTCCAGCCCAGGAAGAAATAGCTCCTGCTGAGAATGTTTTAGCTCCAGTTTTGTCTGAGAAAGAAATAGCAGATGGAATATTATTATCTGAGATTGCAGTTAAAGTCTGCTTAGAAGATCTAACCTCTCCTGTGATAGTTAGATTCCTGGAAGGAATTATAACTTCTTATCTGAATGACTGCTGGGAGATGGTTAAATATGAAGGTAACTCTTTCATTCGTTTTGTTGATGAGTCTATTAATTTGATAGTCTGTGAATGCATTGAAGGAATGATATCTGTTTATTTAGCAGATCTATATTCATAATTTTACAGATATTATTAGAGAAGATTTAGCTGCCCAAATAATAGAAGTTGTTTCTGAGGCTGTACCAAGTATTCCCGATATTCAAGTTGACCCTGAGTTGGAATCCTTCTTGGATAATAAAGAAGATGAGTCTGAGAAAGAGGAAGTCAAAGTTGACTCTCCAGTTCTGAGTTTGGAAGAAGCTCAAGCAAGAGCTGCATGGAATTTAAGAGCTCTATCTTTAAAAGAGAAAGAGAAAGATTTGCAAGTTGAGAAGTCATCCATCTAGGATGACTCTCCAGGATTAGATTTAGACTCCCTTCTGGCTTTGGATGCCATAGAAGAAGAAAAGGAGAAATCTGCTTCAAAGCTTAAAGAAAAGGCTGTCTCAGAAGCCTATGACCCTTATGAGAACCCTCCATCATCCCATTCTGATGATGATGATGATTCTGATGTTTCTGAAAAATCAAAGAGAAAGAAATCTGCTGCAAAGAAGAGAAAAGCTGCTCCTCCTCCACCTCCTAGCAAGGATAATGATACTCCGTATTACATTTTGAAGGGCATTGACCCCAAATCCAAGGATTTTAAGCATTGGATGTGGTTTTCGAAAAATCAGCAAAAAGAAAGGAAAAGAACCAAGAGGTATGATAGTCCTGTCTCTAGATGGACTCCCAGAGGTCCTCCTCCTCCTCCCGGTGCAGGAGCCTCTAGGAATCTTTCAGCTCTTCCTACTGCCTCCTCTGGAAAATCTGTGTCTGCTCAGCCCCAGCCAAGGCAAGGTTATCAAAGCTCTCAAGGAAAATCATTTTATGGTTCTCAAAGACAAATGAAGGAGACTGTGAGTCAAAGACCAACCTTTTCCCCACCTCCTTCTCCAAAGAAGAGAATTTCATCTCCTTCTCCAGTACAGACTGAGGAAATTGTATCAAAAGGTAAATAGTTCACCTTTGTTTTAAAATATATAGCAAGAACCTATCTGCTAAGTATTCTTTAATGTCTTATCTAGATAAAATAGCTGTTGCTGCTTCTCCTGAGCCCGTATATGAAAATCCTGAGCTCGATCCTAACTTTAGGATGGCTCGCTTTCAAGAACTTGTAGGAGCAGCTCAGATAAGAAAAGCAAGAGCAGAAGGAAAAGATATAACTGGTTTTACTACCATGTCAGCCTATAGAAAGAAAGAATTTGAAAAGTTCCAGGTAAATCCTGAGATATTTGACCCGTCAAAGTACATGGAAAAACATCCTGAAGCTGTTGTCCCCAGAGCTACAGAACTGAAGATTATTGGTGCTCAGGATCTAAAAATGTCAAAGAAAGAATCAGATGACCCGCTTAGAAAAATCTCTTTTGTTTCTAGTTCTTCTGATCCTTTACCAGACTCTAAAGATTCATAATAGTTTAATTAACTGCTGTGGTATACTTATTTATCTGATTGATAATCTGCCAGTTTATTGTTATCTATTTGCTTAAATCATTCTTTAGTATTCTATTGCTAGCTGTTTTTAGTTTTTGAGAGACTTAACTCAAATAGGGGGAGATTGTTGGTACCCTAGTTTGATTTGAGTTCAGTCCTCTCCTTTGTGCTCCTTGACCCAAGAAATATCTATGGTCAATGGTTAGGAGTCTAGCTGTAGAGTCCTCGCTTTTCCAAATTGAGAATTTGGTTAAGTAGTTTTTTCGTTCGACCATAGTCGAACGCCGTTCGACTATCGTCTATCGACTGATCGACGATCGTCTATCAGTTGGTCGACGCTTTGGTCTGCGCTGATAGTTCGACTATCTGTTGATAGGTCGACTATCTGTTCTGCGCTGATAGTTCGACTATCTGTTGATAGATCGACTATCTGTTCTGCGCTGATAGTTCGACTATCTGTTGATAGGTCGACTATCTGTTCTGCGCTGATAGTTCGACTATCTATTGATAGGTCGACTATCTATTCTGCGTTGATAGGTCGACTATCTGTTGATAGGTCGACTATCTGTTTTCTGAGGTAGGTCGACTATCTGCTTGATAGGTCGACTATCTCTGTGCGCTTGATAGTTCGACTATCTGTCCTGATAGTTCGACTATCTGGTAGTTCGACTATCTGTTCTGATAGGTCGACTATCTGCCGGGGTAGTTCGACTATCTTCTTCGATAGGTCGACTATCTGGATCGTTCGACTATCTGCCCGATAGATCGACGATCTCCGTGCGTCGGTCGACGATCTCCGAAGGTCGTTCGACGCTTTCTGCCTGCCTTTGCATTTTGTATTTATTTATTATATTTAATTATTTAATACATTTTCTGGCACATTATTTCAAGCTGTATGATAAAGTTTCCAGGCATTATTTGCTCTATTCTGTTTGCCTGAGTTCAAATCTTTTAAGATAAAGTTGTTTGTCTTATTAGCTGTCATTATAATTTACTTTATCTGCTGACACCCCTTTATAGCCGTTGGACTGAAAAGTCTTCTATTTGCTATAAAGAGATTATTTCTGATGTGACTTTATTTAGTCCTCTGTTATTTGATTTAAACCTGCAGCTTCTTAGAAAGAGGTTTATTCCTTTTTATAGAATGTTTTGCTGCAGAGATATTTCTGTCTTCTTTGATATTTACAGCCCAGGTCTCAAGGCTCAGAAGAAGACAAATAATTCAAATGGAAGAGAGCCGTTGCTTGATGATGATTATAAAAAGAACCCTTTGCTGAAGGATTCAAGCTAGTCAATATAGAAGCTAATAGCCAACCAGTGTTCATTCAAGCTTTCAAGCATTCAAGCTTCCTGCTCTCAGCAAACTCCATCTAACTGAGAAGTGTTAAGATCTTCATCTCTTCTTCACCTGAGTTCTCCTGCTTTCAGGAAGTTCAAACTCAGAGTTTCTCTGAAGAAGAAGAAGAAGAATAGCTGCTTGAAGAGATTTCTTTTTGTCATTTATTTTCTTCCTGTAGCTTTTCCTTCAGAACTTTCTGAAGAGTTTTCTACACTGAAGCAAGACTTCACCTGGACATCTTTGAGCCAGGGGGAGCCTTGATTCTTTAGAGCATTCTAGCTCAGTGCAAGTGTTTGTGCTTCTCTAATCTATTGAAAAATAGAGAAGACATCTTAACCTTCTTCCCCCCTCCTGTACAGGGTTATTACTCCCTTCAAAAGTATCCCTTGGTGGCAGGGCACCTGATCAAAAACCTGTGCTTGGTTTTTAGACACCTGATCAAAAGTCTAAAGGGTTTCTGAATCTACCTGAATCAGATTCTGTTGGTGGCAGGGCACCTGATCAAAAACCTGAGTGGATTCCTACCGTGTGGGTAGAAGAGTGGACGTACCCAAGTTGTTTGGGGAACCACTATAAATCTCCTTGTGTCGTCTGGATTCAATTGTTTAATTCCTGCATTGTGGCTGTGATTAGATATAACTAGGCTGCTAGTTGCTGATTAGGTTTTTCCAAGCTTAACTGTAATTACAGTTAGCCTGTGTTTGTACACAACACTTGTGTTAGGCTTTAAGGTTAAATCAATATCTATAATCCTTTTCATTCCGCACTTCACTCCAAGGGAGTTGGGTAGACTATTAAGTTTTGTCTGTGCAAAATTTGATAACTCTATTCACCCCCCCTCTAGAGTAGTATCTATCCCTTCACTTTCACTGCCTTCAGTAAATAACACTGCCTGAACACTGTAAAGTATTAATCGAACTGAGCCTGGAGACCGTCAAACAGATCTTGGAGTTCGTCGAACTGAGCTTGGACTTCGTCGAGCTGAGCTGCTGAGTTATGATCAGCATTCGTCGAACGGAGCACAGAGTTCGTCGAGCTAAACTCAGAGTTAGAATTCTGATTTCGTCGAACTGAGCTCGACATTCGTCGAACTGAGCTCAGCTTTCATTGAACGGAATTCTGCGTTCGTCGAACTGCACTTCTCTGGAATTCTACTATAGAAGAAACTCTGGAAATAAACCTATGACCCTAGACTATACAAATTGGGTCAAACTAATAATCCTAAAAAACAATAGTGATCCTAGTCCAAATCAGTAATAGGGTTGCAACAATCTCCCCTTATTTGGGTGAGGATACTATCTAAAGTAGAAAAACCCAAATCTGAAGATGGTTTGGTGAAGACTAGCTTTCTGTTTGGATCTTAAGCTTCACTTTGGCTTACCTTTAAATCCTGAGAGCTACTAATCTTCAGAGAGGTGGCTCTGAGAACTACTGCTTCAGGATGCATACTCATTTAATTGTCCACATTGAACAAGCTCTTCTTTTAATATCTGTCAAGCTCCTTTTGCCTATATAAGGACATGGTGGTGAACTGTGAAGTGTCCTTGCCTTTTGCTCTAGCTTTCTTAATCTTTGAAAGATCAACCAGCTCTTTAAACCTTGCCATTCTGAAATCTAGATCCATCTTTGGATCATATATTAGTAAAGGTGGCCTCTCGTGTCTTGATTGCTATTGTTGACTCCTTTGACTTGATTGTTGTTACTGGCTGCTGTGAGAATCTAACCTTGAAGGTCTATCATATCTGTCCTGAGAAGATCTTGAATAATGATGAGAAGTAGGCTTTTGAGAAGAAGAAATATTACCAGATTACCATGCTGTTGGAGGAGGAGGAGGTCCTCTCCTAGACCTGGGAGTTGAAGAATATCTCCTCATCTTCTTCCTATTTTTCTGTTCATTCTTGGAGTACCTCATCTAGTTTGGAAGGTCTGGAGTTAGAGGTATCCCATGCAGAATGTAGTATGGAATATCTGCAGTTAAGGAAGATTGAGGAGCAACCATAGCTGGAGCCTTCTTCTTTAATTTTCTTTTCTTAGACCCAGAGTCTTCTTAATCATCTGACTCTGAGATAACATCAGACTGCTCTTCAGGCTGATCATATAAATCATCTATCTACTTATATAAATCAGTATGATCAACAACCAGATCCTTTGGCTGTGTATGTACATCATATGTATCAACTTGTGTATATACACTATCATCTTCTTTTTCCATATCTTCATTAAGAAGATCCTAAAAATTTGGCATTGGAGTTTCATCCCATGCAAAAGTAGGAGGGGAAGAAACTTGCTCTATAACATTTATTATATTATCAATAGTTATTACAGGCTGAGAGACTGAAATAGAACTAATAGAAACAGTTCTTAAACTAGATTTAATCTCTTCTAAAACTGAAGCATCAATGGGAGCAGAATAGCAAACTACTGCTCTTAAGAGATCTTCTTCATAAACTTACAAAACAGGAAGCTAACTAGATAGAAAATCAAATACTGGAAATAGAGAATGCAAATTGACTATGGGATGGATAAATACATCACCATCATAACAACTTCTGGTTCTGCTACTTCAGCTTCTTCAACTGAATTGATCATCTCTGTACCCTAAATAACATCAAAGACTACTGCTGCTGATACTCTGGCTGAGACTGCTTCTGTAATTGGAACTTCTTCATGAAGCATCTCCCCCTGCCTAGATCCAGGGAGACCTGAATCTAGGCCCCCAAAAGAAGGGACAGTGTGGGAAGAGGCTAGCTTGGAGGAAAGATCAAAGATAGAAGAAACAAGTGGAGCCAAGGCTTCATCTATGAGCTTCCTGAGAGTGGGAATAATGAATTCAAGGAGATTAGAAGCAATAGATGAGAAATCCAAATACATATACTCAAAAGGATTTTGAGTAGATGCAGAGGATGGATTGGAAGAAGATAGAATGGAACTGTTAGCATAGTTGGAGCATATAGTGAATGCTTGAGGAATAGATAGAGGGATGACAGGGGGAATTATATCTAGAATAATTGCCTGGATTGGTGAATGTGGTGGAGATATATGAGGTAGAGCTGAATGTGGTGGAGATGAATGTAGTAGAGAGAAGTGAGAAGGAGATGAAAGTAGTGGAGATGAAGGCAGTGACAGATGAATAGGTGAATCTGTATGGAAGGAAGTTGATTGAACTTCTATAGAGAAAGATGGTAGATGAGATGGAGATGACTGCCTAGGTTAATGATGTGGAGATGGTAAAGGAGAAGAATTAGGAGGAGCAGGAGCCTCTTCTGGGGTTGAGAGAGTGGTTGGAACAGCCCTTGTGCTTTCAGAAGTAATCCTAGAGGAGGTAGCCCTGGATGGCTTAGGGATCACCCTCACCCATCTTCCAAAGAGGGCAGAGGTTAGCCTCTTAGAAGCATTAATAAAAATGGTCTGAGAGACCAAAAGTTCTGGACACTTTGCTTGTAAGAAAATGCCTAGAATCCTCCCATAACCTCCAGATTTACTGGTGATCTTCTTCTTAATAAAGTGAAAAAGAATTGACCCCCAGTTTACTGATTTCTGATTAACCAAGGCACAAAACAAAAGGAATTGTTGTCTGGTTACATAGTCATGTGTTGAATGCTTGCCCAATAAAACCTTACCAACAACATCAGCTAAGAATTTATATTCAATGGAAAAATTCTTTTTCAGAAGGTGATTAAGGTTTCCCTGGGAGTGACCCAATCTATCTAACATCTCATCAAATTCAGAACTAGATAGTTCAATATCATCTTCACCATTAACTAATCCAAAAATTTCAGATAAAATTACCTGGGTGAGTGAAACTTGATTGCTAGAGATAGATCCAGTAATAGTTGTAAGATCAGGAATCCTTTCTGTATGAACCCATTCTTTAATCTCTGTGATGGGGAGTTTGATCCTGGTGGTCATAAAATTATGCAGTTGTTGAGCCTCAAACAGTTGTAAAATATCTTGGAAGATTTGATCTAAGTGGCGGAATGAGTCCATATCGATGTCGAATCCGACATCGAATTTCATCGCAGAGAGAGTCGCCTGAGAAATAGCCATTTTATTGCAAAATAGAGAGATCAAGTGCAAGGGAAATAGAAATGAGCGGGATAGAGTTCGATGAAAACCTAATTATAAATTTTCAGAAGTCGAAAAGTCGAACTCTGTCTGACGAAAAGTAAAACCTCGAACTCTGTTCAACGAAAATTTTACAATAAAAATATAATTCGCCGATCTCCGTTCGACGAAAGGAAAATAATTCGTCAAGCTCCGTTCGATGAATGGTTCTCTGAAACAATTTCAATGATCTCTGTTCGACGAAAGTTTCTCAAAGAAAGTTCGTCGATCTCCGTTCGACGAACACTTCACGAAAAGTTCACTGTTTGTCGATCTCCGTTCGACGAAAGGTGTACAGTTTGTCGATCTCAGAACAAAAATCAATTTAATGATTCTCTATTTATCATTCCTAACTGATTTAAGAAGAATATATGTTTCTTTTCATCTAAAGGTTTAGTGAAAATATCAACTCTTTGTAAATCGTAGAAATAAAAAAAGATTAATTTTATTTTTGTCTACATTATCTCTTAGAAAATGATGCCTGATTTATATATGCTTTGTCCTACTATAAAGGACTGGATTCTGTGCAATTGATATTGCACTTGTATTATCACAAAAAATAGTTGAATTATTTAAGTTATAACCATAATCTATTAACTGATTTTGAATTCACAAAATCTGTGAGTAATAACTACCATCTGCAATGTATTCAGCTTCAGCAGTTGAAGTAGATACAGATGTTTGTTTCTTGCAAAAACATGAAACAAGCCTATCACTAAGAAACTGACAAGTTCTTGATGTGCTTTTTCTATCAAATCTTTATCTAGCATAGTCAGCATCTTTGAATCTAGTTAATTCAAATCCCGACTCAGTAGGATACCAAAGTCCTAGATTAAGGCAACCCTTTATATATCTCAATTTTTTTTTACTAAAATTAGGTGAGATTATTTAGGATTTACTTGGAACCTAGCACAAATACAGGTGGCAAACATAATGTCAGGCCTACTTGCTGTTAAATATAATAGGGACCCAATGATTGTCCTATATATTTTTTGATCAACAGGTTTGCCCTATTCATCATTATCAACTACAACATTAGAGGGCATAAGTATTTTCATAGAGGAGTCATCTGACATCCCAATTCTTTTAATTAGCTCTTTATCATATTTAGATTGAGATATAAAAATGCTATCAGGTGTTTGCTTCACTTGTAAACTAAGGAAGTAGGATAATTCACCCATGCTACTTATTTCAAACTTTGAAAGCATTAGGTCAGAAAACCTTTTGCAAAGTTTGGAATCAGTAAAACCAAAAATTATGTCATCTACATATATTTGAAATAGTAAAATTTTAGATTTATGATGTCTAAAAAATAATGTTTTATCTACCATGCCTCTACTAAATTTCTTTTTTAAAAGAAAACTAGCAAGGGTCTCATACCAAGCTCTTGGAGCTTGTTTAAGACCATAAAGGGCTTTGTTAAGTTTAAAAACATAAGAAGAGTGAGTTGGAGAGATAAAACCTTGAGGTTGTTCAACATAAACTTCCTCTTTGAGATCTCCATTTAAAAAAGCACTCTTCATATCCCTCTGATATACTGTGAATTTATTGAATGCTGCAAATGCAAGAAATATTCTGGTAGCCTCCAATCTTGCAATAGGAGCAAAAGTCTGATCATAGTCTATGCCTTCCTCCTGTGAATATCCTTGAGTTGCCAATCTTGCTTTATTTCTTACAATGATTCCTTGAGCATCCAACTTATTTCTGAAAACCCATTTGGTTCCAATGACTAAATAGTCTTTGGGTCTTGGAACTAAATCTCAAACTCTACATCTCTCAAACTGATTGAGTTCCTCTTGCATTGCAATGATTGAGTGGGGATATTGTTCTGCATCTTTGATGGATTGAGGTTCAATCTGAGAAATAAAACAAGCATGCATCTCATATTGATTCAATTGATGCCTTATTTGAACACCAGCTGATATGTCTCCAATCACTTGAGATCTAGGATGATCTCTAAGTGTAACAAAATCAGCAGGTAGAGTTGGTTCTTTAACTACTTGTGGTGATAATTCCTCTTGTGTAATTTCATTAGCCACAATATTTTCAGCATAGATTTCTAAATTTTCTTCATCACTGACATCATCAGCAATCTGTTGAGAAGGATGTAATGTATCCTCTTGTGTTAGGATTAATTCATCTAGTTTCTCACACAGATTTGGTACCTGAAAAGAATCTATGGTATAGGTATCTCTCTCCTTGCAAAACATGTTAGTTTCATCAAAAGATATATGTATTGATTCTTCTATCTTAAGGGTAGATTTATTAAATACTCTTAATCCTTGCTGACATGAGAATATCCAAAAAATATTCCTTCTACTGCTTTGGCTTCAAATTTCCTTAAGTATTTCTTGTCATTATTATGTATATAATATCTATATCCAAAAACTTTAAAATAATTAACTTTAAGTTTCTTATTTTTAAGTAATTCATAGGGAGTCTTACCCTTTAGTTTATAAATTAGACTTCTATTAAGAACATAGTTTGTTGTGCTTATTGCCTCTTCCCAAAAAGATAGGGGCAAGTGAGCATCTGCAAGTAATGTCCCATCAGATTCAATTAGAGTTCTATTTTTCCTTTCAGCTACCCAATTTTGTTGAGTAGTTCTAGGAGCAGAAAAATAATGCTTAATACCTTCTTTCTCACAGAATTCTTTCATCAGAAGAGATTCAAACTCAGTGCCATGATCACTTCTGATCAATGCAATCTGAGTAGAGTACTCAATCTTGATGTTCCTAAGAAAGTTTGTAAGAACTTTAAAGTTATCTGACTTGTTTCTAAGAAAGAATAACCAAGTGAATCTTGAGAAATCATCAACAACAACTTAGGTACATGACTTTCCTCCCAAACTTTATACTACAATAGGTCCAAAAGGTCCATATGTAGCAAATACAAAATCCTGGGTGAATCACTTTTAGAAATGGATTTAAAGCTATTTTTAGTTTGCTTGTCTAATTGACAAGCCCTAAAAAGTCCTTCCTTCTTATAAGAACCAGAAGGTAGTCCTCTAACAAGGTTGTCTTTAGATAATTTAGCAATAGTCTTAAGGTTTATATGACCTAATCATTTATGTCAAAGATCATTAATTGTACTAATCTGATTAAATAAACAAATTTCTGATTCTGTAGAGTTAAAATTAACTAAGTAAATATTACCCTATCTAACCCTAGTTAAAACTGTTTTGTTTAAACTAGATGTAATTAAACATAATGATTTATTAAAAGATACCTGATAACCTTCATCACATAATTGACTGATGCAAATAAGGTTATGCTTGAGACCTTTCACATAAGCTACCTTCCTGAAGGTAACTACTCCAACCTTGACTTTGCCATAGCCTTCTGTCTGTCTACAGTTGGAGTCCCCAAAGATGACTTTAGGTCAAAGATTTGCTTTGAAGTCACTTAAATTTTCTTTCCTACCTGTCATATATTTTGAGCATCCACTATCCAAATACCACTGTTCCTCTATGGTAGGATAGTTCTTTTCTTGCATAAAACAAATTAGGTGTTTTTGACCCAAGTTACCTTGGGTCATATTTTTTTTCATAATAGTTTGAAATATAAGAACACTCAGGTTGATCCTTAAAACCAAGTGCATGATATCTTTTAGGTGGAATAATCTACTGAGTAAAAGGATTTATAAATCTATGTGTCTGTTTATTCTTGTGAAAAGAAATAAAATTTCTATTAGAAAAATTTTGGTTCGATGAATTATATTGAGTTCATTGAGCTGAGTTCGACGAATGGAAGTGAGTTCGTCGAGCTCCATTCACAGAATAATATTATTCATTTTTCTGTGTTCCACGTTCGTCGATCGCAGTTCGACGAATCATATTGATTACGTCGAGCACCATTTGAATAATTATATTCAAGCCCTGTGTTCATAGTTCGTTGTTCTCTGTTCGACGGATAGTATTTATTTCGTCGAGCTCGGTTTGATGAATTATTTTGAACATAATTTTTATGAAAATTCTTATTTTGATTTGTTTTTTGTAAAACTTCTGTAGTTTTATCTAAATCTTCTAATTTTTCTTTACCTTTAGTAGAAGTGAATTTTATAGGTGTAGATAAAATATTTTTCTATAAAAGATGAGGTTGACTGGATGAAGCTCCCAAGCCAAGTTTGCCATTTAATCTGGCATTAACTGTGCTTATGATATTCATCAGTTTGATACTTCTCCCATTTAGAGATTCTTCAAACTTTTTGGCCTTAGATAATTTGCGTTCTAATGAAATTATTTGTTCCTTAAGATTTTTCAAATCTTCTTTAAGTTTAGAGTTTTCAAAAGATAGTTTGTTTAATTCAATCAATTTTTCTCAGAGAAATTTTATTTCTTTCTTAGATTTTATTAAGTCTTTACACAGTAATTTGAAATCTATTTTAAACTGTTCTGAAGTAAAATCAAATATTGAGATTACCTGGTCTTCTTCAGACTCAGATTCAGCATCAGAATTGCTGCATGTTGCATTTATTGCTATCAAACAGACTTCTTTGGCCTTTGCTTCCTCTTCATCTTCACTTGAACTGGATGAAGATTCAGTTTCTGATTCACTCCAAGTTTTAGCAATAAAACCTCTCTCCTTCTTTTTGTGTTTACCAGAAGAGGGTTTGTTTGATACTTCTTGTAGTCTTTCTCCTTCTTCTTATCCTTCTTTTGATTTTCAGGACACTCTGGAAGAATGTGTCCTGGTTTCCTGCAACCATAACAAATAATTTCTTTAGTTGGAGTTTTGTCATACCTTGGTTTGTCTTGGTTCCTAGATGATCTTCTCCTGAAGTCTTTTCTGGCTATCTTGTAGAATCTTTTAGCCACGAGACCCATAAGATCTTCATTCTATGGAACTTGTTCTTCTTCAGTTGCTTGGAAAGCAATGCTCTTTTCCATGTTCACTGAGGTTAGAGTCTTTTGTTCAGCTTCCCTTGTTTTGATGAGCTGCTCATAAAATTTGAGCTTGCCCGACAAAGTCTCAGTTGTGATTTCATTCACACTTCTGGCTTCTCTAATTAGCCAGATTCTTGAATCCAATGTGCAAGGGAAAGAGATGATAATTTTATCATTGACCTCTGTTAATGTAATGTATTTCTCCAAAGATTTCGGCTCATTAATTATGAGACTGAGTCTTATGTACATATCTGTAATTGACTCACTTTCACCCTTTTTGAAATTCTCATATTGAGAAATCAAGTGAGATCTTCTGTCCTTTCTTTCATCAATTGATCTAGCTACCATTGCAGTTGAGGGAGTCCCAGATAGCTTTGGCTGAGGTGCATTCAGTAACCTTCTGAAAAATACCATCTGACATTACTTGGGCTAAAATGTTCATAGCCTTTGCATCAACAATTTTTGCTTTCTTCTGGGCTTCTGTCCAATATGGTGGAGGTACAACACTGGTTCTTGTTGTTGCCAGTGATAGAGGTGGACTTGTCAAAATAGAGTTGTAGATATCCTCATCAATAGAGTTCATGTATAACCTAATCCTTGCCTTCCATAGTGCAAACTTATTTAGATTGCACACAGGAGGTCTAATGCTTGAATACTCTTTATTTTGTGCCATGATAAGAAAAACAAACTAGAGAAGATAAGATCTATCAGATCTATTGGTTCAGGTGTTAGCCTGTAAAACCAAAGAACCAACCTATGATACCAATTGAAAGTGAGGGATAGATCTGATTTATACTAGAGGGGGGGGGTGAATAGTGTATATTAAAAACTTTAATTTATTTTTATAGCGGATTTAAAGTAAGTGATATATATATAAATATAGAAAGAAAAATCACAACACAAAAATAAAGAAAGTAAAGCAATCACAGACGATACAAGGAAATTTATAGTAGTTCCCCCAATAAATCTGCGTACGTCTACTCTTCTACCACCCTAGTAGGAATCCACTATAGTTTTTTGATCTGGTGCCCTACCACCAAAAGATCTATTTTCTAAGGGAGATCTAGCAACCCTTTGAGCTTTTGATCAGGTGCCCAAAAACCAAGCTTAAGTATTTTGATCAGGTGACTTAGGAACCCAGAGGTTAACTTTTGAAGGAAGTTATAACCCTGTACACAGTTTAGGAAGTAAACTAAAACTTGATGTTGTCTTCTCTTTCAAGAGTCTCTGAGAAGACTTAGTGGATGATGAAGCAAAAATCCCCCCTGATTTGAGTAGAGATTTGAGATCAGGAGGGGAGGCTTTTCTTCATGGTGTAGGCCTTCTTGTATTGATTGATGAAGACTTTGCAATTGTAGAGACTGAAACAGGAAATCTGATTAATATTTGTTGATCTATATTGATCTGTTGATTAACCCTTTAGCAGCAATCTTCTGAAAGAATATATAGAATGCCTGAGGAGAATTCAAATATTTGAATTAAAACCATTCTGAAATGCCTGAAGCATCTTTGAGAATTATAACTGCCCTGGTATTTAATTAGATTAATAACTCTGTGATAAATCCATATTTAATGCTGCCAGAAATTTGTATATTAATTAAGAATATTTAGCATTAAATATCAGAGTGTAACTGACTGAAATTAAGCCATCTAAAATCATTCTGCCTTCAGTAAATAACACTGTCTGAACACTGCAAAGTATTAGTCAAACTGAGCCTGAAGATCATTGAACAGAGCCTGGAGTTCATCGAACTGAGCCTGGAGTTTGTCGAACTGAGCCTAGAGTTCGTCGAGTTGAGATGCTGAGTTGTGATCAGCGTTCGTCAAACGGAGCGCAGAGTTCATCGAGCTAAACTCAGAGTTAGAATTCTGAGTTCGTCGAACTGAGCTCGGCATTTGTCGAACTGAGCTCAGCTTTCGTCGAACGGAATTCTGCATTCGTCGAACTGCACTTCTCTGGATTTCTTCTGAAGAAGCAACCCTAGAAATAAACTTATGACCCTAGACTATACAAATTGGGTCAAACTAATTATCCTAAATAAATAATAGTGATCCTATCCCAAATCAGTAATAGGGTTCCAACACCAAGTGTTATTGGGTTCAAAGCTTTGTAAATATTTTTTCTACTATTTTTTCATCTATTACTGGCTAATTTATTTTCTGATCAAAGATTGTACAAGTAAAAGAAAATCATTGTTACTAACATGGAGTGGTAATTCTTACCGCTAGCAGTAGCAATAAGAACATCAACTCTTCTGTGTTCATCTGTGTTTCGATTTAAAGTCAAAATATTTTAAAGCTCTTATTCACCCCCTCTAAAGGCGCCTACAAATCCAACAAGTAGTATCAGAGCTAGGTTATTCTAAATCAGCTTAATTCCCAGGAATAATGGCGCTCTATGATCTCGCTTCTACTAAAGGGGATGAATCTTATATAAATGAAATTGCATTAACACCACCTTTATTCAAAGGTAAAAATTATAAAAGGGTGGAAAATCTTAATGGAAAAATTTCTCAAATCTTTAGATATTAAAATATGGGACATTACAATTAAAGAGCCCCCAAAAGAGCTGAATAGGGAAGAGTGCACTTTAAACGCTAAATTCATAAATAGTCTATTTTGTGCAATCTCAAAAGAAAATTTTAAATTATTTTATTGTCTTTATAAAGCCTACAAAATCTGGAGATGGCTTGATGAAATTTATTGTCTTCCTCATATAGGTATGGACCAAGATCCGCATTGGATAATACACAAACCTGCTTAGGTATTCAAGGAAACTCCACTTGTGATGGATCCATGGAGAGAACCTCGAGCAAAAAGGGAAGATGACAAAACATCAATAGAAAAGGAAGGTCAAAATAATGAAATATCTAAGGAACCTCATGTTCAAACATTGCCCCTTCCGATAACATTATAAGCAAATTGAATTCCTCTCTTTATGCTTCAACCTCTATCTCTACTTTGCACATACTTGAAATTACTAAATGTAAGATTAAGAAGTTGAAAACATTAATTCAAAATTTCATTTGAAAACAAAACTCTAAAAATAAAACTCTACAATGAATTTAAAATTGATGTGTCTACTAATGCATCTCTGGAAAATAAGTGAACAAAGTACGAAGATTTCAAAATTGAAATTAAAGAGATAAATGAAACCTTTGAATATTTAAGAAATGATTATAATACTCATTTAAAGTTTACAGCTGTTGGTCCCACAACTAACACCAAATTTCCGTGCATTACCGCGAGATGGGTTGGATTTAAGAGGAAAAGAGGTTCGGAACTGAAAGCGCTTGAAGATAACAAAGAGTGAGAAGGCTGCCAAGTAGCAGCACCAGACTTTACCTGCCATGAAAAATGCCTCTCTTTTTGTGGGCTTTCTATTGATCGAAAGACGCAGTTACAAGGTTAATAAAGTGAAAGTTGCGTGAACTAGGGACCGCAAAAGGCACTAGAATCGAGTAAGCATCTCTTAACAAGCAAGGTCCTTAATTCAAGTAAGTGTGCAATTGGAGTACTGTCCCGCCAATTTATAGGATCAAGGGCCTTCACAAAGGCCATGGATAATATTAACAGATTCCCGGGGTACAAGAGAATCGGGTAGAGGTGACATGATACATGTCTTGCGAGAAAAAGAGAAAGCGCCATAACTGCCCGACTGCGCGGTCTTCCTTGAGTCTGGATGGCCTCTTCCCGGCACCTTGTAGCTTAGCGGGTGTTGTAGTTAGGTGGTTAGAGTTTGTCTAACTACACAGACTGCCCCTTGGCAAAAAAACCGGTCCCTAGTTTCCAGGTAAATATGATCCCCGCACATTTTCAAATTTCAGGGAATTTCAAAAATTTAAGCTTTAACCGTAATAACGCGACTGCCATTAATACTGGAACGATTATAAATACAGTTCAAAACTGGGCAGATTCAAGAAATTTTTGGCATTATGGGTCACTTTTCTCCACTTGTGTTATAATTTTTCAATCCTCAATGTCTGGCTCTTGACGAAGCATCCTTATCAAAATGAATTGCCATGGAGAGAAGATGAGAACAGGTTCTCCTATTAAGATGAAGCCCGTAGCTAAAAAGAAGGTTAAGGCTTCTGCCCGCGAGGTTGGAAAAAGTTCCAAGTTGGATATTGCTCTTGCAATTGTACCGGAGCTGCTACCTTCTGTGGAAAAAGTTGTGGAAAAACAGGACTTCAAACTGACATCAGATGCGGCTAAAGTTGCCAAAAATTCAATGGAGTCAAAGCCAGTTGATGCCACCCTAATTTCTGCTACTCCCCTACTGGCTTCTTCTGAAGTCGATATCACTAGCAACACATCATCAAGTGATACAAACACTGGGGGTCAGTTTGCATGCGCGAAAGAGGGCTCAACTGAAGTCAACCTTAACACTATGGATAAGGGTGCCATAATCAACTAGGCAAAAAAGGTTTATAAAGTGACACCCACACCGAAAGCATGTTTAAGTATCCACCACTCTTCCTTCTTAGAAGTGCAAGAAAGTTACTCGACACGATACTACGATCACCTTCACGATATATGGCATGAAGAATCTGGAGGAGATATAGAGGATTCGGGTGAAGAAACTCCCTCACCTCGCTAACCAGGTTCAGGCGTGAAGCATTGTCATGAATCACTTCAGGCCAACGCTCTTGGCGTATGTATTAGAGAGAACGAATAACTTCAAGAAGAGAACGACCAACAAAAGGAGTCCCTCGTGGTAAGTTGTTATCATGCGAGCTCTACGAATTGATGGATCGATATTACTATTTTACTATACGTATAAAAGAAGAACAGAGCATAGGAGATAAAGGAGATTGATATTTCTTATGTTTGAAATGATACATCTCATATGGTATTTATACTAATCAAAGGATCCTTCTAGAATGATAATTAATGTTGCTATCTCCTAGGCGTTGGAATACAAAGAGGTTTTATCATTAATACTTCTTAATCAATGCAGATTTCCATTTTACATCCCCTCTAAATCTGTATTGCAGATTACGCCTATCTTCTCTCTCAGCTGGACAAAACGTTCCCGAGGCAAGGGCTTTGTTAAAATGTCGGCGAGCTGTGACTTGGTAGGGCAAAATTCCAGCTGAACTGCCTTCTTCTCGAGTAGTTCTCTGATGAAATGGAATCGGATGTCTATATGCTTGCTTCGGCTGTGATAAACTGGGTTCTTGGATAGTGCGATTGCAGAGGTGTTGTCGCAGTAGATTTTTACTCCTTCTGTACTTCATGGGCTCTGATACCACTGATGGATCGATATTACTATTTTACTATACGTATAAAAGAAGAACAGAGCATAGGAGATAAAGGAGATTGATATTTCTTATGTTTGAAATGATACATCTCATATGGTATTTATACTAATCAAAGGATCCTTCTAGAATGATAATTAATGTTGCTATCTCCTAGGCGTTGGAATACAAAGAGGTTTTATCATTAATACTTCTTAATCAATGCAGATTTCCATTTTACACGAATAGCTCTTGTTTAATCGCCAATTTCTTATTCTTACCTTTGGTTCTGCAGAATGCTTTACTCATACCAAAAACTTGGTCTTTATGGACGAGGTAGCCAGTCATCTAAGAGAATGTGTAAAAGATACCTTGGATCAACTTAAGTCCAATGATGCCTTCAAAGAGTAGTTCACCAAAGTCACATTCGATGAACTCTACTTGGGATTCAAAAATGTAGAGGCCACGATAGCTAAAGTGGTAAAGGGAAAAGGTGTGGTGGGAGAAAATGCTGTTGAGTAAGAAGTGAAGATAGAAGAAGAGGAAGAAGATATAACTATTGAAGATGAAGAGGAGACTGCTAGAGATTAAGGCTCTGGCTACAAGGAAGGGCTCGTGGTAGGAAACAAGGATAGAGAAGTCCGAGATTGTTGGCAAAATAATGCGTTTGACCGAAGTAACAGGCTGTTATATCTATAACTATTTATAAAGATATATGAATGGCTTTTAAAATCCTTGATTTTAAAAACCATACAACTAATCTCAGCCGTCGGATCATGGATGCGAAATTTAGCTGCCGTCCAATCAAACCAACCGTCTCTCCAAATTTTTTTGTAGCCTAAACCTACTGTAAGACAGTCTTAAACCTATGTTAAATAATTTAAAAATTGGTTTAGCAAAACCCAAAGGAGGACCCGCCAGCCCGCCAGCACACCACGCCCGCCAACCCGCCAATACAGCATGCCCGCAAGCCCAATACCGCCAGCCCGCAAGCCCACAAGCCCGCTAAAGCAATGATTTAAGAAACTTAACATGGGAACCTATATTTAAACCTGCAATATGCAAGATATTTGGCAGTGTGGGACTAAACATCCAACTTTTTTAATAGGCGGCGTTGAGTGCAAAAGGCGGGCATTGAGTGCAAAAGGGGGGCGTTGAGTGCACTCAACGCCCCGTTCTGGGGCGCTGAGTGCACTCAGCAATCTTGGACGGTCATGAAGCCCGCGGGGGGCGGGCGAAGCCCGGAGGGGGCAGGCGAAGCCCGGCAGGAGCGGGCGAAGCGCGCCGTCACCGGCCGGGGGCGGGCGAAGCCCGCCGTCGTCGGCCGGGTACTGTGGCGTGTGGCTATCGGGTCGGAGGCCCGTGCCTATCACTTATATATATAAATATATATAAATATAAATATAATATATAATATATTTATACATAGAATGAGAGATGACGTGGTTAGCATGAAGGATTTTAATGGTGGCGGGATTTGTGGAGACAGGTGGAAAGCATTTATTGAAAAGCTGTGCCTATATATAGGTGTGTAAATGGGGAAGGCAACAGATGGCTGAAGCCTGCCAAGGTTGCCCAAAATAGTAAAACCTGTGGACTGGCATTTGCGAAATAGAAGAAAGAGCAGCGCGGAAAAGTAAAGTTCGCGGTTTTTTTTCTTGCGGACTGCACAAATCGTGAACAGTGGAATACAAGGAAAGTGACAGACTGGTTTTTTGTTCTTGGCAGACATCAGTCTTTTGCGGATTATTTCCTTAGGATTGCGGATTATTTCCTTAGGAAGTGGCGATTTTTTTTGCTCTTTTGGTGTATGTGTGACTACTTGTAGTGAAGTGCTTGAATTGTCAACTTTGGTTGTCGTCAAACCTTGTATGCTTTTGATATAAATAAGAAGCTTGTTATTTTGCATATTTACTTATGTTTGTGTTCGCTGTTAAATGCTTCCAACAATGGTATCAGAGCAAGGTTTCGAACCTTAAAAGGCACTAAGAAGAAGTGAAGAGTACGTCGCGATGGAGATGGTAAATGTTATGCCGGGTCAAGTTCAAAAGTTGACGAAGACAAACTATTGGAACTGGAGCATCCAGATGAGAGTGCACCTAGCATCAAAGGAACTATAGGAGATAGTGGAAGATGGATATGAAGAGCAAACTGCTGAAGCAGAGGCAGCGTTGACCAACGCGTAGAGAATGACTCTAAGAGAAGCAAGAAAGAGAGACAAGAAAGCTTTGCTCTTGTTATATCAAGGGGTTGATGAAACAACTTTTGAGAAGATCTCGGATGCTAGAACTTCTAAAGAAGCATGAGAAACTTTATAATGCTCCTTGTAAGGAGTTGACAAGAAAAAGAAGGTGAAGCTGTAATCTCTCCGAGCAGAGTATGAAGTTACCAAGATGCAAAACTTTGAGAAAGTTGGTGACTATGTGACTCGTCTGCGGATGCTTGCAAACGAAATGAAGCGCAATGGAGAGACGATTGATGATGTGAGTTTCATGGAGAAACTTCTGTGATCTATGTCGAAGAAGTTCAACTATATCGTGCTGGCATTAGAAGAGTCAAAGGATCTGACTCAATTGTCAATTTATGAACTCATTGGCTCTCTGCAAGCCCATGAATACCCATGCTGCAAGATGAATAGTCAAGTGGCTTAGAGAAAGCACTTCAGACTCAACTGAACTTTGGAGAGAGTTCAGGAAGAGGAGGTGACCAGCGAGGTCGATGCTACCAAGGTAGAGGAAGAGGAAGAAGAGGAGGAAGACATAAAAACTTTCAGAGAGAGGCGGAGCTGTAACATCCCATTTCCAACTAGACCCCTAAGAATGGTTTTGGGTCATGATTAGGTTAAGGCAAAACCCTAGGAAGCTAAAAAGGGCCAGGCAATCAAAGGCCAAGGTGAGAATCAATTTGGTATGCCAATGGCACAACCTTATCACTAAACCTAGGGATTGACCTTAGGGATTCACCAGGACTCCATGACCTCACCATAACATCCCTAGCCTATTAGAGGGTCCACTAGTGCCTTAAGGGTTCATCAGAGTCGACCCAAAATAGCCAATTAGACCTAGGACCACCAAAGGCCTAAATTGGGCAAGGTGTCCTAAATAAGGGCAGTTGGTCACAAATGTGCCCAACCAACCCTGCCCAGGCCTTCCTAGACCTAAAGTGGTGTCAATGGGTCACCAAGGACACATTTGGTTCAGTCCTAGGGGCCAAGATGACCCAAGTCAACTCTAGCCCCAAAGTGGTCAAAGTGCCCTTACCAAGGGTCATATGACCCTCAAGGTGCCCAGTAGGTCCTATCCCACACCACCTAAGCCTTAGGGAAGACTAATGGATCACTAGAGACCCATTAGGGGCAACCCTAAAGGTCAAAAGGACCAAAGTCAACCCAAGCCTACTTTGGGTCAACCTAGCCCAAATAAGCTAGCATAAGCTCAAGCCCCCTCATATAGCTTCATTAGGAATATTATGTGTATGTGTGGGCTGCTAATAGACCCCAAGGTTGACCAAGTCAACCTGGTGACTAGGAGGGAGAGAGGAGATCCATTTCCATGGTAATGGAGGAGAGAGAAAAAGAGAGAATGAAGGGGCAAGTCAAACCCGACCAAGGGAGGCCAAAGGCCACCCTTAATGGGGATATTCAACTCCCCTGGGGAAGGGGAGAAGTTTCCAGCCATTTCCCGGCCACCAAGGTGCTGATTCAGCTCCCTCCCCCTAACCCGAGCCCAAGCTTTCAATGACATTAATGGCCATTGAAGTTTTGGCCTCTCCCCTCCTCAACTGAACCTTTAAACACCACCAGTGGCCCAAGAGGAACATTTCTCGACCTTTTACTGAAGATTTCGAGCCCTCCCACTGTACTGTTGCAGAAGTCGAGTGGCGCCACCATTGGAAATGGTTTCCTGACGATCGTCGCGCCTTCAGGCCGCCGGCAAGGTCCTCCTCCTCTCTTTGTCTCATGGGTAGATCATAGGAATGCTTAGGTTCAAGGTTCGAGCTCAATTGAGCCTGAACCAAATCTTGATTTTCATGGTTTCAGGCCGAAAAACTTCCTTGCAGAACCACCGAAATCCGCCCCTCCGACGGCTACGCCGCCGCCAGTCGATAGCCACCACCTCAACAAAGGTGTTGGATGCGGTGGCTGGCCGGGGAGGTGGCCGGATGGTCGGCTGTGGAGGTTTAAAGTTGGACCAGGCGCGCGCAATCGGGACCGTTGCCTGGAGGTAGACGATAAGCCCGGGCCGAAGGATCCGCGCCAAGATTCGTGCCGCATTAGATTTCAAACTATAGGATTATATATTTCATTTTATTTCATTCTGTCACACTTTTTGTATTTAATGTCTTTAATTTTTAAAAATACTTAGAGGCAATTTCAGAGGAAATGGTCAACATAGAAATTGTAGCCTGATGAGTCTAGTTTACTGCAAAATTAGTTTGAATTAATTTGGGTGTCTGGTTTGACTAGGGCACTCATTTTAGTGGGGTCTATACATATGGTTGGACAGAAATTGAAATGGCTGCGCACACCTCATCTTTGGTCCAAATGACCTGAAATTTTGGCAAGGAGTCACCCTAGACCTTATTTAGACCCTGACCAAAAATGGGAATTTTTGGGAACAATTTTTCATAGAGCTTTGTAAATAATTTAATTTCTCTAGGGTAAATTAATTCAGGGGTCAAATGAACTCCAAACTCATCCAAATTTTGGTGGATGATGCATGGGGTCATTATTAACCTCTGATTAAAATTTTATGACATTTGGAGGTGGTTTGAATTGGAAGCTTGCAAACCCTAGTCTTGCAATAATAAGGGTAATTTGGTCCAAATGCTCTTTTGGTGTTTAAGTGGTCCAATCACCTCAACAAAGGCCTATTTTTGGGCCACTGATTTTATATGGCTTGGAACACCCTCCTAATGGATTTGGGGTGATTTGAGGTTGGGTAGCCCTAGGGACCTAGGGTAGGCCCCTTTATGGAGATTTCTAGTGTTTGAAGGTCATGGAGTCAAATGACCTTGGAATGACTTGACACTTGGTGGAAGGGATCATAGGGTAGCTATGGCCCTCTGTTTGAAATTTTAGTGAGTTTGGAAGCCTTTGACCCCCTCAAAACCATAACCCTAGCTTAGGGCACTCACCTCGTAGTGATAGAAAATGTCACTAAAACTCACTGAATAGTGATGAGATTTGGGTAGAGTAGTGTTTAAAGCTAGAACAAGCTCTGGAGATTTTGTTATGAATTTAAGATTATTATTTTGGATACTTCATTAACAATCTAGTAGTTTGCATTAATTGCTTAGAAATTTATCATGAAGTAACTACTTGCTGGAAATTGATGAAATTTTGCCAGAGGAATTTTTATTATGTTTTAAAGCTCTGTGAATTTTTATGGGATTTTTGGAAGACTATTTCTAAGGGTTGCTTCTTTAAGTATTGTTTCCATGAAAACTAATTAAATTTATTTTGGTATCTAGCAAGTGTGTAAAATTATGATTTTTGCACAATAACTCTTTTTGTACCATATCAAGAATCTTTAATTTTTATTTAATTTTCTGATGAATAATTTTGGTACTTCTTTCTTTACATATGATTAAGGGAATTATTTTGGATAAAATAATTAGAGGTCCAAAATTTTCTGGAAAATTATGGAAATTAGTATCTAGTATTATATCACTGTTAATTAGATATTAAAATTTTTGGGTGATCATTACTTGAGTAGATCATATAGTTCATGTTCAAAATTGCCCATGGCCAAACATTTGGGAAAAAGCAACAAATATCAAATTAATTAGATAAATTATGAATCTCTGATTTTAGACTAAACATGTTATGGTAGACCTCCGGTAAATTTTATAGAAGATTTGGAAGACAATCCGGTGTACCTCATTCACACATCTCATATAGTATAGGGTTGTCAACATATAGTAACTACGGAAACTGAACTAGAGTGTTAGTGAAATTCAAGTGTTGGAATCCTTAGTAGGTTGCTGGTTTGGGTTAATAAAGGAGTTCATTATTGGAAGACAGGATTAGAAGAGTGTGAGGTTGACTAGTGAAGGTGGTGCTCGGGACCGACGAAAGATCGTCTTATTCCGTGGAGTGGGAAGGTCAAAATCACCCTAGCATAGATCTAGCGTAATATGAAATGGGAATGGGCAAGGGACGCAACCAATAACAATAAGTGCCTTGCGAAAGGGAACGATGGGCTTCATCTACCATCATAGTTCCTAGTGCTCTTTGAGAACCCTTCACGGGGTATACCGGGGGCAGTCCTGAGCTAACGTAAACTGTAGGAGTGATAAACCATAAAGAGAACCTAGCATAATTAGGAATTCACTTTCACTCGCCTTGATGTCTCGGAATGCTAGGTTGGTTCATGAGGGATGATGCCCTGGGGGTTTTGGAGATTGGCAGGTTGGCCCGGTGAGCTTGTGCTCGGTGGGAAACGTATTAATATTGCATGTGCATAAGTTATAAGGTGGTGGGCCCTCGGTGTTACTGGTCGATGCACCAACGCTAATACGTTTGCTCGGCAAGTGTGGTTAGCACTTCGCCAACAGAAGTCCGGTGCGCCAGCCGGCAAGAGTACGCAGGAGTCCGCTTCATTCACCAAGCGTTGAGGCGTACGATAGGTCTGACCGGTAGTGCTTTACTAGTTTAGAGGTGGGCAAGGCCCAACCCACCGCTTCCGTCTGCCACTACGGAGGTATCCTGGGAGGTGAGGCTCCAGAAAGGGGGAACTAAAGGTCTGTGTACACAGAGTCGGGTGGGTGAGTTGCACTTGCATGATTGCATCATACCCACTTGCATGTCATAACATAATCATTGCATATAACCCCTGTCACCTATTGTGTAAGTGGTATGGGACGCTTACACAATAGGGCTTGCAAAATGACCCCTTGGTTTATAAACTTGTGTGGGCAAGTTTATAAATTAAGGTCAAATTCTTCATATATATATTGCTGTTAATAACCGACACCCCATCGTATAAATTTGTATGAGACTCTTTATACGATGGGAGCCCTGTAGAAGATCCCTTGACTTATGCATTTCCGCACATAAGTTAAGGTTACTTTTCATACTTTACTCTACTGCCACAAATACTATAAAATTGCTAGTATAGGTCCGCTGCCATCTGTTTCTTGTTTACTCTCCACCTTCAAGTCCTCCCCTTTCTTCCTCTCCGCTCAGTGCCTAGGGGCCATGGGGGAAGGGGTGGGGGATGATAGGGCTTAGTATTATAGACTAACGGTTTTCGGACCACATCATTTAGGGGATCGTGGAGCCCAGCATGGAGGAGCAGCCCCAGAGGTCGGCCCGTTTGGAGATAGGGTCGTCTAGCTCAGGAGTTCAGACAGTTGGGACTATGAGTCCCTGAACTTAGTAGTGTTTTATTTTGCTTCCGCTTGAGTGACTATGTAGTGAGGATTTGATGTATCGGGCTTAAGCCCTTATTTTCAGTACATTTATATTATGTGGACTCTCCCTTCGTGGAGATATTATTACTCTGATGTGATTTCATTGTGGATTTTTGGTTAGAGTTTTTACCTCACTTGTGTTTACTCTACTTTGGTTGCTTTTCCGTGATCGAATCAGCCGGCAGAATAAGCGTTTCACGGTGATGACCCTTCAGGGTGTGAAGGTGTCACCGCAAAGCGGCGGTTCTGGGCCTAAGAACCCGGTGTTTAAAAAAGAAAAAAATGGGGTCTTACAAGTGGTATCAGAGGAACCTCGATCGAAAAAGTACCAGTCCACAAATCCCTGGGTCACCCCCACACAGGTTTATTTTGAGGACAAACTAAGCAGCGGAAGCATGGTGTGCCCATGTGGGGAATCACATGTAATTGTCCAGTACTAATTAGGCTTGAGTCAATTACTTACAGATTTTTTTTGATATGCAGCCTCCAGCACAGCCTACACCACAAGGCGGAGTCCAACAGACTCCGAATGTTGCACCACCTCCCCCGGTCCCCACTCCGTTCCTGCAGTCGGAGATAGGTCAGACTCTGACAGTCATTCTAGAGGCTTTCAGGGCTCAGCAGGTTTCGGTCCCGCAGCCAAACCCGGGGGCCAACTGGCTGAGCATCTTCCGAGGACTCTCTCCCCCATCCTACTTAGGGACAGAGTCAGCTGTCCGGATGGAAGAATGGTTGGACATTATGTACGAGATGTTGATCGGGATATAGTTCCCCTAGGAGGAGAGAGTGCCATTGGTGGTCTCTTGCTTGGAGTCTCACGCCAAGAGATGGTGGAAGACGTCGCTGGACACGACTTTTACGGATATGGAGATTGCAGAGATTACTTGGGAGGAGTTCAGGGCCGCGTTACTGGAGCATTTTGTTCCACAGTCAGCTAAGGATGAGCTGGAGGACAGGTTCTTACAGCTGAAGCAGGGCAATAAGACAGTGGTAGAGTACCACCGGGAGTTCAACCATTTAGCCCGGTTTGCGAACTCCTATCAGCTGGATGAGGCAGGATACATCAAGAGTTTCTATAAGGGCCTGCGGGAGGACTTGAGGGAGACCCTACTATTCATATCTAACGGGCCAATACCTCGGATGTTAGAGATGTACAAGAGGATAGAGGCTGATTGGCAAGCAACTCGAGGCCAGAAACGGCCAGCGGAGGATCATGGTCGAGGAGAAAGGAACGATCAGAGACGAGCCTGTATCACGGACGGGAGAAGGGTCGAGGAATAGCCTCATCAAGAGGCAAGACAGGAAATAAGGGAGCCAGTGGTGGTGGCTCCACCACCTCTTTAGACACGGGAGGGCTAGAGACCCAGGGGAATGACATATCCCCCGCCAGAGTGCTTCCACTGCCATCAAGTTGGGCACATCCGCAGAAATTGCCCTATGAGAGGGGCACGCCCACCAGCTCCACCGGCTGCCCAGCCAGTGCAGTATTTTGGAGGCCGAGGTTGTGGCCGAGGTCGTGGTCGAGGACGTGGATGCCAGGGGGAGATCATAGACAAGAAAGTGAGCAGGTGTATGCTTTGGACCTTGCACAGCCTCGGAACCCAGAGCAGGTCATAGTAGGTACGCCGAGATGTTTAATTATTTAAAAAGAATTCCCCTTTATCAGTTGACAAATTTGTAGAACTGCAATAGATAGAATAAATAGGAAAGAAAACTTGTTATAGAATCCTAAGACATTTAACCACCCCAGGTATAGTCTTCATCATCGGTAAGCCTGCCCACACGCTTTTCGATACTAGAGCTTCTCACTCCTTTGTGTCGGAGACGTTCGTAGGAGGATTGGAAGGCGTGGAGCTATTCACGGGCTCGGAGATGAGGGTGCGACTACCCGATGGATCTGAACTCCTTACCTCGGACCACTACAACATGGAGGTAGAAATCGGTGGAAAGGCATTTGAGGCTCCAACGATGCTTTTGAAGTTGACAGACTACGACTTGATCCTGGGCATGGTATGGCTGCACTGGAACATGGCCCAGATTGATTGCCAAGCAAAGAGGATCACTATGAGGCACGAGGACTCTTTTATTGTCATCGAAGGTATAAGATCTGCCTCTCGTATACTCTTATATTCAGTACAGGCCGTTAAGGCCCACCTGCAGGGAGAGGAGGTTTATCAGATTCTATTTGAGATGGTGGAGGTCAAGGAGTCTGTGACAGACATCCCGGTGGTGCGAGATTTCACTGACGTCTTTCCAGAGAAGCTGCCAGGACTACCTCCGTACTGAGAGCAGGACTTCTAGATACAACTTGTGCTGGGGGCCAAGCCGGTATCTATGGCCCCTTACCGGATGGCCTCGAAAGAGTTGACAGAGTTCCGAAGCCAGTTGCAGGAACTAGTAGAGGCAGGGTTTGTCCAGCCAAGCTCTTCACCGTGGGGAGCCCCGGTGCTATTTGTCAAGAAGAAGGACGGAAGTCTCCGCTTGTGTATTGATTATCGAGCGCTGAATCGACTGACGGTCCGGAATACATACCCGCTGCCACATATTGACGAGTTGTTTGATCAACTGGAGGGAGCACATTTCTTCTCGAAACTTGACTTGAGGTCAGGTTATTATCAGCTACGGATTTGAGAGGAAGACATTCCGAAGACCGCCTTCAGTAGTAGGTACGGACAGTTTGAGTTTACAGTGATGCCCTTCGGGCTCACAAATGCGCCGTCAGCATTTACAAGCCTCATGAACAGGGTATTTGAGGAGTATTTGGATGTATTCGTCATCATATTTATTGACGACATCCTCATTTACTCAAGGACAGAGGAGGAGCATACACGACACCTGACTCTTACTCTAGAGAGGCTATGGGAGCACCAGTTGTATGCAAAGTTCAGCAAATGCCAGTTTTGGCTAAAGGAGGTGGCCTTCTTAGGTCACATAATCAGCGGTGTTGGGTTGGAAGTAGACCCGGCCAAGATTCGAGAAGTGTAGGATTGGCCACCGTTGAAGACAGGCACGGATGTACGGAGCTTCCTGGGACTTGCTGGATATTACCGGAAGTTCCTCGAAGGATTCTCCCGGATTGCACTCCCTCTTACATCCCTGACGAAGAAGGAATCCCCTTTCGTTTGGACGTCACAGTGCGAGGCATCCTTTGTGGAGTTGAAAGGTCGGCTTATCTCGGCTCTCATTCTCGCTCTTCCGTCGGGAAGGGAGGGATTCCAGGTGTACACGGATGCCTCCTACCAGGAGATGGGTGCCATTTTTATGCAGAACGGGCACGTAATAGCCTACGCCTACCGACAGCTGAAGATACATGAGAAGAACTATCTGGTGCATGATCTGGAGATGGGTGCAGTTATCTTTGCTCTGAAGATTTGGCGACACTACCACTACGGGGTTCACTGTGACATCTTCTCAGATCATAAGAATTTGAGATATGTGGACACACAAAAGGAACTCAACATCAGACAGAGACGTTGGGTGGAGTTCCTGTCGGATTACCAGTACACCATGCACTACCATCCTGGGAAGGCGAACATGATGGCAGATGCTTTGAGCCGGAGAGGAGATACCTCAGGGAAGGGACCACATATGATGTCCATGGAGCTAGTCCGGTCTTTTAGAGATATGCAGATATCCCTAGTGTCCGATAATGATCCAGAACTGTATATGGAGTATTTAGCATCGATGGTTGCCATATGTGATATTCGGGACCACATCCGTGACGGACAGAGGATAGATGCATGGGCAGAGCCGATATTCTAAGCCTTGGAGGAGGGTTCGACGGGATATTATTCACTGAGAGATGGATTGCTATATTTCAGAAGAAGGGTCTATATACCCGCAGGAGGCCAGATTCAGGAGGACATCATGGCGGAAGTGCATTGTAGCAGATATTCTATACACCCGGGGATCACCAAGATGATGGCAGATTTGAAGAAGACAATGTTTTAACCAGGGATGAAGAAGGACATTACATACTTCGTGACTCATTGCGAGGCATGCCTGCTGGTGAAGGCGGAGTGCAGGAGCCCCGCAGGATTGCTACAACCACTTCCAGTGCCGGAGTGGAAATTTGAGGACATTGCGATGGATTTCATTCATGATCTCCCCCGATCACGGACGGGAAACGATTCGATTTTGGTCATCGTCGATTGGCTGACGAAGGTGGCTAGATTCATTCTGATCAGAAAAGATGACTCGGTTGGGGTACTAATGCGGAGATTCGTAGAGCAGTTCATTCGTTACCACGGGGTGCCCAGGACGCTCGTGTCGGATCGGGATGGTCGGTTAACATCCAGGGAGTGGAGATCCGTGCAGACTTACTTAGGCATGCGGCTGACCTTCAGCACAACATTTTATCCCCAGACAGATGGGCAGACGGAACGCACCAACTAGATATTGGAGGACCTCCTAAGGCTATGCATTTTGGATCAAAACGAACCTTGGGAGAAGCTTTTACCACTGGTTGAGTTCTCCTATAACAACAGCTACCAGTATAGCATAGGGATTGGCTCCTTATGAAGCCTTGTATGGAAGGAGATGTATGACTCCGCTTTCATGGATTCAGGACGAGGATTCGAAGGTGTTGGTATCAGATTTTGTCGAATACACCGAGGCTCAGGTGAGACTGATACGGGACAGAATGCTGGAAGCGCAGAGCCGACATGCTAAGTATTACGATGCCCGACACCGTCAGGTAGAGTTTAAGGTGGGAGACCGGGTTTACTTGAAGATCCGGCCCATGCACGGAGTTTCACGGGTGCGTGGTCGGAAGAAGAAGCTCAGCCCTAGGTATATTTGCCCTTATAGGATCCTGGAGCGGATCGTGCCCCTAGCTTACAGGCTGGAGTTTTCACTAGAACTGGCAGGTTTACACGACGTGTTCCATATTTCTTCACTTAGGAGGGCTCTGCTATGCCCGAAGCAGCAGATTTCGACCACAGATGGGCCTGTAGCGTCAGACCGGTCAGTTCACTTGGAGCCGGTTCGGATCGATGATAGAGGAGTACGGATCTTGCGTCGCAAGAAGGTTCCATTAGTCAAAGTCCTGTGGAGGAACCATGGCATGGAGGAGCATACCTGGGAACCGCAGGACCTGATGCGACAAAAGTATCCAGAGCTGTTCAGTCAGGTATACCTCACAATCTCTCAGGATGTTCGATTTACCCTCCTGTTTTAAACTAGTAGGACTGAAGTTTCAAGAGTAGGGGCAATTTTTTGTTTATTGGGTTCTAGACTTTGCCAATTGGGCGAATTTGTCATAGATTTGAGTTTCCCTTTAAACCTCTCTTAACAAACATTGTGTCGTGATGTAATCTTCCACTTCTTATGGGATGTTATAAGTTTCTTTTTCTTCGATAGAAATTCCTGTAGGCTTAACCTTGATTTCGGGGATGAAATTTTTGTTTTGTTTATTGGAATTTGTAACATCCCATTTCCAACTAGACCCCTAAGAATGGTTTTGGGTCATGACTAGGTCAAGACAAAACCCTAGGAAGCTAAAAAGGGCCAGGTAATCAAAGGCCAAGGTGAGAATCACTTCGGTCTGCCAATGACACAACCTCATCACCAAACCTAGGGATTGACCTTAGGGCTTCACCAGGACTCCATGACCCCACCACAACATCACTAGCCTATTAGAGGGTCCACTAGTGCCTTAAGGGTCCATTAGAGTCGACCCAAAATGGCCAATTTGACCTAGGACCACCAAAGGCCTAAATTGGGCAAGGTGTCCTAACTAAGGGTAGTTGGCCTCAAATGTGCCCAACGAACCCTGCCCAGGCCTTCCTAGACCTAAAGTGGTGTCAATGGGTCACCAAAGACACATTTGGTTCAGTCCTAGGGGCCAAGATGACCAAAGTCAACTCAAGCCCCAAACTGGTCAAAGTGCCCTTACCAAGGGTCATATGACCCTCAAGGTGCCCAGTAGGTCCTGTCCCACACCACCTAAGCCTTAAGGAAGACTAATGGATCACCAGGGACCAATTACGGGCAACCCTAAAGGTCAAAAGGACCAAAGTCAACCCAAGCCTACTTTGGGTCAACCTAGCCCAAATAAGTTAGCATAAGCTCAAGCCCCCTCATATAGCTTCATTAGGAATATTATGTGTATGTGTGGGCTGCCAATAGACCCCAAGGTTGACCAAGTCAACCTGGTGACTAGGAGGGAGAGAGGAGCTCCATTTCCATGGTAATGGAGGAGAGAGAAAAAGAGAGAATGAAGGGGCAAGTCAAACCCGACCAAGGGAGGCCAAAGGCCACCCTTAATGGCTGGATTCAACTCCCCTGGGGAAGGGGAGAAGTTTCCAGCCATTTCCCGGCCACCAAGGGGCTGATTCAGCCCCCTCCCCCTAACCCGAGCCCAAGCTTTCAATGGCATTAATGGCCATTGAAGTTTTGTCCTCTCCCCTCCTCAACTGAACCTTTAAATACCACCAGTGGCCCAAGAGGAACATTTCTCGACCTTTTACTGAATATTTCGAGCCCTCCCACTGTACTGTTGCAGAAGTCGAGCGGCGCCACCATCGGAAATGGTTTCACGACGATCGTTGTGCCTTCAGGCCGCCAGCAAGTTCCTCTTCCTCTCCTTGTCTCATGGGTAGATCATAGGAATGCTTAGGTTCAAGGTTCGGGCTCAATTGAGCCCGAACCAATTCTTGATTTTCATTGTTTCGGGTCGAAAAACTTCCTTGCAGAACCGCCGAAATCCGCCCCTCCGGCGGCTGCGCCTCCGCAAGTCGATAGCCACCACCTCAACAGAGGTTTTGGTGGCGGTGGCTGGCCGGGGAGGTGGTCGGATGGTCGGCTGTGGAGGTTTGAAGTTGGCCCAGGCGCGCGCAATCGGGATCGTTGGCTGGAGGTAGACGATAATCCCGGGCCGCAGGATCCGCGCCAAGATTCGTGCCGCATTAGATTTCAAACTATAGGATTATATATTTCATTTTATTTCATTCTGTCACACTTTTTTGTATTTAATGTCATTAATTTTTAAAAATACTTAGAGGATATTTCAGAGGAAATGGTCAACATAGAAATTGTAGCCTGATGAGTCTAGTTTACTGCAAAATTCGTTTGAACCAATTTGGGTGCCTTGTTTGACCAGGGCACTCATTTTGGTGGGGTCTATACATATGGTTGGACAGAAATTGAAATGGCTGCCCACACCTCATCTTTGGTCCAAATGACCTGAAATTTTGGCAGGGAGTCACCCTAGACCTTATTTAGACCTTGACCAAAAATGGGAATTTTTGGGAACAATTTTTCTATAGCTTTGTAAATAATTTAATTTTTCTAGGGTAAATTAATTTAGGGGTCAAATGAACTCTAAACTCATCCAAATTTTGGTGGAAGCTTGCAAACCCTTGTCTTGCCATAATAAGGGTAATTTGGTCCAAATGCTCTTTTGGTGTTTAAGTGGTCCAATCACCTCAACAGAGGCCTATTTTTAGGCCACTAATTTTATATGGCTTGTAACACCCTCCTAATGGATTTGGGGTGGTTTGGGGTTTGGTAGCCCTAGGGACCTAGGGTAGGCCCCTTTATGGAGATTTCTAGGGTTTGAAAGTCATGGGGTCAAATGACCTTGGAATGACTTGACACTTGGTGGAAGGGATCATAGGTAGCTATGGCCCTCTGTTTGAAATTTTAGTGAGTTTGGAAGCCTTTTACCCCCTCAAAACCCTAACCCTAGCTTAGGGCACTCACCTCGTAGTGATAGAAAATGTCACTAAAACTCACTGAACAGTGATGAGATTTGGGTAGAGTAGTGTTTGAAGCCAGAACAAGCTCTAGAGATTTGTTATGAATTTAGGATTATTATTTTGGATACTTCATTAACAATCTAGTAGTTTGCATTAATTGCTTAGAAATTTATCATGAAGTAACTACTTGCTGGAAATTGATGAAATTTAGCCAGATGACTTTTTATTATGTTTTAAAGCTCTGTGAAGTTTTATGGGATTTTTGGAAGACTATTTTTAAGGGTTGCTTCTTTAAGTATTATTTCCATGAAAACTTAATTAAATTTATTTTGGTGTCTAGCAAGTCTTTAAAATTATGATTTTTGCACAATAACCCTTTCTGTACCATATCAAGAATCTGTAATTTTTATTTAATTTTTTGATGAATAATTTTGGTAGTTCCTTCTTTACATATGATTAAGGGAATTATTTTGAATAAAATAATTAGAGGTCCAAAAGTTTCTAGAAAATTATGGAAATTAGTATCTAGTATTATATCACTGTTAATTAGAGATCAAAGTTTTTGGGTGGCCATTACTTGAGTAGATCATATAGTTCATGTTCAAAATTGCCCATGGATAAACATTTGGGAAAAAGCAACAAATATCAAATTAATTAGAAAAATTATAAATCTCTGATTTTAGACTAAACTTGTTATGGTAGACCTCCGGTAAATTTTATAGAAGATTTGGAAGACAATCCGGTGTACCTCATTCACACATCCAATATAGTATAGGGTGGTCTGCATATAGTAACTACGGAAACTGAACTAGAGTGTTAGTGAAATTCAAGTGTTGGAATCTTTAGTAGGTTGCTGGTTTGGGTGAATAAAAGAGTTCATCATTGGAAGACAGGATTAGAAGAGTGTGAGGTTGACTAGTGAAGGTGGTGCTCGGGACTGACGAAAGATCGTCTTATTCCGTAGAGCGGGAAGTCAAAATCACCCTAGGATAGATCTAGCGTAATATGAAATCGGAACGAGTAAGGGAAGCAACCAATAACAATAAGTGCCTTGCGAAAGGTAACGATGAGCTTCAGCTACCATCATAGTTTCTAGTGCCCTTTGAGAACCCTTCACGGGGTATACCGGGGGCAATCCTGGGCTAACGTAAACTGTAGGAGTGATAAACCATAAAGAGCAACTAGCATAATTAGGAATTCACTTTCACTCCCCTTGATGTCTCGGAATGCTAGGTTGGTTCATGAGGGCTGATGCCCTGGGGGTTTTGGAGATGGGCAGGTTGGCCCGGTGAGCTTTGGCTCGGTAGGAAACGTATTAATATTTCATGTGCATAAGTTATAAGGTGGTGGGCCCTCGATGTTACTGGTCGTTGCACCGACGCTAATACGTTGGCTCGGCAAGTATGGTTAGCACTTCGCCAACAGTAGTCTGGTGCACCAGCCGGCAAGAGTATGTAGGAGTCCGCTTCGTGCACCAAGCGTTGAGGTGTACGATAAGTCTGATCGGTAGTGCTTTACTGGTTTAGAGGTGGGCGAGACCCAACCCACCGCTTCCGTCTGCCACTACGGAGGTATCCTGGGAGGTGAGGCTCCAGAAAGAGGGAACTAAAGGTTTGTGTACACAAAGTCGGGTGGGTGAGTTGCACTAGCATGATCGCATCATACCCACTTGCATGTAATACCATAATCATTGCATATAACCTATGTTACCTATTGTGTAAGTGGTATGGTAAGCTTACACAATAGGACTTGCAAAACGACCCCTTGGTTTATAAGCTTGTGTGGGCAAGTTTATAAATTAAGGTCAAATTCTTCATATATATATTGCTGTTAATAACCGACATCCCATCGTATAAATTGGTATGGGACTCTTTATACGATGGGAGCCATGTAGAATATCCCTTGGCTTATGCATTTCCACACATAAGTTAAGGTTACTTTTCATACTTTACTCTACTGCCACAAATACTATAAAATTGTTAGTATAGGTTCGCTGCCATCTGTTTCTTATTTACTCTCCACCTTCAAGTCCTCCCCTTTCTTCCTCTCCGCTCAGTGCCTAGGGGGCATGGGGGAAGGGGTGGGGGATGATAAGGCTTAGTCTTATAGACTAACGGTTTTCGGACCACATCATTTAGGGGATCGTGGAGCCCAGCATGGAGGAGCAGCCCCGGAGGTCGGCCCGTTTGGAGATAGGGCAGTCTAGCTCAGGAGTTCAGACAGCTGGGACTGTGAGTCCCTGACCTTAGTAGTGTTTTATTTTGCTTCCTCTTGAGTGACTATGTAGTGAGGATTTGATGTTTCGGGCTTAAGCCCTTATTTTCAGTACATTTATATTCTGTGGACTCTCCCATCGTGGAGATATTATTACTCTGATGTGATTTCATTGTGGACTTTTGGTTAGAGTTTTTACCTCACTTGTGTTTACTCTACTTTGGTTGCTTTTCCGTGATCGAATCGGCCGGAAGAATCGGCGTTTCGCGGTGATGACCCTTCAGGCCGTGAAAGTGTCACCGCAAAGCGGCGGTTCTGGGCCTAAGACCCTGGTGTTTAAAAAAGAAAAAAAAATGGGGTCTTACAAGAGCAACCTCAAGGTAGAGAGGAAGAAGGAAGAGGAAGAGGCCGAGGCAGTGGACGTGGTGGAATGACCCAAGTCCAATGTTACAACTGTAATAGGTTTGGGCACATGAGTTATGACTGCAGACTTCCGAGGAGGAATGAGGAGACCAATCACTATGCTGAAGCAAGAAACATTGGTGGTGATCCAATGATGTTCTTGACTTATAGAGTAGTTGAAGGAGGAAGAAATGAAGTCTGGTACTTGGACACAGGAGCCAGCAACCACATATGTGGTGAGAAGGAGATATTCACTAACCTCAAACCAAGTGTTGGTGAGGTTAGTTTTGGTGATGCTTCAAAGATCTCGGTAGAAGGAAAAGGGTTGATAGTGGTCATCCTAAATGGTGAGAAGGTGCATCTCAATGATGTGTTCTATGTTCGTGGCTTGAAGAGTAACATCTTAAGCCTTGGACTGTTGGTGGATAAAGGATACTACATTCAGTTGAAGGATGGTTCATTGGCTATGAAGAACCATCGAGGAAAAGAGGTGGTGAAAGTAAAGATGACGATGAATCGTCTCTTTACATTAAAGATGGATGCTAAGGTGACAGCATGCCTAGCAAGAACCGAAGAGGATGGAGAAGCTTAGTTGTGGTATCATAGAATGGGTCACTTAGGCTTCAGTGGTCTGAAGATTTTGTCACAAGCAAAGATGGTGGAAGGTTTGCCTAAGATCTTACCACCACAAAAGATCTGTGAAGCTTGTACGAAGGGAAAGTAGAAGCGGCAGAGTTTTGAAGGAGGAAAGTCTCGTAGAGCAAGGATATAGCTTGAGCTGGTTCATTCGGACATTGCTGGTTCGTTTGATATTGCCTCAGTTAGATGAAGCAAATACTATATTACATTCACTGATGACTTTAGTCAGAAGTGTTGGGTTTACTTCTTGAAGGAGAAGTCTGAGGCTCTTGACAAGTTCAAGGAGTTCAAGGTAATGACAGAGAAGGAGAGTGGACAACCACTGAAGGTGCTAGGGACTGATAGAGGTGGGGAGTACACCTCTAAGTTTTTTGATGCTTTCTGCAAAGAGCATGGGATTGCTCATCAGTTGACTGCATCATACTCGCCTCAGCAGAACAGAGTTACTAAGAGAAAGAACTTGACGATACAGAACAAGACAAGGAGTATGATAAAGGAAAAGAAGTTGCCGAAGATATTCTGGGCTGAAGCAGTACAATATGTTGTGTACTTGATGAATAAATGTCCGACTAAGAGTGTGAAGTTCAAGACTCCATATGAGGCATAGAGTGGATGGAAGCCAAGTGTCTAACACTTGAGAGTGTTTGAGTGTGTAGATTATGCTCACATCCCTGATCAGAAGAGAAAGAAGCTTGTTGACAAGAGCGAGAAGTGTATATTTGTAGGCTACGCTCTGATGAGTAAAGCTTATAAGTTATACAATCCTGTGACAAAGAAGACGATAATCTCAAGAGATGTCTTGTTTGAGGAAGATAGTTGTTGGAGCTGGGATGAGAAAGAGAGAAGCATTAAGGGGATGTTTTATGATGATGATGAAGAAGAAGGTGGTCATGAAGCTGAAGCTGAGGATGGTGGAGCTGAACCACCATCACCACCGAGCAGAGAATCAGGGGGAGCTTTAACTCCATACTCTAGTGGAGTAAACACCAACAGAAGCGGTTCTAATGGAGCAAGCACTAGCAGGAGAATCTCTGAAGGCTCTCAGCATAGGATGAAAAGGTTGGAGGAGATCTACGAGGAGACGGAGCCAATTCATACTAACTTTTCTTTATATTGTCTTTTAGAAGATTGTGAGCCGTACTCGTATGATGAAGCTGCTCAAGAGAAAACTTGGAGGAAAGCAATGGATGAAGAGATGACATCCATCAAAAGGAATGATACTTGGGAGTTGGTCACTCTGCCGACAAATCATAAGCCCATTGGTGTGAAATTGGTGTATAAAGTGAAGAAGAAAAAAGATGTCGAAGTGGAGAAGCACAAGGCAAGACTCGTCGCAAAAGGCTATAGGCAAGTCTAAGAAGTGGATTATGACGAGGTCTTTTCTCCAGTGGTGCGGATTGACACCATCAGACGATCATCGCACTAACAGCTCAATATAAGTGGAAGATCTGTCAGATGGATGTTAAGCCTGCTTTTCTAAATGGCTATTTGGAGGAAGATGTGTATGTCCAGTAGCCTCCTGGATATGAAGTGAAAGGTCAAGAGAAAAAATTCTAAAAGCTGAAGAAGGCATTGTATGGGTTGAAACAAACGCTTCGTGTTTGAAATGAAAGAATAGATGCATGCTTTCAGAAGAATGGGTACATGAAGAGCCCGTATGAGTATGCACTCTACATGAAGGTGGAGAAAAACGATGATATCATGGTCGTATGCTTGTAAGTTGACGACATGATATTCACAGGCAATAACCCTCTCATGTTCGAGGAGTTCAAGAAGACAATGAAGAAGGAGTTCGAGATGACCGACCTGGGAGAACTCACATACTTCTTAGGCATAGAAGTACAATAGAGCGAAGAAGGGATCTTCATTTCTCAGAAGAAGTATGCGGACGAGATTCTGAAGAAGTTCCAGATGGAGAATAACAAGGCTATCTCTACTCCTGTAGATCCAGGGGTGAAGTTGAGGAAGGATTCAAAGGAGGAAGTTGTTTACTCTACGATGTTCAAAAGTCTAGTTGGAAGTCTACGCTACCTAACTTTCATTAGACCTGATATCATGTATGCGGTTGGAGTTGTTATTAGGTATATGGAGGAGCCGAAACAAGATCACTTCACAACAGCGAAGAGAATCTTGAGGTATGTCAATGACACGAGAGATCATGGTCTGATGTACTCATCTGCAGAAGAATTGAAGTTGGTTGGGTACTCTGATAGTGATTATGAAGGAGATGTGAATGACCGGAAGAGCACTTCCGGATATGCTTTTCATGTGGGAACAGCTTTGTTCCCATGGAATTTGAAGAATCAGGCAACAATTGCTCTGTCAACATGTGAAGCTGAATACATCGCAGTAACTGCTTGTACTTGTCAAGCTATTTAGCTGAGAAATCTCTTGCAGGAGTTACATCATCCACAAGATGATCCTGTGACGATCTATGTTGACAACATGTCTGCGATTCAATTAGCAAAGAACCATGTGCTGCATGGGCGCAGCAAACACATTGAAACAAAGTATCATTTTCTTCGTGAGCAGGTGCAGCAGAAGGTAGTGGTGTTGATTTATTGCCCCACAGGAGAGCAGATGACAGACATCTTTACGAAGGCGTTAAAGACTGAGACGTTTTTGAAGTGCAAGAGCAAACTCAACATGTATTGCCGTATTTGAGGGGGAGATTATTGACAAAATAATGCGTTTGACCAAAGTCAACAAGCTGTTATATATATATATATATATATATATATATATATATATGAATATATAAATATAATATATAATATATTTATATATAGCATGAGAGATGGCGTGGTTAGCATGAAGGATTTTAATGGTGGCGGGATTTGTGGAGACAGGTGGCAAGCATTTATTAGAAAGCTATGCCTATATATAGGCATGTAAATGGGGAAGGCAACAGATGGCCGAAGCCTGCCAAGGTTTTTTTCTTGCGGACTGCGCAAATCGTGAACAGTGGAATACAAGCAAAGTGGAGGACTGGTTTTTTGTTCTCGGCGGACAGCAGTATTTTGCAGATAATATCGTAGGATTGCGGACAGCAGTTCCTGCAAACTCCAAAGGAAGTGGCGATTTTTTTTGCTCTTTTGGTGTATGTGTGACTACTTGTAGTGAAGTGCTTGAATTGTAAACTTTGGTTGTGGTCAAACCTTCTATGCTTTTGATATAAATATGAAGCTTGTTATTTTGCATCTTTACTTGTGTTCGTGTCCGCTGTTAAAAGCTTCCAACAAAGATAACCAGTGAATGCGATTCCGACAGCAAATATGTTGGTGGCAGCGGTAGAGGCAAATCTTCCTCTGGCTATTCTATGTCATCTGATCCATCCGGCTCATCTAGGTTGACTTATTTACCTGAAGACTCTGTTAGCTCGAAGAAGGTAAAAATCAGTCATGAGTGATGTAATAATTATTTTAGAATGACTCGGCGGTCTCTTATTATTACTCGCGTGAGCAACTTTTGATATGTAATCTTATTATGAATGAAATATGCACATTTACTTCATCTTTCTTACCACATCTCTTTCACTGTCAAATGTAATCAATATTGATATGTGCGAATAAACTTACTTTATTTGCTGTGAATACAATGTTTCAACAATTTTTAATAACAAGTTCAAGGAATGCTTAATGGCAGATAATAAGCGAATAAAGTCCCTGAGAAATGCCTTTGCCAAAAAACATAGATCCGCGTGCTCTTTTGGCTAGGAATTAAGAATTTTTCAGCAACTTGTTGCAATCTTAACAATCATGATATCAAATATCCTTATGTAATATCAGTCGCGATATGATAAGAAAATTTGATAGTTATGATTGAATTAAGAGTGAACAGAACTTTCCAGCCCGACGAGAGCACTACATTAACCCTAGAGCAATAATTTCTCAACTTTAATATGATGAGCCATATCCTAGAAGATTACTATATATCCAACCATGACTAAGGCTATACGGCTATCTACACCATCCGTAAAACAATAAGAAGTGAAAATCAGAGGTTATAAAATATTAATAAGAGATCAAACCGTGGAACTAGCTGCCTTAGAATATTCTTCTTTGCAGAACTCCATCATAATGGAAAGACATCAGAATTAATATCCCTTATCCCTATATGCCATAGAGATGGCTCTTTCAGAGTAGAATGATCCTAGCAAATTGACAAGGCTAACCATCCTAATTGTCTACAGTCAAAGATGATCAGTTGGGCAGGTGCACTTAAAGTTGCATTTCTTTCCCCAAGAGATCGTCAAGGTTGTTATAACACCCCCATCTGTCTCGAAGAATATAACAGAAGGTCCGGTCGGGGCCCCATGCCATATTCCACCCACAGTCAAGGTTGTTATAACACCCCTACTGCGTGGCGGTAGTGCTACCGCTAGATGTAGCTCCCAAAGAACTATATTTGTGAGATCGTCAAGGTTGTTATAACACCCCCATCTGTCTCGAAGAATATAACAGAAGGTCCGGCCGAGGCCCCATGCCATATTCCACCGACAGTCAGCGGAGTTATGCATTGAAACCAAGATATACACGTGTCCTAATTCAGAGTTACATTCTAGCGGAAACATTAATATTAACTTAGTACCCAAACACATAAATGTCCACTAATACACAATAAGAATGATATTCAAAATACACAAAATCTTATGGCCTTAAGTCCTTACAAATTATTTTCTCATCAAAAGTGTTTTACAAACATCGACTCATAGGCCGACCATATATGAAAACAGTAAAACATGCTTCGCTTGGCCTTTGAGGGCTGACATAGCTCAAAGGGGCTTCAACCCGCTACTTCTCGCTCGGCTCTCCAGCACTTGCATGGGGACAATCCACCATGAAGTGGTAAAATAAGACAACATTCAACATTAGCTGACCAAATTATAACAACTCTACCCCTCACTCGGGGTAGCGGTGCTCCTTCCCTGCATATATACAACATGTATACACTATGTCATCAGAACGTGCAATTTAAGCACCATTTACCACAAACATTGACACTTACGACCACACACCCCGTGCACTCAGGGCACATTATTAGTGTGCTGAGATTCAAACCCCACCACCTTATTCAGTTACGATCTAAATTTGAGCATTATCTTTTGGTATGATGAGATTCAAGGCCCACCTATTTGAGCATTCTCTTTTGGTGTGCTGAGATTCAAGACCCACCTATTTGAGCATTTCTAGTCTTTCCAGCCCGAAGCCTAAGACTCTCCCGTATGCTACAACAAATTCAAAGGCGCTCTATTACCTTGAGAAACAATCCAGTGACGCACTCCAAGTCGATCGCCATAGGGCGGGTACAGCTCAACCACAATCCATTGCTCAAGTCGTTAGGCTCACAAGCCACGATGCGGGTCAGCCTCCCCTTACCGTTCATACATATATAACCACATTATATTCCAAGGCTGGCACTCATGACCACTAAATATGTGCGCTTTAAGCTCATAGTTCAACATATTGGCCCATAGTCTCCAAGAGACAGGTCTCACTGAAAGAAAAGGGATAGATACCGATTGCGGAATTCAGATAGGTTATAGATATTTGAGATGAAAATCCTAAAGCCTAACACAAGGTGTTGTGCACAAACTAAAGCTAACTGTAATTACAGTTAAGCTTCAGGTCCTATCCAGCAACTAGCAATCCTAGTTAAAACTAATCACAGCCACAATGCAATTAATAAATCAAGCAACCAGACGACACAAGATATTATAGTAGTTCCCCAAACACTGGGTACGTCCACTCTTCTACCAACAAGGTAGGAATCCACTCAGATTTTTGATCAGGTGCCCTGCCACCAACAAGATCTGCTGCAGGTAGATCTAGAGACCCTTTAGACTTTTGACCAGGTGTCTAAAAACCAACACAGGTTTTTGATCAGGTGCCCTGCCACCAAGGGATACTTTTGAAGGGAGTAATAACCCTTTACAGGAGGGGGAAAGGAGGGTTAGATTGTCTTCTCTATTTTAAATAAGATTAGAGAAGCACAAGGCCTCTTCAGAACTTCTGACAGAATACTGTCTTGAAGTTCTGAAGGATAAAGCTTAGAAGAAGATAATAGAATATAAAATAAAAGGATCTTCTTCAGCAGCTTCCTTCTTCTTCTTCTTCAATATCTCTGAGTGTAGTCTTCCTGGAACAGGAGCACTCAGGTTGAAGAAGAGTGAAGAGATATCTTCTCAGTTGGATGTATGAATGCTGAGAGCAGCTGTGCTGTATTGTATTTCTTCCTTCTGCTGCTGTATATTGCTGGTAGCAAGCTTAGTTCTTTCTTCAAAAGAACTCTTTATATATAAGCAGCAGTAACGGAACTATTATTTGAGTTGAGCTTTTGTCTTCTTCTCAGATCTTGAATCTGGGATGCAATTAACATAAAGACAAAACATATCTTGCAGACATATATATTCTATATAAAGAATAAAGCTTCATAAGAAGCTGCAGTATTAAATCTGATAAAGAATGCTATAAAAGGTCACATCAGATAACTCTTTACAGCCAACGGCTATAAAGGACAGCTGCAGATAAAGTAATCAATAAGTCAACTAATAAGACAAACTACTTTATCTGAAAGGAAAGACTTATGCATAAGAATAGCAAGGATTGCATTGAAGTAATAGCAGTAAATCAATCAGATATTATATAATAAATATATGCTAGAAATACAGGAAATAAAACACAGAAAAGAACGCATATAATACTATAGTTGAACGTCGTTCTACTATAGTTGAACGTCGTTCTACTATAGTTGAACGTCGTTCTACTATAGTTGAACACCGTTCTACTATAGTGGAACGCCGTTCTACTATAGTGGAACGCCGTTCTACTATAGTGGAATGCCGTTCTACTATAGTCGAACTCCGTTCTACTATAGTCGAACTCCGTTCTACTATAGTTGAACCGTTCTACTATAGTTGAACGCCGTTCTACTATAGTTGAAAGCGTCTACTATAGTTCGTACTATAGTTGAACGCCGTTCTACTATAGTGGAACTCCATTCTACTATAGTGGAACGTCGTTCTACTATAGTCGAACTCCGTTCTACTATAGTTGAACTCCGTTCTACTATAGTTGAACGCCGTTCTACTATAGTTGAACGCCGTTCTACTATAGTGGAACTCCGTTCTACTATTTTTGGACTTGGAATTCTGAACTTCAAAACTAAACTTCTCTGGAATTTTCTGCACTTTCTTCTTGGATTCTTTTGATGTATACCTGGAGAATCCTATGACCCTTAGACTATATAATTTGGGTCAAACTAATAATCCTAATAGTGATCCTAACCCAAATCAGAACCTAAGGTTCCAACACTCACAAATATAGTTCTTTGGGAGCTACATCTAGCGGTAGCACTACCGCCACGCAGTAGGGGACAAAACACCATTTCTTCCCCAAATCTAGGTGTTTTCCTAGAGACTAACACCAGTACTCTTGCTATAGCAACCTGCATACCCCATGACTCCGTAAACTAAACGTTTAACCACAGAGTATTCTTCAGCACAAAAATCAACAAGTTAACCATCACCAATCTTGACCAACATGTCAAGATGGGCTTCTCACAACATTCCTTTTCCATACTTCAATTCTGGATTCTATATGAAAGTTTATTACCAAGGATACCACAGATAAACCCATTAGAATCTCCGCATTCTCAACCAATTGGTGGGGGTTTCCATGCATATGCCAAAATAAGGAATTCACATGTCCAAGAAAGAAGATCGTTATCCTTATCAATCTCTTAGGAACCATAAAATCACAGCTGATCCAGATGGAAACGTTAAAAATAGCTTCCTCTCAGCAGATCTGGCTTCAGCTCACAAATCCGACCACAAGAATGCCTTCACAGCTTCCCTTCGGGGCTGGATCAATCTTGCCCTTGCTCTCTTATCCTTCTCCTTCTTCCAAGATCCAAGAGAGAGAGAGAGAGAAAGAGAGAAATGAGGAATATTTCTCATCTCAAACTTTTATCAAAAAGCTACCGTCGCGCGGTAACCTGATACCGCCCCGTAGTAGCTCATGCGGTGTCCGCTTGGCCCAATCAACACCATTTTGCTGCTCAAAGGCCGCCTCAACCTTATCTGACACATAATACACTACCGCCAGTGTTACCTATACCTCTGAGCGGTATCATCCAGAGATAATGGTCTAATTAATTCATTGGCTATTACCGCGTAGTACCACACTACCACCTAGCAGTACCTTCCAGAGACGCTAGTCTTTAATTCAGCTAGATACTGCCAGTGCTAGCTCTATCACCTAGCGGTAATCTCCAATGACCAACTTCCTGTTATTTTTGGAAAATTGGGGCATTACAATTCTCCTCTCCTTTAAGAGATTTCATCTCAAAATTTACACTTAACTGGAAACAACACAGAAGTACAAAACATATAAAATGTACCTCAACAGAAAATTTTAAGGAACTCTTCTCGTATGGTTTACTCGCGCTCCCATGACAGCTACTCGCGACCATAGTTGTCCCAAAAAACTTTGACCATTCTAATCTCTTTGTTCCACAACCGTTTGACCTCTGTGTCCTCAATTTGAATAGGCTTGACTTTCGTCGTCAACCCACTATCGACCGACACTTGATCCGCAACAACCACTTATGCAGGCTCTTGCACAGCCTTCCGCAGCACTGATATGTGAAACACATTATGCAAACCATTGAGTTCAACTGAAAGATTCAATCGATAGCAGCTTCAACAGTCCACTCAACGATTTCAAACGGCCCAAGGTATCTAAGAATCAGTTTTTTCAAACGTTCAATCCTAGATACGCCCTTGAACGACTTTATATTGAGATACACCCAATCAACTATCGCAAACTCCACATTTCGACCTTTGGAATTGTAGTACTTTGCTTGCCTATCTTGAGCAATGAGCAACTGCTCTCGAATCAAACATATCGCCGAAGTCACATCCTTAACATATTTACGTTTAAATAATTTTGATTCACCTGTTTCTACCCAAACCAAGGGAGTACGATACTTCCTACCATATACGGCCACCAAAGATGTCATTTGAATACTTGTTTGGTAGCTATTATTGTAGACGAATTCTATCATATAGATATGGTCTTCCCACTTCTTCCCGAAATCCAAGGCGCATATGCGAAGCATATCTTCCATCATTTTGTTTACCCTCTCGGTCTGACCATCCGTCTGAGGATGAAAGGCCATGCTAAATTTTAGCTTGGTACCCAATAGTTGATGAATAAGCCTCCAGTCGTTTGATGTGAAATTCCATCTCGGTCACTAACGATACTACGGGGCACATCGTGCAATCGTATGATATTTTCAACATTAAGTTTGGCCAACTTTTTCATTGAATCATCCCTCTAATTTGGAATGAAGTGTTACACCTTTGTCAAGCGGTCCACGATCACCCAAATGACATCATTTTTGCGTTGCGATCTCGGCAAATCATGCACAAAATCCATAGATTTGTCATCAAACTTCCACTCTGGTATTTGTAACGACTTCAGGAAACCACTGGGTTTTTGACATTTAGCCTTTACTAGGGAACAAGTATGACACTTTGCCATATAATAACTATGTCCGTCTTTAACCCTGGCCACCAAAATAACTTATTCATATCCTTGAACATCTTTGTGCTCCCTAGGTGGATTGAGTAACTTGTAAAATGTGGCTCGTACATCAATTTCTCCCACAATTTGCCAACGTTTGGGATACACAATCGACTATTCTTTCACAAAAGACCATATAGTCTCCATATTCATAGTTTCCACTATATATTGCTTCATGCTATTGTCAAGCTCCAATGCCAGATGAATCATGTCCGCGAGGTCGTATTTCACCTTCATCCAGTTTAAACATGCATTTGCACTAGAGCTTCGATCAACACAAGTGATCTCCAAAGCTTCCAAATCTCGAACAAGATGCTCATCATGCTTCTATACCCAGTTGGCCTGTACCGGAGCCCTACTACTTAACGCATCTGCAACAATAATTCCCTTCTCTGGAACGTAGTGTAATGAATCTCGAAGGTGTAGTCCCAAAGAACTCCATCCACCACCATTATGGCATATTCAGATCTTTCTGATATAAAAAATACTTTAAGTTCTTATGGTCCATAAAGATATCGACCTTCACACCATATAAATAATGCCACCATAACTTAAGAGCGAATATCATGACCGCCAATTCCAAGTTGTGAAACTAGATAATTCCTCTCATGCACTTTTAGTTGGCGTGATCCATAAGATATAACCTTTCTAAACTATAGAAGAACGCTGCCTAAGCCGCTCCTAGAGGCATCACTATAGATCTCATAGCCTTCTGCACCACATGGTAAACTCAAAACTGGAGCCGTGGTCAGACGACTCTTCAACTCCTCAAGAACTCGTACACACTCAGGCATCCAAATGAACTTCTGATCCTCCCTTATCAACATCGTGAGAGGTAGAGCTATCTGTGAGATGTTCTTAATGAAGTGCCTGTAGTAGCTGACAAGTCCAAGAAAACTTCTGACTTCCGCCACAAAAAACAACGTAGGTCACTCCCTTATTGCAACTATATTTGCCAGATCCACTGCAATACCCTCCTCACTGACCATATGGCCAAGGAATGTCACTAATGATAGCCAAAACTCACACTTTGAGAACTTGACATAAAGTCGATTCCTTCTCGGGGTATGCAAAACCAATCTCAAATGATTCGCATGATGATTTTTTGACTGAGAATACCAATATGTCTTTAATAAAGATGGTCACAAACATGTCTAAATACTCTATAAAGGTCCTGTGCATCAAGTCCATAAACACTGATGACACATTAGTGAGCCCAATGGTATCGCAGTAAATTCATAATGGCTATAGCTTGTACCAAATTCTATCTTGGGAATATCACTTCCCCGAATCCCCAACTGCCAATTGCCAGACTTCAAATCCAACTTCGAATAGACAGTCGATCCAACCAGCTGATCAAAAAAATCATCGATTCGCGGAATTAGATACTTGTTCTTCTCTGTCAGTTTGTTCAGTTCACGATACTCAATGCATAGACACAAGCATTCTGCCCTTCTTCTTCATAAAGAGGTCTGGTACACTCCAAAGAGACATACTTGGACATATGTAGCCTTGCTCTACCAACTCCTGCAATTGATCCTTAAAATCTTCCATCTCCTTTGGCACTACTCGGTATGGGGAGCGTGACACAGGTTTCGTACCTGGAACAAACTCAACTGTGAAGTCAATCTCTCGTTGGGGTGGAAGTCTAGGGAGTTCCTTAGGAAATACATCCGCAAACTACGACACAATAAGAACGTCACTCAAACTAGACTTCGACTCTACAACCTCTAATAGCGTGAAGAATAACTCCACGTCCTTCTGAACTATCTTGACCACTTGGATATCAGACATCAGTATCTTTCTCGATCATCACATACCAACGAATTTAGTATCGCGTTCGATATTTTGTCCTAGTATGACTTCCTTTGAGTTGCGATCAATACAGGCACGCTGATCCAAGAGCCAGTCAATACTAAAGATCACATTAAACTCAGATATCAGCAACATAGATGTTTCTAATCCAAAATCATGACTTCCTATCTGCACTTTAACACAACAAACTCTATCCGCACACATCGAGCATATATTAGGCAGCAATACATCCAATCTATCTGTCGATATAAAAGAAGGCACTCCAATACGCACCATGAAGTACTCAGATAGAAAGGAATGAGAGGCTCCTATATCGAATAGTGCTCTCGCCGAATGATCCAAAATCAGGACAAAGCCTTTCACCATGTCACTTTGTTTAATGGCCTCCTATTAGCCAAGATTATATATGTGGGGCCGTGCTTGGGATACAGGTGACTCCACTACATTTCCCTTTTCAGTATATGACGCACCCATCTTTTTCTCCACCTTTGGACGATCACTCAACCAATCTCGATCCATATGTCCCACCTTGCCACATGTGTAGCAAGAGAGTGAACTTCACCCTATTGTCACTTAAGAAATAGCAGAAGTTGGTCCTATAGACCTAAACTTCTTCCTCAACCTTCCTTGACAATAAAAAGCATCGAGAACTCCTCCATCGAGATCTCAATCGACGGCCTACCAACAAACTAGTGCATCTCCAAATCATCCCACCAAAGCCCGCCTCTCCATCTAAAAAGAAGGTAGCCGCTGTGACTTTCTACCACTCATGGTTACGTATTGAATAGGGCGACATGGCTTTAGCAACCAATCTTATAGTTTCAGTAGAAGGAGGAGGTGTAGGAACCTCAGCTGGTGCACTACTCTCCGCAGAATGCCGGGGTTCAAACTACCTCGCACCGCTTCTAGTCGCCTATAATCTTGAAACACATAATTAAGCGATAAATAAAATTGCAAAAAGTAATTATAGGAACATACAACTTCCACAAATATGTGTATTTTCATTCCTAAGTAGACATTCATGGGTTCTTTCATGTTATAATGGTGATGCACACACATGCTCACCACCTCTTAAAAGAATTCGACCACGAATTCGACTAAGGAAGGCCGACACTAAAGTTGGGCGCTTTAAGCTCACAGTTCAACATATTGGCCCCTTAGTCTTTAAGTGACAGGTCTCAAAAATATAGTTATCTGGGATCTACCGTAAGCGGTAGCTCTACCACCACACAGTAGGGGATAAACACCATTTATTACCCAAATATGGGTGTTTTCCTAGAGACCAACTCCAGTACTCTCGCTGCAGCAACCTGCACACACCATGACTCCGCAAACTATACGTTTAACCATGGAGTCTTCTCCGATACACAAATCAAACAAGATAACCATCACCAATCCAGACAAACCTGTCTAGATGGGCTTCTCATAGCATGCCTATTCCATAATTCAATTCCATATTCTATATGCAAGTTTATTATCGGGGATACCATTGATCAACCAATTGGAAACTCCGCTTTCTCCACCAATTGTTGGTGGTTTCTATGCATATGACAAAATAAGAACTTCACATGTCTAAGAAGAAAGATTGTTACCCTTGTCGATCGCTTAGGATCCATGAAATCACAGCCGATCCGGATGGAAACGGACGTAACAACTTTCTCTCCACGGATTTGGCTTCGGCTCGCAAATCCGACCACAAAAATATTCGCCTTCAAAGCTTCCCTTCAGGGCTAGATCATCCTTGCCCTTGCTCTCCTATCCTTCTCCTTATTCTAAGATCCAAGAGAGAGAGAGAGAGAAAGAAATAGAGAAATGAGGAATATTTCTGATCTCAAGATTTTATTAAAAAGCTACTGCTGCGCGGTAACCTGCTACCGCCATGCAGTAACTCAAGCGGTGTCCGCTTGGCCTAATCGGCACCGTTCTAACGCTCAAAGACCACCTCAACCTTATCCTACACGTGGCACACTGCTATCAGCATTACCTCTACTGCCGAGAGGTACCGTTTAGAGACAATGGTCGAATTAATTCATTGGCTACCATTGCGCGTTACCACACTACTGTCGAGCAGTACCTTCTAGAGATGTTGGTCTTTTAAATCAGCTAGATATCGTCAGTGCTAGCTCTACCACCTAGAGGTAACCTCCAGTTACTAACTTCTTATTGTTTTTAGGAAATTTGGGGCATTACAGTTGTAATCTCTATAGGGTGATCACTATGGCAAAGAAAAGTTAACGACACGGGTAGTTTATAATATTGGATGACAAATCGGGCAGGTGCATATAAAGGTGCATTGCTTTCCTCAAAAGGTCATCAAAGTTGTAAACTTCCCTTGATATGTGACCTCTACGGTCTGATGAGTATAACCACAAAAACTAGAAAAGGACTTAAGGGCTATAAACTAGAGAGGCCAATTGGGCAGGTGCGCATAGGTCAACATTGTTATCCTAAAGAAGTCACAGAAGCTGTAACGACATCCCCTAAATGCATAATAGAGACAATTGATCACCTAGTCTTCAGCCGGAGGCATATGTGTGTCACATGTCGGTAAGGATCCTCACATGAACAAAGGAAATTTATAGTCCAAGATGATCAGTGCTGAGTATTGTATCCACAATAGCCTTGATTTGAAGAAGTGTACCTTGAACTAAGTTGAATTGAGTTTGAGTTTAATGTTGGTTTTAGTTATGCATAGTGCAAGTCTTAATTGCACAGTACAAACCATTGTCAGGTTACAGTGGGTATCCAAATATAGTTTTGTGCAATGTAATTCTTCATTTTATAGAACATCTTGTTGACCCATGTGTAATATCTCTAATTGAGTGAACTTCATCTCTAGCATCATAATGAATGTTGCTGTTCAAAAGTTTTAGAATTGGCTAAATAATTTCGTCATGTAGTCTCGTGAGGACTCGTGAAATTCGTCGAGAACTCACGTAAGTACTCGTGGAATTCGTTGAGTGATCTCAGGAGTACTTGAGAGATCACTGAAAACTGTTATCCAGAATAACTAAGTCAAATTAGCTTAGTCCTCTCGTATTTACTCGATGAATTCGTCAAGTACTTATGTGAGTACTCGTGAAATTCGTCGAGTACTCTCGAGAGTTCATGTAAGCTGCTTTAAGGTTTCAAAGATAGTTTGAAGATTTAGCCAGTTTAAGTCAATTCATCGTATACTCAAAGAATTCGTGGAGTATTCTTGAGAGCTCTCATGTAATTTGTCGAAAGGTCTCGTGAAGTCCAAATACCTCACGAAAGCTCGTTCTCAAGTAGTTTCGACTGGTACGTCAAGTGGTCTCGAGATTTCATGTAATGTCTCGACAAATTGGACTTGAACAATATTCATTTTCATTTTTGACAGCTTTCCAAATTTAGGGCTTCCTCCATGTACAGTATATATGGACGGTAGAACTGAGTTTGAAATCTAGCGGTTAGTGAGGAATCACCTATAAATAGTCAAGGGGATCTAATCACAAATTGCCATAAACATTCAGGAATTCAAATTCAGTTTTATGAAGAACACCGTCACCGACAGAACTTCTAATTCACGATACCTTTTGCAATAAATAGCTCGATCGATCTTGTGATTTACGATTCAAATACTTTCAGAGATCCATCGATTCTAAAGATCAGATCTTTGTTCTCAAGTTGTAGATCCTTCTAATTCTTCAAAATTTCAGACAAAGCTTTCATGCAACGAAGAAGGGCTGTTTTCAGATCTGAGAAAGAAGATTTTTTTCAATCCAATTATTTTCTTTATGCTTTGTAGGAAGTTGTTTCTTCCAAGTTTTTGTAGATCCTTGTTGAAGGATCAAGCGTAAGAGAGGTATTTCTTTGAGATTGTAGAATTTGGATACTCCAAGGGTAAGATTTTAATAATCTGAGTTTTGGTGAAGTAGCCGAGTCTAGCCCGAAGTGCTAGATAGGCGAGGTGGGAAAGTTGATGTACCTATCTTTTGGGAACCACTATAAATCCTTGTATTTGTGTTGTGATATGATCTCTTATTTTGTGTTCTTTATTTTGTTAAATTTTTAATTATGCTAAATGCCATAAGATTCACTATTCACCCCCCTCTTGGTGATTTAGGTAGACAATTAGATACTTGCAATGTGTATCAGAGGGAGGCTGTTCGTTATAAGATTAACACCTTGAACTGATTCTAATCTAGTTGTCTGGAATGGACAAGAGCAAGGATTTACCCTCGATGAAGCTGATGATGTGTTCCAAGGAAAATTTCTCTATGTCGAAGAAAAGAGTAAAATTCATCATGGAAGCTTATGATACCATAATCTTCACAATTATTGAAGTAGGTCTTCATGTTCCTATGACTTTGTCAATAATTGATCCCAATCTAATGTCTCCCAAAAAGATAATGGACTTGAACAAAGATGAGATTTCTATCGTAGCTCTGGATAAGAAGGTGAAGATCATCATTGCTAGTGTGGTGGATGATTCGAATGTTACAAAATTTAATCCATTGTAAGTCTGCTACTTAGATATGGTAATCTCTAATTGTATTTATGGAAGGAATGAAGGAAGTCAAGGATGATAGGAAATCCTTCCTCAATCAGGAATATGAGGCTTTCAAGCAAGATAAGAGGGACGCTATTTCTGACTGCAATGAAAAGTTGTTTAAGATCGTTAATGACCTAAGAAATTATGGTTGTGTGTTTACCAACGGTGAACTTAACGACAAATTCTTGAGATCCCTGACCAAAGAATTTGATATTAAGGTTTGCGCTATAAGAGAGTTTGGTAATCTATCTAATATAGAGCCACAAAACTTGTTCGGGAACCTGCTTTCTCATGAGCTATAACTCAACACCAGAAAGGCATAAGAAGAGGGAGTAGGACTTCAGTCAGAGAGAAGTCTGTAGCACTAAAGGCTGAAGGGTAAAGGAAAGGCAGAGCTGTGTCACAAGTAAGGACACAGGCTTCACATGAACATGAAGATTCAAAGCCAAGCACCTCTAGTTCTGTAATGTCAGATGGAGAGTTTTCGTTACTCTCCAGATAGTTTAAGAAGATGCTCATCAAAAGGGGGCAAATGAAAAATCAGTCATCATCTTCTGATCACAGAAGATCTCATTGTGATGGTGATCATCACAAGAAGAGCTACAACAATAGGGACATGTATAAATCAAAATAGAACAAACATGTTTCTTCTAACATACTTTGTTATTGTTGGAATAAGAAGGGCACATGATCACCGACTGCCTACATAAAAAGAGGGAAGGATCCAAGAAAGAAGAAAAGAGTTTGAAAGTATCTAGCGTTTACCTAAATAACCTAGAGGGGGTGAATACGTGAGTTCTGAGACTTTTTGCGGAATAAAAAAAATGAAAAAAATAAGCACACAGAACATAGAGATTTATAGTGGTTCCCAGAGTTGGGTATGTCCACTGTCCCGCTACACCTATCTACCACGAAGGGCTAGAATAGACTACTTCACCTTTAACTCATATTGTAATGAAACTTACACCTCGGAGCCTCAACTCTTACAACTCAAAGACAACGCTCCTACCACTCAGAGAACAAACTCTCCTATAACTCGATCCAAACACAGATCAACAACTCGATCCAAATATGGATCTACAACTTTATCCAAACACAGATCTACAACTTGGAGTAAAGAACTGCCTATAAAATTAAAAAGGATTTACACAATAAGGATTACAAATAATCTTATTTAGATTTAAAGTCTTCAATCTATCATTCTTCGAAAAGGTTGATCTTGAATGTCTTGGAAAACACGAAAAATCTGAATGCTTTGAAGAATTTGATCTGGAATCACCGTTTGACTAGATTTGATAGAGTCCAAATCTTTAGAGAACAATGATCCAGTCGATTGGGTTGAGGAAGATTGAGTTTTGCATCACAGTCGTCGGCCGAGTGGATTTGATAAATACGGATGGGAGCTGACGAGATCTTTTTGATTGGAAGTTTTCTCTATTTGATTAGAGCATGATTAGGGTTGATGGAAAATCCACCCTAGATATATATACGGATCCTCCTAAAAAAAATAGAAAAGACTTTCCATACTGAGAAATCCGTGCATATTATACATGGCGATCTGGACAACCCGTGTCGAAAGTTTTTAAAAAGAAAAGAAAATAACCCTAAGTATAATTCGTCGAGTATCGTTGAGTATAGCCAAGTATACTTGTCGATTTGCATATAAACTCAACGAAATTTACTTGGAGAATTTCAATCCAATCGAACCTAAAACTCAAAGCTTTGAAGAAGACAAACTTGATGAATTTGACGAGTATCACCTGACATACTCGACAAATTCAACGAGTATCGGCTAATACACTCGACGCATAAGCTAAGCGATATTCAACGAATCTGACTAAGAAAATTCTAGAGAAGTAAATTCGGAAACTCAAAGGTATACCCAATGAATCTAGATTAATTCGGCGTGTATCGACATGTATGTTCGAAAAATTCTGTGGGTATCGTAAGATACACTCGACGAATTCAACGAGTATACTTGATAATACTCGACGATTTTTAATTAAATGATTTTCCAAATCTCAGAGATTTTACCCTAAGTAAATACGACGAATTCGACGAGTGCCAGTAGGTATACATGATGAATTCAACGAGTATCTATGAGTATCCTCGATGAATTCGACGAATATCCCTTACTATATTCGATGAATTTTACTTGGATAAAATTCGGTTCTTCTGATTTCAGGTCCTTGTCCTTCCTTGATCCTTCTAATGCACTTGGGATAGAAGTATACCCCAATAGAGAGATTACACGTGAGTCAATGCATTGGCCTACACAATGAAGGATTACATTATATAGTCTCATGTTTCATGACCCACTGTAACCTGACATTGGGTTGTACTTAACAATATAGTCCTACAAGCACATAAATAAATAGAGAGCATCAAATACAACTAAATTAATCTTAGTTCAAGGACACTTATTCAAATCAGGGTTATTGTGGAAATAATACTCAACCATCTCCCCCTATTTGAAGAAGTCAGAACCCTACAAACTAAGGTGAATTATACACACAATAGTGCATAAAAATGAAAGGACATAAGATAAATAATGAATAAGAAATAAATGCATTCCTACACAAAACATTAAATTATACACACACACACACACACACACAGATATATATATATATATATATATATATATATATATATATATATATATATATATATATATATATATATATATATATATATATGAAAGTTCTTTGTTGGGGCAACCAGTGTCTACAAGCATCATGAAAATAACACATCAAGCATGTTTGCCCTTGCTCTTCTGATGCTGCCTCTCAAAATATGCTTTTGGCTTCAAATAATATCTTGGCAGAGCTAGAGGAGCATTTGGATCATTAAAGTTGTATTTCCTGAAATGAAGTCTTCTTTTGGCGCATGCTACCTCATACTTGTGCCATTCATCCGTGATGTAATGATCCCATCTATTTTCATCTGCCAATTCCACTATCTTGAAGGTATCCAGAATGATACTCTTGGAAATTGGACTCCATACCTCATCCATTTATCTGTTAGGATCAGACTTGATAGCAGACGGGCCTTTACCATATTTTCTTCTTTTCTGAGCTGGTGGAGTTATGTCTTCAGCTATTTGAACATTTGGATGGGCAGCAGCAGCAACTTCATATTCTGGTTCAAACTGAGGGAATTCTTGAGTGTCAGTCCAGTACTAAGAATAATCATGAGTAGGATTAACATGAACATCCACTGGAGTAGGCACTACAGGTGCTGGGATCCTTGCATCCGTATGACCTGGCCTACCAAACATCTCACCGTAAAGCCAACTGAAGTTATCATAACTATATTCATTGACTCCCTTGAAGTTTTCTACCATGGAGGCTTCAAGGGCTGTAACCTTAGCATTCAACTCATCCTCCCCCTTTCTAACTGCTTCAATTACCTTGGCTGCTATGACATTGGAATAGTAGACAATTTGTTCATAAAAATAGTTCATCCCTCATTTTGGGAAGTAATGACCATTTTGGCATTGGCATTAACATGCTTAAGAACATCCAAGTTACTTTTTAGCCCTGCCATAGTATGTACAATCGCCTGACCACCTTGTACAAACTAGGAGTCCAGCCTGTCATCCAACTTGTCAAAATGTACCTTGATCTCTGCAAGGCCATTATTCATGTCTTTCTTTGTCTCCTTGACTTTCTTAAAACTTTCTTTAAGGAGCGATCAAACCTTGCCTTTTTCCTGGCCATTAGGGCTTCTACGTATTTCAGAATAGAGAAATCTGCACTGGTAGAAGGTATGTCTGCAGTTGGAACACCGGGAGGGGAAGGGAGATCTTCACTTCCCTCGGAGTCACTAGAAGACTCTTCCATGGGAGAGATATGAGCTTGAGAAATCATCCATGTAGAAGGAGCCTATAGGACAGGAGGATGCACCTATGCATCTCCTTCCTCATCAGACAAATCAATAATCTCTTCCTCCTCCACTGGAGGTACACCTTGAAGGTCAGCCATTCTTCTTTATAGCTTTCTAATGAACCAATCAAGTTGTGCCTGCATCGATACCAAAGGGTGAGTCGGCTCCCCCTCAGTCCTGATAGGTAGAACATCCGAAAGATTTATAATCGGATTCTCTATGGCAACTATCTCAGTAGAATCATTGATATTATCAACAGCTGTCATGTCCTCATCAAAATCAACCTTATAATCAACAATATCCAAATCATTTATAGTAACATCTAAATCATCAGCAGTAGGATCAACCTCCAAATCAGTAGTAACCACAACATCTTCAACTACTATCTCATGCTCAGCCTCATCAGGCACTAACTCAGCAGCAGCACGACATATATCAACAACCTCGAAAAGTAGGTCATCTGTATCTTCAACTGTAACTATAGCAACTAGAACTAGAACTGAAACCTTTGTAGCTGGAGCTGATGCCTCTAACTCAGAACTAACAGGAGCATCTGTCTCTGCAGGTGTGGGAACACTCAATGGTACTATCTCAGTGGCCACTTGTGTCGCGGCAGGCTCCCCCGCAATTCCTGCACTCAATCTCTCTGGAATCTCACTAGGGGTAGGAGAAGAAATCCTTTCTTCAGGAACTACCTCCTCCTCCTCTTCAGGCAGTGTTGTAGCTCCACCTAGCCTATGGATCCTCCTATCCCACCTGGAGAAGATCGACGAGTCTATTTTCTTCAAGTGGTGGATATGGACACCTTTAGTCATATCGAAGGTATCACGATCAAGCTGATTTAGATACGAACTCATAATCCTGCCAAGATTTGGTGCTCGAAGACTGTCTTTAATCATGGCAAACATCACTGCACCCCAGTCCAACTTCTTTCGGCAGATGATGGCTATAATAATCTTAAATATTTCAGAGGAAATGTAATCATGGGATCTAGTCATACATATCAGCACCTTTCCAATGATGTCTGAGAGTAACTTGCCTTCTTCATTCATTTCTTTGTGCTGGATTGCCTTGGTACCTTGGGGAAAACCACAAAATAACTTGTCCGTTGAGAAATCCTCTTCTTCAAGCTGATCGGCCTCATTACATTTTGGAAGCCGCAAGTACTTAGTACAGAGGGATGCCTTCATCTTAACTCTTATCTGAAAAACCTTGCTTTGATCACAGTGTCTTCATGACGAAGCTTTACATTGGTGAAGAATTAAAGAACATCTTTATCCAACACTTTGCACGGATGTTCAGGGATGAAGGAGAGGCTGGCAGTTTCCAACATGAGAATCACATTACTGAATTTATCGGAGGCCGAGGAGAACCCAGTTCGCACAAGTTATCCACCATCGAGCAATCCAATGGTATTGCAAGGATCAATGTAAGACAGTGAGTTGAGAGAAAGAACAATCGGCACTGGACGAACTACGGTTGCCGAGACTGAGTCGAGAAGCAAAGGAAAAATTGTTGGAAGGACTGGAAGCACTGGACTAGTTACTGTTACTGTCGAAACATGCTCGAATGGCTATCACGAAATCAAATCAATGAGGATGATGAGGCTCTGTCGCGGGATTCGAATTGTCAGGAGGAAGAATTGGCGGAATCCAAAGGCCTGTTCGACAAAATGAGTAAGGTTGCCCGAGAACTTTCATATATATATATATAAAGTTTAATATGAGGAGAATGGTGCGTACCTGAAAAATTGTCGACTCTTCGGATCCAATATAAGAGAAAATTTGACCTAAGCCAATTCGTCGAGATTCACCGGAAGCTGCGCCGAATTCATCGAGTTTCGTCTTGTACACTCTCAGTATTTTGACGAATCGTCGTCTTTCGACGAGTAATAGCCAATGAATTTCCCTAGGACCATTTTCTCCGCTTAATGATGTACTTCGCGAGAGAATTCCTGTCTCCTTAGCCATCTTCAAGAGTCCTTATTTAGCATGCCCAGTTCCATTTTGAAAAACGTGAACTTGGCCTCGTCCAGTGTCTTTGTGAATATATCTGCAACTTGCTTATCCATCGAGAAATAGCTGAGTGCTATATTCTTGTTCTCCACATGCTCCCGAATGAAGTCATATCTTACTTAGATGTGCTTTGTCCAGCTGTGAGATACTGGATTATGTGCAATCACTATTGCATTGGAGGAGTCGCAAAACATAAAAATCTCTTTGAACTTAAGTCTGTAATCCTCAAGCTGATTCCGGATCCAGTGAAACTGTGCGCAATAACTACCATCAGAGATGTACTCTAACTCGGTAGTGGAGTTTGCCACACAATTTTGATTCTTGCTGCTCCATGAGATAAGCCTTCTTCCAAGGAATTGACAAGTCCCGAAAGTGCTTTTCCTATCATCCCTACTACCTGCAAAATCTACATCTAAAAATCCAATTAGCTCAACATCATTACTTCTTGGGTACCATAAGCCAAGATTTGGTGTACCCTTAAGATATCTCAAAATTCTCTTTACATGAGATTCCTTAAAGTTCACCTGAAATATAGCGCACACACATATAAAAAACATTATGTCTGGTCTACTGGCCGTAGGTAGAGCAAGGACCGAATTATGCTTCTGTACTTGGTTTCATCAAAAGGTTTCCGTTTCTCATCCTTGTCTAGAGACATAGTTGAACCCATTGGAGTCCTCATCGAGGTTATATTCTTTATTCCAAATTTCTTAAGCAACTCCTTGGTGAACTTCGTCTGAGAGATGAAAATTCTATCATCAGATTGTTTCACCTGAAGTCCTAAGAAATACTTCAGCTCTCTCATACTGCTCATTTTAAACTTTCCTTGCATGAGTTTAGAGAACTTCTTGCAAAGGTTGTCTTCTGTAGTGCCAAAAATAATGTCATCTATATAGATTTGCACTAGCAAAATCTAGCCATTTACTTTCCTAAGAAATAATGTCATGTCTATCTTTCTTCTTGTGAACTTGTTCTCAAAAAGAAAGCTAGATAGAGTTGAAAGTGTCTAGCGTCTACCTAAATCACATAGTGGGGGTGAATAGGTGATGTTTGTGTCTTTTTGCGGAATAAAAATTACTTAAAAATTAAACACACAAACACCGAGATTTATAGTGGTTCCCCGAGTTGGGTACGTCCACTTTCCCGCCTCGCCTATCTACCACGAAGGGCTAGATTCGGCTACTTCACCAATCTAAGATTTCCATAAATCTTACACCTCGGATCCACAACTCCAATATATCAGAGGCGACGCTCCTACAACTCGATCCACAATCGGATCTACGACTCGATCCACAAACGGATCTACCACTCAATCCACAAACAGATCTACCATTCGATCCACAAACAGATCTACCACTCGGAGAAAATCTCCTACAAAAGTAAATGAATATTATACAATAATATTACACCCAACTTAGACAATATTTGAAATCTTCAATCCGTCTTTCTTTGAGAATAGTAGATCTTGAAATCGGTTGGAGAACACAGAATATGAAAACGTTGAAGAACTTGAATCTTGACTTGAATTTTCGATCGAATCGATTTGGAGGAGTATAGATCTATAGAGAGAGTAGCAATCCAGTTGTGTATGTCGAAGAAGATAGTGAAAGAGAGGGGATAGATCAGACTAACTCTAGAGGGGGGGGGGGGGGTGAATAGAGTATTTTAAAAACCTAATTAGTTTTTATAGCAGAATTAAAATAAGTGGTATCAGTATATATATATAAAGAGAAGTAAGAAAACAAAAACTATCACAGCACAGTAGAAATAAAGAAAGGACAACCAGACGACACAAGAAAATTATAGTGGTTCCACAAAACTGGGTACATCCACTCTTCTACCACCCTGGTAGGAATCCACTAACAGGTTTTTGATCAGGTGCCCTGCCACCAATAGGTTTTTGCTCAGGTGCTCTATCACCACAAGATCTATTTCAAGGGAGATTTCACAACCCTTTGAGCTTTTGATCAGGTGCACAAAAACCAATCCAAGTGTTTTGATAAGGAGACTTGTCAACCAGGTGATAACTTTTGAAGGGAGTTAGAAACCCTTTTTACAGTGGAAAATGAAAAATGATGTTGTCTTCTGTTGGGTATTGTATCCATAATGTACCTGATTTGAAGAAGCCCCTGGACCAACTAAGGTGAATTGACATTGTATTTGATCATTTGTCTTCAAGTTGTGCTTGCAGTTATTCCACGCTAAGTACACACCAATGTCAGGGTGCAGTGGGTCAATATACACGAGTCTGCGCAACGTAATCCCTCGTTGAGCAGATCAGTGTGTTGGCCTACGTGTACTCTCTCTATTGGAGTGTACTTACTTTCAAGTACAGGGCTGAGAAAGATCAAGAGCAGACAAGGAGCAAGGATGGGTCAAAGCAACTCGCGGGAAGGAAGACGAAAATCGTCTAAGTAGAAATCGTCAAAAATCACTAAGTGATTCTCGCCAATTCTATGAGAATCACTAGTGATTCTCGCCGAATCATCGAGAATCACTCGCTGATTCTTGCCGATTGCAGCCGGCTGTCTCAATGCCGTCTTGATTTCTGCTTAAGGAAGAATCGTCGAGAATCACTAGTTGATTCGCGCCGAATCGTCGAGAATGACTTTGCATTCTCGCCGATTCGTCGAGAATGAATGATGATTCTTGCCGATTCTCTCCGGATGGCAAGATCTTCAGCCAAAATTCTGCCAAGTAGAATTCGGCGAGAATCATAAGTGATTCTCGCCGATTCGTCGAGAATCACCAATGATTCTCGCTGAATTTGCCTTAGGCGAATTTCTTCTGCTCGCTGGACCGGTCCAAATATTCAGGTGCTGTTTTGAACCGGACTTAGGGTTTCTACTGGTGGGGCCCATAACGGTCATAATGTATGACCTAAAGTATAAATACTGTTGTATTTCGATCATTACAAACACCGAATAACGAGAACAAGAAACGAGCTGCCATCGTGACCTAAAGCATCGCGGATTTCCTTCCGCCACCGTCGCCGCTCGGATCACCATCGCCGCTCGTGCAGGTTATCGCCGTTGCTGATCTTGGTTTCTTCTCGATCTCCCGGTGACAGAAGCTCAGCCAAGCAACGCGTCTCACGTGTCTACCTAGAGATCCTTTGTCTCTTGATTTGTTGATCGAGAATACCTTCCCTTTCCGAATCGATCGAGACGATCGATCCTAGCAAGACCGTTGGTAGACCTTGCTAGCTTTGCTACAAAGGTTGGATCTCCAAAGCTCAGCCGCCGCACTTCGTTGCCGCCGCCGATCCTGACAGCTACGCCACCGCACTTCTTGCCGCCGCTGGTTTCGAGGAGATTCTCTCTAAGAGAGCACTTAGGTCGTGGACTCTTCGACTTATTCAAGAACGAAACGTCGAACGAAGAGGGACACCAAGGGATCCAAAAGTAGTTTGTATTTTATACATTTAAGTTTTTCTTTTGTTTTAAAGGAACGTTGGTTCCTCTGTGTAAGGGTTGGGTGCAACCCGTGGTGGAGGAGTGGTTACTCCTTCGTGTGGAAGAGTTACTTCCTTAGTGTGAGGATTGGTTTTCAATCCTATTGGTGAAGTGACCGAGTCGTCCCTTGTTGGGAGATAGGTCGAAGGGGGAGAGTGGACGTACCCAAATCGGGGAACCACTATAAATTGCCTGTCTCTTTCTGTGCTGTGTTGTTTTGTTTGTTTGTGCAGGTATAGCTTAATTCCGCAAAAACGCTGCAAGACACCTATTCCCCCCCCCCATAGGTGAAGGTAGTTGGCACTAGGTGGACTTTCATCTTCTCTTTCTCAAAAATAGTTGAGAAGACTTTATTGGATGTTGTTGTCAAAGATCCCCCTGAGATAGAGAATGGTTCAGGAAGATGAGAGCTTTGCACAGGGTGTAGGCCTTTAGATTTAAGAAGATCTTCAGAAGCTTCTTGAACTGGTGTCGATGAGTTGTCCTTGTGAAGCCTGAAGAAGAAACTGAAGAAGACTAGAGATCTGTGTGTGTTGTTCTTCTTCAATTTCCGGTAGATGGCAATACTATTCTCTGTATCAGTTGTCTGTAAAAATTCTTTGTGTAAAGATCTCTTGTTCTTTTTCTTTTAAAAAGGATCTTTTTATATTTTGAGAGGATTTCCAGCTGTTGAATTTTGAATATTATCCTTGATTTGCTGTTGAGATTCTAGGAGTTGAAATGGCTGGAATTTTTCTTTAATGTGTTTCCTCAACTGTCCCAGTAAATAAGTCAAGTAATTTACTACGTGAAATTCATAATTAATGCTGTCATGCAACGACTATATTCTTGAGAATATAAGCCTTAATTATCAGAGAATTACTGCCTTAGAATAATACCAATTGAAATCAAAATGACAGAGAAATCTCCAAAACTGATACTGACAGAAATCGTCGAACTCAAGACGGATTTTGTCGACCTGAACTCAAAGTTCGTCGAGCTGAGAAATCGCCTTCGTCGAGCTAAGCTCAGTGAAAATTGATCTGAAAAATATCTGTCAACGCTGAGCTCCAAGTTCGTCGAACTGAGGTAGAATTTCGTCGACCAGAGAAACTGAGTAGAGAAGAGAGTTCGTCGACCTGAGCTCATATTTCGTCGAGCTCAGCTCAGAGTAGAAACTATTAGTTCGTCGATCTGCGATCGACGATCGTTGAGCTGAGTTCGAAGAACATCGAACTGATTTTCTGAACTCTTAAAAACTACAATTCTTTTAAGTCTGGATCTCTGAATTCTTCTGAAGGCTGGATCAAAGATTGTCTAACCTAGTCAGACTGACCTAGACCTTAGAACTGACAAATTGACCCTAGGCTATACATGATGGGTCAATAACCTATTAGTGAACCTAGCCCAAATCCAAACTAGGGATCCAACAGATGGATCGTGCACAACAGATCGTTGGTGGCCGATCGGGATGTTGCGATGCGCACAGGACCGAGACGATGAATTTTCCGATTAGGAAGGTTTTCTTGATTTCGAATTTTAGAGCAAGAGCACGAATAGATGGATAAGAAATATCCCCTAGGTATTTATAGAGAACTCCTTGCCAACGGTATCAAGAAACTTTCCAAAAATAAAACCTAAAAAACACTGTGCATGGCCGACTAAACCCGAACCAGATTTTTTAAAAAGTCGAAAAAATGACCAAAGTCAAATTCGCCGAGTATCGCCGAGTATCACTAGTTTACTCGCCGAGTATCACCAGTCTACTCGCCGAATGGTTCTTGAAATACACGAATGAGACTTAGAAAAATCAGGCTCAGGCTGGCAAAACACTCAACACCAAGGAGGAGACCATATACGACGAATTCAATGAGTATCGGTTGGTATACTCGATGAATTCATCGAATCGACTAGATCACTCGATGTACTCGACACCTGGCCAAGTGATATATGATGAATGAGACTTTGAAAAATCCAGAGAAGTAACGTCGAATGGACTCAACGAATTCGGCGTGTATCGTCTAGTATATTCGATGAATTCGGCGAGTATTGTTAGATACATTCGACGAATTCGACGAGTATACACAATGATACTCGATGAATTTTACTTGGCGGATTTTCTAATTCTCAGAGAATTTTCCCTAAGTACAAATGATGAATTCGACTAGTGTTGGAAGGGATATACGATGAATTCGATGAGTATTAACGAGTATACTCGAGGAATTCGACGAGTATTCCTAACCATACTCGACAAATTTTACTTGGGTAAATTCCTGTCAATCTGATTCCAAGCCTTTGTCCTTCCTTGATCCTTCTCCTGTACTTGGGATAGAAGTACACCCCAATAGAGAGATTACATGTGAGTCAACACATTAGCCTACACAATGAAGGATTATATTGTTTGTGTTGGGTATTGTATCCACAATTACCTGGATTTGAGGAAGCTACCTGTCAAGATAAGATGAATTCACAATGTATTTGATGATATATCTTTAAGTTGTGCTTGCAGTTACTCCACTCTAAGTGCACACCAATGTCAGGGTGCAGTAGGTCAATATATACGGGTCTGCGCAACGTAATCCCTCGTTGAACAGATCAGTGTGTTGGCTTACGTGTACTCTCTCTATTAGAGTGTACTTATTTTCAAGTACAGGACTGAGACAGATCAAGAGCAGACAAGGAGCAAGGATGGGTCAAACCAGCTCACGGGAAGATAGATGAAAATTCATCTAAGTATTATTCGAAATGATTCTCGCCGAATCGACGAGAATCACTAGTGATTCTCGCCGAATCGTCGAGAATCACTAGTTGATTCTCGCCAAATGCATTCGGCTGACTCAACGCCTTCAAGGATTCTGCGAAGTCAGAATCGGCGAGAATCACCAGGCTGAGTCAACGCCTTCGAGGAATCTGCCAAGTCAGAATCGTCGAGAATGACTGTGCATTCTCGACGATTCGTCGAGAATGGATGATGACTCTCAACGATTCACTCTGGATGGCTTGCTTTTCAGCTAGAAATCCTCTAAGTATAATTCGACGGGAATCATTAGTGATTCTCGTCGATTCGTTGAGAATCACCAATGATTCCCACCGAATTTGCCTTAGGCGATTTTCGTTGGCGCACTGGACCGGACAAAATGTACAGGCGCTGTTTTGAACCGGATTTAGGGCTACTTTTGGTGGGGCCCACAACGGTCATAAAGGATGACCTACAGTATATATATTCATATATTTTGAACAGTAAACAGCAGCGAACACCAAGAAAAGGATCGGCCGCCTCGCGTGACCTAATCAATCGCGGTATTTCTTCCGCCGCTGTCGCCGCTCGTGAAGGTGGTCGCCGCCGCTGATCATGGATTCTTCCTGATCTCCCGACGACAGAAGCTTAGCAAAGCAATGCGTCTCACGTGTCTATCTTGATATCCTTTGTCTCTTGATTTGTTGAACGGGAATACCTTCCCCTTCCGAATCGATTGATACGATCGATCCAAGTAAGACCGTTGGTAGACCTTGCTAGCTTTGCTACGAAGGTTGGATCTCGAAAGAATCGCCGCCGCAATCTTTGCCGCCGCCGATCTCGAGGAGATCCTTTCCAAGTGAGAGCTAAGGTCGTGGACTCTTCGTCTTCTTCAAGAACGCGTCATCGAACGAAGAGGGACACCTAGCGCTCCAAAAGTAGTTTGTATTTTATACATTCTAATTTTTCTTTTATTGTAAAGGAATGTTGGTTCCTCATTGTAAGGGTTGGGTGCAACCTGTGGTGGAGGAGTGGTGACTCCTTCGGTTGGAAGGGTTCCTTCCATTAGTGTGAGGATTGTATTTCAATCCGGTTGGTGAAGTGACCGAGTCGTCCCTTGTTGGGAGATAGGTCGAAGGGGGAAAGTGGACGTACCCAAGTCGGGGAACCACTATAACTGTCTGTGTCTTTCTGTGCTTTGTTTGTTTTCTTTTATTGTGCAGGTAAAATTTTAATTCCGCAAAAAGACTGCACATCACCTATCCCCCCCTTAGGTGAAGTTAGTTGGCACTAGTGTGACTTTCAAGTGGTATCAGAGGGAGGTTACTCAGCAATAAGGTTAACACCTTGAGTAAGATCCCGGTTCTAGTGTCAAGAAGAAGACGAGACTCAAGCATGGAGCTGAAATTTGATGTCCCTCCTCTGAGACTCCCTGCTTGCACAACAGAGTATTATCCCATCTGGAAGATGAGAGTTATGTTTCATCTGGAGGCCATTGACCCTCGAGCATCACTCATTTTTGAAGAGGGTCCCTTTATTCCCACGAAGGATTCCACCCTAGGAAACAATCTCCAAATCCCCAAGAGTCCCGAAGAGATGTCTGAGACCGAGCTCTCACTGTTTAACTTGGACAAGTTGATTCGTCAGATCATCACTGACGTCTGGTCCGGTATATCTCGTTCAAGAGTGGACAAGTGTAGGATGGCCAAGTCCATGTAGGAAACCATCTCTGACCTCATAGAGGGATCATAGAAAGCAGGGACCAGTTGTCAGCAAGAGGATGAAGCCTATGTGGGGGTCCTCATTTCTGAATATGAAGGGCATGATCAATTTGTAAGTATCAGGGCTCCTGTGTCCTTGTCAGAGACTGAATAAGAAGTTGAAGAAAGCAGTTCTGATGAAGCTGACTCAACAGTCTCTGTCGATCTTGACGGTAACCCTGAACAGCAAAGCAAGGAGCAGGTAACTTATTCATCTTGCCCCTCTCCTCTTGATATTCCTGAAGACAGGAATAGTTCAGAGGGTTGTCCCTCTAGTGATGCAAGGGATATGGATAGCTTCAATCAAAAGATTAAAAATCTTGATTCCCTTGAGAGTGCCCTTCAGACGAGCAACTTACTTGTTGAGGAACAAGCTAAGGAGATTGCTCAGCTGAAGATCTTGATGAATCTCCAACTGGAATCCATCAAGGTAAAGGACTCAAAGATCTTGGATCTAGAGAGTCGTCTAGAGACTGAGAAGCGGATAGTTTCTAACTTTTCCAAGATAGATGCTATCAAGAGAAAAGCAAAAAATGGGTGGATCTCCCAAATTATTAATTCATGGAGAAATGGGTAAACTGTGTTCAGACCCCCCACCCCGAGTAGGAATGGCACTCATCATGCTTTCAAGTATGACCACAGGAACAACCATGGTCACTGCAAGAATGATCAGCCCTCAGGTGGAAATACCCACAGTGCAAGAGCTGACATGGCTACCCATGAGAGATACCCAAGGCTCTTCCTGAACCCTTCATATTCTCGGCCTCAGCCCCAACTCATCATGAATCTGCAGGAACCAGCTCTCACTACATCTCTTTCCACCCTAAGACACAGGAAAGGGGGGGTCAGGAAACATGTGGTAAGTACCCATGGGGCCTCTGGAAGTGTGCTGACTGAAAGGAAGGCACCACCTCCCAGGCCTCATGACACTCACCTCATGCATTCTTTCCACTCTCCCACGTGTCACGGTGGAAAAGGCAAATTTGTGAGCAGAACCAGCTCTATCCCGTTTAGACCTAAGATCATGACTACCTCAGTCAGCAGATCAGGTCAGAAACAGCGATACAACATTCACGAGTGTTGGTGCTGTGTCAAGGTGGGTCACTTTGCCATAGATTGTTGGCACAATCCCTCTGTGCCAAGGGCTAGGGTATGTCCACTTCCTCTGGGCAGAGCTAGCCTTCCTGACAGGATTCCTGTAGGAAGGCATTCGATATTTTATGCTGACAAAAACCTAGGACCCAATACATATTGGGTTCCTAAGGTAGGATAATTCTTTTTCGCAGGATAGTCTAGGTTCCCATAGATATGATGGGAACTAGACATGTGATGTTCCAAGAATGACTTGGAACAAGTATTTGGAATAAGAGTAGTGCTAACTACAATGGCATACTCAAATTGGACATCTTGTGTATTTCAAATAAGGAACCTGCATGATCTATCGTATGATCCCAGGTACACGCATCAGTTTCAATACTTGAGTTATATTATATTGATGCTTATATATGCTTATATACGTATATCCACACGAATATGTCATTTCATACTCTAAAAGCAAATGTTCATATAGACATATAAACACATACACATATATGTTTACACGCCTGATGAACGAATGCAACTGCTAAATGACATTTAAGTACAATTTGAAGAATTCCTTGTAATTACATATTTATGTAATTGATAATGAACCTCAATGGGTGTAAATTAGTCCATTTGAAGTCAAGAAATGTCTGCCCGTGAGTGTAACAAAATACTCCAATTCTTCACCTTGTGTTACACTGTAATTATGTCTAGGGCTGGTATACCGCTCCACTCGATCGAGGGTTCGTGATCAAGAATCAAAATGGGGAAAAGGCGTGAAATTAACGTGCCTCGGTTAGCTTGCATAGAAACGTCGTATTCTCATTAGCAAACAATAGTTGCCAAAGGAAAATAGCATAAAATCCCTCATAACTCTTCATATTCAGGAAAATAGCCGTCTGATTTCTCCTTAGCCGCGCAAAAGAAGCAATTGGAAAATCTCGCCTAATCCCACCGACATTCCCCCCGGTTTGTAATGATATAAATAGCTTAAATCCCGCCGACCCTTCACATCCCGACGATTCGCATCCCTGCTTCTCGCATAGTTCCGTCGACCTCCCAGAATCGCAAGCATCCCGACGAATCCCGACGACGATTCGCATCCCGACTTCTTCCTGAGCTCTTCCAGGTTTCCCGTCGATCGCGGCTTCGACCTCTGTGTTTCCGTTTACAAAGTCCCAAGGACGCAAGAGCTTCAGACTCCTTCTCCGTCGACTTCTTCCGTCAGGCAATCCCGTCGATCCCGTCGATCCCGCAACCATTCGGTGTTAGGGTAACGTTTCCTCCTCCTTGAAATGGCTTGTCTGAAGTGTAGCTTCTATACTAGAATGACTAATAAGGTTTAGACACTTGGGTACTTCCTACTTAGGTTTGAAATGTCTCCAAGAACCACAACAGGCCTTGTCACTGGATGCGAACTGGTTCGAACAGGCTTCTCTCATGCCTCGGATGAATTCAGGAATATAATCCTCATGCTTGAAGAGGCCGGACTCACTTTCATTCTGGAGCATCCTTGCAAAATTCTGGACAAGGAGGTGTTGGAATTCTTTGCTACCGCAAAGCTAGGTCATGAGGACACAATAATCAAGAGTAAGATTGCCGGAGATCGGATCAAGATGACAGCAGGAAAACTGTCAAGATATCTGCAGCTCTCCAGCTCTGATCAAGAGGATTATCTGGAAGAACAGGATCGAGCCAGGACCCTTCTGTTCTGTGGACTAGCAAGAGGAACCAAATCTATCAAGAGGAAGGAAATGAATGAGGAAGGGAAGCTCTTGCCAGACATCATAGGGAAAGTACTGATATGCAAACCCGGCTCCCACGACCACATCTCAGCTGACATGTTCAAGATTCTAGTGGCTATAGTCTGCCGAAAGAGATTCAACTGGGGGGCTATGCTATTTGAGAAGATCAAGGATACTCTCAGAACTTCAAGTTTTGGAAGAATCATCAGCCTATATCTCAATCAATTGGATGGAGATAGGTTCGATATGAGTAAAGGATTTCCTCTGCATTATCTGAAGAAAATGGATTCGGGTGTCTTTGATCGATGGGAAAGAAGAATTGGTCAAGCAGCCGTTGCCGAAGAACATGATCAATCCCCGACTGAGTCCCATGGGGATGAGGACAACAGAACTCTAGCAGACTCCATGGCTGAACCCAGTGAAGTTCCTGATCTGCTGGCTGCAGGAACCGAGGGGGAGTCTCTACCCCCTGCTTCTGGAACTCACAGGACAGATCTCTCAGTACCTGTTGATGTTGTTTCTGATATCTCACAGATAGCCAAAGATGCAGTTGACACACTGGCCACTGATCTAGGTAATGACGAGGAAGACCAGGAGGATTTGGACGATGCTGCAGTTCAGAATGAGGATATGGAAGATGAGTCTGTTGAAGAAGAGAGTGATGAAGTTGAAGATGAAACATCCCTGAGGGAGAGGGTGGAGATGATGGAGCCTCAGGATGATGCTGAAGTTCCATCTGAGGAGCAAGCTCCAGTGATAGATCATGAGAAATCTAGTACACCAATGGAGGGGGAGTCCTCTCAGCAGATACTGATGAGCATTCCTGAGCAATCTACAGAGGCTGCCCCTATCCCCCCAGTGGAGACAGTGTATGTATCAAGCTCCCCTAGTGAATCTGCTGAAGGGCCAGACCAAGGCTTGCCTCCGGGACATCCACTTCGATCTAATCTAGCAAATCACACAGTGAACGTCATTCAAGGCATAGTGGATGAGCTCAAACTGTCTTTTGAGCAAGCACAGAACAAAGTGTTGAAAAGGATTAAGAAATCTGAGGATCTAATGCTCAAGAATGTCGTGGAAATTAATCACAAGCTGGATGTGATGAAAAAGAAGTTCGAGGCCAAGTATACAGAGGCTGGCACTGCTGTTACTCTTCTCATACAAGGACTCAAAAAGAACACGGATACCGGGCAGTGGTTAATCAGAATGCGCATGTTGTGGCTAATACCATCCAGAAATTTGATGCCAGCATGGTGACTCTGAACGCAAATCAACAAACCCTGCTGAATGAGTTTCCAAAGACTGTAACTCACATCGATGAGTCACTGCACACTTATGGAAACTCAATTGCCTTCGAAGCCAAAAAGGGGGAGGAAGATTATAAAGCTAAGATGGCAGGGATTCAACAGATAATCATTGACAACTTTGATCAATCCAATAAGTATGTTTTTGAGAATTGTCATTGGTTAGTACAACAGGCTTCAGGCATTCACGTTCCAGTTGCCCCCTCCGGAGGAGGTTTATACTGTTGCTGACGAAGAAGTAAGTGTTGAAGAAGTTCCACTCAGTGAGGCTGAGACTAAAAAGGCTGTTAAGGCTACTGCCAAAGCTACACTCAGTACCATGTTTGACCAAGTAGCCTTAGCAAAAGCAAAAGGAAAGAGGAAACTCCAAGAAGGGACATCCAAGGAAACTACAACCGAAAAGAAAGTAAGATTGAAGGAGGATGAAGTGAGAAATGAAAGATGGAGTCCTGTTTCAAGGAGTATTATTTTGGATACTTTTATGCTACAATAAAAGGGGGAAATCAATTGGAATGATATATACAGTCAGTATGAGTGGGAGCTGTACAAGACATATGAAGCTAAATGGAACATCTTTTTCAGGTCCAACATCGTGGCAAATAAAGCTCCTCCTCCCAGATACTATCCAAAGCCCAAAGAATACTTTGAGAGACAGAGCAGGAAGCACTTGGCGCAGCAATTGAAGGATGAAATTGCTAAGGAAAAATAGACTTATGACTTGGGCTTATCTACTTTTTGTTGCTTATTTGTCCGCTCATGTTAATCATTTGAACAATTCTTGTGGATATACATATATATGATTTTATAATTGACTCAAGTATTATTCTGATTGCCTTTATTTCTTTGTGTCTTATCTCTGTTAATATGTTGTGTATATTCTCTGGATGGTGGTATTCATCTTAGCTAGTAGGATTTTGGCTTCGTCAAATAGGGGGAGATTGTTGGGTATTGTATCCACAATTACCTGGATTTGAGGAATCCACCTGTCAAGCTAAGATGAATTCACAATGTATTTGATGATATATCTTTAAGTTGTGCTTGCAGTTACTCCACTCTAAGTACACACCAATGTCAGGGTGCAGTAGGTCAATATACACAGGTCTGCGCAACGTAATCCCTCGTTGAACAGATCAGTGTGTTGGCTTACGTGTACTCTCTCTATTGGAGTGTACTTATTTTCAAGTACAGGGATGAGACAGATCAAGAGCAGACAAGGAGCAAGGATGGGTCAAACCAGCTCACGGGAAGATAGACGAAAATTCGTCTAAGTATGATTCGACGAGAATCACTAAGTGATTCTCGCCGATTCGATGATAATCACTAGTGATTCTCGCCGAATCGTCGAGAATCACTAGCTGATTCTCGCTGAATGCATCCGGCTGACTCAACGCCTTCAACATATTCAAGGATTCTGCCAAAGTCAGAATCGGCGAGAATCACCAGGCTGAGTCAATGCCTTCAAGGAATCTGCCAAGTCAGAATCGTCGAGAATGACACTGCATTCTCGACGATTCGTCGAGAATGGATGATGGCTCTCAACGATTCACTCCGGATGGCTTGCTTTTCAGCTAGAAATCCTCTAAGAAGAATTCGACGGGAATCATTAGTGATTCTCGTCGATTCGTCGAGAATCCCCAATGATTCCCGCCGAATTTGCCTTAGGCGATTTTCGTTGGCGCGCTGGACCGGACCAAATGTACAGGCGCTGTTTTGAACCAGATTTAGGGCTACTTTTGGTGGGGCCCACAACTGTCATAAAGGATGACCTACAATATATATTCGTATATTTTGAACAGTAAACAGCAGCGAACACCAAGAAAAGGATCGGCCGCCTCGCGTGACCTAATCAATCGCAGTATTTCTTCCGCCGCCGTCGCTGCTCGTGAAGGTGGTCGCCGCCGCTGATCGTGGATTCTTCCTGATCTACCGGTAACAGAAGCTTAGCCAAGAAACGCGTCTCACGTGTCTATCTTGAGATCCTTTGTCTCTTGATTTATTGAACGGGAATACCTTCCACTTCCTAATCGATTGAGACGATCGATCGAAGTAAGACCGTTGGTAGACCTTGCTAGCTTTGCTACGAAGGTTGGATCTCGAAAGAATCGCCGCTGCAATCTTTGCCGCCGCCGATGTCAAGGAGATCCTTTCCAAGTGAGAGCTAAGGTCGTGGACTCTTCATCTTATTCAAGAACGCGTCATCGAACGAAGAGGGACACCTAGCGCTCCAAAAGTAGTTTGTATTTTATACATTCTAATTTTTCTTTTGTTGTAAAGGAACGTTGGTTCCTCATTGTAAGGGTTGGGTGCAACCTGTGGTGGAGGAGTGGTGACTCCTTCGGTTGGAAGATTTCCTTCCATTAGTGTGAGGATTGGATTTCAATCCGGTTGGTGAAGTGACCGAGTCGTCCCTGGTTGGGAGATAGGTCGAAGGGGGAAAGTGGACGTACCCAAGTCGGGGAACCACTATAACTGTCTGTGTCTTTCTGTGCTTTGTTTGTTTTCTTTTATTGTGCAGGTAAAATTTTAATTCCGCAAAAAGACTGCGCATCACCTATCCCCCCCTTAGGTGAAGTTAGTTGGCACTAGTGTGACTTTCATCTTGTATTTACTGACCCACTGAAACCTGACATTGGTATGTGCTTGACAATGTAAACCTGTAAGTACATTACTAAAATAGCAGCATCAAATATAGTTATAATTCATCTTAGCTTAACTGGACCATTCTTCAAATTCGGGTTATTGTGGATACAATACCCAACAATCTCCCCCTATTTGAAGAAGTCAGAACCCTATAAGCTAAGGTGAATTGCACATAACAAATAACAAAACATTACAACTGAAAAGATAATTAAGATTAAATATAAAATGCTTTCCAAGTCAAGATATAAACAAAAAATCATATGTACATATACATATCAATAGTGTTCATTATTATTTGGGGGGGACCCACAACTCTATAAATAAACCACATATGACTATTTTTTCTGCTTTGTCTGCCTCTTCAATCTCTTCCTGTCAAAATATGCCCTTGGCTTTGGAAAGTACTTTGGAGGGGCTGGAGGCATAGGATCAGCATTCTGGTTATTTCTAAAGTGTTTCCTTCTCTTTGTGCAAGCTAGCTTATACTTGTTCCACTCTTCTTGGTCGTAGTAGAGTTAATATTTTTCACCACCAAGATCGACTAAGGAGAAGGTGTCCAAGATAATCCCTCTAGAAATAGGACTCCACACCATCTCCAGCTCTATATTGGGCTCTGACCTGACTGCCAACGGGCCTTCCCCATATCTTCTTCTCTTGTGAACTGGAGTAGTAGGAATGTCTTCAACAAGTTGAACTTCTGGAGCCTTGGCAGCAGCAGCAGACAGTGTGTCTGCCCAATATTGAGAGTAATCCTCAGTAGGATGAACCTCATCATGAGCAGGCATAACAGGTACTTGAGCCTCCTGGCCTGGCCTACCAAAGATCTCCTTATGAAGCCACAAGAAGTTGTCATTGCTGTAATTATTTACTCCTTCAAAGTTTACTAGCATGGCTTCTTCAAGCGCATTTACCTTTGCTACCACCTTAGCTGCCATGGTCTCCTCCCCCTTTCTAACTTCCTCAGCTAAAGCATTTGCATAAGCTTCCATACTGGTGTCATAATGTGCCATCGAATTATTGTGAGCTTCAATCATGGTTTTGGCATTTGTATCAACATTGCATAGAACTTCCAGATTACTATTTAATCCTTTCATGACAAAATTAACCCCTTCTTGCCTTGTATAAACCAAGAGTCTAGCTTGGCATCTAGCTTATCAAATATGACTTTAACCTCAGCTAGGCCATTGTTCAGATCTCTTTCTGTTTCTTTCACCTTTTTCAGCACTCTCTGTATGGATGAATCAAAATACGCTTTATGCTTGGCCAGCATCACTTCTATGCTCTACAGAATTGTATTATCAGCAGTAGAACTTGGGATATCAGGAATAGGAGTTCTAGGCAGATCCTCACTGAAAGACTCAACTATCATAGATAAACGAGCTTTAGAAGTTGTACCAAGGTCTTCAGTAGTAGTAAGAACAGGAGTTTGCTCCTCCGCATCTCCCTCCTCATCTGAAAGAACCACAACCTCCTCTATAGCAACAAGAGGTGCATCTGGCATCTTGCATATCCTTTTGTTAAGATTACGCATGAGCCTAGCAACCTCAGTAGCAACTGATATTGATGGCCTAGTCACCTCCCCCTCAGAAGATGAAGTAGGAACAATTTTTGGGAGAGGGACAATCACTTTCTCCATTACCATTAGCTCATCAGCAATAATAACATCAGCATCAGCATTTTCAATCTCATAATCCTCCACAGTAAGGTCATAAGCAGCAACACCATCATTATCCAAATCATATTCAACATCAGCACCATCAACCAGGCTATCAGCAGCCTCGTGCTAAGATGGAGCTGGAACCTCTTCCACAGCCGGCTCTTCACAAGCAGCAGTAGGTACAAGCTCTGAAATAGCTGCAAGGCCTATGATAGCCACCTCAAAGAGCAGAACCATTGTCTTTACCTCTGTAAATGGAGCATCTGGGACTAGCACTGACTCTAGAGTTGGAATAACTGTATTTGGAGCTTCTATCACTGTGTGTGAAGGCACACTCAAGGGCACTATGCTATTCGCCACTTGTGTTCCTGCTGTCTCCCCCTCAATTCCTGCACTCAAGCAATCAGGAATATCACTTGAGTGTTGAGTAGGATTCCTATCCTCAGGAATCTGTTCTACCTCCTCCACATGCAACACTTGGGCTCCCCCTGGCCTTAAGACCCTTCTATCCCACCTGAAAAATATGGATGAGTCTATTTTCTTCAAGTGATGGATATGCACACCCTTGGACATTTCAAACTTATTCCGGTCCATCTGATTCAGGTATAGGCTGAGAATCCGTCCAAAGTTTGGTGTACGAAGAATGTCTTTGATCTTCTCAAACAACAGAGCACCCCAGTCCAATTTCTTCCTGCAGATAATTGCTACTAGAGTCTTGAACATATAAGTAGATAGATAGTCGTGGGAACTGATTTTGTACAATAGCACTTTTCCCAGGATATCTAAGAGCTTTCCTTCTTCATTTATTCCTTTCTACTTCACAACTTTGGTTCCTCCGGGCAGTCCACAGAACAATAATGCTCTAGTAAAATCATCCTAGTCGAGGTAGTAAGCTTCTTCATAGGCAGGAAGTCGTAAGTGCCTTGTGAGGAGAGAAGCTTTCACCTTTACTGTGGTCTGTTTAGATTTGCTTTTTATGACTGTGTCCTCACGTCACAGCTTGGCATTGTGAAAGAATTCGAGGACTTCCTTATCCATAACCTTGCAAGGTTGTTCTAGGACAAAGGATAGTCCGGCTGTCTCCAACATGAGGATAATATTCCTGAACTCATTTGGGGCTGAGGCAAATCCTATTCAGACCAATTCTCCACCTCCCAATAAACCACTGGTGCTTCTAGGAGCCATAAAATTTAGAGAATGAACTGGAAATTGCTGGACTATACTGTTGATCGAAACAAATCACTATCACTGTCTCTGTTGGAGCTGTTGTAACCCGGTGTCGGGATTTCAAGCTGCCGGAATTAGCTGGAAGGACTTTGCTGGAACCATCGGGGCAGCTGAAGAAATCTGAGGAATCTAGGAAAAGACGTCGCTGTAACCTTGGATCAAGCCTTATACTGCCTCTTACCTATGCAATGACGATCGAGAGCGAATCCACTAGAGGAAGAAGACAAGCACTTTTGCGGGAACCGAACAGTCGAGAGGGACTTTGCGGGGATTCGACTAGCTTTCAGCGAGTGAAATCGTGTGGATTCCCTCATTACCCGTATATATATATATATATATATATAAATTTTAATTTTTAAAATTGACAAGGAAAGCGCGTACCTGACATTCGACGGCTTTTTGGATCCAATATATAAAGATATAAAATTTTGCCCTAAGTGAAATTTTGCTAGTTTTGCCGGAACCGAGTCAGATTCGGCGAGTATCTAATGATATCTGATGAGTCGACGAGTGTGGTGTCCGATATTCGACAAATTTCCCTTAGGATATTTTTTAGCCTTTATGCATTTCCCGAGAGCTTCCTATTTTCTTAGCCTTCTTCACGAATCCTTGTTAAACATACCTAGTTTCGTTTTGAAAAATGAGAACTTGGCCTCGTCCAGTGGCTTTGTGAAAATTTTTGCGACCTGTTTATCCTTCGGGCCATAACTGAGGGCTATGTCCTTGTTCTCCACATGCTCCCGGATGAAGTGATATCGCACCTCGATGTGCTTTGTCTGGCTTTGAGAGACTGGATTATTCATGATCGCTATTGCACTGGATGAGTCATAATACATTGGAATCTCTTTAAACTTTAAGTTGTAGTCTTCAAGTTGATTCCTGATCCATAGAAGCTATGCGCAACAACTAACTGCAAATATGTACTCTGACTCGGACGTAGAAGTTGCCACACAATTCTTCTTCTTACTACTCCATGAAATAAGCCGTCTTCCGAGGAATTGGCATGTCCCGAAAGTGCTTTTCCTGTCATCCCTGCTTCCTTCTATATCGGTATCTGAAAAACCAATTAGCTCGACATCATTATTTCTCGGGTACCATAAGATAAGATTGGGTGTACCCTTAAGGTATCTTAAAATTCGCTTTGCAGCGATGTAATGAGATTCCTTTGTGCTCACCTGAAATCTAGTGCAGATGCATGTTGAAAACATTATATCTGGTATACTGACAGTGAGGTAGAGCAAGGATCCAATTATGCTTCTGTACATGGTTTCATCAAAAGGTTTCCCTTTCTCATCCTTGTCCAGAGACATAGTTGAACCCATTGGTGTCCTCATAGAGGTTGCGTTCTCCATTCCGAATTTCTTAAGAAGCTCTTTGGTGAACTTCGTCTGAGAAATGAAAATTCCATCTTTAGATTATTTCACTTGAAGTCCTAAGAAATACTTCAGCTCTCCCATACTGCTCATTTCAAACTTCCTATGCATAAGTTTGGAAAACTTCTTGCAAAGGTTGTCTTATGCAGAGCCAAATATGATATCGTCGACATAGATTTGCACTAGCATAATCTTGCCTTTTACTTCCCTAAGATATAATGTCATGTCTATCTTTCTTCTTGTGAACTTGTTCTCAAGAAGAAAGTTAGATAATGTCTCATACCAAGCTCGTGGAGCTTGCTTTAAGCGGTATAGAGCTTTATTTAAAAAATAAACATATTCAGGGTGAGTTGAGTTTACAAAACATGGGGGTTGCGCTATGTATACTTCCTTTTTCAGATTCCCATTTAGGAATGTTGACTTCACGTCCATTTGGTAGATGGTAAAGCCTTTGAGTGCTGCATACGCAAGAAACAACATGATTGCCTCAAGCCTAGCCACTGGAGCAAAAGTCTGGTCGAAGTCGATCCCTTCTTCTTATCTGTATCCTAGAGCTATAAGCCTTTCTTTGTTCTTGATAATGACTCCATTTTTGTCCAGCTTGTTTCTGAAGATCCACTTTGTGCCGATCACGTTCTGTCCCTTGGTCCTGGGTACCAACTCCCAGACTTTGCAACATTCAAACTGATTGAGCTCCTATTGTATTGCCAAATCCAAGAAGCATCCTTATTTGCCTCTTCAAATTTCTTTGGCTCAACCTACGATAGAAAACTAAGATGCATAATCTCATTAGCTGTACCTCTTCGTGTTCTAACACCGTCGCCTGGCTCTCCAATTATTTGATAAGCTGGGTGATCTCTTAGGTGTCTGAACCCTAGATTTCTCGCTGTCCCACCAGCAGGCTCTGCAGCATTTGGTGCATTCTCTGGAGGTTGAAGCAATTCTTTCTCTAGCGGTTCTACATCCACCAAGCCTGGATTGACGATCTTGACCGAGCTTGGAGCTTCTTCATTGATAGCTTCATCCAAGCTTAGTTCCTTGAACCAGGTACCTATATCTGCACCAATAATACTAGACGAGCTGCTTTGGAGCAGGCTTGTCTCATCAAATACAACATTGATTGAATCTTCTACTACAAGAGTTTTGTTATTGAAAATCCTATATGCCTTACTAAGGCTAGTATAACCTACAAAAATACCTTCAAAACATTTTTCACTAAACTTCATGTGGTAATACTTTTCATTGTTAAGTACGAAGCATTTACTTCCGAAGATTCTAAAATAGGACACAGTCGGTTTTCTGCCCTTCAGTAGTTCATAGGAAGTCATACAGTGGTTCTTGTTGATTAGAGCTCTATTTTGCACATGGAAAGTTGGGTTGTCTGCTTTAGCCCAAAAGTACTCCGGAAGAGAGGCGTCGTTCAACATAGTTTTACATGCTTCAATGAGGGTTCTATTCCTTCTCCCAACAACTCCATTTTGCTGTGGAATATACGGAGAGGAAAACTCATGAAAGATACCTTGGATTCAAAAAAATTCTGTCATGACACCAGACTCAAATTCTATTTCATGGTCACTTCTAATTTTGACCATTGAGTAGTTCAATTCGTTCTGAATTTGCTGAACAAAATTTGTGAATGTGTCAAAGGTGTCTGACTTGTATTTCAGAAAGAACACCCAAGTAAAACGCGAGTAGTCATCAACAATTACTAACATATAGACCTTATCTCCTAAACTGTGATTAGGCATAGGACCGAATAAGTCTATATGAAGTAAGTATAAACTTCTTGAAGAATCTTTCTCAGTGATACCCTTGAAGGTAGATCTTGTCTTCTTACCCATTTGGCACGCGTGACACTGACTCTATTTAAGGCACTTAATGCTAGGGGCATTGCGCACTAAGTTGTGACAAAATAACATATTTAATGTTTTGAAATTAATATGTGTTAATCTATTGTGCCATTGGTCACAAAGAGATGCACTATCTTTGACAAGAAAACAAACTGGCGTAGAATTGTCTAAGCAAAGAAAATTTAAACAGAAAATATTTTTGCTCCGAGTGTCTGTTAAGACCTCCAAATTTGCAGATGACTTTATCAAACACTTTTCCTTGCAGAACTCAACGATGTAGCCTTTATCACATATTTGACTTATGCTTATAAGATTATGGTATAATCTTTCAACATAAGCCACGCCTGTGAAAGAGACTACTCCGTTGGAGATCATACCATAGCCTTTTGTAGTTCCCTTGTCTGACCCTCCAAAGATGATTTTTTGTCCGTCTTTGACTGGGGAATAATCAAGAAATAGGCTTCTTGTCCCAGTCATATGCCGAGAGCGTCCACTGTCCAAATACCAGATAGGATTTTTGTTGGCCTTTGGATATACCAGCAATCATAAATCACTTTACCTTAGGAACCCAAACAAATTTGGGTCATTGGTTCCTGGTCAGCTTAACACCACTAGGAACATTAATTCTGTGAGTGGTCGGTCTCGCATGGTTAACTTGTGGAGTTACAAAGTTAGCAGGGTTAAACCAGCAATCTATGCCAAAATGACTAATTTTGCCGCAACACCAACAGTCAAATATGTTGTACCTTTTCTTGTATTCCTACTTTACCTTTTGAATGTGTGGTCCAGCAGGGGCAACATACATGGAGGTGGAAGCCTCCTGATTACAGCATACACAAGGCTTCTCCATCTCCTTTGCCTTAGGTACAAAAGTTTTGGATTTTGGTGCCATCTTATGGTTATGTCAATGAACATAAGGACCATAACTCTTGAGTTCAATCTCTTTGTAAGGTGCTTTGAAGACACTAGCACCATAGTCTCGGGGGCTGTTCCATCCCTGGTATTGCTTCTTGGGCTCTACATAAGTAGGCATAGCCAGATGACCATAGGATGACTTAAGATCAAACTTGTTTGTTGGGAATATTATCTTCCTAAACGAGGGTTGACCTAGAGGTGCCTTCCCCTTTTCTTTAGCACTAGCTTTCTTGGCAGCCTTACCTTTTCTAACTATGTGGCCAAGACCACTACCCTTATTCGGAGCTAAGAACTCATCAATGAGAGGGAGAATAGTCTTCGGCTTGGAGTAACTTTCAACTAGTTTTCTCTCCACCAAGAGCTTTTCTTCTAGCTCATCAAGATTTTTCTCTTTTAGACTTAATATTTTATCCAAGCTTTTCAATTCCTCTTGCAAGGAGTGAACTTCACTTATGAGAGGAGTCAATTCTGCAATTTCCTCTCTCAGGCTTGATTCCACTACCTTGAGAGAGGGCATTTCTTTTGATTGCTTTTTGACTACCTTTTGGCATTTGTAAAAAGCCTTCAAAAGGTTCTCATGCTGAACCATTAACTCAAACTCGTCCTCTTTAGAAGAATAACCTTCATGACCATTAGTGGACGTTTCCGATTCCAAGAGTATCGTATACGAGTTTACCTTCCCGCAGTACTCAGTGTCACCAACTTCCTCGTTTGATTGAGACATGAGCCCGAAGTAGGATTCCTCATTCTCTAAGCTCGACTCACTTTTGTCACTATCGCTGAGAGTCTTGGACTTCTTGGCGACAAACCTCTTTTCTTCTTTTCTTTTGCCCTTGAAGGATCTTTTCTCCTCTTTATTGAGCCCTCCTTCTTCTTGTATGGGCATTCAGCAATCATGTGACCTGTCTTGTTGCAACAGTAGCACACAACGCCAGAGTAAGAGTGTTTATTCAGTTTAGATCTATACCTATCCTCTCGGTTGTAGCTTTTTCTGGAGCGATCACCATCTTGGAGCCCTTCTTCTTCTTGTATGGGCATTCAACAATCTTGTTGAGCAGTTTCTTGAACTGCTTAGATATTAGAGAGAACTCTCCATCCGATAGCTCGGAGTCAGATGTGCTAGGCTCAGAGTCTTCTGGGGTATCAGGAGCACGAGTCCTTACTGGTGAAATACTTTGGACTTTCTTGACCCTTCTGGCTTTAGGGCCACCGACTTCTCTTTGCTGGAAGTCCGACTGTTTTGCTCCTACTTCTTTTTAGTGTTCATTTGTAGTTCATTGGAGAGCAATTTCCCAAAGAGGTTCTGAGGGTCAATTTCAAGCAGCTTTCCAAATTCTCTAATGGCTACAACTTTGGTGTCTCAGTCCTTTGTAAGGGATCTCAGAAATTTGTCATTGAGCTCATCATTAGTGAAATTATGACCATAGTTCCTAAGGCCGTTTACAATCTTAAAGAATTTCTCGAAGCTGTCAGCAATACTATCACTTGATCCTTGCTTGAATGCTTCATATTCCTGATTCAGAATAGATCTGCAGTCATCTCTGACTTCTTCTGTTCCTTCCATCACCACAACTAGGCAGTCCCACATTTCTTTAGTAGATTTGCAGTGGAATTGATTCTGAAGCATTGAGTCATCCAATGCCTTGCGATGATGTTCTTTGCCTTCTTATCAACAGAGACTAAGACAATTTCATCCTTAGTCAAGTCCATCATCTTCTTGGGGATCATGACTGCAGGATTCAGAGCTGATGGTTGAGTCGGTATGTGGGGTCCTTCTTCCACAATTTGGAATATTCTGGGATCAGCAGCTTCCATGAAGAACCTTACTCGTTCTTTCCACGTGGGAAAGTTTTCTTTTGTGCATACTGGTAGCTTCATAGAAGATATGTCTTTACTTCTATCCATGGTTACTAAACGAAATCTCTTGACGCTAGAACAAGGATCTTGTTCAAGGTGTTAACCTTATATCGAACAAGATGTCCCTCTAATATTAATTGAAAGTGTCTAGTGTCTACCTAAATCACCTAGAGGGGGGTGAATAGGTGATGTTTGTGTCTTTTCGCGGAATAAAAATTACTTAAAAATTAAACACATAAACACCGAGATTTATAGTGGTTCCCCGAGTTGGGTACGTCCACTTTTCTCCTCGCCTATCTACTACGAAGGGCTAGATTCGACTAGTTCACCAATCTCAGATTTCTACAAATCTTACACCTCAGAGTCGCAACTCCTACAACTCAGAGACGATGCTCCTACCACTCAATCCACAACCGGATCTACGACTCGATCCATAAACGGATCTACCACTCGATCCAAAAACGGATCTACCACTCGATCAACAAATGGATCTACCACTCAGAGAAAAATCTCCTACAAAAGTATGTCGAGGAAGATGGATCGTGCATGATGGATCGTCGGCGTCCGATCGGGATGTTGCGATGCGTATGGGACTGAGTCGACCGATTTTCCGATTAGGAAGGTTTTATCAATTTAGAATTTTAGAGCAAGAGAATGATTAGATGGAAAGGAAATATCCCCTAGGTAATTATATAAATCTCCTTACCAACTGTATCAAGAAACATTCCAAAAATGAAACCTAAAAAACATTGTATATGGCCGACTGAACCCGAACCAGATTTTTGAAAAAGTAAAAAAGATGACCTATGTCAAATTCATTGAGTATTGCCGAGTATCACTAGTATACTCACCGAATGGTTCTTAATATACGACGAATGACGCTTGGAAAAATTAGGCTCAGGCCGGCAAAATACTCAACGCCAAGGCGGAGACCATACTCAACGAATTAGATGAGTATCAGTTGGTATACTCGACAAATTCATCGAGTATCGAATATCTCACTCGACACACTCGATGCCTTATCAAGTGACATAAGACAAATGAGACTTAGAAAAATCCATAGAAGTAGCGTCGAATGGACTCGACGAATTCGGCGTGTATCGTCTAGTATATTCGACGAATTCAGCGAGTATTGTTAGATACATTCGACGATTTCGACGAGTATACATGATAATACTCGGCGAATTTTACTTGGCGGATTTTCCAATTCTCAGAGAATTTTCCCCTAGTACAAATGATGAATTCGACGAGTGTTGGAAGGGATATATGACAAATTCGACGAGTATCAACGAGTATACTCGATGAATTCGACGAGTATTCCTAACCATACTCAAAAAATTTAACTTGGGTAAATTCTTGTCCTTCTGATTCCAAGCCTTTGTCCTTCCTTGATCCTTCTCCAGTACTTAGGATAGAAGTTCACCCGAATAGAGAGATTACATGTAAGTCAACACATTGGCCTACACAATAAAGGATTACATTATACAGTCCTGTATTTACTGACCAACTATAACCTGACATTGGTGTGTGCTTGGCAATGTAAACCTGCATGTACATAACTAAAATGGCAGCATCAAATGCAGTCATAATTCATCTTATCTTAACTAGACCATTCTTCAAATCCAGGTTATTGTGGATACAATACCCAACAAGAGTCTCATACAAAGTACAGGGAGCTTGTTTTAAGCCATAAAGAGATTTATTAAGAAAGTAAACATGATCAGGGTAAATTGAGTTGACAAAACCTTGGGGTTGTGCTACGTATACTTCCTCTTTTAGGTCTCCGTTGAGGAAGGTTGACTTCATATCCATCAGGTAGACTTTGAAGCCCTTATAAGCAGCATACACTAGAAATAACCTTATCGCTTTGAATCGAGCCACCGGAGCAAAAGTCTGATTGATGTTGATCCCTTCTTCTTGTTTGTACCCTAGAGCTACAAGACTAGATTTCTTCTTTATAATCACTCAGTTTTCATCAAGCTTGTTTCTAAATACCCATTTTATACCGATCACATTCTGTTCTTTGGGTCTGGGCACCAACTCCCAAACCTTGCATCTTTCAAACTAATTGAGCTCCTCTTACATGTCCATTATCTAAGAGGCATCCTTATTTGCTTCTTCAAACTTCTTTGGCTCAATCTGAGATAGAAAACTGAGATGTAGAACTTCGTTAACAGTACCTCTTCTGGTTCTAACACCGTTGCCTGGCTCTCTAATGATTAGTTCAGCCGGGTGATCTCTTAGGTGTCTGAATGCTAGATTTCTTCCTCTCGCACCGACAGGTTCTGTCACGTCTATTGCATCTCCTGCAGGGTGAGGTAGTTTTTCATCTAGTTATTCTTCATCGACCATACTTAAATCGACGAACTTGACTGAGCTTGGATCTTCTTCATTGATCGCTTCTTCAAAACTTAGTTCCTTTAACCTGGTACCTACATCTACACCAATGATAGTAGACAAGCTGCTATGAAGCATGCTTGTCTCATCAAATACAACATTTATAAACTCTTCTAACACCAGGGTTTTCTTGTTAAAAATTCTATGTCTTACTATGTCTACTATACCCTACAAAAATACATTCAAAATATTTGTCATTAAACTTTGTGCAATAATACTTTTCATTATTAAGTACGAAGCATTTATTGCCAAAGATCCTAAAGTAGGACACAGTCGGTTTTCTGCCCTTCAACAGATCGTAGGGAGTTTTATGATGGCTTTTGTTGATTAAAGCTCAGTTTTGCACGTGAGAAGCTGTGTTGACTGCTTTCGTCTAGAAGTACTATGGTAGTAAAGTGTCATTCAACATAGTTGTACATGCTTCAATGAGGGTTCTATCCCTTCTATCAGCAACTCCATTTTGGTGCGGAGTATGCGGAGAGGAAAACTTATGAAAGATATCTTGACTTCCATAGAATTTTGTCATGGTACCATACTCAAATTCTGTTCCATGATCACTTCTGATTTTGACCACTGAGCAATTTAATTTATTCTGTATTTGCCTAACAAAATTTGTGAAAGCTTCAAAGGTGTCTGACTTGTGTTTCAGAAAGAACATACAAGTAAAACGGGAGTAATCATCAACAATGACTAACGTATAAACTTTACCTCCTAAACTGTGAATTGGCATAGGACCGAATAAGTCCATATGAAGTAAATACAAACTTCTAGAGAAATCTTTTTCAGAAATACCCTTAAATGTAGCCCTTGTCTGCTTACCCATCTAGCATGCGTGATATGGAATCTCTTTAAGGCACTTAATGTTGGAGGCATCACAAAATAAGTTGTGAGAAAATGACATATTTATAGTTTTGAAGTTAATATGTGTCAATCTCTTGTGCCATTGGTCACAAAGAGACGCACTATCTTTTGCTAAAAAACACACTAGTGTAGAATTGTCTAAGCATAAAACATTTAAACAAAAAATATTTCTAGTTCGAGTGCCTGTTAATATTATCTCCAAATTAACAGACGATTTTATCAGGCACTTCTCCTTGTAAAACTCAACGATATAGTCGTTGTCATATAGTTGACTTATACTTATTAGATTATGTTGTAATCCTTCAACATATGTCACGTCTGTTAAGGAGACTATGCCATTGAAAATTATACTAAAGACTTTAGTGATTCCCCTATCAGATCCTCCAAAGATAACTTTTGGACCATCTTCGACTGGGGTAAATTCTTGGAGTAGGCTCTTAGTCCTAGTCATATGTCGAGAGCATCCACTGTCCAAATACTAGATTGACGTTTTGTTGGCCTTTAGACATACCTGCAAACATAAATCTTTTTACCTTAGGAACCTAAACAGACTTGGGTCCTTGGTTTCTTATTAGTTTAACACCACTTGGAACATTAATGTTGCGAGTAGTCGGTCTTGCACAGTTAACTCATGGAGTTTCAAGCTTTACCGGATGGCAATCTACGATGAAGTGACCAATCTTGCCGCAACACCAACAGTCAAACCTGTTGTACCTTCTCTTGTACTCCTACTTTACCTTTTTCACGGGAGGTCTAGCAGGGGCCATATACTTCGAAGTGGAAGCCTCGTAATTGCAGCGCACACAAGGCTTCACCGTTTCTTTGGCCTTGGGAACAACAGTGTTGGCTTTTGAAGCCTTCTTGCCACTTGGCCCATGAATGTATAGACTATAGCGTTTGAGTGGAATTTTTTCATAAGGTGCTTTGAGAAAACTCGCACCAAAGTCTCGAGGATGGGTCCATCCTTGATAGCTCTTTTTAGGCTCCACATAAGTAGTCCTAGCAAAGTGACCAAAGGACGACTCAGGTCAAATTTATTCGTCGGGAAGATTACCTTCTTAAACAAGGGTTGACCTTGTGGTGCCTTCCCTTTGTATTTGGTACTGGATTTCTTAGTAGACTTACCTTTTCCAGCTACGTGGCCAAGACCACTACCCTTCTTAGGAGTAGAAAACTCATCATTGAGAGGAAGAATGGTCCTTGGCTTCGATTAGCTTTCAACCAGCTTCTTTTCCACCAAGAGCTTTTCTTCTACCTCATCTAAGTGTTTCTCCTATTGACTTAAGAGTTTAGCGGAGCATTTAAATTCCTCTCACAAGGAGTGAACTTCATTTCTGAGAGGAGTTAATTCAGTAATTTCCTCACTCCGGCTTGATTCCACTACCTTGAGAAAAGGAATCTCTTTTAATTTCTTTTTGACTACCTTGCAGCATTTGCTAAAAGCTTTCAAGAGTTCTTGATGTTGATCCATCAAGTAAGCTTCATCTTCCTCAGAAGAGTAGTCTTCATGACCATTGGTGGAAGTTTCTGACTTAGAGAGGATTGTGTGAGAGTTTACCTTCCCATGGAATTGGTAGTCACTCGCCACCTTATCTGATTGATCCACTGCCCGAAGTAAGCTTCTTCACTTTCTTAGCTTGACTCACTTGAGTCACTGTAGCTGAGAGTCTTAGACTTCTTTGCGACGAAGCTCTTCTCTTCCTTCCTCTTAATATTGAAGGATCTCTTCTCTTCTTTCATGGATCCTTACTTCTTTTTGTAAGGACACACCGCAATTAAGTGCCCTGGCTTATTACAACAATAACAAACAATGTTAGAGGTAAATGTTCATGCGATTAAAATTTATACCTTCCTTCTCGGTTTTAGCTTTTCTTAGACCGATCACCATCACGATGAGGTCTTCTAAAGTCCGAGGAGGATGACTGATTTTTCATTTGCCTCCTCTTGCTGAGCAATCTCTTGAATTACTTGGATATTAGTGAGAACTCTCCATCAGATAATTCAGAGCCTATTGTGCTTGGCTCAGAGTGTTTTGGGGTTTCTGGAGCTCATGTCCTTACTGGTGACACATCTTTAGACTTTCTTGCCTCCTCAACTTTCAGGGTAACTAACTTCTCTCTGCTTGAAGTCCTATTGCTTTGCTCCTCTTTCTTTCTAGTATTCATCTGAAGTTCATAGGAGAGCAGCTTTCTAAAAAGGTTGTGGGGTTCAATCTCCGGTAGCTTCCCAAACTCCCTAATGGCTACAAATTTTGTGTCCCCAACTTTGTCAGGGATTTGAGGAATTTGTCATTTAGTTAACCATTAGTGAATTAAGGTGCGACTATAGTTTTTGATCCTGTTAATTATCTTGAAGAATTTCTCAAAACTTTCAACAATAGTGTCATTTGCACCCTTCTTGAATGCTTCGTATTCTCGATTTACAAAGATCTACGATCGTCAATAACTTTCTTGGTTCCTTCCATGAGAACTATAAGGCAGTCCCATCTCCTTGGCAGATTTGTAGTGGAATAAATTTTGAAGCATTGAATCGTCCACTGCACTGGCTATAATATTCTTTGCCTTTTTATCCAAGGAGACCAATGCAATTTAATCCTTAGTCAGATCCAGCATCTTCTTAGGGATCATGACAGTCAGGTTTAGACCAGACGATTGAGTAGGAATATGAGGTCCTTATTCAATAATATGAAATATTCTGGGATTTGCTGCTTCCATAAAGAATCTGACTCTTTCTTTCCACATAGGAAAGTTCTCTTTTATGTACACAGGTAACTTCATCGAAGACATATCCTTACTTCTATCCATCGCAACTGAGCGGTATCTCTTGACAACTAAATAAGAGATCTTGTTTAAGGTGTTAGCCTTATATCGAACAACACCCCTCTGATACCAATTGAAAGTATTTAGCATCTACCTAAATCACTTAGAGGTGGTGAATAGGTGAGTTCTGAGTCTTTTCACCGAATAAAAACAAATGAAAAAATTAAGCGCACAGAACACAGAGATTTATAGTGGTTCCTCGAGTTGAGTACGTCCATGATCGCACCTCGCCTATCTACCATGAAGGGCTAGATTAGACTACTTCACCATTAACTTAGATATCAACAAATCTTACACCTCAGAGCCTAAACTCCTACAACTCAATGACAACGCTCCAATCACTTGGAGAACAAACTTTCCTACAACTCGATCAAAACACGGATCTACAACTCAATCCAAACACAGATCTACAACTCAATCCAAACACGGATCTATAACTCGATCCAAACATGGATCTACAACTCGGAGGGAAAAACCTCCTACAAAAGTAAAAAGGATTTACACAATAAGGATTATAAATAATCTTATTTAGATTTAAAGTCTTCAATCCGTCGTTCTTCGAAAAGGTTGATCTTGAATGTTTTGGAGAACACAAAAAATCCGAATTCTTTGAAGACTTTGATCTAGAATCACGGATCGACTAGATCTGAGAGAGTCGGAATCTTTATAGAACAACAATCTATTCGATTAAGTTGAGGAAGATCGAGTCGTGAAGCACAGTCCTCATTTGAGTGGATTTGCGAAATACGGACGGGAGCTGACGGGATCTTTTTAATCAGAAGTTTTCTCGATTTTGATTTGAGCACGATTAGGGTTAATGGAAAAATCCACCCTAGATATATATACGGACACTCCTCCTATAACATCTAGAAAATACTTTCCATACCGAGAAATCCGGGCATACTGTACATGACGATCTGGACAACCCAAGCCAAAAGTTTCTAAAAAGAAAAGAAAATAACCATAAGTATAATTTGTCGAGTATCATTGAGTATAGCTGAGTATACTCGTCGAACTGCATATAAACTCGACGAAATTTACTTGGAGAATTTCAGCCCAATCGAACCTAAAACTCAAAGCTTTGCAGAAGACAAACTCGACGAATTCAACTTGTATCGACTGACATACTCAATGAATTTGATGAGTATCGGCTGATACACTCGATGCATTCGATGCATGAGTTAAGATATATTCGACGAATCTGACATAGAAAATTCTAGAGAAGTAAATTCAAAAACTCAAAGGTATACCCAATGAATCTCGATGAATTCAACGTGTATCAGCATGTATATTCGATGAATTCGGCGGGTGTCGGAAGATACACTCGATGAATTCGATGAGTATACTTGATGATACTCGACAATTTTTACTTAACTGATTTTCCAAATTTCAGAGATTTTACCCTAAGTCAATTCGACAAATTTGACGAGTGCTAATAGGTATACACGACAAATTCAACGAGTATCTATTAGTATACTCGATGAATTCAACGAATATCCCTTACTATACTCGATGAATTTTACTTGGGTAAAATTCTATTCTTCTGATTCCAGGTACTTGTCCTTCCTTGATCCTTCTAATGCACTAGGGATGAAAATACACCCCAATAGAGAGATTATACGTGAGTCAACACATTGGCCTACACAATGAAGGATTACATTGTATAGTCCTGTGTTTCATGACCCATTGTAACCTAACATTGGGTTGTACTTAGCAATATAGTATTACAAGAACATAATTGAATATAGAGCATCAAATACAACTCAATTCATCTTAGTTCAAGGCACACTTCTTCAAATCAGGGTTATTATGGATACAATACCCAACAGAGATCCTTCAAAAGAAAAAATAAAGAAGAAAAGAGCTTCATTGCTAGGAAGTCGAAGACTTTCAGCGATAGCGACTTAAGTGAGTCAAGCTCAGATGAAGAAGCCTATTTTGGGCTTATGACATATACCGATGAGGATAACTATGACTCCCAATATAGTGGGAAGGTAAATTCACATACTCCTCTATTTAAAACTGATACAACCTATGATGTTCATGAGGACTACTCATCTGACAAGGATTCAGACTTAATGGTGCAACATCGTGCATTACTTAAGGGATTTGACAAATGTCGTAAGGTGGTAAAATCTCAAGCCAAAGAGATCGTCTCTCTCAAGGCATTGGAATCTGAACTGAGGGAGAAAATTGAGAGATTGTCCCCTCTTAGAGTGGAAATTCAATCCTTGAAAGTGGAATTAGAATGCTATGTTTAGTTAGTAAGTTTGAAAAAGAAATTTATAAATGAATTGGAAGAAAAGTTATTGACTAAAAAGAAGTTCATTGAATGCTTCTCGAAGCCAAAGACTATCCTTTCTCTTATTGATGGATTTTTAGCCTCTAAAGAGAGTGACATTGGATATAATGCTGCTAAGGATAAAGGGAAGGCTCCTCAAAGTCAACCTTCCTTCAAGAAGGTAAAATTTTCCACAAATCAGTATGACCTTAAAACATCCTATAATTATTTTGCTAGACCAACGCACGTTACCTCTAACAAAAATAACCATGGATGGAGCCGTCATAGAAATCTTGGAACGAGTGCTCTCAAGACATCTCATAAAGAGATCATCCTTCAGCTTTATGGTCCATTCATTCATGAATTGAATGCTAAGAAAGCACCGAAAGTCAAATATGTTTTTAAAAAGTCCTATGAGAGAAAGAAGTTGAGCGTATATTATTCTCACGAGGCTTCTACTTCTAGATCAGTAGCTCCTATCAGACCTCCCGTTCAAAAGGTGAGGTGGTAGAAGAAAAGAAGGTACAATAGATTTGATTGTTGGTTCTTGTGATAGAGTTGGTTATTTCACAATTGATTGTTGGTTCAATTCTATTAATTATAATACACACCGAGTTAACAATGCAATAATGACCCCTCGCATTGTTAACACTCCTAGTGGTGTTTATCTAATAAGGAACCAAGGACCTAAAACTGTTTGAGTTCCTAAGGGTGTTTAATTTGTGAATGCAGGTATGTCCAAATGCCAATAAAAATCCTATTTGTTATTTGGACTGTGGATTTCCATGCATATGACCGGAACAAGAAGCCTTCTACAAAATTTCACCTCAGTCAAAGATGACCCAAAAGTTATTTTTGGCAGATCCGATCGAGGAATCAAAAAAGACTATTGTATGATTTCCAACAGTATAGTCTCTTTCACAGACGTGGCTTATGTTGAGGGATTACAACATAATCTCATAAACATAAGTCAATTATGTGATAAAGGGTATATGGTTGAGTTCTATAAGGACAAGTGTTTTATAAAGTCATCTGCTAACTCAGAAACTATTTTATCAAGCACTTGGAGTAAAAATATTTTGTCTAAATTTTCTCTGCTTAAAGTCTTCTACACCAGTATACTTTTTTTGTAAAAGATAGTGCATATGTTTGTGGTCAATGACACAAGAGATTAACACATATAAATTTCAAAACTATAAGCATGTTATTCTCTCACAACTTAGTGTGTGGTGTACCATATATTAAGTACATTAAAGAGAGATCGTGCTACGTATGCCAGATGGGTAAGTAGATAAGAGCTACTTTTAAAAGCATTATCTCAAAGATTCTTCCAGATGCTTATATCTGATTCATATGGACTTATTTGGTCCTATTTTTGTCTGTTGTTTAGGAGGTAAAGCTTACACATTGGTTATTGTTGATGAATCCTCTCGTTTTGTATGGGTATTCTTTTTGAAACACAAGTTAGATACCTTTGACTCTTTCCCTAGCTTTGTCAGACAGATACAGAATGAATTAAACTACTATATAGTTAAAATCAGAAGTGACCATGAAACAAAATTTGAGTCTGGTGCCATGACAAAGTTTTGTTCAATCCTAGGTATATTTCATGAGTTTTCCTCTCCTCGTACTCCACAGCAAAATGGAGTTGCTGGAAGAAAGAACAGAACACTCATTAAGGCGTGTACCATAATGTTGAATGACTCTTCATTACTAGAGTACTTATGGGCTGAAGCAGTCAATACAGTTTGTCACGTGCAAAACTGAGCCTTAATCAACAAGAATCATCGTAAGGCACTTTATGAACTTCTAAAAGGCAGAAAACCAAATGTGTCATACTTTAGAATTTTTGTAAGCAAATACTTGGCACTTAATAATAGGAAGTATTATAAAACAAGTTTAGTGAAAAATGTTTTGAATGTACTTTTGAAGGGTATAGTAGTCATAGAAAGGCATATAATATTTTTAAAAAGAAAATCCTGGTTGTAGAAGAGTCTATCAATGTTGTATTTGTTGAGACCAGTATGCTTCATAGTAGCTCTTCTTGTGTTTTTATTGAAGATGTAGGTTCAAAGATAAAAGAGCTAAACTTAGAAGAAGCAGTCAAAGAAGATCTCTCAAGTTCCCTCAAAGTCAACACTCCAAACTTGATTGAATATGAAGAGCATCAAGATAAAGAACATGCACTAGAAGAAGCAAAACCTTCTTGTGGAATTTAAAGGAATCTAGTGATCAGACATTTAAAAGAACACCCTATTAATCTAATCATTAGAGATCCTAATAAAGGAGTTATAACAAGAAGAGGTACAGCTAACAAAGCCTTGCATTTGAGTTTTCTTTCCCAGATTGAGCCAAAGAAGTTTGAAGAAGAAAATACGGATGCTTCATGGATCGTAGCAGTGCAAGAAGAGCTCAATCAGTTTGAAAGGTATAAGGAGTGGGTGCTAGTACCAAGGCCAAAGGTCAAAATGTTATATGGACGAAATGGGTCAACAAAAATAACCTGGACGAAAATGGAGTCATTATAAATAATAAAGCCATACCAGTAACTCAAGGTTACCGACAAGAAGAAGGAATCGACTTAGATCAAAAATTTTCTCTAATGGCTAGACTTGAAGCAATCAGATTGTTCCTAGCGTATGCTGCACACAAAGGTTTTAAAGTATACCAAATAGATATAAAGTCAGCCTTCCTCAATGGCAATTTAAAGGAGGAAGTATACGTGGAACAACCCCCAGCTTTTGTTATTCCGACCTTTCCTAATCATGTTAATTTCCTGAATAAAGATTTATATGGTTTAAAACAAGCTCTTAGAGCTTGGTATGAGATGTTATCTAACTTTTTTTCTTGAAATCAAGTTTTAGAGAGGAAGGATAAATATGACATTATTTTTAGGGAAGTAAAAGGCAAGATCCTACTAGTACATATATATGTCGATGATATTATGTTTGGATCTACAGACGATAACATTTGCAAAAAAATTTCTAACTTGATGTAAGTGAAGTTTGAAATGAGTAGTATGAGTGAGCTAAAGTATTTCTTAGGGCTTTAGGTGAAGCAATCTGAAGATGAAATTTTTATCTCTCGGACTAAGTTTACCAAGGAATTACTTAAAAAATTTGGAATGGAGAATGCAACCTTTATGAGGACTCCAATGGGTTCAACTATGTCGGTTGACAAAGATGAGAAAGGAAAACCTTTTGATGAAACTAAGTACAGAAGCATAATCAGATCTTTGCTCTACCTCACTGCTTGTTGACTAGATATAATGTTTTCAACATGTTTATGTGTGAGGTTTCAAGTAAACTCTAAGGAATCTCCTTACGCCGCTGTAAAAAGGATTTTGAGATACCTTAAAGGCACACCGATTATTGGCTTATGACACCCAAGAAGTATTGACTGCGAGCTGATTGATTTTTTAGATGCTGATTTTGTAGAATACAGGGATGACAGGAAAAGCACTTCCAGAATATGTCAATTCTTTAGAAAGAGGCTTATCTCATGGAGTAGTAAGAAGCAAAATTTTATGGCAATTTTAAATGCTGAGTCTGAGTACATCTCTGCAAGCAGTTGTTGCGCACAACTTCTATGGATAAATAATCAACTTGAAGACTATAAATGAAGATGAAGGAGATTCTAATGTTCTGCAACTCATCGAGCGCAATAATAATTTATAATAATCCAGTCTCTAACAGCCAGATAATGCATATCGAGATACACTATCACTTCATCTTGGAGCATTTGGAGAACAAGGACACCAATCTCTGCTATGTCTCAATAGACAAGTAGGCTGCAGATATTTTCACAAAGCCGTTGGATGAAGCCAAGTTCACATTCTTCAAAATAGAACTTGGAATGCTCAACAAAGAATCATGAAGCATTAAAGAAATGTGAAGAAATCTGTTCAAGTGAAGAAATTCTCTTCAAGTTCACGCAAGTACTCGTGAAATAAATTGGAAGAACTCAAGTGTTTTTGATGAATCAATGAGACATCTCGGCGATCGACAAAACATAACGAGTCCTCTCGACGAACTTCATGAGCACTCACGTGAGCTTTCGATGAATGTACTTATCCAGACTTTCTTTATTATTGGATCCGAAGAATCTTTATCGAATATTCAAAGGTACACACCTCTTTGATTTCCGCAAAATAAAATATCTATATAAGTGTTTTAAAAGGCATTATGAGACTTCATGCATACTTCACAAAGCCCTCCATCGAACTATGCGACCATCCCTTCATTTCTCCGCCGTTCGATCATAATCTCCTGTCGTATTTTCTCCAGTTCTCCGAATGGCTTGAAGAGAAGCAGGTACTTCAAGTTGTAGGAGAGCTTGTTAGGTCAGGGTTTGCCAGCATGTCCGATGAATTTCACAACATCATTCTACTCCTGGAAACCAACAAATTATTATTTGTTTGCAGAAAGACTGTTGGGTACTGGACAAAGAAGTTCCTGAATTCTATAAAAATGTAAAGCTGAAACACGAAGGGTCCTTGATCAAAAGTAGTGTTTAGAATCGTGAGGTTCAGATGAAGCTGAAGTTTCTCAATAAATTTTTGTGGATGATGGAGGTAGAGGAAGACAATGAGCTAACTGATGAAGATTATAATCGAGTTCTATCTTTCTGTGATTAAGAGAAGAAAACTACTACAATTTGAAGGATGGAGATGAACGATGAAGGAAAATTTTTAACTGAAATTCTCAAGAAGGTATTTCTATGCAAGATTTGTTCTCATGTTTACATTTCAGGAGACATGTTCTTGTTGTTGACATAAATTATCTGCAAGAAAATAATTAACCGCAGAATACTCCTGTTTGACAGAATAAATGCCTACTTAATGACACCAAACTTTTGAAGGATTATTTCTCTATACCTCAATCAATTGGACAAAAATCAATTTGATATGTTCACAGGAATGCAGATACATCATCTCAAGAAAATAGTCTCTTCAATTTTTGCTAGATGGGAAAGGAGAACTCCCAGGAAAGGTGAAGAGTGGGAAGTTGGGGAATGTTTTGTGCGTAGGATAGACCTAACCTTGCATCTGTGGAGAAGGATGTACCTACCCACCCCCCCATGAAGCAACTGAAAATGTTGGTGCAGTTCCTGAGGGGGAGAACATAGAAGAATTAGCATAAGTGAATGTCATAACCCGCATTTTTCCCAACAATTTAATTATATCAGAGTAAGGGAAAAATACGCGACGTGATGCAACGCCGTGCATGGGATAACTGCAGACGTTCAGGCAAGAATCCAAACTCTACAGTTTTAAAAGAAAACATAAATTATTATGAATGAAATCCAGTTTAAGTTATGATGATAGCCGTATCCCTCAGCTTAGTGGATCATCTAGTCCACGATTTAAAATATAATTTATACGCTTACGGAAGATACTTGTTTAATTTTAATCTAACATCCTACATGAGTATAAATGTCCCCGAGCAATAACTCATGCTAAACAGACTCTGGATTTATAATAAGTATAGGAAAAGTCTTTACGCTAGAAAAAAATAGTGACTTCGTTTTAAAAGAGATTGCATGGATGCTTTTCTAATAATAGGTATTTATAAGCTTGAAAATATCTAACATGCAGACCTAGCAATAAATCATCCAAGAGAGCAAGTAATCTAAAACAAATATAAGACAATCACATCAGCTAACAAGTGCCAAGGTTTAATAATCCTATGGGCGCCAACAACCTGACACAAACCCATGGTACCAAGTATGTCTGAAACTAGGAAAAGAAAACTAAAACAACAACTACCTCGCTACGGCGAGCGGAAAAACCACAGCCGTCACTGCTGCTACAAGGGCCCCAAAACCGGCTCCGCTACCCGCTAATGCTCCGAACCTGAGGCATTCCAAAGACAGAACACCTCAGCAAGAGGGACAAATAGAGCCAGAGAAGTAAGCAAAAATAAAACAATGGTCAAACAGGGTACCAACCCAAGACCAACAGTACTGAAGTAAGGCATCGAACAGGAAAAGAAATAAATACTTACGTGAATCGTCACATACTTCAACAAATACACCAGATTTCCCAAGGCAAAAAGGGAACAAAAATAAGTAAAAAAATAAGGAAGAAAATTTAACTACCTTTACTAAGCACCTGTGGTCGACTCTACCCAAAAATACGGGCGAGGTGGTCATTCAACTAGACACACCCCTCACGAATAATTTATCTGCTTAACTGCGATGGAGTCTCATACTCTCCACCATACACCGCAAATGCCCAAAAACCCGGTAGACTTCCACAAGGTACAATAAAGGTATCAGATAATACGGAGGTGGTTTTATCCACTAACTCTTGCAATTTTAGAAACCCCGAAGAAACCACAACGCATAAAGCTTGAGAATTGGCTCGTCAGATTCTACTTGATACTTTTAGTTTCAAGACATAGTTGATCAACCCTTAGGAACGATTTACAATCCTAAATAACTCTAATCCGTTCAATAGCAAAATCTAAGACATTTGAAGCCATCAATAAGACACTTCAAGAACAATCAAACATATCCGAACAAAAATCGAGTTCATCATGACAAAACATTACAACCTCATCTGATCATTGAGAAGGTTAATAATAACAAAAATTGGAAGAATAAGTGTAGAAAATTTTAAGGAACATGTAAAACATAGCCGTTACCATCAAATCGGACAAGGAGAAACGAGGGGAAACCACCACTTACCTTGGTTTTACCGGAAAGGTCCTCTGAATAACTCCACGTCGTAGATCGGGGCAAAAGAATATGGGAGGAGTTGAAATCTAAACAAAAATGACCGAAAAGGGGGTTAGGGATGAAAAACCCTAACGAGAAAACTCAAGGAATGAGGAAAAATTTACCACGATAGCGTAGCTCTCGGCGAGAGCTTTCCAGATCTATGTTCGGTTGAAGATTTCGAGCACCGGAGTACCGTCGGCGGCAACCAGAAGATTAACGAAAAGAAACTCTCTCTCTCGCTTGCTGCACTGGTTCGGAGAAAAAAAATGGAGAAGATGAAGTTTGATTCTAAAACCTAAGTCCAAGAATATATATATATATATATATATATATATATATATATATATATATATATATATATATATATATATATATATATATATTTCTGTTTATAAATTTTTTTGTTAAAAACGGGTTATTACGAGCGGTTTTGCGGGAACAAAAAATAGAGGTCTAGGATGGCTCCAAATCGAAAAGTGCCCAACATAAAAGTTGTAGATCTCGTCGAGAAGAACAAATTTAATGTTTACCATTATTTTGTACGACACCGTTTTGACCCTCAAAACGGTGCCCGAACTTCTACTACACAGAACCACTCGAGTGAAATAGGTATACTCGAGATGGAGACTCGAGAGAGAGGTATCTACTCGAGATGGAGACTTGGGAACTCAAGATAATCATCTATAACTCGAGAGGATAGGTATAGAACTCGAGTGGATTATTTCTACTCAAGATAAAAGACTTAGAACTCGAGTGGATCAAGTCTACTCGAGTTGGACATGAGCTGCTTCGGAAAAATTGCAAATAGTGGTCTAAGATGGCCTCAAATCGAAAAGTGGTCAACATGAAAGTTGTAGATCTCATCGATACGAACAAATATCATGTCGACCATTTTGTCATACGACACAGTTTTGACCCTCAAAAAGGTGTCGTAACGCAGACATGCACGGACTACTCGAGTGGCAGCATGAACCACTCGAGTTTCAACATGACCTACTCGAGTAACAACACATCACTCGAGTTTCAGCATGCATTAATCAAGTAGTAGCTCAATTTACTCGAGTAGTAGCTCATTACTTGAGTTCCAACATGAATTACTCGAGCGGTAGCTCGACATACTCGAGTAGCAGCTCATCACTCGAGTTCCAGCAGAAAAAATGAAAATAGGGGCTCAATATGGCTTCAAATCAAAAAGTGGTCAACATGAAAGTTGTAGATCTCGTTGAGATGAACAAATCTCATGTTTACCATTTTTTGTTAGACACCGTCTTGACCCCCAAAAAGATGCCCGAACGTAAACTGAACAACACAACTCGAGATGTAAACAGTAATTTACTCGAGAGAACAGAAATCACTCGAGTACATCAAAGCAGAATATCAAATAAAGAACAGTGTTGGAATAGTGAATTTTACAAATATACCAGAAATCGAACTATAGATATGAATAGTAGCTTTCATTTTTGAATAGTACTTTAATATTAAATTATACATATTTATATATTTTTGACCAAAGAATACGAGTTCAAAACAGAGGCCCAAACGCGCGCTGAATTAAACAAAACTCCCGCCGTAGGCGAACACTGACGCTACGATTCCAACGGCGAAGCCAAAACCTAAATCCAACGAGACATTCCCGAGAAATTAATCTTCAAAGCGTACGACTAACATAAACAATCCAAAACTTCAATCGTGCGCCGAGAATCCAAAAAAAATGCTCGGATTGCGACGAAACTTGACGAGTAAGTCCAAAATTACTTAACTTAAAATTCAAATGCAAAAAATTTTCCATTACAACAAAAATTCGGCCGACTCGACCGCACGGACGCGAAAATGCCTTAACGGCATTGCGCCGTCAACTCGACGTTAAAAGTAACGTCACGATGTCATAAATATGACGTTGCCCATTTAAATAAAATCATCGAAAAATCGGGGGCGTTATAGTCACTCCCCCTAATAAGAAGTTTCTTCTCGAAACTTAACACAACTTCAAAACCAAATCAAAACGATAAAATCAAACATAACTCCAAACATAACGACATACCCGAAACTAAGAGAAAAGGTGCGGATGAGATTCTCTCATAGCTGATTCTAATTCCCACGTCGCGCTCTCGACGTCTTGATTTCTCTAAAGAATCTTGACCATAGGGATGGTTTTCCTCCGCAACACTCGATCTAGAGATTCCAAAACGCGGACAGGCTCTTCCACATACGAAAGATTGGGCTGAATCTGGGGCACTGAGTCAAGTACTTGACGATCACTACGAACACACTTTCGCAATTAGCTCACATGGAACACATCGTGGACACAAGGGAATATAGCAGGTAATTCCAGCCGATAAGCTGACACTCCAATGCGCTCCAGAATATGAAAAGGTCCCACATATCGGGGGTCTAACTTGTGGTTTCATCCAAATCTTTTTACACCTGGCATCAGAGAAACTTTCAGAAAAACGAAGTCCCCAACGGTAAACTCCAGATCGACCCTTCGTCGATTAGCATATTTCTCATAATGCTCTTGTGCTATACGGAGCCTCTCTCAAATATGAGTCACAACACAATTCATCTCCTCAAGGGCTTCCAGACCTAGCAATGGTCTCTCACCAACCTCAGCCCAAAATAAGGGAGTCTTATAATGCCTCCCATATAAGGCCTCAAACAGGGCCATCTGTAGACACTCTTGATAACAATTATTGTAAGAAAACTCCACGAGTCTGAGACGCTCATCCCAAGCACCACCATGATCCAAAATATAACACCTGATCATGTCCTCTACGATCTGATTTACTCTTTCCATCTGACCATTTGTCTGCGGATGATAGGCGGTGGAATATCTTAAATCAGTACCCAACCCCTCCTGTAAACTCTTCCAAAAGCGAGATGTAAATCTGGAGTCCCGGCCTGATAAAATGCTAACAGGCACTCCATGTAACCTGATGACCTCTTCAAGATATAGCTCAGCTATCTTCTTCATCGAATACCCAATATTAAACGGAACAAAGTGAGCAAACTTTGTCAATCTGTCGACTATCACCCAAACAGAGTCATGCCAACGGGGAGATTTCGTAGACCGGTGATAAAATCCATTGAAATACTATCCCATTTCCAACTTGGAATATCAAGAGGTGTCAATTTACCACCAGGCCTTCTATGATCAACCTTGACACGCTGACACGTATAACATTCTGATACAAATTTTGCGATATCGCTCTTCATCCCTGACTACCAAACAATTTGATTTAGATCCTTATACATCTTAGTGGATCCAGGGTGATAGGCTACACTGGAACCATGAGCTTCAGCATAGATCTTAGCTCGAATATTGCCAAAGGCGGGGACGCAAAATCTACCCCGATACATCATGGTATCCAACTCATTTAAGGAGAAATCTGGTAGCTCTCCCTTCACAATTCTATTTCGGAGGTGCAATAAATCAGGATCATCCATCTAGTGTGCTCGAGTAAGGGAAATCCAAGAGGGTTCTTCCGCTTCCAAACTAGCAGGCACAGTACGACTCCCAACCTTAATATCCATCAACAAGAACTCTTCTACTAAGGACTGTACCGATAGATTAAAAATTTTAGCGGTCTTTCTACTCAAAGCATCGGCTACTACATAAGCCTTCCCTGGATGATAAAGAATTTTCACTTCATACTCTGCCCCATATTCTAACCACCGACGCTGGCGCAGATTTAGTTCCTTCTGAGTGAAGACGTACTTCAAACTCTTATGGTTCGTATAAATCTTGTACATCGCGCCATACAATAAGTGTCGTCACAGTTTCAACGCATAAATTACGGCAGCAAACTCCAAATTGTGCCTCGATACATACGCGATCACCTTACCATCTTGCATTAAAACACAACCAAGTTCGATGTGTGATGCATCGACATACACAGCATATTCAACTCCTTCAGTAGGTGAGTTTAAAATTGGGGCAGTACATAAGTCTCTTCTTAAACTCTTGGAAAGCCTCTTCACACTTATCACTCCAAATGAATACAATATTCTTCTGAGTAAGTCTAGTTAGAGGAGAAGACAACACCGAAAATCCTTCCACGAATCTTCTATAATAGCCAGCCAGGCCTAAGAAGCTCCTTATCTCCTTAGGTGTAGAAGGTCTCTCCCATTCCATCACGGCAGAAATCTTGGTCGGGTCTACAGAAATACCGTCTTTACTTACAACATGACCTAGAAAAGACACCTGAGGTAACCAGAACTCACATTTGCTCAACTTCGCATAAATCTTATGCTCCCTCAGGGTCGACAAAACTAAACGCAAATACTGAGTATGCTCCTCAATATTGCGGGAATACACCAAGACATCATCTATGAACACAATAACAAATCGTTCCAAGAAATCCTTAAACACCCTATTCATCAAATCCATGAAAGCAGAGGGTGCATTGGTTAAACTGAAAGACATCACCAAAAACTCATAATTTCCATATCGCGAACGAAAAGCGGTTCGGGGAATATCTGCCTCACGAATCCTCAACTGGTGGTAGCCTGAGCGAATATCGATCTTTGAAAATACCGAGCGACCACGCAACTGATCGAACAGATCATCAATCCTTGGCAGGGGATATCTATTCTTAACGGTCACCTTATTCAATTCCCTATAATTGATGCAAAGCCTCATCGATCCATACTTCTTCTTTACGAACAAAATCGGAGCACCCCACAGAGAAGAACTTGGTCTAATAAAACCACACCTCAGCAACTCATCGAGCTGAGTACGCAACTCATCCAACTCACGCGGAGCCATATGGTATGGTGCCTTAGCAATTGGGTGAGTACCTAGCTCGAGGTATATCACAAACTCTATCTCCCTTTCAAGAGGAAGTCCTGGAAGGCTTTCAGGAAAGACATATGGAAACTCTCGCACCACCGAGACATCCTCAAGATGTGGTTTAACAAAAGCTATTTCTAGAGAAGAAATAGAAACTAAAAACGCCTCGCAACCAGACTCTATAGCACGACAAGCACGTACCGTAGAAATGACAGGGGAAACTCTGTCCTGAAATCCATAGACGCTCATATGTTGGTCATCGTCCATCCTGCAATCCAATCTCTTAGCCTTGCACTGGATGACTGCATCATACTTGAACAGTAAGTCCATGCCCAAAATCACATCAAAATCAGCCAGGTCTAAAATCATCAGATCCGCAAAGACCAGAAAATTTCCAAGATGAATAGGGCATCTCAGAACTCCTTGATTTGATATCACCAAATCACCGGAGGGAAGCTTGACATTGATGGAGTCTCTCAATTGATCCATATCCAGACGATGTTTATCAACAAACCTCCGAGCCACAAAGGAATGGGTGGCACCCGAATCGAAAAGAGCGCGCCCCCCCTGTTCCGCACCTTAAACTCCCCTAAAACCGTAACATACATAACTAAATCAACGATAACTAGGGCAACAATGATAAATAATAAGGATATTTTAAACATGGGCTAACCTGATATCACTTGCGTAGAGGTTTGAGCTTCCTCGCTGGTCATCATATTCAGCTTTCCTTTTCCTTTATTTAGGGTTGGTGGCAGAGGAAGAGCTCGAAGCAGGGCAGGCTGCAGTGGGGACTGAGCCTGGGGGCACAAAGATTTCTGTTGTCCCTTTTGCCCGTACTGGAAGTAAGTCCTTTCTTTCATCCAGCACCGACTCAAATCATGACCCTTCCTTGCACAGAGCGAGCACACAAGCTCTCCCTTGGGTATACCTTGGATGACGTGCACCTGATGCTGCTTCAGGGTGGCCGTCCTCTTGAAACACCTTTCGTAAGGGTGGCCAGGACGACCACATAAACTACACACTTCCTTACCTTTCTTCTTCGAAAAAGGGCCAGATGCCCTAAAGCTACCATCCTCAATAACTTTCCTTTTTTCTTTCCTCGCAGCAGCACCGCGGTTCTTGGCGTTTTCAATCGCTTCAACCTTCAGTGCAGCTTCCACTGCCTTAGCATAAACTTCTGCACTATAAGCACATGCCAACTGTTGGACATCGCTTCTTAGTCTACCAAGGAAATGTTTCACTCTACCCTCCTCCGAAGCTACCAAATCGGGAGCAAACCTACTCAATTTTCTAAACTCAATCTCGTACTCGCTCATGGTGAGCTGTCTCTGCTTTAGATGCAGGAAGTTATTCATCAGGCAGTCCTGCTCGACCGAGGGTAGAAACTTCTTCAGCAGCATCTTCTTAAAAGATTCCCAAGAACAATCTTCCTTCATACTCTCCCTTTCCCGAATCCACCAACTCTTTGCCAGGCCCTTTAACTGATAGGCTGCAATCATCACCTTCTGGGCTTCTAGAATTCCGGAATATGAAAACATCTCCTTGATGGAGATGATCCAATCATCTAAAACCATAAAGTTGGCACTCCCGTCGTAGGTGGGAGGTCCCAATCATTGGAAGTGCAATATGAAATTCATTTCTGGTGGTATTGCCATAGGGGCCACTAGAGGGGCAGGAGTATCAGGCACAACTTGACCCAAGGTGGGATCTTGCACTGAAGGTTGCTGCGCTGGTGCAACAGACAACAATGACTGAATTTGCGATTGCATTGCAACTAATTGTCTCGACAGAGCCTCATTGCTCTGATGTAGACTCTCAATAATCGCATCACTTTGCGCTCCCGACAACTCACCCTCCGACTGGGGAGTCGACCTCGTCGCAATACGCTTAGGAGGCATTTCTAAACATAAACAAACAAACAACTCAATTAAAATCCTAGATTACGACTAGGGCAAACAAAACTAGTTCAGATCATACTTGAAAGACACTTGTTTAAGCTGCCACTTGCTCTGGGATTTTATAATGATAATATGTCCTACTTATGATGATATCCTATAATCTTATTAACTCATGTGACTATGATATAAATGTATGAATAGTTTACTCTTATTTAAAATCATGTGTGTACATGTGTCATCGTGTAAATCTTTAGCTTGACATGTTGTGCTTATGTTATGTTATGCTATGTATGTGGTGCTATGAATTCTATAAAAGTCCTTAATGCATGTTATGAGCGGCGTACACATGCAATGTTATGCATCCCATACTACATAATATTGCATGCAACGAAAAGAAAACGTACTAATGAGCATTCATGTGGTGAGGTTATGCATCCCATACTACATAACCCTAATATGTTGCCACCTATGGTGGATCCATATACAAACACATATTATGCATCCCATACTACATAATATGCCCCGTATACTTCTAATCATGCTTATGAGTGTAGTGTTCATGCTTTAGCCAAGACGTACTGATGACACATCGGTGTGTGTATGATATGACACTAAACAACTAACACTAACAAGGGAAGGTTGCCTGACAAATTGTCAAGCAACCTCCCTCTGATACCAACTGTCACAATCCGCATTTTCCCAACAATTTAATTAAATCAGAGTAAGGGAAAAATACGCGTCGTGATGCCACGTCGTGCATGGGATAACTGCAGACGTTCAGGCAAGACTCCAAACTCTACAGTTTTAAAAGAAAACATAAATTATTATGAATGAAATCCAGTTTAAGTTATGATGATAGTTGTATCCCTCGGCTAAGTGGATCATCTAGTCCATGATTTAAAATATAATTTAGACGCTTGCGGAAGATACTTGTTTAATTTTAATTTAACATCCTACAAGAGTATAAATGTCCCCAAGGAACAACTCATGCTAAACAGACTCTAGATTTATAATAAGTATAGGAAAAGTCTTTACGCTAACCAGAAAAAAATAGCGACTTAGTTTTAAAAGAGATTGCATGGATGCTTTACTAATAATAGGTTTTTATAAGCTTGAAAATATCTAATATGCAGACCTAGAAATAAATCATCCCAAAGAGCAAGTAATCTAAACCAAACATAAGACAATCACATCAGCTAGCAAGTGCCAAGGTTCAACAATCCTGTGGGCGCCAATAACCTGACATAAACCCACGGTACCAAGTATGTCTGAAACTAGGAAAAGAAAATTGAAACAATAACTACCTCGCTACGGAGAGGGGAAAAACCACTGCCGACACCGCTACTGCAAGGGCTCCAAAACCGGCTCCGCTACCCGCTAATGCTCTGAACCCGAGGCATTCCAAAGATAGAACACCTCAGCAAGAGGGACAAATGACGGCAGAGAAGTAAGCAAAGTAAAACAAAGGTCAAACGGGGTACCAACCTAAGACCAACAGTACTAAAGTAAGGCATCGAATAGGAAAAAAAGAAATACTTACATGAATCGTCATGTACTCCAACAAATACACCAGATTTCCCAAGGCAAAAAGGGAACAAAAATAAGTAAAAACATAAGTAAGAAAATTTAACTACCTTTACTAAGCACCTATGGTCGACTCTACCCAAAAACACAGGCGAGGTGGTCACTCAACTGGACACACCCCTCACGAATAATTTATCCGCTTAACTACGAGGGAGTCTCGTACTCTCCACCAAACACCACAGATGCCCAAAAACCTAGCAGACTTCCACAAGGTATAATAAAGGAGTCAGACAACACAGAGGTAGTTTTATCCACTAACTCCTGTAATTTTAGAAACCCCAAAGAAACCACAACGCATAAAGCTCGAGACTTAGCTCTTCAGATTTTACTTGACACTTCTAGTTTCAAGACATGGTTGATTAACACTTAGGAACGAATTACAATCCTAAATAACTCTAATCCATTCAATAACGAAATCTAAGGCGTTTAAAGCCACCAATAAGACACTTCAAGAACAATCAAACATATCAGGACAAAAATCGAGTTCACCATGACAAAACGTTACAACCTCATGTGATCATTGAGAAGGTTAATCATCACAATAAATTGGAAGAATAAGTGTAGAAAATTTTAAGGAACATGAAAAACATAGCCATTACCATCAAATCGGACAAAGAAAAACGAGGGGAAACCACCACTTGCCTTGGTTTTATCGGAAAGGTCCTCTAAATCACTCCACGTCGTAGATGGGGGCAAAACAACACCGGAGGAGTTGGAATCTAAACAAAACTGACCGAAAAGGGGGTTAGGGCCGAAAAACCTTAACGAGAAAACTCAAGGAATGGGGAAAAATTTACCACGATAGCGTAGCTCTCGGCGAGAGCTTTCTGGATCTATGTTTGATTGAAGATTTCGAGCACCGGAGTGCCGTCGGCAGCCATCGGAAGATTCACGAAAAGAAACTCTCTCTCTTGCTCGCTGCACTGGTTTGGGAGAAAAAAATAACAGAGAAGATGAAGTTTGGTTCTAAAACCTAAGTCCAAGAATATATATATATATATATATATATATATATATATATATTATGTTTATATTATTTTTTATCAAAAACGGGTTATTACGAGCAGTTTCGCGGGAACCAAAAATATAGGTCTAGGATGGCTACAAATTCAAAAGTGCCCAACATGAAAGTTGTAGATCTCGTCGAGACGAACAAATTTCCCGTTGACCATTTTTTTTGTACGATACCGTTTTGACTCTCAAAACGGTATTCGAACTCTGATTGCACAGAACCACTCGAGTGAAATAGGTCTACTCGAGATGGAGAAGTATACTCGAGATGGAGACTCGAGAGGGAGGTATCTACTCGAGATGGAGATTTGGTAACTCGAGATAATCATCTATAACTCGAGATGATAGGTATAGAACTCGAGTGGATTACTTCTACTCGAGATAAAATACTTAGAACTCGAGTGGATCAAGTCTACTCGAATTGGACATGTGCTGCTTCGGGAAAATTGCAAATAGTGGTCTAAGATGGCTTCAAATCGAAAAGTGGTCAATATGAAAGTTGCAGATCTCGTCGAGACGAAAAAATTTTATGTTAACCATTTTTCGTACAACACCGTTTTGACCCTCAAAACGGTGCCCGAATGCAGACAGGCACGGACTACTCGAGTGACAGCATGAACCACTCGAGTTCCAACATGACCTACTCGAGTAACAGCATATCACTCGAGTTCCAGCATGCATTAATCAAGTAGTAGCTCAATTTACTCGAGTAGCAGCTCATTACTCGAGTTTCAACATGAATTACTCGAGTGGTAGCTCAACATACTCGAGTAGCAGCTCATCACTCGAGTTCCAGCAAAAAAAATGAAAATAGGGGCTCAATATGGCTTCAAATAAAAAAGTGATCAACATGAAAGTTGTAGATATCATCGACATGAACAAATTTCATGTTGACCATTTTTTAATTAGACTCCGTTTTGACCCCAAAAAAGGCTCCCGAACGTACACTGAACAGGACAACTCGAGATGTAAACATTAATTTACTCGAGAGAACAGAAATCACTCGAGTACATCAAAGTGGAACATCAAATAAAGAACAGTGTTGGAATAGTGAATTTTACAAATATACCAGAAATCGAACTATAGAGATGAATAGTAGCTTTCATTTTTGAATAGTACTTTAATATTAAATTATACATATTTATATATTTTTGAACAAAGAATACGAGTTCAAAACGGAGGCCCAAACGCGCGCCAAATTAAATGAAACTCACACTGTAGGCGAACACTGACACTACGATTCCAATGACGTAGGCAAAACCTAAATCTGACGAGCCATTCCCGAGATATTAATCTTCAAAGTGTACGGCTAACATAAACAATCAAAAACTTCAATCGCCCGCCGAGACTCCAAAAAAAATACTCGGATTGCGACGAAACTTGACGAGCAAGTCCAAAATTACTTAACTTAAATTCCATATGCAAAAATTTTCCCATTACAATAAGAATTCGGCCGAATCGACCGCACGGACGCGAAAATGCCTTAATGGCTTTGTGCCGTCAACTCGACGTTAAAAGTAACGTCACGACGTCATAAATATGGCGTTGCTCATTTAAATAAAATCTTCGAAAAATCGGGGGCGTTACAGTAAATGCTAAAGTAGCTCCTATTCCAGAAGGAACCCATGATGAAGAGGCAGCTCCTTTAGTAAATGAATTTCTAATTGAGACTACTGCATATCAAATCTATCCAAGAGCCATTGAAACCTAATTTTGAACATGCTCTGATAAAAGGAAAGCAAATTGATGTAGAACCCGATTATGCCGTGATCAAATCTACTCCATCTCTAGGGGAGCTGCATATAGTAGTTTTGAGACTAATTCTCACAGTTTTGAAGTTCATAGATCTCAGGGTGAGAGTGCCCCATATTAGATAATTCTTTATTACATTCAATAGAAGCCCTACTGGCCAAGCAGAAGGTCAACTTTGATTTTTTCCTTTAAAAAGGTATTTTGCAAAGTGGGTCAGGTGGAGAAGGATCTGAATGATGGGCTAGCTTAGGTAAATCATAACTTGGAGAATTTGAAGACATATTTGACTGAGTGGATGTCCCAAGGTGGTAGAGTTATAGAACATATCATCCAGGGCATTGGTCATGTGTATGGAAAGGTATTTCACCTGTCTATTGAGAATGATGTTATGATGCATTCTCATGATGCGAGCATGCATTGTATAGATTGGAAAATGGGAGAATACAGGGCTAGAATTATCCAAAATCTTACTAAAGAAGTTAGAAAGGGGGAGGAAAAGTTAAAGAGCAGAATAAACTCGTTGAATAGTGATGTGCACAGTGTAAATGTATATTGTTATCAAAATATAAAGTGGTTGCATTAGGAGCTAACAAAGTGTGCTCCAGCTTAGTTTTCAGCCCAAATCTCACTATTAGGGCAACCTTTTGCAGGTTTAGAGCATGTAGAGCAACCTTTTGAAGGCTTAAATCCATATGCACCTCCTATGCAATACACTCAAGTTGGTCCGATCCTTCTATAGAAGAATACTCAAGGCCCCGTAAAAAAAGGAGAAGATATGGGGAAGGTCCATCTGCAAGTAGATCAAAACCTTCTCAAAAGAAAGATCTTACTGAAGTTTGGAGTCCTATCTCCAAAGGGATTATTCTTGCAACTTTTGATTTTGTTGATCTGTCAAATTAGTAACCAAGGCAATATTATAACAAAGAAGAATGAGATAAGCATGAAGTTTGAAATGTGAAGAGGAGGCTCCACTTTAGAAAGAATGGAAAATCCAATCCTAATGCTCCTCCTCCACCAAGATACTATCCCAAGGAAAATGCTTATTTTGAAAAAATAGAATGAGAAGAGAAAGGGGCAGTCTTAAGACTTGTATTTCTTCATGATCTGTTATGATATGAATGTCTTGAAATGCCATAATAAACACTTATATAAATATTATTTTTTGTTGATCTCTTTTGTTTTGTAAATGTCAATTCGTTTCATTATGTAATTTAAGTGCTTCTTATATATTTTCTCTTTTATGCAATTCATTTTAGTATATAGGTTTCTGACTTTTTCAAATAGGGGGAGATTATTGGATATTGTATCCACAATATCCTGGATTTCAAGTGTCCCTTGGACTAAGTTGTATTAAGTTTGTATTTGATGGTTGTTTTATTTTTGTGTGGTGCATGTATTAATTGAAAAGCACAAACCATTATCAGGTTATAATGGGTCTCCAAACACAGTTCTATATAATATAATTACTCATTTTATAGAACATCTTGTTGACTGATGTGTAATCTATCTAATGGGGTGTACTTCATTTATAGCATCACAAAGGAAGTTGTTCAGATGTTTTAGAATTATTTAAGTAATTTGGTCGAGTAGTCTCGTGAGAACTTGTAAAATTTGTCAAGAACTAACGTAAGTGCTCGTAGAATTCTTCGAGTGATCTCATGAGTACTTGAGATATCACTAAGAACTGTTGTCCAGAATGGCTAAGTTAAAGCAGCTTAGTCCTCTCGTATTTACTCAACGAATTCGTCGAGTACTTACATGAGTACTCATAAAATTCATCGAGTACTCTTAAGAGTTAAGGTAAACTGCTTTAAGGTTCTAAAGATAGTTTGAAGACATAGCTAGTTTAAGTCAATTCATCGTGTACTCAAAGAATTTGTTAAGTACTCTCGTGAGCTCTCATGTAATTTGTCAAAATGTCTCGTGAAGTCCAAATACCTCGCACAAGCTTGTTCTCAAGTAGTTTTGACTGGTTCGTCGAGTGGTCTCTAGAGTTCACATAATGTCTCGATGAATTGGACTTGAACAATTTTCATTTTCATTTTTGTCCGCTTTCCAGATTTAGGGATTCTGCCATACAATACACGTGGTTGGTAGAACTGAGTTCAGAATCTAGCCATTAGTGAGGAATCTCCTATAAATAGTCAAAGGGGATCTTTCAGAAAACCCAAAGTCGTTAATCTATTCACAAATTGCCATAAACATTCGGGAATTTGAATTAAATTTTACGAAGAACACCGTTTTCGGCAGAACTTCCGATTTGCGATTCCTTCTACAAGAAAAGACTCGATCGATCTCGTGATTTCAGATTCAAATACATTCAGAGATCCGTCGATTCTCAATAACAGATATTTGTTCTCAAGTTGCAGATCCTTCTTCTTCTTCAAGAATATCAGACAAAGCTTTCACGCAATGAAGAATGGATGTTTTCAGATCTTAGAAAGAAGATTGTTTTCAATCAAATTATTTTCTTATTGCTTTGTAGGAAGTTGTTTCATCCGAGTTTTTGTAGATCCTTGTTGAAGTATTAAGTGCAAGAGAGGTTGTTCTCCGAGATTGTAGGAGTTGGATATTTTGAGTGTAAGATTTTAATAATCTGAGTTTTTGTAAAGTAATCGAGTCTAGCCCAAAGTGCTAGATAGGTGATGCGGGAAAGTGGACGTATCAGTCTTTTGGGAACCACTATAAATCCTTGTGTTTGTGTTGTGCTGTGATCTCTTATTTTGTGTGCTTTATTTTGTTAAATTTTTAATTCCGCTAAAAGCCACAAGATTCACCTATTCACCCCATCTAGGTGATTTAGGTTGACAACTATATACATTCAACAAGTAAGGAAGGTGCGCGTAGAACAACATTGCTTTCCTCAAAAGATCATCCAGGATGTCTCATCTCGACGAGCCAATAGGATCCATTGCTCACATGTACCGGGTTATATGCTAAGTTGATCAATTGGGCAGGTGTGCGGAGGTTGTATTGCTTTTCTAAAGAGATCAACAAAGATGTGGGCCCCCTGTAGGCAATGCCTAAGAGTACCTAGGAGTGTTTGAGGGTCACAGGCTTAGATGATCAATCGGGCAAGTGCTTGTACATTCACCTTGTTTTCCTCAAGAGATCATTAAAGATGTAATGATATCTGTATCGATGCATGGTAGAGCTAACAGACACTTAAACCTCCCATGAAGTAGAGGTGTGTTAGATACTAGCAGGGATCCTATATACTAAAGCCCTCCATATGATAATTGTTAAGCTCCCACTACATGATGCAAAAACTCTCCACTACACGTGGTCATTGTGGTGTTATGCTAATGAGAACAATTTCGTTGGGGCTCAAGCAGGATTCGATAATATGTCCCTATTTTATCAATCCTTAAATACAAGATATTAAGGTTTGATATTGCTAGACAATGAAAATTGTCAGTATGAAGATCTCAGCAAAAATAATTATTGCATTAGTTAAAACAGAAAGGATGAAGAGAAGACATCGTCCAAGTTTAAAACCATTTTAGATCATCACCACTCTATATATAAGAGATGTCTTCCCATTATATGTTTGCAGTCGATATGCACTGTTCTTGAGAACTTCTTTGACAATGTAAAGGTCTGCCTAGTTTGGATTAATCTTTCCAACTAAACGGCTCTCGTTGTAGCATCTATTTTTTTCAGGACCAGGTCTCCCACTATAAATTATTTAATCGAAACATTCTTATCCAAATATTTTGCCACCCTTCTCTTGAATTACTCCTATCGAATGGTGGCTTTATCCTATAGTTCTTTGATTAAATCGATACTGTGTTTTATCTTTCATTATTAACATCCATCCATTCGTCACCCCCTTATTTGACAAGCATGACCCTTAGACTAGGCACCTCGAATTCTATCACAATAAGGGCTTCAGACCCAGGAGATAGCTTAAAGGGAGTCTCCATAGTAGCTGAAGAAGGTGTAGTCCTGGGAGTCCAAAAAATAGAGGGAAGCTGCTCCACCCAGCTACCTTTTTGTTATATAACTTTCTTCTTAAGGAGGTTAAAGATCAACTTGATGGCAGCTTCGACTTGTCTGTTGCTTCTGGAATGATATATTGATAAAAACCGCATCTCTATCCCAATCTGACTATAGAGTTGATCATCTCTGGGTTGTTGAATTGAGGACCACTGTCGGTAATAATAGCCATTGGAATGCCATACCGATAAACAATTTCCCCCCTAGATAAAATTTATGATAATCTGAGTAGTAGTTCTGGCTAATGCTTTGGCCTCAATCCACTTACTGAAGTAGTCAACAATGATGATGACGAAGCAATGCTATCCATTTATAATTGGGAAAGGGCCGAGGAGGTCCGTTACTCAAACTACAAATAGCCAAGGCATTGTTTTGGACTTGAGCTACTGAGCTAGTCGAAGCTGGAGAGGGGCAAACTTTTTGCACTAAACACACTTCTTGACATAAAACTCTACATCCTTTCACATTTGAGGCAATAAGTAAACTTGCCTGATGATTATCTTTTCTAAAGGTTTAGCTCTCGAGTGACTGCCACACTCATCAGAGTGAACCTCTTGAAGCATAACTAGAACTTTCTTTTCTAACAATCTTCTAGCCAAAGGAGAGAGGAAAGTCTTCCTGTAGAATACTCCTGACACAAGATAATAATGGGCCGCCTTTCTTCTGAACCTTATCCTATCCTTGACAAATAAATGAAAAGCTCCTATAAAAAGGTAAAGTATGAAAGGATCCATCTAGGATATACGCGGGTCAATCCATATTAACTCTCTTTCCTCTATTGCTAGACGGAAGAGCTCTTACGTTGTACCTACTGATAGAAGACCAAATTTTGCTAGCATGTCATCTTCTGAAAATTTTGCCCTCAAAATATGCTGGATGGTGAAGCTTTTAAACCTCCCGATATGAACCTTGACCAGGGCAAGATATTTTAGGAGAATAGTTTTTCTAGTCTCGAAGTTTCCCAATACTTGAAATGTCATCACAAAGAATCAATTTTCTCCTAAACATCTTCACTTCCGAATTCCTTGGTGTTGGGTATTGTATTCAAAATAGCCTTGATTTGAAGAAGTGTCCCTTGAACTAAATTGAATTGAGTCAGTATTTGATGTTAGTTTTAGTTGTGTGTGGTACAAGTCTTTTTTACCAAGTACAAAGCATTATAAGGTTATAATGGATCTCTAAATACAGTTCTATGCAATGTAATTCCTTATTGCATCGAACATTGTGTTGACCCATGTGTAATCTCTACAATGGGGTGTACTTCATCTAGCATCACAAAGGAAGTTGTTGTTCAAAAGTTGCCGATTTTAAGTAAGGCAATTCGTCGAGTGATCTCGTGAGGTCTCGTTAAATTCATCAAGAACTCACAAAGCACTCATAGAATTTGTCGAGTGATCTCAGGAGTACTTGAGAGATCACTAAGAACTGCTTTCCATAATGGCTAAGTAAAAATAACCTAAACTTCTCGTATATACTCGATAAATTCATTGAGTACTTATGTGAGTACTCGTGATATTCGTCGAGTACTCTCGAGAAGTCAAGTAAACTACTTTAATGTTAGAGAGAAAGTTAGTATTAGCCAGTTTAAGTAAAATTCGTCGTGCACTCAAGTAAATTTGTCGAGTACTCTCGAGAGCTTTCAGCTAATTCGTCGAAAGGTCTCGTGATGTCCAAACATCTCACGCAAGCTCTCTCCAAAGTTATTATGACTGGTTCGTCGAGTGGTTTGGAGAGTTCACGTGATGTCTCGACAAATTTGGACTTAAGCGAATTTTTGTTCCGCATTCACATTTTTATGGCTTTCCAAAATTAGGGATTCCTCCATATAGAACTATGATCGAAATCGAGTCGTTAGTGAGGAATCGTCTATAAATAGTCAAGGGTTATTTTAGAAAACCTCAATCATGATTAAATTACAAAGAATAGAAGGAAGTTGCTCCACCCAACTACCTTTTTGTTATATAACTTTCTTCTTAAGGAGGTTAAAGATCAACTTGTTGGCAGCTTCGACTTGTCTATTGCTTCGGGAATGATGTATTGATGAAAACCGCATCTCTATCCCAATTTGACAATAGAAGTTGATCATCTCTTGGTGGTTGAATTAAGGACCACTGTCAGTGATAATAGCCATTGGAATGCCAAACTAACAAACGATCTCCCCCAAGATAAAATTTCTGATAATCTGAGTAGTAGTTCTGGCTAATGCTTTGGCCTCAATCCACTTACTGAAGTAGTCAACCATGATGATGACGAAGCAATGCTGTCCATTTTCAATTGGGAAAGGGCCGAGGAGGTCCGTTCCTCAAACTACAAATTGCCAAGGCAATGTTTTGGACTTGAGCTACTGAGCTAGTTGAAGCATGAGAGGGTCAAATGTTTTACACCAAACACACTTCTTGACATAAAACTCTACATCCTTTCGCATTTGAGGCTATAAGTAACCTTTCCTGAGTATTATCTTTTCTAAAGGTTTAGCTCCTGAGTGACTACCACACTCACCAGAGTGAACCTATGAAAGCACAACCAAAACTTTCTATTCTAACATGCTTCTAGCTAGAGGAGAGAGGAAAGTCTTCCTGTAGAATACTCCTAACACAAGATAATAATGTGCCGCCTTTATTCTAAACCTTATCCTATCCTTGACAAACAGATGAAAAGCTCATATAAAAAGGTAAAGTATGAAAGGATCCATCTAGGATGGATGCTGGTCAATCCACATTAACTCTCCTTACTCTATTGCTGGACGGAAGAGCTCTTACGTTGTCCATACTGATAGAAGACCAAATTTTGCTAGCATGTCATCTTCTGAAATTTTTCCCCTCAAAATATGCTGGATGGTGAAGCTATTAAACATCTAGATGTGAACCTTGACTAGGGCAAAATATTTTAGGAGAATAGTTTCTCTAGTCTCGAAGTTTCCCAATACTTGAAATGTCATCACTAAAGAATTAGTTTTCTCCTGAACATCTTCAATTCCTAATTCCTTGGCGTTGGGTATTGCATTCAAAATAGCCCTAATTTGAAGAAGTGTCCCTTGAACTAAATTGAATTGAGTCTGTATTTTATGTTAGTTTTAGTTGCGTGCGGTACAGGTATTTATTGTCAAGTACAAAGCATTATCAGGTTACAATGGATCTCTAAACACAGTTCTATGTAATATAATTCCTTATTGCATCGAACATCGTGCTGACCCATATGTAATCTCTATAATGGGGTGTACTTCATCTAGAATCACAAAGTAAGTTGTTGTTCAAAGGTTGCCGATTTTAACTAAGGCAATTCGTCGAGTGATCTCGTGATGTCTCGATAAATTCATCGAGAACTCATTTAAGCACTCATAGAATTTATTAAGTGATCTCAGGAGTACTTGAGAGATCACTAAGAACTGCTGTCCAGCCGACTAAGTAAAAATAGCCTAGCCTTCTCGTATATACTCGACAAATTCATCGAGTACTTACTTGAGTACTCGTGATATTTGTCGAGTATTCTCGAGAAGTCAAGTGAACTGCTTAAATTTTACAGAGAAAGTTAGTATTAACCAGTTTAAGTGAAATTCGTCATGTACTCAAGTAAATTTGTCGAGTACTCTCGAGAGCTTTCAGCTGATTCGTCAAAAGGTCTCGTGAAGTCCAAATATCTCACGCAAGCTCTCGCCCAAGTTATTTCGACTGGTTCGTCGAGTGGTTTGGAGAGTTCATGTGATGTCTCGACGAATTTGGACTTAAGCGAATTTTTGTTCAGTTTCATTCACTTTTTTACGACTTTCCAAAATTAGGGCTTCCGCCATATAGAACTAAGATCGAAATCGAGCCGTTAGTGACGAATCATCTATAAATAGTCAAGGGTTATTTAAGAAAACCTCAATCGTGATCTAATTGTAAATCGCCATAAACGATCAAAAATTCAAAATCGTTTTCTCGAAGATCTCCATCACAGATAACTCTTCCGATTCGTGATTCCTCCTACAAAGAAAAGACTCGGTCGATCTCAAGATTCCAGATTCACATTCGTTCAGAGATTAGTCTTTTCTCATATCAGATCTGTGCTGTTAATTTCAAATTCTTCTTCTTATTATTCAATATTTCAGTCAAATCTTTCAAGTAACAAAAAAGAACTTTTAGTTTATCTGAGAAAAAGAGTTTATTTTCAAACAATATTTTTCTTATTACTTTGTAAGAAGTTTGTTCTTCCTAGTTTTTGTAGATCCTTGTTAAAGGGTCAAGTGTAGGGGAAGTTGCTTTCCGAGATTGTAGGATTTGTATACTCCAAGTGTAAGATTATTTAATCTGAGATTTAGTGAAGTAGTCGAGTCTATACTGAAGTACTAGATAGGCGAGATGGACAGTAGACGTACCCATTTTGGGGAACCACTATAAATCCTTGTGTGTACTTTGTACTTATTCTCTTATTCTGTACACTTTAATTTTTACAAGATTTTTATTCTACTGTAAGCTGCATGACTCACCAATTAACACCCCTCTAGGTGATTTAGGTTGACAACTAGATACTTTTAATTAGTATCAAAGCGAGGTTGTTCATTAAAAGGTTAACACCTTGAACAAATCTTAATTTGATTGTCAAAAGAGAAATGGACAGAAGCAAGGATTTGTCCTCGATGAAGTTGCCAGTGTGAACTAAGGATAACTTCCTTATGTGGAAGGAAAGGGTAAAATTATTCATGGAAGCTTCTAATCCCAAAATCTTCATCATTGTTGAATAAGGCCCACATATTCATATGCCTCTGTCAACTATTGATCCAAATCTGATGGTTCCCAAAAAGATAATTAATTTTAACAAAGATGAGATTGCTCTCGTCGCTCTGGATAAGAAGGCGAATAACATCATTGTAAATGCATTTTACAATTATATGTTGCAAAACTTAATCCACTATAAGTCTGCAAATGTGATGTGGCAATCTCTAATTATTCATATGCAAGGAACAAAAGAAGTTAGGAATGATCAAAGATCTCTACTCAATCAGGTATATAAAGCCTTCAAGCATGATAAGAGGGACACTATTGCAGATTGCTACGAAAAGTATTTCAAGATCCTCAATAGCCTAAGAATTATGATAATGAATTTACAAATGGTGTACTTAATGACAAATTCTTGAGATCCCTAATGAAAGAATAGGATACCAAGGTAGTAGCTATAAGGAAAATTTGTAAAATGGATACAATGGAGCCACAGATCTTGTTCGGGAAGTTGCTATCCCATGATCTGAAAATTAATATCAGAAAGAAAGAAGAAGAGGAAAGCAAAACTTCAGTCAGAGAGAAGCATTTATCACTGAAGGAAGAAGGGTCAAGAAAAGAGAGAGTTGTGCCACCAGCAAGGACACATGCCTAAATTGAACATTAAGTTCAGAGCAAAGCTCCTCTAGTTCTGATATGTCAAATGGAGAGTTATCCATACTCTTCATACAGTTTAAGAGGTTGCTCAGTAAAAATAGGTAAAAGAAAAATCTGCCCTCCTCATCTGTATACAACCCCGTACCCGGTGAGTGGGAGCAATAGGAGCTGGACCAGACAAACTAAGCCTCGGGCAGGTTGGCAGGAAGGTGAGTGACCCGAGAGTTCCCCGCCTCGCCCAGGCTAGGAGTAGGTCTGATGTAAGGCTAGTGGGACGGACAGGTTCGCATTCGCCCTAGGCCCTATGGAGGCCGCGAGTGTTAGTCTCATCAGGGCACTCTCCACCCCAGGTGAGTGGTAATTCTAGGACCACTCGCTCAGCGATGCTTTTGAAATTTCTCCCCCACAGGTCTACCAGTATCCCCCCAAACAGCGAAGTTGCGCTGTTGGCAGACCGATTTGGGCTGCCTATATCCGTTCAGAACAACGAAGTTGCACTGTTGGCTAACCATTTTCAGAAATCTATAAATAGACCCAAGAGGGTGCCTTAGGTGTCACAACCCACATTTTCTCTGAATTTAAATGTATATCAGAGTAAGAGAAGACATGTGTTGTGATGCCACGCCGTGCAGGGGATATCTGCAGACGTTTAGGCTATCACTAATCCTAACACAGTTTATGAAAATACTAAGTTATGATGTAAGAAAAATCATGTTTTAATTTAAGTTTTGGATGGTCATATCCCTCGGCTCAGTGGATCAACTAGTCCACAATTGAAAATATAAATTTACGCTGCAAAAAATACCTTATTTACATTAGTTGACATCCAACATGAGCAAAAATATCCATATAGGACAACTTATGGTATGCAAGACTCTAGATTTAATAAAAGTATATAAATTAGTTTGTACGTTCAATAAAATATAGTGACTTTAGCTTTTAGAAAATTATTTGCATGAGATAGAAGTAAAACTTTTGTAATTTAAAATATCTAACATGCAACTTAGCATAAAACCATCCCAGAGAGTAAGTAAATTTAATAAGTCATATATAATCAGGCTTAGCAACTAACAAGTACTTAACATTAAACAAGAAAATCCAGTGGGCGTCAATAACCTGACACGAACCCACTAAAAGATATTTAAGTATGTCTGAACTAAAGGAAAACAACAATAAGTACCTCATAGTCGGTGAGGGAAGGGACAACTACAACCACTATTAAATACAAACAAGCTCCAAAACCTAGCCGCTCAACCAACTACTTCTCCAAACCTGAGGTATTTAAAGAAAGAACACCTCATCGAGAATGAAAATACAAATGGCAATCAAAGATCAAAGCGTTAGAAAAAAAACAAAAAGGAATAAAGGGTTACCAACCCAACATAAGGAAGCTGACAAAACACAAAAAATTGATCATATGACCATGGTAAAAGATTACTTATTTAGTTCAAAAGTAAGAAGGTTGCACCAAGTGCACAATGAAGCAATGCTTCGAGAATATCTGCAAAAGTAAGCAGAATAACGTATATCTGTACAATACAAAGAAAGAGACTTAATAACTCTACTCATATGAATCATTACCACTAGTAAGAAATGGTCAAGAGTCGGTGGCCACATTGTCCAAGCTGAACTTGCAGACTCAACATATTTCAAGAAGGTATTGTGGTGGTGGCAACATCATCCAACAAAACCCGACAGTCCAATTATCTCAACAAGGTACTAGGGTGGTGGCAACATTGTCCAACTCAAGCCAACAAATTAAATATATATAAAAATAAGGTTTTGTGGAGGTGGCAACATTGTCCAACTCAACACAGATCAAAAACAAGCCTATCATTGTAATTATTCACAATTTGGCACTAGGTTGGTGGTCCTTTATCCAATGCTAACCCAAAGGACACACTAAATACACATAAAAATCAATAAAACTCTAACTAAAACACTAGATCTCTCCCCATAACAAAAGGAAAGAAAAATCCCAAAAGAAAACCATCCTAAGCCATACTCGATAAATTAGATCCAATTCGGTGAGAATTTCTAAGTCCCCACTGATTCGTCGAGTATACTCGGCGAATATAGTAGATACACGACGAATTATAATTAGCAAAACTTGGATACTAGCAAAATACAACGATTCGGCGAAAAACCTAAGTCCATGGAAAAGCAGAGAGACAACTCGACGCCGCGTTGAGTGCATTCAACGCACTCGGTGCCACCCAACTAAATTCAACGGTTCTGCCTTCACTCAATGTCAAGGCTTCACTCAATGCCAAACTGGCATTACTCGACAAATTTATCGCGATTACTCGACGAATTTGACTTAGACTCAAATCTCACTCAACGCACTTAACGCCAACGCTTCACTCAACGCATAACTGGCATTACTCGACGAATTCATCGAGATTACTCAACGAATTTGACTTAGACTCAGATCTCACTCAAAGCCAAGGTTTATACTCGACGGACTCAATGCTAAGTAAACCTCACTCAACGCCAAACTGATATTCGACAAATTCGTTGAGATTACTCGATGATTTTGACTTAACTCAGCACCAAGCATTACCCGACGAATTTTCATCGGATACTCGACGGATTTTAACTTAGGGCAAAACTCCACCTATAATCGACGAATTTACTTAGGCTAACCTCATCATACTCAACAATTTCTTTAAACCTAAACTAAAGGTCATATTCAACGATTTGTCTATACTTAGCCTATCATACACGACAAAATTTCCTTAGATCAATTGTCATATACTCGACAGGTCCTACTTAAGCTAACGGTCATATACTCAGCGGTTGACCTAGATTAGCAGTTAAATGTGGCAAATTTCTACTTTTTACTTGAATGGAAATTTTGCACTAGTTAGTAGATTGGACTTGGCCAATCCCTACACTTCTCTTAAATCTAAGGAGGGAAGAAGAAAACAACAAGAAAGACACACAGAAAACTCTTGGCAAGGGGAATAAATCACCACTTGCCTGAGAAATCCGCCACACCATCACCCTTCCTCACAGATCCAGCCGCAAGAACACCTAAGCAGCAAAACCTTAAACTTTTTCAGAGGAGAGAAGGTCAAAAACTCATACCTTAATCCATAAAAATCCAAAAAACGGGAAAAACTCACTGTACAATTGTAGATCTCAGTGAGAGCAGTCCGAATATACTCTCCGATGAAGATTTCGAGCACCAAAGCTCCTGCAATCGGCGGCCGAAATACTAAAAATGTCCGACGTTCTCGCTCTTTCGCAAAACAGACCGACAATTTTTGGAAGAAGACGATGAATAGGGTTACGTCTAATATCAAGGCTATTTATAGAGACTAAATAATATAATATATTAAAATTAAAACGTCTGATTGACCAAAACTGGCACTAACTCAGATTTTTACGAAAATCGCATCGTAGCAAAATACAAACTCTACGAATCCAACGACAAAGTCAAAATCGAAATCATACAAACCAAACTCAGGTAAATACTCCCCGAAGTTAAAACACAATATTCCCAAAAAAGGCTCCGTCGTGTTCCAAAACGAACCCCGACTAGCAAGGGAATATCAAAACTCACAAGAAATTAGCCATGCTAATATTCTTAAGTCAAAACCCCGGGTACTAGTGAGCAAAAAAGCCTTGCTCTAAAATGACACCCATAAATCAAGCGTCAAGGTAATGCCCTGACGTCAAAATACGTCACTAAAGGAATTTAAATAAACCTTGGAAAATCAGGGGCATTACAGCCACTCCCCCTAAACGAAAGTTTCGTCCCGAAACTTTACGCGCACAAGATTCTACTATAGAAGGAAAATAATCAAAGATTATAGAATAAAAACACATACCGAAAGAAACTAGGACAATAGATGGGGATGTGCCTCCCTCATAGCTGACTCCAACTCCCAAGTCGCGGTTTCCATGTCTTGGTTCCGCTATAAAACTTTAACCATTGTTATGGTATTCCTTCGCAACGCTCAAACTTGAGTATCCAGAATGCGAACAGACATATCAATATAAGAAACGTTAGGCTCCAACTGGGGCACATCATCGAGAATCTCTCGGTCGTTAAGCACATACTTCCGCAACTAGCTTACGTGAAACACATCGTGCACACAAGGAAAACTTGCGGGCAAATCCAGCCTATAAGCTGACATTCTAATACGTTCAACAATCTTGAAGGGTCCCACATACTTAGGATCCATCTTATGGTTCTTACCAAACCTCTTGACACCAGACATCAGGGAAACTTTCAGAAACACCATGTCCCCAATGACAAATTCAAAATCAGTCCTTCGCTGATTGGCATTCTTCTTATAGCGCTCCTGAGCTACATGGAGCTTTTCTCTAATATGCTACATAGAAATATCCATTTATTCCAAGGCTTCCGGACCCAACAATGGTCTTTCACAAACCTTGGCCCAAAACAAGGGAGTTCTACAACATCTCCCATACAAAGCTTCAAACGAGGACATCTGCAAACTCTCTTGATAACTGTTATTATAAGAAAATTCCATCAGTCTCAAACACTGGTCCCACGCTCCTCCATGGTCCAAAATATAACATCTTATCATTTCTTCCACAATCTGATTAACTCGTTCTATTTGACCATTTGTCTGCGGATGATAAGCGGTGGAATACCTTAGATTGGTACCCAATCCTTCCTGTAAGCTTTTCCAAAAACGAGACGTAAACTTGGAGTCTCGATCCGACACAATACTCATCGACACTCTATGTAACTTGATAACCTCATCCATGTATAACTCTGCTATTTTCTTTATGGAGTAATCAATCTTGAAAGGCACTATGTGAGCACACTTCATCAGTCTATCCTCTATAACCCATATAGAATCATGTCCTCGGGGAGATCTCAGCAACCCAGTAATGAAGTCCATGGAAATACTCTCCCACTTCCAACTTAGAATCTCTAATAACGTCAACTTGTCGCCAGGCTTTCCATGATCAGCCTTAACTCGCTTACAAGTGAAGCACTTAGACACGAACTTGGCTAAGTCATTCTTCATACCATACCACCAAATGATCTGTTTCAGATCTTTATACGTCTTAGTAGAACCAGAGTGGTAGGCAACATTAGAACCATGCGCCTCATTGCACAACTTAACTCGAATATCTTCAATAGCGGGAATACAGTATCTACCGCGGTACCTCAAAGTACCCTCATCATCAATAGAAAAGTCAGGTAGTTCTCCTTTCTCATTTCTATTATAGAGGTAATGCAAATTAGGATCATCCTTCTGATGCAGCCTTGTGAGTGTAATCCAAGAGGGCTCTAACACTTCCAATCTACTTGGCGAGTCACTACTCCCAACTGATATATCCATTAACAGAAACTCTTCTACCAGGGATTCTATTGAAAGTCCAAAGATCTGCGCGGTTTTCCTACTCAGGGCATCGACTACCACATTAGCTTTGCCCGGATGGTATTGGATCTCAACATCATAATTCACGACATATTCTAACCATCTTCGCTGGTGCAAATTCAACTCTTTTTGAGTGAAGACATACTTAAAAATCTTATGATCCATGTAAATCTTGCACAACGTGCCATACAATAGGTGTCTCCATAACTTCAAGACATAAATTACTGCAGCGAACTCTAAATCATGCGTAGGATAGTTCCTTTCATGAATCTTTAACTATCTCGACCCATACACGATCACTTTGTCTTTTTGCATCAATATGCACCCAAGTCCAACTTGCGATGCATCCACGTAAACAACATATTCCAATCCTTCGGTAGGCAAGGTTAAAAGTGGAGCAGTACATAATCTCTTTTTCAACTCCTAAAAAGCTTCTTCGTACTTATTGCTCTACCAAAACTCTATATTCTTCTGCGTAAGCTTAGTTAGTAACGCAGATATCGAAGAGAAACCTTCCACAAACCTCCTATAATACCCTGACAACCCTAGGAAACTCCTTATCTCTTTGGGTATGGTAGGTCTGCTCTAATCCATTACGGCAGAAATCTTCTCTGGGTCAATAGAAATTCCGTCCTTATTAACCACATGACCTAAGAAAGAAACCTGAGAAAGCCAAAACTCACACCTTCTTAACTTGGCAAACAACTTATGCTCCCTCAAGGCAGACAGAACTAACCGCATGTGCTGGGCATGCTCCTCAGCACTCCGGGAATAAACCAAAACATCATCTATAAACACGACAAAAAAATGGTCCAGAAAATCCTTGAACACTCTGTTCATCATGTCTATGAAGGCATATGGTGCATTAGTCAAACCAAAGAACATTACCAAGAACTCAAAATGTCCATGCCGAGAACAAAACGCGGTCCGTGAAATATCCATCTCACGAATCCTCAACTGATGGTAGCATGAACAAAGGTCAATCTTAGAAAACATTGTACTACCACGCAACTAATCAAACAAATCATCTATTCGCGGCAAAGGATACCTTTTTTTATTGTTACCTTATTCAATTCTCTACAATCGATGCACAACCTCATGGATCCATTCTTTTGCTTCACGAACAACATGGGAGCACCCCATGGCAAAGAACTCGGCCTAATTAATCCACAATGCAAAAGCTAATCAGGTTGGGTACATAACTCCTCCAGCTCTCGTGGGGCCATACAGTACGGTGCCTTAGCAATAGGATGAGTACCCGGCTCAAGATCTATAACAAACTTTACATTTCTCTCAGGTGGAAGACCAGAAAGACTAAATGGAAATACATCAGGAAACTCATGCACCACCGAAACCTCCTCGATACACGGTAAACTATTAATGGTTCCCAAAATGAAAACAAAGTAAGCAAAACAACTGGAATCTAAAAGCTTCCGAGCACATACCGCAAAAAAAATCGGGGAATCCTTGAGCGGATAACAATAACCACTCCTGGGGTGACCATTCTCCAACTTGAAGTCCAAGCGCTTGACTTTGCATTGAATGAGCGCATCATATCTGGACAACCAGTCCATGCCCAAGATCACATCGAAGTCTTCCAAGTCTATCACCTTCAAATCAACAACAGCTAGGAAATTGCTTAAAAGAATCGGACAACCCAGGATACCCTGGTCCGTCACCACTGAGTCGCTAGAGGCAAACTTGACATGAAATGCATCACCAACTTGATCAAGATTCAAACGATGATGCTCCACAAAGGTCCTAGCAACAAATGAGTGGGTAGCACTAGAATCGAAAAGAATGCGTGCCCAACGGTTCTTTACCTTAAACCTCCCTATAAAATCGCTTACATAACTAATCGAACAACATCGAAGCTACAACTATGAGCTAAAAACAAAACTAGGTTAGGATCTAACCTGAGATACCTGGATAGACGTCTGCGCATCCTCAAGGTTACAATGTTCAGCTTGCCCTTCCCTTTTCCAAATGTTGTGGCGGTGGAAAAGCCTTAATTTGAACTGGCTGCAACGTGGGCTGAGACTGCAGGCACTTTGACTTAACATGCCCCTTCTGTCCATACTGAAAGCAGACCTTATCCTTAAACCAGCAATGGACAGCATCATGCCCCTTTTTCTTGCACAGAGTACATACCATATCTCCTTTGGGAGCGCCCTGAATAGCATGCACTTGCTCCTTTCGAGCACCTATTCTCTTGAAATATTTCTCAAACGGTTGGCCTGACCGGCCACAGAAACTGCACGCTTCCTTGCTTCTCTTCCTTGAAGCAGAACCAGATTCCTTAGAGTTCTTTCCCTCATCAGACTTCCTTTTATCTTTTCTCATATGCTGGCCTCGATTTTTCGCATTGTAGATTTCTTCGACCTTTAAGGAGGCTTCTACTAATTCAACATAACTCCCAGATCCATAAGCACTGGCCAACTGCTAGATGTAATTCTTAAGTCCACCCAAAAAGCGCTTAACTCTATTAGCTTTAGAAGATACCAAATCAGGGGAAAATTGGCTCAGTTTGCAAAAATCAATCTCATACTCACTAACTGTGAGTTGCCTTTGCTTCAAGTGTATAAAATTGTTCATCAAGCGGTCCTGATCGACCGACGACAAAAACTTACTCAGCAATAGCTACTTGAAGGCTTCCCACGAACATCCATCCTTCAAGCTCTCCTTTTCTCTCAACTACCAGCTCTTAGCCAGACCCTTTAGCTGGTAGGCAGTGACCATCACTCTATAGTCAGTAGAAACCCCTGAGTAAGAGAACGTCTCCTCGATAGCTATAATCAAGTCATCCAAAGCCATGAAGTCTACTCTGCCATCATAGTTAGGAGGTCCTAGTCATTGAAAATGCTAGATAAAGTTCATCTCTAGTGGCAACACAGCTATGGGCACCAGAGGAGTAGGGGGGACTGGAATATCTTGACCCATAGCAGGGTATTGCACTCTAATCAGCTGCCAGGAAACAACGGACAACAAAGCCTGGATCTGCGACTGCATCTCCAACAATTGCCTAGACAGCGCCTCATTACTCTGTCATAGTCCTTCTATCACGACCTCATTCTGAGCTCCAGACGATTCGCCCTCAGATTGGGGAGTCGACCTCGTCGCCGGATGCCTCGACATTCTAATAACACAACTAACAACTAATCAGAACCTAGCTTACCGCTAGAACTACACAACTTAATTCAGACAATACATGTACAAATACATGCTTAAGCTGCTAACTTGCTCTAGGAATTTCATTAATAATGCCACGCCTAAACTTCGGATGATATATCGTCATCCTACAGACTCATGTGCCTAAACATGAATGCATGAATTCTTATTCTTCTTTTCGACTCAAAACCATGTATGTACATATATCATCATGTAAATCTTTAGCTTGGCACGTGTGCTAATGCTATGATATGTCATGCATGTTGTGTCATGCACTCTAATAAAGGCCTCGGTGCATGTTATAAGCGGCGTACACATGAAATATTATGCATCCCATACTACATAATATCGCATGCAACAAAAAAAAAATCTAATGTGCATTCATGTGATGATTGTTATGCATCTCATACTACATAACAGTCACATGTTGCCTCCTATGAGGATCCATATACAAACACATATTATGCATCTCATACTATATAATATGCCCCGTATACTTCTTGTCATGCTTATGAGTGTAGTGTTCATGCTTCATCCAAGACGTACTGATGATACATCAGTGTGTGTATGCAATGGAACAAGTTAACTAAAATTAACTTGAGGTGGTTGCTCGACCAATTGTCAAACAACCTCTCTCTGATACTAACTATCGCAACCCATATTTTCTTCGAATTTAAATGTATATCAGAGTAAGAGAAAGCACGTATCGTGATGCCACACCATGAAGGGGATATTTGCAGACATTCAGGAAAACACTAATCCCAACACAATTTATGAAAATATTAAGTTATGATGTGAGAAAATCATGTTTTAAGTTAAGTTTTGGATGGTCGTATCCTTCGGCTAAATGGATCAACTAGTCCGCAATTGAAAATATAAGTTTATGCTGTGGAAAATACCTTGTTTACATTTGTTGATATCCTACATGAGCAAAAACATCCATATAGGACATCTCATGGTATGCAAGACTCTAGATTTTGTTTAAGTATAGAAATTAGTTTATATATTCAATAAAATATAGTGACTTTAGCTTTTAGAAAATGATTTGCATGAGATAGAAGTAAAACTTTTATAATTAAAAATATCTAACATGCAACCTAACATAAAACCTTCCCAAAGAGCAAGTAAATTTAATAAGTCCCACATAATCAGGCTTAGTAGCTAACAAGTACATAACATTAAACAAGAAAATGCAGTGGGCCTCAACAACCTGACACGAACCCACTAAAAGATATGTATGTATGTTTGAACTAAAGTAAAACAACAACAACTACCTCACAGTCGGTGAGAGAAGGGATAGCTACAGCCATTGCCAAACGCAAGAAAGCTCCAAAACCTAGCCGCTCAACCGTCTACTTCTCCAAACCTGAGCTATTAAAAGAAAGGACACCTCAGCAAGAATGAAAGTACAAATGGTGATCAAAGATCAAAGGGTTAGAAAACAAAAAGGAATAAAGGGTTACCAACCCAACATAAGGAAGTAGAAAAAACCACAAATTAATCATATGACCATGGTAAAAGATTACTTATTGAGTTCACAAGTAAGAAGGTTGCACCAAGTGCGAAATGAAGCCATGCTTCTAGAATATCTACAAAAGTAAGCAGAATAACGTATATCTGTACAATATAAAGAAAGAGACTAAATAGCACTACTCATATGAATCATTACCACTAGTAAGAAATGGTCAAGAGTCGGTGGCCACATTGTCTAACCCGAACTTGCAGACTCAACATATTTCAAGAAGGTACTGTGGTGGTGGCAACATTGTCCAACACAACTCGACAACCCAATTGTCTCAATAAGGCACTAGGGTGGTGGCAACATTGTCCAAATCAAGCCAACAATCTAAATATATATAAAAACACGGTGTTGTGGTGGTGGCAACATTGTCCAACTCAACACACAGACCGAAAACAAGCCCAGCAGAGTAATAATTCACAATTTAACACGAGGTTGGTGGTCCTTTGTCCAATGCCAACCATAAGGCCACACTAAACACCCATAATCATCAATAAAACTCTAACCAAAACACTAGATATCTCCCCATAACAAAAGAGAAGAAAAATCCCAAAATAAAACCATCCTAAGCCCTACTCAACGAATTAGACCCAATTCGGCGAGAATTTCTAAGTCCCTGCATATTCGTCGAGTATACTCGACGAATATAGTAGATACACGACGAATTAAACTTGGCAAAACTTGGTTACTAGTAATATACAATGATTCGGTGAAAAACCGAAGTCCACGAAAAAGCGGCAAGAAAACTCGACACCGCATTTAGTGCATTTTACGCACTCGACGCCAACCAGCTAAACTCAACAGTTCTACCTTCACTCAACGCCAAGGCTTAACTCAATGCCAAACTGGCATTACTCGACGAATTTGTCTATATTACTCGACGAATTTGACTTAGACTCAAATCTCACTCAACACCAAGGCTTCACTCAACGTTAAGGTTTCACTCAATGCCAAACTGGCATTACTCGACGAATTCGTTGAGATTACTCGGCAAATTTGACTTAGACTCAGATCTCACTCAACAACAAGGTTTATACTTGATGGACTAAATGCTAAGTTAACCTCACTCAACGCCAAGCTGATATTCGATGAATTTGTTCAGATTACTCGACGATTTTGACTTAACTCAACGCCAAGCATTACCCGACGAATTTTCATTGGATACTCGATGGATTTTAACTTAGAATAAAACTCCACCTATAATCGACGAATTTACTCAGGCTAACCTCATCATACTCGACGATTTCTTTAAACCTAAACTAAAGGTCATATTCAAAGATTTGTCTATACTTAGCCTATCATACATGACAAAATTACCTTAGATCAATTATCATATACCGGACGGATCCTACATAAGCAATTGGTCATATACTCGGTGGTTGATCTAGATTAATAGTTAAATGTAGCAAATTTCTACTTTTTACTTGACTGGAAATTTTGCACTAGTTAGTAGATTGGACTTGGCCAATCCCTACACTTCTCTTAAATCTAAGGAGGGAAGAAGAAAACAACAAGAAAGACACAAGGAAAACTCTTGGCAAGGGGAAGAAATCACCACTTGCCTCAGAAATTCGGCCACACCAGCGCCCTTCCTCACGGATCCGGCCACAAGAACACCTAAGCAGCAAAACCTGAAACTTTTCAAGAGGAGAGAAGGTCAAAACCACATACCTTAATCCTTAAAAATCCAATAAATGGGAAAAACTCATCATACAAACATAGATCTTGGTGAGAGCAGTCTGAATCTACTCTCCGATGACGATTTCGAGCACCAAAGCTCCTGCAATCCACTGCCGAAAGCCTAGAAATGTCCACTGTTCTTGCTCTTTTGTAAAACAGGCCGACAGTTTTGGGAATAAGACGATGAATAGGGTTACGTCTAATCGCAAGGCTATTTATAAAGACTAAACAATATAATATATTATTATTATTATAATTAAAACATCTGATTGACCAAAACTCACACTAACTCAGATTTCTACGAAAATCGCATTGTAACTAAATACCGACGCTACGAATCCAACAGTGAAGTCAAAATCGAAATCTGACAAACCAAACTCGAGTAAACACACCCCGATGTTAAAACACAACATTCCCAAAAAATTCTCTGCCGTGTTCCAAAATAAACCTGGCTCGCAAGGGAATATCAAACCTCACAATAAATTAGCCATGCTAATATTCTAAGTAAAAACCCCGGGTACCAGTGAGCAAAAAGCCACGCTCTAACAATGGCACCCATTAATCAAGCGTCAAGGTAATGCCCTGACGTCAAAATACGTCACTAAAGGAATTTAAATAAACCTTAGAAAATCAGGGGCATTACATTAGGAAGCAAGCTTTCTAGTTTTCTGATTCTCTGATCTTCTTACACTTTCTGAGGTACCCCTAGCTCAGCACTGGCTAAGGAGGGGAAGTGATCTAAGATCTTTTGGGTGTGTGTTGGGACCTCCGTGCTAGATCCCTGGGTCTATCTAAAGTCCTAAGTTCTCGTTCAAGCAGGCTTACTAGGAGAAGTAAGTGCGCAGTCACCCCTTTTTAAGGGTCTGAACTCCACAGAAGTCAGTTTCCAGTTTCAACATTTTGGTGCAGTGAGCGTGGATCATGACTAGCATAAAAAATCAAAGTGAGTTCAATGACTGGAGGCGAAGGACAAGGGTCTGACTAGGCCCACTCACCACCTCCCCCCTCTCGCCACCCTCGAAATGTTCGAAGACTTCAAGCAAGAAGTCTGAAATCTAGTCATGTTAGCACTTGGGGCTTGCGGCGAGTGCACGACACCCTCCATCCTAGTGGTTGCCTCCCTATCTCTGGGAGAGAATTTCCCCATCAGGCGACCTAGTAAGGAAGTCTTGGCAGAAGGAGGCGAGCGAGATATCCCGGGGCGAGCCCTTTTCCCCAGCTCGGCGAGGCGGGCAAGATCGGTGAGGTGGAGGCGCGAGATCGTCCGACTCACCTGGCAGAGGAAGGAAGTCCTTTTAGCGAGCTGGTCGCTTCAGCTCCAGTCCTAGAGGGGTTTCACAAGCCCGAGATGTCTTACTACACCAGAAGGGATGATCTACTCCAACACATCTAGTGTTTTGAGGATGTGGCCTTGATCAGGCAGATGTCAGATGCCTTTAAGTGCCGACTCTTCGCAATAACTCATAGAGAAGGTGAGGGATATATTTCATTAGCTCCCCGCCAACTCCATCTACTTCTTTGAGGATCTACGCCGGGGGTTTTGTTGAGGTTCACTACTTCGAAGAAGTAGAAGGACTCGAAGTCCTTGTTTCACATCAAGTAGGGGGTGGATGAGATGCTGTGAAGCTATGGACAGGTTACAAGAGGAGATCCTCCAAGTCCCGGAGATGCCCAGGCACACTCTCATGGTGGTCTTCACCCTAGGGTTGCATCAGAGTTTCTTTAGGATGGAGTTGAAGTGGGTGCCTCCATTGTCTTCTAAGGAGTTGATGGAGATGGCAGTGAGTGAAGTCAAGGGAGAAGCATCAAACCCGACATTTTCCAAGAAGCAAGCCAAGTGGGCCGCTTGTGAGGAAAGAGATCCAGGAGGTGGCAAGGGCTAAGAGGTCAGGAGGGCAAAGCCCATGTAGCGGGAGCTGCAGCAGAAGCAAGAACAACCGAGGTAGGGCCGCCAGGTGCCGAATAACCGGCTAGGGTAGAGACAGCATGAATGGCACGATCAGTGCCAGAGGAGAGGTTTCCATGGAGGAGACAACTGCCAAGGAGGGTAGGGTCAGTTCAACCCTCCGGGATGGAGGCAAGTCTAGAGACCTCCTCTCCTTGAGCAGCACAAGGCTATGGAAATATCCCTTGGGAGGAGGAGGAGAGGCCCCTAGAAGAGAAGGCAGGAAGGTAGTGCGGACATGCCATATTGTGATTTCCATCAGGAGGTGGGCCACGCGATGGCCATCTGCCCTGAGTTCTTGGAACTAAGGGGAGCCAGGGAGCAGACCAAGTTGCAGCAGCATCGCCACCATAAGTTACAAATAGAGGAAGTCCGGCTAGGGGGAGAGGAGGATAAATGTAAAGATCGGGCCGATGTAAGAGGCCGAGGAGGGATCAGGGTGATCCATGGGGGGGGGGGGGATTCGAGGCCGCCTGCAAGGCGAGTCTCCACAACATGTATCGCTGGAGCATCACCTCTACATCCCTAACCCCACCCCCAGATGAGAAGATCACCTTCTCTCAGAAGGACATTCCGTATCATGAAGATCCGTTTTACGATACTCTGGTAGTTCAGGCTGCCATCGAGAATTTTACTGTCTCCTGGATCCTCATGGACAATGGGAGCTCCATCAACATCATCTTCAAGAAGGCATTTGACGCAATGAAAGTAGAGGCTAGAAGGGTGTTGGCCTTGGATGAGCCTTTGTTCGGGTTCTATGGGGAGAGGAAGGAGGTGGAAGGAGGATTAGGTCTCCATGTTACCTTGGGAGGCCAGTCCAGGAATTGCAGGTTCGTCGTCGTGGATGCTCCTAGCAGCTACTGAAAGTCTTTAGTTTCAAGAGTAGCTCGCACCTAGGGGGTGAATAGGTTTTAGGTCTTTTGAACTTTCACCTTACTTTGGTGTGTTGTGAGTTAGATTAGTTTAGCTTTCAAGATCATACAACAAGCACACAAGAGATTTATAGTGGTTCCCCAAATTATGGGTACATCCACTGTCCCTCCCATCTTTCTAATAGCAAGTTAGACAAGGCCACTTCTCCAAACTCAGCTCCAAAGAGCTTACAACTCAGGTCCCTCAGGATCTCTCAGTCTCCTCCAAGACCTATCTCAGGCACAAAGCCCTACCACTTAGATCCATCAAAGCTCCTACAGCTCAGTGATCCACAGACCACCTACCTCATACTTATCACTAAGTCTTATAACTTAGGATAGGATGATAACACTATCACTCAGAGAGAATGACTCTCCTACCTCAGGATAATAGCCATACAGCTCAGATCCAAACCTGGATCATACCTCAGATTCACCACTTGAATCCTACCACTCATATCTACTTAAAGATCCTACACTCATCCTTTATATATTAGGCTTACACTCAGATCAAATGATCCTACAGAGAGAGTAATGGTTTGTTCATGTTGTTTAGACACTAGAGAAATATTCTTCGTGTCTTCCTCCTTCTGTGCTGAAATAGCTCAGTCTAGTCATCTTCACAGTTTCAGGAAAAGTTCTTCAGGAACGGTCAGCTAGAGCTGTGAAGTTACTGTAGCTAGGTCTTCCCTTTGCCGCTTCTTCTTTCTCAGAGATGTCTCTCCAAACTTGCTGTTAAGGTTGAGAAAGACAACAGCTGTCTGATTAGAACTTTCAGATCAGTAGTTTTAATAACTTCTCTTGGCTCTACAATAATTTTGAGAGGAAGAAGATGAAGTTCAGCACTTGCCAACAATTCTCAAAAGTCCCAAAAATGGTGTTATTCTTCTCACTGATCTGATTGCTTTTCTAACCCGCCATCCATCGGCTCTTTGAGGATCGGGAGCAGCTGTAGTTGTTGGCTGCAACTTTGATTTTGCATTAAATGAAGTACAGGAGGCATGCGGCTCCGTTTATCGTATACTGTAGAATTCCCGCAATATTTTGAATTATTGCTGACGTCACCACCTGTAGACTTAGTCGATTTCAGACAATTCATCAAAGGCGTTGAGTGAACAACCTTCACTCAGCACTAAAATACTTAGCCAATTATCCTGCAGCACTGGGCGTCGAGTGATCAGTCTTTACTCGATAAATATAGACATTAATTATATTAACTGGGTAGGCATTGAGTGAATATTTATCACTCAACGCATTTAGACTTAGATGATTTTCTTCTATATGAAGGCATTGAGTGATGCTTATGCACTCAACGTTTTCAGCCTTAGCTCGACATCTTGATGAGGTGTTGAGTGAACAGCCTTCACTCAATGCTTTTGTACTTTGTAGAATTTCTTGTTGAGCTGTTGTTGAGTGAACAGCCTTCACTCAACGCATCTAGACTTAGAATGAATTTTTGTCTTCAACTTCTGAGGCTTTGACTGAACTTTGTTCTGTTAATGCTTTCTTCTTTATGCATTGAGTGAACTACCTTCACTCAATGCTTCTAGACTTGGGCAGATTTCTTGCTCTGATTATCATATGTTTTGACCGTTTGAGCTTGACTCAACGCTTCTGGCTCTAGGCGTTGAGTGAATTGCCTTCACTCAATGCTTTTGGACTTAACCAAAATTCTGCCTTGGAAATAGTTTGGCTTTGACTGTACATGCTTTACTCAATGCTTCTTGTCATCTGACGTTGAGTGAACTTCCTTCACTCAATGCCTGTGGACTTAGGCAGTTTTCTATCTTTAGAGCTTTCTTCTTTGAGTACACCTGTTACTGTTACTTAGACAACCTGTCTAATTATTGTAAAATGTAATCACTTGTACACATTAAACTTATGGTAACCATTAGATACATATATGTGTAAACCATTGTCATGTAGGCCTTCTTCAAATCTGGGACATTGGGATCAATGGATCCAATAACTACAATGTAATATTCAGACGGCCACTCATTAGTACCTTTCACTGCGTGCCCTCGTCTTTCCACCAGTGCCTCAAGTTCAATACTGAAGGCATCCAGGTTCGGTTCTGGGGATAACCTAATGTGGTAATGGAGTGCTACGTGACTACGGTCAACTCCATCTCCTGAAAAGGAGGAGCCGAGGAGTTGGAGAGAAGGATAGAGGAGATGTCTGGGCAGGAGTCCATGGGAGAAGCTGAGTAGATGGAGGTGGAGGGAGAAGAAGTTCACGCCCGTGTAGAGGCAATAGAGGAAGTTCTTAAGGAACATGCCGAGGCGATGGCCGTAGAGGAAGCTAAGGAGGAGGAAGTTCTTATGCCAGGTGAGGAAACTGCGGGCGAGTGGGGAGAGAAGTCCCAGCTGGAGGCAGCGGAGGAGGTGGTGCAGATCGAAGTTCTAACCCAGGGAGGAAGGGTGCAGAAGGTGCGGATCAGAGGGGAGATGAGCCCAAAAGATCAGAATAGGGTGTTGGAGTGCATCCATAAGAATGTGGACATCTTCGCGTGGAGCACAACCAACATGCCTTGAATTGATGTGGATGTAGCTTGCCTCCTCCTCAACCTTGATGTCGATGCTTGTCCCATCTGGCAGAAGAAGAGGTCCACTGCCGATAAGCTGGCTGTGCCAATCCAAGAAGAGGTGGAAAAGCTCCTAAAGCAGGGTTTGTATCGGAGATCTAGTATCCAGGTTGGGTATACAATGTGGTGATGGTCAAAAAAGGGGACTGCTGCTAGAGGATGTGCATTGATTTTTATCTTTTGAATAAAGCAAGTCCCAAAGATGGTTAACCCCTGCCTCGAATCAATGCGCTGGTTGATGTAGCCATTAGTTTTTCTCTAATGAGCTTTCTAGATGCATTTTCAGGTTATCACCAAATCAGGATGCATCTGCCTGACATGAAAGATGTTCCTTCATCACAAGGGAGTGGTGCTACTGTTACAAAATGATGCTATTTAGGCTGAAAAATACCGGGGCGACATACCAGAGAATGAGGGATCGGGTCTTCCGGGAGCAGAAGGGAAGGAATTTGGAGGTGTACATGGATGACCTCATTTCAAGATTCGGGATACGGACTCTCACCTCCATGATCTGGAGGAGACCTTCGGTACCTTGTGAAAGTATAAAATGAGGCTAAACCCCTTGAAGTGTGTCATTGAACAAGCAGGGGAAGTTCCTAGGTCATCTCCTTACTCCTGCGGGGGTGGAGCCCAACCCTGATAAGATGAGGGTGATCATGGAGTTGGGGTCACCTTAGAATGCCAAGGAAGTCCAGCGCATGAAAGGGAAGCTGGCAAGGCTGAGTAGGTTCCTCTCTTGGGTTGGAGAGAAATGCTCACCTTTCTTCAAAGCGCTGAGAGGAGGCCAAAAATTCGAATGGTCCGAGGAGTGCGAGGGGGCTTTCCAAGCCTTGAAGAGACAGCTCACTCAGGCTCTGCTTCTCCTAGGACCAAAGAAGGGTGAATATCTATCCCTATACCTTGGGGTCAGGACGGAGGCTCTGAGCTCCGTTCTTGTCCGAGAGGAGGGAAATAAGCAGCTACCATTTTATTATGTAAGCAGGATCCTGAGAAAGGCGGAGCTTCGTGTAACGCCCCCGATTTTTCTGCGATTATTTAATTCTCGTTTGGCGTTATGTCGATGCGTTTTCTTGGCTTGTGCCATCTGTGGAGTGTGGTCTTAACTCCTTAGAACTGGGTGGCATATTTTGTAGCCTATTGGCAAGATCTCCCTAGCAAGCCGAGTCATTTTGGGTGACCCGGTGTGGCCTCTCGGGGGATGCTTGTGTTTTGACTTTGGGTGGGTATAACTCGAGTTCTGTTCGTCGAAAGTTAATTTCGACTTCGCCATTGCGTTCGTAGCATGGGTATTTAGCTAAGGTGCGAGTTTCGTCGAATTCAGAGATAGTTTGGTTTTGCGTCGTTTTGGGTGTGCTAATAATAAAAGCAAATATGTATATTTAAAGCTATTTAGATGATTTCTGCGGTCAAAAGCTTTGGTAATGAACCGGCGGCTTAGGAGGCGGTTAAGGCTGATTAGGCATGATTGGATTTAATTAAAAGCTTTAAGCCAAATTAGCGGGTCCATTTTTCTTCTTCCCGAAAACCGTCGCCTGCTCCTGTTCGCGGAAAACAGAGGAAAACCGCTGGACCTACTACCCCTTCGGACGGCGATTCAGGGAGCGTTTGTGGACGGATTTCGATTTCGAAAGTGGATTTGGATTGCTCTCTCTTAGATCTACATTTCTACGGTAAGAGATTTGTTTTTCGTAGGGTTTTTAGGAGATTTGGATTTTCGGTTTTTGCCCTTTCCGCCATTAAAGCTCGGGATGTGCTGGCTAAATGTTACTGCTGCTGGTGCCGAGGGAGAGGAAGGGCTCGAGTGAAGCTTCGCTAAAAAACCGAGGCAAGTGGTCATTGCACTTGCTATTTTGATTCTTCCCCCTCTTAACTACCCGGTTAGCCCTAGGATAGAAGCCAAGCTTTTCTCTTTTTGTTTGCTTAAAACTCTGTGCTTTAGTTTCCCTTTATGAGCCTCCCTCCTTGTGCTGTTTTTGCTCAACCCGCTGGTTGTTTTCACCATTTAGACTCAAGATGTTTACTTCTGGTTTGGTGCTTTTGCGGGTAGAGCCGAGAGAGAGAGAGAGAGGGAGGTTTCTGTGGCAGTGCTCTGGTTAGAACCAGTCATGGTAGGCTCTCGGGATTTGGTGTTGAGTGTGGTGCACACACTCAAAGCCAAAAGCCGCCCGGGCTTGGCGTTGAGTGTGGTGCACACACTCAAAGACATAGTTTGGTTTGTTATTTTGCGGCTAAGTAGTGAGGCGATTGAGTGAGAAAATTCGTCTAAGTCAAAATCGACGGGAATCACTAAGTGATTCTCGCCGATTTCGACGAGTATCGTTAGTGATTCCCGCCGATTCGGCGAGAATCAACCTTGATTCCTGCCGATTCGGCGAGAATCAATCTGGATTCCCGCCGATTCGGCGAGAATCAATCTGCATTCCCGCCGACCTCTTCTGGATGGCGTTGGTTTAGGGTTTTTCTGCGGTAAAGTGCTAAGGCGTTGAGTGAGTAGACCTCACTCAACGCCGTAGCTGTTTTGGCGTTGAGTGAGGTTAGCTCACTCAACGCCATTGCATGTTTTGCTGAAGGCGTTGAGGGAGTGGACCTCACTCAACGCCATAGTTGTTTTGGCGTTGAGTGAGGTTAGCTCACTCAACGCCAGAGTTTTCTTGCGGGAGGCGTTGAGTGAGTGAACCTCACTCAACGCCATAGCTGTTTTGGCGTTGAGTGAGGTTAGCTCACTCAAAGCCAGAGCTGTTCTTGCGGAGGGCGTTGAGTGAGTGAACCTCACTCAACGCCATGGTTGTTTCTGGCGCTGAGTGAGGCTAACTCACTCAACGCCAAGGTTTGGTTAGGCGTTGAGTGAGTGGGGCTCACTCAACGCCAGGCTGTGTTGAGTTATCTCAACGCTTTCCCCTTACCTTGATTTTCACCCCCGAGTGAATTCCTTGATTTTGAGGTTCCTTGTCGGCTATTTTTCTTTTTTTTTCAAAAAAGGCCGAATCGTGGGTCGTGGTTAGTAGTGGTGGTTTGAAGCTCTTAATTGGGGAGGTGTTGTGTAATTTAGCCAAGGCCACCCTTTTTCTTTTATCTTGCTCCAGGTACGGGCTGGGCAAGGGGGTGGGAGGTCCCTAGTGCTTTCACATATAGACCCCTGAGCTTTGTTTCTTGGAAATGGTGGTTGGGGGACTGAGTTTGCCTCCAACCCGGATCCGCGTTGTTTTTGCTACTACCATCTCTCACAGCTTAGGGTGTTAGACGTTTCTTCCTTTGTAGATTTGCAATGTTTGGGCTCATGGTAGCCTGGTAAACTCTGCAGGATTTATTTTTGGGCAGGGTTGTTGTTGTTTCCTCGCACTTAGTGCACTTCCTTTTTGCCTTGCCTTTGGCAGTTGTAACTGTTACTGCTTTGTTTTCCTCTTTTACTTATCTTCTGATTGACACTTTCGAGCAGTTTTCTAGTTTTCTTGCTGAGGTATTCTTTCTTTTTTGAATGCCTCAGGTTCTGGATAGTATCCACTCTGACGGCTAGTGGTGTTGTGATGTTGCTGGTGGTCTCTGGTGCTATAGAGATCAGTTCCTTGTTTCTGCGAGGTAGTTTTGGTGTTGTTTTTCTTACAGATATACATACTTGCCAGTGGGTTCGTGTCAATTTGTTGGCGCCCACTGGTAGTTTTTACCTTGATACTAGATGTGTTACTTTTTGCTGCTACCTTTTTAGAGTTAGTCTACTTGCTCTTGGGATGATTTATGCTAGGTTGCTAGTTACTTTTAAACCTAAAAACACTATTATAAGTATATCTCATGATCAGCATGTTTTATAAAACTCGTCACTATTTTTCAAACAACGTAAAAAGATCATTTTCCTATATATACAGTATAAATCAAAAGTAGAGTCTTACATAGTATAGGTTGTCCTCTGGGGACACTTATGCACTCTTTTAGGATGTCAAACCTGAATAAAGTATTTTCCGCAGCGTATAAGTATAACTTTTAAATTGTGGACTAGGTGATCCACCGAGCCGAGGGATACGGTCTCTAAAAATATAACTGATTTTCTAATCATTTAACTTATGAATTTTCATAAAGTATAGTTGATTGTGGTTTGCCTGAGCGTCGGCAGTTATCCCCTGCTCGATGTGGCATCATGACGCGTGTTTTCTCCTACTCTGATAATTCGTTTTCCTTGGAGAAAATGCGGGTTGTGACAGTTGGTATCAGAGGGAGGTTGCTTGACAGGCTAGTCGGGCAACCTTCCCTTTTGATTTCATTAGTAGTAAGGCATCATGTCATTCACACACCGATATGTCATCAGCACGACTTGGCAAAAGCACGAACACTACACTCATAGCATAACATGAAGTATACGGGGAATATTATGTAGTATGGGATGCATAATATGTGTTCATATATGGATCCACCATAGGGGCAACATGTGAGGGTTATGTAGTATTGGATGCATAACCTCACCACATGGCTGCGACTAGCTCGTTTTCTTTTTCGTTGCATGAGGATGTTATGTAGTATGGGATGCATAACATTTTCATGTGTACGCCGCTCATAACATGCATTAGGGATTTTTTAGAACGCATAGCCCAAACATGCATAGCATAATATTACATAAGCACAACGTGCCAAGCTAAAGAATGACATGATGACATATGTACACACATAAGTTTTCGAGTATAAAATAATATAAAGTTATGCATTCCCGATCTAGGCACAAGAGTTAGTATGGTGGTGGTTAACCATCCTAGGTTAAGGCATAACATCAATTCTTGTAAAATAAACTCCCAGAGCAAGTTTAGCAGCTTTAAGTTCATATTTATGTATGTATTGTCTGTATGTGTAGTTAGTTGCACCAGTCGTACTAGGATCTGTCTAATGTGGCTATGATTTTAGGATGGCGAGACGCTCTTCGACTAGATCGACTCCCCTATCTAAGGGTGAGTCATCGGGAGTGAAGAATGATGCGGTAATTGAGAGCCTGCGACAGAGTAGCGATTCCTTGAGCAGGCAGATAGTGGAGATGCGAGCCCAGATCCAGTCTTTGGTGGTAGTTGTGGCAGGACAACTCAGGGAGTGCAAGTCCCTGCAGGAGGGTTAACTGTTCCTCCTCCTCCTGCACCCCTGAGACCTCCAGTGGTGGTGCCAGTAGAGATGGCTTTCATCTCGCAGTTTCAGAGACTTAGCCCTCCTACTTATGATGGGAAGGCAGATTTCATGGTCATAGACGATTGGCTGATCTCCATGAAGGAGATGTTCTCGTACTCCGGTATTGCAGATGATCAGAGAGTGATGATAGCCGCCTATCAGCTCAAGGGTTTAGCTAAGAGTTGGTGGCTTAGAGAAAAGGAGAGCTTGGTAGCTTGTTGCTCTTGGGAAGTGTTCAAGGAAATGCTGCTGAGGAAGTTCTTGCCCTCGGTCGAGCGTGACCGTCTTATGAACGACTTCCTCCACCTGAAGCAAAGGCAACTCACGGTCGGTGAGTATGAGATAGAGTTCAGCAAGTTGAGCCATTTTGCTCCTGGGTTGGTGAGTGTTGAGGCTGAACGAGTCCTTGGTGGCTTGAGGAGCAAGGTGCAGCAGTTGACCAGTGCTTATGGATCGGAGACTTATGCAGGGGTAGTGGAAGCTGCTATGAAGGTGGAGGTTATCGAGACCGCAAAGAGCAGATGCCAGCAAATGAGGAAGGACAAGAGGAAGTCCGTCGAGGAGAAGAAACCCCAGGTACCCAATGCTGCTTTGGGAAAGAAGAGCAAGGTGGTGTGTAGCTTCTGTGGCCGGTCGGGCCACCCTGTCGAGAGGTGTTTCAAGAAGGCAACAGCTCAGAAGAAGGAGCAAGTTCATGCTATTCGGGGTGCTCCTAGGAGGGATGCTTCCTGTTCTATTTTCAAGCGACCCAGGCATGATGCTTCCCAGTGCTGGTCCAAGGATAAAGTCTGCTATCAGTGTGGGTAGAAGGGTCACATCAAGTCTAGGTGTCCTCAGGTCCAGCCTGCTCTTCATGCAGTTCCACTTCAGGCACTACCTCCGCCTCAGCATATGGACAAGGGCAAAGGAAAGCTGAACGTGATCTCTTCCGAGGAGGCTCAAGCTTCGACTCAGGTCATCTCAGGTTAGTTGTTTCTTTTTCCATCTTGGAAGTTTTATTTGTTAGAATGGTTACAGTTGGGTTTTGGTAGATCCTTAGTTGTATATACTCTTATAGGGAAATTTAAGGTGAAGAACCGCTGGGCGCGCATTCTATTCGACTCCGGCGCTACCCACTCGTTGGTGGCTAGAGCCTTTGTGGAGCGACATCGGTTAACTCTAGATCGAGTTCGTGATACCTTCCGCGTCAAGTTCCCTTCTGGTGAATCTGTGTTATCAGATTTGGGCATTCTAGATTGCCCTGTTTTGTTAGGGGATTTTCTTGTGAGGGCAGACTTGAAGATGATTGATCTGGAGGACTTCGATATTATTCTGGGCATGGACTGGCTGTCTAAGTATGATGCGGTCATTCAGTGCAAAGGGAAGCGCTTGGACTTCATCACGGACAATGGTCAGCCGGGAAGCGTGTATGCTGATCCGTGCCAAGATTCTCCTGTCATTTCTACGGTATGTGCTCAAAAATTGTTTCCTTCTGGTTGTTTTTCTTGTTTAGTCTCGGTGGTTGGGACCGCTGTTAGTATACCGCGCTTAGAGGAGATTCCCGTTGTTCGCGGTTTCACCGATGTGTTTCCTGATGACCTTCCTGGTCATCCTCCCGATCGGGATGTCGAATTTGTGATCAATTTGGAACCGGGTAAGCATCCTATTGCTAAGGCGCCGTACCGGATGGTCCCTCGTGAGCTAGAGGAGTTCCGAGTCCAGTTAGATGAGTTGTTGGCAAAAGGGTTTATCAGGCAGAGTTCGTCGCCTTGGGGTGCTCCTGTTCTATTTGTGAAGAAGAAGGATGGGTCGATGCGGCTTTGCATCGACTATAGGGAATTGAACAAAGTCACTATTAAGAACAGGTACCCTCTGCCGAGGATCGATGACTTGTTTGATCAGCTGCGTGGTAGCACAGTGTTCTCCAAGATCAATCTTCGTTCTGGCTACCATCAGCTTAGGATCCGTGAGGCAGATATTCCACGGACAGCGTTTAGATTGAGGCATGGTCATTTTGAGTTCTTGGTGATGTCGTTTGGATTAACCAACTCACCATCAGCTTTCATGGATATGATGAACCGGGTGTTCAAGGATTTCCTAGACAAGTTCGTTTTGGTTTTCATCGATGACGTGTTGGTCTATTCTCGCAATGCTGAGGAGCATGAGTAGCATCTGCGCTTGGTTCTATCGGAATTGAGGAATCACAAGCGATTCTCCAAGTTGAGCAAGTGCGAATTTTGGTTTCCTCAGGTCTCGTTTCTGGGCCATGTGGTGAACAAGGATGGGATCTCGGTCGACCCGGAAAAGATCGCAGTAGTGATGGATTGGAGTAGGCCGAGCACGCCCAAGGAGATCAGGAGCTTTCAAGCGTTGGCCGGCTACTACAGGAGGTTCATGGAGGGTTTCTCTACCCTAGCTGCACCTTTGACCAGGTTGACACAGAAGAACGCAGCCTTTGTTTGGAGCGAGAAGTGCGAAGAAGCCTTCCTGGAGCTAAAGAACAGATTGTGCACCGCTCCCATCCTGACCCTACCTACTGAGGGTGTGGAGTATGACGTTTACGTGGATGCTTCGCATGTTGGTTTAGGTTGCGTGTTGATGTAAGTAGGAAAAGTGATTGCGTATGGGTCAAGTCAATTAAAGACTCACTAGAGAAATTACCCTACACATGACCTTGAGTTTGCAGCGGTAATTTATGCGTTGAAGCTGTGGAGATATCTACTTTATGGGGCTCAGTGCAAGATCTTCACTGATCACAAGAGCCTGAAGTACGTGTTCACGCAAAAGGAGTTGAATCTGCGCCAGCGTCGGTGGCTAGAGTATGTTGTCGATTATGATGTAGAGATCCAGTACCATCCAGGCAAGGCCAATGTGGTCGCTGACGCCCTGAGTCAGAAGGCGAGGAAGATCTTTAATCTCTTCGTCGACCGTTTAGTGGATGAGTTCCTCCTTATGGATATCTCAGTGGGATGCTGCGACATGCAGAGTAGTTTGGTAGTGGCAGGGCCGTCTTGGATTTCCCTTACTAGGTTGCACCAGAAGGATGATCCGGACCTTCTGCACTTATACCTCAGGACTGAGAGAGGGGAGTTTCCGAATTTTTCAATCGATGATGCGGGAACTTTGAAGTACCGCGGCAGATTTTGCATCCCTGCTGTTGGAGACATCAGGAGTATGGTATGCAGAGAGGCTCATGGATCCAGTGTTGCCTACCATCCAGGATCTACGAAGATGTATCATGATTTGAAGCAAATTACCTGGTGGTATGACATGAAAAGTGATATAGCCCGATTTGTTGCTGAGTGCCACACTTGCAAGCGTGTGAAGGCCGATCACGGAAGGCCTGGTGGCAAGTTGACTCTGTTAGAGATCCCGACTTGGAAGTGGGAAAGTATTTCTATGGACTTCATCACGGGCTTACCGAAATCTCCAAGGGGATTTGATTCTGTTTGGGTTATATTGGATAGACTGACGAAGTGTGCTCACTTCATGCCGTATAAGATTGACTACCCGATGAAGAAGATAGCAGAGTTGTACTTGAATGAGGTCATCATATTGCACGGTGTGCCTGTTAGCATCATTTCCGATCGAGATTCCCGGTTTACTTCTCGCTTTTGGCAGAGTCTGCAGGAGGGTTTGGGTACCGATCTGAGGTATTCAACTGCTTACCACCCACAGACCAATGGGCAGACGGAGCGGGTGAACCAGATAGTTGAGGATATGATCAAATGCTACATTCTAGACCACGGTGGAGCGTGGGATGAGCGGTTGCGACTTATGGAGTTTGCATACAACAACAGTTATCAAGAAAGTTTGCAAATGGCTCAGTTTGAAGCTTTGTATGGGAGGCGCTGCAGAACTCCCTTGTTTTGGGCTGAGGCAGGTGATAGACCCTTGTTGGGTCCGGATGCGCTTGAGGAGATGGAAGTTGCAGTGAAGCTTATTCGAGAAATGCTTCGTATAGCTCAGGAGAGATACGAGAAGAACGTCAATCGGCGTAGGTCAGACTTGGAGTTTTCTGTAGGGGACCTTGTGTTTCTTATGGTTTCCCCGATGGTTGGAGTTAAGAGGTTTGGTAAGAATCCGAAATTGGACCCGAGCTATGTGGGCCCGTTTAAGATTGTGGAACGGATTGGCGTGTCAGCATATAGGTTGTATTTGCCAGCAAACTTCCCAGGTGTTCATAATGTATTTCACGTAAGCCAATTGCGGAAGTGTGTGCGCAGTAGTGGGCAAGTCTTGGATGTTGTGCCCCAGTTGGAGCCTAATCTCTCTTTTTTTGAAGTGCAGTCCTCATTTTGGATACTCAAGATCGGGTACTGCGAAGGAAGTCCATCCCGATGGTCAAAGTTCTATGGAAGAATCAGGGTTTCGAAAGCACGACTTGGGAGTTAGAGTCGGCTACGAGGGAGGCTCACCCTCAGCTATTTCTCTGATTAGATTGGTTTGTTTTCTTCTTGTAATGTTTGGCTTATTACTTTTCCTTATATAGTAGAAGTGTTGTGCGTAATGTTTTGGGACGAAACTTTCTTTTAGGGGGAGTGACTGTAACACCCCCGATTTTTCTGCGATTATTTAATTCTCGTTTGGCGTTACATCGACGCGTTTTCTTGGCTTATGCCATCTGTGGAGTGTGGTCTTAACTCCTTAGAACCGGGTGGCCTATTTTGTAGCCTATTGGAAAGATCTCCCTAGCAAGCCGAGTCATTTTGGGTGACCCGGTGTGGCCTCTCGGGGGATGCTTGTGTTTTGGCTCCGGGTGGGTATAACTCGAGTTCTGTTCATCGAAAGTTAATTTCGACTTCGCCGTTGCGTTCGTAGAATGGGTATTTAGCTACGGTGCGAGTTTCGTCGAATTCCGAGGTAGTTGTGTTTTCGCGTCGTTTTGGGTGTGCTAATAATAAAAGCAAATGTGTATATTTAAAGCTATTTAGATGATTTCTGCGGTCAAAAGCTTTGGTAATGAACCGGCAGCTTAGGAGGTGGTTAAGGTTGATTAGGCGTGATTGGATTTAATTAAAAGACTTAAGCCAAATTAGCGGGTCCATTCTTCTTCTTCCCGAAAACCGTCGCCTACTCCTGTTCGCGGAAAACAGAGGAAAACTGTCGGACCTACTACCCCTTCGGACGGTGATTTCGGGAGCGTTTGTGGACGGATTTCGATTTCAAAAGCGGATTTGGATTGCTCTCTCTTAGATCTACGTTTTTATGGTAAGAGATTTGTTTTTCGTAGGATTTTTAGGAGATTTGGATTTTCGGTTTTTGCCCTTTCCGCCATTAAAGCTCGGGATGTGCTGGCTAGGTGTTGTTGTTGCTGGTGCCGAGGGAGAGGAAGGGCTCGAGTGAAGCTTCGCTGAAAAACCGAGGCAAGTGGTCCTTGCACTTGCTGTTTTGATTCTTCCCCCTCTTAACTACCCGGTTAGCCCTAGGATAGAAGCCAGTCCTTTCTCTTTTTGTTTGCTTAAAACTCTGTGCTTCAGTTTCCCTTTATGAGCCCCCTCCTTGTGCTGTTTTTGCTCAACCCGCTGGTTGTTTTGACCATTTAGACTCCAGATTTTTACTTCTGGTTTGGTGCTTTTGCGGGTGGAGCCGAGAGAGAGAGAGGGAGGTTTCTGTGGTAGTGCTCTGGTTAGAACAAGTCTTGGTAGGCTCTCGGGATTTAGTGTTGAGTGTGGTGCACACACTCAAAGCCAAAAGCCGCCCGGGCTTGGCGTTGAGTGTGGTGCACACACTCAAAGCCATAGTTTGGTCTGTTCTTTTGCGGCTAAGTAGTGAGGCGATTGAGTGAGAAAATTCTTCTAAGTCAAAATCTACGGGAATCACTAAGTGATTCTCGCCGATTTCGACGAGTATCGTTAGTGATTCCCGCCGATTCGGCGAGAATCAATCTGGATTCCCGCCGATTCGGCGAGAATCAATCTGGATTCCCGCCGATTCGGCGAGAATTAATTTGCATTACCGCCTGTTCGGCGAGAATCAGTCGGCATTCCCGCCGACCTCTTCTGTATGGCGTTGGTTTAGGGTTTTTCCGCGATAAAGTGCTAAGGCATTGAGTGAGTAGACCTCACTCAACGTCGTAGCTGTTTTGGTGTTGAGTGAGGTTAGCTCACTCAAAGTCACTGCCTGTTTTGCTGAAGGCGTTGAGGGAGTGGACCCCGCTCAACGTCATAGCTATTTTGGCGTTGAGTGAGGTTAGCTCACTTAACGCTAGAGTTTTCTTGCAGGAGGCGTTGAGTGAGTGAACCTCACTCAACGCCATAGCTGTTTTGGCGTTGAGTGAGGTTAGATCACTCAACGCAAGGGCTGTTCTTGCGGAGGGCGTCGAGTGAGTGAACCTCACTCAATGCCATGGTTGTTTCTAGAGCTGAGTGAGGCTAACTCACTCAATGCCAAGGTCTGGTTAGGCATTGAGTGAGTGGGGCTCATTCAACGCCAGGCCGTGTTGAGTCATCTCAACGCTTTTCCCTTACCTTGATTTTCACCCCCGAGTGAATTCCTTGATTTTGAGGTTCCTTGTCGTCTATTTTTCTTTTTTTTCAAAAAAGGTCGAATCGTGGGTCGTGGTTAGTAGTGTTGGTTTGAAGCTCTTAATTGGGGAGGTATTGTGTAATTTAGCCAAGGCCACCCTTTTTCTTTTATCTTGCTCCAGGTACGGGCTGGGCAAGTGGGTGGGAGGTCCCTAGTACTTTCACATGGACCCCTGAGCTTTGTTTCTTAGAAATGGTGGTTGGGGGACTGAGTTTGCCTCCAACCCGGATCCGCGTTGTTTTTGCTACTACCATCTTTCATAGCTTAGGGTGTTATACATTTATTCCTTTGTAGATTTGCAATGTTTGGGCTCTTGGTAGCCTAGAAAACTCTGCAGGATTAATTTTTGGGCAGGGTTGTTGTTGTTTCCTCGCACTTAGTGCACTTCCTTTTTTCCTTGCCTTGGGCAGATGTGACTGTTACTGCTTTATTTTCCTCTTTTACTTATCTTATGATTGACACTTTCGAGCAGTTTTCTAGTTTGCTTGCTGAGGTATTCTTTCTTCTTTGAATGCCTCAGGTTCTGGATAGTAGCCGCTCTGACGGCTAGTGGTGCTGTGCCGTTGTTGGTGGTCTCTGGTGCTATAGAGATCAGTTCCTTGTTTATGCGAGGTAGTTTTGGTGTTGTTTTTCTTACAGACATACATACTTGTCAGTGGGTTCGTGTCAGTTTGTTGGCGCCTACTGGTAGTTTTTACCTTGATACTAGATGTGTTACTTTTTGCTGCTACCTTTTTGGAGTTAGTCTACTTGCTCTTGGGATGATTTATGCTAGGTTGCTAGTTACTTTTAAACCTAAAAACACTATTATAAGTATATCTCATGATCAGCATGTTTTATAAAACTCGTCACTATTTTTCAAACAACGTAAAAAGATCATTTTCCTATATATACAGTATAAATCAAAAGTAGGGTCTTGTATAGTATAAGTTGTCCTCTGGGGACACTTATGCACTCTTTTAGGATGTCAAACCTGAATAAAGTATTTTCCGCAGCGTATAAGTATAACTTTTAAATTGTGGACTAGGTGATCCACCGAGCCGAGGGATACGGTATCTAAAAATATAACTGATTTTCTAATCGTTTAACTTATGAATTTTAATAAAGTATAGTTGATTGTGGTTTGCCTGAGCGTCGACAGTTATCCCCTACTCGACATGGCATCATGACACGTGTTTTCTCCTACTCCGATAATTCGTTTTCCTCGGAGAAAATGCGGGTTGTGACACTTCGATACCCAAGTTTGGAGAAATTGGCTTCGCTTTGGTTATCTCGGCTTGGAGGCTTTGAACTTACTTCCAAGCGCATTCAATCTGGGTGGTGACTGACAATCCCCTTCGCAACATCTTTAAGGGTGTGGAGCACTCAGGAAGGCTTGCAAAGTGGTTGGTAGAACTAAGAGAGTTTAAAATTTCTCTTTTCCCTCGCCTCTCGATCAAGGCCCAGGCCATGACCGACTTCTTGGCTGACTATGTGGTCGAGGTGGTAGAGACCGAGCTCACCCGTCCGATCCCTTAGAAGGTGAAGGTGGATCGAGCTTCAGGAAGGCACTCCTTGGGAGTAGGAGTGATCCTAGAGAGACCTTAAGGGATGAGGATAGAGCAGACGGTGGTCATCCATTTTCCCATTACCAATAACTAAGCAGAGTATGAGACGGTAATCGCAGGGCTGCGCCTGGCAAGGGAACTGGGAGTGCAAGTCGTGGAGGTACTAACGGAATCCATGGTGGTATCCTCCCAGATCAAAACGTGTTTGAGGCAAGGGAGACTACTCTCCAGCTGTACCTAGAAAAGGTAAAGTGAGTCATCGGCATGTTCCAAACATTCTCCGTCCAGCATATGCCGTGGGAAGAAAATGAGCAAGTAGATCAACTAGCCATGTTCGGACCCCATGTGGGGGTAACCTTGACCGACCTCTTCCTCCCTTCCATTGAAGTGGGGGAGTTGATGGAATTGGATCAGAGCCTCTCCTAGATGGATCCCTTCACTGCTTTCTTGTCCACAGGGGAGTTCCCAGAAGGCAAGGAAAAAAAGCACTTCAATCACAAGTTAGCATATTATCTGATGCGTGATGGGAGTCTATACTAGAAGACTCTCTCAGGACTGCTAACATGTTGTGAGGCTGAGGAGGAAGTTTCGAGAATCTTATAAGAAGTCCATGCAAGGGAGTGTGGGAGCCACTAAGGAAGCAGGACTCTAGAGGGGAGAATAGTCAGGAAAGGATATTTTTGGTCGACCCTAAGCCGGGATGTCACCGAGTTCGTCAAGAAAGGCCAGAAGTGCCAGCTATTCGCCCCACTCCAACTACTGCCAACTCAAGGGCTCAAAAGCATCATCGCACCCTAGCCCTTCCCTTTTTAAGGTATGGATCTAGTAGGACCCTTACCCAGGCCAGCAGATAGAGAATGTTCCTGTTGGTCATGGTCGACTATTTTTCTAAGTGGTTGGAGGTCAAGGTGCTGACCAAGGTGACCTCCCATGTAATTCAAAAATTTTTATGGGGGGGGGAATCATTTGTCGGCACGGCATTCCCTTGGCTATCATCACGGATAATGGGCCACAGTTCACCAGTGCTGACTTCATCAGTTTTTGTGGCTAGCTCGGGATTGATCTTAAGTTCGTAACGACCCACCACCCCAGGAGTAACGAGCAGGTGGAGGAGGCAAACAAATTGATCGTGAACTTGTTGAAGAAGAAGGTGGAAAATATGAAGGGAAGCTGGGTGGAGCAACTCCCTTTGGTCCTTTGGGCCGTGAGAACCACTCCCAATATGGCCACAGGGGAGACCCCCTTCAAGCTCTCCCACGGCTGCGAAGCTATTCTCCTGGTAGAGTTTGAGGTCCGGGCACCGCGATTAGTAGAGTTAGATGAAGGTGGAGAATGATGGAGGGTCGAGAATGAGGATGAGCTGAGACTCTCTCTGATCTGAAAAAGGAACTCCACGATGTGGCCGCTGTTAGGCAAGAAGAAATTAAGCGGAGGATTGCCAAATACTTTGATAAACATGTTAGAATAAAGCAATTCAAAAAAGGAGACCTGATTCTGAAAAAGGTGGATGCCACAGAAAGATCAACGACAGTAGGAAAGCTTAACCCAAATCTGGAGGGTCCATACATAGTTAAGAAAGCAATGAGATTAGGAGGGTATCGCCTCCAAAATATGGAGGGGGCGACCCTAAGTCACACCTGGAGCGGCGACGATTTGAAGTGTTTTTGCCCTTAAGCCATGTATGTAACTTCTTTTTCTAATATGAGATCTTTTGACATTCGGAACCTTTTGTAATGGATCGCAAGAATAAACGGTGTCTCCCAAGTTGACCCTGAGCAGATCCCGCTGCTAGGCTCCCAATAGCTGGAAGGGCTGGATTCCACTTGATGGTGTCTCCCAAGTTGAACCCGAGCAGATCCCGCTACCAGGCTCCCATTAGCTAGCAGGGCTAGATGTCACTCCCAAGCAGATCCCAAGCAGATCCTGCTACCAGGCTCCCATTAGCTGGTAGGGCTGGATATCACTCGATGGTGTCTCCCAAGTTTACCCTGAGCAGATCCCCCTGCCAGGATCCCATTAGCTGGTAGGGTTGGAAGTCACTTGAGGTGTCTCCCAAGTTGATCTCGAGTAGATCCCGCAACCAGCTCCTATTAGCTGGCAGGGTTGGATGTCATACAATGGTGTCTCCCAAGCTGACCCAGAGCAGATCCCGCTGGCAGGCTTCCATTAGCTAGCAAGGCTAGATGTCACTCGATGGTGTCTCCCAAGTAGATCCCGAGCAGATCCCGCTACCAGGATTTCATTAGGTGTCAGGGCTGGATGTCACTCAATGGCGTACTCCAAGCTGATCCTGAGTAAATCCCACTACCGCTAGTTGGCGGGGAAGAAAATCGTGTGGGGACGCAAAGATGTTGGATTCGGAAAATCCATCTGACTAGGCTTTAGCTAGCTGAGACCTCGCAAATAGGTGGGGAGCCATAACCACTCGGCAAAGCAATACTAGAAGAGGGTGAGTCCTAACGATCGAGGGTGGATCTCGTTGGTCGGGGGCTCGCATACCTCAAGACTGAGAAGCCGAAACGAGCCTAACCCTATGCTTGTATATAGTCCCCAGGGGGATGTGCAAGAACTAGCAGGCGGGTGCAAAGGAGCGAGGCTTCTCTCGGCTACCGCTACCCGACCCATCACTTTTTCAACTTGGGGAAACCAGGCCTCCTAATATCCGAAGCTCGTGGGTCCAAGCGCGGCGAGTGGTCCAACTCCTATTATTAAGAGGGGCGAGATCTCGAGGCCTCCACATGTGTATGTATCCTTAACTTCACTCAAATGGATTCTAGTGGTGTGTTCTACTTTGGGGAAGTCGTATCTCAATGAGTGGCATAAATGTGCGAGTGTAGCATGACGAGTAGAAACAGAAAGAAAAGATCAAAATTTACCAAGTATAAATTTCATTAGTTTATAGCGATTACAAAAAGGAAAACTGCCTCGCGACGAGTATACAGAAAAGGGGGGTCATTACAAAGAAAGAAAAAGAGTTTACACCAGGCCCCCTAGTCGCCTCCCCTTGAAGGTGCATCCTGAAAGCCCTCCACCTCGTCGAACGATGAGTTGAAGTTGTCCTACTCCTCGCCAGGGGTAGGGATGGGGAGAAACAGCTCCGGGACCAATTATTTTGTAGTCACCTTTTCGCAGTCTGCCATCAGCACCTTTAGGTCTCACATAACCTGAAGAATATGATCAACGACTTTGATGGAGTTGGCCCTTAGCATCTCATTGACCTCCGCCTTGCTAAAAGACTTTGGATTCTTGGCCTGGGAGCTCGGCTCGTCGCGAGTCAAGGGGAGAAGGGAATCCATCAGGGGACTGGCCTCGCCATGGAGAAGCTTGTTCTGTTCCTCCAGCTGCTTATTCCTTTCCTCGAGGTCAGTCATGCGAGTGCACAGACGGTCGGTGGTATCAGCATCCTACGAGGTGAAAAACGTAAGCAAAGGAATTATGAGAGCAAAATAAAAAAGGGAAAAAATCATTAAAACTTACCACCCCACCGACACTATTCGTGAGGAGGGTTTTGGCAACCTCTAGTCTCTTCTTAAAGTCAACCACCTCATCCGCAGCATGGGCTCGGGCTTCCTCGACATCTGTCCACTTGCGGTTGAGGGTAAAGCCGTGGTGAACAGGCATATGCGGGAGCTCTATGGCGCGCATATGGGCTCGCGTGCATTTATGGGCAAGCCGTTGTAGGGTCATTTCGTAGTAAGCTTCGGCATCCTCGTGAACATAGAGACAGAGGCCGAGGGCAAATGCATGCCCGTTGGGAGGCATGCGCTCGGACTAGGACGAAAGGAGGGAAGAGATGGACACCCTGTGGGCCTTCTCGTCCCATCGAACCATCGGCTCGCCAATCTGTTCCTTCGCCTTTCTACCGAGACCGTAGTTCTGATGGTCACTCGGTATTCCCGGCTCGCGGGCCCAACACACTTTGACATTTGTGGGTGCAGGGAGGTCGCCGTCTCCTTGCTCCTTCTCTGGAGAGTCAAGCAAGATCTGCTTGCCCTTGGAGACCACCTCTTTTTTCAGTCTCTTTTGCGGTGGTGGGAGGTGAGGCGAGCTGGAGCTGGCGAGGTTGAGCCGCTTCTGGCTAATGGGTTTGTCAGATTCCTGCTCCATCCGACAAGCCGACGCTCTCCTGCGCGAGTGGGTCAGGGTGTAGCCCCGTGTCCATGAAAGGCGGTTGCTCTGGTATCATCTACTCCCCTACAAAAATAACTGAACCTTGTCAGAAAAGATTGCCCTCTTGGAGAGTCCGCGGTAAAGAAAAAAGAGATATACCTTCGCTGGGAAGAACTAGCAGGAGCGAGTCAAGGCCTCTTCATAGGAAGGCGACCTCAAAGTCTTTGTGGAGGAAGAATTGATGGAGGTTGGAGTCATCACCCATCAAGGTTGGCGGCGGTATGTCTTCTCGCCCCACTCGATTGGCAAGTTGGGGATGCTCCCGAGATCGCCCTTGATGTAGACGAACTTGGTGAACTATTTATGGTTCTTGTTGGCCGTCTCGCGCACCTTAAACTACGAGTCGACGAAGAACACGATCCCATTATTAATGGCGTGGTAGATGAACAGCTTTCGGAAAACAGTGAGATTGAACTCAATCTGTACCTTCCGAAGGAAGCTCGCAAAATCCACAAGCATGGCGATCACATTGTGGTTCATCTACGCGGGGACAGCCCTGAAGTACTAGAGCACTTGACAAACCTCTGGTAAGAGGAGAAGTCGCAGCCCCACCTTGAAATGCGAGATGGTGAAGGCGAGCTTATTAGGGAGGAAGGTGTTAATCATGTAACACCTCCGTCCATCACATGAAATATAAAAGAGGGTCCGGCCGGAGCCCCTCGCAATTTTCCACAGATAGTCAGTAGGGGTACATGTTAAATATCATAAGACCAAACGAATCGTAACTTAGAGCATTCTAGCGGAAGATTCATGGGTTAATTTGAACTCAAGTAATACAAATGTCCACTATATAAAACCACATAAGAATGTTTATGCAAAATACACAAAACAGTGCGGCCTTAAGGCCTTACAATTGTTTCTCTTTATAAGAGTAGTTTCCAACATCAGCTCGCAGACCGGCCACACATGAAAACACTAATGTTTTGTCGCTTGGTGTTTGAGGGCCGACATAGCATCAAAGGTATGCAACCCATTATTTTCCACTCATCTCTCCAGCACCTGCACAGGTACATTCCACCATAAAGGTGGTAAACAAGGCAACGGTCAGCTTTAGCTGACCAATTTATAATGATCCTACCCCATTCTCAGGGCAGTTGTATTCCTTCCCTGCTAGCATAACATATACAAATATATCTTGGCAACAGAAAGTGCAATTTAAACATCATTTGCAATAGACGTAGGCTCGGTCGGCCACACGCCTCGTGCACTCAGGGCACATTCTCGGTGAACAAGATTTTTCCAGGTCCCACCACCATCCACGGTCCTAGACTTGATGGTTCACATGAGCATTCTAGTCTTTCAGGATCAGGGCCTAAGACTCTCATTATGCCAACGACGAAAGTCAGTTACTTTAGGTGATCTAGTCCGAATGACATAATGCATGTATAGTTCAGCTACATCCCGTTGCTCAAATTGCCATGTCAACGCCGATGGTCATAACAATCATGACGAACGACATGATGTGGGTCAGCCTCCCCTTTCCCGTTCGGATCACTGGCCTTTCTTTAGTTGTGTTATTCAAGATCTTAGCTTCGACTGTCGCCCACTAGGTCCCAAGGACCGAGACCACAATCGACACAAAATGGCACTCACGACCATAGCTGGGCACCCATGCTCACAGCTCAATTGCTAGCCACACAAGGTCTCCATGAGACAGGCTCTGCAAGTATAATACTTCTGGAAGCTATCGCTAGCGATAGTCACTATTGCCTAGCATTAATAACAGAATTTCTCTTCTATCTCCAGACTCAATCACAACTGGAACATCTGTCCAGAAAAACCTGCAACATCCTACAGTGTCAGAAAACTGAACTTTCACAAAATATAGCTCATCAAGAGCTATCGCCAGCGATAATCACTTTCACCCGGCGATATCCAACGATTCTCACAACCATGGTATTTCCTGGGTATTTTCCTGGAGCGCATCCCTAGTACTTCTTGCTACTGATTTCACAGGCACAACCCCACAAACTCCATAAACTACTCATTTATACTCGGAGTCTTCTCAAGCACTCAAATTAAAACATCACCAATCCAGACCAACCTGTTCGGATGGGCTTCACATAGCATGCTTATTCTATACTGCAATTTTTGGATTCTATATGCAAAATTATCCGGGGATATCACGTATCAACCCATCGGAATTTCCTCATTCTTCCATCTTTTAGTGGGGGATTCCATGCCTATGCAAAAAGGAGGACTTCACTTGTCCAAGAAGGAGGATCGTTGCACTCGTAGTTCATTTCAGAGCCATGGATAAGTCTTTTAACTGGATGGAAAGGATCGCCTCACTTTCCTCTTCACATATCTTGCCTCGGCTCTTAATTCCGACCACGAAATCTCCTTCTCCAAGCTTGTAAAGCTCAGCCTTCAGCCCTTAGCTATTTCTTTCAAGCTCTTGATGAAAGGGAAGAGAGAGTGTGAGAGAAGAGAAAATGACTTCTCTTTTCTCCACTCCTCTGCTTAAGTTACCTAAGGATTTACCCCAACCACATGATCGTCTCATCAAAATAAAGAAAAGGCCACGATTTTAGCTAACTATTCAACTTTAATGATATCGCCACGGGACATCGGCTATCGCCTAGTGATAGTGGTCGTAGCTGCTTTGACCTCAGTCAATAACATCTCTTCGGTCACCGTCCGGCCCTCCAACACGTGTCTAGCCATACATGGCAGTATCTCCCAGCGATACCTATTGTCGCCACTCCGATATCTTACTCGAAGATTATTTGAAAGCATCGAGTGTATTGAGTGCATCGAGTGCGTTGAGATCATCGAGTGCGTCGAGTGCGTTGAGTGCGTCGAGTGGTATCGCTGCCCGATACTCACTATCACCACGCGATAGTCGACTCAACAATTCATCAACTCTACTCAACGCTTTGTTGAAAGTGTTGTGTGCTATCTCCAGCGATACCCACTATCGCCCGACGATAGCAACCCGTGAGTTTTATAGTTTTGGGGTGTTGCAAACCTCCCCTCCTTATAGAAATTTTTTCCCTAAATTTTATTCATTTGTAAGAAACACTGTACAAAACTATTACAATGCTACTTTACAAAAACAACTCTGGAAATTCATCTCGCATGGTTTGCTCATACTCCCATGTCAATTCTTCACGGCCACAGTTGTCCCAACGGACTTTGACCATCCCTATTGCTTTGTTTCGTAGTTTCCTGACTTCCGTATCCTCGATCCGAATGGGTCTAACCTTCGTCATCAGCCCACTATCGATCGGTACCTGATCATCAGCGATCACTTGTTTAGGCTCTTGTAAAGATTTTCGCAGAACTGATTTGTGAAACACATCGTGCAAACCACTTAGCCCGCTGAAAGAGCTAATCGATAGGCAGCTTCTCCAATCCGGTCAGCCACTTCAAACGGACCAAGATACCTCAGACTCAACTTTTTAAAGCGCTGAATCCTGGACACGCTTTTGAATGGCTTTATCTTCAGATATACCCAATCGCCCACCGCAAACTCAATTTTTTGGTGCTTGGCGTTGTAGTACTTTACCTGCCTATCCTGGGCTACCAATAGTTGCTCTCGTATAATGCGTATAGTAAAATTTTCATCTTCGATCTCTTTACGCTTATACAACTTCAAATCGCATATTTTCACCCAAGCTAAAGGAGTACTTCACTTCTTATCGTATAAAGCTTCGAAGGGAACCATCTGAATACTAGCTTGCTAGTGATTATTATAAGCGAACTCGGTCATATAGAGACGGTCTTTCCACCTCTTCCCAAAATCCAAGGCGCACATCTGTAGTATATCCTCCCTTATTTTGTTGGTCCTCTCATTCTGACCATTTGTTTGCGGATGAAAGGCCGTACTGAACTTAGGTTGAGAATCCAACAACTGGTGGATTAGCCTCCAATCATTCGAAGTAAAGAGCCCATCTCAGTCACTGACGATGCTACGGGGCACACCGTGCAAACGTACTATGTTGTCAACATACAACTTAGCCAATTTTTCAACTAAATCGTCTTTCTTGTTCGGTATGAAGTGCGATACCTTTGTCAATCGTTCAACGATCACCCACATGGCATCGTGCGCGCTCTGCGATCTCGACAACCTATGCACGAAATCCATAGAGATATCATCGAACTTCCACACCGGAATTGATAATGACTTCAGGAAACCTCCAGGCTTCTGACATTCCGCTTTTACTAAGGCGCAAATCTGGCACTTCGCAACGTGAAGAGCTATGTCCTTCTTTAAACTCGGCCACCAGAACAGCTTTTTCATGCCCTTGTACATCTTTGTGCTCCCTAAGGGGATTGAGTATTTCATGAAATGTGCCTCATACATCAACTCCTCCCATAGTTTACCCACATTCAGGATGCACAAACGACCGTCTTTTCTCAAAAGACAGTCTTCCAAGGACAATTGGGATATTGACCCATCCGCTGCATAGTGCTTCATACTCTCGTCGAGTTCCATTGCTCATCGAACCCTGTCTGTGAGGTCATACTGCACCTCTGTCCAGTTCAAACACGCATGTGCAGTGGTATTCTTGTCAACACAAGAAATATCTAAGGCCTCCAACTCTTAGATCAGATGCTCATCATGCATCTGCAGCCAACTTGCCTGTACTGGAGTCCTACAACTCAAGTCATTTGTGACCACATTTCCCTTCCCAGGAGTGTAATGTATCTGGAAGGTGTAGTCCCAAAGGAACTCTATCCACCTCCATTGTCGCATGTTCAGATCTTTCTAATCTATTAAGTACTTAATGCTCTTATGGTCCGTGAATATGTCAACTTTCATGCCATATAAGTAATGGTGCCACAGCTTAAGTGCAAAAATTATAGCCGCTAACTCCAAGTCGTGGAGTGGATAGTTTCGCTCGTGCACTTTCAACTGGCGTGAGCCATAAGCTATAACTTTTCCAAATTTTAGAAGAACGCAACCTAAGACGCTCCCTGAAGCATCACTATAAATCTCGTATCCGTCCGTACCACATGGCGAACTCAAGAAACGTGTCGTGGTCAAAAGACTCTTTAACTCCTCAAAAGCTCGCGTGCACTCAGGAGTCCATACAAACTTCTGATCTTTCCTCATCAGTGTGGTGAGAGGTAAGGCTATCCGCAAAAAGTTCTTTACGAAGTGCCTGTAGTAGCCAGCAAGTCCTAGGAAGCTCCTGACTTCTGCTGCAGTAGACAATACAGGCCGCTCCTTTATTGCAACTATCGTCGTCGGATCCACCGCAATACCTTATCCACTAACCACATGACCAAGAAAAGCCACCGACGACAGTCAAAACTCGCACTTTGAGAACTTGGCATAAATTTTATTTCTTCTCAGGGTATGCAAAACAATCCCCAAGTGATTTGCATGATCTTCTTTTGATTGAGAGTGCACCAATATGTCATCAATAAAGACGATCACAAATAGATCTAAGTACTCCTGAAAGGTCTGATGCATCAAGCCCATGAATACCGATGGCACATTTGTTAGCCCAAACGGCATTATAGTGAACTCATAATGACCGTAGCATGTACCAAACGTCATCTTGGGAATGTCACATTCCCGAATCTGCAACTAGTAATAGCCAGACTTTAAGTCTAGCTTCGAGTATACAGTTGAACCCACCAACTGATCAAACAAGTCATCAATCCGTGGAATCGGATACTTGTTCTTCTCCATCAGCTTGTTTAATTCTCGATAATCAATGCATAGATGCAAGCTTCCGTCCTTCTTCTTCACAAAGAGGATCGGTGTACTCTAAGGTGATATACTTGGATGTATATAGCCTTGCTCTAACAATTCTTGCAATTGAACTTTTAATTTCGCCATCTCCTTTAGTGTTACTCGGTATAGTGAGCGGGCTACAAGTTTCGCAACTGGCACCAATTCAATAGCAAAGTAAACTCCCGCTGGGGAGTTAACCCATGTAAATCCTTAGGAAAAACATCTGCAAACCCATGGTTTTGACGGATCAAACTACACGTTCTTATGTATGGTAACTAAAATAAATATGTAGCGATCAATATTTCTCTAAAATTAATACTAACGATTATTCTTACAATATAACAATGCACAACGCAAAGGGTCGCTAGCCCTTATGAAGATTGAACAAGGGCTATATGCCAATGTTTGCTCAAGCGAATAGGACCTACCCGATCCGGATAATTAGCAATTCAAAATAAAATTATACGCAAAAGTTCACAATTCCAATAAGACAAAATCCTGACTAAAATAGTGATTCAAAATTAAGTCCAAATCAATCCCAAAACTAATTAATATGAGGGTATACCAAATCACTTGAACGCAAGGGAAAATCAAGGGTGACGAACCCGATTTCTTCTAGTGTTCACGAGATCTACCCGCTCCAATTATACGAGAATATTCGGAAGAAAACACGCTTAAAATTTAGATTTTAATTAACATGATTTCAATATAAATTAGGACAATTAACTAGCCTTCTAATTCAACCAAAACCTGAAGTAATATAGAAGAAATCACACAAAAAGTGGTATATGAATCGTTACCCAATCCCAAGAATAATTCGTCCACAAGATGAGTGGAGGAAACACTCATGACGGTGGTTGAGTCAACTTCCATGCGAGTCTACGAATCCGCACCAAATAATATAGACGCAAGCCATTCTTCCTTTGCAATAACCCTTGGAGTGAGAGATACCTTGATGGATAATATATATGGAAAGAGGAGAGAGAAAAGGTGGTGAATAGGTGGTGGCTATGGTTTTGGCTGAAACCTAAGATGAGGGGTCGGTTTTGGCTTGGATGGAGGAGGTGGTCAAGGATTTTTGGAGGGAGAGAGGGAGGAGGCCGAAAGAGAAAAGGAGTGAGAGAGGGTGGCGGCTTGGGATAGGCCGAGAGAGAGAAAGGGAGGGGAAAGGTGGCAGCTTGTAGTTGGCCGGCTAGGGTTGGAAAGGAGGAGACGGCTCGGTTTATGTGTGGTGGAGGTGGGGGAAGAGAAGGTGGCTGAGAGAATAGAGAGGGGAATAGGTGGCCGACTAGAGGATCGCAGACTAGGGCTTTGTGAGAGGTTGAAGGCTCGGTTTGGACAGGAGAAAAGAAAGGGGTTGCTTAGTGGAGAACTAGAGGAGGAAAAGGAGGAGAGGAGGCCGGGAAAATAGAGAGGGGGAGGGAGAGGTGGCCAGCGTCCAAACAGAAGGAAGGAGGAGAGTTGGCCGAAATTGCCAAGAGAGGGAGAGAAAGAATAGGGGGAAACCAAATTTAGATTTTCAATTTTTCATCAACTTCTTCATTACAATATCCATCATAACCATGGCTATATATAGCCTATACTACTCAATCTCCACCCTTGAAAATAAAATAAATTTATGATGGTTATATGCACCCATCATAAGAGAAATAAAATAGTACTTGCATGAAATAAAATACTAGATGGTTATAATCATCCATCATACATAAATTAAACTATATTAATTAAATGCATAAAATAAAATTGCTTAAAATAAAAATTAATAAAATATATAATTATAATTATTTAATTTATAATTATATATTTTATTTAATGGCGGCGGTGGACGTCGAGCAAAATATGTAGTGGCGGCGGTGTTGGCGAAGAAAAGTCGTGGTAGAATTTCATCTTCGAGATTGCGGCATCGATCGTCCCAATCCACGAACTCTCTATATCGGGGATCAACGGCCGCATCAGCAACATCGCCATCAATCCTCCCCCACTCAAAATTACTCATCACCGATGAGTGGCCCGTGAGGGGAGAACAGTCAAAAGTAGCAGCAATATGGAGCAAATCTGGCCCCTCTATCCTTGTCATAGTAGCATGAACATCCATCAGCACTGAGAACATGTCTAGCAAAGAAACAACAATACTTCCGTGGAAACTCGAAAGGGTGTCAAGCAAAAGAAATAAAACTAGAATCTTACCATCTGGTTCAAGAACCAAGGATTCCACGCGGAAATTAGATACGACAACACTAACACTCCCCAACCTAAGAGAACATTTAGTGGGAGGAAAAAATGACGGAGAAAGCCACTCAGGTGGAACAGAGATGTACAGTAAAAAATCCGGAAACTTGAAATAAAGTGAAACACCCTATGTTATATAAAAATCTGAAATAAAAGCATGAAATCTGATGTTATTCAGAATCCCACTAGCCGAGTTGCGCCTTACCTCATCATCCAACAACACATAGTCCTGCTCCAGTGCACGCAACCGCTTCTTGTCGATAGCCCTCTCCTCTTGAATCTTGCTTAGTACGAGCCCATAATTCCTGAGGATCCTAACAGTTTGCCTCCCCATCTCGGCAGGCTCGATTGAAGCATCTAGAAAGTCTTCAGCGCGTTGGGAGAGGGAGGTGGCGAGTGGAGTCCCGAGTCAGAGGATTCTTCGGCTTCAGATTGACCGGGAAGGTCTGCAATGATAACCAATCCAAATGAGAGACTAGGGGTTCTAAAAATGGCGAGTGCTTCTACTAACCATGCGAGGCAAAAGTCCTCCGGAGGTGTGGCTGGCGAGATGAGCTCGACTGTTCCTAAGGGGGCAGAGTGTGAGGAGAAATGAGCACCTTACTGTGATCGGGCAGATAGGTACTCGGGTAAGTGATCAGATCAAAACCAAGAACTGGGATGTCCCTAACGCCTCCCTCCATGAGTGTAGGATTGGGGGTAAGGTCACGAGATGGTTCACGACTCGGCATTTTTAGCAACAGTGAGCCCAGTCCGTTGGTCCCAAAGGTAGGGGCCTGACCTCTCGCATGGACATTAGTGGTGGTTTGGGAGCGCGAGTCCTTCAATGGAGAATCGACTCGCACCATAGGGGTAGCCGCATACTCGGGATGGCGAGTGTCAGGATCGGAGGGGGTATCTTCATTCTCCTTCCTTTTATGTTAAGCGGCCAGTTTGGAAGAAGAAGATGCGAGTCCACGGTCAGGCATAGGGGCCAGATCACCAAGGATGCTCTCGCCAGCTTTTGTGTCTTATTTGGCCATCTTCGCGGGCTTGCGCTTTGGTGACTTGTGCGATGACGGGTTAGAAAGCCAGGAGATCCGATCGGCTATGCAGGAGGAGTTGAGCGCCCTAGCGTGGTTGTGCCTCTCTTGGAATTCCTTTGAAAGGGGCATGATGGTAAGAGGAAAACAAGTAGAGGGATTGGCAATGCTCTCCCAGGCAGGCGGACATATATATAGTAGCTGGTGGATCCCACAAAAATATTTCTCTTGCTCCTGCTGCACTCGCCAATCTCCTAGGGTTGGATGATTCTTTCCGAGCTTAGAGCAACCTCGCAAAGAGAGAGGATTGTGTACAACCCCATACCTGACAAGTGGGAGCTATAGGAGCCCGACCAGGCAAACTAAGCCTCGGGCGTATCGGCAGGGAGGCGAGTGCCCCGAGAGTTCCCCGACTTGCCCAGGCTGGGAGTAGGTCTGATGTAAGGCGAGTGGGATGGATAGGTCTGCACTCGCCCTGGGCCCTGTAAAGGTGGCGAGTGCCAGTCTCATCAGGGCACTACCACCCCAGGCGAGTGGTAATTCCAGGACCACTTGCCCATCAATGCTTTTACCATTCCTCCCCCACAGGTCTACCAGTATCCCTCCCAAACAGCGGAGTTGCACTGTTGGCAATCCAATTTGGGTTGCTTATATCCGTTAAGAATAGCGGAGTTGCGCTATTGGTAGACCATTTTCAGAAATCTATAAATATACCCAAAAGGGTACCTTAGGAGGCAAGCTATCTAGTTTTCTCATTCTCTGATCTTCTTGCGCTTTATGAGGTACCCCTAGCTCAACACTAACTAAGGAGGGGAAGCGCTCTAAGATCTTCCGGGTGTGTGGTGGGACCTCTGTACAGGAGCCCTGGGTCAATCTCAAGTCCTAAGTTCTCGGTCAAGTAGGCTTACGAGGAGAAGTAAGTGTGCGGTCACCCCTTTTTAAGGTTCCGAACTCCACAGAAGCCGATTTCCGGTTTCAACAATCTGACTATAGAAGATCACAACGTGATGGTGATCATCACAAAAGAAGCTCCAACAATAATGATAGGTATAAGTATAAATAGAACAAATACATTTCTTCTAACATACTTTGTTATTATTGCAATAAGCCAGGGCACATCATTGTCGACTGTCCTCACAAGAAAAAAAAGGATTAAAGAAAGAAGAAAAGAGATCCTTCAAAGGGAAGAAGAAAGAAGAAAAGAGCTTCATTATGAAGAAGTCAAAGACTTTTAGCGATAGCGACTCAAGTGAGTCAAGTTCAGATGATGAAGCCTACTTTGGGCATATAGCATATACAAGCGAGAATAACTGCAACTCCCAATATAATGGGAAGGTAAATTCAAACACTCCTCTATCCAATTCCAATACAGACTCCGACGGTCATGAAGATCACTTCTCTGAGGATGAGTCAAACTTAATGATGCAGTATCGAGCACTATTAAAGGGATTTCACAAATATCGTAAGGTAGTCAAATTTTAGGCCAAAGAGATTGTATCTCTCAAGGCTCTTAGAAATAGAAACAGGGCTCCTTAAAGTCAATCTGTATTCAAGAAGGTAATCCTTCCTACAAATCAGTATGACCTTGAAACATCCTACGGTCATTTTTCTAGACCAACACATGTTGCCTCTAACAAGAATAACCAAGGATGGAGGCATCCCAGGAATCTCGGAACAAGTGCTCTCAAGGCACCTTATGAAGAGATCGTTCTAAAGCATTATGGTCTATTCGTTCATGGACCAATGGAGAAGAAAGCACCAAAAGGCAAGCAAGTTGCTAAGCAGCCATATGAGACAATAAAGCCTACCACTTTTTCTCTCTTGAGGCTTATACATCTATATCAGTACCTCCTGTTAGATCCCCCCGTTCAAATTGTGAAACAGGAGAAGAAAAGAAGGTATAATAAATTTGACTGTTGGTGTTGTGGAAAAATTGGTCATTTCGCCATAGATTGTTGGTACAATTAATTTGAATTTAAGATGCCCCAAGTTAGCAATGCTAGAATTACCCATCACAATGTTAACATTCCCAGTGGTGTTTATCTAATAAGAAACCAAGGACTCAAATCTGTTTGGATTCTTAAGGGCAATTAATATGTGAATGCAGATATGTCCAAATGCCAACCAAAATTTTATATGATGCTTGGATAGTGGATGTTGCAGGCATATGACAGGAACAAGAAGCCTACTACAAAATAATACTTTAGTCAAAGACAGCCCAAAAGTAATTTTTGGCGGTTCTGATAGAGGAATCATACAAGGCTACAATATGATTACCAACAGTATAGTCTCTTTCATAGACATGACTTATATTAAAGTATTACATCAAAATCTCATAAGCATAAGTCAATTATATGACAAAGAGTATATGGTTGAGTTCTACAAGGACAAGTGTCTGATAAAAACTCCTGATAAATCAGTAACTATTTTAACAGACACTTAGAGTAGAAATGAAATCCGTCTTAATTTTCTTTGTTTGGAATCTTCTACACCAGTGTGCTTTTTGGCAAATGATCGTGCATCTATTTGTGATCAATGACACAAGAGACTAATACATATTAATTTCAAACCTATAAATATGTTACTTTCTCAAAATTTAGTGTGTGATGCACCTAAGATTAAGCGGGTTAAAGAGAGACCTTATCATGCATGCCAGATGGGTAAGCAGTCAAGAGCTACTTTTAAAAGCATCGTCGCTAAAGATTCATCCAAATGTTTATATCTACTTTATGGACTTATGCAGTCCTATGACTGTCCGTAGTTTAGGAGATGAAGCTTACACATTAGTTATTGTGGATAACTACTCATGTTTTTCATGGGTATTCTTTATGAAACACAAGTCAGATACATTTGATTCTTTCATTAGCTTTGTTAAACAGATACAGGACAAATTGAACTACTCTGTGGTCAAAATCAAAAGAGATCATGGAATAGAATTTGAGTCTGGTGCCATGACAAAGTTTTATGCCATCCAAGATATCTTTCATGAGTTTTCCTCATCTCTTACTCCACAGCAAAATGGTATTGCTGAGAGAAAAAATAAAACACACATTGAGGCAAGTACCACTATGTTAAAAGACTCTTCATTACCAGAGTACTTCTGGACTAAAGCAGTCAATACAACTTACCACGTGAAAAACAGAGCCTTAATATACAAGAATCATTGTAAGACACCTTATGAAATTCTGAAAGGCAAAAAACTGACTATCTTATTTTAGAATGTTTAGAAGCAAATGCTTCATACTCAATAATGGGAAGTATCATCGAACTAAATTTAGTGAAAAATATTTTGAAGGTATTTTTGTAGGCTATAGTAGCAATGGTAAGACATATATGATTTTTAATAAGAAAACCTTGGTTGTAGAAGAGTCTATCAATACTGTATTTGTTGAAACGAGCATGCTTCATAACAAATCCTCTATTATCTTTATTGAAGATGCAAGTTCAAAGCGAAAAGAGCCAAGCTTAGAAGAAGTGGTCAAAGAAGATATCTCAAGCTCTATCAAGTCAATACTTCAAGCTTTGTTAATGATGAAGATTTTCAAGTTAAGGAACGTGCACTAGAAGAAGCATAACCTCCCAATGGCACTATAAGGAATCTAGTGATTAGATATTCAAGAGAAAACCCCATTGATCTGATCGTTGGATATCCTAGTGAAGGATTACAGACAAGAAGAGGTACAACTAACAAAGTTTTGCACTTGAGTTTACTTTCTCAAATTGAGCCGAAGAAGAAAATAAGGATTCTTCATGGATAATCACAATGCAAGAAGAGATCAATCAGTTTAAAAGATGTAGGGTGTGGGAGATAGTACCAAGACCCAAAGGTCCAAATGTTATGGGGATAAAATGGGTCTTCAGAAATAGGATGGAAGAAAATGAAGTTATCATAAAGAACAAAGCCACACTTGTATCTCAAGGTTACCGTCAAGAATAAGGGATTGACTTCGATCAGACTTTTACTATGATGGTCAAACTCGACGCAATCAAATTTTTCCTAGCATATGCTGCTCACAAAGGGTTCCAAGTCTATCAAATGGATGTGAAGTCAGCCTCCCTTAATGATAATTTAAAGGAAGAAGTATACATGGAACGATCCCCAAGGTTTTATCGATTTATCCCTACCTGATTATGTTTATTTTCTTCATAAAAATTTATATGGATTGAAAGAAACTCCTCGAGCTTGGTATGAGACACTATCTTCTTAAAAACAAGTTTTCATGATGAAAGATAGAAAGGGCATTATTTCTTAGGGAAGTAAATGACAAGATTTTGCTAGTACAAATATTTGTCGATGATATTATATTTAGATCTACAGATGACAATCTTTGCAAAATGTTTTCTAACTTGATGCAAGAGAAGTTTGAAATGAGTAGTATGAGTGAGCTAAAGTATTTCTTAGGGCTTCAGGTGAAGCAATCAGAAGATGAAATTGTTATCGCTCAGATGAAGTTCACCAAGGAGTTACTTAAGAAATTCTAAATGGATAACGCAACCTCTATGAGGACTCCAATGGGTTCAACTATATCTCTAGATAAGGATGAGAAAGGAAAACCTTTTGATAAAACCAAGTATAGAAGAATCATTGGATCCTTGATCTACCCCACTACTAGTAGAACAGATTTTGAGATATCTTAAAGGCACACTGAATCTTGGCTTATAGTACTCAAGAAGTAATAACCACAAGCTAATTGGTTTTTAGATGCTAATTTTGAAGGAAGCAGAGACGAGAGGAAAACACTTTTGGGACATACCAATTCCTTGGAAGAAGGCTTATATCATGGAGTAGCAAGAAGCAAAATTATGTGGCAATTTCAACTGCTGAGTCAGATTACATCTCTGTAGGTAGTTGTTACGCACATCTTCTATGGATAAGAAATCATCTTGAAGACTATAATATGAAGTTGAAGGAGATTCCTATGTTCTGCAACTCATACAGTGCGATAGCTATTGCCAACAATCTAGTTTCTCATAGTTGGATAAAATATATCGAGATACGCTATCACTTCATCTGGAAGCATATGGAGAATAAGGACATCGACCTTTGCTATATCTCAACGGACAAGCAGATTGTAGATATTTTCATGATTTCGCTGGATGAAGCAAAGTTATCTTTCTTCAAAATGGAACTTGGAATGCTCAATAAGAAATCATGAAGCAAAGAAGAAATCTGTCCAAGTTAAATTAATCGAAAAATCATAAGTATTTTAGATGAATAATCGTCACTACTCGACGAATCGACGAGGTGTCTCAGGCTCTCTTGACAAATTAAACGAGTACTCCTGTAAGCATTTGACGAATTAGACTTGTTTAGACTTCTTTATTATTGGATCCAAAGAATTATTTTTATCAAATACTCAAGGTACGCGCCTTTTTGGTTTTGATAAAATAATATATATAAACGGTTCAAAGGGCATTCGATACTTCATGATATTTCATGAGACCTACCTTCAATTTTGTCGAGTCTTCTCCGTCGGTTCATCTCCTAGTTGACCTGTAGAAATTTCTATTGATTCATATCCTGCTTTTCAGAAATCTCTTCTATTCACCTCTAATAAAATCAGGAATGGCTCACAAAGGTGTCAGAAATCTTCAGGTAGGAGGATAACTAAGTTTTCTAGTGCTTCTGACAAATTCCATTTCTCCTCTAGGTTTTCTAGTGCTTTTGGCAAATTATGGAATTTCATTCTCATGCTGGAAACTGTCGAAGTGTCGTTTATTCTAGAGAAAGAATGTAGAGTTCTTGACATTAAAGTTTTGGAGTTCTTTGGGAATGTAAAGCTCAAGCATGAAGGCTCCCTAATCAAAAGCAGTGTTTGAAATTTTGATGTAAGAATGAAGCCTTGTTTTTTAAATAAATTTCTGATAATGCTAGAAATCAAGGAAGAACATGAACTCACTGATGCTGATTATGATAGAGACCTGTCCTTCTATGACTTGGAAAAGAAATCTACAACTATTAGATGAAAAGAGATGAATGACAAAGGTTAACTATTAAGTGATATTCTTGGGAAGGTATTCTTGTGTAAGACTGGGTCTCACGACTATGTGTCAGATGATATGTTCAAACAATTGACAATAGTGATTTGCAAAAAGAGGATGGATTGGGGAACAGTTCTATTTGACAGAATAAAGGCTTGCTTCTAGGCCCCAAACTTTGGAAGAATTATCACTTTCTACCTCAACCAGTTGGACAAGAATCAATTTGATATGTCCACTAGTGTGCAAATTCATCACCTGAAGAAAATAGACAAGTCTATTTTTTCTCGATGGGAATGGAGAATTCCCAAGTAGGGGGCAGAGAGAGATATAGGTGAAGGTTTTAGATTGCAGGAAAGACCTCACACTGCATCCATGGAGATGAATGTACCTTCACCCCCCCCACCCCCCCCCCCCCCCACCCACCACACCCCCCGTGTAACAACTTATACTGTTGGTGCAGTTGTTGAGGGAGAGAACATAGAAGTTTTATTTGATGAGATTTCTAAGACACCTGATGTTCAACAAGGCCTCCTTGCTGAAGAGGAAGTGCTTGTTAAGAAAAAACTACCAATAGAGACCGAGGGAGGGGGGCTAGTACTAGAAGGCTCTTTCTAAGAGGATCTCAGTACTATCAGAGCTTCTGATGAGGGGGAGGTTGCTAAAGAGCCTTCTATCCGAGAGAAGTTGGAGCCAAATCTTTCACTTTCTCTAGTTAAAGGAAAATAAGTCGCTATAGAGCCAGAGAGCGTAGTCTTCAAATCTGCTACATCTCCAGAACTAGCTATCTCCTCTAGTAACTTTGAATCAAGTCCTTTTAGATCTCAGGATACAAGGTCTCTGGGTGAGAGTGCCCCATCTTCAAATGATTCTTTGTTAAAATTTATAGAAGCAATGCTAGTAAAGAAAAAAGAACACTTTGATTTCTCACTGAAACAAGTCTATCGCAAAGTAGGTCAGGTTGAAAAGGATCTGAATGATGGACTAGCTCAGGTCAATCATAATATGGATAAGTTGAAGACCTTCCTGACTGAATGGTTGACTCAAGGTGATAAGGCCATAGATCATTCAATTCAGGGCATTGGTCATGTCTAAAATGAGGCAATTCACATGTCTACATCACATGATGTTATGATACATTCTCATGATGCAAGCATGCATCATATTGATAGGAAAATGGGAATATACAAGGAGGAGATTATCTAAACCCTTATTGCAGAAGTCAGAAAGATGGAGTAAAAATACAGAGAAGAATGAATAAGCTAAATTGTAATGTGCGCAACAAAATGCACGGTGCGATTGTTTACTATTATCATAATATTAAATGGCTACATGAAGAGCTAGAAGGGTCTGCTCAGGCTCAGCTTCCATCTTTTTCACCTTCAGAGCACCCTGTGGCAGGTTCAGAACATATAGAGCAACCTGTTTAAAGCTCAGATCCTTATGACCCCCCCATGGAATACACTCAAGTATGGTCTGATGCTACTGAGGAAGTGGTAGAAGTCATTGAAGAATCTTTCAGACCTCCTCAAAAGAGAAGAAGATATGGGAAGGCCTATCGGCAAGAATATTAGATCCAAATAGAGAAAATAAAGAATATGATGAAGTTTAGAGTCCTATCTCAAAATGAATTATTCTGGACACCTTCACCTTGGTTGATTTATCAAATGAGGAACTAATGAAATATTACAGCAGAGAAGAGTGGAATAATCATGAAGTGTCAAATGTGAAAAGGAAGGTCCATTTCAAAAAACATGACATAACTAATTCTTATGCTCCTCCTCCTCCAAGATATTATCCCAAGCCTAATGCATAATTTGACAAGTAGCATGAGAAGAGCAAGGGAAAGGAGCATTCTTGAGACTATCATTTCTTTATATTATGCTATGTGGTGAACGTCTTGGATGCCCTAAGAATTACTTATATTAATATTGATATTTTGTTGATCTCAGTTTTTTTTCATCTCATTATTTCTTGTATGATTTATTCTTTGTATAATTCAGCTTAATAAATGAGGTTCTGACTTCTTCAAATAGGCGGAGATTGTTAGGTATTGTATTCACAATAGCCCTGATTTGACGAAGTGTCCCTTAAATTAAGTTGAATTGAGTCTGTATTTGATGTTACTTTTAGTTGTGTATGGTGCATGTCTTTATTGCCAAGTACAAACCATTCTCAGGTTACAATGGTTCTCTAAACATAGTTTTGTGTAATATAATTTCTCATTGCATAAAAAATCATGTAGACCCATGTGTAATCTCTCTAATGGGGGTGTACTTCATCTAACATCACAAAGGAAGTTGTTGTTCAGAGGTTGGCAATTTAAACTAAGGCAATTCGTCGAGTGATCTCGTGAAGTCTGCATAAATTTGTCGAGAACTCACGTAAGCACTCGCAGAATTTGTCAAGTGATCTCAGAAGAACTTGAGAGATCACTGAGAACTGCTATCCATAATGGCTAAGTAAAAATAGTCTAGATTTCTCGTATATACTCGACAAATTTGTCGAGTACTTACATGAGTACTCGTGAAATTCGTCAAGTACTCTTGAGAAGTCAAGTGAACTACTTTAATGTTATAGAGAAAGTCAGCGTTAGACGGTTAAAGTAAAATTTGTCGTGTACTCAAGTAAATTCGTCGAGTACTCTCGAGAGCTTTCAGCTAATTCGTCGAAAGATCTCGTGAAGTCCAAACATCTCACACAAGCACTCTCCCAAGTTATTTCTACTAGTTCATCGAATGTTCTGGAGAGTTCACATAATGTCTTGATGAATTTGGACTTAAGTAAATTTTCTTTAAGTTTCTTTCTCATTTTTATGACTTTCTAAAATTAGGGCTTCCTACATGTACAGTACACGTGGATGGTAGAACTAAATTTGAAATCGAGCCGTTACTGAGGAGTCATCTATAAATAGTCAAGGGTTAAAAACCTCAATCGTGATCTAATTGCAAATTGACATAAATGATTGCAAATTAAAAATCATTTTCTTGAAGATCTCTGCCACCGATAACTCTCTCCTGTAAAGAAAAGACTCGATCGATCTCAAGATTCCAGATTCACATTTGTTCAGAGATCAGTCATTTCTCAGATCACATCTGTGCTGCTAATTTCAGATTCGCCTTCTTCTTCTTCAAGATTTCAGTCAGAGCTTTCAAGCAACGAAGGACTTTTTTTGATCTGAGAAAAGGAGTTTCTTTTCAAACAATATTTTTTTTATTACTTTGTAGGAAGTTTGTTCTTTTGAGTTTTTGTAGATCCTTGTTGAAGGGTCGAGTATAAGGGAAGTTGTACTCTGAGATTATTGGAGGTGTATACTCCGAGTGTAAGATTATTTAATCTGAGATTTAGTGAAGTAGCCAAGTCTAGCTCGAATTGCTAGATAGGCGAGTCGGGACAATTGACGTACCCATTTCGGGGAACCACTATAAATCCTTGTGTCTATACTGTGCTTATTCTCTTGTACTATGTGCTTTAATTTTTACTAGATTTTTATTTTGCTATAAGCCATAGGATCCGCCTATCCCCCCCCTCTAGGTGATTTAGGTTGATAACTAGATATTTTTACTTGGCAAACCTTAAACCTGCCAGAAGTGCCTCATTTTCTGCCTGATTATTGCTATAATCGGGAAGAAGAAACTCACTGCTTGCTCTAACCATATACCATTTAGATTGATGAGGACAACTCATTCACCTGAAGAATTCTTCCCAGAAGTGCCATCTATAAAAATAGTCTAGTCTAAGAGGGACTTTACTTCCTAATCTGGGCAAGCTTCTACGGATCCACTAGGAAGTCAGCTAATGCTTGGGATTTGATTTTCATCTTTAGGATATATAAGATGTCAAACTCACTGAGCTCGATTGCCCATTTATTAAACCTGCCTGAGTGATCGGACTTTTCCAAAACACTCTTTAAGGGAAGATCTGTCACCACCTGAATAAGGTGAGCTTGAAAATAGGGTTTGAGCCTTTGAGTTGAGATAACCAAAGCAAAGGAAACTTCTTTAGAATTAGATATCTTAACTCAACATCATTTAGAATTTGTATAACATAATATACTGGGAACTACTCCTTTTCTTATCTGACAAGGACTAAACTGATAGCTCCTGGAACAACCTCCAAATAAATATACAGGGTTTTTAATACACGAGGGTTCTAGAGCAAGGGGGATAATGTTAGCTATTTTTCAAGCTACTTAAAAGCCATGTCACACTTCTTGGTCCACTCAAACCTAGAGGCTCCCCCAAGAGTTTTGAAGAAATGAGCGCTCTTATCTCCTGACTTAGAGATAAACCTATTGACACCTGCTAATCTCCCTCCCAATAGCTAAACTTTGTTTAGATTCTCGATAGACACCATATCGAGAATGACCCTCACTTTATTTGTATTAGGAGCAAGTCCTTCTGGAGTAAGGAGATGGCCAAGAAATTTCCCCTAACTAGCCTTGAAAACACACTTAAGAGGATTTAACCACATCTTATACCTTTGCAGAGTAACAAATGTCTTTGCAAGGCCCTCCAGATTTGATGAAAAGGATCTGCTTTTAATGAGAAGATCATCTACATATACTTCAAGATTTCTACTCATTTGTTGCTTAAAGAAAAAATCCATTCCTTGGTAGGTCGCACCCACATTTTTGATCCCAAAAGGCATCGCAAGATAATAACATTCGTCATTTGTGATGAGTGATTTATGAGGCACATCAGGATTATGCATTTTGATGTTGTGATAATTAGAGAATGCATCTAAGAAACTCATACATGAATACCCAACTACGGAATCAACTAAAGCATCTATCTGAGGCAAGGGATAATAATCTTTTGGGCATGCTTTATTAAGTTTCGTAAAATCTACACACATTTGTCATTTTCTTCTAGCCTTCTTAACCATTACAACATTTGAAACCATTTTAGGGTATTGAATTTCTTTGATAAACTTTGCTTTGAGGAGTTTGGTCACCTCCTCCCTGATTGGCTTGGCAAGATTTATTATTATCGCATATTTTTTTGCTTGATTGACTTGAAGTTAGGGTCAATGTTGAGGTGGTGGCAGGCAATATCTAGATTAACTCCTAGCATATCATCCGCTGACCAGGCAAGCATATCTAGGTTCTTCAGGATGCAGGAGACCAACTGGACCTTCTTCTCCTCTGACCACTCGGTATTGATGGAGAGCTTTTTCTCCCCATACTCAGTAATTTGAACTTCTTGAGTCATCTGGGCAGGTTCTAGGTGAGCTCCCTCTCTAACCTCTTCATCCATATGTTCTTCAACATCTTCTAGATGATTGGAGACTTCAAGAATACAAAGAACTAGAGGAGCCTCCAGGGGAGGGGATTCCTCGATCAAATTGATCATCCTAATGTAGCATTCTAGGGCTAGCTTCGAATCACTTCTAACACAGTATTGCCTCCCTCGAGGGCATTCTTTATGGCTAGATGGTAGGTGGAAACCACTGTCTGATACTCGTTGTGTATATGCCATCTAAAGATTATGTAATAGCTACTGGGAGCTTCAATTACTATTAATTGGACAAGCTTTATGATTCCACCGAGTGTAACTGAGAGGATAATACTCCCTTCCACCTCCTTCCTCTAACTTGCAAAACCATAGATGGGACCTTCAGTGGAAAGTAGAGGCTTTCCTGTCTTTAGGGCCTCAAAAGTAGGATTGAATAGGAAGTTGACAAAACAACCAGTATCGATCATAATCTTACTTACATTATAGTTCTCGGCTACTGCCTTTATTACTACAACATAGTTGAACAGATTGGCAGTTGGATGGAGGTCATCTTAGCTGAAGGTAATGACTCGCCTCACTAAAGTAGAAGAGGAGGTGGCAAGTACCTCCTAGTGGAATACCCTTGAAATGATGGCCTTTCGGGATGACTCGGGTCTGAACCCTCCATGGATGCTAAAGAGGCGGTCGAGGGAAGCCTCATTGTCAGCTTTAATACACTCTGTCTCATAACTAACGCTGCCGAAGAGGCCAACGCAAATTACTTCTTCACACTCCTAATATACTTCTGCCACCCCCTTTCCATTAAAGATAGATGGCTTCACAGAGTCATTCTTCAGGGCTAAGTCCTGTAGCTTGCCTTCTTCTAACAACTTATCCACCAGCTGGCTAAGAGCATGATAAATTTTCATCCCCCTCTCCATATGATGTAAATAAAATAGGGAGAGGTTCTGAGACTTCATGTCTGATATCATAGGAGCAGGCATCTTGTAATCAGGCCTCTTCTACAGGATCTAAACCACCTCATCCATTGATACATTTAGCTCAGTAAAGGACTCTTATGAGTCATTATACTATGAAGGAGGCTAAACATCTGGCAGAGGTAGCAGAATATACTATGGCTGGTACACCGACATGATAGGCTATATTGGAGCAGAAGGAGCGGTTGAGGCGGCCAACGATGATTTCATTAGATGAAGTTATTGATGTCTAATGTGAGGGCGGTGATGGTGGAAGTTCCTTCCTCTCTAAGCGGTAGGTTGAAACTCTGAGCGAGGATTTCTCGATGACTGTTGAACTGTAGAGGAAGAGCTAACCATGTCTTATTGACTGGCTTTTGCAGTCATCTTTGAGACATAAGAAGGATTTTCACTCTCCCCTTGAATGTACTTGTTAGCTAGACTAATCATCTCCTGATAAGTCCTTGGGTTTTGATGCTAGCCTAAAACTTCAGTGGTCTTCCCGGATGCCATTGATCAGTTCCACCTTATACAACTCTGGATCCATATTCCTTACTTTCATTATTTCCTTCTGGAAACGGTCTAAAAAATGATCCCACGACTCTCTTATCTGGAAGAGGGTATTAGGTCCACTCTTTCTCTTCTTAGAAGTTGAAAATCTCAAAAGAAGCTCCCTTTGGAGCTCAACAAAGCAGTTAATGGACTAGAGATGCAGTCTATAGATGCAGTCTATAGAACCATTCTTGAGCTTGCCCATTAAAGGAGGTTACAAGTAACTTTCACATCATTATATCTGATAGAGATCTTAGAGCGATGGTAGACTCAAAGGCTTATGGATAAGAAATAGGGCCAGTCTCTCCAATATACATTGGAAGACAAGGCTCCCTGAAGTTGTTGGGGGCAGGCTCCCAACGAACTCTATCAATAAAAAGAGAAGGCTCCTCCACTTCATCAAGAATGGGACGAGATAGAGGATAAACAAAATTTAGAACATCAACAATAAAAACACTAGGATGGTAAACTGTATTCCCCTTCTAGAAGTTCATCACTCCGACTATACTTCCTTGGGATGGCCCTTGAAAGAAATCTAGACATGCTTCAAAATTTTCACCTTAAAGCCATAAAGGAGCTATGGTTTGAGTTGGCATACAATGCGGTGGAGGAGGAGTCCCACCACGAGAATTAGGGACCTTGAGGAGTCACAAGCACTGCGGGTTGTGCGGATAGCTGCTAAGTGAGGGAGGGATAGTGCTAGGTAGATCGTCTCGAATTACTTGGTGGCTTCACGGCCGGACTGGTTGGCTTCATGGTGAGATTATTCTTAAGCCTCCCAGATGGCGACGACACTAGGGCTAGAGTGATTAAAGTGCTGGGTGAACTCGCGATCTGGCATTGTTATCCCTAAATATAAGTTCCATGCTCACCACACAAAAATTGTTAGTACCAGAACTAACGCCAACTCTTCGTGCACTACCGTGAGATGGGTCGAATGGCAAAGTGATAAGTAGTATTTTGATCTTATTTTAGTATAGAGTTTTTATTAATATTTGTTTAATAAAATTATGCCTTTTATAATAAAACCTTTCCTTTTATAATTTTGGTTCTAGTAAGGTTTTATTTTATTTTCTGTAGGTTTCTTGAGATTTCGACAAATATCGGAAGTACACTCCCTAGGTCACTGGAGTGACCTAAGGGCGTGTAATATTAATTGACGTGTCCCGACCTGCTGATGTGGTCCAGATCCCAAACTGTGAAGAATTTCAGGAGTCACACTTGTGTTCGAAAAGTCACGCTCATGACATGCACTTGTGACGCACCCGTGACCCACCTCCAGCCAATCGTGCAGTCAATCCCAAAGTCACTCCCCGGATCTTGCCTAGTCACGCCAGTGACATTTATAGGTCTTGCTCGTGAAATTCCCACGAATTAGTTATTACATGTTAGCCCACCAAGATTTCTTGCTAGAATCCATTCTCCAGGCCATGCCCCTTATCACAAGCATGACCAAGGGGCGTGGCATGCGTGAAATGCACAAATTCATTATAGATCATGCCCGATCCACCTCCAGCCATCATGCCCCTAAACTCCACCAGGTCACAGATGTATACCTGGGGCATGTAATAAGAAAATTTCAGCTATTTAAAGCCAGTTTCTCCAAAAGTCCAGGAGGCCAATTCCATCTCCTTTTGGGCTATTTCTAGCTTCAATTCTTATAGTTTTACATTTATTTTTCATGTTTTTGTACTTTTAATTCTCAGTGTAAAATTTCTTTTCAATGACACTGTAATCTCTTTTCCTTAGTTTAAAAAAATTGTCTCTCTCTTTTCTCCAACTTTAGTCTTTAAAATCAAATCATGTTTAGCTAGATTACTCTAACATTTGATTAGGTGACATCTTTTGGAATTATATTTTCATAATTATTTCTCGAAATATTTGATTTTGAACTTATGATTTAATCTTGATAAATCTCGATCGTATATGTCCATGTAGGTTTTCTCACTTATTATCGTATTCTAGTTAGCCGAGAGGTTTGTGAGTATGATTCAATCACTCGAGAATAAAAGGAGTTGATTATAACCCTCGAGAGAGGATGACAAAACTCTTTCTGATAGGCATCAAAGCCTATAGAAGGATTCACCGCGATAAGGCAAGTTTTAAGTTATTAATTAAAACAAGAGTTCGATCAATATTTCTTAAGCTCAATATGGCATAGTACTCGGGAGAGGTGCGTTCTTGCTTCAGGAATCTCCATGGTGAAGTTCACTTTCCTTGAGCTTTTGAGTTTTAATCACGCAAATCACAATTTCCTGAAGATTGATTTTTGATCGAATGCTTTGTTTTTATTCTTTTTATTTCTCTTCTCAACACCTCAATTTATTAATTGCCAAAATAATAATAATTCACTCGAAGCAGAATTACTCGATAGTCTTGAGTCTAATATGACCTTGATCTTCAAAATCTTATACTACACTTGATAAAATACACTTGTCTTTGTCGTTTGCAGTTTAAATTTTATGCTTCAAGATTTTGGCATCGTTGCTGGGAAATTTTTTCTTAATATTTTGAAAACAGTGAATTTTGTTAATTTTATCGCTTTTTTCATTTCTTTATTTTTTCTTTATTTAAGAAAAATTATTTTCTCTTAAAGGAGTAACTTAAATTCCCAAAAATAGAGGTTTGGGCTTGTCATCGTAGCACATCTCCTAGTACCAACGTGAATCCCTTACAGGGAAGACCTCGAGAAGTCGAGAACTAACTTAACTCGCTTTTTAAAAGAAGAAAAGAAAAATCTTTTTTTTCAAATTCCATTCCTTTAAGTAACAAATGTTTTAATTTTACAAAAATGCTATCTCAATTGGCCGCTACTCTTGACGCCCTTCAAAATAAACTTAATATTATGGAAGTCGCAAGAAAGCAAAATTTTATTTGTAACTTTTGGGGGTGCAAACCATAAAGGTGAGGAATGTTCTTTTCTTTATAATTCTCAAAATTTTAACGGTGAAAATAATTTTTATAATAATTATCAAAATAAATTCTCATGAAAACAATTTTATAATTCTTATGAAAATAATTTTTCTAATATTTATAAGAAAAATATGTATAATGATTTTAATTCTCAAAATTTTTCTTTTGAAAATAAATTTTAATGTTTCAAATGAAAATAATTTTTATACGAAAAATAATTTTTATAATTATAATGAAAATAATTTTTATATTAATAATTCAAATGAATTTTCTTCATCCTCTGACATTGACTATTCATGGTGGCAAGATCACCCGGATAGTTTTCAGAGCGATGAAAATTCGTTCAATCAAGATTTTCAATCCTCCGCTTTAGCACTGCAAATCTCTTCTACTCTTGGGAATTCTCTGAATTGTCTTTTCAAATTTCAAATAAATATTCCCAAGAACAAGACGAGATTCTCTATCAAGAATTTAAAAGGGCTTGGGAAGCGTTGGACGAAATAGAAGTGGAACAAGTTTCTTCTTCTACTCCGTCCAAGCCCACTCCTATTTTTCATGAATTTTCACATACACCGCCTATTTATTTTGGAAATAATATTCATGAAAATTGTCTCCCATGAAATTATTCCGCTTGTTAATTCAAATGATTTTTTAGACAATAATTTTAATTTTGAAAATGAACAGCCAAAATTTAATCATTTTCTATCACAAAAAACTCCTTATGAAATTGTTTCTGACTCTCTTCTTTTTTATTCTTTTCTTACTAGCAATTTTTATGTAGATGTTGAGTTGTTGTAATTAAACATTCTCGATGATCCATTTTGATCATCTCAGACATTCCAAATTACCTCAGGTATATATAGGTAATTTTGATTCACAAATTCGAGCGAATGGAGAACACAAAAAGAATTTATAAGTAAGCATAGGAGTTGTCGGGCAACGGGTTTCAGCATGTTCCCTGCAACACGAATTAAGGGAGTTACCTATGCACTTTTGTTATTATTCTCTGTTTAGCTAACCCTTAATCGTCTAGCTCAAAGACGGTAAAAAAGAGCTTTAGGGAGGTACCCCTTGCTTATATTATTTTTAAAATAGGAGAGCAGTTGCTATTTACCTCAGAGTTTTTTGTATATGAGGTGAATAAAGATTAAAATTTTGTTTTAAATGCTTGATTTAATTCACAGAATTTGCATATATATTTACAATCAACTAGAAATAAATGTAGGTATATAAAATCACAACACATAATTGAAAATAAACACAGAAGACACAAAGATTATAGTGGTTCTCCCTCAAACTGAGTATATCCACTCTTCTACCCCCTTAGTAGGAATTCAATATTAATGTGTTTGAGTCTTTTGATCAGGATACTTTTAGAACCAACACTAAATCTTTTGATATAGAGATCTTAAACCAATACAATATGAGTCTTTTCTCAAGGAGACTCTCAGAGCCTCTCACTGAATCCTTTAAGAGAGATTATCAGAAATCTTTTCAAAAAGTTTAAGAAAAGAATGAAAGAAGATTTGTGATTGAATTAATCTTTCCTCTATGTCCTCTCAACAGATTTTTGAGCACTAGCAATGATGACATCCGGAAGTTTTGATGAATCTATGAATATCAAAATCACAAATATTATGAGCCCTATTTCCAGATTATCCTTGGATCTTCTCTGAATCTGATGTGATTTCCTTTTGAGAAGAACTGATTCTTTTTAGCAGATTCACCAACACTTTAACAATCTACTAAGTGATGGAAGAAATTTAATTGCTAATGATGATCTTCCAAACTTTCTCTATCAAAATCAAACTATCACAATCTGATATGAATTTCTTAATTGTTTATAGTTGCTGATGGAAGTGTGAATTCAATAATAACTCATCATTATTATTTCTTTATCGTATCTCATCATATATATATGGATCAACATCTTCTAACGTCTCCAAGATTTTGTTATGCAAACCCATTCATGAAATAATTTTGATTGTAAATCTAAAATTAAATTATGTTAAGAAATTCAGTCGATGTAACGTTGAATTCTGATCGAAACAACATTGAATTCTGAATGTCTGTAAGAATATCTCTGTAGTCGACATTCTATCGATATCATATTGAAGTATGTGTCGATATAATTCTTTGAATGTCGTCAACTTATTAATTTCAATTGCTCTGACTTCTATTCAAAGTAGCATTGAATTCCAATCGAAGTTGCGTTGACTTCTAGTTGAAGTTGTGTCGACTTTTAGTCAAAGTTGCGTCGACTTCTACTCGACACGTGTTGGCAATCATGACTTTTCTATTAAATTCAACATGCCTTTCTTATCTCCTTTATATCAATAACATCCTAGGACTTCTAGGACCAATTACCCTCATTATATATAATGGGTAATAATCCTAGGATGTAAAATAATTAAAAATAATTTGTTGAGATAAATCATAAGGGTTTTTCCTAGCGATCTCCCCCTATATAACTTAATAAATTTTACAAAACTTCAATAGTGATTTTACAAATATACAATAGTAAGAATAAAAAGTTTTGATTTTACATGTATCAATGATAGATAAGAATAATAAAAGTCATATATAAGAGACAACTGAAAAATACCAGAAAGTAAATCTTTTGTTTTCAATAAGCTGTATTAATTCTTATTTTTGTTAGTAAGAAAAGTTGTAAATGCATTGTACAATTTCTTTAACATCTTTTCAACAAATTAATAATGGAACCTTCTTGTCTTTTCTGGATGACTCTGTATCCCCTTATAAACATTAAACAACATTTGGACTTCTACCACTACATTATGTGATGCTTAATTGAGTGTATATCATTTTCTTAAAATTTTTGCAGATAGTTCATTAATAGATTCTAGTAATTTATTAAGAAAAGTATATTTTTGCTTTTCTATAATTACTGATGTTTTAGTGGCTGATGCTTTTACAATCTTATTATTTTTTGATTTCAACTTTCATAGGGAATATATGAATCCTGATTGTAACCTAAACCTACTATTCTTTTGTAGCAATGTCTAGTGGTGTCCATAATTTGAGTAGCAGGATGTTTCTCAATATATTTATTATGATTAAAGATTGTTTCTGGAATATTGATTGGTAAATTGGAAACATTTTTCCCCAGATTCCTTAGCTTGTAGTTTTGCTAGAAAAATCCTTTTCTTATCAGCTAAGTCATCTTTAGAAGCTTTGAACTCAACTTCCTCTCTTTCTCTAATTATTTAAAAAACTTTCTCCAACCCAGTGTCTTCGGACATTTTCGTCCCTTGAGTACTTGGTGTTAGAATTGATGGATTCTCCCCATGTATAGCAGGCATTTGATCCTTTAAGACTAATGAATTCTCACCTTAAATGATAGACATTTGAATAATAATATCTAATACCATTATAACATTAACCATGCTCACACTAAGTTTTTCAGTAATTTCTTCATCATCACAAATCATGTCTGAAACCATGTCCTTATTTAATCCCTTAGAAATGTTTTTGATATCTGTAGTATTAAGTTTGAACACAGTCTGAGTCTTGAATCATGCCATTCCTACCTCAATTTTTCTCCCCCTTCTTTAAATCTTGAAAGAATGATTTAAAGACTTTGACAGGGAGTAAACTTTGATCAACATGTTGATCAAGAAGGTGCACAAAAATTGATAGCTCATTTATCCAATTTTGAAGTATCAGAACTTTACTATCGCACACATCTCTAAAAATCAAGAATTCCTTTGCAAATCCTATAACTAATAACATTAGGGCTTGAACAAGAATATCCAATAAGTCTTTCTCAGTCAATATTAAAATTATTTGATTATGATTATTATTCGAGTACCTGCAAAAAATTAGAGGGAAGAATAGAGAGAAAGAGTAGGTGGAAAATAGAACGGGGAAGATAAAGAGTTTGGAGAAAATGAAGTTTAAATAGACGATATGTCGAGAATTTAGGGCATAAATATTCCTTTAGTCGGTGTAATGTCGATTTCTTTTTGACGTATATGAAAATATCATAATTGAAGCATGTGGTGAAAGGTATCAACGTTGCATTGAATTGATACTAATTTTTTCATAAACACCATCTCTAAACGTTGCGTTGAATAGAATTTAACGTTCAATCGACTTTTATTCAATATTATGTCATGCACAGACTTAAATTTTATGTCTTTTGTAGGTTTTTCCCAGCAATATTTGTAACTAAAATTGAGATTTGTATAATGACTGAGCTTTAGCAAGGACACCCAAAACATTGATAAAATAGTTATGTTTGGTTTCTACAAGATGCTTTGTGAAAATACTACCCTCTGATTTTTAGAAGTCACTTATTCTAGGAAAATTTTCCCTTTTTTCAACAGTGTCTCTGAGAAAGTGATGCGTAATTTCTATATGCTTTGTCCTGCTATGAAAGACATGATTTGCTGCAATTGAAATAACACTTGAACTAACACAGAATATTGTGGAATTAGTGAAACTCAAGTTATAATCAAGTAACTGATTTTGCATCCACAAATTCTATGAGCAATAGCTTCTAGCTGTAATATATTTAGCTTCTACTATTGAAGTGAAGACTGATGTATGCTTCTTACTAAATCAATAAATCAGTCTAGCACCTAGGAATTGACAAGTTCCAGAGGTATTTTTTTCTATTTAATCTACATCCTGCATAATTAATATCAGAATATCCATATAATTAAAATTATGATTCTGCAGGATATCATAATCCCATCTCAGGTACACCCTTAAAATATCTTAAGATTCTTTTTACAAAACTAATATGTGACTCTTTAGGATCAACCTGAAACCTTGCACAGATAACTATGGCAAACATTATATCAGGTCTGCTAGGTGTGAGATAAAGAAGAGATATAATAATTGCTCTATATGTTTTTTGATCTACAGACTAACAAGAATTATCCTTATCTAGGACATCATTAGTAGCCATGGGAGTTTTCATTATAGAAGCATTTTTCATACCAAATTTCTTAATCAATTCCTTGGTATATTTAGTTTGAGAAATAAAGATACCTTTATTACTTTACTTTACTTGTAAACAAAGGAAAAAGGATAACTCACTCATGCTACTCATTTTAAATCTGGATTGCATCAAGTCAGCAAAACTTTTGCATAATACAGAATCTGTTGAGCCAAATATAATATCATCCACATAAATCTGGTCAATAAGCAGCTTTTCCTTATATATTTTAGTGAAAAGTATTTTATCTACCTTTCCTCTTGTGAAAGAGTGATCTAAGAGAAATGTGGATAAGGTCTCATATCAGGCTCTTGGAGTTTGCTTTAGACCATAAAGTGCTTTGTTCAATATATAAAGATGAGAAGGATAGGTAGATTGACAAAATCTGGAGGTTATTCTACATAAACCTCTTCTTGTAGAAATCTATTAAGAAATGCACTTTTGACATCAATCTGATAACTGTAATTCTTTTATATGTTGCATAGGATAGAAAAATTTGATTTCTTCTAGCCTTATTACTGGTGCAAATGTCTGATTGTAGTCAATTCCTTCATCTTGTTTATATCCCTAAGCAACCAGTCTTGCTTTGTTTCTCACTATCACTCCATCAGTATCCATTTTATTCTTAAATACCCATTTGGTTCCAATAATTGGGTAATTCTTTGGTCTTTCCACTAGTTCCCAGACTTTATTCCTTTTAAACTGTGCAAGTTCTTATTACATAGCCACAGTCTAGTGTGGATCAATATCAACTTCTTCAAACTTCTTATGATCAAACTGTGATAGGAAGCACTACAACATCACTCTAGTAGATAGTTGTTTTCTTGTTTTTACCCCTTGATTCACATTTCCAATAACTTGTGATTGAGGATGATCCCTTAGAATTAATCTATCTGAATCAATTCTTATTTGAGCAATTGAAACATGATCAACTAGTTCTTCTATAATATCTAAATAAGGTAATTCTACTTCAAAAACTTTAGTATATTCAGTAATTGTTAAATTAACAGGTCCTTCTATAGGTACTTTATCATCAGAACCCTCTGTATCATTTTATTTTTGATGATTATGGTTTTCTGAAGTGTTTTATATATTCTCCTCTACTTTCAACTCTTTAAGACTTTCATCTATATCAATTTGTTCCTGCAATAAATCTTTGGTGGAAGTTTTCTCCCCCTTGGAACAAGCATGTGTCTTATGAAATACTATATGAATGGATTCTTCAATTTGAATAGCCCTTTTATTATAACACATATAAGCTTTGCTTGATAAGGAATATCCCAAAAATATTCCAACATCAACTTTCTTATCAAATTTGGCTAGATAACTTTTCCCATTGTTAAGAATACAAAAAAAACAACCAAATATTCTGAAATAAGAAACTATAGGTGGCTTACCTTTCAAAATCTATTATGGAGTCTTTAGCTTGGTCTTATGAATAAGACTTCTATTAAGAACATAATTAGCAGTCTTGACAGCTTCAGCCCAAAAGGCCCTAGGCAAGTTGAACTCTACTAATAATATTCTTCCAGCTTCAATGAATGTTCTATTTTTCCTTTCATCAACTCCATTTTGTTGAAAAGTTCTAGGAGCTAAAAAGCTTTCCCTTATCCCATCATACTCAAAAATTTATAGATCAACTGATTTTCCAACTCTATTCCATGATAACTTCTAATCAACGACACATTAGTATAAAATTCAGATTGAATCTGTTTAATGAATCATGTGAGATTTGTGAAAGTTTCAGACTTTACTTTTAAGAAAAACACCCAACTGAACCTTAAGAATTCATCCATAATAACAATATTTAAAAACATACCTCCTAAACTTTGAGTGGTAAGAGGACCAAATAAATCCATATGTAGTAGGTATAAAATTCTTTGATAATCATTCTTATCAATTAGTTTGAATGAAGATTTTACCTGTTTACCTTGCTCACAAGCTCTACATGGCTTAACTTTTCTATACTTATCTTTTGGTAAGCCTCTTACAAACTCATCCTTTTAAAGCTTTATTATGGTCTTGTGGTTTAAATGACCAAGCCTTTTATTCCATTGTTCATTCCTGTCTACTTTAGTAATGAATAAACATAATTTATTGTTAGAAGAACTAAAATTAACAACATATAGATTACCTTTTATAGAACCAGTTAGCACAATATAATCTGTTCTAGAATTTAATATTTGGCAAAGGTTGTTAGTGAACACAACCTTATATTCATCATACATTTGACTAATACTAATCAGATTATGTTTAAGTCCTTCAACATAAGCTACTTTAGCAAAGGTGATATCCCCAATTTTGACATATTATAACCTTTGGTCTGGCCATAATTAGAATCACCACACACTACCTTGGGACCATTTTTGGCCTAAATATTTATCAGCATTTTTCTTTGTCTAGTCATATGTCTAGAGCATCTACTGTTCAAATACCACTGCTGATTTATGGAAGGACAACCTTTTTCCTACACATGAGTTTAAACATTAGTTGAGATCTAGGTTACCTTGGACCCATTTCTTCTTTTTCCATTATAAGGTGTAATGAAAGTATATGATGGCATTTCATAATACCCCTTAGGATAAAAGAGTGTTGGTCAACTAAACCAACAGCTTCTAATTTTATGACCTTTAATAAAGCAATCTCGACAAATATCATTTACAGAGTTATTTTTATAAGAAAATTTGCTTTCTATGGATATGCGTCGAATTGAAGTCAATGCAACATTTGGAATGCGTCAATTTGAAGTCGACGTTTCACAAGAGTTGCGTTGATTTGAAGTCGATGCATGTTCCTGAACAATTAAAACTACTAATTTTGTTTCTTGTTTAACATTAGTTGACTATCTATAATACTTTTTCCTTTAAACTTACTCTTATGATTATTAAAGCTTGTTGTTATTTTTGGATATCCATAATGAGTTATTTTGAATAGAACTTCCTTTGCTTTAACAAATGATACAAAATTTTTTCAAGCAGGTTTATTATTTATTGCTACTATCCTGTGAGGGTTTTCTCCTAATCCCAAATGATCAAACCTACTTTTAAGATTTTCAGTAATATTCTTAAGTTGATGAATACTTCCATTCAAGGAGTCTTCAAAGACTTTTGTGTTTAATAATTATTCTTTCAAAAGAGAGTTTTCTTCAGTTAACTTATTTACCTGTTCCTTCAGGTTATCTATCTCAATTTTTAAAATCTTATCATGTTTTATTTATTCATTATCATCAGGACAGTCTTCATATAATTTCAATTTCTCCCTTAATAATTTAATTTCCTTTTCCAGTTCTATCTGATCTATACAAAATTATCTAAAACATACTTTAAATCTTTTAAAGTAAAATCAATAAAATAAAAATAATCAGGTGTCTCATTTGTATCATGATCTGATTCTATCTCAAGAGCCATGAGACATGCTTCTTCAGTAGCAGTTTCTTCTTCTAATGAAGTGCTGGGTTCAGAACTTGTGTCACTCCAGGTTTCAGCAATAAAATCTTTTCCCTTTTTCTTATCTTTTTTTTTCAGGTATTTCTTCTTTTGATCCTTATTACTTGATTTTTTTTTTCTTTTGTTGATCTAGATATTCTATTTATATATGTTTGGGTTTTCTGCATGTGAAACAAATTATCTCCTTATTAGGATTCTTGTCGAAACTTGGTTTTCCTTAATATATGTCTCTTCTCCTAGAGACTTCTGATTTTATTCATTTTTTTAAATCTTCTTGCCAGAAGATTAAACATCTCATTTTATGAAACAGATGGCTCATCCTCAAAAACTTTGAAAGCAACCGATTTTTCTCTAGAAGTTAATCTATTCTCCATAGCTTTTGTTTTAGCTCTACTCTTTAATAGTTGTTCATATGACTTCAAATTTCCTAGCAGAGCATCTGTTATAATTTCTTTATGACACCTTGCTTCTTTGATGGCCCAAATTCTAGAATCCTATGTACTTTGGAAGCACATGAGTAATTTATCATTTATTTCAGTGAGAGATATGTATTTATTCAATCCATTCAACTCATTGATTATCATGCTGAATTTGTCATATATTTTTGTTACAGATTCATCATTTTTATTTTGAAAATTCTCATAATGAGAGATTAAAAGAGATCTTCTATCCTTTCTCTCATCTGCACTTCCATCATCTATTCTTGAAATTGAATCCCATATATCTTTTACTGACTAACAATTAACAACTTTTTGAAATATATCATCAGGCATAGTAGAAACTAGTATGTTCATAGCTTTTGCATCACAAAGTTTTATCCTCTTCTCCATGTCTATCCATTCACTTCTTGGTACAGGTTCTACAGCTGTATTTCTCTCTACATCCTTCTTATATGGCATTGATGCTCCTGTCAAAATTGATTCAAATATACCCTGATCAATAGAGTTCATGTATAATCTGATTCTGGTTTTCTAGAGTGTAAACTTTTCAAGATTACAAACTGGTGTCCTAGTAGGTGCAAATTCTTTGAATGTATTTGAAGATATTTTTTTAAATTATCAATGTGAAAGTATCTAGTTGTCAACCTAAATCACCTAGAGGGGGGTGAATAGGTTAATCCTGCGACTTTTAGTGTAATAAAAATCGAGTAAAAAAACCCAGCAAAATGATAAAATAAACATAGCACAAACACAATGATTTATAGTGGTTCCCCAAACAGGTATGTCCACTATACCTCCTCGCCTATCGTGCACTTTGGACTAGACTTAACAACTTCACAAAAACTCACATTAATAATAATCTTACAGCTCAGAGTCTTCCACTCCTACAAACTCGGATAAGAACTTCCCGTTCACTCGATCCCTCAATAAGGATCTACAAAAAAAACTCGGAAGAACAATTTTCCTACAAAGCAATAAGAAAAATCTTGTTTAAAAATAGAAGTACTTTATCTCAGATCTGAAAAATAGATCTTCTTCGTTGCTTGAAAGTTCTGGCTGTATTCTTGAAAAAGAAGAATAATAATCTGAATTTTCTGCACTGATCGGATCTGAGAAATGATTGATCTTTGAACGAATGGAAATTTGAAATCTTGAGATCGATTGAGTCCTTTCTTTCCAAGATGAATCATAGATCGGGAGAGAGTCGGGGAGAATGTTCTTCATGAAACTTGATTTGAAATCCCGATTATTTTTGGTAATATGGGCATGATTAAATTTTTCATTTTGAATTGCAATTCCATGTATTCTGAAATAATCCAGGACTATTTATAGACGATTCTTCGCCAATGTCTTGATTTCAAACTAAGGTCTACCGTCCACATATACTGTAAATGGTTTAAACACTAATTTAAGAAAGTCGTGAAAACCAAGAACAATGCTGAAAGAAAAATTACTCAAGTCTAAATCATCAAGATATCACATGTACTTTCTAGACTACTCGACGAACTCGTCGTAATGACTTGGAAAGAACTTGCGTGAGAAGTTGAGACTTCACGATATCTTTCGACGAATTGTTTGAAAGATCTCGAGAGTACTCGACGACTTTACTTGTCATCTCGACAAATTATACTTAGAACTGGCTAACAAAAAGTCTCTTTGGAGTTCACTTGACTTCGTGAAAGGACTCAATGAATTCCACGAGTACTCACATAAGTACTCGAAAAATTCCCTTGAGTAGTTGATGAATTATACTTAGCCGTTATGGTTAGCAGTTCTCAGTTATCTCTCAAGTACTGAGAACACTCGATGAATTCTACGAGTGGTTACGTGAGTATTCGATGAATTTAATGAGGCATCACGTGATCACTCGACGAATTTTCCATAGACAAAATCTGCAACTTCTTAATGTCCATATCCTTTGTGATGCTAAATGAAGCACACTTCTTTAGAGAGATTACACATAGGACAACATGATGTTCTATACAATGAAGGATTATATTGCATAGAACTGTGTTTGAATACCCATTGTAACCTGACAATGGTTTGTACTTGGCAATTTTAACTTGCATCACACACAACTGAAACTGTCACGACCCACATTTTCTCACAAATAAGATTGTATCAGAGCAAGAGAAAATACGTGCCATGATGTCACGTCGTGCAGGGGATAACTGCACAAATCCAGGCAAAACTCCAGACTCTACATCTTTTAAAAAATGGTAAATTATTATGAGAGAAAATCAGTTAAATTTGACGGTCGTATCCCTCGGCACAGTGGATCAGCTAGTCCACAATTAAAATGTATATATATATATGCGGCGGAAAATACTTTGGTTAGGTTGATTTGACATCCTAAAACAGCATAAGTGTCCCCAAGGGACGACTCATGGTATGCACGACTCTAGATGTTAGTACAGTATATATAAAAATATAGTCTTTACGCAAATGGGAAAAGTAGTGCCTTAGTTTTATAAATATGATGCGCATGAGTTACATATAGTAATTCTTTATGGTTTAAAATACCTAACATGCAACCTAGCATAAATCCTTCCCAGAAGACAAGTAAACGACCCTAAAAAGGTAAAGATAGCAGTTTTAGTTCATACCAAGCATCGCAAGTAAGCCATCAGTGGACGTCAACAACCTGACACGAACCCATTGGTGAGTATGCATGTCCATACAGAAAGGAAAACAACTACCTCACAAGGATGAAGATTGGCAACCTCAGCTACCCAGGAGGCTATCAGCAAACCCTCCAGAAGAACTAGCCGCTCAACCGGTCACAACCTGGACCTAAGGCATTCAAGAAGGAACACCTCAGAAAGTAATCAAAATAAATAGAGCATTAGGCTTATGAATAAGTAAAGAAGGGTTTACCAACCCGACAACAATAAATGCTATCAGTAAGAGGAAAAAACATGACAGTAAGAAAGAACACTGTCAAAAGGGCAGGAAAAGAAAACACACCAAGTGTGAGTACAATAGCAACCTGCTTTACAAAAAGAATCTGCAGCAGCTATAAGGCCTATAAATACATGAACCAAAGAAATAGCCAAAAGCCAAAAAGGAGCTAACAGTCCTAATTTTGGTGAATTATTGGCCGTGGTGAAAACCTTGGGTCGGAGTGAGCGGCACAGCCCTCACCAACAACCAGACCCAAAAAAACACTCTAGAGTGAAAACAAATGGTGGCAGCTACAGAGTCCACACACCAAACCATACTAGCCCAACACGGCCTAGGTGGTGATGGCCACAGCCCAGCATGCACAATTCACCCCTTACAGAGCCCACAAAACCACACCACCTTCCATAATCCATGAGTCGGCATGCAAAAACTAGCCGATCACCCAACTCCCTCCTAAGGAGAATGCCATACTAACAATCCTAAGGAAACACACCAAACCCAAGGCAAAAAGCGTCGAGTTCACTCGACGCGGCGCTGAGTGGGTTACCACACTCAATGCCAAACAGCTTCGGTGTTGAGTGAGGTCCACCCACTCAACGCCAAGCAACCTAACCGCAGCAACAAGCTTTGGCGTTGAGTGAGCCTACCACACTCAATGCCAAAACATCCACGACATTGAGTGAGGTCAACTCACTCAACGCCAAAAGACTTAACCGCATAAGAAGGCTTTGACGTTGAGTGAGTCCATCACACTCAATGCTAAAATAGTTACCGCGTTGAGTGAGGTTGACTCACTCAACGCCAAAAGACTTACTACAAAAACAGTCTATGGCGCTGAGTGAGTCCACCACACTCAATGCCAAAACAGCCACGGCGTTGAGTGAGGTCGACTCACTCAACGCCGAATGACTTGGCTGCAAAAACAGGCGCTGGCGTTGAGTGAGTCCACCCAACTCAATGCCAAATCAGGCACGGCGTTGAGTGAGGTCGACTCACTCAACGCCAAATGACTTAGCCGCTGGGAAAAGCTGCGGCGTTGAGTGAGTCCACCACACTCAACGCCAAACAGCCATGACATTGAGTGAGGTCGACTCACTCAACGCCAAAACACTTTGCCGTAAAAACAGCCATGGCATTGAGTTAGGGCACAACACTCAATGCCAGAAGTCTAACAGTCTAGGCATTGAGTGAGGTACACTCACTCAACGCTTTTGACTTAGCTTAATCCTCAGTTATCCTAACCCCATCCAACTAAACGCCACTCATCCAAAGAGTTGGAAATTTATTCCATCTCTCTCTCCTACCCATCCTACCCATCCACAGCAGCCATAAACTTAAGCTTACAACTAACTTAAGCCTAACCCTGACACCAACTATTAACTGGACACAGGTTGAGACAAATAAGAGAGAAAGCTTAATTTAAATCTAAGAAATAATGAAGCAGCATATGGCTGAAATGAAGGGAATTGTCATCCTGCTGCTCTAACTTCTAGGGAGGAAATAAAGAGAACAGAGTTATGAAAACAGAGCATGAGTTAGAAATAATTTGGCAAGGGCAAGGGAGCCACTTGCCTCTACCTCTAGGAAAACAGTAGAAAACTCCAAAGCTTGGCACCGACGGTAAGAGATCGGCCACCTGCACTTCCTGTAACATCCCATTTCCGGCTAGACCCCCAGGAGTCGGTTGGTTGTGGCAGAACCCTAGGGAGCCCAAAAGTTGAAATAAATCGACCAGGATTTCGGGTCACGGGTTGGTCACGCCCGTGACCTAGGTGTCATGCCCGGGACCTGGGGCGTGACTCCTCGACGATCGTCGATCTCAGGTAGACGATCGTCGGGCGCAAAATTTTCCACCCGGCCCTGTCACGCCCGTGACCCAGGTGTCACGCCCGTGACCTGGGGCGTGACTCCTTCGACGATCGTCGATCCCAGGTAGACGATCGTCCGGCGCAAAATTTGCCTCATGGCCTGTCACGCCCGTGACTCACAATGTCACGCCCGTGACATAGGGCGTGACCACGGTCGACGATCGTCGATTTCAGCTTGACGGTCATCGTCCCAGAATTAGTCACCAGACATGTCACGCCCGTGACCCGCAATGTCACGCCCGTGACATAGGGCGTGACCACGGTCGACGATCGTCGATTTCAGCTCGACGCTCGTCGTCCCAGAATTAGTCACCAGACATGTCACGCCCGTGACCCGCAATGTCACGCCCGTGACATAGGGCGTGACCACGCTCGACGATTTCAGTTCGACGGTCGTCGACCCAAAATTGGCTAACCGGGCCTGTCACGCCCGTGACCTATGTGTCACGCCCGTGACCAAGGCCGAAACGACAGCCAGACTGGAAATTTCCGTAACCGACGCAATAATAAATTCTGATTATGGGAATGAAAACCAATGGTATTTATGGGCCGTTTCCTACTTTAATTATTTAAATAATTAAGGAAATGTTGGTCCAATAGGAAATCGCCACCTGGCGAGCACCTCTTCATCTCCAGCGTTTCAACTGCCATTCATCATAACCGAAACGTCATTAAGGGGATTATTAATGGTCGCCAACGTTTCATCCTTTCCCCTCCCCATTTGCTGATCTATAAAAGACTCCTAAGTGCAAGAGGAAAAGGTTATACTCCCTCAAACTGTTTCAGATTTTCCCCCTTGTTGTTGAAGAACTTTCGGCGACGCCACCACCGCGCCAATGGCTTCCCGACGCTCTGCACGCCTTCAGCCCGCGAACAAGGTCCTCCCCTCCCTCTTCTTCTGCGGATAGATCTTAGGAATCGTTAGGAGAGATATCGGGCTCAAAAGAGCCAAATCGGGTGAGCGTATTCGTGGTTTTCCGAAAATCACATGGCGGCGGGTTCGCCGGAAACCGCCTCTCCGGCGGCCGTGCCGCCGCCCGACGATAGCCCTCACCTCAACAGAGGTGGTGGTGGTGGTGGCCGGCCAGGGAGATGGCTGGATGGTCGGGAAATAGCTTTGGAAAAGCTACAGGAAAATGAGTCTTCAGGCCTCTGGTTTCGGGCTGTTGAAGAAGATGAACAGTGCCATGAGAATTAAATTCTATTTTTAAAACAATTTCTGAATGAAAATATCTGTCACCTTAAATAATTTGGGAAAAATACTTAGAGGCTCCTACAGGAAAAATGGTCAACATAGAAAATGTAGCCCGTGAAGTCTACTTTGATTCAAAATTAATTTCACCCGATTTGGAATCGTGGTTAGACCACAACACCCTTTTTGGTGAGGTCTATCCAGAGGGCCGTCTGGACTTTAGAAAAATTCCCCACTCTAAACCAGTCATCAAAATGACTTGAAATTTGGGGTGTGGTCTAATCTTACATATATCTAGGTGCTATCCAAAAATTAGAATTTTTGGAGAATATTGTTCTATAGTTTTTAGAAAAATTCAATAATCTTAGCCGAATTTAATTAGATAGTTAAATAATTTCCAAACCCTCCCAAATTCTGGTGAGTGGTCCCTGGGGTCACCATAAGGTTTTGTATAATTTTTCATCTCATTTGTAGATGGTTTGGATTAGAAATGATCAACCCTAAGTTTTGCCCTAATAAGGGGTCTTAGGTTAAAAGTGCACTTTTGAAATTTGAGTGGTCAGATCACCTCAACAGAGGCTGAGATTTTTACCACTGGCTAGTAATATTCTCTAGCACCCCCTCATGGAGTTTGAGGTGGATCGGGGTAAGTTTTCCCTAAGGACCAAGGCCAAACCCTAAGGATGGATCTTGGTGGTTTGTGAAGGTCATGTGGTCAAATGACCTTGGATTGACCCGAAATTAGGTGAAGAGAACCATAGGGCCAATATAGTTCTCTGGACGAAATCTTAGTAAATTTGGAGACCGTTGGGATACCTAAAAATCTAACCCTAGTTTGGGGCGCAAAACTTGTAGAGATAGGAAATGACACTAAATCACATTGAAAAGTGGTGAGATTTGGGTAGAGTGAATTATAGGGATGGTACAAGCTCTGGATATTTTACTATGAATTTTATGATCATTATTTTGGATACTTCCTTTAATGATGTAGTAGTGTATGATTTGCTTAGAAAATTTATTAGGGAATACACACTCTCTGAAAAGTGATGAAATTTAAGCAGAGAACGTTTATTATGATTTTAAATCTCTGTGAATTTTTATGGGATTTTTGGAAGATTAATACTAGGGCTTGCTTCATTAGGTATGTTTTACCTTGATTAAATCTTTAGTGATGTTTAACAAGCTAGTAAAATTATGATTCTCTGCACAAAGATCTTTTATGTATCATACTACTGACTAGTGATTTTTCTATAATTTTTAGATGAATAATTTCAGTACTTCCTTCATTACGTAGAATTAACGTGATTATACTGAATAAATTATTTAGAGGTTAAATACTTTCTATAAAATTCTGAGAAATTGTATTTAAGGTTATCTTGCTGTTATTTAATCATCATGATTTTTGAGTAGCCATTACTTAGGAAGATCCTGTAGTTCATGTTTAAAATGACTCGTGGCACGTCCTTTGGGAAAATTAAATAAATATCAGATTAATTAGGAAAATTATAAGTTTCTGGATTTAGACAAATTATGATATGGTAGACCTCCAGTAAATATTATAGAAGATTTGGAAGATAATTTGGTGTACTTCCCCTTGTGTACCTCATAAAGCTTAGGTTGGTCTGCATATAGTAAAGCCACGGAATTCTGGTAGTTGATGGTTGGTAGGGCAAGTTAAGATTGAGTTCATCATTAGAAGTCAGGATAAGTAGAGTGTGGGACTGGTTAGGATAAGGGAGTACGGGAACGACGAAAGATCGTCCATCCCGGGAAGAAGAGGAAGAGTCTTAACACTCTAGGGTTAGAACTAAAGTAACTAAAAGAGGATCGGGTTAAGGGAGTTCGACCAATAATAATAAGTGCCTTGCGAAAGGGAACTTCGGGCCGTAATGCCGCCGTCTTGGTTCCTAGTGCCCCTTGAGAGCCCTTCACGGGGTATACCGGGGGCAGTCCTGGGCTAACGTAAACCATATGAATAATAAATTAAAAGAGCAACTAGTATAACTAGGGTTGCACACACTCACTCCCCGATAGCTAGGAAAGTAGAATAATAGGACTTGTTGCCATTCAGACAGTAGCTCTGAAGGTAGATGCACGGACAGGACTGTCCGGGGGGCCGAGGGCTCGAGGGTTGGAATACAGAATAAAGGTGGTGGGTCTTCGGTACCTGATCGTCGTTCACACCGACATCGGTACGCTGACTCGGCGGTGTGGGACACTTAGCCAAAGAAAGTCTGGAGGGTACATCCAGCAGCAGTACGCGAATACTCTAGGTTGTGTTCTTCTAGGGGCGTACGGGAGGGCTAGGCCTGGTAGTGTGGATGCCCGCCTAGGAGTGGGGGGCCCGACCCACTGTCTCCGTTTGCCACTACAGAGGTTCCTGGGAGTGAAGCTAGCTGCCCGAACAGGGGGAACTAAAGGTCTGTGCGCATAGAGTCGTGTGCGTGTGTTGCACTTGCATGAATCATGGCATAGCATATCACTACACTCATAATTGCATACAACCGTCACCCCAACGTATAAATCGGTATGGGACTTTTTATACGATGGGAGCCTTGCAGAAGACCCCTTAACTTATAAGTTTGTATGGGCATTCATATAAATTAAGGTTACTTACTTACTTACTTGTTTGTTTACTTACTGTTCTATAGCTGCCTTCTTTTATACAATTTGCTATTTATTAATTGCTCTACCTATTACAACATTTACACTGTTCACCTATTATAACTTGCTAGTTAGGTCCACCGTCACCTGCTTGAATATTCTCCACTTTTGTAGCTTCCCTTTCCTCCTCTCCGCCCGGTACTTAGGAGCCGTGGTGGGAGGGGTAGGGGATGATAGGGCTTAGTCTTTATGACTAATGGTTTTCGAACCAAACATTACAGGAGCTCCGGATGGGAGACAGGGACCAGCACCAGCGGAGTACGGTGCGCATGGAGGTGGGACAGTCTAGCACCGGTGCACCTGCGACCAGCTCCGTGAGTGATTAGTATTTTCTTAGCTTCCGCGATGAGTGACTTGTAGTGAGGTCTCTGATGTACTGGGCTCGAGCCCATTTATCTATTTTCCTTTTATTACTATTGATGGACTGGTTATGATTTCACTTTTATTTACATGTTTCTGTGGACTTGTTTACACTTTTGTATAAATGCTTCTCTCTCTTGTGATCGAAAAGGGTCGGCAGAATTGGCGTTTTGTAGTGGTTGCCTTCCCGTGAGTCGGTGCCACCGCAAAGCGGCAATTCTGGGCTAAGACCCCGGTGGTTTAAAAAGAAAAAAAAAGGGGGTCTTACAAGTGGTATCAGAGGAAACCTCGATCGAAAGAGAAGTAGTCCACAAAAACCTTGGGCCACCCCCGTGCGAGCTTAGTTTGCGGACAAACTAGCAGCGGAAGCAGTGGTGTGCCCACTAGGGAAATCACATGTGAAAGTCCATCCTAACTCTCTTTAAATTCCATCCATTCGCTCTCTAACAAATGAAATTTTTACTTGTAGCCTGCGACGAACCCTACATCGCAGTAGGGGACACCTCAGGCTCCGAATGTGGTCCCGACTCCGCCAGCACCAGTTCCGTTCCAGCAAACGGAGATGGGGCAAACACTGACGGCCATCCTGGAGGCCTTTAGAGCCCAGCAAGCCCCGGCCCCACAGCCAAACCCCGGGGCCAATTGGATGACTGTCTTCCGGGGACTTTCCCCTCCATCCTACCAGGGGACGGAGTCTGCAGTACGTACGGAGGAGTGGTTGGACACTATTTACGAGATGCTGGCAGGGATTCGATGCCCCACGGAGGAGGCAGTCGCTTTGGCAGTCTCCTGCTTAGAGTCACATGGAAAGAGATGGTGGAAATCTCAGCTGGACACCACCTTCGCAGGGATGGACTATGCTGATATTACTTGGGAGGAGTTTAAAGCAGCGCTCTTGGGACATTTTGTACCTCAGTCGGCGAAAGATGACCTGGAGGATAGGTTCCAGCAGTTGAGGCAGTGGAACAGGACTGTGGTGGAGTACTATCAGGAGTTCACTCACCTGGCCCGTTATGCGAACGCTTACCAGTTAGACGATGCTGGCTATGCCCGGAGGTTTTATAAGGGGCTGCAAGATGACATGAGGCAGGCCCTCCTTTTTGTCTCAGAGGGGAGTCTGGCCAGGATTCTGGAGATGGCTAAGAAGAGGGAGGCGGATCAGCTTATAGTGAGGAGCCGGAAGAGACCGGCTGATGATTCAGTGATTGGGGGACGTAGAGACCGTCCTCGAGGCCAGGTTATTGGAGAGAGAAGGAACGGGGATCAGCCTCGTCAAGAGTTTGGGCAGGAGCAAAGGAGTCAGGGGGTATTGGCTCCCCAGCCTATACAGATGCTGGAAATGCCAAGGACGGCAGAGCAGCCACCGGTATGCTATCAGTGCAACCAGCCGGGGCATATCAAGAGGAACTGCCCTGTGAGGCGAGCACCCCCACCAGCACATCAGGGCGCTCCACCTCCCCGACAGTTTGGCGGACGAGGACAGGACCGAGGACGAGGATTCCAGGATCGAGGTCGTAGGCCAGAGAGAGAGCAGGTGTATGCTCTAGACCTGACACAGCCCCGGGACCCGGAGCAGGTTATCACAGGTATGGCAGTACTTTTCAGATTTTCTTCATATAAACTACTATTTTAAACATAACCTGGTTAGAAATTAAGAGAAGATAAACTACAATAAGAATACTAAGACATTTAATTACCCCAGGCATAGTATTCGTGAGCGGCAAGCCCGCTCACACCCTCTTCGACACTGGTGCGTCGCAATCATTCGTGTCGGAGGATTTCGTGAAAGGACTGGCAGGAGTGGAGCCATTCACCGGGAAGATGATGAGGGTGCGCCTACCCGACGGGTCAGAGATATTGACCTCTGCTCATTGTAATATGGAAGCAAGGATCGGCGGAAAGGCGTTTGAGGCACCAGCGACGGTTCTGAAGATGCCAGATTACGATCTGATCCTGGGCATGACTTGGCTTTATTGGAACCATGCCCAGATCGATTGCGTGGCGAAGAGGATCACAGTGAGGCACGACAACTCCTTCATTGTTATTGAAGGTATTATACTAGCACCCCGTACCTTGCTATCGTCTGTGCAGGCTGTTAAGGCCCACCTACAGGGGGAAGAGGTTTATCAGGTCCTCTTTGAGGCGGTCGTAGCCAAGGACTCCATTGCAGATATTCCAGTAGTGCGGGACTTCGCCGACATGTTTCCGGAGAAGCTACCAGGGTTACCCCCGCACCGAGAGAAGGACTTTCAGATTCAGCTCGTACCAGGGGCTAAGCCGGTATCCAGAGCTCCCTATCGAATGGCCCCAAAGGAGTTGGTGGAATTCCGAAGCCAGCTTCAGGAGTTAGTGGAGGCCGGGTTCGTTCGGCCTAGCTCATCACCGTGGGGAGCTCCGGTGCTGTTCGTTAAGAAGAAGGACGGGACCCTTCGATTGTGCATAGATTACCGGGCTCTAAACAGGTTGACAGTCCGGAACACGTATCCCTTACCACGGATAGACGAGCTTTTTGACCAGCTGGAGGGAGCCCATTGGTTCTCAAAGCTGGATCTGAGGTCAGGGTACTACCAGCTTCGTATTCGGGAGGAGGACATCCCGAAGACGGCCTTCAGCAGCAGATACGGCTTGTACGAGTTTACCGTGATGCCGTTCGGGCTCACGAATGCACCCTCCGCATTCATGACTTTGATGAATCGGGTGTTCGAGGAGTATCTGGACGTCTTTGTCATTGTATTCATTGACGACATTCTCATCTATTCAAGGACGGAGGAGGAGCACGCGAGATATCTGGCCTTGACCTTGGGGAAGCTGCGTGAGCATGAGATGTATGCCAAGTACAGCAAGTGCCAGTTCTGGCTAAAGGAGGTGGCCTTTCTGGGCCATGTCATTAGTGGAGCAGGTCTGGCAGTGGATCCTGCAAAGATCCAGGCAGTACGGGATTGGCCAACGCTAAAGTCGGCCACGGATGTTCGAAGTTTCTTGGGACTTGCCGGTTACTACCGGAAGTTCATCGAGGGGTTCTCTCAGATTGCCCTCCCTCTTACGTCTCTGACGAAGAAGGAGTCCCCTTTTATATGGACGCCTCGATGCGAATCTGCCTTCCAGGAGCTAAAGGATCGTCTCACCTCGGCTCCCATCCTTGCTCTTCCATCAGGGAAGGAGGGATTCCAGGTGTATACAGATGCTTCCTATCAGGGGATGGGTGTCATTCTGATGCAGAACGGGCACGTAATAGCCTACGCCTCCCGTCAGTTGAAGCAGCACGAGCAGAACTACCCCGTGCACGATTTAGAGATGGGGGCAGTCATTTTTGCTCTTAAGATCTGGCGACACTATCTCTACGGAGTACATTGTGATATCTTCTCCGACCACAAGAATCTGAAGTACGTCGACACCCAGAAGGAGTTGAACTTCAAACAGAGACGCTGGGTGGAGTTTCTGTCGGACTACCAGTATACCATACACTACCATCCTGGGAAGGCGAACGTGGTCGCAGATGCTCCGAGTCGGAGAGCGAGTACGACAGGAGTAGGCCCGCAGCTGATGGCCTTGGAGTTGATTAGATCATTCGAGGAGATGCAGATTTCGCTAGTGTCTGAGGATGACCCGGAGCTGTACATGGAGTACCTGGGGTCGATGGCTACTACTGATGACATTCGGGACCGCATCAGAGATGGGAAGATGCTGGATGAGAGAGCTGAGCCGATATTCCGAGCCTTGGAGGAAGGCACGATGGGAGATTACTCTTTGAGGGATGGGCTCCTGTGTTTCCGAGGCAGAGTCTACATACCAGCAGGAGGACAGATCCGGGAGGATATTTTGACGGAATCTCATTGCAGTCGATATTCGGTACACCCGGGGATCACCAAGATGGTAAAGGATTTAAAGAGGACGATGTATTGGCCGGGTATGAAGAAAGATATTACGTATTTTGTGACGCATTGTGAGGCCTGCCAGCTCGTGAAGGCGGAGTGTAGGAACCCGGCAGGCTTGCTGCAGCCGCTTCTAGTGCCGGAGTGGAAGTTTGAGGATATAGCCATGGACTTCATACATGGGATACCTAGATCCCGTGCGGGGAACGACTCGATCTGGGTGATAGTGGACAGGCTGACAAAGGTGGCCAGATTCATCCCAGTGGCAAAGGACACACCGGTCAGTGTATTAGTGCGGAGGTTCATTGAGCAGTTTGTGCGTTATCATGGGGTGCCCAAGACTATCGTTTCGGATCGGGATGGGCGGTTTACATCCAGGGAATGGAGGTCAGTCCAGGCCTATCTGGGTTCTCGGTTGACATTCAGCACAGCTTTTCACCCTCAGACCGACGGACAGACAGAGCGCACCAACCGTACACTGGAGGATCTGTTGCGACTATGTATTTTGGACCGTGGCGAGCCTTGGGAGAGATTGCTGCCACTGGTCGAGTTTTCGTACAACAACGCTCATCAGTCCAGTATAGGCATGGCTCCATACGAAGCGTTGTACGGAAGGAGGTGCAGAACCCAACTATCATGGGTTCAGGATGAGGATCCGCAGGCACTAGGCTCGGAGTTCGTGGGAGATACAGATGCTCAGATTAGATTAATCCGAGACAGGATGTTGGAAGCCCAGAGCAGACAGGCGAAATACTACGATGCGAGGCATCGTCAAGTAGAGTTCCAGGTAGGAGAACGGGTTTTCTTGAAGATACGGCCGATGCACGGAGTCTCGCGGGTTCGTGGGCGGAAGAAGCTCAGTCGAAGATATATGGGGCCCTATAGGATCCTGGAGCGGATCGGCCCCTTAGCCTATATATTGGAGCTACCGCCGGAGTTAGCGGGATTGCATGACGTCTTCCACGTCTCCTCACTTCGGAGGGCTCTGCTACGCCTTGAGCAGCTGATTTCCTCGGCAGATGGCCCGGTGGCCTCGGATCGGTCAGTCAACTTGGAGCCTATCAGGATTGACGATACAGCAGTGCGGGTCTTGCGATGGAAGAAGGTCCCGTTAGTCAAGGTTCTGTGGAACAATCATGGGCAGGAGGAGCATACATGGGAGCCACAGGACTTGATGCGGCAAAAATACCCGGAACTTTTTCGTCAGGTATACCTCACAACCCCCCCTAGACAATTAATTTACCTTCCTATTTTAAATCAATGGGACTGAAACTTCAAGAATAGGGGCTAATCTTTTATTTATTGGGTTGTATATACCAAGTTAAGTGGGCGAATTAATCTTAGATTTGAAACCGTATAAAGCCAACATAACGTAGGGAAATAATTTCTTTAATTCTCATGGGATGTTACAAGCTTCTCTTCCCGATTAGAGTCCCGTAGGCTTAACCTTGATTTCGGGGACGAAATCTTTGTTTTGTTTATTGGGATTTGTAACATCCCATTTCCGGCTAGACCCCTAGGAGTCGGTTGGTTGTGGCAGAACCCTAGGGAGCCCAAAAGTTGAAATAAATCGACCAGGATTTTGGGTCACGGGTTGGTCACGCCCGTGACCCAGGTGTCACGCCCGGGACCTGGGGCGTGACTCCTCGACGATCGTCGATCTCAGGTAGACGATCGTCGGGCGCAAAATTTTCCACCCGGCCCTGTCACGCCCGTGACCCAGGTGTCACGCCCGTGACCTGGGGCGTGACTCCTTCGACGATCGTCGATCCCAGGTAGACGATCGTCCGGCGCAAAATTTGCCTCATGGCCTGTCATGCCCGTGACTCACAATGTCACGCCCGTGACATAGGGCGTGACCACGGTCGACGATCGTCGATTTCAGCTCGACGGTCGTCGTCCCAGAATTAATCACCAGACATGTCACGCCCGTGACCCGCAATGTCACGCCCATGACATAGGGCGTGACCATGGTCGACGATCGTCGATTTCAGCTCGACGCTCGTCGTCCCAGAATTAGTCACCAGACATGTCACGCCCGTGACCCGCAATGTCACGCCCGTGACATAGGGCGTGACCACGCTCGACGATCGTCGATTTCAGTTCGACAGTCGTCGACCCAAAATTGGCTAACTGTGCCTGTCACGCCCGTGACCTATGTGTCACGCCCGTGACCAAGGCTGAAACGACAGCCAGACTGGAAATTTCCGTAACCGACGTAATAATAAATTCTGATTATGGGAATGAAAACCAATGGTATTTATGGGCCGTTTCCTACTTTAATTATTTAAATAATTAAGGAAATGTTGGTCCAATAGGAAATCGCCACCTGGCGAGCACCTCTTCATCTCCAGCGTTTCAACTGCCATTCGTCATAACCGAAACATTATTAAGGGGATTATTAATGGCCGCCAACATTTCATCCTTTCCCCTCCCCATTTGCTGATCTATAAAAGACTCCTAAGAGCAAGAGGAAAAGGTTACACTCCCTCAAACTGTTTCAGATTTTCCCCCTTGCTGTTGAAGAACTTCCGGCGACGCCACCACCGCGCCAATGGCTTCCCGACGCTCTGCACGCCTTCAGCCCGCGAACAAGGTCCTCCCCTCCCTCTTCTTCTGTGGATAGATCTTAGGAATCGTTAGGAGAGATATCGGGCTCAAAAGAGCCAGATCGGGTGAGCGTATTCGTGGTTTTCCGAAAATCACATGGTGGCGGGTTCGCCGGAAACCGCCTCTCCGGCGGCCGTGCCGCCGCCCGACGATAGCCCTCACCTCAACAGATGTGGTGGTGGTGGTGGCCGGCCAGGGAGATGGCTGGATGGCCGGGAAATAGCTTTGGAAAAGCTACAGGAAAATGAGTCTTCAGGCCTCTGGTTTCGGGCTGTTGAAGAAGATGAACAGTGCCATGAGAATTAAATTCTATTTTTAAAACAATTTCTGAATGAAAATATCTGTCACATTAAATAATTTGGGAAAAATACTTAGAGGCTCCTACAGGAAAAATGGTCAACATAGAAAATGTAGCCCTTGAAGTCTAATTTGATTCAAAATTAATTTCACCCGATTTGGAATCGTGGTTAGACCACAGCACCCTTTTTGGTGAGGTCTATCCAGAGGGCCGTCTGGACCTTAGAAAAATTCCCCACTCTAAACCAGTCATCAAAATGACTTGAAATTTGGGGTGTGGTCTAATCTTACATATATCTAGGTGCTATCCAAAAATGAGAATTTTTGGAGAATATTTTTCTATAGTTTTTAGAAAAATTCAATAATCTTAGCCGAATTTAATTAGATAGTTAAATAATTTCCAAACCCTCCCAAATTCTGGTGAGTGGTCCCTGGGGTCACCATAAGGTTCTGTATAATTTTTCATCTCATTTGTAGATGGTTTGGATTAGAAATGATCAACCCTAAGTTTTGCCCTAATAAGGGGTCTTAGGTTAAAAGTGCACTTTTGAAATTTGAGTGGTCAGATCACCTCAACAGAGGCTGAGATTTTTACCACTGGCTAGTAATAATCTCTAGCACCCCCTCATGGAGTTTGAGGTGGATCGGGGTAAGTTTGCCCTAAGGACCAAGGCCAAACCCTAAGGATGGATCTTGGTGGTTTGTGAAGGTCATGTGGTCAAATGACCTTGGATTGACCCGAAATTGGGTGAAGAGAACCATAGGGCCAATATAGTTCTCTGGACGAAATCTTAGTAAATTTGGAGACCGTTGGGATACCTAAAAATCTAACCCTAGTTTGGGGCGCAAAACTTGTAGAGATAGGAAATGACACTAAATCACATTGAAAAGTGGTGAGATTTGGGTAGAGTGGATTATAGGGATGGTACAAGCTCTGGATATTTTACTATGAATTTTATGATCATTATTTTGGATACTTCCTTTAATGATGTAGTAGTGTATGATTTGCTTAGAAAATTTATTAGGGAATACACACTCTCTGAAAAGTGATGAAATTTAAGCAGAGAACGTTTATTATGATTTTAAATCTCTGTGAATTTTTATGGGATTTTTGGAAGATTAATTCTAGGGCTTGCTTCATTAGGTATGTTTTACCTTGATTATTTGATTAAATCTTTAGTGATGTTTAGCAAGCTAGTAAAATTATGATTCTCTGCACAAAGATCTTTTATGTATCATACTACTGACTAGTGATTTTTCTATAATTTTTAGATGAATAATTTTAGTACTTCCTTCATTACGTAGAATTAACGTGATTATACTGAATAAATTATTTAGAGGTTAAATATTTTCTATAATATTCTGAGAAATTGTATTTGAGGTTATCTTGCTGTTATTTAATCATCATGATTTTTGAGTAGCCATTACTTAGGAAGATCCTGTAGTTCATGTTTAAAATGACCCGTGGCACGTCCTTTGGGAAAATTAAATAAATATCAGATTAATTAGGAAAATTATAAGTTTCTGGATTTAGACAAATTATGATATGGTAGACCTCCAGTAAATATTATAGAAGATTTGGAAGATAATTTGGTGTACCTCCCCTTGTGTACCTCATAAAGCTTAGGATGGTCTGCATATAGTAAAGCCACGGAATTCTGGTAGTTGATGGTTGGTAGGGCAAGTTAAGATTGAGTTCATCATTAGAAGTCAGGATAAGTAGAGTGTGGGACTGGTTAGGATAAGGGAGTACGGGAACGACGAAAGATCGTCTATCCCGGGAAGAAGAGAAAGAGTCTTAACACTCTAGGGTTAGAACTAAAGTAACTAAAAGAAGATCGGGTTAAGGGAGTTCGACCAATAATAATAAGTGCCTTGCGAAAGGGAACTTCGGGCCATAATGCCACCGTCTTGGTTCCTAGTGCCCCTTGAGAGCCCTTCACGGGGTATACCGGGGGCAGTCCTGGGCTAACGTAAACCATAGGAATAATAAATTAAAAGAGCAACTAGTATAACTAGGGTTGCACACACTCACTCCCCGATAGCTAGGAAAGTAGAATAATAGGACTTGTTGCCATTCAGACAGTAGCTCTGAAGGTAGATGCACGGACAGGACTGTCCGGGGGGCCGAGGGCTCGAGGGTTGGAATACAGAATAAAGGTGGTGGGTCTTCGGTACCTGATCGTCGTTCACACCGACATCGGTACGCTGACTCGGCGGTGTGGGACACTTAGCCAAAGAAAGTCTGGAGGGTACATCCAGCAGCAGTACGCGGATACTCTAGGTTGTGTTCTTCTAGGGGCGTACGGGAGGGCTAGGCCTGGTAGTGTGGATGCCCGCCTAGGAGTGGGGGGCCCGACCCACTGTCTCCGTTTGCCACTACGGAGGTTCCTGGGAGTGAAGCTAGCTGCCCGAACAGGGGGAACTAAAGGTCTGTGCGCATAGAGTCATGTGTGTGTGTTGCACTTGCATGAATCATGGCATAGCATATCACTACACTCATAATTGCATACAACCGTCACCCCAACGTATAAATCGGTATGAGACTTTTTATACGATGGGAGCCTTGCAGAAGACTCCTTAACTTATAAGTTTGTATGGACATTCATATAAGTTAAGGTTACTTACTTACTTACTTGTTTGTTTACTTACTGTTCTCTAGCTGCCTTCTTTTATACAATTTGCTATTTATTAATTGCTCTACCTATTACAACATTTACACTGTTCACCTATTATAACTTGCTAGTTAGGTCCACCGTCACCTGCTTGAATATTTTCCACTTTTGTAGCTTCCCTTTCCTCCTCTCCGCCCGGTACTTAGGAGCCGTGGTGGGAGGGGTAGGGGATGATAGGGCTTAGTCTTTATGACTAATGGTTTTCGAACCAAACATTACAGGAGCTCCGGATGGGAGACAGGGACCAGCACCAGCGGAGTACGGTGCGCATGGAGGTGGGACAGTCTAGCACCGGTGCACCTGCGACCAGCTCCGTGAGTGATTAGTATTTTCTTAGCTTCCGCGATGAGTGACTTGTAGTGAGGTCTCTGATGTACTGGGCTCGAGCCCATTTATCTATTTTCCTTTTATTACTATTGATGGACTGGTTATGATTTCACTTTTATTTACATGTTTCTGTGGACTTATTTACACTTTTGTATAAATGCTTCTCTCTCTTGTGATCGAAAAGGGCCGGCAGAATTGGCGTTTTGTAGTGGTTGCCTTCCCGTGAGTCGGTGCCACCGCAAAGCGGCAATTCTGGGCTAAGACCCCGGTGGCTTAAAAAGAAAAAAAAGGGGGGTCTTACACTTCCAGCTACCTATAGAGGGAAAACCTGGAGCTTTTAGCGAGGAAGAAGAAGGACTGAAGAAACCCTAGATCCTATAGACGGCTCGAAATGCGAAATTACTTACCTAGGAAGGAAGAGCACGGCGAGAGCAGCTCAGATCCGCTGCTACCCGAGAGAAATTAGACCTAACTCAACAGCTAACCGGCGGCCAAAGCAGCAGCTCCTCCGCCTCCCGCTCGCTTCCTTCCGCTGGAAGCTAACAATGCTCGGGAAATGGGGAGAAATGGGGAGGAGGAGAACAGCTGAGCTTTAATAACTCCTCCACTCACTTACTATATAGCTAATTAAAGATAACCTAGCCTAAGCACTAGCTAACCACATATATAAACTTATATATAGCAATCGGCCACTAGCTGACACTTAAATAAAAACAGCAATTATCTCATACTCTTATATATATATATATATATATATATATATGCATATATATAAACTTATATAAAACAGCCACATACTTATATATATATACATCATGCACATATATATATACTTATAAAATAAAGCTATCCGCACCCAAGCTTACACACAAACAGATATATATACATACATATATATATATATATATATATAAATAAATAATTGGCTAAACAAACTTAGCATAAAACAAGCACCAACCTTACCAAGCTCGATCACACAAGGCCATGCACAACAAACAGGTAGCCACTACCGGCTAACAAAACAAACGTCGAAATGACACGAAAAACAAATGATCTCGGATTTCCACAAAACTCGCACCGTAGCTAAACACCCAAGCTACGAAAACAACGGCGAAGTCGAAAACAATATTTTACGATCATAACTCGGGCTATTACTACCTGAAGCCCAGGCATAAACATTCCCCGAGAGCCTCACCGAGTAACAAAACCAGACCCGGCTTGCTAGGGAATCCTGCCAGCAGGCTACAAACAGGACACTATAGGAACCTAGAGAGCTAAGACCATGCTCAAACAACGGCAGGACGCCGGAAATGTGTCATCGTAACGCTAAACAATGATCAAACAAAACACAGAAAAACCGGGGGCGTTACAGCCACCCCCCCCCCCCTAAAAGAAAGTTTCGCCTCGAAACTTTACACATAGCACTTCTATCAAGAAGGAAAACGAAATAGCTAAGCCAGAGCTATAAAAGAGCACAAAACATACCAGGCATAAGGTCAGGGAAACATATGAGGGTAATCCTTCCTCATTGCTGACTCTAGCTCCCAAATCGCGCTTTCCACATCTTGGTTCCTCCACAAAATCTTAACCATAGGAATGGTTTTCCTCCGCAAAATGCGATCTTGAGCATCCAAAATGCAGACAGGCACCTCCACATAAGAAAGGTTCGGCTCCAACCGAGGCACATAATCAAAAATCTGCCTTCCACTCTGCACACATTTCTGTAGCAGACTGACGTGAAAGACATCATGCACGCCAGGAAACTTTACGGGCAACTCCAACCTGTAAGTTGATACACCAACCCGCTCAACAATCATAAACGACCCCACGTACCATGAGTCCAACTTCCTGTTCTTGCCAAACTGCTTGACTCTAATCATCGGGGAAACCTTTAAATACACCAAGTCCCCCACAGCAAATTCCAAGCAAGATCTACGCCGGTTGGCGTTCTTCTCATACCTCTCCTAGGCTATCCTAAGCTTCTCCCGAATAAGCTTCACAGTAATTTCCATCTCTTCGAGTGCCTCTGGACCCAACAGCGGTCCCTCGCAAACCTCAGCCCAAAACAAGGGATTCCTGCAGCGCCTCCCATACAAAGCTTCAAAAGGAGCCATTTGCAAGCTTTCCTGATAACTGTTGTTATACGCAAACTCCATAAGCCGCAAACGCTCATCCCACGCTCCTATGTGGTCTAGAATATAGCATCGGATCATGTCCTCCACTATATGATTGACTCGCTATGTCTGGCCATTAGTCTGCGGGTGGTAAGCAGTAGAATATCTCAAATCCGTACCCAAACCCTCTTGCAGGCTCTTCCAGAAGCGAGATGTAAACCGGGAGTCTCGATCTTAAATAATGCTGACTGGCACACCGTGCAACCAGATGACTTCAGTCAAATACAGCTCAGCTTTCTTCCTCATCGGGTAGTCGATCTTAAACGGTACGAAGTGAGCACACTTCGTCAATCTGTCCACGATAACCCAAACTGAATCATGCCCCCTAGGAGATCTTGGTAAGCCTGTAATGAAATCCATCGAGATGCTTTCCCACTTCCAAGTCGGAATCTCCAAGGGAGTCAGCTTGCCACCAGGCCTTCCATTATCGGCTTTCACACACTTGCAAGTGTGGCACTCAGAAACAAATCTGGCTATGTCTCCCTTTATCCCATACCACCAGGCAATCTGCTTTAAATCACGATACATCTTAGTAGATCCTGGATGGTAGGTTTTAAATCACGATACATCTTAGTAGATCCTGGATGGTAGGCAACACTAGATCCATGGGCTTCCCTACACACCATCACCCAGATATCTCCAACGGCGGGGATGCAAAACCTGCCGCGGTACCGTAAGGTACCCGGATCATCAATAGAAAAATCTGGCAATTCACCTTTCTGAGCTCGAAGATACAAATGTAGGAGATCGAGATCGTCCTTCTGATGTTGTCTCGTATGCGCAATCCATGAAGGTTCTGCCACTGCCAAACTACTCTGCAATTCGCCGCTTCCTACAGAAATGCCCATTAAAAGAAACTCCTCTACTAAAAGCTCGGTGGAGAGACCAAAAATCTTCCCTGACTTTCGACTCAGGGCGTCGGCCACCACATTGGCCTTGCCCGGATGATACTGGATCTCAACGTCATAGTCGGACACATACTCCAACCATCGCCACTGGCGCAGATTCAATTCCTTCTGGGTGAAGACGTACTTTAAGCTCTTGTGATCAGTAAAAATCTTGCATTGCGCGCCATAAAGCAGATGTCTCCATAACTTCAGCGTGTAGATCACGGCTGCAAACTCCAGGTCATGCGTAGGGTAGTTCCTCTCATGAGTCTTCAGCTATCTCGACCCATACGCAATCACTTTCCTGCCTTGCATTCGCAACCAAGACCAACATGCGACGCATCCACATAAACATCATAATCCACACCCTCGGTAAGCAGGGTCAAAATAGGGGCACTGCACAATCTGTCCTTGAGCTCCAGGAAGGCTTCCTCCTACTTCTCGGTCCATACAAAAGCTGCGTTCTTCTGGGTCAATCTGGTCAAAGGTGCAGCCAGGGTGGAAAAACCCTCCACGAATCTCCTGTAATAGCCGGCTAATCCCAGAAAGCTCTTAATCTCCTTGGGTGTGTCCGGCCTACTCCAATCCATCACAGCAGCGATCTTTTCTGGGTCAACTGAAATCCCACTCTTAGTCACCACGTGTCCCAGAAATGCAACCTAAGGCAACCAAAACACGCACTTGCTCAGCTTGGCGAAAAGCTTGTGGTCCCTCAAGGCAGATAAAACCAAACGCAGATGCTGGTCGTGCTCCTCAGCATTGCGGGAATAAATCAGAACATCATCGATAAACATGACCACAAACTTATCCAGGAAGTCATTGAAAACGCGGTTCATCAAATCCATAAAAGCTGAGGGCACATTTGTCAAACCAAATGACATCACCAAAAACTCAAAATGCCCATGCCTTGATCGAAATACAGTCCGCGGAATGTCGGACTCACGGATCTTGAGCTGATGGTAGCCAGATCGAAGATCAATCTTGGAGAATACTGTGCTACCGCACAACTGATCAAACAAATCGTCAATCCGAGGCAGAGGGTACTTGTTCTTGATAGTAACCTTATTCAGCTCTCTGTAGTCGATGCACAGCCTCATCGACCCGTCTTTCTTCTTTACAAATAGAACAGGCGCACACCAGGGCGACGAACTCGGCCTGATAAAACCCTTTGCCAACATCTCATCCAGCTGGGAACGCAACTCCTCCAGCTCTCGCGGGGCCATCCGGTACGACGCCTTTGCAATAGGATGCGTATCTGGCTCCAAATCTATAACAAACTGGACATCTCTATCTAGTGGGAGACCGGGAAGATCGTCAGGAAACACATCAGGGAAGTCACACACCACAGGAATCTCCTCCAAATGCGGCACACTAGCATCTGACCCTACTAGAGAGACCCAACAGGCAAAGCAGCCAGAATCAAGCAACTTCTGAACACATACCGCAAGGATGACTGGAGACTCCTAGCGTGGATCAGCATAAACACTCCCAAGATGACTGTCGCCCTTAACAAAGTCCAAGCGCTTACCCTTGCACTGGATAACTGCATCATAACTGGACAACCAGTCCATGCCTAAGATAACATCGAAGTCTTCCAGGTCGATCACCTTCAAATCTGCCTTCACTAGAAAATTCCCCAACAAAATCGGACAATCCCGAATGCCCTGATCCAAAACCACAGAATCACCGGAAGGAAACTTGATGCAAAAGGCATCACTAACTTGCTCTAGACCCAAACGATAGCGCTTTACAAAGTCTCTAGCCACAAAGGAGTGGGTAGCGCCAGAGTCAAAGAGAACACGCGCCCAGCGGTTCCTTACCTTAAATCTTCCTATAAGATGACAGACGCAACTAAGAAAAACAAATGCTAAAGCTATACTAAAAACAAAACATTTAGGCTAGGGAGAAATCTAACCTGAAATGACCTGAGTAGAAGTTTGTGCTTCCTCTGAAGAAATTACATTCAGCTTTCCCGTACCTTTGTCCACCCACTAAGGCAGTGGCAACGCCTGGAGTGGCACTAACTGGAACCCCGGCTGGAGCTGGGGGAACTGAGCCTTGATGTGCCCTTCTCGACCGCAAAGAAAACAACCTCTTACCTTGCTCCTATCCTTACCCCAACAATGGGCAACATCGTGCCCTGGCCGCTTACACGCAGAACAGAATAAATCTTTCCTGGGAGCGCCTTGAATCGCGTGCACCTGCTCCTTTTTCTGAGCTGCCAACCTCTTAAAACATTTCTCCACGGGATGGCCCGGCCGGCCACAGAAGCTACAAATCTCCTTGCTCTTCTTTCTTGAAGACGCACCGGGCACCTGGGGGCTCTTTCCTTCAACAACTTTCCTTTTATCTTTTCTCACCTGCTGCCCTCTTTGCTTAGCATTATCAATGGCCTCCACCTTAAAAGTAGCTTCTACCGCACCAGCATAACTCACTGCTCCATGGGCAACAGCTAACTGCTGAACGTCACTTCTCAGGCCATCAAGAAATTGCTTAACTCTATCTGCTTCGAAACTCACCAAGCTGGGAGCAAACCGGCTAAGTTTGCTGAATTCTATTTCGTACTCCGCAATTGTGAGCTGCCTCTGCTTCAAATGTAGGAAATCATTCATCAAGCGGTCGCGCTCGACCGAATGCAGAAACTTCCTTAGCAACAGTTCCTTGAAGGTCTCCCAAGAGCATCCCTCTTTTAAGCTCTCCTTCTCTCTCAGCCACCAACTCTTCGCCAATCCCTTAAGCTGATAGGCGGCGATCATCACCCTCTGATCGGGGGTAACTCCAGAATAGGAGAACATCTCCTCGATGGCTATAAGCCAATCATCCCAAACCATAAAGACTGCTTTCCCATCATAAGTAGGTGGTCCAAGTCGCTGGAAGTGTGATATGAATGTCATCTCCGGGGGCAGCATAATAGGAGGTACCAGGGGAGCAGGAGGAACAGGAACAGCTACTCCTACAGCAGGGTTCGGCACTCTCGGAGGCTGTCCCGCCACAACTGCTATCAGAGATTGGATCTGAGTCTGCATATCCACCACTTGCCTAGATAAGGCTCCATTACTCTGTCGCAGACTTTCAATTAACGCCTCGCTTTGCGCTCCGGAAGACTCACCCTCAGATTGGGGAGTCGATCTCGTCGAAGGATGCCTCGCCATCCTATAATCGTATTAGCATGACTTAGAACCTACCCCAGCTGCTAGAACAAAACTACACGGTACAGACCAACATACTTAAATATGAACTTTAACTGCTAAACTTGCTCTGGGATTTGTTTTTATAATGATGATGTTATGCTTAACCTAAGATGATTCACCACCATTATACTAAATCATGTGCCTAGACCATGAATGCATGTATTTGTATTCTTTTTGACTCAAAATCATGTGTGTACATATGTCGTCATGCAAATCTTTAGCTTGGCACGTTGTGCTGATGATATGTTATGCTATGCATGTTGTGCTATGCATTCTAAAAAAAAGCCTTAATGCATGTCATGGGCGGCATACACATGAAAATGTTATGCATCCCATACTACATAACATTTCCATGCAACGAAAAAAGAAAACGTGCTAGCCGCATTCATGTGGTGAGGTTATGCATCCCATACTACATAACCCTCACATGTTGTCTCCTATGGTGGATCCATAAACAAACACATATTATGCATCCCATACTACATAATATGCTCCGTATACTTCTATTCATGCTTATGGATGTAGTGTTCGTGCTTTAGCCAAGACGTGCTGATGACATATCGATGTGTGTAGGACATGATGCTAAACTAACAATGCAAACAAGGGAAAGGTTGCCCAACCAATTGTCAAGCAACCTCCCTCTGATACCAACTGTCACGACCCACATTTTCTCACAAATAAGATTGTATCAGAGCAAGAGAAAATACGTGTCATGATGCCACGTCGTGCAGGGGATAACTGCACACGTCCAGGCAAAACTCCAGACTCTACATCTTTAAAAAAATCATAAATTATTATGAGAGGAAATCAGTTAAATTTGACGGCCGTATCCCTCGGCACAGTGGATCAACTAGTCCATAATTAAAAAATATATATATACGCGGCGGAAAATACTTTGGTTAGGTTGATTTGACATCCTAAAAGAGCATAAGTGTCCCCAAGAGATGACTCATGGTATGCATGACTCTAGAGGTTAGTACAGTATATATAAAAATATAGTCTTTACGGTAATGGGAAAAGTAGTGCCTTAGTTTTATAAATATGATGCGCATGAGTTATATATAGTAATGCTTTAGGGTTTAAAATACCTAACATGCAACCTAGCATAAATCCTTACCAGAAGACAAGTAAACGACCCTAAAAAGGTAAAGATAGCAGTTTTAGTTCATACCCAGCATCGCAAGTAAGCCACCAGTGGGCGTCACCAACCTGACACGAACCCACTGGTGAGTATGCATTTCCATACAGAAAGGAAAACAACTACCTCACAAGGATGAAGATTGGCAACCTCAGCGACCTAGGAGGCTATCAGCAAACCCTCCAGAAAATCTAGACGCTTAACCGGTCACAACCTGGACCTGAGGCATTCAAGAAGGAACACTTCAGAAAGTAATAAAAATAAATATAGCATTAGGCTTATGAATAAGTAAAGAAGGGTTTACCAACCCGGCAACAATAAATGCTATCAGTAAGAGGAAAAAAACATAACAGTAAGAAAGAACACTGTCAAAAGGGCAGGAAAAGAAAACACACCAAGTGTGAGTACAATAGCAACCTGCTCTGCAAAAAGAACCTGCAGCAGCTCCAAGTCCTATAAATACATGAATCAAAGAAATAGCCATAAGCCAGGAAAGGAGCTAACAGTCCTAATTTTGGTGAATTATTGGCCGTGGTGAAAACCTTGGGTTGGAGTGGGCGGCACAGCCCTCACAACAACTAGACCCAAAAAAATACTCTAGAGTAAAAACAAACGGTGGCAGCTACAGAGTCCACACACAAAACCATACTAGCCCAACACGTCCTAGGTGGTGGTGGTCACATCCCATCACACACAATTCACCCCTTACAGAGCCCACAAAACCACACCACCTGCCATAATCAATGAGTCGGCATGCAAAAACTAGCCGATCACCCAACTCCCCCCTAAGGAGAATGCCATACTAACAATCCTAAGGAAAAACACCAAACCCAAGACAAAAAGCGACGAGTTCACTCGACGCGGCGCTGAGTGGGTTACAACACTCAACGCCAAACAGCTTTGGCGTTGAGTGAGGTCCACCCACTCAATGCCAGGCAACCTAACCGCAACAATAGGCTTTGGCGTTGAGTGAGCCTACCACACTCAATGCCAAAACAGCTACGACGTTGAGTGAGGTCGACTCACTCAATGCCAAAAGACTTGACCGCAAAAGCAGGCTTTGGCGTTGAGTGAGCCCACCACACTCAACGCCAAAACAGCCACGGCATTGAGTGAGGTCGACTCACTCAATGCCAAAAGACTTACTGCAAAAACAAGCTATGGCACTGAGTGAGTCCACCACACTCAACGCCAAAATAGCCACGACGTTGAGTGAGGTCGACTCACTCAACGCCAAATGACTTAGCCGTAAAAACAGGCGTTGGCGTTGAGTGAGTCCACCCCACTCAACGCCAAATAAGCCACGACGTTGAGTGAGGTCGACTCACTCAACGCCAAATGACTTAGCCGCTGGGAAAAGCTGCGGTGTTAAGTGAGTCCACCACACTCAACGCCAAACAGCCACGGCGTTGAGTGAGGTCGACTCACTCAATGCCAGAACACTTAGCCGTAAAAACAGTCATGGCATTGAGTGAGGGCACCACACTCAATGCCAGAAGCCTAACAGTCTAGGCGTTGAGTGAGGTGCACTCACTCAATGCTTTTGACTTAGCCTAATCCTCAGTTATCCCAACCCCAGCCCACTCAACGCCACTCATCCAGAGAGTTGGAAATTTATTCCAACTCTCTCTCCTACCCCCTCCTACCCATCCACAGCAGCCCTAAACTTAAGCTTACAACTAACTTAAGCCTAACCCTGACACCAGATATTAACTGGACACAGGCCGAGACAAATAAGAGAGAAAGTTTAATTTAAATCTAGGAAATAATGAAGCAGCATATGGCTGAAATGAAGGGAATTGTCATCCTGCTACTCTAACTTCTAGGGAGGAAATAAAGAGAATAGAGCTATGAAAACAGAGCATGAGTTAGAAATAATTTGGCAAGGGCAAGGGAGCCACTTGCCTCTACCTCAAGGAAAACAGCAGAAAACTCCAAAGCTTGGCACCGGCGGCAAGAGATCGGCCACCTGCACTTCCAGCTACCTATAGAGGGAAAACCTGGAGCTTTTAGCGAGGAAGAAGAAGGACTGAAGAAACCCTAGCTCCTATAGACGGCTCGAAATGCGAAATTACTTACCTAGGAAGGAAGAGCACGGCGAGAGCAGCTCAGATCCAATGCTACCCGAGAGAAATCAGCCCTAACTCAACAGCTAACCGGCGGCCAAAGCAGCAGCTCCTCCGCCTTCAGCTCGCTTCCTTTCGCTGGAAGCTAACAATGCTCGGGAAATGGGGAGAAATGGGGAGGAGGAGAATAGCTGGAGCTTTAATAACTCCTCCACTCACTTACTCCATAGCTAATTAAAGATAACCTAGCCTAAGCACTAGCTAACCACATATATAAACTTATATATAGCAATCGGCCACTAGCTGACACTTAAATAAAAACAGCAATTAGCTCATACTCTTATGTACATATATATATAATATGCATATATATATAAACTTATATAAAAATAGCCACATACTTATATATATATACATCATGCACATATATATATACTTATAAAATAAAGATATCCGCACCCAAGCTTACACACAAACAGATATATATGCATACATATATATATATAAATAATTGGCTAAACAAACTTAGCCTAAAACAAGCACCATTCTTACCAAGCTCGATCACACAAGGCCATGCACAGCAAACAGGTAGCCACTACCGACTAACAAAACAAACGTCGAAACGATGCAAAAAACAAATGATCTCGGATTTCGACAAAACTCGCACCGTAGCTAAACACCCAAGCTACGAAAACAACGGCGAAGTCGAAAACGATATTCGACGATCATAACTCAGGCTATCACTACCTGAAGCCCAGGTACAAGCATTCCCCGAGAGCCTCACCGAGTCACAAAACCAGACCCGGTTTGCTAGGGAATCCTGCCAGCAGGCTACAAACATGCCATTATAGGAACCTAGAGAGCTAATACCATGCTCTAACAACGGCAGGAGGCCGGAAACACGTCATCGTAACACCAAATAATGATCAAACAAAACACAAAAAAACCGGGGGCGTTACAGAAACTAATATCAAATACACCCTCAATTTAACTTAGTTCAAGGGACACTTCAAATCAGGGCTATTGTAGAAACAATACCCAACAATCTCCCCCAATTTGAATAAGTCAAAACCATATTGAAAGTCTTTAATTTTAAGGATAGCTAAATCACCTAGAGGGGGTGAATAGGTTATTGGTCTCTTTATTAGTTCTTTTATTTTCTTTTAGTTTGTTGCTTGAGTGGTTGGTTAATTTCTGTTTTCAAGATCATTTACCCTATACAAAGAAAACAACACAGCAAAGCACACAGATATTTATAGTGGTTCCCCAACTAGGTACATTCACTTCCCCTCCCACCTATCCAACTGTCTTGTTGGACTAGGCACTTCTTCAAAATGCGCCAAAGAGCTTACACCTCAGGCCCTATGCCTTACACTCAAGTTCTCTTCAAAACCCTACCTCAGAACCACAAAGGTTCCTACCTCAGAGCCCTGCAGTGCTCCTACAGCTCAATGGTCCTCAAACCACCTACCTCAGCCTTATCTCTAAGGACTACAACTTAGGCTTTTCAGCCCTACAATTTCAGGCACTAGGCCCTACTCTCAGAGTACTGCAGCACTCCTACAGCTCAAATCTAGAAGGATCCTACAAGATAGAACTGGGTTAATATGGTTCTTGATTGATCACAAGAGGAATTCCTCTGTGACAATCAGCCTTGGGTGAGCTAGACTCAGCCACCCACTATGACACCAGGAGAGTTTTCCTATGTCAACTTTACTGGAATGAGTGCACCTTAGTCCCAACTACTTCACAACAATAAGTTTATGCACTTGAGCTGGAGGAAACTTGCAGAATACTATTCTACCTCTTTCTGAACTGAACCAAAGATTCAGCTCTCTCTTCTTCACAGCAACAATAATGTAGAAGCTTTGGCTTATGCTGGAAGCAACTAGCAGATCTATTTCTCTACCCCGTTCTGAACTGAGCTAATTGCTCAGCTCCAACTTCTTCTTCACAGCTCCTCAAGTGTATGTTCTTTTAGAAAGTATTGGTTGGATCTGTGAAGCTCCTACAGCAAGGGTTGGCTCTTGCTGCTATCTCTTTCTCAGAGAATCACCCTGAGCTTACTGGTGTAGATGAAGATGGCATCAGCAAACTTGTCATTGAAGATGTTGATCTCAACAGCTAACTTGCTCTTTGTCTTTCTGACTTGAGCTTCTTGTTCTTTAGCTCCACAACAATACCGAAGAAGAAGAACAACTGTCACTGACTCTTTTTCTGTAAAGATCACTTTCTTTTATTTATTATGACCCAATGGCTCTTTTAGCAGTGGGTCCCACACTTTTAATGCTGGCTGTAATTTTGCTTTAATGCCAACTATTGTACAGTAGGTCTGCGACAGCCTTTGTAGCGTACTGTAGCCATCCCGCCATTTATTTGAAATATGTTGACTTATTGACTTGCTGACATCACCAGTTGTGGACTTAGTCAAAAATCAAGCAATATTAGTGTAGGCGTTGAGTGAGTAAACATCAATCAACGCCAAAACACTTGGACAGATTTACTGTCTCTTGGCGTTGAGTGAGTAGCCTTCACTCAACGCCAAACTACTTAGAATATAAATCTATTTCTAGGCGTTGAGAGCATTGAGTGAACAACCCTCACTCAACGCGATCTGCCTTAGCCATATATCAGCTTTTTTAGCAACTGAAGCGTTAAGAGCATTGAGTGAGCATTCCTCACTCAATGTTATTTGCTTTTAACTCATTTCTGCATAAAGGCATTTAGAGCGTTGAGTGAGCACGTCTCACTCAATGCTTTTTGCCTTAGCCAATTTTTTGGGTTTAAAACCACTGGGCTTGGACTGTCTTACTTTGAACTGAGTTCGACTAATGGTGAACTGAGCTCGACAAACTTTGAACTCAGTTCGAAGAAATCTCAACTGAGCTCGACGAACTCAGAACTCAAGCTCTGAACTTAGCTCGATGAAAGGTGAGCTGAGCTCGACGAACTCTAAACTCAGTTTGACGAATTCTGAACTTAGCTCGGTGAACTCAGAACTCAAGCTCTGAACTTATCTCGACGAAAGGTGAGCTAAGCTCGACGAACTCTTAACTCAATTCGACGAATTCTGAACTTAGTTCAACCAGTTCAACTTACAGTCATTTTGCTGAATGGCGTTGAGTGTGTCTTCATCACTCAATGTCAAAACACTTAGCCAACTTTTTCTTTAGTAGCATGGCGTTGAGTGATTTGACTTCACTCAATGCTTGTGGGCTTATCCACATTTCAGCTCATTCCAACTTTAGGCTTTTACTGCTTTAGCCTATATCACAGATTTTTGTTGTATGGCGTTGATTGAGTTGACTTCACTCAACGCCTATAGACTTAGCCATTTTCTCAGCTTTCCACTACCTTGGCTTTGACTGTATAGGCTTCACTCAGTACTATAAGTCATCTGGCATTGAGTGACTGATCTTCACTCAACACCTGTGGACTTAGACAGTTATTTGTCTTTCCACCACTTAGATAAGAACTTACCTATCTTAGCCACTTAGGCTACCTGTCCCATCATAGCTTATCAGGACAAACTGCAATCATTCACCTTGAACACAAGTTAAATCACAACATGTGTATACATTATTTTGCTGGTCCTTCTTCAAATTCAGGACATTGGGATCAATGGACCCAACAATCTCCCTCTATTTGAAGAAGTCAAAATCTAAGCCAATGTATACACTTACATAAACACATCATCACAGCAGAATTCAAAAAAATTATAGGCATCTCAAATGATGTAGCAGATAAGTCAAAATCATAGCAAATGATGAATTAGATAGATAATAACAAATGGTTGTTCTATTTAATCATATAGAGAATAGATGTTTAAACAATATAAGCACAGTGTTTCATCCCTAGCCCTGTAAGCAGAACCTGAAATATTTTAAGTTTCAGGTTCCCTTATCATAATTCCACTGCCTCTAGATTTCTTTGTCGGCTTATCTTCATATCCAGCTATCTTCTTTCCTTTCTTATCAGCTTCATCAGCAGCCTTAGCCTTAGTAGCTCCAGCTTCAGCTTTATCCTTTTATCTCTCAAAATAGCTGAAAGGCTTGGGAAAGTATTTAGATGGTTCCACGGCATCAGGAGTGAGAAGATTTGTCTTTTTTTCCTCCAGAAAATCCTTCATTCTGTGTCTCTCTTTTCCATTTTATCCCATTCAGTCTTGATGTACCATTTACCTCTCTCTGATTTCCTATTCTTGACCTGGTCCCAAGCAATCAGAATAATAAATCTGTACTCTGGGCTCCACTGCTCGAAATCAGTCCTCTGCTCCATTTCTTCTCGATATCTCTTTTTCCTTAGCCTGGCCACCTCTTCAGCATCATCAGTGATTCTTTCTTTGACCTATAGTGATCAGTCTACTGTGGGGATGAAGGAAGGATTCTGAGTACCAGTAGTATTCTCTCCCCACTGAGCATTAACACTATCACCTTCTTAAATGTACTGAACATATTCTTGATTATCTTGAACTTGGGCTTCACTACTATACATATTGTACAAAGCTTCTTGTACATGGTCAGGCATCATTGGGAGGTTATTATATTGCAGTGGCTCCATTCCCAATGAGCCTCTCACAGCATTTGTGGCCCAGACCATATTCTCAGTATTTGTTCTGATGACATTTCTCTCCCCCTTTTTGATTTCTTCAATTACTTGAGTAGTCTGGGAGGTGCTAGCTTCAGATCTCTTGAGCTCCAGATGATTAACTCCAGTAATTATATTATTTTTGGCCACCAGTAAGTGGTCATCTAGCAGTTTGGTGTATTCATCTGCTTTGGTTAGTATAGCAGCAGTCTGCTTATTCAATAATACATGGGTAGCATTGTGTACAGCCAGTGAGTTCTGGGCCTGAATGTCTTGATTTTGTATGGTAATGATCACATTCTTGTTTTCCTCATCTAGCTTATCCATTGTATAGTCGACAGCTGGTGCAGCCCTGGTTAAAAACTTCATAGTTTCACCCTTTAGTAAGTTTACTTCAAATCGTATTGATTTGATTTCTATAGCCAGCTCATTCCTGATGTTCTTTAAGGCATCATCTACAAAATTTTCCAGGGATCTTCTTTGCTCATCTAATAAGCTTTTCAGCTGGGCCAGGAGCATTGGTGAGATTTGATCTGTTCCAGCTGGTGTGCCTTCATTTTGGGTCTGCTGGACTTGCTTGACCCCTATTCTTAGAGTGGGTTCATCCACTGTATGAGCTGAGGATTGTTCCTTCTCATGACTAGATTCTTCTTCCTCTGATTCTGAGGAAACTAGATCATGCACTTCACGAGCAGGGAGATCAGATTGTATCTCCCCCTTTAACTCTGCCATGCTTTCATTTGCATGCAGGTCAGTAACAACAGCAACCTCTATTGGAGGAACTTTCAGTTGCTCCCCTACAAATAATGTATCATGCATTATCTCTTGCATCAGTTGCTCCCCCTCAATTTGAGCAATCCTTTCCTCAGCAATAGAAATTTCCAAGACTTTATCTTGTAGTTCCTCATCTTCAGACATGGGTATATGCCTATCTACATCTTCCAATCTGGAGGCATCATCCTCCATTTCTGTAGATATTTTGTTAACAATTTTCTCTGTTATTTGCCCAGTATCCTTGGCTGGAGGCAAATCATCTCCTTCCTCTCCATCAAATCCAGCTAACCTGGCAGCAATCTCATCCACTTCAGGAATAGAATCTGACTCTAGTCTGCTCACATGACTAAGAGGGGTAAGATCAAATGAGGCAGATACCTGGATATTCATGTCTCTCCTGGACACTTCAGTAGTTGAAGAAAGATCAGGATCATGAGGCTCTTCGTCCTCAGATGAGCTGCTAGAGGAGCTCGGCTCAGTAGCAGCAATTCTCTTTCCTTTTCTCTCCACAGGTTTAGGACTGCAGGGCTAAATGACCCTGTCCCATCTCTCAAGCATCCTGATGTCCAACCTTCTCATGTGGTGTATTCTTGTACCAAGTTTCAGATTCTGAATTTTTGGAGCAATTTCTCGCAGAAATAGTGAAAGGATTCTCCCCAAATTGGGTTCAACCATGCAGTCCACTACTCTTTCAAACACCACTCTTCCCCAATCAGTTCTCTTGGACAGTATGACCCTGGCTATTAGTTCAAACATCTTTTTTGAGATTTTGTCATGGGAGCCTGTTTTGCATATCAGAGCTTTCCCAATGACATCGACTAGAAACTTACCTCTCAGGTTAAGTTCTTTCCTTTGAATTGATCTAGTTGTGTGCTTGGCAAGTCCACACCATTTCAATGCCGATTTTGCATTGTCCAGTAATATCTCTTCTTTATCCTCAGTTGCAGAGAGCTTTGGTAGCTGTAGAGCCTTGCTTAGCCTTCTGGGGGTTATCTTGATCTTCTTTCAGCTTACTATTGTCTTAATTTTACCAGCCAAAGTATCCGCTTTGGCGTTGGCAAATAACTCTAGTACTTCCCTCTTCCATAGAAGACAGGGTTCCGTCAGGACGAAGGCTAGGTTAGATTTCTGTAGAAGATTAAGCACCTGCTGAACTTCTTCCGGAGCATCAACGAATCCATTTTAAACCACCTTTGCTCCTTCAAAGAGGAAATCTGGTCCCTTGGGTGCCATTTCTTTAGAGAATTTGAGAATGTTAGCGAAAGCAGCTTCCCATTGATTTAGCGATGCGGGCGGGAGAGGGTAAGGAATAGTGACTTGGCTTATTGCACAAGCCCTTCTATTTATAGGTATTGCTAAAAGGAAGGCGGAAAGTCACTAATCCATATTTGTTGTTTAATCTTGATCAATGGCCGGGATTGAATCCCGACACATATCCACAGTCCGTCTTTTCTCCAGTATTTGTTAAGTGAGCTTATTTAGCTTAACATCAGTTTTCTTTAGTAATTAAATTTTCAATTATCCCCTAACTGTGTTGACCTAACTTGCAGGGGTAATATAGACCTGGAGTACACATTCTAAAATGTGTTCTATTGGGGTGTAATTAGACATAATTTCAATAACCTTACATTAATTTAAACTGAGAGTGTATTTGCCCCGAATCTCAATTGGCTCAACCAAATTTTGATAATAATCTAGCTTAGTATTCCATATACAATATGTCTTTGGGTATGTTGAGACAAGTTACATTTTATGGCATGGTGAACATGTAAGCCACTAAAACATGTATTAAGAAGAGTTGTTGTTTTTACAACTTCTTAGTCATTTGTTTTAATTACCCTTCTCATACATGAGTAATCAATTTTGAAATTAAGTAGTAAAATTAAATAAAGATGAATTCTACTTATCTCTACTCTGTAGACTTGAAGTGCATGCTAGATTCACAGTTTCTGAGCATACCAGCAACCTTGCTTCTGAGCTTTAGCCTTTGATGTTCATCTGGCTTTCCTTTGTAAACTCTCCCTTAATAATTGCACTTGTCATTGACATTTAGTGTATGATGATAAGTTGAATCATTTCTTGTATCCAGACATGGGTCTGGTACAACACTGTCCAATGACCATAAATGGTTATGGCCACTTGGACAATCCTGTAAGACAGAGTTACCTTCCCTTAGGAACCCAAGCTGACTTGCGTCATAGGTTCTTGTTAGCTTGAAAAAGCAAATGTCTACCTTCAAGAGCCCTGTCGGGAAGACTTTCTCTTGCACTTGGCATACTAGGGTTGTGCCAACAATCTATGGCAAAGTGGCCCACTTTGCCACAGCACCAACACTCATGAATATTGTATCTTCTTTTCTAAGCAAATCTGGCATCATGGTTGACTGCAGACTGAACAAAAGGAAGAGAAGCTTCTTTGTTTCAAATTCTCTCAGCCACAGTCTGACTGAGAGTGGGTCTGACATGATAAGAGCTTGGTTTTCACAAGGTCTATCAGCATCAATTCTCCTTGCAGAGGACATGCTGTTGGTTCCCTTGGAAGATTCCAGGGCTTGCATCCTAGCATATTTACCCTTAGTCAGAGTGTGAGTAGGGGGATTTTTGAGAAAAGGCCACTATCGTGCTCAAGAGAGATGGAGGTGGTGCATTAAATACAAAAGGTCCAGGATGGGCCTTTTACACTTCTTCATGGGGAGCCTTCTGAGCACTCAGACCCATGTCCTTTCTTCTTCCATTGTAAGAGACATTTGTAGTCTTACAAGGAAGATTCCCATTCCTCCAGTGACCATCCCTAGGGTCTTGGCCATACCTGTTGGAAGGGAGAATTACCTTATGAAAGGTAGGCTGAGGCCAAACAGGAACTTGGTCTCTTTTCTGAGACTGAATTACTTTAGAAATCCACTCAGATTCAGATCTTCTCTTGATAGAATCTATCTTAGAGAAGTTAGCCACAATTCTCCTCTACCTATCAAGTTTTTTCTCAAGATTCTTGATAATAGATTCCTTATATTTTAAGGACTCAACATGGATATCTACCATGATTTTCAGATGAGCTGTTTCCCTCTCTTTTACACATAGGAAGGATGAAGCTTCATCCAGCTAGGAAGCAGTCTTTTGTTGGGAGGCTATTTCCTCTGCTTGTTTCTTAACAAGCAGCTTACTTTCCTTGAAAGCTTTCAGAAGGGCAGCATGATTGTCAATCAATTGTTTGATATCATCATCTGTCAAAGGACCCTCATCATCACTAGATGAGGAGACATCAGAGTCTGTACAAGATTCATATCTAGACTCTGAGGATGAGCTAGATGGGGAATGTACCTTATTTTGACCAGGCTGATCCTGGCAAGATTCCACATCTGGGGTAGCTATTTGTCCATGACATCTGCATTCCCCTTCTTCAGCTTCATCCACCTATATGTCACTCTCTGAATGTGACAGAGGGGCCCTGATTCTTTCTCTTGCTTTTGGAAGGACTTTGTCATCACCAAGAGCAGACAATAGCCTAATGCTCATCTTATCCTTTCTGCAGATTTGCTACTCCATAGAGTTCCACATCTTATGGTTCATCCTTGAACACATAAGTTTAACCTTTTAGCTATCCTTGGAGGTCAACAAAGACTGTTAGGTCCTTTTTGAGTAACCTCCCTCTGATACCACTTGAAAGTCTTTAATTTCAAGGATAGTTAAATCACCTAGAGGGGGTGAATAGGTTATTGGTCTCTTTATTAGTTCTTTTCTTTTAGTTTGCTGCTTAAGTGGTTGGTTAATTTCTGTTTTCAAGATGATTTACCCTGCACAAAAAAAACAATATAGCAAAGCACATAGATATTTATAGTGGTTCCCTAACTAGGTACATCCACTTTCTCTCTCACCTATCCAACTGTCTTGTTGGACTAGACATTTCTCCAAAATGCTCCAAAGATCTTACACCTCAGGCCCTCAGCCTTACACTCAGGTTCTCTTCAGAACCCTGCCTCAGAACCACAAATGTTCGTACCTCAAAGCCCTGTAGTGCTCCTACAGCTCAGTGGTCCTCAAACCACCTACCTCAGCCTTATCTCTAAGGCCTACAACTCAGGCTTTTAAGCCCTACAATTTCAGGCACTAGGTCTTACTCTCAGAGTGCTGCAGCACTCCTACAGCTCAGATCCAAAAGGATCCTACAAGATGTAAATGGGTTGATGTGGTTCTTGATTGATCACAAGAGGAATTACTTTGTGACAATCATCATTGGGTGAGTTAGACTCAGCCTCCCACTATGACACCAGGATAGTTTTTCTGTGTCAACTTTACTGGATAGAGTGCACCTTAGTCCCAACTACTTCACATCAACAAGTTTATGCACTTGAGCTGGAAGAAACTTACAGAATACTATTCTGCCTCTTTCTGAACTGAACAAAAGATTCAGCTCTCTCTTCTTTACAGCAACAATGATGTAGAAGCTTTGCCTTATACTGGAAGCAACTAGCAGATCTGTTTCTCTACTCCTCTCTGAACTGAGCTAATTGCTCAGCTCCAACTTCTTCTTCACAGCTCCTCAAGTGTATGTTCTTTTAGAAAGTATTAGATGGATCTGTGAAGCTCCTGCAGCAAGGGTTGGCTCTTGCTGTTATCTCTTTCTCAGAGAATCACCCTGTGCTTGCTTGCTGGTGCAGATGAAGATGGCACCAACAAACTTGTCATTGAAGATGTTGATCTCAATAGCTAACTTGTTCTTTGTCTTTCTGACTTGAGCTTCCTGTTCTTTAGCTCCAAAATAATGCCGGAGAAGAAGAACAACTGTCACTGACTCTTTTTCTGTAAAGAGCACTTCCTTTTATTTATTGAGACTCAACAGTTCTTTTAGCAGTGGGTCCCACACTTTTAATGTTGGCTGTAATTTTGCTTTAACGCCAACTATCGTACAGTAGGTCTGCGGCAACCTTTGTAGCGTATTGTAGCCATCCCGCCACTTATTTGAAATATATTGATTTGTTGACTTGCTGACATCACCAGCTGTGGATTTAGCCAAAAATTAAGCAACATTAGCATAGGCATTGAGTGTGTAATAATCACTCAATGCCAAAACACTTGGTAAGATTAACTGTCTCTTGGCGTTGACTGAGTTGTATTCACTCAACGCTAAACTACTTAGAATATAAATCTGTTTCTAAGCATTGAGAGCATTGACTGAACAACCCTCACTCAACGCCATCTGCCTTAGCTGAAAGACTTATTTCAAGAGCCTAAACACCTAGAGGGGGGGTGAATAGGTTCCAATTTTCTTTTATAATTCAGGCAAATTAACTAGTATAACACAGCACAGAACATACAATACTCAGAACATAAATCACAGCACATCAAACACCAGATTTATAGTAGTTCCCAATGGTATGGGTACATCCACTTTCCCCCTTCGCCTATCCAGTAGAGAACTGGATTCAGCCCAACTCCCTTCCACTTTCTAAGATCCAAGATCTTACAACTCAGAACCAGATGGTTCGTACACCTCAGACTTATACAAGTCCTACCTCAGATTCTTCCCAAGAATCCTACCTCAGGCCACAGCCCTACCTCAGCCTTTATAACTAGGCTTATAACTCAGACTATCACAAGTCCTACACCTCAAGCACACAGCCCTACCTCAGCCTTTATAATTATAGGCTTACAACTCAGATCTAACAAAAGATCCTACAAGTAATTGAGTATTAGAAAGATATATAAATATCACCAGATAGATCACTCTATAGGTGTGAGCTTCTTGATCAGTTCTTGAATAAACTGAATCTTTAGATCCAACCTAACTTAGATGTTTCAAAGCTTCTTGATAGAACAAAATAAGGTTGAACTATTCTTGATGTAAAAGTTGATCTCCTGTCAGCTCCTTCCTTAAATTCAGAATAAGATCTAAATCTTCTCTGCAGACTGTTCAGAATCTGCCTTCTTAAGGGTCTCCCCTTTTCTTGTTGTTGAATACTTTCCTTGGATGATCCACTTTTTTATCTCTGTATCAGTTATTTTTTAAGTTGTCACGAATCAGTCCTTTATATAGAGTTTTCACCTGATTACCGGCTAATCTGGTTTGTAATAACCTTCTGACAGTTCTAACAAAGGTGTCAGACCTGTTGGTAATGACAGCTGTCGAGTCACCAGTCTTGACAGTTGATTCCGTAATGATTTTATAAGTCAGCATGAACAACTCAGCAGACTGCTTCATATATGTCAACATAAATAGACTAAGTGTCGACACAAGTCTTGGTGATGTCGACACAACACTCTAAGTGTTGACATAGTCATTCTTCTTGCTACTCGACACATCTTCTGTTTGCATGTGTCGACACAAGTCCTGTGTGTCGACACAACTTCTCTTGGTCTCGACATAACTACTGCAGACAGATGGCGTTGAGTGTATGTCCAGCTGTCTTTGAGTGTGTGTCGACACAAGTCCTGTTTGTCGACACAACTGCTTCTAGTCTTGACATAGCTGATGCAGACAAATGGCATTGAGTGTATGTCTAGTTGTCGTTGAGTGTGTGTCGACACAAGTCCTGTGTGTCGACACAAGCCTTCAGACTCAGAATAGTTGTTGCTGTAAGATGGCGTTGAGTGTGTGTCGACACAAGTCCTGTGTGTCGACACAAACCTTCTTCAGGTGTCGACACAATTCCTGAGTGTCGACACATGCCTTTCTTCTAGTGTCGACAAAACTCCTGGGTGTTGACACAGCTTTTGCTCTAGGTGTCGACACAATTCCTGCCTTAGATGTCGATACAATTCTGGGTGTCGACACAACTCCTTTTTCAGGTGTTGACACAATGCCTGGGTGTCGACACAGCTTTGCTTCTAGTGTCGATACAACTTCTGGGTGTCGACACAACTTTGCTTCTGGTGTCGACAAAACTTCTGGGTGTCGACACAATTCTTCACAAGTGTCGACACTTGTACTTTGAAAATTTCTTTGCAAACCTTATACCTGAACATTGAAACTCAAACATACATTAAATACAAATTGATGTATATAATTGAGTGAGATGAGGCTTCTCCAAATCTGGTACATATTTTTCAGTGTACCTAACAATCTCCCCCTATTTGGAGAAGTCATAACCCTTAGTCAAAGATATACATCACTTATAATAAAGCACATAAGAATAAATGTACATACATTTCAGTGCAAGATAACATATAAACAATATAAACAACTAAGATCAATAGTGAAACTAATTTTATTTATTAATCAGAAAATTCTAGGTTTACATGTTTTTCCTTAGAACAAAAACAAAAAGTTACATTGTTCTATACATAAGCCTGTCTATCCTATGATTGGCTAGGCTCCTTAACTACAATGCCTTTTCCAGATTGAATCTTTGCCTATATAATAGGGTCTGTATCATCAGCAGGTTTCTTCCCTTTGAGATCCTTTTTATTTTGTTCTTCAGCCTTTATCCTTTGCCTTTCAAAATAGTGAAAGGGCTTGGAGAAGTACCTGCTAGGCTCCAGAGCATTAGAAGTTAACTTTCCAGCTTTTGCACTCCTTCTGAACTGAAGAATAGCTTCTTGCCTGGCTTGATATTTGTTCCATTTTTGCTCAAAATATCATTTAACCCTGTCATGGGTTTTATCTTTTACAGCCTTCCAAGCAGTCAAAATGATATTCTTGGAAGTAGGGCTCCATTGCTCAAAATCTGGCTTCAACTCAGCCTGTTCTCTGAACCTTTTCTTGGATATTTGTGCCTCCTTTTGAGCTTGCTTGGTAGCCTCTGACATTTCTAATTTTTCAATAATCACCTTTGATGCCTCCTGTGAAGGACTGTACATTGTCTGCACTTCTTGTTGAACCATGTCAAAGTCAGCAGGAGGGTAAATAACCTGTGCAACTTCAGGCTGATCTCCTTCAATATTAGCAGGTTGTACTCCAAATTTAGCAACATTGTCATCATCACACAAAGTAGGAAAGCCAAGTGTAGCTCTGATGGAATTAGAGACCCATTTTGCATGGTCAGAGCTAGCTTTGACTAACAATCTCTCCCCCTTTATGACTTCTCTAGTTATATGATCCCTCAGATCATTCTTTTGAAATCTTATCTGATCAGCTAGATATTCTGTACCTTCTTTGTAATAGTCTTTGAACTTAGTTAAGGTAGCAGAAATTGTCTTTTGGGAGGCTCCAATAGCTGTTTGGACAGTAGTTAGATCTTCTTTTATTTGCTTTGATATTTCAGATTTCAAATCAGTGGTGATACTTCTCAGCTTTTTGAGAATTTCTTCATGAGAGTCTTTGAGATTTTCATTGGACCTGAATTGATTTTCTAAAACATACCCTTGCTTTGTGGCAATTTCCTCAATCTCAGTCTTTATAAGCTTTTGTTGCTCAGCCAAATACACTACAGCATTGCCTCCCTTACGGAAGCAATCTATCATCTCTTTCTTATGCAGATTGACTTCAAATCTGATTGACTTAATGTCTTGTACTAACTGGAACTGCAGGTCTTTGTTTGACTCATCCACATACTTTTTTCGAGACTACCTTTGTGCATCCAACTTAACTTGCAATTGGACTAGTAATGAACTGAAATCTATGTTTGGAGCAGATGGTTGAGTGACTGATTATAAGGCTTTCTTGTAGCCTGAGCTCCTTTTCTTAATGGCAACAATCTTCCTCTTCTTATCCATAGAGGCTTCCTCATCATCCGAGGATTGCGAGAAGCTTTCTATATCAACAGTTTCCTTATTAGATGGGACATTTAGTAGCTTCTCCCCCTCTGTCCTTAGCAGTTCCTTTTAAATCTGGGATTGCTACCCCTCAGTTCTTGTAGCTGGGAAATCAAAAAATAGCTCTTCCATGGTGAACTCTTGCTGCAGCTGTACAGGAGGAACAAGATTAGTTTGAATAATAAAAGGTTTTCCTTGTACATCCAGATCTTTGTCCAGGGACCTCTCTAGAAAGGGGATACTTACTTGCTCATCCTGAGCAGTATCTTTCAACTACACATCTTGTGCTCTTTCTCCACATTTAGCAGTGCTTCTTTATTGATATCTGATACAATATCCATTACTGTATCAGCTGCATACTCACTCTCTATAGTAACTCCATCAATTGCTCCCCCTTGAGTAGGCAGCTTATAAAGTACAGTATCTTGTGCTGCAAGTTTTTTTTCAGGATTTTCTCCCCCTAGAGAAGTGACTATCTACTGCTCTTGGAGCACACTGCTCTCTACTTGATCTTGAGCATATTTTTGTTGTCTGTTTTCATCTGAACTGAAGACCACTTCCTCTTCTGAATCACTAGAGGATTCTACTTGCTGAACAACTTCCTTCTTATTCTTTTCTTTCTTTATTTGTTTTTGTGGGGTAGAAACCTCCTTGGTTAATACTCTATCCCACCTAGACAGAATTCTGGTATCCATTCTTCTCATATGGTTGATTTTTGTTCCTAGAAGTTGGTTCATTACCTCTGGTATTATTGAAGATAAAAATAGACTCAGGATTCTGCCCAGATTTTATTTCTTGATTCCTTCTTGTATTTTGTCAAATACTATGGATGCCCAATATGTTTTTAGCTTGAAAGTTATTCTTGTCATTAGATAGAACATAGAGGCCGAAATTTTATCATGTCCACCTATTTTGCACAGAATTACCTTGCCTACTATCTCTGATAGGAACTTCCCTTGCTAATTCATCCCTTTCCTGGTGATGGATGATTCAACCTTGGTATTAGGGTTTAGCCCGCACCAGATTAAGGCATCTTTTTTCATTGATGGAATGATGTCATCTTCATCCTTAACCTTAGGAAGTTGGAGTGATTTTCTAATCGACTTCAGTGTAAGTTTCACTCGAGGAATCTTGTACTGTGGCTTTGATCTTCTTTCCGTCTGTGTCCACAGTTGTAGATGAATAAAATTTCATGATTTCCTTCTTCCAAATCTTCGTCGGTTCTGAGACCAAGAACTCCAACCCATTTTCTAAAATTAGGGTAATTACACCCTGAATTTCTGGAGATGCTGTCGTGAAACCACCACGAACCAGCTCATACCCTTCGTTCACTTTGTCATCCTGATGTCGCGCCATTGTCAGGAGAGAGAGAGAGATGGAAGTGAAAAGAAGAGAATCGACACAAGGTCTAGAGTCGAGAAATCTGAAGGCGTAGTCGACCAGATTTTAGCTTCACCTATTTATAGTCTAGGTATAAAGGGGAGTTCAAAAGATGCGCCTTAGTAATAATACTAGGTCTCGACAATACTTTGGTTTAGTCGACACGTCTATGTGTCGACATACTTATGTCAGTGTCGACATGGACTAGTTATGTCTCGACACAGAGCGTCGACTTTGATTTTTGTGTGTCGACGCAAAAATATGGTAACTTAAAGTCTCGACAAAGTTGTGTCGACACCTATTCTTCTGTCGACACAGATACTGTTTTTGTGTCGACACGTCCTTTTTTTTGTCGACACAACATACTGAGTGTGTCGACACAAAGTATGTTTGTGTCGACACAAACTTGGTACTTAGACAAATTTCCAGAGAAATTTTGTACTGACATATTCTACTTAGGAATACTTGAGCTGACTATTCTAGGTTCAACATACCTAATTCAATTTTAAAATAATTGAATTTAGTTTCAACCAGAGGTTTTGTAAAAATATCAGCAATTTGATTATTTGTATTTACAAATTCTAGACTAATATCTTCCTTTTCCACATGTTATCTTATGAAATGAAACTTAATTTCTATATGTTTGGTTCTACTGTGTGTTACAGGATTCTTAGCAATAGAAATAGCACTTGTAGAATCACAAAACAGTGGAATTCTACTTATCTTGATGTCATAATATTCAAGTTGTTGCTTTATCCACAATAATTGTGCACAGCAACTGCCTGCAGCTACATATTCAGACTCAGCTGTTGATATAGCTACATTGGTCTGCTTCTTGCTGCACCATGACACCAGCCTTCCACCTAGGAATTGACAGGTTCCTGTAGTACTCTTCCTGTCTTCTTTGCATCCTGCAAAGTCTGCATCTGAGAAATCTGTTAGTATGAAATCTCTATTCTTAGGGTACCAAAGACCTATATTAGGTGTGCCCTTAAGATATCTCAAAATTCTCTTAACTGCAGTATAATGAGATTCCTTTGGGCAAGCTTGGTACCTAGCACAGACACATGTAGCATACATGATGTCAGGTCTACTAGCAGTCAAGTAGAGTAGGGAGCCAATTATCCCTCTATACAAAGACTCATCAATAGGTTTCCATGTCTCATCTTTGCCTATAGGCATACTTTTCCCATTGGAGTTTTCATGGTGGAGGCTGAGTCCATACCATATTTCTTAATCAACTCCTTGGTGAACTTAGACTGGGATATGGACAATCCATCATCAGTCTGTCTTACTTGAAGTCCCAAGAAGAACTTTAGCTCACCCATACTACTCATCTCAAACTTCCCTTGCATAAGTTTGGAAAACTTTCTACAAAGATTGTTTTCAGTAGATCCAAAGATAATGTCATCAACATATATCTGGACTAGGATTATCTTGCCTTTAGATTCCGTAAAGAATAGAGTTTTATCCATCTTTCCACTAGAGAATTTATTCTCAATAAGAAAAGCAGACAAGGTTTTATACCAATCCCTAGGGGCTTGTTTCAAACCATATAGAGCTTTCTTAAGCCTATATACATAATCAGGAAAATGAGAATCTACAAAACCTGAGGGTTGTTCAACATAGACTTCCTCTTTTAAGTCACCATTCAGAAATGCTGACTTTACATCCATCTGATATACCTTGAACCCTTAATAGGCAACATAGACCAAGAACATTCTTATATCCTCCAGTCTTGCTACTGGGGCAAAGGTTTGATCAAAGTCAATCTCTTCCTCTTGCCTGTAGCCTTTTGCTACCAACCTGGCCTTGTTCTTTATAATAGTGTCATTTTCATCAAGTTTGTTTCTGTAGATCCACTTGATTCCTATAATGTTGTGATCCTTTGGTTTAGGAACCAGTTCCCAGACTTTTCATCTTCTGAATTGATTCAGTTCTTCTTGCATAGCATCAACCCAGTTAGTATCTAGCATGGCTTCTTCAAACTTTTTGGATTCTATTTGAGACAAGAAACTAGAACATAGAACTGTGTTCATGCTTTTGCTCCTTGTTAGAATACCTTGACTTGCATCACCAATTATCTGGTGAGCTGGATGATCCTTCAGGTGTCTTCTTGTTGGAGGAAACCTGTCTACCTCATGGCCTTCTTCATTTTCCTCCACCTGATGCTCCTCATTGTCTTCATCATCCAGTGAGTTTTGTTCTCCCCCTGGACAGCATGCATCTTTTCCATCATCCATCCTAGCAGGAGCTTCATCATTGATGGTTATCTTGTTCAGCCTGTCTGTTAGACCTGTAGAACTAATTGAAGAACTAGACAATTCATTATTAATCAATCTAGACTCATCAAAAACAACATGGACTGACTCTTCTACAACTTGGGTAGTCAAGTTGTAGACCCTGTATGCCCTACTGTTATTGTTGTACCCAACAAATATCCCTTCTAGGGATTTGGCAGCAAACTTTGTTTGGTAGTGCTTACCATTAACTAGGACATAACACTTGCTACCAAAGATTCTGAAGTAAGAAATATTTGGTTTTCTGCCTTTCAAAATCTGAAAGGAAGTCAACTTAAGTTTCTTATTTATGGATGCTCTATTGAGAACATGACAAGTAGTATTTACTGTCTTAGCCCAGAAATATTCAGGGAGAGTAGTGTCACTGAGTAGAGTTCTACCTGCCTCAATAAGAGTTATATTCTTTCTTTCAGCAATTCCATTTTGCTGAGGTATTCTAGGTAAGAAGAACTCCTAATGAATCCCAAGTTCTTCACAGAACTTTGTCATACATTCAGACTGAAATTCAGTTCCATGGCCACTTCTGATTTTGACCACTGAATTGTTAAATTCATTCTGAATTTGTCTAACAAAAGTCTGGAAAACACTAGGGGTTTCAGATTTCTGTCTCAAGAAGAAAACCCATGTGTATCTAGAATAGTCATCCACAACAACTAGTGTGTATACTTTCCTACCAAGACTATGAACTGGCATAAGACCAAACAAATCCATATGCAAAAGATATAAACATCTCAATGAATCTTTGGTATCTAGTGCAGGAAAAGAGGATTTGGTCTGTTTGCCCTTTTGGCAAGTTGAACACACTCCCTCTTTAATGCACTTGACTTGAGGACCATTCCTCACTAAACCCATGCTAAACAGCAGACCTATAGACTTATAATTCAGATGAGCTAACCTTATGTGCCATTTGACACATAGTGAAGCTTTCTCACCTGCAACTAGGCAAATGGGTGAGTTATTATACTCACAATCAAGGTTAAGACAATATACATTCCCTCTCCTAGTGCCAGTCAAAATGATCTCTTGATCACTTGACCTATTAATTTGGCACTCCCCTTTGTGGAAAGATATGTCATAACCTAGATAACTAAGTTGACTTATGCTAATCAGGTTATGTTTTAGACCCTTCACATAAGCCACTTTAGTGATAGTAATTGAGTCACTATAAATGTTACCAAATCCTTTGATGACTCCTTTTTCTGACCCACCAAAGATGACTTTGGGACCATTCTCTATGGGTGCATAGTCCCTCAACATTCTTCTTGTTCCAGTCATATGTTTGGAACATCCACTATCCAAGTACCATATAGGGGTATGGCCACTTGGATTCACCTGCATCAAATAAAGAATCACTCATCCTTAGAACCCAAATTATTATTGGGTCCTAGGTCCTTGTTAATTTGAAATCCTGCAGCTGTTCTGACAGGTAAACTATACTTGGTTTTAACACTTGTGTAAAACCAGCAATCCATAGCAAAGTGCCCTATCTTGCCACAACACCAACACTAATATCTGTTGTACCTTCTCTTAGGTACAGACTTTACAACCTTGTTGCCAACAATCTTTTTAAGTGTAGGTGCTGGAGCAGCAAACCCCAAGAATTCTTTTTGAACCTGATGGGCTTGCCTATAGAGTGGCCTACTGGAATTTGCACACTTGCCAATATGATCTCCATACTCAGAGTGACCATGAGTAATTTCATGATCATACCTGTTTGTAGGTTGCATCACCTTCCTAAATAAAATAGGGGGCTTAGAAGCTAATGGCTAAACTGGGGCCTTACCTTTTCCATGAGAATTGGTGACCCTAGTTCTTCCCTCAAAACCTAGACCTGTCTTTCCCTTCTGAGAAATGAAATTGTCTATTAAGGGCAAGAAAGATTTTGGCTTAGAGAATTTAGCCTCTAACTCTCTTTCTTTCTGGAGTCTTGCCTCCAGATTCTTGATATGATTTTCCTTGAAAATGATTGTGCCCATCTGAATAACAGTTATGTTCTTCAGTTCGGCAACCTCTTTCAGTTTCAAATCAATCAGCTTGGTTGATTCTGATGCTGCCTGCTTAAGAGATTCAATCTCCTTGGCCTGCACCTTGACAAGAAGCTTGCTTCTCTTTAGAGCTAGCAACAACCCACAATACTCATCAATGAGTTGGTGTACATCCCCTTCAGACTCAGAACCATCCACATCTCTTGATGTAGATGCTTCTGATTTTGATCCAGTGAAATAATCAGAAAATGAGGGAGAACTGTATACCTTGCTTGGACCAGGCTGATCCTGGTACTGATCATTTTCTGACTGAACCATCTGCCCTCTACAGAAATAATCTTTCTCTCCATTAATGGAGTCCAGCATTTGTAGGAATTCTAGCTCCCTAGAATCCTCTTCTGTTGATAACAGCCCAACATATGCTTCTGCATCATCTTCTTCTCCTGATCCTAAAGATGAAGAGTCTGTCCAACTCTTCTGCTTTTGAGCAACAAAGGATTTCTCCTTCTTGCCTTTCACTTGATGCTTCTTCTTGTCCTTAGATTCAGTCCTCCTGTCTGGATAGTGAGCTATTACATGCCCTAGCCTGTTGCAACAATAATAAACAATCTTAGAATTAGTTTATTTACTAGGTTTGAGGCATACCTGTCCTCCTTGGGAGACTTCTTTTTCTTGTAATACTCATCCTTGGAAAAGGATGTTGATGGTCTGGTTCTCCACTTCTTCGTTAACATAAACCTTTGGAACTGCCTTATAAAGGCAGCAAAGTCCTCATCAGAGGTGTGGCTATCTGATGTGTTGTTGTTAGGAATTCCTTCTTCTGCCTCAGCACTCCTTCTGGGTGGAGAAGGAGATTTTCTCCTGCCCTTTCTTGTGCCTTCAGCCTTGAAGGCAACTGACTTATCCTTGTACTCAGACCTGCTCTTCTCTTCCTCCTTTCTAGCAGTGAGCTGCATTTCATATGATAGCAGATTTCCAAACAGTGTAAGAGGAGGTGTATCAGCAAGCTTAGCCACCTCTCTGATGGCAAAAATCTTTGTGTCTCAGTCCTTTGTCAGAGACCTGAGAAACTTGTCATTCAGTTCATACGTGTTGAAGACTCTTCCATATATCATAAGCTCATTAATGATCCTAAAGAACTTTTTGAAACATCCAGCTATGCTGTCAGTCTTGGCTTGTCTAAAGCTCTTATATTCTTGATTCAGCATAGACTTCCTATCCTCTCTAACTTCTTCTGTTCCCTCCATGTAGACAATCAGGGTGTCCCACATTTCCTTAGAGATTTTACAATGCACCAGATTCTAAAATATGGCATCATCTATAGCACTTACAATAATGTTCTGTGCTCTTTTGTCTAGTGTTGCCAGGATGATCTCATCCTTTTTCATTTCAGAATAATTCTTTGGGGTTCTAATATTTGCATCCAGAACTTATACCTTCATTGGAATGAAGGGGTCTTCTTGAACTGTGATGTAGATTCTTGGATCAGATGCTTCCATGAACAACCTGACCCTTTCCTTCCATATGTCAAAGCATTCTTTCCTGCAGATAGGCAGTTTCATAGATCCAAACTCCTTCTGATTCTCATTTGAACCCATTCTAGAAATCTGTTAATTGCCTTGGAGATTCACTCAGACTGTTAGGTCAATCTTTGAGTAACCTCCCTCTGATACCACTTGAAAGACTTATTTGAAGATCCTAAACACCTAGAGGGGGATGAATAGGTTCAAATTTTCTTTTATAATTCAGGCAAATTAACTAGTATAACACAGCACAGAACATACAATACTCAGAACATAAATCACAGCACAGCGAACACAAGATTTATAGTGGTTCCCCAAGGTATGGGTACATCTACTTTCCCCCTTTGCCTATCAAGTAGAGAACTAGATTCAGCCCAACTCCCTTCCACTTTCTCATATCCAAGATCTTACAACTCAGAACCAGATTGTTCCTACACCTCAGACTTATACAAGTCTTACCTCAGATTCTTCCCAAGAATCCTACCTCAGGCCACAGTCCTACCTCAGCCTTTATAACTAGGCTTACAACTCAAACTATCACAAGTCCTACACCTCAGGCATACAGACCTACCTCAGCCTTTATAATTATAGGCTTACAACTCAGATCTAAAAAAAGATCCTACAAGTAATTGAGTATTAGAAAGATACAGAAATATCACTAGATAGATCACTTTATAGGTGTGAGCTTCTTGTTCAGTTCTTGAATAAACTAAATCTTCAGATCCAACCTGACTTAGCTGTTTCAAAGCTTCTTGATAGAACAAAATAAGGTTGAACTCTTCTTGATGTAGAAGTTGATCTCCTGTCAGCTCCTTCCTTGAATTCAGAATAAAATCTGAATCTTCTTTGCAGACTGTTCAGAATCTGATTTCTTAAGGGTCTCCCCTTTTCTTGTTGTTGAATACTTTCCTTGGATGATCCACTTTTTTATCCCTGTATCAGTTATTTTTTAAGTTATCACGGATCGGTCCTTTATATAGAGTTTTCACCTGATTACCGGTTGATCTGGTTTGTAACAACCTTCTGACAGTTCTGACAAAGGTGTCAGACATGTTGGTAATGACAGCTATCGAGTAACCAGTCATGACAGTTGATTCCTCAATGATTTTATAAGTTAGCATGAACCACTCAGTAGACTGCTTCATATGTGTAGACACAAATAGACTAAGTGTCGACACAAGTCTTGGTGATGTCGACACAACACTCCAAGTGTTGACAAAGTCATTCTTCTGCTACTCGACACATCTTCTGTTTGTATGTGTCGACACAAGTCCTGTGTGTCGACACAACTGCTCTTGGTCTCGACATAACTGCTGCAAACAGATGGAGTTGAGTGTATGTCCAGCTGTCGTTGAGTGTGTGTCGACATAACTGCTTCTGGTCTTGACATAGCTGATGCAGACAAATGGCGTTGAGTGTATGTCTAGTTGTCGTTTAGTGTGTGTCGACACAAGTCCTGTGTGTCGACACAAGCCTTCAGACTCATAATAATTATTTCTGCAAGATGGCTTTGAGTGTGTGTCGACATAAGTTCTGTGTGTCGACATAAACCTTCTTCAGGTGTCAACACAATTCCTGAGTGTCAACACATGCCTTTCTTCTGGTATTAACAAAACTTCTGGGTGTCGACACAGCTTCTGCTCTAGGTGTCGACATAATTCCTGCCTGAGGTTTCAACATAATTCTGGGTGTCGACACAACTCCTTCTTCAGGTGTCGACACAATGCCTGGGTGTCGACACAGCTTTGCTTCTAGTGTCGACACGACTTCTGGGTGTCGACACAACTTTGCTTCTGGGTCGACACAACTTCTGGGTGTCAACACAATTCTTCATAAGTGTCGACACTTGTACTTAGAAAATTTCTTTGCAAACCTTATACCTGCACAATGAAACTAAAACATACATCAAATACAAATTGATGTATATCATTGAGTAAGATGAAGCTTCTCCAAATCTGGTACATATTTTTTAGTGTGCCCAACATTAGCCATATATCTGCTTCTTCAGCAACTGAAGCGTTGAGTGAGCATGCCTCACTCAACGCTATTTGCTTTTAACTAATTTCTGCATAAAGGCATTGAGAGCGTTGAGTGAGCACGCCTCACTCAACGCTTTTTGCCTTAGCCAATTTTTTGTGTTAAAAACCACTGGTCTTGGACTGTCTTACTTTGAACTGAGTTTGGCTAATGGTGAACTGAGCTCGACAAACTTTGAACTCAGTTCGACGAAATCTCAACTGATCTCGATGAACTCAGAACTCAAGCTCTGAACTTAGCTCGACGAATGGTGAGCTTAGCTCGACGAACTCTGAACTTAGTTCGACGAATTCTGAACTTAGCTCGACGAACTCAGAACTCAAGCTTTGAACTTAGCTCGACGAAAGGTGAGCTGAGCTCGACGAACTCTGAACTCAGTTCGATGAATTCTGAACTTAGTTCAACTTAAAGCCTTTTTGCTGAATGGCGTTGAGTATGTCTTCATCACTCAATGCCAAAACACTTAGCCAACTTTCTCATTAGTAGCATAGCGTTGAGTGAGTTGACTTCATTCAACGCCTTTGGACTTAGTCACATTTCAGCTCATTCCAACTTTAGGCTTTTACTACTTTAGCCAATCTCATAGCTTTTTGTTGTATAGCATTGAGTGAGTTGACTTCACTCAATGCATGTGGACTTAGCCATTTTCTCAACTTGCCACTTCCTTGGCTTTGACTGTATAGGCTTCACTCAACGCTATAAGTCAACTGGCGTTGAGTGAGTAATCTTCACTCAATGCCTGTGGACTTAGACAGTTATCTGTCTTTCCACCACTTAGGTAAGAACTTACCTGTCTTAGTCACTTAGGCTACCTTTCCCATCATAGCTTATTAGGACAAACTGCAATCATTCACCTTGAACACAAGTTAGATCACAACATGTGTATACATTATTTTGCTTGTCCTTCTTCAAATTCAGGACATTGAGATCAATGGACCCACACATATATACTAAGCTAAATTATATAGACAATAAAGTAAATAAATAAAATGCACATAATAGATATATGAATTTAAAGATATCCAGAAATAAACAAAATGTCAATATTCATATAAAAGTCCAGGGAGGCATTCCAAGACATTCACAGAAATCCAGAATATAATGATCTCAAGCATGATCCTTGCCCTTGGTCTTCGCATATTGTCTGTCAAAGTAGGCATAAGGCGTGGGATAGTACTTTAGTGGAGGTGGAGCATCAGAATTTTCTCTTCCAAACTTTCTGAAGTGCAGCCTCCTCTTCACATTTGAAACTTCTTTTTTATCCCATTCCTCTTTGCTGTATTATATCCTTGACTCTTAATTTGTTAGATCAACAATACTGAAAGTGTCCGAAATAATTCCTTTGGAATTGGGACTCCACGTTTCAGTATATTCCTTGTTCTCTCTGTTAGGTTAAGATCTTTTGGCAGATGGTACTTCCCCATATCTTCTTTTCTTTTGAGGAGGTCTAGATGAATCTTCAAGAATTTCTACCTCTGCCTGAATAGTATCAGACCATAACTGTATGTATTCCTCAGGAGGGACATACACTCCACCTTCAGGATGCTGTTCAAAGTACTTTGCGCCCTCAGCATGGAACTCTCCACCTACAGCAAGTTTTTTAACCACAATAGGCGGAGCTTGATCTAGAGCTTTCCTTGTCAACTCTTCATGAAGCCACTTAATGTTCTAATATGTATAGACATTGGCACTATGCATTTATTATGCACATCCAAAGTTAGCTCGCTCATTCCTCTTTGTAATCTTCCCTCCCCCTTTCTGACTTCCTAAATGAGGGTTTGGATGAAGTCTGCCTTATAAATTCCCATCTGCCTGCTAATGTGATGCATGCTTGCAACATGTGAGTGTACCATGGCATCATGAGATTAAGATAGATGAGCTACTTCATTGTACACTCGACCAATACTCTTTATTGAATGGTCGATGGCCTTACCACCTTGAGTTAATCATTCAATCAGAGATGATTGCAACCTATCTATATTGTGGTTTACCTGAGCCAGGACATAAGTCAGATCTTTTTCCACTTCTGCCACTCTGCCAAAGACTTGCTGTAGTAAGAAATCAAAATGTTCTTTCTACTTCATCAGCATTTCTTCAATTGACTTTAACAAAGAACTTCTAGTAGGAGGGGCAATTTCTTCCTCATCCCTAGAAACAACAACATTGTTCGGATTGGTCTTGACACCGCTAGACTGTGCTTCCCCTAAGTGATCCTTGAGGAAGACAGGTTCTTAGGTAGGAGACTTTGCCATAACCTATCTGACATCCTCAAAGAGCTCTATCAAGTCCTCCCCCTCAAAAGAAATCCTCTCAGCATGGAGGTCCTCTTGGAGCGAGTCTTTAGCCAATGCCTCCCCCCCAAGACTCATCTTGTAATTATACCTAATCAGACACTCCATCAAGTGTCGTTGCCAAGACATCTTATGCTTCTTGCTGAACCTTTAGTTCTCTATGATGATCAGGACAAGTGTGTGGAACTACAACTTGCACTAGTGGAATAACAACTGTCTCAACATCTATGTGTAGACTCTACCCCTTGCCATTACATCAGCAATCTGAGTTGCTTTTTGGGAGGGGGTGATGGCGCATCCCTCTCTATAGCTTCAGTGAGAGGTTTGTCCAATTCTCCAGAGCCTTTACCTATCTCTTTCTCTACCCGTTGCATGGGAATCCTCCTTTCCCATCGAGCAAAGATTGTGACATCAATCTTTTTCAGGTGGTGAATTTGAATTCCTGTGGACATGTCAAACTGATTTTTGTCCAACTGATTGAGATAGAGCGAGATGATCCTTCTAAATTTTGGGGTAGTGAAGCAAGCCTTGATTTTATCGAAAAGAACTATTCCCCAGTTCAATTTCTTCCTACAGATCATTACTGTTAGTAATTTGAACATTTCTCCGGAGACATGGTCATGTGATCCTGTTTTGCATAGGAACACTTTCTCGATGATGTTAGTGAGATGCTTGCCTTCACCATTCATTTTCTTCCGTCTGAAGGTTGTAGACTTCTTTTCCAGGGCACAGAAAGAAATTGCTCTTTCATAATCTGCATCAGAAATTTCATCTTCCTCTTCAACCTCGGGCATTCGCAGAAATTGATTCAGAAAGCTTGGCTTTATCTTACTTCAAAATTTTGTACACTGCTATTGATTAAGGTACCTTCACGTTTGAGTTCGGCATTCTTGAAGAATTCCAGTACCTCTCTATCCAGGACTCTAAAATCATTCTCTAGAATGAATGTCAATTCTGCGATTTCCAGCATTAACATGACATTACAAAATTTGTTGGATGTCATTGAGAAACCAGATCGAACAAGTTCTCCTACCTCTTGGAGATTGCCAACGCCTTTGCGTGCAATCTGTGGTCTAATTTGAGATGAACCGGAGGATTTTTCTAACGAAATTGAGACGTGCGGATGGGGCTTATTGTAGGTTGATGAAGAATTGAACCGTCAGGAGAGGAGAGCAGTTTTAACGAAAGAGAAATAGGTTGTGTGAAGTCTCGAATGCCCTTGAACGTTTATATATTTATTTTATTTTGATTAAAACTAAAAGGGTGCGTACCTGAGGAGCTGATAAACAAAATTTTTGAACAAAGTCCGATTAGTAAAAAACCTATGGGAGTACACGTCAAATCCGTCGAATGCTTACGTGATTACACGTCTAATTCGTCGAAAGAGTCAATGACCACTCGACGAACCTTCGAGTGTTCACGAATATTTGTCAAATGTACTTGTGATCTCCTGATTAATTACATAGTGCTTATGTGACGACTCGATGAATTGAACATACACTTGGGCAGATTTCTTTTGATTTTCTGACCACTTTAAGAGTCCTTGTTGAGCAATCCAAGTTTAGTTTTGAAGTATGTGAAAATGGCTTCATCTTACGGCTTCGTGAAAATATCTCTAACCTGCTTGTCCGTTGACATATAACAAAGGTTGATATCCAAATTCTTCATATGCTCCCAGATGAAGTGATAATGTATCTCGATATGTTTTGTCCGACTGTGAGAAACTGGATTGTTGGCTATTGCCATTGCGCTTGATGAATGAAAAAATGTAGGAATCTCGTTCAACTTCATGTTGTAGTATTTAAGCTGATTTCTTATCCATAGAAGATGTGCGCAATAACTACCTGCAGAGATATACTCTAACTCGGTAGTCGAAATTGCCACACAATTTTTTTTCTTGCTATTCCATGAGATAAACTATCTTCCGAGGAATTGACACGTCCTGAAAGTGCTTTTCTTATCATCCCAACTTCCTACAAAATCAACATATAAAAAACCAATTAGCTCGCAGTCATTACTTATTGGGTACCATAAGCCAAGATTAGGTGTTCCTTTAAGGTATCTCAAAAATCCTCTTTGCAATAGTATAGTGAGATTCTTTAGAGTTCACCTGAAATCTAGTGCAGACACATGTTAAAAATATTATATCTGGTCTACTAGTAGTGTGATAGAGTAAGAATCCAATTATGCTTTTGTACTTGGTTTCATCAAAAGGTTTCCCTTTCTCATCCTTGTCCAGAGACATGGTTGAACCCACTAGAGTCCTCATAGAGGTTGCATTCTCTATTCTCAATTTCTTAAGTAACTCTTTGGTGAAATTCATTTGAGTGATGAAAATTCCATCTTCAGATTGCATCACCTGAAGTCCTAAGAAATAGTTCAGCTCACTCATACTCCTCGTAAAGTTGGAAAACTTCTTGCAAAGGTTGTCATCTGTAGAACACAATATAATATCATCAACATATATTTGTACTATAAAAATCTTGTCTTTTACTTATCTAAGAAATAATGTCTTGTCTATCTTTACTCTTGTAAAATTACTTTCAAGAAGAAATTTATACAATGTCTCATACCAATCTCAAGGAGCTTGTTTTAAACCATAAAATACATTATGAAGAAAATAAACGTAATCAGGAAGGGATGAATCGATAAAACCTGGAGGTTGTTCCACGTATACTTCTTTATTTAAATTACTAGTAAGGAAGGCTAACTTCACATCCATTTATTAGACTTTGAATCCTTTGTGAGCAGCATACACTAGGAATAATCTGATCGCTTCGAGTCTGGCCACCATCGCAAAAGTCTAATCGAACTCGATCCCTTCTTCTTGTCGGTAACCTTGATCCACAAGTCTGGCTTTGTTCTTTATAAGGACTCCATTCTCATCCAAATTATTTCTAAAGACTCATTTTGTCCATATAACATTGTGACCTTTGGGCCTTGGTACTAGCTCCCATGCCCTGCATCTTTTGAACTGATTAAGCTCTTATTGTATTGTGATGATCTATGAAGCATCCTGATTTGCTTCTTCGAACTTCTTCGGCTTAATTTGGGATAGAAAACTCAAATGTAATATTTCATTAGTTGTGTCTCTTCTTGTTTGAACTCCTTCTCTAGGATCTATGATAATCAGATCAACAGGGTAATCTCTTGAATGTCTGATCACAAGATTCCTTGCATTGCCACTAGGAGGTTCTGCTTCTTCTGGTACACGTTCTTCAACTTGAAGTTCTTCATCGTCAATCAATATTGGAGTATTGACTTTGATGGACCTTGAGACGTCTTCTTTAACTACTTCTTCTAATCTTAGGTCTTTTAGCTGCGAACCTGCATCTTCAATAAAAATACTAGAAGAGCTGTTATGAAGCATACTCGTCTCATCAAATACAACATTAATGGATTCTTCTACAACCATGATTTTCTTATTAAAAATCTTATATGCCTTACTATGGCAAATATATCCTACAAAAATACCTTCAAAACATTTTTCACTAAACCTAGTTTTATAATACTTCCCGTTGTTAAGTACGATGCATTTGCCTCCAAAGACTTTGAAGTAGGACACAGTCGGTTTCTTGCCTTTCAGAAGTTTATAAAGTATCTTACGACGATTCTTGTTGATTAGAGCTCTATTTTGCATGTGACAAGTTCTGTTGATTGCTTTAGCCCAGAATTACTCTAGTAATGAAGAATCATTCAACATTGTTCTGCCTGCCTCAATGAGTGTTCTGTTCTTTCTCTTGGTAACTCCATTTTACTGTGGAGTACGAGGAGAGGAAAACTCATGAAAGATACCTTGACTTGATCAGAACTCTGTCATGACACCAAATTCAAATTTTGTTCCATGGTTACTTCTAATTTTGACCAAAGAGTAGTTCAACTCATTCTGTTTCTGCCTGACAAAGCTAGCGAAAGAGTCAAAAGATATCTGACTTGTGTTTCAAAAAGAACACTCGTGCAAAATGAGAAAAGTCATCATCAATAACAAAGGTGTAAGCTTTACATTCTAAACTACGAACTGGCAAGGGATCAAATAAGTTCATATAGAGAAGATAGAGATATTTGGAAGAATCTTTGGAGATAATGCTTTTAAAGATAGCTCTTGTCTGCTTACTCATTTGGCATGCATGACAACGTATCTCTTTAACTCACTTAATATAGGGTGCATCATGCAGTAAGTTGTGAGAAAATAACATATTTATGGTTTTGAAATTAATATGCGCTGTCTCTTGTGTTATTGATCACAAAGAGATGCACTATCTTTTGCCAAAAAACACACTGGAGTAAAAGACTCCAAACAAAGAAAGGTAAGACAAAATATTTCTACTCCGAGTTCCTATTAAAATAGTTTCTGATTTATCAGAAGTTTTTATAAGACACTTATCCTTGTAGAACTAAACCATATACCCTTTGTCACATAATTGATTTATGCTTATGAGATTATGTTATAATCTTTTAACAAAAACCACGTTTATGAAAGAGACTATACCATTGGTAATTATACTGTAGCAATTTGTGATTCCTCTATCAAAGCCCCCAAAGATAACATTTGGACCGTCTTTGACTGAGGTATATTCTTATAGTAGGTTTCTTGTTCTGGTCATATGCCTGGAACATCAACTGTCCAAGTACTAGATAGGATTTTGGTTGGCCGTTGGACATACCTTCACTCACAGATTAGTTTCCCTTAGCAACCCAAATAGATTCGGGTCCTTGGTTTCTTGTTAGATTAACACCATTAGGAATGTTAACATTGCGAGGGGTTATTCTAGCATTATTAACTCAGGTATTCTTATATTCCATCGAATTATACCAGCAATCTATGATGAAGTGACCAATCTTGCTACAACATGAACTGTCAAACTTATTGTACCTTCTCTTCCTCTTTTGCTTTACCATCTGAGCGGGAGGTCTAGCAGGTGGTGCTGATATAGAATTAGAAGCCTCAAGAGAACAAGTGGTAGGCTTCATTGTCTCACATGGCTGCTAAGCAACTTGCTTGCCTTTCAGTGCTTTCTTCTCATTTGGTCCATGTACGAATGGACCATAGTGCTTCAGAATAATCTCTTTATAAGGTGCCTTGATAGCACTTGTTCCGAGATTTTTGGGATGGCTCTATCCTTAGTTATTCTTGTTAGAGGCAACATGTGTTGGTCTAGCAAAATGACCATAGGATGTTTTAAGATCATATTGATTGGTAGGAAGGATTACCTTCTTGAATACTAATTGACCTTGAGGAGCCCTCCTTCTGTTTATAGAAGCCCTATATCCAACATCACCTTTCTTAGAGGCTGTAAATCCATCGATGAGTGAAAGAATAGTCTTTGGTTTTGAGAAGCTTCCAACAAGCTTCCTTTCAATCAACAACTCTTCCATCTCATCTTTGGCCTTTACTTCCAGACTTATAAACTCAACAGAGTACTCTTATTCCTATTTTAAGGATTGGATTTTTTCTCTAAGGAGAGTCAATCTCTCAATTTCTTCCCTCAGTTCAGACTTCAATGCCTTGAGAGATACAATCTCTTTGGCCTGAGATTTGACTACATTGCGACATTTGTCAAATCCCTTCATTAGTGCTCAATACTGCATCATTAAGTCTGACTTATCCTTGGAGAGGTGATCTTCATGACCATCAAAGTCTCCATTAGAATCATATAAGGGAGTGTGAGAATTTACCTTCACATTATTTTGGGAGTCATTATAATCCTCGTCTGAGTGTGCCATAAGCCCAAAGTAGGTTTTTTTATCTGAGCTAGACTCACTTGAGTCACTATCGCTAAGAGTCTTTGACTTCTTTGCAATGAAGCTCTTTTCTTTTTTCTTGCTTCCTTTGAAGAACCTCTTTTCTTCTTTCTTTGATCCTTTCTTCTCCTTGTGAGTACAGTCAGTGATCATGTGTCCTGACTTTTTACAACAGTAGTAAATAATGTCAGAAGAAACGTATTTATTCTGTTTAGACTTATACATGTCATTTTTGTTGCAAGTTCTCTTGTGATGATCACCATCACATCGTGATCTTCTATTATCATATGAGGAGAGCTGAATCTTTTTTTGCCTCCTCTTGCTGAGCAACCTCTTAAATTATCTAGAGAATAAGGAGAACTCTCCATCTGACATTTCAAAACTAGAGAAGCTTGGCTCTGAATCTTCATATTCAACTGAGTCCTGTGTCCTAGCTGGTGACATAGCTCTCCCTTTTCTTATCCCTTCAGCCTTGAGTGCTACAGATTTATCTCTAACTGACGTCTTGCTTCCCTCTTCTTCTGCCTTTCTGATATTGAGTTTTAGCTCATGGGATAGCAGTATTCCGAACAAGATATGTGGCTCCATTATGTCATTTTGTCAAATTCCTTGATAGTAACTACCTTGGTATCTCATTCTTTCATTGGGTATCTCAGGAATTTATCGTTAAGCTCATCATTGGTAAACTCTCGACCATAATTTCTTAGGTCGTTTATGATCTTGAAAATTTCTCGTAGCAATCAGCAATAGTATCCCTCTTATCTTACGTGAAGGCTTCATATTCCTAATTTAATAGAGATCTCTGATCATCACTTACTTCTTTCGTTCCTCCCATGAGAATAATTAGAGATTGCAACATCTCATTGGCAGACTTACAATGAATTAAGTTTTGCAACATAGAATCATCCACATCACTAGTAATGATGTTCTTTGCCTTCTTGTCTAGAGAAGCGAGTGTTATCTCATCTTTATTCAAATCCATCATTCTTTTAGGAACCATCAGATTGGGATCAATGGTTGACGCAGTCATGGGAACATGCAGGCCTTCTTCAACAATGATGAAGATTCGGGGGGTCAGAAGCTTCCATGAATAATTTTACCCTTTCCTTCCACATGGCGAAATTCTCCTTGGTGCACACTAGCAACTTCATCGAGTACAAATCCTTGCTCTTGTCCATTTCTTTTTGAACAACTAGATCAAGATCTCTTCAAGGTGGTAAACTTAAAATGAACAACCTCGCTCTAATACTAAGTGAAAGTATCTAGTTGTCAACCTAAATTGTAACACCTCTATATGTCCTATGAAATATAATAGAGGTCCGGCCGAGGCCCCACACCATATTCCACAAAAAGGCAGGAAGATTACATGTTAATATCAAAAGACTACTCATATCCTAACTCAGAGCATTCTAGTGGAAGCTTTAAGGTTGCCCGAACTCATATTAATTGAATGTCCATTATATATAAACCATACCATTTATATATATAACAGTAATGTCGATTACAAATACACAAAATGTTACAGCCTTAAGAACTTATAGTTATACTTCACAAGTGTGGTTTACAAACATCGGCACACAGGCTGGCCACACATTAAAACAGTAAAAGTTCGCCTTTGGGCCTTCAAGGGCCAGCCAACCGCAGCACATGGGCTTCAGCCCGCTACTTTCCACTTGGATCTCAAGCACCTGCAAATCACAGCCCATGAAAACGTGGCAAACAAAGTAACGGTCAACAATTGCTGACTCATTGATAACAATACCACCCCTTACTCAGGGCAGCGATTCTCCTTCCCTACAACAACTGCAAATAAATATATATAGTGGTAACAACATTGTGCATTTAAGCAATCATCACCACAAATGTAGGCTCAATGGCCACACGCCCCGTGCACTCAGGGCACATTCTCGGTGTACCAAACTTCCCGGATACCACCTCCCATTCAGAGGTCCAAGACATAACAGTTCATTCTTGAGCATTTTAGTCTTTTCGGCCCTAGTCCTAAGACTCTCATTATGCCATCCGACGAGATCCAATTACTTTAGGCGATCAAATAAGGGTTGACATAATGTAGGTACAGTTCAGCCACTTCTCGTTGCTCGGATCACCATGCCACTTCCAATAGTCGAAGCAATCAAGGATAATAGACAAGATGTGGGTGGACCTCCCCTTTCCCATTCGGCTCAATAACCTTTAAAGTTGGGCACTATAAGCTCATAGCTTTGTTACGGCTCTCACGACCATAATAGTTGGCCTCCACGGCTCTACTCACAAGTTAGCCCCATTGCATTCGCAAGACAGGCTTTACACCAAAATAGGCTGACAATCATGGCCAACATAGTTGGGCACTACACGCTCTCAACTTTTCATACATGACCCCTAGGTTTCCCTGAGATAGGCCTCACAAACATAGCTCACTGGGAGCTATCGCCTGGAGATACTCGCTGTCGCCCGGTGATATCAATAGCTTTGCAAACCATGTAATTTCTTGGTTATTTTCCTGGAGAACCTCTCCAGTACTTCCTGCTACTCCCATTTAACAGGTATAACTCATAGACCCCGTAAACTACTTGTTTATACGCTGAGCCTTCTCCGACATGCAAAATAAAACATCATCAATCAACACCAACTTGTCCGGATGGGCTTCACACAGCATGCTTATTCTGTACTATAAAATTTCCGGATCTATATACAAATTTAATCGGGGATCACAACAATCGACCCACTGGAAACCAACCTTTCTTCACCTTTTGGTGAGGGGTTCCATGCACGTATGCAAATTAATGACTTCACTTGTCCAAGGAGAAAATCGTTACCCTTATAATCCGTTTCGGAGCCATGGCGAAGTTTTTTGTCCAATTAGAAAAGAGCACCTCACTTTCCTCTTCATGGATCTAGCCTTGGATCTTGCTTCCAACTACTGGATCCCCTTCACCAAGCGTTTTAATCTCAGTCTCAACCTTATTCCTTAGCTCTTTCCTCTTAAGATCTTGATAAAAGGAGGAGAGAGAGTGAAAGAAGAGAAATGAATCTTCTCTCCACCTCTTCTCTAATTAAGTGGTCTCGGGATTAATCCCAGTCATAGGAGCCTCACATCAAAAGGAAGAAAAGGCCACGATTTCAGCTGAATAGACAACATTAACGCTATCGCCTGGCATTATTCGCTATTGCTTGGTCGATAGCCTCTTTGACCCCAGTCAACCACCCCTCTTCGGCCGCCGCCCGGCCATCTAACACGTGTCCACACATACATGGCAGTATCTCCTGGCGATATCCAATGTTGCCGTTTCGATAGCTCACTCAACGCTTACGGTGTCGAGTGCGTTGAGTTCACTCAATGCTTTAAGGCATTGAGAGCGTTGAGAGCTGGGGCTATCGCCGCATGATACCCACTATCGCCACACAATAGTCTCTTACTTAACGATTCGTTGAAAGGCGTCGAGTGTGTTTAGCTCAGTCAATGCTTCATGGGTCGAGTGTTATTGCTATCGCTGCCGGCGATACCCACTATCACCTGGCGATAACAACCAAAAGTTCTGCTGTCAAATTTGGGGTGTTATAACTCTCCCCTCCTTACAGAAATTTTTTCCCGAAATTTTATTCAGTTATAAAGGAAAAACAATAATTTATATGTTACAACATATTTTACCTTCACAAAACAATGTTACAACATTATTTTACAAACAATTCGGGGTATTCCTTGCGCATGGTTTTCTCACGCTCCCATGCCAGCTCTTCACGACCACAGTTTTCCCACCAGACTTTGACCATCCCGATTGTCTTGCTTCGCAGTTGCTTAATCTCCGTATCCTCAATTCGAATTAGCCAAACTTTCGTCGTTAGCCAACTATCGACCGGTACTTGATCAGCAACAACCACTTTAGCTGGCTCTTTCACAGCTTTCCGTAGCACCGATATGTGAAACACATTGGCAAGGCACTTAGCTCCGCCGAAAGAGCTAATCGATATGCAACTTCTCCAATCCGCTCAACCACTTCAAACGGACCAAGATACCTCGGACTTAACTTTTTCAAGCACTGAATCCTGGAAACGCCTTTGAATGGATTAATCCTTAAATATACCCAATCGCCCACCGCAAACTCCACATTTTGGTGTTTGGCGTTATAGTACTTTGCCTGCCTATCCTGGATTATCAGTAGCCGCTCTCTTATAGTGTGTATGGTTGAATTTGCATCTTTGACCTCCTTACGCTTATATAGCTTTGACTCGCCTGTTTCAGCTCAAGCTAACGGTGTACAACACTTCCTACTGTATAAAGCTTCAAAGGGCGCCATCTGAATACTATCTTGATAGCTATTGTTGTAGGTGAACTCAATCATATAGAGGTGATCTTCCCACCTCTTCCCGAAATCCAAGGCACACATTCGGAGCATGTCCTCCATAGTTCTGTTGGTCCTCTCGGTTTGACCATCCATTTGAGGATGAAAGGTCGTATTGAATTTTAGTTGAGTACACAATAACTGGTGGATTAGCCTCAAATCATTTGAAGTAAAATGCCCATCTCGGTCACTTACGATGCTACGGGACAAACCGTGCAATTGTACGATGTATCCACGTACAGCTTGGGCAATTTTTTCACTGAATCATCCTTCCTGTTTGGTTTGAAGTGCGACACTTTTATTAACCGGTCAACGATTACCCACGCGGCATCATTTCTGCTCTGAGATCTCAGCAGTACATGCACGAAATCCATAGAGATGTCATCGAACTTCCATACTGGGATTGGTAACGACTTCAGGAAACCTCCAGATTTTTGGCATTCAGCTTTCACTAAGGCACAAGTTTGATATTTTGCCACGTAATGGGCTATGTCTTTCTTCAAACCTGGCCATCAGAACACCTTCTTCATATCTTTGTACGTTTTCATATTCCTTGGGTGAATTGAGTACTTTGTAAAATATGTTTCGTAAATCAACTCCTCACTTAGTTTACCCACATCTGATATACACAAATGACCATCTTTTCACAAAAGATCGTCATCCAATGAGAATTGGGCATTTGACCCATCCGCTGCATAGCGTTGTAGACTTTCATCGAGTTCCGTTGCTTGCCGAACCCTGTTCGCAAGGTCATACTGTACCTCTATCCAGTTCATGCACGCATTTGCAGTAGCATTCTTGTCAACACAAGAAATCTCGAGGGCCTCCAACTCCTGGAATAGACACTCATCATGCATCTGCAACCAATTTGCCATTACTAGAGTCCTATGACTTAAGGAATCTGTGACCACATTCCCTTTCCCGGGATTATAATGAATATCGAAGGTGTAGTCCCCGAGGAACTCCATCCACCTCCGTTTCCACATATTTAGCTTTTTCTGATCCAAGAGATACTTCAAGCTCTTATGGTCCGTAAAGATGTCAACTTTCATACCATATAAGTAATGACACCACAGCTTAAGTGCAAATATCACCACCGCCAACTCCAAGTCGTGGACGAGATAGTTCGGCTCATGCACTTTCAACTGGCGTGAGCCATATGCAATCACTTTTCCAAACTGAAGAAGAATGTAGCCTAAGCCGCTCCCTGATGTATCATTATAAATTTCATAGCCATCTGAGCCACATGGCGACGTCAAAATTGGTGTCGTAGTCAGATGACTTTTCAGCTCTTCAAAAGCTCGTACGCACTCTGGTGTCCAAACGAACTTCTGATCATTCCTTGTTAGTTTGGTAAGAGGCAAGACGATCTGCGAGAAGTTTTCTACAAAGTGTCTGTAGTAGCCCGCTAGTCTAAGGAAACTCCGGACTTCTGCCACATTAGACAACATAGGCCACTCTCGTATCGCAAATATCTTCGTCGGATCCATCGCAATACCTTCTCCACTAACCAGATGGCCAAGAAAGGCCACTGATGATAGCCAGAATTCACACTTTGAGAACTTGGAATAGAGCTTGTTTCTTCTAAGGGTGTTCAACACCATCCGCAAATGGTTCGCATGATCTTCTTCAGACAGAGAGTACACTAATATGTAATCAATAAAGACGATCACAATTAGGTCTAAGTACTCCCTGAAAATTTGATGCATTAAGTCCATGAATACCGATGGCACATTTGTTAGCCCAAACGACATTACAGTGAACTCATAATGACCATAGCGTATTCCAAACGTTGTCTTGGGAATGTCACATTCCTGAATCCTTAACTGGTAATAGCCAGACTTTAAATCTAGCTTTGAGTATACCATTGATCCAACCAGCTGATCAAATAAGTCATCAATCTGTGGTATCAGATACTTGTTCTTTTCCGTCAGCTTGTTCGGCTCTCGATAATCAATGCATAGCCGCAAGCTTCCGTCCTTCTTTTTCACAAAGAGAACCGACGCACTCCAAGGTGACATACTTGGGTGTATATAGACTTGCTCCAGCAACTCTTGCAATTGAACCATTAGTTTCGCCATCTCCTTTGGCGCAACACCATATGACGAGCGGGCCACATGATTCGCACCTAACACCAACTCAATAGCGAATTCAATCTCCCACAGGGGCAGTAACCCCGAAAGATACTTATGAAACACATTAGCATACTCCGATATAATAGGAATGTCACTCACACTGGGCTTCGGCTCAACAGCCTCCACTAGCGCAAAGAACAACTCTGCGCCCTTCTGAACTGCCTTGACTACCTGGAGAGCAGACATCAATATCTTGCTCGATCCTCACATACCAACGAATTTAGTCTCTCGTTCGGCGTTCTGTCCCAGTGTAACTTCCTTGGAGTTGCAATCTATATAGGAACGCTGCTCCGAGAGCCAGCTCATACCAAAGATTACATCAAACTCCGATATCAGCAGCACAGATTCTTTCAATCTAAAATCCTGACTTCCTATTCGCATCTCAACACAGCAGGCTCGATCCGCGCGCATCAAGCACCAGTTAGGTAGCAACACATTCACTCGATCTGTAGGCAAAAATGAAGGCGCTCCGATACGCCCCCATGAAGTCCTTAGATAGAAAGGAATGAGAAGCTCCTGTATCGAACAGTGCTCTCGCCGGATATTCCGATATCAGGACAAAGCCTAATTCAAAACTATCATATACAAGCAACGCACAAGGTACTAAGTATGAAAAGTAGTAAAAACTGTATCTTAACTCATACCTGTTACGACGTCACTTTGTTTTATGGCCTCCTGTTGGCCAAGATTATAGACTCGGGGTTGCGCTTGAGATGCAGTTGACTCCACCACAGCCTTTCTCTTTTCAGCATAATACGCACTCGTCTTTTTCTCCCCCTTTGGAAGGACACTCCAACAATCTCGAGCCATATGACCCACCTTACCGCATGTATAATATATGAGCGGACTTTTTCCTGTCATCACTTCAGGCTTGTTCGAAGAAGCAGCAGGTCCTGAAGACCTAGCTTTTGACCTCCACCTCTTTCGGTGCTCAGACTTTGAGGAATGCGACACCTTGAAATCTGACTTCTTTACTCCAGATCATTCTTACGCTGCACGCGCTTCATATCCAGTTCAAGGGAATGGGCCGTATTTACCAAGGTAAGAAAACCCTACATCATTGGTCCTGAGAGAAGAAACCGTAGGTCATCTCTCAGCCCTTCATAGAAACGATTTGTCTTCTGTTCCTCGTTTGCAAACGTAAAGCCTGCATACCTTCCCAACCTCGTAAACTCGTGCAAGTAGTCATCCACCGACCTCTCGCCTTGAGTAAGCCTTTGAAATTGGTTCTCCATCGCAATCCGTTGTGCTGATGGAAGGTATCTCTCCAGAAAACACCTGAGAACTCCTCCATTGAGATCTCGATCAACGGCCGACTGACAAACTGATGCAGCTCCAGCTCATCCCACCATAGTCTTGCCTCACCATCTAACAAGAAGGTAGCCACAGTGACTTTTTGCCACTCCTCCGTTTCAGTTGCCGTCAGGGCTCTCTTTATTCTTAAGTTCCAATCTTCGGCTTGTATAGGGGTTCCAGTACCTGTAAACATAGAAGGATTGAAACTCATAACGTGTTTCAATTGCTTCTCCGTCGCTCGCCTTGTGGCCACTGGCTCAACGACCACTTGTCTTACCGCTACGTGCTCAACTACACCAACCGGTTCCTGGACCACCGCAGGAGTAGGAGATTGTCTCTGACCTCCTACTTGCGTGTTGATTAATGCGAACACGGCTTCAGTAATCAACCGTATAGTTTCTATAGAAGGAGGAGGTGTTGGCACCTCATTTGGTGCACTACTCTCCACCGAGCGCTGGGGTTCTTGCTGCCCTGCACCACTACTAGTCGCCTACAATGTGAAACACACAATTAAACAACTAAAATATTTCCAAAAGCAATTATAGGAACACGGAAGTTCCTCAAGCATGTGTATTTTCATTCCTAAGTGGACATTCTTGAGTTCGTTTTGTTATAACGGTAAGTACATACACATGCTCACCACCCCTTAAAAGAAATCGACCACGAATTCACATAATGAAGACCAAGACAAGCTGATACCAAAATTATAACACCTCCGTCCATCCCATGAAATATAATAGAGGGTCCGGCCAGGGCCCCACACCATATTCCACAAAGAGGCTGCGAGATTACATGTTAATATACTACTCGCATGCTAACTCAGAGCATTCTAGCGAAAGCTTTAAGGTTGTCCGAACTTAAATCAATTGAATGTCCATTATATATAAACCATGTCATTTATATATATAACAGGAATGTCGATTAAAATGTTAAGGCCTTAAGGCCTTACAGTTATACTTCACAAGTGTGGTTTATAAACATCGGTACGCAAGCCAGCACACATGAAAATAGTAAAAGTTCTCTGTTGGGCCTTCGAGGGCCAGCCAACCGCAGCACATGGGCTATAGCCCGCTACTTTTCACTTGGCTCCCCAGCACCTGCAAATCACAGCCCGCCAAAATGGGGCAAACAAAGTAACGGTCAGCAATTTCCGACCCATTAATAACGACCTCACCCCTTACTCGGGGCAGCGATTCTCCTTCCCTGCAACAGTAGCAAATATATATATAAAGTGGCAACAACAATGTGCATTTAAGCACTCATCACCACAGACATAGGCTCAACGGCCACACGCCTCGTGCACTCAGGGCACATTCTTGGTGTACCGGACTTCCCGGATACCACCTCCCGTTTAGAGGTCCGAGACATAACGATTCATTCTTGAGCATTTTAGTCTTTTTTGCCCTAGGCCTAAGACTCTCAATATGCCATCCGACGAGAGCCAATTACTTTAGGCAATCTAATCAGGGTCGACATAATGAAGGTACAGTTCATCCACTTCATATTGCTCAGATCACCATGCCACTTCCGAAAGCCGAAGCAATCAAGGATAATAGACAAGACGCGGGTGGACCTCCCCTTTCTCGTTCGATTCAATGGCCTTTAGAACTGGGAACTATAGGGTCACAGCTTTGTTACGGCTCTCACGGCCATAATAGTAGGCCTCCGCGGCTCAACTCACAAGATAGCCCCATTGCCTTCGCAAGATAGGCTTTACACCAAAATAGGTTGGCACTCATGGCCACCATAGCTGGGCACTACAGGCTCTCAACTTTTCATACATGACCCCCAGGTTTCCTTGAGATAGGCCTCACAAACATAGCTCACTGGGAGCTATCGCCTGATGATACTCGCTGTCGCCCAACAATATCCAATAGCTTTGCAAACCATGGAATTTCTTGGTAATTTTCCTGGAGAACATCTCGATTACTTCCTGCAACTCTCATTTCATAGGTATAACTCACATACCCTGTAAACTACTCGTTTATATGTGAATTCTTCTGCGGCACGTAAAATAAAACATCATCAATCCAGACCAACCTGTCTGGATGGGCTTCACACAGCATGCATATTCCGTACTATAAAATCTCCGGATCTATATGCAAATTTAATCGGGGATCACAACGATCGACCCACTGGAAACCACCCTTTCTTCACCTTTTGGTGAGGGGTTCCATGCACGTATGAAAATTGAGAACTTCACTTGTCCAAAGAGAAAATTCTTACCCTTGTAATTCGTTTTGGAGCCATGGTGAAGCTTTTTGTCTGGTGGGAAAGGAGCACCTCTCTTTCCTCTTCGCGAATCTAGCCTCGAATCTTGCTTCCAACTACTGGATCCCCATCACCAAGTGTTTTATGCTCAGCCTCAGTCTAAGCCTTCTTCCTTAGCTCTTTCCTCTCAAGATCTTGATGAAAGGAGGAGTGAGAGTGAAAGAAGAGAAATGAATCTTCTCTCCACCTCTTCTCTAATTAAGTGGTCTCGGGATTAATCCCATCCACAGGAGCCTCACATCGAAAGGAAGCAAAGGCCACAATTTCAGCTGAATAGACAACATTAAAGCTATCGCCTGGCGATATCTGCTATCGCCGTCGATAGCCACTTTGACCCTAGTCAACCACCGCTCTTCGGCCGCCGCCCGTCCATCTAATACGTATCCACATATACGTGGCAGTACCGCCTGGCTATATCCACTGTTGCCATTCCGATAGCTCACTCAACGCTTTACGGTGTCGAGTGCGTTGAGTTCACTCAACGCTTTAAGGCGTCGAGAGAGTTGAGAGCTGGGGCTATCGCCGCGTGATAGTCTCTTACTCAACAATTCGTCGAAAGGCGTCGAGTGTGTTTAGCTCACTTAATGCTTCATGGCGTCGAGTGCTATTGATATCGCCTCCGACGATACCCACTATCGTCAGGCGATAGCGACCAAAAGTTCTGCTGTCAAATTTGGGGTGTTACATAAATCACCTAGAGGGGGTGAATAAGTGAATCCTGCAGCTTTTAGCGGAACAAAAATCGTGTAAAAATAAAGCAAATAGAACGAGAAAATAAACACAGCACACACAAGGATTTATATTGGTTCCCCAAATTGGCTACGTCCACTATCCTGCCTCGCCAATCTAGCACTTAGGGCTAGACTTGGCTACTTCACCAAAACTCAGATAAATAATAATCTTAGACCTCGGTGTCTTCCACTCTTACAAACTCAGAGAACAACTTTCCCTACACTAGATCCATCAAAAAGGATCAACAAAAGAAACTCGGAAGAACAATCTTCCTACAATGCTAAAAGAAAAATCTTATTTGAAAAGAGAAATCCTTTATCTCAGATCTGAAAATAGTTCTTCTTCGTTGCTTGAAAGTTCTGACTGTATTCTTGGAGAAGAAGAAGAATAATCTGATTTTTTTGCACGGATCAAATTTGAGAAATGATTAATCTTTGAACGAATGAAAATCTTAAATCTTTAGATCGATCGGGTCCTTTCTTTCCAAGATGAATCGCAGATCAGGAGAGAGTCGGCGACAACGTTCTCGTGAAACTTGATTTGAAATCCCGTTTACTTTTGGTAATAAGAGCACGATTAAATTTTTCATTTTGAATTACAATTCCAGTTCTTCTGAAATAATCCAAGACTATTTATAGATGATTCTTATCCAATGGATTGGTTTTGAACTAAGGTATACCGTCCACGTGTACTATATATGGCGTAAACCCTAATTTAGGAATGTCGTGAAAACCGAGAACGATGCTAAAAAAAATTACTTAAGTATGACTCGTCGAGATATCACGTCTACTTTCCAGACAACTTGACAAAGTCTTCGTAATGACTTGGAAAGAACTTGCATGAGAAGTTGAGATTTCACGAGATCTTTCGACAAATTGTTTGAAAGCTCTCGATTATACTCGATGAATTTACTTGTCATCTCGACGAATTATACTTAGAACCGACTAACAATAACTCTCTTTGGAGTTCACATGACTTCGCGAAAGGACCAATGAATTTTACGAGTACTCACATAAGTACTCGACAAATTCCCTTGAGTACTCGATGAATTGTACATAGCTGTTCTGGCCAGCAGTTCTCAGCTATCTCTCAAGTACTCCAAAGATCACTCGATGAATTTTACGAGTGGTTACTTGAGTACTTGATGAATTTAATGAGACATCACGTGATCACTCAATGAATTTTCCTTAGATATAATATACAACTTATGAATGTCCATATCCTTTATGATGTTAGATGAAGTGCACTCCATTAGAAAGATTACACATAGATCAACACGATGCTCTATATAATGAAGGATTACATAGAACTTGGTTTGAAGACCCATTGTAACCTGACAATGGTTTGTACTTAGCAATTATAACCTACACCACACACAATTAAACTAATGTCAAATACACCCTTAATTCAACTAAGTTCAAGGGACACTTCTTCAAATCAGGACTATTGTGGATATAATACCCAACAAAATGTAAATATACTAAAGCAACTGAAATGATCTTTTGATCACAGTGTTAACCATTTATTGATTAATCTCCCTTAGATTAACCTAATAATGATCAACCTCCCTCTAATACCAATTGAAATAAGAGAGCAGTTGTTATTTATCTCAGAGTTTTCTCTAGAGGGGGGTGAATAGAGATTAAAATTTTGTTTTCAATATTTCATTTAATTCATAGAATTTGCATATACATTAACAATCAACCAGAAATAAATGCATGTATATAAAATAACAGCACATACTTGAAAATAAACATAGAAACATAGAAGACGCAAAGATAATAGTGTTCCCCCTCAAAATGGGTACATCCACTCTTCTACTCCCTTGGTAGGAATTTATTATCACAGTATTTAGATCTTTTGATCAGGAGACTCTTAGAACTAACACTAGATCTTTTGATAAGGAGATCTTAAACCAATACAATCTGAGTCTTTTCTCAAGGAGACTCTCAGAATCTCTCACTAAATCCTTTGAAGAGGGATTGTCAAAACTCTTTTGTCATAAAGTGTAAGAAAAGAATAAAAGAAGAATTGTGATTGAATTAATCTTCTCTTTGTGTCCTCTCAGTTGATTTCTAAGAACTAGAAATGATGATATCTGTAACTTCTGATGAATCCCTGAATATCAAAATCACAAAGATTAGCAGCCTTGTTTCCAAATTATCCTTGGATCTTCTCTGAATCTGATGCAATTTCTTCTTGAGAAGAAGAACTAATTCTTTTTAGCAAATTCAACAATACTCTAATAATCGACTGATTGATAAAAAAAATTCAATTGTTGATGATGATTTCCAAAATTTCTTTGTCAAAATCAAACTATCACGATCTGATACAAATTTCTTGATTGTCTGTAGTTGATGATTGATGTGTGAATTAAATAATGACTCATCGTTATTATTTCTCTATTTTATCTCATCATATTATGGATCGACATCTTCTAACGTCTCCAAGATTCTATTATGCAAACTACTTCTTGAAATAATTCTGATTGAAAACCTCAACATAAATTATGTTTAGAAATTCTGTCGACATAATGTCGAATTCTAATCGAAGCAACATTGAATTCTAACTGTCCGTAAGAATATCTCTGTAGTCGGCGTTCAGTCGATATCTTGTCAAAGTATGCGTCGATATAATTCTGAATGTTGTTGACTTATTAATTTTAGTTGCACTTACTTCTATTCAAAGTTGCGTCAAATTCCAATCAAAGTTGCGTCGACTTCTAGCCAAAGTTGCGTCGACTTCTACTTGACGTGTGTTAGCAATTAATGACTTTTCTCTTAAATTCAGTATGTCTTTCTTATGTATGTTATATTAATAAAATCCTATGACTTCTAAGACCAAATTAACCTCATTATACATTATGGGTAATAAACCTATGATGTAAAATCACTAAAAATAATTTGTTAAGATAAATTATAAAGGGTTTTCCCAACACTTTTTATTATGTTTTATTTTATAATGTTTTTTAATTTATTTTTTTTTCTTATTGTTCGTACTTATTTTTAAACATTGTGGACAATGTTTAACTTTAAGTATGTGGGTGTGTCTTAATTTTATTTTAATTAATTTTATTTCAAAAATTAAAATAAACACAAAAATTTCAAAAAAAAATAAAATCTAAAAATAATTTCGTGGAAACAGAGGTTTGGGCTTTCATCCCATATTATCTCCTAGTACCGCTACGAGCCCTTCACCGGATAGATCTCGAAAAATTCAAGAATTAATAAAAAAATTGGATTAGTATTTTAATTTCCTTAATTTAGTATTTTTATATTTCAATATATATATATACATATATATGAAAAACATTAAAAAAATTCAATAAACCCTTAATTGGCTTTTTGATATTTTTAAAATTCTAGTTTGAGGTTATTTATAAGTGTTTTTATTTTTTTTAATTTACTAATATTTTATTTTATCATAATTAATTAAATTCAATTTTTAGGTGATTTAATTTTAAGGAATATCTTATGATTTTAATTTATTTAGAGTAAGTTATCTAACACGTTTTCTCTTTAATTTTAATTAGTTTCAATTTTGTAGTTCTTTGTTTAAACATGTTTAGCTTTTAATTATATCTACTTTATGCTTTTATATTCTCAGAAAAATTTAATTTACTAGTAGTTGCACTCTCGTATTTTAATTTATTTTTTAAAAAAAATTTTAGCCTTACCTTATTTTTTGTTTTCTTGTTAGATCATATGTCATGAGAATACGAGGATAAAATTCATTATTCTTTGGTATGCATATGCATTTTTTGTTCGATCATATATCATGAGAATTTAATATTCTTTAGTAAGTATATGCAACCCCAGAAAAAGGAGTAATAGGATAAAATTTATTACTCATAATCATTTTTATTTTTATATGAAAATAGAAAAATATATTTGTTCATATGTCTTGAAAAATGAGAGGATAAAATTCATCAATTTTCTTGTAAACGTATACAAATATGTAAAAGAAAAAAAGAAGGTGAGAGGATAAAATTCATTACCTCTAATTAAAAATCTTTTCATACCCTTTATCCTCCCCAAAACTTGTTAGACAAAAAAATTGATTTAGACTTAAATTAAACTAATAAGAGAGCATAAGCAGTAGTTTGAATTTTTTTTCTTTAAGTTTCTTTCAAGTAAAGAATTTTTATAATTCCAATCTAATTTTCTTTGCAAAATTACCCGATCTTGCTAGCTTGTTAATTTACTTGAGAATTCTTAGCTATACTTTTTAGCTCTTTTTATTTTAATTTCATAATTTAGGACTTAAATTTTAAATCTCTAAATATTATTTTTAGCTTTCTTGTAATTTAATAAAATTATATTTTAAATTAAAAATTTTGTTAATATTTTATGAATACTTCTCCTTCATTTGCCTGGAATAGCAAAAGCTTAAGTATGAGGGTATTTGATAAGTAGTATTTTGATCTTATTTTAGTATATGGGTTTTATTAATATTAATATTTATTTAATAAAATTATGTTTTTTATAATTATGGTTCAAATAAGGTTTTATTTTATTTTATCCAGGTTTTTAGAGATTTTTGCAAATATCAGAAGTACTTGCTCTAGGTCACGAGCCTGACCTAAAGGCATGCAATTTTAACTGACGTGTCTCAACCTACTAACGTAGACCAGAGCCCGATCTGCGAAGAAGCCTAGGAGTCACGCTAGTGTTCTAGAAGTCACGCTCGTGTTCTAGAAGTCACGCTCGTGACCTGCCTCCAGCTGATCCTGCATTCAATCCCAAAATTACGCCTCGAATCTCTCCTAGTAATGCCCGTGAACTTCATGGGTCACTCCCGTGAACTTCCTATGGATCAGCCATTACACGCCAGCCCACTACGATTTCATGTAGAAGCAATTTTCCTAGGTCACTCCCCCATGTCAAGGGCATGACCAAGGGGCATGACACACCAGAAATGCTCGAATTCAGTACAAATCGCGCCCGATTTGCCTCCATCCATCACGCCCCTTACATGACCCTAGGTCACGAGCGTGTACCTGGGGCGTGTAACAAAACAATTTTAGCTATTTAAAGCCAACTTCTCCAGAAGTCCGGGAGTGATCTATTTCCAGCCTCAATTCTTGTAGTTTTACTTTTCTTTTTCATGTTTTTGTACTTTTAATTCTTAGTGTAGAATTTTTTTTCAATTCAATTGTAATCTCTTTTCCTTAGTTAATAAAATTGTCTCTTTATTTTCTCTAACTTTATTCTTTAAAGTCGAATCATGTTTGTTCGATCGTGTGACCCACCTTAGAGGGGGTGAATAAGGTTTTACGAGTTAATTAAAAATTTGAATTATTTTTGTCCAGAAAAACTAGTTCTGGAAGCTACCGCGGGGCACTAGCTTGTTAGCGCGCGGCGGTAGGTCACAGGCCACGTTTTCCTGAATAAATTTCTCCTTCGAGATGCACACACCCTTCAGAGATTTACCAGCAAACAATCACAATGTCACACATGGAATGAAAAGCAATAAATAAATTTTTATTCAAACAGAAATAAAAAGGTTTACATTTTCAAGCACTGGAACTCCATGACGCCGGAGATCGGAGGTGGTGAAAGTCAAGAATCTTTTGTTTTCTATACTAACCCAATACCCTGACAAGTTGGCTCTCTCCCTTTTTCTCTAAGAAAGGACTTCGAGCCAGCTTTTCATCTTTATACAAAGAAGTGTCTTAGATCCCCACTAGATCCTCTGATGTAGACGTCACTTCCTCTGGATGATTTCTTATTGAATCCTTCCCGGATTCCGAAGACCTTCACCGGTCAATTTTCCTCACATTAGATACCCCGATCTAGACATCCCCTACCGGAACGATTTCTCACGAAACCCTTCCCGGATTTTGACGACCCTCCGGTCGATTTCCCATACACAAAGAACTAGATAATAAAAAGAGCTTAAAATAAAATACAAGAATAAGAGAAAATTCCCTCTAACTAGAACCCTTGATGTTGAGGACGACTTGATTGAAAAGGTTCGATCTTTGTGGCTTGAGAGTCTTCCTCTTTGATGTTCTTCAGATCTGTAAAGGTGTGCGTTTGATGAGATTTTTTCATAACGAGGATACTTCATTTGAATATTAGGATGAAGGCTTCTTGATCATCATGTTGGTAGCCTTCAATCCTTGCGCATGAATTCCTTTCGATATCCTCTGAAGAAATCTCCTCTTCAATGTGTTTGGATGACCCCTTCCTTCCCTTTAGACGGCTAGGGCAAAATCCTCTTTCAAATTTTGTGAAAAACTGTCGCCAGAAACTCAATTTCGGGCTATTTTAAATAGAGGTGGCTGTGTAGGAAGATACCGCGTGGCGGTAGCTTCAGTGGTAGCCCGCAGTGAACAAAATCCTTCTTTTTCTTTTTTTCAATTTCGTGGATTTCTCCTTCATCTTTAGAAATAGGTTACTACTCGTGAAAATAAAATATATCCTTGCGTTCCCATTGATATTTGGTGCACCTACTAACTTCTCAATCAAATCATGATATATTTGGTGTTTCCTAACACCGCGAGAGCTCTTTCCTTTTTTGCTCCTCAATCAGTTGAAGATTATCAGGCACTTAGAGTCATTTTAAATTAAGCAACCACCAACACTAGAGCTAGCGCCCGACGGTAGGTTGATGCGCACGAAGGTGACAGCTATCCAGCAGATTTGGAAAAATATACCAGAAAATATTTTTCCTCTTTTTAACGCTACCGCGGCGCGATACCCAGTTATCGCTCGGCGGTAGTTCAATCTGTTGGGTCCATTGATCCACATGGCCCAGATTTATAAGAGGTCAAACAAGTCAATGACAGACAAACTAGCTGTTTTGATGTGTGTTTGAGTTTATGCATGCAGGTTAGTCCCCAGTACATTGATTGGACAGGTGGACACCAAGCAAGCTAGTGATCAGGCAGGAAAATATTACTAAGTCCACAGGCATTGAGTGGATCAACCTTACTCAATTCCAGCTTCCTTAAGAAAGAAAGGTGGATAGAAAATTACACTAAGTCTACAGTGTTGAGTGGAGAAAGCTCACTCAACGCCAGCAGCCTTGAGAAAGAAAGCTGGATAGAAAAATATTACTAAGTCCACAGGCATTGAGTGGAGCAAGCTCACTCAACGCCAAAAGTCAAGGAAAGATGTTGGCAAGCAAGAAATTCAGCTAAGTCCACAAGCGTTGAGTGAAGCCAGTTCACTCAATGCCATGAGCCAAATAGCACTGAGTCAGGTGTGGACAGTCAAAGCCTATGCATCAGCAAGCAGAAAATTCAGCTAAGTCCACATGCGTTGAGTGATGTCAACTCAGTCAACGCCATATTGCTTTATTCGTTGAGTAAAGCTTATTCTGTCAACGCCAGAAGGAAGGATAGGAAAATCTGTCTAAGTACAAAAGCGTTGAGTGAAGCCAGTTCACTCAACGGCAAATGACAGAATGCGTTGAGACAATCTTCAGCACTCAACGTCGTCAGACAGAATGAAAAACTGGCTAAGTATAAAATCGTTGAGTGAGGCCAACTCACTATATGCCGTCAGATAAAAGGAAATTGGCCAAGTATAAAAGCGTTGAGTGAGGACAGCTCACTCAACGCCGTGAGACAAAAGGAAAATTGTCTCAGTGTAAAAGTGTTGAGTGAGGGCAGCTCACTCAACGCCTTCAGACAGAGGAAGATTAAGCTAAGGCAAAAAGCGTTGAGTGAAGCTTACTCACTCAACGCTCTCAACGCCTGGATGAACTAAAGAAATGACTAAGTCCAGAATCGTTGAGTGATGGCCATCACTCAACGCTCTCAATGCCTGAAGCAATTCTGTGAATTTGGCTAAGTCCAGAATGGCTGACGTCAGCATGAGTCATCAAAAGTCAATGCAGTTCAAATTCTTTGCAGGAAAGATGGAGTAAGCCATTGATGGCGCCGACAGCCAGCTTTTGTCATATTCTGCAAATGAAATATGGTAGATTGACAATTAAGGCTGGGCTCACAGCCCATAGAGCCGTTGATCGACAATCAATAAAAGGGAAAGATTGGCTGAGTCGACAAAAAAGCAATTAGGGTTTTCTGATTTCGCATTGCGGCTGTACATCGTCTTCTTCCTCGCCATTACTACCGAGCCTGAAGGTCTTGTTCAGATTCATTCAACCTGAAAGCGAAAAGTGATAGCTGCTGCGATATTCATCTACGACAGCAAGGTCAGGCCTGATTCCTGAAAAAGAAGAGGCAGAGGTTTCTGCAAGCTACTTCCAGAACAAGTCGTGATTCATCTGAAGATATCAGTCAACTTGTTGTTGTGAAGAAGAGGTTAGGGGAGACTCAGTTTCTGCCCAGGAAGATAGACACAGAGAAATTTCTCTGGTGTCTGATTGTTTCAAATCATTGTTGTTTTCTGTAAGATCCAATCTTGGATCTGAGTGTAAGATTCATTAGTGAATCCGAGTGTAGGCCTGTGTTATAAAGGCTGAGGTAAGATCTGTTGTTGATCTGAGTGTAGGATTCTTATGAGAATCTGAGTGATAGGCCTGTGTTATAAAGGTTGAGGTAGGTTCCAGTTGGGATCTGAGTGGTAGGGCATATTGCATAAGCTGTAAGTCTTGAAGAAGACTGAGTGGTCATGCGGGATTGTGTTGTAAGCTCCTTGGAGCTGAGATTAAGGTGAAGAGCTTTGTCTAACACACTATTAGAAAGGCGCAGAGGGACAGTGGACGTACCATACTCTAGGGAACAACTATAAAATATCTGTGTTATTAAGTTGATATTCTTGAAAGCTAAAACTAACAAATCACCAAGCACAATAAAATAAGGTATAGGTCTAGGTAATTCAAAAAAAGACCCCCCCCCCCTCTAAGTGTTAGCTGACCTTGAAAACAAAGTCTTTCAAATGGTATCAGAGAGAGGTTACTCAAGAAGGCTTAACAGTCTATGTAGATCTCCTAAGGTCAGCAAAAAGATTATCCTAATGGGTTCAGGAGTGAACTATAAGGAGCTGGGTGCCATGAAGCTTCCAATATGCAGGAAGGAAGGGTTTGGCATTTGGAAGGAGAGGGTTAGGCTGTTCATGGAGGCAGCTGGCCCTAGGATCTTTATCACAGTCAAGGAAGGGCATTTCATACCTATGAAAGTGTCAGTTATGGATGCAAATGTCCAGACACCCAAGACTTACTCTAAAATGATAAAGGATGAAGTCATCCTTGCCACTATAGAAAAGAGGGCACAAAATATTATAGTCAGTATCATAGATGACTCCACCTTCCAAAATCTGGTTCACTATAAGACCTTTAAGGAGACGTGTGACACACTAGTGATCTACATGGAGCGAACAGAAGAAGTCAGAGATGATAGAAAGTCCATGCTCAACCAAGAGTATGAAGCTTTCAGGCAGAGCAAGACTGGCAGCATTTCTGAGTGTTATGAGAGATTTTTCAGAATAGTCAATGAGTTGAGGACATATGACAGTTTTTCAGCACTTATGAGCTGAATGACAAGTTTCTCAGGTCTCTAACTAGAGACTGGGATACTAAAATCTGTGTCATTAGAGAAGTGGCAAGACTTGCAGACACTCCACCACCAACAATGTTTGGAAACCTGCTGTCCTATGAAATGCAGCTGACTGCCAGAAAGGAGGAGGAGAAAAACAGCAAGTCTGTGGCCAAGGAAAAAATCGCTGGCCTTCAAAGCTGAGGCCACAAGGAGGAGCAGAAGAAAGACACCTTCTCCACCAAGGAGGAATGTTGAATCTGACTCAGAAAGGTCAGATACAAGCACATCAGACTGTCACATGTCTGATGAGGACTTTGCTGCCTTCTCCAGGCAGTTCCATAAGTTGATGAGGATGATGTATTGGAAAAGCAGGCCTACCTCCTCCTCACAACACAGGAATAAATCCTTCAAGGAGGACAGGTATGATTCCAAACCCAGTAAACATGTTTCATCTAAGATTATTTGCTATTGTTGCAGCAAACAAGGGCATGTAATAGCTCACTACCCTATCAAAAGAAAAGAAGTTGGGGAGAAGAAGGGTCACCAGCACAAAGGCAAGAAGGAGAAATCCTACATTGCTAAGAAACAGAAGAGTTGTACTGACTCTTCCTCATCAGAGTCAGAAAGAGAAGAGGATGATGAAGCCTACATTGGGCTAGTTGCTGCTATGCTAGAAGAAGAAGAAGACAATTACTGCCATGGACTGATGTCTCTAAATGATGAAGAATCCAGCCAGGAACATCCTGGTCAACAAAAGGTAAATTCTATGTCCAAGTATTCTTCTGAGTCAAGCTATGAGACCAGCCCAGATTCTGAAGCTCATTCATCAAGAGATGAAGAAGATTCTGAGTCTGAGGAAGATGTCAATTCTGTAATTGACAAATATGGTGTCCTTCTGAGTACTTTCAAGAAAAGCAAGCTGCTGGCTAAGAAGTAAGCTAAGGAAATTACCTCCCTTCAATTTACTGCCTGCCAGCATCCTGATTCAGCTTCACTGCTTGATCAGAAAATGAAAGAAATCAGTGAGCTGGAAACTATATCCTTCATTCAGATAGGCACCATAGAGTACCAGGAAAAAAGAATAAGGGACTTGGAAGTGTTGTTGGAGAGAGAGAAGAGAATAGTGGCTAGCTATTCAAAGTCTAGTTCAGTGCTTCCCTTGATAGACACCTTCACTTTCCAAAAGGGTAAGAAGGAGTTGGGATTCAAGGGATCCACAAGAGTTGCTAATCCCAAAGGAAAGGGAAAAGCTCCAGCACAGCCACTGACCTCAAAGCCTCATGTTCCATTCAATAGAATGGTGCTACCTTCTAACAGGTATGACCAAGAGAGCACATATGGTCACTGGAAGAATGGTAGTTTCACTAGTGTAAGCAAAGATGCTCCACACTATGGTGGTAGATATAGCAAGGGCGAAAGTGCCTTCAAGGAAGACCATAAGGAGATTCAAATGGCCCATCATGAACCATTTGTGTTTGGTGCACCTGCCCTAACACTCAAGAACAAGGTAACTGCCTGTTCTCAGGATCTCCCAACCCAAAATCAGACAAGGGGCAAGTCTGTCAGCAAGCCAGACATGGGCATATCTGAGGCCATCAAGAGTATGTTTTCTGAAAAGAAGACTAATGCTGGTAGGGCTCAAGATATTCCAAGTACTTGTACTGCCATACGTGTCCCAAGTCAGAATATGGCTAAAAGATACAAGAAAAAAGGTTGATGTTGTACCTTCTGAACTGAGAGCTACTAACAACACTGCTACAAGACTAGTTCTTAAAAGAAGGTACAACATCTATGAGTGTTGGTGTTGTGGTAAAGTGGGCCACTATGTTATAGATTGCTGGCACAATACAAGTGTGCCAAGAGCAAGAGAGAGCTTACCTGTCAGAAGAGCTGCAGGTAGACATGATTATTATCAGAATAACATGCACCTAGGACCCAATAAGAATTGGAGTCCTAAGGTTAACTGATTTATGCTTTGCAGGTTAGTCCAAGTGGTCATATCCCTAAATGGTACTTGGATAGTGGGTGTTCCAAGCAGATGACTGGAACAAGGAGCATGTTGAAGGAGTACACTCCAGTAAATAATGGACTCAAAGTCATCTTTGGTGGTTCAGAAAGGGGAGTGACTAAAGAGTATGGTAAGATATCTAATAGCATAATCACTATCACATAACTAGCTTATGTGAAAGGTTTGCAACACAATCTCATAAGCATAAGCTAACTATGTGATCTTGGCTATGGCATTTCTTTCCTCAAGGATGAGTGTCAAATTAGGAGGTCAAGTGACCAAGGGGTCATCTTGACAGACACTAGAAGAGGAAATATCTATTGTCTTAATTTTGTTTGTGAAAGTAAGGACTCTCTCATATGCATAGTTGCAAATGAGAAAGCCTCATATTGTGTCGAATGGCACAAGAGGTTGGCTCATTTGAACTACAAGACTATAGGCAAACTCTTTAGTGAAGAGTTAGTTAGAAATGGCCACAAGTTGAAATGCACATCTACTCTGCATGCCAAAAGGGCAAACAGACCAAGACCTACTTCAAGAGCATTGGGATCAAAGACTCAGTGAGGTGTATATACCTCCTGCATATGGATTTATTTGGTCCTATTTCAGTTCAAATTCTAGGTAGGAAAGTCTACACCCTTGTGGTTGTTGATGAGTTTTCTAGGTTTGTTTGAGTGTTCTTCCTTAAAAGAAAGGATGAAACCCTTGAAGTCTTCAAAACTTTCATCAAGCAGATACATAATGAACTAGACAGTATTGTAGTCAAAATCAGAAGTGACCATGGGACTCAATTTCAGTCTGCAAGCATGACAAGGTTCTGTGAAGAGCAAGAGATTCACCAGGAATTCTCCTCTCCTAGAAGACCCCAGCAAAATGGAATTACTGAGAGAGAAAATAGAACTCTCATTGAGGCTGGTAGGAACTTGTTAAGTGACACATCTCTCCCAGAATATTTTTGGGTTGAGGCAGAAAACATTGTATATCATGTCCTTAATAGGGCTTCCATCACTAAAAGGCACAAGAAGACTCCCTATGAGATCTTGAAAGGCAGAAAACAAAACTTATTCTACTTCAGGATTTTTGGTAGCAAGTGCTGTGTACTGAAAAATGGAAAGTCCTATGTGACTAAGTTTGTTGCCAAGTCCCATGAAGGGATCTTTGTTGGGTACAGCAACAACAGTAGGGCATATAGGATCTACAACTTGACAAGTCAGTTCATGTTCATGTTGTCTTTAATGAATCAAACATGATTAACTGTGAGCTACCTAACTCATCTTTTAGTTCTGCAGGCATAGAGGAGGTGATGGATAAGCTTACCATCAAGGAAGATGATCCAGTAGTCTAAGATAAGAGAGAATATGTGTGTTGTCCGAAGGGAGCTCAAGAATCACAAGTTGAGGAGGAAGAACAGCCAGCTGAAGACAATGAAGAACAGCAAGCTGAAGTTAGATTGCCTCCAACTATCAGGCATCTAAGGGATCATCCAGCATACCAAATCATTGGTGAGGCAAATCAAAGAGTACTGACCAGAAGTAAGAGTATCAACACATCACTCTACTTAAGTTTCCTGTCATAAGTAGAGCCCATGAAAGATGAAGAGGCAATCAAAGACCAATTCTTGGATTGGAGCAATACAGGAAGAACTGAATCAGTTCAAGAGACGTAAAGTCTGGAAACTGGTTCCCAGACCTAAAGGGACATATTGTCATGGGAACTAAGTAGATCTACAGGAATAAGTTAGGATGAGAATGACAATATTGTCAATAACAAGGCTAGAATGGTGGCTAAAAGATACAGGCAAGAAGAATGGATTGATTTTGATCAGACATTTTCTCCAGTAGCCAGACTGGAAGCTATAAGACACTTTCTTGCATTTGCTGTCTACCAAGGATTCAAAGTCAACCAGATGGATATGAAGTCAGCTTTCCTGAATGGGGACTTAAAAGAGGAAGTCTATGTAGAACAGCCATCAGGTTTTGTTGACTCTTACTCTCCTGATTATGTTTATAAGCTTAGGAAAGCTCTATATGGGTTGAAGCAAGCCCCTAGAGCATGGTATAAGACATTACCTAGTTTCCTCATTGAGAACAAATTCTTAAGGGGGAAAATAGACAAGATCCTATTTATAGAAGAACCTAAGGGCAAGATCATCCTAGTCCAGATATATGTTGATGACATTATCTTTGGATCTACTAATGATAACTTTTGCAGAAAGTTTGCTAAACTTATGCAAGGGAAATTTGAGATGAGTAGTATGGGTGAGCTCAAGTTCTTCTTGGGACTTCAAGTTTGACAGACTGGTGATAGCTTGTTCATATCCCAGTCCAAGTTCACTAGTGAGTTGATTAAAAAATATGGAATGGAGAATGCCTCCACCATGAAAACTCTCATGGGTTCAAGTATGCCTTTAAACAAAAATAAAGCAGGGAAGCCTGTTGATGAAATTTTGTATAGAGGGATAATTGGCTCCTTTCTATACCTCACTGCTAGTAGACATGTCATCATGTATGCTACATGTGTCTGTGCTAGGTATCAGGTCTGCCCTAAAGAATCTCACTACTCTGCTATAAAGAGGATCTTGAGATACCTTAAGGGCACATCAGATCTTAGCTTATGGTACCCTAGAAATAGGGATTTTGAACTAACAAGCATTTAGATGCAGATTTTGCAGGATGCAAAGAGGACAAGATAAGCACTACTGGCACTGTCAGTTCTTAGAAGGAAGACTAGTGTCTTAGAGCAGCAAGAAGCAAACAAGTGTTGCTATATCAACTGCAAAGTCAAAGTACATCTCAGCAGGTAGCTGATGTGCTCAGTTGCTATAGATTCAGCATCAGCTCCAGGATTATGACCTCAAGGTAAGTAGAACTCCTCTCTATTGTGATTCTCCTAGTATTATTTCTATTTCTAGGAATCCTGTCTCACACAGCAGAACTAAGCACATAGAAATTAGATATCATTTTATTAGGGAGCATGTGGAAAAGCAAGATATCAGTCTTGAGTTTGTCTCCACAGACAAGCAAGTGTCTGACATCTTCACTAAGCCACTAGATGAAGCAAAGTTCAACACCTTTAAGTTTGAGTTGGGTATGATGAACCTAGTCTAGCTTCAGTTACTCCCTATAGATTTAGTTTTGGTGCACGATGTGTTCTTCTTGCAGGAGATGAAGACCTTAAGTGGTAAGAAGACCAAAGTGATCATCGGTAAAATGATGGCAAAAGTGGCTCCTATTGAGGGGGAGCAAGTCCAGCAGTTGCAGGAGCAGAATCAACCTCATATAAAGAGGTAGCTAACAGTTGTACCAAGGGTATCAACTGAAATCAGATAGGGGGAGAAGTACATCAAAACAAGCCAGCTCTTCCATGACTATTCTTCAGAAGTCAAAAAGGGGGAGAGAAAGAAGGAATTAATCAAGTGGCATATCAAATGGCTTCAAAGATTGATCAAGTGTAGCATCATCAAGTGTGGCATCAAAGCTTGATCAAGTGGTATCAAATTCAGGGGGAGAAAGAAATGTTGTTATGATCAAGTGGTATCAGATTCAGGGGGAGAAAGAAATGCTGCTCTGATTAAAAAATATGGAATGGAGATTGTCACCACCATGAAAACTCTCATGGGTTCAAGTATGCCTTTAAATAAATATGAACCAGGGAAGTCTGTTGATGAAATTTTGTATAGAGGGATAATTGGCTCCCTTCTATACCTCACTGCTAGTAGACATGTCATCATGTATGCTACATATGTCTGTGCTAGGTATCAGGTCTGGCCTAAACAATATCACTACTCTGCTGTAAAGAGGATCTTGAGATACCTTAAGGGCACATCAGATCTTAGCCTATGGTACCCTAGAAATAGGGATTTTGAACTAACAAGCTATTCAAATGCAAATTTTACAGGATGCAAAGAGGACAGGATAAGCACTACTGGCACCTGTCAGTTCTTAGGAGGAAGACTAGTGTCTTGGAGCAACAAGAAGAAAACAAGTGTTGTTATATCAACTACAAAGTCAGAGTACATCTTAGCAGGTAGCTGATGTGCTCAGTTCCTGTAGATTCAGCATCAGCTCCAGGATTATAACCTCAAGGTAAATAGAACTCCTCTCTATTGCGATTCTACTAGTGTTATTTCTATTGCTAGGAATCCTGTCTCACACAGCAGGACTAAGCACATAAAAATTAGATATCATTTTTATTTGGGAGCATGTGGAAAAGCAAGATATCAGTCTTGAGTTTGTCCCCACAAACAAGCAAATTACTGACATCTTCACTAAGCCACTAGATGAAGCAAAGTTCAACACCTTTAAGTTTGAGTTGGGTATGATGAACCTAGTCTAGCTTCAGTTACTCCCTATAGATTTAGTTTTGGTGCATGATGTGTTCTTCTTGCAAGAGATGAAGACCTTAAGTGGTAAGAAGACCAAAGTGATCATAAGTAAAATGATGGAAAAAGTGGCTTCTATTGAGGCGGAGCAAGTCCAACAGCTGCAGGAGCAGAATCAACCTTATATAAAGAGATAGCTAGCAGTTGTACCAAGGGTATCAACTGAAATCAGATAGGGGGAGAAGTACATCAAAACAAGCCAGCTCTTCCATGACTATTCTTCAGAAGTCAAAAAAGGGGAGAGAAAGAAGGAATTAATCAAGTGACATATCAAATGGCTTCAAAGATTGATCAAGTGTAGCATCATCAAGTGTGGCATCAGAGCTTGATCAAGTGGTATCAAATTCAGGGGGAGAAAGAAATGTTGCTCTGATCAAGTGGTATCAGATTCAGGGGGAGAAAGAAATGCTCACATGCAGCATTCAAGTGGTATCACACAACTTGCAGCAAAACAGGGGGAGCAGGTGATGCTCACAAAACAGTTAGGAAATGTGGTACCCTTCCTAGATCTGCTCTGTTATAACAGTACATTTTATTGTTGCATATGTTGTGTGTCATTGACTAAGAAATGTGAACAATTTGAAATAAAGGTTTTGACTTCTTCAAATATGGGAGATTATTGGGTCCATTGATCCACATGAACCAGATTTGTAAGAAGTCAAACAAGTCAATGACACAGACACTAGTTGTATTTGATGTGTGTTTGAGTTTATGCATGCAGACCAGTCTCCAGTACACCACGTCAAAATGTATTCTCTCCAAAATATGGTATATGACCATAAATGGCAGAACTGTAATCATCTGTGTCCCCATATTGTACATAATAGTATGACGAAGGATATCCTGTATTATATAAGCATCCAGAGTAAGAGTGTAAGTGAGAGTGGTCAAATCTATATTATCTTGTTCTCCATACAAGACCACATTCACAAGAGTCCAGTCATGTAGAACGCGAAATCTCTCCACAATATCTAGTTTGTTCTTACACTGCACCTACCCAAACTCAGTCCATAGATCCAATGACAAATTCTCCACCTCTTGAACATTAAGAGATCATCCCACACGATCATGGAGACGGGTTCATACGGGATCCTCCAGATTATTATTAAATTTTCTAACAAGTGTTGCAGACAAGCTGTTACCCACTATAGCAGACAAAACTCCTGAGTCAGCCAGGTTAGCATAGATGTGGGAATGGGTAGACATATTGACCCTTAGCAATATCCCCACTCCAATCGATGCATCCTCCACCACTGAAGAAAATCCACGACCTCCCTGACCCCTGCTGGTTTGAGCATGCTGCCCACGAGAACTGGAAGAAGCCATTTCCTATATAAACAGAATGAAAAACATCGAATTCAATCTCTGTTGTTGATGCACGAAATGCGACAAGAAGACAGGCACCGCCAGCTAACTGTTCGAGCACTGGGGGAAAGAAGGAAAGGAGGAGAAACTGTCGAGTAGTCGGTTACTAGCGGTTAGAGCAGAAATAAGAGCAAGCCGCTGGAAGCGGCGACACCACACTTCGCCCGTCGCGGCCTGAATACCACTCCTGCGACGGGCTTTTCTTTTATTAAAGATTAAGCGGTTACACTTTGAGAAGGCAACGAGGAGAAAAGAGAAGAAAAGAAGCCGGCCGGACAGCAGACCGCAAAGCACTGGACTTGAGGCCGCAGCTCTCAACAAGCGAGCTCTTGGACTCCAGCCAGCGTGCTTTGGATGTGCTGCCACCCCCTATTTATAGGCTCGGGGGCCTGCCCAAACGGGCAGGGCTAAAATCACCGGCTTCCCTGGGTACAGGAGAACCGGGCAGCGGTGATGGGAAGCAAGAAGAAGAGAGAAGCAAGAAGAAGGTCGCGCGGCCTGGCGGTCTTCTCCTGCCGAGCTGCAGGACTCGGCCTCTGGGCGGGCTGATCTGGATCCTTCTGGCGGCGACCTGGGAACGAAGTCGCCCGGCTTCGGAGAGGACGGGCCGGTGCATTGACAGTGGCGGTTAGGTGACCAGGCCGCCCGGCTTGAGCGGTATAGATGAACTAGTCGCGGATTCTGGGTTAACATAATCCCCGCACATTTCCAAATTTTCAGAAAATTTCAGAAATGTTAGACTAAGCCGGAGACCGCGACTACCATTAATGCTAAGACGTCTATAAAAATCCCTGAACTCTGTCATCTCTGAAGAATTCTGTGAAGTCACGGGTCAGTACTCGCCTCTTGCGGTTAGCATTCTTCAAGCCGGCACGGCTTTCTCGAACATGGATGTCTTGTCTACTATGTTGAGTCGGGAGAAGCAGTCGGCGGAGAAGAAAAGGAAGAGCCGGAAACCGGCAAGTCCTGACCGGAAGCCGGAAGAACAAGCTGAGAAGCTGATCACACCGGCGGCCTCCGGATCTGGAAAGAAATCGACGGAGCCCGCCGCGGAGATGTCGCAGGCGGCGACTAAGGCTGACGCAATTCCCAAAACCGCTCCTCCTCAAGCTGGGATATCAAAATCCTTCGATATCACCTACTCGCGATCTGGTGAACCCCTCTTAAAGATATCTGGGGTGGAGGAGAAAAGCGTCGATTCGGCCAAACCGCGCAGGTTACCCACATTCGCAGACTTGATCTTCGTTGACGATGACGACTTAGAGAAGCCACTGGAGACCGAGCGGTCTCTGACTGAGAAGAGGAAGCGGACGGAGAAAATAGTCGGCCACCTGAAGCGACACAAGAAGAAGGATGAGACCCTTGAGGAAAGGATGAGGAGGAAAACGCGGAAGATGCGGGTTGACAATCGCAATGTTTCTGTGAAGGTCGGAGCGGCCAGTCTTCAGTATAAGCCGCGGGAGAAGGAAGTATCTGAGAGTCCGTCGACTCCATCCCCCAAGCCGAACGAGCCAGAGAGCACGCCGGCGGTTAACGATTCCCTGAGCGACATCTTGAAGGGTATGGAGAAGTTCCAGCAGCAGGACAAGTTATTGGCAACTCCGCCGACTTCTGAAGAGGTCGCCGACGTTGATGTCGAAGTTACAGGAGAGAAGCTTGGCGAACCGACTCCTGCGGTTTCAGAAGGAGTTGAAAAATTAAAACTCAGAGAGAAGATAGAGGGGATGAAGGAAATAATCGTCGGGAAGCAGGTGGCGACTACATTTCCTGCCCTGCAAGGTAAACACGAAGAAGTTAAGCGTATTGTAAAATTCTACAAGCCGCGGTCACGGAAGAAGGGAGCGGACATGATTTTCAATCCGTCGGCGAGATTCTTCCTGACCATGGCTCAACTGAAAAGCAAAGCAAGAGAAATCGCGCGGCTATGGAGAGAAAAGCTAAAGCGGATAGATTCAGAGCGACTTAGGCGACCAGCGATTAGATTTTACACTACGGCTTTAGAAGGAGAGATAACCGCGAGCTGCGGTCTCGTTCTACCAAGATCTTTAAAAGGTACCGGTTATGTGACTGAATCTAACCACTTGCTTATTCGCTGCAGGTGCACCTGAAATCGCCATCAAGCCGGGCAATCTGACGACTTTCTTACCTCCACTGATGCCCCCTCTACCTCCAAATATCCGTGACCAAAGGACGGCTGAATTCCAGGAGGAGGTCGCCGCCTTGTAGACTAGAGTAAGGGAGCATGCCGAGGCCCTTCGAGCCAAGGAAGAAGAGTGGCGACTTCAAGAGGAAGATCAACAGTCTATGCTGGAGGCCGCTGAAAAGAGAACAAAAAAGTGCTGGAAGACTTGGAGCTAGAGAGAGTAATGATGCGGTCTGAGCTGGAGGTCGCCGAAAAAAAGACGCAGGAGGCACTGGCCAGCTTGGATTTGGAGAGAGCGACGATGCGGACTACGCTGGAGGACTCTAAGAAAAGGGTGCAGGAGGCACTGGCCAGCGCGATCTGGAGAGAGAGGCGATGCGGACTGCGCTGGAGGCCACAGACAAAAGGGTGTAGGAGGCACTGGCCAGCTGGGAGGAGGAGAAGATAATGATGCGGACTGCGCTGGAGGCCGATGAGCAAAGGACACAGGAGGCGCTGGTCAACCTGGAGTAGGAGAAGACAGAGAAACTTGACATGCAAGCTTTAGTGCTGATGGTCGGCCGAATTGAGAGGGAAAGGGAGGGCATCGCTCGACTTGACCAGGAAAGGGACAAGGATTAGCCAGAGGAGGCCGGCATAGGCTTGCGACCTGTTGGGACAACTACTGAACAGCAGCAAATACCAAACCGCCCGGCTTCCGGAGAGACTTCGCACTCACCAGTAGTCGCGGCGGTTAGGCAGGTCGCTGCTTCTGGCGACCCGGGAGATCGTGCTCTACCGCTGGTTCCATTTGCTCGCGTAGAGCGTGATATCTCGCGAGTTCATCGGACTCTGCATTCCATCCACAATCTGGTCAGTCAAGTATATGTTCAGCTGGTACAGGTCGGCGACCAAGTCGCGCGGGTTGGACGAGAAGCACCTGAGGGCGGAGAGAAATAATCTTAGAGAATTTTATGAGGCTTTGTAATATTTGTAATTTATGTATGTCGAACGATTTGTTTGCTGTGAACATTTGCTGTATATTCGCTTTATTCAACTGCGAACTGCTTGAGACTTTGCGCGGCTTAAAATCCTTGCGGTTGTTTCTTTGTCTCGGAATTTTTCTAAGTGCAGGAACTTGACCGCGCGAACTGTCAAATTGACCTGCACTTTGAATGCATAACTGTTCTCCAAGTCTTGCAGGATGAAGCCGTACGGCTTGACATAAACCACAATTTGACGTTGCTTACTGTAGCACCACTGGAATTCTATAAATACCGCCGATCCCGGAATCTTAAGCACGAAAGATAAGGATGCGGGCTAAGACTAAATCGATGCGGTCTGAAAGGGCTGCAGCGGTCAGGACTGATGCCGCCTCCGCCTTCCACGCCGCCGATCACAAGGAGTGCAGGCTTACCCAAGCCGAGCTCGATAGCTTCGTGGAAAAGTACATGCAGGGAAGCCAACTGATCGCGCGGCTTCCCCTCCCGACTGAGCGAATCAACACCTCTGCAGCGAATCAGATTGCTATTCCAATAGACCACTTCGACTGCGGCTTCCGCTTTCCGGTCTTGATGGAAGCCGTGGCGGTCTTCGACCACTACGGCGTTGTTCCCGGACAGCTGCCGCCGAACTCGATAGCTGCCATTTACAGCTTCATATCCTACCTCAGGTCGGAAGGAGTCCGATTCTAGACGCAACTATTCTGGGAGTGCTTCTCGGTACGGTCTATCCCGGACTCCGGGACGAAGATCTTCCGCAGTCACCTATACTTCGGCTGTAAGGGGCTGAAGGTTGTTAACCTGGCGAACAAGATTCCGAACTGGTCGGAAAGATACGCCATCTTTGAAGGGAACTTGGGACTCCTGCCGGTCAACCCGCAACTCCGCGACGAGGCCGTCTTTGGCAGCTGCGGGCTGGAGGGTCTGGAGAAGGAGATATATGACTTCTTTAAGGGTGAGCGGCTTGACGTCAACCATTACATCCCGCTGTTGCCGTCCTTGGAAGGCATCCAAGCAGATGATAGTAAGTACCAGTTCTAGCGAACTATTCTGTTAGCCGCGCGGCCTGTAATATGACTTTACCCTTTGATTGCGCAGCTGCTGTGATGGTTCCGCTGAACAAACCGCTGAACCCTGGCGGTTTGACCCTTACTCAAAGGGAAAGGAGGGCCCGAAGGACTCACCCAGCGCGGGTAGAGGAGGAGGAGGAAGAAGAGGAGTCGGCTTCTTCTAGCGACTTCACGCTGCAGGGAATGGGCAGCAGCCTGAAGGATACCCGCGGCAACCTGACCATGCGGTGGGATCCGGACGGCGACTCAGTGCAGGTCTCCACCGCCCTCCCTCACTGGGGAGTAAAAAGATAAGCCGCCATGCCGCGGCGGCTGGCGCGGCCTTGTATGGAAAGCGTAACCTGAAAGCGCTAAAGAAAATTCCAGAACATGACTTCTCCCGGTTTGCCGCGCAAGTCAGCGCCCGAAGTTTCGTGGCTAACCATTTCATGGGCATGGCCCATAAGCGGTTAGTTGCGAATCAAGCTGACATGCAGCGGCAACTCGCCGAAGCACAGCGACGACTTGCCGAGAAAGAGGAAGAAAACGCACGGTTGAAGGAACTAATCGTGGTAAGATATCACCTGTGGTTTGCGGTTTCGATTTAAAGCCGCGCGGACTGATCCCTTTGCTTTGTGTTTTGCAGAATATGTATGATCCAGTCAACCCGGCTTTCCAGGACGCTGTCTTCCCTCAACTCGTCCAAGGGATTGATGGGGCCCTAAAATGCCTTCGGGAACTCGGCGGCCTTGCCCCCGGATTCGTTGACTTTACCTATGGCGACCTATTCCCACCCTTGAAAAAGAAGGTCGCCGCAGTGTACCGAGCAATCAAGGGCAAGGCCAAAGCTGGAGAGGACGAGGAGGCAGGCGAGGAAACGGACAGTCCGGGAAGCCGGTCGGAGAGTACTTCAAGGTCCAACGGTCAGGCTTCCGAGACCGCGCGGGCTGAGCCTGAAAAGTCCGCGACCGGGGAGACTGGTAGCTTGAGCGATTCCTCTTCGTCGGATAGCGGCGATTACTCTCCATCTGAAGTGGATATTGACGGTGAAGCCGGTTCCAGCACTCCTCCGCCTAAGAAACCTAAGCAAGGCGATTAGGATAGTTCTTACTTGTATTTTTTCTCTTTTCTTTTTGAGGACCGGCGGTATCGTTTGTAAACCGCGCGGTCTTACAGATGTATACTTTTTTGAAAATGAAATGAAATGAAAGTATTTTAAACTTTGTGCGTACCTTTCTTCGTTGTACTTTGACTTACTTATTTATTTGCACGGCTTAACATTATTCTACATGCCTATCCGCGCGACTTAATGCTCTTTTAGTAGCCTAACAGTCTGAGTTGTCCGTCTCCGACGTATTAGGTAATAGAATCATCAAGCAAACCGATTCGATTTATCAATAAGTAAGATTAATATTCCAACCGCAAACCGAATAGTTTTGCAGACTTAGCCACTAACAAGCCAGATACTTTTGAGTAAGATATATTTGGAAATCGCCGTATAGACCGTAATGTCATAGCGAAGGAGACGGGCTGAAATAATGGACATGCGATATTCCCGAACATATAGGTAGACCGACAACTAGGAAGCCGTGCGGTTACTTCTTTTTTTTTAGCCGCATCGGTCTTTAGAGATTACTAAGATTCACGCCTTGGGCGAATACCGACACAAACTGCATTTCCAATATGAGATAAGGGAGAAAGATAAGCAGCCTGCGGCTTGTTGTATAATATATCCAGGTCGGTGACTGAAGATACTTCTGTAAACAATAAACTGGCGGACTTAGGCCGAGAACTTGATAATAGAATAGAAGTCAGCCATATTCATAACCATATTAATGATAACCCGGAAGATAATCCGATATAAGCTGAATAAATCAACCCGAAACATCAAACCGCACGGTCTGCGGGTTGTATAAAATAAATCGACCAATGCAGGTTATATCATCGTAAGAGGGCTAAAAGGCCACTGCCAACCTGCAAAAACAAGAAGAGCAACGAACTTATGTGACAATGTGGGCAGGTGCTCGTGGCATTGCTTTCCACACAAAGAACACATAAGCAAGGCTAAAGTTCCATGTTCGTGACCGGCGTCGAGCGGGATAAGTACACAATATATGTGACTGTAGTCGAGCGAACTCACCACTACACATCTGCAACTGACGTCAAGCGGGATGTGGAGGGCTTAAGAACTTAGCGCTAAACGAACGGTATTGCCTTTACAAAAAGGCGCTTTGCATCCATGTGAACGGATGTGAGCAAAGTCAAGATACAACATTCAAATGGCACATGGATGCTCGCTAGCATCGAAGGATGGAGTACGAGGATATATATATTTATACTTGAGATCTGATCAGATGACGTAAAATGATCCAATATTCCAATCTGCACCTTCATTGTCAAGAAAACCAAGTCTTTGTCCATATCACTGACACTGCTAGAGAAGAATACGCGAGAGGATCACTTCATGAAATAATCTTACAATTTTCCAGCCTTTGTCAATTCACCTACAAGTTTTCGAAAAGCCACACAATCTTCTATTGGATGACATATATCCTTGTGATACTTACAGAAAAGCTCCTCATGCCGATATTTGATTTTAGATTTCATGCGTCGAGGCTTTTTGAACTCTGGCATTTCTTGAAAAACTTCTAGAAGATCTTCCATAGAGATTTTAAACTTGATATGTTTATCCGAACGTTTTTCCTGCTTTAGAGTTTTAGAATTGAAGGAAATGGTCGGACGTGTTTCTGCAAACCTAGAAATATCACCCAGCATAAGGGACACTGTAGACACATTCTGAAGATGAGGGGGAAACCCATAACTTCTTAATTGTGAAATAGCCTGCGAAGAACTTGATGTAGGCTTGGGGTATTCGCGTCACCGTGACGGACGTACCTAAATACGACGCTCTCTAAGTTTCTAATTATCCCAATCATTCATAAAACGCAGCGACGTTTATCACCGGATAATCACTTAATTAAAATTATAGAGGGTTCGCAAAACCCTTCAAGATAATACCGAGGCTATAGGCCAGGGTCCTCTCAAGCGAAATGAACCCACACGGTTCGGTCGAGCGTTCGTTGTACCAAAAGAGACACCACCGAAAATAAAGATCCGGATAACGGGTGGTTCTCTCCCAACGAAATAAAACGAGGGCCGCCACGCCTCACGAAATCAAACGGAAAATAAAACTAGAAACAATAACAATAACTAAATAGATATTAACCACGAAATTCTAACCAATCACAAATCACGCGTTACGTTAAATGCCCCAAGAAAATATCTAAGAGAGAAACACGAGAGTGGAGACGTTCATTACCCCAACCGGAATGGATGATTCCAATTTAACTCTCTTTGGATCGTTCCGTTCCGAATCCACCGAAGGCGTGCCGATTGGAGGGAAACACCACGTTCTTCGTTGGTTTCACGTCGTCGTTGAAGATCCACAAGTTTCACCTCATGCCTTGGCCGAAAAATCTTTTTCACAATAGATATGGGGGATGTTTTGGGTATCTCACAAAGGGGTTGATTTCTTTGGTGAGGGAAATGATGGAGGCCGATTTGATGGAAAGAGGGGGTCGGTTTTTTTGGGATGGAGAAGAGTGACCGAATTGGGGGTGGAGAAGGAGGTTGATCGGGTTTGGAGATGGAGGTGGAGAGGCGGCTAGGTTTAACTCTTGAAGAGAGAAGGGAGATAGAGGGAAGGGAGGAGGAGAGGAGGTGGCCGAAGTCTTGGAAGGGGAGGAGGAAGGCCGGCGGCCAAAGAGGGAAGGAGAAGGGAAGGGGGCGGCCAAGAGGAAGAGGGAAGAGGGGAAAGTAATTCCAAATCTGAAATTAGGTTTTAAATTTTCATTCATTCTACCAAAATCCAACACAACTTAGCCTTTTATAGGCTTTACAAAGACATGGGCTAAATGCACCCCAAGAGTGGCTAAACAAAGGCCAAAATGAAATAAAAGATATTTAATACTTTGGCTAAACATAGGCCAATTAAAAACATAATTATAAAATCTGAAATAATAATTTAAATGATGCGGCGATGGCGGTGGATGTCGCGGCAAAGTTCCAACATTAAAATGACGCGGCGATGGCGGTAGATGTCGCGGCAAAGTTTCAACATTCCGACTTGCGGCATGGTCATAAAGATCTTCAAGCTCCATATGGCGACGAACAACGGCACCAACAAGTAAATCATCATCTCAAGGCGGCGAGGGAACATCAAGTGTGAGCCGGCACCAACATCAACCGGGTCACCATAGTCATCCGGAAGGGGATCTTCTGCAGCAACATGACGCGGATCTATGACATGTGTCGGGTCACCATCATCGTCCAGAGGGGGACGCTTCAAATCAACAAGTCGGGGGATGACGGCGCCATCAATCCTCCCCCTCTCAAAAATACTCATCACTGATGAGTAGTACCGTGTATGATCATCGAGGAAGAGGAACCTGCAAGGCAAAAAGTGGTCTTGGGTGGACCTCAAAGACGCATTAGCCAAATAAGAACAAGGAATTTCCACAACATCAATCCACATTCCTCCGATGAAGACCGGGGACGAAAACGATCCAGAAGAACTAACACCACCCACCCCAAGAGAAAGCATAGTGGAAAATGTAAACGGAGAGAGACTTTTCAAGGGGCATATAAACAGGACGCGTAAAGTATGAAAAGTCCAAACTAGGAGCGATGCCCCAATCAGTGGAAAATTCTACCAGAAATGTCATGCTACTAAGTTTCCATAAGATTCGCAAATAATAGACTTGCCGATTCGTAAATATTTCTAAGGTGCCCGGAGGCATCCGTTCAGGGGTGAGACAAGCCAAAACCAAATCACTTATATAACTGTGGGATACTCTCTGATACAAACAAACAATCTTAGAGCTGTGTGGGGCAATGTGACTTGCTTCAACAGTGGAAAGTAACGGGACCAAGTCAGGTGGCACGGGTGCTATAAAAACATTGGTGAATTCAACGCAATAAAACGTCGTAGTTTTAGATTTAGACTTAAATTTAAATTTTAAAACGTCATGAAGAAAAGCTAACGGAAAACACTCATACCACATATAGAATTGGACGTTTTCAGAAATGATCGGAAGTGCGAGCGACACAACTCAAAGTACCCAACTTTCATCACGGATGTGTGCGTAATAGGGTCAATAAAAGGTAGGGGTAAATGCGTGCAACCGGGTGTGGTATATAAGTATGTCTAGCAAGCACCACGCCCGGGTCTATACCACTAACGTCATCCACATGAGTATCTCCTTTGCTAGAAAATTCTTCCCACTCACTAGATACTACATCCAACTTAGTATCAATAACAGTCTCAGAAATAGATTCAATTGAACCCGACAAATTTTCTAATTCAATTTGAACTTCAGTAAATGGTAATAACATCAAAGAATTATTTCTCGTTTCCTTAATGCTAGAGTCATCCAATAATATCACACCTTCGTTAGCAGAAGCTTCCCACGACATAGGCACGTCATCAAAATCAGGAGAGTGAATCGAATCCTGGGACAAATCAAACTTAGTTGGAGCCTCAAATAAGGGCGATAACATCAACGAACTATCTTCCAGAACTTCATCAAATAGATCATCCCACGATAAACAGTCATCCATAGAGGGCTCTTCCAGCACCGTCGAAATATCTACCAATTCAGTTGAAATGTCTTCCAACACAGATCCAACCGAAGATTTTCTGATATTCAAGGGAGACGCCTCAGAAACATCGTCAAAGGGAAGCGGAGATGATTCCTCAGAGGATAAATCCTCATCCAGGTCTCTAGGGTAACCAATCTCCTCATCGTCACTCAAATCTTCAGCATATTTAGCCTCATTGAGCACTATCGTATGTGAAGGAATACTCTCACCTAGCTGGTCATCTTCAGAATCCACAGTTAGTATATCAACATCAGCATCTTCAGGATCAATAGATACCATATCTACATCAGCATCCTCATGGGTATCAGTCACTATATCAGGGGGCTTAGACGTCAAGGCTAAAGGAGGCATAACCCTAGTAGTAACATTTTTCGATTCCATAACATAGGGTATAGACTGCGTATTTTCCCTAGGAGTGGAATTAGGCACATTAGGTGTAATCCTATCGTTGTGGGGAAATGATCTAACCTGAGGCATAGGGTAACTCCTATGAATAGCTACGGGTCTTGCTCCACAACGATACTCACTCACAGGCTTGGGATCAGCAGTGCGGAGGTAGGCGGGATCAAATTGATCCGAGAGGAGGCTACGCATGTGCGGCCAAGCATAACGATAGCTACCAACACGACGCTCTTCGGGCAAAGTTAACCTTATCGTAGTCATCCCAAAAGTGACAATTAAAATAAAGTTCTATACCCTTAAGCCAATCCCTAAAAATTTTAGGACACCCTAAACCGTCATACGTGGGGGTCCTACTAAACATGGGAGGATAAGTGTGGGAATGAGTAGCATGTACGTCATAAGCCATCTTAGCGCGAACCGGGGAGAAAATTCACCCGGACTTAGTGCATGTGCAAGGAAAAGGGTACCAGGACAACTTAACTCTAACGAAGATGGAATCATTCCCGCTTAACCACTAGGGTCTTAAATATGATAAAATAGGGTTTTTGCTGGAAAAAAATGAGGATCATTAAAAATTTTTGCTGGATTTTTTTTACTGAGAAAATAAAAATCTATGCTGCTATTGGCACACCAAATACTAAATTTCAAATTTATTAATAAAAATAAATACTTAATGAAAAATAATAAAAAATTTTGATTTTCTTACTAATAATTAGATGGATAAATTCCAGAAATTTTAAATTTTAAGAAAATTAAAATTTTCTTAAGGTCGCTATTTGCAGACCAATAGTTAAAAATTTGATTTTTCATGAATGATATTGCGACGTATGAGTGCGTGTTAACGTGCTACAAGAAGGGGGAGGGGTGGCAATTAAGAAATTGACGTGAAACTCCCTCTGATACCAAATTGATGTAGGCTTAGGGTATTCGCGTCACCATGACGGACGTACCTAAATACGGCGCTCTCTAAGTTTCTAATTATCCCAATCATTCATAAAACGCAGTGAGGTTTATCACCGGATAATCACTTAATTAAAATTATAGAGGGTTCGCAAAACCCTTCAAGATAATATCGAGGCTATAGGTCAGGGTCCTCTCAAGCGAAATGAACCCACACGGTTCGGTCGAGCGTTCGTTGTACCAAAAGAGACACCACCGAAAATAAAGATCTGGATAACGGGTGGTTCTCTCCCAACGAAATAAAACGAGGGCCGCCACGCCTCATGAAATCAAACGGAAAATAAAACTAGAAACAATAACAATAACTAAATAGATATTAACCACGAAATTCTAACCAATCACAAATCACGCATTACGTTAAATGCCCCAAGAAAATATCTAAGAGAGAAACACGAGAGTGGAGACGTTCGTTACCCCAACCGGAATGGATGATTCCAATTTAACTCTCTTTGGATCGTTCCGTTCCGGATCCACCGAAGGCGTGCCGATTGGAGGGAAACACCACGTTCTTCGTTGGTTTCACGTCGTCGTTGAAGATCCACAAGTTTCACCTCATGCCTTGGCCGAAAAATCTTTTTCACAATAGATATGAGGGCTGTTTTGGGTATCTCACAAAGGGGTTGATTTCTTTGGTGAGGGAAATGATGGAGGCCGATTTGATGGAAAGATGGGGTCGGTTTTTTGGGGATGGAGAAGAGTGACCGAATTGGGGGTGGAGAAGGAGGTTGATCGGGTTTGGAGATGGAGGTGGAGAGGCGGCTAGGTGTAACTCTTGAAGAGAGAAGGGAGATAGAGGGAAGGGAGGAGGAGAGGAGGTGGCCGAAGCCTTGGAAGGGGAGGAGGAAGGCCGGCGGCCAAAGAGGGAAGGAGAAGGGAAGGGGGCGGCCAAGAGGAAGAGGGAAGAGGGGAAAGTAATTCCAAATCTGAAATTAGGTTTAAATTTTCATTCATTCTACCAAAATCCAACACAACTTAGCCTTTTATAGGCTTTACAAAGACATGGGCTAAATGCACCCCAAGAGTGGCTAAACAAAGGCCAAAATGAAATAAAAGATATTTAATACTTTGGCTAAACATAGGTGTTGGGTATTGTATCCACACTCACCTAGATTTGCATGAAGTCACCCATGAACTAAGTTGAATCCAGTTGTATTTGATATTTCTCTTTAGCCATATGCTTGCAGGTGTACACTTTAAGTATAGACCAATGTCAGTCTGCAATGGGTCATCAAACACAGGACTTCACAGTGTAATCCCTCACTGTGTAATCCAAGGTGTTGACTCATGTGTAGCCTCTCTATTGGAATATACTTAACCTCAAATCACTTGGAGAAAAGGACAAAAGCTGAAGCTGAAGAAGTTTTATTTGAAAATATTTTTCTGTAACTTAGAATTTTTGCCAAGTCATTTTTGCTCGAGAAGTACAATAGTGCTCGAGTAAATTACAACTCTAGGTCTCGAGAAGTTTTTAAAGTGCTCGAGAAAAAGCTCAGCTTGCTCGAGAACTTTTTCTTTCAAATCTGGCTGTCATTAATGCTCGAGAGAAAGTTTTCCTTTCTCGAGAAAATGACTTTGCTGCTCAAGAACTAGAATGATGTGCAAAAATATTTCTAAGGAAAAGTACTCGAGAAATATAACTCTTCTTCTCGAGAAAAAGTCTACCTTTCTCGAGAACTATTTCTCTGTTGTTATTTTTCTAAGTTCCTGTGCTCGAGAACAGCTTTAGCTTCTTGAGTACTTTCCTCCAGATTTTCCTCTATGTTCAAGTGCTCGAGAAATAATCCAGATATACTTTTTCTTCTAAGTATAAGTGCTCGAGTAGTACAATTAGTGCTCGAGAAAGTTATTTTTGACAGTATATTTTTCTAAGTCTCAGATCTCGAGACAATCATTTCTATTCTCGAGAACTCCTTGATTCAGTGCTCGAGAACAACCTTCAGTTCTCGAGTACTTCTGACTTAATCTTTTTCTAATTCTGAAATTGTCAAAATCGTTGACCCACTATTCGTTCTATTTTTCCAATCCTTAATCTGTCATCATCTAATTGGCCCACGTGGCATTACTTTCAATACGATTTGATTTCTGACCGATTAGGCTCCCTATAAAAGGTCTAATCAGTCTCTCTTTTCATTAAGAACTTTTATCATCGTTTATCTTTTCTCTCTCTTCAAGAACGTGAAACGAAAAAGGGCCGAAAAACCCTAAGTTCTCGATTCGTCTTCCCGGTCGCTGCCGCTCACTGTTTCCATCTGGAAGGCTGCCGACGAAGAAAGATCGACGAAGTGACACATAGAATCGAGATCGACCTCGACTTCTTTCGAATCTCTTGATTCCGTGTGTTCCGAAGAACCAGATCTCAAGATCGACGACAGTATCTTCTCCGACTGATTCCTGACAGAGCCGCCATTGTTGAAGGAAGAAGAGACGTCAAGATTTTCTAGATCTGTCACAGTTTTATCATTTTCTGTAAATCTTTATTCTGTAGGAGATTCTTCTCCGAGTTGTAGGAGTTTTCATTCCGAGTATTTGTTGTAGGAAGATTGTGCTTCCGAGTGTAGATCCGGGTTGGATCGAGTTGTAAGATTTCTTTAATCTGAGATAAGTGGAGTAGCCGAGTCTAGTGCGTTACTAGATCGGTGAGAGGGAAAGTGGAGTACCCAAGATCGGGGAACCACTATAAATCTTGTGTCGTCTGTGCTTGTGTTCTTTTTGTGTGTGCTGCGATTAGTTTTATTTTATTCCGCAAAAGACGTCGCAATCACCTATTCACCCCCCTCTAGGTGATAATTTAGACAACTAGTCAACTTTCAATTGGTATCAGAGGGTCGTTGATCATATAAAGGTTAACACCTTGATCAGATCTGCCCTAAGTTGTCTAAGAAGTTAGCCAAGCATGGATAAGGCAAAAGATTTTGCAAAGCTTCCACTGTGCACCAAGACAAACTTTCCCATGTGGAAAGAAAGAATTAAATTCTTTATGGAAGCTGTGGATCCAAGGATCTTTATGATAGTTGAAGAAGGTCCCTATGTTCCCATGACAACCTCCACAATAGATCCTACTCTAAAGGTACCAAAGAAACTGATGGATCTTGACAAAGATGAGATTGCACTTGTCTCGTTGGACAAGAAAGCTAAAAACATCATAGCAAGTGCAGTTGATGACTCTATGCTACTGAATCTGATACATTGCCAAAGTGCTAAGGAAATGTGGCAGTGTCTGTTAGTCCTGATGGAAGGCACTGAAGAAGTAAGGGATGACAGAAGATCCCTTCTGAATCAAAAATATGAAGCCTTCAGACAAGGACCAAAGGATTCAATCACAGATACTTTTGAGAACTTCAGCAAAATTGTTAATGGTCTGAAGGGGTATGGCAGGAAGTTCACTAATGGTGACCTGAATGACAAATTCCTCAGATCCCTGACGAAAGAGTGGGATACCAAAGTATGTGCCATTCGGGAGTTTGGCAGACTAGCAGAGACTGACCCACAGAATCTCTTCGGAAAGCTGATGTCTTATGAGATGCAAATAAATACAAGAAAAGCCGAAGAAGAGAAGAGCAGATCCTCTTCAAAGGATAAGACTGTTGCCTTGAAGGCAGAAAGCACAAAAAAGGTCAAAGCTCAATCATCTACTCCTGCTCAGGAAACAATTGAGAGTGAAGAAAGTTCAGAGCCCAGTTCATCAGGCTCAGAGTTGTCTGAAGGAGAGTTCTCTCTCTTATCAAGACAGTTCAAGAAGTTTCTGAACAAAAAGAAGAATTGGAGAGGCAAGGATGCCTCACATAGACGATCACATTATGAAAGTGATCGAAGAAAGAAAGGCTCAAGCAGCCATGACAGGTATGTTCCTAAACAGAACAAACATGTTTCATCTGACATAGTTTGCTATTGTTGCAACAAGCCAGGTCATATGATTGCTGAATGCCCTCATAAGAAAAGAGAAGGAGGAAAGAAGGAAAGCAAGAAACCCTTTCACCAAAAGAAGAATGAAAGGAGCTTCGTGGCTAAGAAAACAAAGACCCTCAGCGACTCAGACTCCTCGGAGTCAAGTGAGGAAGAAGAAGCATATTTTGGGCTGATGGCTCAAACTGATGAGGAGACAGAACCCCAGTACACTGGGAAGGTAAACTCTCACACACCTCTTTCTGAATCTGAGAGTTCTGAACATGAGAATGAGGACAGCTCTTCTGACGATGAGTCTGAACTCATGGTTCAGTACAGAGAGCTGATCAAGGCCTACGACAAATGTCGAAAGGTCGTGAAAGCTCAAGCCAAAGAGATTAAGTCTCTTAAGGCAAGTGAAAGCTCTTTGAGAGAAGAAGTTCTTGAGACGGAATCACTCAAAGGTAAGCTTAACTCTGCCATAAAAGAATTGAATGAGACACTTAGTCTCGTCAGTCTGAAAGAAAAAGTCATTGAGAAACTGGAAGAGCAGTTTGAGGCTGAGAAGAAGCTTGTTGAGAGCTTCTCCAAGCCTAAGACAGTTCTTCCACTGATTGCTGAATTTTCAGCACAGACTGATGGTGCTGGACTAGGCCATGTAGCCTCTTCTAGTAAGACTTCTAGAAGGAATAAGACTCAACGAAAGAATAAGGCAGCCAAGAAAGCCTTAGCCAAAGAAAAAGGGAAAGCCCCTCAAGAACAGACTACCTTTAATAAGGTAATCTACCTGACAAACAAGTTTGATCTTGAGTCCTCCTATGGACACTGGTCTAGGCCTACTTATGTAGAGCCAAAGTCTAGATACCAAGGATGGGCACGTCCTAGAAACTTTGGCGAAAGTGTTTTTAAAGCACCTTATGAAGAAATCAGTCTTCAGAGCTATGGTCCATATAATCATGGTCATAACTTTAAGAGAGCACCGAAAGTGAAAGAAGTTGAAGTCTTGTCCACCAAAGAGAGGAAAGCATGTTCATGTCATCAACATGAAGCATCCACCTCCAGGGCAGCTCCTCCTGCTAGACCTCATGTCAAGATGGTCAAGCAAGAGAAGAATGGACAAAGATACAATAGATTTCATTGTTGGTGTTGTGGCAAGATTGGTCACTTCGCCATCGATTGTTGGTTCAACAAAAGTGTTTATGCTGCCCCAAGAGTTATCAATGTGAGAAAGACCGCTCACGATGCTAACATCGGTAGGGGGAGCAATCTAACAAGAGACCAAGGACCCAAACAAATTTGGGTTCCTAAGGAAAAATGATTTTGTGTTTGCAGGTATGTCCAAAGGCCAATAGAACGCCAATATGGTACTTGGACAGTGGATGTTCTCGGCACATGACCGGAACAAAAAGTTTACTTCAAAATTACTCTCCAATCGAGAACGGACCAAAGGTCATCTTTGGAGGCTCCGACCGGGGAGTTACAAAAGGATATGGTACAATTTCTAACGGTAGCGTATCCTTCTCGGATGTTGCTTATGTTGAGGGATTAGAACATAATCTCATAAGCATAAGTCAATTATGCGACAAAGGATACGTTGTTGAGTTTCATGCCAACAAGTGTTTGATAAAAGCGGTTGATAAACAAGAAACCATTTTATCCGGCACTCGTAGCAGAAACATATTTTGTCTTAATTTTATTTGCTTGGATTCCTCTACCCCAGTATGTCTTCTTGCTAAAGATAGTGCATCTCTTAGTGACCAATGGCACAAGAGATTAGCACATATTAATTTCAAAACCATTCATAAATTGTTTTCGAAGAATTTGGTACGTGATGCTCCAAATGTTAAGTGCGAAAAGGAAAGACCTTGTCACGCATGCATTAAAGGCAAGCAAACAAGGGCTACTTTTAAAAGCATTATTGGCAAAGATTCGGACAGGTGTTTACACCTTCTTCATATGGACTTGTTTGGTCCACTGCAAGTTAGAAGTTTAGGAGGTAAGGATTATACGTTGGTTATTGTTGATGATTACTCGCGCTTTGCGTGGGTGTTCTTTTTGAAACACAAGTCGGATACCTTTGATATTTTCACTAATTTTGTCAGGCAAATACAGAATGAGTACAACTGCTCCATTGTCAAAATCAGAAGTGACAATGGAACGGAATTCAAATCTGGGGCCATGACGGAATTTTGTGAAAGCCTTGGTATCCTTCATGAGTTTTCCTCTCCTCGGACTCCACAACAAAATGGAGTAGCTGAGAGAAGAAACAGAACACTCATAGAGGCTTGCAGGACTATGTTGAGTGATGCTTCACTACCGGAATATTTCTGGGCTGAAGCCGTCAACACTGCATGTCACATGCAAAATCGAGCACTCATAAACAAGAACCATGATAAGACTCCTTATGAACTTTTAAAAGGCAGGAAGCCAACAATATCTTACTTTAGAATCTTTGGTTGTAAGTGCTTTGTACTTAACAACGGCAAGTATCATACCACTAAGTTTAGCGAAAAGAGTTTTGAAGGCATTTTCGTAGGCTATAGTAGCCAAAGTAAAGCATATAGGATCTTTAACAAGAAATCCTTGGTGGTAGAAGAATCAATTCATGTTATTTTTGATGAGACGAGTTTGTTGCAAAGCAACTCGTCTAGTGTGTTACTTGAAGCTGCAGGTTCCAAGATAAATGAAATAAAGTTGGAGGAACCAAGTGAAGAGAAGGGTGATACCTTCATCGAGATCACTTCTCCAACTACATTTGAGAATGAAGATCAGGATATTGAAGCAGTTCAAAGAAATGAAGTCACTCCAGATGCTGAAGATGTTCCAGATGCTAGGACATTAGAGCTCAGACACTTGAAGGATCATCCAATAGAACAGATCATTGGAAATCCTCGAGACGGTGTCAGAACTCGTAGAGGTACCACTAATGAAAATTTATATTTAAGTTTTCTATCTCAGGTGGAACCAAAGAAGTTTGAGGAAGTAAACTGCGACGCATCATGGATACTAGCCATGGAAGAGGAGCTGAACCAATTCAAACGGTGTGAAGTTTGGAAGCTTGTACCAAGACCCAAAGATAAGAACGTTATAGGAACCAAGTGGGTGTATCGGAACAAGCTAGATGAAGATGGTACAATAATAAAAAACAAGGCGCGTCTCGTCGCCAAAGGATACCGACAAGAAGAAGGAATAGACTTCGATCAAACATATGCTCCAGTGGCAAGATTGGAGGCAATAAGGTTATTTCTAGCATATGCTGCATTAAAAGGTTTCACCGTCTATCAAATGGACGTGAAGTCTGCCTTCCTTAATGGAAACATAAAGGAAGAAGTATATGTAGAACAACCTCCAGGTTTTGTTGATCCAAACTCTCCTAACCATGTCTACTTTCTATTTAAAGCACTGTATGGTCTCAAGCAAGCTCCCCGAGCTTGGTATGAGACATTGTCTACTTTTCTTCTTGAGAACAAGTTCACAAGAGGAAAGATAGACAAGACATTATTTCTTAGGGAAATAAAAGGCAAGATTTTGCTAGTGCAAATCTATGTCGATGACATTATTTTTGGCTCAACTGACGACAACCTTTGCAAAAAGTTTTCTAAACTAATGCAAGGGAAGTTTGAAATGAGCAGTATGGGTGAGTTGAAGTATTTCTTGGGACTCCAAGTGAAACAATCTGAGGATGGAATTTTCATATCTCAGACGAAGTTCACAAAGGAGTTGATTAAGAAATTTGGATTGGAGAACGCATCTACAATGAAAACTCCAATGGCCTCAGCTATGTCTCTGGATAAGGATGAGAAAGGGAAACCTTTTGATGAAACCAAATACAGAAGCATAATTGGGTCACTACTCTACCTTACTGCTAGTAGGCCAGACATAATGTTCTCAACATGTGTATGTGCTAGATTTCAGGTGAACAGTAAGGAATCTCATTACGCTGCTGCAAAGCGAATTTTGAGATACCTTAAAGGTACACCAAATCTTGGCTTATGGTACCCAAGAAGTAATGACAATGAACTGATTGGCTATTCAGATGCAGATTTTGCAGGTAGCAAGGATGATAGGAAGAGCACCTCAGGAACATGTCAATTCCTAGGAAGAAGGCTTATTTCCTGGAGTAGTAAGAAGCAGAATTGTGTCGCAATCTCAATAGCCGAGTTAGAGTACATCTCTGCAGGCAGTTGTTGTGCACAACTGCTTTGGATCAAAAATCAGCTTGAAGATTACAACCTGAAGTTTGAAGACATTCCTCTGATGTGTGATTCATCAAGTGCAATTGCCATTGCCAACAATCCAGTGTCACACAGCAGAACAAAACATATAGAGTTGAGATATCATTTTATACGGGAGCATGTGGAGCGAGGAGATATCAACCTTCAATATGTTCCAACAGATAGACAAGTTGCAGACATTTTCACAAAGCCACTGGATGAGGCCAAGTTCTCTTTCTTCAAGACAGAACTTGGGATGCTCAACAAAGAGGACTAAGGAAAAAGTCAACGTTCAATTGGTATCAGAATTTCAGAAAAAATAAAGCTAAGTAATTCTTTCTCGAGAACTTCACTCGGGGTACTCGAGAACTTTATTTCATTCTCGAGAGCGGTACTCGAGTACTTTGCCAAGTGTCAAATTGACTAAGTGGCAGTGCTCGAGCACTCAGACTACTTCTCGAGAACTTAATAAAGTACTCGAGTCTACTTCTCGAGTACTTTAAGTACTCGAGCCTACTTCTCGAGCACTTGATACTTACGAAAATTCTTAACCCTAATTTCCCGAGTACAGTTTTTGTTAGCTTTTATTATTTTTCGAAATGCCTAGTAGCAGTCCAGATCATTTCTGCCGCTCTTTTACAATATGTATATAAATAGTCAGATTAAAATCGTTAAATCCACTAATCCCAAAATCCCCAAATTTCTTGAGACCCTTCGCCTCCCGCCGGTGCCGTGAAAACCAGGAAAACCCCACAGTTTTTCTCCGTTTTTCTTCAATGGCTTCATCTTCTTCCATCGCCAAGCTCGGAATCGGCAGTGAACTCCTTCGAGATGGCATTGCAGACATATCCCCAGACTTTCAGAACCTCTTGAACCTCCTGGATATAGCCGGCCTCACTTTTGTCCTAGAACAGAAGTGTCGTCTCCTTCTTCCTCAGGTTCATGAATTCTACCAGAATTTGACAGTCAGCACCAGTGGTCATGTTCTCCGATCTACCGTTTCTGGCATCAAGGTCAAACTCACCGCCTCCATCATCAATCAGTTGCTTCATCTACCTCCAGTCACAGAACCAGAAGACCTAACCCATGCAGACTATGACCGTGCATATTCCTTCTGTGGAATCGCCGGCATACCCTCTGGTATTCGACGCCCCCAGCTGAACCCAGAGAGCAAATTCCTTCTGGACATCGTCGGCAAATGCCTTCTCTGTGCTACTGGATCAATCAAACATGCTACAGGAGAGATGTTTGATGTGATGACCTCCATAATCTGCAGGAAGCAATATCCTTTTGGCAGACTGATTCTTGATCACATCAGGTCCAGTCTCAAGAAGCCTGGATTTGCCAGAATTATAACCCTTCTACTCAGTGAACTTGACCCAGCAGTGTTCTCAATGTCCAAAGGCAGTGTTCTGCACTACATGAAGAGGCTCACAGTGGACTCCATTAACAGATGGGAGTTGAAATTGCAGAATACCACCCAGGCCACCAGGGCTCAAGAACAAGTTCAGGAAGAGGTTGTCAGGACTCCACCTCCCTCTCCTCATCCAGCAATTGAGGGGGAGCCTGCACAACCTTCCCCAGCTCCAAAAATTCCCCCAGTTCCTGCTACAACAGTTGTGGTAAAGGATGTTCCAGAGTACAGTGAAAGTGCAGGATAAGATCACTCCTAACTCTAGAGGGGGGTGAATAGAGTTATTTAAAATAATTTTCCAAATAAAAACTTGCAGAGAAAATTTTTACTTTACTTAGTGTATGGTGCTATAGCAAGTAATCAGAGTAAAAAATAAATTCACAGCACAAAGCAAAACACAGAAAGGGGCAAGCAATCCAGATGACACAAGGAGCTATAGTGGTTCCCCAAATCTGGGTACATCCACTCTTCTATCACCCTTGATAGGAATCCACTTCAAGATGAGTTGATCAGGTGTCTTGAGCACCAGAGAGTTTTTGATCAGGTTCTCACAAACCAACAGAAGCTGATTTTGACCAGGTTTCAGCAAAACCAAAAGTAACTTTTGAAGGGAGTTAGAACCCTGTACAGAAAGAAAAAGAAAAAGAATGAAGTTGTCTTCTCTTTTCAACAAGCAAAGAGAAGCAGAAGTGGATCTGAAGTTGTTGTCAAAGCTCCCCCTGAGATCAAGATGAGGTTCAGGAAGGAGAGCTCTGCACAAGGGTGACAGGTCTTCAAAGGTCTGATTTGCTCCAGCAAAGAATGATCCAAGTGAGTTGGATGGAGGTGTCTGAAGCAATCAGATTTTCTGTAAGAGAGTCTTTCAGAAATAATTTTTCACTGAGAGAAAGATGAGAAGTCTTGTATTGTTGTTCTCTTCTTGTTCTGTGTATTCTCTGTATCTTCTTATTATTGTCCAAGAGAAAAAATATATTTGAGTCTTCTTCTTCCTTTACTTTGATAGCCGTTGGAAGTCAGCATTGATTGCTTTCCTTAACTGTCCATGCCTCAAAGGAAATGACAGGCAGACATTCCTTAGAAAATTCCTTGAGCCATGCACCAGATATGCTGTAACGGCCAATAAATTCTTCAGCATTAATTGCCTGTCAGAAGGATTTTGAATTCCTATCCAAAATCGACGGAAGTCTGGAAGGCGTCGAGCTCACAGAAAAAACGTCGATCTGAGCACGACACACGTTGGTCAGAGAGTGTTTTCTGTAAGCAGAGCTGGGATCGACGGAACGTCGAGCTGAGGTCGACTCCACGTCGAGCTGAGGTCGACTCTGCGTCGAGCTGAGATCGACTCTGCGTCGAGCAGAGGTCGACTCTGCGTCGAGCTGAGATCGACTCTGCGTCGAGCTGAAGTCGACTATGCGTCGAGCTGAAGACTACTCTAACTAGCCTATGTGACCTATATAACAACATGGAGGTCACAGCATACAATCCCTATAGAAATATAGTCATCCTGGTCCAAATAGTAATAGGGTGTTCCAACAATCTCCCCCTATTTGGATTAGGATTACTATTTACATGAATTTTAGGGAATCAAAGAAAAGAAATAAAGCAGATACAACACAATATAATACAACCAGACATAACAGAATAATATGCAGCATATATGAAGCACTATATAGCAGCAGAATTGTTTAAATGTCCTGAGTCCAGAATATAGAAAGTGTCAGAATACCTTACTTTACTTGTCCTTTGATGCTTTGTCTTGATCACTCTTTTTGAAGATGATTTCTCTGTTTGGATTGGAAGCTTCCTTTTTAGATCTGAAGTCATCAGCTGCACCTAAAGATTTTTGATCTCTAGCACTGGGTGGTACAGCTGCAGGGTGGAGTTCCATGTATCTGTCTGAATCAAAAAATTTCTTTGAGCCATACTTTTCCAATTCTTCTCTTCTTTGTTCTGACATAGTACTGATATGAGATGTATCCAGTCCTCTTTCTCTGGCTTTGCTGATCTCATTTAAGGCAGCCATTTCTGTCATCCTTGCTTTCCAGTAAGCAGGAGTCTTGGTAGGATCTTCAAAGGGGACAGCTGGTTCAAATTTGTTAGAGGATGATTCTTGAGAAGTTCTTGGAGTGAGGTCAACTCTAGGCCTATAGGGATAGGGACCAGAGGTTGGATCAAAGGTTCTTCCCCTGGACTGCCTGCCTTTATAATTTCCTCTTTGTTGACCTCCCCTTTGCTGGCTACTTCCTTGATATCTTCTGGCTTGATAAGTTTTTCCATGAAGAGCTGAAGGGGCTGGTTTTGAAGAAAGACTAGCACCTGCACCTGCATCAGGAGGAGGTGGAGGTGGAGGCTGATGGACTGGTTTAGATGGACCTTCATTGAATTTTCTCTTCTTCTTCATTGCCTTTCTCTGATTCTGAGAGTACTGCATCCAAGGCTCTGTGATTTCACAATTATATTTGATGTAATAGGGAATGTCATGATCTGTAGCTCTGGCAGAAGGTACTCTTTTCAAGGCTTTTGATCTGGCTTTCCTCTTCCTTGCAATAGTTGCAGAGGAGTCATCAGAATCTGTGGCAAACTCATCTTCAGAACTTTGTGATTCTTCATATGGATCTATATATTTTCTTTTGGAGAGGGGAAAGCTGATGGAGGCTGGAGCTGCTGAGGAAGAGACTAAAGGAGGCTCTGCTGTCAGTGGGAAGGAGGAAGCAACCACTGCAGGAGAGGGCACAGCCTCAAAAACCATAGAGGCTGAGGAGACTGGTTCCTGAAGAGCTTGGGAGATATTGGCCTCTGCAGCATCAGGTGTCTCAGTCACTTCACCTGAAGTCTCAGCAGAGACTACCACACCAAATCCAACACTAACAGGAGCCACTGCTACCACTGCTAAATCAGAAGTCAAGACCTTCTGGAAGGGGACAATAGCCCTGGACATATCTTCTTGAAGCTGTTTTTCTGCTATATCAAGGTCTTCTTGTATTGAAGCTGGAGGAGAGAAGATCTGAAGAGAAGCTGCCAAAGACTGAATGTCTAAGGCACTGCTGATTTGCTGCTCTGAAACTGGAGGAGAGGCCTCAGATACCATTTGATCTTCTGCAGCAGACACTGTCTGTGAACAAGTAACTGATACTGTCTCTGAAGGAGTCTGAGCAATCTGAACTGAAGAAGGAGGCAGCTCTTCTTCTGCTGACATCTCCCCTGCCTAGAATCAGGGGCAGCTGACTCTAGGCCCCCAGAAGAAGGGCGTGCCAATTGGGAGGAAAGGGAGGAGACAGAGGCAGAAAGAGCTCTCAATGAAAGTAGGAGAGGAGCCAGCTTGGCATCCAAAAGGGAGGAGAGCCTAGGAGACAGAAGATCAAAAAGTTGATTGGCTAAGGGCAGGAGGGCTACTTGCTCAAGGGGAACTTGAGTAGAGGTAGAGGGAGTAGCAGAAGCTGAGAATGAAGAAGATGTTGAGAGAGGAACAGACAGAGGAGGTGTAACTTGTTCCTGAATGGAGGAGAAGAGTAAGTCGGAAAAGGTAGATGAATTGAGGAAGTCATGAGGAGAGGAGGTAGAAGCATCCATGAATGAGTCTTCATGCATGTCAAGTGAAAAGATATCCTCATGAGGGGTGGAATCCAAGTTTATTGGAAGGAAAGTAGTTTGAGGAGGAAGGGAGAAGGCAATGGTGGATATGGAGGAGGGTAGAGTTTGAGAGGATGAGATAAGTGAGGTTGAGGGGATGAAGGTGGATGGAAGGGTGAGGGAGAGAGATGGCATAATCCCTTCTTCTGGACCAGTGGACTGAGGGGAAGTGACCTCAATAGTCCTGGTGTCTGCAGAGGATTTCATGGCTGCTGCTGCCCTGGGATTCACGATTCTCCTGTCCCATTTGCCAATTAAAGCACATGTGAGCCTCTTGGAAGCATTTATGTGCTTCTTGGAGGACACCAGCAGTTGGGGGCAGCAGTGGTTGAGAATCAACCCAAGAACTCTTCCAAAATGGACAGAGCTTTTATCCAACTTTTTCTTAAGCATATCAAACACAATTAATCCCCAGTTGGGATGTTTCTTATCCATTAGAGCAGCCATGAGGCAAAACTGATGCCTGGTTATTGCATCATGTGCAGTTCTCTTTGCACAGATCACCTTTCCAGTTATATCTGCTAATAACTTGTACTCAATTGCTAGGTTAATTTTAAGGAGTTTGGAGGGGTTACCAGCAGCATGCCCCATCCTGTCCAGCATCAAGGTATACTCTTCCACTGATAGTTCTATATCATCATCTCCAGCAGCAAAGTTGAAGGCTTCTGTAATGACTTGAGGTGAGATGGCTACCTCATTTCCTGCAATCTTCCCAGTCAAGATGTTGTTATCTGAAGTGATTGCTGTAAGACACCATTCTTTAATTTCTGATTCGGGAAGGGGTATCCTGGTAGACATGAAGTGGACTAGCTGCTGCTCCTTGAAAAGATTCAGTATATCCAGAAGGTGTTGTGGAGATCCATCAAAAGAATCGAAATCAATGTCGAAACCAGAGTCGAACTTCATAGCCGCCAGAGCTCCTGCTGTAATTGCCATTGTCCTGCAAAAGAAAGAGTACCTTCCAAGATCAAAAGTATAGTATTTGGAGGGAGAAAGCTTGAGCAGAGAAATATGAAAGCGCAACTGCGAACGACGGAGAAAAAATGATTTTATACTTAGGGTTCGACGCAGAAAAGGAAAGAACGTCGAGCTCAGTTCGACGCTCAAGGGCTCTAGGAGAACTGAAACGACTCAACAGCGTCCAGCTTAGGTCGACGTTCGACGCTTTGGCTGAAGCTATACGTCGAGCTCAGGTCGACGTTGAACGAAGACGTCGACCGGGGAGAGAAAAAACTCAAGAAGCCAGGAAGCTGTGAACTCAGTTCGATGCTAGAAGCTGAGTTCGACGTTCGACGCTTTTGAGGGCGACGGACCGTCGATCTCCGTTCGACGCAGCGTCGAGCTTAGTTCAGAGCTCAGAACAACCACTCAGACAGGGAAATTTTGAAATGAAATTTTTCTTATTCCTGTTAATTATGGGTTTCAAAATCTTGGAGTTTTAATTTATGCTGTCTCCATCTAGCATTCCCAACTGATTGAGGAAAAAGAGGTGCTTCTTTTCATCCAAGGGTTTGGTGAAGATATCTCCTCTCTGTAGTTCAGTGGAAATGTATTCTAGTGCAATTTTCTTCTTTTCTACATTGTCCCTTAAGAAGTGATGTCTGATTTCTATGTGCTTAGTCCTACTATGGAGAACTGGATTTTGAGCAATAGATATTGCACTGGTATTATCACAAAAGATTTTAGACATCTCTAAGTTGTACCCATAGTCTAGGAGCTGGTTTTGAATCCACAAAATCTGTGAGCAACAACTACCTGCAGCCATGTATTCAGCTTCAGCAGTTGATGTGGACACAGAGGTTTGTTTCTTACAAAACCAGGAGACAAGTCTATCACCAAGAAATTGACAAGTTCCACTGGTGCTTTTCCTGTCTACTCTACATCCAGCATAATCAGAATCTGAAAATCCAGTTAGATCAAATCCTGAGTCATGTGGATACCAGAGACCTAGATTAGGACAACTTTTTACATACCTAAGAATCCTCTTAACTAATGTGAGGTGGGACTCTCTAGGGCTTACTTGAAATCTAGCACAAATGCATGTGGCAAACATTATATCTGGTCTAGTAGCTGTTAGATAAAGTAATGAGCCAATGATTGCTCTATAGTTTGTCTGATCAACTGGTTTTCCAGATTCATCAGCATCTAAAACAGCATTTGTAGGCATAGGTGTTTTCATGGATGATGCTTCAGACATTCCAAATTTCTTAACCAGTTCTCTTGCATACTTGGTTTGAGAAATGAAAATGCCATCCACATGTTGTTTAACTTGCAATCCAAGAAAGAAAGCAAGCTCACCCATGCTACTCATTTCAAACTTTGAGTGCATAAGTTGTGAGAACTTTTTGCATAAATTTGAATCAGTAGATCCAAATATGATGTCGTCTACATAAACTTGTACTAGTAGGGTATGGGACCTATGGGTTCTAACAAAAAGAGTTTGGTCTACACTACCCCTTTTAAAATCATTTTCCAACAAAAAACAAGCTAAGGTCTCATACCATGCTCTAGGAGCTTGCTTGAGACCATATAAAGCTTTATGCAGTTTAAATACATGATCAGGAAAATTTGGAGAGATAAAACCTGGAGGTTGCTTTACATAGACTTCTTCCTTGATGTCTCCATTGAGGAATGCACTTTTGACATCCATCTGATATACCTTGAATCTCTTGTGAGCTGCATATGCAAGGAAGATTCTTATGGCCTCCAACCTTGCAACTGGTGCAAAGGTTTGGTCATAATCAATTCCTTCTTCTTGGCAATACCCTTGTGCAACAAGTCTTGCCTTGTTTCTCACAATTATTCCTTGATCATCCAATTTGTTTCTGAATACCCATTTGGTTCCAACAATTTGCTGGTTCCTTGGTCTTGGTACTAATTTCCAAACTTTATTCCTCTCAAATTGATTCAACTCTTCTTGCATTGCAATGATCCAGTTTGGATCTTGCTCTGCATCTTGTATGGTTTGAGGCTCAATTTGAGAAAGGAAGCAGGTGTGCATAATATTTTGGTTAACTTGATTCCTTGTTTGCACACCCACTGAGATATCTCCAATCACTTGTGAGATTGGGTGATCTCTTGTTGTTGCTAGATCAACAAGGGGTGTTGATGATGCACCAACCTGTGTTGTTGTTTCCTCTTGTGGAACAACAACTGGTTCTTCAATTTGTTGGCCCTTTGAACTTTCCAGAACTTGAAATTCCTCTTCATTGTCACTAAGTTCAGTGACTTGTTGAATTGGTGAAGGTGATGACCCTTTGTCTTTGATGGTAAGCTGCTTCAGATTTTCTGAAATTGAATGTTCTTGCAAATTGCTTATGGTAGAAGTCTCCTTCTCCTTATAAAACATGTTAGTTTCATCAAATGTAACATGCATGGATTCTTCAATTTTATTTGTGCACTTGTTAAAAACCCTATAAGCCTTGCTAGTCATGGAGTATCCCATAAACACTCCTTCATCAGCTTTGGCTTCAAATTTAGCTAGGTATTTCTTGTCATTATTGTGAATGAAACAAATGCAACCAAATATTTTGAAGTAGTTCACTTTAGGTTTCTTCCCTTTGAGTAGCTCATAAGGAGTCTTACCCTTTAGCTTATGTATCAGGCTTCTATTCAGAACATAGTTGGAGGTGTTCACAGCCTCTGCCCAAAAGGTTAGAGGAAGGTGAGCATCTGTCAACAATGTTGTGGCAGATTCAATAAGGGTTCTGTTTTTCCTTTCAACTACCCCATTTTGTTGAGGAGTTCTAGGAGCTGAGAAAGTATGCCTGATACCTTCATTCTGGCAGAACTCTAGCATAAGAAGAGAATCAAACTCTGTCCCATGATCACTTCTGATCAGGGCAATGTGAGTATTGAACTCAATCTGTATGCCTTTGAGAAAATCTGTCAAATTTTGAAGTTATCAGACTTCTTCCTCAGAAAGAACACCCAAGTGAATCTTGAGAAGTCATCTACAATTACTAAAGCATAAGATTTCCCTCCTAGGCTTTGTACATTAATTGGTCCAAAAAGGTCCATGTGCAATAAGTACAAGATTCTAGGTGAGTCACTCTTATTAAGTGACTTGAAACTGTTTTTGGTTTGCTTGCCTAATTGACAGGCCTTGCAAAGTCCTTCCTTCTTGTAGGGACCAGAAGGTAGTCCTCTAACAAGGTTGTCTTGGGATAACTTAGCAATGGTTCTAAGGTTCACATGTCCTAATCTTTTATGCCACAAGATGTTTGGTTTTGAAATGGAGTTAAACAGGCAAATATCTACTACAGGTGAATGAAAATCCACTAAGTAAATGTTACCTCTTCTGTTACCTGTCAACACAGTTGTGTTGTCCACTGACTTGACTTTGCATATGGCTTTGTTAAAGGTTACTTGGTATCCTTCATCACACAATTGACTGATGCTTATCAGGTTGTGTTTGAGTCCTTCAACATATGCCACCTTTTTGAAAGTGACTAAGCCAATTTGAACTGTCCCATATCCTTTTGTAGTTCCAAAGCTTGAGTCTCCAAAAATTACTTTGGGTCCAAGCTTGGTTTTGAAGGAAGTGAGGTTGTCCTTGTCTCCTGTCATGTGCTTTGAGCACCCACTATCCAGATACCATTGATGGTTCTCACTTGGATAGGTCTTTACCTACACAAAAACAGCTTATTTGTTTTTGACCCAGTTAACCTTGGGCCTAGGTTGATATCCCTTAAATTCTGAAATGAAGGACATCTCAGGTTGACTCTTATAGCCTACAGGATGATATCTCCTAGGAGGTATGATCCATTCAGCATAAGGGTTAAAGTAATGAGATGTGGAGCTAGAATTGAAATTTGAGTTAACCCTTGAGAACTGGGTTTTGCTCTGAACTCGGCTCGACGCACGTCGAGCTTCGGTCGACGGACTCAAGTGAGTGCGTCGAGCTCCGTTCGACGGCAAGGTCTTGCTTTGTTCAGAGAGTAGAGGGCGTTGACCTGGGTTCGACGTTTTCTTGCGATTACGTCGAGCTCTGGTCGACGTCCGTCGAGCTTCGTTCGACATTTTTTGTCCAGTTTCCTGGGTTAAGTCAGCATTCTTCCTAGCCACTATCAAGACTCCTTTACCTTTCTCACTGGTAAATTTGATTGGAGTTGTCAGCACTATGGGTTGGCTGGATGAAGCACCCAAGCCCAGTGAACCATTCAATCTTGAGTTCACTGTACTTGTGATGTCCATCAATTTGATACTTCTCCCATTAAGGGTTTCTTCAAATTGTTTGGCCTTAGATAGCTCACTTTTCAGTGAAGCTATCTCCTCCCCACACTGCTTCAACTCTTCTAAGAGTCTAAGGTTATCTGAGTTAATGGATTTGCATTCAATTAATTGTTCATTTAGAGTTTTAATCAGCTTTTGAGACTCAATTAAGTCAATGCACATAGATTTAAACTCAGATTTGAAATCATCAGAAGTAAAGTCAAATGAATCTATTACCTGATCCTCAGTAAGTTCCTGATCAGATGGATAGTCAGCCTCAGGCTCTGAATCAGTGTTCTTTTGAGATGCACTGATGGCCATCATGCAGAATCCCTTTTCTTCTGCATCATCCTCATCATCACTAGAACTGGATGATGAATCAGACTCATCAGAGTCACTCCAGGATTCAGCCACAAATCCTTTCCTGGTGTGCTTGCTGTTGCTGGAGGAAGGCTTGTCATGGTATTTCCTTGACTCCTTGTCCTTCCTTTTATCCTTCCTTTCCTTCTTGTCCCTTCTGTCCTTGTCTTGATTTTCTGGACAGTTTGGGAAGATGTGTCCTGGTTTCCTGCAACCAAAGCAGATAATATCTTTATTATTGGATCTGTCATACCTTGGCTTGTCTTTGTCTTTGGATGACCATCTTCTGAAGTTCCTTTTATTTAGCTTATTGAACCTCTTGACCAGTAGGCTCATAAGCTCTTCATTTCCCAACACCTTTTCTTTAGGTTCTTCTTCCTGTGCTTTGAAGGCAATAGTTTTCTCAGCCTTCTCTGTTGGTGTGGATGTCTTCTGCTCTTCTTCTCTTTTCTTAATAAATTGCTCATAGCTCTTGAGCTTTCCTAGAAGAGCTTCTGTGGATAGCTCACAGACATTTCTTCCATCTTTAATTGACCATATTCTTGAGTCCCAAGAGCTAGGGAAACAAGTCAGTATCTTGTCATTTATCTCAGTAAGAGATATGTCCTTCTCTAGTGATCTAAGTTCACTTATGATTAGGCTCAGTCTGTTGTACATGTCAGCAACTGACTCAGACTCTGCCTTTTTGAAGTTTTCATACTGTGTGATGAGATAGGATCTCCTATCCTTTCTTTCATCTGCAGAACCTGATACAATTTCTGAGAGTTTTTCCCAGATCTCCTTGGCAGTATTGCAATCTGCTACCTTCTGGAAAATGTCATCTGACATGGTTTGAGCCAAGATGTTCATGGCTTTAGCATCTGCTGCCTTCCACTTCTTTATGTCAGCATCAGTCCCTGAAGGAGGAGGAACAGCTGATGTACTTGTTCCTGTGGGAGGTCTTGGACAATCTGTCAATACAGAATTGAAGATGTCTTCATCAAAAGAGTTCATATAAAGTCTAATCCTTGCCTTCCATAGTGCAAACTTAGATAGATTGCACATAGGAGGTCTGGTGCTAGCAAAGTCCTTGTTTTGTGCCATGAGTTTTAAAAGATAAGTAAAACTAAGAAAAGTAACCCTTTGAGGGAAATGATCTTATCAGAGATCTTTTGATCCAGGTGTTAGCCTGTATGAATGATCAACCTCCCTCTGATACCAATTGAAAGTGCAGGATAAGATCACTCCTAACTCTAGAGGGGGGTGAATAGAGTTATTTAAAATAATTTTCCAAATAAAAACTTGCAGAGAAAATTTTTACTTTACTTAGTGTATGGTGCTATAGCAAGTAATCAGAGTAAAAAATAAATTCACAGCACAAAGCAAAACACAGAAAGGGGCAAGCAATCCAGATGACACAAGGAGCTATAGTGGTTCCCCAAATCTGGGTACATCCACTCTTCTATCACCCTTGATAGGAATCCACTTCAAGATGAGTTGATCAGGTGTCTTGAGCACCAGAGAGTTTTTGATCAGGTTCTCACAAACCAACAGTAGCTGATTTTGACCAGGTTTCAGCAAAACCAAAAGTAACTTTTGAAGGGAGTTAGAACCCTGTACAGAAAGAAAAAGAAAAAGAATGAAGTTGTCTTCTCTTTTCAACAAGCAAAGAGAAGCAGAAGTGGATCTGAAGTTGTTGTCAAAGCTCCCCCTGAGATCAAGATGAGGTTCAGGAAGGAGAGCTCTGCACAAGGGTGACAGGTCTTCAAAGGTCTGATTTGCTCCAGCAAAGAATGATCCAAGTGAGTTGGATGGAGGTGTCTGAAGCAATCAGATTTTCTGTAAGAGAGTCTTTCAGAAATAATTTTTCACTGAGAGAAAGATGAGAAGTCTTGTATTGTTGTTCTCTTCTTGTTCTGTGTATTCTCTGTATCTTCTTATTATTGTCCAAGAGAAAAAATATATTTGAGTCTTCTTCTTCCTTTACTTTGATAGCCGTTGGAAGTCAGCATTGATTGCTTTCCTTAACTGTCCATGCCTCAAAGGAAATGACAGGCAGACATTCCTTAGAAAATTCCTTGAGCCATGCACCAGATATGCTGTAACGGCCAATAAATTCTTCAGCATTAATTGCCTGTCAGAAGGATTTTGAATTCCTATCCAAAATCGACGGAAGTCTGGAAGGCGTCGAGCTCACAGAAAAACGTCGATCTGAGCACGACACACGTTGGTCAGAGAGTGTTTTCTGTAAGCAGAGCTGGGATCGACGGAACGTCGAGCTGAGGTCGACTCCACGTCGAGCTGAGGTCGACTCTGCGTCGAGCTGAGATCGACTCTGCGTCGAGCAGAGGTCGACTCTGCGTCGAGCTGAGATCGACTCTGCGTCGAGCTGAAGTCGACTATGCGTCGAGCTGAAGACTACTCTAACTAGCCTATGTGACCTATATAACAACATGGAGGTCACAGCATACAATCCCTATAGAAATATAGTCATCCTGGTCCAAATAGTAATAGGGTGTTCCAACATACAGGATTCCATCCCCCCCTCCAAACCCAGAGATTGTCATCCAGGATGCTTCTCTTGAGGGGGAGCCTGCCTCCATGGATATAGATCTGACTGCCACTTCAGAACAAATTGATGCAATGATCACTGAACTCACTTCTGAGCACCCCAGTTTAGCATCAACAGCTCCAGACTCAGTTCCAGATTCTGCTCCAGCCACTGCTCAGGACCCAGCTCCACTTGAACCAGTTCCAGAACTGCCTCAGAAACATGCTTCTCCAGAACCAATTCAGCCCTCCAGTTCACTTCCCCCATCACCTCCTCACCCAGCTGATACCCAAGGACAGCAAGCTGCTGCTTCCTCCACAACCACTCCCTCTTCTTTTGAGCCAATGACTGACATCCAAGAAACTGATGAGGATGTTCAGGAGGCAGAGTCCAGGATTCCTCCAAGGCCACACTACTCCATCCCAACTTTCCTTCCTTCAGGAAATGAAGAAGATGACAACATCCCTCTGAGAAGACAGCCATCCACTTCTACTGTTGTAATTGAAGAGATCACCCCCAGCCCCTCCAATGCACCTTCTCCACCTGCTGCTGCTCAACCACCTCCATCCAGTCTTCCTCCTGCAAGTGCTCCTGCTGCTACTGATTCCATCATAACACTGTTAACACAGTTGTTTGCTGCACAGAAAACCTACATAGACACTGCTGTCAAGAAGGTTCAAGACCAGGTGACTGCACTTGAGAAGGCCATGCACAAAGGCTTTGCTGAAATCCAGGTGAACACAGATACCCTGAAAGAAGCATTTCACAAAGGAGGATTGGCCTTGGATCATACTATAACAAGTATTGGCCACCTCATGGATCAATCAGTTGTGTTGGCTAATAATCAGATTCAGTTGGATAAAAGGACAGATGCCAAGTTCTTTGAGCTGACAGGTGAGGTTGGCACCTTTAAGGAAGATGCTATTGAAACCCTTACTGCAGAAGTCAGAAAGGGGGAGGAGATTTTCAAGTCTATCTCAGCTAAACATACTGAATCCATCATGACCAGAATTACCAATGCCAGCCTTGAAACCCAAGCTGACATAGAAGCCAAAGTCATCAAGGCTCAGGATGCATTCCGCACCTCCCTGAAAGAAAATGTGCTGAAACATATTGACTCTGTCAAGTTTCATGCCTTTGATACCTCTGTCTGGATGCACAACAATATATTCCCTGACCATCAGATTGACCCCAACTCAATCCCCTATCATCTGAACCCAGTTGCAGTCAGAGCAGCCCTTGCTGAAAGCACTCAAGCCTCTGCTGCCCAAGCTGCTGCTGATGCACTGGCTGCTGTCCAAGCTGAAGAAGATGCTGCTGCTGCTGCTGCCCTTGCTCAGAAGGCCTTCTCTCCATACATTGAACTTCAAGAAACTTTCATGCCAACTGGAGAGGTGTGGGAAGATCTACCTAACCAGCCACCTAATATCCAAACAAAGAAAAGGAAATATGGGGAAGGGCCCTCTGCAAGGAGATCTGCACCTGAACATGATCAAGGCTACAGAAGACATCAGGATGAACCAAGGCAGTATCCAGTACACTCTGAAGTCTGGAGCCCCACCTCCAGGACTTTAATCCTTGAAACTCTGAAGCTGGTAACTCAATTCAGTGAGAGACAACAAGAATTCTACAGCCATGAGGAATGGAGAAAGTATGACAAGAACTGCATTCAGAGGAGGCTGCATGAGTCTAAGTATGGATTTAACAATGCTGCAGCTCCTCCTAAACCTGAAAAGTACTTTCCCAAGCCCTACAGCTACTTTGAGAGACAAGAGCAGAAGAGATGGCAAGAGGGTGAAAGACAAAAGAGACAGGCTGATGGCAAGAAGAAGTAACCTGCACTCTATTTCATAACAGCCTTTGTAACTTTGGGAATAGTGGGATTTAAAAACATTAATCTGAAAAATCTGATTACTTATATACCTATATGTTTCTGATTGTGCTGTGATTCATTTCTGTTATTCCTGCTCTAGGTTATTTTGATTATGTCACATATGTCTTGCTTACTTGTTGTTATGTATTATTTGTTAAGGGATTCAGCTTAGTGTATAGGTTCTGACTTCTGCAAATAGGGGGAGATTGTTGGGTATTGTATCCACACTCACCTAGATTTGCATGAAGTCACCCATGAACTAAGTTGAATCCAGTTGTATTTGATATTTCTCTTTAGCCATATGCTTGCAGGTGTACACTTTAAGTATAGACCAATGTCAGTCTGCAATGGGTCATCAAACACAGGACTTCACAGTGTAATCCCTCACTGTGTAATCCAAGGTGTTGACTCATGTGTAGCCTCTCTATTGGAATATACTTAACCTCAAATCACTTGGAGAAAAGGACAAAAGCTGAAGCTGAAGAAGTTTTATTTGAAAATATTTTTCTGTAACTTAGAATTTTTGCCAAGTCATTTTTGCTCGAGAAGTACAATAGTGCTCGAGTAAATTACAACTCTAGGTCTCGAGAAGTTTTTAAAGTGCTCGAGAAAAAGCTCAGCTTGCTCGAGAACTTTTTCTTTCAAATCTGGCTGTCATTAATGCTCGAGAGAAAGTTTTCCTTTCTCGAGAAAATGACTTTGCTGCTCAAGAACTAGAATGCTGTGCAAAAATATTTCTAAGGAAAAGTACTCGAGAAATATAACTCTTCTTCTCGAGAAAAAGTCTACCTTTCTCGAGAACTATTTCTCTGTTGTTATTTTTCTAAGTTCCTGTGCTCGAGAACAGCTTTAGCTTCTCGAGTACTTTCCTCCAGATTTTCCTCTATGTTCAAGTGCTCGAGAAATAATCCAGATATACTTTTTCTTCTAAGTATAAGTGCTCGAGTAGTACAATTAGTGCTCGAGAAAGTTATTTTTGACAGTATATTTTTCTAAGTCTCAGATCTCGAGACAATCATTTCTATTCTCGAGAACTCCTTGATTCAGTGCTCGAGAACAACCTTCAGTTCTCGAGTACTTCTGACTTAATCTTTTTCTAATTCTGAAATTGTCAAAATCGTTGACCCACTATTCGTTCTATTTTTCCAATCCTTAATCTGTCATCATCTAATTGGCCCACGTGGCATTACTTTCAATACGATTTGATTTCTGACCGATTAGGCTCCCTATAAAAGGTCTAATCAGTCTCTCTTTTCATTAAGAACTTTTATCATCGTTTATCTTTTCTCTCTCTTCAAGAACGTGAAACGAAAAAGGGCCGAAAAACCCTAAGTTCTCGATTCGTCTTCCCGGTCGCCGCCGCTCACTGTTTCCATCTGGAAGGCCGCCGACGAAGAAAGATCGACGAAGTGACACATAGAATCGAGATCGACCTCGACTTCTTTCGAATCTCTTGATTCCGTGTGTTCCGAAGAACCAGATCTCAAGATCGACGACAGTATCTTCTCCGACTGATTCCTGACAGAGCCGCCATTGTTGAAGGAAGAAGAGACGTCAAGATTTTCTAGATCTGTCACAGTTTTATCATTTTCTGTAAATCTTTATTCTGTAGGAGATTCTTCTCCGAGTTGTAGGAGTTTTCATTCCGAGTATTTGTTGTAGGAAGATTGTGCTTCCGAGTGTAGATCCGGGTTGGATCGAGTTGTAAGATTTCTTTAATCTGAGATAAGTGGAGTAGCCGAGTCTAGTGCGTTACTAGATCGGTGAGAGGGAAAGTGGAGTACCCAAGATCGGGGAACCACTATAAATCTTGTGTCGTCTGTGCTTGTGTTTTTTTTGTGTGTGCTGCGATTAGTTTTATTTTATTCCGCAAAAGACGTCGCAATCACCTATTCACCCCCCTCTAGGTGATAATTTAGACAACTAGTCAACTTTCAATAGGCCAATTAAAAACATAATTATAAAATCTGAAATAATAATTTAAATGACGCGGCGATGGTGGTGGATGTCGCGGCAAAGTTCCAACATTAAAATGACGCGGCGATGGCGGTGGATGTCGCGGCAAAGTTTCAACATTCCGACTTGCGGCACGGTCATAAAGATCTTCAAGCTCCATATGACGACGAACAACGGCACCAACAAGTAAATCATCATCTCAAGGCGGCGAGGGAACATCAAGTGTGAGCCGACACCAACATCAACCGGGTCACCATAGTCATCCGGAAGGGGATCTTCCGCAGCAACATGACGCGGATCTATGACCTGTACCGTGTCACCATCATCGTCCAGAGGGGGACGCTCTAAATCAACAAGCCGGGGGATGACGGCGCCATCAGAACTAGCCTGCTGATTATCAGAAATTTCCTGAGACGGTTTGACCTTCTGATTCAAGAATGAGATATAGTTCTTGTTTGCTTCTTCACCCAATAAGAATTTATTAACAGTATCGATAAGATCCCCATAAGTCTTGGGATCTTTCACAGTGAGCTCGAACTTTAGAGGGCCTTCCCGAAGTGTGTTCACGAAAGCACACAGATAATAATCCTGATGAACGTCAACAATGTCCAGAATTTCCTTTTGAAAACGATCAACGAAGTCAGGATTAGATTCCTCATCCCTTTATTTAATTCGAAAGAGAGCTCCTACATCTCTTTTTCGCTTCTTGTACGTGCCAAATTTTGACAGAAATTGCATTCGCAAGTCTTTGAAGGTAGTGATTGATCGAGGGGGAAGACTGTAGAACCATTCTCTTGCGTGATCACCAAAAGATATAATAAAGAGTTTGCATTTGATACCACTTAACACTTTCTTTAATGAAACGGCCGATTCAAAAGCTTGGAGATGAGAAACAGGATCATCATGTCCAGAATATTCAGGTAGACGAGGCACTTTGAAATCGTCAGTAAAACCCTCCCAACGAATTTGGTTGATGAATGGAGAAGGAACATCTTCTTCTTCCCTCGAAGGAGGCTCTTGGTTTTCATAATCTAGATTGTGATGAAATGTCATGTTCCATTTGGGAATTTCAAAAGGAGGGCTGAAAGTTTCTTGCACGGCAGATTGCATCATATGCTCAACTTGATTGGCAAAAATTCATTGCAATTGTCAAGCGCTTCGCTATATTGATAAGAAACACCTTGCCTCTCTGAGAGTCAGTAGTAGCTGATAGAAAGCTGGAAACGCTTTGCTCCTTTATAAAACCCATTCTGAACAAAAGAGAAATAGCTGGCCAAAATTTTGAAACCGCCGAACAATTGCGGTTTGAAATGGCAACTTGTTGCTAGGACAAGTCGAGTAGAGGCCGGCGAGAAAGCTGGCGGGCTGAAAACAATAACCAACTTGCGCGGCTTAGTGGATTAGCCGCCGAGATACTGCTGTTGAGCGGTCTGACGCTACCAGTCCGCTGACTTCATCGACTACTTGGAATCTGAAGGTCGCGTGTTAACTGTTGATGCACGAAATGCGACAAGAAGACGGGCACCGCCAGCTAACTGTTCGAGCACTGGGGGAAAGAAGAAAAGGAGGAGAAACTGCCGAGTAGCCGGTTACTAGCGGTTAGAGCAGAAATAAGAGCAAGCCGCTGGAAGCGGCGACACCACACTTCGCCCGTCGCGGCCTGAATACCACTCCTGCGACGGGCTTTTCTTTTATTAAAGATTAAGCGGTTACACTTTGAGAAGACAACGAGGAGAAAAGAGAAGAAAAGAAGCCGGTCCGACAGCAGGCCGCAAAGCACTGGACTTGAGGCCGTAGCTCTCAACAAGCGAGCTCTTGGACTCCAGCCAGCGTGCTTTGGATGTGTTGTCGCCCCCTATTTATAGGCTCGGGGGCCTGCCCAAACGGGCAGGGCTAAAATCACCGGCTGCCCTGGTTACAGGAGAACCGGGCAGCGGTGACGGGAAGCAAGAAGAAGAGAGAAGCAAGAAGAAGGCCGCGCGGCCTGGCGGTCTTCTCCTGCCGAGCTGCAGGACTCGGCCTCTGGGCGGGCTGATCTGGCTCCTTCTGGCGGCGACCTGGGAACGAAGTCGCCCGGCTTCAGAGAGGACGGGCCGGTGCATTGAATGTGGCGGTTAGGTGACCAGGCCGCCCGACTTGAGCGGTATAGATGAACTAGTCGCGGATTCTGGGTTAACATCTGTCACTACCGATGGCATTAGCAGACTAATGCTGGGCGATATTTTGGATTAGTGTTCATTTTCTTAAAAAAATCTCTCAGAATCACCACAAAATCACTTCAAAAAAATGCAAAAAAAAATACAACGAAGTCCATAGAAACTTAATTTTAACATGCATCTAACACTTTCCCTAAGAAAATCACATTTTAAAATTGATTCTAAACTTTATTAAAATGAGTTTCTCAAAAATTTCTCGTGAGATCCATGTCTCTCCACAAAATCTCTTAACCATACTTGTAAAGTGCTAAGATCTATAAAACTATGCAAAGATCCACGCCCAAAATGCTTAGATCTAGAAAGTAAGCAAAAATCAAAAGTCAAAATAAAGAAAGGGAGAAAATAGGTAGATCTAAAACTAACGCTGACAAAAATTTAAAATCAAACAATAAAACTGTTTTTAGATCTAGAAATAAAAGAAACCCTCTTGATCCCGTCTAACGCTGGTGGAAGAAGTAAAATCAACCAAAAATTACAAAAAAGGGTGTAAATGGGTAGACCTTGAGTAAATGTAGAAATCGGGAAATAAAAAAGTATTTCCCAAAAAAGGAAAAATGACTTACTTGATACCTATTGCCGGCGGAAGATCACTGGACAAAGGATGAAACTTGCAAAAAGTCAAGAACCATAATAAAAATCATATATTTAAAATTCCAAAAATTCTGGAAAATCAGAAATCCTGAATATTAATTTTTCTTTAATCTACTCTCATATTCTTTGAGAATAATTATAAAACAAAAAAATATTATCAAAAAATTACTCTTATAATTCTTACTTATCTCTGTTCCTGAGAATCAACTTTGTTTGAATAAAAAAAGGTGATTGTTATCCGCACTGCAGTTTTGGTTATTCGCAAATATTTTTTTCCTAATTTTTCGCGTCTTTTGGAAATATATCTTGTACATGCATTTTCAGGAAAAGTGTTCAACACGAAAGTTGTAGATCTCATCGAGATCTACAACTTTCGTGTTGAACACTTTTCCTGAAAATGCATGTACAAGACGTACTTTGGAAATACACCCAGATTTCGCGCCTTTTAGAAATACGTCTTGTACATGCATTTTCAGGAAAAGTGTTTAACACGAAAGTTGTAGATCTCGATGAGATCTACAACTTTGGTGTTGAACACTTTTCGTAAAAATGCATGTACAAGACGTATTTCTAAAAGACGCGAAAAATTGGGGAAAAAGTGCGGATAACCAAAACTGTAGTGCGGATAACACTCACCTAAAAAAATCAATTAAAGTTATTATAATTTTCTATGATTATGGTTCATAAAAAAGTATTTGATATCAGAAGAAGGTTAGTCAATTTTCTAACTTGGCCACGGTCAGCTCTGTATTACTTAGGGTTTCGCTTGACACTCTAGTTCATGTTAGGTTTCACGTGTGCGCCTATATTTTATTTTCCTACAAAAAACAAAAAAAAATTATTGTACACATCGCATGCCCACTAATCCTGTTACGAGTATCGCACCTACTCCGGTCACAAGTGTCACACCTCCTCGTCGAGTATGGCTGACGAGCGACAACCAAACCAAAATCCCTCTCCAGTTGATGATCTTCGCAATGAGATGAATCAACAATTGGGGAAACTTCGGGGAATGTGTAAGACCCCATTTTTTTCTTTTTCAACCATCGGGGTCTTATGCCCAGAATTGCCGTTTTGCGGTGACACCGACACTCGGGAAGGCCTCCACTACAAAACGCCAACTCTGCCGGCCTTTTTCGATCACAAAGAGAGAGAAATAAATGCACCATGTTCACATAATCATATATGAATAAAAATCACAGCAAGTCCATCAATATATAGAAAATAGAAAGTACTGCAAAAGAACAGTACAGATGAAATATATAAACGGGCTCAAGCCTGGTACATCAGAGTCCTCACTACAAATCACTCATCGTGGAAGCTATAAGAAGGACTAATCACTCACGGAGCTGGTCATAGGTACTCCGAAACTAGACTGGCCCACCTTCATGCGCACCGTACTCCGCTGGTGCTGGTCCCTGTCTCCCATCCGGAGCTCTTGTAATGTTGTGGTTCGAAAACCATTAGTCATAAAGACTAAGTCCTATCATCCCCTACCCCTCCCCCCACGGCTCCTAGGCTCCGAGCGGAGAGGAAGAAAGGGAAGCTACAATGGTGGAGAAGAAGCAAGACGGGTGACAATGAAACTAGTCTAATAGTAAATATATATTGTATAAGCAGCTAAGTATGAAAGGTACATCTAACAATTCTAAAATAGTGAGCAGTAAGGTAAACATGTAGTAAATCAATATATATATGAAAAGATAAGTAAAAATTAAATATGTAACCTTAACTTATATGAATGCTCATACAAACTTATAAGTTAAAGGGTCTTCTGCAAGGCTCCCATCGTATAAAAAGTCTCATACCAATTTATACGTTGGGGTGTCGGTTGTATGCAAATACGAGTGTAGTGATATGTTATGTCATGATTCCTGCAAGCGCAACTCACGCACACGACTCTATGCGCACCGACCTTTAGTTCCCCCTGTTCGGGCAGCTAGCTTCACTCCCAGGAACCTCCGTAGTGGCAAACGGAGACAGTGGGTCGGCCCCCCCCCCCACTCCTAGGCGGGTATCCACACTACCGGACTTAGCTCTTTCGTATGCCCCTAGAAGAACAAAACCTAGAGTATCTGCGTACTAGTGCTGGTTGTATCCACCAGACTTTCTTTGGCTAAGTGTCCCACACCGCTGAGTCAATGTACCGACGTCGGTGTGAACGACAGTCAAATACCGAAGACCCACCACCTTATTTTGTTTTCAAACCCTTGATCCCTTGGCTCCCCGGACTGTCCCGTCCGTGCATCTACCTTCAGAAGCTACCGTCTGAATGACAATCAAACCAACCTATTCTACCTCCCTAACTATCGGGGTGTGTGAATGTGCAACCCTAGTTATACTAGTTGCTCTTTTAGTTTATTATTCCTACGGTTTACGTTAGCCCAGGACTGCCCCTGGTATACCCCGTGAAGGGCTCTCAAAGGGCACTAGGAACTATGATGGTAGCTGAAGCCCATCGTCCCCTTTCGCAAGACACTTACTTTTATTGGTTATTACCCATTACCCAATCCCATTCAAATTACTTTGGATCTAACCCTAGTGTATTAATACTTTTCCTCTCCTACCGGGGAGGACGATCTTTCGTCGGTCCCGGGCACCTCTTATGACTAGACAACCTACCAACCTATTCTCATCTTGGCTATTGAGGATTTACAAACCATTATCCAAATATCAAAATCCTCTAAGTTCATCCTGCAGCTTAATATGATTTCAGCAGTTTTTACTAAACGCAGACCATCTTAAGCTATATGAGGTATACAAAGGGAGGTACCCCAAATTGTCTCCAAATCTCTTATAAAATTTACTGGAGGTCTATCATGACATAAGTAGCCTAAATCCAGAAATGTATAATTTTCCTAATTAATCTGATATTTATTTAATTTTCCCAAGAGATTGGCCATGAGTAATTTTAAACATGAACTACATGATTTTCTCAAGTAATGACCACCAAAAAATTATAATCACTAAATAACAAAGAGATATAAATAAATATTAATTTCCATGATTTTACAGAATTTATTCAGCCTCTAATTAATTTATCCACTATAATTCTATTAACGATATGTAAAGAAGGAAGTACCAAAATTATTCATTATAAAATTATATTAAAATTACAAAATCTTAATATGGTATAGAAAGGGTCATTGTGCAAAGATCATAATTTTAAAGGCTTGCTAGACACCAAAATAAATTTAATTAAGTTTTCATGGGAAATAATACTTAATGAAGCAACCCTTTGAAATAATATTTCAAAAATCCCATAAAAATTCTCAGAGCTTTAAAACTCAATAAAAAGTCCTATGGCTAAAGTTAATCAATTTCCAAAAGTTGTTACTCCATAATAAATTTCTAAGTAAATAATACAAATTACTAAATTGTTAATGAGATGTCCAAAATAATAGTCCTAAATTCATAACAAAATCTCCAGAGCTTGTACTGACTTTAAACACTATTCTACCCAAATCTCATCACTGTTCAGTTAGTTTTAGTGATATTTTCTATTACTACAAGGTTTGTGCCCTAAACTAGGGTTAGGGTTTTGAGTGACTTATTTATTTAAAATCCATTTAGATTTCTGCAAGAGGATTCTAGCTACCCTAGAATTCTCTCTACCAAGTTTCAAATCACAACCAGGTCATTTGACCACTCAAATCACAAAGTGCACTCTTGACCTAAAAACCCCTTAATAGGGCAAAGATTAGGTTTATTCATTTCTAATCTAAAACATCTCCAAATGAGATGAAAAAATATTCAGAGCCTTATGATGAACCCAGGGACCACTCACCAAAATTTGGGAGGGTTTGGAAGTCATTAGGCCACCTAATTAATTTATATAATGATTATTAAATTTTTATAAAAACTATAGAAAAAGATTCTCCAAAAATTCCCATTTTTGGCCAGAACCTAGGTATAGCTAAGGTAGACTCCCTTCCAAAATTTCAGATCATTTTGACAAGGGATGAAGAGTGGGCACACATTTTAATCTCTGCCTAGCTTTAGGTATAGATCCCACCAAAAGAGGGGCCCTGGTCAAACCAGTTGACCAAATTGATCCAAATTAATTTTAAAATTAAGTAGACCCATATGACTACAAATTATATGTTGATCATTTCCTCATATAGAGCCTCTAAGTATTTGTCATTAATTTTCTAAGTGACTGTTATTTTAGTACAGAAAAATCATTTTTAAAGGAAAGGATTTAAATGATCATCACAGATCTTGAAGCAGATCCAACAGTGCTGGGTTGTCTTCTTCCTCCAGCCAAGGGCCATGATTGGCCGAAACTGGAGCTCATTCCAGGTGTTGCCGCCAGCCATCCAGCCTCCTCCCTGGCCGGCCACCGCCACCACCACCTCCGTTGAGGTGGTGGCCATCGCCGGGCGGCGGCGCGACCGCTGGAGAGGTGTTTTCCGGCGAAGCTGAAAACTATGTTTTTGCGGGGAAAACAAGGAAGAGAAGCTCTTCCCGATTGGGCTCAATTGAACCCGACTTCTTAACCCTAAAGAGTTCTAAGATCTACCCGTGGAGAGAGAGAAGGGGAGGACCTTGTTAGCGGTTTGGAGACGAGCCGATCGTCGGGATGCCATTAGCGTGGTTGTGGCATCGCCGGAATTCTTCTACAGCACAGTACAAAGCTCCAATCTATCGGGTTAGTGTGGAAACTTCATCTCTAAGTCTAGGGAGTCTTTTAAAGGGGAGAAATGGAGATGTGAGTGGGTATAGGCTGCCCAGCCATTAATGCTTCCTTAAAAGCATGCTTTGGCCATGGTGGAGGGGAGATGAAACGGCTCAAAATAGCTGGAGAAAGGCTGGAAACTCCTCATCTCCCCATGAGGACTTGAATCCAGCCGTTAAAGAGGAGGGGAAGGGCCATGACATCAAGTGCCATTTATGGCCGTGAAAGCTGGTTCTCGGCCATGGCCGTGGCTATTCCCTCCTTATTTTCGAAACCGACGGCCACGTGGCATTGACCGGTCAATATTTAAAAATCAGACTTAACTGGGTATTAATAAAAGAAACTGCCCAATAATACATTCTGTCCCACTTCCCAAAACGGCCCAGTTCAACTGAACCATCAGCCAAGCTAAAACCTTACCAGAAAATTTTCTAAGTAAAATGGCGTTGAGTGAACTCTGCTCACTTAACGCCACCCAGGCTACAACTGTAACGGTCCAGGCCCGCCAACCCCGCGGGACCCAGCTGGCACCGCCGGCCTACCAGAGTCCAGACCCGGGCACGCTTAACGGCCTATACTGAAGATAAGAGTATACGAGAGACAGGTCTTATACCTTCGATGGTAATGAAAGAGTCCCCTGTGTCTCACCGTGATCCTCTTCGCCTGGCAGTCAATCTGGGCATGGTTCTAGTGCAGCCATACCATGCCCAGGATCAGGTCGTAGTCCGTCAGCTTCAAAATCGTCGCTGGAGCCTCGAATGCCTTTCCACCAATTTCCGCCTCCATATTACAGTGATCCGTGGTAAGGAGCTCAGATCCATCCGGTAGTCGCACCCTCATCCTCGAGCCTGTGAACCGCTCCACACCTTCTAGTCCTTCTACGAACGTCTCCGACAAGAAGGAGTGGGTAGCTCCAGTATCAAAAAGTGTGCGGGCAGGCTTGCCGCTGATGAAGACTATACCTGGGGTGATTAAATATCTTAGGGTTCTATAAAGAATTTTCTTTCCTTGTTAATCTATCTAGTGCGGTTCTGAGTTTTAACAACTTAAAGGGAAATTCTATGAAAATGAAGAAGCATAGCAGCGTACCTGCGATGACCTGCTCCGGATTCCGAGGCTGCGCAAGGTCCAAAGCATATACCTGCTCTCTTCCTTGTCTACGATCTCCCCCCTGGTATCCTCGACCGCGGCCGCGTCCTCGGCCTCCGTAATACTGAGCTGGTGGGCCGCCCTGATGTGCTGGAGGTGGTGCCCCCCTCATGGGACAGTTCCTCCGAATGTGCCCAATCTGATGACAAAGAAAACACTCTGGTGGGGGATACGCCATTCCCCCGGGTCTCGGCATCTCCTGCATCCGAAGAGGGGGAGGGGCTAATACCACTTGTTCCCTCGGCTCCTGCCTCACGTCCTGACGAGGCTGGTCCTCCGTCCTCCTCCCCTCTGGTACAGCACCTCGCCGCTGGTCATTTCTACCTCTCCGTCCCTGATCCTCTGCTGGCCATTTCCGGCCCCGGGTGGCGTGCCAATCTGCCTCAATCCTTTTGGCCATCTCCAAGATCCGGGAGATGGGCCCTTCAGATACAAACAACAGAGCCTCCCTCAAGTACTCCCGCAGGCCCTTATAGAACCTCCTGATATACCCTGCCTTGTCCAGCTGGTAGGAATCTGCGTATCGAGCCAGATGGTCAAACTCTCGATGGTACTCCACCACGGTCCGGGTACCCTGCTTCAACTGTAAGAACCGCTCCTCCAAATCATCCCTAGCCGACTGCGGAACGAAATGCTCCAGCAGAGCGGCCCTGAGCTCCTCCCAGGTAAACTCTACAACCTCCCTGTCGGCAAATGTCGTGTCCAACAACGTCTTCCACCACCTCTTTGCATGGGACTCCAGGCAGGAGACAACTAGAGCCACCCTCTCCTCCCAGGGACACCGTATCCCGATCAGCATCTCGTACATGATATCTAGCCACTCTTCTGTCCGAACTGCCGACTCTGTCCCCAAGTAGGACGGGGGAGCCAGCCCTCGGAAGATGCTTAGCCAGTTGGCCCCCGGATTTGGCTGCGGGGCCGGAACTTGCTGGGCCCTGAAGGCTTCCAGGATAGCAGTCAGGGTCTGTCCCATGTCTGACTGAAGGAATGGAGTGGGGGCCGGTGGGGGTGGCGCAACATCCTGAGCCTGTTGAACTCCACCTTGTGGCGTAGTCTGTGCTGGAGGCTGCGTAATAAAAACACACGCTGAGAAAACGTTCAAATATTACATAAAGGTGGACAATTTATATGTGATCCCCATATGGGCACACCACTACTTCCGCTGCTTAGTTTGTCCCTAAACTAAACTCGAGCGGGGGTGACCCAGGGTTTGTGGACTGCTACTTCCTTCTGATCGATGTTTCCCTCTGATACCCCTTGTAAGACCCCCATTTTTTTTCTTTTTCAACCACTGGGGTCTTATGCCCAGAACCGCCGCTTTGTAGTGACGACCTTCCCGGGTGCGAAGGTGTCACCGCAAAGCGGCGGTTCTGGGCATAAGACCCCGGTAGTTGAAAAAGAAAAAAAAAGGGGGTCTTACAACGACGTTGAGTGAGCTCAGCTCACTCAACGGCATCCAGGCTACGACGTTGAGTGAGCTCAGCTCACTCAACGCCATCCAGGCTATGGCGGTTGAGTGAGCTCTGCTCACTCAACGCCATCAAGGATACGACGTTGAGTGAGCTCTGCTCACTCAACGCCATCCAGGATATGGCATTGAGTGAGCTCTGCTCACTCAACGCCATCTAGGATACGACGTTGAGTGAGCTCTATTCACTCAACGCCATCCTGGCTACGACATTGAGTGAGCTCTGCTCACTCAATGCCTTCCTGGCTACGGGGTTGAGTGAGCTCTGCTCACTCAACGCCATTCAGCTTATGGCGTTAAGTGTACTCGACGCACTCAACACCCGAGCCTAAACCCTGTTTTAAGCAAATTTCTGACCTACTATTTGCAGACCAAGGTGATTTTCACCTTTAGCCTGGGTCTCTTGGCCTCCTTGGGCTTCCTAGGGTTTTGTCATGACTTGGTCATGACAAAACCTCTCCCAGGGGTCTGGTCGGAAATGGGATGTTACAAATCCCAATATACAAAAATAACTCCGAAATTAAGGTTAAACCTACGGGGGGGGGGGGGGGGGTTCTACTGGAATAGAAGAAATTGTAACATCCTTATGGTTTAAGGTATACCTGACTCGAAGAGTTCCGGATACTTTTTCTGCATCAAGTCCTGAGGCTCCCATGTATGCTCCTCCTGCCCATGATTGCTCCACAGAACCTTGACTAATAGAACCTTCTTACGTCGCAAGACCCGCACTACCGTGTTATCGATCCTGATTGGCTCTAAGTTGACTGATCGATCCGAGGCCACCGGGCCGTCTGCTGTGGAAATCAGCTGCTCAGGGCGTAGCAGAGCTCTCCGTAGTGAGTAGACAAGGAATACGTCATGCAATCCTGCTAACTCCGGCGGTAGCTCCAGTCTATAAGCCAAGGGGCCGATCCGGTCCAGGATCCTGTAAGACCCCATATATCTCGGACTGAGCTTCTTCCGCCCGCGAACCCGCGAGACTCCGTGCATCAGCCGTATCTTCAAGAAAACTCAGTCTCCGACCTGGAACTCCACCTGATGATGCCTCGCATCGTAATATTTGTCCTGCCTGCTCTGGGCTTCCAACATCCTGTCCCAGATCAATCTAATCTGAGCATCTGTATCCCCCACAAACTCCGAGCCTAGTGTCTGCGGATCCTCATCCTGAACCCATGATAGTGGGGTCCTGCACCTTCGTCCATACAACGCCTTATATGGAACCATGCCTATGCTGGACTGAAGGGCATTGTTATATGAAAACTCGACCAGTGGTAGCAACCTCTCCCAAGGCTCGCCGCGGTCCAAAATATACAGGCGCAAAAGATCTTCTAGTGTATGGTTGGTGCGCTCCGTCTTCCCGTCGGTCTGAGGGTGAAAAGCCGTGTTGAATGTCAACCGAGAACCAAGATGGGCCTGAACTGACCTCCACTCCCTGGATATAAACCGCCCATCCCGATTCGAAATGATAGTCTTGGGCACCCCATGATAACGCACAAACTGCTCAATGAACCTCCGTACTAATACACCAACCGGGGTGTCTTTCGCCACTGGAATGAATCTGGCCACCTTTATTAGCCTGTCCACTACCACTCAGATCGAGTCATTTCCCGTACGGGATCGAGGTAGCCCATGTATGAAGTCCATGGCTATATCCTCAAATTTCTACTCCGGCGCCGGAAGTGGCTGCAGCAAGCCAGCCGGGTTCTTACACTCTGCCTTTACGAGTTAACAGGCCTCACAATGCATCACAAAGTACGTAATGTCCTTCTTCATACCCGGCCAGTACTTCGTCCTCTTCAAATCTTTTACCATCTTGGTGATTCCCGGGTACACCGAGTATCGGCTGCAGTGAGCTTCCGTCATAATGTCCTCCTGGATCTTGCCTCCTGCCAGTATGTAAACCCTGCCTCTAAAACACAGGAGACCATCCCTCAAAGAGTAATCTCTTGTCGTGCCTTCCTCCAAGGCTCTGAATATCGGCTCAGCCCTCACATCTAGCTTCTGCCCATCTCTGATGCAGTCCCGAATATCATCAGTGGTAACCATCGATCCCAGGTACTCCATGTATAACTCCGGGTCATCCTCGGACACTAGTGATATCTGTATCTCCTCGAATGATTGAACCAACTCCAAGGCCATCAGCTGCGGGCCTACTCCTGACGTACTCGCTCTCCGGCTCAAAGCGTCTGCGACCACGTTTGCCTTCCCTAGATGGTAGTGTATGGTATACTGGTAGTCCGACAGAAACTCCACCCAGCGTCACTGCCTGATGTTTAACTCCTTCTTTGTGTCTACGTATTTCAAGTTCTTGTGGTCTGAGAAGATGTCGCAGTGAACTCCATAGAGGTAGTGCCGCCAGATCTTAAGAGCAAAAACGACTGCCCCCATCTCCAAATTGTGCACGGGGTAGTTCTGCTCATGCTGCTTCAACTGACGGGAGGCGTAGGCTATTACGTGCCCGCTCTGCATCAGAATGGCACCCATCCCCTGATAGGAAGCATCTGTGTACACCTGGAATCCTTCCTTCCTTGACGGAAGAGCAAGGATGGGAGCCGAGGTAAGACGATCATTCAGCTTCTGAAAAACAGATTCGCATCGTGACGTCCAAATAAAAGGAGACTCCTTCTTCGTCAGAGACGTAAGAGGGAGGGAAATCTGAGAGAATCCCTTTACGAACTTCCGGTAATAACCGACAAGTCCTAAGAAACTTCGAACATCCGAGGCTGACTTTAGTGGTGGACAATCCCGTACTGCTTGGACCTTTGCCGGATCTACTGCCAAACCTGCTCCACTGATGACATGGCCCAAAAAGGCCACCTCCTTTAGCCAGAACTGGCACTTGCTGTACTTGGCATACATCTTATGCTCCCGCAGCTTCTCCAAGGTCAAGGCCAGATGCCTCGCGTGCTCCTCCTCCGTCCTTGAATAGATAAGGATGTCGTCGATGAATATGATAACAAAGACATCCAGATACTGTTAGAACACCCGGTTCATCAAGGTTGAAAGTGAGGGTAAGATCTACATTTACTCTAGAGGGGGGGGGGGTGAATAGAGTATATTAAAATAATTTTTGCAAATTAAAAATTAATTGGCAGTGGAAGACTTAATTTATGTATATGTGTATAGTGCTTGTAGTAAAATAAAGTAAAGCAAGAAACTAATTCACAGCACACAGCAAATAAAACTGTGAAAAGCGAACTAAAACAAGCCGGAAATGGTATAACTGAAATTTTATTATCAGAAAAAGGTATCTATTACAAAGGTATGGCCTCCCTTATATAGAATGGAGGAGAGAAGAGAGAATACAAATAAGAGATGTGGGACTAAAACTATACAAAAGAATCTGGGCGGCTAGAACAACAGACCGGAACAAGCCGCGCGGTTAGACAGAAGGGCTAACCGCTCGGCCACTGCCAGAGAGAGAGACAAGCCGCCAAGAGAGACCGTTAGACCGCCCGGTCTCCTAGTCGCCAGTAACAGACCGCTAGACCGCTTGGACCTCAGACCTCAACACAGCAACCAACCCGCTGAAGGCAAACCGCCAAACCGCCCGGTCAATAACCCGCCAAGCCAGACCGACAGACCACCCGGTCTCAACTTCAACACTCCCCCTCAAGCTGGAGCATATATGTCGATCATGCCCAGCTTGTCACATATATGAAGAAATGAGGCGGATACTGGCTTGGTGAAGATGTCAGCCAACTCTTTTTCAGACGTGACGAAGGGAGTGCACATTTGTTCCTTCAGAATCTCTTCACGAATGAAATGACAGTCGACCTCAATGTGTTTGGTTCTCTCATGGAAGACTGGATTTTTGGAGATATATATAGCAGCCTTGTTGTCACAGAACATAGGTAGAGGATGGTTGTAGACCTCTCCTAAATCCAACATGAGAGCCCGTAGCCACTTTAGCTCGCAAGTGGTCGATGCCATACTCCGATACTCAGCTTCAGCACTGGACCTGGAGACAACAGATTGCTTCTTGCTCTTCCAACTTACCAGATTGCCCCCAACAAATGTACAGAAACCGGAGGTAGACTTGCGGTCCCCTTTGTCATCAGCGTAACTCGCATCTGAGTAAGCTTCAACCCTCAGATGATCATTCTTCTGAAAGAGCAATCCTTTCCCAGGGGCAGCTTTGACGTACTCCAAGATCCGCAAGGCGGACTGTAGATGGCACTCCCTGGGAGCTTGCATGAATTGACTCACCTTGCCCACAGCATAGGAGATGTCGGGCCTAGTCACGGTGAGGTATATGAGCTTACCAACTAGACGCCTGTACCGCGAAGCATCTGAAAGAAGAGGCGAACCATCTGTCCAGGTTTTGTCTTCCCCAACAGCCATGGGACATCGGGCAGGTTTGGCCCCAGTCAACCCTGCTTCTTTTAAAATATCAAGAGCATACTTACGCTGAGAGAGGACTAAAGAGTTGGGCTTCCGAGAGATTTCGATCCCCAAAAAGTACTTCGGAGAACCCATATCTTTCGTGACTAGATGTTGGCGAAGATGCCGCTTTGTCAAGGCTACCCCTTCCTGGTCATCACCAGTGAGAAGAATATCATCCACATATACTGCAAGAACCACCAGTCCCGAAGAGGTTTTGCGAACAAATAGAGAGTGATCAGCAGCGCTGCGAGCAAAACCAACGGCCGCCACGATGCCGCTGAATTTGTCAAACCAAGCTCGAGGGCTCTGCTTGAGGCCATAGATTGCCTTCTGTAGCCGGCAGACTCGTGTCTCCCCCTGAGCAACATACCCTGGAGGTTGCTCCATGTAGACGGCCTCCTGAAGATCACCATAAAGGAAGGCATTCTTGATATCCAGCTGGGAAAGGGGCCAGTCTTTGTTGACTGCCACAGAGAGAAGGACCCGTATAGTGCTGAGACGAGCCACGGGAGAGAAGGTGTCAAAGTAATCCACCCCATAGGTTTAAGTAAAGCCCTTAGCCACCAGACGAGCTTTGTAACGGTTTACAGTGCCATCTGGGCCAAACATGACTACAAAGACCCATCGACAGCCAACAACATCTGTATCAAGGGGAGGAGGGACAAGAGTCCAGGTACCCCTCTCTGTGAGGGTCGCCATTTCCTCATCCATGGCCAGTTTCCAGTGAGGAATGGCCAGGGCCTCCTGGTAGGTACGAGGTGTGGTAGTAGCAGAGATAGCCAGTGCAAAGGCCCTGCGAGAAGGGGTAAGATGATCATATGAAACAACAGCAGCAAGGGGGTGTAGGGTACATGTCCGCACCCCTTTGCGAAGAGCTACAGGAAGATCCAGGTCGGCGTGCTCCTCGGCATCCAGAGCATCTGTGGCAGAGAGAGCTGGCCCGGGAGGAGAGAGCGACGGCAGCGGAGATGAGGGAGATGGAGGCGGAGAGAGAGGCGGAGGGAGAGGAGTGGGCGGAGACGGAGGAGGAGCGGATATCGCAGAAGGAGACGAGGGAACGAACGGAATATCAGGAGAATCCGAGGTGGGAGGAAGAGAAGAGGAGTCATCCGAGAAGTAGGAGGCATTCTCGAAGAAGGTAACGTCAGCGGAGACAAACTGTTTACGAAGAACAGGATCAAAGCAGCAGTAGCCTTTCTGAGTGACCGAGTACCCCAGAAAAACACATTTGGTGGAGCGAGGGGAGAGCTTATCACGGGTGGCAGATGGGACATGCACAAAAGCAGTGCACCCAAAGATTCGGAGAGGGAGAGGAAAAGGCTCCTTGCCAGGATAAAGGATGGAAAAAGGGGTTTTTCCCTGGAGAACGGAGGAGGGAATGCGATTGATGAGATAGCAAGCAAGAAGAACAGCATAGCCCCAATATGAGCGAGGGACATGCATTTGAGTCATTAATGTGCGAGCAACATCGAGGAGGTGACGGTTTTTGCGCTCCGCCACCCCATTTTGTTGGGATGTATAGACACAACTTGTCTGATGAATAATGCCATGTTGTACACAGAAAGAGGTAAAAGCATGACTTAAGTATTCTTTTGCATTATCAGAGCGAAAAGTTTTAACACTAACACCAAACTGATTTTTGATTAAATGATAAAAGGAGGTCCATACATTAAAGAGTTCAGAGCGATCTCGTAAGAGATACACCCAAGTACATCTAGAAAAATCATCAATAAAAGTTACAAAATAAGAACTACCCCGACCAATAGTAAGGGTAGGAGCAGGTCCCCAGATATCGGAGTGGACTAGATCAAACGGACGGGTAGAGCCCCGACCATTGCTTCGGCGGGAAGGAGGAACGATGATGCTTGCCAAGTTGACATGCTTCGCAGTGGAGAGGAGTAGTGGAGGGAGGGAGGTGGGGCAGAAGCTGATGCAGAAGCCGTGGTGGAGGATGACCGAGACGGAGATGCCACTGGAGAAGATCCGTACAAGAAGAAGAGAAGGCGAACAAAGCGGAAACGTTGTCGAGGAAGTAGAGGCCGCCGCTCTCAGTCCCAGTAGCAATCGTCCGCTGGGAGCTCGGATCCTGAAAAGAGCAAGAAGATGGAGTAAACGTTACAGAACATTGAAGCTGCTTGCACAAAGAAGTAACCGAACAACAGATTGCACGGAAACTTGGGCACATAGAGAGTGTCCTCTAGCCGAAGGGACGGAGTAACATGAACCACTCCCGACCCATGAACCGGGGAGGGAGAACCGTCTGCAATGAGGACCGGGGGCAACCGATCATGCTGTTCGAGGAGAGAGAAGCACTGAGGATTGCCCGTCATATGATTAGTAGCACCGGAGTCGATAAGCCATTTACCTTGAGTGACTACATGGGCACTACCTGATGTTGTGACCACGGAAGCAGACGGTTTGGAAGAAGAGGCGGAAGAGTCACCCGAGGGGCGAAGATGGGGATGTTTTGTCCAGCAGCGGTCAAGAGTGTGTCCGGTGCGGCCGCAGTGAGAGCAAAGATAGCGGGAAGAAGGACGTCCGCCAGACTGATGACTGCGGCTACCAGAGCCACTCCGCTGAGTTTGATGAGCATAGTTATCCGGAGAAGAAGGAGCGGGTAGAAGCGGGCGCTGAAGGAGAGAGGTGACAGCGGCGATGCGAGCAGCGGTGGCATCTAAGGTAGGGGATTCCGCCTCACCCAGAATTTGTTGGCGGATCATGTCATAAGTGTCAGGAAGACGAAGCAGATAACACACAACCAGAAGCTCCTGGAAGTGCTTGTGTTGTTGAGCCAGATCCGCAGAAAAGGGGCGATTCTGAAGAATCTCAGCCCCAAGAGCTTGAACTTGTTGGTAGGCAGCAGTAGGAGACAAGGTAGGCCGGGCAAAGAGGTCCGCATACAACGTATAGATGCGGGACGTCTGAGCCCCTTTGGAATACAAAGCAGCAAGATGAAGCCAAGCGGCCTTCACCGTCTCATCATGACGGATGACGGGAAGGCATTCATCGGATAGACTGTTAGCGAGCCAAGTACGCACAAGAGCGTCACTTGCATCCCAGTCATCAAAGAGAGGGGAAGTGGTAGGAGGAGGGTCATCAACGAGATGGTGGCGTTTGCGTTGCGAGCGAAGGAGAAAGGTGAAAGAGACGCTCCAATCCGGGTAGTTGGAGCCGACAAGCTTGGAAACGGTGCCAAGGTTCCCGGAAGGAGTAGGAGGTAGAGGAGGAGCCGGATTGGCTACAGGGGTGGTGGCAGTAGAAGCATCAGAAAGAGCCATAAGAGCAAACAACAGGAAGCCGCGCGGTTAGAAAACAAGCCGCACGGATAGGCCGAAGAGGAACTGCAGCGGTCAGGATGTCAGACACCAGCGGCCAGAGAGACCACGACCAAGCCGCAGTAACAAGCAAAGGGGAAGAAGTCGAGCGACAAGCAGACAGTCCGCTCGAACAGAAGCACGAGAGAGGGCAAGGCACACGGCAATAGGTCGCGGCGAACAAGGCGACAGGTCGCAGTGAACAAGGCAACAGGTCGCGCACACAGAGGGCAACGACAAGGAGACCGCGCGGACAGGACGCAAGCCGGAGAAGCAAGCCGCGCGGACAGGGAGAAGCACAGAATCAGGAGGAAAGGATCGATGCCTCTGATACCATGTGAAAAGCGAACTAAAACAAGCCGGAAATGGTATAACTGAAATTTTATTATCAGAAAAAGGTATCTATTACAAAGGTATGGCCTCCCTTATATAGAATGGAGGAGAGAAGAGAGAATACAAATAAGAGATGTGGGACTAAAACTATACAAAAGAATCTGGGCGGCTAGAACAACAGACCGGAACAAGCCGCGCGGTTAGACAGAAGGGCTAACCGCTCGGCCACTGCCAGAGAGAGAGACAAGCCGCCAAGAGAGACCGTTAGACCGCCCGGTCTCCTAGTCGCCAGTAACAGACCGCTAGACCGCTTGGACCTCAGACCTCAACACAGCAACCAACCCGCTGAAGGCAAACCGCCAAACCGCCCGGTCAATAACCCGCCAAGCCAGACCGACAGACCGCCCGGTCTAAACTTCAACAAAAACATAGGCAACCAGAAGACACAAGGAGCTATAGTGGTTCCCCAATCAACCTGGGTACATCCACTCTTCTACCACCCTAGGTAGGAATCTACTGCAGGAATAGGTTATCAGGTGTCCTAGGCACCAATGAGCTTTTGACAAGGTTCTCAAAAACCAAAACAATTTTTTTGATCAGGTGTCTTGCCACCACTGAGTTTTGACAAGGTCTCAGAAACCAAACACAAAACTTTTGAAGGGAGTTTTGAGTAACCCTTTTACAGCAAAAGAAAAGAAAAGGAGGTGAAGTTGTTCTTCTCTGTCAATAGTCAAAGAGAAGACTAGTGGATTGATGATGTCAAAGCTCCCCCTGAGATTTGCAGTTGTTCAGGAGAAGAAGCTTTGCACAGGGTGATAGGCCTTCAGAATGATTGAGATCTCCAGCAATAGATGATTTTAGCAATGGCTGAAATGTGTTGTGTCTGGAGTCTTGATTGATAAAGCCTTGAAAACTTGAATCAGAGATGAGATCTGAAAGAATACAAAAATAATTCTGGTCTGTATGTTGATCTCCTTCTCTATTCTATTCCTTATGTTCTGTAAGAATTGTAACACTGTAATCCTGTAGTTCTTGTGTGTTTCTGTCTCAAAAAAACTGTTTGTCTCTATCGTTCTGAAAAGATATATTGAAATCCAATCTTCTAGATAGCCGTTAGCTAGTCATAAATGACTTCCTTAATTGATATCTGTCTCTGGAGGAAAGTCCAAAGAAACATTCCCTTTTAGTCTCCTTGAAACTTGCTCCAGATTGATTGAAACGGCTACAAAATCCTTTACATTAACTTCTTGATATGAAGAAATTTGAATTCCATAACTGACTGAATTTGAAATCCTGAAATCGTTGATCTCTCAAGAAAATCGTCGATCTGAGCTCGACTATCGTTGACCGGAGCTCAGGGACTTTATTTTAACATGAGATAGAAACATCGATCTGAGCTCGACTATCGTCGATCTGAGCTCAGAGATCTGGATTTTTGCTAGAGATAGAAACGTCGATCTGAGCTCGAAGATCGTCGAACCGAGTTCAACGACTCGTTGAACTGAGCTCAGAGATAATCGAACTGAGTTCGATGCCTCGTCGATCTGATCTCGATGATAATTGCCTGAGTCTTTCTACACTTGTAATCCTATCTAGGAGGTCTTGGGGGCAGCTTTCAAACCTAAGTTCTAAGCCTTAGACCTATTCTAGTTTGACCTTCAAATCTATACAATGAGGTCAAGACACATTCCTAAGGACATAATGATCCTTACCCAAATCAGTAATAGGGTGTTCCAATAATCTCCCCCTATTTAGGTTAGGATTACTATTTACATGATTTAGGAAGAAAAAGGCATACAAGCAGAAACAAATACAACATTGCAGAAGATTAAATAACAGCATTGCAGAAGCATATGAATGATTACAACAGATTGTCAGAGAGAGAGATATACTGTTCAACTTACATAATTAGTCCTTTTCCTTGCCCTTTTTGAATAAAATTTCTCTGTTGGGATCTTGAGCTTCTTTCTTAGATCTTCTATCATCAGCAGCACCTAGGGAGGTTTGAGATTTGGGTCTGGGGACAACTGCCTCTGGGTGCAACTTCATGTAACTTTCTGGGTCAAAGAATTTTCTATAAGAATATCTCTCAAGCTCTTTCTTTCTTTGTTCAGATAATATAGTAATATTTGAAGTATCTTTTCCTTGTTCTCTTGCTTTCTTTATCTAGTCTAAAGAAGCTAATTCCTTCATCCTTGATGTCCAAGAGATAGGATTGTTCTCTGGATCTTCATGGGGAACAGGAGGTTCATATCTATTGATAGTATCAGCAGGAGGAGCTCTTGAGGGAACAATTTCTTTGAGCTTATATGGGAATGGACCAGAAGTTGAATCAATTGGGCCTTGTCCTTCCCTTTGATAAGGATGCTGTCTGGATTATCCTCTTGAATATACTCTGTATCCTCTTTGATTTCCTCTATATTGGCCTCTTCTAGACTGGTAGCCTCTTTGTTGATGTCCTCTGGATTGTGATCTATCTTGAACCTGAGAGGAACTTTGAGTTGTAGCATGAGAGGTTTGTTGTGCTGAACTTCCACCAGATCCTGCATCTGGAGAGGGAGGAGGAGGAGGAAGATTATGATGAGATGTGCCTTTGTCATACTTCCTCCTCTTCTTCATAGCCTTCAATTAGTTCCTTGAGTATTGCATCCAGGGTTCAGTAATTGGACAGTCATGCAGAATGTAGTAGGGAATATCATTATCATTGTTGACTTTTTCTGGAGGGACTCTCTTCAATGCTTTGCTTCTTGCTTTCCTCTTCCTTATAATGGTTGCAGAGGAGTCATCAGAATTAGTTCTAAATTCATCACTGTCTGAGCTTTGAGGATTGTCATACATCTCATCAACCCTTTTAATATATTCTTGCTGTTGTTTAGTTTATTTAGATGAAGCAGCAGCATCAAGAACAGGAGCAGTAACAGAAGCTAGAGCAAGAGCAAAAGTAGCAACACTAGCAGGAGCAACAACAGAAATAGCAGCAGGAGCAACACTAACAGCAGAAACAGAAACACTAACAACAGGAGCAGCACAAACATCAGAAACAACATTAATAGCAGCAGCAGCAACAGAAACAGCACTATCCACAACAGCAGGCTCAATAATATCAGCAGGCTCTAAAACACTAGCCTTTGTAATCATCATATCATCAGTAGTATCAAAACAAAATTTCTAAGCAATAGTGTCAACACACACATCATCAACAGTAGTAATAATTTCCAAAGCCTTGATAGAATTGATATAAGATAATATCAAGCTGGGATCACAGTTAGAGACAGGCACAATGGCCTTAGTAAGATCTTCAGCTTCTTGAGCTGGAAGATATCTGCTATAGAGAGCATCAAAATCTGAAAGTAGTGACCTGAAGTCAACTTTACTGAAGGATAGAACTGGAGCTGGGGCTGGAGCAACTGGCATAGCTTCTGAGCTTTGCATGAAATCTGAATCTGGAGCAGGCAGGATGACTTCTTCATTTGGCATCTCCCCCTGCCTGGATTCAGTATAAACTTGATCAAGGCACCCCAAAGAAGGGATTACCTGAGGAGGATGGAAAGAAGAAAGCCTGGCAGATAACTCATTGATTGATTTAAGAAGTGGAGCCATGGAGGTATCCAGCAAGAGTGTTAGCAGAAGTTTAATTTTATTCTTTTCAACATTATCTCTTAAGAAGTGATGCCTAATCTCTATATGTTTTGTCCTACTATGGAAGACTGGATTTTGTGCTATAGAGATAGCACTGGTGTTATCACAAAATATTTTTGAGTTATCTAAGTTGTAACCATAGTCTAGGAGCTGATTTTGAATCCACAATATCTGTGAGCAACAACTACCTGCTGCCATGTATTCAGCTTCAGCAGTTGATGTGGACACAGATGTTTGTTTCTTACAAAACCAGGAGATAAGTCTGTCACCAAGAAACTGACAAGTTCCACTGCTGCTTTTCCTGTCTACTCTACATCCAGCATAATCAGCATCTGAAAATCCAGTTAATTGAAATCCTGAATCTTTTGGATACCAGAGACCTAGATTTGGACAACTTTTCACATACCTAAGAATCCTTTTTACTAATGTTAGGTGTGACTCTCTAGGGCTTACTTGGAATCTAGCACATATGCATATAACAAACATTATGTTAGGTCTACTAGCTGTAAGGTACAATAAAGAGCCAATCATTGCTCTATATATTGTCTGATCAACAGGTTTCCCATGTTCATCAGTATCTAATACAGCATTAGTAGGCATAGGTGTTTTCATACATGATGCTTCAGACATACTAAATTTCTTAACCAATTCTTTTGCATACTTGGTTTGAGAAATGAATATGCCATCAACATGCTGTTTGACTTGCAATCCTAGAAAGAAGGAAAGCTCACCCATGCTACTCATTTCAAATTTAGAATGCATTAGGTTGGAAAACCTCTTGCACAAATTTGAATCAGTAAATCCAAAGATAATGTCATATACATAAATTTGTACTAGTAGGGTATTGGACTTATGGGTTCTAATAAAAAGAGTTTGGTCTACTCTACCCCTTATAAAATCATTTTTCAAAAGAAAGCATGTTAAGGTCTCATACCATGCTCTAGGAGCTTGCTTGAGACCATATAATGCTTTATGCAATTTAAAAACATAATCATGATGAGTTGGAGAGATAAAACCTGAGGGTTGTCTGACATAGACTTCTTCCTTGATATCTCCATTGAGAAATGCACTTTTTACATCCATTTGATAGACCTTGAATCCCTTGTGTACTGCATAAGCTAGGAATATTCTTATGGCCTCTAGCCTTGCAACTGGTGCAAAGGTCTGATCATAATCTATTCCTTCTTATTGTGAGTATCCTTGTGCAACTAGCCTTGCCTTGTTTCTAACAATAATTCCTTGATCATCCAATTTTTTCCTGAACACCCATTTTGTTCCAACAATGGAGTGATCTTTTGGCCTTGGCACTAGCTCCCAAACTTTGTTCCTTTCAAATTGATGTAACTCCTCTTGCATTACAATGATCCAGTATGGATCTTGTTCTGCATCTTGTATGGATTGAGGCTCAATTTGAGATAGAAAGCAGGTGTGCATCAGGTTTTGGTTGACCTGATTTCTGGTTTGCACACAAGCTGAGATGTCTCCAATCACTTGGGAGATTGGAATATCTCTTGATATTACTAAATCAACAGAGGGTGTTGATTGTTCACCAACCTGTGTTGTTGTTTCCTCTTGTGGAATAACAACTGGCTCTTCAATATGGTTCTCACCAAGATGTTGAGTGTCCTCTTCATCTTCACAGCTTTCACATTTTTGTTGAATAGGTGAAGGTGTGGTACCCTCTTTAATTATGTTCAACCTGTCCAAATTCTCTGAAAGAGAATGTACCTGCAAAGGTTCTATGGTAGAAGTATTCTTCTACTTATAAGACATGTTAGTTTCATCAAAAGATACATGTACAAATTCTTCAATTTTAAGAGAAGATTTGTTATACACCCTATAAGCTTTACTGATAATGGAGTATCCCAAAAACACTCCTTCATCAGCTTTGGCTTGAAATTTTGCTATGTATTTCTTGTCATTATTGTGTATGTAACAAATGCAACCAAAAATTTTAAAATAATCTACTTTAGGTTTCTTCCCTTTGAGTAATTCATAGGGAGTCTTGCCCTTCAGCTTATGTATCAAACTTCTATTCAACACATATTTTGAGGTGTTCACTGCCTCTGCCCAAAAGGATAGAGGAAGGTGATCATCTGTCAACAATATAGTAGCAGATTCAATAAGGGTTCTATTTTTTTTCCTTTCAGCTACCCCATTTTGTTGAGGAGTTCTAGGAGCTGAGAAAGTGTGTCTGATCCCTTCACTCTGACAGAACTCTTGCATGAGAAGAGAATCAAACTCTGTTCCATGATCACTTCTAATCAGGGCAATGTGAGTATTGAACTCAATCTGTATGCATTTGAGAAACTCTGTCAAATACTTAAAGTTATCAGACTTCTTCCTCAGAAAGAACACCCATGTGAATCTAGAGAAGTCATCTACAACTACTAAAGTTTAAGATTTCCCTCCTAGAATTTGTACTGTAATGGGTCCAAAAAGATCCATGTGTAACAGATACAAAATTCTAGGTGAATCACTCTTATTAAGTGACTTAAAACTATTTTTAGTTTGCTTGCCTAATTGACAAGCCCTGCAAAGTCCTTCCTTCTTATAGGGGCCAGAAGGTAGTCCTCTAACAAGGTTGTCCTTGGATAGCCTATCAATGTTTCTAAGGTTTACATGTCCTAATCTCTTATGTCATAGCTCATTTGGTTTAATAACAGAATTGAACAAACAGATATCTACCTTAGTTGATTGAAAATCTACAAGATAGATGTTACCTTTCCTTTTACCTGTCAATACAGTTGTGTTGTCCTCTGATCTGATTTTGCATGAGGATTTGTTGAATGTCACTTGGTAGCCTTCATCACATAGTTGACTGATGCTGATTAAGTTGTGCTTCAGTCCTTCCACATAAGCCACCTTCTTGATTGTGACTGACCCTATTTGGACTGCACCATATCCCTTGGTCTGTCTAAAGTTTGAGTCTCCAAATATGACTTTGGGTCCAAGCATGGCTTTGAAGGATGTAAGATTATCCTTGCTCCCTGTCATGTGCTTTGATCACCCACTATCAAGATACCATTGCTGGTTTATTGTTGGATAGGTCTTCACCTGCACATAAAATAAGTTATTTGTTTTTGACCTAGTTTACCTTGGGCCTAGGTTGATAACCTTTAAATTCTGAAAGAAAAGACATCCCTGGTTGACTCTTATAGCCTTCAGGATGATATCTCCTAGGAGGTATTATCCATTCAGCATAAGGGTTAAATCTTTGGGATGTAGGACCTCTAGGATTGAAGTTTGACTTACCCTTAAAAAAATTTTCAAAGCTCTGAGCTCTGTTCGACGATCTCTGAGCTGAGTTCGACGATCTTGGGTCAGATCGTTGAGCTCCGTTCGAAGATCGACTTTGCCAGAGTTCAGAGTTCAGAGATCGTCGACCTGAGTTCGACGATTCAGCTTTAGATCGCTGAGCTCCGTTCGGAGATCGTCGAGCTCCGTTCGACGTTTTCTGTTGAACTTTGTTTTTCTTAGGTAAATCAGGATTTTTCCTAGCCACCTCTACAACTCCCTTTCCTTTATCTGAAATATACTTAATTGGGGTTGTTAACACTATAGGTTGGCTGGATGAAGCACCCAAGCCCAGTGTACTGTTAAGTCTTGAATTCACTGTACTTGTGATGTCCATCAGTCTGATGCTTCTCCCATTAAGAGATTCTTCAAACTTCTTTGCCTGAGATAGTTCACTTTTCAGTGAAGCTATCTCCTCCCTACGGCATTCCAACTCCTCAAAGAGTTTGAGGTTATCTGATTTTAAAGTGCTATGTTCAGACAATTGATTTCTGAGAGAGATAATCTCTTTCTCAGACTTTAGCAGGTCTAAACAAAGTGCCTTAAATTCAAATCTAAAGTCCTCTGAATTGAAATCAAAAAAATCTATTACCTGATCTTCTTCAGCTTCATGTTCAGATTTAGATTCTGACTCTTGTTCTACATCAGAATTATGTTGAGAGGCATTGATAGCCATCATGCAGAACTCCTTCTCTTGGGCATCATCTTCACCATCACTTGAGCTTGATGAAGTACCTGATTCTTCTTCAGTTTCACTCAAGATCTCAGCTACAAATCCTTTCCTGGTATGCTTGTTCTTGCTAGAGGAGGATTTGTCATAGTTTTTTCTCCTAAAGTCTTTGTCTCTTTTCCTTTCTCTCTTATCTTTCTTGTCCTTGTTTTGGTTCTCTGGACAGTCAGGCACAATGTGGCCTGGTTTTCTGCATCCAAAACAGATAATCTCTTTATAACTAGATTTGTCATACCTTGGCTTTTCATGACCTCTGGATGACCTTTTCCTGAAGTCTTTTCTAGCCATCTTGTAGAATCTTTTGGCTAGTAGGCTCATTAGCTCTTCATTGCCCGTGACCTTGTCTTCAGGCTATTCTTTTGTAGCTTTAAAAGCAATTGTCTTCTCCTTCCTTATTGCTGGAGAAGCTGTCTTTTGCTCTTCCTCTCTATTTTTGATGAGCAACTCATAAGACTTGACCTTGCCCAATAGAGCTTCAGTGGTGATCTTATTCAAGCTTCTGGCATCCTTGATTTGCCAGATCCTTGAGTCCCAAGTGCTGGGGAAGCACATTAGGATCTTATCATTGAGTTCAGTTAGTGAGATCTCCTTGTCCAAAGTTTTCAATTCACTGACAATTAGACTGAGTCTGTTATACATGTCAGCTACTGACTCAGTTTCTCCCTTCTTGAAGTTCTCATACTGAGTTATAAGATGAGATCTTCTGTCCTTTCTCTCATCAGCAGATCCTGACACAAGCTCAGATAGCTTGTCCCAGATTTCCTTTGCTGAGTTGCATTCAACTACCTTTTGAAATATATCATCAGACATTGTCTGAGCCAATATATTCATTGCCTTTGCATCAGCAACTTTCCACTTCTTGATGTCTGCATCTATTCCTAAATGGGGTGGAATAGCACTTGTACTTGTAGTTTCTGGAGGTCTTGGACACACTGTCAAAACAGAATTAAAGATATCCTCATCAATATGAATTCATGTATAGTCTAATCCTTGTCTTCCAAAGTGCAAACTTAGAAAGATTGCACACTGGAGTTCTGGTGCTTGCATAGTCTTTGTTCTGTGCTATGGATTTATATGAAAATAAGTATAATAAAAATAATAACCCTCTATTAAAGATTGATCTTATCAGAGATCTTTTGGTTCAGGTGTTAGCCTGTAGGAACAACCAATCTGATGATGGTTTAGTTGTTGAATAACCAACCTCGCTCTGATACCAATTGAAAGTGAGGGTAAGATCTACCTTTACTCTAGAGGGGGGGGGTGAATAGAGTATATTAAAATAATTTTTGCCAATTAAAAATTAATTGGCAGTGGAAGACTTAATTTATGTATATGTGTATAGTGCTTACAGTAAAATAAAGTAAAGCAAGAAACTAATTCACAGCACACAAAAAATAAAACACAGGCAACCAGAAGACACAAGGAGCTATAGTGGTTCCCCAATCAATCTGGGTACATCCACTCTTCTACCACCCTAGGTAGGAATCCACTGCAGGAATAGTTGATCAGGTGTCCTGGGCACCAATGAGCTTTTGACAAGGTTCTCAAAAACCAAAATAGATTTTTTGATCAGGTGTCTTGCCACCACTGAGTTTTGACAAGGTCTCAGAAACCAAACACAAAACTTTTGAAGGGAGTTTTGATTAACCCTTTTACAATAAAAGAAAAGAAAAGGAGGTGAAGTTGTTCTTCCTTGTCAACAGTCAAATAGAAGACTAGTGGATTGATGATGTCAAAGCTCCCCCTGAGATTTGCAGTTGTTCAGGAGAAGAAGCTTTGCACAGGGTGATAGGCCTTCAGAATGATTGAGATCTCCAACAATAGATGATTTCAACAATGGCTGAAATGGGTTGTGTCTAGAGTCTTGATTGATGAAGCCTTGAAAACTATAATTAGAGATGAGATCTGAAAGAATACAAAAATAATTCTGGTCTGTATGTTGATCTCCTTCTCTGTTATATTCCTTATGTTCTGTAAGAATTCTAACACTATAATCCTGTAGTTCTTGTGTGTGTCTGTCTCAAAAAAAACTGTATGTCTCTATCGTTTTGAAAAGATATATTGAAATCCAATCTTCTAGATAGCCGTTAGCCAGTCATAAATGACTTCCTTAATTGATATCTGTCTCTGGAGAAAAGTCCCAAGAAACATTCCCTTTTAGTCTCCTTGAAACTTGCTCCAGATTGATCGAAACGGCTACAAAATCCTTTGTATTAACTGCTGGATATGAAGAAATTTGAATTCCATAACTGACTGAATTTGAAATCCTGAAATCGTCGATCTCTCAAGAAAATCATCGATCTGAGCTCGACTTTCGTTGACCTGAGCTCAGAGACTTAATTTAACTTGAGATGGAAACGTCGATCTGAGCTCGACTATCGTCGATCTGAGCTCAGAGATCTAGATTTTGGCTAGAGACAGAAATGTCGATCTGAGCTCGAAGATCGTCGAACCGAGTTCGACGACTCGTTGAACTGAGCTCAGAGATAGTCGAACTGAGTTCGACGCCTCGTTGATCTGAGCTCGATGATAATTGCCTGAGTCTTTCTGTACTTGTAATCTTATCTAGGAGGTCTTGGGGGCAGCTTTCAAACCTAAGTTCTAAGCCTTAGACCTATTCTTGTTTGACCTTCAAATCTATACAATGAGGTCAAGACACATTCCTAAGGACATAGTGATCCTTACCCAAATCAGTAATAGGATGTTCCAACAAAGGTCATGAATGCGAAGGGTGCATTCGTGAGCCCGAAAGGCATCACGGTAAACTCGTACAAACCATATCTGCTGCTGAAGGCCGTCTTCGGGATGTCCTCCTCCCGAATGCGAAGCTGGTAGTACCCCGATCTCAGATCCAGCTTTGAGAACCAATGGGCTCCCTCCAGCTGGTCAAATAGCTCGTCTATCCTTGGCAAGGGATAAGTATTCTGGATCGTCAACCTGTTCAGAGCCCGGTAATCTATATATAGTCGAAGAGTTCCGTCCTTCTTCTTGACGAATAACACCGGAGCTCCCCATGGTGAAGAGCTAGGCCGGACGAACTCGGCCTCCACTAACTCCTGAAGTTGGCTTCGAAATTCCACCAACTCCTTCGGGGCCATTCGATAGGGAGCTATGGATACCGGCTTAGCCCCCGGTATGAGCTGAATCTGGAAGGCCCTCTCTCGGTGCGGGGGTACCCTGGTAGCTTCTCTAGAAAAACATCAGCAAAGTCCCGCATTACTGGGATATCTGAAATGGAGTCCTTGGCAATGACCGCCTCAAAAAGAACCTGATAAACCTCCTCCCCCTACAGATGGGCCTTGATGGCCTGCACATGTGATAATAATATGTGGGGTGATGGTATAATACCTTCGATAACTATGAAGGAGTCCCCGTGCCTCACGGTGATCCTCTTCGCCACGCAGTCAATCTGGGCATGGTTCCAATACAGCCATGGCATGCTCAAGATCAGATCGTAATCTGGAATCCTCAGAATCGTCGCTGGTGCCTCAAATGCTTTCCCGCCGATCTCCGCCTCCATATTGAAATGAGCAGAGGTCATTAGCTCTGATCCAACGGGTAGGCGCACCCTCATTATCTTTCAGGTGAATCGCTCCACGCCTGCCAGTCCTTTCATGAAATCTTCCGACACAAATGAGTGCGAAGCACCGGTGTCAAAGAGCGTGTGAGCGGGCTTGCCTCTGATGAAAACTATGCCTGAGATAATTAAGTGTCTTAGTATTCTGGTTATAGTTTGTCTTCTCTTAGTTTCTAACGAGGCTATGTCTAGAAACTAGTTCCTAGGAAGGGAAAGAAAAATTTAAAGGTACTGACATACCTGCGATAACCTGCTCCGGGTTCTGGGGCTATGTCAAGTCTAGAGCATACACCTGCTCCCTCTCTGGCCTGTGGCCTCGGCCCTGATATCCTAGTCCTCGATCATTTCCTCGACCGCCAAACTACAGGGGAGGTGGGGCGCCCTGAAGTGCTGGTGGGGGTGCTCGCCTCATAAGACAGTTCCTCTTGATATGCCCCGACTAATTGCACTGAAAGCACACTGTTGCCTGCTCTGCTATCTTTGGCATCTCCAGCATCTGTAAGGGCTGGGGAGCCAATACCCCCTGACTCCTTTGCTCCTGCCCAATCTCCTGATGAAGTTGATCCCCGTTCCTTCTCTCCCCAATAACCTGGCCTCGAGGATGGTCTCTGCGACCTCCAATCACTGCATCGTCAGCCAGTCTCTTCCGGCTCTTGACTGCAAGTTGATCCGCTTCTCTCTTTTTAGCCATCTCCAGAATTATAACACCCATATCCGTCACATAGCATATAGCAGTAGGTCCGGCCGGGGCCCGACGCCATATACTACGGACAGACCGGTTGGTTACGTATTGAGACCATTCAACCAATCACAACGTCCTAGACAGAGCATCTAGCGGAAGCAGGTTATTAAGTTGCACAAGTAAAAGAACCCAGCCAAGCATGAATGTCTACTACAATAATCCATAGGAATGTATAATACACGAATATTGACCTTATGGTCTTACAAGAGTTTGCTTAATAAAAGTGTCTTCCAAATCTCGGCACGTAGGCCGGTCACACATGAGTACAAAAGGAAAACACTCAAAAATTGGCCTTCGAGGGCCGGCACAGCAACTTGGGCTTTAGCCAGCTATTTACCGCTCGGCTCCGCAGCACCTGCAAGCAACAATCCACCGCACGGTGGTAAACAAAGTCAACGGTCAGCTATGCTAACCAAATTATAACGATTCCGCCCCCAAATTGGGGCGGCAAAGCTTCTTCCCTGCACTTGTTAGCAAAGCAAGCAACATAGCGAAATAAGCATCACATCACAGGTGCACGCTCACACGGCCATACACCCCGTGCTCTCAGGGCACTTACTCGGCGAAGCCAGTCCGAACCCCGTCTGGTCCTTGACTCCACCACCACCCCCTTGGGGCGTCAACCTCGTGAGCATTTAGTCCTTTCAGCCGTAGACTAGAATCGATCTCCAAACCTCGGCAAGTCCCACGTAAAACTTTAGGTCGCTTTAACCAAGCAGATGGAGCGGGTAGGGGCAGCCCATTGCTCACCCCGCCGTTGCCATTTGGCCTTTGACGCGGGCTAAGCTTCCCCAGTCCCAAATATCGTTCAAACACAGTACATAGCCCCGCTATGTACCCGGTTGGCTCTCAGGCCACCGATATGACATAAATGCGTTTCCGTCAAGATTTCCAGGTGCACCTTAGGGTTAATCCCTAAGATTCCCTGATGCATACTACCGCATAGCAACCCGAAAACAATCAAAACGCTCGTAGTCTTCTCCGGCTAACAATGCATAACAAATCATCACCGATCCAGACCAACATGTCCGGGTAGGCTTCACACATCGTGCGTATGTCCGTACTACGATTCCAAACTCTAATAAGGGGGACTTTACATATCTACCCCAAGGAATACCTTAATCTCGCCGCACACTCGCGGGAGAGGGGTTTTCCCATGTAAAGGAAGAAAAGCTTCACATGCTCAAGATGAGAATCGTTACCCTAGCATTTCTCCCTGGCGCCAGGACGATCTAGTCGGATGGAAAGCACCGTATTGGCCTCGCCTTCGCGGATCCGGATTCGGATCGAGAATCGGAGCTCCGAAGCTCCACCGGCAGCCGGAGTTGACCTCCTTCTTCTTCCTCCTTGCTCTCCCTTCTCTCTAGCTTTAGAAAGAGAAAGCTAAATTGAAATGAGGGTTTTCAAGCCCCATTCCCGGTTATAACTCATTAGGAACAGCCCCCCACCGTTGGATCTCAAACCAAGGAAACAGACGGCTGTGATTCATCCTGAAATTCCAAAACCTGGGCCGAACACGGGTTGCAACATGGCCGTGTGCATGGCCATGTCACTCATTCGCCATCACTCCAGCAACCCGACCAGTACACAGTCTGTGACACGGCCTCCGACACGCCCGTGTCATATGTGACACGGACGTGTCAGGACCTGTGTCACGCCCCGTGTGCAACACCAGAAACCTCCCGAGAAAGGCACGGCCGGTGACACGGCCTCCGACATGCCCGTGTCACATGTGACACGCCCGTGTTTGTGCCCGTGTCATGGCCCGTGCGTTCAAACCAGAAATCTCCCGAGAACGACACGCCCTGGGACACGCCCATGTCCCAGGCCGTGTGCCTACACCCAACGATCGCCGATCGCCAAAACATCGACCACGTGACCCGTAACCGAACACGCCCGTGTCACCTGCTCCAAATCCCAGACTTGGCTTAAAATGTCACCCGTCCATCTTTTGAGTTTCGGGGTGTTACAACTCTCCGCCTCTTAAAAGAATTTCGCACACGAAATTACTAAAGGAAAGGAAACGGAAAACTTTAAGCGGTACCTGAGAGAAATAGCTCTGGGTACTCTTCCGGCATAGTCTGCTCCCGTTCCTAAGGAAGCTCTCCCCGACCGTAATTGTCCTACCGGACCTCGACCAACCTGATCTCCTTGAGACGAAGTCGCTTGACTTCAAGGTCTTCAATACGAACAAGCTTGACACTAGTCGTCAACCCTTCATCCACCGCTACTTAATCGCCCGTGATCAAGTTCGAAGGCTCTTGCGCAGCCTTCCGCAACACTGCTATGAGGGTTACATTGCGTAGACTACTCAACTCCACCGATAGTCTTAGGCAATAAGCCGCCTCACCAAACCGCTCCAGAAATCTCAAGTGGTCCAAAGTATATCGGGCTCAGCTTCTCCAAGCGTCGCTCCCGTGAAACACTCTTGGCCGACTATAACTTCTAATATGCCAACCGTGAACTCCACATTCCGATGCATGGCGTTAAAGTATTTAGCTTGCCTATCTTGAGCGATCAGCAAACGCTCTCGTATGGTTCGCACCAAAGGGGTAGCGTTTACCACCTCTTGCTTTAAATACAACTTCGCGTCACCCGTTTATAACCACGACAACGGCGTGCGACACTTCCTACCATACTGGGCCTCGAAGGGCGCCACCTGAATACTCGTCTGACAACTAATTGTTGTACGCAAACTCCACCAAATAAAGGTGGTCTTCCCAATGCTTCCCGAAGTCTAGAACACACATGCAGAGCATGTCTTCCATAGTTCTGTTGACTCTCTCGGTCTGCCCATCCATCTGCGGATGGAAGACTGTACTAAACTACACATAATCCTTAGCATTTGCTGCTCCAAGCTCCAATAATTGGGTGTGAAACGCCCATCTCGATCGCTCACGATGTTGCGGGGTATACCGTGCAGTCTAACTATGTTATCCATAAACATCTTTGCCAGTTACACCACCGGATCATCCTTCCTATGCTGAACGAAGTGCGACAATTGTGTTAACCAAACCACGATCACCCAAAAGGCGTCGTTTCCCTACCGCGACCTTGGCAAGCCATGCACAAAGTTCATCGGTATGACGTCGAACTCCCAATCCGGAATAGGCGAGGATTTCAAGAATCCTCCAGGCTTTTGGCACTCTGCCTTTACTAAGGCGCAAGGCTTGCATTTTGTCACATATAGTGCCACACCCTGCTAGGATCCTGGCCACCAGAGTAACTTCTTCAGATTTCGGCACAACTTCGTGCCTCCCAAGAGAGTTGAGTACTTGGTATATCGCACCACAACTCCACCCATAGATTACCCATGCTTGGGCCGCACAAACGACTGTCTTTCCTTGGTAGCCCACCTTCAACCATCGATTTGGGATTTTGACGCACCGAGCCGCACCCATGATTTCCTTCATGCTGCTTCCCAAACCATAGTCTTCCAAATTCGATCAGCCAGGTCATACTGAACTTCCGTCCAGTTCAATTACGCTTCGACGCTGGTCTGCTTGTCAACGCAAGAGATAGCTAACATCTCCAACTCCCGGGTCAATCTCTCAACATGAACCTACAACTAGTTGGCTTGGGCGGGAGCCCTGCGTCTCATCGCATCCGCCACTGCATTGCCCTACCCTGAGCACAAAATAAATTTCAAACGCATGGTCCGCCAGGAACTCCATTCATTTCTGCTGCCTCAAGTTGAGATCCTTTTGATCCAACCGATATATCAGACTCCTATGATCGGTACAAAGATCGACTTTTGCGCCGTACAAATAATACCTCCACAGCTTAAGCACAAAACACACGGCTGCTAACTCCAGGTCGTTGACCGGATAATTCCTTTCATTCTCTTTCAGTTATTGCGAGCCATAAGCCATAACATTACCACGCAGCAGCAGCACGCAGTCCAATCCACTGCCCAAGACAGTGCCGTAGATCTCACAGCTTTTGGTTCCACTCGGCGAACTTAGCACTAGCGCCGTGGTTAACCAACTCCTTAACCCTTCAAAATTTGGGCGCACTCGCGCATCTAAACAACCTTTTAAGCTTTTCCTTGACAACGCTGTGAGGGGTAATCCTATCCGCGAGAAGTCCTTTACGAAGCGCTTGTGGTAGCCGACCACACCAGAAAACTTTGGACTTCCGCTACCGAGACAGCACAGGCCACCCTCGTATTGTGACTAACAATGCTGGACCCACACACTCCCACTCTACCAACTATAGGACCGAGGAGCGCTACCGAGGATAACCCAAGACTTGTGTTTGGAGAACTTGGTGAATAAATGGTTTCTCCTTAGCATCCACAAAACCAAAAGTAGATATTCAGAAGTGATATCCTTCACACTGGGAGTACATCACCACGTCATTGGTGAGACGATCACAAAGTGGTCTAGGTACTCCCTGAACGTTCTGTTCATCACTTCCATGAACACCGATTGTGCATTAGTCAGCCCGAACGACATGACCGCACACTGGGAATGCCAATACCTTGCGTCGAACGCTAGCTTTGGGGCATTACTTTCCCTTATCCTCAGCTGATACTAACCAGACTTAGGATCCAACTTTAAGTATACCGATGACCCGACCAACTGATCAAGAGATCATCAATCCTTGAGATCGTGCACTTGCACTTTTCTGTTAATTTATTCAGTTCCCCATAATCGATACAAAGCCGCAAACTCCCGTCCTTCTTCTTAACAAAAAGGACCGGTGCGCTCCAAGGCGACAAACTTGGACGCACGTAACCCTGCTCTAATAACTGGTCGAGTTTAATCGTTAGCTTCGCCTTTTCTTTAGGTACCAACAAATAAGGAGAGCGTGACACGGGTTTGGCACCTGGCACAACTCCATCGTGAAATCGATCTTACGCTACGGTGGGGCTCCAGGGAAAACGTCAGGGAAACACATAAGGATATTCGGATACACCCGATAAACTTTCCAATGTAGGCTTAAGCTTTACAACCTCCCATGGTGGCAGTAACGAAGCTTGAAGGCCGAACTCCAAACCCCCAACCCGTACCTTTACGACACAGACTCTCTCTTCGCGTGCATTGAACGACCACTAGGCAACTACACGTCCAATTTGTCCTTTACCATCGAAGGAGGTACTCCGATGTGCGCTACAAATCCTTCGGACAAAAGGAGTGCGACGCTCCCGTATCGAACAATGCTCTCGCCGGATTACCAACAATCCAAACAAAGCCTAGAACCTCCAGTCCTAAGCTAACACGCATAAGGTATCAGGTATAAGGAGCTAGTTTGTTATCAATTAAACCATACCTGTCATCCCGACGGTCGACCACATGGCCTCCTGCTGGCCAAGGATGTCCACTTCTGGTTGGGCCGGAGTAAACAGTGATGCGGTGGACGCCACCACCTTGCCCTTCTCCTCAGATATTGCCCCCGGCTTCTTTTCGGACATTGGGCGTCCATTTCGACAATCCCGGGCATAGTGTCCCGGCTTTCCACAGACAAAGCATGCACCCAGGGTTTGGGTTGTAGTCGCTCCGGATGTGCTAGAAGAAGGGACTAGACCCGACCTCCTAGCCTTCTTGTACCACCTACGATACCAAGATTTTTAGGTTGGCATTTTGAACATCGTATCCTTTGCACTAGAGTCTTTAACTGCTACTACCATAGGTTTCATTGTCTTTTGATCACCCTCCCAACAATCTCTGGAAAAGTGTCCTTTCTTCCCACAAGAATAACAATTATAAGTGACTTGACTAGTAAATGATCTAGCCTCTTTCCTCAGCGTTTTTCGGTAGGCAGTCCTTATAGGATCTGTATGGTTTGGTACCCTATTCACTGGTACTTGGTGAGTATTCCCCAACTCCACCTCCAAAGCCATGGCCAACTCTACCAAAGCTCGGAATCCCAATAGCTTTGGTCCTAGCAGTAGAATATGTAACTCGCTGTGCAGACCATTATAAAATCTATCAACTATTTTTCTCGCTTTCCATGTTGTGCATTGGTCACAGCGAACACCGCTTCAACCACTCTTATTATAGTTTCCAAAGAAGTAGGGGTCTCAGGCACGTCGCTTGGTGCAGTACTTTGCTCAGCAAACGTGTGTTCAGACTGCCACGCTCCACTTTCGGACACCTATAGCCGTTCAAAACACCATAAGTGACTGAACAAAATTGCAAAAAGCAATTATAGGAACACGCAGGTTCCTCAAACATGTGTATTTTCATTCCTAAGTGGACATTCATGGGTTTTTTTCATGTTATAACGACGACGCACACATATGTGCTCACCACCCCTTAAAGTGAATTCGCCCACGAATTCATTTAAGCTTGACCGAAACCAGTAGTCTGATACCAATTTGTAACACCCCTATCAGTCACATAGCATATAGCAGTAGGTCCGGCTGGGGCCTGACGCCATATACTATGGAAAGACCGGTTGGTTGCGTATTGAGACCATTCAACCAATCACAACGTCCTACACAGAGCATCTAGCGGAAGCAGGTTATTAAGTTGCACAAGTAAAAGAACCCAGCCAAGCATGAATGTCCACTATAATAACCCATATGAATGTATAATACACGAATTTTGACCTTATGGCCTTACAAGAGTTTGCTTAATATAAGTGTCTTCCAAACCTCGGCACGCAGGCCGGTCACACATGAGTACAAAAGGAAAACACTCAAAAATTGGCCTTCGAGGGCCAGCACAGCAACTTGGGCTTTAGCCCGCTATTTACCGCTCGGCTTCGCAGCACCTGCAAACAACAATCTACCACACGGTGGTAAACAAAGGCAATAATCAACTATGCTGAACAAATTATAACGATTCAGCCCCCAAACCGGGGTGGCAAAGCTTCTTCCCTGCACTTGTTAGCAAAGCAAGCAATATAGCGAAATAAGCATCACATCACAGGTGCACGCTCACACGGCCGTACACCCCGTGCTCTCAGGGCACTTACTCGGCGAAGCCAGTCCGAACCCCGTCTGGTCCTTGACTCTACCACCACCCCCTTGGGGCGGCAATCTCGTGAGCATTTAGTCCTTTCAGCCGTAGCCTAGACTCGATCTCCAAACCTCGGCAAGTCCCACATAAAACTTTAGGTCGCTTTAACCAAGCAGATGGAGCGGGTAGGGGCAGCCCGTTGCTCACCCCGCCGTTGCCATTTGGCCTTTGACGCGGGCTAAGCTTCCCCAGTCCCAAATATCGTTCAAACACAGTACATAGCCCCGCTATGTACCCGGTTGGCTCTCAGGACACCGATATGACAGAAATGCGTTTCCGTCCAGATTTCCGGGTGCACCTTGGGGTTAATCCCCAAGATTCCCTGTTGCATACTACCGCATAGCAACCCGATAACAATCAAAATGCTCGGAGTCTTCTCCTGCTAATAATGCATAGCAAATCATCACCGATCCAGACCAACATGTCCGGGTAGGCTTCACAAATCATGCCTATGTCCGTACTACGATTCCGGACTCTAACAAGGGGGGAGTTTACATATCTACCCCAAGGAATACCTCAATCTCGCCGCACACTCGCGGGAGACGGGTTTTCCCATGCAAAGGAAGAAGAGCTTCACATGCCCAAGATGAGAATCGTTACCCTAGCATTTCTCCCTGGATCCATGACGATCTAGTCGGATGGAAAGCACTGTATTGGCCTCGCCTTCGCGGATCCGGACTCAGATCGAAAATCGGAGCTCCGAAGCTCCACCGGTGGCCGGAGTTGACCTCCTTCTTCTTCCTCCTTACTCTCCCTTCTCTCTAGCTTTAGAAAGAGAAAGCTAAAGTGAAATGAGGGTTTTCAATCCCCATTCCCCGTTATAACTCATCAAGAATAGCCCCCCGCCGTTGGATCTCAAACCAAGGAAACAGACGACTGTTATTCAGCCTGAAATTCCAAAACCTGGGCCGAACACGGGTTGCAACACGGCCGTGTGCATGTCCGTGTCACTCATTCACCGTCACTCCAGCAACCCGACCAATACATGGTCTGTGACACGGCCTCCGGCACGCCCGTGTCATATGTGACACGGCCATGTCAGGACCCGTGTCACGCCCCGTTTGCAACACCAGAAACCTCCCGAGAAAGGCACTGCCGGTGACACAGCCTCCAACACGCCCATGTCACATGTGACAAGCCCGTGTTTGTGCCCATGTCACAGCCCGTGCGTTCAAACAAGAATTCTCCCGAGAACGACATGCCCTGGGACACGCTCGTGTCCCAGGCCGTGTGCTTACACCCGATGATCGCCGATCGCCAAAACGTCGACCACGCGCCCCGTGACCGAACACGCCCGTGACACGCCCGTGACACGCCCGTGACACACCCATGTCAACTACTCTAAATCCCAAACTTGGCTTAAAACGTAACTCGTCCCCCTTTTGAGTTTCGGGGTGTTACAAGAATCCTGGCCAAACTCCCCTCTAAGATGAAGAGGAGGGCCTGTCTCATGTCGTCTTGCAGTCCCTTGTAAAACCTCCTAGCATAGCCAGCATCGTACAACTGATAAGCGTCCGCATAGCCGGCCAGGTGAGTAAACTCATGATAATACTCCAGCACCATCCTGTTCCCCTGCCTCAACCGCAGGAACCTATCCTCCAGCTCGTCCCCCGCCGACTGAGGTAGGAAATGTCCCAGGAGCGCTGCTCTGAACTCCTCCCAAGTAATATCTGCCCAATCCATACCCGCAAAGGTGTTGTCCGGCTGTGACTTCCACCACCTCTTCCCATGTGACTCCAGGCAGGAGACTGCCAAAGCAACTGCCTCCTCAGTGGGGCATCGAATCCCCACAAGCATATCATAGATGGTATCTAACCATTCCTTAGTGCATACTGCCGACTCCGTCCCCAGGTAGGATGGAGGGGAAAGTCCTCGGAAGACACTCATCCAATTGGCCCCAGGGTTTGGCTGTGGAGCCGGGGCTTGCTGAGCTCTGAAGGCCTCCAGAATGGCCGTCAGTGTTTGCCCCATCTCTGTCTGCTGGAACGGAGCTGGAGCAGGCGGAGGTGGGACCACATTCGGAGCCTGAGGTGTCCCCTGCTGTGGTGTATGGTTCGTCGCAGGCTAAAAGAAAAAAAATTCGTTTGTTAGATAGCGTATGAATGGAATATAAGAAAGGGATAAGATGGACTTTCACATGTGATTTCCCTTATAGGCATACCACTGCTTCCGCTGCTAGTTTGTCCGCAAACTAAGCTCGCACGGGGGTGGACACAGGTTTGTGGACTACTTCTTTTTTGATCGAGGTCTGATCTGATACCACTTGTAAGACCCCATTTTTTTTCAACCATCGGGGTCTTATGCCCAAAATTGCCGCTTTACGGTGGCACCAACACTCGGGAAAGCCGCCACTACAAAACGCAAACTCTGCCGAAATTTTTTGATCACAAAGAGAGAGAAATAAATGCAACATGTCCACATAATCATATATGAATAAAAATCACAGCAAGTCCATCAATATATAGAAAGTAGAAAGTACTGCAAAAGAACAGTACAAATGAAATATATAAACGGGCTCAAGCCCGGTACATCAGAGTCCTCACTACAAATCACTCATCGCGGAAGCTATAAGAAGGACTAATCACTCACGGAGCTGGTCACAGGTACTCCGGAACTAGACTGGACCACCTCCATGCGCACCGTACTCCGCTGGTGCTGGTCCCTGGACTGCTAGTCCCTGTCTCCCATCCGGAGCTCCTGTAATGTTATGGTTCGAAAACCATTAGTCATAAAGACTAAGCCCTATCAACCCCTACCCCTCCCCCCACGGCTCCTAGGCACCGAGCGGAGAAGAGAAAAGGGAAGCTATAATGGTGGAGAATAAGAAAGGTGGATGACAACGAAAATAGTCTAACAGTAAATATATATTGTATAAGCAGCTAAGTATGAAAGGTACATCTAGTAATTCTAAAATAGTGAGCAGTAAGGAAAACATGTAGTAAATAGATATATATATGAAAGGACAAGTAGAAATTAAATATGTAACCTTAACTTATATGAATGCCCATACAAACTTATAAGTTAAGGGGTCTTCTGTAAGGCTCCCATCATATAAAAAGTCCCATACCAATTTATACGTTGGGTGTCGGTTGTATGCAAATATGAGTGTAGTGATATGTTATGCCATGATTCATGCAAGCGTAACTCACGCACACGACTCTATGCGCACAGACCTTTAGTTCCCCCTATTCGGGCAGCTAGCTTCACTCCCAGGAACCTCCGTAGTGGCAAACGGAGACAGTGGGACGGGCCCCCCACTCCTAGGCGGGTATCCACACTACCGGGCCTAGCCCTTCCGTAAGCCCCTAGAAGAACACAACCCAGAGTATCCGCGTACTAGTGCTGGCTGTATCCACCAGACTTTCTTTGGCTAAGTGTCCCACACCGCCGAGTCAACGTACTGACATCGGTGTGAATGACAGTCAAATACCGAAGACCCACCACCTTATTCTGTTTTCAAACCCTCGAGCCCTCGACTCCCCGGACTGTCCCGTCCGTGCATCTACCTTCAGAAGCTACCGTCTGAATGACAATCAAACCAACCTATTATACCTCCCTAACTATCGGAGTGTGTGAATGTGCAACCCTAGTTATACTAGTTGCTCTTTTAGTTTATTATTCCTACAGTTTACGTTAGCCCCAGACTGCCCCCGGTATACCTCGTGAAGGGCTCTCAAAGGGCACTAGGAACTATGATGGTAGCTGAAGCCCATCGTCCCTTTTCGCAAGACACTTACTTTTATTGGTTATTACCCATTACCCGATCCCATTCAAATTACTTTGGATCTAACCCTAGTGTATTAAGACTCTTCCTCTCCTACCAGGGAGGACGATCTTTCGTGGGTCCCGAGCACCTCTTATGACTAGACAACCTACCAACCTATCCTCATCTTGGCTACTGAGGATGCATTCACACATTTCCAAACCGTTATCCCAATATCCAAATTCTCTAAGTTCAACATGTAGCTTAATATGATTTCAGCAGTTTTTACTAAACGCAGACCATCCTAAGCTATATGAGGTATACAAAGGGAGGTATCCCAAATTGTCTCCCAAATCTCTTATAAAATTTACTGGAGGTCTATCATGACATAATTAGCCTAAATCAAGAAATTTATAATTTTCCTAATTAATCTGATATTTATTTAATTTTTCCAAAAGATTGGTCATGAGTAATTTTAAAAATGAACTACATGATTTTCTCAAGTAATGGCCACCCAAAAATTATAATCACTAAATAACAGAGAGATATCAATAAATATTAATTTCCATGATTTTATAGAATTGATTCAGCCTCTAATTAATTTATCCACTATAATTCCATTAACCATACATAAAGAAGGAAGTACCAAAATTATTCATTAGAAAATTATATATACATTACAGAATCTTAATATGGTACAGAAAGGGTCATTGTCGAAAGATCATAATTTTACAAGCTTGCTAGAGACCAAAATAAATTTAATTAATTTTTCATGGGAAATAATACTTAATGAAGCAACCCTTAGAAATAATCTTCCAAAAATCCCATAAAAATTCTCACAGCTTTAAAACACAATAAAAAGTCTTTTGGCTAAAGTTCATCAATTTCCAGAAAGTAGTTACTCCATAATAAATTTCTAAGTAAATAATACAAATTACTAAATTGTTAATGAGGTATCCAAAATAATAGTCCTAAATTCATAACAAAATCTCCAGAGCTTGTACTAACTTTAAACACTATTCTACCTAAATCTCAACACTGTTCAGTGAGTTTTAGTGGCATTTTCTATCACTACAAGGTTTGTGCCCTAAACTAGGGTTAGGGTTTTGAGGGACTTATTTACTTTAAAATCCATTTAGATTTCTGCAAGAGGATTCTAGCTACCCTAGAATTCTCTCTACCAAGTTTAAAATCACAACCAGGTCATTTTACCACTCAAATCACAAAGTGCACTCATGACTTAAAAACCCCTTAATAGGGCAAAGCTTAGGTTTGCTCATTTCCAATCTAAAACACCTCCAAATGAGATGAAAAATTATTCAGAGCCTTATGATGAACCCATGGACCACTCACCAAAATTTGGGAGGGTTTAGAAGTCATTGGGCCCGGTACATCAGAGTCCTCACTACAAATCACTCATCGTAGAAGCTATAAGAAGGACTAATCACTCACGGAGCTGGTCACAGGTACTCCGGAACTAGACTGGCCCACCTCCATGCGCTCTGTACTCCGCTGGTGCTGGTCCCTGGACTGCTGGTCCCTGTCTCCCATTTGGAGCTCTTGTAATGTTGTGGTTCGAAAACCATTAGTCATAAAGACTAGGCCCTATCATCCCCTACCCCTCCCCCCACAGCTCCTAGGCACCGAGCGAAGAGGAGGAAAGGGAAGCTATAATGGTGGAGAATAAGCAAGGCGGGTGACAACAGAACTAGTCTAACAGTAAATATATATTGTATAAGCAGCTAAGTATGAAAGGTACATCTAACAATTCTAAAATAGTGAGTAGTAAGGTAAACATGTAGTAAATCAATATATATATGAAAGGACAAGTAGAAATTAAATATGTAACCTTAACTTATATGAATGCCCAAAGAAACATATAAGTTAAGGGGTCTTCTGCAAGGATCCCATCGTATAAAAAGTCCCATACTAATTTATACATTGGGATGTCGGTTGTATGCAAATATGAGTGTAGTGATATGTTATGCCATGATTCATGCAAGTGCAACTCACGCACACAAATCTATGCGCACAGACCTTTAGTTCCCCCTATTCGGGCAGCTAGCTTCACTCCCAGGAACCTCCATAGTGGCAAACGGAGACAGTGGGTCGCCCCCCCACTCCTAGGCGGGTATCCACACTACCGGACATAGCCCTTCCGTACGCCCCTAGAAGAACACTACCTAGAGTATCTGCGTACTAGTGCTGGCTGTATCCACAAGACTTTCTTTCGCTAAGTGTCCCACACCATCGAGTCAACGTACCGACATCGGTGTGAACGACAGTCAAATACAAAAGACCCACCACCTTATTCTGTATTCAAACCCTTCAGCCCTCGGCTCCCCGGACTGTCCCGTCCGTGCATCTACCTTCAGAAGCTACCGTTTGAATAACAATCAAACCAACCTATATTCTACCTCCCTAACTATCGGGGTGTGTGAATGTGCAACCTTAGTTATACTAGTTTCTCTTTTAGTTTACTATTCCTATGGTTTACGTTAGCTCAGGACTGCCCCCGGTATACCCTGTGAAGGGCTCTCAAAGGGCACTAGGAACTATGATGGTAGCTGAAGCCCATCGTCCCCTTTCGCAAGGCACTTACTTTTATTGGTTATTACCCATTACCCGATCCCATTCAAATTACTTTGGATCTAACCCTAGTGTATTAAGACTCTTCCTCTCCTATCGGGGAGGACGATCTTTCGTCGGACCCGAGCACCTCTTATGACTAGACAACCTACCAACCTATTCTCATCTTGGCTTATGAGGATGCATTCACACATTTCCAAACCATTATCCCAATATCCAAATCCTCTGAGTTCATCCTGCAGCTTAATATGATTTCAACAGTTTTTACTAAACGCAGACCATCCTAAGCTATATGAGGTATACAAAGGGAGGTATCCCAAATTGTCTCCCAAATCTCTTATAAAATTTACTGGAGGTCTATCATGACATAATTAGCCTAAATCAAGAAATTTATAATTTTCCTAATTAATCTGATATTTATTTAATTTTCCCAAAAGATTGGTCATGAGTAATTTTAAACATGAACTACATGATTTTCTCAAGTAATGGCCACCCAAAAATTATAATCACTAAATAACAGAGAGATATCAATAAATATTAATTTCCATGATTTTATAGAATTGATTCAGCCTCTAATTAATTTATCCACTATAATTCCATTAACCATACATAAAGAAGGAAGTACCAAAATTATTCATCAGAAAATTATATATACATTACAGAATCTTAATATTGTACAGAAAGGGTCATTGTCGAAAGATCATAATTTTACAAGCTTGCTAGAGACCAAAATAAATTTAATTAATTTTTCATGGGAAATAATATTTAATGAAGCAACCCTTAGAAATAATCTTCCACAAATACCATAAAAATTCTCAGAGCTTTAAAACACAATAAAAAGTCCTTTGGCTAAAGTTCATCAATTTCCAGAAAGTAGTTACTCCATAATAAATTTTTAAGTAAATAATACAAATTACTAAATTATTAATGAGGTATCCAAAATAATAGTCCTAAATTCATAACAAAATCTCCAGAGCTTGTACTAATATTAAACACTATTATACCCAAATCTCATCACCGTTCAGTGAGTTGTAGTGACATTTTCTATCACTACATGGTTTGTGCCCTAAACTAGGCTTAGGGTTTTGAGGGACTTATTTACTTTAAAATCCATTTAGATTTCTGCAAGAGGATTCTAGCTACCCTAGAATTCTCTCTACCAAGTTTCAAATCACAATCAGGTCATTTGACCACTCAAATCACAAAGTGCACTATTGACCTAAAAACCCCTTAATAGGAAAAAGCTTAGGTTTGTTCATTTCTAATCTAAAACATCTCCAAATTTGATGAAAAATTATTCAGAGCCTTATTATGAACACAGGGACCACTCACCAAAATTTGGGAGGGTTTGGAAGTCATTAGGCCACCTAATTAATTTATATAAAGATTATTAACTTTTTCTAAAAACTATAGAAAAATATTCTCCAAAAATTCCCATTTTGGACAGGACCTAGGAATATCTAGGGTAGACTCCCTGCCCAAATTTCAGATCATTTGGACATGGGATGAAGAGTGGGCACACATTTTAATCTCTGCCTAGCTCTAGGTATAGATCCCACCAAAAGAGGTTCCCTGGCCAAACCAGTTGACCAAATTGACCCAAATCAATTTTAAAATACAGTAGACCCATATGGCTACAAATTATATGTTGACCATTTCCTCATATAGAGCCTCTAGGTATTTTTCATTAATTTTCTAAGTGACCGTTATTTTAGTACAAAAAAATCATTTTTAAAGGAATGGATTTAAATGATCATCACAGATCTTGAAGCAGATCCAACAGTGCTGGGTTGTCTTCTTCCTCTAGCAAGGGGCCATGATTGGCTGAACTTGGAGCTCATTCCAGGTGATGCCGCCGGCCATCCAGCCTCCTCCCTGTCCGGCCACCGCCACCATCACCTCCGTTGAGGTGGTGGCCATCGCCGGGCAGCGGCGCGGCCGCCAGAGAGGTGTTTTTTGGCCAAGATGAAAACTATGTTTTTGCGGGAAAAATAAGGAAGAGAAGCTCTTCTTGATCGGGGTCAATTGAACCCGACTTCTTAACCCTAAAGAGTTCTAATATGTACCCGTAGAGAGAGAGAAGGGGGGGGGACCTTGTTAGCGGATTGGAGACGATCCGATCGTCGGGATGCCATTGGTGCGGTTGTGGCATCGCCAGAATTCTTCTACAATACAGTACAAAGCTCCAATCCGTCGGGTCAGGGTGGAAACTTCATCTCTAAGTCTAGGGAGTCTTTTAAAGGGGAGAAATGGGGATGCGGGTTGGTATAGGCTATCCAGCCTTTAATGCTTCCTTAAAAGCATGCTTCGGCCATGGTGGAGGGGAGATGAAACCTCTCAAAATAGCAGAAGAAAGGCTGGAAACTCCTCATCTTCCCATGAGGACCTTAATCCAGTCGTTAAAGATGAGGGGAAGGGGCCACGACATCAAGTGCCATTTATGGCCGTGAAAGCTGGTTCCTGGCCATGGTCGTGGCTATTCCCTCCTTGTTTTCAAAACCGACGGCCACGTGGCATTGACCGGTCAACATTTAAAAATCAGACTTAATTGGGTCTTAATAAAAGAAACAGCCCAATAATACATTCTGGCCCACTTCCCGAAACAGCCCGGTTCAACTGAACCATCAGCCAAGCTAAAACATTGCCAGCAAATTTTCTAAGTAAAATGGCATTGAGTGAGCTCTGCTCACTCAACGCCACCCAGGCTACGGTGTTGAGGGAGCTCAGCTCACTCAACGCCATCTAGGCTACGGCGTTGAGTGAGCTCTTCTCACTCAACGCCATCCAGGCTACGGCATTGAGTGAGCTCTGCTCACTCAACGCCATCCAGGATACGACATTAAGTGAGCTCTGCTCACTCAATGCCTGTCAGGATACGGCGTTGAGTGAGCTCTGCTCACTCAACTCCATCCAGGATATGGCGTTGAGTGAGCTCTGCTCAGTCAACGCCATCCAGGATACGACATTAAGTGAGCTCTGGTCACTCAACACCATCCAAGATACGGTATTGAGTGAGCTCTGCTCACTCAACGCCATCAAGGATACGGCATTGAGTGAGCTCTGCTCACTCAATGCCATCCAGGATACAGCATTGAGTGAGCTCTGCTCACTCAACGCCATCCAGGATACGGCGTTGAGTGAGCTCTGCTCAGTCGACGCCATCCAGGATACGACATTGAGTGAGCTCTATTCACTCAACGCCATCCTGGCTACGACGTTGTGTGAGCTCTGCTCACTCAATGCCTTCCTGGCTATAGTGTTGAGTTAGATCTGCTCACTCAACGCCATTCAGCTTATGGCGTTGAGCGCACTCGATGCACTCAATGCCCGAGCCTAAACCCCGTTTTAAGAAAATTTTTGACCTACTATTTGCATACCAAGGTGATTTTCACCTTGAGCCTGGGTCTCTTGGCCTTCTTGGGCTTCCTAGGGTTTTGTCATGACTTGGTCATGACAAAACCTCTCTTAGGGGTCTGGTCGGAAATGAGATGTTACAGAATTATAGCCCAACTTTTGACCAACCGAACCCGTCACCACCTAGAGGCCATAGGCCACTCGACCGTCACCACCACCACGAGGATGACCACTTCGATGACTTGTCTCTACGTGCTCGTTCACCACACTGTCACCCTGAACGTGACGTCGACCTTACTCACACCATTAAAATCAATGCCCCCACCTACGACGGCTTAGGGGATCCCCAAATTTTTTTAAATTGTGTTATGGATATGAAGTGCTTTTTTGAGTGCACCGCCTAGTCACTAGTGGACCCGCAGAAAGTTAAGTGGCAAGGATGAAGTTAACGGGACAACCCAAAGTATTTTGGCTAAACGAGGAGTGACATTTCAGAGCTGAGAATGGTGTCCCCCCTATCGATATGCACATTATGAAGAATCTTCTCAAGAATCAATACTTTCCTGCCTATCATCGCACTCAAATGTTTGATGAGTTAGCTACCCTTCGACAAGACAATAGGTATGTAACAGATTATATGGGAGATCTTAAGGATAAGATGGTCTGATGTGAGGTCCAAGGGATGCCAGAATTTACACTGTCAAGGTTCCATAAGGGCCTTAGCTACGACATCCAAAAGAAGATCTTACGCTACGGTCACACCGATTTGAGCACCACCTTCAACGCCGCCCTAGATATTGAAAAGCACTTAGCCTCTAAGTCCAAACCTAAACGCAACTCCTATAAAGGTAAAGCTACGTTTAACTCTTCCGCATCTACATATAAGGACAAAGGGAAATTTAAGTTTAAGAATTCCTCTAACATAGTTATTATGAATAGGGACGCTAAGAATCCCCTAGGGGAGCGCATTCCCGTAGGTAAGATTAGTAAGACTAATGCCACTTGTTATGCTTGCGGGGTAACCAGACATTACGTCGTTGAATGCCCAACTAAGAAAAAGACCTTGGCCGTAGTCGAGCCTACTAGTGAAACAACCGAGTTTATCCACGAGGTTATGGATGAGTCGGAATCGGAAGGATTTCCAAGTGACATTGAAGATGACAATAACCTGGTGGTGATGCGTTGTATCTTGTCAACCCCACGAGAAACGGATGATTGGCACCGCACCAACATCTTCTAGTTGGTTTATAAGAGCGGTGAGAAGCTTTGCAAGTTAATTATTGACAACGATAATTGTATGAATGTCAATTCGGAGAAGGCGGTTACGCGTATGTCGTTATCTGCCAACCCGCACCCACATCCCTATCACATCACGTGGGTTAATAAAACCTCCCTTCCAATCACTAAGCGTTACCTAGTTCCTCTTACCATCAAAGCTTATTCAAAACAAGTATGGTGTAACGTTATCCCCATGGATGCTTGCCATGTGTTATTAGGACATCCCTGGCTTTTTGACTACGATGTTACGCATTTTGGATGCGCCAAAATCTATGAATTTAAATTTAATTGAAAAAAGATCACTTTTAAGCCCACCCCACCTAAGGACCCCACTGTTCCTTCAAAAGACTCGGTCATCCCTGTAGAGAAGAAGACTTTGAGTTTGATCGACAAGAAAGAGTTTGCTAGAGATTCCTTTTTGAGTGGAATGCTATATGCGTTGGTTTGTTTACAAACTAAGGATGAAGTCTCTACTTTTGACGCGTTACCCGTAGCGTTGAGAAAACTTTTAGAAGAATTCAAAGATGACTATCCGAATGAGTTACCTTCCATGTTACCTCCCATGCGCGATATCCAACATGCGATAGATTTCATCTCGGGTTCCTCTTTGCCCAATCTTCCTCACCATAGGCTGATACCATCCGCACATCATGAATTACAAACACAAATCTCAGATTTACTATCTAAGGGACTCATTCGACATAACAAGAGCCCGTGTGCCATTCCTTCCTTATTAAACTCAAAGAAGGACGGAACGTGAAGGATGTGCGTAGATAGTAAAGCTATAAACAAGATCATCGTTAAATATAGGTGAAAAATCTTATTTTCAAGGTAGCTAGCAACCTAGATGGGGGGGGGGGTGAATAGGTTTTCTTTAGGTCTTTTAATATTCTTTTAAATCACTTGTTTGTTTCTTTTAGCTTTCAACTTAGAGTGATCTAGAGCTTGTCCTTAGCACCTGCAATTAAGAAAATAAAAGCAAACACAGAAAAGCACACATGTGTTTTATAGTGGTTCCCCAAAATTATGGGTACATCCACTCTCCTCCCACCTTGCTAACTTCCTGTTAGTCAAGACACTTCTCCAAACCAATGCTCTAAGGAGCTTATACCTCAGATCTCTTAGGATCTCTCAATCTCCTCTAAGACTTACACCTCAGTCACAAAGGCCTACACTCAGTGATACAAGTATCACCTACCTCAATCACTTAAGCCCTACCACTCAGGCTATAGAGGATAGTCCTACCTCAGAGCAAGCTTGCTCCAACAACTCAGAGAGATGCACTCTCCTACAGTTCAGACAAAACTGCCCTACTTCTTAGTGAGTAAAACTCACCTACCTTAGAGAGCAGCACTCTCCTACAGCTTAGGCAAATTTGCCATATCTCATACCCAAAGGTCCTACAGCTCAGATCCAAAAGAATCCTACAATAAGAAATAGTTTAATTAACTTTGACACAGAGAAATTTCTCTGTGTCAACCACTTGAGCAGAAAATTTTCTGCTCTAACTCTCCTCACAGTAGGGAAAGGATTTGTTGGAGGGACTCAGAAGATAACTTCTGAACTTAATGTTGAAGGTTAAAGATCTTTTGATCATGAGTCTTCTAAACAGCTCACTGAACCTACCAAAGGATGAAGGTTCTTCTTTCTTCAGAACTGATTTTGAATCTGCTGTGGCAGATGGAGACTTGCACAGCTAACTGAACTTTTCTTACTAGAGAGCTTCAAGCTTTTCACATACAGCAATGACGAAGAAGATAAAGATGGTTGCTCTCCTTTTTGAATATTGTATGCCCTAAAAGTTGTTTTTGTCTTGGCCCCATCTCTTCCTTTTGTAGTTCGCCAATCAATGGCTCTTAGAGATCAGTGGGCCCCACTTGCAGCTTCTAGCTGTGCCTTGCTTTAACGGAAGAAGATGTACAATAGCTTCACGACAAGTTTTATCATGTAGTGTTGCTTCCCCGTGTCTGAATTGACCTTAGTTGACCTTGTAGATTTTGCCGACGTCAGCACCTGTGGACTTAGCCAAAATCGAGCATCAGAGAATAGACATTGAGTGAGTAAGCGTCACGCAATGCCAAACCACTTAGATAGTTTTACTGTCTCCTTGCGTTGAGTGAGTAACCTTCACTCAATGCCAAACTACTTAAATATAAAGTCTATATCTAGGCTTTGAGAGATTCAGATTCACTCAACGCCAACTTGCTTTATCAGCATTCTGCTGCTTGGCGTTTAGTGAGTAAGCATCACTCAATGCCAAACCCCTTAGACAAAATTTTGTATTCACTAGGCGTTGACAGAGTTGAGTCAGTAACCTCCGCTCAACACTTTTTGCCTTAATCAAATTTTTGTTTCTTCAGCATCTTAAGCATTGAGAGCATTGAGTGAGCATGCCTCACTCAATACTTTCTTCCTTAGCCAATTTTCTGTGTTTATTAAGTGTTGGGGTTAGACTGTCTTACTTTGAACTGAGTTTGACGAATGGTGAATCTGAGCTCGACAAACTTTGAACTCAGTTCGACGAACTCTCAACTGAGCTCGATGAACTCAGAATCTCAAGCTCTGAATTTAGCTTGACGAAATGTGAGCTGAGCTCGACGAACTCTGAACTAAACTCGACGAACTCAGAACTCAAGCTATGAACTTAGCTCAATGAAATGTGTGCTGAGCTCGACGAACTCTGAACTTAGCTCGACAAACTCAGAACTCAAGATCTGAACTTAGCTCGACGAAATGTGAGCTGAGCTCGACGAACTCTAAACTCAGTTCGATGAAATCTAAACTTAGTTCAACCAGTTCAACTTACAGCCTTTTGCTGAATGACATTGAGTGTGTCTTCATCACTCAACGCCAAAACACTTAGCCAAATTTATCTTTAGTAGCATGGCGTTGAGCGAGTTGACTTCACTCAATGCCTGTGGACGTAGCTGTATTTTAGCTTATTCTAACTTAGGCTATGACAGTATAGGCTACACTCAGCGCTATAAGTCATCTTGCGTTGATTGATGTTCCTTCAATCAACACTTGTGGACTTAGATATATTTCTGTCATCCCACACCTTAGGTAAGTGTTTACCTGACTTAGCCACTTAGGCTACCTGACCTATCATAGTCATCTACTAATATGTATATATCATTGATAAGATTAACTTCACTCAAATCCAGGACATTATAGGAAATGGACCCAACAATCTCCCCCTATTTGAGAAAGTCAAAACTCTTAAGCAAATTCAATGACATACACAGAACCATGCAGCACAAGGCATAATAAAAGAAAACTAAATAATTGAGAGGTGATCTATAGTTACCACACATTATCTGTTTGCAGAATGGAACATTGCTGCATCTGCCATCTGCTTCCCTTGAATTGCTGATGCCTTGCTTATCTGATCATCTTATCCTCTCCCCTTTTTGACTGCAGCAAATAGCTGGTAGGATGCACCTGATCAACTGATCATCTTATCACCAGCTCCCCCTCAATTAGGTAGCAGTGAAAAGTTGGAATTGTACTGGACTTGCTCTCCCTCAATTGGAGAATCTTCATTTCTTTAAAGGACCTTCCTATTTACATAATGCCAAATAGTTTGCAACTAGATGAGGAGCAACTAAAGCAATACTAAGTTTAACATGCCCAACTCAAATTTGAAGGTGTTAAACTTGGCTTCATCTAGTGGCTTAGTGAAGATGTCAGCCACTTGCTTGTCTGTTAGGACAAACTCAAGGGTGATGTCTTCATATTCCACATGCTCCCTAATGAAATGATATCTAATCTCTATGTGCTTAGTCCTGCTATGGGAGACAAGATTCCTAGCAATAGAGATTTCACTAGTAGAATTACAGAATAAAGGAGTTCTACTTATCTGGAGGTTGTAGTCATGAAGCTGGTGCTGGATCCACAATAACTGAGCACAGCAGCTTCCTGCTGAGATGTACTCTAACTCCGCAATTAATATTACCACACTGGTTTGTTTTTTGATGCTCCAAGATACCAGTCTCCCTCCTAAGAACTGATAGGTGCCAGATGTGCTCTTTCTATCCTCTTTGCAGCCTGAAAAATCTGCATCTGATTAGCCAGTTAGTTCAAACTCCCCATTCCTAGGGTACCAAAGGCCAAGATCTGAAGTGCCCTTAAGATACCTCAAGATTCTCTTAGCTGCAGAGTGGTGAGATTCTTTAGGGAAAGCCTGATACCTAGCACAAATACATGTAGCATACATGATATTTGATATACTTGCAGTCAGATATAGAAGGGAGCCAATTATCTCTCTATACAAAGTTTCATCAATAGGTTTCCCTGCTTCATCTTTGCCTACTGACATACTTGACCCCATGGGAGTTCTCATGGTGGAGGAATTCTCCATGACAAATTTCTTTATTAAATCCCTAGTGAACTTAGACTGGGATATGGACAAGCCATCATCAGTTTGTTTTACTTGGAGGCCCAAGAAGAACTTAAGTTCACCCATACTGCTCATCTCAAACTTCCCCTGCATAAGTTTAGCAAACTTTTTGCATAGGTTGTCATCAGTAGATCTAAATATGATATCATCTACATAGATCTAGACTAGTCTGATCTTACCCCTAGATTCTCTTAGGAATAGGGTCTTGTCTATTTTCCCCCTTGAGAATTTGTTCTCAATGAGGAAACTAGACAATGTCTTATACCATGCTCTAGGGGCTTGCTTCAGCCCATATTGAGCTTTCCAAAGTCTATAAACAAAATCAGGTGAGTTAGGAACTACAAAACCTAGAGGCTGCTTAACATAGACTTCTTCTTTTTAGTCACCATTTAGGAAGGCTGACTTCACATCCATTTTGTAGACTTTGAATCCCTTGTGTACTGCATATGCAAGGAATAATCTGATGGCCTCCAATCTTGCTACATGGGCAAAGGTTTGATCAAAATCAATCCTTTCTTCTTGTCTGTACCCCTTAGCTACTAGTCTGGCCTTGTTCTTAATTATAATACTATTTTCATCAAGCTTGTTCCTGTAGATCCACTTTACTCTAATGACATTATGACCATGAGGTCTGGGAACCAGCTTCCAGACCCTGCACCTCTTGAACAGGTTCAGTTCCTCCTGCATAGCTCCAATCCATGGCTAGTCTATGTTGGCTTCTTCAAACTTATTGGGCTCCACTTGGGATAGAAAGCTTGAATACATGGTTGTGTTTTGACTTGTGCTTCTTGTTATTACTCCATGTCTTGCTTCACCAATGATCTGGTGTGCTGGATGATCTCTCATATATCTGACTGCAAGTGGCAGTCTTCTTTTAGCATCAGGAGCATCTTATTGTTGATCTTGATCCACTCCCAGTGTGCTAGGTAGATCTTCTGGAGTATCCATATCATCTTGGATGACTGGTGATGCTTTCTTGATTGTCAGCTTGTCCATCATCTATTATTTACCTGAAGTACTATAAGAGAAACTAGACAGTCCATTGTTAATCATGGTAGACTCATCAAAGACTACATAAACTGATTCCTCTACAACTTGACTTTTCAAGTTGTAGATCCTATATGCTTTGCTATGATTACTGTACCCAACAAATATTCCATCATAGGATTTGGCAGCAAACTTAGTCACATAGGACTTGCCATTGTGAAGAATAAAGAATTTACTACCAAAGATTCTGAGATAGCACAGATTTGGTTTTCTACCCTTCAAGATCTCATGGGGAGTCTTCTTGTGGCCCTTGGTGATAGAGGCTCTATTGAGGACATGACATACAGTATTTACTGCCTCAACCCAGAAATATTATGGGAGAGATGTGTCACTCAACAGTATTCTACTAGCCTCTAGAAGAGTCCTATTTTTCCTCTTAACTATCCCATTTTGTTGGGGTGTTCTAGGAGAAGAGAATTCTTTATGAATCTCATGCTCTTCACACAACTTTGTCATGCTATCAGACAAGAATTCTGTCCCATGTTCACTTCTGATTTTGGCCACAGAATAACCAAGTTCATTCTGAATTTACTTGACAAACCTCATGAAGACATTAAGGGTTTCATCCTTTTCTTAAGAAAGAATACCCAAGTAAACTTGGAATAGTCATCAACTACCACAAGTGTGTAGAATTTCCTACCAAGACTGTGAACTGGCATTGGACCAAATAGGTCTAAGTGCAAAAGGTATAAGAACCTCACAGAGTCTTTGGTCCCATACCCTTGAAGGTGACTTTTGTCTGCTTACCCTTTTGGTAAGCTGAGCAAATGCCCTCCTTAAAGCACTTCACATTAGGGCCAATAGTCTTGAAATTCAAATGGGCTAGTCTCTTGTGTCACTGGACATAGTAGGTGACTGTCTCATTTGCCACTAAACAGATAGGAGAATCTATGTCTAGACATAGAAAGTTCAAGCAATAAACATTTCCACTCCTAGTTCCTGTCAAGATGACCTCTTGGTCACTTGACATCCTAATTAGGCACTCATCCTTGTGGAAGACAATAACATAGCCAAGATCAGAAAGTTGGCTTATGCTTATAAGGTTGTGATGCAACCCTTCAACATAAGCCACCTTGGTTATGGTGACTATGCCATTGGTAATATTACCATATCCTCTGGTTACACCTCTATCTGAACCTCCAAAGATGACTTTGGGTCCATCTTTTAATGGAGTAAACTCCTTCAAGTTGCTTCTTATTCCAGTCATGTTCCTGGAACAACCACTGTCCAAGTACCATATATAGGTATGACACCTTAAACTATCCTATAATATACACATAACTTAACCTTAGGACCCCAATATCTATTGGGTCTTAGGTGCATGTTAGCATAAAACTGAACATGTTCACCAGCAGAATTTCTGACTGATTGACTGACCCTAGATCTGGCCACATTGGGATTGTGCCAGCAGTTAATGGCAAAATGCCCTATCTTACCACAACACCAACAGTTATGTATGTTATATCTTATTTTCTGTGAAGGCCTTGCAGCTTGATGAGCAGCAACCTTAACAGGAGGAAGATGTGCTGCAACCTTTTTCTGATTTTTTCACCAAGAATTTGACTGAAGGTAAATCTTATAGCTGGCTGAACTGGTATGCCCTGAGTGCCAATAATAGCTAGCTTTTTTCAGAAAGCATGCTTCTGATGACTTTAGATATGCCCAGATTATCCTGATTCTTGGACCTGCCCTTAGTTAGAACCTTTGATGTTAGATTCTGAGCCTTAGCTGCAGTAACATTCTTGAGAGTTGGTGCATAAGCACCAAAGACAAATGGTCCAGGTTGTGCCATTTGAAATTTCTCATTGGCAGCCTTGACTTTACATACCCTACCGAAACTTTCATCATTGTAGTGAACATCTTTGTTCACTCCAGATGAACAACCCCTCCCAGTGACTATAAGAGCTTTCTTTGTCATACCTGTTAGAAGGTATCAAAACTTTTCTGAAAAGAAGGGAGGCTTAGAAGCAATAGGCTGAGGTGGAGCTGGAGCTATGCCCTTCCTTTTGTAAGGAGCAACTCTTGTGATTCCCTTGAATCCCAACCCCTTCTTGCCCTTTTGAGAGGAGAAGGAGTCTATCAAGGGGAGGACAGTACTTGGCTTAGAATAGCTAGCCACTAATCTTTTCTCCTTCTCAAGCTTATCTTCAAGATCCCTGATGAGATAGTTCTTGTGCTTTATGGAGGCAACCTGAATGTCCAAGAGGGACTTAAATTGGCTAATTTCCCTAGCTTTCTGATCCAGCAAATTTGCTGTTACACTCTAATGGGCAACTACAAGCTTAAGATATTAGATCTCTTTAGCTTGCTTCTTAGACAACTTCTTGACCTTCTTGTAGGCATTCAGAAGTTCTCCATACTTGTCAATCAGTTGATTGACATCTCCTTCAAATCCAAAATCTTCTTCACCATAAGGTGAAGAGGCTTTTGAGCAAGGACTAGTCTCAAACTCAGACAAATAGGCAGAGTTAGGTGATAGATGTACCTTGATCTGACCAGGCTGATCCTAGTTGCCTTCCTCATCTGTCATTGCCATCAGATCTCTGTAGTTGTGGACATCTTCATACACCTCTGACTCACTGTTTGATAGTGTCAGAGGGGCTATGATTTCTATCCACCCTGGAGGATTGACTTCTCATACTATAATAGCATCATCAATTAACCCAATATATGCTTCCTCTTCTTCAGACTCAGAGGATGATGAGTCTGTCCAACTCTTTTCCTTCTTAACAATTAAGTACTTTTCCTTCTTTCCTTTATGCTGGTGCTGCTTCTTCTCCTCAGTCTCCTTTCTCTTCTCTGGGCAGTCGGCTATCACATGCCCAGGCTTGCTACAATAGTAGCAAATTGCTTTAGAGGAGTTGTATTTATTATGTTTAGAACCATACCTATCAGTCTTAGACTGGTTCTTTCTGTAATGAGTGGAGTTGGAAGGCCTCTTCTTCCAATGCTTCTTCTTCATTAACCTCTGGAGTTGTTTGGAAAAGGCTGCAAAATCTTCATCAGACAAGCTACTGTCTAATGCCTCTTAGTCAGAGCTGTCTGACTCAGCTGGTATCCTTGGTAGAGAAGAGAGCCTTTCCTCAAGATTTCAGCTTTGAAGGCCAAGGAATTTTATTTGGCCTGTTATTTGTTGGAGGTATCCTCCTCCTTCCTGGCAGCCAGCTACATCTTATAGGAGAGCAGCTTACCAAACAATATTTAGGGAGGAGTGTCAACAAGCTTGGCCATCTCTCTTATGGCACAGATCTTAGTATCCCAGTATCTAGTGAGAGATCTGAGAAACTTGTCATTTATTTAATAATTATTGAAGACCCTTCCATAGGTCTTCAACTCATTTATGATCCTGAAGAATCTTTCATAGCAGGTAGTTATGTTATCCTTCAGCATCTGCCTGAAAGCCTCATACACTTGGTTGAGTAGAGACTTCCTATCATCTCTTACCTCATCAGTACCCTCCATGTAGACCGTAAGGGTGTCCTAAATCTCCTTGGAGGTCTGGTAATGAACCAAGTTTAGGAAGGTTGAGTCATCTACAGTACTGACAATGATGTTCTGAGCTCTCTTGTCCAGGCCAGCTAGTATGACCTCATATTTGGTCATTTCAGAGAGTGTTTTTGGTGTCTAGATGTTGGCATCCAGATTAGAGACCTTTATAGGAATGGCAGGCCCCTCCCTAATAGTTGCAAAAATTCTTGGATCATTGGTTTCCATGAATAGCCTCACCCTCTCCTTCCATATTCCAAACTACTCCATTCTACAGATGGGCATTTTCATGGAACTCAGCTCTCTCTGGGTCTCTCCTAAGCCCATGACCACTTAACAGCAGCTACCTTGGAGGATCACTCAGATTATTAAATCCTTTTTGAGTAACCTCCCTCTAATACTACTTGAAAGATCTTATTTTCAAGGTAGCTAGCAACCTAGAGGGGGGGGGGGGGTGAATAGGTTTTCTTTAGGTCTTTTAATCTTCTTTTAAATCACTTGTTTGTTTCTTTTAGCTTTCAGCTTAGAGTGATCGAGAGCTTATCCTTAGTACCTGCAATTAAGAAAATAAAAGCACACATAGAAAAGCACACAAGTGTTTTATAGTGGTTTCCCAAAATTATGGGTACATCCACAATCCTCCCACCTTGCTAACTTCCTGTTAGTCAAGGAAATTATTCAAACTAATGCTCCAAGGAGCTTACACCTCAGATCCCTCAGGATCTCTCAGTCTCCTCCAAGACTTACACCTTAGTCACAAAGGCCTACACTCAGTGATACAAGTATCACCTACCTCAGGCACTTCAGCTCTACCACTCAGGCTATGGATGATAGCCCTACCTCAAAGCAAGCTTGCTCCTACAAATCAGAGAGATGCACTGTCCTAGAGTTCAGGCAAAACTGCCCTACTTCTAAGTGAGTAAAAGAACACTCGGAAGTATTTTAAAAGAGAAAATGTTTGAAGAATGAAAAGTAAAAATAATCGGCAATGATTGCAAGGAGCTTTGAGGAGACTTTGATGTCCTTTTTTTACTTCAGAATAGTCTTCCAAGGCTACCATCATCATTGACATCAAAGGTCTCATCAATAATGAGGTTAGGATAATGGCTAATTTGGCTCACTCCCTTTGAGCAGCAAGGAATGTCTGCTGCTTCTTTGCCTTTTGAAGTTATCAGAACAGAATGGTCATCCTTTGGGAACAGATCGCGCATCTTACCCTGCCTTAAAATCTTTTGCACCAGTTGACGAAGCGCTCGACAGTTTTCAGTTAAATGTCCTCTTTCTTTATGAAACTCACAGAACAGATCTGAATCTTTTTATCTTTGATCTATCGGCTGGTAAGGCCTTTTGAAATTAGCCCTACCCTTCCTGACTTGGCTTAATTTTTGCATGGCCTCATCTAGTTCGGACTCTAGCAAGTCATCATCTTGCTGCTAATGAACCGAAGCTGTTTTCGGAGCTGGGGCTTACAATAATAACAATTGATCTCAGGCATGATCCTTGCCCGAAAAGGGTGTCGATGACGCTGAAATCTTCTTCCCTTCCTTGAGTGGGATGGAAAATCTTTTCGAGGAGACCTCGGAGGCTGCTTGTAAGAAGAATAACCTTTCTCTGCTACGAGCCTTGAGATAAAGCTGGGATTACTCTTTTCACCTCGAATATATGAGTTGGCTAAGGCAATCAACTATTGATAGGTTCTTGGTGCTCGAACATTAGCCTTAAACTTAAGTGGTCCTTCACAAAGACCATGAATAAGAGCCACTCAATACATTTCTTGATCGACGATCTCAATGTCCAAAATCTCTTTCTGGAAATGATCCACAAAATGATACCAAGTCTCGTTCTCTCGCTACCTGATCTCAAAGAGGGCTTCTGGACCGCCCTTTCTTTTTGTAGAGGTAGAAAACCTGAGTAGAAACTCTCTTTGCAAATCAGCAAAGGAAGAGATGGACTGAGGGCGTAGTCCATATAACCAATCCCTCCCTTTTCCATCAAAGGTTGTTACAAATAGTTTGAATTTGGTAGCATTTGAAAGGGTCTTGAGAGCTACGACTAATTCAAAAGATTGAAGGTGCTTCATTGGATCAGTCTCTCTAGTGTAAATTGGTAACCGCTGCTCTCTTAAATTAGCTGGAGTTGGTTCATGCCGAACATTCTCTTAAAACGGCGACGACTCTCCTTGCTCTCCTTTAACATAAGAAAAAAAGGGAGCATAAGCTGTATCTGTAAAAGGAGCAGGTGGATAGAAAGGAAAAGCTGCTGTGGGAGGATCAAAGGCAGGAGCTAAAGAGTAGGGATGACTTCCCTGAAAGTTTAGAAATCTTGCTGGACTTCCTCGGGCAGCTTTTCAGAAGAAGTTTTGACAAGCTATGAACTCATCATTTTGAGATTGCAAAGGGGTTGCAGGCCCTTGCGAAAAGGTTGGTTGGTAAATAGGAGGATAGACCGATGGATAGGCTGATGGATAAGCTTGCTGAGTCTCCAATGCTAGTGCTGGATTGACCGAAGGAACTGGTGCTGCTGTAGATTTCATTTCTAATCGTTGCGCGATAGCATCTAGAGTACGGTTGATTGCTTAAAACTGCTGGGTTGTTTCCTGTGGCGATTGCTCCAAGGCTTCCCAAGGAGGATCTTCACTAGGACTTGATGGAGCAAGGTTCTCGGCTGGTTGATGAACTGACATGAGTAACCGCTTATTTTCACTGTCTGTTCGATATCTAAAGGTCGCGTGTTAACTGTTAATGCATGAAAATGGAAGGCAGGCGCGGACACCAGCAGTCAACGGGTGTTCGGTCTCACAAGCGAGGTAAAGAGATAGAAGGTTGTGGGGATAGAGGAGAGGTTGATGAGGATGCTGGGAATAGCAGGGAAGGTTGATCAGGAACTGTCGAGCAGACAGTTACTTTGACGGTTAGGATTAGGCTTGACACCGAGAGAGGAGAGGAGAATAAAAGAAGAGGGGGCCGCTGGCAGCAGCAACAACAAACTTTGCCCGCCGAGGCTTAAATGCCACTCTTGCGACGGGCTTTCCTTTGATTATGAATCAGTATTACAGCTTGAGTCGAGTCCTTTACATGAGCAAAAAAGGGTACAAGAGGAAGCTTGCGGCTAAGGAAAGAAGATGCCAGAGGCTGCGTGGAATTAGTAGAGAGGTTGGCAGACCGCGCAGTTTGCTAATCCCACAGCTCGCTAGCCTAAGCTGGGCAGACTGTACGATCAGGCTGAGAAGACAAGGCTGTTGAGGTCGCGCAGACTGAGAAGCTGGAGTCCACAGGTCTTGATGCCTTGGTTATCTCACTCCACCGTCCTGCTGAATGAGAGGTATGGGGGCCTATTTATAGGCCCGAGGAGGTAACAGTCTTGGTAACGTCACCCCCAGTAGAGCGATAAGTTGTTTGAGTAGAGAAGGAGTCCGCCGAGTTCGCACCAAGTTGTGCAGATAGGGGCTTGTCTGCTCAGTTGATCTGCTATTGACGGACTGGGACTAGTCCGCCTCTACTGTATTGAACAAGCTCGCGCCAAGCTATGCGAGCTGAGGAGCAGATCGCCTGCTACTGGGAAGTGGCCGGTGTTGGAAAGCTGGGGTAAGCCTGGCAGACTGCAGAACGAGTCCGCTCATCTCGCGGCGGACGGGTTGAGCGGGCTGCCTCCTGCTGGAGTCTTATCCCCCTTGCTGGGCGACAAGGGCTTGGCGACCTGGCAGGCTGAGGAGGTAGGTCGTGCATTGCTGACTGGCGGCCTTGAGGCAGGTCGCCACTACTACTGAATGAAGTGTCCACCTCCTCCTTACGGGCTGGAGTTGAGCCCGCGTTGTATTGTTATGCCTGACGTAGAGTAGTTGGCCATGCTGCCGTCTCTACAGGCGGGCTGAGACCGAGTCCGCATTACTGGCAGACAGGTGGAGCAGGCCGCTCGTGCTGGTTGGCAACCTGGAGTTAGGTTGTCTATTGGGCGACCTGAGACTTGTCGTGTTCCATTGGGCGACCTGGGGGATGGTCGCTTGACAATGTGGCGGTTTGTCTTATTGTGCAAACTGCAGGAATGGGCTGAAGAAGAAGTCCGCGACTCCTGCCAAGTATGCGACTACATGGCGGTCTGAGCGAATAGTAAGGCGAGTCCGCCGCTTTGTTGGATAACACCTTTTGGAAGAGAACCATTGCGCGGTTTAGCTGATCTAACTGCGTGGCCTGCGGAGGCGGACTGGAGAAGTCTGCAACCCCTACATGATAAGCCGCTGCTTTGCGACCTGGGCGGTCAGATCGGGGAGAGCGCCCAACCGCGCGGCCTGAGCGGGCAGAGAAGTCTGTCCGCCCATCCTTAAAGAGGGCAGGTCGCGACCTCTAGGTGGACCCTAGAGCAGGCCACGACTTGCAAGCTGGCTACCTTGGGAGGGATCGCCGATTTCTGGGTTAACATATACTTTATCAAACCACTATTTTGTATACATCATTATCGTGCATAATACTTCTACCCATGAGAATTAGACCCAAACACATAACTACACAAATTCTCTACAGTCTTTAGTAAATGCACAAGATAGCAAGGCATGATCGATATAATGTTTTAAGTATACTTGACTTGCAAATTACCTAACATTCTAGTTTTCTATCTTACCTTGATAAATTATATCATGCTTATGAAAATTATTTTATATAACATCTCTTGATTAACTCACATGTAAACTTTATTAAACCACTATTTTGTACACATCATTATCGTGCATAACACTTATACTCATGAGAATTAGACCCTGACATATAACTAAACAAGTCCCATACAATCTTCAGTAAATGCACTAGATAGAAATGCATGATCTCTATAACATTTTAAGTATACTTGACTTTCAAATTGCTGAACATTGTAGTTTTCTATCATGCTTTGATAAATTGTATCATGCTTATGAAAATTGTTTTATATAACATCTCTTGATTTCTTAACTAAAAACTGTCTTTATAAACTACAACACTAACCTTAAACATGCTTGAAGTTGCAAAATGATGTTTATTTTCAAACTGCTTAATAAATAATTGTTTCCGCTGTATTGCTACTTAAAGCTTGCTCATGGCTTATTATTCAATTAATAAGTGGTAACATAAATTTATCACCAAGTGATAATCATCAAATTATCAATTTTTGTCTCTACATATAATACAAAATCTAATTATTAAAACACTCTACCCCAACCTCTTTTGATAATCCCAAAAGGTGAGAATAAATTTGAAGAAATATACTATATAGGGGGAGTACAATATAGGAAGCATCTATAAAGGTGAGGAATATCCATTTGGGAGGAGTATGTTGTAACACCTCCCCTGTAATGACCATATAATATGGGTCCGGTCGGGACCCCACAACATACAGACGCCACAACTTAAGCATTATAAGATGATATAAACTACCCAACTCAAAACTCAGTCTAATCACAGCGGAAACAAAGAGACAAGACATGAAGTTATCCACTAACATATGATTATTAACATGACCTTAAGGCCTTATAAAAAATAATAGTCCAAGACTCAAACAATAACATCAAATGTCAACGTGCATAAGCAGTCCTAGGCAACCTCGGCTTGCAAGCCGGATACATAGTGCATCAAACATAAAATTTCACAAAACAGAGCTATTACACAACATGAAACACTTCATAAGGATTAGTCCTTTTTGGTCGGCGAGCTCGCTCCTGCTTGCGATCCTTGCCCTGTAAAAAATTATAGTAATGTGGGTCAGCAAAGGCTGACCTCTACTATGTAACCAACACATCTCTTCCCGGCCATCCCTAACGGACTCCGGGGCACTCCATGACCCTGCAGGTCAGCACTTCGTATGCAAATATACAAGTACATTGAAAGTAGTAAAATAGTTTTGGATGTCTCATACAACAAACATGTTTCTATGTTGAGCATGAAATAAAAGGGGCCTACTATGCAGCATGTATGCACACCTAGGCTTCACCCAATACACCCTAGAGCGTATGCTTCTAAAATATCATCAAATTGGGTACTTCCAATTTCCCCATCGGCGTTCAAGCCGCAAATATAAGGGTACTTCCAATTTCCCCTAACGACATACAAGCCGCACAAGGAACTATTGCCTCGGCCCTACCCGCTCATGGGTATCAACCTTGGCTTGCCTGCAAGCTCTTACCATTCATGCCAGGATTCCACCATGCACACAAAACAACTGATACTAAGAACCCTTGCTAGACCCCACCTGTTCGCGATGACCCAAGCCCGACTCCAATATCGGGACCACATCCACCGAAGGAGACCCAACGGGACCCAGCTGGTATCGTCAGGGCTTGTCCAAATCTTGGCATCCTCGTCAGTTTCACAAAAGGGGACTTGTCTCGCCGGGACACTCTCCATACATGACTTTCACGTTACGGGCTAGCCAGCCGACCACAGAGACAAACCACACCTTAGTACATCACAATCCCAAGCCTTTCCCTCCCAAATCCACCATTCATACCGTACCATTCCCGTGCCCCAAGGAAACCATCTACCATCACAATGGAGCTAACTTTGTCCTGTTCCAATTACGCATACTCGCGCGCAATAATGGGGACATACAACATCATAAATGGAGTCTTTCTGCTAATTGATTCCTAACAAAATCCTTAAGTGATGTAGGCTTGACCGTTTGGGGGTTGTCGAGATGGACGCAACTAAAAACTAGACTCTCTAATGCGTCCGCTATATCAAACAATGATAAAACGCAGCAATCTATTCTCATACGTCCAAGAAATATTAAACTAATACGTTGGCTTTCTTGGAGAGGAATTAGTACAAGCATGTGGCGTGCGTGTTGGAGATGACAATAAAAAGTCCGGGCATCAACATAACATAATTTAATAGTAAGGGGTCCATGTACTTGAGCATTAATACAAACATGAGGGGTGCATGAAAGGGAAGAGAGCCTTAATACAAATTCAGATTTTTCCATGAAAAGGACCCATATATGATTTTAGATTTTAACACAACTTCAGATTTTAACATGCAATTTCAGATTTTCCATGAAGGTGAATTAGCCAAGCCCATTGAGATTAATCGCAAGCTTTCACAATCATAATCGAAGAGGTCCCGGACTAAAGCAATGATTCAAAATAAGTCCGAATTATCCCCAAATTAAACAACAAAAGGGAATTCCTCCAATCTAAGTTTATACGAGAAAATCAGACAAATTTAGTTTTAAAATCAGATTTTCTAAGATACAAAAAATATCAATATTTCCGGATGAGAATCTCGGCCTCGTTCTCCACCATAACCTCACCAATATTAAGAAGAAAACGCACAAGCAAGAGGGAGAGATTACCCCAAAATCTGAGAACAATGTTTGAGATCTAGTAGAGATAATCCCGCTTCCACGGATGCCGTCGGAACCACTCCGGATGGAGACGCAAGCTACCTTCTTCGGATCTCGGCGGAGGGAGTCCCTTTTTTGTTGAATCTTCAATAGTGGGGGGGGGGGAATGAAAGCTTGGGGGGCTGTCCAATATTTATGGAGAGGAGGAGAGGGTTTCGGCCTTGTGAGTGGAGGGTGTTGAAGAGGAATCGGCAAGGGGAAAGGTGGAGGGCTGCTCGATTTGGAAGAGGGCTGGTGGCTGGGCGATTTTGGAGGGAGGAGAGAGGAGGGGGTTCCACGAAATGAGAAGAGAAGGGGGAGGAGGGGTGGCCGGCGGCCACAAGAAGAGGGAGAGAAGGAAGGGGGGGCGGCAGCCCAAGGAGGAAGAAGCGATTAGGTTTCAGAAATCTGAATAGGGTTTTTTTTTCCATCAATTGTCTAAATGAAAAGTTACAACACAAAGCCTTATAAAGGCTCACAACACCAAGGCTATATGCAGCCCAAAGTTTGGCTAAACATAGGCCATAATACATGAAATAAATACACACTAAAACACATAAGATGACACCTCATTTATAAGAAAATAAACAACATAAAACTAAACAAATAAAATATATAATTATACATTTATTCTTTGATTGGAATAAATATATAACCATATATTTTTAAGCTTCGGCGACGGCGGCGGATAGAGCGGTAGCACTCTAAGTCTTCACGTTCGGTGGCCAACTTGCGACAACGGCCATCATCGTCTTCAAACAAAATGTCGCGGAGGCGACCCGCAACATCAACTAGTAAATCTCGAACCCATGGCGGAGCGACGTCGCCATCAATCCTCCCCCGCTCAAAATCACTCATCACCGATGAGTGGGCCGAGAGAGAGCGGCGGAAGAAGGAAGAAGCACCCGGAGGCAAATCTGGCCTGAGTAGCCATGTAGTAGAAGAGCGGTCATCATCCACCAAACAGAACCTGTCAAGCACAACAATAGCAGCAAGACTTTCGAGGAACCTCGAAAGGGTGTCAATCAAAAGAAAAATAACTATTGTCTTACCATCCGATGCAAGAACCGAGGAATCCGAGTGGAAGAGAGACACGACAGAACTCACACTCCCCAACCCAAGAGAATATATAGTGGGAGGTAGAAATATCATAGAAAGCCACTCAGGTGGAAAAGAGACGTGCAATATAAAATCCGGAAAATTGAAAAGAGGTGAAACACCCCATGCATTGCAAAAATCCAAATAAAAAACGTCAATTCCGAAATTCTCGTTGGTTATAGAAAGGTTGGCGTTCCTAAATGTTATTTTATTGACGACGTCAAAAGACATCCGCTCGGGGACTAACCAGACCAAATCCAAATCATCAGCTCTAGAATAGGACGCTCTCAGCAGAGAAAGGAAGTACGTGCGATACAATGCAAAATGATCAGCTAAAGTCATCGACATGGGCAAAAGAGGATCAAAAGTGTAAACAGTAGTGGACACCACGTCAAGAGGCACAATCAAAAGAGGTTCGTTAGCTACCGCAATCGCAGACATACATGATGACGTATACTCAGAAAAATATTCTATCATAGAAAATGCGTAGTCAGATCGACGTAGTGTGGTGTACAGACCGAATATGAAAACTAGTAACTCATCCATGCAAACATGTCGGGACAGTCCCAAAGATGGGGCAACGAAATCAGACAACGCATACAAACTCGGACTAGGCATAACAGAATCATGTCCTAACATAGGTGTTAGTCGGAAAAAAGGATCAGGGGGGAGGGCCGATAAAATCAAGTCCGGTGACAAAATCAAATCAGATGGGTCATCAAGACCAGTGGAAATCATCAGGGGACTGTCATCCGGAATATCACCATAAGAGTCATCCGAAAATGCCTCTCCCATACAAGGTAAGTCTACCAATACGTCATTTCCCTCATCAGCTAACTCTTCCCACGACGAGGGGATGTCATCAAAATCAGGACAGGGGGTAGGACAGACCAAATCCCGGGGAAAATCAGACTTAGCTTGAACTTCAAGCAAAGACGATACAATCAAAGAACTACCTCCCGGGTGCTCAATACTAACATCATCCCAAGGGGCCTCGTCCAAAGCAGTCAATACATCTACCAGCTCGGGGTCATCAGAAGACTCCACAATAATCATGGGACTGCTTCCCGAGTGCCCAACACTAATATTAGCCCAAGTTTACTCTTTGGATCCAGACAACGCATCCACCAGCACGGATTCATCAGAAGACTCCTCAATAATCAAGGGATCCGGACCAGTACTATAGGCAAGGGATAAAGGGATAATCCCAGGGGAGGATATCTCAGAGGAGAAATCCTCATCCAGATCACTAGGATACCCAAGATCATCAGCGTCACTAAGATCGTCAGAAATATCTAAATCGCCCTCAGTAGTGGGCTCAGTCAAGGACACAGACGCAGACTCAATAGGAGAGTCAGGGACACGATCAAATAGCTCGGGGGGAGTCTCTAAAGGGCCTATGGGTGTAGTCGGAATAATACACTCAATAGGGACAAGATCAGGCACGCCTCTAGACTCACATATGGTGTTCGACGGGATGTCGATCGTAATAGGAATACTCTCACCCCGTGGGCTCATGGCAGTCCTATCAATCACATCTACCGAACTCAGAACAGGCAAACTAAGCTTCTCCTTTACTCCAAAGGTGGGTTTAGGAGAGCTAGGGGTAGCTCTACCAACCCGAGGCAATGGTCTAGTACGAGGGAATAAGAGAGGTCGATAATCAGAGGGGGGACTAGTGCCCCAGAGAGAAGATGTCAAGTCATCCGACATACACGCGGGAGCGTACTGGTCGGTGAGGAGATTCTTCATGACAAGCCAACAGACAACTCTCCCAACGCGTTTCACTTCGCTGAGCCAGAAGTGTTTGGCTCGACCCAATAAATGCATGTTCGCCACATAGACCATGGTGTAGCCCTGTAAACGCTCATGCTCGAAATAGAGCTCCATGTCATCTACCCAACGAAGGAAAATCAGGGGACCTCCCAACCCATCGTAGGTGGGGGAAACGCTCCTGGAAGGGTAAGACACGACATCAGTCAATTGGTCGGGATAATGATTAGGCTGACGGTAAGGCCAAGGGGTATGGTGCCTAGGAGGTGGAGGTTGGTGTCCTCTAATTTGGGCAGTCCATTCCTTAATGTAATCTAGTTGATGTCTCGTCCCATGGCGGGAGGCATCAACATCATAGGCCATGACTCGTGTGGGTGGAAGAGTATACTCTAGACGGGTCGAATGCATGCAAAAGTGTAGAAAACAGTTTTGAAAAAGACTTAGAAAAAAAAACAGATTTTGAAGGGAAAATTAGCCTAAAGCTGACAAAAATTACGACGAAATATTTTATACCGGAGTCGATACTAGCCTAAAGCAAGATATTATTTAAATTTAATACTACTAAGAGAGTGAAGAAAAAGCAGAAATTTTCTTTTTTTGAAAAAAATTAAAATTTCAGATTTTAGCGCGCTATTCGCAGGCCAAAATCTGTATTTTTTTTAAAATGCAGGAATTTGATGAAATTGCTGAAATTTTTTTTGATTTTTTTTTGCTGAAAGTGACTAACCAAGATGACAATAAGAAACTAACAAGCCTACGAGAGAGAGAAGGATGGTGTCGATTGAGAAATCAGCAACAACCTCCCTCTGATACCAAATTGATGTAGGCTTGACTGTTTGGGGGTTGTCGAGATGGACGCAACTAAAAACTAGACTCTCTAATGCGTCCGCTATATCAAACAATAATAAAATGCAGCAATCTATTCTCGTACGTCCAAGAAATATTAAACTAATACGTTGGCTTTCTTGGAGAGGAATTAGTACAAGCATGTGGCGTGCGCGTTGGAGATGACAATAAAAAGTCCGGGCGTCAACATAACATAATTTAATAGTAAGGGGTCCATGTACTTGAGCATTAATACAAACATGAGGGGTGCATGAAAGGGAAGAGAGCCTTAATACAAATTCAGATTTTTCCATGAAAAGGACCCATATATGATTTCAGATTTTAACACAACTTCAGATTTTAACAAGCAATTTCAGATTTTACATGAAGGTGAATTAGCCAAGCCCATTGACATTAATCGCAAGCTTTCACAATCATAATCGAAGAGGTCCCGGACTAAAGCAATGATTCAAAATAAGTCCGAGTTATCCCCAAATTAAACAACAAAAGGGTATTCCTCCAATCTAAGTTTATACGAGAAAATCGGACAAATTTAGTTTTAAAATCAGATTTTCTAAGACACAAAAAATATCAATATTTCCGGATGAGAATCTCGGCCTCGTTCTCCACCATAACCTCACCAATATTAAGAAGAAAACACACAAGCAAGAGGGAGAGATTACCCCAAAATCTGAGAACAATGTTTGAGATCTAGTAGAGATAATCCCGCTTCCACGGATGCCGTCGGAATCACTCCGGATGGAGACGCAAGCTACCTTCTTCGGATCTCGGCGGAGGGAGTCCCTTTTTTGTTGAATCTTCAATAGTGGGGGGGGGGGAATGAAAGCTTGGGGGGGCTGTCCAATATTTATGGAGAGGAGGAGAGGGTTTCGGCCTTGTGAGTGGAGGGTGTTGAAGAGGAATCGGCAAGGGGAAAGGTGGAGGGCTGCTCGGTTTGGAAGAGGGCTGGTGGCTGGGCGATTTTGGAGGGAGGAGAGAGGAGGGGGTTCCACGAAATGAGAAGAGGAGGGGGAGGAGGGGTGGCCGGCGGCCACAAGAAGAGGGAGAGAAGGAAGGGGGGCGGCAGCCCAAGGAGGAAGAAGCAATTAGGTTTCAGAAATCTGAATAGAGTTTTTTTTTTCATCAATTGTCTAAATGAAAAGTTACAACACAAAGCCTTATAAAGGCTCACAACACCATGGCTATATGCAGCCCAAAGTTTGGTTAAACATAGGCCATAATACATGAAATAAACACACACTAAAACACATAAGATGACACCTCATTTCTAAGAAAATAAACAACATAAAACTAAACAAATAAAATATATAATTATACATTTATTCTTTGATTGGAATAAATATATAACCATATATTTTTAAGCTTCGGCGACGGCGGCGGATAGAGCGGTAGCACTCCAAGTCTTCACGTTCGGTGGCCAACTTGCGATAACGGCCATCATCGTCTTCAAACAAAATGTCGCGGAGGCGACCCGCAACATCAACTAGTAAATCTCGAACCCCTGGCGGAGCGACGTCGCCATCATTAAGGCTCGCTATGCAACATCACTGAGTCGGACTAACAGTCGCGACTACGGCTTCACCCACAATTCCTAATCCACTAATGAAGCAGATTTCTAGTGCAAAATCATGCCGTGGACGGACACAATTGACCCGGTAGCTCCTCTTGAACCAAGGCAACCAAATCCCTCTCATTTGAGAGATCCGGTGCCTAGAATGCTTCAAATAAAGCAAGAAAAGAATAGATGACATGCACGCATCTTAAAACTGAGAGGAGAAATATCACTACCTGACGATCCCTCTTCCTCGCCATGGAATCCTTGCTTTGCACGGATGGAAACGGGCGCCTCCAAGTCCTCTCCACGTATTTGGACTCGGATCAACAAGCATGGCTCCGAAGCTTCGTTAATGGCGGAAGAAAGCTCTCTTCTTCCTCCTCCCACTCTCTCTTCCAAACCCTAAGTCAACTCCAAAAAGAGAAGGAATGAGGGGGAAATCCCGCTCAGCCCTATACAAGCACTCTGGAGGGAGAGTCTTGGGCCTTAGGATCATATCCTATGTGAAATTGGATGGCTAAAAAGCCAAACGACGCAACTGCTTCTGCGCACTATCGCCGGGAGGTAACTACCTATCGCCGGGCGGTAGCTTCCCGAGAGTTCGGCCAAAAAAATAAGGCTACGCTAATGCAAGCGATAGTACTAACGCTGCGCGGTAGATCACTCAACGCCTGCCTCTCAACACACTCAATGCCAAGCTACCGCCGAGCGGTAGCTAGCTAATGCCTAGCGATAGCTTCCCGAGCCGCAGGACAAAAAAATAAAGCCGCGCTAATGCTGGCGGTATGGCTAATGCGGTGCGGTAACTCCTTTCTCAAGAACTCAACGCTCTCGACACAAACCCTGGAGTTACCGACGCGCGATAACTAACTACTGCCATGCGATATCCCTCTAAGCACTCGACGAATGGCTTTCGTCGAGCCGTCTAAACCCGACAAAACAAGGCTATCGCCGGGCGATAGCTACTATCGCCACACGGTAGCTTCCAGAGATCCAAGGATAGAAAACCGGGGTGTTACATATGTATTAAAACCCGGATACCAGTTCAACTTAGTTCAAAATAAGAGGGAGGGGGGGGGGGGTATTTTGAGTAACTAGACTCATCGTAGAGCGCTCTAAACCAAGATATTCTGAGCTTAGAGTCGACTTGCTCTAACCACGGAAAGTTTTGTCTACCCTTAGACCCACGAGCTGTAGCGAGGAGGTCCAACCAAACACTTGAAAGTTCTTTTCGCAACTTCCCGTCCTAAAGACAAAACTTAGCACAACACATCAGATGAAACGAAGTATGAACTCACAAAGGAAGGAGTTTTAGGAGGCTGGGTCTGCCTCTCCGAGGTTCATTTGAGGTCTATTTATAAGCAAACTCTTATCGATCGCACATTAGTCATTTTTTGCCTTCTTATAGTGGCTTCTACCTTTTGATATTGTTAGATGCAACCCAAATTGTTCTACTAATAGCGGAATCCCGCTATTTAGAAATTCTATGGGCAGACCCTAAAGGTTTGAGAACATTGGAATGCATATGGGTTGACATTTTATTAATATGGGCGAGTACCCAGACGAAAATGGTTGGGAACTCGCTAAGCTAAAGCTCGCCTAAGGTCAGAACTCGCGTTACGCAAAGTATCCGGGTCAAAACTTGTTGCTGCACTAGGCTCGTCCTACCTGATCTCGCCAGGATCATACTTACGAGGTCCTAATCGCCTTAATGGAACCGAGTCGGCTATGGTATCCTATTTGTCCTGCTTGAGTTCACCTGACCTCCTTTGGGTGTGAGTTAGGTTGGGCTTGCCATATTATGGGTTGTAAACAACCTTGCTCTTTTCAAGCATGATAGAGGTCAGAAAGAAACATTCAACCCCCATTTTGCAAGTGATAGGTCGCAATTTGGTAGATGACATGCGTTGCGCTACCTATTCTATAAATACGGGGTGTTCGGAATATTTCCCATAAGATTCCTGATTTGAAGAAGGCCTCAAGATGACAACAAACATCTTGTATTTGATGGTTGTGTTAGTTTTGATGTGATAGGTACAACAAAAATGCTTGGCTAATATAGTGTTAGGCTTATGGTTACCCAAACATGGTTTACCTTTGTAATCCCTCAAGGTGCAAAACTCATGTTGACCTATGATCTAATCCAATATTATACTTGTCATTATCTTGGGAAAATCAGTAGAGTTAAAGGAATTTCATGGCAAAAGCAAGATTTGTACTAAGTCATATATCGACTACATCGGCTAAAAAATGTCCACTACATAGGATAGAAGCTAAGTCATTTGTCAACTGCATCGAATAGATTACTAATGAAAAGGTCGATTACATCGACTAGAAGGTAAGTCATTAGTCGACTATATTGATTGAATGACCAAGGAAAAATCAACTGCATTTACTAGAAGCTAAGTCATTTATTGACTTACTCGACTGATAAGAAATTTGTTGACTCCATTGACTAGACAACTAAGATAGTTTTCAGCTATATTAACTAGAAGACTACATAATTTATTGACTTCATTGACCAGACTATGATAGAAGGATTTTTGTTGGATAAAATGCTTAAGTGTTAACTACATTAAGTTGTGTTCTTAAGATGCAACATGTAAAATACATAATTTCTATTAGTACTAAAGGTCTTTATCGACTGCATCAACTGAAGTTTTACTTAGAACATTTTATCTGCCTAAAGTGTGTTCTAATGGTCTTCTACTGAAATCAAGCTACAGATTGCACATCTATTCAAAATGATTTGAATTCCACATTATGCTGCGATAAGAGACTTAAGAGGAAAGGAATTATACCCATTGATTTCAGAATCATGCCATTTGAAGAACTTTCCTTAGGCAAAAGTTTTAGGTGTTGAAATTTTCAAGGTTCAAGGCCTCTGCCGATCCAGTATTCTATATAAAGGGATGTGAAAATTAAACAAATACACATGAGATCTACACGCACATACACACAAAAAAATTTGTGCAGGTTTTGTAAGTGCTCAAACCCTAAAATTCTTTAAAGTTCTTAACACCAATAGGTACCACAAAAAGTTCTTCCCAGGCTCAACTCAATAACTTTGTTTCTGAAACACATCTCTCTCTAGACAAAGTTCAATTGATTTAGTCAATTCTCTTCAAACATACATCTTTAAATACTATATCAAGGAAGAAAAAGCCTACAATGTGCGTTTATAAAAGACTCAAGTTTTATTGTTCGAGTCAAATCATTTTGTATATACTCTAAATTTGTAGGGTCCTTATTGGATTTGAGTTTGCTGTAAGATTCTACTGAGAATCTGAGTTGTAGGATCATTGTAATCTGAGGTAGGAACTTTGGGAAAGATCTAAGTTTCGATCTCTAATTATAGACATTGAAGTAGGGTTGTGTTTGGCTTGAGTGCAGGATCTTGTGATTAAGGATCTAAGTTGTAAGACCTTATGTTGGAGGTCTGAGGTAGGGGACTGCGATTCCTAAGTTGTAGGATCTTTTTGATCCGAGTTCTTTGGAGAAGTTTACCTAAGCAAACAATCTGCTAGATAGGTGAAGAGGGAAAATGGATGTATTCATAATTATGGAAACACTATACATCTTGGTGTACTATGTTGTGGGTGTGCTGTGCTCGTAATATTTCCTTACTTTTCTGTGCTTAAGAAATGGAAAATCCAAAGGAATCATAACAATATTAAAACACATATTCACCCCCTCTATGTGATTAGATAACCATTATCTTTTAAGTAATATCAGAGGGAGGTTATTCAAAAAGGATTCACAGCTAAACAAGATTCTTAAAGGGTTATAAGTATAAAAGCACCATATCTTCTGGAGAGAGCTATAGGGAACTGAGCTCTATGAAAATTCCTATCAGCAGGAAGAAAATCCTTAGAATTTGGAACCAAAGGGTTAAGCTCTTCATAGAGGCCTATGACCCTAGTATCTTCACCCGTAGTGAAAACCTTTCATCCCCATAAAGGTCTCATATATTGATGCAAATCTGAGATTTCCAAAAAACTCTCAAAAATTACAAAAGATGAAGTCATCTTGGCCACTATAGATAAGAGAGCTAAGAATATTTTAGTTAGTGTCATTATTGAATCCACATTACAGAATCCCATTCAATGTCAGATAGCGGAGGAGATGTGGGATACCTTGTTAGTGTACATGGAAGGCATAAAGGAAGTGATGGATGACTAGAAGTCCCTATTGAATCAAGAGTATGAAACCTTCATGCAGGAAAAGAGGGACACCTAACATACTACTATGCAAAATTCTTTAGGATAGTAAATGGACTGAAGAACTATGGTATATCCTTCTCCAACTATGAATTGAAGGACAATTTCTTAAGATTCCTCAACAAAGAATGGGACATTATGATGTGTCATAAGAGAAATGGGAAATCTGGGAAACATCCAACCACAAAACTTACTTGGGAAACTATTATCCCATGTGTTAGGAAAAACCCTTATGATTTAGCTTATCAAATTATATTTAGTGATTTTATATCCAAGGTCTATTACCCATGATGCATAGAGTGGGTAATTTGGTTTAAGAAGTCCTAGGGTGTCATTGAACTGAAGAGAAAAATCATAAATTGCCAACATGCATCGACTAGATCTCGATGCAACGTCGACTGGAATTTGACGTTTCTTTGAATAGAAGTCAGAACAACCTAATCTGGATAAGTCGACGATAGTTAAAGATTAAATCAACATATGATTCAACATGATATCGATAGAACGTTGACTATAGAGATTTTCCTACCGACAATCAAAAATTGGCATTGCTTCAACTATAACTCAACATTACGCCGACTGGATTTCTTAACAGAATTTTTTTTCTGGCTTCAATCTGATTTAAATCAATAAGGGGTTTACATAATAGATTATTGGAGACGTTAGAGGTGGTCGATCTATATATATAATGAGTTATAAATAAACAATAGCATAGTTAAGAGATCTTTCATAGTTTATCAAATTGATTATCAATCAACAGATGATCAAGAAAATATATATCACATCTTTGGAAGATTGAATTTGATAGAGAAAGCTTGAAGATCATCATCATCTATTGAATCTCTTCCAATATCAGTCGATTGGTTTGATAATTGATGAGTATGATTAGTGAATTAGTAATTCTTCTCGAGAGAAAATTGCATCAGATTCAGAGAAGATTTTGAAAGATCATCTTGATATTGGGCTTATAGTCTTTGATATTTTGATATTCATAGATTTTTTAGAAGTTCTAAAGATCATCATTGATTGTCCTTAGAAATCTAAAGAGAGGACACAAAGAGAAGAATCATTCTAACTCAAATCTTCTCTTATTTTACCTTTTTATATTGGAGAAAAGAGTTTTGTGAATCCCACATCAAAGGATTATGTGAGAGGTTTTAAGAGTCTACTTGAGAAAATACTCATATTGTAATTGGTTAAAGATCTCATTATCAAAAGATCCGGTGTGATTCTAAGAGTCTCCTGATCAAAATACTCAGACATTGTGATAGTGAATTCCTACCAAGGGGGTAAAAGAGTATATGTACCTAGTTTGAGGGAGAGCCACTAAAACCCTTGTGTATTATGTGATTTTATTTTTGTCTTATTTTTTATGGTGCTGTGATGTGATTTTAGTTTACTGCATCTGATTCCAGATAATTATTTATGTGAAAGCAAATTCTATGAAAAGAATTTAGCTTTTTAGGAAAAATTTTAATATCTATTAACCCCTCCTCTAGAGAAAACTCTGAGGGTTATAGCAACTATACTCCCTTTCAATTAGTATCAGTGCCAGTTAATCATCAATAGGATAATCTATAGGAGATTAATCTATAATAAAGTTAACACCTTGATCAAAAGGTTATTTTAGTTGCAACAATATATTCACATACACATTTACTATAATGGCTTCAAATTCTTTCAAAGGATTTGAATCAAGTAGATCAACAGTGTATAATCTTGATAAGTTTATGCTCTAAAAAGCCAGGATTAGATTGTATATGAACTTTGTTGATGAGAAAAGTTTTGAATCAATATTGATAGGACCACTAATACCATACAAAAAGGATGCAGAAGGCAATATAATTGTAGAACCAGTACCAAAAAAATGAATGGTCTGATGTGGAAAAGAGAATTAAAGATTGTGATGCAAAAGCCATGAATATCTTAGTCTCTACCATGTTAGAGGACATATTTCAAAGGGTTGCAGAATGTCATTCAACAAAAGAGAAATGTGAATGTTTATAAAAATTATTGATGAAAGTGCAGATGAAAGGAAGGATAGAAGATCTTCTAATCTCAAACTATGAAAATTTCCAAAAGAAATATGATGAATAGATAACAGAGATGTATGACTGATTCATCATGATAATTAATAAATTAAAAGTATTGAACAAAGGCATATCTCTTACAGAAATAAATGACAAGTTACTCATGTGCTTCCCTTATATATGTGTTAGGTACATTGGAAACTGTGTACCTGATTTTGATGACGTCTCACTTAACTCAATGATATGCATCAATGTGTATTTAATGGGATGTTGAGTTTTAATGTGCAGGTTAAGGAAATGCAGAAAAATATTATAAGTACAAGTGTCGACACTTGTGAAGGAAATGTGTAGACACTGGAAATTAGTTTGTGTCGACACATAGGAATTGTGTCAATACACAGAAATTCTATCAGCAACAATTGTGTCGATACACAAGACTTGTGTCGACACACAAGAATTGTGTCGACACACATAAATTCTGTCAGCAGCAATTGTGTCGACACACAGGACTTGTGTCGACACACACAAGAATTCTATTAACACCAACTATGTCGAGACTACAAGCTACTGTGTCGACACCCAGGACTCATGTCGACTCATTATATAGAAACTGTGTCGAGAAGATAAAGAAGGGCTGTGTCGATATTGTGTGAGCTGTGTCAACATCATCAAGAATTATGTTGACACATGGTCTATTTGTATTGACACATAAGAAGTATTGTCTTGACGCTTTTCTGTTGAGATAGAGTACAATGAGGTATTAGGTGTCAAGACTGAAGACTTGACAGCTGTCATAACTAACAAAGCTGTTGCACCTGTCAAAGCTGTTAGAAGGCAGTTATGAACCGGATCGACCGGTAACCTCAGATGGGATATATATAAAGACTTGTTCTATCATAAAAAAGAGATCTAAGAAGAAATGACTTGACATTTTTTTAACAGTTGAAATCTACAAGTCATCAAGAGAAGGCAGATCCTGAATAAGTCTGCAAGAAGAATTCAGATAAAATTCTTAATAGGAGGAAGCTAGATTAAGGATCATCTCCAACTTCAAAAGAAGATCAACTTTACTTTGTTTAGATTCAAGAAGCTTTGAAGAAGCTAAAATAGGTTGGATCTTAAGTAATTAGATCAATCAAGAACTGATCAAGAAGCCTTCACCCCTTTCTCTCTCTACCTGGGTGAAGGATTTATCTCTTTTATAATCAATTTTTATGTAAGATCTTTAAGAGATCTGAGTGTAAGATAGTTATCTCTCTGAGTTGTAAGCCTAAGTTTATAAAGGTTGAGGTAGGACTGAGTGCCTGAGGTTGGATCTTTGTGATCTGAGTTGTAGGCCTGGTGATAAAGGCTGAGGTAGGGCTGTTTGCCTGAGGTAGGATTCTTGGGAAGAATCTGAGTTGTAGGACTTGAAGAAGTCTGAGTTGTAGGAACTAGTTGGGTTCTGAGTTGTAAGATCTGAGGATCTGAGTTAGTGGAAGGAAGTTTGGCCGAATCCAGCTCTCTGCTGGATAGGTGAAGGGAGAGAGTGGACGTACCCACTGATTGGGGAATCACTATTAAACATTGTGTGTTATGCTGTGGTTTTCTGTGCATGTTTTTATCCTGTGCTGTGATATTTGTAGCTTGTTTAGCTATGTTGAGCTTAACATTTTAATTTCCTAAGTTAAAATTCGATTTAAACCTATTCACCCCCCTCTAGGTGTTTAGGATCTTTAAACCAAATATTTCAAGTGGTATCAGAGGGAGGTTGACTCAAATTTTCCCCTAACAGTCTTAGTGTATCTCCAAGGATGTTATCTGTTAGCCAGAATGAGTTCAAGTGAAAATCAGAAGGAACTTGGATCCATAAAACTTCCTATCTGTAGGAAAGAAAATTTTGGCATATGGAAAGAGAGGGACAAATTATTCATGGAAGCATCTGATCCAAGAATTTAAATCACAGTATTAAAAGGGCCATTTATTCCTATGAACATTTCAGTTCTTGACGCTAATCTCAAGAATCCAAAAGGTTATTCTGAAATGACTAAGGAAGAGATCATCCTAGCAACCTTGGACAAGAGGGCACAGAATATTATTGTGAGTGCTATAGATGATTCTACATTCCAGAATCTGGTCCATTGCAAAATCTCTAAGGAGATTTGGGACACTTTGATTGTCTACATGGAGGGAACTGAAGAAGTAAGAGAGGATAGAAAGTCCATGCTAAATTAAGAATATGAGAGTTTTAGACAAGCTAAGACAGATAACATAGCTGAATGCTATAAGAAATTCTTTAGAATTGTAAATGAGCTAATGACCTATGGAAGAGTCTTTAGCACATATGAACTAAAGGACAAGTTTCTTAGATCACTAAGCAAGGACTGGGATACTAAAATATGTGCCATCAAAGAGGTGGCCAGGCTTGCTTATACACCTCCACCAACCTTATTTGGAAAATTGTTATCATATGAAATGCAGCTCACTGCCAGAAAGGAGGAGGAGAAAAGCAATAGGTCTGAATACAAAGAGAAGTCAGTAGCCTTCAAGGCTGAACCCACTAGAAAGGGCAGGAGAAAGTCTCCTTCTCCTCCCAGGAGAATTGCTGAAGTTGATTCAGAAAATACTGACATCAAAACTTCAGACAGCCACAACTCTGATGAAGACTTTGCTGCCTTCACAAGGCAGTTTCAAAGGTTCTTGAAGAAGAATAAATTGAGAGCAAAGCCATCTTCATCTTCCTCCAAGGATGACTAATACAAGAAGAATAAAAATTCTAAGGATGACAGGTATGACTTTAATCCCAGTAAACAAACTTCTTCTAAAATTGTTTTTTATTATTGCAACAGGCCAGGACATGTCATAGCTGACTGTCTTGATAAAAGAAAGGAATCTAATGATAAAAAGAAGCTTCAAAATAAGGGCAAGAAGGAGAGATCCTTTGTTGCCCAGAAGTAGAAGAGTTGGACTGACTCTTCATCATCAGAATCTGGAGAAGAGGTTGAAGCTGAAGCTTATATTGGATTGTTCACTACTGAAGAGGATTCTATAGAGACTGAATTCTTACAAATGCTGGACTCTATAAATGGGATTGAAGATCATCATTGTAGAGGGCTTATGGCTATTTCAGAGGAAGATCAGTGCCAGGATCAGCCTATTCCCAGTAAGGTAAATAATCTATCTTCAGTTTCTGATTATTATACTGGATCAGAATAATAAGCATCTGCATCAAGAGATAAGGGTGGTTCTAAATCTGAAGGGGATGTTCATCAACTAATTGATGAGTATGGTGGTCTGTTGCAAGCTCTTAAGAGAAGCAAAATCCTTGTCAAAAAGAAGGCTAAGGAAATTGCATCTCTTAAATTGGCTGCATCAGATTCAACAAAAATGCTAGATTTGAAGTTGAATGAAGTTGCCAAACTAAAAAACATAACTGTTATTCAGATGGGTACAATTACCTTCAAAAATGATCATATCAAGTGTCTGGAAGTCAGACTTCAAATAGAGAAGGATCTTGTGGCTAAATTATCAAAGCCAAAGTCAGTCTTACCCTTAATTGATAACTTCATCTCCCAAAAGGGTAAGACAATATTAAGCTTCAAGGGAAGAACAAGGGCAGCTAATTCCAAAAGAAAAGGCAAAGCCCCAGTTCAGCCACTAGCCTCCAAACCCCTTATTTCTTTCAGGAAAGTGATGCAGCCTACTAACAAGTATGATCATGACATTACATATGGTAACTATAAGCATGGTGATCAGGATGTCAAGGGTGCAATTGCTAATAGGACAGCCCATAAGAAAACACACCATGTCCTTCAGGAATCATATGTGTTTGATGTACCAGCCCCAACACTTAAAAAGTTTGCTGACAGCAATGTTGTTAAGCCTACACATAAAAGAAGGTATAATAAATATGAGTACTGGTGTTGTGGCAAAGTGGGCCACTATTCCATTGATGGTTGGCACAATGCTAGTGTCCAGAAAAATGCCAGCATACCTGTTAGAAAGGCTGCAGGCGAGCATGTCAAATTCCAAGCTAACCTGAACCTAGGACCCAATAACAATTGGGGTTCTAAGGATAGGTAATTTTATTTGATGCAGGTGAGTACAAGTGGCCATACCTCAATATGGTACTTGGACAATGGATGTTCCAAACACATGACTGGAACTAGAAGAATGCTGAAGGATTACTCTCCCATAGAAAATGGACCCAAAGTGATCTTTGGTGGATCTGAAAAGGGAGTCATCAAAGGGTTTGGTAACATTTCCAATAGCTCTATCACTATCACCCAAGTGGCTTATGTGAAAGGTCTGAAACATAACTGAAAGTCACACTAGTGTCAACTACCTTCACCCAAGTGGCTTATGGGATAGGTGATTTGCAGTCTTTTTGTGGAATTAAAAATTTACCTGCACAATAAAACAAATCAAGCACATCATAGAAACACACAGGTAGTTATAGTTGTTCCCCGATTTGGGTACGTCCACTTTCCCCCTTCGACCTATCTCCCAATAAGGGACGACTCGGTCACTTCACCAACCGGATTGAAATCCAATCCTCACACTATGGAAGAAACCCTTCCACCCGAAGGAGTCATTACTCCTCCACCACGGGTTGCACCCAACCCTTACAATGAGGAACCAAAGTTCCTTTACAACAAAAGTAAAAATAGAATGTACAAAATACAAACTACGTTTGGAGTGCTTGGTGTCCCTCTTCGTTCGATGAAGCGTTCTTGAAGAAGACGAAGAGTCCACGACCTAAGCACTCTCTTGGAGAAGATCTCCCCGAGATCGGCGGCGGCAAGGATTGCGGCGGCGATGCTTTTGAGATCCAAACTTCGTAACAAAGCTAGCAAGGTCTACCAACGATCTTTCTTGGATCGATCGTCTCAATCGATTTGGAAGGGGAAAGTATTCCCGTTCAACAAACCAAGAGACAAAGGATCTCAAGAAGAAACGTGAGACGCGTTGCTTGGCTAAGTTTCTGTCGCCAAGAGATCAAGAAGAATCCGATTAGTGACGGCGACGAGCTATCGAGCGGCGACGGCGGTGTAAGGAAATCCGCGATCTGCTAGGTCAAGTCGGCGGCTCGTTCTTTTTCGTATGTATTGATTGCCCGTAAGGTTCAAAATACACGAGTATTTATACTGTAGATAAACCTTTATGACCGTTGTGGGCCCCACTAGAAGAAACCCTAATTTTGGTTCAAACAACGCCTGAACATTTGGTCCGGTCTAGCGAGCCAACGGAATTTGCCTAAGGCAAATTCGGCTGGAATCATTGGTGATTCTCGACGAATCGGCGAGAATCACTTATGATTCCCGTCGAATTCTCCTTAGAAGAATTCTAGCTGAACAACAAGCCATCCAGAGAGAATCGGTGAGAATCACAATCCATTCTCGACGAATCGGCGGGACTGCAAAGTCATTCTCGACGATTCGGCGAGAATCACTTAGTGATTCTCTTCGATTCTGCCTTAACTGAATTCTAGACGGCGTTGAGACAGCCGGATGCATTCGGCGAGAGTAGGCTAGTGATTCTTGACGATTCATCGAGAATCACTAGTGATTCTCATCGAATCGGCGAGAATCACTTAGTGATTCTCGTCGAATTTTCCTTGGACGATTTTTCGTCTATCTTCCCGTGAGCTGGTCTTTGACCCATCCTTGCTCCTTGTCTACTCTTGATCTGTCTCAGCCCTATACTTGAATATAAGTACACTCCAATAGAGAGAGTACACGTAAGCCAACACACTGATATGCTCAACGAGGGATTACGTTACACATCTTGAAGAAAATCATCAAATACATTATCTATTCAACTTAGCTTGTTTAGGGGCTTCTTCAAATCAAGTACATTGCTGATACAATACCCAACAATCTCCCCCTATTTGAAGAAGCCTAAACCCTACAAGCTAAGGTGAATTGAGCATATGAAAATCATAAACTACTAATTCAGTTGAGAGAGAAATTCATTACCACTTTCCTGAGAGTATACTTCGAGCCACCTTAGCCTTAGCCGAGAGGGTAATCTCCCCCTTTTCGGCTTCTGCAAATCTTGGACTTTACTTAGAGCCACATGCTCCCCCTCAGATCTTGCATCCATGCTCGAGCTTAAGTTCTTTGCTGATGCTCCCCCTTGATCCAGAGCGCACAGTCTTCATTCTTCATAGTTCAGCATGCCGAGTTCAGTTTTGAAGAGACTGAACTTGGCCTCGTCTAGGGGCTTTGTGAAGATATCTGCAACCTGCTTATCCGTGGGGACATAGCAGAGAGATATGTCTTTGTTTTCCACATGCTCCCGAATGAAGTAATAACGCACTTCAATATGCTTCGTTCTGCTGTGCGACACAGGATTGTTCGCAATTGCTATTGCGCTCGAGGAGTCACAATACATCGGAACTTCTCTGAACTGCAGGTCATAATCTTTGAGCTGATTTCTGATCCATAGAAGTTGTGCGCAACAGCTGTCTGCTGAGATGTACTCAGATTTAGCCGTGGAGGTTGCGACACAATTCTGCTTCTTACTGTTCCAAAAAATAAGCCTTCTTCCGAGGAACTGACACGTCCCGGAAGTGCTATTCCTATCATCCCTGCTTCCTGCAAATTCAGCGTCTGAAAAGCCTATCAGCTCGACATCATTGTTTCTTGGGTACCACAAGCCAAGATTTGGCGTACCTTTAAGGTATCTAAGAATCCGCTTTGCAGCGACATAATGAGATTCCTTTTGTGTTCACCTGATATCTGGCACAAACGCATGTGGAAAACATAATATCCGGTCTACTAGCAGTAAGATAGAGCAGGGATCCAATTATGCTTCTGTACTTGGTTTCATCAAAAGGTTTCCTTTTCTCATCCTTGTCCAGAGACACAGTGGATCCCATTGGAGTCCTCATAGAGGTTGCACTCTCCATTCCGAATTTCTTGAGGAGTTCATTTGTGAACTTCGTCTGAGAGATGAAAATCCCATCCTCAGACTGTTTCACTTGAAGTCCCAAGAAATACTTCAGCTCTCCCATACTACTCATTTCAAACTTCCCTTGCATAAGTTTGGAAAACTTCTTGCAAAGTTGTTATCCATTTACCCGAATATTATGTCATCGACATAGATTTGCACCAACAAAATCTTGCCTTTGACTTCCCTAAGAAACAATGTCTTATCTATTTTTCCTCTAGATAACTTGTTCTCAAGAAGAAAACTAGACAGAGTCTCATACCAAGCTCGAGGAGCTTGTTTTAAGCCATATAGGGCTTTATTAAGAAAATAAACCTGATTGGAAAATGTAGGATTAACAAAACCAGGGGGTTGTGCGACATATACTTCCTCTTTCAGATTTCCATTGAGGAAAGCAGATTTCACGTCCATCTGATAGACAATGAATCCTTTGTGCGAAGCATATGCCAGGAACAATCTGATTTCCTCGAGCCTTGCCACTGGTGCAAAGGTCTGGTCGAAGTCAATCCACTCCTCCTGTCTGTAAGCCTTGAGCCACCAGCCTGGCCTTGTTCTTTATGATGACACCGTGTTCATCCAGTTTATTTCTGAAGATCCACTTGGTGCCGATCACATTCTGGTTCTTTGGTCTGGGAATAAGCGTCCAGATGTTGCATCTTTCAAATTGATGCAGTTCATCTTGCATGGCCAATATCCATGTCGTATCTTTGTTCGCCTCATCGAACTTCTTTGGCTCAACCTGTGACAGGAAACTAATGTGCAAAATCTTGTTAATTGTACCTCTTCGAGTTCTGACACCGTCACGAGGATCTCCGATGATCTTATCTCTAGGATGATCCCTCATGTGTCGGAGCTCTAGGAGTCTGGCATCTGGAGCTCTGACGTATTCTCGGGCTTCTCCTTCTTCCGGAAGATTTTCTCCATCCTGCTCGTCAACTTCTCCAGCTGAGGTCGAGGTGGAGACCTTGATGTACTTGGGAGTTGCACCCTTAGCAGTCTCATCGAGACTTAGCTGTTCAAGTCTTGCACCTGCATCTTCAAGAAAGCCACTTGAAGAATTGCTATTAAGCAAGCTTCCTTCATCAAATACAACATGGATGGATTCCTCTACCACTAGGGTTTTCTTTTTGAAGACCCTATATGCCCGGCTATGGCTACTATAGCCCATAAATATGCCTTCGAAGCATTTTTTCACCAAACTTAGTACGCGGGTACTTCCCGTTATTTAGTACATAGCATCTGCAGGCAAAGATCCTTAAATAGGACATGGTTTGTTTCCTGCCTTTCAATAGCTCATAAAGTATCTTACGATGACTCTTGTTGATCAAGGCCCAGTTTTGTACATGACAAGCCGTATTGACAGCCTTTGCCCAGAAGTATTCTGGGAGAGAAGTGTCATTCAGCATTGTCGTGCAAGCTTCAATGAGCGTTCTATTTCTCCTCTCCGCAACTCCATTTTGCTGAGGAGTACGCGGGGAGGAAAAATCATGAAAGATACCATGTTCTTCACAAAATTCTGTCATAGCCCCAGACTCGAATTCTGTTCCATGGTCATTTCTGATTTTGACCACTGGGCAGTTAAGTTCGTTCTGAATTTGCTTGACAAAACTCATGAAGATGTCAAACGTATCTGACTTTCATTTTAAGAAGAACACCCATGTAAACCGAGAGTGATCATCAACAATCACTAGCGTATAGGACTTGCCTCCCAAGCTATGAACTTGCACTGGACCAAACAAGTCCATATGCAGCAGATAAAGACATCTGAAAGAGTCTTTGTCTACAATGCCCTTAAAGGTAGCCCGAGTCTGTTTGCCCTTCTGGCACACAGGACAGGGGCTATCTTTGATACACTTAATAATGGGAGCATCCCTTACTAAATTTTTAGAAAATAACATACTAATCGTCTTGAAATTAATATGTGCCAATCTCTTGCGGCATTGTTCACAAAGAGATGCACTGCCTTTTGCTACCAGGCACACGGGGGTAGAAGAATCTAAACTAAGAAAATCTAAACAAAAGATATTTCATCTCCTAATATCAGTTAATACCATCTCCGAAGAGGCACACGATATTATCAAGCATTTATCCTTGCAGAACTTAACGTCATATCCTTTATCACATAATTGACTTACACTGATCAGGTTATGATTTAAACCTTCAACATAAGCCACGTCGGTGATAAAGATTATTCCGTTGGAAATCATACCATAACCTCTGGTGATACCTCGATCTGATCCCCCAAAGATGACTTTGGGTCCATTTTTGACTGGAGAGTAGTCATGCAGCAGGCTTCTAGTCCCAGTCATATGCCAGGAACATTTACTGTCCAAGTACCAGATTGGAGTTTTGGTGGCCTTTGGACATTCCTGCAAAACAGAATTAATTTCCCTTAGGAACCCAATCGAACTTGTGTCCTAGATTCCTTGTTAGCACACTCCCCATCGGATGGTTAACCCTACGAGTGGTCAGTCTTGCATTGCTAACATGAGGAGTCTCGTTATATCTCGGATTAAACCAGCAATCCACGACAAAGTGACCAACTTTGCCAAAGCACCAACAGTCAAATCTGTTGTACCTTTTCCTAGGCTCTTGCTTCACCCTTGGAACGGTGGGTCCAGCCGGGGCCTTGGATCTGGAGGTGGAGCCATCATGATGACAACAGTCACATGATTTCTTCACCTCCTGTTCCTTCAGTATAACAGGCTTGGCTTTTGGTGCCTGCTTCCTATTATGGCCGCAAGAGAAGTGGCCATAATCCTCCACTTGGATTTCCTCATAAGGTGCCTTAAAGACACTCTCACCGTAGTTGCAGGGGAAGGCCCAACCATCATACCGGCTCTTGGGATTTTTAACCGAGGGCCAGAAGAAGTGGCCATAGGTTGGCTCAAAGTCCTGTTCATTACAGGGAAAGCCAGGCTTCCTGAATTCAACAGGGTTGAGTGGGGCCTTTCCCTTTTCTGCAGTAGAGGCCTTCTTAGCAGCCTTATTTTTCCTCTGCTTTCTGTTTCTCCTTGATGATTTACCAGGCACACCCACATGCCCCAAGCCAGCCCCCTTAGCCTGAGCAGAGAAGGTATCAACCAGTGGAAGAATAGTCTTTGGCATAGAGAAGCTTTTGACAATCTTCCTTTCTGCCGCAAGTTGTTCTTCCAACTTATTGATTTCTTCCTGTTTAAGGTCAAGGAGACTTAGAGACTCAGAGTGCTTAGAGACCAGGTCCAGGTGCTCCTGTCGGAGAGAAATCAAGCTAGTGATCTCTTCCCTTAAGGAGACACCCTCGACTTTAAGGAATTTGACTTCCTTTTTCTGAGCCCTCAATCTCTTGCGGCATTCCTCGAAGGTGTTGAATAGAAGCTCATACTTTTCGAGGAGCTCGGCTTCTCGGGCAGAAGGGCTGTCCTCGAGATCATCATCAGGAGACTCATAGTCAGAGTCAGAGATGGGGGTACGAGCTTTTACCTTCCCAGTAAATGGGGGGCAGTCTCCTTCTGAGTCAGAGCGACCCACTAGCCCGAAGTAGGCTTCTTCATCATCACTGAAGTCTAGGAATCAGACTCACTCAGTGTCTTTGGCTTTTTGGCGATGTAGCTCCTCTCTTTCTTCTTATCTCATGAGGACTTGTGCTCCTCTCCCTTCCCCTTATCTCTCTTGCCTTGGTGGATGTCAGCCATGACGTGTCCTGTCTTATTGCACCCAAAACAAATGATGTCGTTAGAGCGATGTTTGCTCTATTTGGATTCATACCTGTTAGAAGAATAATTCTTCTTCTGATGTCTGGAGGAGTTGCCGTCTCTCTTTCTTTGATTCCTCAATTTGAGGAACTTCTTGAACTCCCGAGGGATGAGGAAGAAGTCTTCTTCAGACAGCTCTGAGCCGGAGGAGCATGGCTCAGAGTCTTCCTCCTCATCCTTTTTCCACGAACGGGACGAGGCAGCACCCTTGCCTTTCCTAGAGTGAATGGCTTTCAGGGCCACAGTCTTTTCTTTTGCTGCGGCTTTCTTGGCTTCTTCTTCTGCTTTCCTTGTGTTCAGCTGAAGCTCATAGGACATAAGCTTCCCAAATAGTATTTGAGGATCAGTTTCTGCTAATCTGCCAAACTCTCAGATAGCGCAGATCTTCGTGTCCCATTTCTTAGTAAGGGACCTAAGGAATTTATCATTAAGTTTACCATCAGTGAACACTCTTCCATATCCCTTTAAAGCATTGACTATCTTGAGGAAATTCTTGAAGGTAACTCCGATCTCTTCCTTAGGCCCTTGCCCAAAGGCCTCATATTTCTGGTTCAGGAGGGATCTCCAATCATCCCTAACTTCATTAGTGCCCTCCATTAGAATAATCAGGCAGTGCCAGATTTCCTTGGCTGTCCTGCAGTTGCAGAAGTTTTGCATCATGGAGTCATCGACTGCGCTGACCAGAATGTTCTGCGCCTTCTTGTCAAGTCCGACCAACACCATCTCGTCCTTGTCCATTTCAGGAAACTTCTTTGGAACCATTTTGGTAGGATCAATGGTGGAGGCCTTAGTGGGAATATAAGGTCCCTCCTCCACGATCATGAAGAGTTGGGGATCGACTGCTTCCATGTAGAATCTAATCCTTTCCTTCCAGATAGGAAAGTTTAGCCTGGTGCACACTGGGATCTTGCTTGAGTACTTGAGTCCGTCCATAGAGATATCTGCCTTCTTCTTGACACTAGTGGCATGAACTTACTCAAGGTGTTAACCTTTTTGATGAGTAACCTCCCTCTGATATCACTTGAAATTCACACTAGTGTCAACTACCTTCACCTATGGGGGGGGGGATAGGTGATTTGCAATATTTTTGCGGAATTAGAAATTTACCTGCACAATAAAACAAAACAAGCATAACACATAAACACACAAGCAGTTATAGTGGTTCCCCGATTTGGGTACGTCCACTTTCCCCCTTCGACCAATCTCCCAACAAGGGACGACTCGGTCACTTCACAAACCGGATTGAAATCCAATCCTCACACTATGGAAGGAACCCTTCCACCCGAAGGAGTCACTACTCCTCCACCACGGGTTGCACCCAACCCTTACAATGAGGAACCAAAGTTCCTTTACAACAAAAGTAAAAATAGAATGTACAAAATACAAACTATGTTTGGAGCGCTTGGTATCCCTCTTCGTTCGATGAAGCGTTCTTGAAGAAGATAAAGAGTCCACGACCTAAGCACTCTCTTGGAGAAGATATCCCCGAGATCGGTGGCGGCAAGGATTGCGGCAGCGATGCTTTCGAGATCCAAACTTCGTAATAAAGCTAGTAAGGTCTACCAACGATCTTTCTTGGATTGATCATCTCAATCGATTCGGAAGGGGAAAGTATTCCCGTTCAACAAACCAAGAGACAAAGGATCTCAAGAAGAAACATGAGATGCGTTGCTTGGCTAAGTTTCTGTCGCCTAGAGATCAAGAAGAATCCGATCAGCGGCGGCGACGAGCTATCGAGCGGCGACGGCGGCGGAAGGAAATCCGCGATCTACTAGGTCAAGTCGGCGGCTCGTTCTTTTTCATATGTATTGATTGCCCGTAAGGTTCAAAATACACGAGTATTTATACTGTAGATCAACCTTTATGACCGTTGTGGGCCCAACCAGAAGAAACCCTAATTTCGGTTCAAACAACGCCTGAACATTAAGTCCGGTCCAGCGAGCCAACGGAATTTGCCTAAGTAAAATTTGACGGGAATCATTGGTGATTCTCGATGAATCGGCGAGAATCACTTATGATTCCCGTCGAATTCTCCTTAGAAGAATTCTAGCTGAACATCAAGCCATCCAGAGAGAATTGGCGAGAATCACAATCCATTCTCGACGAATCGGCGAGACTGCAAAGTCATTCTCGACGATTCGGCGAGAATCACTTAGTGATTCTCGTCGATTCTGCCTTAACTGAATTCTAGATGGCGTTGAGACAGCCGGATGCATTCAGAGAGAGTTGGCTGGTGATTCTCGACGATTCGTCGAGAATCACTAGTGATTCCCGTTGAATCGGCTAGAATTACTTAGTGATTCTCGTCGAATTTTCCTTGGACGATTTTTCGTCTATCTTCCCGTGAGCTGGTCTTTGGCCATCCTTGCTCCTTGTCTACTCTTGATCTGTCTCAGCCCTGTACTTGAATATAAGTACACTCCAATAGAGAGAGTACATGTAAGCAAACACATTGATCTGCTCAACGAGGGATTACGTTGCGCAGACCCGTGTATATTGACCCACTGCACCCTGACATTGGTTTGTACTTAGCGTGGAATAACTGCAAGCACATCTTGAAGAAAATCATCAAATACATTATCTATTCAACTTAGCTTGTTCAGGGGCTTCTTCAAATCAGGTACATTGTGGATACAATACCCAACAATAACCTAATTAACATAAGCCAACTAAGTGATCTTGGTTATGACACTTCTTTTCTCAAGGGTGTATGCCAAATAAGAAGGTCAAGTGATCAAGAGATCATTCTGTTAGGAACTAGGAAAGGAAATATCTACTGGCTTAATTTTGGTTATGAGAGTAAGAACTCTCCTTTTTGTCTAGTTGCAGGTGAGAAAGCATCTCATTGTGTCCAATGGCACAAGAGGCTTGCTCACCTGAACTACAAGTCGATAGGCCAACTCTTTAGTATGGAGTTTGTGAGGAATGGTCCTCAGGTCAAGTGCATTAAAGAGGGTGTATGTTCAGCTTGACAATAGGGAAAACAAACCAAGACCTCTTTCCATGGCCATGATACCAAAGATTCTGTGAGATGTTTATACCTCCTGCATATGAATCTATTTGGTCCTATGCCAGTTCATAGTCTAGGTAGGAAAGCTTACACATTTGTGGTTGTGGATGACTATTCTAGATTTACATGGGTTTTCTTCCTGAGGCAGAAATCTAAAACCCCTATTGTCTTCCAAAATTTTGTTAGGCAAATTCAGAATGAACTTAACAATTCAGTTGTTAAAATTAGAAGTGACCATGAGACAGAATTTCAGTCTGAATGCATGACAAAGTTCTGTGAAGAACTTGGGATTCATCAAGAGTGCTCCTCACCTAGAACTCCCCAGCAAAATGGGATTGCTGAAAGAAAGAATTGGACTCTTATTGAGGCTGGTAGAACACTACTAAGTGACACTTCTCTCCCAGAATATTTCTGGGCTGAGGCAGTAAAAACTGCTTGTCATGTTCTCAACAGAGCTTCCATCACCAAAAGCCACAAGAAGACAGACTATGAGATTATGAAAGGCATAAAACCAAATATTGTCTACTTTAGAATCTTTGGTAGCAAGTGTTATGTTCTTAACAATGGCGAATACTATTTAACTAAGTCTTCTACCAAATCCCAAGAAGGGATATTTGTTGGGTACAATAATAGTAGTAAGGCATACAGGGTCTACAACTTGACAACTCAATTCATAGAATAATATATCCATGTATTCTTTGATGAATCTAAGTTAATTAACTGTGAGCTGTCAAGCACTTCTTCTAGCACTATAGGGTTGATAGACAAGATGGACAAGTTAATCATCAGTAAAAACCAACCTATCAGACAGGATGAGGAAAATGATGGATGCTGTCCAGGGGGAGCATAAGACCCACAAGCTAAAGATGAAGACAATGAAGTACAACTTGGTGAGGAAAATGAAGAAATTCAAGAGGTGGACAGATTTCCTTCAGTAATAAGACATCTGAGGGATCATCCTGCACACCAAATCATTGGTGATGCAAGACATGGAGTTCTAACCAGAAGCAAGAGCATGAACACAGTTCTATGTTCAAGCTTCATATCCCAGATGGAGCCTATGAAATTTGAAGAGGCTATACAAGACCCAAATTGGATTGATGCCATGCAGGAAGAGCTGAATCAATTCAAAAGATGTAAAGTCTGGAAGTTGGTTCCTTAACCAAAGAATCACAATGTCATAGGGACTAAGTGGATCTACAGGAACACGTTAGATTAAAATGACATTATAGTTAAGAACAAAGCCAGACTGGTAGCAAAAGGCTATAGGCAGGAAGAAGGAATAGAATTTGACCAGACTTTTGCCCCAGTGACAAGGTTGGAAGCAATAAGGGGTTTCCTTGCCTATCCAGCTTACCAAGGGTTCAAGGTATTCCAGGTGGATGTAAAGTTAGCATTTTTGAACGGTGACTTAAAAGAGGAAGTTTATGTTGAACAACCTTCAGGTTTTGTAGATCCTCTTTATTCTAACTATGTTTATAGGCTTAAGAAAGCTCTATATGGATTAAAACAAGCCCCTAGGGCTTGGTATGAAACTCTGTCTACCTTCCTCATTGAGAATAAATTCTCTAGGGGGAAAATGGACAAGACTCTATTATTTAGGGAATCAAAAGGCAAGATCATCTTAGTCCAAATATATGTTGATGACATTATCTTTGGATCAACTGAAAATAACCTTTGTAGAAAGTTTGCCAAACTTATGCAAGGGAAGTTTGAGATGAGCAGCATGGGTGAGCTGAAATTCTTCTTGGGACTCCAAGTTAGACAGACTGGTGATGGCTTGTCCATATCCCAATCTAAGTTCACAAAGGAGTTAATTAAGAAATATGGCATGGAGTCAACCTCCACCATGAGTACTCCAATGGGATCAAGTATGCCTATAGACAAAGATGAGGTAGGAAAAACTGTTGATGAGTCTTTGTATAGAGGGATAATTGGCTCCCTTCTTTACTTGACTGCTAGTAGACCTGACATCATGTATGCCATATGTGTCTGTGCAAGGTACCAAGCTTGCCCAAAGGAATCTCATTATTCTGCTGTCAAGAGAATTTTAAGATATCTTAAGGGCACACAAAATCTTGGTCTTTGGTACCCTAAGAATAGAGATTTTCTGCTAACAGGTTATTCAGATGCAGACTTTGCAGGCTGCTAAGAAGATAGGAAAAGCACCACAGGAATATATCAGTTCCTAGGTAGAAGATTGGTGTCATGGAGCAGCAAAAAGCAGACAAGTGTGGCTATATCCATTGCTGAGTCAGAATATATAGCTGCAGGCAGTTGCTATGCTCAGCTATAGTTGATACAACATCAACTTGAAGACTATGACATCAAGGTAAGTAGAACACCATTATATTGTGATTCTACTAGTGCTATATCTATTGCTAGAAATCCTATTTCACATAGCAAAACTAATCATATAAAAATCAGGTTTCATTTCATTAGAGAACATGTTGAAAAAGAAGACATAAGTCTAGAATTTGTCAACACTAACAATCAAATTGCTGACATATTTATAAAACCTCTGGATGAAAGTAAATTCAATTATTTTAAGATTGAATTACGTATGTTAAACCTAGAGTAAAATGTTAGGTCAGCACAAATTTTTTCAAAAATAGGCTAAGTTAGAAAGTTGGTGTCGACACAAGCTCACTGTGTCGACACTATCAGCGAGTTGTGTCGACAAAGCAATAAACTGTATCGACACAAAAATAAAATCTTTGTCGACAGAAAAGGTTTGTGTTGGCACAACTCTTTTGAGATCTTGTATTAGTAGATTTTTGTGTCGACACACAAACATCTATGTCGACACATAGACATGACGACACCTATAATTCTCTATCGAGACCTAAGTAGTCTATGTCAACACATGCAAAATTATGTCGACTCATAAGATTCTTATTTTGAAGCATCTTTTTACCTACCCTTTTTAAGAATTCTATAAATAGGAGAAAAAAAATCAAGTCGACTGTGCTATCCAGAACTCTCGACTCTAAACCCTGTGTCGACAAGAAATTCTGCAGTCTACTCTCTTCTCTCTCTTTCATCCATGGCGCCACAGATGGAGTAAAAAGTAAACGAGGGATATAAACTGGTTCACAATGCATTTGAGACTGCCTCACAAGAAATCAAAGCCGTGATTACCCTAATCATCGATAACGGATTGGAGTACCTAGTCTCAGAACCTACAAGGATATGGAAGAAGGAGGTTCTTGAATTCTACTCTTCGGCATCAATGGATTCAAAGGGCATGAAGATTAAATCATTTGTCCAAGGTACTAAGGTGAAACTCACACAGAAGAGTTTAAGTAAAAAACTTCAGCTTCCCAGGATTAAGGAAGAAGTCGACATAACATCTTCCATGACAAAAGATGCTCTCCAATGGTGTGGACTGGATCCCACTACCAAGATTGGATCATCAATGAACAAGAAGGGAATGAATTCCCAGGGCAAATTCCTCTCTGAGATTCTCGACAAGGTTATTTTGTGCAAATCAGGAGGATATGATAGGACTTCAACCTATATGTTCAATCTCATGACCAGAGTCATATTCAAGGTGAAAACATACTGGTTTGCTGTTGTGTTTGACAAGATCAAAGAAAGTCTCAAGAAACCTAATCTGGGCAGAATCCTGTCTAGATGGGAAAGAGTATTGACTAAAGATGTTCCTACACCTAAAAAATAGGAGAAGAAACTTAAGGAAAAGAACACACCAACCAAGCTCCCTGAGTCCTCTAGTGATTCAGAAGAGCAAGTTGACTTCAGCACAGATGAAGAACAACCAAGGAAAAGGAAATCACCAACACCATCACCTAACAAAGAGGTTCAGGCTCAAGGGGAGACCATCCAAGTTCTAGACAACCAGGTGGTATCAACTCCAGGGGGAGACAACACTGAAACTGTAATTGTCCATGAACTAGAACATCCATAGATATCAGATTTAGGGGGAGGTATAAATGAAGTTGAACTGGATAGTGAAAATGCGACTGACACAGTCATGACCATAGTTTCAGAAATCAATAATGCTGCAGCCACCTCTACTGAGAAAGAAGCACAGAATGTGCATATGTCTGATCCAAATCAATCTGAACACCAAAACTCTCCTAATATAGAGAAAACCTTGGAAGAGGACTTTGATGTCCAGGCGGATCTATCTATTGAGAAGGAGAAAGTTATTCCTCCAGTTCAGATATAACAAGAGGTAACTCTATAGGAGTTATTTCCTGACTTACAAGGAGCAAAATAACTCGAACACATTTGGTCAGTTTTTTGAACTGAGGGGGAGATGCTAAGAACTGAGGGGGAGATACCAAACATTACCTCTAGTCCAAAAGACATAGTGGACATAGCTAGTTCATCTTATTCCTATGAAGATGAAGAATCCTATAGGGCAAAGAAAAGGAAACTTGTGGAGCTCAGGAAGAGGAGCTCAGGCTATAAAAAGGCCTTGAAGACTGCCCCACAAACACCAGCTCCTGTAGTGGACTTCAGTTCACTTTTGGTGAAACTACAAGTGAAGATGGATGAGCAAAGAACTACTCTTGAAAAATATGTGGATGAGACTCACAAAGATCTGCAATTCCACATGGCTCAGGATATAAAATCCATCAGATTTGAAGTTAATCAAAATAAAAAAGGGATGACAGATTGCTTCCATAAGGGAGGTAATGCTTTAGTCTACTTGGCGAATCAACAACAGGAGGTTAAGACTGCAATAGAGGACATTGCAGTCAAACAAGGTTATATCCTGGAAAATCAAATCAGAATGAATAATAATCTAATACTCTCATAATACTATTCTAAAAGATCTAGGGAGTAAAGTAACTGCTATCACTAAACAAATGGTTATTATAAAGTCTGAGTTTGACAAGAAAATCAAAGAAGATTTAGCAGCTGTCCAAACAGCAATCCAGGAATCTCAAAAAGCTATCTCAGATCAAATGCAGAAGTTCAAAGCCTACTATAAAGAAGGAACAAATTATCTGGCTGATCAAGTAAGGTTTCAAAAGGATGATTTAAAAGACCATATAGAAAGAGAAGTCATAAAGGGGGAGAGAGTATTAGTCAAAGCAAGCTCAGATCATTCTAAATGGATAACCAATAACATAAGAGCAACTCTTGGTTATCCACCCCTTTGTGATGATGACAACACTGCTGAATCTAGAATTCAACCTGATTACATCGAAGGGGTTCAGCAGGAAGTAGTCCAAGTCATTTATCCCCCTTCTAATTTTGAATAAATCCAGCAGGCAGTACACCAACTGTATAGCCCTCCACAGGAGGCACATAATGTTATTCTTGAAAAAGTTGACATGCCTGCAGCTGCATTACAAAGAGAATAAGAAGCACAAAGAGCAAGGGATTCTCTTAAAGAAGCTCAGCTGTCTAGGAAAAGGTTCAGAGAACAAGCAGAATTAAAGCCTGATTTTGAACAATGGAGTCCAACCTCCAGAAATATTATTCTTACTTCTTGGAATGCTGTTAAAGAAAATATGCATGATAGAGGCAAGTGGTATTCTGAACAGGAATAGAGCAAATATCAGGAGCGGCAAGATGCCATATATCGGTTCAAAAGAGATCTTAGAGCTGGGAAGATACCTGCTAACTCTGTGGAGCCTAACAAGTATTTCCCAAAGCCTTTTCATTACTTTGAAAGGCAAAAGATCAAGGCTAAAGAGCTCAATAAGAAGGATCTGAAAGGAAAGAAGCTAGCTAATGACACAGAAGCTAATGTACAAGCTAGGATTCAGTCTTGCAAAGGAATTGTCATTAAGGAGCCTGATCAACCCAAGGGATACATTGACTAGGTTTAGAACTATATAATCTTTTGTTCTAAAAATCCTTGTAACTCAAAACTAATTCTTGTGTACTGTATTTTATCATATTTTGTGATGATATTACATGCTATTTCTGCTTATGAATTACCCTGTCTGAGTAATGATTTTATATCATAATCTTTGTTTTATTATAAGTGGTGTATATCATTTATTAAGGGTTATGACTTCTCCAAATAGGGGGAGATTGTTGGTTATATTGGAAACTGTGTACCTTATTTGGATGAAGACTCACTTTACTCAAAGATATGCATCAATGTGTATTTGATGGGATGTTGAGTTTTAATGTGCATGTTAAGGAAATGCAGAAGAATATTCTAAGTACAAGTGTCGAAACTTGTGAAGGAAATGTGTCGACACTGGAAACCAGTTTATATCGACAAACAGGAATTGTGTCGACATACAGAAATTCTGTCAGCAGCAATTTTGTCGACACACAGGACTTGTGTCGACACATCGAAATTCTGTCAGCAGCAATTGTGTCGACATACAGGACTTGTGTCGACACACACAAGAATTCTGTCAACACCAACTATGTCGAGACTACAAGCTATTGTGTTGACACCCATGACTTGTGTCGACTCATTCTACCAAAATTATGTCGAGAAGATAAAGAAGGGATGTGTCTACATTGTGCGAGCTGTGTCGACATCATCAAGAATTGTGTCGACACATGGTCTATTTGTGTTGACATATATGAAGTATTGTCTCTACGCATTTTTGCTTAGATAGAGTACAATGAGGTATCAGGTGTCAAGACTGAAGACTTGACAGCTGTCATAACTAACAAAGCTGTTGCACCTGTCAAAGCTGTCAGAAGGCGGTTATGAACCAGATCAACCAGTAACCTCAGATGGGATCTATATAAAGACTTGTTCTATCATAAAAAAGAGATTTAAGAAGAAAGGACTTGACATTTTTTTCTAACAGTTGAAATCTACAAGTCATCAAGAGAAGGCAGATCCTGAACAAGTCTGCAAGAAGAATTCAAATCAAATCTTAAATAGGAGAAGGAAGCTGGATTAAGGATCATCTCCAACTTCATAAGAAGATCAACCTTACTTTGTTCAGATTCAAGAAGCTTTGAAGAAGCTAAGAAAGGTTGGATCTTAAGTAATCAGATCAATCAAGAACTGATCAAAAAGCCTTCACCCTTTTCTCTCTCTACCTGGGTGAAGGATTTATCTCTTTTATAAACAATTTTTATACAAGATATTTTATAGATCTGAGTGTAAGAGTGTTATCTCTCTGAGTTATAAGCCTAAGTTTATAAAGGCTGAGGTAGGGCTGAGTGTCTGAGGTAGGATCTTTGTGATCTGAGGTTTAGGCTTGGTGATAAAGGCTGAGGTAGGGTTGTTTGCCTGAGGTAGGATTCTTAGGAAGAATCTGAGTTGTAGGACTTGAAGAAGTCTGAGTTATAGGAACCAGTTGGGTTCTGAGTTATAAGATCTGAGGATCTGAGTTAGTAGAAGGAAGTTTGGTTGAATCCAGCTCTTTGCTGGATAGGTGAAGGGGGAGAGTGGATATACCCACTAATTGGGGAACCACTATAAAACACTATGTGATGTGCTGCGGTTTTCTGTGCTAATTTTTATCTTGTGCTGTGATATTTATAGCTTGTTTAGCTATGCTGAGATTAATATTTTAATTGCCTAAGTTAAAATTGGATTTGAACCTATTCACCCCCCTCTAGGTGTTTAGGATTTTTAAACCAAATCTTTCAACATGGGACTCTAGAATTTGGGCAATAAGAGAAGCTAGATATCATAAAGAGATTACTACAGATGATCTACATGGAAAGTTGAAATCATATGAATAGCTATTGAAAAGTAGAACTTAAACTGAAGCAAAAGAGAATAACATATCATTAAAAGAAAAATCAATAGTATTCAAAGTTTCTGAAGGCAAACCATCTGTTATAGAAAATGAAATGTTCAATCTTCTAGCACAAAAATTTAGAAAATGGATTAAATTAGAAGATCCAAGAAGAAGAGACAGAAGTATAAGAAAACCAAAGTTTGACAAAACTCCTAATAATGAGATAATGTGCTTTACGTGTAGAAAACCTTGACATATTTCAACTGAGGGTCCAGAACAACAAAAGGAAAGATCTAGCTCAAAGAATCAAAAGTAAAAGTATCTGAAGAAGAAGGATAAGATAAAGGGAAAATGTTTCATTGATGAAACCTGAAGTGACGCAAGCTCAGATTCGATTTCTTCATCAGATACAAAAGAAGAAAAGGTTGCCGAGGAAGCTTGTCTCATGACACTAGAGACATGATTCAAATGAGGTACCAGATTATTTTGATGATATAGATTTTACTTCTATTGATTTTAAGATATATTTTAGATAATTTTACATTGGTCAAATAGAACTGGAAAAGGAAATCAAATAATTAAGGCAAAAATAGAAAATGTATGAAGACTGTCCAGATGATATTAAGCAAATAGAACAAGATAAGCATTTAGAAGTTGAGATAAATAATTTGAAAGAACAAATTAGAAAGCTAATAGAAGAAAATACATCATTGAAGAAAACTTATCAAAGGCAAAAGTCTTTGAAGTCTACTTGAATGGAAGTTGTAATTAGTTTAAGAATATCACTGAGAACCTTAAGAAAAGGTTTAAACATTTGGTCTTAGGAGCAAAACCTAATAGGTTTGTAATAATTGATAATAAACCTGCATGGAAAAATCATGTATCTTTCATTAAGGCAAAGGAAGTACCATCCACAATTATCCATAATAATTATTCAAATTTTGATTATGATAAGAGAAAAATCAAAGAAAAATTGTTGTAAATAAACAATCATTGATAGATAAGAAACAGAAGTCAGTAGCTGCAATAATTAAAGACCATGCATCGACTTCATATCGACGCAATTATTATGAAACGTCGACTTCAAATCGACGTATTCCAAATATTGCGTCAACTTCAACTCGATGCATATCCCTGAATAGCAATTAATGTAATTCTATGAATGTTGTTTGCAAAGTTTATAATATCAAAGGTCATGAAACTAGAAGTTATTGATTTGATAGACCAACAATCTTTTATCCTTAGAGATATTATAAAAGACCATCATATACTTTCATTACTCCCTACAATGAAAAAAAGAAGTAATGGGTCCAAGGTAACCTGGATCCTAACTAATGTTTAAATTCATGTGCAGGAAAAAGCTGTCATTCCACAAATCAGCAATGGTATTTGGACGGTGGATGCTCTAGGCATATGACTGGACAAGGAGATATGCTGATAATTTTTAAGGCAAAAAATTGTCCAAAGAAATAGACAGGAATGAGCTATGACATAAGTGGCTTAGTCATCTAAATCACAAGACCATAGCAAGGCTAATAAAGGATGAGCTAGTAAGAGGATTATCAAAAGGTAAATACAAAAAGATCAATCCATATAGAGCTTGCCAATTTGGAAAATAGGTAAAATCTTATTTTAAAATGAAAGTATCTAATTGTCTACCTAAATCACCTAGAGGGGGGGGTGAATAGGTGAGTTCTGAGTCTTTTAATAGATTAAAAAAAATTACAAACACGCATACAAAAACACAGCACAGACACACGAATTTATTATGGTTCCCCAGGATGGGTACGTCCACTTTCCTTCCTTGCCTATCTAGCACTCCGGGCTAGACTCAGCTACTTCACCAAAACTCAGATTATGATAATCTTACACCTCAAAGCCTTAACTCCTACAAACTCAGAGACAATGCTCCCATAACTCGAAGAACAATCTCTCATACACTCGGTCCAATATACACAAATCTACAAACGCAGAAGTAGAAACTTACTACAATAATACAAATGATTTTGTACAAGTTTATAGATTAAAAACAATCTTATTCTTTAGATATGAGTAGATTCAATCCTATTCCTTCTTAAAGAGTAGATTTTGAAATAAGAGTTCAAGGAGAAGACTTGATGTAGACTTGGAAGCTTTGATCTAAAATCTTATGATCTGACAAGATCTGTCGAATCTCTTCTTGTGAAGAATCATTTATCATGAACTTCTAGGTCATCGGGTTGTGCGTTTACGAGAACAGTAAATCTAGAATGAAAAAAATGTTTCTGCCGTTCACGATTTGAAAATTAGGTTAAGTGCGATTCTTGCGATTCATGTTGACTGAAATGTAATCCTTAGTATTTATAGGATTCCTCTACAATGGCTAGAAATATTCTTCAAAACGAGCTTCCATGTGTTCTGTACATGGCCTACTTCTTAAAAAGGGAACCCATCCAAAAATCGAACCAGAAAAATACCTAAGTCTATCCATCGAGATCACTCGTATCATAATTAGAACACTCGACGAATCACTTAGCCACTCGAAGAATTTCATGAGAGCATTCGACAAATTACACGAAAGCACTCGACGTATTATACTTAGTCATAAATGGGACCAGAAGAAATTTTTTTGTTAAGAATCACTAGAACTCTCGAGAATACTCGACGAATTCCATGAGTGTTCTCGTGACATCTTGATAAATGACACAGGACATCACGTGAATACTTGACGAATTTAACTTAGCCGTTCCTGAAAAAGATTTAAGAAACTATCAGAAATTTCTGAAGTAAACTCGACGAATACCACGTGTGTTCACGTGATGTCTCGACGAATGACACGAGGCTTTACGTGAATACTCAATGAATTTAACTCAGAAAAATTTCTAATTCATCCTGAACTCAACAACCACCATTTTCCTTGAATATCTTATTATACTTGAAAATGAAGTACACCCCAATAAATAGATTACACATGAGCCAACACTATGTCCTACACAATGAGGAATTACATTACATAGTCCTGTGTTTTATGACCCATTATAATCTAACATTGGTTTGTACTTGGCAATTAAATCTTGCAAGCACATAGCTTGAAAGCATTGACAAATAAAACTCAATTCATCTTTATTCAATGTGGACTTCTTCAAATCATGGTTATTGTGGGAACAATACCCAACAATCTTCCCATATTTGAATAAGTCGGAACCCTATATACTAAGGTGAATTGCACATAGAATAATCTTATACATAAATAGAGAAGGAGAAGTAATGATATTATCAAAAATCTCTAAATCAACAAAACAATAATATTATATAAAAATTTCTAAGTGGAATTTTAGAGTTCACACACATTCAGAAGGATGAGAGAATAAGAGAAGGGAAAATGAGAAAACAATCTCATCCATAGCCTTTATCTGAAAGCTACCATCGCGCGGTATATGCTACCGCTGCGCAAAATCATAAGCGGTTGTCTCTTGGCCATATTGGCATCGCATTGTTTCTCAAAACCATCTTTGCCTTATTAACACGTGACCAGCTACCACCAACGTTACTTCACTATCGTAGGGCAGTACCGTCTAGAGAAGTTTTGTTAATTTAGTCCCGCTATTGCTACGCGATAGCTCACTACCGCCCTGCGGTAGGCTCTCAACGCTTCATCGAGTGTATTGAGTGCATCTAGTGCGTCGAGTGCGTCAATTGCGTCGAGTGGTATCGCCGCGCGATACCTTGCTATCGCTCTGCAGTACCTACCTGAAATGAAGGTTCATTTAATTCAGTGGGATCCCACTGGCGTTAACACTTTCCCCGCTTAGTAACTCTTAGAAGTCAATGCCTTCCCTTTTTTAGGAACTTTGGGGTATTACAATCCCCCTTCAAGAAATTTTATCCCGAAATTTTATTCATTTAAAGGAAAATAGTATAACATTACTTGGACAACATTTACAGAAACAACTCAGGAAACTCATCTCGCATGGTTTGATCACGCTCCCATGTCAGTTCTTCATGGCCATAGTTGTCCCAACGGACTTTGAATATCCCGATTGCATTGTTTCGTAGTTGCATAATCTCAGTGTCCTCGATATGATTGAGTCTAACCTTCGTCATCAACCCACGATCGACTTGTACCTAATCATCAACAATCGTGCGTAGGCTCTTGCAAGGCCTTTCATATAACATCCCATTTCCAACTAGACTTATAAGATGGTTTTGTCATGACTAGACCATGACAAAACCTTAGGAAGTTCAAAGAGACCATGTGAACTTAGACATGAAGGTGAAGATCACCATGGTCTGCAAATAACACTTTCAAATTACCTAACCTAGGGTTTGATTTTAGGGCCTCACCTTGACTCCTTGACCCCACCATAACATCCCTAACCCATTAGGGGATCCCTTTGAGCACCTAGAACCCATTGGGGTCAACCAAAGTGGTCAAGTTGACCAAAGTCAACCCTAACCCTAAAATGGTCAAAGTAGCTTATCCAGGGCCAATAGACCTCCAACTTGCCGAAATGACGCCACTTAGACCTTTCTAACCCTTAGTGGAGTCCAATGGGTCACTAACCACCCATTGGGGTCAACCAAATAGGTCAAGTTGACCAAAGTCAACCTAAACCCTAAAATGTTCAAAGTACCCTAATTAAGGGTCAAGTGGAATCCAAGGTGCCAAACCAATCCTACCAAACCCTTCCTAGACCTTAGGAGAGGCCAATGGGTCACTAAGGACCCATTGGGGTCAACCCAGAAGGTCAAATTGACTAAAGTCAACTCAACCCTAAAATAGATCAAACTAGCCTAAATTACCTAACCAAGCCCAAGCCATCTGGGCTAAGCCCAACTTGAGTTGCCCATTAACTTTAGGGGGCTGATATTTACATGGAATGCTGAAAGTCTTGATTTCAAGAACACTAATCACCAAGAGGGGGGGGGGGGTGAATAGGTCCAATTTAAAACTTAGACAACTTATTGATTAAAATCACATCACAAAAATCTTATCGCAACTAATACCAACACAGTATACATCACAATACACAGATTTATAGTGGTTCTCCAATTGATGGGTACATCCACTTCCCCCTTCTCCTATCTAATAGTATACTAGATTTGGCCAAACTTCCTTCTATCTTTCTCAGATCCTCAGATCTTACAGCTTAGAGACCAACAGGCTCCTACAACTCAGGCGCAAGCCCTACCACTCGGATCACCAAGATCCTACAACTCAAGTTCTTTCCAAGAACTCTAGCTTAGAGTGACTCCACACTCATACAGCTCAGGCAATCCTGCCCTACCTCAGTCTGAATCCACACACCTATAACTCAGGCAACTCCTGCCCTACCTTAGCCTTTATAATACAGGCTTACAACTCAAGCCTTAGCCATACCACTCAGATTCAAAATGAATCTTACAGAAATATTGAAGATAATGAATTACAGACTCTAGAGAAAATTCTCTGTGCATATCTACCTAGACCGAGCAGATGTCAGCCCTAACTTTGTCTTCATAGCAACAAGATGATACATTGATCTTGAAATAATGCCCGGCTTATTCTGGAATCAACTAGCAGATGAATCTGCTTCTTCTTCCTCAGGAATATCTCCCAATCTAGACTGAGCAGATTTCAGCCCTTCCTTCTTCTTTGATCCAGCAAATTGATCTTAAGATTCTGGCTCAGCTTGGATCGAGAAGATAACTTCAGCTAGGTCATGCCTAGGCTGATTCGTCTCTCTCAGAGGAATAATCTCAACCTGCTGGAGCGGATGATGATTACACCAGCAAACTCAAAAGCCCTTTAGATTTGAACTTGAGGTTCTTGGCTTCTGCAACAACGGCAGATGAAGACGAAGAACTCCGCTTCTTATTTTTTTCGAATGTTAATCAGAAATTAATCCAATAATCTTCATCATTATAGATCTCGATCACTTCTGCTATTTATAATCTTGTAACATTTGCGAGATGATCGACACGTGTGTCTCAATTTTAACGGTGGTTAAAACCTCAGATTTATTAACTTGAGATCTACTATAGACTTACGAGGATGTTAATGTCGATTTGCATCGAATCTTAACTTTGTCGACTTTGCTGAGTCAGCATCATTCTGTATGTAGCCAAAATCAACAAACTTTTCTGAAATCCTGCATTCGACGAACTTCAAGCTCTGCTCCATGAAATTTGAGCTCAGCTTGACGAAATAGTGAAGTTGAGATCGACGAATTCTCTCAGCCCAGTTCTTTCTTCAGGTGAAGGCTGAGGTCGACGAATTTCGAGCTCAGTTTGAAGAAATAGTGAAGCTGAGATGACAAATTATCTCAACCTAGTTCTTTCTTAAGGTGAAGGCTGAGTTCGACGAAATCTCTGAACTCCGGTCGACGATTCTAATAGCTGATTCCTTCTTACAGGTAAAAGCTGAGATCGATGAATTCTCTGAACTCCGGTCGACGAAAGCTAAGCTTAGCTCGACAATTGGTAGACTCAGCGATTCTGGACTTAAAATTATTTTTGCTCTTCTAGGCGTTGAGAGCGTTGAGTGTATATCCATCACGCAACACTTTTTCCCTTAGACTATATTCTTCAGCTTTCTGCCTGATGACATTGAGAGCGTTGAGTGCATAAGCTTCACTTAACGCTTTTTTCCTTAGCCATATTTTTCAACTTTCTGTCTGATGGCGTTGAGAGCATTGAGTGAGCTTTCCTCATTCAACGATTCTGGACTTAGCTGCTTTTCTTGATTCTTCACAGTAAGGCTATGACAAGATAACCTTGACTCAACGCTTCTAGCTGTATGGCATTTAGTGAGTTTAGCTCACTAAACGATTCTAGACTTAGCTGATTTTTGCTTTTGCAATACTGCCAGTCTTGACTGCCTGCCTACTCTCAGCACTACTAGCTGAATGGTGTTGAGTGAGCTTGCCTCACTCAATGATTTTGGACTTAGGTAGATTTTTGAGTTTCCAGCTCCACCTTGAGTCCACCTGTCATTGTCTATTGAACTAGCTGTCCAATCATTGCGACAAATACTAACCTGTATGCATAAACTTAACCATCCATAAAATATAACTATGTCTATCTCATTGACATGTTTGACATCATCAAATCAGGGCCATTGGGATCAATGGACCCAACAAATGCCATTCATTTTCTGGAAATGGTGACTAGGAGAGAAAAAGCTCTAGTTCCCCTTTAATGGAGGAGAGAGAAAGTGGGGAGAAAGATGCAATTCATGGCTTGGAAGGCCAAGGGCCTCCTTACTTCATTCCAATGGCTGGATTCATCTTCCCTGGTTAAGTAGGAGTCAAACAGCCATAACCAGCCTCTAGGTGGATGGATTCAGAGGAATTTCCATGGCCAAAAATCTCCCATAATGGCCATTAATGGTATTGAAGCCATGACTCCTCCCCTCACCCTTTTGGTTGTTTTAAAAGCTTCCCCAAGGTTAGAGGAGTCATTTCCCCCATTCACCTGAAGAAACCGAGACGTCTGGTTGTACAGTTATAGAGCACCGAAATCTTCTCCACCGGCCATAGCACACCACCATCAAACATGTCGGGAAGCCCGATTGTAGGTCCACTTCTCCTCCTCTCCCCTTGTGCTAGTATCTAGATCAAATTAGGAAGAGAAATCAGGCTTAAACAAGCCGATCCAAGTGAGAAAAAATGGAGTTTTTCCGAAAAATCATGATGACGGGTTCGCCAGAAACCACCACCTCTGGCGGACAAACCACAGCCGGGCGATAACCATCATCTCGATAGAGGTGGTGGTGGCAGCGGCTGGTCAGGGAGGTGACCGGGTGGCCGGTGTTAAGCGTTGGAAATGCTACAGGAAATGCCATTTTACGGGCTATATTTGGGTTTTGAGGAAGATGAACAATGTTCATCATTATTTTATTATATTTATAAATATTGTATAGTGATTTACTTACTCCTTTACATGCTTTTTTTGATACTATTAAATTAAGCCTTTAGAGGCCATTTTAGGAAAAATAGCCAGTCACAAAAGTTGTAGGCCTTTGGGTCTTTTTTAATTTAAAATTAGTTTTGACCCATTTGGGTCAGTGGTATGATCACAACACTCAAACTGGTGCAGTCTATACATAGGGATAGTCAAAGACTAAATTATGTGCCCCCACTAAACCACTTGTCCAAATGACTTGAAATTTGGACTGGGAGTCAGTCATACCCATACCTATAAAAAACACAAAATGGGAATTTTCGGAGAACATTTTTCTATAGTTTTGGTAAACATTTAATCATCCATGTATGAGCTAATTAAGGGGTCTAATGACCTCACAACTCCCCAAAATTTTGGTGGATGGTCCTTAGGGTCATTATATATCACTGGTAAAAATATCAACCCATTTGGTGTTGATTTGAATAGGTATTGTTATGACCAAGGTTTGGTCCCTTAAGAGTAAATTAGGGCAAAAGGGTGCTTGGGGCATGGAGGGGCCAATTCTTACCCAAAGGGGATGGGACTTTGGCTAGATCCTCAAGGTTTGTTAAAACACCCTCACTTAGAGTTTGGTATGAAATAGGGTGGATTTGCCCTAGGACCCTAGTTCAAACCCTAAGGTTGAACTTTGGGGGTTTGTTAAGGACATAGGGTGATATGTCCTTGTATGGACTTAGAGTTTAGTCCATGTTATCTTAGGGTGGTGAATAACCCTAGGAAGAAATTTGGTGACATTTAGACACATACACACAACTTTAATCAATTGGAAATTGTATAGGCCTATACATCTTTATGGAAAAACTGAAAGGTCATATGACCTTGGATCTTTATGAAATTTTGGCAGAAGAGTTTTTATAGAAATATGAGCCTCTGGAATTTATTATAGGATGTTTGGAAGATAGTAGCTCATACTTATAGTTTAACCTTCATGTTGCCCTTTTGATGATTTTGAAGTAATCATGGATAAATTAACTTAGAATATTATGAAACTATGACAATGTAGATTAAATATCATTTGTATGCACTAGTCAGGAATTGGGAATGATTGGACATTATCTCATAGTACTTCATGTGTTAAGTGAACTAGTGCACCTTTTCTTGATGAGTAGATAATAAATAATATATCTTGCTAGAGAATTAAGTTTCTAGGCCAGAGAACCATTTAGGGCATATTAAAGCTTTAAAAATTATTACATATTGTTTTGAAGAGATTACAAGTATGTTTCTTCACAAAGTGCCCTATCAACAATTTATTTGAAGTATTTTTCTATATAGCTTACTGACCTTGGAATTGTATGAAACTTAGTTAGTAATGTTTTATGATCATATTAAAGCCCCGGTAATTTTTGTGTAATTTTTGGATAATGTTTGGTGGTACTTCCCTCGTTACCTCTATTTATTGCAATTATCTTAAATTAATTAATTATGGGCTAATACATTTATGAAAATTTGTGAAACTTGGTATTATCTGATATTTTGGCATCATATAGTGTTCATAATTTTTTGGGTGGCCATAACTTATGAAAATCTAGTACTTCATGTTCGAAACTACCCATGGCCTAATTTTGGGGAAAATTTAATAAATGCTAAATAAATTAGGAGAATTACACTTTCTGGATTTATTCTAAATATGTCATGATAGACCCCCAGTAATAATTCTAGGGTATTTGGATTAATATTGGAAGGGGTCACCACTCATGCTCATCATATAGCTTAGGTTGACCTGCATATAGTAAAACTACAGAATTGTGATAGCATGTAGGATGGACATAAGGAGTTGGGGTTAATAGTATACTGATTTGGTAAGGTTAAAATGAGTTCATCATTAGGAGCAATGATGGGGAGGGTGTTGGGTTGACTAGTGTTAAGTGGTGCTCGGGATCGATGAAAGATCGTCTTTCCTGTGGAGAGAGAGAGTCAAAATACATTAGGGTTAGATTTAGTATAACATTAAATGGGATTGGCTATGGGTAGATACCAACAATAATAAGTACCTTGCAAAAGGGAGCTTTGGGCTTCAACCCAAAGTAGTTACCAGTGCCCTCGAAGCCCTTCACAGGGAATGTCCTAGGCATTCCAAGGTTAACCTTAAACCGTACGGCTAAAAGGTTAAAGAGCAATTAGTAAAACTAGGGTTTCACCTTCATTAACCCCGATGACTCAAGAGGTTAGCTTGGTTTGGTTATCCGAGCGGTAGGCTCGGTGGTTGTGGAAATGGGTAAGTTAGCCCGGTGAGCCGAAGGCTTAGAAGGTTGTTGTGACGGACAGGTTAGTCAAGTGAGCCGATGGCTCAGAAATTCATGGTTGTTTGTGCATAAAAGGTGGTGGGTCTTCGATATTAGACGGTCAATCGCATCGATGTCGATACGTTGACTCGGCAAGTATGGATCTCACTTAGCTAAGGAAAAGACTGGCCGTTGGTCAGCATAGTACGTGGTGACTCTACTGTGTCCTTCAGAGGCGTACGTAAGGGCTAGGCCTGGTAGTGCGGTTACCCGCCTAGGAGTGGGGTGGCCTGACCCACTATCTCCGTTGGCCACTACGGAGGCTCCTGGGAGTGAAGCTAGCTTCCAAAATTGGAGAACTAAAGGTCTGTGTACATATAGTCATGTGTGTGTGTGTGTTGCACTTGCATGAACTATGGCATAACATATCACTACACACATACCTGCATATAACATGACACCCCATCGTATAAACTATTATGGGATAGCTTATACGTTGGGAGCCTTGCAAAAGACCCCTAAACTTATAAGTTTGTATGGGCATTCATATAAGTTAAGGTTACTTATTTCATAGTTTACTTTACATGTACTTACTACTCTACTTTACTTGTTACATTACTGCTTCTTTGTTATAGTTCTTTTGTATATACACCTTCTAGAATAGTTGTCACCTTCTTGTTCCACTCTACTTTGTTATCCCCTGCTTTCATCCTCCCCGCACGGTGCCTAGGAGTCGCGGGGGTGAGGCAAGGACGATAGTGGCTTAGTATTTTGACTAACGGTCGGTGGACCACGTCATTTTGGGGGACCGAGCAGCAGGAGCATCAGCATCGACAGGACAAGGAGGCAGGACATGGGGAGCAGTTTCTGTGTACTACCACTACTACACGATGACGGGTCAAGGATGGATTTCAGTTTGCTTCCGCTTAGATGTTGTGAGTTGTGAGAGAGTGATCATGTGTATTAGACATGTATCGGGCTTAAGCCCATTTTCTGCTCTCTCTCATACTTTGTACTCATTGTGGACTATTGCTCTTATATATATATTGATAGTGAGCTATGATCTGTGGACTTGTATTACTTACTACTTCTTTGGTGAACAATAAATCCGACAGGATCGACATTTTGTTATGACGACCACCCCGAGTGTCGGTGTCACCGCAAAACGGTAATTCTGGGAATAAGACCTGGTAGTGTAGCAACAAAAAAGGGGTCTTACATTCCGCAACACCGATATGTGAAATACATCATGCAAGCCACTTAGCTCCGCCGATAGAGCTAATCGATAGGAAGCTTTGCCAATCCGTTCAACCACTTCAAACGGGCCAAGGTACCTCAAACTCAGCTTTTTCAAGCATCGAATCCGAGACACACCTTTGACTGGCTTTATCTTCAGATATACCCAATCGCCAACTAAAAACTCCACATTTCTGTGCTTGGTGCTACAGTACTTTGCTTGCCTATACTGAGCCACCAATAACCACTCTAGAATAGTGTGTATAGTCAAATTTGCATCTTTGACCTCTTTATGCTTATATAGCTTTGATTCGCCTATTTTCTCCCAAGTTAAAGGAGTATGACACTTCCAACCATATAAAGCTTCGAAGGACACCATCTGAATGGTAGCTTGGTATCTATTATTATAGGCGAACTCGATCATATAGAGATGGTACTCCCACCTCTTCTCGAAATCCAAGGCGCATAGATAGAGCATATCCTCCATTGTCCTGTTGGTTCTCTCATTCTGACCATTTGTCAGTAGATGAAAAGCCATACTGAACTTCAGTTTAGTACCCAACAACTAGTGGCTTAGCCTCCAATCACTCGAAGTAAAGTTCCCTTCTTGGTCACTGGCGGTGCTACGGGGCACACCGTGCAAACGTACTATATTGTCAACATACAACTACGCCAATTTCTCAACTGAATTGTCCTTCTTATTAGATATGAAGTGTGATACCTTTGTCAATCGGTCAATGATCACCCACATGGCATCATTCCAGCTCTGTGATCTCAACAACCCATGCACGAAATCCTTAGATATGTCATCGAACTTCCATACAGAATTGGTAACAACTTCAGGAAACTACCAGGTTTCTGACATTCATCTTTTACTAAGGCATAAGAATGACACTTTGCCACGTAAAGTGCTATGTCCTTCTTTAAACACGGTCACCAGAACAACTTTTTCATGTCCTTATACATTTTTGTGCTCCCTGGGTGGCTTGAGTATTTAGTAAAGTATGTCTTATACATCAACTCTTCCTGCAATTTACCCACATTTGGGATGCACAAACGACCATCTTTTCTCTAAAGGCCATCATCCAAGAAGAATTGGTAATTTTACCCATCCGTTGTATATCGCTTCATACTCTCATCGAGTTCCATCGCTTGTCGAATCCTATCTGCAAGGTCATATTGCACCTCCGTCCAGTTCAAGCACACATTTTTAGTGGTATTCTTGTCAGCATAAGAAATATCTAAGGCCTCCAAATCTTGGATCAGATGCTCCTCATACAATTGTAGCCAATTTTCCCATACAGGAGTCCATGACTCAAGGCATCTACGACCACGTTTCCCTTCCTGAGAGTGTAATGTATCTTGAAGGTATAGTCCCCTAGGAAATTCATCTACCTCCGTTGTCGCATATTCAAATCCTTATAATCTATTAAGTACATAAGGATTTTATGGTCCGTGAATATGTCAACTTTCACGCCATACAAATAGTGACGCCATAGCTTAAGTGCGCGCAAAAATCACAGCCGCCAACTCTAAGTCATGGACTGGATAGTTTCACTCGTACACTTTCAAGTGGCGTGAGCCATAAGCTATAACCATTCCGAATTGAAGAATATCATAACCTAAGCCGCTCCCTAAAGCATCACTATAAATCTCATAATCGTCTGTACTATATGGCGAACTCGGGATAGGCGCTGTGGTCAGGCGATCCTTCAACTCCTCAAAATCCCGTGCGCACTCAGGAGTACAAACAAACTTTTGATTTTTCCTTGTTAGTGTGGTGAGAGGTAAGGCTATCCACAAAAAGTTCTCCACGAAGCACCTGTAGTAGTCAGCAAGTCCATGGAAGCTCCTGACTTCTGCTACAGTAGTTAATATAGGCCATTCTCATATCGTAACGATCTTCACCGGATCCACAGCAATACCCTCTCCACTAACCACATGGACAAGAAAAGCCACCGACAACAGCCAAAACTCAAACTTTGAGAACTTGGCATAGAGTTTATTCCTCCTCAGGGTGTGCAAAACCATCCTCAAGTGATTTACATGATCTTCTTTTGATTGAGAGTACACCAATATGCCATCAATAAAGACGATCACAAATCGATCTAAGTAATCCTGAAAAGTCAGATGCATCAAGTCCATGAATGCAGATGGCGCGTTTGTTCGCCCAAACAGCATTATAATAAACTCACAGTGACCATATCGTGTACTGAAAGCTGTCTTGGGAATGTCATATTCCCTAATCCGTAACTAGTAATAGCTAAAATTTTAATCTAGCTTCAAATAGACAATCGATCCCACCAGTTGATCAAATAAGTCATCAATCCGTGGAATCAGATACTCATTTTTCTCCGTTAGCTTTTTCAATTCTCAATAATCAATGCGTAGATACAAGCTTTTGTCCTTCTTCTTTACAAAGAGGATCGGTGTACTCCAAGGTAACATACTTGTACGTATATTGCCTTGCTCTAGAAATTCGTGTAATTGAACTTTCATTTCCGCCATTTCCTTTGGCACTACTCGGTACGGTGAGCAGGCTACAGGTTTCTCACCTGGCACCAACTCAATAGCGAAATCAATCTCTCGCTAGGGTGGAATCCCAGGGAGATATTTAGAAAATACATCTGCATACTCTTATATAATAGGAACGTCACTCAAATTGGACTTCGGCTCAATGACCTCCAATAACGTGAAGAGTAACTCCGCACCCTTTCGTACTGCCTTAACTACTTGGAGAGTAGACATCATTATCTTGCTCGCCATCGCATAGCAGCGAATGTGTTCTCTCGTTTGGTGTTCTATGCCAGCATGACTTCCTTAGAGTTGCAATCTATACAAGCACGCTGCTCCAAGAGCCAGTCCATGCCAAAGATTACATCAAACTCAGATATCAGTAGCATAGATGCTTTTAATCCAAAATCCTTATTTCCTATCTGCACCTCAACACATCAAGACCTATCTGTACGCATCAAGCATCCTTTGGGTAACAACACCTATAATCTATCTATCGACATAAGAGTAGGTACTTTGATCCACAATATGAATTCCTTAGATAGAAATGAATGAGATGCACTTGTATTGAATAGTGCTCTCACCGGATAGTCCCGAATAAGGACAAAGACTACATTACTCAAGTTATGAATAAGCAATTCGCAAGGTATAAAGTATATAAAGCTTGAAAACTATATACTACTAGTACCTGTGACGACGTTAGCCTGTTTGATGGTATCCTGTTGGGCATGATTGTAAACCCTCGGCCGAGCTGGAGAATATTGGGATGCAGTGGACTCCACCGCCTTTCCCTTATGAGCATAAGATGCTCCTGCCTTCTTATTTTTCCTTGGAAGTCCACTGGTACATTTACGGGCAAAATGCCATGGCTTTCCATAAGTATAACATGTACACGTGCTTTTCCCAGATGTTGCTCTAGAAGCAACAGTAGATGGAGTCTATCCAGAAGACTTGGTCTTCTTATTCTGTTTCCGAAAATGTGATTTTGAAGAAGTCGACACTTTGAACTCAGGCTTCTTCACAGCCAAGTCCTTCTTGCCCTGCACCCTCTTCATGTCCTTCTCTAACGAACAAGCCGTATTAACCATTACTTGAAATCCTTGATTCATCGGACCTGAGAAAAGCAACCTCACCTCATCCCATAGTCCCTCATAGAACTGATTGGTCTTACGCTTCTCATCAATGAAAGTGGAACCCATATATTTTCCCAACCCGGTAAACTCATACAAGTAGTTATCGACACTACTCTCGCCCTGAGTTAAGCGCTAGAACTCATTCTCCATGGCAGTCCGCTATGATGAAGACAGATGCTTTGCCAAAAATAATCTCAAAAACTCGTCCATCGAGATCTCTGATAGTCATCTGCTCGTAAAGTGGTGTAACTCCAACTCATCCCACTAAAGACGAGCCTCTCCCTCCAACAAGAAAGTGGCTAAGGTTACCTTCTGCCCCTCCTCTATTTCAATCGCTGTTAATACTTTATTGATACACGAAAGCCAGTCCTTTGCCTGCGTTGGGGATCCTGTACCCATGAACGTAGGAGGACTAAAACTCAAAAAATGCTTCAGCTATCTTTCAGTAGCTCGTCTTTCAACCAAGGCCTTAACAAGCATTTGCCTAATAGCTATAGGCTCAACCACACCAACCTGGTCCGGAACTATAGCAGGACACACTTGCCCAGTTGGCTGTGCATTTATCATAGCAAACACTGCCCCAACAACTAAGCGTATCGTTTCCATAGAAGGGGGAGGTGTGGGCACATCAGCTGGTGCCGAACTCTCCACAGAACGTGGGGTTTAGACTGCCCCGAACCACTTCGAGTCACCTATAAGTGTAAAATACACAATTCAACAACTACTCATACGACAAACAATGGCCAATAGGAATGTGCAGGTTCCTCAAATATGTATATTTTCATTCCTAAGTAGATATTCTTGAGTTTATTTTGTTATAACGATAAATATATACACGTGCTCGCCACCCCGCAAAAGTATTCGACCACGAATTCACATAAGGAAGACCGAGACAAGAAGTTGATAACAAATTATAACACCCCCATCCATCAACATAGAATATAATAGAAGGTCTGGCTGGGGCCCCAGGTCGTATACTACAGACAGTCAGCAGAGTTATATGTGAATATCAAAACTACCAAACGAATCCTAACTCAGAGCATTCTAGCGGAAGCTTTATGGGTTAATAGAACTCAAGTAAAAAATATTGTCCACTAAAAAACCACATAGGGATGTTATACAAAATACACCAAAAGTGCGGCCTTAAGGCCTTACAATTATTCTTCACAAGAGTAATTTACAAACATCGGCATGCAGACCGACTACACATGAAAAACTATAACATGTTCTTCTCTTGGACTTCGAGGGCCGGGATAAAATCAATGGGCTGCAACCCACTATCTCCCACTTGGCTCTCCAGCACCTACACAGGGACATTCCATCATAAAGATGGCAAAGAAGGCAACGATCTGCTTTAGTTGACCAAATTATAATGACCCTACCCCATTCCTGGGGCAGTAGTATTCCTTCCCTGTAGGCATAACACTTATATATATATATATATATATATCACACAAAGGTACAACTTAAGCACCATTCAATATATCACGAAGGTACAAGTTAAACACTATTAAAGATATCATACATGTTTGCATCACCAGCCAAATGTTCCGTGCTCTCATGGCACCTTATCGGTGTACTGGAAATGCCCAGTATTGGAACTGACGGTTCACATATCCTTAGTTTGATAATATGAATTCCCATGTTGTATTTGATCACTTCTTGTGTTTTGTAGAGTGTGTAGGTTTATAGGTCCAAGAAATACAATGAGCTCTCCTCTAGTACCTATTGCTGAGTGGTAGTAGTTACCGCCAGGAGGTAGCCTGAACTAAATAGACATGACGCTCGGGTTACTACCGCGCCGCTCTAGTACTACCGCCCGTCCTAGCTCAAGGATTTATTTCACCCGGCGCTCGAGAAGCTACTGCGCAGGCGTAAGCTTTGTATCGTGCCGCGTTAGTCCAAGAGTCGCCTGAACAACCGCCATGTGATACCATTCTACCACTAGGCGATACCTTTATACCGCGTCGTGCTAGCCTACTCAACGATCATCGAGACAGATTCATCGAAATGCCTTGACTACCACAAGGCATTATCTTCCTACCGCGTCGCGCTAGCATTGAAATAAGGAAAATATTTGTTTTGAATATTTTTCCAAATTTGCAGGACAACTATCACATCAAGCGCGTGAACCTACCACTTGGCGCTAGTCTTACTGCCGGCGGTAGCCTATTTATACAAAGACGTATTAAAGGGGTTTTATTTTCTGTATTCCTTACCAAGATGAAAAGAAACTTAGTTCTAAGATTCCTAGGGTTCGATAGCCATATCTATGCTCCGTTCTGCCGTCTTCGTCGAAGGAAAAGAAAACCGCCACCCTCCTGTTTGTGCACGAAGAACTTTGGTAAGACAAGGATAACAATGACTACAAAGATTTGATCGGTTGCGAGCACACGAAGATTTCAAGCACCGATCGTGGATCGCTCAGCAGAGGAATTGCCAAAAGGGAGATTCAATCTTAAATATTTTATACCTTTATTGTATTTTTTTCTTTTCTCTGTATTCTTGTGGTGAGGGAAATCGACTGAAGAAGGTTGTCAAAATCTGGGGAGGATTCCATGAGAAATCGTCCCGGGGAAGGGATGTCTAGATCAGGTGATCTAGCGGGGATCTAAGACACCTCCTTATATGAAGGTGAAGAGCCGGCTCAAAGACCTTTCTTGGAGGGAAAGGTAGAGAGCCAACCTGTCCGGGGAGCGGGTCGGTAAAGAAAACAAAAAATTGTTTTCATTCACTGCCTTTGATCTCAAGCATCACAGAGATCAAGTTGTTGTAATTGTTAAAATAGTTATTGATTTAGTTTGCAATGAAATTCATTTTTTGTTTATTTACTTGCGTATAATGTTGTGATTAGTAGCTTGTGAGTTTTTGAAGGGTGAATAGATCTCCAAGGAGGAATCAGCCCAAAAAAATGAGTTCTGTGACACACCGCTGTGCGTTTTCAACCTAACGCCCTGCGGTAGCTTCCAGAACTAGTTTTCCTGGTTAAAAATAATTCAAATTTCTCATAAATGTCGTAAACCTTATTCACCCCACTCTAAGGTTTTCCACTAGATCCAATAAGTGATATCAATGCGAGGTTACTTCAAAAAGGCTTAAAAACCTGAAGATGACTAATGCGGTTCGCGCATTTCCTGAGGGACAGGGTGTGAGTAGACCCCCACTGTTCATGGGGAGTGACTATAGTAACTAGAGAATGCGAATGAAAATTTTTCCGATGACACAAATCGTGGAAGTATGGGCAATGATTGAGACGAAATACACTGCACCCACTACAACTGTGGGTGATACTATCTTAGTCAAACCATACGATAAATAAGATGATGCTGACAAGCTCAGATATACAAATAATGTAAAGGCTATGAACTCTTTACTCTGCACATTGGATAAAGCTGAATTTAATAGAATCTGCAATTGTGCAACTACATATGATATATGGCGTCTACTTGAGCTTACTCACGAAGGTACCTCATAGGTAAAGGAGTCGAAGTCGTTCTGAATCGAATCTGAATACGAACAATTCCGAATGGAGATCGATGAGGAAGTAGAAATCATGTATACACACTTCACCAAGATTTTCAATGCCTCAAGATCCCTTGGGAAGAGCTACTCAAATGGGTATCTAGTGAGGAAGATCCTGCGATCTTTGCCTCCTCGCTTCAACTCGAAGGTGACTGTGATTACTTAATCACATGATATCAGCATCCTAGAGATAGAGAACCTCATTATAAATTTAAAGACATATGAACTTGAATTAAAGATTCAAGCTGAGTAGTATCCTAGGGAGATAAAGAAGGGGATATCACTGAAGGCCGCAAAGGAGAGAAAGGTTACTGAAGAATTTGAGGAAGACGATGAAAAAATCCTCTATGTCCGAGAGTTCAAATGGTTCATGAAGAATCCTAAGAGGCTGGGAAAATTTAAGAAATTTCTGAAGAAAGTTGCTGAAGAGGCCAGTAGGTGGAACAAACCGTCAAAGGAGACGAAGAGTGATGATAAAAAGATCTTACCTGAGTGCTATCACTATCACAAGCCTGGGCACATAAAGAGGGAATGTCCAAGACTCTAGAAGGAGGAAAAGGAGAAGCAAATCTGACACAAATAAAATAAGAAGGTGCTAAAAGTACGAACTTAGGATGAGGATGGATCTGACGAATCAAGCATCTTAGACTTGAGTAGTGAAGAAGAGGCAAATCTATGCCTCATGGGGAGAAATCAAGATGAATCTGAAGATGAGTCCAGTGTCTAGAGTGACACTGAGGTAATCCACCCTCCTATAATGAACTTCTTGAGATTTACCAACACCTATGTGATAAGTTAGATAAGGTTATACTTGAGAAGAAGTCAATTAGAAATGAAAATAAGAGAATTAAAAAGGACCTAGAAAATTTAAAGAGTGAATTAATAAATATGTCAAAGGTAAGATCGAGTGTCTAGAGTGTCCAAACTCGATGGCAATGATCGAAGAGCTAAAAGCAAGTCTCTCCACGGCATTGTTGAAAATGAACAATCTCACAAATGAAAAGAATGTCTTGGATAAAAGAATTCAAATGTCTCTTGCCAAAATAGAAGAAGGTAAACAACAGTTTGCAAATCGGTGTGTAATGCTAGTCACTGAAAACACCGCCCTAAAGGCAAGGATCCATGATCTTAACTGTGCTATCCAAAAATTTGGAATAGGGCGAAAATCTCTGAATATGTTGTTGGGTGCACAGTGTCATGGATCTGGAAAATTTGGACGAGGATATGTATATCCGACGATACCACCTAGTGGAAATCATAGTGAAGCTAAGACTAAAATGAATTATAAGGAATCACATAATAAGTTCAATAATTCTGGAAGGTTTTCCCCATACTTAAACACGAGCTCTAAGAACACGATAAAGACAAAATCCACTACCTATACTTTGTGTGCAAACTGTTAGAGGTTTGGTCACACATCTAGTCGTGTTTGAGTAAAGGTAACAAGAAAATTATGCAAGACTGGCTACCGTAGTCTTCTACCTATCATGTAGGTGGAACAACTTGGGTAACCAAATCTTTACCCTCATAATCTTTTAAGGTGTGTTGACATGCTAAGGACAAGGAGAACGTGTGGTACTTGGACTCTGGGTGTTCTAAGCACATGACAGGAGATAAAGACAAGTTCCTTAGCTTGAAGAAGAAGAAGGGAGGCATGTTGATATTTGGGGACAACAGCAAAGGACACATTATTGGAATCGGCACCATATGTAACAAAGCATTTTCAATTTCAAATGTACTGTTTGTAGATGGACTTATGCATAATTTAATTTTAATTAGTCAACTATATGATAAGGGCCTAAATATTATATTTGAATCCTCTACAAACACTTGCAAGATTATAGATGCTAAAACTTATAGTGTTTTACTTCTTGCTCATAGAACCCATAAAGTTTACACTATTAGCTTTCAAGATATATCTTCTTCTAATTTGAAATGCTTAGTTACCAGGAATGAGGAATTAGATATTTGGCATAGGAGACTAGGACACTTAGGAATTTAAGTTATTGTCAAACTATCAAAAAATAAACATGTTCGAGAACTTCCAAAATTAAGCGGTAGATTAAACTCTTTATGCGCTCCGTGTCAAAAAGGGAAATTTGTTAAAACCTCATTCAAAAGCAAAAATGACATTTTTCACGACTAGACCACTTGAACTCATTCACATAAATCTATTTGGTCCTCTTAGTACATCTAGTGTAGGTGGAAAATGATACACTTTTGTTCTTAGTGATGACTACTCCAGTTATTATTGGACGATCTTCCTTACGAATAAATCTGACACGTTCCTTGAGTTCACCAACCTATATACTAGACTTCAAAATGATAAGGAATAAAAATAAAATGCATAAGGTTAGATCATGGGGGAGAATTTGAGAATGAAAATTTCACGAACTATTGTAATAATTTAGGAATTAAACACGAATTCTTAGCCCCACGCACTCCTCAACAAAATGGGGTAGTAGAGAGAAAGAACCGCACAATTCAAGAGTTAGCACACACAATGCTCGCCTAGTTCAGCATGCTTCGATATTTCTGGGCAGAAGCGGTTAACACAACATGTTATGTGATGAACCGAGTCATGCTTCACCCCATTCTTAAGCTAAATCTGTATGAGCTATACTTCAATAGGAAATAATCAGCTTCATATTTCAGTCTTTGGTTGCCCGTGCTTTACTCTAAACACTAAGGTAAACATAGGAAAACTTGACAAAAAATAAGACTATGGCATCCTGTTAGGGTACTCTAGTACGAGTCATTCCTATAGGGTCTATAACAAACGAACCTTAGTTATTGAAGAATCGGCTCACGTACACTTTAACAAAAATACACCAACCAAAGAACCTAGGACAAACGAAGAGGAAATTGACGATGATGCACAGTTAGAAGATAAGGGTGAGGAGAAAGTAGTGTCGGTTGATGTTCCAACTCATGTAGGCGAATATAGGCCTCCGAGTACTCTAAATTTCTTAAAGCAACATCCACGACAACTAGTAATAGGAGAGACCACACATGGAGTTAGAACTCGATCCACATTACATGAATCTTTTTCAAACTTGTGTTTCCTATCTGAAATTGAACCAAAGAACTTGTGTTTCTCAAAAGCCTTAAAGGATAAGTCGTAGTTCTTGGCTATGACTGAAGAGTTAAAATAATTCAAGAGAAGTAAAGTCTGGGTGTTAGTGGAGCATCCTGATAGCCATCCAATTATAGGTTTGAAATGGCTGTACAAAAATAAACTTGATGGTGACTCTAGGATTACTAAAAACAAAGCTAGGTTAGTAGCACAAGGTTACTCGCAGATAGAGGGTGTGGATTTTTAGAAATCATTTGCACTGATTACACATCATGAATCCATTCATATATTTTTGGCATTTGCGAGTTATAAACAAATTAAATTACATCAAATGTATATTAAGAGTGCATTCTTGAATGGATATACTAAGGAAGAGGTGTATGTCGAGAAACCACCCGAATTCAAGAACGCTGACTACCCAAATCACATATATAGGTTAGTGAAAGCCTTGTATGGGCTAAAGTAGGCACACTGTGCTTGGTATGATTGGCTCACGACTTTTCTCCTAGGACATGGCTTTAGGATGGGTAGAGAAGACACCACTATATTTGTGAAGTACGTGAATCTTGATTTTATTCTCTTACAAATTTACATGGATGATATTATTTTTGGGGCCACAAATGATAATTTATGCAAAGAAATTGTCACTCTAATGCAGTCTAAATTTGAGATGAGTCTAGTTGGAGAGTTAACTTATTTCTTAGGATTACAGATTTATCAACGTAATGATTGAATTTTTATAAGTCAATCAAAATACATAAAAGATATGTTTGTGCGTTTTGTCTTTGAGAATCTAAAACAAGTCAAAAATCCAATGAATGCCTCTTTAAAATTAGGAAAAAATGAAAGTGGCATTTCAGTGGATCAAACTGTTTTTAGAGGAATGATCGGATCACTACTCTACTTAAGTGCATCTAGGCCCGATATTACATTCGCGGTGTGTCTATGTGCTAGGTATCAAGCCGATCCTAAAGAATCACACTTGAAAGCTGTTAAAAATATCTTTAGGTATCTTAAAGGCACCCAAAATATTAGTCTTTGGTACCCCCACACCAAAGATTTCACTCCATGGGTACTCTGACTCTAATTATGCTGGATGCTCTCTTGATCTCAAGAGAACAAGTGGTAAATGTCACTTTCTTGGTCCGACACTAGTCTTATGGTCAAGTAGGAAACAAAACTCGGTTGCCCTCTCTACTGTTGAAGCCGAGTATATTGCCTTAGGGAGCTGTTGTGCACATGCACTTTGGATGTCTCAAACATTTGAAGAATTTGGCTTAGTTTGTAGGAATGTTACTCTTAGGTGCGACAACAAGAGTGCCATAGACCTGGCAAAAAATCAAGTACATCACTCTCGTTCCAAATATATTGACGTTCGTCATCATTTCATTCGACATCAAATTAAGAAAGAGAACATGAGAGTAAGCTTCATTGGAACTGACGACCAACTAGCTTATATTTTCACAAAACTCCTCCCAGATGCTCGCTTCTCGTTACTTCGACTCGAGCTGGGTGTTTCGGATCTCTCTTCCTAGTCATGGTGCATCACCAAAAGTCATCAGGGCGGTTGTCTGTTTTTTGTTTTTTTATTATGTTATTCTCTGTTGTTTCTACTTCTGTTTCTGTTTTTTTCAGACAAAAAAAAATTGAAGAATCCCCCAAAAATCCAAAAACATTTCTTTGACTATTTACTTTCTACTTCTTAGTTTTTTTAGCTTGGTTTGCTATTTATTTCATTTATTTTTTTTGTCGAATCTCAAAAAAATTATAATGCCCCAAAATAAAAAAACACTATAGAGTGATCACTCTTAGAGCACTCATGGCTAGAACTTAGAGCATAATGTTTACGTATAATGTTGGACTTCAGCATGTTAATCCCTGTGAACATTGTCTACCTATGTCATGATGTATCGAACCTATAGATGCTTAGATTCTGAGTGCCCTTAGACATGCGAGTGTTTGTTGAATATGCCTCTAAGTATGTGTGAGGATTTAGATAGCGGAATGACTTACATTATTCACACATCCCTAGACAGAGCACTCTTATAGAAACTATATACTTACATGCTATAAATCGTGATATTGTGTCTACCACGTTAGAAGTATATTGAATAATCAATGTCACGATACATATGCGCTTCTAGAAAAGGGTAGAACTTTGGGACAATTCTCAAGTGGTCAAGTCCCGTCTATACAAGTTAAAGTGTATCGATCTATGTGGGTAGATTTCGATTGATTTGGGGTCCTTGGTATCCAAACTATATAATTGATAGCCTAACGTGTCTAAATAAAAAAATGAATGCTATCAAGCCTTGTGTCAAGGATACCCCCCAAGCACTACTCACTCGTCCCAATAAGTCTTTATGAACATTATGAGGATGGGCACCTTGGTCCAAAAAATAATTTCAATCTTGTGCACGGTCTAGAACCTTAAGCTCAGTGCCCCTAGTTCTAGCCTTGGTATAATTTAGATAGCAACGTGACGTGATTTTTTACTATATTCTCGCAATAACATATTGAATTACTGAGATAAACCATGTAATGAATGTTAACTCTACTTGATGTTTGTCTTCTGATGCTACATGTACACATGCCATTGCTCTATCTAACGCTTCCATGCATAAGAATTGGACTGCAACTACACTATATGTCTATAGTATGTAAGTTCTAGCACACGATTTCTATTTGTGTCATGTACTATGTTCCTCTGTATTAATTCTCTAATTCTTTTAGCACTGTACTCTAAATCATTATGTGCTTAGTTTACTTGTGTTGTCCAATTCTTTTTAACTCTGATAACTAATTTAAACTATTTCTGTGTATTGCACTCATCGGTTTGACCTTTATGACTTATCCTTTCTGTCTTCATTTTTGTTCACCCCTATTGTTTTTCGCTTCTCGTTTCACTTTCTATAACGTGCATTGTTTGCTTTCTTTATCATGCTCATTCTATAGTGCATTCTATTTCTCCCGTACATGCGTATGTTTATTTTTGGAGTAACTCATCCCATTTCAATAATATCAAAGGGGGAGAATAGATCGTTTATGAGTCATGGGTAAGGTTAGATCACATGTAAGGGGAGCTTAAGCTTAGTTCGCTATGTGCACGTAGGTAGGGGAGCATGTAGAACACAAATATAAGGGGGAGTATGTGTGTAGGGGAGCTATATAGAACTTAAAACCTGATCTTTAAAGATTATCTCTTATATATACGCTGTATCATGCACTTCATTATTATATATCATGAACGGGATTTGATATTATCAAAAGGGAGAGTTTGTTAGAACCAACGATTCACATATCCTTTGTTTGATAATATTAATTCTCATGTTGTATTTGATCACATCTTGTTTCTGGTAGAGTGTGCAGGTTTACAGGTCCAAATAATACAAGGATCTCTCCTCGGGTACCTACCGCCGAGCGATAGTAGTTATCGCCGGGCAGTAGCCTGAACTAAATGGACATGGAGATCGCGTTACTACTGCACCGTGCTAGTACTACCGCCCGCGCTAGATCGAGGATTTATTTCAACCAGGAGCTCGGGAAGCTACCGCGCAGGCAAAAGCTATGTACCGCGCTGTGCTAGTCCAAGAGACACTTGAAATACCGCTAAGCGATACCATTTTACCGCTGGGCGATACCTTTATACTACGCCGCGCTAGCCTACTCAACGATCGTCGAGATACCTGGACTACCGCAAGGCGTTATCTTCTTACTGCGACGCTCTAGCATTGAAAAAAAGAACATATTCGTTTTGAATACTTTTCCAAATTTGCAGTACAACTATCACATCAAGCGCGTGAACCTACTGTCGGACGCTAGTCTTATTGCCGACGGTAGCTTGTTTTTACAAAGACATGTAAAAGGCATCTCATTTTTTGTATTCCTTACCAAGATGAAAAGAGACCCAGTTCTAAGATTCCTAGGGTTCAGTAGCCGTCTCTGTGCTCCGTTCCATCGTCTTCGTCAAAGGAAAAGAAAACCTCCTCCCTCCCATTCACGCACGAAGAACTTCGGCAAGTTAAGGACAACAATCACTATAAATTGTTGATTGGTTGTGAGCACATGAAGATTTCAAGCACCGGTCGCGGATCGATCAACAGAGGAATCATTAAGAGGGAGATTCAATCTTAAATCTTGTATACCTTTATTATTTTTTTTCTTTTCTTTGTATTCTTGTGGTGAGGGAAATCAACCGGGGAAGGTCGTCAAAGTCAGGGTAAGATTCTGTGAGAAATAATCCCGGGGAAGGGACGTTTAGATCGGGTGATCTATCGGGGCTCTAAGACACTTCCTTGCGTGAAGGTGAAGAGTCAGCTTGAAGAACTTTCTTGGAGAGGAAGGGAGAGAGCAAACTGGTCTTGGGAGCGGGTCGGTATAGAAAACCAAAAATTGTTTTTCATTCACCGCCTTCAATCTTCGGCGTCATGGAAAACAAGTTTTTGTAATTGGTAAAAGAATAGTTGATTTATATTGTAATGAAATTCATTGTCTATTTCTTTACTTGCGTATAACGTTGTGATTGGTAGCCTGTGAGTTTCTGGAGGGTGTATAGATCTCCAAGGAGGAATCTACCCAGACAAAATAGTTTTGTTTTTCAACCACGCGTTTGCTACCTAACGCCTCATGGTAGCTTCTAGAACTAGTTTTCCTGGTTAGAAATAATTCGAATTTCTCATAAATGTCATAAAACTTATTCACCCCCCTCTGAGATTGGCCAATAGATCCAACACCCAGCCCCACCACTGTCCAAAAGTCTGAGACTGATGGTAAACTATGAGTATTAATAGCCTGACACAAAGCCAAGACTCTCCCCCCATGCCAATGTTAATTTCCATGTTCTTTAGGTCTATTAATCATATGACATGAGAGCGGGTACAGTTCAGCCTTTTCTCGTTGCTCAAATCGCCATGCCATCACTAAAAGCCGAGCATTCGTGGCTAATGGACAAACGTGGGTCACATCCCCATTCCCGTAAATTAAATATAACCAATGTTACATTTAATAGATGGTTATCATGGCCATCAAAGCTAAGCACTGAGGCTCACAACTGATATACTAGCCACACAATCTCGGAGTGACATGCTTTATAAGCACAATGCTATCTGGGAGCTACAGCCAGCGGTATCACTATCTCCTGGCGTTAGCTAACAGAACTCTTTTTTTGTCTCCAAACTCAGCCAGAACTGGAACATATTTCCAAAAAAAACCTGCAGCATACTACAGTGCTAGAAACTGGACTTTCACAACATATAGCTTACCAAGAGCCATCCCTTATGATATCCTATATTGCCTGACGATACCCATAGTTATCGAACCATGGTATTCTCTGGGTATTTTCCTAGAGTGTATCTCTAGTACTTACTACAACTCAATTCACAGGCACAACCCCTCAGACTCCGTAACTACACTATTATGCTCGGAGTCTTCTCTGGCATACCCATTAAAACATCACCAATCCAGACCAACCTGTCTGGATGGGCTTCACACAACATTCCTATTCTATACTATGATTTCTGGATTCTATATGCAAGACTAGCTGGGGATATCACGTATTAACCCATCGAAATTCCCTTCACTCTCCACACTTTGGTGGGGAATTCCATGCACATGCAAAATTAAGACATCACTTGTCTAAGAAGGAAGATCGTTACCCTTATAGATCTTTTTGGAGCCATGATAAAGACTTCTTTTCAGATCGAAAGGATCACCTTGTTTTCCTCTTCATAGATCTTGCTTCAGCTCGTAAATTCGACCACAGGATTTCCTTCACCAAGCTTCCAAAGCTCAGTCTTCAGCCCTTCTTCTTCCTTCCTTTCAAGAACTTGATAAGAAAGATGTGAGAATAAGAGAAGGGAAAAAAGAGAAAACAATCTCATCCATAGCCTTTATCTGAAAGCTACCGCCGCGCGGTATTATAAGCGGTTGCCACTTGGACCAATCGGCATCACACTGTCGCTCAAAACCCCCTTCGCCTTTCTGACACATGGCCAGCTACTACCGACGTTACCTCACTTCCACCGGGAAGTACCATCCAAAGACGTATTGTTAATTTTATCCCGCTATCGCCACGCAATAGCTCACTACCTCCCCACGGCAGGCTATCAATGATTCGTTGAGTGCATTAAATGCATCGAGTGCATCTAGTGCGCCTAGTGGTATCGTCGTGCGATACCTTGCTACCACTCCGCAGTACCTACCTGAAATGAAGGTTGATTTATTTTGCAGGATATCGCTGGTGTTAGTACTACCGTTGCGGGGTAACTCCCAGAAGTCAATGCCTTCCCTTTTTCAAGAACTTTGGGGTATTTCACAGATCACTTCGATGAGTTTGCATAAGTAAAGAGAAGAGGTCGCCCAGGTCCTTATGGTCTGAAAAACCTAACTCGCAAGTCTACTTCATGACTTCTGCCCTTGAGCTGGCCCTTCCAAGTTAGAGGGATTGGACCCCTATTTATATGAATTGGGGGTCTCCCAGATGGATATACTTAGGAAACTCGGGTAGCCCGAGGAGGGAGACATCGCAGATAGGAAAAGTATAACTATATGGCTAGTACTTCTAACTGAGAGGCAAGCTGCTGAGGTCACATGGGACCACCGACGTAAGAAAGGGATGACCGTGAGCTATCCTAAGGGGGATACCTTGCATTCACCGTTGCTAGATAAAGCTGACAGTGCGACCTCATGATCAACACAGTAGGAAAAAGGCTGACTGTGAGCTCTCTTAAGGGGTAGATTTTTTGGTCATCGCGGCTAGAGAAACCTGACCACATGACCTCGCGATCGGCGCGGTCAGGGAAAGGGCTGAACATGAGCTCTTCTAAAGGGGAGACCTTGATATCTCCATGATTAAAGAAAGCTGACCGCGTGACCTTATGGTCAACATAGTCAAGAAAAGACTGGCTGTGAGCTCTCCCAAGGAGGAGATCTCATGGTCAACACGGCTAGAGAAACCTGATTACGCGACCTCGCGGTCAGGTAAAGGGGTGTCCATGAGCTCTCCCAAGGGCGATACCTCGCTATCTCTACAGCTAGAGAAAGATAACAACACAACCTCACTATCAGTGCAGTCAGGAAAAGGCTAACAGCCAGGGACCTGAATTGAACACCTTGGAAGGGATCGCTGATTTTTGGGTAAATATGATCCCCACACTTTTTCAAGTTTTAAAAAAAACTTCAAAAAAGTAAAACCAACCCACAAAAATCATGATCCACCTCCTCAAACTAGATAAATAAAGTTTATAAAGGAGAGTGCAAATACCTAAGAACTCTTGGTAATGCCTATAAATGGTTTATGAACACTTACTCTTTTCTATTGCAAAGGTGAAGATTCAAAGAAAGCTTACAAAAAATATATCATGGGAGTACTTGAGAAGGACTAGCGAATATCTACTAGTTTCAGCAAAGGAGAAGTCAAATTAGGTATAAAATAAATATAACCCACGATTACCTGACAAGAACTCACAAGCACCTGCTAATCTCTACAAAGTAGATTAGAGTCAAAGCAGGTATAAAAGAAATATAACGCACGAGTACCTGAAGAGAACTCAAGAACACATGCTACTCTCTGTAAAAGAGAAAAGAGTCAAAGTAGGTATAAAAATAAATATAACACATGAGTAAAAGAAGAGAATTCGTGAACACCTGCTAATCTCTACCAAATAGAAGTCAAAGAAGGTATAAAAAGAAATATAATATACGAGTACCGAAAGAGAACTCACAATCACCTGTTAATCTTTACAAAAGAGAAGTCAAAGTAGGTATAAAAAGAAATATAACACGCGAGTATTTGAAGAGAACTCTTAAACACCTGCTAATCTATGCAAAAGAGATGTCAAGATAGGTATATAAAGAGAAGTCAAAGCAGATATATAAAATGAAGTAAAGACAAATTTGAACAGTGAGAACCAATCCAAATGTATATTAATATTACTAAAAATAGTGGAGACGACATTCAATTAAACAAAGTAAACAACCCAAAAATACAGGTTAGGTCATCCCAAAAAATTCTCAGCACTCAGTAATCTTCACCTTAAACCTTCCTTTTCTGTCTTTAAAAATAGACCCATGGATTAGGAATGTATTTAGGAGGAGGAGGAGGAAGTCCACGTGGGTGTTTTCTTTTATGAACTCTCCTCCTTGTCTCCGGGTCGTTATATTTCTTCCATTCCACTGAGTTATAATATATGGAAATATTGATCCAATGCTTGCCAAAGTTTCCCAATGTATATAATATGATGTTTTTGGATGTGGTACTCCACTCCTCATATCCTTACATATTCTGAATTTCAACATTTCTTCTCTGCTTTGCCTGTATGATCTCTTCTTGAACCTAATCAACTCTCTTTTTTCTTAATGAGTATTCTCCTTGCTCTGCTGGAAGAGGGTGATAATGTTTTTATCATGCTTCTTTATAATCCTAAGGAGAGATGTAGTCATAGTTTGCAGCTGGGTCTGATTCTAGGATTATTGGCAGAAGTGAATAGTGCAGTGGATCTAGATTTTGAGCATCGCTAACTGTATTAGAGATTCAGATAGCTTGTTATACATAGTATTAAGTTATGAATTTCTCCCCCTTTCTGATTTCTTCAAATGTGTATTTGTAGATGGCCTCTTGTTCTCTAGTAATTTTATTTTCTAGCATGTTCACCCCTATAACCACTATGTTCTTTATCTGTAGGAGATGACCATCCAATAGTTGGTTGTAGAAGTCCATTCTTTCCATGATAGGCATTTGACCATCTGTCATCCCATTTTTAGTTTTTAGGAATGCCTGATGATGATTGGCTCCAGTAGAATCTTGTTTATCTATCACTGCCTCAATGGCCTGATGAGTGATGTCATTTTTTCTAGCTGTGAAATCTACATCAGTTGCTGCTTTAATGACGAATTGTAGTGTTTGGGTATTCAAATGGTGCATCTCCCTTTCAACTGCTGAGATTTTCTCATTCATCTCTTTCCATAACCCTTGCATAGTCTTGTCTAAAAAATTTTCTATGCATTTCCTTTGGTTGTCCAACATTAGTTTTAGCTAAGCCATAAAAGAACTAGGTTCTTCAATTGATTAATGAATTGGATCTTGTGGCAATTCTTCAGCATTTCTCTGGGAAGGACCTATAAGAGCCTCATAACTTTCATATAAAAAGTCTGGAGTTGACATTTGTGAGGTTTCCTTAATAGTGTCTAGCACTTCCAGCACAGTCTTTCCCTTCCACACCACTAGCTCATTGCCTGTGGGGGTGAATTCTATTGAACTTCCCTCAGTCGGAGAAACTGGGTTGTTACTATTTCCACTTTACAGATCACTTGCTCCACCTCCTCCATGGATATCTTTCCTTGGGCAGAGTCATCCAACTCATACTCCCCCTAAATTTATTCAGTAGATTCAATTACTTCAATCTCTTAGGAAGAGTTCTCAAGAGCAGGCTCCCCCTTAAATCTAACTAGGAGAAGGTTGTTTTGATGGCTTTATCCTTCCACAACTTCAGTGTGAAGTGTGAATTCTTCTATAACTTCTATGATAGTTTATTTAGGAGAAGGTTCCTCATGAGCTTCTCCTTGGTTCATTTCAACATTATCTTGAGAAGAAAGTTCTTGGTGATGTTCTCCCACTTCTATCATCCCCTGCTAATCCACACCCTTAGATTCTTCCATAAGGGTTGTTCTTTCTAGGTATTCAGGGTGATGCTCTCTTCTATGCTCCCCCTCAACATTAATAGGGGAGGGGATAGAACTTCCAGCTGGTGCTACCTTATTCTTTACTCTTCTTTTCATGGTATCCATATTCTCCTTAGTGCTTGCTTCATTTTTATCCTTCTCCTTCTTCTTCTCCTTCCCTTGAGTGGGTCAGGAGATTGCTCTATCGCTTTCAGGTTTTGGGAAAGACTTGTCCCACCTATCTATAGTTCTATAGTCTATTATTTTCAGGTAATGTAGTGGTACCTAAAGTGTTGCATCCAACTTATCTCCCAGACTCTTGTAGAGATATAAAGATACTATCTTCCCCATGTTGGGGGCAGTTAGACACTATCAACTTTCTGAGAACAAGTTGGCTCCAATCAGTACATTTTATAAGTATAACAACAGAACTATATTAAACATTTCCTTATAAATCCTATAATTTGATCCCGATTTATATAACAGAGCCCTCCCTACATTGTTTGCTAGAAGTTTTGTAGGAGATTTCATATCATTCTTCTCCAAAGATCCATACTCTTCTGCAGAGTAGTCACACAATTCCAAATCAGTGACATGATCTTCCTTGGAGATTTCCTCTTCCTTCTCACCATTCACAAGAGTAGGAAGTTCTAAATTGTGGCTAATACTTCTTGTGGTAACTTGCAGACAGTGATATAACATTGTAGTTTTTATATTAGATCCTAAACTACTTACTTCTATATTCTTTAAAAACCCATCCACTATTGTGGGCACTATTCTTGTTAGTTCAGATTAGATTAAATGTAATCCTATCATGCTTAGTACGAAGATGACATTCTGTATCCCTTATGAGCATGTCTTAATGCCGCCCCTGATGACCTCACTTCTGGTATTTGTTGGGTCCATTGATCATAATGTACCAGATTTAAAGAAGGCCTATAAGTCAATAGTATACACATATTTGTATTTGATATATGTTCAAGTTCAATATATGCAGGTTGTCTACTTTTCTATGATTAGATAGATTGATTCAGTTAGAACTTTGGTTGGACTCAAGAAAGGACACAATAAAGAGACAGACATTTGCCTAAGTCCAAAAGCATTGAGTGAGTATACTTCACTCAATGCCAGAGGCCTAGAGGTATTGATAGAAGTTCAGGAATCCAGAGCCTCAGTGGTGCTGGACTTAAATTTTTCTAAGTTTAGAAGCATTAAGTGAAGAAGGCTCACTCAACGCCTTATCAAAAAATACAGCTAAGTCTCGAAGCGTTGAGTGTAGAAGGTTCACTCAACACCTTCATTCAAAAATTTTGTACAAGCCCAGAAGCATTGAGTGTAGAAGGTTCACTCAAAGCCTTTAGTAAGGATAACTGTCAAGTCCAAAAGCGTTGAGTGAAGAACGTTCACTCAATGCCTTCAATCAGAAGAATTATGCTAAGTATAAATGCATTGAGTAATGAAGGGTCACTCAATGCCTTATCAGTTAAGCTATCAAAGGCAACAACGTTGAGTAATGAAAGGTCACTCAACGCCTCAGATGTTAGGCAGTTTTTCAGCTAAGTGTTTTTACGTTGAGTCACAAGAATTCATTAAACTCCTATGCTGATTTTTTGTGAAAACTGCTAAGTCTACAAGCGCTGAGACATGTTGACGTCATCTAAATTCAAATGAAATGGGATTTGCGCATTAGAAGTCAAATGGCACCGCATACTTTCAACAGAGCAGTTAACGCTAAATGTAACTTTACAGCTGCCTATTCGGCATGCCCTGTAACATCCCATTTTGAGCTAGACCCCTCCTGTGTGCTGTGGTGTCACTATGGTGACATGAGACGGCAGATAGATTAGGAATAGAGTGAAGTCATCGGTAAGACTCGCAAATTTGTCGAGAGGCCTGGAGGGTATTCGTCCAGATGACTAAAGAAATAGTCGAAAGGACTCGTGAAATCATTGAGAGGACATGTGAATTTGTCGAGTGGACTCGACGAATTCGTCAAATGAAGTCGTGTGGACATGTGGAATCTATTAGTATGATTCATCAAAAGCACTCTTTGAATCATTGATAGGACATGTGAATTAGTCGAGTAGACTCGATGAATTTGTTGAGTGAAGTCGAGTGGACTTGTGAAATATGTCTAAATGATTCTTTGAAAGGACTCGAGAATTCGTCGACTGGACTCAAAGAATTCATCGAGTGAACTCTTGTGGACTTGTTAAATTCGCTGAGACATTCGTTGAGTGGACTCGTGTATTCATCAATATGACTTGTGTAACGGACTTAATGCACTCGACGATTCATCGAGTATATTCGATGAATGGACTTAGCATTTTCTGATTACTTTTGGCATGACAGAAAACTATGGGTTGAACCGGTATTACTTTTCAAATACTTATTTTATGTTATAAAGTGCGGTCCTATGGGAGAGTGGCACATGACAAGGAGACTTTTAACCCTAAATCACCAGCGACTTTTTATAAGGATAACCGAACCCTTAGAAGGCATCCTCATCGGATGACTTTTCTCCTCTTCCTGAATATCAACAAACAAAGTACGATACCGCAAGAAAACCTAATACAACTATGTCACCAAGGAGAAGGACACAATCCATGGCCGAAAACTAGGTGAGCTTCTTACCCTCTCCCTTGGTGCTTGATCTTTAGATCCAAAGTGTAGGTGAGACATCGGCTCAAGAGAGCTTGATTTAGGAGTTTAATGGAGATTTCCTGGGAAGGAACCATGCTAGAACTTCGTTATAGGGCACTGATCGCCATATGAATATCTTCAATCATCTTCTCTCTTCATTACGAAGGTGGAAGACTAAATTTCGTGAATATCTGTGGTCTAATGAGAGAGAAAGGGGAAGAGAGAAGTTGGATGTTCTTTGTGCGATGGCTGGAGGAAGGAGATGAACCGTTGCTATTCGTCCATGTTTATGATGCGTGCAAAAGTGCTGTACAAAAATATGTTTTATGTGTGCAGCAGGCTTTAAGGCCAATTTCAGGTATGATCCGGTTTGACTCAGATCTCAAGATAACCACAAAAGTTGTATCCCTTGAAATGACCTTTCTAACGGATTGTTGCATGATTTCCGAGGAGTTTTGAAGCTCCCTAGAAGTGTGTTTGAAATTGCTGTGTTGAAATGATGTTGTGTAGATTTTTATAATTCTCTGATAATGCTATCTATCTGATGCATATGAATTGGGTGACATGTGCTCAATAATGTTTTGATAACTCGATTAAGTTTCGTAAGATTTGGAGTAAATGTGTTGTGGTTTTGGCTAATCACTTCTTATAATTAACATGCATGAATAAGGGTATTAGAACCTGATTGGGGTTAAAGATTTGTGAACATGATTGAAACGCAAGATCTAAGCTATGATGGAATACATGCCGATTGATATAATGAATGTGGAGATAAATAATATTCTGGGATTTTACTGAGGATCAATGCTGTTTCGTTAAGCTGAATCTAATGTTGATAATGGCAGATGCAAATGTTGAGGCATTCTATATTGAGGTAAAAAGGGACTTTGGGTGATGCCCTTACGTGCTTAAGGGCACTAGTAAGACATATTATGAAGGGACTCAGTTGGAGCCCTTGGGTTCTTTGGAGCACGATCTTGGATATGATATGAAGGGACTCAGTTGGAGCCCTTAAATGCATGATGGAATGGTAAATATGAATTGTATAGGTTGGTTGTGTGTTTACACATGATATATGATCCTGTGGTTAGGATTTTGTGGGAGGTCTACAGGCTTGTTAGTCATCACACCGACGAGAGCTGGCAGTTAGACCTTGGGTAGTTGGACTTGGTCCTTTGGTGTTCACTCCCAAAGTCTCCTTCCGTGCCAGTGGGTGGTTAGGCTTGGTTCTTCGATGATACACTCCTAAAGACTCCTTCAGTGATAGTTATAGGCAAGTTGGGCTGGGATCTTAGTGCACATCTACCCAAGACCACTTCTGAGTCGTAGTGCATAGGGGCTCCGCTATTGAGTTCTTAGCATAGATGCATAAGGAGGCTTAGACCTGGTAGTGTGTATGCCCGCCTAATAGTGGATACGCCCGTTCTACTGTCATCATTTGGACATAACAGTTGATGTCTGAGAGGTTAGCTACCTACATGAAAAGTGTGAACTAAACACCTATGTCGATATAGCAAGTGTGTTTGTGGGCATGGGTGAGTTATCATATTGCATTCATTTCATATCATTGCATTACACCGCATAAGATCTTCATCATATAAATTTGTATGGACAATTTTATATGATGAGTTACTTTGATGTACCCGACCCCAAACTTATAAATATGTATGAGCATTTTTATAAGTTAAGTTAAATTCTGTACTTTGATCATTATGCTGTTAGAGTAGTTGTACCCTTTATATACATTGATTACTACTACTCTTACATGTTTAGTATTTATGTGCTATTTACACATGTATTGTTGGATACATAATGCCCTCCTATCATTTGATTATATATATATATATTACTGCTATATTAAAATCCTCATTCTTTTCCTCCGCCTAGTGCCTAAGAGTTGCTGGGGTGAGCAGATGTGATAGCCACTTAGTCTTATGACTAATGGTTACTACGTCTACCATTTTAGGAGGATACCCTATAGTTGATGCAGCAACAGAGCCTTGTGCAGGAGAACAGCCTGGCCAGTGGACAGTGCCTAATACGATGATACCCTCACTTCCTTCTATATCTGATGTGAGTTGTGAGCGTTATAATGTAGCCTTCAGTCAGTTTTATTGTACTTTAATATTAAATAAGATGATGCAGCTTCTTATAATGATGTAGTGTTTCGAACATTTTACTTTCTATAAATCATGACTTATGTGTTCTTCTACTTTTTGGGTTTGCATTTGTGATATCGGAAATTAGCCAACAGAATAGGCAATTTGTGGTACAGAATAGCCAGTGTGATGATGCTTGCACAAGGAGGCTGTTCTGGGCATAAAATTGCCCTCAGTCGTATCTTGTGTTCCGGGAGGGGTTTTTTACAATTGGTATCAGATTGCAACAATACTACAAAAAAGAAGTCATTGAACGTAGCATTACCCCCACTCGATTATTCGGTTTGCAGACAAATTGAGTTAGCGAAAGTAGTGGTATGCCCATTTGTGATTCACACTAAGTATGTCCACCTATTACATTACGTTTAGCCAACCCAATCCAAAATTTGTGTTTTGTACATAGATTCCGGTAAATATAGAGCCGATGACAGGCATTCCTGTTCCTCCGATTCCTACTCCATTCTAACAATCGGAGTTAGGGAAAACCCTAACTATAATCTTGGATGACTTCAGGTCTCAGCTGTCCCTAGTGAAGCAACATGCCCTGGGATCCAATTCACTTAGTAGCTTCCAAGCTCTTTCTCCACCCGTTTCCCACAGGAAAGAGTTAGTTGTTCGCACAGAGGAATGGTTGGATGTTGTGCAGGAGTTGATGGCCAAAATTAGATATCTAGTTAGTATGGCTGTCACTTTAGCAGTATCTATCTTAGAATCACATGCAAAGAGGTTGTGGAAGTCCCTCATGGGCTCCGCTTTTCAAGGACAAGTATACACTGACATTAGTTAGAACAAGTTTTCTGATGCATTCTTAGAGCATTTTGTTCCCTCTACTGCTCGAGATGAACTCGAGGAATGGTTCTTGTAGTTAAAATAAGGATCAAAATCGGTTGTGGAGTATCAACGGGAGTTTTAGCATCTTATTAGGTTTACTGAATCCTATGATTTGGATGATCGTGGGTACGCAAAATGGTTCTACAAAGGTTTGCGAGACCATTCAAGGCAGGATCTTTTGTTTATAGCTGACTTGATCCTCTCTTAGAAAATTTACATGGCAAAAAGATTGGAGGCGAACCATCTTGGGGTCCAGGCCAGTGGTAAAAGACTGATAGAAGGAGTTATAGAGGCAGGGCTTAGTCGAAGGAGGCAGCTTGCCAGAGGCAGTGGTGGAAACCGAGGAGGAAGCAGCCGATGTTTCCACCTGAATTTTAGGATGGAGCTTCTGGCCCTGCAGTTAACACTACCTCCACCCCCGTAGTTTCAGCCTTATCAACAACCTAGAGGTCCATTCAGGAAAGTTTGTTTCCAGTGTCATCATTCAGGCCACAGCTGGCATTATTGCCCGCAACTAGGTGAGAATGTCCCTCCTATTTTTCTTTAGCAGCTTAGCGAGGACGAGGGCAAGTGCGTGGTAGAGGACGAAGCTATAAGGTAGGAACCCTAAACCTGCTCTAGAGTAGGTGTTTTCCTTGGATATGACTCTAGAACAGAACCCACATGACATTATTTCAGGTATTTCATAGTAAAATTGATATGTTTATAAGTATTCATCCTTATTATGTCTAAGATTGTGCTAAGAATCTAGCTTTGAAATTGTTAAAACTTAACCTTTAGGAATCGTGTTAATGGGAGACCTGCCCATACTTTATTTGATTCCGATGCAACTTATTCATTCGTCTCAGTGGACTTCGTAAAGGATCTAAATGGTGTGCAACATTTAATCGGAGTCACTCGGAGAGTACGCCTCCCAAACGGCTCCGAGATGACCTCGTCCGCCAAGTGTGAATTGGATGTATATATCAGGGGGAATATTTTTAAAACCCCTGCAACGGTATTGGGGATACCAAAATTTTATCTTATTTTGGCTATGACGTGACTGGATTAGCATCATGCCATGATTGATTGTACGACAAAGCAGATCACCTGAGAGATGGAGATTCAGAGATAATTTTTCAAGGTATTAGGTTCGCACCGCAAATAATGTTCTTCAATTTAGGCCATTAAGGCCCATAAACAAAGGGATGAGATGTTCATGATATGTTTTCAGCTAAAAGAGATTGTGACTAACATGAAGGATGTACTAGTGGTTCGGGATTTTCTTGAGGTTTTTCCCAAAAAGCTACGTGGATTACCCCCGCCTAGGGAAGTAGACTTCCAGATTAAGCTAGTGTCGCGTGCCAAGCCCATCTCTCAAACACCTTACAGAATGGCTCCTAAGGAACTAGCTGAATTTAGGATTAAGTTGTAGGAGTTTGTAGAATCAGGATTTGTTCGTCCCAATTCATCATCCTAGGGAGCCACTGTTTTGTTTGTTAAGAGTAATGATGGATCATTACAGTTGTGCATAGACTATCGAGAGATCAACTGACTGACGGTGCAAAACACCTATTTTTTGCCCCGGATTGAAGAGTTATTTGATCAGCTGGTGGGATGGCACTGGTTCTCTAAACTTGATTTGTGCTCGGGGTATTATTATTTAAGGATATACGAAGAAGATTTTCAGAAAATAGTGTTTAGCACAAGATACAACATATACGAGTTCACAATGATGTCATTTGGGCTAACAAAAGCCCCTTCTGCATTCATGAGTCTGATGAATTGGGTGTTTGAACCGTATTTGGATGCTTTTGTCATCATATTTATTGATGACATTTTGGTTTACTCGAGAATAGAGGAGGAACAGTCCAAGCACTTGTCCTTAGTTTTGAAGAAACTAAATGAGCATAGTTTGTTTGCCAAGTTCAGTAAGTGTGAGTTTTGGCTCCGAGAAGTTGCCTTCTTGGGCCATATTATAAGTGGTGTAAGACTAGCAGTGGATCCGGCCAAGGTGAATGTCGTAACAAAATGACCTCCTTTAAGGTCAGTGGCCAATGTACAATGTTTTATTGGACTTGTTTGACACTATCACAAGTTTGTTGAAGGATTTTCAAATATCGCTCTTCCCCTCACTACACTGACGAAGAAGGGTGTACCTTTTTTGTGGGCACCCAAGTTTGAAGCTACATTTCAAGAGATAAAAGAGCTCCTCAATGGGTGTTCTTCGCAGCCTGGCTGGCTGTTCTCCTCGAGATTCCCGAGGGGGGTTCGTCCTTTCTTGGCCAAAAGGCGGATGACGGAAGGCGAGATCCAGCAATTCGTAGAAAACTTCCATGCCGAAAGAATCGAGAACAAAGCGATTAGGCCTCTTAAGAATGCAAGGACATCTGGAGCTACTCACTTAGTAGAGTAATACGCCTCGCCACTTTGTAGTTGAGTCCTTCTGATTCGAAACTCATCTCTAACGTGAGTGCTCTAGAATTTGCTAAGATCGCGTCAGGACTGAGAACACCCACTAGAACTAAAAAGAGGCCTTTCCGGCTAGGTTCTTTGTTAGGAGTTTGTTTACTGGGACGAGTCAATTGCATAAAGAAAGTCAGAAAGATCACTTCGAAAGCTGTTTCTCAACGTACTCTTAGCCCGCATTACCTCTGCACCAATACTTTCCCTACAATCCGGAAGGAAGGATTCCAGATATAAACTGATGCATCCTATCAAGGCATGGGGGTGATGTTGATGCAACACGACAATGTGATTGCGTAAGCTTTAAGACAGTGCAAGAAGAATGAAGTGAATTATTTAATGCATGACTTAGAGCTGGGAGCAGTGGTCTTCACCTTGAAAATTTGGAGACACTACCTATTTGTGTTGGATCCTGCGGTTTACATATCTTCAGTTTGATAATATCAAATCCCGTAAATGAGATATAATAGTTGAGAAGCATAATACAGTGAAAATAAGAAATAATATTTTAATAGTCATGTATAGTCGGGTTTCAGGTTACTTATGACTCCCCCTACAAACACGCTCCACCTATATATGTGCTCTATATGCTCCCCTATCTATGTGCACATAGTTCAACAAGCTCCCCCTACATGTGATCGTCCCTAACTCATGACTCATGAACATTTTATTCTCCCCCATTTGATATTACCAAAAAGGGTGGGCAAGATTGAAAAATGACTATACGCATTTTTGGGAAAAGATGCAGTCGAAATAAGCGTGATAAATAGCTAAAATGGCACATTATACAGTGAACAAGAAGCAAACACAATAGGGGTGACCAAACATAAATCAGAAAATATAATGCCTACGGGTCAAACATATGAGGGAAGTACACATAAGCAAACAATATGAGTTTTTTTAGTACAAAATATATTTGGAATGCATAAGTGAAACTAAGTACACAATGATTTGAAGTACAATGCTAAGAGATTCATAGAGTTAACACAGTGTAACATTATAAGAGTCAATAATAGAAACCATGTACTAGTACTTATGTGTTATAGACCTATAATGCAATTTCAGTCCAATTCTTATGCATAAAAGCGTTAGATAGAATAATGACATATGTACGTGTAGCATCAAAAGAAAAACATCAGGTAGAAATAACCTTTAGTACATGTTTTATCTAAATAAATCAATATGCTATCACAAGAGAAATAGAGCGAAAAATCACGTCATGTTCCTATCTACTAAATACCAAGACAACAACTAGGGGCACTAAACTTAAGTTTTAGTCTTTGCACAAGATCGAAACAATTCTTTTGACCAAGATTCTCATCCTCACAATGCTCACAAAGACTTATCAGGAGGAGGGAGTAGTGCTTGGGGGGTATCCTTGACACATGATTTGATAGCATGCAATATACTCATTTTTTCATTCATTTTTTTCGCAATCATTTTGACAATTTTTTTGAGTTCAAGGACCCAGAATCAATCGAAATCTACCCATAGAGATAGATGCACTTTAACTTGTATACAAAAGACAATATTACTAGAGATTCGGCCCAAAGTTCTAACCTTTATATAAGAATATGTACATCATGACAATGATTATTCAAGTTATTTCAAACTTGTTAGACACAATATCTCGAATTAAAATATGTAAGCATAGAATTTCTACATGAGTGCTTTGTCTAAGGATGTGTGAATAGGGTAAATTCATTATGCTATCTAAATCCTCACACATACCAAGAGGCATATTCAACATACACTACCATATCTAGTCACACTCAGTAGCTAAACGCCTATAGATTCGACACATCATGACTAAATTAGACAATGTTCACAGGGATTAACAATTCTAAATAAAACATTGCACGTAATTGTTATGCTCTAGGTTCTAGTCATGCGTGTCCTACAAAAATGATCCCCAATTTTTTTGTATTTTGAGGTTATATATATATATTGTTTTCTTTAAAAAAGTTACACAAATCAAGCAAAGCAAACTGAAAAACAAGACATGTGTTTGGAGTTTTGAACTTTTTCATTTTTTTTATTTTTTTTATTCTAAGATAAACGAAAGAGAAAAACAAAAAACAGAAACACTTAAAACATATAAAATCAAATGTAGTAGATGATACAACACGATCAAGCGGTGAGATCCAAAACGCTTAGTTCTAGTTGAAGTAAAGAAAAATTAGCATCGGGGAGGGATTTTGTGAAGTTGTCAGCTAGTTGATCATCAGTTCCAATAAAGCTCACTCTCACATTCTCTTTCTTAATGTGGTCTCGGATGAAATGATGATGAACGTCAATATGTTTGGAATGAGGGTTGTGTACTAGATTATTTGTTAAGTTTACGACACTCTTATTGTCGCACCAAAGGTTAACATTCTTAAATTTTAGGCTGAAGTCATCTAACATTTGTGACATCCAAAGTGCTTGTGCGCAACAACTTCCTAAGGCAATATACTCGGCTTCAGTAGTGGAGAGGGAAACTAAGTTTTGTTTTTTACTTGACCATGAAACTAGTGTCAGACCTAGGAAGTGACATGTACCACTTGTGCTCTTATGATTGAGTGAACATCCAACATAATCAGAGTCGAAATACTCGTGGAGCGTGAATTTGGTGGTGTGAGGGTACCAAAGACCAAAATTTTGGGTGCCTATAAGATACCTAAAATATGTTTAATAAATTTGAAATGAGATTCTTTAGGATTGGCTATATATCTAGCATAAAGATACACCGTGAATGCAATATCGGGTCTAGAAGCACTTAAATAAAGAAGTGATCTGATCATTCCTCTAAATGAAGTTTGGTCCACCGAAATTCCACTTTCATCCTTTCCTAATTTTAGAGACGTGCTCATTGGAGTTCTTACCTATTTCAGATTTTCAAAGCCGAATTGCACAAGCATATCTTTTATGTATTTCGGTTGACTTATAAAAATTCCTTCATGTTGTTGAAGAATCTAAAATCCTAAGAAATATGTTAACTCTCCAACCAAGCTCATTTCAAATTCAGATTGTATTATGGTAACAATTTCATTGCATAGATTTTAATTTGTGGCAACAAATATGATATCATCAACATAAATTTTTAATAGAATTAGATCAAGATTCACATGCTTCACAAACAGTATAGTGTTCGCACTACCCATCCTAAAACCATGCTCTAGGAGAAAGATTGTGAGCCTATCATACCAGCACATGGTGCTTATTTCAATCCGTACATGCCTTTTACTAATTTTTATACATGATTTGGGTAGTCAACATTCATGAAGTTGGGTGGTTGCTTGACATACACCTCTTCCATGATATATCCATTTAAAATGCACTATTAACATCCATTTGATATAACTTAATTTGTTTATAACATGCAAACGTCAAAAAACATTTGAATGGATTTAAGATGTGCAACAGAAGTAAATGATTCCTCAAAGTCCACACCCTTTATTTGTTAGTATCCTTGTGCCACCAACCGAGCCTTATTCCTAGTTATCCTAGATTCACCATCAAGTTTATTTTTGTATACCCATTTCATACTGATAATTAGATGGCTATCTGGACGCTCCACCAATACCCAGACTTTACTTCTCTCAAACTGATTTAGTTCTTCATTCATAGCCAAGAACCATGATTCATCATTTAAAGCTTCTAAGACATTCTTGGGTTTAATTTTAGATATAAAACATAGGTTCGAGAAGGATTCATGCAGAGCCAACTGAGTTTTAACTCCATGTGAGGGCTCTCCTATCACTAGATCTTGTGGATGTTGTTTTGAAAAGTTTAGAGTGCTTGGAGGCATATATCCTTCCACTTGAGTTGTTACATCATCCACCACTTTTCTCTCCTCACACTTATCTTCTAATTGCACATTGTCATCAACTTCCTCTTCATTCAGCCTAAATTCTTCAGTTGGTGTATTTTCGTTAAAGTTTATGTGAGCTGATTCTTCAACAACCAAGGTTCTTTTATTATAGACCCTATATGCATGAAGGGTACTAGAGTATCCTAAGAGGATGCCTTGGTCTGATTTTTTGTCGCATTTTCCTATGTGATCCTTAGTATTTAGAGTGAAGCACGGCAGCCAAAGACTCTAAAATATGATATAGAGGGCTTCTTATTGAAGAATAGCTCATACGGAGTTCGCTTAAAATGGGGTGAAGCATGATCTAGTTCATACAATAACTTGCTGTGTTAATCGCCTCAGCCTAAACATACTGAGGCAAGCTGAACTCGACGAGCATTATGCATGATAATTCTTAAAGTGTACAGTTCTTTCTTTCTACTACCATATTCTGTTGTGAAGTACGTGGGGCAGAGAATTCGTGCTTAATTCCTAGATTATTTCAGAAGTTTATAAAGTTTTCATTCTCAAACTGTCCCCCATGATCTAACCTTATGCATTTTATTTTTAGTTCCTTCTCATTTTGAAGTCTAGTGAATAGATTTGTGAATTCAACAAATGTGTCAGATTTATTTGTAAGAAAAATTATTCGGCAGAAATGGGACTAGTCATCTATAATAACGAATGTGTATTGTTTTTCACCTAGACTACATGTACTAAGTGGACCAAATAGATTCATATGAATGAGTTCAAGTGTTCTTGACGTGGAAATGACATTTTTGCTTTTGAATGAGGTTTTGACAAATTTTCCTTTTTGACACGGAGCAAATAAAGAGTTCAAACTACCGCTTAATTTTGGATGTCCACGAATAAGTTTATGTTTTGATAATTTGATATTTAGTTTACTTCCTGAATGTCCTAGTCTCCTATGCCAAAGATTTAATTCCTCAGTTTTGGTAACTAAGAATTTCAAATCAGAAGTAGAAATATCCTCTACAAATACCTGTAACATTATAGAGGCTAAAATGAATAGTGTTTTACTTCTTGCCGTGGTGGGAGCCTATAGTTCACATATCTTCAGTTTGAATATATCAATTCTCATGTTGTATTTGATCACACTTGTGTTTGGCATAGTGTGCAGGTTTACAGGTTCATAAGAAGCAAAGAACTCAAATCTATGACCTACCGTTACATGCTAGTGCTACCACCGAGTGCTACCCTTGATTTAATTTGAAAGGGCGCCCGGGGACCTACCGCGTAGCACTAAAGCTACCGCCAGTGCTAGCTTTAGGATTTATTATAGACATGCGTTCAGTGACTTACCATGAAGCGCTAGCTTCCTATCGCACAGAGGTGGCTTTGCCGAGAGGTGAAAATGTTTAAGTTATCTACCTAAATCACCTAGAGGGGGGGGGGTGAATAGGTTAGTTGTGCGTTTTTTTGTAGAATAAAAATTAAGAGAGCTATGCACAAAAAATTAACCAAGCAATCACAGACGACACCAAGAGTTATAGTGGTTCCCTAACCTTGGGTATGTCCACTTTCCACTCACCGATCTAGCAATGCACTAGACTCGGCTACTCAACTAATCTCAGATTGAAAACAATCATACAACTTGATCCAAAAATAGGATCTACACTCGGAAGAGAAAAAAATTCCTACAACAACTCGGAGAGCAAAGCTCCTACACTCAGAGAAGAATATCCTACAAGAATAAATTGAAATATAAAAAAAATACAAACAATATTTTCTCTTAGATCTGAAAGCTTCTACCTTTCTTCTTCCTTGAAATTTAAAGCTCTGTCAGATTTAATTGAAGAAGACTTGTCTAGATCTCAGATCTAAAATTTTTGGACTCACAAGATCAAGTAGAGGATCTATCGACTGTAGAAGATCTTGATCTGTGAATCAACTGCTCCTAATCAATCTGGATCGAAAGCATTTTTGGCGATGAAGACGATGAGCGGCGACTTCCGATTTATGAAAGAGAATGAGGGATTCAGAAACTTAGAATTTCTTCTTACGGCTGCTTAGGGTTGGTCGGAAATGACAAGAACTTTTATAGGACATGCCTAACAGTCAAAATCATAATAAATGATAGCCACATGGACTAATCACGTGCTAATGACATTTGAAAATCCCGTCAGTCTGGACTTAAGAAATCTTCAGAAAATAGTTCAGCATTTCTCGAGAAGAATAATTATACTCGAGAAAAAGAAGTTTTGTTCTCGAGAACAATGATGGAGAACTCGAGAAAAATAAGTTAGTAAGAAGGTGGAGGTGGAAAATAGTAGTCTCGATAATGAAGGAAAGTACTAAAAATTTTTTTTGTTCTCGAGAAGAAGCACTTTAGTATTCGAGAACAACAAACTATCTCGAGAAGTACTCGAGAACTAGATGACTTCTACTCGAGTACAACAAACCTCACTCGAGAACTAGACTTAGCTTCTCAATGCTTTCAACGCCTTAAGACTGGCTTCTCGAGAATTAAACATAGCCATCTCGAGAACTAAACAAGATCTTCTTGCGAAAAAGACTTAGAGAAATTCTTTCTGGAAAGGAAGTAACTCGAGAAGAAGTGTCATGAAGCAATCAAGTATATAATCCCTTCTCGAGAACATCAATAAGCTTTCTCGAGAACTACTTCTGCCACTCGAATTCATGACAAGTCTAACTCGAGAACTAACTTTAATCCTTCTCGAGTACAAAACATAGTACTCGAGAAAAACACTTAGAGAATTTCTCTGAACATCTGAAAACTTAATTACTTCAAAAATAATTAGCACCTAACTTTCCTCCCATGCCCTTAGTGCTTGAAAAGGAAGTGTATCCCAATAAAGAGGCTACACATAAGTCAACACCATAGATCACACAATAAGGAATTACATTGTATGGTCCTGTGTTTGGAGACTCATTGTAGACTGACATTGGTCTACACTTTACAAATTAGTCCTGCAAACACTCAACTAAAAAGAGCATCAAATACAAACTTAATTCATCTTAGTTCAAGGGTGACTTCATACAAATATGTACTTTTTTGGATGCAATACCCAACAATCTCCCCCTATTTGTAGAAGTCAGAATCCTCTTCACTAAGGTGAATTACATCAAGAGAAAAATAAATAAAGAAACTAATAGCCATGATGAGTAGAATAAAAGCTAGTATGGAGAAAAATCAGATCAGCAAAATTAAAAGTTCATATAAATAGAAATTTGTCCAAGAGAAAATTTAATTCCACAGTTTCAAAAAATGAACTTTCAAAACATCTTCAACTTCTATTGATCTTATTATTGTTGCTATCTTTCAAGCTTTTCTTGTTATCTCTTCTGGTAGTTGTAAGGCATGGGGAAATACTTTGGAGGTCTAGGTGGTGCCTTGGGATTATTTCTTCCATACACTCTGTCATATATCCTTTTTTGTAAGAGATTTTTCATATAGTATCCATTCATCAGAGCTGTAATGAAGGCTTGTGGATTCATTGAAATCAAGAACTAGCTTGAAAGTTTCAAGTATAAGAGATTTGGAGGTTGGACTCCACACTTCAGTAAACTCTTGAGGTCTTTTCCTTTCACCTTCAAGATGTTAAGATGATCTACTAGCTGATGCTCCTTCCACATATTTCCTTCTTTTAGCTTTCTGAACTTCCAGAGGATGAGGAGGCATACCTGCTTGGTCTGATTCCCAAACTTGTTCATATATATTAGGAGGTGGTCCTTCAAAGTATTCTGGAGGTGGTCCTTCAAAATATTCTGGAGGAGGTCCTTTAAAATATTCTAGAGGAGGTGAGAAGGTTGGCTTATCTACATCCAAGTGAGCAGGAGGAGGAGCAGAAGGGTCCATTTTCAGTTCAGGAAAAAGATGATTGTGCATCTATATAGTTGTATCATAAGTATATAACTTTGTACTTTTGACTTCCTTAAGAACAGATGTCAGGATATCTTTCAACTGATCATCCCACTAATTTTTCATAATTTGAGCTTGTTTTTCCAATTGTTCTTTCACTTTATCCTCCCCCTTTCTGACTTCTAGGGAGAGGGTACTGATAACATCTTCTTTAAATGTTCCAACTTCTACACAAGTTTTGAAGTTCCTTTCTTGGGCTTTCTTCTCAAGTTGAATCTGATTGTTGGCAAGGGTAACTGATTGTTCCATAACATGACCAATTCTTGTGATTGTATGATCTATGTCTTTTCCACCTATTTGTAAGAGCCTTTTAAATCCATCTTTATTATGCTGGATTTCAGCAAATCCACGGCTCATTTCTTTCTCTAATACAGTCATTTTTTCAGTTATAACTTTGAGAGAGGAATAAAAATATTATCTCTAGGCAGCAAGCATAGATTCAATTTTGCTTAATATTATCTTCAGGAAGTTCTGTAGGCTGAGTAGATGGTGGAGGCAGAGCATGGGCTGTCCATGGAGGGATTTCTTCAATTATAATTGTTGAGGTAGAAACTGATTTCTTGTTTACAGTACTGTCTTCAAATTCAGCATCAATGAGCAATAAGGAGGGAATATTGAAGTGAAGAATTGGGAGTCTTGGTTCAGCAACTTCTTCAGGAATGTCATCTTTTAAATCATGAATTGAAATAACTTCATCATCATGTAAATTTTTAGAAGATTTCTCTGGTTCATTTACAGGAGACTTTTTTGCTTGAGGAGAAGGAGACTTTTCTTCTTAAGGAGAAGGAGACTTTTCTTCTTGAGGAGAAGGAGACTTTTCTGCTTTAGGAGAAGGATACTTTTCTGCTTGAGACTTGGGAGGTGTTGCTGGAGAAGAGGGATGATCTTCAGGAACAGAGAAGAGAGGATCTTTAGAGGACAGTTCCTCTATCATCCTATTGATGTTATCATTAGTATCTAGAAGCTGTTCCTGAACCTGAGCATCTATCAGGTTTTCTGAGTCTGGAATATCTTCAATAATAGGAAAATTTGTATCTTCTGTATGCAGTAGAGAGGAAGAGGTAGCAATAGATGTATATGGAATATCTTCTTGGACTAGATGAATGGCAGTAGATGGAGAGACTTGAGGAGGAATGGCTGTAGCAGCTAGAGTAGTGACTGGTGCTGGAATTTTTGTGTGGATTGGTGCTGGAGCTGGAGTTTGCTGAGCTGGGATAGATGGGGTAGGCTCCCCCTCAATAACTGAGTCAGTTATCTGATGTGAAGGAGGAGATTGGGTCCTGTCCACATCTTCAATTTCCTTAGTAGATTTGTCAAATTTCTGTAATTTAACCTCCCATCTCTGGATGGAGGTGATGGAAACCTTCTTCATATGTTTGGTGGGCTTTGCCCTTTTTCATGGAGAAAACTTCTGGATTCATCTAATTTAAGTACAAAGAAATTATTCTGCCAGAGTTTGGGCTCTTAATGCATGCCTTAATCTTGTTAAAAAGCATCATGCTCCACTGGAACTTCTTTCTACAAATCACTGCAGTCATTAGATCGAAAAATTCTGGAGTAATATAACTGATAGAACTAGTCTTGCATAGAAGAATTTTGCCCTGTATATCTGCCAGTAACTTTCTTTCAGCATTCATGAACTGTCTTTTAATTGTGTGAGAGGATTGGGGAATCCCACAGAAACTATATGCTCTCTCATAGTCAGTGCTGATGAGATCATCTTCCATGTCTATGATAGGAAGTTATAAAAACTGAGAAATAGAGAGGGCAAACATTTTTATCTTAACATCTTGAACCTTAGACTTGATCACCTTGACATTGCATTTAATCTTAGCGTACCGGAATAACTCTTCAACATTAGAAGTCAAAATATGGCATGGATGTTCTAGAATAAAAGACAACCCGACTGTATCGAGCAAAAGGAGAACATTCTTGAAATCATTTGAAATCTCGGCAATCCCTGTAGAAATAAGTTCACTCCCGATCCTAAGCTTGGAAGACGAGGCCATTGATGAGGAGGAATTGATTTTGGCTGGCCAGCGAATGGAGAAACTGGCTTGCGACAGACGGCAGAGACGGAGAAGACGAACAGACTTTTGTCGAGAGGAAGGGTTTTGAAATCGAGAATAAAATTTCTTGGACATAAGTCTATTTATATTTACCTTTAATTTTGATGAAAAATGATAAAAATAACATTTAAGATACCTGGAATGAGGTGGTTAAGTTGCTGGGTGCAGATATGAAAAATTTGAACTTGAGGACCAGTTGGACACCAAGTTTCTATATAGAACTGTTTGTTCTCAAGAAGAACATTATCAGCACTCGAGTAGAATCTGCCTTGGTCTCGAGTACAACTATTATTCTCAAGAAGTAACTTCTTGTTCTCGAGAAGTAAGTCTGCTGTTCTCGAGTACAAGTGTTGTACTCGAGAAATGAAGTCCATTCTCTGAAATTTCTTGGATTAAGAAGTAAAACCTGAACTTGAACTTGCTTGAGACCTTATTCTTCATTCTTTTTCTTCCTTGTTGAGCATGCCAAGTTCTGCTTTGAAGAACGAGAACTTGGCCTCGTCCAGCAGCTTTGTGAAAATATCTGCAGTCTTCCTGTCAGTTGGGACATATTGTAGATTTATGTCCCCATGCTCCACATGCTCCCGAATGAAATTATTGAAGCCAAAAATGACCGAAGCCAAAATTGACTTCTGTGGAGTTCGAGGTCCCAAAAGAGGGGGTGACCGCACACCTACTACACTCAAATGAACAATCTAGGCTCTAGACTAGGAACATAAGAGACAGACCCAAGGTCTCAGCGTGGAGGACCCACCGCGTACCCGGAAGACTAACGAACTCTTCCCCTCCCAATCCAAATGCTGAGCTAAGACACCTTCAGAGGGCACTCTTGGCCGACCGGAACATCTAAGGAGGGTCTCAAGACCATCTCTCTCCTATCCAGATGTGTCTCCTTGGGTCAATACAAAATGCTCCTCACCCGCCCTACTAAAGGCGCAACATCACCGAGCAATTCTACAACACGCTGCCCAACTGGGCTGCAAACATCGCGACTTTGCTGCCTTAAAAGTCTTTCAACGGGCCAACAGGGGCTTCCCGGCATAAACCTCGGGGTTCCCACGGGACGAGCGGTTCACGAGCACACCGCTCGCCCAAAGCAAAAAGAATAAACCATACATCCACAGAGCATCACAGATTATAAATAAATACAAGAATATAAATTCCATACATCGGCACGCAGGCCGGCAATATAAATAAAAATAGGCCTTTGAGGGCCGGCACAAGCTTGGGCTTAATCCCGCTATTCCCCGCTTGGTACTGCAACACCTGTACGCCAACGTCTCGACGAATGACTGCCAGCTGAACAACAGTCGGCTAACATAAGCTGGACAAATATATTCTGTACACCCCTTTTTCGGGGCTACGGTGCGCATCCCCTGCAAGTAGATAATATCCAACTTCCTCGGAGTCTTCTCCGGGAACCCCAAAACATCACCAATCCGGCTCATACGTCCAGACGGGCTTCATACAGAGCATCACCAATTCGGCTCATACGTCCGAATGGGCTTCACACAGCACATCACCAATTCGGCTCATACGTCCGAATGGGCTTCACACAACACATCACCAATTCAGCTCATACATCCGAATGAGCTTGACACAACATGCCTAAATCCGTACTCACACTTCCGGATACTAAATGCAATTAACAGCGGGGACGTACACGTCAACCCGTCGGAGAGCTCCCTTCCCCCACCCGTTGGTGGAGAGGGGCTTCCATGCAAATATGTAAATTGAGGGCTTCACCTGCCCGAGTAGAAACATCGTTACCCTTGATGCGTGTTTTGACGAAGGTGCCGGTGGCCGATCTCCCTTTTAGGCCGAGCCTTACTTGAGGCGGCGATGGCGGCGGCGAGGAAGGAGAGCCGAGAGAGAAAAACGAGCATTTGCTCCTTGCTTAGGTCGGCGACGGGAAGAGGGGCCGAGAGAAGCTCGGCCCCGCTGGAGGCGGTGACGAGAAGAGGGGGCCGAGAGGAGCTCGGCCCCGCTGGAGGCGGCCTGGAAGAGGGGGCCAAGCCTTAGCCCGGGTTGGACTTCTAGACGGCAGCCATGGCAGAGAGAGAAGAGGAGGAGCTCGGGCTCGGGCTTGCCGGCAGCGGGAGAGGAGGAGCTCGGGCTCGAGCTTGCCGATGGAGGGAGAGGAGGTGCTCGGGCTCGAGCTTGCCGGCAGCGGCCATGGTAGAGAGAGAAGAGGAGGAGCTCGGGCTCAGGCTTGCCGGCGGCGGGAGAGGAGGAGGAGGCCGGTGCTGGCGTCGGGTTGTGCTTCTCCAGGCGGCTGAGAGAGGGAGAGGGAGGGGCGCGGGCGGCCTGCTCCAGGTGGCCGACGGGAGAGAGAGGGAGAGGGAGGGGCGCGGGCGGCCTGCTCCAAATGGCCGACGGGAGAGAGAGAGGGAGAGGGAGGAAATGGATCATGCTGCCTCCTCCTTTTCCCCCCCTTTTTCTTCTTTTCCCTCTCTTGCTGTACACACCTCTCCGCATGCCTCTCTTTTTTTTTCTCCTTTTTCCCTGCCATCCTGCTGCCCCTTACCCCCTTTCTTGTCTTTTTTCCTTTTGTTTTTTATCTAATCTAAGATATATATATTATATAATATATATTTTATATAATATATATATAATATATATATATATATATATGCATATATTAAAAAGTATATGTCCGTAAAACCTCCGCACGCCCGCACGAGCACCCGCACGTCTTCGAACGGGGTTGTGCCACATTACCGCTCATAGCTCGCCCCAAGTCCGCCACTTGGGGAGGATGCCGCTCGGCCGGATACGGGGTTGTACAGAAATGGTATCACAGCTCTATGTGCTTTGTCCGGCTATGAGAGACTGGATTATTGGCTATTGCAATCACACTGGACGAGTCATAAAATAAGGGAATCTCTTTGACTTTCACATTATAATCTTCCAGTTGGTTCTTTATCCATTGTAATTGTGCATAACAACTGCCGACAGAAATGTATTCTGACTCGGCCGTTGAAATTGCGACATAATTCTACTTTTTTTTGCTCCAAGAAATGAGCCTCCTTCCAAGGAATTGGCAAGTCCTAGAAGTGCTCTTTCTATCATCATTACTTCCTGCAAAATTTGCATCTGAGAAACCAATTAGTTCGCTGTCATTACTTCTTGGGTACCATAAGCCAAGATATGGTGTACCCTTAAGGTATCTCAAAATCCGCTTTGCAACAGCGTAATGAGATTCCTTAGAGTTCACTTGAAATCTAGCACATACACATATTGAAAACATTATGTCTGGTCTACTAGTAGTAAGATAGAGCAAGGATCCAATTATTATTCTGTACTTAGTTTCATCAAAAGGTTTCCCTTTCTCATCCTTGTCCAGAGACATAGTTGAACCCATTGGAGTCCTCATAGAGGTTGTGTTCTCCATTCCGAATTTCTTAATCAACTCCTTGGTGAACTTCGTCTGAGAGATGAAAATTCCATCTTCAGATTATCTCACCTGAAGTCCTAAGAAATACTTCAGCTCTCCCATACTGCTCATTTCGAACTTCCCTTGCATAAGTTCAGAAAACTTTTTATAGAGGTTGTCATCAGTGGAGCCGAAAATGATGTCATCGACATAGATTTGCACTAGCAAAATCTTGCCTTTTATTTCCCTAAGAAATTATGTCTTATCTATCTTTTCTCTTGTGAACTTTTTCTTAAGAAAAAAGTTAGACAGCGGCTCGTACCAAGCTCGAGGAGCTTGTTTCAAATCATATAATGCTTTAAATAATAAATAAATATGATCAGGAAAGTTAGAATTAACAAAACCTGGAAGTTGTTCCACATACACTTCTTTCTTTATGTCACCATTAAGGAAAGCAGACTTCATGCCCATCTGATAGACAGTGAAGCCCTTAAGTGCAGCATAAGCTAGGAATAACCTGATTGCCTCCAGTCTTGCCACTGGAGCATATGTATGGTCGAAGTCGATTCCTTCTTCTTGTCGGTATCCTTTGGCGATGAGTCTGACCTTGTTCTTTATGATTGTTCCTTCCACATCTATCTTGTTCCTGTAGACCCACTTGGTTCCGATAACGTTCTTACCTTTGGGTATTGGAACAAGCTTCCATACTTGGCAACACTTGAATTGGTTCAATTCTTCTTCCATTGCCATTATCCATGATGCGTTATAGTTTGCTGACTCAAACTTCTTCGGTTCATCCTGTGAGAGAAAACTCAAATATAAATTCTCATTAGTTGTACCTCTATGAGTTCTTACACCATCCCAGGGATCTCCTATGATTTGGTCAATTGGGTGATCCTTTAGATGTCTGATGAGTCCAAATATTACACTGATTTTTGGACTTATTTGGGCCAGTTTTATCGTCTTAGCACTGTACTTGAAAGCTATAACCGCTTATATTCATTTATCTTCCTATTTCATGATTAAGTGCACTTTAGGCCCGTTTTCTGCGTGCTTTAGATGTTTCTGTGTTTTCTTTTATTTTACTTGTTCTCTCGCCGGGTCTTGAGAATGTGGTGTGCACTTTGAGTGGCCTTTTTGCCTCTTCTGCTGGTGTATGGGTCGTGTGCGTGCTCCGGAACTGCTTGGGAGACCCCGACGATACAGGAATACTGCGCACGATCACTGGACTCACTGTGCACGACCACTGGTCGTGTGACACTGATCGTGCGCATTACATTCTCCTTTTACCCAGTTCTGTCTTGACGATCACACGACCACTGGACCTATTACGCACGACCATTAATCATGCGCTTGTGATCGTGCGCTCTGTCCTCATCATTTTCCTTGTTCTGCCCGGTAATCGCACGAGCACTGGCCATTGCGTGCACGACCACCAGTCGTGCTCCACTGTTCATGCACGTTTACCTCATGTTTTATGAAGTTCTGTCTTAGCCAATCGTACGATAAGTGGATTCAGTGCGCACGACACCGGTCATGCGCCACTGATCATGCGCATATTTGTTGATGTTTCTATCTAAGTTGCAGGTTTAATTCGAAATTGCGCACGATCATCGACTGATAGTGCGCACGACCACTAGTCGTGCGCCACTGATCGTGCGCTCTGCTTGTTCTTCCTCCGTATTTAAGAGCCTGCTCCGCGATTTAGGTCAACACTGATCATTTCTGCAATCGAGGAGTGCGCGGGAAGTGCCGTTCTACTTCTCCAGTTGCTCCAGCCACCTCCACCTTCATCCCTTCCATCGGAGTCTGTAGCCATTGATTCCGAAGCTTTCCAAACCCTCCGGCGAAGCTCCCGACCATTGATGACCTCAACTCCAAGCTTTCCACCAGAGTTGGAGAAGAAGACGACCTAGAGAACAGACTCAAAGGCCTTCGAGGTGACAGCTCGTTGGTACCAGAAGCCTCCTCGGAATGAGCCCGGAAGAGGATTGACAACTTGCTATTCCGACCACAACCTGTGGTGGACCTTCACCCTCTAGTAGTTTACTCCTCTTCCCCTTTCTTTGTTGTATGGAATGTTTTGATATTGTAATGACATACATTTTCTAATCTATATCTAATTGGATGTTTGTAGTTTTCATTTGCTTTTGAGTTATGTGTTGTGAATGCGCCTCGCCCACTCCACATCCACTCAATACCCTTGTTTCACCCGATTACACTCCGCACAAGAACACTTCCATCCATTGCTTTCCGTCCACTCGCCCAACCGAAGTTCGGCATCGCGGCCGAGACACTCACCTCACTTTGCAAAGCGTTTCCTTCGACCCGCATAGTCTTAATTAGTTTATTAGATCAAGAAACAACAATCTCACAAGCCCCCTTTTTTAATCTTTTCTAAGTATAACCCTCATAACAATATTTTCTAAACTGTCGCCGCTCTATGCTAATTTTATTCCTCAAGAGACCGACAATCGGGGATTTATTCCCAAATTTTATTACTTGTGCGACTGGTGCGCTTGCCGATTTCCACGCATCAAGTTTTTGGCACCGTTGCCGGGGAGTGCAACTATAGAGCGATTCTGAATGACTTAAAATTTCGTTATAAGAGTTATTGTTTTGTTTTGTTTTGATCACTTTTCTCTTTTGATTTTATTCCGTCAGTTGGAATTGTTAGTTTTATTCTCAAAATCTATGCAAAGTAGTTGTATCCTTTATATTTGAAATCTCCGCAATGTGGGCTAATTTCAATATCCGTTGCCGTCATTATGGAGACATCTCTCATGCTAGTGATAGATTCCCTCAGAAGTATTATAGCCAGGAAATTCAGGAGTCTACATATCGTAGACATAAGCCTGTTAGCTACCGACCCGCAGAGCCATTGCCGCACAACTTCTATTCGGCTTCAGCACCTGTTACGCCGCTGAAGCCGGCTTAGCAGTGCCTTTTTTTATCAAAGCTGGGATCATGCATTGAAGGATTGCGCTGCTTACCTAGCTGAGCTAGAAGTGGATGACAAGCCGGATCTTCAGATTGTCTCCACTTCAACCTTGGGCAGCACCCCTTCCGTATCGGGATATGCACCATTGCCATCTCTATGTTATGGAGAAGGCATCCCAGGTACGTGCACCGATACATGTGTTTATCCCCATTCCAACATGGATATTTATACTACCGAAGTGCATACATAACCTAGCATAGAGTTTATTAGTTGCGAAGAGTCAGCGCTTAACTTCCTACTGAGCTCTGAGCCTTCACCTTCTTCTTTGCATAACATTCTTTCTTTTCTGACAGTTCTGTTGAGGTTGATTCGTAGATGGAAACTAGTGTTTCCAGCGTTCTGCTAGATCCTGTTTAGGAGGACGATTCCGTGGCTGAGGTTGCGACCTCTACCCCATGTGAGGATGCCCGATGCGCGGACGAGGCTGATGCTGAGCTAGGACCTTGTGGCACCATCCTGGACAGTGGCATTCATTCTCCAACAATTCCACCGACGGGGGATGACTCTAGGACCATCCCCAAGATTGAGGTTCCTTTATGTTATTCTTCTAGTTTATTTCTTGACCCCGCTCTCGTGTCTACTTCCCAGCAGGACCACATCGTGGAACCGGTCCAATCAGTGCAAGGGCCTGTAATGCGGCCTAGGACATATAGTGACCAGATGCAGGTGGAGTTGGAGCCAACGAGCTTCCCAAGTTACTTTCTGCCCATGCCTGACACACACGACAGGTATACGTATATAGGTATTTGGGCTTCTGTACTGTTTCCGTGTCGGTACCCGCTACCGAAATGCGAACATGAACCACTGCCTGAGCATTTCAAGCTTCATACGCCATCAGTTAGGAAATGCGTAGATTTTGAATAAGTCCTATTGGGATTTAATAAACCCAACAGTTATCTAGGGTAGTATTTCTTTTGTTTTAAAATATATGTACCTTCTGTCTTTAGTTTAGATTTGTTGTTAGATTGATCTGTCTAAGGGGTGTGGTAGCCCAGCTGCGTGATGAGCTCTATGGTGCACCAATGTGGTCAGCAGTGTGAATTTGATTACAAAATTGGGTGCGCGAAAAATTTCACCATGTACGACCACTGATCGTGCGCACTACTTAACATTGCGCGACCACTGGTCGTGCGCCGGCCCATTTTCTTTAAAGTTCAGTCGGCCGATCACTGTGCGTGCGCCCTAGATCTCTCGCTTGGTCTACTGCGCGTGCGTTATTTGTGGCTCCTCCCATTCCGATTCCTCTCCGGTGGTCCGGCCCTTTCTCCTTCGGTAGGCTCCTGCAATCTCAGATCTATTTTCCTCCTTGTGCTGTAATGGAACCTGGTCGCTACCAAGTGGTAAAGGTCTACCATTGCTCTGGCCATTCTTCAACAAGTCCTGCTTAGATCTTAGGGAGAATGGGAACTTTTTCTAAGGAAAAGCATATTCAGCGCTACAACTCTTTGAAGGACAAGCCATTCCCCTCTCAGAGGCTTGTTGACTGGAACGAGCTGCGTTCAATTGGGGATGATGGTGCATTGGCGGAGGCCGTGCTCATCCACTACTCCTTTGATTTTTGGATCAAGTAGTTTGAGTGTGACGAGCTTGGGTACCGGGAACTGATGTTGGAGTTCCTTTCCACATTCGATTGGGAGACAGCGGTGGACAACTGCTATTTACCCACTTGTTCATTCCGGATGATTGGAAACGTCTTCACTGTCATATTGCTGGAGCTTGCCATTCATGACGGCATCTATACCAAGGCGGAGGCATCCTGGATTAACTTCCCCCAGTTATGCATTTATTTTCCAGAGGGTGTGACTCCGCGTGCCGCTTAGCATTCTCTAACCGAAGGGAACGAGGAGTACGTCGTCCGCCGTGCAAATCGATGAAGATTTTCTCCCCCGCTCTAAGGTATTTACAGCATTTGCTTAGTCACTCACTTACCATAAGGGCCCTGAGCAAAAATGTGGTGGGGTTCCAGGATTTGATTTCCCTATTAAGTATGCAGTAGCAGTACCCCATCCATCTGGGGTACATGCTGGCCTATTTCTTCCACCACGAAGCCACTTATGGCCTTGTGGGCGCGACCGCGGGTGCTTACTACATTACCCGCATCGCTAAAAGTTTGGGAGTTTGGAGCCAGCTACCTCCGATGGTGCAGGTCACTGCCCCTTCCATGATCTCCAGGGCGAACCTGGTGAGTTTTCATTTGCTGCGAGTGGTTAGGATAAATGCTAGCCGGAGGTTTGTCGTCAGCATGCCTGGTGATGCGCCTGAGGGTAGAGATGAGAGGAAGATGAAGGAGAACCGGGTGAATCTTCTGTTTTGGGTAAGCGGAGTGCGGGAGTGCCACTGCATCAGATTACGGAGCAACTGAGGCCTCCAGTAAAGTATGAGGGGCAATATAGCCGCCAGTTCAGCCCAGCTCAGAAGAGGGGCATCCCATATTTGTTTTAGCGCCTTGTTGATCTGGAAGTTTCAATGCGCACGATCACTGGACTCACTGTGCACGACCAGTAGTCATGCACCACTGATCGTACACATTACATTCTCCTTTTCCCCAGTTCTGTCTTGAAGATCGCACGATCACTAGACCTAATGCGCATGACCATTAGTCGTGCTCTGGTGATCGTGCGCTCTGTCCTCTTCATTTTCCTTGTTCTGCCCGGGTAATCGCATGAGCACTGGCCATTGCGCGCACGACCACCAGTCGTGCGCCACTGCTCATACGCGTTTACCTCATGTATTCCGCAGTTCTGTCTTAGCCAATCGCACGATCACTGGATTCAGTGCGCACGACCACCGGTCGTACGCCACTGATCATACGCATATTTGTTGATGTTTCTATCCAAGTTACAGGGTTAATTAGAAATTGTGCACGATCATCGACCGACAGTGCGCACGACCACTGGTCGTGCGCCACTGATCGTGCGCTCTGCTTGTTCTGCCTCCGTATTTAAGGGCCTGCTCCGCGATTTAGGTCAATGCTGATCATTTATGCGATCGGGGAGTGCGCGGGAAGTGCCGTTCTACTTCTCCAGCTGCTCCAGTCACCTCCACCTTCATCCCTTCCATCGGGAGTTTGTAGCCATTGATTCTGAAGCTTTCCAAACCCTCCGGCGAAGCTCCCGGGCATTGATGACCTCAACTCCAAGCTTTCCACCGGATTTGGAGAAGAAGACGACCTAGAGAACAGAATTAAAGACCTTCGAGGTAACAACTCATTTGTACCGGAAGCCTCCTCGGACTGAGCTTGAAAGCAGATTGACAACTCGCTATTCCGGCCACGACTTGCGGTGGACCTTCACCCTCTAGTGGTTTACTCCTCTTCCCCTTTCTTCGTTGTATGGAATGATTTGATATTATAATTAACTATATTTTCTACTCTATATCTAATTGGATGTTTGTAGTTTTCATTTGCTTTTGAGTTGTGTGTTGTGAATGCGCCTCGTCCACTCCACATCCACTCCATACCCTTGTTTCACCCGATTGCACTCCGCACAAGAACACTTCCATCCATTAGCTTTCCATCCACTCACCTAACCCAAGTCCGGCATCGCGGCTGAGAAACTCACCTCACTTTGCGAAGCGGTGGCTTTGACCCGCTTAGTCTTAATTAGTTTATTAGATCAAGAAACCACAATCTCACAAGCCCCCTTTTTAAATCTTTTCTAAGTATAACCCTCATAACAATATTTTCTGAATTGTCGCCACTCTATGCTAATTGCATTCCTCAAAGACCGACACTCGGGGATTTATTCCCAAATTTTATTACTTATGCCACCCGTGTGCTTGCCGATTTCCATGCATTAATGTCTGAGCTATAGAGTCCTTAAATATGGAGTTTCTTCAATCACAGGAGTGACTTCATCAACTTGGATGATTTCTTCATCTTGATCATCAACCTCTCCAATCGGGGTTGGAGTGGTGATCTTGATGAACTTTTCATTTTTTCTTTAGTCGGCTCACCCAAGTTTAGTTCTTTCATCTTTGAACTTGCATCTTCAATAAACACACTAGAAGAGCTGCTTTGTAGCAAGCTCGTCTCATCAAATACAACTTGAATAGATTCTTCTACAACCAGGGTTTTCTTATTAAAAATCCTATATGCCTTACTATGGCTACTATACCCTACGAAAATACCTTCAAAGCTCTTTTCGCTAAATTTAGTAGTGTGATACTTGCCACTGTTAAGGATGAAGCACTTACAACCAAAGATTCTAATATGAAATAGTCGGTTTCCTGCCCTTTAGAAGTTCGTAAGGTGTTTTATTATAGTTTTTGTTTATCAGTGCTCGATTTTGCACGTGGCATGCAGTGTTGATGACTTCATCCCAGAAATATTTCGGTAGTGAGGCATCACTCAACATGGTCCTGCATGCCTCTATGAGTGTTCTATTCCTTCTCTCAGCAACTCCATTTTGCTGAGGAGTACGAGGAGAGGAAAACTCATGAAAGATACCTAGGATTTCAAAAAATTTTGTCATGGCCCCAGACTTGAACTCAGTTCTATTGTCACTTCTGACTTTGACTACGAACAGTTGTTTTCATTCTGGATCTGCCTAAAAAAATTTGTAAAGATATCAAAAGTATTTGACTTGTGTTTTAGAAAGAACACCCACGCAATGCGCGAATAATCATCAGCAATAACCAATATATAATCCTTACCTCCAAAACTTCTAACTTGCAGTGGACCAATCAAATCCATATGAAGTAGGTGCAAATACCTATTAGAGTCTTTGCATATAATGCTTTTAAAGGTAGCCCTTGTTTGCTTTCCTTTTACACATGCATGACAAGGTCTATCTTTAGCTCACTTGACATTTGGGGCATCACGTACTAAATTAAGAGAAAATAATTTGTTAATAGTTTTGAAATTAATATGTGCTAGCTTCTTGTGCCATTGGTCACCAAGATACGCACTATCTTTAGCCAAAAAGCACACTAGCATAGAAGAGTTTATACAAATAAAATTCAAACAAAATATATTTCTTCTACGAGTGCCTAATAGAATCTTTTCCAGATTATCTACTGATTTTATCAAGCACTTGTCTGCATGAAATTCTACTATGTATCCTTTATCATAGAGCTGGCTTATGCTTATGAGATTGTGTTCCAATCCGTCAACATAAGCCACATTTGAGAAGGATACACTACCATTCGTAATCATACCGTAGCCTTTAGTAATTCCTCTGTCAGAACCTCTAAAGATGACTTTTGGCCCGTTCATGACAGGAGATTAATTCTAGAGAAGGCTTCTTATCCCGGTCATATGCCGAGAGCATCCACTGCCCAAATACAAGATAGGAGTTTTGGTGGTCTTTGAACATACCTACAATTACAAATTAGTTTGCCTTAGGAACCCAAACTCGTTTGGGTCCTTGGTCTCTAGTTAGAACACTCCCCCTACGTATATTAATATTATGAGTGGTCTTTCTCACATTGTTTACCTGAGGAGTTACATAATTTCTTGAGTTAAGACAACAATCAATGGCAAAGTGACCAATTTTGCCACAGCACCAATAGTCAAACCTGTTGTATCTTTGCCTAAAATTCTCCTACTTGACCTTTTGAGAGTGTGGTCTAGCAGGGGCAGCAGTCTTGGAGGTAGAAGCTTCATGGTGATGGCATTCACATGGCTTCTTCTCCTCAAGAGGCTTTTCCACAATGGGCTTTACTTTTGGTGCCTTCTTAATGTTATGACCATGATTATAAGGGCCATAACTTTGAAGAGTGATCTCCTCATAAGGTGCCTTGAAGACACTCTCACCAAAGTCCCGGGGATGGGTCCATCCTTGGTAACGAGACTTGGAATCTACATAAGTAGGCCTAGAAAAGTGACCGTATGACGAATCAAGATCAAACTTGTTGGTTGGAAAGATAACCTTTTTGAATGATGTCTGATCTTGAGAGGCTTTCCTCTTTTCCTTGGACAGAGCCTTCTTGGCCGCTTTATTCTTTCTTCGAGCCTTATGTCTCCTAGAGGATTTACTAGGAGCATCAATATGGCCTAAGCCAACACCTTTGGCCTGAGCTGAGAATTCAGCAACAAAAGGAAGGACAGTCTTGGGCTTGGAGAAACTTTCAACAAGTTTCTTTTCCGCAGTAAGTTGTTCTTCTAATTCTTTGATGATCTTCTCCTTCAGATCTAGGTTCTCGAGAGCCTTATTATACTCTTCAATAGTAGCATTTAAATTTTCTCTGAGCGAGTCCATCTTGACGACTTCCTCTCTTAGAGTGCTCTCTTCAGCCTTGAGAGATTTAATCTCCTTGGCCTTAGTTTTCACGACTTTTCGACATTTGTCATAATCCTTGATTAACACTTTATATTGATCCATGAGTTCAGACTCATCGTCAGAAGAGCAGTCCTCATGATCATGATCAGAAGCATCTGATTCAAAAAGAGAAGTATGAGAATTTACCTTCCCAGTGAACTGGGGTTCTTCTTCTTCATCAGTTTGTGCCATTAGCCCAAAGTAGGCTTACTCTTCTTCACTTGACTCAGATGAGTCAGAGTCGCTGAGAGTCTTGCCCTTATTGGCTACTAGGTGTAAGACCCCCTCCCAGAGTACAAAACATGGCACGAGGGGAGTCTTATGCCCAGAACAGTCGCCTTGCTGTAGCGCTAGCACACAGGCTAACCTGTACCACAAGACTCCTATTCTGCCAACTATAACCAATATCAATCAATTCCAACCCAACCAAGAATATAAAATAGAAGAAGTCAAATCCAAACATAAGTAAAAGGTTCAAAAGTACAACAAATAAAAGAAGCTATAACAAGCTTCTAAAATATCAGAGTACGGATAAAATTTTCCCAAAGGGCTACATCAAGAGTCTCTCAAAGACTCACATCAGTCACTGACGGTAGGGATGGCACCGTACCTTCAGGCCCTATCGTCCTGGCCTGACTGTCCTGCTGCAAATCCTACTACTGCTCTGTTTGCGGGGTTTCCTCCTAAAAAGGAAGACATAACAACCGTTAGTCATAAAGACTAAGTGGCTATCACATCCGCTCTCCCGATGACTCCTCGGCACCGGACGGAGAAAGGAACAAGGATACAATATATTTAAGTAACACATAAGTGCAAGTAGGTGGAGTAAGTATTCATGTCATGAGTAGAAATAGGAGTAATGTATAACAATATTAACAACATTCCATTCTAGCAATTCTACACCAGCTATATCAATCATCCAAGCATATAAATCTACAACAGGAAAGTAACTTAACATATAAGAATGCCCATACAAACTTATAAGTTAAGGATCGGCTTAACAATAAAGTAACTCATCGTATAAAGTGTCCATACAAACTCATACGATGATGATCTTGAGTATGCAATGTAATATAATGATATGTATGCAATGCAAGACTCACCCATGATCACGCACATACAATTGCCTTGTGGACACAGACTTGCAGTTCCCACTTTTCGAGCAGGTAGATAAACTCTCGAGCATCAACTATTGTGGCCAAGAGGTGACAGTGGAGTTGGCTTCTCCACTACTAGGTGGGCATCCACACTTCCAAGACTAGGCCTCCGTATGCCTCAATGCTAAGAACACAACAACGGAGCTCACATGCATACTACAGCTCAGCGGGAGTCTCTAGTAGATGTGCACCGAGAACCTAGCCTCCAAACTGACCGATGTTATGCCCGGAAGGAGCCTCAAAAAAAGCACGAGGACCAAGCTCAACCTTTCACATGGCACGGAAGGAACCCCGGGAATGAGCACCGAGGACCAAGCTCAACCGCCCAAGATCTAACCGTCAACTCCCGTCGGTGTGACGACTGGCGAGCCCGTAGACCTGCCACACTATCCCACACTCGGGATTACAACACCGCGTGTAAACTCACACGACATGCAAGATCACATCATTGTGGCACGGAAGGAGCCTCGGGAATGTACACCGAGGACCAAGCCCAACCATCAACTTACGTCTCTTCTCATTATTACCATACCTGTGCGGTCAAACCCCAGACTTACACCCTTTCACAATGCTACCCGTAGGGAGACACCACTCTAAGCATTGGACTACTTAATACATTCCGATAATCAACGATTCACATGGCCATAAATTAGCATCCTACAATTCATTCTGAAATGATATCCAACACATTGTTAATATGAGGCGCATCCCTATCGGTTCACATAGTTGAATCATTCTTACCATCCAAACTCATCGACCCCATTCGTTCACTAATTTCCAACAAATCATTTCATTCAAGTATGTTTCACTATGCCATTTGTTTACAAAGGATCTATCCAACACTCACCTCTATCCTTCACACTATTTTTCTATAATCTCTCCATCAAATCCTAACTTGGATTTACATAAACCCGAGAACAAAATGTGCAGGAAACCTGCTGGACAACCACTTCGATTGGGAATTCCTGAGTCCACGAGACTCGTATGAAGACGCATAACCATTCGTTGGAAAGGTATTTCACAGAACCACAACTTTTGTATTCGGTCCTTCACCCAGATCAAAATGTAACACACTTGAAATCGGCTTCTAAGACTGCTACGTTCAGAATACAGTTTCTGCACGTTTAGATTGTCAGCCATCAAGTTTGATCAGACTTTCCCATGGCTACGGACTTTGCATGAAGACGTGTAACCACTCGTTGGAAAGGTATTTCCATGGGATACGACTTTTGTGTTTAGTTAAAAGCCCAGATCTGGCGGTATCATATCTGAACATGGCCAATAAGACCGCTGTGCGCAAAAAATAGTTTCTGCATGCATCTTAAGGCGGAATGAACGGCATCGATTCGTCTTCCTCCTCTAACCGATCTTCCCAAATCACATCCAGAACTTCTCCTCCCTTATTCACCCTTATAAGGCCACATCTCTTCACGAAACCAGTCCACCTTCTACTCAAGAAGAGAGGAGAGGTTTAAGACATCACTAACCATAGAGCACAAACCCTAGAATGACCTCTTCCTAGGAAATCATCATCTCTCAAGTCAAGGCTCTTTTGAGTCGACATCTCACCTAGAAATAACTATAGATCTAGAACCAAGGGAGAGGGGAGGAAGCTCACCTCATTTCTGGCATTTCCATCCAAGGATCTCGTCACCCTTCTTGGAGGCATCTTCCTCTCCTCGGCAGTGTAGATTCTTCACAGGATGAAAATTGGCTCCAGCACCTTCTTCCTCCTCTCCAGCAGATTTTCTACAGAAATGGCTGGGAAGGAGGACTGAAAAACGGCAAGGGTTTCTCCCCCCTTTTTATGTGGAAACTACACGGGTAGGGACACGCTCCGTGTCCCTACCTGTGTCCTGCTCGGGTGGAGCGTGTCAATGATTTGACTGCTATTTTGATACACACACACGGGTAGGGACACGCTCATGTATCTACCCGTGTACTGCTCGGGAAACACGGTCATCAACTCAACTGCTGCTTCGGACACATACACACGGGTAGGGACACGCTCGTGTCTCTACCCATGTCCTTCTCGGTAAACAAGGTCGATGGTGTTGGTCACACACATAGATAGGGACACGCCTGTGCCACTACTCGTGTCCACATACACACGGGTATAGACATGCCTGTGTCACTACCCGTGTCCTTCTCTGGAAATTCTACGAATTTCCAACTCTTGCACTAGAGTACCACACGGGTATGGACACACCCATGTCACTACCCGTGTCTTACTCTAGAACGACTTCACCTCCCTAACACAAGTGTAAGCCTAGCTTTCAGCACTCCTAGAGCCCAAGTCAGCTCTCCTGGCTTAAAAATGCGCACGAGGGGCCTAGCGTGAATCGGGACGTTACACTAGGCTTCTTTCAGTTCTCTTCGTATTATAATAAGATTTCTTCCCCTCTCTTTTTCCACCCTCCTTCTTGTGATGGCAATCAGCAATAACTTGACCTGACTTATTGCAACAATAGTAAACGATGTCAGAAGAAATATGTTTTTCTATTTAGTATGATACCTGTCTTGGCTACTTGATCCTTTCTTGTGTCGATCACCGTCATGATGTGATCTTCTATACGAGGCATCTTTGCCTCTTTATTGTTTCTTCTTGTTCAAAAATTTCTTTAACTGCCTTGAAAGAAGAGAAAACTCTCCTTCAAATAACTCTGAGCCTGAGGTACATGGCTCTGAAGTTTCTTCTTTACTATCTTCTTGTGTAGGAGCAGGTAAAGCAGCTTTGGCTTTCCTTGAGCTGTCTGTCTTCAGTGCGACAGACTTCTCCTTGGATGAGAACCGACTCTTCTCTTCTTTAGCTTTTCTTGAATTAATTTGAAACTCATATGCCATTAGCTTTCCAAAGAGATTTTGATGGTCAGTCTCTGCCATCTTCCAAACTCCCAGATAGCATAGACTTTGCTGTCCCACTTCTTAGTCAGGGACCTTAGAAATTTATCATTCAGCTCTCCATTAGTGAAGAGCCGACCATATACTCTTAGGCCGTTAACAATCTTAAAGAAACTTTCAGAGGTATCAACAATTGAATCCTTGGGTACTTGTCAGAATGCTTCATATTTCTAATTTAGAAGGGATCTTCTGTCATCCCAAACCTCTTCAGTGCCTTCCATCAAGAAGATAAGAGACTGCCACATCTCCTTAGTGGATTGGCAGTGAATCAGGTTCTGCAGTATAGAGTCATCTACTGCACTTGCGATAATATGTTTGGCCTTCTTGTCTAAAGAGACCAGTGCAATCTCATCTTTGTCAAGATCCATCAACTTCTTAAGAACTTTCTTTATAGGATCTATAGTGGAGATGGTCATGGGAATATGAGGACCTTTTTCAACAATCATGAAGATCCTTGGATCCACAACTTCCATGAAAAACTTAATCCTTTCTTTCTATATGGGAAAATTTGGTCTTTGTGCACAAACGAAGCTTAGCAAAATCCTTGGCTTTGTCCATGCTTGTATAACTCAATAGACAACTTGGGGCAGATCTATTCAAGGTGTTAACCTTTTAATGAACAACCTCGCTCTGATATCAATTGAAAATAATTAAGTTGTCTACCTAAATCACCTAGAGGGGGGTGAATGGGTGAGTTGTGCATCCTTTTGCGGAATAAAAAATTAAGCGCGCTATGCACAAAAAATTAACCAAGCAATCACAGACGACACCAAGAGTTATAGTGGTTCCCCAACCTTGGGTACATCCACTTTTCACTCACCAATCTGGCAATACACTAGACTCGGTTACTCCACTAATCTCAGATTGGAAACAATCCTACTACTCGGAACAACGTTCCTACAATTCGATCCAAAAACAGGATCTACACTCGGAAGAGAAAAACTTCCTACAACAACTCGGAGAGCAAAGCTCCTACACTCGGAGAAGAATCTCCTACAAGAATAAATTGAAATATAAAATAAATACAAACAATATTTTCTCTCAGATCTGAAAGCTTCTGCCTTTCTTCTTTCTTAAACTTTAAAGCTTTGTCAGAATTAATTTAAGAAGACTCGGCTAGATCTCGGATCTGAAATTTCTGGACTCACAAGATCAAGTAGAGGATCTGTCGATTGTAGAAGATCTTGATCTGTGAATCAACTGCTCTGAATCGAAAGCGTTTTTGGCGATGAAGACGATGAGCGGAAGCTTCCGATTTTGGAAAGAGAATTAGGGATTCAGAAACTTAGAATTTTTTCTTTACGACTGCTTAGGGTTGGTCGAAAATGACATAAACTTTTATAGGACATGCCTAACGGTCATAATCATAAAAAATGATAGCCATGTGGACCAATCACGTGCTAATGACATTTAAAAATCCCGTCATTCTGGACTTAAGAAATCTTCAGAAAATAGTTCAGCATTTCTCGAGAAGAATGATTATACTTGAGAAAAAGTAGTTTTGTTCTCGAGAACAATGATGGAGAACTCGAGAAAAATAACTTGGTAAGAAGGTGGAGGTGGAAAACAGTAGTCTCGAGAATTAAGGAAAGTACTCAAAAAAAATAAATTATTGTTCTCGAGAAGAAGCACTTTGGTATTCAAGAACAACGAACTATCTCGAGAAGTACTCGAGAACTAGACGACTTGTACTCGAGTACAACAAAACTCACTCGAAGAACTAGACTTAGCTTCTCAATGCTTTCAACTACTTAAGACTGGCTTCTCGAGAATTAAACATAGCCATCTCGAGAACTAAACAAGGTCTTCTCGAGAAAAAGACTTAGAGAAATTCTGTCTGGAAAGGAAGTAACTCGAGAAGAAGTGTCATGAAGCAATCGAGTACATAAGCCCATCTCGAGAACAACAATAAGCTTTCTCAAGAACTACTTCTTGCACTCGAATTCATGACAAGTCTAACTAAAAAACTAACTTTTGTCCTTCTCGAGTACAAAACATAGTACTCGAGAAAAGCACTTAGAGAAATTCTTTGAACATCTAAAAACTTAATTACTTCAAAAATAATCAGCATCCAACTTTCCTCCCATGCCCTTAGTGGTTGAAAAGGAAGTGTGTCCCAATAGAGAGGCTACAAATGAGTCAACACCATGGATCACACAATGAGGAATTACATTATATGGTCTTGTGTTTGGAGACTCATTGTAGACTGACATTGGTCTACACTTAACAAATAAGTCCTGCAAACACTCAACTAAAAAGAGCATCAAATACAAACTTAATTCATCTTAGTTCGAGGGTGACTTTCTACAAATCTAGGCTATAGTGGATGCAATACCCAACAAGAGGAATGAGCTACCGCCATGCGATAGCTGGGTACCATGCCGTGCTAGCACAAAAAAGCAAAAAAAAATCTTTTTCGAATATTTTTCCAAATTTGCGAGGAAGCTGTCACATCAATGCGTAACGACCTACTGCCGGGTGTTAGTCTTAACATCGACAATAGCTTATTTTTCAAAGACATATAAAAGGGTTTTGCTTTTTCGTTCCTTGTACAAATTAAGAGAGACAGAACTACAATCTAAGGTTCATGTGCCGCCTCTGTGCATCCTTCCACAATCTCCGTTGATGGAAGAGAAAGTTGCCTCCCTCCCATTCGCACACCAAGATTTCTGGTGAGCAAAGGACTGCAATGACCAAGAGGAGTTGATCAGTTGCAACTGAATGAAGGTCATTAACATCGATCAAGCACCGCTCAACGGAGGAGTCGTCTTGAGGGAGAATTAGTTTTACCCTTCTTTACTCTTTTTGTATTTTCTCTTGTCTATTTTTTATGGTGAGGAAAATCAATCGGTGAAGGTCGTCGGAATCTGGGAAGGATTCTGTGAGAAATCGTCTCGGGGAGGGGACGTCTAGATCAGGGGATCTAGTGGAGCTATAAGAAACTTCATTGAATGAAAGTGAAGTGTCGACTTGAAGACTCTTCTTGGAGTGAAAGGGAGAGAGCCAACCTGTCTGGGTAGTGGGTCGGTATAAAAAACGAAAAGAAATTTGACTTTCACCGCCTCTGATCTCCAGCATCGTGGAGATCTAGTGCTTGTAATTGTAAACTACTTTTGTTTTGGTTTGAATACAATTATTTGTTATTATTCATTCATATTGTGATTTTGTGCTTGTAAGTCGGTAGATCTCTTCAGTGTATGTGCGTCTCAAAGGAGGGGTTTATCAAAGAAAATGAGATCTGTGACCTACGTCTGCGTGCTAGCAAGCTAGCACCCTGCGGTAGCTTCCAAAATTAGTTTTCCTTGATAAAACTATTCGATTTTTTAATTAAATCTTAAAACCTTATTCACCACCCTATGGTTGGCCACTAGATCCAACAATATGGCGTCCACTGCGAGGTATTTTGAGATCATAAAAACTTAAAGTACTTCCACACCCAGAAGGATTTGAACTTGAGACAGCGGGTGCGGTTAGAGTTTTTGTGTGATTACAAATTTACATTGAACTATAACCCTGGGAAGGCGAACTCACTAGGAGAATACTCTAAGCAGGAAAGCACCTGGGTCAGGCCCGAAATCTTAATTAATGGTTATGAAGTTGGCTAAAGTACTTGAAGAGATGAAGATTAAGCTGATGACTAAGGATTATCTCGAGGCCTATACGGAGTATCTGGCCACCATGAGTATAGTTTGTTACATTCTAGACCAGATTCAGGCAGAAAAAGGGAAGGATGTTGCTTTGGACCCGACGTTCCAAGAAATTATGGGAGGATCAGTGGAAGGATATATGCTAAATGAAGATCTCATTCATTTCCATGGCAAATTTTATATTCCTGCGGGTGGTGGGATACGAGAAGACATCCTGAGAGAGTCCCATTGCACCAAGTATTCGGTGCATCACCGAATTGTTAAAATGTACACAGACTTACAAAGGACCATGTTTTTCCTAGAATGAAGGGAGATGTCACACTCTATGTTACTCACTACGAGGCTTGTCAAATGGTAAAGGTGGAGTGTAAGAGCCCTAGTGCATTATTGTAGTCGTTGCCGATTCTGGAGTGGAAGTTCAAGGATATCTCTATGGATTTTGTTTACGGTCATCCCCGATCTTGCTCGGGGAATGATTCAGTTTGGGAGAATGTGGATCACTTGACATAGGTTGTCTGGTTTATCCTCATGAGGAAGGAGGTGCATGTTGATGTGTTGGTTCATCTCTTTGTGGAGCTGTTCGTTAGGTACCATGGGGTGCCCAAGACAATAGTCTCGGACCGTGATGGTTTCTTCACCTCTAAGTAATGGAAGGTAGTTCAAGCATATATGGGTTCTCGCCTTACCTTTAGCATAAATTTTCACCCTAAGAATGACCTTCAGTCCTAAGAGAACAATCTGGACAATGGAGGATTTGTTGAGGGTATATGTTTTGGATATTGAAGAGCAGTGGGAGAGACTTCTACCATTGGTAGAGTTTTAATATAATAATATCCACCAAGTAACCAACGGAATGGCACCTTATGAAGCACTCTATGGTAGGAGGTGCAGAACTACTATATCATGGGTTCAAGATGAGGATCCTAAGGCATTAGGAGTGGAGTACATCGATGACACCGATGCTATGACTAGGTTGATCCGAGATCGCATGCTAGAGGCTCAGAGCCGATAGGTGAAGTACTATGATGCGAAGCATGGGATGGTGGAATTCCAAGTGGGTGACAAAGTATTTCTAAATATTAGGCTGATGTATGGAGTGTCACGTATTCGTGGGAGGAAGAAGCCCAACCCGCAATACATGAGACCTTATATCATTTTGGAAAGGATCGGTCCCTTGGATTATAGGTTGGAGCTACCACAGGAATTGGAGAATCTATATGATGTCTTTCATGTGTCTTACCTTAGAAAGGCACTTCTTCTGCCCGAGCAGTTTGTCGCCGCTAAATCTGGCCCTATGGAACCTGATAGGTCTATACACCTAGAGCTAGTGAGGCTCGTGATTCTGAAGTACGAAGGTTGAGTAGTAAAAGTGTTCCACTAGTGAAGGTCCTATGGTCTAACCATGGAAAAGGAGAGTACACTTGGGAGCCTATGAACCTTATGCGACAATGCTACCCAGATTTGTTTCCCCAAGGTAAATTTAAATGCATATCTTGTATTCTTCGTACTTGTTTTCCCGTAGACTTCGATCGATTTTGGGGATGAAATATATTGTTTGTTTATAGGATTTATAATGTCCCATTTTGAGCTAGACCCATCGTGTGTGTTGTGGTGTCACTATGGTGACATGAGATGGCAGATAGATCAGGTCTGGAGTGAATTCATCGGGAGGACTTGGAAATTATTTGAGAGGCCTGTAGGGTATTCGTCGAGATGACTCGAGAAATAGTCAAAAGGACCTGTTAAATCGTTGAGAGGACATGTGAATTCGTCGATTAGACTAGAGGAATTTGTCGAGTGAAGTCGAGTGGACTTGTGCTTTCGGGATGATTCGTCGAAAGGACTAGTGGAATTGTTGAGAGAATATTTGAATTCATCAAGTGGACTCGATGAATTCGTTAAGTGAAGTGAAGTGGACTTGTGAACTATGTCAAAATGATTCGTCGAAAGGACTCGAGAATTTGTCTATTGGACTCGATAAATTCGTCGATTGAACTCGAGTGGACTTGTAAAATTCATTGAGAGAATCGTCTAATGGACTCGTGTATTTGTCGAGATGACTCGTGTAATGAGCTTAATGCATCCAATGATTCGTTGAGTGATTCCGATGATTCGTTAAGTATATTTGACGAATGGAGTTAGCGTTTTCTGATTACTTATGGCCTGGCAGAAAATTACGGGTTGAACCAGTATTTCTTTTCAGAGACTTATTTTATGTTATAAAGTGCAGTCCTATGGGAGAGTGACACATGATAAGGTGACTTTAACCCTAAATCACCAGCCACTTCTTTATAAGGATAACCGAACCCTAAAAAGGCTTCCTCATCGGCCGACTTTTCTCCTCTTCCTAAACAACGACGAACCGAGTACGATACCGCCATAAAACTGAATACAACTATGCCACCAAGGAGAATGACACGATCCATGGCAAGAACTAGGTGAGCTTCCTACCCTCTCCCTTGGTGCTAGATCTTTAGATCCAAAGTGTAGTTGAGACATCAGCTTAAGAGAGCTTGATTTGGGAGTTTAAGGGAGACTTCCTAAGAAGGAACCACGTTAGAACTTCGTTCTGGGAGCCGATCGCCATATGAATATCTTCAAACATCTCCTCTCTTCATTACGAAGATGACTGACTTGATTTTATGAAGATTTGTGTTCTATTGAGGGAGAAAGGGGAAGAGAGAAGTTGGATGTTCTTTGTGTGATGACTGGAGGAAGGAGATGAACTGATGTCGTTCGTCCATCTTTATAATGCATGCAAAAGTGCTGTTCAAAAATCTGTTAACTGTGTGCAACAGATTTTAAGGCCAATTTTATGTACGATCCAATCTGATTTAGGTCTTGAGCTCAACATGAAAGTTGTAGCCCTTGGAAAGACCTTTCCAATGGATAGTTGATCGATTTCAGAGTTCTATAGCTCCCTAGAAGTGTTTTTGAAGTAACTACATTGAAATGCTATTGTGCATGATTTTTATAATTCTATGTTAATGTTATTTATCTAATGCATATGAATTGGGTGACATGCACTCGATGGTGTTTTGCAAATTCCGTTGAAATCATAATATTTGGAGTAAATATGTTGAGGTTTTGTCTAATCACTTCTTATAATTAACATGCATTAATAAGGGTATTGGAACCTTATTGGGGCTAAAGATTTGTGAACATGATTGAAATGCTAGATCTAAGCTATGATGGAATATATGTCGATTGATATAATGAATGTGGAGATAAATAATATTCTGGGATTTTACTGAGGATCAATGTTTTTATATTTAAGCTGAATCTAATGCATGGAAAATACAAATGTTGAGGAATTATATGTTGAGGTAAAACGGAACTTTGGGTGATTCCCTTGAGTGCTTAAGGGCACTTGCAAGAAGTATTATGAAGGGACTCGATTGGAGCCCTCGGGTTCTTTGGAGCACGGTGCTGGCTATGATATGAAGGGACTCGGTTGGAGCCCTTGAATGCATGATGGCATGGTAAATGTGAATAGCATGGGGTTTGGTGTATGTTAACACACGGTATATGATCCTGCGTTGAGGATTTGGTGGCACGTCTATGGGCTCGCTAGTTGTCACACCGACGGGAGATGACAATTAGACCTTCGGCGGTTGGGCATGGTCTTTTGGTGTTCACTCCCAAAGGCTCTTTTTATGCCAGTGGGCGGTTGGGCTAAGTTCTTCGGTGATACACTCCTGAAGACTCCTTCAATGCTAATTACAAGCCAGCTGGACTGGGCTATTCGTACGCATCTACCTAAGACCCCTTCTAAGCTATAGTACACAGGAGCTCTATTGTTGTTGTTTCTTAGCATTGAGCCATACAGAGGCCTTGCCCTGGTAGTGTGTATGCCCGCCTACTAGTGCAGAAGCCTGCTCTAGTGTCACCATTTGGCCACAAAAGATGATGCCTGAAAGGTTAGCTACCTGCTGAAAAAGTGGGAACTAATGGTCTATGTCGACATAGCAAGTGTGTGTGTGTGTGTGTGCATGGGTGTGTCATCATATTACATTCATTTCATATCATTGCATTGCACTACATAAAATCCTCATCATATAAATTTGTGTGGGCACTTTTATATGTTGAGTTACTTTGATGCACCCGACCCTTAACTTATAAATCTATATGGGCATTTTTATAAGTTATGTACTGTGATCAATATATTGTTAGAGTAGTTGTACCCTTTAATATATATTGATTACTATTACTCTTACCTGTTTAGTAATGATGTGTTATTTACACATGTACTGTTGGATACATAATGCTCTCCTATCATTTGATTTGATACATATATATATTACTGCTATATTGAACTCCTCATTATTTTCCTCCGCCCGGTGCCTAAGAGTCGCTGAGGTGAGCGAATGTGATAGCCACTTAGTCTTTATGACTAACTGTTGCTACGCCTACCATTTTAGGAGGATACCCCAGAGTTGTAGCAGCAGTAGCACCTTGTGTAGGAAGACAGCCAGGCTAGGGGGATAGGGCCTGATACGACGATACCCTCACTTCCTTCTATGACTGATGTGAGTTGTGAGCGTTATGATGTAGCCTTCGGGCAGCTTTACTGTACTTTGATATTAAAGAAGCTGATGTTCTTCTTATAATGATGTATTATTTCAGATATTTTACTTTATGTGAAGCATGACTTCTGTGTTCTTCTACTTATTGGGTTGGCATTTGTGATATCATAAATCAGCCAGCAGAATAAATGACTTGCGATAAAGATTAGCCCGTGTGCTGATGCTACTTCATGGCGGCTGTTCTGGGCATAAAATTTCCCTCGACCATGTCTTGTGTTTCGGGAGGGGGGTTTTATATGCACATAAGGGAACAAATAGTTGTTGAACTACAACATATAAAATGCCCTTTCAGAGAAATTAATGAATAAGTTCTGTAGACAGATCATCGATTCTTGGCAAAAAGGTTTTTGAAATCAAAATGCTCTAAGGAGACTTCAGCAAGTACTGAAACTCTTATCTTCTGAAAGGGTTAGTTTGCAGAGCACTCAAGAAAGTTGTGGTTGTTCTTCAAGGTTACTGTATTTAAACTCAGAACATTTTCAAGCTTGAAAGAACAAAGCTTTACAACAGATCTTCTTAACACAAGCATAACAAACTTGAAGATCCACATTCTTGTTGCTTTGAAGAGTTAGGGATGGTTATACATAGTCTAAGAAGCTACTCAGAGACATACCTTTGTGTAGTTAATCTCAACAAAACATTATTCAACTGTAAGATCATTGAGTGATCTGAGTTTTAAGCCTATGATATAAAGGCTGAGTTGTAGGATCTAGGAGTGGATCTTAGTCGGTAGGATCCCAGGGTGGATCTGAGGTAGGATCTTGAGGGATCTGAGGTAGGAGATTGGGTTAATCTCTGAGGTAGGGCTGCTGAGCCTGAGGTAGGACTATCTTTTATCTGAGTTGTAGGAGTGATTCTCACTCTGAGGTTTAAAATCTTGAGGGATCTAATATGTAAGATTAAGGAGTTGAGAAAGTAGGAGAAGTTAGATGAATCTAGCACACTGCTAGATAGGAGGAGGAGGAAAGTGAATCTATCCTAGATAGGGGAACCACTATAAATCTTATGTGTTTTTTTTCTTGATAGCTAACAACTAATATTAACACACACTAAGCTCATATTTTTGAGGTTGTTCAAAAAGAGTCAAATCAAATATATTAACCCCCCTCTAAGTGTTTAGCTATCCTAAATAAAGACTTTCAAGTGGTATCATATGGAGGTTGTTCAAAATGGACTTAACAGTATGAACAGATCTCCAAAGGTAGCAGAAGATTATCTCCATGGATTCTGGTGAGAACTATAAGAAGTTGGGTTCTATGAAACTTCCTATATGTAGGAAGAGAATTTTTGGGATCTGTAAGGAGAGGGTGATGCTATTTATGGAAGCATCAGATCCTAGTATATTCATAACTATTCAAGAGAGACCTATCATTCCTATGATGGACTTTTCTATAGATGTCAATATCCAGATACCCTAGAAATACACTAAGATGACCAAGGATGAAGTCATTCTGGTAACTATGAACAAAAGGGCTCTAAACATTATTGTATGTGCCAAAGATGACTCCACATTCCAGAACCTAGTCCACTGCAAAAACTGCTAAAGAGGTGTGGGATTATCTTATTGTGTATATGGAAGGGACAAAAAGGCGAGGGATGATAGGAAATCCCTCCTGAATTAGCAGTATGAGACCTTTAAGAAAGGAAAGAAAGATTCCTTAGCTGATTGGTCTGAAAAGTTCTTCATGATAGTGAACAGTCTGATCACTTATGGCAGACAGTTCAAAAATTAAGAGCTGAATGATGAGTTCTTGAGATCTCTCAACAAGGAATGTGATATCAAGATCTGTGCCATTAGGGAGGTTGGTAACCTGGCCAACACTCTGCCTCAGAACCTATTTGGGAAGTTCTTGCCTCATAAGATGCAGCTGAACTCTAGAAGAGCAGAATAATATGCTTCTAGAACACTCAATAGATAAAAGGTTGTGGCATTCAGAGTTGAAGCCATAAGGAAGAGCAGGGAAAAGAATCCATCTCCACCAAGGAGAGTTGTAGAGTCAGAGTGCTCAGATCCCTACTCCTCAGGAAATGAACTGTCAGATGGAGAACTTACCTTGTTCTCCAAATAATTCAAGAAAATGTTGAGCAAGATAAGACAGTGGAAGAACAAGGGCTTTTCTATCTCTAGCTCAAGAAATCAATACACCATTTTGGAGAAGTCCAGAAAAGACCCCTCTGGGGAAGGTATGATTCTAAGCAAAACAAACATTTTAAGACTAATATTGTTTGTTATTATTACAATAGATCTGGACATGTCATTGCTAAATGTCAAATTAAAAGGAGGGAGAACAAGAAATCTGATGATAAGAAGCATTACAAGGACATGAAAGCTGAAAAAAGCTTCTTGGCCAAAAATAAAATTAGCTTGTCAGATAGTGATTCTGAGTCTTCAAAATCAGAAGAAGAAGAGTCCTACATTAGTCTCTATTCCATTGAAATGGGGGCCGATCATCCTACTGCCATAATTGGCATAAGAGCTCCACTATCCTCTGCTGATATTGATTTTGAAGATGATGAGTTCAGCCTCATGGCCTTAACTGAAGACAATCAGGACAACTCTATTCCGGAAGAAGTACACTCTCTCCCCAACTCTCCTTCTATCTATAAGACTTGATCAGAATCTGAGGCACCCACTTCATCCAATGGGGATGATGGATCATAATCTGATGAGGATGTAAATTAAATAATTGATAAGTATGGTGCTATCCTAAAAGCTCTAAAGTAGAACAAGAAGCTTGTCAAGAGACAAGCTGAGGAGATTGGCTCTCTTAAGCAAGCTACTCCCCTGCTGTCTGAGTCAGCTACTTTGATAGCTCAGATGAGGAGAGAAGTCAGTCAACTAAAGATAATCTCAGTCATCCAAATAGGCTCCATTACCAAGAAGAATAAAATCATTAAGGATCTTGAAGAGAAGCTCCTCAAAGAAAGGATGCTAGCAATTGAGTTTTCTAAGCCCAAGACAGTGCTACCACTAATTGACACCTTCACCTATTAAAATAATAAGAGGGTTTTGTGGTTCAAGTAGAACACTGGAGCTTCGCATTCCAAAGGGAAAGGAAAGGCTCCAGTTGTGCCTAAGACTACCTTTCAGAAGGTTATTCTCACTTCTAACAGTTATGAACATAACAGTATGTATGGTCACTAAAAGAATGAAGTTCTTCCTCCAAGTTCTTTGATGCTGCTTCCAAGGGAAGAAGAAAGGGTATGAGATTGAGTGCACTTAAATCTCCCAATGAGGAAATCCAAATGGCCCATCATAGACCATTTGTGCTTGGTGCTCCAACACCCACTCTTAAGGGAAAGGCAGTGGCTAACCCCCATGTTCTTCCTGCAAAGAGTGAGACTGTGAGGAAGACAGTCAATAAAACAAATTTGGCTATTTATGGTGCCATCAAAATCACATCAGCTGCAAAGAAGGCATCTGTTGGTTTAAATCAGAATATTCCAAGTGCACCTACTAGCAAATTCACTTTTAGTCAAATCCTTGCTAAAAGAAATATGAAGAAGGCTGATGTTCTCTGCTCTGAATAAATAAAGACTATTGGCCTACATACCTCAAAAGCTATTCAGAAGAGGAGATATAATATCCATGAGTGTTGGTGTTTTGGTAATGTGGGTCACTTTTCCATAGACTGTTGTCACAACCCAAGTGTGCCAAGGGCAAGGGTGAATCTTCCTGTTAGGGATACTGTAGGTTGACATAGTTATTCTTAAGCTAACAAGAACCAAGGACCCAATTTTTTTATTTCCTAAGGTAAATTAATCTGTGATTGCAGGACAGTCCAAGTACCAACACATGCCAATATGGTACTTGGATAGTGGGTATTCCAGACATATGATAGGAACAAAGAGACATCTAAAGGATTATACCCCAGTGAGAAATGGACCAAAAGTCATCTTTGGTGGTTCAGATAGAGGAGTTACCAAAGGCTATGGTATGATCAACAATGACATATTCTCCATTAAAAAAGTAACTTATGTAGAAGGATTGCAACACAATCTGATTAGTATAAGCAAATTATGTGATATTGGCTATGTCATTGACTTCCACAAGGATAAGTGTCAGATCAAAAGGTCAAGTGACCATGAGGTCATTTTGACAGGCATTAGGAGTGGAAATATTTACTGTTTAAATTTCTTATGTATAAGTACAAACTCTCTAGTATATCTTGTTGCAAATGAGAAAGTCTTTTATTGTATGCAATGACACAAGAGGCTTGCTCACTTGAATAATAAGGAAATCAACAAGCTATTCAGTGAAGAGCAAGTCAGGAATGGACCCAATCTAAAATACACGAAAGAGGGCATTTTCTCTATATGCCAAAAGGGAAAACAAAGTAAGAACTCCTTTAAGAGCATTGGGACCAAAGATTCTAAGAGGTATTTATACCTCCTGCATATGGACTTATTTGTTCATATACCAGTTATCAGTCTAGTAAGGAAAGTCTACACTCTTGTGATAGTTGATGACTATTCCAGATTTTCTTGGGTATTCTTTCTTAAGAAAAATTCTAAAACCATTGACATCTTTGTGACCTTTGTTAAGCAAATTAAGAATTAAAAGGGTTATTATATAGTCAAAATTAGAAGTGACTGAAAGTCTTTAGTTTCAAGAGTAGCTAACACCTAGAGGGGGGTTTATAGGTTCTAGGCCTTTTTTATACTTTTTCTGTTTTAGGTGAGTTATGATTTAAGGTAGTTTAGCTTTCAAGACAATCATACACAACACACAGGAATTTTATAGTGGTTCCACAGATTATGGGTACATCCACTGTCCCTCCAACCTTTTTAATAGTTTGTTAGATAAGAAAACTTCTCTGAACTTGGCTCTAAAGAGCTTACAACACAAATCCCTCGGGATCTCTCAGTCTCCTCCAAGACCAACCTCAAGCACAAAGCCTTATAACTCAGAGCAAGCTTTGCTCCAATAGCTTAGTGATCCAAAGATCACCTACCTCAGACTAAGTTAATAGTCCTACACCCAGACTAGGAGGATAGCCTTACAACTCAGAGAGGAACACTCTCCTACCTCAGATATGAACTAGATCCTACCTCAGGCAAACTTCTCTACAACTCAGATCCAGTCTGGGATCCTACCTCAGACTTGAGACAAGTCCCATAACTCAGGCTCACCGGCCCTACCTCAGATCCACATAAGGATCCTACCTCAGATCTACAAAAGATCCTACACTCTGCCTTTATAAAACATGCTTACACTCAAATCTATTAAGATCCTACTTGATGAAAGGTTTGTTGATGATGATTTGACCCCAAAGAAATTTTCTCTGTGACTTCTTCTTTCTATCCTGAGTGTACAACCCAAAATTCGTTAAGTGGAACCTTGGGACCAGGTGGGTCAATTCAGGAGAGTGAAGCGGGTGGGAAGGCTCCCACCCAAGAGTAGGCGAGTAGGGAGGGCAAACCCACACTCGGCCAGTCAACTCAAAAGCCTTTTGCCAGGGTAGGCGAAAAGGCTTTTGGAGCTTGGAGTTGAGTGAAACTTGTTCTGTTGATGCTTTTGGAGATTGGCGTTGAGCGAAGCTTGTTCTGTTGATGCTTTCAGAGCTTGGCATTAAGTGAAGCTTGTTCTTTCGATGCTTTTGGAGCTTGGAATTGAGTGAAGATTGTTTTGTCGACGCTTTTGGAGCTTGGCATTGAGTGAATCTTGTTTTGTCGATGTATTCAGAGCTTGGCATTGAGTGAAGCTTGTTTTGTCGACGATTTTGGAGCTTGGCATTGAGTGAAGCTTATTCTATTGATGCTTTCAAAGCTTGGAATTGAGTGAAGATTGTTCTATCGATGCTTTCGTAGCTTGGCGTTTAGTGAAGTTTGTTTAATCGACACTTTCGGAGCTTGCTATTGAGTGAATCTTGTTCTATTGATGCTTTCACAGCTTGCCATTGAGTGAAGCTTGTTCTATCTATGCTTTCAGAGTTTTGCATTGAGTAAAGCTTCGCTATTTATAGGTGTTGAGAGAGACCCTTCCATAATAATGGAGTTTGGCTGTTAATATACCACTTTTGGCTGCATATAGCTATTTAGAACAGCGGAGCCACGCTGTTGGTAGACCAGCTTTTTGGAATCTATAAATAGACCCACATGGTATCTAAAAAAGTAAGCTCTCATTTCCTCAAGTCTTTAGGCTCTTTCTGAGATATCTTTAGCTCAACATCGGATAAGGAGGGGAAGTGATCTAAGATCTTCCGGGTTCGTGGAGGGACCTCCGTGATGTAGCCCAGGGTCAGTTCATTAGTTCTAACAGCTATTCTAGAGCCTAAGTCTTGTAGAAGTAGGTGTAAGCTACCCCCTAGGGTCCGGACTCTCATTGGGACCAGTTTTTGGCTCCAACATTTTTGGTGCGGTGAGCGTGGACCATAACAGACACAAGAAAATCTCGAACTATGCTTCATGGCCAATGACAAGGATGAGGGATATGGCTTAGGAGGTTCTCCACCTCCGATGAGTGGGGTGACGTTGGGGATGCTGGAGTACTTTAGGCTGGAAGTCTTGCAAACCATCAATTTGGCATTCGTCGCGAGGGGCTACTGGGCTATGCTTCCTTTTCCGGTGGTCGCGACCCCTTCTTTGGGCGAGAACGCTCCCGAACAGCGTCCTGGGAAAGAGATCCCGATGGAAAGTGGCGAGAGGGATATCGCCAGGTAGGAACTCTTCCTGAGGCAGGATAGTACGGATAGGGTTAGCGAGCCAAGTCCACGAGAAGTACCCACTCGCCTGGTTGGGGGCTGAAGCCCATTCAGTGAGTTGATCATCTTGGCCCCGGTTCCAGATGGGTTTAGGGAACCAGATATATCTTACTAAATTGGCAAGGATGACCTGGTGTAGTATGTTTAGTGGTTTGAGGATGTCGTTTCCATAAGGCAGATGTCAGACGCTTTCAAATGTTGACTCTTCGCCATCACTCTGAAATAGAAGGCTATGGACTGGTTTCATCATCTTCTCACGAGTTCCATCTACTGCTTTGAAGATCTGCATCGTGGGTTCCTATTAAGGTTCTCAACTTCAAAGAAGAGGAAGAAGGGGGTGGAGTGCTTGTTCGCCATTAAGCAGAAGTCGGAGGAAAAGCTAGGACACTATGTCGATCGATTCCAAGAAGAGATCCTTCTAGTTCAGGAAGTTTCAGGATACACACTGATTCTTGCCTTCACCCTGTGTTTGAGGCCGGGATTCTTCAGCATGGAGCTGAAAAGAGTTCCCCCTCTCTTTTGAGGAGTTGATGGAGAGGGCGACGAAGGAGATAGAGATTGAGATGGACAACCCGACATTATCCAAGAAGTTGTCCAAGTTAGCAGAGGAGGATGCGATGTAACTGGGAGCAGAGAATTAGAGAGAAGAGTGGAGGAGAGAAGAGCCTCGAGGACAGGGGCACCAGTGGCATCATCAAGGTTGGGGGCATAGGGAGCCGAACAATCGATTAGCCTGGAGGACTTAGGAGGGTCCCTCCCAGGGGCAGGGGGCAGATTCCATGGTGGAGGAGACTTCCGCGATCAGGGATAGTTTAATCCATCATCATGGAAGCAGGGGCAGAGGGCCCCCTCCCATAGTAACAGGAGGCGATGAGAATCACCTGAGGCAGGGGGGATGAGATAAGGGGCTAGAGGAGGAGGTAGGAGGAGAGAGGGCAGGGTGGCATTACCTTTTTGTGACTTCCATCAGGAGGAAGGTCATGCGACGACCACCTGCCCAGAGTTTTTGGAGGTGAGGGAAGCTAGAGGACAGGTTCAGTAGCAACCACCCATGAGAATATAAGAAGTTCTGCTGGAGAGAGGACAAGACAGATGCGAGGATAGGGCCGATGTGGGGGCCCTAGGAGGGATCAGAGTGATCCACGTTTGGAGTAGGGATTGAAGCTACATGTAAGGGGAGCTTATAAACCATATACAGAAGGAGCGTCACCACGACCTCCCGGAATCCCTCCCAGGAGGAAAAAATCACCTTCTCGTCAAAAGATATGCCGGACTATGAAGACCCGTTTTCTGACGCTTTTGTGATCCGGACGGCCGTCAAAAACTTTACGGTCTCCCGCATTCTGGTTGACAATGGGAGCTCTGTGAATGTGATCTTTAAGAAGGCATTTGACGAGATGAAGGTGGACGCTAGGAGGGTGGTGGACTCTGAGGGACCCTTATTCGGATTTTCAGGAGAATGGAAGGAAGTTGAGGGAGGGTTAGGACTGCATGTGATGCTAGGGGGGTGTCAAGGAATTCCCGGTTTGTCACTGTTGATGCTCTGAGCAGATACAATGCCATCTTTGGGCAGCCCCTCATCAGTGCCTTCCATTGCATCCCCTCCTCGTTCCATCAGTGCCTCAAGTTTAATAGTGGGGGAGTCCATATTCGGATCCGGGGAGACCTGAAGGTGGAAAGACAGTGCTATGTGACGTCCGTCAACACCATATCTTGGATAGCGGAGGCGTAGGAGTTGGATAAGGAGCTGGCGACGCAGGAAGAGACCGGAGAGGAGGTTGTGGAGAAGGAGCAGAGAGAAGGTGAAGCAGTGGTTGTTGGGTATTGTATCCACAATAACCCTGATTTGAAGAAGGGTCCAGTCAAGCTAAGATGAATTTAGGTTGTATTTGATATTGCTTTTTAGTTATGTACTTGTAGGTTTACAATGCCAAATACACATAAATGTCAGGTTACAATGAGTCGGTAAACACTGGACTACACAATGTAATCCCTCATTGTGTAGGCCAATGTGTTGACTCACGTGTAATCTCTCTATTGGGGTGTACTTCTATCCCAAGTACAGGAGAAGGATCAAGGAAGGCCAAAGACCAGGAGTCATCGAATATGGTTAAGCATACACGTCGAATTCATCGAATATCGTCGTTGTTACACGTCGAATTTGTTAAGTATACTTACCAATACCCGTCGAATTTATCATATATACTTAGGGTAAAGTATTTGGACAAGTGATAAATCTATTAGATAAAATTCTCCGAGTATCATTGTGCATACTCGTCGAATTCGTCAAATGTATCTAATGATACTCGTCGAATTTGATGAATATGCTAAGTGATACACGCCGAATCCGTCGAGTCCAGTCGACGCTACTTCTTTAGATTTTTCCAAGTCTAATTCGTCGAATATTAAAGCATTGAGTGTGTTGAGTTAACTCAATGATATTTGATGAATGCCTCCTATATCCTTGAGAGCGTCGAGTCTGTTGACCGATACTCGACAAATTCGTCGAGTATGCCAGGTGATACTCGATGAATTCGTCGAGTATGACTCCTCGCTATAGTGTTGAGTGACCAGCCGACCTGGGATGTTTTGTCTAAGTCCTTTTCATCGTATATCAAGATATATTCGATGAGTATCATTATGATACTCGACGATACTCAACAAATTTGACTTAGGTCATTTTTCCGAAAATTTCTTCCTCCTGTCACAGGTTCGGTCGGCTATTTACAGTGCTTTTTAGGTTTCATTTTTGGAAATACTCTTTCTACTGTTTGGAGGGTTTATCTCTATAAATACCTAGGGATATTCCTCTTTATTGCTAATCTTGCTTTTGTGCTAATTTGCTCTCCCATTCAAACGAGATAAACTTTCCAAAAACCGCAATCGCCAGCCTCCTGTTCGCACATGATTTTTGATCCGCAGATAACCGTAAGCACAACAAGATCTAGTCTTCCTAGGCCTCTATATCTAGATTGCTACCTTCTAAAGACTTTTATTCCTTCCGATTTAGAACGGTGAAGACTCAAGATTCAAGTTCTTCAAGATTTCAACCTTCTGAGTTCTCCAAGCTTCAAAATCTATTTTTATGAAGAATTTCAGAGCGAATACTTGTAATCATTGTAGTATTCTTTTACATATTGTAGGATATTTTCTCCGAGTTTGTAGATCCGTTTGTGGATCGAGTGAGTAGATCCGGTTGTGGATCGAGTAAGTAGATCCAGGTTGTGGATCGAGTTGTAGGAGAGGTTATTCTCCGAGTAGTTGGAGCGTCGTCTCCAAGCTGTAGGAGTTGAGACTTCGAGGTGTAAGATTTGACGAAATCTGAGTTTGGTGAAGTAGCCGAATCTACCCTTCATAGGAGATAGGCGAGGCGGGACAGTGGACGTACCTAACTCGGGGAACCACTATAAAATCTCTGTGTTTGTGTGCTTGTTATATATGATTATTTTTATTCTACAAAAAGACGCAAACATCACCTATTCACCCCCTCCAGGTGATTTAGGTAGACGCTAGATACTTTCAATTGGTATCAGAGGGGCATTTTGGTCTATAAGGCTAACACCTTGATCAAGATCCCTGATCTAGCATTAAGAGATTTCGTATAGTCACCATGGATCAAAGCAAAGATATGTCTTCCATGAAGCTACCAGTGTACACCAAAGAGAACTTTCCCATGTGGAAAGAAAGAGTACGGTTCTACATGGAAGCTGCAGATCCGAGAATTTTTCAGATTGTGTGAGAAGGACCGCACATCCCTACATAAGCTTCAACTATAAATCCAACAATTCAGATTCTAAAAAATATGATGGATCTAACTAAGGATGAGATTGCCCTAGTCTCCCTGGACAAGAAGGCGAAGAATATAATAGCTAGTGCAGTGGACGACTTAATTCTCCAGAACTTATTCCACTAAAAACTTCCCAAAGATATGTGAGACTGCTTGGTTGTACTTATGGAAGGTACTGAAGAAGTGAGAGATGATCGCAGATCGTTGTTGAATTAGGAGTACGAAGCCTTTAATCAAGGTGCCAATGACTCCATAGCTAATAGTTTTGAGAACTTTTTCAAGATAGTCAACAGCCTCAGGAACAATGGTCGTGAATTTAATTATATTGAATTGAACAAAAAATTTCTCAGATCCTTGACAAAGGAATGGGACACCAAGGTGGTTGCCATTAGAGAATTTGGGAAGCTGCCAGAGATAGATCCACAGAACCTATTCAAAAAGCTGCTCTCCTATGAACTCCAAATAAGCACCAGAAAGAAGGAGGAGCAAGCAAACCGATCTTCAAGCAAAGAGAAGTCTACCGCCCTAAAGGCTAAATGTTCAATGAAGTACAAAGCTGTGTCACACATAAAGACACAATCTCCTGACACTCCTGAAGACTCTAAGCCAAGCACATCCGGCTCCGAGCTATTGAACGGAGAGTTCTTAAAAGTCTTTATTTCAAGAACAACTAATCACTTAGAGGGGGGGGGGGTGAGTAGGTCCAATTTAAAAAACTTAGGCAACTTATCGATTAAAATCACAGCACATCAATCTTATCACAATCAATACCAGCACAGAACACAACACAGTACATAGCACAATACATAAAGATTTATAGTGGTTCCCCAATTGATGGGTACATCCACTTTCCCCCCTTCACCTATCTAATTGTATACTAGATTCGGCCAAACTTCCTTCTATCTTTCTCAGATCCTCAGATCTTACAGCTCAGATCCCAACTGGCTTCTATAACTAATGCGCAAGCCCTACCACTCAGATCACCAAGATCCTACAACTCAAGTTCTTCCCAAGAACTCTACCTCAGAGTGACTCCACACTCCTACAGCTCAGACAATCCTGCCCTACCTCAGTGTGAATCCACACACCTATAACTCAGGCAACTCCTACCCTACCTTAGTGTGAATCCACACACCTATAACTCAGGAAACTCCTTCCCTACCTCTGCCTTTATAACACAGGCTTACAACTCAGGCCTTAGCCTGACCACAGAGATTCAAAATGAATCTTACACAGAAATATTCAAGATAATGAATTATAGATACTAGAGAAAATTCTCTGTGCCAGTCTACCTGGACTGAGCAGATGTCAGCCCAAACTTCATCTTCATAGCAATAAGATGATATAGCGATCTCTAAATGATGCATGTATTTTTCTGGAGTCAACTAGCAAATGAATCTGCTTCTTCTTCTTCTTCAGAAATATCTCCTGATCTGGACTTAGCAGATTTTAGCCCTTCCTTCTTCTTTGATCCAGCAAATTGATCTTTAGATTCTGGCTCGGCTTGGATTGAGAGAATAACTTCAGCTATGGCATGCCTAGGCTGATTCGTCTCTCTCAAAGGATTACTCTAAACCTGCTGGAGTGGATGTTGATTGCACCAGCAAATTTAGAATCCCTTCAGATTTGAACTTGAGGTTCTTGGCTTCTGCAATAATGGCGGATGAAGACGACGAACTCCGCATCTCGTGTTTTTAGAAAGTTAATTAGAAATTAATCCAATAATTATTCTTAAATCTTGATCTCTTCTGCTATTTATAATTCCATCACATTGGCGAGATGATCAACACGTGTCTCAGTTTTAACGGTGGTAAAAACCTCAGCTTTATTAACTTGAGATCCACTGTAGACTGACATCAACGTTAATGTCGATTTGCATCGAATATGAACTTTGTTGACTTATTGACTTTGCTGAGTCAGCATCATTCTGTACTTAGCCAAAATCTACTAACTTTTCTGAAATCCTGCGTTCGACAAACTTCAAGCTTAGCTCGATGAAATCTGAGCTCAGCTTGACAAAAAAGTGAAGTTGAGATCGACGAATTCTCTCAGCCCAGTTCTTTCTTCAGTTGAAGGCTGAGGTCGTCGAACTTCGAGCTCAGTTCGATGAAACCTAAGCTCAGCTTGACAAAATAGTGAAGCTGAGATCGACAAATTCTCTCAGACATGTTCTTTCTTCAGGTGAAGGCTGAGTTCGACAAAATCTGAACTCCGATCGACGAAATCCGAACTCCAGTCGATGAAATCTGAGCTCCGATCCACGATTTTGATAACTGAGTCCTTTTTATAGGTAAAAGCTGAGATCGACAAACTCTGAACTTCAGTCGACAAAAGCTAAGCTCAACTCGATGAATGGTAGACTCAGCAATTCTGGACATAGAAATTTCTTCAGCTTTGCTTGTTGGCGTTGAGAGCGTTGAGTGAGATTGCCTCACTCAACTATTCTAGACTTAGCCAATTTTCTGTATTCTTCACAGTAAGGATATGATAGGATAACCTTGACTCAACGCTTCTAGCTGTATGGCGTTGAGTGAGTTGAGCTCACTCAATGCTTCTGGACTTAGCCAGATTTCTGCCTTTGCAATACTGCTAGTTTTGACTGCTTGCCTTCTCTACGCACTATTAGTTGAATGGCGTTGAGTGAGCTTGCCTCACTAGACGCTTTTAGACATAGGTAGTTTTCTGAGTTTCCAGCTCCATCTTCAGTCCACTTGTCATTGTCTCTTGAAGTAGCTGTCCAATCATTGTGACAAAGACTAACCTGTATGCATGAACTTAACTATACATCAATACAACTATGTTTAGCTCATTGACACATTTTATATCATCAAATCAGGTCCATTCGGATCAATGGACCCAATAATCTCCCTATATTTGACGATGTCAAAACCACTGATCAATTACCTTAGTCATTGAGATACACATTATACAGGCAATAAAAGCATATTCATATTAAATTCAGTGAAATGAATTTTACCTACTCCCCCTGGATTGCTGCAGGGTGAGTTACATCTTAGAGGACTACCTCTTATCTTGATCCTTTCTTACTTGATCAACCTCGTCTCCCCATGACTTTCTCTCCTTATGTTTCTGCCATGAAGGAGCTTGATCCTTTCTGATAGTCATCTTCTATCTCTCCCCCTTGAGCTTGATCAACCAAAGGTAAACATGACCTCTATCTCTCCCCTTTTTGACCTCTTTAGATAGTCAGGAAGGAGCATCAGGTCTTTTTCTCCCCTTGTGTTCTCTCCCTAGCTGATGTAGATGAAGCCAGGATTGCAGCTGCCAAAATGCCCCTTATACAGGGCTGACTTGTATATCACTTGATACCACTTGATACCACTTGACAGCACTTGAAATTCAATATCACTGGAAATTCTCTACATCACTTGAAAAGATTACTTAAAAGTCTGTAGTCCTGTAGCTGCTGATACCACTTGAGAAGAAGCATCTTCTCTCATCTTGCTTTCCACTAGGTTTGCAGCACCGTCAAAAAGAACAAACCTGTACCAAGCATAATACCTTAGGGAGTACCTGAAGCTATTCTAAGTTCAACATACCCAAATCAATTTTAAAGGTGTTGAACTTGGTTTCATCTAGTGACTTAGTGAAGATATCAGCCACTTGCTTGTTAGTGGAGACAAACTCTAGGCAAATGTCTTCTTTCTCAACATGCTCCCTAATAAAATGATATTAATTTTTATATGCTTAGTCTTGCTATGTGAAATAGGATTCCTAACAATAGAAATTGTACTAGTAGGATCACAATATAGAGGAGTTCTACTTATCTTAATGTCATAGTCTTCAAGTTGATGCTTTATCCATAATAATTGAGCACAACAGCTACCTGTTGCAAAGTACTCTGACTCTACAGTGGAGATAGCAACACTAGTTTGCTTTTTGCTGCTCCATGACACCAGTCTTCCACCTAGGAATTGACATATATTAGTGGTACTTTTCCTTTCTTCCTACAAAATTTGCATCTGAAAATCTAGTTAGCTCAAAATCTCTTGGTCTAGGGTACCATAGACCAAGATCCTGTGTCACCTTAAGATGCCTTAAAATTCTCTTACAACAGAATAATGAGATTCTTTAGGGCATGCATGATACCTAGCATAGACACATATAACATACATGATGTCAGGCCTACTAATAGTCAAGTATAGAAGGGAGATAATTATCCCTCTATACAAAGACTCATTAACATGTTTCCCTTCCTCATCTTTGCCTACAGGCATACTTGACCCCATTGGAGTTCTCATGGTGGAGGCATTCTCCATACCATATTTCTTAATTAACTCTCTTGTGAATTTAGACTGGGATATGGACAAGCTATCATCAGTCTGTCTTACTTGGAGTCCCAAGAAGAGTTTTAGCTCACCCATGCTGCTCATCTCAAACTTACCTTACATAAGTTTGGCAAACTTCCTGCAAATGTTATTTTTAGTAGATCCAAAGATAATATCATCGACATATATCTGGACTAGGATGACCTTGCCCTTAGATTCCCTTAGGAATAGGCTCTTATATTTTTTTCCCCTTGAGAATTTGTTCTCAATGAGGAAAGTAGATAATGTTTCATACCATACTCTAGGGTCTTGCTTCAACCCATATAGAGCTTTCTTAAGCTTAAAAACAAAATTAGGAAAGTGAGGATCTACAAAACCTGGTTGCTGATCCACATATACTTCCTCTTTTAACTCTCCATTTAGGAATGCTGAGTTCACATCCATCTGGAAGACTTTGAATCCTTAATAGGCAGTAAAAGCAAGGAATAACCTTATTGCTTCCAGCCTTGCTACTAGGGCGAAGGTCTGGTCAAAATCTATTCCTTCTTCTTGCCTGTATCCTTTTGCCACCAATCTGGCCTTGTTTTTTTTACAATAATGCCTTTCTCATCTAGCTTGTTGTGGTAGATCCAATTTTTTCCTATGACATTATGTCCCTTTAGTCTGGAAACCAGCTTTAAGACTCTACACCTTTTGAACTAGTTCAGTTCTTCCTGCATAGCTCCAATCCAGTAGGAGTCGTTGATAGCCTCTTCAAGCTTCTTGGGCTCTATTTGTGACAGTAAGCTTGAACATAGATCTATGTTGATGCTCTTGCTCCTTGTCTAGACACCATGTCTTGCATCACCAATGATTTGGTGTGCTAGATGGTCCCTCAGATGTCTCTCAGCATGAGCACTTGTTAAAGGCTTTCTATAAATGCTAGAAGGTAATCCAAAAGCAAGTTAAAGAGATTGCCTCCCTCATGGCAGTGGAAGCCAATTTGAAGAAAGAAATTGCACAATTACTTCCTCTGAGAGATGAAGTCCACTCCTTGAAAGAGGAACTCAAGGACTCGGCTGAGATGTTAAAACTGAAGGAAAAATATCTTGATGAGCTAGAAGAAAAGCTCGCGGTGGAGAGAAAACTCGTTGAGAGTTACTCCAAGACAAAGACTGTTCTTCCTCTCATAGATGAGTTATCCACTCAGAAGAAGGGTAGTGGTCTTGGCCACATCAGTGGAAAAGGTAAGGCTGCCAAGAAGGCTAGCGCCAAAGAAAAGGGGAAGACACCCATGGATAAACCTTCATTCAGGAAAGTAATCTTTCCGATGAACAAGTTTAACCTTGAGTGTCCTATGGTCATAATGCTAGGCCTACTCATGTAGAGTCTAAGAACAGATGCCGGGGATGGACCCATCCCCGTGACTTTGGTGCCAGCATTTTCAAGGCACCATTTGAGGAAATCCAGATGAAGAATTTTGGTCCATATGTGCATGGCCATAACAATAAGAAGGCACCAAAAGCCACATCTGCTGTGCCCAAGGCTAAGGAGATGGGAAGCCCCTGTGTATGCTGCAACCAGGAGGCCTCCACCTCTAAGAATGCTACCCCTGCTAGACCCCACATTCAAAGGGTAAAGCAGGAGTGCAAACAAAGGTACAACATATTCGACTGTTGGTGCTGCGGCAAAATTGGTCATTTGGGCGCAGATTGTTGGTATAACCCTGCCAAACTTTTAACTCTTAGAGTTAGCTATACGAGACTGACCACTCACAAGGCTAATGTTCCTAGGGGGAGTATGCTGACCAGGAATCAAGGACCCAAATACGTTTGGGTTCCTAAGGTAAACTGATTTATTTTTGCAGGAATGTCCAAAGGCCAATAGAACTCAGATCTAGTATTTAGAGAGTGGATGCTCTCAGCACATGACCGGGACAAGAAGCCTTTTGCGTGACTATACCCCAGTAGAAGATGGACCAAAATTCATATTTGGAGGTTCAGACCGGGGAACAACAAAAGGTTATGGTATGATTTCCAATGGCATAGTATCTTTTAAAGACGTTGCTTATGTTGAAGGATTACACCATAATCTCATAAGCATAAATCAACTATGTGACAAAGGCTACTTTGTTGAGCTCTGCAAGGACAAGTGTTTGATAAAATAATCTGCAAATTTGGAGACGGTATAAACAACACTCGGAGCAGAAATATTTTATGTTTAAATTTTCTTTGTTTAGCCACGTCAACCCTAGTGTGCTTTATGGCTAAAAGTAGTGCGTCTCTCTATGACCAATGATACAAGAGATTAACACATATTAATTTTAAAATCTTAAATATGTTATTTTCTCACAACTTAGTACGCAATGCCCCTAACATTAAGTTCCTTAAAGAGAGTCCATGTCACTCATATCAAATGGGAAATCAGACACGGGCTACTTTCAAGAGTATTGCTGATAAATATTCTTCTTAAAGCTTCTACTTTCTTCACATGAACTTATTCGGTCCTATGTCTATTCACAGCTTAGGAAGTAAGGTCTATATGTTAGTAATTGTCGATGAATACTCGTGTTTCACTTGGGTGTTCTTTCTGAAACACAAGTCAAACACCTTCACGTCTTTCAACAATTTTGTCGGGCAAATTCAGAACGAAATGAACTGCTCAGTGATCAAAATCAGAAGTGACCACAGAATGGAGTTTGAGTCTGGTGCCATGACCGAATTCTGTGAAAGTCAAGGTATCTTTCATGAGTTTTCCTCCCCGCACACTCCACAACAAAATGGAGTTGATGAGAGAAGGAAGAGAACCCTAATTGAAGCATGTACAACCATGTTTAACGACACTTCACTTACGGAATACTTCTAGGCTGAAGCAGTCAACACGGCTTGTCCACGTGTAAAACAGAGCACTCATCAACAAAAGCTATCGTAAGACCCCCTATGATCTATTGAAGGACAGAAAACTGACTGCGTCTTACTTTAGAATCTTTGGAAGCAAATACTATGTACTTAATAATGGGAAGTATTACCGCACAAAGTTTAGTGAAAAATGTTTTGAAGGTATTTTTGTTTGATATAGTAGTCATAGTAAGGCACATAGGATTTTTAATAAGAAAACCCTAGTGGTAGAAGAGTCTATAAATGTTGTATTTAATGAGACAAGCTTGCTCTATAGCAGCTCGTCTAGTGTTATTGGTGTAGATGCAGGTACCAGGTTCAAGGTGCTAAGCTTGGATGAAGCTGTCAAGGAAGATGGTCCAAGCTCAGTAAAGATCGTCGATCCAGGCTTGGTGGATGAAAAACCTCTAGAGGACGAAGTGCCTCAACCCATAGAGGCTGCATAAGATGCCTTAGAGCTTGCTGGAGAGAGGGCAAGGAATATAGAGTTTTGACACCTAAGAGATCACCCAGCTGATCTAATCATTTGAGAGCCAGGCGACGGTGTGAGAACTAGAAGAGGTACAACTAACAAAGTTTTGCATTTAAGTTTTCTGTCTCAGGTTGAACCGAATAAGTTCGAGGAAGCGAATAAAGATGCCTCTTGGATAATGACAATGCAAGAGGAGCTCAACCAGTTTGAACAATGCAAAGTCTGGGAGCTAGTACCCAGTCCCAAAGGACAGAATGTGATAGGCACCAAGTGGATATTCAGAAACAAGCTGAATGAGAACGGAGTAATCATCAAGAATAAAGCCCGGCTTGTAGCTCAAGGATACCGACAAGAAGAGGGGATCGACTTCGACAAGACTTTTGCTCAGTAGCCAGGCTCGAAGTGATCAAGTTGTTACTTGCATATGCTGCCCTCAAAGGCTTCACGGTCTACCAAATGGATGTGAAGTCAGCATTCCTGAACGAGTATCTGAGAGAGGAAGTATACGTAGAGCAACTCCCAGGTTTTGCAAACACTAAATTCCCTGATAATGTTTTCTTTTTAAATAAAGCTCTATATGGTTTAAAGCAAGCTCCCCGAGCTTGGTACGAGATGTTGTCTAGCTTTCTTCTTGAGAACAAGTTCACAAGGGGAAAGATAGACATGCAAGACATTATTTTTTTGGGAAGTTAAAGGCAAGATTTTGCTAGTGCAAATCTATGTCGACGACATCATATTTGGCCCTATAGAAGACAACCTTTACAAAAAGTTTTCCAAACTTATGCAAGGGAAGTTTGAAATGAGAAGTGTGGGAGTGCATAAGTATTTTTTAGGACTTCAGGTGAAGCAATCTGAAGATTGAATTTTAATCTCTCAGACGAAGTTCACCAAGGAGTTTCTTAAGAAATTCAGAATGGAGAGCGCAACCTCCACGAGGACTCCAATGTGTTAAACTGTGTCTCTGGATAAGGACAAGAAAGGGAAACCTTTTGATGAAACCAAGTACAGAAGCATAATTTGATCAATGCTCTACCTGACTGCTAGTAGACAAAATATAATGTTTTCGACATGTGTCTACGCTAGATATCAGGTGAACACAAAGAAATCTCATTACATCGCTATAAATCGGATTTAAAGATACCTTAAGGGTACACCTAATCTTGGCTTATGGTACGCAAGAAGTAATGACGTCGAGCTAATTGGCTTTTCAGATACTGATTTTGCAGGTAGCAGGTACGATAAGAAAAGCACTTCTGGGATGTGCAAATTCCTCAGAAGATGGCTTATTTCTTGGAGCAGTAAGAAGTAGAATTGTGCGGCAACATCTACTGCCGAGTAAATGTATATCTTTGCGGTTAGCTGTTGTGCACAGCTTCTATGGATAAGAAATCAAATGGAAGATTATAACTTGAAGTTCAGAGAAATTCTGATGTTCTGCAACTCCTCCAGCGCTATTACAATCGCCAACAATTCAGTCTCCCACAGCCGGACCAAGCACATTGAGGTGCGCTACCACTTTATCCGGGAGCATATGGAGAACAAGGACATAGCCCTCAGCTATGTCCCGACGTACAAGTAATTTTTCGATATCTTTACGAAGTCGTCGGATGAGACCAAGTTCTCATTTTTCAAAACGGAGCTCGGTATGCTGAACAGGGACTCATGAAGAAGGTCTAGCAAGCAAAATTTGTCTCGAGATCGTTTTCAACAAAGCAGGCATTTCTACTAGTCCAATTCGATGAATATCGACTGACACGTCGCATATTCATTCAACACTCGCCGAATCAGACTCCTCCAACAGCAAATTTCGGAGAAGTCTATTTGGGGCAATATTTCAAATTGTCTATATTGGATCCGAAGACTCAACAATCAAATTTGAGGTACGCGCAGTCTAAATGCAATTTAAAAATCGATATATATATTCATTTATAAATATAAACAGGAGGGCATGCCGGTTTTCGTCGAACTCTAAAGCAACCAGTTTTCATCGAACTCTAAAGCAGCCGGTTTTCGTCGAACTCTAAAGTAGTCGGTTTTCATCGAACTTTAAAGTAGCCAAAACCCGACGATTCGCACGACATCACTATTCGACCTTTCGGATCCCGATTCGCCGATTCCCGTCGATCGCCGCCCTCCTCCCATGCCCTAGCTCACATCGAACATATAAAGCTTGTCGTAGTGCCCTAGCTACGCTCTTGCCGCCACGTACTGTGTGTTGCCGCCGGCTACTTTGTTTCCCCGCCGCCTTCCAATAGAAACATTCCGATTCTCGACGTCTCTTCATTCATAGAAGTCTTCAGTTCATGTAGCCTTCCAGAGGATCTTCAGTACAGTGCTTGCATCGACACAAGAAGCTTCTTCAGACCCGTACAGTTTGCTCTCCAGAGTTTAAGAAATTCCAGTTTTTCGTAATTTACAATGGCTCCTAGAAGCACAAGTGGCTTTCTAGGGGGATGTGAGTTGGTCCGCGCAGGATTTGCTCAAGCTTCAAACGAATTCAAGGACGTAATTCTGATGTTGGAAACCACTGGACTCTCCTTCGTCCTCGAACACCCCTACAAGGTGCTCGACAAGGAAGTCTTCGAGTTCTTCAATAACACCAAATTACGTCATGAGGACTCTGTGATAAAAAGCAAGATTCAAAAGTTCAAAGTGAAGGTGAATTCCTCCCGACTCTCTAGGTACTTGCGGCTACCCATCTGTGATCAGGCCGACTACTTAGAGGAGGCAGATTTTGCCAGAACGTTATAATTCTATGGCTTACCTAGGAACACCAAATCCATCAAGCGAAAAGGAATGAGTGAGGAGGGAAAACTCCTCTTAGACATAATTAGCAAGGTGCTAATTTGAAAGATGGGCTCGCACGATTATCTGTTCATAGATATGTTCAAGATACTAGTTGCAATAGTCTATAGGAAGAAGCTGGACTGGGGTGCTCTTCTTTTCTCAAAGATAAAAGACAGCCTACGCACTCCCAACTTTGTGAGGATTATCACTCTATACCTAAATCAACTCGACGGTGATAGATTTAATATGACCAAAGGAGTTCATATCCATCACCTTAAGAAGATAGACTCTACAATCTTATCGAGGTGGGATAGGAGGATCATCTAGCAAGGGGGAGCCCCAGTACCCCCAGTGGAGGAGGAAGATCATATTCCTAATGACAGGACCCCTTCTCCTTACCCTAGTGATATATCTACTAGATGGAGTGCAGGAATTGAGGGGGAGACAGTTGCCCCTTCAGATACAGTCACAGTGCTTCTAGACTCAGGGTTAGGTGATAACCTTGCAAAGGTTGCTGCTATTGGTGTTGCTGCCGTTGCTGAGGTTCAGGCAGTTGAGGAAGAGGATCCAACTTCTTCTGATCATGATGAGGATATTGATGCTGATATGGTTGATGCTGCTGCTGATAATGATCTGATAGTTTAAGATTATCAGACTGAGACTGCTGATGAGGATGTGGTATTTGTTGATAAGTCTGCTGATAGTAATTCTGCTACTGCTGAGGTTTTCTGTGGTGTTATTGTGGTTTCAGTGCCTGCGGTTGTAGTCACTCTAGTTTCTCCTCTCCCTAGGACTGTCTCTACTATAGTGTCTGAGGGGGAGGCAACTCAGTCCATAATTTCTATCTCCACTCAGGTTGATAAGATGAAGCGTAACCTGGAGAAGCGGACTGGAAAGATGCCAGGTGCCCCTCCAGTTTCTTCGGAGGAGGTGGTCACCATTTCTGAGGAGGAAGGAGATGATATTATACATTCTCCTATCCTAGGTGCTACAGAGCTAGCTCGTATTTCTCCATCTGCTTTTATTCCAGTACTGTCAGGCATTCCTAGTTCAAGTGATCAGCTACAGAAAGTTTATGAAGAAATGCTAGCTAGGCAACAGGCTAAATTTGATTCCTCGTTGAAGAAAATAGTAAAAAGAGTTAAGCAATCTGAGAAATTTATGCTTGATGGTCTTGCTGTAGTTCAAGTTAAATTTGTTAAGCTAGAGGAACGGTTTGATGCAAAGTATGACGAATCTGCAACTGCAGTAACTCTTATGATGAGAGGACATAAGGACAACAAAGGAGTACTGAAAAATGTTGACTTAAATGCTCTCTCTCTCATCGAGGCCCATAACAGATCAATGGCACACTATGACTCTTCTTTGAAATCTTATGCCAATGCAATTGCAAAAGAAGCCAAAAAGGGGGAGGAAGCCCTTACAGCTAAGGTTTCTTGTGTTGAAAAGACTATGCTCGACCAATTCAAACAAGCAAATGATTATAGCTATGACAAAATCATATGGCTACATGGACAGCTATTCCCTCCTCCAGTTCCTACTGAGCCTATTCATGATGATGTTTATCCGACTCCGGACTACACTCAATACTAGACAGACTCACATCACTTCTTTCAGGTTCCTGGTGCTGCTGCTACTATGACCCCTAATGTTCAAGCTGCTACTAATGCTTCTCTTGCTACGTTCTTCGAGGCTCAGGTTCTCAAGAAAAGGAAATTTGGAGAAGGTACTTCCGAAGTCAGACTAGAACCGGCTAGGCCAGCTCAAGTCAAAGATGGACCTAACCGTGAGATGGATGAAGTTTGGAGCCCAACTTCAAAGGGAATTATCTTGGAGACCTTTGCCTTATATGAGCTCAGAGCAGAGAAGCATCAGGATCAATACAGTCCAGAAGAATGGAACAAATATAAAGAGGCCTGCACCATGATGAGGATTTATTTTTGAAAGTATAAGAATGTTGATCCTATGCCTCCTCCTCCTCCAAAGTATTATCCAAAGCCCATATAATATTTTGAGAGACAACTGTTGAAGAGGAAGAACAAGAAGACCTGAATTGTTATATATATATTTCAATGTTGTGTAGTGGGTTTCCCTCCCTGATCTAAAACATTTTTGATATATATATATGAAAAGTGTTTAAGTTGTTTACCTAAATCACCTAGATGGGGGTAAATAGGTGAGTTGTGCGTCTATTTGTGGAATAAAAAATTTAGCGATCTATGCACAGAGAAATAACCAAGCAATCACAGACGACACCAAGAATTATAGTGATTCCCAAACCTTAGGTACGCCCACTTTCCTCACCGATCTAGCAAAGTACTAGACTCGACTACTCCACTATTATTGGATTGAAAACAATCCTACAAATCGGAATAACATTCCTACAACTCAATCCACAAAATGGAGCTACACTTGGAAGATAAAAAATTCCTACAACTCGAAGAACAAAGCTCCTACACTCGGATAATAATCTCCTATAAGAATAAAATTAATTTAAGAAATACAAACAGAATGTCTCTCTCAGATCTGGAAATTTCTGCCTAGGTCTTCCTTCTTGATCTTTGCGGCTTTATCAGAAATTATTGAAGAAGACTCTTGGCTAGATCCTTGATCTGAGATTCTTGAACTCACTAGATCAAAGAGAAGATGTAGAGATTGAAAATGATCTTGATCTGTAAGTCGACTGGTCTGAATCTTCTTGATCGAAAGCCCTTGGTGATTTTCACGATGAGCGGCGGCGGCTTTCGATTAGGAAAGTGAATTGCGATTCAGAATTCTTAGAATATTTCTTTTACACGCTTTGGGATAGTCGTAATGACAAGACCTTTTATAAGAAATCTCTAACGGTCATAATTTTCATTAATGACGGCCACGTGGACCAATCACGTCAAATCATTTGAAAAATACGACTGTTAGGACTTAGCGAAACTTTCTGAAAAGATACTTGGATTACTCGAGTGAAGGAAGAACTACTCGAGTTCTAAAATGGGTTATCGAGAAGACAATATCAGACTACTCAAGAAGAAGCACTTCAAGAAATTTCAGGATAGAATTCATTATCACTCGAGTGGAATGAGGATTACACGAGTGCTAGAAATGTTACTCGAGAAGTGAAAGTGAACTTCTCGAGAAAAAAACTTAGAGAAAATTCTGAAAAGAAAACGGGTTACTCGAGTACTGGAATTGGCTTCTCGAGAAGTAGTTAGACTTCTTGAGTACAGGGACTTCACTACTCGAGATCTAGAAATATAACTCGAGTGCTTGACTTGTGTTACTCAAGACAATCTTGTACTACTCGAGTAATCAATATAACTACTCAAGACAATCTTGTACTACTCGAGTAATCAATATAACTACTCGAGACAATCTTGTACTACTCGAATAATCAATATAACTACTCAAGTACTTTACTTAGAGAATTTCTGAGAAGGAAAATCTGTCAACTCGAGAAAGAGAAGAAGTCTACTCGAGTAATGGACTTGGCCTCTCGAGAATTAGATTCAAACTTCTCGAGAACCATTTCCTTTACTCGAAATTCAGAATAGTCATACTCGAGTACAGCTAAAGATTTTACTCGAGTACTAGAATTATACTTGAGTGAAACACTTATAAAATTTTGGTTTATGAAAATTTTCCTTTCTTCAATATTGGAATTAGCAACATGTCTTTCTCCAACAAACCTAGTGCTTGAAAATGAAGTGTATCCCAATAGAGAGGCTACACATGAGTTAATACCATGGATCACACAATGAGGGATTACATTGTATGGTCCTGTGTTTAGTGACCCACTATAGACTGATATTGGTCTACACTTGGCAATAAGTCCTGCAAATACATAACTCAAACAATACATCAAATACAACTTAATTCATCTTAGTTCAAGGGTGACTTCATACAAATCTAGGTTATTGTGGATACAATACCCAACAATCTCCCCTATTTATAGAAGTCAGAACACTCTACACTAAGGTGAATTATATAAACAAATAAAGAACTAGATATAAAAGAGAGAAAACAGAGTAACATGCACAAAAGTTAAAGACAATGAGTAGATCATTAAAATTTAGGATTTATATAAATAGAATTGTCCAAAATTCATTTCTACACAATTCCAATCCACTCTTAGAACTTTCTTCATTCTTTAGCTTGATGTTGCTGTTGTTGCTGCTGCCTATCCTTCTTTTCTTGTTGCCTTCTCTGATAGCTTAATGGCTTTGGGTAGTATTTAGGAGGTTTTGGAGGTGTAGTAGGATTATTCCTTCCATGCTCTCGATCATAGATTCTTCTTTTGGTCATAGACTTCTAATACATGTCCCACTCATGGGAGCTGTAATTGTAACATCTCTCAGACAACTAGACCCCTAAGAGTGGTTTTGTCATGAATAGGTCATGACAAAACCCTAGGGAGCCCAAGAAGACCAAGTGGACTTGGGAATAAAGGTGATTGGGATGAATGGTCTACAAATAGTAGATTACTAAACCCTAGTTTAGGATGACCATGAGGCTTCACCATGACTCTAAGATCCCACCATGACCACACCAATCTATTGGAAGGTCCATTAAAGCCCTAAGGGTCCAATGGAGTCAACCCAGGGTGGCCAAGTTGACCTAGAACCATCTTAGGCCTAAATTGGGCAAGGTGCCCTAACTAAGGGAAATGTGCCCCTAATAAGAAAACCAATCATACCAAGGTCTTCCTAGACATAAAGAGGGGTCAATGGGTCTCTAAGGACCCATTGAGGGTAGTCAAAGTGGTTAAGTTGACCTAAGTCAACTCTAACCCTAAATGGGTCAAACTGACCTACATAGGGTCAATTGACCTACCCTTAGCCAAGTAGACCCCAACTATACCCTCCTATCCATAGAGTGAGGTCAATGGGTCACCAAGGACCCATTGGGGTCAACCAAAAAGAGGCCAAGTTGACTCAAGTGTGGGAAGCGTCTGAGTGAGTCTACAAGACTGGACGAGTAGATCAGGTATAAACTTAGAATGATTTTTGGGCTCGGGCATTGAGTGCGTGGAGTGCACTCAATGACATGGGCTGAATTGCATTGAGTGCGTTGAGTGAACTCAATGCCATCTTTCTTATAAAGAATTTTGAGCTCGGGGCGTTGAGTGCGTTGAGTGCACTAAACGCCATGGGCTGAATGGCGTTGAGTGCGTTGAGTGCACTCAACGCCATCTTACTTGGAAAGAATTTTGAGCTCGGGGCGTTGAATGCGTTGAGTACACTCAATGCCATGGGCTGAATGGCGTTGAGTGCGTTGAGTGCACTAAACACCATTTTTACTTAGAAGGATTTTTGGGCTCATGGCGTTGAGTGCACTCAACGCCATGGGCTGAATGGCGCTGAGTGCGTTGAGTGCACTCAATGCCAATAAACATGAAAAGATTTTTGGAATCATGACATTGAGTGAGTTGAACTTAACGCCATTGTACTTAGAAAATTCCAGGCGATTTTGGTGTTTAGTGTGGAGGCTTGTCTCAACGCTTTTGCCTTAGAGAAATTCTCGGCCCTGTTTGCTGGTTCGGGATCTTTTTGGGAATTACGCCAAGATGAATTAATTGGTCCGGTCCTTTCATTAGGACTTATTTAAACAATAATAAGCGGTCTAGTAGTAGGGTGTCACGTGGCAGACGGTTTAACCCAAATTCCTCTTTAATGGAGGAGAGAGAAAAAGCCTAAAGCCATGGCCGAAATTCGGCTTTCATGGCCATTAATGGCACTTGAATGCCTTGGCCTCATTCCCCTCCCCCTTTTATGGCTGGATTCAACTCCTCTGGGGAAGAGGAGGAGTTTCCAGCCGTTTCCTAGATGGATTGAGCCCACATTCATCCCCCACCACCATGTCCAAAATCCATATTATGGGCCATTAATGGCCATGTCAGCCTAAACCCACCCACAATCCCAATTCTCCTCTTTAAAAGACTCACTGGACTTAGAGGAGCGGTTTCCACACAAAACCTGAAGGAGTCGAGGAAGCCCACTGTGTAGTTGCAGAAATCGAGCGGCGCCACCACCGACCATGGAATCTTGGCGATCGACACGTCTCCAAACCACGAGCATGGTCCTCCTCTACTCCTCTCTTCGTGGGCTAGATCCTTAGATCATTTAGGAGATAAATCGGGCTCAAATGAGCTCGATTGGGAGATAAAAAATTTCAATTTTCAGAAATTTTCATGGATTTTCAACCTTGCGGGATCGCCGGAAACCGCCCCTCCGGCGGCCGTGCCGCCGCCCGGCGATAGCCCCCACCTCAACAAAGGTGGTGGCGGTGGTGGCCGACCAGGGAGGTGGGCGGGTGGCCGGGAAATGGTCTTGGAATAAGATCCAGGTCGGGCTGGACCCAGCCTTTGGCTGGAGGAAGAAGATGGCCATGATGCATTGGATTTGCTTTAAGATCCGTGCTGGATCATTTCTTTTATTTAGTTTTGATTTCTGAATTTTTTATCCTGTTTACTGGGCTGTCTTAACTTAAATGTTAAAAATACCTAGGCCCATCTAAATAAAATGTGGCCAACATGAAAATTATATCCCTTGAAGTGTAGTTTAATTTAAAATTTGTTTGAACCCATTTGGGTAAGTGTGAGAGGACTTAGCGCTACCAACTGCACCGAAAGACCGGCCTGAAGGTCAAAGGCGCATACTAATCTTTATATCAAGATTTTGACCGGGGACGGGGCAGCCAATTAAGCCATTACCGCATAGCGCCGCAGCGCGGGGGCGATTCCGGACCGCAGCCCCAACAATCCCCCCTAGAAATGACCCCGGGGTTTCGAACCCGTGCCCCGCATCTCCACCAATTGAGAGGACTTAGCGCTACCAACTGCACCAAAAGACCGGCCTGAAGGTCAAAGGCGCATACTAATCTTTATATCAAGATTTTGACCGGGGACGGGGCAGCCAGTTAAGCCATTACCGCATAGCGCCGCAGCGCGGGGGCGATTCCGGACCGCAGCCCCAACAAAGTGGTTTGACCACAGCACCCATTTTGGTGTGGTCTATACATAAGCATGTTCAGAGATTGGTTTGAGTGTTCCTACTAATCCAGCCATCCAAATTATTTGAAAATTGGACTGGGGGTCACTCTCACCTATACCAACACCATATCCAGAAATGAGAATTTTTGGATATCGTTTTCCTATAGTTTATGTAATTATTTAATAAACCATGATTAAATTAATTAAGGGACCTAATGAACTCCAAATGCTCCCAAATTTTGGTGAGTGGGACTTGGGGTCATCAGAGGCTGTGTATAAATTTTCACTCTATTTAGAGGTGATTTAGTTAGGAAATTGGCAAACCCTAGCCTTGCCCCAAAAAGGGGTATTTAGGTCAAAAGTGCACTTGTGGGTTTAGGTGGCCAAATCACCTCAACAGAGGTTGAAATTTAGGCAACTGACCTGGAGTTACTTTTAACACCCTCCCATGGAAGATGGTGTGGATTGAGGTAGATTTTCCCTAGGACCCCAGACCAAACCCTAAGGATGGTCATTGGTGTCTTGTGAAGGGCATGTGGTCAAAAACCTTGAAATGATTTGAAATTTGGTGGAGAGGACTCTAGCGTAGTTAGAGTACTTTGGTGGAAATCTTATTAGATTTAGAAGTTGTTAAATCCCTCAAAACCCTAACCCTAGTTTAGGGCACAAACTTTATAGTGAAAGAATAAGTTAATAAAACTCATTGAATAGTGATGAAACTTGGGTAGTATAGTCATAGGGTTAGTATGAACCTCTGGAAATTTAATTGGGAATTTTTGAACATTAATCTTAGTACTCCCTTTGTAATGCATGATTTAGCCCTACTTAATTATTTTTATATTGTGAACTCACTGTCCAATGGAAAGTCATGAAAATTGGGCAGAAGGAGTTTTAGACCATTATGCTCATGTATGAATTTTATTATAATTTTTAAATATATAATTACAGTACCTACTTCACATGCTCATAAATTTGGGAACTTGTTAAATAATTTATTCAGAGCTCATTATTTGTTGTAAAATTGTGAAACCTGATCAGTAGTGTGATGAGGTCAATACTTTTATGAGGAAATTTACTCACAATTTTTGGATGTACAATTTCTGTACTTACTTCATTAACATCTGAAAATGGAATATGTTTCAAAATAAAGTTTAGAATTCTTTATTTACTGGAAAAAATTGGGAGACCTTGAATTTACAGTAACATAAGTGCATATTATTTATCTTCATTTTCTGATGCATCTTGCATGACTGAAAAGGGCACTTTATGTTCAAAAACCAATAATAATAAGTGCCTTGCGAAATGGAGCTTTGAGCTTCAGCCCATCGTAGTTCCTAGTGCCCTTTGAGGGCCCTTCATGTGGTATGCCAGGGGCAGTCCTGGGCTAACCTAAACTGTAGGTAAAACTGAATTGCAAGAGTAACTAGCATAAATAGGGATTCACTTTCACTCACCTCGATGTCTCGGGATGTTAGGATGGGTCACTCGGGCTGTAGGCTCGGTGGATTTGGAGATGGGCAGGTTGGCCCGGCGAGCTTTGGCTCGGTTGTTGATTGTGACAGGCAGGTTGGCCCGACGAGCTTTGGCTCGATTGTTGATTGTGACGGATGGGATGGTCTGGGGAGCTTTGGCTCGGTAGCTGATACATAAGTTGCATGTGCATAAAGTATAAAGTGGTGGGTCTTCGGTATTGGAGGGTCGATGCACCGACGCCAATACGTTGACTTGGCAAGTGTGGTTTAGCACTTGGAAAAATAAAATCCGGTGTGCCAGCCGGCAAGAGTACGCAGGAGCTCTGCTTAGTGCACCAGCATTGCGGCATACGATAGGTCTGACTGGTAGTGCAATTACCGGTTTAGAGGTGGGCAAGGTCCAACCCACTGCTTCAGTTTTCCACTACGGAGGTATCCTGGGAGGTTCGGCTCCAGAAAGGGGAAACTAAAGGTCCGTATTCACAGAGTCGAGTGGGTGAGTTGCACTTGCATGTTCACATCATGAAATATTGCATTTCATTGCATAACCATTGCATATAATCCAGACACCTATTATATAAAGTATTATTGGAAGCTTTATACAATAGGTCCTACAAAACAACCCCTTGGTTTATAAGCTAGCGTGAGCATGCTAATTAGTTAAGATTTCTTAATCTATAGATAAATATATAAACTGCTAGAAAACTTACACCCAATTGTATAAATTGGTATGGGACTTTTTATACGATAAGAGCCTTGCAAAAGATCCATTGGCTTATGTGTTTTCATATAAGTTAAGGTTACTTTTTCTTATTCAGTCTTTCTTATTTTCATTCTGTCTTATATACTATAGAATTGCTAGATTAGTTCTGCCGCCACCTGCTTATATTTGTTATTCTCCACTTTCATGTCCTCTCCTTTCCTCCTCCCCGCTCGGTGCCTAGGAGCCATGGGGGAAGGGGCGGGGGATGATAGGACTTAGTCTTTTAGACTAATGGTTTTCGAACCACATAATTTTAGGGGACCGTGGAGCCCAACATGGAGGAGCAGCCCCGGAGGTCGGCACGCTTGGAGATGGGACAGTCTAGTACTAGAGTCCAAACAATAGGGACTGTGAGTCTTGATTGCTAGTAGTTATTTTAGTTTTGCTTCCGCGATGAGAGATATGTAGTGAGGACAATGTACTGGGCATGAGCCCAAGTTTTAGTACTTTTATTATATCTGTGGACACTCCCTTCGTGGAGACTATTTACTTTACATGTGATTCTAGTGGAATTGTTGATTTTCATTCTTACTCTTATAGTTTTGCTACTATTGTGATCGAATCGGTCGGCAGGATCGGCATTTTCTAGTGGCAACCTTCCCGGGTGTGAAAGTGTCACCGCAAAATGGCGGTTTTGGGCCTAAGACCCAGGTGATGTAAAAAAGAAAAAAAAAGGCGGGGGGGGGGGGGGGGGGGGGGGGGGTCTTACAAGTGGTATCAAAGGAGACCTCGATCAAAAAAGTAGCAGTCCATAATCCATGGGTCACCCCCGCACGAGTTTAGTTTAGGGATAAACTAAGCAGCGAAAGTAGTGGTGTGCCCATATAGGGGATTACATGTAAATTGTCCACCTTTAATTAGGTTTGAGTCAATTACTTATGAATGACTTTTGTTACGTAGCCCCCAGCACTGCCTACACTACAAGGCAGAGTCCAGCAGACTCCGAATGTTGCACCACCTCCCCCGGTCCCAACTCTGTTCCTATAGTCGGAGATGGGGCAGTCTCTAAAAGCCATATTGGAGGCTTTCAGGGCTCAGCAAGTTCCGGCTCCGCAGCCAAACCTGGGGGCCAACTAGTTGAGTATCTTCTAAGGGCTCTCTCCCCCATCTTACTTGGGGACAGATTCGGCTGTTCAGATGGAGGAGTGGCTGGACATCATGTATGAGATACTAACAGGGATACGGTGCCCTTAGGAGGATAGGGTACCTTTGGTGGTCTCTTGCTTGGAGTCCCATGCCAAGAGATGGTGGAAGACATTGCTGGACACAACGTTTGTTGATAGAGAGGTTGAAGAGTTTGCTTGGGAGAAGTTCAGGACCGCACTATTGGAGCATTTTGTTCCACAGTCAGCCAGAGATGAGCTGGAAGACAGATTCTTACAGTTGAGACAGGGCAACAAGACGGTGGTGGAGTACCACCTGGAGTTCAATCATCTAGCACGATTTCGGATTCTTATCATTTGGATGAGACAGGGTATACTAAGAGGTTCTATAAGGGCCTGCGAGAGGATATAAGGGAGGCTTTACTGTTCGTGTCCGACGGGCCTATTCCTTGGATATTGGAGATGACGAAGATGATCAAGGAAGATTGACACATTACCTTAGGCCGGAAGCGGCCAATTGAGGACCAGGGCCGGGGAGTCAGAAATGATCAGCGATGGGGCCGCATCACTAATGGTAGAAGAACAGAGGACTAGCCTCGTCAGGAGGTGAGACAGGAGCAGAAGGAACCAGTAGTGGTGGCCCCTCAGCCTCTCTAGATGCGAGAGATGTAGAGACCCGGGGGTATGGCATATCCCCCGCAAGAGTGCTTCAAATGTCATCAGGTGGGGCATATCCGGAGGAACTACCCCATGAGGGGGCACCACCTCCAGCACAACCGGCTGGCCCACCTGCTCAGTATTTTTGAGGCCGAGGACGTGGCCGAGGATATGGATACAAGGGTGGAGACCGTAGGCAGGAGAGGGAGCAAGTGTATGCTCTGGATCTGGCTCAACCACGGAACTGAGAGAAAGTGATCACAGGTACGCTAGTAAATTTTATGCTTTCTTTCCTAAACTTTTAGATTCATGGATATAGAATTTACAGACTAGGAAAGAAAACCTTAACTAGATTTCCAAGACATTTAACTACCACAGGCATAGTCTTTATCAGCGGCAAGCCCGCTTATACACTGTTCGATACGGGTGCTTCGCACTCGTTCGTGACTGAGGCCTTCATGGAAGGACTAGAAGTAGTGGAGCGATTTATCGGCTTGATGAGGAGGGTACGACTACCCGATGGATCAGAGCTATTAACATATGCCAACTGTAACATGGAGGAAGAGATCTGGGGAAAGTAATTCGAAGCACCAACGATGATCCTAAGGATGTAAGTCTTCGATCTGATCCTGGGCATGACGTGGTTGCAGTGGAACCATGCCCAGATTGACTGCCTTGCGAAGAGGGTCACCTTGAGGCACATGGACTCTTATGTCATCATCGAAGGTATTAGACCTATTTCCCCCTCTCTTCTTATCGTCCGTGCAGGCCGTCAAGGTCCACTTGCAAGGGGAGGAGGTCTATGAAGTACTGTTTTAAATGGTTGAGGCCAAGGAATCCATCTCGGATATCCCGGTTGTGCGAGATTTTGCTGACGTGTTCCCAAAGAAGCTGCCAAAACTGCCCCCGCACCGGGAGCAGGATTTCTGGATACAGCTGGTGCCAGGGGCTAAGCCGGCATCTAGGGCTACTTATCGGATGGCCCCGAAGGAGTTGAAGGAGTTTCAAAGCCAGCTGCAGGATCTAGTGGAAGCCGGATTTGTCTGGCAAAGCTCTTCATCATGGGGAGCCCCGATATTGTTCGTCAAGAAGAAGGACGGTACACTCAGATTATGCATCGACTACCGAGCACTGAACAGATTGACAGTCTGGAATACCTATCTCCTGCCAAGGATAGATAAGCTTTTTGATCAGCTGGAGGGGGCGCATTTATTCTCAACGCTGGATTTGAGGTCGGGCTATTACCAGCTGTAGATTCGGGAGGAGGACATTCCAAAGACCGCCTTTAGTAGCAGATATTGGTTATTCGAGTTTACCGTTACACCCTTTGGGCTCACGAATTCACCGTCGGCGTTCATGAGCCTCATAAATTGGGTGTTCGAGGCTTATTTGGATGTGTTCGTTATCGTGTTTATTGACGACATCCTCATCTACTCGAGGACGTAGGAGGAGCATACACGACACCTGAACACTGGCTCTAGAGAAACTACTAGAGAACCACCTCTATGCGAAGTTAAGCAAATGTCAGTTCTAGTTAAAGGAGGTAGCCTTCCTCGGCCATATTATCAGTGGAGCTGGGCTGGTTGTGGACCCGACCAAGATTCAGGCAGTTCGGGATTGGCCGCAGTTGAAGACAGCCACAGACGTGTGGAGTTTTCTAGGACTTGCCGATTTTTACCAGAAGTTCGTGGAGGGATTTTCTCATATTGCCCTTCCACTCATATCCCTAACAAGGAAAGATGTGCCCTTTATCTGGACCCCGCAGTATGAGACAACTTTATAAGAGCTGAAGGATTGAATCCCCTCAGCTCCTATTCTTGCCCTTCCATCGGGGAGGGAAGGATTCCAGGTCTATACCGACGCTTCCTACAAGGGCATGTGTGCGGTGCTGATGCAGAATGGTCACGTGAAAGCATATGCCTCACGGCAGCTAAAGAAGCATGAGCAGAACTACCCTGTTCATGACTTAGAGATGGGAGTGGTTGTGTTTACTCTGAAAGTCTGACGACACTATCTATACGGTGTCCAATATGACATATACTCCGACCACAAAAATTTGAGGTATGTGCACACGCAACAAGAGCTGAACATCAGGCAGTGGCGATGGGTGGAATTTCTAGTAGATTACTAGTACGAGATGCACTATCACACAGGGAAGGCGAATGTGGTGGCAGATGCGCTGAGCTGGAAGGCTATGACCTCAGGAGTAGGACCTCAGTTGATGTCCATGGAGTTTGTATAGATGTTAGACAAGATGCAGATATCCTTGGTGTCTGAGGATCACCCAGAGCTATATCGGGAGTACCTATCATCGTTTACCATAAATAACATTCGAGACCGAGTCAGAGATGGGCAGAGGCAGGATGCCAAGCTAGAGCCGATATTCCGGGCCTTAGAGGCAGGCACTGCTTGAGATTATACATTAAGGGATGGCCTAGTGTGCTTTAGAGGACGTGTTTACATACCAGAGGGAGGCCAGGTCCGGGAGGATATTATGATGGAGGCCCACTGCAGTCGGTATTCAATATACCTAGGAGTTACGAAGATGACTGCGGATCTGAAGAAGACCATGTACTGGCCAGGCATGAAGAAGGATATCACCTACTTCATGACCCACTACGAGACATGCCAGCTGGTAAAGGCAGAGTGCAGAAACCCCGCAGGATTGTTACAGCCACTTCTAGTGCCGGAGTGGAAGTTCGAGGATATCACGATGGACTTCATACATGGCCTTCCCTGATCGCGGATGGGAAACAATTCGATCTGGGTAATTGTCGACCGGCTGACGAAGGTAGCTAGATTTATCCCTATCAGGAAGGATGACTTGGTTGGTATGCTAGTTCGGAAATTCGTGGAGCAGTTCGTCCGTTATCATGGCGTACCCAGGACGATTGTATCGGATCGGGATGGACGGTTTACGCCCAGGGAGTGGCGATCAGTGCAGGCATACTTGGGCACCTGGCTGACTTTCAGTACAGCTTTTCATCCCCAGAATGACGGGAAGACGTAACGTAACAATCGAACTTTTGAGGATCTGTTGCGACTAGGCATTTTGGATTGCGGAGAACCTTAGGAAAAGTTGTTGCCACAGGTCGTGTTTTCATACAGTAACAGCTACCAGTCCAGCATAGGGATGACGCCTTATGAGGCCCTATACGGAAGGAGGTGTAGGACTCCGCTATCATGGATACAGGATGAGGATCTAAAGGCTTTTGGTTCAGAGTTTGTTGAGGACACCGAGGCTCAGGTGAGGCTGATACGGGACAAGATGTTAGAGGCACAGAGCCGACTGGCTAAGTATTACGATGCTTGGCATCATCAGGTGGAGTTTCAGGTGGGGGACCAGGTATTCTTGAAGATCCGACCCATGCATGGAGTGTCGCGGGTGCGTGGTCGGAAGAAGAAGCTCAGCCTGAGATATATGGGGCCTTACAGGATCCTGGAGCGGATCGGTCCCTTAGCATACAGGAGGGAGCTACCACCGAAGCAGATGGGTCTGCATGATGTGTTCTACGTATCCTCCCTTAGGAGGGCTCTACTATGCCTGGAGCAGTATATTACGGACATGGATGGGCCAGTATCATCTGATCGGTAAGTTCATCTGGAACCGATCCGGATTGATCACAAGAGAATATGAGTCTTGCGCCGCAAGAAGGTTCTATTGGTCAAGGTTCTGTGGAGGAATCATAGGCGAGAGGAGCACACATGGGAGCCATAGGACTTGATGAAACAAAGGTATCCAGAGCTTTTCAATCAGGTACTCCTCACAACCTCTCGGGATGTTACAATTTGCTTTCACATTGGAAACCCCAAACGCCTAACTAGAATTTCGAGGATGAAATTTTTGTTTATGTATTGGGATTTGTAACATCCCTAAGACAACTAGACCCCTAGGAGTAGTTTTGTCATGAATAGGTCATGACAAAACCCTAGGGAGCCCAAGATGACCAAGTGGACTTGGGAATTACGGTGATTGGGATGAATGGTCTGCAAATAATTGATTACTAAACCCTAGTTTAGGATGACCATGAGGCTTCACCATGACTCGAAGATCCCACCATGACCTCACTAATCTATTTGATGGTCTATTAGAGCCTTAAGGGTCCAATGAAGTCAACCCAGGGTGTCTAAGTTGACCTAGAACCATCCTAGGCCTAAATTAGGCAAGGTGCCCTAATTAAGGGAAATGTGCCCCTAATAAGCCCAACCAACCCTACCAAGGTCTTCTTAGACCTAAAGAGGGGTCAATGAGTCTCTAAGGACCCATTGAGGGCAGTCAAAGTGGTTAAATTGACCTAATTCAACTCTAACCCTAAATGGGTCAAACTGACCTACATAGGGTCAATTTACCTACCCTTAGCCAAGTGAACCCCACCCATACCCTCCTAACCCTAGAGTGAGGTCAATGGGTCACCAAGGACCCATTGGGGTCAACCAAAAAGATGCCAAGTTGACTCAAGTCTGGGAAGCGTGTGAGTGAGTCGACAAGACTCGACGAGTAGATCAGGTATCTACTTAGACTGATTTTTGGGCTCCGGCGTTGAGTGCGTGGAGTGCACTCAATGCCATGGACTGAATGGCGTTGAGTGCATTGATTGCACTCAATGCTATCTTACTTATAAAGAATTTTGAGCTCGGGGCGTTGAGTGCGTTGAGTACACTCAACGCCATGAGCTGAATGGCGTTGAGTGCGTTGAGTGCACTCAACGCCATCTTACTTAGAAAGAATTTTGAGCTAGGGGCGTTGAGTGCGTTAAGTACACTCAATGTCATGGGCTGAATGGCGTTGAGTGCGTGTAGTGCACTCAACACCATTTTTACTTAGGACTTTTGGGTTCGTGGCATTGAGTGCATTGAGTGCACTCAACGCCATGGGCTGAATGACGTTGAGTGCACTCAACGCCAATTACAATGAAAGGATTTCTGGAATTATGGCGTTGAGTGATTTGAACTAACTCAATGACATAGACTAAATGGCGTTGCGTGAGTTGAGCCCACTAAACGCCATTGTACTTAGAAAATTCCAGGCGATTTTGGCATTGAGTGTGGAGGCTTGTCTTAACGCTTTTGCCTTAGAGAAATTCTCGGCCCTATTTGCTGGTTCGGGATCTTTTCGGGAATTGCGCCAAGATGAATTAATTGGCCCGATCCTTTCATTAGGATTTATTTAAACAATAATAAGCGGTCCAGTAGTAGGGTGCCATATGGCAGACGGTTTAACCCAAATTCCTCTTTAATGGAGGAGAGAGAAAAAGCCAAAAGCCATGGCCGAAATTTGGCTTTCATGGCCATTAATGGCACTTTTATGCCTTGGCCTCATTCCCCTCCCCCTTTTTTTGCTGGATTCAACTCCTCTGGGAAGAGGAGGAGTTTCCAGCCATTTCCTGGCTGTATTGAGTCCACATTCATCCCCCACCACCATGGCCGAAATCCACATTATGGGCCATTAATGGCCATGTCATCCTACACCCACCCACAACCCTAATTCTCCTCTTTAAAAGAATCACTGGACTTAGAGGAGCGGTTTCCACACAAAACCTGAAGGAGCCGAGGAAGCCTATTGTGCAGTTGCAGAAATCGAGCGGCGCCACTAGCGACCATGGCATCCCGGCGATTGACACGTCTCCTGGCCGCGAGCATGGTCCTCCTCTACTCCTATCTTCGTTGGCTAGATCCTTAGATCATTTAGGAGAGAAATCGGGCTCGAATGATCCCGATTGGGAGAGAAAAATTTCAGATTTTCAGAAATTTTAATGGATTTTCAACCTTGCGGGATCGCTGGAAACCGCCCCTTCGGCGGCCGTGCCGCCGCCCGACGATAGCCCCCACCTCAACGAAGGTGGTGGCGTTGGTGGCCGGCCAAGGAGGTGGCCGGGTGGCTGGGAAATGGTCTTAGAATAAGCTCTAGGTCGGGCTGAACCTAGCCTTTGGCTGGAGGAAGAAGATGACCAGGATGAGTTGGATTTGCTTTAAAGTCCGTGCTGGATCATTTCTTTTATTTAGTTTTGATTTCTGAATTTTCTGTCCTGTTTACTGGGCTGTCTTAACTTAAATATTAAAAATACCTAGGCCCATCTAAAGAAAAAGTGGCCAACATTAAAATTGTAGCCTTTGAAGTGTAGTTTAATTTAAAATTTGTTTAAACCCATTTGGGTAAGTGGTTTGATCACAACACCCATTTTGGTGAGGTCTAACATAAGCTTGATCAGAGGTTGGATTGAGTCCTACCACCAATCCAGCCATCCAAATTATTTGAAATTTAAATTGGGGGTCACCCTAACCTATACCAACACCATATCAAAAAATGAGAATTTTTGGATATTGTTTTACTATAGTTATTGTAATTATTTAATAAACAATGAATAAATTAATTAAGGGACCTAATGAACTCCAAATTCTCCCAAACTTTGGTGAGAGGTTCTTGGGTTCATCAGGAGGCTGTGTATAAATTTTCACTCTATTTAGAGGTGATTTAGTTGGGAAATGGGCAAACCCTAGCCTTGCCCCAAAAAGGGGTATTTAGGTCAAAAGTTCACTTGTGGGTTTAGGTGGCCAAATCACCTCAACAGAGGTTGAAATTTGGGCCACTGACTTGGAATGACTTTTAACACCCTCCCATTGAATATGGGGTGGATTGGGGTAGATTTGACCTAGGACCCCACACCAAACCCTAAGGATGGTCTTTGGTGTCTTGTGAAGGTCATGTGGTAAAAAGACCTTGAAATGATTTGAAATTTGGTGGAGAGGACTCTAGGGTAGTGAGAGTCCTCTGGTAGAAATCTTATTGGATTTAGAAGTTGTTAAACCCCTCAAAACCCTAACTCTAGTTTAGGGCACAAACCTTGTAGTGATAGAATAGGTTATTAAAACTCATTGAACAGTGATGAAACTTGGGCAGTGTAGTCATAGGGTTAGTATGAACCTATGGAAATTTAATTGGGAATTTTGGAATATTAATCTTAGTACTCCCTTTGTAATGCATGAGTTAGCCCTACTTAATTATTTAGATATTTTGAACTCACTGTCCATTGAAAAGTCATGAAAATTGGGCAAAAAGAGTTTTATACCATTTTGCTCATGTATGAATTTTATTAGAATTTTTAAATACATAATTACAGTACCTACTTCACAAGCTCATAAATTTGGGAACTTGTTAAATAATTTATTCAGAGCTCATTATTTGTTGTAAAATTGTGAAACCTGATCAGTAGTGTTATTAGGTCAATACTTTCATGAGGAAATTTACTCACAATTTTTGGATGTACAATGTCTGTACTTACTTTATTAACATATGAAAATGGAATATGATTCAAAATAAAGTTTAGAGTTCTTTATTTACTGGAAAAAATTGGGAGACCTTGAATTTATAGTAACATAGATGCCTAGTATTCATCTTAATTTTGTGATGCATGTTGCATGACTGAAAAGGGTACTTCATGTTCAAAACTAGGGCATTGGGGGTTCTTAAGAAATTAAGTAAATTATCAAGTAAAATAGGAAAATTATGAATTTCTAGATTTAGGCTTAACATGTCATGATAGACCCCCAATAATTATTATAGGGATATTGGATGATTATTTTGAGTACCTCCCATTGTATACATCATATAGCCTAGAATGGTGTACGTTTAGTAAAACTGCAGAAATCATGATATGGTGCAAAATGAACCCAGAGAGTTGGGATGTTGGTGTGTCGGTCTGGTAAGTGAAATGAGTGCATCATCGGGAGTTGTGATGGGGAGTGGGAGGTGACTAGTGTTAAGAGGTGCTTGGGGTCGACGAAACATCGTCTTCCCCGTGGAGAGAGAAAGAGTTAAAATACACTAGGGTTAGATCCAGTACAACATTAAAGGGATTGGGAGTTGGGTAGAAACTAATAATAATAAGTTCCTTGCAAAAGGGATCTTTGGGCTTCAGCCCATCGTAGTTCCTAGTGCCCTTTGAGAGCCCTTTACGGGGTATGCCGGGGGCAGTCCTGGGCTAACCTAAACTGTAGGTAAAACTGAATTGCAAGAGTAACTAGCATAAATAGGGATTCACTTTCACTCACCTCGATGTATCGGGATGTTAGGATGGGTCACTCGGGCTTTAGTCTCGGTGGATTTAGAGATGGGCAGGTTGTCCCGACGAGCTTTGGCTCGGTTGTTGATTGTGATGGGCAGGTTGGCCCGCCGAGCTTTGGATCGGTTATTGATTGTGACGGACGGGTGGTCCGGGGAGCTTTGGCTTGGTAGCTGATAAATAAGTTGCATGTGCATAAAGTATAATGTGGTGGGTCTTCGGTATTTGAGGGTCGATGCACGGATGCCAATACGTTGACTCGGCAAGTTTGGTTTTGCACTTGGCCAAATAAAGTCCAGTGTACCAGCCGGCAAGAGTATGTAAGAGCTTCTCTTAGTGCACCAATGTCGAGGCATACGATAGGTCTTATTGGTAGTGCAATTACTGGTTAGAGGTGGGTGAGGCCCAACCCACTGCTTCCGTTTGCCACTACAGAGGTATCCTGGGAGGTTCGCCTCAAGAAAGGGAGAACTAAAGGTCTGTGTACACAGAGTCGAGTAGGTGAGTTGCACTTACATGTTCACATCATGGCATATTGCATTTCATAGCATAACCATTGCATATAAGCTTGACACCTATTGTATAAAGTGGTATGGGACGCTTTATACAATAGGCCCTGCAAAAAGACCCCTTGGTTTATAAGCTCGCGTGAGTATTCTTATAAGTTAAGGTTTCTTATTTTGTAGATAAATATGTAAACTGCTAGAAAATCGACACCCTATCGTATAAATTGGTATAAGACGTTTTACACGATAGGAGCCTTGCAAGAGATCTCTTGGCTTATGTGTTTTCATATAAGTTAAGGTTACTTTTTCTTCTTTAGTGTTTCTTATTTTCATTCTTTCTTATACACTATAGAACTGCTAGATTAGTTCCACCGCCACCTTCTTATATTTGTTATTCTCCACTTTCATGTCCTCTCCTTTCCTCCTCCCTGCTCAGTGCCTAGGAGCCATTGGGGAAGGGGCGGGGGATGATAGGACTTAGTCTTTTAGACTAACGGTTTTCGAACCACATCATTTTAGGGGGCCGTGGAGCCCAGCATGGAGGAGCAGCCCCAGAGGTCGGCACGCTTGGAGATGGGACAGTCTAGTACCGGATTCTAGATAACAGGGACTGTGAGTCCTGATCGCTAGTAGTTATTCTAGTTTTTCTTCTGCGATGAGAGATATGTAGTGAGGACATTAATGTATTGGGCATGAGCCCAAGTTTTAGTACTTTTATTATATCTGTGGACACTCCCTTCGTGGAGACTATTTACTTTACATGTGATTCTGGTGGACATGTTGAGTTTCATTCTTACTCTTATAGTTTTGCTACTGTTTTGATCGAATCGGCCAGCAGGATCAGCGTTTTGTAGTGGTGACCTTCTCGGGTGTGAAGGTGTCACTACAAATCGGCAATTCTGGGCCTAAGACCCCAGTGATGTAAAAAAAAGAAAAAAAGGGGGTCTTATAGTAATGGTCATGTTTATTCTCATTAAAGTCCAAAACTAACTTGAGAGTATCAAGGATCTGTGACTTTGAAGTGGGACTCCATATTTCTGTAAATTCCTGAGCTTTTCTTTTTTCTGCCTCTTGATTTGGAATGGACCTGCTGGCAGAAGCTCCGTCACCATATTTTCTTCTTTGGGGGATTTGTACTTCAGGTTGATCTTGAGGTAAATCTTTTTCCCAAACCTATGCATACGATTTTGGAGGAGGAACTTCTGAGCCTTCAGGCCTTGAAGTGAATATGGGATGTGGAGCAGACATTTGAGCTGGCTGATGTTGAGCAAGAGGATTGAGATGATGAGGAATAATGTTTGGGTCTGCTTGAAATTTAGGGAAGATCTAGTTATGCATCCACACTGTAGTATTATAAGTATGAAATATCACACCATTTATCTGATTCTTTACATTAACATGAATTTCATTCATCTTAGCAGTCCAAAGAGTTTTCACATTAGCATCTGATTTTTATAAGTACTCTTTGACTAGACTCTCCCCCTTTCTGACTTCTACACAGAGCATAACTATAACATCATCTTTGAATTTTCCTACCTCTTCACATATCTTGAGATTGTACTCGTGATCCTTCTTTTCTAACTGAATCTTATTGTTAGCAGAGTAACTTATTGGTCCATCACTTGGCCAACACTAGTAATAGTGTGGTCTAGTACTTTTCCACCTATCTTGAACAAATGTTTCAGCTCATCTGTATTGTGCTGAATTTCTGCAAATCCTCGGCTCATTTCTTTTTCTAAGGCAGTAACTTTCTCTGTGACAGCTTTCAAGGAGTCATCAAAATATTATCTCTGGTCCATGAGCATCTGTTCTATCTTACTCAGTATATCATTGGCAGCAGGTGTTGGAGTTATAACTTTAGCAACTAGAGGAGGAGGAGGAGCTGTCCATGGAGCAATCTCTTCAATTATCACTGAACTCTGAGCTCTATAAGTGTGAATCAGAATATCTCCTTCCTCACCAAGGATGGTGGGAAGAGTAAAGTCCAAGCTCTTCAGAGGAGCTTCAGCTGGTTTAGGGGATTGTTCTATCTCATCAGAAATCAGAATAGTATCATCTTGCTCTTTATAAGCAGCAGGAGATTGGGGAACAGGGGATCCTAGAGATGGAGTAGGAGTGGGTTATGGCACTGGAGTTGGTTGCTTGGATGGTTCTACAGGTTTGTCTTCCTAGAGGGGAGGAAGAGGCTCATCAAAACTTAGTTCTTCTATCATCTTATTGATGTCTTCTACAGTAGAGAGAATGGGTTCTTATACTTGAGCATCTGATGGTGTTTCTTCAGGAGTGGTTGGAGGGAGAGAAGCAACAGTAGGAGGTGTAGGTATACTTTCTTCTTAAACAAAAGGAGCAGGCTCCCCCTCAACAATTGCACCAGATGTGCTAGCAGTATGAGGTAGAGAGGGAGATGGGGTCCTGTTGGGTACATTGGAAAATGTGTAACAGATTTGGAGAAGCCACAACTTAGTCAATGGTATGCATCAATTTGTATTTGATAGAAGTTTGAGTTTCATTGTGCATGCTTAAGAAATTGAAGAAAAATTTTCTAAGTACAAGTGCCGACACTTGTGAAGAAACTGTGTCGACACTCAAGGAGACTGTATCGACACTCAGGCAAACTGTGTCGACACTCAGAGAACTTGTGTCGACACTTAGGCAAGCTGTGTTGATACACAGGCAAATTGTGTCGACACTTATAAAGAAGTTGTGTCGACACCCAGAAGCTGTGTCGACACTTATGAAGAAGCTGTGTAAACACTCAAAGCAATGTCGACACCTAAAGAAGAAGTTGTATCGACATCCAGAAATGTGTCGACATATAAAGCAGGACTTGTGTCGACACTTAAAACTGAACCTGTGTCGACACTCAGGAGATATGTCGACACCTGAAGTAATTGTGTTGACACACCAACTCTCAAAAGGCTGTGTTGAGTTCAGAAGTTATTGTGTCGACACACATTACTTGTGTCGACACACACTCAATGCCAACTGTCTACAATAGAAATGTCGAGACAAGAAGCTGCTGTGTCGACCCACGGGACTTGTGTCGATACATACAACAAAAGCAGTGTCAAGGAGCAGAAGTATGACTGTGTCGACACTTGGAGTAATTGTGTAGACACCATGAAGACTTGTGTCGACACTTAGTCTATATGTGTCGACACATGTGAAGCAGTCTGTTGAGTGTTGAGTGCTGAGTTGAAAAGACATTGAAGAACTTGGTGACGTGACTGGTGACTTGACAGCTTTCATAACTAGCCGGTCTGACACCACTGTCAAAACTGTCAGAAGTTTGTTAAGAATTGGATCAGCCGGTAACCATAGAGCAAGCTCTATATAAGAGACAGATCGAAAACGACAATTATTATCAACAACAACAATAACAATAATCAAGTATCAATAAGAAGAATTCTGACAGATCAAGGGCTGTCTGCAAGAAAGATTCAGAGTTCAATCTGAATTTAAGGAAGAAGCTGATTGAAGATCAACATCAACATCAAGAGAAGATCCACCTTATTTTGTTCTAATCAAGAAGCTTTGAAAAGTTAAGTTAGGTTGGATCAGAAGGATCAGTCTATATAAGAACTAATCAAAATAGAGAAATCTAGCTGGTGAAGTTTTTCAGTTACTCTTAACTCACAAATTCTTGTAGGACCTACTGTTAGATCTTAGATTATAAGCCTAAAATTATAAAGGCTGAGGTAGGGCTGTGTGCCTGAGGTAGTACTTGTGGAAAGTCTGAGTTGTAAGCCTAATTATAAAGGCTGAGGTAGGGCTGAGGCCTGAGGTAGGATTATGGAGAAGAATCTGAGGTAGGACTTGTGTTAAGTCTGAGGTGTAGGAACCATCTTTGGTTCTAAGATTGTAAGATCTGAGGATCTAAGCCAGTGGAAGGAAGTTAGGCTTAATCAAGTTATCTGCTGGATAAGCGAAGGGGGAATGTGGATGTACCCATATCTTGGGGAACCACTATAGATCTGGTGCATTCTGTGTTGTGTTTTAATTTTTGTAGATAGATTGATCTGTGCTAGAAGAAGTTATATATTTGTTTGCCTAAAAATCAAAAAGACACAAAAGGATTAGAACCTATTCACCCCCCTCTAGGTGTTTAGGCTCTTGAAATAAAGTCTTTCAAGTGGTATCAGAGAGGGGCTCCTCAAAATTTGACCTAACAGTCAGAGGATTTCTCCAAGGCAAATAACAGATAACAAGAATGGGTTCAAGTGAAAATCAAAAGGAATTTGGATCTATGAAATTGCCTATATGCAGGAAAGAATCTTTTGGCATTTGGAAAGAAAGGGTAAGCCTGTTTATGGAAGCATCTGATCTAAGAATTTATATCACAATACAAGAAGGCCCCTTCATCCTAATGAAGGTATCAGTTCTTGATGCAAGCATTCAAACTTCAAAGAGTTATTCAGAGATGACTAAGGATGAAATCATCTTGGCTACATTAGATAAAAGAGCTCAGAATATTATTGTAAGTGCCATAGATGATGCAATATTCAAGAATCTTGTGCACTGTAAAACTTCCAAAGAAATGTGGGATACATTGATTGTCTATATGGAAGGCACATAAGAAGTCACAGAGGACAAAAAGTCTATGTTGAATCAGGAGTATGAGAGCTTTAGGCAGACTAAAACTGACAGCATAGCTGAATGCTATAAAAAGTTTTTCAGAATAGTGAATGAACTGATGACATCTGAAGGAGTCTTCGTACTTATGAACTGAATGACAAGTTTCTTAGGTCCCTAAAAAAGGATTGGGACACTAAGATATGTGCCATCAAGGAAGTGGCCAAACTTGCTGACACACCTCCACCTACACTTTTTTGAAAACTACTTTCATATGAAATGCAGCTTACTGCTAGGAAAGAGGAAGAGAAGGGCAGCAGATCTTAACATAAAGAAAAGTCAGTAGCCTTCAAGGCTGAGGGCTCAAGGAAGGGTAGGAGAAAATCTCCTTCTCCACCTAGAAGGAGTACTGAAGCAGAAGGAGTTCCTGAAACAAGTACATCAGATAGTCACACATCTGATGAAGACTTTGCTACCTTCACAAGATAATTCCAAAGGTTCATGAAGAAAAAGAATTGGAGAACCAGGCCTTCATCAATATCCTATTCCAAGGATGAATACTATAGGAAGAAGAAAACACCTAAGGAGGACAGGTATGCTTCTAAACCTGGTAAACAATCTAATTCTAAGATTGTGTGTTATTGCTCCAATAGGTCTGGGCATGTCATAGCTGACTGTCCTGACAAAAGAAAGGATTCAAAGGACAAGAAGAATAAGCTGGTCAAAGGCAAGAAGGATAAGTCTCTAGTGGCTCAGAAGGAGAAGAGTTGGATAGACTCTTCATCTTCAGAATCTGAAGAAGAAGAGGCAGAAGCATATGTCAGACTCTTCTCAACAGAAGAGGATTCTAGGGAACTAGAATTACTACAAATACTGGACTCCATAAATGGAGTTGAAGAATATTGTTGTAAAGGGCTGATGGTTCAATCTGAAGAAGATAAGTGCCAGAATCAGCCTGGACCAAGTAAGGTAAACAATTCTCCCCTAGTCTCAGATTACTTTACTGGATCAGAATCAGAAGCATCTGCTTCAAAAGAAGTGGATGGATCTGAGTCTGAGGGGGATGTTCACCAACTCATTAATGAGTATGGTGGGTTGTTGCATGCTCTAAAGAAGAGCAAGTTTCTTGTTAAAGAGCAGACCAAAGAGCTTGAGTCTCTTAAGTTGGCAGCAGCAGATTCAGCAAAACTGCTGGATCAAAAATTGAATATGGTTGCCAAATTGAAAAACATTATAATTATTCAGATGGGCATAATCTCATTCAAAGAGAATCATATCAAGAAACTGGAGGTAAAACATCAGCAAGAGAGAGAGCTAGTGGCTAAATTCTCCAAGCCAAAATCAGTCTTACCTTTGATAGATAATTTTGTTTCACAAAAAGGGAAGACTGGTCTAGGCTTTAAGAGAAGAACTAGGGCTACCAATTCTCATAGAAAAGGTAAAGCCACAGTTCAGCCTCTAGCTGTTAATCCCCCTATTTTCTTTAAGAAGGTAGTGAATCCTACTAACAGGTATGATCATGACATTACACATGGTCACTGTGAGCATGAAAATTTCATGAGCAAGGGTGCTAATGTCAATATACCAATCTATTGGCATGCCCATCTTATTCAAGAGGTGTTCTTGAAGAATGCTGTTCCAGCACCAACACTTAATAAGTCTATTGACAACAAAGTAAGAAGGCCTGTACCTAAGAATATGTATAATAGGTTTGAGTGTTGGTATTGTGGCAATGTGGGCCACTTTGCCATGGATTGCTGGTTTAACTCAAGTGTTAAAACAAAAAGTAGGATTCTTGTTAGATCAATTACAGGATTTCAAACTAACAAGGACCTAGGACCCACTAGCAAGTTGGGTTCTAAGGGTGAGTGATTATTTATTTGTTACAGGTGAATCCAAGTGACCATACCCCTATATGGTGCTTTGATAGTGGCTATTCTAGACACATGACTGGAATAAGGAGAATGTTGAGGGACTATGTTCCCATAAAGAATGAACAAAAAGTTATCTTTGGTGGATCAGAAAAGGGAATCATCAAAGGATTTGGTAACATATCTTGTGATTCAATTACAATCACTAAAGTGGCTTATGTAAAGGGTCTAAAACATAATCTGATTAACATAAGCCAACTTAGTGATCTAGGTTATGATATTTCTTTCCTTAAAGGGGAGTGCCTAGTAAAAAGGTCAAGGGATCAAGGGATCATTTTGACTGGCACTAGTAAACGAAATGTGTATTGCCTTAACCTAGATTGTGAGTCTAACAACTCACCTATTTGTTTTGTTGTAGGAGAGAAAGCTTATCTATGTGTCAAGTGGCACAAGAGGCTAGCTCATCTCAACTATAAGTCAATAGGACTGCTTTTCAGCATGGGATTAGTTAGGAATGGTCCTCAAGTTAAGTGCATAAAAGAGGGTGTGTGTTCAGCTTGTTAAAAAGGCAAGCAGACTAAGTACTCTTTTCAATAACTTGACATCAAAGATTCAAAGAGATGTTTGTATCTCATGCATATGGATTTATTTGGTCCTATACCAGTCCATAGTCTTGGTAGGAAAGCATACACACTTGTTGTTGTGGATGACTATTCTAGAATTGCATGGGTTTTCTTCTTGAGGCAGAAATCTAAAACCCCAACTATTTTCCAGACTTTTGTCAGACAAATACAGAATGAATACAACAACTTAGTGGTCAAAATCAGAAGTGACCATGGAATTGAATTTCAGTCTGAATGTATGACAAAATTCTATGAAGAACTTGGGATTCATCAGGAATTCTCTTCACCTAGAACTCCTCAGCAAAATGGTGTTGCTGAAAGGAAGAATAGGACTCTAATTGAGGCCAGTAGAACTCTACTGAATTACACTACTCTCCCTAAATACTTCTGGGCTGAGGCAGTAAATACTGCATGTCATGTTCTCAATAGGGCCTCCATCAACAAGAAACACAAGATGACTCCCTACCAGATTTTGAAAGGCAGAAAACCAAACATATCTTATTTCAGAATCTTTGGTAGTAAGTGTTTTGTACTAGTCAATGGTAAACACTACCAAACTAAGTTTGCTGCCAAATCCCTAGAAGGGATATTTGTTGGGTGCAACAACCAAAGTAGAGCATATAGAATCTACAACTTTACTACTCAAGTTATAGAAGAATCTGCGCATGTTGTATTTGATAAGTCAATGTTTATTAACAGTGAATTGTCTAGTTCTTCAGTTAGTTCTACAGGTCTAACAGATAAGCTGGACAAGCTGACCATCAATGAAGATGTTCCTGCTAAACTGGATGAGGATAAAGATGCCAGCTATCTAGGGGGAGACCAAGTCCCTCTGGGTAAAGAAGAAAATGTGGAGCATCAAGATGAGAAAACTAGAGATAGCCATAATGCTGACAGAATTCCTCCAGCAAGGAGACACCTGAAGGATCATCCAGCTTACCAGATCATTGGTGATGCAAGTCAGGGTGTTTTAACAAAGAGCAGGAGCATGAACATAGTTCTATGTTCTAGTTTCCTATCTCAGATAGAACCCAAGAAGATAGAAGAAGCCATGCAAGACACCAACTGGATTTATGCAATGCAAGAAGAGCTCAGTCAGTTTAAAAGGTGTAAGGTCTGGGAACTGGTGCCAAAACCTATGGATCACAACATAATAGGAACTAAGTGGATCTACAGGAACAAGCTTGATGAGAATGAAACTATAGTCAAGAACAAGGCTAGACTAGTAGCAAAAGGCTACATGCAAGAGGAAGGTATTGATTTTGATCAAACCTTTGCTCCAGTGGCAAGGCTGGAGGAAATAAGGCTGTTCTTAGCCTATGCTGCCTATCAAGGGTTCAAAGTATATCAGTTGGATGTGAAATCAGCATTTTTGAATGGTGATTTAAAAGAAGAAGTTTATATAGAACAACCCTCAGGTTTTGTAGACTCTCACTTTCCTGATTATGTATATAGGCTTAGGAAAGCTCTATATGGTTTGAAATAAGCTCCAAGGGCTTAATATGAAACCTTGTCTGCCTTCCTCATTGAGAATAAATTCTTTAGAGGAAAGATAGACAAAACTCTATTCTATAAGGAATCAAAAGGCAAGATAATACTAGTCCAGATATATGTGGATGACATTATCTTTGGTTCTATTGAAAACAGCCTTTATAGGAACTTTGAAAAACTTATGCAAGGGAGTTTGAGATAAACAGTATGGGTGAGCTGAAGTTCTTCTTGGGACTTCAAGTTAGACAGACTGAGAGTGGGTTGTCCATATCCCAGTCTAAGTTCACCAAGGAGTTGATTAAGAAGTATGGTTTAGACTCAGCTTCTACTATGAAAACTCCAATGGGAATAAGTATGCCTATATGCAAAGATGAAGTAGGGAAACCTGTTGATGAGTCTTTGTATAGAGGGATAATTGGCTCCCTACTATACTTGACTGCTAGTAGACCTGACATCATATATGCAACATGTGTCTGTACTAGGTATCAAGCATGCCCTAGGGAATCTCATTATACTGCAGTTAAAAGAATTTTGAGATATCTTAAGGGCACACCTAATCTAGGCCTTTGGTACCCTAAGAATAGAGATTTTTTATTAACAGGTTTCTCAGATGCAGATTTTTCTGGATGCAAAGAAGACAGAAAAAGTACCACAGGAACCTGTCAATTCCTTGGTGGGAGGCTGGTGTCATGGAGCGGCAAGAAACAAATAAGTGTAGCTATATCAACAGCTGAATCAGAGTATATAGCTGCAGGTAGCTGCTGTGCACAATTGATGTGGATAAAGCATCAACTAGAAGATTATGACATCTAGGTAAGTAGAATACCATTATTTTGTGATTCTATATGTGCTATTTCTATTGCTAAGAATCCTGTGTCACACAGTAGGACCAAGCATATAGAAATAAAGTTTCATTTTATCAGAGAACATGTTGAAAAGGAAAATATTAGTCTAGAGTTTGTAAAAACAGATAATCAAATAGCTGATATTTTCACAAAACTACTGGATGAAACTAAATTCAATAATTTCAAAATTGAATTTGGTATGTTGAACCTAGAATAGGTTAACAAATGTTTCCATGAGTAGCATCAGTAAGCACCAAATTTCTATTGAAATTTGGCTAAGTACAAAGTTTGTGTCGACACAAGCAAGTTGTGTCAACACACTCAGTGTGTTGTGTCGACACAGAAAAAGGATGTGTCGACAAAGAAACAAAATCTGTGTCGACAAAAGAATAGGTGTCGACACAACCTTGTCGAGACTATATATCGAGAGGATATTTATGTCGACACAAAAAGTTGGTGTCAACACAACTCTGTCGAGACTAAAGTGGTCAGTGTCGATACAGACGCAAGTATGTCAACACAGACTCAAGTATGTCGACACATAGATGTGTCGACTTAAAATACGTTTTGTCGACTTAGACATTAGTATGTCGACACATAGTCGTGTCGAATTAACTTAAGTTCAGTCAAGACCTAGGTCATTTTTGTCGACATAAAAACAGATTTGTCGACTTAGGCCCGACTTTTGACCTGCCCTTGACACAAGTACTATAAATAGGTGAAGCCAAAATTTGGTCGACTACACTATCAGAATTTTTGACTCTACACCTCTTATAGACATAGACATTCTCTTCTCTTCTCCTCTAGCACTTACATCAATGGCGCCACACCAATAAGATAAGGTTAATGAAGGTTATGAACTGGTTCGCGAAGGTTTCACGACTGCTTCTGATGAAATTCAGGGAGTTATTGCCCTAATTTCTGAAAATGGATTAGAATTTTTGGTCTCTGAACCGACCAAAATATGGAAAAAGAAAGTCATGGAGTTCTACACAACCACTATTGTGGACACAGAAGGAAAAAAAAATCAAGGCGTCTATTCAAGATACCCGGGTGAAGCTCACTTTGAAAACTATCAGGAAAGCACTACATCTTCCTTTGATCAAGGATACAGACAAAATAACTCCTTCCCAGATAACTGAAGCTTTATGCTGGTGTGGACTGAATCCCAGTATTAAGATTGGATCATCTATCAATAGAAAAGGGATGAATTCCCAAGGAAAATTTCTTTCAGAAGTTGTGGGCAAAGTGATTATCTACAAGACTGGTAGACATGATAGGATTTCTGCCCACATGTTCAATCTTATGGTGAGGGTTATATTCAAGAAAAACACTGACTGGGCAGTAGTGGTGTTTGATAAAATACAAGAAGGAATTAAGAAACCTAACCTGGGAAGGATCCTTAGTTTATGCTTAACATCAGTAATTCCAGATGTTCTGAAATAAGCAAATGGCTCTAAGATAAATAACATGAGAAAAATGGATGTGAGGATACTGTCAAGATGGGATAGAGTTCTGACCAAGGAAGTCCCTGCTCCTAAGGAGCAAACTAAGAAAGACAAGAAGAAATAGAAAGTGGTTGTACGAGCTAACTCCTCTAGTGATTCTGAAGAGGAAGTGGTCTCTAGTTCTGATTAAGACCAGCACCAACATGATGCTCATGATCAAGTAAAGGACAGCGAGCCCACTCAAGGGGGAGAACACTTAGAATAAGAAACTAAGCTGCCTGCCCAAGGGAGAGGTATTGATGATGCTTTCCTAGATAGTGACTTAGCTGCAGATACAATCATGAATGTAGTATCTGAAATCAAAACTGCAGCTAAAGAAACTTATAAGACAGATGCTCAAAATGAGCCAGTAAGTATCTTCTCCACAGTCTAGTGATATATGATGGTATTCTTCTCAATAAATTTTCAGGGAAAAAACATTTGTGTAAAAATAAAGTCATTAAACAAAACTAATCTTATTCCTTCTGTACAGATACATCATAAATTTACAATGGAAGAATTGTTTCCTGATCTTCCTCTAGATAGGACTGAGGGGGAGCATATTGAAAAAGTAAAAGATATTCCAAGGACTGAGGGGGAGTTATCAAAGGATACTGAGGAGGATGCCCCAGCTGAAAAGAATACTGTTAATATTAAAAGTACAACTGAATCTTCTGAAGATGAAGAGGCCACATTGGCTAAGAAAAGGAAGCTAAATGTTTTAAAGAAAAAGAGTTCTGGATACAAGAAGGCTTTACAAATGGGAACAACACCATCTACATCAAGTATGGACTTCAGTTCTTTACTGGTCCAGATGCAAATAAAACTGGATAATCAAACACAGTCTATAGAGCAATATGTGGATAAAACTCATAAGGAGTTATAGTTTTAGTTGGCCTAGGACATCAAGTCTATTAGGTTTGAAGTAAATCAGAATAAGAAGGAGATGACATATTTCTTCCATAAAGGAGGTAATGTTGTTGTATTCCTGGCCAAGCAATAGCAAGATATCAAAGCTACAGTGGATGAAATTGAAGTGAAGCAAGGCTATGTACTGGAGAATCAGATCAGAATGAATGAAAACCTTAAGGATTCACATCATGCCATATCAACAAAGCTCACTGATTCTAGCAATTCTCTGAAGGCTGAAATCTCAAAGCAAATTCAGGAAGATATATCTGCTGTCAAAGCCACATTTCAAGACTCTCATGAGAAGATTAAAGCTTTCCTGACAAAATTTAGAGCTTATTTTCAAGAGGGAACTGAATATGTTGCTGATCAAGTCAGATTCCAGAAAGAAGATTTAAGAGATCATGTTGCAAGAGAAGTCATAAAGGGGGAGAGATTACTAGTCAAAGCCAGCTCTGACCATGCTAAATGGACTTCCAATAGCATCAGAGCTACTCTTGGATATCCTCCTCTTTGTGATGATGATAATGTAGCTGAGTCTGGGATACAACTTGCATATTTTGAAGGAGATCAGCCTGAAGTTGCTCAGGTGATCTACTCCCCAGCTGATTTTTAGATGGTTCAAGAAGAAGTGCTGAAAATGTATAGTCCTCCATAAGAGGAACAAAATGTAATTCTGGAAAAGGTTGAAATGTCAGAAGCTGCATTAGAAGCTCAGAAGGAAGCTCAACTTTCTAAGAAGAGATTTAGAGAGCAGGCTGAGCTGAAGCAAGATTTTGAGTAGTGGGGCCCAACTTCTAGAAACATCATACTTACTGCCTGGAAAGCTGTAAAGGATAAAACCTATGAAAGAGGTAAGTGGTATTCAGAGCAAGAGTGGAATAAATATCAAGAAGGACAAGAAGCAATTCTTCAACATAGAAGAAGAGCTAAGGCTGGGAAGCTACCTACTAATGCTCAAGAGCCAAGAAAGTACTTCCCCAAACCTTTCCACTATTTTGAAAGACATAAGATCAAGGCTGAAGAATTAAAGAAGAAAGCTCTAAAAGGGAAAAAGCCAGCTGAGGTTGTTGAACCTTCTGTGCAGGCTAAAATCAAGTCTGGCAAAGGAATAGTTATTAAGGAGCCTCGTCAGTAATAGGATTGTTAGGTTAATATAATAGAACAATGTACTAATTTGTTTATTTTGTTCTATAAGAAATTCTTGTAAACCAAAATTTTACTGATTAATGAAATCTGTTTTAGTATTAATTGCTTGTTGTTTACAATGATTATGTGATAACCTGCTCTGAAATATTTTTACATCTATTACAATTTTATTTTATCTTAAGAGATGTATATCTTTGACTAAGGGCTATGACTTCTTCAAATAGGGGGAGATTGTTGGGTACATTGGAAAATGTGTACCGGATTTGGAGAAGCCACAACTTAGTCAATGGTATGCATTAATTTGTATTTGATAGAAGTTTGAGTTTCATTGTGCAGGTTTAAGAATTTGAAGAAAAATTTTCTAAGTACAAGTGTCGACACTTGTGAAGAAACTGTGTCGACACTTAGGGAGACTGTATCGACACTCAGGCAAACTATGTCGACACTAAGAGAACTTGTGTCGACACTCAGGCAAGCTTTTTCGACACACAGGGAAATTGTGTCGATACTTATAAAGAAGTTATGTCGACACCCAGAAGCTGTGTCGACACTTACGAAGAAGCTGTGTCGACACTTACGAAGAAGCTGTGTCGACACCTAAAGAAGCAGTTGTATCGATATCCAGAAATGTGTCGACATCTGAAGCAGGACTTGTGTCGACACTTAAAACTAAAGCTGTGTCGACACTCAGGAGATATGTCGACACCTGAAGCAATTGTGTCGACACACAGGACTTGTGTCGACACACCAACTCTCAAAAGGCTATGTCGAGTTCAGAAGTAATTGTGTCGACACACAGGACTTGTGTCGACACACACTCAACGCCAACTGTCTGCAACAGAAATATCGAGACAAGAAGCTGCTGTGTCGACACACAAGACTTGTGTCGACACATACAACAAAAGCAGTATCAAGGAGTAGAAGTATGATTGTGTCGACACTTGGAGTATTTGTGTCGACACCTTGAAGACTTGTGTCGACACTTATTCTATATGTGTCGACACATGTGAAGCAGTCTGCTGAGTGTTGTGTGCTAAGTTGAAAAGACATTGAAGAACCTGGTGACGTGACTGGTGACTTGACAGCTGTCATAACTAGCCGGTCTGACACCACTGTCAGAACTGTCAGAAGTTTGTTATAAACCGGATTAGCCGGTAACAATGGAGCAAGCTAGCTCTATATAAGAGACAGATCGGAAACGATAATTATTATCAACAACAACAACAATAATCAAATATCAATAAGAAGAATTTTGATAGATCAAGGGCTGTCTGCAAGAAAGATTCAGAGTTCAATCTAAATTTAAGGAAGAAGCTGATTGAAGATCAACTTCAACATCAAGAGAAGAGCCACCTTATTTTGTTCTAATCAAGAAGCTTTGAAAAGCTAAGTTAGGTTGGATCAGAAGGATCAGTCTATACAAGAACTGATCAAGAAGACAACATCAACCGAGAAATCTAGCTTGTGAAGTTTTCAGCTACTCTTAACTCACAAATTCTTGTAGGATCTACTGTTAGATCTAAGATTGTAAGCTTAAAATTATAAAGGCTGAGGTAAGGCTGTGTGCTTGAGGTAGGACTTGTGGAAAGTCTGAGTTGTAATCCTAATTATAAAGGCTGAGGTAGGGCTGAGGCCTGAGGTAGGATTATGGAGAAGAATCTGAGGTAGGACTTGTGTTAAGTCTGAGGTGTAGGAACCATCTTTGGTTCTAATATTGTAAGATCTGAGGATCTGAGCCAGTGGAAGGAAGTTAGGCTGAATCCAGTTATCTGCTTGATAGGCGAAGGGGGAATATGGATGTACCCATATCTTGGGGAACCACTATAGATCTGGTGCATTCTGTGTTGTGTTTTAATTTTTGTAGATAGATTGATCTGTGCTAGAAGAAGTTATATATTTGTTTGCCTAAAAATCAAAAATACACAAAAAGATTAGAACCTATTCACCCCCCCTCTAGGTGTTTAGGCTCTTGAAATAAAGTCTTTCAGGTCCTTTCCTCAGAGACTGGATGATCATGAGCCTGGGAAGCCTGGGCTGGATTCAGCAACTTGAGTTCCCATCTCTGAATAGAAGAAATGGATACCTTCTTTATGCGATGGAGTGTTTTCCCTTTTGAGAAATCAAAAACATCTGGATTTATCTCATGCAACATAATAAATGATCCTGGCATAGTTGGGAGCCTTGATGCTTTCCCTTATTTTATCCAAAATCATCATACCAAATTTAAACTTCTTTCTAGAAATAATGGCTATCATCATGTAGAAGAGATTAGTAGAGATGAAACTTATGGAAGTTGTTTTGCATAGTAGGACTTTTCCTAAAATGTCTACTAGAAGCTTTCCCTCAGAATTTAGGTCTGGATGACGAATGTTTTTGATAACCACAGATATTCCACAGAAACTGTATGCCCTGCCATAATCTTCAGAAGCTAGGTCATCTTCTTCATCAACTAATGGTAGCCGAAGAAGTGTAGATATAGAGGATTTGGTGAGTTTGATCTTAATCCCTTTAACCATGGACTTAAGAACCTTGCCATTTCTCTTCACTTTAAGATTTCGAAAGAATTGTTCTACTTCAGGAAAAATAATCTTGCAGGGCTGCTGGAGAACGAAGTTCAAACCGGTGGTGTCGAGAAGAATAAGAAGATTTCTGAAATCATCTGAAAGTTCTGCAATTCCGGCGACAATGAGTTCACTGCCATTTCCAACCTTGGAAGACGGTGCCATTGTTCCAAAGAACTAGAGAAATCAACTCCAAGAAGTAGCGACGACGGAGAGCTCTGTAACAGCGACGGAAGGCGAAGGGACTTTCTTTCTTTATCGAGAGAGAGGGTTTTCGAAATTGTGTAGTAAATGAAATCTGGTTTCTCTATTTATATAACCCTAACTATCGATGATTGAGGAAGTAATTAATCGAACATACCTTAGAAAATGGCGGTATAAGCTTCGGGTTGCGAATAAAGAGATTTTAACATAATTTGATAAATTTTCTTCTTATTTCTCGAGTGGACCGGTAGTACTCGAGTGAGAGAATGATGGTACTCGAGTGATATTTTATACTTCTCGAATGAAAACTCATTACTCGAGTGGTATTACTCGAGTGACTTGCTGAGTTCTCGAGTAGTTTAAAGAAGTACTCGAGTAGTCATTTTCTTACTCGAGAAATACAGTCTTAACTTGAGAAATTTTTAATTTTTGACGAGTTCCTTGATCTCTGAGCTATGTTGTGAGTCCTCCTTCTCTATCCTTCTTTTTTGAGCATTCCAAGTTCTATTTTGAAGAACGAGAACTTGGTTTCGTCCAACGGCTTTCTGAATATATCTGCAATCTGCCTATCAGTAAGGAAATATTGTAGATCTATGTCCCCTTGCTCCTCGTGCTGATGGATGAAGTGGTATCGTAGCTCTATGTGCTTTGTCCGGCTGTGAGAGACTGAGGTTTTGGCTATTGCACTCGCACTGGAGGAGTCACAAAATAGGGGAATGTCTTTGACTTGTATATTGTAATCTTCCAGTTGGTTCTTTAACAACAACAATTGTGCACAACAACTGCTGGCAGAAATGTATTCTGACTCGGCCATTGAAATTGTCACACAATTCTGATTTTTACTGCTCCAAGAAATGAGTCTTCTTCCATGGAATTGGCAAGTCCCGGAAGTGCTCTTTCTATCATCTTTACTACCTGCAAAATCTACATCTGAGAAACCAATTAGTTCGCTGTCATTACTTCTTGGGTACGATAAGCCAAGATTCGGTATACCTTTAAGGTATCTCAAAATCTGCTTTGCAGAAGCATAATGAGATTCCTTACAGTTCACATGGAATCTAGCACATACACATGTTGAGAACATTATGTCTGGTCTACTTGCAGTAAAGTAGAGCAAGGATCCAATTATGCTTTTGTACTTGGTTTCATCAAAAAGTTTCCCTTTCTCATCCTTGTCTAGATACACAGCTGAACCCATTGGAGTCCTCATAGAGGTTGCATTCTCCATTCTGAATTTCTTAATTAGCTCCGTGGTGAACTTTGTCTGCAAGATGAAAATTCCTTCTTCAGATTATTTCACCTGGAGCCCTAAGAAATACTTCAGCTCTCCCATACTACTCATTTCAAACTTCCCTTGCATAAATTTTGAAAACTTCTTGCAGACATTTTCGTCAGTAGAGACAAAAATAATATCATCGACATAGATTTGTAGTAGCAAAATATTGCCTTTTATTTCCCTAAGAAATATTGTCTTATCTATCTTTCCCCTTGTGAACTTGTTCTCAAAAAGAAAGCTACACAGCGTCTCATACCAAGCTTGAGGAGCTTGTTTTAAACCATACAAAGCTTTAAATAAAAGATAGACACAATCAGGAATGTTAGAGTCAACAAAACCTGGAGGTTGTTCCATATACACCTCTTCCTTTATGTCACTATTAAGGAAGGTAGACTTCACGTCCATCTGATAGATGGTGAAGCCCTTAAGTGTAGCATATGCTAGGAACAACCTGATTGCCTCCAGTCTTGCCACTAGAGCATATGTCTGGTCGAAGTCGATTCCTTCTTCTTGTCGGTATCCTTTGGCGACGAGTCTAGCCTTGTTCTTTATGATTGTTCCATCCTCGTCCATCATGTTCTTGTAGACCCACTTTGTTCTGATAACATTCTTGCCTTTGGATCTTGGAATAATCTTCCAAACTTGGCAACAATTGAATTGATTCAGTTCTTCTTCCATTGCCATTATTCAAGATGTGTCTGAGTTTGCTTCCTCAAACTTCTTCGGTTTTACCTGTGAGAGAAAACTCAAATATAAATTCTTATTAGCTGTACCTCTACGAGTTCTAACAGCATCTCAGGGATCTCTTATGATTTGGTCCATTGCATGATCCTTCAAATGTCTGAGCTCTAGAGTCCTTGCATCTAGAGCATCATCAACCACAGGAGTGACTTCATCAACTTGGATGATTTCTTCATATTGATCATCAACCTCTCAAATCGGGGTCGGAGTGGTGATCTTGATGAACTTTTCACCTTTTTCTTCAGTCGCCTCACCCAAGTTAAGTTCTTTCATCTTTTAACCTGCATCTTCAATGAACACACTACAAAAGTTGCCATGCAGTAAGCTCGTCTCATTAAATATAACATGAATATATTCTTCTATAACTAGGGTTTTCTTATTAAATACCCTACATGCTTTACTATGGCTACTATATCCTATAAAAATACCTTCAAAGCTCTTTTCACTAAATTTAGTGGTATGATACTTGCTATTGTTAAGGACAAAGCATTTATAGCCAAAGATTCTAAAATATGAAATAGTCAGCTTTCTGCCCTTTAGTAGTTCGTAAGGTGTCTTATTTTGGTTCTTATTTATGAGTGCTCGATTTTGCACGTGGCATGCAGTGTTGACGGCTTCAGCCCAGAAATATTCTGGTAGTGAGGCATCACTCAACATGGTTCTGCATGCCTCTATAAGTGTTATATTCCTTCTGTCAACTACTCCGTTTTGCTGAGGAGTACGAGGAGAGGAAAACTCATGAAAGATACCTAGGCTTTCACAAAATTCTGTCATGGCCCTAGACTTGAACTCAGTTCTATTGTCACTTCTGATTTTGACTACAGAACAGTTGTATTCATTTTGGATCTGCCTGACAAAATTTGTAAAGATGTCAAAAGTATATGGCTTGTGTTTTAAAAATAACACCCATGCAAAGCGCGAGTAATCATCAAAAATAACCAATGTATAATCCTTACCTCCCTGTACAACCTCGGGCTCACGGGAGGGAACCCAGCAGAAAGAAGATCAGAAGAATCCCCAGGAGGAGAAAAGGCCCTAAGCAAGAGGGGCCTAAAGTCGGGTCCACTCGCAATGGGCGAGAGGGGCCTAAAGCGGGGTCCACTCGTAATAGGCGAGAGGAGCCAAAAGGTGGGTCCGCTCGCGCCAAGCGAGAGGGGCCTAAAGATTGGGTCCACTCGCAATAGGCGAGAGGAGCCCAAAGGTGGTCCTCTCGCCAAGCATCGGGTCGACAGGAAGAGATAAGGCCGGTTCAGCAATTGGGGGGGGAACCGGTTCAGTTGGCAAGCGGTTCATCCCTTTTGGCCTTTTTTACTCTTTTACCCTCGGTGGTCTGCTCATAGTCCTTCAGAACAGTGGAGTTCGGCTGTTGGCAGACCCAACCCAGGGTATTCAGGTAATTTCACAGGTGCTTGCTTTGGTTATTTGCAGTTCAAATCCTGAAGCCTATAAATAGACCGGTAAGGTGTCTGAGAAGAAGGGGGTGGAACCTTCTTTTTCCTTCTCACTCAGGCACCTAGCTCAGCACTGGCTAGGGAGGGGAAGGATTCTAGTCCTTCCGGGTGAGCGGTGGGACCTCCGAGCTGAAGCTCCCGGTCTGTTCCTTTGGGTGTCTTGTTAGGAGCGTGGTTCAAAGAAAGTAAGCGTGGGTTGCAGCCTTAGATCCGAGCTTTTAGGAGAAACTAGTTCGACTAGTTTCAACATTTTTGGTGCGGTGAGCGTGGATCGCAGCCTGCGTCGAAGAACTTTGGATCATCTCATGGCAGGAGATCTAGGAGGAGGAGATGAGGGCGGAGGAAATGAGGGCGGGTCCCAGAACCCAGGAGGATATGTTTGGAGGGAAGAATTCATGGCATCCATCGGGGGCATCATGGGGATGTTGCAGCAGATCTCGCAGCGAGGCGAATGCGTGACCCCTCTACCTCAGGGGCCGGGCCTCTTGCCTCCGGAAGAAGCCGTCTCGGCAAGGGTGGGCGAGGATGCGCCAGGAGGGCGGCCTGGAAAGGAGAAAGTGGTGGAGGGAAACGGGCGAGACCTGGCAGGAAGGGAGTTGTTCCCCAGCCCGGCGAGCGCCGTCTCGCCAGTAGATCTCGTCGCGCGAGTGGAGACGGCGAGACCCCTGGCGAGAGGGTCCCCCTTTTGCGAGCTGGTTCTTTCGGCTCCCGTCCCGAATGGGTTCCGCGAGCCTGAGATGGTTTATTATGTGGGGAAGGATGATCCCCTCCAACACTTGCAATTGTTCGAAGATGCGGTCTCCATCAGGCCGATGACGGATGCATTCAAGTGCCGCCTTTTCGCGATCACCTTGAAGGACAAGGCCCGGGACTGGTTTCATCAACTCCCAGCAGGGTCAATGTATGGTTTTGAAGATTTGAGTAGGAGCTTCCAGCTGCGCTTCTCGACCTCGAAGAAGAGGAAGAAAAACCCGGAATCCATCTTCCTGATCAAGCAAAAGGCAGACGAGTCCTTAGCCCAGTACGTGGATCGCTTCCAAGAGGAAATCCTGGACATTCAGGAGGTACCGGGATTTGCTCTCCAAATGGCCTTTACTGTGGGTCTCAGGGAAGGCTTCTTCAAAATGAGCCTCACCAGGAAGGCACCCTTATCATTTGAAGGGTTGATGGAGAAGGCAGCCAAGGAGATAGCGATGGAGGCAGCGAACCCGGCTTTTGCCAAGAAACTAGCAAGGCTGACGGAGGTAGAGTCCAGAGAACCAGGAGGAGCGAGGCAACAGGAAGGGAGGAGAAGGGAGGAGCCAAGGGGGCCGGCACAGCAGGAGTTGAGTTGGAGGCAACCGGAAGGCCCGGTTTAAGGGCAATGGAGAGGTCTTCCCCCGGGGGGAAGGAACTACTACCATGGAGGAGCAGGAAGGTTGCCACAGCTGGGGTGGAGACAGGGACCTAGGCCACTCCCACCCCCGCCTCAGCAGGCTATGGCTATAGGCCGGGGAAGAGGAAGAGGAAGAGAGCGAGGAAGGGGGGGAGCCGGAGCAGGGAGGAGAAGGAATCACCAAGAAGGGAGGCAGGAGGGGGAAGTAGCTATACCATTCTGTGACTTTCACGAGGAGGAAGGTCACGCGACAGCTACATGTCCAGAGTTTCTGGAGCTGAAGGGGAGAAGAGGAGCGGGAGAGCAGCAGCCACCGGCGCGGATAGTAGAGATGACCGGAGTGGGGGAGGAGGATAGATGCGTAGATCGGTCAGATGTGGGGGATAGAGGGGGGATCGGGGTGATTCATGGTGGGGTGGGCATCGAGGCTACCCGAAAGGCCAGCCTTCATACAATGTACCGTCGAGGTGTCGCCTCAACGTCGCAAGCCCCGCCCCCGGACGAGAAGATCACCTTCTCCAGGAAGGACTTGTCCAGATCACGAAGACCCATTCTGCGATGCGCTGGTGATTCGGACGGCTATCGAGGGTTTCACGGTATCAAGGATCTTGGTGGACAATGGGAGCTCGGTTAATGTCATCTTCAAAAAGGCATTCAATGAGATGAGGGTGGAAGCCAGGAGGGTGTTAGCAGCGGACGGACCGCTGTTCGGATTCTCAGGAGAAAGGAAAGAAGTAGAGGGGGGAGTCGGTCTCCAGGTAACCCTGGGAGGGCTGTCCAGGAACTGCCGCTTTGTGATAGTGGACGCTCCCAGCAGTTACAACGCCATCTTCGGGCGCCCCTTGATTAGTGCCTTTAGGTGTGTACCATCATCTTTCATCAATGTTTGAAACTCAATTCAGGAGGGACCCAGATCAGGGTGAGAGGAGATCCGAAGGCGGCCCGGGAATGTTATGTGACGGCAGTAAACGCTATCTCATGGAGGGGGATGCGGAAGAGTTAGAGAGAAGACTGGAACGGGAGGAACAAGAGGAGAATAGAGTTGAGGAGCTAGGAGGTGGCATTGCGGAGGAGCCAGTAATGGCAGGGGAGTCAAGGGTCGGAGAGAAGGGGAAGAGGAGAGTAGAGTTGAGGAGTGGGGAGGTGGCATTGCGGAGGAGCCAGTAATGGCAGGGGAGTTAAGGGTCGGAGGAGAAGGGAAAGTGGAGAGAGGAAGGAAAAGAAAAATAGGAGAGATGGAAGAGTCAGTGCTAGGAGGAGGCCCGGTGCGGGTGGAGGAGAGGTTCGTAGAGAAAGTAGATATGGCGGTGGAGAAAAAAGAGGGTGGAGAGCAAGAGCTCGGAAACCAGGAGGAGGGGCTGGGAGAGGAAGAGGAGATTCCGAAAGATCAGGAGGAAGAAGAAGAGCCCTCGAGGCTGAAGGCTGCAGTCGAGCTACAGGAGGTGGACATCCTAACAAAAGAAGGAAGGAAAGAAAAGATCAGAATCAGCGGAGAGCTCGGTCTTGAGGACCAGGAGGAGATCCGAAAATGCGTGCAGGAAAACATTGATATCTTTGCTTGGAGCGCGGCCGACATGCCAGGGATTGACGCAGATGTGGCATGCCATCGTCTCAACCTTGACCCCAAGGTTCGTCCCATCCAGCAGAAGAAAAGGGCCATCGCCTCCAGGATGGCCAAGCCTGTCAGGGAGGAAGGGGAAAAGCTGCTCCAGGCGGGGTTCATATCTGCAAACAAGTATCCAGGGTGGGTGAGCAATGTTGTGATGGTAAAGAAGGGGGAAGGGAAGTGGAGAATGTGTATTGACTTCTCTCTTTTGAATAAAGCATGTCCAAAGATTGTTACCCTCTGCCTCGAATCGACGCGCTGGTTGATTCAGCCGTCGGTTTTTCACTAATGAGTTTTTTAGATGCCTTTTCAGGATACCATCAAATACGCATGCACCCACCAGACATCAAGGATGTCACCTTTATCACCGAGGATGGATGCTTCAGCTATAACATGATGCCTTTTGGGTTGAAGAATGCGGGGGCGACCTATCAACGGATGATGGATCGGATCTTCCGAGAACAAAAGGGACGGAACCTCAAAGTCTACGTAGACGACTTGATGATCAAGAGCCAAGATCTCAAGTCTCATATTGCGGATCTGGAAGAAACATTTACAACGGTAAGGAAGTATAAGATGAGGCTTAATCCGCTGAAGTGCGTATTCGGGGCCAGTAGGGGAAAGTTTTTAGGACATCTCATCACCCCATCAGGAGTAGAGCCTAACCCGGACAAGGTAAGGGCTATCCTAGAACTAGAGTCTCCAACGAATACCAAAGAGGTCCAGCGCCTTACCGGCAAGTTGGCAGGGCTCAGCAGATTCCTTTCCAGGGCAGGAGAGAGGTGCTCACCTTTCTTTCGGACATTGAGGGGGGGAAAGAAATTCGAGTGGACCTCCGAATGCGAGAATGCTTTTCTAGCCTTAAAGCAGCAGCTCACCAAGGCACCGCTACTCCAAGGCCCGAGAGAAGGAGAGATTCTATTCTTGTATCTAGGGGTAGGGGCAGGGGCAGTGAGTTCGGTCCTCGTGCGGGAAGCAGGTAAAAACAATTCCCGATCTACTATGTAAGTAGAGTCCTCAAGAAGGCAGAGCTAAAGTACCCCATCCTAGAGAAGCTAGCCTTCGCCCTCGTTATCTCAGCTCGAAAGCTCAGGCCCTATTTTCAGGCCCATTCCATCCAGATCGTGACGGACCACCCTTCTCCGCCGTATTTTGGAAGGGGTAGAGCACTCAGGGAGATTAGCTAAATGGTCAATAGAACTCAGTGAGTTTGACCTTTCTTATGTTCCCCGGTTGGCTATCAAGGCGCAAGCTGTAGCAGATTTCTTGGTAGATTACACGGTGGAGGTCAAGGAGGCCGAGACGCCTCCCGTAGTAGCTTGGGAGATGCTTGTAGATGGGGCCTCGGGAAAGAATTCTTTTGGAGGAGGGATAGTTTTGGTAAGCCCTGAGGGAACACGGATCGAACAGGCCCTGAAGGTTCATTTCATCCTCACCAACAATCAAGCGGAGTACGAGGCCATTATAGCAGGGCTGAGGTTGGCTCGTGAGCTCGGTATACAAGATATTAAGGTCTCTACGGATTCTATGATAGTGGCAAGGCATATAAAGGAGAATTTGAGGTAAGAGAGCCCACCCTCCAGTTGTACTTAACAAAGGTAAAGAGAGTCATTGGGCAGTTCCGCAGTTTCTCAGTTCAACACGTCCCAAGGGAAGAAAATATTCGGGCAGACCTTGCTCGCCAAGCACGGTCCTCGGGCCGGAGGAACCATGACAGAGCTCTTTAGGCCCTCCATCGAAGAGGGAGAACTGATGGAAGTAGATCAGCAGAGATCCTGGATGGATCCATTTACCACCTACTTGACGACGGGACGTCTGCCCGAGGGAGAGCTCGAGAAGAAACAGGTCAGGTACAAGTCGGCATACTACCTGCTAAGAGAAGGGATCTTATACCGTAAGACGTTGTCGGGGCTGTTGGCTCGATGCGTATCCGAGAAGGAGGTTACGAGGGTGCTGGAAGAAATTCACTCTGGAGAATGCGGCAGCCATTCCGGGAGTCGGACCTTGGAAGGAAGGGTGTTGAGGCAAGGCTATTTCTGGCCCACCCTTAGGAAGGATGTCGAGGAATTCGCAAGGAAGTGCAGAAAGTGCCAGGAATTTGCCCCTCTTCAGCTCCTCCCGGCCCAAAGGTTGCGCACGATCACAGCTCCATGGCCCTTCGCCATATGGGGGCTAGATCTGGTGGGTCCATTCCCTCAAGCCAGCGGCCAGAGGAGGTTCCTGCTGGTCATGGTAGACTATTTCTCAAAATGGCTGGAGGTGAAGGCATTGGCGAAGGTGACGTCTCAAGTGGTCAAAAGCTTCGTATGGGGGGAAATCATCTGTAGGCATGGGCTCCCTCTGGCCATTGTCACGGATAACGGACCGCAATTTGCCAGCAGAGAGTTCGTGGATTTCTGTATACGACTAGGTATAGACCTTCGGTTTGCTTCAGTGCATCATCCTCGAAGCAATGGGCAGGTGGAAGCCGCGAATAAGGTCATCGTGAATCTCTTAAAGAAAAAGGTGGAAAACTTGAGGGGAAGTTGGGTGGAGCAGCTCCCCTCCGTCCTCTGGGCCTTAAGGACCACGCCAAGTTCCGCCACAGGGGAGACGCCATTCAAACTTTCCCATGGCTCCGAGGCCGTTATACCTGTTGAGTTCGAGGTCGAGTCACCTAGGGTGACGGCGGCAAGGAGAGGAGATGAGGAGTGGCCGGCAGAAAATGGTGAAGAGCAAAGGCTCTCCCTCGACTTGGTGGAGGAGCTTAGAGAGCTGGCATCTATCCGACAGGAGGAGGTCAAGCGCCGAATGTCAAGATATTTTGATAATCACGTCAGAGTCAAGCAGTTTGAGAAGGGAGACTTGGTCCTCAAGAAGGTGGATGCAGCAGGGAGAGGGGCTTCGGTAGGGAAGCTCAACCCCAACTGGGAAGGTCCTTTTATTGTAAAAGAGGTCTTGAAATCAGGAGGGTATCACCTCCAAGATGTAGACGGGACACCCCTAGATCGCGCCCGAAGCGGCGACGACCTAAAGCGTTTCTATCCTTAAAACTTTTGTTCATGTTCATTATCCATTATGAATGAGAGGTAGTTTTCTTTGTTTTTTCTCTCTCACTTTCCAATGTTAGCCAACCTGGCAAGACCTTCTGGTACTACCATACAGTTCCAAGTAGCTGTCTCCTCAAAGCAGGAAGATTTCATTTCGGAGAGGAGACCCCGAGAAGACCCGCTGTCCAGGCTACCATCGAGCTGGCAGGTCTGTAGGCTCACTCGGTGGTTGGAGTTGGTTTTGGAGAGGAGACCCCGAGAAGACCCGCTGTCCAGGCTACCATCGAGCTAGCAGGTCTGTAGGCTCACTCGGTGGTTGGAGTTGGTTTCGGAGAGGAGACCCCGAGAAGACCCGCTGTCCAGGCTACCATCGAGCTGGCAGGTCTGTAGGCTCACTCGGTGGTTGGAGTTGGTTTCGGAGAGGAGACCCCGAGAAGACCCGCTGTCCAGGCTACCATCGAGCTGGCAGGTCTGTAGGCTCACTCGGTGGTTGGAATTGGTTTCAGAGAGGAGACCCCGAGAAGACCTGCTGTCCAGGCTACCATCGAGCTGGCAGGTCTGTAGGCTCACTCGGTGGTTGGAGTTGGTTTCGGAGAGGAGACCCCGAGAAGACCCGCTGTCCAGGCTACCATCGAGCTGGCAGGTCTGTAGGCTCACTCGGTGGTTGGAGTTGGTTTCGGAGAGGAGGCCCCGAGAAGACCCGCTGTCCAGGCTACCATCGAGCTGGTAGGTCTGTAGGCTCACTCGGTGGTTGGAGTTGGTTTTGGAGAGGAGACCCCGAGAAGACCCGCTGTCCAGGCTACCATCGAGCTGGCAGGTCTGTAGGCTCACTCGGTGGTTGGAGTTGGTTTCGGAGAGGAGACCCCGAGAAGACCCGCTGTCCAGGCTACCATCGAGCTGGCAGGTCTGTAGGCTCACTCGGTGGTTGGAGTTGGTTTTGGAGAGGAGACCCCGAGAAGACCCGCTGTCAAGGCTACCATCGAGCTGGCAGGTCTGTAGGCTCACTCGGTGGTTGGAGTTGGTTTCGGAGAGGAGACCCCGAGAAGACCCGCTGTCCAGGCTACCATCGAGCTGGCAGGTCTGTAGGCTCACTCAGTGGTTGGAGTTGGTTTCGGAGAGGAGACCCCGAGAAGACCCGCTGTCCAGGCTACCATCGAGCTGGCAGGTCTGTAGGCTCACTCGGTGGTTGGAGTTGGTTTCGGAGAGGAGACCCCGAGAAGACCCGCTGTCCAGGCTACCATCGAGCTGGCAGGTCTGTAGGCTCACTCGGTGGTTGGAGTTGGTTTCGGAGAGGAGACCCCGAGAAGACCCGCTGTCCAGGCTACCATCGAGCTGGCAGGTCTGTAGGCTCACTCGGTGGTTGGAGTTGGTTTCGGAGAGGAGACCCCGAGAAGACCCGCTGTCCAGGCTACCATCGAGCTGGCAGGTCTGTAGGCTCACTCGGTGGTTGGAGTTGGTTTCGGAGAGGAGACCCCGAGAAGACCCGCTGTCTAGGCTACCATCGAGCTGGCAGGTCTGTAGGCTCACTCGGTGGTTGGAGTTGGTTTCGGAGAGGAGACCCCGAGAAGACCCGCTGTCCAGGCTACCATCGAGCTGGCAGGTCTGTAGGCTCACTCGGTGGTTGGAGTTGGTTTCGGAGAGGAGACCCCGAGAAGACCCGCTGTCCAGGCTACCATCGAGCTGGCAGGTCTGTAGGCTCACTCGGTGGTTGGAGTTGGTTTTGGAGAGGAGACCCCGAGAAGACCCGCTGTCCAGGCTACCATCGAGCTGGCAGGTCTGTAGGCTCACTCGGTGGTTGGAGTTGGTTTCGGAGAGGAGACCCCGAGAAGACCCGCTGTCCAGGCTACCATCGAGCTGGCAGGTCTGTAGGCTCACTCGGTGGTTGGAGTTGGTTTTGGAGAGGAGACCCCGAGAAGACCCGCTGTCCAGGCTACCATCGAGCTGGCAGGTCTGTAGGCTCACTCGGTGGTTGGAGTTGGTTTCGGAGAGGAGACCCCGAGAAGACCCGCTGTCCAGGCTACCATCGAGCTGGCAGGTCTGTAGGCTCACTCGGTGGTTGGAGTTGGTTTCGGAGAGGAGACCCCGAGAAGACCCGCTGTCCAGGCTACCATCGAGCTGGCAGGTCTGTAGGCTCACTCGGTGGTTGGAGTTGGTTTCGGAGAGGAGACCCCGAGAAGACCCGCTGTCCAGGCTACCATCGAGCTGGCAGGTCTGTAGGCTCACTCGGTGGTTGGAATTGCTTTCGGAGAGGAGACCCCGAGAAGACCCGCTTCCAGGCTACCATCGAGCTGGCAGGTCTGTAGGCTCACTCGGTGGTTGGAGTTGGTTTCGGAGAGGAGACCCCGAGAAGACCCGCTGTCCAGGCTACCATCGAGCTGGCAGGTCTGTAGGCTCACTCGGTGGTTGGAGTTGGTTTCGGAGAGGAGACCCCGAGAAGACCCGCTGTCCAGGCTACCATCGAGCTGGCAGGTCTGTAGGCTCACTCGGTGGTTGGAGTTGGTTTTGGAGAGGAGACCCCGAGAAGACCCGCTGTCCAGGCTACCATCGAGCTGGCAGGTCTGTAGGCTCACTCGGTGGTTGGAGTTGGTTTCGGAGAGGAGACCCCGAGAAGACCCGCTGTCCAGGCTACCATCGAGCTGGCAGGTCTGTAGGCTCACTCGGTGGTTGGAGTTGGTTTCGGAGAGGAGACCCCGAGAAGACCCGCTGTCCAGGCTACCATCGAGCTGGCAGGTCTGTAGGCTCACTCGGTGGTTGGAGTTGGTTTCGGAGAGGAGACCCCGAGAAGACCCGCTGTCCAGGCTACCATCGAGCTGGCAGGTCTGTAGGCTCACTCGGTGGTTGGAGTTGGTTTCGGAGAGGAGACCCCGAGAAGACCCGCTGTCCAGGCTACCATCGAGCTGGCAGGTCTGTAGGCTCACTCGGTGGTTGGAGTTGGTTTCGGAGAGGAGACCCCGAGAAGACCCGCTAGTCCAGGCTACCATCGAGCTGGCAGGTCTGTAGGCTCACTCGGTGGTTGGAGTTGGTTTCGGAGAGGAGACCCCGAGAAGACCTGCTGTCCAGGCTACCATCGAGCTGGCAGGTCTGTAGGCTCACTCGGTGGTTGGAGTTGGTTCTGGAGAGGAGACCCCCGAGGAGACCCGCTGCCCAGGCTATCATCGAGCTGGCAGGTCGGTAGGCTCACTCGGAGGTTAGGTAAAGGGGCAGCATATGGATGGGAGTTTCGTAATTTGATCAAAAGCAAGGTCCTTGTCCCAAAGGAAGAAGAGGAGGAAGGAGTCGGTCCCTCAAGATCCACTCGCGCCAAGGGTGCCCAGGGGCAAGGCGAGTGGAAGGGTACATGACTATTCGCGCCTAGAGTAAGGGGTCTGCTCTTCGGCCAAAGGGCGAGAAGAGGAGTACCTTCGTCTCGCAAACGAAACTAAGCATAGTAGCGATTCGAAACCCACTCGCGCCTGGGGTGTCCAAAGGTAAGGCGAGAGGGAGTGATACGTCCCTGCGCGAGAGCACTGAGGGCCCACCCACTCGCGCCACAAGTAAAACTAGCCCCTCCATCGGTAGGCGAGACAAGTCGTGATCTCGTTCCGCAAAATGAAGAGAGAGTAGGCACACAGGAGAGATGAAAAGAATGGCCTTAAAAATAAAATATATATCATCCACAAAAAGAGGCCGTATTACAAAATGCCTCAGCAACAAGTATCCAAAAGAGAAAAAGGGGGGGAGAAGAGGAGTATACAAAAAACACTGTAAAATAAATCCTCTATTCTTCCGCGCTGGAGGACGGGCCGTCTTCCTCCTCGCCATAAATCTCGGGTACCAGGTCGCGGGCAGTGACCTCCTCGCAGCCTTCCCTGATAACTTCCATCTCCTTCATCATCTTCACGATTAGTTCGGCGGTCCGGATATTGGCGTCTTTGCAGAGTCCTATGACCTCGGCATGAGAATAATGAGAGGGAGGAGGTTGGGGAATCACCACGCGAGAAGGCGAGAGAGCAGCCTCCTGAAGCCGAGTGATCTCGGACTCCATGCTTTTAACCTCCCCTTCCAGAGTAGCTATGCGCGAGTGCATCCTGTCGGCCGTCTCGGCATCCTGCGAGAGGTTTATTCATTAGGGGAAGTTGAAGGTGAACAAAGAGAGGGAAGGAATTGAGAATGGGGAAACTCACCACACCACTCCGAGCTTTGGCGAGAAGGTTTTCGGCCACGGCCAACCGTTTCTCAAGATCCGTAGACTTCTCGCGCTCGGCCGCCAGGCTCGCCTCTGAATCCCTCCAGCTCTTATTATTGTAAATCAGACGGCGTGAGACCTGGTGCGACAGCTCTAGCGAGCGCAGCTGGGATTGCGCGGCCCTCAGGATCAAATCCCGCGAGGGAGGCTCAGCGGCAGGTTCTCGCTCTGCGCCACCGTAAAGGCCAAAGCCCAAAGAAAACGCGTGAGCCGTAGGTTGGTCTCGCTCTATCCAGGGGGGAAGGAGGGTAGAGATAGAGACCCGGTTCGCCTCCTTGTCCCATATCAGGGTTGGCTCACCGGCAGCATCCGGGATCGCTGGGCCCATATTGAAGTTCAGATGAGTGGAGGGAGCCGGGCGGCTGGAAGAGCCCACCTCGCGAGTAGGAGATTTAGAGGGGAGGTTGTCAGCAAGAGAATCAGGTTGACCCGTCCCGCCAATCGGCGAGACGGTCCGCTGACCAAGAAGCCGAGAAGGGGATTGGGGAGATTGGGAACCCAAAGAGATGGGGGATAAGGATCCCGACACATCTACCATCTCGGCAGGAACCTTCTTCGCCTTTCCAGAGGGAAGAGGCGCTCCTTTCTTGACCTTTGCTTTCTTTGAAGGACTCTGGCGAGACGGGGCGGAGCCTTCTGCAGGCCTTTTCTTCAGGGAGAGGGGTAGGTTTTCTCTCGCTGCCTCAGCTGCCATCGTGGCGAGGGCGACATCTTTGGAGGGTTTGATGCTGCTTTTGTAAGGCGGGCGAACGGGAACATTTCTTTCTCCTGGAAACGGCGAGACGATGCGTTTACAAAAACTATTCGTTAGACCTAGACGAAAATAAAGGGCCCCAGCATTTACCTTCGCCTGGAAGCACAGGAAGGAGGGAGTCGAGGCCCCGCCTCAGGAACTGAACCTCGAAGTTCTTGCCGATAAAGAAGTCACAGAGAAGCTTGTCCGTGCCACTAACCTGGGGAGTGGTATAGAACACCTCGGCTGGCGACACGGGCGCCAGCAGAATGCCACCCATGTTGCCGCGAATAAAGACGAAGCGAGTAAGCCAGTGATGATTCTTGTTAGGCGTCTCGCAAACCTTGAGACCGTGCCCTGTGAAATAGGAAACGCCGTCGGCATTGGCATGGTAGACAAAAAGCTTGCGGAAGGAGTTCAGGCTGAACTCGATTCGCTCCCGGCGCATGTAGCAGGCGAAGGCAATGAGTACCGAGATAGCGTTTGGGTTTAGTTGCGCAGGAACAGTCCCGAAGTATTTGAGAACCTGTTTCACTTCTGGCCAGAGGGGCAACCTCAGCCCCGCTTCAAAATGCGAGACGGGGAAGGCGAGTTCACCGGGATAAAAAGTGTTGATTGACTCGCCCACCTTTGGAGGGCGTGACTCAAAACCTTCCGGCAAGAAATCGCGAGTAAAGGCGTTATAGTCCTCCTCGGAAATCCGGCCGGGAGGAAAATCATGGTCACCAAACCGCCTCCCGCATCGGCTTCGCCCCTCGCCTTCTTCAGCCTTCTTTTTTCCCATTCTGGACAAAGAGAGCGAAAGGGAGGGTGCGAGAAGAACAGGCGAGACGAGACACCAGCAGGATCAGTTCGCGAGAGGAGGGAGAGAGAGGTGAGGTTTAGGGCGCCGAGACAAATCGAGAGCATGATCCGGGCCCCAGGGATAGGGGGTATTTATAGCCCGTTGGGTAAAGAGAAAAATACGAAGAGGCAAAAAAATATATCGTGTAAAGGAAGGGGAAGAGTCGGCCATCCTTCTCTCTCTCCTAGTCTCGATGGGTGTAACCTAACGTAAGTCCCAGGCCGGGGGCGAGACCGTATCATAAAAATACAATAAAAATAAAAAGAAGAAGTGGTGATTTAAGCATAGATGTGACGCGCGAGTCACCATATGGAAAATCACGGTACTAGAGGTAAAAATTATCAAAGAAACTACTAAAAGATGTTATTACGCAGACCCATTCAGTAGATCCAAAGAGTTCGGGCGGTAGCCGCGAGAGGAAACGTTATTACAAAATGAAGAGCAGTACAAAGAAAATAAAGGCGCAGGGCGGCGCGAGGGATTCAATCCTTATGCCACCGCCAGCGCCCCCCACCGCGAGACCTCGCGCAAGGAGGACGGTGGGGGAGGTGAAAAGCACGAGCCGCATCTACGCCACGGCGCGCGAGACGGAGTTGTTGATCAACCTCGTTCAGAATCGCCTGGGGGTCGGTCTCATCTATCTCAATGTCAGCATCAACATCAGAGGTCAAGCGGGCAACCTCCACCTCTAACCAATCAATCTGTCGGTCAGCCGTTTGCTTGTCTTTCTCCAACTCTTGAATCAGGATCGCATGTTTTCGAAACATCTCGGCCACCCTGCGCTTCATCGCCAGCGGATCCATAGGGTCGCCAAGGTAATCTTCTATCTCGTCCATAGGAGGAGGAGGCGAGGAGACCGCTCGCCTCGGGCGCTCCTCAGCAGGCGAGTCTTCGGCAGATGAGTCTACTCGCACATCTGCAAAGGCAAAACAGAAGGAAGGACATAATAAAAAGTGGGCGGTCGGAGAGGCTAGAACCAAGGGTAGGGGATTCCTAACCAGAGTGGCGAGAGGTCCCAGCGACATGGGAGGGCTCACCATTTTTCCCACCAAGAGTAGAAGGAGGAGTAGAAGGAGGAGGCGAGACGGGGTTTAGATGATGGCTGGCGAGAGGAGTTTGTGTGCTACCAGACTGGCCGAGGGGTGCGTGACTTTTCTGAAAACCAACAGCAAAAGGAGCAATGAAAGATAGATAGCGAACAGGTGAGGTATACAAGGACCTTACCTCTTTTCCTTGGGGAAGCGATGGTGTAGGAGGGATGCGTCTCTCCGGGGGATCCGGTAAGAGTCCTCCTGACGGGGGAACCAGATCAGTTGTTCTCGCTTTCTTCGGGCGAGAAGAAGAGGGTGGGGGTGAGGTAAAAGCGCGAGCGGGAATTAGGTTCAAGGCAGCCGCACTCGCCTTGTTCCGCTGGCGCACCAACGCGATACGATCGCGAAAGCTTTTGCTAAGAGACATGGCAGCAGGGTGAATGTAGCTGTAACAAAGAGAGGAGGCCTGTTGCACTTGGGGAGGATCCCAATATTTATAGACTCATGGGGGGGAATCTCACCCGAAAAAGATTCCGCTTTAAAGTCGCTAAGATGACGTGAGCCTCGGTTGGACTTTTCTTTTCGGGCTTAGACAACCCCAAAAAGAGCGGGGATTGTGTACAACCTCGGGCTCACGGGAGGGAACCCAGCAGAAAGAAGATCAGAAGAATCCCCAGGAGGAGAAAAGGCCCTAAGCAAGAGGGGCCTAAAGTCGGGTCCACTCGCAATGGGCGAGAGGGGCCTAAAGCGGGGTCCACTCGCAATAGGCGAGAGGAGCCAAAAGGTGGGTCCGCTCGCGCCAAGCGAGAGGGGCCTAAAGATTGGGTCCACTCGCAATAGGCGAGAGGAGCCCAAAGGTGGTCCTCTCGCCAAGCATCGGGTCGGCAGGAAGAGATAAGGCCGGTTCAGCAATTGGGTGGGGAACCGGTTTAGTTGGCAAGCGGTTCATCCCTTTTGGCCTTTTTACTCTTTTACCCTCGGTGGTCTGCTCATAGTCCTTCAGAACAGCGGAGTTCGGCTGTTGGCAGACCCAACCCAGGGTATTCAGGTAATTTCACAGGTGCTTGCTTTGGTTATTTGCAGTTCAAATCCTGAAGCCTATAAATAGACCGGTAAGGTGTCTGAGAAGAAGGGGGTGGAACCTTCTTTTTCCTTCTCACTCAGGCACCTAGCTCAGCGCTGGCTAGGGAGGGGAAGGATTCTAGTCCTTCCGGGTGAGCGGTGGGACCTCCGAGCTGAAGCTCCCGGTCTGTTCCTTTGGGTGTCTTGTTAGGAGCGTGGTTCAAAGAAAGTAAGCGTGGGTTGCAGCCTTAGATCCGAGCTTTTAGGAGAAACTAGTTCGACTAGTTTCAACACTCCCAAACTTCTAACTTGCAATGGACCGAACAAGGCCATATGAAGTAGGTGTAAACACCTATTAGAGTCTTTGCCAATAAGGCTTTTAAAGGTAGCCCTTATTTGCTTGCCTTTTATACATGCGTGACAAGGTCTATATTTAACGCACTTGACATTTGGGGTATCACGTACTAAATTAAGAGAAAATAATTTATTAATAGTTTTGAAATTAATATGTGCTAATCTCTTGTGTCATTGGTCACCAAAAGACACACTATCTTTTGCCAAAAGACACACTGGTGTAGAAGAGTCTGTGCAAATTTTTTCAAACAAACGACATTCCTACTACGAGTGCCTGATAGATACGTTTCCAGATTATCTACCGAATTTATCAAGCACTTGTCTGCATGAAATTCTACGATGTATCCTTTATCGCAGAGTTGGCTTATGCTTATTAGATTGTGTTCCAATCCTTCAACATAAGCCACATCCAAAAAGAAAACACTACCATTTGTAATCGTACCGTAGCATTTAGTAATTCCTCTATCATAACCTCCAAAGATGACCTTTGGCCCGTTCATGACTAGTGAGTAATTTTGGAGAAGGCTTCTTGTCCAGGTCATATGCCGAGAGCATCCACTGTCCAAGTACCAGATTAGATTTTTGGTGGTCTTTGGACATACCTGCAATCACAAGTCAGTTTACCTTAGGCACCCAAACTTACTTGGGTCCTTGGTCTCTACTTAGCACACTCCCCCTAGGTATGTTAACATTGTGAACGGTCTTTCTCATATTATTAACTCGAGGAGTTTCATAATGTCTGGGATTAAACCAGCAATCTATGGCGAAGTGACCAATCTTGCCACAACACTAACTGTCAAATCTGTTGTATCTTTGCCTAAAGATCTCCTGCTCGACCTTTTGATATTGTGGTCTAGCAGAGGCAGTGGAATTAGAAGTAGAAGCTTCATGGTGATGAAATTCACATGAATTCTTCTCCTTAGTAGGCTTTTCTACAATGGGTTTAACTCTTGGAGCTTTCTTGATGTTGTGACCATGATTGTAAGGCATGTAGCTCTGAAGAGTGATCTCCTCATAAGGTGCCTTGAAGAAATTCTTGCCAAAGTTCCCGGGATGAGTCCATCCTTGGTAACGAGACTCTGTCTCAACGTAAGTAGGCCTAGCAAAGTGACCATAGGACGAATTCAGATCAAACTTATTTATCGGAAAGATAACCTTCCTAAATGACGTTTGTTCTAGAGGAGCTTTTCCCTTCTCCTTGGCTAGTACTTCCTTAGCAGCCTTATTTCTCCTTTGGGCTTTATTTCTCCTAGAAGATTTACTAGGACCAGCCATATGGCCTAAGTCTGCACCTTTGGCCTGAGCAGAGAATTCAGCAATAAGCGGAAGAACTGTCTTGGGCTTGGAGAAACCTTCAACAAGTTTATTTTCAGCTGCAAGTTATTCTTCCAATCCCTTGATGATTTTCTCCTTCAGATCTAGGTGCTCGAGAGCCTTATTGTATTCTTTCATAGCATTATGGAAGTCTTTCTTGAGTGAGTCCATCATTACAATTTCCTCTCTCAGATTGCTCTCTTCATCCTTAAGAGATTTGATCTCCTTAGCCTGAGCTCTTGCCACTCTACGACATTTATCGTAGGCTTTGATCAACTCTTTATATTCAGACATGAGTTCAGATTCCTCGTCAGAAGAACATTCCTCATTTTCATGGTCAGAATTATTAGATTCAGAGAGAGGTGTGTGAGAGTTTACCTTCCCAGTGAACTAGGGCTCTTCTTCTTCGTCAGTTTGTGTAACGCCCCCATTCGTCACATGGAATATAACAGAGGGTCCGGCCGGGGCCCCACGCCATATTTCACAGACAGACGAGAGAGTCACTTGAGAGTATCAAAAACCTTTATACACGCATCCTAACTCAGAGCATTCTAGCGGAAGATTTTAAGTTACAGAACTCATAACAATGAATGTCCACTACAACAATATAAATAACACATTTATATACGTCCAGGAATGTTTACACGAATACACCGCACACGGCCTTAAGGCCTTACAGGTTTCTCTTTACAAATATATAAGTTCATACATCGGCATGCAGGCCGGCCACACATGAAATCCAACACTTCGCACGACCTTCAAGGGCCTACCAGCAGCATGGGCTTCTGCCCGCTCAATCCAATCAGCCCGCAACACCTACATATGGACATCCACCCCATGGGTGATAAATAAAGCAACGGTCAGCATTCAGCTGACCAATTATAACGACCCTACCCCTTACCCGGGGCAGTGGTTCCTTCCCTGCATGTAAAGCAACCACAATATATATATATATCACACACACAACATCACAAACGCCGGCCTCAATGCCAGGCGCTCCGTGCACTCAGGGCACATTTAAGGTTTGTACTTGGTAGGCAGGCATAAGCCTCCAAACCCCTGTTGAAGACCTCACGCACCCGTCTCACTCAGAGGTACGCACCTCACCAAAACCCGTGAGCACTACCAGTCGACCTACCCCCATAGTGTAACAAGCCTAGGGAATTCGCCCTGCTGCTTTGATACCAATCGACCGCTCACCCGATCTTAACATCGCCACTTGGTGGAATGGGCATAAGCCTCCAAACCCCTGTTGAAGACCTCACGTGCCCACCCACTCAGAGGTGTCCGCACTCTAACAACCAGCTCTTAACAAGCATGCAACCAAAGGAGCTATGCAAAGCATCCTTCACACCAAGCACATCGTCCTCACCATCTCCGTAGGCTAAACGATGAATACACGGAGTCTTCTCCGGTTCGCAATATAAACATCACCAATCTCGACATATGTCTGGATGGGCTTCACACAGTATGCCTATGCCGTACTACATACTTCCGGCTCTAGATGCAGACTCAACTGCTGGAATCGCTTACGCTTTTCCATCTCTTGATGGAGGATCCCATGCACATGCATAAACAAAGGGCTTCACCTGCCCAAGGAAGAAAGACCGTTACCCTTGACGATCGCTTCGGCGCCATGGAAGAACTAGCCGGATGGAAATCACCGCAGCGGCCTTGCCTCCGCAACGCTGAACTCGGCTCTCGATTCGGACCAACGAAGCTCCACCGGCGGCCGGAAAGCTCCTCCTCCTCCTCCTCCAAGCTCTCCTCTCTTTCTTCTCTTTAGAAAGAGAATGGCTAAGTGAGAATGAGATTTCATCTCAATCCACGGCCATATAGAAGCTGGAAAGGCTTTGGACCACAAGATCCAAATAGAAGGAAACGAACGGCCGAGATCTGCTCTGAAAAACATTTCAACAGGCCTGACACGCCCTGTGACACGCCCGTGTCACAGGCCGTGTACCCCAAGTCGGTTAGCAACCGACTCAAAAGATACCAGAACACGGGCTTGGACACGCCCGAGTCAGACCTGACATGTCCGTGTCAGTCAATCGACACGCCCGTGTCACCCCTGTAACACGGCCACACACAATTGCCAAAACGACCAGAGAAGTACACGGCCAAGGCACACGCCCGTGTCCATGGCCGTGTCCCTCAAGCTCGACTATCGTCGACGTCGACCGCTGCCCCACGCTCGTCGACCAATCCTGGACACGCCCTGGAACACGCCCGTGTTCCAGGCCGTGTCGCCGCTTGACGACCGCCAACCGCCAGGTCGACACCTCGACACGCCCAGGATGGACACGTGTCGGACACGCCCGGACACGCCCTGGGACACGCCCGTGTCCCAAGCAGTGTCAAGCGACACGCCGCCCGACCTTGCCGCCTGCAAGTCGCTGGCCAACACACACGACACCTGGCTGGACACGCCCTCCGACACGCCCGTGTCGACGGGCGTGTCAGCCCCCCCTCAACACGCCCTGGGACACGCCCGTGTCCCAGGCCGTGTTAGCCTACAAAATCTCCATTTTGTCTTGGGGATATTTGGGGTGTTACAATCCTCCCTCCTTAAAGAAATTTCGCCCCGAAATTTAGCGCAACACACATGTATCAACACAACCACGCGGTTGTGATACAAACCAAAACGATCCAGGTTTAGAGCTCAGAGGCCGCAGCTTGTCTCGCCCCATGGAATCGTACCACTACAACTGTTTGTCACAAAAATAGATACATACATACAATATAACAAAAGATAATAAAGTGCAACTTCACTTTATTTCGGCTTCTCCGCATCTCGCAGAATCCGTTTCGCGACTTCCATTAAGTCCAAAGCACGGATTTGCTGTTCTGCTTGGTTTGCACTTTGCGGCTCCTGCAATTCAAGAGTGTAAATTCGAGGTTGCGCCCGCGATGCAGATGATTCTGCCACGGCTTTGCCCTTTTCGTCATAGGACGCACCTGCCTTCTTCTCACCACCACTCCAGCAAAATCGGGCGATATGCCCTTGCTTCCCACAAATAAAACATGTACGCGGCCCATTCCGTCCTTGCTCAAACGTAGCTCCTGACGCAACATCCGAAGTTTGTTCAGCAGGCCTGAACCGCTTCTTATCACGTTTCCTCAAATCTGATTGCTCTGATTGCGGAACTTTGAATTCGGACTTTTCCACTGCCGCATTCTTCTTCTCCCGCACCCGCTTCAAATCCTTCTCCAGTGCACTAGCGGTATGTACCAATGCTTGAAATCCTTGGTTTACTGAACTCGGGAGAGCTAACCTCAGCTCATCACGCAGTCCTTTATAGAACCTATTCGTCTTTCGCGCCTCTTATGCAAACGTCGATCCCGCATACCGACCAAGTCTGGTAAACTCATACAGGTAATCCTCTACGGTCTTATCACCCTGCACTAGACGCTGAAATTCATTTTCCATTGCAATTCTCTGCGACATTGGCAAGTATTTCGCCCAGAATAATCCGGAGAATTCGTCCATCGATATGTCGCCCAGGTCTCTACCTCTCAACTGGTGCAACTCAATCTCATCCCATCAAAGCCTCGCCTCTCCTTCTAGTAGGAAAGTGGCTAACGGGACTTTCTGCTCCTCACTAATCCTGAGCGTAGCTAGGATTCGTTTCACTCTGGAGAGCCAATCCTCTGCCTCTGTTGGAGACGTCGTCCCGACAAACGTAGGCGGATTAAACTCCATAAATTGCTTCAGTTGCTCGTCCGCTGCGTGCACAGCAATCGGAACCTCAACATGCTCTTGCCTCGCACCAACCTGTACTGGCGCCACAGCAGGCCTCGCTTGCCCGAATGGTTGTGCTTGAAGCATGGCAAAGATCACCTCCGTAACTAAGCGCACCGTTTCCGCAGAAGGGGGAGGTGTAGGCACCTCAGCTGGTGCCGCATTCTCATCCAAACGCTGGGGCTCAAACTGCCCAGCTCCACTCCTTGTCACCTATAGGTGAACAAGAAAGCATTACTCTCCATGCTAAAACGGCAAACAAACCGAATAGACACAGACACATTCCTAGTGGACATTCTTGAGTTCAATTATGCGCTCCCAACTCAACCCTATCCTCTGATACCAAAATTGTAACGCCCACATTTGTCACATGGAATATAACAGAGGGTCCGGCCGGGGCCCCACGCCATATTTCACAGACAGACGAGAGAGTCACTTGAGAGTATCAAAAACCTTTATACACGCATCCTAACTCAGAGCATTCTAGCGGAAGATTTTAAGTTACAGAACTCATAATAATGAATGTCCACTACAACAATATAAATAACACATTTATATACGTCCAGAAATGTTTACACGAATACACCGCACACGGCCTTAAGGCCTTACAGGTTTCTCTATACAAATATATAAGTTCATACATTGGCACGCAGGCCGGCCACACATGAAATCCAACACTTCGCACGGCCTTCAAGGGCATACCAGCAGCATGGGCTTCTGCCCGCTCAATCCAATCAGCCCGCAACACCTGCATATGGACGTCCACCCCATGGGTGATAAACAAAGCAACGGTCAGCATTCAGCTGACCAATTATAACGACCCTACCCCTTACCCGGGGCAGTGGTTCCTTCCCTGTATGTAAAGCAACCACAACATATATATATATATATATCACACACACAACATCACAAACGCCGGCCTTAATGCCAGGTGCTCCGTGCACTCAGGGCACATTTAAGGTTTGTACTTGGTAGGCGGGCATAAGCCTCCAAACCCCTGTTGAAGACCTCACGCACCCGTCTCACTCAGAGGTACGCACCTCACCAAAACTCGTTCGCACTACCAGTCGACCTACCCCCGTAGTGTAACAAGCCTAGGGAATTTGCCCTGCTGCTTTGCTACCAATCGACCGCTCACCCGATCTTAACATCGCAACTTGGTGGAATGGGCATAAGCCTCCAAACCCCTGTTGAAGACCTCACGCGCCCACCCACTCAGAGGTGTCCGCACTCCAACAACCAGCTCTTAACAAGCATGCAACCAAAGGAGCTATGCAAAGCATCCTTCACACCAAGCACATCGTCCTCACCATCTCCGTAGGCTAAACGATGAATACACGGAGTCTTCTCCGGTTCGCAATATAAACATCACCAATCCCGACATACGTCTGGATGGGCTTCACACAGCATGCCTATGCCGTACTACATACTTCCGGCTCTAGATGCAGACTCAACTACTGGAATCGCTTACGCTTTTCCATCTCTTGATGGAGGATCCCATGCACATGCATAAACAAAGGGCTTCACCTGCCCAAGGAAGAAAGACCGTTACCCTTGACGATCGCTTCGGCGCCATGGAAGAACTAGCCGGATTTAAATCACCGCAGCGGCCTTGCCTCCGCAACGCTGAACTCGGCTCTCGATTCGGACCAACGAAGCTCCACCGGTGGCCGGAAAGCTCCTCCTCCTCCTCCTCCAAGATCTCCTCTCTTTCTTCTCTTTAGAAAGAGAATGGCTAAGTAAGAATGAGATTTCATCTCAATCCACGGCCATATAGAAGCTGGAAAGGCTTTGGACCACAAGATCCAAATAGAAGGAAACGAACGGCCGAGATCTGCTATGAAAAACATTTCAACAGGCCTGACACGCCCTGTGACACGCCCGTGTCACAGGCCGTGTACCCCCAGTCGGTTAGCAACCGACTCAAAAGATACCAGAACACGGGCTTGGACACGCCCGTGTCGGACCTGACACGCCCGTGTCAGTCAATCGACACGCCCGTGTCACCCCTGTAACACGGCCACACACAATTGCCAAAACGACCAGAGAAGTACACGGCCAAGGCACGCGCCTGTGTCCATGGCCGTGTCCCTCAAGCTCGACTATCATCGATGTCGACCGATGCCCCACGCTCGTCGACCAAGCCTGGACACGCCCTGGAACACGCCCGTGTTCCAGGCCGTGTCGCCACTTGACGACCGCCAACCGCCAGGTCGACACCTCGACACGCCCAGGATGGACACGTGTCGGACACGCCCTGGGACACGCCCGTGTCCCAGGCCATGTCAAGCGACACGCCGCCCGACCTTGCCGCCTGCAAGTCGCTGGCCAACAGACACGACACCTGGCTGGACACGCCCTCTGACATGCCCGTGTCGACGGGCGTGTCAGCCCCCCCTCAACACGCCCTGGGACACGCCCGTGTCCCAGGCCGTGTCTGCCTACAAAATCTCCATTTTGTCTTGGGGATATTTGGGGTGTTACAGTTTGTGCCATAAGCCCAAAGTAGGCTTCCTCCTCATCACTAGACTCAAATGAGTCTGTGTCACTGAGGGTCTTGCCTTTCTTGGCTATCAGGCTTCTTTCGGTCTTCTTCTTATTGTAAGAAGTTTTCTTTTCGTCTCTTCTTCCACCCTCCTTCTTATGAGGGCACTCAGCTATGACATGGCCTGGTTTATTGCAACAATAGTAAACAATGTCATTAGAATTATGTTTGTTCTTTTTAGAATGATACCTGTCTTTGCTACTTGAGCCTTTCTTGTGTCGATCACCATCATGACATGATCTTCTGTTCGAGGCATCCTTGCCTCTCCATTGCTTCTTCTTGTTCAAGAATTTCTTGATCTTTCTTGAGAGTAAAGAGAACTCTCCTTTAGATAGTTCTGAGCCTGAGGTGCTTGGCTCTAAAGATTCTTCTTCACTTTTTTATTGTGCTGGGACAGGAGAGGCAGCCTTATACTTCCTTGAGGTGTCTGTCTTGAGAGCTACAGACTTCTCCTTGGATAAAGGCATGTTATTCTCTTCTTCAGCTTTTCTTGAATTGATTTGCAGCTCATATGACATAAGCTTTCCGAAGAGATTTTGCGTGTCAGTCTCAGCTAGCTTTCCAAATTCTCGAATAACACAAACCTTGTTATCCCATGCCTTAGTCAGGGATCTCAAGAACTTATCATTTTGTTCTCCGTTGGTGAAGACTCGGCCGTAGACTCTTAGGCCATTAATAATTTTGAAGAAGCTTTCAAATGTATCTGCAATAGTATCCTTGGGTCCTTGTCGAAAGGCTTCATATTTTTGATTTAGAAGGGATATTCTATCAACCCTAACTTCTTCTATGCCTTCCATCAAGGTGACGAGCGACTACCATTTTTCCTTGGCGGATTGGTAGTGAATCAGGTTCTGCAGCATAGAGTCATCGATTGCACTTGCGATAATATTTTTGGCCTTCTTGTCTAAAGATACAAGTGCAATCTCATCTTTGTCAAGATCCATCAACTTCTTAGGAACTTTCTTTGTAGGATCTATAGTGGAGATGGTCATAGGAACATAAGGACCTTCTTCAACAATCATGAAGATCCTTGGATCCATAGCTTCCATGAAAAATTTAATCCTCTCTTTCTATATGGGAAAGTTGGTCTTCGTACACAAGAGAAGCTTGGCAAAATCCTTGGCCTTATCCATGCTTGGATAACTCAAAAGAAAACTTGGGGCAGATCTGATCAAGGTGTTAACCTTTTAATGATAAACCTCGCTCTGATACCAATTAAAAAGTATTTAAGTTGTCTACCTAAATCACTTAGAGGAGGGTGAATAGGTGAGTTGTGCGTCTATTTGCGGAATAAAAAATTTAGGGATCTATACATAAAGAAATAACCAATCAATCACATATGACACCAAAAATTATAGTGGTTCCCCAACCTTTGGTACGTCCACTTTCCACTCACCGATCTAGCAAAGCATTATACTCAGGTACTCCACTATTCTCGGATTGAAAATAATCCTACAACTCAGAACAACATTCCTACAACTCAATCCACAAAACGGATCGACACTCAAAAGATAAAAACTTCCTACAAATCGGAGAACAAAGCTCCTACACTCGGAGAATAATCTCCTATAAGAATAAAATGAATTTAAGAAATACAAACAAAGTGTCTCTCTAAGATCTTGAAATTTCATCCTAGGTCTTCCTTCTTGATCTTTGCGGCTTTATCAGAAATTATTGAAGAAGACTCTCGGCTAGATCCTTGATCTGAGATTCTTGAATTCACTGGATCAAAGAGAAGATGTAGAGATTGAAAACGATCTTGATCTGAAAATCGACTGGTCTGAATCTTCTTGATAGAAAGCCCTTGGCGATTTGCACGATGAACGGCGGAGGCTTCCGATTAGGAAAGATAATTCCGATTCAGAATTCTTAGAATATTTCTTTTACACGCTTTGGATTAGTCGTAATGACAAGACCTTTTATAAGAAATCCCTAATGGTCATAATTATCATTAATGACGACCATGTGGACCAATCACGTCAAGTGATTTGAAAAACACGACTGTTAGGGCTTAGCGAAACTTTCTGAAAAGATAACTGGATTACTCGAGTGAAGGAAGAACTACTTGAGTACTAAAATGGGTTCTCGAGAAGACAATATCAGACTACTCGAGAAGAAGCACTTCAGGAAATTTCAGGACATAATTCATTATCACTCGAGTGGAATAAGGATTACTTGAGTGCTAGAAATGTTACTCGAGAAGTGAAAGTGAACTTCTCGTGAAAAAGACTTAGAGAAAATTCTGAAAATAAAACTGGTTACTCGAGTACTTGAATTGGCTTCTTGAGAAGCAGTTGGACTTCTCGAGTACAGGGACTTCACTGCTCGAGAACTAAAAATATAACTCGAGTGCTTGACTTCTGTTACTCGAGGCAATATTGTACTACTCGAGTAACCAATATAACTACTTGAGACAATCTTGTACTACTCGAGTAATCAATATAACTACCCGAGATAATCTTATACTAATCGAGTAATCAATATAACTACTCGAGTACTTTACTTAGAGAATTTCTGAGAAGGAAAATCTATCAACTCGAGAAAGAGAAGAAGTCTACTCGAGTAATGGACTTGGCCTCTCGAGAACTAGATTCAAACTTCTCGAGAACAATTTCCTTTACTCGAAATCCAGACTAGTCGTACTCGAGTACAGCTTAAGATTCTACTCGAGTACTAGAATTCTACTCGAGTGAAACACTTCGAAAATTTTGGTTTATGAAAATTTTTCTTTCTTCAATGGAATCAGCAACATGCCTTTCTCTACCAAACCTAGTGTTTGAAAATGAAGTGTATCCCAATAGAGAGGCTATACATGATTCAACACCTTGGATTACATAATGAGGGATTACATTATATGTTCCTGTGTTTAGTGACCCACTGTAGACTAAAATTGGTCTACACTTGGCAATAAGTCATGCAAACACATAACTCCAACAATACATCAAACATAACTTAATTCATCTTAGTTCAAGGGTGACTTCATAAAAATCTAGGTTATTGTGGATATAATACCCAATAATATATATATATATATATTTGATCTATCTAATTGTCTTGGAATGTGCGCTGTTATCTTTTTATTTTCATTTATCTTTTCAAGTCTTATTTTAAATTTTATTTGGTATGTGCAATTCACCTTAGCTTGTAGGATTTTGGCTTCTTCAAATAGGGGGAGATTGTTCGGTATTGTATCCTCAATAATCCTGATTTGAAGAAGGGTCCAGTCAAGTTAAGATGAATTGAGGTTCTATTTGATATTGCTTTTTAGTTATGTACTTGCAGGTTTACAATGCCAAGTACACACCAAAGTCAGGTTACAGTGAGTCGATAAACACAGGACTGCACAATGTAAGCCCTTATTGTGTAGGACAATGTGTTGACTCACGTGTTATCTCTCTATTGACGTGTACTTCTATCCCAAGTACAGGAGAAGGATCAAGGAAGGCCGAAGACCATGAGTCAGAAACGTAGAATTTTACCTAAGTAAAATTCGGTGAGTATGGTTAAGCATACACATCGAATTCGTCGAGTATCGTCATTGATACACGCCGAATTCGTCGAGTATACTTACCAATACCCGTCGAATTCGTCATATATACTTAGGATAAAGTATTTTGATAAATAAAAAATCTATCAAGTAAATTTTGCCGAGTATCGTTGTGCATACTCGTCAAATTCGTCGAATGTATCTAACGATACTCGCCAAATTCGTCAAATATGCTAATTGATACACGCTGAATCCGTCGCGTCCATTCGACGCTACTTCTCTAGATATTTCCAGGTCTAATTCGTCGAATATCAAAGCATTAAGTGTGTTGAGTTAACTCGATGATATTTGACGAATGCCGCCTATGGCGTTGAGAGCATCTAGTCTGTTGACCGTTACTCGACGAATTCGTCGATTATGCCAGGTGATACTCGATGAATTCATCGAGTATGACTTCTTGCTATAGTGTTGATTGGCCAGTTGACCTGGAATGTTTTGTCTAACTCCTTTTCGTCTTATATCAAGATGTATTCGACGAGTATCATTATGATACTCGACGAATTTGACTTGGGTCATTTTTCCGAAAATTTCTTCCTCCTGTCATGGGTTTGGTCGGCCATGTACTGTGCTTTTTAGGTTTCGTTTTTGGAAAACTTTTTATACCGTTGGAGGGTTTATCTCTATAAATACCTAGGGATATTCCTCTTTATTGCTAATCTTGCTTTTGCGCTAATTTGCTCTCCCATTCAAACGATATAAAATTTACAAATACCGCGATCGTCGGCCTCCTGTTCACACGCGATTTCTGATTGGTAGATACCCGCAAGCACATCAAGATCTAGTCTTCCTAGGACTCTATATCTGGATTGCTACCTTTTAAAGACTTTTATTCCTCCAGATCTAGAAAGGTGAAGACTCAAGATTCAAGTTCTTCAAGATTTCAACCTTCCGAGTTCTCCAAGCTTCAAAATCTATTTTTACGAAGAACGTCGGAGCAAAGACTTATAATCATTATTGTAATATTCTTTTACATTTTGTAGGATATTTTTCACCGAGTTTGTAGATCCATTTGTTGATCGAGTGAGTAGATCCGATTGTGGATCGAGTAAGTAGATCCGGGTTGTGGATCGAGTTGTAGGAGAAGTTGTTCTCCGAGTAGTATGAGCGTCGTCTCCGAGTTTTAGGAGTTGAGACTCTGAGGTGTAAGATTTGATGAAATCTGAGTTTAGTGAAGTAGTCGAATCTGCCCTTCGTTGGAGATAGGTGATGCGGGACAGTGGATGTACCCAACTCCGGGAACCACTATAAAATCTATGTATTTGTGTGCTTGTCATATACGATTATTTTTATTCCGCAAAATGACGCAAACATCACTTATTCTCCACCTCTAGGTGATTTAGGTAGTGGCTAGATACTTTCAGTGGTCTAGGCCTAGGGAGGCGAAGAAGTGGAGCTACAGGTAAGTCATCCAGAGGCGATGGAGGTTGAGGAAGCAGGTAGGGAGGACAAGCTCGAGCAGGGGGAGGATCCTAGGATCGGAAGGGAGTTATCCCGTCTAGAGCCGGCAGAGGAGGTCATGGAGATGGAAGTCTTTATAAATGCAGAAATGACGAAAAGGGTGTGGATCAGTGGCAGCCTGAGCCCTAGGGATCAGGAGAGGATGCGGGACTACATCTAAAAGAACATCCACATCTTTGCTTGGAATGTAGCAGACTTGCAAGGCATTGATGCGGATGTGGCATGCCACTGCCTAAATCTCAAACCCAAGACATGTCCCTGTTGGGTACATGGGAAAATGTGTACCTGATTTGAAGAAGCCTCACTTAGTTCAATGATATACATCAAGGTGTATTTGATGTTATTTTGAGTTTATATGTGCAGGTTAAGTATATGTTAATATGCAGGAAAAAGTTTCTAAGTCCATCTGTCGACACTTGAGAAGGCCTGTGTCGACACTTGGAAAAGCTGTGTCGACACTAGAAGCAACTGTGTCGACACAAAGAATTTATTAGTCGACATCAACTGTGTCGACACCGGGAGGCAATGTCGACACATAAATTTATTAGTTGACAGCAACTGTGTCGACACCGGGAGGCAGTGTTGACACACAGATTTATTAGTCGACATCGTCTGTGTCGATACCTGGAGGCAGTGTCGACACACATAATTCTTAGACTACATCAACTTTGTCGACACCTGGAGGCAGTGTCGACACACAGAATTTTTTGACTATATCAACTGTGCCGACACACAGGACTTGTGTCGACACACAACAGAGTTTCAACAACGTTGATTGCTGAGATGTGAAGAAGTGTCTGTATCGACACAAAGACACAGTGTCAAGAAGCAGTGTCGACACCAAAGGAGCTATGCCGACATCACCAAAGCTTGTGTCGATACTTAATCTACTTGTGTCAAAACATAATGACAATCAGTCTCGACGCTTTGCTGACAAAGACAAAGGTTCAAGAACTGACTGGAGACTTGACAACTGTGTATTCCAACAAGTTTGCTGAAGCTGTCAGACTTGTCAGAAGTTGGTTAGAAACCGGATCAACCGGTTACCATGGATGAAGTCTATATATAGATGGATTCTGTCAAATCAACAACAAGGTGAACAACAATAACAACAACACAAACAACTATTGATCAAGACATTGCACGACACACAGGAGAAGATTTTAATGAGAAGATCTAAGAAGACAATCTGAAGTGGCAATCTACTCAGAATTTGTTTAAGGAGAATTCAAGCAAGAATTCTGAAGAAACTTAAGAAGTTCTAGAGATTGAGAGAGATCTTCAGCTGTTGATGTAAAGGAGGATACATTTACAAGTCTCTTAAGAAGCAGATCTTGAACTAATCTGCTAATAAGAATTCAGTTCTATTACTAAAATCTAAGAAGGAAGTTGCCAGACAGTCAACTTCAAAGGAGATCAACCCTACTGAGTTCAGATTCAAGAAGATTTGAAGAAAGCTAAGAACAGGTTGATTTCAGCCATCAGTCTTATCAAGAAGCTGATCAAGAAACCTTTTATCCCTTCTCTCTCAACAAGGGTAAGAGTCCATCTAAAACACATATCAAATTTTGTAGGATCTTTTCAAAGATCTGAGTTGTAAGACTATATTATAAAGGCTGAGTGTAGGAGATATAGATCTCTGAGTGGTAGGGCTTTTGAGCCTGAGTGTAGGTGAAATTATTCTCTGAGTTGTAGGCCTTGTGACAAGGCTGAGGTAGGGCTATTAGCCTGAGCTGTAGGAGTGTGGATACATTCTGAGTTGTAGGAACCTTTCAGGGTTCTGAGCTGTAAGATCTGTGGATCTGAGAAGAAGGAAGAAGTTAGGCCGAATCTAGCACACTGCTAGATAGGTGAAGGGGGAATGTGGATGTACCCAGACCTTGGGGAACCACTATAAACCTGTGTGCAATCTGTGATGTGTGTGTGATTGTGAATTCTGTGCTGTGATTGCTGTAGAATAGTTAGATTCTATTTAAAGAACTGAAAAATTATTCTGCCTTAAGTAAAAAGGAAAAGAACCTATTCACCCCCCCCCCCTCTAGGTGTTTGGGTTATCTTGAAATCAATTCTATCAAGTGGTATCAGAGGGAGGTTGCTCAAAGAAGGAATTAACAGTATGAGTAAGATCCATAAGGCAGATTCAAGATCAAGAAAATGGGTTTAGGAGAAAATCATAAGGAACTAGGTTTTATGAAATTACCCATATGCAGGAAAGAGATATTTGGAATATGGAAAGAAAGGGTTAGACTTTTTATGGAGGCTTCTGATCCAAGGATCTATATTACAGTAAAGGAAGGTCCTTATATTCCAATGAAATTATCAGTTCTAGATGCAAATCAAAGAACTCCAAAGGATTTTTCAGAGATGACTAAGGAAGAGATCATCCTGACAACTATGGATAAAAGAGCCCAGAATATCATAGTAAGTGCCATAGATGATTCAACCTTTCAAAATTTGATTCACTGCAAGACCTCCAAGGAAATGTGGGATACCTTGATAGTCTATATGGAGGGTTCTGAAGAAGTCAGACAAGATAGAAAATCTATGCTGAACCAAGAATATGAGAGTTTCATACAAGGAAAGTGAGATGGTATAACTGAGTGTTATAAAGAGTTTTATAGAACTGTAAATGAACTGATGTCCTATGGAAGGATCTTCAGTACATATGAACTGAATGATAAATTTCTAAGATCCTTGACAAAGGATTGGGACACTAAGATCTGTACCATTAGGGAAGTGGCCAAACTTGCAGATATCTCTCCTCCAACTTTATTTGGAAAATTACTGTCATATGAGATACAGCTGATGGCTAGGAAATAGGAAGAGAAAAGTGAAAAAGGGGAGCATAGAGAAAAGTCTGTGGCCTTCAAGGTGGAGACCACTAGGAAGAATAGGAGGATGTCTCCATCACCTCCTAGATAGTTGTTGAAATTACTTCAGATAATTCAGACAACCAAAGTACTGACAGTAGTGACTCAGATAAAGACATTGATGCCTTCACAAGGCAGTTTTAGAGATTCCTGAAGAAGAAGCAGTTGAAGTCTAGGCCATCCACATCTCAGCCTGTGGATGACTATTATCAAAAGAGGAAGTCATCAAGGAAGGACAGGAGCATGTCTAAGCCTACAAATCTACAACATCAAAGATAGTTTGCTACTGCTGTAATAGGCCTGGACATGTTGTGGCTGAGTGTCCAGACAAAAGAAAGGAGTCTGCTGATAAAAATAAGACTCAACAAAAGAGCAAAAAGGAGAAATCCTTTGTTGCCAAGAAGGAGAAGAGCTTGACAGATCAATCATCTTTAGAGTCTGAATCTGAAGTTGAGGCATACATTGGTCTATATGCAGCAGATGAAGAAGATGAGTTTATGCAAATACTAAACTCTATCTATGAACAAGAAGACCATCAGTGCATAGGAATGATGGTTGTGTCAGAAGAAGAAAAGTGCCAGGATCAGCCTGGTCCTAGTAAGGTACAATGTATTTTTAGAAATTCAGATTGTAGTACTGGTATAGAGTCAGCTAGATCTGCTTCAAGTGATGTTGATGGGTCTGAGTCTGAAGGTGATATTCATCAGCTGATAGATGAAATGGGGACTTGTTGCAGGTACTAAAGAAAAGAAAAAACCTGGCCAAAACTCAAACTAAGGAAATTACAGATCTTAAGATGGCTGCATCTTATTTAGAGAAAGAGTTGGATCAAAAAATGAATGAGGTTGCCAAACTGAAAACTATAACTGTTATTCAGATGGGTACAATCACATACAAAAATGATATAATTAAAAGTCTTGAAGCCAGACTTCAAAAGGAGAAAGATTTGGTGGCTAGTTATTTTAAGCCAAAATTAGTTTTACCCTTAATAGATGAGTTTGTTGCTCAAAAGGGTAAGGGTGGAATAGGCTTTAAAGGTGACACCAGTGCTATACAATTCAAGAGAATGGGCAAAGCCTCAGTCCAGCCACTGAATTTTAAAGTCCCTATAGTTTTTAGAAAGGTACAAGTGCCTTCTAACAAGTATGACCTTGAGAATACTCATGGTCATAGTAAGACTGAAGTTCTGAATGACAAGGGTGTTTATGTCAATAAGGCAGCCCATGTCCATAAACCCCATGTTCTTAAGAAAACAGTGGGTGTAGCTACAGCAGTACCAGCACAAAATAAAAGATTTGTTGTCAATCATACTACCAAGAATATATCAAAAAATAGATACAACAAGTATGAATGCTGGTGCTGTGGCAAGACAGTCCATTATGCCATAGATTGCTGGCACAACATTAGTGTCAGGAAGAACAACAGTCTACCTGTTAGAAGAGATGTAGGTAGATTTATTAAGTATGAAGCTAACTTGAACCAAGGACCCAAGACTAACTTGGGTTCTAAGGAGAGGTAATTCTTTATTGCAGGTTATTCCAAGTTACCATGCCCCTATATGGTACTTGGATAGTAGATGTTCCAGGCACATGACTGGAAGAAAGGGGTTGCTGAAGGAGTACTTACCTATCATAAATGGGTCTAAAGTAATCTTTAGTGGTTCTGAAAAGGGAATCATCAAAGGATTTGGTAACATTTCTAATAACCAGATTACTATCACTCAAGTGGCCTATGTGAAGGGTTAGAAACACAACCTTATAAGCATAAGTCAGATGAGTGATTTAGGATATGACATTTAATTTATTAAGAATGGTTGTCATATCAAAAGATCAAGTGATCAAAAGGTCATATTGACAGGATATAGAAAAAGAAATGTGTACTGTCTTAACTTTAAGTGTGAGAACAATGTTTCTCCTATTTGTCTTGTAGCTGATGAGAGAGCCTCTCATTATATCAAATGGCACAATAGGCTGGCTCATCTTAACTACAAAACAATTGACCAACTCTTTAGCAAAGAGTTAGTAAGGAATAATCCAAAAGTTAAGTGTATAAAGGATGAGATATGCTCAGCTTGTCAAAAAGGCAAGCAGACAAAATCCTCCTTTCATAGCCTTGAAAACAAGGATTCAGTGAGGTATCTATACCTCTTACATATGGATCTATTTGGTCCTATGCCAGTTCAAAGTCTAGGTAGGAAGGTCTACACTTTTGTGGTGGTAGATAACTATTCTAGATATTCCTGGGTGTTCTTTCTAAGACAAAAATAAGAAACCCCAAGTGTTTTATTTAGTTTTGTCAAGCAAATTTAGAATGAACATGACAGTACAGTGGTCAAAATCAGAATTCACCATGGCACTAAATTTCGATCTGAGAGTATGACAAGACTGTGTGAAGAATTTGGGATTTTTCAAGAATTCTCCTAACCTAGAACACCACAGCAAAATAGTATTGCTGAAAGGAAGAATAGAACACTGATTGAGGCTGGTAGAACTCTATTGAGTGACACTTCTCTCCCAGAATATTTCTGGGCTGATGCAGTAAACACTGCATGTCATGTGATCAATAGGGCTTCTATCACCAAAAGCCACAAAAAGACTCCCTATGAGATCATTAAGGGTAGAAAACCAAACTTATCCTATTTTAGGATCTTTGGTTGCAAGTGCTATGTCCTTAACAATGGCAAGTCTTATTTAACTAAGTTTGCTGCCAAATTCCAAGATGGGATATTTGTTTGGTACAGCAACAATAGTAAGGCTTATAGAGTCTACAACTTGATTACTCAAGTTGTAGAAGAGTCTGTACATGTTGTCTTTGATGAAACAAGACTGATTAATAGTGAGTTGCCTTGTAGCTCATGCAGTTCTACAGGTATAAATGAGAAAATGGACAAGCTTACCATTATAGAAGAATCAACTGAAGAGCAGGAAGTGGAAAATGGTGGCAACTATCCAGGGGGAGTATAGGACTCTCTAGATGTTGATGAAAATCAAGAGGTGTAGCATATTGAAGAGACTGGAGGTGTTCAACCTGAAGATAGTCTACCTCCAGTTGTTAGACACTTATAGGATCATCCAGAAAATCAGATAATTGGTGATCTAAGACATGGAGTGCAAACAAGAAGCAGGAACTTGAACACAGTGCTTTGCTCAAGCTTCCTATCTCAACTAGAGCCAAAGAGATTTGAAGGAGCTATTCTGGACCCACATTGGATTGATTCCATACAAGAGGAGCTGAATCAAATCAGAAGGTGCAAGGTCTGGGAGTTAGTTCCTAAACCAAAAGACTACAACATCATTGGAACAAAGTGGATCTTTAGGAACAAACTGGATGAGAATTAGATCATTGTGAAGAACAAAGCAAGACTTGTTGCAAAAGGATACAGCCAGGAAGAGGGTATTGACTTTGATCAAACCTTTGCCCCAGTAGCAAGACTGGAAGCAATTAGGATGTTCCTTGCCTATGCAGCATATCAAGGCTTCAAGGTATTCCAAATGGATGTAAAATCAGCATTCCTAAATGGAAATCTAAAAGAAGAAGTCTATGTAGAGCAGCCCTCAGGTTTTGTTGATTCTCTCAAACCTGATTATGTTTATAGACTTAGGAAAGCTTTATATGGGTTAAAGCAATCCCCAAGGGCTTGGTATGAAACCCTATCTACTTTCCTTATTGAGAACAAATTCTCAAGGGGGAAAATAGACAAAACTATATTCTAAAGGGAATCCAAAGGAAAGATAATATTAGTCCAGATTTATGTAGATGACATAATATTTGGGTCTATAGAAAACAACCTTTGCAATAAGTTTGCTAAACTTATGCAAGAGAAGTTTGAGATGAGAAACATAGGAGAACTTAAGTTCTTCTTGGGACTTCAAGTAAGACACACTGATGATGGCTTGTCCATATCCCAGTCTAAGTTCACCAAGGAGTTAATTAAGAAGTATGGTATGGAATCATCCTCCACCATGAAAACTCCTATGGGAATAAGTATGCCTATATGCAAAGATGATGGAGGTAAACCTGTAGATGAGTCTTTGTATAGAGGAATAATTGGCTCTCTTTTATACCTAACTGCTAGTAGACCAGACATTATGTATGCAACATGTATCTGTGCTAGGTACCAATCATGCCCTAAAGAATCTCATTACACTGCAGTAAAAAGGATTTTGAGATATCTAAAGGGCACACCTTATCTAGGCCTTTGGTACCCTCGGAATGGAGATTTTCTACTGACAGGCTATTCAGATGCAGACTTTGCAGGTTGCAAAGAAGATAAAAAAAGCACAACAGGCACCTGTCAATTTCTAGGAGGGAGATTAGTGTCTTGGAGCAGTAAGAAGCAGACTAGTGTGGCAATTTCCACAGCTGAGTCTGAATATGTGACAGCAGGAAGTTGCTGTGCATAGCTATTGTGGATTCAGCACCAGCTAGAAGACTATGGTATTCAGCTAGAAGACTATGGTATCAACTCGAGAAAGAGAAGAAGTCTACTCGAGTAATGGACTTGGCCTCTCGAGAACTAGATTCAAACTTCTCGATAACAATTTCCTTTACTCGAAATCCAGACTAGTCGTACTCGAGTACAGCTTAAGATTCTACTCGAGTACTAGAATTCTACTCGAGTGAAACACTTCGAAAATTTTGGTTTATGAAAATTTTTCTTTCTTCAATGGAATCAGCAACATGCCTTTCTCTACCAAACCTAGTGTTTGAAAATGAAGTGTATCCCAATAGAGAGGCTATACATGATTCAACACCTTGGATTACATAATGAGGGATTACATTATATGTTCCTGTGTTTAGTGACCCACTGTAGACTAAAATTGGTCTACACTTGGCAATAAGTCATGCAAACACATAACTCCAACAATACATCAAACATAACTTAATTCATCTTAGTTCAAGGGTGACTTCATAAAAATATAGGTTATTGTGGATATAATACCCAATAATATATATATATATATTTGATCTATCTAATTGTCTTGGAATGTGCGCTATTATCTTTTTATTTTCATTTATCTTTTCAAGTCTTATTTTAAATTTTATTTGGTATGTGCAATTCACCTTAGCTTGTAGGATTTTGGCTTCTTCAAATAGGGGGAGATTGTTCGGTATTGTATCCTCAATAATCCTGATTTGAAGAAGGGTCCAGTCAAGTTAAGATGAATTGAGGTTCTATTTGATATTGCTTTTTAGTTATGTACTTGCAGGTTTACAATGCCAAGTACACACCAAAGTCAGGTTACAGTGAGTCGATAAACACAGGACTGCACAATGTAAGCCCTTATTGTGTAGGACAATGTGTTGACTCACGTGTTATCTCTCTATTGACGTGTACTTCTATCCCAAGTACAGGAGAAGGATCAAGGAAGGCCGAAGACCATGAGTCAGAAACGTAGAATTTTACCTAAGTAAAATTCGGTGAGTATGGTTAAGCATACACATCGAATTCGTCGAGTATCGTCATTGATACACGCCGAATTCGTCGAGTATACTTACCAATACCCGTCGAATTCGTCATATATACTTAGGATAAAGTATTTTGATAAATAAAAAATCTATCAAGTAAATTTTGCCGAGTATCGTTGTGCATACTCGTCAAATTCGTCGAATGTATCTAACGATACTCGCCAAATTCATCAAATATGCTAATTGATACACGCTGAATCCGTCGCGTCCATTCGACGCTACTTCTCTAGATATTTCCAGGTCTAATTCGTCGAATATCAAAGCATTAAGTGTGTTGAGTTAACTCGATGATATTTGACGAATGCCGCCTATGGCGTTGAGAGCATCTAGTCTGTTGACCGTTACTCGACGAATTCGTCGATTATGCCAGGTGATACTCGATGAATTCATCGAGTATGACTTCTTGCTATAGTGTTGATTGGCCAGCTGACCTGGAATGTTTTGTCTAACTCCTTTTCGTCTTATATCAAGATGTATTCGACGAGTATCATTATGATACTCGACGAATTTGACTTGGGTCATTTTTCCGAAAATTTCTTCCTCCTGTCATGGGTTTGGTCGGCCATATACTGTGCTTTTTAGGTTTCGTTTTTGGAAAACTTTTTATACCGTTGGAGGGTTTATCTCTATAAATACCTAGGGATATTCCTCTTTATTGCTAATCTTGCTTTTGCGCTAATTTGCTCTCCCATTCAAACGAGATAAAATTTACAAATACCGCGATCGTCGGCCTCCTGTTCACACGCGATTTCTGATTGGTAGATACCTGCAAGCACATCAAGATCTAGTCTTCCTAGGACTCTATATCTGGATTGCTACCTTTTAAAGACTTTTATTCCTCCAGATCTAGAAAGGTGAAGACTCAAGATTCAAGTTCTTCAAGATTTCAACCTTCCGAGTTCTCCAAGCTTCAAAATCTATTTTTACGAAGAACGTCGGAGCAAAGACTTATAATCATTATTGTAATATTCTTTTACATTTTGTAGGATATTTTTCACCGAGTTTGTAGATCCATTTGTTGATCGAGTGAGTAGATCCGATTGTGGATCGAGTAAGTAGATCCGGGTTGTGGATCGAGTTGTAGGAGAAGTTGTTCTCCGAGTAGTATGAGCGTCGTCTCCGAGTTTTAGGAGTTGAGACTCTGAGGTGTAAGATTTGATGAAATCTGAGTTTAGTGAAGTAGTCGAATCTGCCCTTCGTTGGAGATAGGTGATGCGGGACAGTGGATGTACCCAACTCCGGGAACCACTATAAAATCTATGTATTTGTGTGCTTGTCATATACGATTATTTTTATTCCGCAAAATGACGCAAACATCACTTATTCTCCACCTCTAGGTGATTTAGGTAGTGGCTAGATACTTTCAGTGGTCTAGGCCTAGGGAGGCGAAGAAGTGGAGCTACAGGTAAGTCATCCAGAGGCGATGGAGGTTGAGGAAGCAGGTAGGGAGGACAAGCTCGAGCAGGGGGAGGATCCTAGGATCGGAAGGGAGTTATCCCGTCTAGAGCCGGCAGAGGAGGTCATGGAGATGGAAGTCTTTATAAATGCAGAAATGACGGAAAGGGTGTGGATCAGTGGCAGCCTGAGCCCTAGGGATCAGGAGAGGATGCGGGACTGCATCTAAAAGAACATCCACATCTTTGCTTGGAATGTAGCAGACTTGCAAGGCATTGATGCGGATGTGGCATGCCACCGCCTAAATCTCGAACCCAAGACATGTCCCTGTTGGGTACATGGGAAAATGTGTACCTGATTTGAAGAAGCCTCACTTAGTTCAATGATATACATCAAGGTGTATTTGATGTTATTTTGAGTTTATATGTGCAGGTTAAGTATATGTTAATATGCAGGAAAAAGTTTCTAAGTCCATCTGTCGACACTTGAGAAGGCCTGTGTCGACACTTGGAAAAGCTGTGTCGACACTAGAAGCAACTGTGTCGACACAAAGAATTTATTAGTCGACATCAACTGTGTCGACACCGGGAGGCAATGTCGACACATAAATTTATTAGTTGACAGCAACTGTGTCGACACCGGGAGGCAGTGTCGACACACAGATTTATTAGTCGACATCGTCTGTGTCGATACCTGGAGGCAGTGTCGACACACATAATTCTTAGACTACATCAACTTTGTCGACACCTGGAGGCAGTGTCGACACACAGAATTTTTTGACTATATCAACTGTGCCGACACACAGGACTTGTGTCGACACACAACAGAGTTTCAACAACGTTGATTGCTGAGATGTGAAGAAGTGTCTGTATCGACACAAAGACACAGTGTCAAGAAGCAGTGTCGACACCAAAGGAGCTATGCCGACATCACCAAAGCTTGTGTCGATACTTAATCTACTTGTGTCAAAACATAATGACAATCAGTCTCGACGCTTTGCTGACAAAGACAAAGGTTCAAGAACTGACTGGAGACTTGACAACTGTGTATTCCAACAAGTTTGCTGAAGCTATCAGACTTGTCAGAAGTTGGTTAGAAACCGGATCAACCGGTTACCATGGATGAAGTCTATATATAGATGGATTCTGTCAAATCAACAACAAGGTGAACAACAATAACAACAACACAAACAACTATTGATCAAGACATTGCACGACACACAGGAGAAGATTTTAATGAGAAGATCTAAGAAGACAATCTGAAGTGGCAATCTACTCAGAATTTGTTTAAGGAGAATTCAAGCAAGAATTCTGAAGAAACTTAAGAAGTTCTAGAGATTGAGAGAGATCTTCAGCTGTTGATGTAAAGGAGGATACATTTACAAGTCTCTTAAGAAGCAGATCTTGAACTAATCTGCTAATAAGAATTCAGTTCTATTACTGAAATCTAAGAAGGAAGTTGCCAGACAGTCAACTTCAAAGGAGATCAACCCTACTGAGTTCAGATTCAAGAAGATTTGAAGAAAGCTAAGAACAGGTTGATTTCAGCCATCAGTCTTATCAAGAAGCTGATCAAGAAACCTTTTATCCCTTCTCTCTCAACAAGGGTAAGATTCCATCTAAAACACATATCAAATTTTGTAGGATCTTTTCAAAGATCTGAGTTGTAAGACTATATTATAAAGGCTGAGTGTAGGAGATATAGATCTCTGAGTGGTAGGGCTTTTGAGCCTGAGTGTAGGAGAAATTATTCTCTGAGTTGTAGGCCTTGTGACAATGCTGAGGTAGGGCTATTAGCCTGAGCTGTAGGAGTGTGGATACATTCTGAGTTGTAGGAACCTTTCAGGGTTCTGAGCTGTAAGATCTGTGGATCTGAGAAGAAGGAAGAAGTTAGGCCGAATCTAGCACACTGCTAGATAGGTGAAGGGGGAATGTGGATGTACCCAGACCTTGGGGAACCACTATAAACCTGTGTGCAATCTGTGATGTGTGTGTGATTGTGAATTCTGTGCTGTGATTGCTGTAGAATAGTTAGATTCTATTTAAAGAACTGAAAAATTATTCTGCCTTAAGTAAAAAGGAAAAGAACCTATTCACCCCCCCCCCCTCTAGGTGTTTGGGTTATCTTGAAATCAATTCTATCAAGTGGTATCAGAGGGAGGTTGCTCAAAGAAGGAATTAACAGTATGAGTAAGATCCATAAGGCAGATTCAAGATCAAGAAAATGGGTTTAGGAGAAAATCATAAGGAACTAGGTTTTATGAAACTACCCATATGCAGGAAAGAGATATTTGGAATATGGAAAGAAAGGGTTAGACTTTTTATGGAGGCTTCTGATCCAAGGATCTATATTACAGTAAAGGAAGGTCCTTATATTCCAATGAAATTATCAGTTCTAGATGCAAATCAAAGAACTCCCAAGGATTTTTCAGAGATGACTAAGGAAGAGATCATCCTGACAACTATGGATAAAAGAGCCCAGAATATCATAGTAAGTGCCATAGATGATTCAACCTTTCAAAATTTGATTCACTGCAAGACCTCCAAGGAAATGTGGGATACCTTGATAGTCTATATGGAGGGTTCTGAAGAAGTCAGACAAGATAGAAAATCTATGCTGAACCAGGAATATGAGAGTTTCATACAAGGAAAGTGAGATGGTATAACTGAGTGTTATAAAGAGTTTTATAGAACTGTAAATGAACTGATGTCCTATGGAAGGATCTTCAGTACATATGAACTGAATGATAAATTTCTAAGATCCTTGACAAAGGATTGGGACACTAAGATCTGTACCATTAGGGAAGTGGCCAAACTTGCAGATATCTCTCCTCCAACTTTATTTGGAAAATTACTGTCATATGAGATACAGCTGATGGCTAGGAAATAGGAAGAGAAAAGTGAAAAAGGGGAGCATAGAGAAAAGTCTGTGGCCTTCAAGGTGGAGACCACTAGGAAGAATAGGAGGATGTCTCCATCACCTCCTAGATAGTTGTTGAAATTACTTCAGATAATTCAGACAACCAAAGTACTGACAGTAGTGACTCAGATAAAGACATTGATGCCTTCACAAGGCAGTTTTAGAGATTCCTGAAGAAGAAGCAGTTGAAGTCTAGGCCATCCACATCTCAGCCTGTGGATGACTATTATCAAAAGAGGAAGTCATCAAGGAAGGACAGGAGCATGTCTAAGCCTACATATCTACAACATCAAAGATAGTTTGCTACTGCTGTAATAGGCCTGGACATGTTGTGGCTGAGTGTCCAGACAAAAGAAAGGAGTCTGCTGATAAAAAGAAGACTCAACAAAAGAGCAAAAAGGAGAAATCCTTTGTTGCCAAGAAGGAGAAGAGCTTGACAGATCAATCATCTTTAGAGTCTGAATCTGAAGTTGAGGCATACATTGGTCTATATGCAGCAGATGAAGAAGATGAGTTTATGCAAATACTAAACTCTATCTATGAACAAGAAGACCATCAGTGCATAGGAATGATGGCTGTGTTAGAAGAAGAAAAGTGCCAGGATCAGCCTGGTCCTAGTAAGGTACAATGTATTTTTAGAAATTCAGATTGTAGTACTGGTATAGAGTCAGCTAGATCTGCTTCAAGTGATGTTGATGGGTCTGAGTCTGAAGGTGATATTCATCAGCTGATAGATGAATATGGGGACTTGTTGCAGGTACTAAAGAAAAGAAAAAACCTGGCCAAAACTCAAACTAAGGAAATTACAGATCTTAAGATGGCTGCATCTTATTTAGAGAAAGAGTTGGATCAAAAAATGAATGAGGTTGCCAAACTGAAAACTATAACTGTTATTCAGATGGGTACAATCACATACAAAAATGATATAATTAAAAGTCTTGAAGCCAGACTTCAAAAGGAGAAAGATTTGGTGGCTAGTTATTTTAAGCCAAAATTAGTTTTACCCTTAATAGATGAGTTTGTTGCTCAAAAGGGTAAGGGTGGAATAGGCTTTAAAGGTGACACCAGTGCTATACAATTCAAGAGAATGGGCAAAGCCTCAGTCCAGCCACTGAATTTTAAAGTCCCTATAGTTTTTAGAAAGGTACAAGTGCCTTCTAACAAGTATGACCTTGAGAATACTCATGGTCATAGTAAGACTGAAGTTCTGAATGACAAGGGTGTTTATGTCAATAAGGCAGCCCATGTCCATAAACCCCATGTTCTTAAGAAAACAGTGGGTGTAGCTACAGCAGTACCAGCACAAAATAAAAGATTTGTTGTCAATCATACTACCAAGAATATATCAAAAAATAGATACAACAAGTATGAATGCTGGTGCTGTGGCAAGACAGTCCATTATGCCATAGATTGCTGGCACAACATTAGTGTCAGGAAGAACAACAGTCTACCTGTTAGAAGAGATGTAGGTAGATTTATTAAGTATGAAGCTAACTTGAACCAAGGACCCAAGACTAACTTGGGTTCTAAGGAGAGGTAATTCTTTATTGCAGGTTATTCCAAGTTACCATGCCCCTATACGGTACTTGGATAGTAGATGTTCCAGGCACATGACTGGAAGAAAGGGGTTGCTGAAGGAGTACTTACCTATCATAAATGGGTCTAAAGTAATCTTTGGTGGTTCTGAAAAGGGAATCATCAAAGGATTTGGTAACATTTCTAATAACCAGATTACTATCACTCAAGTGGCCTATGTGAAGGGTTAGAAACACAACCTTATAAGCATAAGTCAGATGAGTGATTTAGGATATGACATTTAATTTATTAAGAATGGTTGTCATATCAAAAGATCAAGTGATCAAAAGGTCATATTGACAGGATATAGAAAAAGAAATGTGTACTGTCTTAACTTTAAGTGTGAGAACAATGTTTCTCCTATTTGTCTTGTAGCTGATGAGAGAGCCTCTCATTATATCAAATGGCACAATAGGCTGGCTCATCTTAACTACAAAACAATTGACCAACTCTTTAGCAAAGAGTTAGTAAGGAATAATCCAAAAGTTAAGTGTATAAAGGATGAGATATGCTCAGCTTGTCAAAAAGGCAAGCAGACAAAATCCTCCTTTCATAGCCTTGAAAACAAGGATTCAGTGAGGTATCTATACCTCTTACATATGGATCTATTTGGTCCTATGCCAGTTCAAAGTCTAGGTAGGAAGGTCTACACTTTTGTGGTGGTAGATAACTATTCTAGATATTCCTGGGTGTTCTTTCTAAGACAAAAATAAGAAACCCCAAGTGTTTTATTTAGTTTTGTCAAGCAAATTTAGAATGAACATGACAGTACAGTGGTCAAAATCAGAATTCACCATGGCACTAAATTTCGATCTGAGAGTATGACAAGACTGTGTGAAGAATTTGGGATTTTTCAAGAATTCTCCTAACCTAGAACACCACAGCAAAATAGTATTGCTGAAAGGAAGAATAGAACACTGATTGAGGCTGGTAGAACTCTATTGAGTGACACTTCTCTCCCAGAATATTTCTGGGCTGATGCAGTAAACACTGCATGTCATGTGATCAATAGGGCTTCTATCACCAAAAGCCACAAAAAGACTCCCTATGAGATCATTAAGGGTAGAAAACCAAACTTATCCTATTTTAGGATCTTTGGTTGCAAGTGCTATGTCCTTAACAATGGCAAGTCTTATTTAACTAAGTTTGCTGCCAAATTCCAAGATGGGATATTTGTTTGGTACAGCAACAATAGTAAGGCTTATAGAGTCTACAACTTGATTACTCAAGTTGTAGAAGAGTCTGTACATGTTGTCTTTGATGAAACAAGACTGATTAATAGTGAGTTGCCTTGTAGCTCATGCAGTTCTACAGGTATAAATGAGAAAATGGACAAGCTTACCATTATAGAAGAATCAACTGAAGAGCAGGAAGTGGAAAATGGTGGCAACTATCCAGGGGGAGTATAGGACTCTCTAGATGTTGATGAAAATCAAGAGGTGTAGCATATTGAAGAGACTGGAGGTGTTCAACCTGAAGATAGTCTACCTCCAGTTGTTAGACACTTATAGGATCATCCAGAAAATCAGATAATTGGTGATCTAAGACATGGAGTGCAAACAAGAAGCAGGAACTTGAACACAGTGCTTTGCTCAAGCTTCCTATCTCAACTAGAGCCAAAGAGATTTGAAGGAGCTATTCTGGACCCACATTGGATTGATTCCATACAAGAGGAGCTGAATCAAATCAGAAGGTGCAAGGTCTGGGAGTTAGTTCCTAAACCAAAAGACTACAACATCATTGGAACAAAGTGGATCTTTAGGAACAAACTGGATGAGAATTAGATCATTGTGAAGAACAAAGCAAGACTTGTTGCAAAAGGATACAGCCAGGAAGAGGGTATTGACTTTGATCAAACCTTTGCCCCAGTAGCAAGACTGGAAGCAATTAGGATGTTCCTTGCCTATGCAGCATATCAAGGCTTCAAGGTATTCCAAATGGATGTAAAATCAGCATTCCTAAATGGAAATCTAAAAGAAGAAGTCTATGTAGAGCAGCCCTCAGGTTTTGTTGATTCTCTCAAACCTGATTATGTTTATAGACTTAGGAAAGCTTTATATGGGTTAAAGCAATCCCCAAGGGCTTGGTATGAAACCCTATCTACTTTCCTTATTGAGAACAAATTCTCAAGGGGGAAAATAGACAAAACTATATTCTAAAGGGAATCCAAAGGAAAGATAATATTAGTCCAGATTTATGTAGATGACATAATATTTGGGTCTATAGAAAACAACCTTTGCAATAAGTTTGCTAAACTTATGCAAGAGAAGTTTGAGATGAGAAACATAGGAGAACTTAAGTTCTTCTTGGGACTTCAAGTAAGACACACTGATGATGGCTTGTCCATATCCCAGTTTAAGTTCACCAAGGAGTTAATTAAGAAGTATGGTATGGAATCATCCTCCACCATGAAAACTCCTATGGGAACAAGTATGCCTATATGCAAAGATGATGGAGGTAAACCTGTAGATGAGTCTTTGTATAGAGGAATAATTGGCTCTCTTTTATACCTAACTGCTAGTAGACCAGACATTATGTATGCAACATGTATCTGTGCTAGGTACCAATCATGCCCTAAAGAATCTCATTACACTGCAGTAAAAAGGATTTTGAGATATCTAAAGGGCACACCTTATCTAGGCCTTTGGTACCCTCGGAATGGAGATTTTCTACTGACAGGCTATTCAGATGCAGACTTTGCAGGTTGCAAAGAAGATAAAAAAAGCACAACAGGCACCTGTCAATTTCTAGGAGGGAGATTAGTGTCTTGGAGTAGTAAGAAGCAGACTAGTGTGGCAATTTCCACAGCTGAGTCTGAATATGTGACAGCAGGAAGTTGTTGTGCACAGCTATTGTGGATTCAGCACCAGCTAGAAGACTATGGTATTCAGGTAAGTAGAACACCTTTGTTTTGTGATTCTACTAGTGCTTTTTCTATTGCTAATAATCCTGTTTCACATAGTAGGACTAAACATATAGAAATAAGATACCATTTTCTTAGAGAACATGTAGAGAAAGAGGACATCTCACTAAAATTTGTCAAAACAGATTATCAAATTGCAGATGTGTTTTCTAAGCCTCTAGATGAAACTAAATTCAACAAATTTAAAATTGAATTAGGAATGTTGAACATAGATTAGTCTAACTAATTTGTCTCTGTAAATCAGTGTCGACACATTCAGAGAAGTGATGTCGACACTTCAGTAAAACTGTGTCGACACATCCAGAGAAGTGATGTTGACACTTCAGTTAGTGGTGTCGACACAACCAGAGTAGTGGTGTCGACACATCCAGAAATTGTGTCGACATTTGCAATAAGAGGTGACACAGAATTTCTGATGAACTACTAAGTATGTCTAGTGTCGACATATCATCAATTGGTGTCGACACATAGTAGTCAACGCCGTTGTCGAGATAATAGAAGTATGTGTCGACACATTACAATAGTGTCAACACTTTTAGATAGTTTTTGTCCGCCTTCTGACCTTCTTTGATTAGAAGGGTATAAATAGGTCAAGAACATATTCCGTCGACACGCTCTCCAGGTTTTCGAGACTAAAACCTTATGTCGACAAACTCTCTTCTCTCAATCCAAGCTTTCTCACCATTCCAATGGCGCCAAAGGTTGAAGATAACATTAACGAAGGATATGAGTTGGTTCGCCATGCCTTTGATGATGCGAAGTCAGAGATTAAAGGGGTCATTACCTTGGTTGTTGACAGTGGTTTGGAGTTTCTGGTATCTGAACCAACCAAGATTTGGAATAAGGAGGTTTTTGAGTTTTTTGCTGCAGCAACAATAGACTCAACTGGACTTAAGATTAAATCAACAGTTCATGAAGCAAGAGTCAAACTGACTTTGAAAAGTTTGAGAAAAATTCTTCATCTTCCAAGAACTCAGGATGAAGAAGAAGTACCAGTATAAAAAATAAGGGAGGCACTACAATGGTGTGGATTGGATCCCACGTTGAAGATTAGAGCAGCACTTATTAGGAAAGGGATGAATCAGCAAGGCAAATTCCTTTCAGAAGTGGTAGGAAGGGTACTTCTGTGTAAGCCAGGGGGACATGATAGGATTTCTGCCTATATGTTCAACCTCATGACAAGGATAATTTTTAAGCTCAACACAGATTGGTCTGTCGTACTATTTGAAAAGATTAAGGAAGGAATAAAGAAGCCTAATTTGGCTAGACTGATGAGTTTATACTTGGCTGGAGCCATTCCAGAAGTAATGCATGAGATCCCTGGATCTAAAATTAATCATATGAGAAGAATGGACATCAGGATTATTTCCAGATTGGATAGGGTCCTATCAAAGGACATACCTGATATAGAGAGACAAGAGGATGTAGTGAAATCACATGTACAGGACCTTACTGAGAATGCACAAGTGCAGGAGGAAATAGTTAATGCACAAGTGCAGGGGGAGACAATTACTGCACATGTGCAGGGGGAAGAGAGAATCCACTTGGCAGAGGAAATAGATTCACAAACAGTCCTTGAGACATCTCATACCAATATTCCAGCCCTAGATGCTATTATGGAGGATACATCTGGAGCTACTGATGCTCCTGAGAAAGTAGTATCACCAGTTCACACTCAACAGGAGTTCACTCTAGAAGAATTGTTTCCTGATATTGAGGGAGCAGCAGATAAGGAGGTGCAAATAAGGGATGAGGGGGAGCAGGCTAACCTTGAGGGGGAGCAGATTGGAACTGAAAAGGAGATTCCTTTTAGTCCTAAAGAAAGATTTAATATAGCCAGTACCTCTGCTTCAGAAGATGAGGAAATTAGAAATGCCAAGAAAAGAAAATTGATGGTCTTTAAGAGAAGGAGCCAGAGCTATAAGAAGGCATTGCAAACTACTACTCCATAACCTGCCCTAGAGGCTGATTACAGCTCTTTATTGGTGGCTTTGCAAGTTACATTAGATGAGCAGAGAATGGATCTAGAGAAGTATGTGGATGAAAGCCATAAGTCACTTCAATTTGATTTTGCTCAGGATATTAAATCCATCAGGTTTTAAGTAAATCTTTATAAGAAAGAAATGACAGATTGTTTCCACAGATGGGGCAATGCTGTAGTATTTCTTGCTTAGCAGCAAGCATCAGTAAAGGCTCAAGTAGAAGACATTGCTATTAAACAAGGCTATGTCCTTGAAAATAAGATTAGGATGAATGACAATTTGATTAAATCTCATAATGAGATAGTCACTGAAATTAAGAAAACAGTCACTGCAATGACTGAAGAAAGAGCTAAATAGAAATAAGAGTTTGATAAGAAGTTACAGGATGCCTTAGATTCATTTAAGTCAGCCATTACTACTTCTCAGAAAACAATCTCTGATCAGCTTCTTAAGTTAAAATCATTTTATAAAGATGGTTTAAATTTTCTTGATGGACAAGTAAGATTTCAAAAAGATGACTTAAGGGACCACATTGAAAGAGAAGTCATAAAGGGGGAGAGGGTGTTAGTCAAAGCAGGCTCAGATCATGCCAAATGTATATCCAATAGTATCAGAGCCACTCTAGGATATCCACCCCTTTGTGATGATGATAATGTTGCTGAGTCTTGTGTACAACCTTCTTATGTTGAAGGAGATCAACTTGAAGTTGATCAGGTCATCTACCCTCCAGCAGATTTTGATATGATTCAACAACACGTTCAAACAATGTACAGTCCTCCATAGGAAGTTGATAATGTTATTATAGAGAAAGTTGAAATGCCAGAAGCTTCCTTGAAAGCTCAGTAGGAAGCTCAACTATCTAAGAAAAGGTTAAGAGAACAGGCTGAGTTAAAGCCTGATTTTGAGCAATGGAGCCCCACTTCCAGGAATATCATTCTGACTGCCTGGAAGGCTGTGAAAGATTAGGTTCATGAAAGGGGAAAATGGTATAATGAACAAGAATGACATAAATATGAGGCAAGGCAAGAAGCCATTGTGCAACATAGAAGAAAGGCTAAAATTGGGAAGCTACCTCCTAATGCTCAGGAGCCTCGCAAATACTTCCCTAAGCCTTTTCATTATTTTGAAAGATAGAGGATTAAGGCTGAATCTCAGAAGAAGGCTTAGTTGAAAGGAAAGAAGCCCATTGATGATGCAGAACCTCCTGTGCAAGCTCAGATTAAGCCAGGAAAAGGCATAATCATCAAGGAGCCTGATCAGCCTTAGTATAGATTTACTAGTTTTTACAAGAACAATGTAATCTTTAATGTTAAAAGAAATCTATGTAATCAGTTGTTAAGAAACTTTTTGATAAGTATAAACTAAACAATGTTTCATGTTCATTAAGCTTGTATTATTATTCTGTATTGTCATATTGGTATATGTTTTGTTTATAAGTTGCCCTGTCATATAATGCTTATATACATCATAATGTTTGTTTATTATAAATGGTGTATATCATTGACTAATGAGTTATGACTTCTCCAAATAGGGGGAGATTGTTGGGTATATGGGAAAATTTGTACCTGATTTGAAGAAGCCTCACTTAGTTCAATGATATACATCAAGGTGTATTTGATGTTATTTTGAGTTTATATGTGCAGGTGAAGTATATGCTAATATGCAGGAAAAAGTTTCTAAGTCCATGTGTCGACACTTGAGAAGGCCTGTGTCGACACTTGGAAAAGCTGTGTCGACACTAGAAGCAACTGTGTCGACACATAGAATTTATTAGTAGACATCAACTGTGTCAACACCGGGAGGCAGTGTCGACACACAGATTTATTAGTCGACATCGTCTGTATCGACACCTGGAGGCAGTGTTGACACACAGAATTCTTAGACTACATCAACTTTGTCGACACCTGGAGGCAGTGTCAACACACAGAATTCTTAGACTATATCAACTGTGTCGACACACAGGACTTGTGTCGACACATAGCAGAGTTTCAATATTGTTGATTACTGTGATGTGAAGAAGTGTCCGTGTCGACACAAAGAAGCAGTGTCGACACACTCTACAGATGTAGTGTCAAGAAGCAGTGTCGACACCAAAGGAGCTATGTCGACATCACCAAAGCTTGTGTCGACACTTAATCTACTTGTGTCGACACATAATGACAATCTGTCTCGACGCTTTGCTGACAAAGATAATGGTTCAAGAACTGACTGGAGACTTGACAGCTGTGTATTCCAACAAGTTTGCTGAAGCTATAAGACTTATCAGAAGTTGGTTAGAAACCGGATCAGCCAGTTACCATGGATAAAGTCTATATATAGATGGATTCTGTCAAATCAACAACAAGGTGAACAACAATAACAACAACACAAACAACTATTGATAAAGAAAGTGCACGACACATAGGAGAAGATTTTCATGAGAAGATCTAAGAAGACAATCTGAAGTGGCAATCTACTCAGAATTTGTCTAAGGAGAATTCAAGCTAGAATTCTGAAGAAACTTCAGAAGTTCTAGAGATTGAGAGAGATCTTCAGCTGTTGAAGTAAAGGAGGAGACATTTACAAGTCTCTTAATAAGCAGATCTTGAACTAATCTGCTAAGAAGAATTCAGTTCTATTACTGAAGTCTAAGAAGGAAGTTGCCAGACAGTCAACTTCAAATGAGATCAACCCTACATAGTCAGATTTAAGAAGCTTTAAAGAAAGCTAAGAATAGGTTGATTTCAACCATAAGTCTTATCAAGAAGCTGATCAAGAAACCTTTTATCCCTTCTCTTTCAATAAGGGTAAGAGTCCATCTAAAACACATATCAAATTTTGTAGGATCTTTTCAAAGATCTGAGTTGTAAGCCTATATTATAAAGGCTGAGTGTAGGAGATATAAATCTCTGAGTGGTAGGGCTTTTGAGCTTGAGTGTAGGAGAAATTATTCTCTGAGTTGTAGGCCTTATGACATGGCTAAGGTAGGGCTGTTAGCCTGAGCTGTAGGAGTGTGGATACATTCTGAGTTGTAGGAACCTTTCAGGGTTCTGAGCTGTAAGATCTGTGGATCTGAGAAGAAGGAAGAAGTTAGGCCGAATCTAGCACACTACTAGATAGGTGAAGGGGGAAAGTGGATGTACCCAGACCTTGGGGAACCACTATAAACCTGTGTGTAATCTGTGATGTGCATGTGATTGTGAATTTTGTGCTGTGATTGCTGTAGAATAGTTAGATTCTAGTTAAAGAACTGAATAATTATTCTGCCTTAAGTAAAAAGGAAAAGAACCTATTCACCCCCCCCCCTCTAGGTGTTTGGGTTATCTTGAAATCAATTCTATCAGTCCCATCCACCAAAACAGGAGGACCATCACCACGAATATGGAAGAGCCCATCCGCAAGGAGGTGAAAAAGCTCCTCGAAGCAGGTTTTGTATCATAGATATTGTATCCAGGCTGGTTCTCTAATGTGGTAATGGTTAAAAAGGGGGATGGGCGGTGGAGAATGTGCATGGAATTTTCACTTTTAAATAAATCATGCCCTAAGGATTGCTACCCCCAGCCTCGAATCGACGCACTAGTTGACTCAATCGTCTATTTTTTTATAATGAGTTTCTTAGATGCTTTTCCAGGTTATCATCAGATTCAGATGCATCCACCTGATGTTAAATATGTATCTTTCATAACAAGGGAAGGGTGTTTCAGCTAAAAGATGATCCCCTTTGGGCTAAAGAATGTGGGAGCCACATACCAATACATGATGGACTAGGTCTTCCAAGGCCAGAGGGGAAGGAACCTGGAGGTATACGTTGACGATCTTATGGTGAAGAGTAGGTATGTGGACTCCCACTTACTTGACTTAGAAGAAATGTTCGCCACCCTACGGAAATACAAGATGCGGCTAAACCCCCTGAAGTGCGTCTTTGGGGCATGCCGATGAAATTTCCTTGGTCATCTTCTAACCCCTGTGGGGGTAGAGCCCAACCCGGACAAGGTAAAGACTATAATGGAATTAGAGTCGCCGCGTAACAGTAAATAAATTCAGTGCCTGACGGTCAAGCTCGTCGGGCTAAGTAGGTTTCTTTCCCTGGCCGGGGAAAAATGCTCACCCTTCTTCAGGGTGCTGCAGGGGAATCAGAAATTCGAGTGGACAAAGGAATGTGAAGAGGATTTCGAAGAATTAAAAGGTCAAATCTCCCGAGCGCCGCTCCTTCAAGGCCTGAAGGAAGGGGACGACATGACATTGTATCTAGGAGTGTGATTTGAGGCCGTAAGCTCCATTTTGGTCAGGGAAGAAGGAAAGAATCAGTTACCCATCTACTATGTCAGCATGATCATGAAGAAGGCGGAGCTGCGCTACACTATCCTAGAAAAGTTGGCTTTCTCGTTAGTCATCTTTGCTAGGAAGCTTAGGTCCTACTTTCAGGCCCATTCGATCAAGATAGTGACGGACCACCCCCTGCGTAAGATTTTCGAAGGGGTCGAGCACTCTGGGTGGTTGGCCAAGTGGTCCATCGAGCTAAGAGAGTTTGATATCACCTTCGTGCTACGACTCTCCATCAAAGCACAAGCGGTGGCAAATTTCTTGGCTGGCTACATCATAAAGGTAGAGGGCGAAAGGTTGCTGCCGCAGGACGCTTGGAAGATGTTGGTCGACGAAGCATCAGAGAGTCATTCCCTCGGGGGAGGGGTAGTGCTGGTAAGTCCTTAGGGGGTCACCATTGAGCAGTTCGTGGTCCTTCACTTCCCTGTCACCAACATCAGCCAAAGTATGAGGCCATTATAGTAAGACTGCGACTAGCCAAGGAGCTCGGGGTACATGAAGTGGAGGTATTCACTGAATTATTGGTGGTGGCATCACAAATCTTGGGTGAGTACGAAACCAGGGATACTACTCTCATAAAATACTTGTCCAAGGTAATGGAGATCATCAGCGGGTTCCGAACATTTTCCATTCAACACGTCCCCAGGGAGGAGAATACGACGGCCGATCAATTGCCAAGTTTGGACCCCGAGCTGGAGGGGCGTTTACGGAACTGTTCCATCCAATGATCGAGGAAGGTGAATTGATGGAAGTGGATTGGATCCCCTCTTGGGTGGATCCCTTCATAACTTTCTTAACCATGGGTAAGCTTCCAGAAGGGACCAAGGATGTGAAGGGCTGTTGGTGTTACAATGGTGATCTGGAAGTGATCAAGCATGTAGACCCACTGTCAATACAGTATGAGCCTATCAGGATCTCACATAAGAGCGTTTGGAGAATTTGGAAGACTGGACTATGTTGGTGTTACTCATGAGATGAGTGAAGGACTGGACTCAGCCAGGCATTGAGTGAACTGAGACCACTCAGCGCCTTCGTCAAGTCAAACATTGACTTGTTAAATTAGGTGCTGAGAGCATCGAGGTCATTCGACACCTTCGTCGGTTTAAATGTTGACTTTTCAAATGATGGCATTGAGTGCGTTGAGTTAATTTAACGATTCATAGAGTCATGTATTGATTCGATGAGTCTGGCATTGAATGCATTGAGTGCACTAAACGATTCCTAATAAGGGTCTCATGCATAAATCAACACACTACCCGATGCATGAAGGAGGGCTACATCATAAGATGCTATCAGGGTTCCTGGCATGATGCATAGCGGAAGATGAGATCCCAAAAATTCTTGAGGATATACACTTCCCCGAATGTGGCAGTCATTTGGGAGACAGAACTTTGGAAGCAAGGGTGGTCACATAGGAGGTACTTCTGTCCATCTCTGAGGAAGGATGTGACAGAATTTGCGAGAAGGTGCCAAAAGTGTCAGTTGTACGCCTCGTTCCAACTCTTGCCCGCCCAAAGGCTTCGAAGCATCACCACACTCTGGCCCTTTGCCATTTGGGGGATGGATTTGGTTAGGCCTTTTCCACAGGAAACCGGGCATAGGAGGTTCCTATTGGTCATGATAGATGATTTTTTGAAGTGGCTGGAGATTAAGACACTCGCCAAGGTGACCTCCTAGGTGATCTGCAATTTTTTTTGGGGGGGGGGAGATCATCTGTCTGCATAGGCTTCCCCAGACTATAGTCACTGATAACGGACCCCAGTTTGCTAGTGAGGAATTCATCAGCTTCTGCGCTCAACTAGGGATAGATCTCAGGTTTGCCTCCATTCAACACCTCAGGAGCAACTGTCAGGTGGAGGCGGCCAATAAGATCATTGTGAATCTGCTAAAGAATAAGGTAGAAAATCTGAGGGGAAGTTTGGTAGAACAGCTTCCCTCAGTGTTGTGGGCCATGCGGACCACCCCCAACACAGCCACTGGGGAGAGCTGCTTCAAACTTTATCATGGGTATGAGGCACTCCTACCTGTGTAGTTTGAGGTTTAGTGGCCGCAAGTCGTAGCCGACAGCAGAGCAGATGGGGAATGGAGGGAAGAAAATGAAGGGGAGATGCAACTCTCGCGAGATATGATAGAAGAACTTCGAGATACGGTCTCCGTCAGGCAGGAGGAGATCAAGTGGTGGAAGGCAAGGTACTTTAAAAAGCATGTTCGGATCAAGCAATTCCAAGAAGGAGATCTTGTCCTAAAGAAAGGCGAAGCTGCTGGAAGGTCTGCAGCAGTTGGGAATCTTAATCCTAATTGGGAGGGTCCATACATAGTCGAAAAGGCCATGGGGTCAGGAGGATACCACCTCCAGAATGTGGAAGGGGTGTCCATGGGTCACACTTAGAGTGGTGATGACTTGAAGCGCTTCTATCCTTAGTTCAAAAAAGGTTGTATGTTTTTTGCGGCATATTGTTAAAAATTTATCTCTCAATTTGGATGAATCTTTCTCATAATGAAGCAAGGATAAAACGGTAGCCCCGAGTAGACCTGCTGACCAGGATCCCATCAAGCTGGCAGGACCGTAGGCTCGCTCGGTGACATGGATGAAAGTTATTGTATTGACGGCCCTGAGTACACCCGCTGACTGGGTTCTGATCAAGCTGACAGTGTCGTATGCTCGTTTGGTGGAAGGTGTGAAAGTCATGGTTTTGAAGGCCCCGAGTAGACCTACTAACCAAGCCTCCATTAAGCTGGCAGGGTCATAGGCTCGCTCGGTTGCAGGTGTGAAAGTTATGGTTTTGACGGACTCGAGTAGACCCGCTAACCAGGCTACCATCAAGCTGGCAGGACCGTTGGCTCGTTCGGTGGTAGGTATGAAAGTTGTGCTTTTTACGGACCCAAGTAGACATGCTGACCAAGCTCCTATAAGCTGGCAGGGTTGTAGGCTCGCTCGGTGGTAGGTGTGAAAGTTATGGGTTTGACAGCCCCTTGTAGACTCGCTGACCAGGCTTCCATACGTTGGCAGGGCCGTAGGATCGCTTGGTAGCATGTGTGAAAGTTTTGGTTTTGATGGCCTCGAGTAGACTCACTAACTAGGCTCCCATCAAGCTGGCAGGGTTGTAGGCTCGCTTGGTGGCAGGTGTGAAAGTTGTGCTTTTGATGGCCCCGAGTATACCCGCTGACCAGGCTCCCATTAAGCTAACAGGGTTATTAGCTCGCTCGGTGGTAGGTGTGAAAGTTCTGGTTTTGACGTCCCCTAGTAGACCCGCTGACCAGGCTCCCATCAAGCTGCCAGGGCCATAGGATCGCTCGGTGGCATGTGTGAAAGTTGTAGTTTTGACAGCCCCGAGTAGACCCGCTAATAAGGCTCCCATCAAGCTAGCTGGGCCATAGGCTCGCTCGATGGCAGGTGTGAAAGTTGTGGTTTTGACGTCCCCATGTAGACCCACTGACAAGGCTCCCATCAAGCTGGCAGGATCATAGGCTCGCTCGATGGAAGGTGTGAAAGTTTTGGTTTTGAAGGAATCGAGTAGACCCACTGACTAGGCTCCCATCAAGCTGTCAGGGTTGTACAATCACTCGGTGGAATGTATGAAAGTTGTGGTTTTGACAGCCCCGAGTAGAGATGCTAACCAGGCTCCCATCAAGCTGGTAGGGCCATAGACTCTCTTGGTGGTAGGTGTGAAAGTTATGGTTTTGACATCCCCGAGTAGACCCAATGACCAGGCTCCCATCAAGCTGACAGGGTCGTAGGCTCGCTCGATGGAAGGTGTTAAAGTTTTGGTTTTTAAGGCACCAAGTAGACCTGCTCACTAGGCTCCTATCAAGCTGGTAGGGTCGTAGGCTCGCTCGGTGTAAGGTGTGCAAGTTATTATTTTGAAGACCCCGAGTAGATCCGCTGACCAGGATCCCATCATGCTGGCAGGGACGTATGTTTGGTAGGTGGCAGGTGTGAAAGTTATGGTTTTGACGGTCCCGAGTAGACCCGCTGACCAGGCTCCCATCAAGCTGGCAGGGGCATAGGCTCGCTCGGTGGTAGGTGTGAAAGTTGTGGTTTTGACAGCCCCGAGTAGACCCGCTGACCATGCTCCCATCAAGCTGGCTGGGTCGTAGTCTCACTCGGTGGCAGATGTGAAAGTTGTTCATTTTGACGGCCTCTAGTAAACCCACTAACCAGGCTCCCATCAATCTGGCAGGGTCGTAGGCTCGCTCGGTGTCAGGTGTGAAAATTGCGGTTTTGACGGCCCCAAGTAGACCCGCTGACTAGGCTCCCATCAAGCTGGTAGGGTCGTAGGCTCGCTCGGTGGTAGGTGTGAAAGGCGAGGTTTTGACAACCCGAGTAGACCTGCTGACCAAGCACCTATCGAGCTGGCATGGTCGTAGGCTCGCTCGTTGGCATTTGTGAATGTTGTGGTTTTGATGGCCTCGAGTAGACTCGCTGACTAGGCTCTCATCAAGATGACAGCGTCGAAGGCTTGCTCGGTGGTAGGTGTGAAAGTTGTGGTTTTGACGGCCCTGAGTAGACCCGTTGACCAGGCTACCATCAAGCTGGCAAGGTCGTAGGCTCGCTCGGTGGCACATAATAAAGTTGTGGTTTTGAGGTCTCCAAGTAGATCCGCTGACCGGGCTCCCATCAAGCTAGCAGGGCCGTAGACTTACTCGGTGGTAGGGGTGAAAGTGCTTAGAACAACTAGACGTAGAGCCGCTCCCGCTGTTAGGATGTCACTAAGCTGACAGGGCTGTTGGACTCATGATGAATATTACTCAGCGAATGGACTGCGACAAAAACCTAAGAGCCTAAAGTGCATGCGAATGCACGAAAGCACGTGCGAGTAATAAAAAGCGAAAAGAGGGAATCTTAGATAATAATATCTCAGCAAGAGAATGAAGAAGCCAAAAACATTGTATTTTAAAGTTGTTACATGTATTCTTGGGTCTCACCCGATACATCGATGGTCGAGAAAGAGGGAAAAATACAATCAAAAAGAAATAAAAAGGCGAAAAGGCTCGGGAAGAGTCATCAGACTTCTCGCCAGAGGATTTATTGCTCCCGCCAAAAAGCGAGTTGGATCCATCCTCGCCTTGAGAGTCTTCTTCCACAGGTTTGTCAATAGGGTCGAACAACAAAGAGAGGGGGCCTTGCGCCGTGAGCCTCTCCTGCCTTCGGCGAGTAATGAGGAATCTCGCAGTAGCTTGATCACATGCCTGGCCATCGCCTGGGAGTTCTCCTGCAACATCACTTCGATCTCATAATTGGAGTATCAATGCCACTTTACCTTCTCACCTGGGGGCAACAGAAGGAGGGACTCTCGCAGGAGCTTGACCTCAGCCTTCAACATGGCAATTTTGCGCTCGATATCGGCCTCCAGTGCACGTGGCAGTTCGCGTTTGCAGAATCATGTGAAAAGATCATTAGAACTAATTAGAAAAAAGAGCCGCAATATGGAAAGCAGTTAAACCTTCCCAAACCTCGGGCGCTGGGCGGCTGGTGAGAAGCGCCTTAGAGACCTCCAGTTCAGCCTTCATGGAGGTCACCTCGCCCTTGGTAAGATCCCAAGATTTCTAGAACTCGTCTATGTTCCACTCGATGTTGAGTCTGCGGCTCGAGAATATGTGCGCAATATCTAGAGCACGCAGTTTGGCTCGTGCAGTCTCATGCGCGAGAGCCCGAGTGGACTCCATGTCATAGATACTGGCGTCCACCCGACTGTACAGCCTAAAGGCAAGTGTGAAAGCATCGCCGCTAGAAGTGTCTTGCTCCATCCATATGGGGAGGAGTGTTAAGATGGAGACTCGGTTTGCCTCGGGGTCCTATTGAAGTAAGGGTTGGTCGTCTTTGTCCAGATGCCTCCCGCTAAGGCCAAAATTCTTACCCCATTTCGACACCGGCTTCGCGGGAGCTTTCTCTGGTGATCTTGGCGGCGAAACTGGTGGATGCGCTGGACATGTCCGTCATGGCCTGGGTCTTGGTGGGAGCCTCGACCATGCTTTTGCCCTTGTCCTACCCTGAGGTTTTCGCCTGCTTGGAGGATGAGGGAGGGGGAGCATCGGGCTTTCACTTCCCGGCACTTGGCTGGAATGAAGAGCTCGACTCTTCCCGGCAGGCGAGAGCCGCAGACTGGGTGAGAGCCACATCGGAGGCGGAAGCCCAGGTTTCGGAAAACGACTGGTGGAGGGGAATCTCCTGCTCACCTACAAAGACTATAAGGGTAAGCTTTTCTTAATATGAGGCGATTGGCTTAAAACATGAGTAGGAATGTCAATTTCACCAGAGGGAACGGGTTGAAGGGAGTCGAGATCCCGCCGCAAGAACTGGACATCGAAGTTCTTAGTCCCAAAGAAGGTGATGAGGGAAGTCTCATGCCCCCCAAGTGTGGGAGGCCTGTAGGTCACCTCATCATACTGGATAGGCGCAAAGGGAATGTTGCCAAAGTTCCCGGATATGAAGATGAATTTCTCCGGCAAATGATGATTCTAATTGGCGAGACTGCTAGTTTTGATCGTCTGCCCAGAGAAGAAGATGACCCCACCCTTGGATCGGAAGTTGAATAGCTTCCTGAAGATCGAGAGGTTGAACTCGATTCTTTCCGCACGCACGTAGTAGGCGAACGCCACTAGCAGCGCAATGGAGTTGGGGTTGAGGGTGGCCGGGATCACCCCATAGTACCGGAGGGCCTAACGTACCTCAGGCCAGAGGGGGAGGCGGAACCCCACCTCTAAATGCTCTAGGGGAATGGCGAGTTCCCTTCCGGCATGACATTGACTTTGTCTTTGCTCTCAGGATACCGCATAATGAACCCTGGTGGCACGTACTTCGCGACAACGAAAACATATTCTGCCTCAGTCAGCAGGCAGGTGGGGAAATCATGGTCGGGAAAGTTTTGTTTGTGCGGTCACGAAATCGAGAAGAGGCGAGTGGGTAAGAGGAGAACGAGGGTTCAGAGGTCAAATAGAAGTAAATGCGGTTGGTAATCCAACCTATTTATAGAAAAATTTGACAATCATGAGATTTTCAATATCGATGGAAGTGCAGATAGCAATGTTTTATATTTTGACGCCTCATATTCCGTCCAATCCCGCCAACGCTTCCTATACCTATGAAAGGAAAAAACCTTCGGGAAGGGTCCGGGATAAACTCAGAGCAGAAACAGGGATAGATAACAAAAATAATGCGAGAGCAAGGCATTCAGCAGAAGAAGTAGTTCCGCGGAAAATGAAAATATAAAGATATCATGGGCCACTCGCCAGGAGAGATCAAAATAACAACATACATTTATTGTATATTGCATAAAACGGAAAGGGTGCATTAGGAAGAGGGGTAGGCCGGGAGGTTGAGGTAAGAGGATGCAAAAGCCTGTAAGATTCAGTATTGGACCCACTGCTAATGGCCCTGACCTAGCCTCCCGATCTTTGGAGCCACTCGCGGATAATGGTAGGCGCTTACGACAATAAGCTCCTGGTAGACCAAGCGTATCTGGTCCCGGGCTCGCGTGATGTACCTCCCGGGAGAGGTTTCCTCGCACCAACCTCCTTGGTGCTCCGTCTCGCTGATAAGGTGCGAATAATCTCTCTCGAGCATACTCAGCCGACATTTAGTTATCGCCTGATGTGTGGTTGCCTGTAAGGAGTCCTCTCACCTCATCCAGATGAGTTTCGACAGGACTCCCTCCACCCTCTTCCTCCACGCCTCATAATCCCTAGAAGCATCAAGAAGTCCTCCATCTCGCAAGGGGGAAGGCGGGGGCGAGATCACCTCCTCGCCTTCCTTAGGTCCTGCTCCTACAGTCTCCCGATCTAGCAAGAAATTCAGTTAAATCAATGTGAAAAAAAAGGTAAGGTGAGCTCATTCTTACCTGACACAAAGATGGGACTTTAACCTGATGGCTGGCGGGAGGGGCCGGGCCGCCCTTCGAAGGGTTTCTCAAAAAGTGTGTGGTATGGCTTTCCTCGTCCCGAGCGGTATGGCGTTCGCATCGACGTATAGGTCTCTGCTAATGACGGGTGAGCGGCTTTTTTCCCCATCAAGGGTCGAGAACCCGACGCAAGCGCAGGTGACTTGGCAGCGAATCCATTAGCCGAGGGCAGGAGACCAGGTATTGGATCAATGGGGTCCTTGGCGGCTAGAGTTCTCGGCGTCAGATTGGAAAGACCCATGGTTCCAAAAGAAGGTGTTGCGGGAAGCTAAGTAAGTGAGAGACCACAGGCCAGAAAGAGCAAAGGTTGGGTGAGAAAGTTACCAGGTGCGACCATGGGCTTGACCTGGACCACTTGGGGGGTAGCCTACTGAACCAATTGCTCGTTCCCAGCAGGAGGTAAGTTCGTCTCGACATTTGCTGGGGGAAAATCAGCATCCCCTTCTGGTATCGTTCCTTGCGAAAGGGTTAAAAGATCAGTATGGCATACTCATTTTAGAGATTCTCGCCAATGTGGGTAAGAAAGCTACCTCCGGCAGAAGAGCAGGGTTCTCGCGGACAGGGGTCGGGGTCGGCAAAGCAGGCTCGTTTCTAGTGTGATCCCGCCTTACTTGGCCCTTTTCAGCCTGTATGCAGATTATGCAGGCCTCCCGGCCGCAAGCCCTGGGGAACACTTGAGGGGTTTGTCAAGAGCCTTTTTCTGTATGGTGGAGAGACGGTCCTAAAGTTCCTGCGGGAGTGGTTGCGAGTCTTGTATGGCTTACATTCTCGAAGCAGCGCGAGAGCTCAAGCGTTAAGTAGTAGCAGAATGAGCGATGTATTGAGGACAGGCCTTGAGATATATATAGCGTCGTAGAGGGCCTCACAAAAGATTCCCTTCCAAGTCAAAGAGCACTCAATGAATATCAGGGGTTGGACTTTTCTTTTCGAGCGTGGGACTAGCCCGAAAAGTGCGGGGATTGTGTATAACCTAACATTTGCTGAGTTTAAACTTGGGCCCAGGTAGGTCAATTTAGGTGAGTGAAGCAGGAGGGAAGGATCCCGCCTAAGAGTAAGCGAGTAGGGAGGGCAAACCCGCACTCGGCCAGTCAACTCCAAAGACTTTCGCCAGGGTAGGCGGAAAGGCTTTTGGATCTTAGCATTGAGTGAAGCTTATTCTGTCGACGCTTTTGGAGCTTGGCGTTGAGTGAAGCTTATTCTATCGAAGCTTTCGGAGCTTGGCGTTGAGTGAAGCTTGTTTTGTCGATTCTTTTGGAGCTTGGCATTGAGTAAAGCTTGTCCTGCCGATGGCTTTTGGAGCTTGTCATTGAGTGAAGCTTGTTCTGTCGACGCTTTCAGAGCTTGGCGTTGAGTAAGCTCATTATGTCGATGCATTTGGAGCTTAGCATTGAGTGAAGCTTGTTCTGTCGATGCTTTTAGAGCTTGTGTTGAGTGAAGCTTCTTCTGTTGACGCTTTCGGTGCTTGGCGTTGAGCGAAGCTTGTCCTATCGATGCTTTCAGAGCTTGGTGTTTAGTGAAGCTTGTTCTATTGACGCTTTCAGAGCTTGGCGTTGAGTGAAGCTTCGCTATTTTCAGGCATTGAGCGAGACCCTTCCAGAACAGCAGAGTTTGGCTGTTGGAAGACCACTTTTGGCTACATATAGCTATTTAGAACAGCGGAGCTATGCTGTTGGCAGAATAGTTTTTTGGAATCTATAAATAGACCCGCATGGTATCTTAGAAAGCAAGCTTTCTCATTTTCTTAAGTCTTTAGGCGCTTTCTGAGATATCCTTAGCTCAGCACCGGCTAAGGAGGGGAAGCGCTCTGAAATCTTTCGGGTTAGTCAAGGGACCTCCGTGCTGTAGCATAGAGTTAGTTCATTAGTTCTAGTAGCTCATCAAGAGCCTAAGTCTGGGAGAAGTAGGTGTAAGCTACACCCCAGTGTCCGAACTCTCGTTGGGATAAGTTTTTGGCTCTAACATTGAGAAAACTCAATTCAGCTTTCTTCTTCACAGCTTCTAGAAAATGTTCTTCAGAAATGATCAGCAAGAACTATGAAGTGGCTACAGCTAGGGCTAGCCCTTGCTGCTCCTTCTTTTTCAGATAGTTTCTCTGAACTTGTTGTTACAGGTGAGAATGATAATAACTATCTTCTATAAACTGATCTGCTGCAGCTAGGGTTAGCCTTGACCGCTTCTTCTTCTATCTCAGAGAAGTTTCTCTAAACATGATATTGCAGGTGAGAATTGAAACAACTACCTTCTTAAACTATAAGATCTGAAGTTTGAACTTGTTCTTTAGGCTTTACAACAGTGTCGAGAGGAAGAAGATGAAGTCCAGAGCTGTTCAAAAATCAATCCAAAAAGAGTTGTCTTCTTCTCGCTGATCAGATTCCTTTTATTCCCGATATCCAACGGCTCTTTTAGCAGTGGGACCCACTGTAGTTGTTGGCTATAAATTGCTTTTGTATGAAATACAGCTGTGAAGAAGAAACAACTGAGACAGAAGATAGTCACAGCTATGAAGAAGAAACCACTGAGACAGTTGAGAAGGAACCGCTGAGACAAAGCTAGCAGAATTTTTCTAAGTCCAGAAGAGTTGAATGAGGCGGGCTCACTCAACTCTTCTAAAGAAGAGCTCAGTTCAGAATTCGTCGAACTGAATTCTGAGTTCGTCGAGCTGAGCTCGCCTTTCGTCGAGCTCAAGTTAAAGTTTGAAGATTCTGAGTACATCGAGCTCAATTCAGAATTCATCGAATTGATTTCAGAAAATTCGTCGAACCCAGCTCACCTTTCATCAAGCTTAAGTTAAAGTTTGAAGATTGTGAGTTAGTCGAGCTCAGTTCAGAATTCGTCGAACTGATCTCAAAATTCATCGAACCCAGCTCACCATTCTTCGAGCGCAGTCAGAGTATTTCATGCCTTTGCGGGAAAGCAATAGCAGTGCCGGAAAGTACTGTTTGCCCTCTTCTGAAGGAGGTGGCGCTAACCATCCTTGGCGAGGCCCACATTCAAATTGTGTCGTTGATTCAAATCAACAGATATAAAAGGAAAAGAAGAAAAGGGGATTAGGGTTAACAAACACAGGAATAGAAAATAAAACAAAAAGAGAGGCGGCTGGACTTCATCTTCTTTGTCGAGCTTGAAAGCCAAGTCCAGCAGAGCTAGCTAGAAAGGCAGAGAAAGATAGCTGAAGCTTTTTCAAATTAAGCAAGTTTGTTCTTTCCAGAACAAGGTAGCTGATTCATCTAATCAGCAGGGAGAGATAGCTGTGTGAAGGGTCATCATCCTTCAATAGCAGATATCTATTCTTCAGTGCAGCTGAAAAGGGGCTAGCTATAGAAGAAGTCTAACTCCTTCTATAGCAAGAGGGCTGGACTGATATCTACTCAGTCCAGCAAGGTGGACTCTGAGATTTTTCTCAGAGTCATGGTTTTATCTTACTTCTACTTCTTGATTAATTTTATGTTTGTTTCAGCTTTCCTGAATCTGAGCTGTAGGGCCTTTTGTGCCTGAGTTATGGGTGACTAATTAGTCAATAAGGTAGGTACCCTGCTGGGGTACTAAGGTAGGATCCAAGTGTGAATCTGAGAGTAGGGATATCCTCCCATCCTAAGTAGTAGGGCCTAGTGCCTGAGGTAAGTGACTGTTGAGTCACTAAGCTATAAGTGATAAGTGTGTCACTGAGTTGTAGGCCTTGGAGGAGGCTGAGCTGTAGGTGTCTGGAAGGGTACTGAGGTAGGTGCCTGGAAGGGTACTGAGTTGTAGGAGTGCTATAGCACTCTGAGAGTAGGGCATTGTGCTTGAAGTTGTAGAGCTGAAAAGCCTGAGCTGTAGGCCTTAGAGGTAGGGCTGAGGTAGGTGGTTTGAGGACCACTGAGCTGTAGGAGCACTGCAGGGCTCTGAGGTAGGAACCTTTATGGTTTTGAGATAGGGTTCTGAAGAGAAACTGAGTGTAATTCGGATGGCATAAGGTGTATTCTCTGAGGAGCATTTTGAGGATTTTGTGCCTTTTCTAACATAAGTTAGAAAGGTGGGAGGAAAAGAGGATGTACCCAATTAGGGAACCATTATAAATATTTGTGTGCTGTGCTGTGTTACTTGTTCTTATTTATATTGCAGGTTCTAAGGACAAGCTCTAGATCACCTAGAAAGAAAATAACAAAAAGGATAAAGAAATTTCAAAGACCTATTCCCCCCCTCTAGGTTACTATCTAACCTTGAAGTAATAACTTTCAAGTGGTATCAGAGAGAGGTTACTCAAAAAGGATTTAACAATCTGAGTATACCTCCAAGGTTAGCTATAAGACATAAGAATTGGGTCTGGTGTAAACTATAATGAGTTGGGGGCCATGAAGCTTCCAATCTGTAGAAAGGAGGGCTTTGGCCTATGGAAGGAAAGGGTTAGGTTATTCATGGAAGCTATTGACCCTAGGATATACATCACAGTCAAAGAAGGACCCTTCATCCCTATGAAGACCTCAGTTCTGGATGCCAATGTCCAGACACCTAAATCTTATGATGAAATGAACAAAGATGAGCTCCTTATTTCTTGCTTGGACAAGGGAGCTCAAAACATTATTGCAAGTGCAATAGATGATTCAACCTTCCAAAATCTGGTGCACTGCAAGACCTCCAAGGAGATGTGGGATACCCTAGTTATGTTCATGGAGGGTTCAGAGGAGGTGAGGGATGATAAAAAATCCATACTCAACCAGGAGTATGAGGCCTTCAAATAAGGAAAGTTTGATGGCATTGCTGAGTGCTTTGAGAGATTTTTCAGAATAGTGAATGAACTGAGAACATATGGAAGGGTCTTCAGCACCAATAAGCTAAATAACAAATTTTTCAGGTCCTTCACAAAGGATTGGGACACAAAGATTTGTGCCATTAGGGAAATGACCAAGTTAGCTGACACTCCTCCTCCAACCCTATTTGGAAAGCTGCTGTCATTTGAGATGCAGCTTGCTGCAAGAATGGAAGAAGAGAAGAAAGTAAGTCACAGGCCAAGGAGAAGTCTGTTGCTTTCAAAGCTGATGGCCCAACCAGAAGCAGAAGGAAGAGCTCTCTACTTAGGATGATTACTGAGTCAGATTCTGAGAGCTCAAAGACCAGCACCTCAGATAGCCATATGTCTGATGAGGACTTTCCTGTTTTCTCCAGAAAGTTTCAGAAATTCATAAAGAAGGAGCATAGAAAGAACAACATGCCTTCCTCTTCATCACAACATCGAAGGAAATCCTCTAAGGAGGACATGCATGCTCCTAACTCTAGCAAACAAACTTTTTCTAAAGTTATTTATTTCTGCTGCAGTAAACCTGGGTATATTGACTGCCCATTGAAGAAGAAAGATTAAGAAGAGAAGAAGCACAACAAGGGGAAGAAGAAAGACAAGTCCCTTTTGGCCAATAAGGAAATGACCTAGTCTGACTCCTTCTCTGGGTCAGATAGTGAAGAAGAAGAAGCCTACATTAGGCTAATAGTTATTGCTGAAGAAGAACCTGAAGAATATCCTGCTACTAGGATAGGGATCAGGGCTGTAACACCCCAAATCTCAAGAATGAGTGCAAGCTGGGAAACATGGCTTAGGACACGGGTATGTCCCAAGCCGTGTCCTGCTCTATGTTGTCGAGTTGACACACAGCCTGTTGAGTGCTCAACGAAATGCACTCGACGATTATCTAGAGGGTACACAGCCTGCGACACGGGCGTGTCCTAGGCCGTGTCCTACTATGGGTCAACGAAATGCACTTGACGATCCTCGAGAGGCAAGTCGAGTTGGACACACGGCCTGTGACACGGGCGTGACAAAGGTCGTCTCCTTCTCTGGATTTGGCTAGGATTGTGAGGCTTGGTGAACACGGGCTAGACACGGGCATGTTCGAAGCCGTGTTAGGGCACATGGCCTATGACACGGGTGTGTCACATGGCCATATCCTATTCGGGTCAAGTTGGTTTGTTTGTCGTTTAAGATACACGGTCTGTGACACGATTCGCTCCACCACTTCAAATGGACCAAGATACCTCAGAATTAACTTTTTCAACAGCCGAATCCTTGATACGCCTTTGAAGGGCTTGATTTTCAAATAGACCCAATCGCCAACCGTAAACTCAATATTTCGGTGCTTGGCATTATAATACTTTGCTTGTATATCTTGGACTATCAGTAGCCTCTCCCGAATAGAGCATATCTTTGAATTAGCTTCTTCGACTTCCGTATGCTTATATAGTTTAGATTCACCTATTTCTGCCCAAGCTAAAGGTGTCCTGCATTTCTGACCATACAATGCTTCAAACAGTGCCATATTTATGTTAGCTTGGTAACAATTATTGTAGGCAAACTCTACCATATAGAGGTGATCTTCCCACCTCATTCCAAAATCCAAGGCGCACATTCGGAGCATGTCCTCCATCGTTTTGTTGGTCCTCTCAGTCTGGCCATCTTTTTGGGGATGAAAGGCCGTACTGTACATTAACTTTGTTCCCAACAACTGAAGGATCATCCTCCAATCATTCGATGTGAATCACCCATCGCGATCACATACAATGCTACGGGGAACACCGTGTAATCGTACAATCTGCTCAACATAACATTTTGCCAAGACTTCCACTGAATTGTCCCTCTTGTTTGTAAGGAAGTGAGCCAATTTAGTCAACCGGTCTACGATCACCAATACCGAAACATTACCGCGTTGAGATATTGGCAAACCGTGCACGAAATCCATCGAAATATCATCAAACTTCCATTCCGGAATAGGTAACGACTTAACGAAACCTCCAGGCATCTGGCATTCTACTTTCACTAAGGCACATGTTTGACATTTAGCCACATAATGTTCTATGTCTTTCTTTAACCCTGTCCACCAGAACAACTTTTTCATGTCTTCATACATCTTTGTGCTCCCTTGGTGAATTGAGTATTTTGTAAAGTGAGATTCATACATCAGTTCTTCTCTTAACTTACCCATACTTGGGATGCACAAACGACCCTCCTTCCATAAAAGACTGTCATCCCAGGAGAAATTGTCATCTAACCCATCCTTTGTATAGCATTGGAGACTTTCATCAAGTTCCGTTGCTCGCCGAACCCTGTCCATAAGGTCATACTGTACCTCCATCCAGTTCAAGCGTGCATCGGTTGTAGAATGCTTGTCAACACAAGAAATTTCTAATGCTTCCAACTGCTAAATAAGACTTTCATCATGCATCTGTAACCAATTTGCCCTTGACGAAGTCCTACAACTCAAGGAATCTGCGACCACGTTTCCCTTCCCGGGAGTATAGTGAATATCAAAGGTGTAGTCCCCAAGGAACTTCATCCACCTTCGTTGTCGCATATTGAGATCCTTCTGATCCAATAGGTACTTTAGGCTCTTGTGTTCCGTAAATATATCCACTTTTACGGCATATAGATAATGACGCCACAATTTGAGTGCCAAAATAACTGCCGCCAACTCCAAGTCGTGGACGAGATAGTTTCTCTCATGCACTTTTAAATAGCGTGAGCCATAAGTGATCACCTTTCCAAACTGCAGAATAACGCAGCCTAAGCCGCTCCCTGAAGCATCACTATAAATATCATAGCCGTCTGTACCACATGGCGATGTTAAAACAGGCGTTGTTGTCAAACGACCCTTTAGCTCTTCAAAAGCTCGTGCGCACTCCGGCGTCCAAACAAACTTCTTATCCTTCTTTGTTAATGTGGTAAGAGGAAAAGCGACCCGTGAGAAGTTTTCTACAAAATGTCTATAGTAGCCTGCCAGTCCAAGGAAACTCCAGACTTCGGCCACCGAAGACAACACTGACCACTCCCGTATAGCTCTTATCTTTGACGGATCCACCGCAATGCCCTCTCCACTTACCACATGGCCAAGAAAAGCCACTAATGAAATCCAAAACTCACACTTTGAGAACTTGACATAGAGCTTATTTCTTTGCAGGTATGCAACACCAACCATAAATTGTTCGCATGGTCAGCTTCAGATTGAGAGTACACCAAGATATCATCAATGAAGATGATCACAAATAGGTCCAAGTACTCTCCGAACATTCGGTGCATTAGGTCCATGAACACCGTGGGCGCATTGTGAAAGGAGGGGTTAGATCTGACTTACTCTAGAGGGGGGGGGGGGTGAATAGAGTATTAAAAAAATTCTTGGCAGTTTTTAAATTTTTATATATTAGAGTGAAAATAAGTGATACCAAATATAATAATAGAAGGAAAAGCAAGCTAAGCTATTCTAACTATCACAGCCACAGCAAGAACAAAAACAGAAAATGAGCAACCAGACAACACATGAAGATTTTATAGTAGTTCCCCTAAACTTGGGTACATCCACTCTTCTACCACCCTGGTAGGAATCCACTAGCAAGTTTTGATCAGGTGACTGCCACCACAATATCTATTTGTAGGGAGATATTGCAACCCTTTAGGCTTTTGATCTGGTGCCCAAAAACCAAACCAAGTCTTTTGATCAGGAGACTTGATAACCAAAAGATAACTTTTGAAAGGAGTTAAAACCCTTTTATAAGAGGTGAGAGGATGTGATGGTGTCTTCTCTTTCTCTAATCAACAAAGAAGACTAGTGGATCTTTGATGTTGACAAAGCTGCCCCTGAGAGGTTGATGATTCAGGAAGACTGGAGCTTTGCTTCAGGGTATAGGTCTTCAGGCTTATCTAAAAGCAGTCCTGGAACTTTTTTGACTGAATAGATCTTTATTGTCCTGAATGTTCCTTGAAGTGAAGCTTGAATAAGACTCTTGATTGTGATGATTGTTCTTCTTCTGTCTTCAGACTTGACAAGATGAAACACAAAGAATTTTCTATACTGTGTGAGAGAGAGTTATGAAAGATTAGTCTATCTCAGTGTTGTATATCTTTTCTGTAAGTTCTACTAGTTCCTTCTGTATTTTTTTTGAAGACAAAAATCTCTTTTTATATTCTCAGTCAATAATTTCTCCTTTGAAATTTGAATTACTGCCTTAATTGCTGGCTCATCTGGAGAATACAAACAGCTAGAATATATCACAAATGAGTTTCCCCAACTGCCCCTTAATAAAATAAGCAAGTAAATATCCTGATGAATACCATAATTAATGCTGCCAATAACGGCTATATTCAGAGGAATATAAGCATTAATTACTAAGGAATAATACTGCTATTAATATAGAAATAAAGGAATAAAAGGAAGAAACCTTCTCATTTTGGAACTGGACAGATATCGTCGATCACTTAACAAAATTCGTCGACCTGAGATCCAAGATAGCCGACCTAAGAATTTCAGTTCATCGACTTGAGCTCTACGAACTGCGTACTGAGAATGGCTTGCCAAAACTTCACTCTGAGTTCATCGAGCTGAGAACCTGTCTAAAGAAAACTGATCATCGACCTGAGCTCGAATATCGTCGAGCTCAGCTCAGAGAAATAACTCTAAGTTCATCGATCTGAGATCGACGATCGTCGAGCTGAGTTCGAAGAACTTCGATCTGATCAAACTGTTCTCTGAAAACTTATAAGTCTGAGTCTTCTGAGGTCCTCTGCTGGATGGTCTAAGAAGGTTGAACTTAATGACTTTGCCTACACTCTAAGACTACTAGACTTGACCTTGACTATACAAGGTGGGTCAGACTCAGCCTAAATTAGTGAACCTAGCCCATATCCAACTTGGGATCCAACAATCTCCCCCTATTTTGGTGAGGTCACTAAGTATAATGCATAAGAAAAGAAAACACAAACATACAACATGAAAGAAAATATCTGACGTAATGAAAAATAATTCAGCAGATAAAAAAATATCCACAGAGAATAAAAATATCCACAGAGAATAAAAATAGTTTTAGAGTCTGTCTGGAGGAGGAACAGAAGAAGATTTAGTGAACACTATTGTTTTGAGAGGATCTTCTGCTTTTTGCTTAGACATCTTCAGGTCTTGAGCTCCCAGAAGAGTTATAGTAGAAGCTCTAGGCAGAACAGCTTCTGGGTGAACCTGCATATAAGCATTTGGATCAAATAATTCTTTGTCTACCTCAAACTTTTCAAGCTCTTTCTGTCTGAAAGAAGACATAGTGGTAAACAGTGATGGATCAGTTCCTTCTGTCTTTGCCTTGTTTATCTAAGACAAGCCTATTAGTTCATTGAATCTAGCCATCCTGAAATTTGGATCAAGCTCTGGTTCATATCTTGGATCAGCTGAAACATCCTGAGCAATCGTTTGAGGCTTTCTGAAAATAACAGACTGTTGCTGATAATTTGTTGAAGGATAATTCTTTATAGATTTTTCAGCATAATAGGAATTTGGTTGTCTGCATTCATTATATTTTCCAACAGGAATGGAAGATTGTCTTTGAGCTGGTCTGGAAGATTGTCTTGAGTAAGAAGGAGCTGGTTTAGAAGATTGTCTTGAATACTGATAATGAGTTGGCTTGGGACGTTGAGAAGCACTAGAGGTAGACCTTGCAAGACTGCCTGAAGCTCCTACAGCAGCAGCAGGAGGAGGAGGTGGATCTTTCCTTAATTTCTTCACTAGAGAAGATCCGTACCTCTTCTTCTTCTGTACTTTAGCCTGGTTCCTAGACAGTCTCATCCAATGAGGAGTTGTTGGAGTAAGAGGAATGTTGTGTAGAATATAATATGGAATATCATTATCTGGATTGAGCTTGGGAACAACCTTTCCTGGAGCTTTCCTCTTCTTTGATTTGGATCTATTGGAAGTAACAGAATTAGAATCATCTTCTGAATCCTCATCATCATCAGATAATCTAGGAGGATTATCATATAAATCATCTATTTCTTCTAATGTTTTCTTTGAAATTTGTTTATCTGCTTGAGGTGGAGCTGGAGGTAGAACAACTGTAGGAGGAACAACAATCTCTGTAATCAACTGAGAATCTTCTAAGTCTTTATTAGTCAGAAGAAAATTATTCAGATCAGGATCATTTTGCATCTGTTCAATCTCTAGTGCAACATCCTGTTCAATTAAGTGATCTAGACTTGGTATTGGACTATCATCCATTACATAGGTTGGGCCAGTAGGTTCTACAACCATATTGATAGCAAAACTTGCCTTTATTTGACTCACCACTTCAGGTCTTATAGACGGAGTATAACATACAATTGCAAAAGATGGCCTGACAGATGGAAGAAAAGAATTTTGATAAATTGTATTGAAAAGATATAACAAATCCAAAATGTTTACTGAGGTATTGATATAGCAATCACCATTACTCACAATCTCTGCAACTAATATATCTGCCTTTGGAACCATATCTACATCTGGAAAGTCAGCTATTTGTAAAACTGTGTCTGCTGTTGCTGCTTCTGCTGCTACTGGAGATGCTTCTTCATTGATCATCTCCCCCTGCCTTGTTTCAGTAAGTACTAGAACCAGTCCTCTAACTGAATAAGGTGGGACAGAGGAGGCAGAAAGGTTGGCAGCTAGAGAAGAAATGGAAGCAGTAAGAGGTGAAATAGCCTCTTATATGAGTTGTTTTAGAAGAGTTGTGATGGATTGCAGAATAGATGAAATGGAGGGTGATTCTATGTTTATGAATTCAGTTGTAGTTTGGGTAGATACAGATGGGTTGAAGGAGGAAAATGATGGATGTGGGGGTGAAGAGTCTGGCATTGGTTCATCTTTAGTGGATGGAGTATGACTGGGGGATGAAAGAAGATTGAATGATGGTAGAGAAGATAGATTATGAAGAGGGATGTCAGTAAGATGTGAAGGAAGAGGAGATAGAGGAGGAGTAACATGCTATGGTGTAGTAGCATGCTCTGGAGGTTGAATAGGTGAAGGTTGATGTTGAGGGGATTGATGTGGTGAAGGTTGAGGTACTGGAGAATGAATATTTGAATGAACTTGTGAGTGAACTGGTGAATGAATATGGATTGGGGAAGTAGGAGGTGTTGGTTGATGTTCTTGAGATGTAGAAGAAAGCTGGAGGGTTGTTGACGGTGTTTGAATAAGAGAGTGGGGAATGGAAACATCCTCAGCAAGGTGGGGAGTGGCTGGTGCAGCCCTTGTACCCTCAGAGGGCGTGGAAGTGGAAGCCTTGGATGGCTTAGGGATATTCCTCTCCCATCTACCAAATAAGGCGCAAGTAATCCTCTTGGAGGCATTAATGAATATGGTCGGGGAGACCAGTGATTCAGCAGCCTTGGCCTGAAGGAAGATTCCCAAAATTCTTCCAAAAGACACCTCTTTCTTGGTGTTTTTCTTCTTAATCAACTCAAACATGATTTTGGCCCAGTTCACGGCCTTCTTGTTCACCAGTGCGCACAACACTAGAAACTGTTGTCTAGTAATGTAATCATGAGCAATGTGCTTGCCCAGCAGTACTTTTCCTAAAACATCTGCCAGAAACTTAGAGTCTGCAGATAGATGTTTCTTTAGCAGTTTGTTTTGTCTCCAGAATAACCCATTCGAATCAACATCTCATCAAATTCAGCAGTGTCGATTTATAATTCCTCTTCTCCATTCAGTAAACCAAAAATTTCAGTTAGAACGTCAGTGGTAAGTGAAACGGCGTTACCTGATATTGTGCTGATCAATGTATCAGCATCTGGAGTCGATAGAGTGAAGACCCACTCTATGATTTTTTTCGCCACAATATTCATCCTGGTAGTCATCAGATTCTTCAACTGTAAATCTTCAAACAATTTTAGGATGTCAAGGAAGATCTGGTCCGAGTGTTGGAATGACTCGAAATCTATATCGAAACACATGTCAAATTTTATTGCTGCAATAGCGCTTTCTGGAATCGCCATGATCACCTGCAATAGAGAAATAGAGAGATCAAGTTCAAGGGAACTGAAAGCGAGGGATGGAGCTCGAAGAAAACCTAGTTATAAGGTTTTTCAGAATATGACACGATAAACTCCGTCCTGTGAAACAGAGAAATTCTTCGATCGGAGGTCGACGAAATATTTTATTGACAAAAGAGTTTGTCGATCTAAGTCTGTAGAAGGGAAAACTTTTTGTCGTACTCAAGTCGACGAAATTTTTCTGAAGCCCAATCGTCGATCTCCGGTCGACGAAAATGTCTTACACAGAGAGTTCGTCGATCTCAGCTCGATGAATTTTCTCAAGAACTTTTCTCAGTTCATCGATCTCAGGTCGACGAACTGTGGCAAATTCTTTGACCACAGATAGAAAGTTAAATTAAAGCTTCTCTATTGATCATACCAACCTGATTTAGGAAGAACAGATGGTTTCTTTCATCCAAGGGTTTGGTGAAGTTGTCTGCTCTTTGCAAATCAGTGTAGATATAGATAAGATTAATTTTCTGTTTGTCCACACACTCTCTAATGAAGTGATGCCTTATCTTTATATACTTCGTTCTACTATGATGAACTAGATCTTGAGCAATAGATATTGCACTTGTATTATCACAGAGTAAGGTTGAATTATTTAAGTTATATCCATAGTCTAGAAGTTGGTTTTGAATCCACAGAATCTGTGAACAGCAACTGCCAGCTGTTATATACTCAGGTTCTTGTTGTTGATGTAGACATAGATGTTTGCTTTTTGCAAAACCAGGAGACAAGTATAACACCAATGAACTGGCATGTTCCTGATGTGCTTTTCCTGTCCACTCTACATCCAGCAAAATCAGCATTTGAGTATCCAGTCAACTCAAATTCTGACTCAGTTGGATACCTGAGTCCTAGATTTGGGCAACCCTTTATATATCTTAAAATTCTTTTAAGGAAAATAAGATGAGATTCTTTAGGGTTCACTTGGAACCTAGCACAAAGGTATGTAGCAAATATTATGTCTGGCCTACTTACTGTGAGATACAACAAGGAACCAACAATGCCCTATATAATTTCTGATCAATAGGCTTTCCATATTCATCAGAGTCAACCATAGCATTGGTATCCATGGGTGTTATCTTTGCCGAGGCATCTGACATCCTAAAACTTTTGATTAGCTCCTTAGCATAGCTTCACTTTGAGACCAAGGAAGTATGAAAGTTCACCCAAACTACTCATGTCAAACTTTGAATGCATAAGGTCAGAAAACCTTTTGCATAGATTGGGATCAGTTGAGCCAAATATAATATCATCTACATAAATTTGTACTAACAAGATTTTATCTTTATGATGCTTAATAAAAAGAGTACTATCTACAATATCTCTAAAAAATTTATGCTCTAACAAGAAGCTAGCTAAGGTCTCATACCAAGCTCTTGGATCTTGTTTTAAACCATAGAGAGATTTATGCAATCTAAAAACATAAGAGGGATTAGTTGGAGAGATAAAACCTGGTGGTTGCTCCATATATACTTCCTCTTTGAGTTCTCCATTCAAAAATGCACTCTTGACATCCATTTGATAGAGTTTGAACTTTTTGTAGGCAGCATATGCAAGGAAGATTCTTATAGACTCAAGCCTTGCAACAAGGGCAAATGTCTGATCATAGTCAATGCCTTCCTCTTGCCTATAGCCTTGAGCTACTATCCCTGCCTTGTTCCTTATGATAGTGCCCTGGGCATCAAGTTTATTTCTAAATACCCACTTAGTTCCAATGACTGGGTAGTCTTTGGGTCTTGGAACTAAGTCCCAAACCCTACATCTCTCAAATTAGTTGAGCTCCTCTTGCATTGCCATAATCTAGAGTGGATCTTGCTCTGCATCTTTTATAGATTGGGGCTCAATTTGAGATATGAAACATGCATGCATCAAGTCTTGGTTGAGTTGATGCCTTGTCTGCACACCTACTGATATGTCTCCTATTACTTGAGATATAAGATGATATCTAAGTATGACAAGATCATTTTGTGGAGTTTGTTCAGCAACAGCCTGGGTGTTAATTCCTTTTGTGGAATTATGTGGGCTGTTGTTGGTTTATCAGTAATTTCAGTGAAATCATCTTCACTGTCTTTAGAGTTTTGTGGAGAAGTATGGTCATTAGCCTCATTTGTAAGGTTCAACTCATTCAACTGCTCACACAAATATGGTACCTGCAAAGATTCACTGGTAGAAAAGTTCTTCTCCTTATAAAACATGTTAGTCTCATCAAAGAAAATGTGTACAGACTCTTCTATTTTCATTGTAGATTGATTATAAACCCTATATGCCTTGCAGACTCGAGAATATCCTAGAAAAATTCCCATTACACCATTGGCTTCAAACTTTCTAATGTAATTCTTGTCATTATTGTGAATGTAACACATACAAACAAAAATCTTAAAGAAATCTACTTTAGTTTTCTTCCCTTTAAGTAATTCATAGGGAGTCTTGCCCTTAAGCTTATGTATCAAACTGCTATTCAGGACATAGTTTGCTGTGCTTACAGCCTCTGCCCAAAAGGATAGTGGCAAGTAAGCATCTGCAAGCAATGTACCTGCAGCTTAAATTAGTATTCTGTTTTTTTAAGCTACCCCATTTTGTTGAGGAGTTCTAGGAGCAGAGAAACAATGTCTGATACCTTCCTCCTCACACAATCTTTACATGGGAAGAGACTCAAACTCAGTACCATGATCACTTCTGATCAATGTAACTGGAGTAGAGTACTCAATCCTTGTGCTCTTAAGAAAATCTGTAAGAACCTTGAAGTTATCTGACTTGTTCCTCAAGAAGAACACCCAAGTGAACCTTGAGAAGTCTTCTACAATCACTAAGGTATAAGATTTCCCTCCTAGGATTTGTACAGCAATGGGTCCAAAAAGATCCATGTGGAGCAAATACAAAATCCTAGGTGAATCACTTTTATTAATGGCTTTGAAACTATTTTTAGTTTCCTTGCCTAATTGACAAGCCCTGCAAAGGCTTTCCTTCTTGTATGGGTAAGAAGGCAATCCTCTAACAAGGTTGTCTTTAGATAACCTAACTATGTTTTTTAAGTTAACATGTCCTAATCTCCTATGCTTAAGTTCATTTTAGTTACTAGTTTGGTTAAACAAACAAATTTCTATTTTAGCTGATTTGAAATTAACTATGTAGATATTTCCCACTCTAGAGCCAGTTAAAACAATTATATTGTCAGCAGAAGAAATAATGCAAGAGGTTTAATCAAATGATACCTGAAACCCTTCATCACAGAGTTGACTAATGGAAATCAGGTTGTGCTTTTATCCACTTACATAAGCTACTCTCTTAAATATGACCACTACAATCTTTATATCTCCATAACCTTTAGTCTGGCAACAGTTGGAGTCACCAAAAATAACTTTAGGACCTAGCTTGGACTTGTAGTTGGATAGATTGTCCTTGCTGCCAGTCATATGTTTTGAACAACCACTATCCAGATTCCACTGTTCCTCTATAGGGGGATAGTCTTTCACTTGCACAAAAATAGATTAGATATTCTTGACCCAAGTTACCTTGGGTCCTTGTTGATTTACATAACTAAAGCTAGAGATGTATGAATAATCAGGTTGATTTTTATAGCCTAAGGGATGATATTTTCTTGGTGGAATTATCCATTGGTTAAAAGGATTAATGTTCTGTCTAGGTTGATTAAAAATCTTGTTTGAATTAATATTTATGTTATTAAAAACTAGGTTCGACGAATTCTGGTACGTTCGTCGATCTAGGGTCGACGAACGGGGATGAGTTCGTCGAACTCCACACAGAGAATGAAGGTATTCATTTTCTGGGCCCCAATTTTGTCGATCTCTGGTCGACAAACCATACTGGTTTCGTCGATCGCAGTTCAGAGAATAGTTATAGTGGAAGTTTGTGTTCGGAGTTCGTCGACTTGAGCTCGACGAACTGACACATTATGTCGATCTGAGTTCGACGAAATCTGCTGAACTTTGTTATGGTTAAGATTTTTCTTATTCTTTCTTCTTTTCTTATTCTTTTGTTTTAATACTACTAGTTTAACACAATTATCTTCTGTTTTCTCTTTACCCTTTTAAGAAATAAATTTTATGGGGGTGGATAAAACATTTTTCTGAATAAGTGGGGGTTGGCTTGATGAAGCACCTAAGCCCAGCTTGCCATTAAGTATGGCATTCACTGTGCTTGTGAGTTCATCAACTTGATGCTTCTCCCATTCAGGGATTCTTCAAGTTTCCTAGCCTCAAATATTTCAGTCTTTAATTTAATGATTTTTCATTAGCTAAGGTGATTCCATCCTTTAATTTGTTATTTTCTGATAGCTGGTTTTCTTATTCACTTACTTTCTCTCTAAGTTGTTTAATTACTTTTTCAGAGTTAATTAAATCAAGATAAAGATTTAAATTCAATTTTAAATTCTTCTGAATCAAAATAAAAAGAGGATAATACCTGATCCTCTTCAGATTGAGGTTCTTTAGTGTCTGATTGGTCAGCTTCAGAATGGGTGCTTGATGCATCAATAGCCATCAAGCATATTTCCTTGGCCTTAGATTCCTCTTCATCTTCACTGGAGCTAGAATATGAAGATTTTTCTTCAGTGTCACTCCAGGTTTCAGCAATGAAAGCTTTCTCCTTCCTTTTGTGCTTGCTGGAGGAGGGCTTGTTGTAATGCTATTTCCCGGTTTCCTTTTCTCTTCTTTTATCTTTCTTTTGAGTCTCTAGACACTCTGAAATGATGTGTCCAGGCTTCCTGCAGCCAAAACAAACAACTTCTTTAGTTGGTGTTTTGTCATACCTGGGTTTGTCATATTGCCTTGATGACTTTCTTCTGAAGTCCCTCTTTCCCATTTTGTAAAATTTCTTGGCTAAGATACTTAGGAATTCTTCATTGATAGTTGGGGCTTCTGAATCTTCAGTAGCTTTTAATGCTATATTTTGCTCCTTTCTCCAAGATGAAGGAGTCTTCTGTTCTGCGGCTTCTCTTGACTTAATCAGTTGCTCATAAGAGTTGAGCTTTCCCAATAGAGATTCAGTGGAAATCTCATTAAGGCTTCTGGCTTTCTTGATAGGACGGATTCCAGAATCCCATGAGCTAGGGAAGCACATGAGGATTTTGTCATTCACTTCTATAAGAGTGATGTCCTTGTCCAATGTCTTCAGCTCATTGATTATTGAGCTTAATCTGTTATACATATCACCAACAGTCTCTGACTCATCCTTCTTGAAGTTCTCATACTGAGAGATGAGGTTGGATCTCCTATCCTTTCTCTCATCAGCAGAACCAACTACCATCTAGTTAAGAGAATCCCAAATAGCCTTGGCTGATGTGCATTCAGCCACCTTCTGGAAGATATCTTCAGATATAGTCTGAGCCAGAATATTCATGGCCTTTGCATCAGCAATCTTGGCCTTTTTCTGAGCATCTATCCACTCAGGTGGTGGAACAACATGTGTGCTTGATGCAGTCACTAAAGCAGGAGGTTCTGTCAAAATGGAATTAAAAATGTCCTCATCAATAGAGTTCATATAAAGTTTGATTCTTGTCTTTTAGATGACAAACTTATTTAAGTTGCACACTCGAGGTCTGGTGCTTGCATAATCCTTGTTCTGTTCCATGTTATAAGAAATAGGCTAGGGAAAGTTAGATCTAAGAAGGATCTATTGGTTGAAGTGTTACCTTGTTCAACCAAGAGAACAACCCTCTGATACCAATTGAAAGGAGGGGTTAGATCTGACTTACTCTAGAGGCGGGGGGGGGGGGGGGGGGTGAATAGAGTTTTTAAAAAATTCTTGGCACTTTTTAAACTTTTAAATATTAGAGTCAAAATAAGTGATACCAAATATAATAATTGAAGGAAAATCAAGCTAAGCTATTCTAACTATCACAGCCACAGCAAGAACAAAAATAGAAAATGAGCAACCAGACAACATAAGAAGATTTTATAGTGGTTCCCCTAAACTTGGGTACATACACTCTTCTACCACCCTGGTAGGAATCCACTAGCAGGTTTTGATTAGGTGACTGCCACCACAATATCTATTTGCAGGGAGATATTGCAACCCTTTAGGCTTTTGATAAGGTGCCCAAAAACCAAACCAAGTCTTTTGATCAGGAAACTTGACAACCAAAAGCTAACTTTTGAAGGGAGTTAAAACTATTTTACAAGAGGTGAGAGGAGGTGATGGTGTCTTCTCTTTCTCTAATCAATAGAGAAATCCAATTGGATCTTTGATGTGGACAAAGCTCCCCCTGAGATGTTGATGATTCAGGAAGACTGGAGCTTTGCTTTAGGGTGTAGGTCTTCAGCCTTGTCTGAAAGAAGTCCTGGAACTTTTCTGACTGAATAGATCTTTGTTGTCCTGAATGTTCCTAGAAGTGAAGCTTAAAGAAGACTCTTGATTGTGATGATTGTTCTTCTTCTGTATTAAGACATGAAAAGGTGAAACACAGAGAATTTTCTACACTGTGAGAGAGAGAGAGTTTTTTAAGATTAGTCTATACCAGTGTTGTATATCTTTTCTGTAAGTTCTGGTGGTTCCTTTTGTATTTTTTTATAGACAAAAATCTCTTTTTATATTCTCTGTCAATAATTTTTCCTTTGAAATTTGAATTACTGCCTTAATTATTGGCTCATCTAGAGAATACAAACGGCTGGAATATATCATAAATGAGTTTCCCCAACTATCCCTTAATAAAATAAGCAAGTAAATATCCTGATGAATACCATAATTAATGCTGCCAATAACGGATTTATTCAGATGAATATAAGCATTAATTACTCAGGAATAATACTGCTATTAATATAGAAATAAAGGAACAGAAGGAAGAAACCTTCTCATTCTGGAACTATACAGATATCATCGATCACTGAACAGAATTCGTCGACCTGAGATCCAAGATCGTCGAACTAAGAATTTCAGTTTGTCGACCTGAGCTCTACGAACTGCGTAATGAGAATGGCTTGCCAAAACTGCACTCTGATTTCGGCGAGCTGAGAACCTGTCTGAAGAAAACTGATCGTCAACCTGAGCTCAAATATCATCGAGCTCAGCTCAGAGAAATAACTCTTAGTTTTTCGATCTGAGATCGATGATCATCGAGCTGAGTTCAAAGAATTTCGAACTGATCAAACTGTTCTCTTAAAACTTCTAAGTCTGAGTCTTCTAAAGTCCTATGCTGGCTGGTCCAAGAAGGTTGAACTTAATGACTTAGCCTACAATCTAGGACTACTAGACTTGACCCTAGCTATACAAGGTGGGTCCGACTCAGCCTAAATTAGTGAACCTAGCCCAAATCCAACGAGGGATCCAACACACTGCATAGCCCAAACAACATTACAGTGAACTCATAATGACCGTATCGTGTTCCAAATCCTGTCTTGGGAATGTCACCTTCCCGAATCCTCAACTGGTAATAACCAGATATTAAGTCCAAATTTAGAATAGACGGTTGATCCCACTAGCTGATCGAACAAGTCATCTAATCCGTGGATTTGGATACTTGTTTTTCTAAGTCAGCTTATTCAATTCACGATAATCGATACATAACTGTAGACTACCATCCTTCTTTTTCATAAAAATAACAGGTGCGCTCCAAGGTGACATACTTGGACGTATGTATCCCTGTTCCAGCAACTCTTGCAGTTGAACTTTTAATTCTGCCATTTCCTTTGGTGCTACTCGATATGGCGAGCGGGCCATAGGTTTCGCTCCTGGCACCTAACTCAATAGTGAAGTCGATCTCCGGCTGGGGTGGTAACCCAAGAAGAGCCTTATGAAACACATCAACAAACTCCGATACAATCGGAATGTCATTCACACTAGCCTTTGGCTCAACCGCTTGAATAAGCGTGAAGAATAACTCCACGCCCTTTCGAACAACATTGACGACTTGGAGTGCAGACATCAAGGTCCCGCTCACCCCTCGCATACCAGCGAACTTCGTCTCAAGCTCGGTATTCTGGCCCAGTGTGATATCTTTTGAATTGCAATCAATAAAGGCACGCTGCTCCGAGAGCCAGTCCATACCAAAGATCACATCAAACTCCGATATCAGTAGCATAGATGCGTTCAAGCAGAAATCTCGACTTCCTATTTGAACTTCCACATCGCAAGCCCTATCCGCAAGCATCACACATCCATTCTGTAATAACACATTTACATTATCTGTCGTCGCATGACTAGGTACTCCAATTCGAGCTATGAAGTCCTTAGACAGAAATGAATGTGAAGCACCCGTATTAAATAGTTCTCTCGTCGGATTGTTCTGAATCAGTACAAAGCCTAAGACAAACACATCATACACAAGCTACACACAAGGTATTAAATATGAAAAGTACAAAATCAATATCTTAGATCGTACCTTTGAAGACATCACTTTGCTTTATGGTCTCTGATGAGTCCTCTTTATATACCTATTTTCGGACTCATCTAGGCTTATTTTCTTGTCTTTGCACACCGTTTAGCGTCATTTGCACTCCTTTTGGTTCGCTACGGTTATTCCACGTCTTGTGCACTTTATTAGCCTATTTCTGTGCGTGTGTGTATTTCCCTTTTTGCTTTGCATAATATTTATGTCTGTGATTGCCATGTCGACTTCCCGTCCAGTTTTCCTGCAGGTTCTGGGATCGCGTGGGCGTCCGGGGTAGGATTTTCACCCTGCTTGGCAAAGGAGTCAATGGTCGTGCGTTTTTACCCACGCACGACCGTCGACCTCTTTGGCGCACGATCATCGGTCGTGCGCAGCCATGACCTCTCCTGTGAAAGTTCTGTCCCGGCATATCGCACGATCACCAGCCATACCGCGCACGATCACTGCTCGTGCGTTGCCGGTCGTGCGCAGTCACACTTTCTTTTCCCACTTTTCTGCCTCCATATCGCACGATCACAGGCCATACCGCGCACGACCACTGGTCGTGCGCCTGTGATCGTGCGCGCTGTTTAAATCTGTTTTCTATAAATAGCGCAGGTCCGCCCTAATTTAGATCGATCCGGGATCACGCGATTTTTCCGCCATTTCTCGTCCCGAACGAGGGTTTCCGCCGTCTTCCTCCATCTCCCACCTTAGGGAGGGTCTCCGGGCAAGCTTTCAACGCCAAATCAACGCCGGAGCATCCTCTCGGCCTCCTCCTTCATCCTCAAGCTTCAAGCGGAGTTTTGACCGAGCTTTCTCCATCAAGCAAGGAAGGGCCGGAGCCGCAATCTACGGATCATTTCAACGAAGAAGACGGGTCCATTGGGAGTGAGTGACAGCCTCCTCTACCCCGGACGCAGTTGAGGACCGAGCTTGGACTCGGATTGACAACCCGGGATTCCAACCGTGAACCCTTAACAAGGCTTCGGATTCGGTCGATTCGCACACCTCTTTCTCTTGTATTTGATAGCTTAGTTTAACTCTTTGTATTGATGAAGTATACTTTATTGTAGTTAATGATCTTGCACTTTGTCATGTCTATGTGATTTGTGTGATTTTGTTATTATTGCTTGAGGTGCGCCTTATTATTCCACCATCCATCTACCCTTGCCGCACTAGCAATTGCTAGTGGCGTGCGTTGCGAAGAGGTGCCCACGACCCTCATTCCGCCATTCTCACCACCTCATCCGCTAGCCTACTCTTCCATCCGCCAAGCGATTCGGTGCATTGCGGCCCGACTAGTCTTCCATCCCGCCTGGCGAAGCATCGCATAGCGGCGTTGCATAGGAGTAGTTGTTAGATTTTTACTTTATTTTCCGCAACCATCTAAACCCCCCTTTTAGATCCGACCCGAGGACTTCAATCTCAAGTCCGCCTCGACATTAACTCATCCCTTACTGTGTTCCTCAAGAGACCGACACTCGGGGATTTATTCCCAAACTTTATTACTTGTGCGACCGGTGCGCTTGCCGTAATCCACGCATCAAGTTTTTGGCGCCGTTGCCGGGGAACACAGTCGTTTGAGTTTTTGGAGAGGAAGATTTGAGATAGTTGCCCTTTTCATTTGTATATTTCATGTTTTATTTTTGTTTTGGTTTTTAGTTGTTATTTTTTTATTTTATTTTATTCCTTTTCTAGTTTTTATTTTACTATAGCAGGCTGTTCCACTCTTTATTTGCTTGCGAGTAGTTAATTTTTGTCTTAGAAAGTTCTCGTGGTGAATTATTTCTTGCTGCACCATGTATTCTTATGCAAATATCCATTGCCGTTGGTGTGGGGATTATAGGCATAGCAGTGATGAGTGCCCCACTGAAGAATGGGAGCATAATTTTCGTGGTTCAGAGTATGGAGCACCGTTGTCTTATGGTACTTCATACACCGTACCCCAGTCTTATGGTCACTACTCTTCTCCGCCTACATCTTTTTCATATTCCTCTCCCGTCCTTACCTGGACGAGGAGTAATGGATAACGGTGTTTTGTGTTGTCATAGCACCGACCCATGTTTGAAGATTGTGCAGAATTTCAGCGCCAGTTGAGGCGGATGATGAACCGATATCCGGATTGTTATATCCACCTCTCAATGCCGCTCCTTCTGATTCTGATGATGTATCCGCAGTACCACCTTGTCTATGGGGAATGCTGTGGATACACCCATCAGACTTTCTACTGGTCATGCGACGACATTGCGGCCCTTTCTCTCCTTGTGCCTTCTTCCCTATTTTTGATTCACCCCCGGGAACCTGCGCATATTATCTTGATGATGTTGCTCCTCCGCTTTCTTGCATGAATTACCTACTCCCTTCTAGTGAGTTGGTTGATGATGTTGTGCCCTTTGGGAATTGGAACATGAGATGCGTCGTGGTGGTGACGGGACATTTTTCTCATCAATGGTGAGTACTATGTCTTGGAACACCGTAACGTACCGAGGGGTGATGTGAGAAATCCTTGCCGGCGAGGAGATTTCTACTTCCTTGTTGGATGAGGGGGGTCCAAACACCCACCGAGGACCTCGTGGTCTCATTTTCCCCCGCGCCATGACTCACATGACACCGACAAGTGATCTATGCTTGATCCTGCTGAGAGTGATTCCGGGATCACTCTCCCTATTTCCGCTTCTTTTAGTTTTTTCTTCTCCTTTATTCCTTGACCCCCTTTCCTTCTGCGCATGTGCGTTGATTCCCTGCAGGTGAGTTGGGTTGACTTTGAGCCTTGCGCTCAGGTTGTCGGCGAGTGCCTCAGCTTGCATGAGGAATTTCCTACTCTTTTGCAGTTGAACTCTTGCCTTCACCTTCGCCCCACGAGCCTGTGGTGGACGATACCTTGCTAGGCAGGATTTGTTTTTGGATGAGATGAGCGAGGACCAGGTCGCCTCCTCTTCTTATTTCCTGCTTCCTTACATGAGCTTTCAGTATTATTATCTAGGTAGAGGTAACTGTGCTATCACCGTATCGGTAACCGTTATCGACACGGATATCTAGAACTTTACCTGTGCACTTTTCTTTTCATACCCATTAGCTAACTTTTCTATTGTTGATAAGTCGTGCTGGGATGACAATAACCCCAGTGCTTATCTTTCATTTCTGCATTTTCTTTTTTATGTCTAGCTTAGTTTAGTATTTCTTTTTGTAATATTTTTCTTTTTTTTGCGGAGCTCACCCCTGCAGGTATTCATGGATACTACGCATTGGCGGGGTTGTGATTCTTCGTATGGGGCGGCCTGCTCTAGTTTTCAGCTCTTCTTCTGGTATGCTCACTAGCTGAGCATTGGTAACCTTTCCTTAGCTCTTTTGATTTAAATTTCTCTATCATTTTGATGTGTTGTTTATTTAAGTCTGGGGGAGAGTCAGTTTACCTTTGCACGTGCACATTCTTTGCATATAGAAGCTTTTACATTTTTTTTGGTTAAGTTCATTCATCGCACACCACTGCACCCACATGAGCGCGAGCTTAACTGTTAGCGTGCCACGAGTTTTGAACTTGTATCTTTGTTAGATTGAAAATTTCTGTGCTATTTTAGGATTGTGCGACGAGTAGTAAATGTGGCCTTGCTGTGTTTCTAGTCAACTGCTCTCGTCTCATGTAGAAATTTGAGTAGATTTATTTTTCTGTATGCTTATAGCTTTTATTTTCTATCTGCGTGTAAATTCTTTTTATTCTACTCAAAGTTGTGAATCCGGTGTGAATCAAACGGTAGCGTAGGAATGTGTGTAGCCGCCACTAGAGACTCGTATTGCTTGATCGGGAGATGGATTATCTTTCTCGGTTGCTAAGAACTTGCCCAAGCTATTTCTTGAAGCATTGGTACACGGTTAGCTAGCGTGAGAGTGATGTAGGCCATCTTTTGCCCGTGAGCTTTGTAACCGTTCCTAACATCGCCCTTGCTTAGCCCTGTGTGCCTATACCTTCCTTTTGATTCAGATCCACTATATTCGCCAAAGCCTCATAGCCGATCCTAAGCCGCACACCAATCGAGCTTTAGTAGTTTACATTTATGTGGTTGTGATGTGGTGATTTGTATTTTGTGATATGTGGTTGTGCCAAAAGAAAATGTGCTGATTTTGTTAAAAGAAAAAGAAATATTTAAAAGAGAAAAAAGAAAAAGAAAAAAAAGAAAAAAAGAAAAAAAGAAGTTTGATTGAAATTATTATTTTGAGAAGATTTGGATTTGGAGTAGGCGGTGCACACACCCATGTTGTACAAATCAAGTCTGGGGGGTGTGTGCACCTGTTATATTGTGGTTTGCCGAGGATTCTTTTAGGCTAGCTCATTGGTTAGTGCATAAGCCTTTCTTTTTATCATTGTTTATCTCACGTAACCCAACCCCCATTATTACCCGAAGCTCTACGGACTTGCGCTTGAGTTGATAGTGCTGTAGAGAGTGCGAACGGCAAGCTTATGGTTTCCGACATTGGTGGATTTCCTTTGGGGGTAATCTTGAGCCCGGTCTTCGCAATGCTCACCTTAGTGCCTGTCTACTTTCTTCCAGCTTAGGACCATGATTTCAACCGTGATTCCACTTTTGAGTAATAATAAATTTTAATACGCATTGTAAAAATATAAATATTTTGTATACTTAATAATTTCCTCTACTTTATTTTTATCTGCATGCGACCTTCGCATGCACTCTGTCTTTGCAATTTTTTGTTAGCTAGTTCATTTTCCCCGTCTGCTTAGGTTTTGTTTGCTCGGGACCGCAAACGGTTTAGTCTGAGGGTGTGATGAGTCCTCTTTATATACCTATTTTCGGACTCATCTAGCTTATTTTTCTTGTCTTTGCACACCGTTTAGCGTCATTTGCACTCCTTTTGGTTCGCTACGGTTATTCCACGTCTTGTGCACTTTATTAGCCTATTTCTGTGGTGTGTATATCCCTTTTTGCTTTTGCATAATATTTATGTCTGTGATTGCCATGTCGACTTCCGTCCAGTTTCTGCAGGTTCTGGATCGCGTGGGCGTCCGGGGTAGGATTTTCACCCTGCTTGGCAAAGGAGTCAATGGTCGTGCGTTTTTACCCAGCACGACCGTCGACCTCTTTGGCGCACGATCATCGGTCGTGCGCAGCCATGACCTCTCCTGTGAAGTTCTGTCCGGCATATCGCACGATCACCAGCCATACCGCGCACGATCAATGCTCGTGCGTTGCCGGTCGTGCGCAGTCACACTTTCTTTTCCCCTTTTCTGCCTCCATATCGCACGATCACAGGCCATACCGCGCACGACCACTGGTCGTGCGCCTGTGATCGTGCGCGCTGTTTAAATCTGTTTTCTATAAATAGCGCAGGTCCGCCCTAATTTAGATCGATCCGGGATCACGCGATTTTTCCGCCGTTTCTCGTCCCGAACGAGGGTTTCCGCCGTCTTCCTCCATCTCCCACCTTAGGGAGGGTCTCCGGGCAAGCTTTCAACGCCAAATCAACGCCGGAGCATCCTCTCGGCCTCCTCCTTCATCCTCAAGCTTCAAGCGGAGTTTTGACCGAGCTTTCTCCATCAAGCAAGGAAGGGCCGGAGCCGCAATCTACGGATCATTTCAACGAAGAAGACGGGTCCATTGGGAGTGAGTGACAGCCTCCTCTACCCGGACGCAGTTGAGGACCGAGCTTGGACTCGGATTGACAACCCGGGATTCCAACCGTGAACCCTTAACAAGGCTTCGGATTCGGTCGATTCGCACACCTCTTTCTCTGTATTTGATAGCTTAGTTTAACTCTTTGTATTGATGAAGTATACTTTATTGTAGTTAATGATCTTGCACTTTGTCATGTCTATGTGATTTGTGTGATTTTGTTATTATTGCTTGAGGTGCGCCTTATTATTCCACCATCCATCTACCCTTGCCGCACTAGCAATTGCTAGTGGCGTGCGTTGCGAAGAGGTGCCCACGACCCTCATTCCGCCATTCTCACCACCTCATCCGCTAGCCTACTCTTCCATCCGCCAAGCGATTCGGTGCATTGCGGCCCGACTAGTCTTCCATCCCGCCTGGCGAAGCATCGCATAGCGGCGTTGCATAGGAGTAGTTGTTAGATTTTTACTTTATTTTCCGCAACCATCTAAACCCCCCTTTTAGATCCGACCCGAGGACTTCAATCTCAAGTCCGCCTCGACATTAACTCATCCCTTACTGTGTTCCTCAAGAGACCGACACTCGGGGATTTATTCCCAAACTTTATTACTTGTGCGACCGGTGCGCTTGCCGTAATCCACGCATCAGTCTCCTATTGGCCAAGATTATATACTCGGGGCTGCACCTGGGATGTAGAGGACTCCACCACTGTCTTTCCCTTATCAACATAATACCCTCCAGACTTCTTTTCCACCTTTGGCGGACCAACCCGATAGTTACGGGCTATATTCCCAACTCTACTACATGTAAAGCAGGTACAAGATTCTTGACCCGAAGTTGCCCCCGATGCAACTTTAGAAGGAGCCTGTCCAAAAGACTTAGATCTCTTACTCCATTTCCTTTGGTAGCTCGATTTTCCAGAATGGGGCACTTTGAAATCGGACTTTGTCACAGCCAGGTCCCTTTTTCCCTACACCCTCTTAATATCCTTCTCCACGTACACGCTGTATCCACCAACACCTGAAACCCCTGGTTCACCGAACTTGAGAGCAGGAATCTCAACTTATCCCGCAACCCTTCGTAGAACCGATTGATTTTACGTTGTTCAACAGCGAAGATAGACCCCGCAGAGCGTCCCAACCTTATAAACTCATGCAAGTAAGTATCGCTACTACTTTTGCCTTACGTTAAATGCTAGAACTCATTTTCCATGGTGATACATTGCCCGCTGACAGGTGATTTGCCAAGAATAGTCGCGAGAACTCCTCGATTGAGACTTCGGTTAATTGCCTCCCCGCTAAGTGGTGCAACTCTATCTCGTCCCACCATAGCCGAGCCTCTCCTTCCAACAAGAAGGTAGCCAAGGTGACCTTCTGATCTTCCTCCGTCCTTATAGCTGTCAATATATGCTTGAGGCGCGACAACCAATCCTCCGCCTGCATTGGGGATCCCACTCCCATAAACGTAGGAGGATTGAAGCTCATAAACTTCTTCAACTGCCGTTCAGCTGCTCGAGGATCAACAGCCACAACTGGTTCTGGCCTTACACCAACCCTTTATGGCACCACTAACGGCTGCGCTTGCCTAGTAGGATGTGCATGAATCATTGCAAACAGCGCCTCAGCAACTAAGCAGACTATTTCCGCAGAAGGAGTAGGTATAGGCACCTCAGCTGGTGCCGCACTCTCATCAGAATGCTGGGGCTCAGACTGCCCAGCACCACTACGAGTCACCTATATGTGAACAAGACACACATTAGCGCCTTTGCACAAGCAATAATAACAATATAGGAATTCGCAGGTTCCTCAAACAAGTGTATTGGCATTCCTTAGTGGACATTCTTGAGTTTATTAATGTTAAAGCGGGTTACACTTACACGTGCTTGCCACCCCACAAAATAATTCGACCACGAATTCGAAAGAGAAATGCTGAGATAAGCTGATACCAAAATGTGGCATCAAAATCTATTTGGCGTAAAAGTGGATATATTTACGGACCACAAGAGCCTAAAGTACCTATTGGATCAGAAGGATCTCAATATGCGACAATGAAGGTATCTATAGAGTGCTTTGGGGACAACACCTTTGATATTCACTATACTCTCGGGAAGGGAAACGTGGTCGTAGATGCCTTGAGTCGTAGGACTCCGTCAAGGGCAAATTTTGCAGATGCATGATGCGCGTCTGATCCAGGAGTTGGATGCGTTAGAGATTTTTTGTGTTGATAAGCATTCCACAGCCGATGCATGCTTGAACTAGACGGAGGTACAGTATGACCTTGTAAGCAGGGTTCGGCGAGCAACGGAACTTAATGAAAGTCTCTAACACTATGCAAAGGATGGGTCAGATGACCAATTCTCCTGGGATGATGTCCTTTTACAGAAAGAGGGTTGTTTGTGCGTCCCAAGTATGGGTAAGTTAAGAGAAGAATTGATGTATGAATCTCACTTTACAAAATACTCAATTCACCCAGAGAGCACAAAGATGTATAAAGACATGAAAAAGTTGTTCTGGTTGCCAGGGTTAAATAAAGACATAGCACATTATGTGGCTAAATATCAAACATGTGCCTTGGTAAAAGAAGAATGCTAGAAGCCCGGAGGTTTCTTGAAGTCATTACCTATTCCAGAATGGAAGTTTGATGATATTTCGATGGATTTCGTACACGGTTTACCGAGATCTCAACGCAATAACGATTCGGTATGGGTGATCGTAGACCGACTAACTAAACTGGCTCACTTCCTTCCGAACAAGAGGGATGATTCAGTGGAAGTCTTGGCAAAACGTTATGTTGAGCAGATTGTACGATTGTACGGTATTTCCCATAGTATCGTAAGTGACTGTGACGGGTGATTCACATCGAATGATTGGAGTCTGATCCATCTATTGTTGGGAACAAAGTTAACGTACAGTACGACCTTTCATCCCCAAATGGATGGCCAGACTGAGAGGACCAACAAAACGAATGAGAACATGCTCTGAATGCGCGCCTTGGATTTTGGAAAGAGGTGGGAAGATAACCTCTATATGGTAGAGTTTTCCTACAATAATAGCTGCCAAGCTACCATAATTATGGCACCGTTTGAAGCTTTGTATGGTCAGAAATTTCGGACACCATTAGCTTGGGCGGAAACATTCGAATCTAAACTATATAAGCGTAAGGTAGTCGAAGAAGCTAATTCGACGATACGCTTTATTCGGGGGAGGCTACTGATAGCCCAAGATAGACAAGAAAAGTATTATAACGCCTAGCACCGAAATGTTGAGTTTGCGGTTGGCGATTGGCTCTATTTGAAAATCAAGCCCTTCAAAGGCGTATCCAGGATTTGGCGCTTAAAAAAGTTAAGTCTGAGGTATCTTGGTCTGTTTGAAGTGGTGGAGCGAATTGGGGAAGCTGCCTATCGGCTAGCTCTTTTGGTAGAGTTGAGTGGATTGCATGATGTGTTCCACATATTAGTGCTTGGGAAAGCCATAAAAGATTCAACTCAAGTGATTGCGAATGATCGTGTACCGGTCAAATTTGGGCTAACGATAAAGGTTAGGCCCATTTGAATCGAGGATAAAGCTGATAAACAGTTGTGGAACAAGACAATCGGGATGGTCAAGGTCCACTGGGACAATTGTGGTCGTAAGGAGCTATCATGGGAGCGAGAGCAGACCATGCGTACTGAATTTCCGAAACTGTTTGTTTAAACTGTTATACAGTGCATATCATGTTGTAAACATAGTTTTGTTGAAGTTATAACATCGTGATTGATGTTTCCTTACTGTATACAAATTTTGGGACGAAATTTATTGTAATGAGGGGAGGGTTGTAACACCCTAAATCTCAAGAATGAGTGCAGGCTGAGCAACACAGCATGGGACACAGGCGTGTCCCAAGCCGTGTGCTGCTTTGTGTTGTCAAGTTGACACACAGCCTGTCGAGTGCTTAACGAAATGCAGTCGATAATTCTCGAGAGCGTACACGGCCTGCGACACGGGCGTGTCCTACTATGGGTCGACGAAATGCATTTGAAGATCCTCGAGAGGCAAGTCGAGTTGGATACATGGCCCATGACATGGGCGTGTCGAAGGTCATGTCCTTCTCTGGATTTTGCCTGGGTTGTGAGGCCTGGTGAACACGGGCTAGACACGGGCGTGTCACATGGCCGTGTACTTTTTGGTCAAGTCGGTTTGTTTGCCGCTTAAGGTACACGGCCTGTGACACGGGCGTGTCACAAGCTGTGTTCAGCCAAAAAAAAGAGATTGTTGGTCGATTTGTGGCCATTCATTTCCTTCACCCAGGATCCACTGGTCTAGGACTTTCCCTGCTATATTAAGTCCAAGAAGTGAGAGTTATCTCTCATTCATCTTGGCCATTCTATTTCTAAAAGAGATAGAGAGAAGGGAGAGCAAGGAAGGAGAAGGAGAAGGAATCCGGCCACCGGTGGAGCTTCAGAGCCCCGAATCGCGAACCGAGTCCAGATTCATGGAGGAAAGGCCGTTGCGGTGCTTTCTATCAGACTAGATTTCCATGGCCCTAAAGAGATCGTCAAGGGTAACAATCTTTCTTCCTTGGACATGTGAAGTCCATATTTTGGCATGTACATGGATTCCCCCACCAAAAGGTGGCTTTTTAGGGATTTCCTTGGGTTGATTCTTGAAATCCCCAGTATTGCATATAGATCCGGAAATGTGTAGTACGGAATAGGCATGCTAAGTGAAGCCAATCTGGACAGGTTAGTTTGGATTGGTGATGTTTCATTTTACGCACCGGAGAAGACTCCGCGTATAAATGTGTATGTTGTGGAGTCGATGGGTTGTGCCTGTGAAGGGTAGTAACAGGAAGTACTGGAGTGGAATTCCACAAAAATACCCTTATGATTCTTGTGTTGTATGCTATGTTTTGGTTGAGTTTGGGTGTAGAAAGAGAGATTCTGCAGAACCCGCCAAGCGACCACGAGGAATGCTGGTATTAGCTTCCCTTTTAGATTGTGAAGCCAGTCCTTCGTGGATAGTGTGGCTATTATAAGCTGCTAGCTCTAGAAGGCTTAGTGCCGAACAAGAAAGGTGAAGCCAAGCCGCATCTGCCATTGGGCCATGAGTACTGTGGTATTCAGCAATGGAATGACGACTTGAGCAATGGGTAAGGGTGGAGCTAGACCTGCGTTATGTCTGCTTGACAAGAGAGCGCCAAGGCATTGGGCTTTCGTCGGTGGCATAATGAGAGTCTTAGGCTTGCACGCCATTAAGACTAAATGTTCAATACCGTTGGGTTTCGGACCTTGAACGGTGGTAGGACCCTGGTATTTCCGGTACACTAAGAATGTTCCCTGAGTTCACGGATCGTCGAGCCGCATGGACGACGGTTCTGATATATTGACTGTGCGTGAGTGCACATTGTATGATATATCTGCTTGTGAAATGCTATGCTTGCAGGGAAGGAATACCACTGCCCCGGGAAAAGGGGTAGGGTCATTATAAATTGGTCAGCTGAATGCTGACCGTTGCTTTGTTTGCCAACATTATGGTGGGCTGTCCCTGTGCAGGTGCTAGAGAGCCGAGCGAGAAATAGAGGCTTGAAGCCCCTGCTGATGCTGCTACTGGCCCTCGAAGGCTTAGAAAAGACTTTTGTTATGTTCAGGTGTCGCCGGCCTACGCACCGATGTTTGTAATCCACACTTGTAAAGCGTAACTGTAAGGCCTTAAGGCCAAACTCTTGAGTATTTGTTGTACATTCCTTCGAGAGTATATATAAATGTGGATGTTTATATATGTGTAAATTCATGGTTTGAGTTTAATATTAACGTTAAAATCTTCCTCTAGTATGCTTTGTGTTTGGATGCAAGTATGTTTGTTGTATTAACCTGTAACCTCGCCGCCTGTTTTAAGGCATATAGTGTGGGGCCCCGGTCGGACCTTCTATTATATGTTATTGAACGGATAGGGTCGTTACAAGGGCCCCTCTATCACATTCAAAAATTCACTCAGAGGTGGATGCAGATGAAGAAGAAGATGTTCAATGTCATGTATTAATGGCAATGGCAAATGAAGGGAGTAGCCAGGGTCAGACTGGACAGGCTCAGGTAAATTCTAAATCTCTGCCTTCTATTTCAAGTCATGAGGCTAGCTTAGATTCTGAAGCTCAATCATTAAGAGATGAAGGGGATTCAGATTCTAAGGATGATGTCAATTCTATAATTGACAAGTATGGATAACTTCTTAAAGCATTCAAGAAGTGCAAGCTCCTTGCCAAGAGACAGATAAAAGAGCTTCCCATTCTTAGGAGCAAGTGTGAGGGCCAAGAAAGGGATTTCAATGATATGGCTGCACAATCAGCCAAGCTCAAGGGGATCATTGATATGCAGTCTATAATAAGAGTCTCAAATGAGAAACTTATCCAGAAACTTAAAAACGTTATACTAAATGAGAAATTGCTGGTGGCCAGGTTTTCTAAGCCAAGCACTGTACTTCCCATAATTGACACCCTCTTTACCAAGAAGGGTAAAGAAAAGGGGTTAGTATTTAGTGACCTTCTAGACCTCCAAATCCAAAAGGAAAGGGGAAGACACCAGTTGTGCCTCTAGCCTCATTGCCTCCAATTTTGTTTCAAAAAGTCTTATTTCCTTCTAATAGGTATGACCATGAAAACTGTTATGGTCACTAGGAGAATGGAAGATCTACTGGTATGGACAAATGTGCCCATAGCCATGATGGAAGATACAACCATGTGAGGGCCTTTAAGGCTGCCCATGAGGAAATTCAAATAACCCATCTTGGACCATTTGTTTTTGGTGCCCCATCCCCAAAACTCAAGGATATTACTACTGCAGGAAATCTGAGTCATCCAGCAAAAGTAATGACTTAAGGTGAGTCTTTTGGCAAAGCTGGAATGGCAGTTTCTGATGAAATCAGATGCATGTTAGATAAAAAGAGACATGCAACTTGTGGCTCTCAGAAAAGACCAAAACAATCAGCTGAAATACTTACCATCAGTCAAATGGCTGTTGGAAGAAATCAGAGATACACAGCATCACATCTTCCCACTGTTAAGGGAGTAGTCCAGGAAAATGCTGGTTCTAAACAAAAAAGGAAATATAATGTCTATGAGTGTTGGTGCTGTGGCAAAGTTGGACACTATGCTACAGATTACTGGCACAATCCTTCAGTGTCCAGAGGTAGCCAACCTGTCAGGAATACTACAGGATGGCAAGCTTATTTTCAGGCTAATACGAACCTAGGAACCAATAGGAATTGGGGTCCTAAGGTGAGGTAAATTGTGTTTTTCAGATGAGTTCAAGTACAAATTCCCCTAAATGGTACTTGGATAGTGGATGTTTTAGACACATGACTGGAACAAGGGAGCTATTGAAGTAGTTCACTCCAGTAAATAATGGACCTAAGGTCATCTTTGGAGGCTCTTACAAGGGAATAACCAGAGGTTATGGTAAGATCTCAAATAGCATAATCACCATCACAAAAGTAGCTTATATGGAGGGGTTGCAACATAATCTCATAAGCATAAGCCAACTATGTGACTTTAGTTATGACATTTCCTTCCACAAGGATAAGTGCCACATCAAGAGGTTAAGTGGCCAAAGTGTCATCTTAACAGGCACTAGGAGTGGAAATGTTTATTGTTTAAACTTTTCTTGCTTAGATAGTAGTTACCCTATATGCCTAGTTGCAAATGACAAAGTCTCATATTGTGTCCAATGGCACAAGAGATTGGTTCATTTAAATTATAAGACCATTGGTCAGCTCTTCAGTGATGAGCTAGTTAAGAATGGTCCAAAAATAAAATGTTCCAAGGAGGGTATCTGTGCTGCTTTACAAAACGGTAAGCAGACTAAGACCTCTTTCAAGAGAATTGGGACCAAGGACTCAATGAGATGCTTGTATCTTCTGCATATGGACTTGTTTGGTCCTATGCCTGTTCATAGTCTAGGTAGGAAGGTCTACACCCTTGTGGTGGTTGATTACTATTACAGGTTTGCTTGGGTGTTCTTCCTTAGAAGAAAGGATGAAACCCTTGATGTCTTCATGCATTTTGTTAGGCAGATTCAGAATGACCTTGCAAGATCAGTGGTCAAAATAAGAAGTGACCATGGAACTGAATTTTAGTCTGCTGTCATGACTACTTTCTGTGAAGAGCAAGGGATTCATCAAGAATTCTCCTCTCCAAGAACACCCAGCAAAATGGGTTAGCTGAGAGGAAAAACAGGACTCTCATAGAAGCTGGGAGAACATTATTGAGTGACACTTCTCTCCCTGAATATTTTTGGGCTAAGGTAGTTAACACTACATGTCATGTTCTCAATAGGGCTTCTATCACCAAAGGCCACAAGAAGACCCCCTATGAGATCTTGAAGGGCAGAAAACCGAACATATCCTATTTCTGGATCTTTGGTTGCAAGTGTTTCATCTTGAACAATGGTAAGTAAAAAGTTACTAAGTTTGCTGCCAAATCCCATGAGGGGATCTTTGTTGGTACATCAATAGTAGTAAGGTATATAGAGTCTATAACTTGACTAATCAAGTTATAGAAGAATCAGTCCATGTAGTTATTGATGAGTCAAGCATGATTGATAGTGAGCTGTAAAGCTCTTTCCCAAGTTCTGCAGGTACAGAAGTTATGATGGAAAAGCTCTCCATCAAAAATAAAGACCCAGCTATGCAAGAAGAATATGGAGAGGGATGCTATCAAGAGGAAGCACAGGATAGTCTAGCTGGAGATAAAGACCAACCAGCTGAAGAAAATGGTGCTCAGCAAGAAGCAGTCAGGCTGCCCCCAGCAATCAGATATCTAAGAGATCATCCTCTATATCAGATAATAGGTGAGGCTAGCCAGGGTGTACAGACTTGAAGCAGGAGTTTCAACAAAGCTCTATACTCCAGCTTCCTTTCACAAGAAGAGCCCAATAAATTTGAAGAGGTAAATCAAGACCAATTTTGGATTGGTGCAATGCAAGAAGAACTGAGCTAGTTCAAAAGATGCAAGGCCTAGAAGCTGGTTCCCAGACTAGATGGACAAAATGTCGTTGGAGTCAAGTGGATTTTCAGAAATAAACTTGATGAAAATGGCATTATAATAAGGAATAAAGCTAGACTGGTGGCCAAGGGGTATAAACACGAAGAGGGGATTTATTATGATCAGACTTTTGCCCCAGTTGCATGGTTAAAAGCCATCAGACTATTCCTTGCATATGCAACCTTCCAAGGATTCAAAGTCTTCCAGATGGATGTGAAGTCAGCCTTCCTGAATGGAGACTTGAAAGAAGAGTGTTGGGTATTGCATTCACAATAACCCAGATTTTCATGAAGTCACCCTTGAACTAAGATGAATTAAGTTGTATTTGATATCCTGTTCTAGTTGAATTTTTGCAGATTCTCAGTGCTAAGTGTAGACTAATGTCAGTCTATAGTGGGTCAGGAACACAGGACCATACACTATAATCCCTCACTATATGATCCAAAGTGTTGACTCATGTGTAGCCTCTCAATTGGGATACACTTCATGTTCAAACATTGGGAGCATGGGATGAAGACAGGACCAGAATAAAACATTTTCTAAAACTCTTGAAAATTTATCCAAGTCCAGTTCTCGAGAAGAAACTTCAGAGTTCTTGAGAAGTGTAGTTTAGTTCTCGAGAAGCTCTCAAAGTTCTCGAGAAGCTCAACTACAAAGTTCATGAGAAGTCTGGACAGATTCAAGAAATTTTCTAAGTTATAGTTCTCGAGAAGTCATCTTTGTTCTTGAGAAGTCTTGGTAAGTTCTCGAGAAGCCTAAGGTATAGTTCTCGAGAAGTCTTACTTGTTCTCGAGAAGCTTGGCTTCAGTTCTCCAGAATTGCCAGCTTAATTTCTTAAATAGTCAGAACTTGCCTAAGAAATTTTTCTAAGTTAAGTTCTCGAGAAGTCTTCTTTAGTTCTCGAGAAGTCCTCTCTCAGTTCTCGAGAAGTCTTACTCTTTGTTCTCGAGAAGTTCAGAAAAGTTTCTAAGTGTTTGTTCTCGAGAAGTTCAGAAAGTTTCTTAAGTGTTTATTCTCGAGAAGTCAATTAGTTCTCGAGAACTAAACCTTGTGTTCTCGAGAAGTCCTAACCTTTTCTAAAGAATTAAGTTCCCGAGAAGTCATGACAGTTCTCGAGAACTCAGTTCCTAGTTCTGTAGAACTATAAACACTTTTCGAGAACTAAGTCGATTTTCCAGAAATTTTTGTTTTTAGTCCAGAACGGCCGAAAATTCAAATAACTTGACGTGATTGGTCCACGTGTCGTCATTAATGTCTTTTCTAGTCATTAAGGGTAATCCTATATAAAGTATTTTCACTAAGACAGAACCCTAAGCAGAAAAGAAAAAGAAGAATCCTTCAAGAGCCGATTCCGTACTTTCCAAAATTACTGGTTCGGCCGACTTTCTCACAAAATGACATTCTGAAGCCGCCTCTCTCGTCAAGATCGATCTCTCTGCCTTTCGATCTAGAGATCTGCTGATTGAATCGTTTTTTCTCTCCTTGATCGAGTAGATCCAAGCGTTCCACATCAGATTTTCAAAGGATCTCTTCTCTACAAATTCTGATAAAGCCGCAACGTTCAGGAGAATACCTAGAGACAAACTCTTTCAGATCTGAGAATATATTAATTTGTATTTTAAAAACTCTATTGTAAACTTGTAGAGATTTTTCGAGTGTAGGAGCGTTGTTCTCGAGGGTAGGACGTTTTTATCTTCTGAGTGTAGATCCAGTTGGATCGAGTTTTGTAGGAACGTGGTTCCGAGGTGTAGGTTTAGGTTTTCAATCCGAGATAGTGGAGTAGCCGAGTCTAGCGATTTGCTAGATCGGTGAGGAAAGTGGATGTACCTAAGATCGGGAACCACTATAAATCTCTTGTCATCTGTGTGATTGCTTGATTACTTATTTGTGCTAGTTGCTAAATTTTTTATTCCGCATTAGACACACATCTCACATATTCACCCCCCGTCTAGGTGATTTAGGTAGACAACTTATTTCCTTCAATTGGTATTAGAGGGAGGTTGATCGTTAAAATGTTAATACCTTGATCTGATCCTTCCTAAGTTGTCTTTAGAGAAGTATCAAGCATGAGTAAGACCAAGGATTTTGCTAAGCTCCCTATATGCACCAATAACAATTTTCCTAGGTGGAAGGAAAGAGTTAAATTCTTCATGGAAGCAGTGGACCCTCGGATCTTCATGAATTGTTGAAGAAGGTCCGCATGTTCCTATGATTGCATCTACAATAGATCTAACAAGACAAGTCCCAAGGAAGTTGATGGACTTGGATAAGGACGAGATTGCACTTTTCTCCCTAGACAAGAAGGCTAAAAATATTATAGCAAGTGCAGTCGATGACTCAATGCTGCAAAATATGATTCATTGCCAGTCTACCAAGGAGATGTGGCAATCCCTGGTGACTCTGATGGAAGGCACTGAAAAAATAGGGATGATCAGAGATCCCTTTTAAATCAGAAGTATGAATCCTTCAAGCAAGGTCACAAGGAAGCCATAGCTGATACCTTTGAGAACTCCTTCAAGATAGTCAATGGCCTAAGAGTTTATGGCCGAGTCTTAACAAATTGGGAACTGAATGACAAATCTTAAGACCTTGACCAAGGAAGGGGAAAATAAGGTATAGCGCCAATCGGAAGTTCGAAAGATTAACCGAGACGGACCGCGTGACTCTATTGAAAAAGCTCTGTCCTTACGAGCTCAAAATCAACTTCAAGAAAAGCTGAAGAAGAGATGTGTAGGTCTGCATCCAAGGAGAAGTATATCGCTCTAAAGGCAGATAGCTCAAGGAAGACAAAGGCTAGCTCTCCTGCTCCAGCTTCTGAAGCTGATGAAGAAGAATCATCTGAGCCAAGCTCCTCTGGCTCAGAGCTATCCGATGGAGAGTTCTCTCTACTCTCAAGGCAGTTCAAGAAATTATTGAACAAGAAGAAGCAATGGAGAGGCAAGGATGCCTCCTATAGAAGATCACGCAATGATGGTGATCGCCACAGAAAAATCTCAAGCATCAACGACAGGTATGGTTCTAAACCGAATAAACATTATTCGACTAACACTGTTTGTTATTGCTGTAATAAGCCAGGTCACGTCATTGCGGATTGCCCCCACAAGAATAAAGAGGGTGGCAAACAAGAAGAGAAGAAGTCCTACAATAAAAAGAGGATAGAAAAGAGCCTGTTAGCACAGAAGGGCAAAACCCTCAGTGACTCCGACTCATCTGAGTCGAGTGCAGAAGAGGAAGAAGCCTACTTTGGGCTAATGGCTCTAACTGATGATGAATAAGTCCCCCGATTCACTGGGGAGGTAAAATCTCACACCCCTCTTTCAGAATCTGATGATGATAGTGAGCAAGAGGGCTATCCCTCTGAGGATGAATCTTAACTCATGGGACAATATAAGGAGTTACTCAAGGCTTACGACAAATGTTGCCGAGTCATGAAAACTCAAGCTAATGAGATAAAATCTCTAAAAGCTACAGAGAGCACCTTAAGAGAAGAAGTCTCAAAGACTGACTCTCTCAAGGAAGACTTCAATAAATCTATTGAAGAATATAACAAGGCTCTTGAGCACCTTGACCTTAAGGAGAAAATCATCAAGGAGTTGGAAGAACAATTCTCGGCTGAAAAGAAACTTGTAGAAGGTTTCTCTAAGCCTAAGACTGTACTTCCTCTGATTGTTGAATTCTCATCTAAGGCAAAGGGTGCTGGTCTAGGCCATAAAGGTGCTCCTAGTAAATCCTCTAGGAGAAGGAAGGCCAAGAGAAAGAATAAGGATGGCAAGAAGGGCTTGGACAAGGAAAAAGGGAAAGCTCCTTTGGAGCCAGTCTCGTTCAAGAAAGTTATCTTTCCTACGAACGAATTCGACTATGAATCCACCTATGTACACTTCACTAGGCCGATCCCGGAGAAGCCTAAGTCAAGGTACCAAGGTTGGACTCACCCTCATAACTTTGGAGAGAGTGTCTTCAAGGCACCTTATGAAGAGATTCAACTTCAGAGCTATAGACCTTATGCTCATGGTCATAACATCAATAAGGCACCAAAAGTAAAACTTGTTGTGGAAATGCCTATGAAGGAGAAGACTTCATGAAGTTGCCATCATCATGAAGCTTCTTCCTCCAAGAATGCTACCCCTGCTGGACCTCCTCTCAAGAAGGTCAAGAAGGAGATTATAAGGCAAAGATACAACAGATTCGACTGCTTGTGGTTTGGTAGGGTTGGTCACTTTGCTATAGATTGGTGGTTCAATCCTAAAAATGCTGCAACTCCTCAAGTTAGCAACGTGAAAATGACCACTCATGAGGCTAATACTCGTAGGGGAGTATTCTAACTCGAGACCGAGGACCCAAATGTGTTTGGGTTCCTCCTATGGCTTAATGATTAAAATTACAGGTACGCCAAAGGCCATTAAAACGCCAATCTGGTATTTGAACAGTGGATGTCTCGGCATATGACGGGACAAGGAGCCTACCCTAGAACATTTCAACCGTGTTTTAAACCCAAGGTCATCTTTAGAGATCAGACCGAGGATTTTTACAAAAGGCCTACTATGATTACTAAACGACAACGTATCCTTTTTCGATGTACCTATGTTGAAGGATTGGAACACAAAGTAACACACATCAATAAGCCAACTATGCAGACAAAGATACGTTGTTGAATTCCATGCTGATGCAGACAATAGTTTTTGATAAAATTGGTTTGACAAATATGAAATAATTTATCAGGCATTCCTGAAGCATAGATTTTTTTGTTTAAATTTCATCTGTATTGACCCCTCTACACCAGTATATCTTTTAGAAAAAAGTAGTGCATCTCTTGCTGACCAATGACACAAGAGACTAACACATATTAATTTCAAAACTATTAATAAACTATTCTCTCAGAACTAAGTACGCGATGCCCCTATTGTCAAGAACATTAAGGACAGCCCTTGTCATGCCTGTATAAAAGGCAAGCAAACAAGGAGTTCATTTAAAAGCATTATAGGCAAGGATTCTAATAGAAGCTTACAACTTCTTCATATGGACTTGTTCGATCCACTGCAAGTTAAAAGTTTAGGAGGTAAGGAATATACGTTGGTTATTGTGGATGATTACTCGTGCTTTGCGTGGGTATTCTTTCTGAAACATAAGTCAGATACCTTCAATATTTTCACTAATTTTGTTAGGCAAGTCCAGAATGAATACAACTGCTCCGTAGTCAAAATCAGAAGTGATAATGGAACGGAATTCAAGTCTGGGGCCATGACAGAATACAGTGAAAGTTAAGGTATCTTTCATGAGTTTTCCTCTCCTTGCACTCTACAGCAAAATAGAGTAGCTGAGAGAAGGAACAGAACACTCATAGAGGCTTGTCGGACTATGTTGAGTGATGCCTCACTTCCAGAGTACTTCTGTGTTGAAGCCATCAACACCGCTTGTCACGTGCAAAATCGAGCACTCATCAACAAGAACCATGATAGGACTCCTCACAAACTTCTAAAAGGCAGGAAACCAACCATTTCATATTTTAGAATCTTTGGCTGTAAGTGCTTCGTACTTAACAACGGCAAGTATCACACTACCAAGTTTAGCGAGAAAAGCTTTGAAGGTATTTTTATAGGTTATAGTAGCCATAGTAAGGCTTATAGAGTATTTAATAGAAAAACTCTGGTGGTAGAAGAATCGGTACACATTGTATTTGATGAGCCGAGTTTGCTGCAAAGCAACTCTTCTAGTATGCTCATTGAAGATGCAGGTACAAAGATAAAAGAATTCAGCCTGGATAAACCTACTGAAAATAAAGATGAAAAGTTCATCAAGATCACCTCTACAACCCCGATTGGAGAGGTAGATGATCAAGATGAAGAATTTATCCCAGCTGAAGATTCAACTCCAGTGGCTGAAGAGATCCCAGATGTAAGGACTCTAGAGCTCAGACACCTGAAGGATCATCCCTTGGATCAGATCATAGGAGATCCCCGGGATGGTGTCAGGACTCGGAGAGGTACAACTAACGAGAATTTATTCTTAAGTTTTCTATATAGGTTGAACCTAAGAAGTTTGAGGAAGCAAACTCGGATGCATCCTGGATTCTAGCCATGGAAGAAGAGTTAAATCAGTTCAAATGTTGCAAAGTTTGGACACTTGTTCCTAGACACAAGAATAAGAACGTCATCGGGACAAAATGGGTCTATCGGAACAAGATGGACGAAGATGGAACTATTATAAATAACAAAGCCAGACTCGTTGCCAAGGGCTATCGTCAAGAAGAAGGAATCGACTTCAATCAAACGTATGCTCCAGTGGCAAGACTGGAGGCGATCAGGTTATTCCTTGCTTATGCTGCACTTAAGGGCTTTACCGTCTTTCAGATGGATGTAAAATCCGCCTTCCTGAATGGTGACATAAAGGAAGAAGTGTATGTAGAGCAACCGCCAGGTTTTGTTGACTCAACTTTTCCTAATCATGTTTATTTACTACAAAAAGCATTATATGGTCTTAAACAAGCTCCTCGAGCTTGGTATGAGATGCTGTCTAGCTTTCTTCTTGAGAATAAGTTCACAAGAGGAAAGATAGACAAGACATTATTTGTTTGGGAAATAAATGGCAAGATTTTGCTAGTGCAAATCTATGTCGATGACATTATTTTTAGCTCTACGGATAAAAACCTCTGCAAGAAGTTCTCTAAACTTATGCAATGGAAGTTTGAAATGAGCAGTATGTGACAGCTGAAGTATTTCTTAAGGCTTCAGGTGAAACAATCTGTGGATGGAATTTTCATCTCACAGACCAAGTTCACCAAAGAGCTACTTAAGAAATTCGGAATGGAGAATGCAACCTCAATGAGGACTCCAATGGCCTCAGCTATGTCTCTAGACAAGGATGAGAAAGGGAAACCTTTTGATGAAACGAAGTACAGAAGCATAATTGGGTCCTTTCTCTACCTTATCGCAAGTAGACTAGATATAATGTTTTCAACATGTGTATGCGCTAGATTCCAGGTGAACTCTAAGGAATCTCACTATATTGCTGCAAAGCGAATTTTGAGATACCTTAAAGGTACACCAAATCTTGGCTTATGGTACCCAAGAAGTAATGATAGTGAACTGATTGGATTTTCAGATACAGATTTTGCAGGAAGCAAAGACGACAGGAACAACACTTCTGGGACTTGCCAATTCCTAGGAAGAAGGCTTATCTCTTGGAGCAGCAAAAAGTAAAACTGTGTCGCAATCTCAACGGCCGAGTCAGAATACATTTTTGCCGGTAGTTGTTGTGCACAGTTGCTTTGGCAAAAGAACCAGCTAGAGGATTACAATATGAAGGTCAAGGACATTCCATTGTTCTGTGACTCCTCCAGCGCAATTGCAATCGTAAACAACCCAGTCTCACACAGCCGGAGAAAGCACATCGAGCTGAGATACCACTTCATCTGGGAACTTGTGGAGCAAGGGGATGTGGATCTGCAGTACGTGCCAACAGATCGGCAGGTTGCAGATATTTTCACAAAGCCGCTGGACGAGACCAAGTTCAATTTCTTCAAAACTGAACTTGGGCTGCTAAACAAGGAAGATTAGTCCAAGGTGATAAGTTCAAAGGCTCAAGAATCGAGGAATCTCCAAAAAGGTCAGAATTTCTCAAGTAGAAGGATAGCTCTCGAGAACTATACTTACTTCCCGAGAACTATCTGCCAGTTCTCGAGAACTAAAGCTTGCCTCTCGAGAACTATCTGCCAGTTCTCGAGAACTAAAGCTTGCCTCTCGAGAACTATCTGATAGTTCTCGAGAACTAAAGCTTGCCTCTCGAGAACTATTTTCCAGTTCTCGAGAACTATCCTCGCTTCTCGAGAACTATCTGCCAGTTCTAGAGAACTAAAGATTGCCTCTCGAGAAATGGCCCGTCATTTTGCTGATTTCTGCTAACTCTTCTATTTCAAAAATGTCTTAATTTCTGCCCTAATCCAAGGTTAATTAGACTCATAATGGACATTACTAGGGTCCTATATATATAATAATATTTTAGAAATCTTAAATCAACCGCCATTTCAAAATCATTTCTCTCAAAACTCTTTGTCTTCCGCCATAAGAAACCTCTATCTCCGCCGCAATCTCACGCTCAGTCCGTCGCCACCGTCAGCTTTCATGGCACAGGTTTCCAAGAATTGAGTCGGCAGCGAACTGGTAGTAGCAGGAATTGCAGAAATTTCAGACGATTTCCAGAACCTTCTCATTCTTCTCGAAACCGCCGGCCTCATGTTCGGTTTGACAGAACCCTGCAAGACTCTTTTTCCTGATGTCGAGGAGTTCTTCAAGAATGTTAAGGTGAAAAGGAATGGTAAGATTCTCAAAACTCAAGTCAGAGGGATCAAGATAAAGTTGGACAAGACTATAGTTTCCCAGCTTCTGAGAATGCCCGTTGTAGACGAGGAAGACGACCTAACTATGGAAGACTACGAAAGGACCTACTCCTTCTGTGGAGTTTCTGTGGAATTTTATTCTTTAAAGAGAAACCTTTTCAATGATGTAGGGAAATTTCTTGCAGACATTATTGGAAAAATCCTATGATGCAAAACATTGTCAATTAGTTTCATTACTCATGATCTATTTGGAATAATGACAGCCATCGTCTCAAGGAAGAAATTTCAGTTTGGCATGATGGTGTTTGAGTTGATCAGGGACAACATTCAAGCTCCCAAATTTGCAAGGATAATCTCATTGATTTTGAGAGAGATTGATCCTGTTACCTTCAAAACCTCCAAAGGTACCACGATTCACCACCTTAAGAAGATTTCCTTAGCCTCCATCCAGAGATGGGAGTTGAAGCTGAAAAACCCAAGGAAGATAGCTAAAGAAGTTGGAGCTTCTGTCTCAGAGGTGAGGACCCCATCTCCTCCTTTACATCATGTTGCTGAACCATCTGGTGCAACAACTAAGGGGGAGCCTACACACTCTGCCTCAGATAATAGAATTGCTACTCCAACCAGATCTCCTCTAAGAAGCCCAGTGAGATCTCCAGTCAGGAGCCCTGTGGTAGTCTCTCCAGTGCTAAACCTATCAGATGTTCCAGCCTAAGAGATTCTCAAAGACACAAATGAAGCCATAGATAAGATGATAGAAGAGCTCCACACAGAAGAACCTCTTTCCCCCTTTCCAAAGATCTCCCTGAAGACCCATACAAAGAACCCTAACCCCAAGCTACTCCTTCTCCCTCTCCAAGAAAAGAATAAACTCCACTAGAGACCATCCTTCTATCTGAAGAGGATGTGCAAGCCCCTGAGGAGGTGGAAGCCCCTCTCAAGTATCTTGACTTCTCCCTTCCTAGATTTGTTGATGAGGAGGGAGATATAGTATCTCATACTATAAGAGCCCAGAGCTCTATAATACTGGAAGAAATCCCCTCATGGAAAGCTCCTCCAACACCTCAGATTGATTCTACCACCCCTACTCCTGCTGCTGCTGCTGTAATTACAAATTCAGATATTCTGTAAAAGATGAAGAAATGTTAGCTAACTAGAGGAAATATTTTGATGAATCTCTTCAAGCTGTCAAAGATCAGGTAACTGCCCTTGAGAAAGAAATGAGCAGAGGATTTGCAGAGATTCAAGCCAACACAGATTCTCTCAAAGAATTGTTCAAAATTGGAGGCAAAGCCATAGATCACACCATCACCAGCATTGGTCAAGTCATGGAACAATCTGTTACCCTGGCAAACAATCAAATTTATTCGAACAAAAGAGCTGAAGATAAATTCATGAAAGTATGCAATGAAGTTGGTACTTTTGAAGAAGACACCAGAAACCAGCTATCTGTAAAAATCAGAAAGGGTGAGACCATAGTGAAAGAACAGGTAGAGAAGCTTACTACAGATGCCAAAACTATCTGGAATGAGAAATTAACTGAAATCAGTAAGGATATTTTAGAACAGATTTAATCAGTAAAATTCCATACATATGATATAGCTGTCTGGAATCACAACCAGATCTTCCCAGATTTTCAGGCTGACCCCAACATTATTCCTCATCACTTAAATCCTCTTGCTCAAGGTGAGTCCAGCCAAGTGCCTCAACCTCAAATGCCTACATTTTATCCTAGACCAGAAGATTAGGCACCTCCTCCAGCATCCTATTCCCAAGTTTGGGATGACATTATTCCTTAAGATCTACCAGAGGTTCACATCCCCAAGAAAAGGAAGTATGGGGAAGGTCCTTCTGCTAGTAGATCAGTTCCCCAGCCAGAGGCAGAAAGAAGAAAAGTAAAGGAATTTGCTGAAGTTTGGAGCCCTACTTCCAAAGCTCTAATTCTTGATACTCTAAACTAGTCATGGACTTTAATGAGAATAAAAATCTTCACTACAACTCAGTTAAGTGGGAATTATATGAAAAGTCAATGACCAAAAGGAGGATATATGATAGAGAATATGGAAAGAATAATCCTAAATCTCCTCCCAAGCCCCCAAGGTACTATCCTAAGCCTTTCAGTTATTAGAGGAGGCAGCAGGAAAAGCAAGATAGGCAATAGCAAAGCAAAGAATGATTCATGATGTTTTTTTTTGATATTTTTTGAGGAAATGGATGTTGATTGATTCTAAAACATTACTTATATATATACAATTCCTAGTTTTGCATATTGTGCCTTTAATTAGTTTGTCTTTGTATTTATACTCAATCTTCTTTCTTCCAGTTCTTTCTTTATTATGTTAATTCACTTTAGTGTAGAGGGTTCTGACTTCTAAAAATAGGGGAAGATTGTTGGGTATTACATCCACAATAACCCAGATTTGCATGAAGTCACCCTTGAACTAAGATGAATTAAGTTGTATTTGATATCCTGTTCTAGTTGAATGTTTGCAGATTCTCAGTGCTAAGTGTAGACCAATGTCAGTCTATAGTGGGTCAGGAACATAGGACGATATAGTGTAATCCCTCACTGTGTGATCCAAAGTGTTGACTCATGTGTAGTCTCTCAATTGGTATACACTTCATGTTCAAACATTGGGAGCATGGGATGAAGACAGGACCAGAAGAAAACATTTTATAAAATTCTATAAAATTAATCCAAGTCCAGTTCTCGAGAAGAAACTTCAGAGTTCTTGAGAAGTGTAGTTTAGTTCTCGAAGAAGCTCTTATAGTTCTCGAGAAGCTCAACTATAAAGTTCATGAGAAGTCTGGACAGATTCAAGAAATTTTTTAAGTTATAGTTCTCGAGAAGTCATCTTTGTTCTCGAGAAGTCTTGGTCAGTTCTCGAGAAGCCTAAGATATAGTTCTCGAGAAGTCTTACTTGTTCTCGAGAAGCTTGGCTTCAGTTCTCGAGAACTTTCCTCAAAAAAATTTCTAAGTTAAGTTCTCGAGAAGTCTTATTTAGTTCTCGAGAAGTCCTCTCTCAGTTCTCGAGAAGTCTTTCTCTTTGTTCTCGAGAAGTTTAGAAAAGTTTCTAAGTGTTTGTTCTCGAGAAGTTCAGAAAAGTTTCTTAAGTGTTTATTCTCGAGAAGTCAATTAGTTCTCGAGAACTAAACCTTGTGTTCTCGAGAAGTCCTAACCTCTTCTAAAGAATTCAGTTCCCGAGAAGTCATGACAGTTCTCGAGAACTCAGTTCCTAGTTCTCGAGAACTCAGTTTCTAAGTGTTTACACTAATATTAAGACTTCTATCAGCAGGAACAATATTAAGATTTCCTCAAGTAGTTTGAACAAAACTCTAAACCTTACTATGTTTGGGCCAATAGATGAGGAAAATGAACTATTTCTTGAGGATATGAAGTCTGCTCTTAAATGGTGTTGCCAGTCAAAGCACACCTCTTGTTCCATACTAAGAAAAGAGATTAATCTGAAGGGGAAGTTTTTGGCTAATGCGATAGGCAAGGCCTTAATATGCAAAATAGGGTCTCATGACAAGCTTTTTAGGAAGATGTTTGAGATAATGACAAGAGTAATTCTGTCTAAGAGTACTAACTAGGGAAGGATTCTTTTTGAGAGAATAGTGGAGTGCATTCCAGAACCAACCTAGGTAGAATTCTCTCCTTAATACTACTGAACTCTGCTCCAGGGAACCTAAATAGTTGAGTGCATTCTTGAACACTTTTCAGTGACGGCAACAGATCAGAATGGTCGGTGACAACGGATCAACAACTACGACTTCTAGGTTGCAGAACAGTTCTGTCGGGAGGAAGAAGTCGCCACACTCATGATCTGGATCGATTAGGTCAAGCTTATCTCGAGATAACAGTTATCTCATCTATATATATACCGAAACAGCCGTTACCCGCATACCAGGACAAAAATAGACTTAAATAATCAAAGCAAAGTTAACAACATTCATCGAGAGGATATGTATATATTCGATGAATTAAGGATCCATTTGACGAGATAACATGAGAATACTTGATGAATTCAGACATACCAATTCGTCGAAACACTAAGAGAATACTCGACAAATCCAAGTCTAATTTGTCAAGATGTTAAGAGTATACTCGACAAATCCAAGTCCAATTCATCGCGATGTCAAGAATATACTCCACGAATTCAGATGGATTTTTTGAAACATCAAGATACCTTTCGACGAATTTCCCTTGAGTCTTTCGACAAATCATGTGATCATCTAGATTATCAATATAGCTCCCGGGCTGAAAAACCTCAAAATCCATAATGTCACAGGCTTGGCCTTTCACTCATATCACATATGAGCAATGCCAACACAAACCTTTCCAACTTATCCAAAACTCTTATGTACGACCCCATAGGCTCATATTGCGTTGACAGTGAGATTACCTGTTTGACCACTTCTAGATTACAATGGTAACACTAACAATCTCCAACTTGATCTTGAAAGTATCAAACAAAAGTTTCACAAACAATGAGCGGCATCTAGAAATACATCATTGCTCCCCAAGCAAAAAGATTTATAAACTCATTAAGACTTTATGACCAATGTATTAGTGTTGTCATGTCCCTTTATCCCTTATATCCTGATAGATCTAGAGGTATGACCATGTCACTCTCATAATTATTCAACCCAAGTTTCTTGATCTAGAATGCACTTCCTGAAATTTGTGAGCCCAATATCATATATTGATTTCAAGTCGAAAAACCACAAACACCATTGCTACTTGAGACTTACTTGTACAACCCCGTATCTGGCGAGTGGGAGTGGCAGGAGCCAGACCAGGCCAGCCTGGTCCTTAGGCAAGTTGGCAGGGAGACGAGTGCCTTGAGAGCTCCCTAGCTCACCCAGGTAGGGGGAAGGTAAGATATGGGGCGAGTGGAGCAAGTGGACTTGCACGTGTCCCTAGACCTCGGTAGATAACAGGAGAGTGGGATGGTTAGGTCTGCACTCGCCCTGGGCCCTGAAGAGGCGGCGAGTGCCAGTCTCATTGGGCACTCGCCACCCTAAGAGAGTGGTAATTCTTGGACCACTCGCTCAGTGATGCTTTTTATAATTCCACCACTGCTGTTCTGCCAGTATCCCCTCCAAACAGCAGAGTTATACTGTTGGCAGACCAATTTGGGCTATTTGTATCCGTTCAGAACAGCGGAGTTGAGTTGTTGGCAGACCACTTTTAGAAATCTATAAATAGACCTAAGAGGGTGGCTTAGACGACAAACTCTCAAGTTTTCTCATTCTCTGATCGCCTTAAGTTTTCTGAGGTACCCTTAGCTTAGTACTAGCTAAGGAGGGGAAGCGCTCTAAGATCTTCTAGGTGTGTGGTGGAACCTCCGTGCTGGAGCCCTAGGTCAGTCTCCAGTCCTAATTCCTCGGTCAAGCAAGCTCACTAGGAGAAGTAAGTGTGCGGTCACCTCTTTGTAAGGGTCCGATCTCCACTGAAGCTGAGTTCCAGTTTCAACATTTTTGGTGCAGTGAGCGTGGACAGTTACCAACACAGAAAATCCTCAAGTAAGTTCAATGATTGGAGAAGAAGAAAAAGGATCTGACAAGGACGACTTGCCACCTACCTCCCCCTCTAATCACCCTTGGAATGCTCGAGGACTTCAAGCAGGAGGTCCAGAACCTCATCATGTTCGCACTCAGGTCTCACGACGAGTGCTCGACACCCGCCATCCTAGTGGTCACTTCCCCAGCTCTTGGCTAGAATGCCCCCATCAAGTGACCTGGGAAATAAGTTTTGGTAGAAGGCGGAGAGCGAGATCTCCCGGTGTGAGCCCTGTTCCCCGAGTTGGCGAGTGCAGGCAAGACCGGTGAGGCAGAGGTGCGAGATCATCCCGCTTTCCTGGAAGTGGAAGGAAGTCCTTTTAGCGAGCTGGTCGCTTCCACTCCAGTCCCAAAGTGGTTCTGCAAGCCTGAGATGTCTTACTACACAAAATGGATGATCTATTCCAGCACATCAAGTAGTTCGAGGATGTGGTCTCGATCAGGAGATGTCGGATGCCTTTAATTATCGGCTCTTCATGATAACTTTCAAGGAGAAGGCGAGGGACTTGTTCTATCAGCTCCGCGCTAGCTCTATTTACTGCTTTGAGGATCTATGTTGGGGGTTTTTGGTGAGATTCACCATTTTGAAGAAGAGAAAGAAGGAGTCAAAATCCCTATTTCTCATCAAGTAGGGGGTGGATATGACAATGGGAAGCTATGCGGATAGGTTCTAGTAGGTGATACTCCAAGACTAGAAGATGCCCAGACACACCCTTATGGTGGCCTTCACCTTAGGACTACAGCAGGGTTTCTTCAGGATGGAGTTCAAGCCAGTGCCTCCTTTATCTTTCAAGGAATTTATAGAGGGGGCATCAAGTTAAGTCAAGGGAGAAGCTTCGAACCCAGCATTTGCTAGGAAGCAAGCAAAGTGGGCTGCAGTGGAAGAGAGAGAGCCAGGATATGGCAAGGGCAAGGAGGTCAGGAGAGCAGAGCCCAGACATTGGGAGCCACAACAATAATGCTCGAGGTTTGGTCGCCGGAGCCGAATAATCAGCTTGGCTGTAGGTAGTAGGAATGGAACGATTAGGTCCAGAGGAGAGGTTTCTACGGAGGAGACCACCACCAAGGAGGACAAGGCTAGTTCAACCCTCCGGGATGGAGGCAAGGCAAGAGACCTCCTCTCCCCAATTAGCACCAAGCTATTACCATAGCCCTAGGGAGGAGGAGGGGAGGCCCCTAGAGGAGGAGGCAAGAAGGTAGGGCGGAGCTGCCCTATTGTGATTTCTATCAGGTGGTGGGCCACGCGACGGCCACCTGCCCGGAGTTCTTGGAACTAAGGAGAGATAGGGAGCAGACCTAGCAACAACATCACCCCCAGGACGTGTGGATAGAGGAAGTCCTTCCAGGAGCAGAGGAGGATAGGTGTGAAGACCGGGCCGATGTACGAGTCCGAGGAGGGATCAGGGTGATCTAGGGCGGGTGGGAGTCGAGGCCGACCATAAGGCGAGTCTTCATATAATGTATCGTCGGAGCATTGCCTCCAATTCCCTAACTCCACCTCTGGATGAGAAGATTACCTTCTCTCAGAAGTACATGCCGGATCATGAGGATCTGTTCTGTTGTTCCTACTATGGTGATCTGGAAGTGATCAAGTATGTAGTCTCACTGCCAACGCAGTATGAGCCTACCAGGGTCGCACATAAGAATGATTGGAGAATCTAGAAGATTGTATTATGTTGGTCTTGCTAATGTGATGAGTGAAGGACCAAGCACTTGCATGAGATGAGTGAAGGACTGGACTCTTCCATGCGTTGAGTGCGTCGAGACCACTCAAAGCTTTTATCAAGTCAAATATTGATTCATCGAGTTAGTATTGAGAGTGTTGAGTCCACTCGACGATTCGTAGAGTCAATCATTTATTTGTCGAATGATGGCATTGAGTGTATCAAGTGTACTCAACAAGGCTTTGATTGCATCGAAACCACTCAACGCCTTCATCGAGTCAAGTGTTGATTCATCAAATTTAGCACTGAGAGCGTCGAGGTCATTCTATGCCTTCATTGAGTCAAATGTTGATTCGACGAGTCTGGCGTTAAGGCGTTGAGTGCGTTGAGTGCACTCAACAATTCGTTAAGTCAAGTGTTGATTCGTTAAATATCGACGTGTATACTCATTGATTTGTCAAATCAAGTGTTGATTCATCGAATATTGGTATGATACTCGACGAATTCTGTTTCGTCCCATTTATTTCCTCTAAGTCTGGTTCAACACAGTCTGCTGGTATGGGTTGGCTTGGAACTCAAGCCGTTGTCGTTCATTGAAATCAATCAGAGCAACTTGGTTGAGTATTGACCCAATCCCTCAAAGGTAAAATTTTATTTACCGCACTTTACTTCTTGATTAATGTTCATCGCAAGATCCGAACTATTTTGGGTTTTCTTGTTCCATTTATGCTGCACACAAGTGTTATAATGTATAGAAAAACCCAAAAGTGGTATCAGAAGCAGGTTGATGCGATGATCATTGTTTCAGAAGTTGCTAAATCCATTGCATGTAGATCTAAATAATTTAGAAGTGTTCTAAAATGCCCAAATCTATTCCTGGAACATCAAATGTTTATGGATTTTGTGTGGAAACCATTGCACTGCCCCTTGGACCTCGTTAGGGGCTCTCCCCCTAAGACCCCGCCAGGGTCATAGCCCCTTAGAACCCTGCTAGGAGCGCATATGATTTCGTTGTGATATCTCTATTACTCCTTAACAGTAACCGTCCCTCTTGATTGTTTGTGAAACCAAGTGTGTTAGATTTTGAATTACACATAAAGAGAGAGATAAGCTTATCTACTATGTAAGTGGAGTTGGTGTTGCTCATGTCCAGTTCATGTAAATCTGAAGATTTAGAAGGGTTGTAGATGTACAGATTTAGCCCAGGTCATCAAGTGTTGATGTCTTTATTGTGCACATATGGGATGCATTTGGATTATGAATGCTATAAGTTTTATTTTGTGGATGTGCACATTGGTTAATTATTAACCATGATTAAGTGTTAACCAACAATCTAAAATCCCTTATGTAATATTAAGTATTCGGATGCCTTCTAATGGATGACACTCTTCCTGCCTTGATCGATGAAATGTGGGCTTGCCAAAGCAAGGTGCATTTGTTGAAGCCAAAACTTTACCTCAATGGAAGTTCTAAAATAGGGGCGCAACCAACACCTACTCCTCCCAAGCTCCGACCCATGACTGGTTGTAAAGGATCTAGAACCGACCCAAAGCCTCAGCAGGGAGGTCCCACCTCTCACCCGAAAGATCTCTGAGAGCTTCCCCTCCAAAGACAAAAGCTAGGCTTGGAGCTCCTCAGAAAGCACTGAAAGATCTTAGAGAAAATATGAAAGCTTGCCTTCTAAGGAGCCCCTGCGGGTCTATTTATAGCCTTTGCTGACCTGAAATTACTAAATTACCTCTGGCTAGTCTGCCAACAGCCAAATCCCACTGTTATGAATTCTAAATGCAGACCCTGGGGGTATATGGGTAATTTAACCGAAGGAAACTAGGTCATTTCTCCTTGGGCCCCATCTGGCGAGAACCTCTATGCCGAGAGCTGGAGGTTCTTACATATTGCCAAGAACCCTCCCGCCCTCACTCAGCGGAGCTAAAAAGGTGCTGAAGAATGCCTCAGACTGTTGAAGCCAGTTCCCGGCTTCTGCAAGGCACGAGCCTTCTCGCCCGCCTCTGGGCAGAAGTAGGTCCTGGACGGGGCTTGAGCGCGATCGCCCTCACTCACTCCTAGGAGGGAGCTCTTCTACTCTAAAGACCAAAGCTAGCCCGAAGCTAGCCCAAACCTGGCCGTTGGTGCCTCTGGGTTCCACTCAGCGAATATGTGGTTGTACACATTCCCCACTCTTTTTGAGCTAGTACTGCGCTCGAAAAGACACGTCCATCCAATAATATTCGCTGAGCACGTGCTATCCTGAAAAGAGGATCTTTTGGTGGGGCCATCCCACAGCTATATATGTGTGTGCTGATAAACGGTCATAAATCCGTCCCTTCCAATCGCTGCCCTATTTAGGAGTCCTCGCGTGATCCCAAGATGCGTTCCAAATGTGCTGAGAAGCCGCTCTCGCAGAGCCTTAATGACCACATCGATGCGGCGCAGGTACGAGCCCTTGCGAAGAGTGCCTTGGCAGCCCCGTGGTTGGCGAGAAGGTCGTCGGCCGCTGAGCCCTCATAGCTGAAGAAGAAGAAAAAGAAGAAGGCGAAATCGGTCAAGCGAGACCTCTTGAACGAGAACCGGGGCTTGCCCACCCCGTCCCCAAGCTGTGCGGGGAATCCTTCACCTCTGTAGAAGGTATGTCCCTGTGATTTGCTGACTATTGAGAACTGTGAATTGATATAAAGGAGACTGACGATTGATATGCAGTACTTCTCGTAGTAGGCGATTCTAAACATCGATCCCGGGTCCCTGCGGACACCCCCCGATTCGATGTGCACATTGGTTAATTATTAACTATGATTAAGTGTTAACCAACAATCTAAAATCCCTTATGTAATATTAAGTATTCGGATGCCTTCTAATGGATGACACTCTTCCTGCCTTGATCGATGAAATGTGGGCTTGCCAAAGCAAGGTGCATTTGTTGAAGCCAAAACTTTACCTCAATGGAAGTTCTAAAATAGGGGCGCAACCAACACCTACTCCTCCCAAGCTCCGACCCATGACTGGTTGTAAAGGATCTAGAACCGACCCAAAGCCTCAGCAGGGAGGTCCCACCTCTCACCCGAAAGATCTCTGAGAGCTTCCCCTCCAAAGACAAAAGCTAGGCTTGGAGCTCCTCAGAAAGCACTGAAAGATCTTAGAGAAAATATGAAAGCTTGCCTTCTAAGGAGCCCCTGCGGGTCTATTTATAGCCTTTGCTGACCTGAAATAACTAAATTACCTCTGGCTGGTCTGCCAATAGCAAAATCCCACTGTTATGAATTCTAAATGCAGACCCTGGGGGTATATGGGTAATTTAACCGAGGGAAACTAGGTAATTTCTCCTTGGGCCCCATTTGGCGAGAACCTCTATGCCGAGAGCTGGAGGTTCTTACATATTGCCAAGAACCCTCCCGCCCTCACTCAGCGGGAGCTAAAAAGGTGCTGAAGAATGCCTCAGACTATTGAAGCCAGTTCCCGGCTTCTGCAAGGCGCGAGCCTTCTCGCCCGCCTCTGGGCAGAAGTAGGTCCCGGACGGGGCTTGAGCGCGATTGCCCTCACTCACTCCTAGGAGGGAGCTCTTCTACTCTAAAGACCAAAGCTAGCCCGAAGCTAGCCCAAACCTGGCCGTTGGTGCCTCTGGGTTCCACTCAGCGAATATGTGGTTGTACACATTCCCCACTCTTTTTGAGCTAGTACTGCGCTCGAAAAGACACGTCCTTCCAATAATATTCGCTGAGCACGTGCTATCTTGAAAAGAGGATCTTTTGGTGGGGCCATCCCACGGCTATATATGTGTGTGCTAATAAACGGTCATAAATCCGTCCCTTCCAATCGCTGCCCTGTTTAGGAGTCCTCGCGTGATCCCAAGATGCGTTCCAAATGTGCTGAGAAGCCGCTCTCGCAGAGCCTTAATGACCACATCGATGCGGCGCAGGTACGAGCCCTTGCGAAGAGTGCCTTGGCAGCCCCGTGGTTGGTGAGAAGGTCGTCGGCCACTGAGCCCTCATAGCTGAAGAAGAAGAAAAAGAAGAGGGCGAAATCGGTCAAGCGAGACCTCTTGAATGAGAACCGGGGCTTGCCCACCCCGTCCCCAAGCTGTGCGGGGAATCCTTCACCTCTATAGAAGGTATGTCCCTGTGATTTGCTGACTATTGAGAACTGTGAATTGATATAAAGGAGACTGACGATTGATATGCAGTACTTCTCATAGTAGGCGATTCTAAACATCGATCCCGGGTCCCTGCGGACACCCCCCGATTCGATGCCTCTCCCTCTAGATGATCCTTCGAGGATCCTGATGGCCGTTCCCCCGCAGACCCTCCGAGAACCCCAAGTAACATTTTTTCCCCCTCTGTCCGATTTTTAATTATACTCATTCTTATTGCTTAAATGGTTTCTCACAATGCCAGCTCCCACCAGCCTAGGTCTCGACACCCGGGGGAATGAAATCGTACTCGCCAATCCGGGAACCCAGGTAGCTATTCCCGCCCCTCCGGGGGGAGGGGTGACCACTGAGACCCCTGCACCTCCGCCGGAGGCTCGCCATGCTGCGAGGGAAGACAACTCATCCCCCGCTCCCGGCTAGTCCGGTATCGCCACACGCAAAACATTCCGCCCGGGGCGGGGAAAGTCGATCCACCTCCTCTTTGGGAAGGAAACTAGGGGGAGCCTTTGCATTCTCGCCTGCCATTAGTTGATGGCTCTCGCCAAGCTGCAGGTATGCGAGATGTAACACCCCTATCTGTCGTATAGCATATAGCAGTAGGTCCGGCCGGGGCCCGACGCCATATACTACGGACAGACCGGTTGGTTACGCGTTGAAACCAATCAACCAATCACAACGTCCTACACAACACCTAGCGGAAGCAATTATTAAGTTGCACAATTAAGAACCCTGCCAACAGCATGAATGTCTACTACAAAAACACCCGCAGGAATGTTCCAATACACATAAAATAGAAATGGCCTTAAGGCCTTACATAGTTTGCTTGATACAAAAGTGTTTTCATACATCGGCTCGCAGGCCGGCCACACATGGTCACAATGAAACACTCAAAATCAGGCCTTCGAGGGCCGGCTCAGCAACTTGGGCTTTAGCCCGCTATTTTTCGCTCGGCTCCGCAACACCTGCAAGCACAAACCACCGCCCAGTGGCAAACAAAAGCAACGGTCAGCTATGCTGACCAAATTATAACGATCCCGCCCCAAAATCGGGGCGGCGATGCTCTTTCCCTGCACTTTATTAGTATAGGCAATTTATTAGCATAAACACACATCATCACAGGCATAGGCTCGCACGGCCACACACCTCGTGCACACAGGGCACATTCACGGCAAACCGGCCAACGTCACGTCAATTCAAGCCATAGACGTTCCCGTTCCACCACCGCCTCTTGGACGGCCAACCATATGAGCATTTTGACTTCCTGGCCTTGGTCACGGCAATTTAAGCCATAGACCGCTGAAGACCCTCATCCATGCCAACGGTCCTACCGAACGACATAGACTGGGTACGGTTCCGCCTGACCCGTGCTCACACGGCAACGACAATTTAAGCCATATGCGCAAGTCAAGACTCACTGAGTCCCGCTTCCACCACAACAATCACATAACCCGGTTATGTTCACGTTGGCTCCCCGGCCATTGTGTTGGCAAAACTCGTTTTTGCCCAGTTTTTTGGGTGCACCTTAGAGTTAATCTCTAAGGCTCCCTGATGCAATCTACCACGTAGAAAACCCGCAAACACCCAAACATCCGGAGTCTTGCCCGGTTCAAATGCAATGCAACATCACCGATCCAGACCAACATGTCCGAATAGGATTCGAACACAATGCCTATATCCATTTTCGCATACGGACTCTATACAAGGGGGACTTTACATATCTACCCCAAGGAATGCTCCAACTCTACGCTCACTCGCGAGAGAGGGCTTCCTATGCAAAGGAAAAGAGGGCTTCACATGCCCTAGGATGAGAAATCGTTACCCTTGCGTTCTTCCGCGGCTCCATGAAAATCTATGCGGATAAAAAGCACCGCAATCTCCTTGCCTCCGCGGATCCTAAGACGGTTCGTGATTTGGAGCTCCGAATCTCCTCCGGCGACCGGATCTAGCCCTTCTTCCTCCTCCTTGCTCTCTCCTCTCTCTAGCTTTTAGAAAGAGAACCACTCAAGAGAAATGAGGGTTTCTAAACCCTATTCCCGGGTATAACCCTGGGGAAACAACCCCCAGCCGTCGGATCTCAAATCAAAGAAACGAACGGCCTTGATCGGGCCTGAAAATACCAAATCTGCGCCGAACACGGGTTGCAATACGGCCATGTGCCTGGCCGTGTCCCCCATTCGCCGTCTCGACCGACTCAAAAACCAGCACACGACATTCGACACGGCCTCCGACACGCCCGTGTCACCTGTGACACGCCCGTGTCGGGACCCGTGTCACGCCCCCCCGTGTGCAATCGGCCAGCTTTCCCAACCCGAGAAGGACACGGACACCGACACGCCCGTGTCGACACCTGTGTCACTACCCGTGTCGGATGACACACCCGTGTCGACACCCGTGTCACTACCCGTGTCGGATGACACGCCCGTGTCACTACCCGTGTCGGATGACACACCCGTGTCGACACCCGTGTCACTACCCGTGTGCCAAAAATGGCACAGGACCAGAAATGTACCGAGGAGGACACGACCATGTGACACGCCCGTATCACATGCCGTTTGCCTGACACGCCCTGGGACACGCCCGTGTCCCAGGCCGTGTTCCAGCCTTCTACGATCGTCGACCGCCAAAGCGTCGACCGCACAACCCGTGGTCGAACACGCCCTGACACGGCCTCCGACACGCCCGTGTCGAGACCCGTGTCACCTGCTTCAAAACCCTGTCTTGGCTTAAAAATGCCACCCGTCTCTATTTTGAGTTTCGGGGTGTTACAACTCTCTCCCCCTTAAAAGAATTTCGCCCACAAAATTACTAAAGGAAAGTAAACATAAAACCAAGAGCGGTACCTGAGCGAAATAACTCTGGGTACTCCTCCAGCATGGTCTGCTCCCGTTCCCAAGAGAGCTCCTCACGACCGCAATTGTCCCAACGGACCTTGACCATTCGGATCTCCTTATTACGAAGTCGCTTAACTTCGGAGTCTTCAATACGAACGGGCTTGCCCTAGTCGTCAACCCTTCGTCCACCGGTACTTGATCAACTGCGATCACCTGCGAAGGCTCTTACACCGCCTTCCGCAATACAGAGATGTGGAACACATCGTGTAGTCCACTCAACTCACCGATAGCTTCAAACGGTATACAGCTTCGCCGACTCGCTCCAGAACCTCAAAAGGTCCAAGGTATCTTGGGCTCAGCTTCTTCAAGCGTCTCACCCGCGAAACCCCCTTGAACGGCTTTACTTTCAAGTATACCCAATCGCCTACCGCGAACTCCACGTTCCGGTGCTTGGCATTGTAATACTTCGCCTGCCTTTCCTGAGCGATCAACAAGCGCTCCCGAATGATCCGCACCAACGAGGTAGCACTCTCCACCTCCTACTTCTTGTACAACCTTGCCTCACCCGTTTCAAGCCACGATAACGGCGTGTGACACTTCCTACCATACAGGGCCTCGAAAGGTGCCATTTGTATACTCGCTTGGTAGCCATTGTTGTACGCAAACTCCACCAAATACAGGTGGTCCTCCCAATGCTTCCCGAAGTCTAGAACACACATGCGGAGCATGTCCTCCATCGTTCTATTGACTCTCTCGGTCTGCCCATCCGTCTGCGGATGGAAGGCTGTGCTGAACTTCAACTTTGTCCCCAGCATCTGCTGCACCAACCTCCACTCTTTAGATGTGAAACGCCCATCGCGATCACTCACAATGCTGCGAGGCACACCATGCAGTCTAACTATATTGTCCACATATAGTTTCGCCAACTTCTCCACCGAGTCGTCTTTCCTATGCGGAATGAAATGCGACACTTTAGTTAACCGATCTACGATCACCCAGATGGCGTTGTTCCCTTTCTGCGACCCTGACAAACCATGCACAAAGTCCATAGATATGTCGTCAAACTTCCACTCCGGTATAGGCAAGGACTTCAGAAATCCTCCCGGCTTTTGGCACTCTGCCATCACCTAGGCGCACGTTTGGCACTTAGCCACAAACAACGCTACATCTTTCTTAAGCCCCGGCCACCAAAACAGCTTCTTGAGGTCACGGTACATCTTTGTGCTCCCTGGGTGGATCGAGTACTTGGTATGATGAGCCTCGTACATCAACTCCGCCCGTAGGCTACTCCCGCTTGGGACGCACAACCGATGATCCTTCCTTAACAACCCATCTTCCACTGAAAATTGGGAATTTGACCCATCCAACGCTGCCTCCATAAGCTCCTTTATGGAGTCATCTAACTCCAATGCCTGCCGAACCCGATCAACCAGGTCATACTGAACCTCTATCCAGTTCAACATTGCTTTGGCGCTCGTCTGCTTGTCAACGCAACAGATCTCAAGCTCCTCCAACTCCCGTACTAGCCGCTCATCATGCACCGACAACCAGTTGGCTTGGGCGGGAGCCCTGCGACTCAACGCATCAGCAACCGCATTGCCCTTCCCGGGTACATAATGAATCTTGAAGGTGTAGTCCCCCAGGAACTCCATCTACCACCTCTGCCTCATGTTAAGATCCTTCTGATCCAACAAGTACTTCAGGCTCTTGTAGTCGATATAAATATCGAATCTTACGCCATATAAGTAGTGCCTCCACAGCTTAAGTGCAAATATCACGGCCGCTAACTCCAAGTCGTGGACCGGATAATTTCTTTCAGGCACTTTCAGCTGACGTGATCCATAAGCTATGACGCTCCCATGCTGCAACAACACGCAGCCCAAACCACTACCCGAGGCGTCACTATATACCTCGAAGCCCTCGCTCCCACTCGGCGAACAAAGCATTGGCGCTGTGGTCAACCGTCTCTTCAGCTCCTCAAATGCTTGCACGCACTCCTGCATCCACAAAAATCTCTGATCTTTCCTTGTCAACTTCGTGAGAGGTAGCGCTATCCGTGAGAAGTTCTCTACGAAGCGCCTGTAATATCCGGCAAGCCCGAGAAAACTACGGACTTCCGCGACAGAAGACAATGCAGGCCACTCCCGTATCGCAACGATCTTCGTCGGATCCACCACTATACCTTCCCCACTAACAATGTGACCAAGGAACGCTACTGAGGGTAGCCAGAACTCGCACTTGGAGAATTTCGCATATAGCTCATTCCTCCTCAAAGTCTCCAACACTAGATGCAAGTGATTGAAGTGATCTTCTTCGCACTGCGAGTACACTAATATATCGTCAATAAATATGATCACAAAGCGATCTAGGAAATCTCGGAACGTCCTGTTCATCAAGTCCATAAACACTGATGGCGCATTCGTCAGTCCAAATGGCATGACCGTGAACTCGAAATGCTCATACCTTGTGCTGAACGCCATCTTCGGGATATCACATTCCCTTATCCTCAACTGATAGTACCCCGACTTCAAGTCCAACTTAGAATATACCGACGATCCGACTAACTGATCAAAGAGATCATCAATCCTCGGGATCGGGGACTTGTTCTTTTCCATCAGCTTGTTCAACTCTCTGTAGTCGATACACAACCGCATACTACCATCCTTCTTCTTAACGAAGAGGACCGGTGCGCTCCAAGGTGACGAGCTTGGACGCTCATAACCTTGATCCATCAGCTCCTCTAGCTGAACTTTCAACTCTGCCATCTCCTTAGGCGCCCACCTATATGGAGCACGTGACACCGGTTTGGCCCCCGGTACAAGCTCGATGGCGAAATCAATCTCTCGCCGCGGTGGGGCCCCGGGAAGACTATCCGGGAACACATCGGGGTATTCACAAACCACGGGGATGCTATCCAATGTGGACTTTGGCTCCACAGCCCCCACTATTGCGAAGAACAGCTCTGTACCAGCACGAACTGCCTTTACCACCTAAAGAGCAGACATCAGCGTCTTGCTCGACCCCTTGAGTCCCTCGAATGTTGTCCCCAGCCCAACACCCAGCTTGACCTCCTTCCGGTCACAGTCAATCCAAGCCTTCTGCTCCGAAAGCCAATCCATCCCAAAGATAACGTCGAACTCTACTAGAGGCAGCAATGACGCTAGCAAGTCGAACTCTTGGCTCCCAATGTGAACCTTTACGGCGCACACTCTGTCCGCACGCATCGAGCACCCATTCGGTAGCAGCACATCCAACTTGTCCTTCGCCATCGAAGAAGGGATTCCGATGCGCGATATAAAATTTTCGGACAAGAAGGAGTGTGAAGCTCCCGTATCGAACACTGCCCGTGCCGGACTATCGCTAATCAAAACCAAGCCTACGCAAACCATATTAGGCTAACAAGCAATAAACATCAGTATCTAAGTTAACTTGCTATAAATTAACTCGTACCTGTCACCACATCCGCTTGTTTAATGGCCTCTTGCTGCCCCAAGTTGTAGACTCTATGCTGAGTCGGAGCATAGTGGGACGCGGTTGACTCCACCGCCTTGCCCTTCTCTTCGTAAGTAGCTCCATGCTTTCTCTCGGACTTTGGGCGTCCGCTCCAGCAATCGCAGGCAAAGTTCCCCGTCTTTCCACACGTGAAACAAGCGCCCGGGGTTCGGTTGGTAGTTGCCCCCGAGGCACCTGTAGAAGAAGCTGGACCTGACGTCCTAGTCTTCTTGAAGAATTTTCGATAGCCCGACTTCGACGTAGTCGGCTCTTTGAACTCCGATTTCTTCCCGCCAGATTCCTTCTTAGCTTGTACATTTCTCATGTCCTTCTCCAAGGACCGGGCTGAGTTTACCAAGGTTAGGAAACCCTGCGCCATGGGCCCTGACAGTAGCAACCTCAGCTCATCTCTTAACCCTTCGTAGAAGCGGTTAGTCTTTCGCTCCTCGTCGGCAAAGGTAGCGCTAGCATATCTCCCCAACCGAGTAAACTAGTGGAGGTACTCGTCTACAGTGCTATCTCCTTGCACCAACTTTTTGAACTCGTTCTCCAATGCGATCCTCTGCGCTGAGGGGAGGTATCGAGCCATGAACAATCTTGCAAACTCTGCCATAGGAACTTCGGCCAACGACCTTCCCCTCAACTGGTGTAGCTCTAGGCCTTCCCACCATAACCTTGCGTCCCCATCCAAAAGGAACGTCGCTATCGTGGTCTTCTGCCACTCTTCCGTTTCTGTTGCTGTCATCACCCTATTGACTCTTGAGAGCCAATCCTCAGCCTGGGTCGGGGTTCCCGTTCCCGAGAACACCGGTGGGTGGAAGCCCATCACATGCTTCAACTGTCTTTCAGTTGCTCTCCGAGGCAACTCCAGCTCCACCGCCACCTGCTCAACCCTTCTAGGCTCCGCCGCTTGGAGCGGCACTTGCTCCCCCGCAGGAGCAGGCTGCTGCACCTGTCTTGCAGGTTGCACATTAATCATAGCAAAGACAGCTTCTGCCACCAATCTAATGGTCTCGGCAGACGGAGGTGTTGTAGGCGCTTCACTTGGCGTACTGCTTGCCTCAGAACCTGGCCGTTCTGACGGCCCAGCACCACTCCTGGTCACCTATAATCGTGCAAAACACCGATAAGCGACCAAATATTACTGCAAACAACAATTATAGGAACACGCAGGTTCCTCAAACATGTGTATTTTCATTCCTAAGTGGACATTCATGGGTTCTTTTCATGTTATAACGATGACGCACATATGTGGTCACCACCCCTTAAAGTGAATTCGTCCACAAATTCATTTAAGTTTGACTGAAACCAGTAGTCTGATACCAATTTATAACACCCCTATCCGTCGTATAGCATATAGCAGTAGGTCCGGCCGGGGCCCGACGCCATATACTACGGACAGACCGGTTGGTTACGCGTTGAAACCAATCAACCAATCATAACGTCCTACACAACACCTAGCGGAAGCAATTATTAAGTTGCACAATTAAGAACCCTGCCAACAGCATGAATGTCCACTACAAAAACACCCGCAGGAATGTTCCAATACACATAAAACAGAAATGGCCTTAAGGCCTTACATAGTTTGCTTGATACAAAAGTGTTTTCATACATCGGCTCGCAGGCCGGCCACACATGGTCACAATGAAACACTCAAAATTAGGCCTTCGAGGGCCGGCTCAGCAACTTGGGCTTTAGCCCGCTATTTTCCGCTCGGCTCCGCAGCACCTGCAAGCACAAACCACCGCCCGGTGGCAAACAAAAGCAACGGTCAGCTATGCTGACCAAATTATAACGATCCCGCCCCAAAATCGGGGCAGCGATGCTCTTTCCCTGCACTTTATTAATATAGGCAATTTATTAGCATAAACACACATCATCACAGGCGTAGGCTCGCACGGCCACACACCTCGTGCATACAGGGCACATTCACGGCGAATCGACCAACGTCATGTCAATTCAAGCCATAGAAGTTCCCTTTCCACCACCGCCTCTTGGACTGCCAACCATATGAGCATTTTGCCTTCCTGGCCTTGGTCACGGCAATTTAAGCCATAGACCGCCGAAGACCCTCATCCATGCCAACGGTCCTACCGAACGACATAGACCGGGTACGGTTCCGCCTGACCCGTGCTCACATGGCAACGACAATTTAAGCCATATGCGCAGGTCAAGACTCACCGAGTCCCGCTTCCACCACAACAATCACATAACCCGGTTATGTTCACGTTGGCTCCCCGGCCATCGTGTTGGCAAAACTCGTTTTTGCCCTGTTTTCCGGGTGCACCTTAGAGTTAATCTCTAAGGCTCCCTAATGTAATCTACCACGTAGAAAACCCGCAAACACCCAAACATCCGGAGTCTTGCCTGGTTCAAATGCAATGCAACATCACCGATCTGGACCAACATGTCCGAATAGGCTTCACACACAATGCCTATATCCGTTTTTGCATACGGACTCTATACAAGGGGGACTTTACATATCTACCCCAAGAAATGTTCCAACTCTTCGCTCACTCGCGAGAGAGGGCTTCCTATGCAAAGGAAAAGAGGGCTTCACATGCCCTAGTATGAGAAATCATTACCCTTGCGTTCTTCCGCAGCGCCATGAAAATTTATGCGGATGAAAAGCACCGCAATCTCCTTGCCTCCGCGGATCCGAAGACGGTTCGCGATTTGGAGCTCCGAATCTCCTCCGGCGATCGGATCTAGCCCTTTTTCCTCCTCCTTGCTCTCTCCTCTCTCTAGCTTTTAGAAAGAGAACCACTCAAGAGAAATGAGGGTTTCTAAACCCTATTCCCGGGTATAACCCTGGGGAAACAACCCCCAGCCGTCGGATCTCAAATCAAAGAAACGAACGGTCTTGATCGGGCCTGAAAATACCAAATCTGCGCCGAACACGGGTAGCAACACGGCCGTGTGCCTGGCCGTGTCACCCATTCGTCGTCTCGACCGACTCAAAAACCAGCATACGGCATTCGACACGGCCTCCGACACGCCCGTGTCACCTGTGACACGCCCGTGTCGGGACCCGTGTCACGCCCCCCCCCCCCCCCCCGTGTGCAATCGGCCAGCTTTCCCAACCCGAGAAGGACACGACCACCGACACGCCCGTGTTGACACCCGTGTCACTACCCGTGTTAGATGACACACCCGTATAGACACCTGTGTCACTACCCGTGTCGGATGACACGCCCGTGTCACTACCCGTGTTGGATGACACACCCGTGTCAACACCCGTGTCACTACCCGTGTGCCAAAAATGGCACAGGACCAGAAATGTACCGAGGAGGACACGACCATGTGACACGCCCGTGTCACATGCCGTGTGCCTGATACGCCCTGGGACACGCCCGTATCCCAGGCCGTGTTCCAGCCTTCTACGATCGTCGACCGCCAAAGCGTCGACCGCACGACCCGTGGTCGAATACGCCCTGACACGGCCTCCGACACGACCGTGTCCAGACCTGTGTCACCTGCTTCAAAACCCCGTCTTGGCTTAAAAATGCCACCCGTCTCTCTTTTGAGTTTCGGGGTGTTACACGAGAAATCATCCCATCCTTTACTTTCCCTTGTCGTGACTTGAACTCCCTATCTCACCAGGGAATGTGGATCCCTGGGTGAGAACTGAGGAGCATGATGAAGACGGAGGCAATGATGAAGAGGAAGACACTGAGAGCTCCCCCTTCCTTTCTTCTGACAAGATGGAAGAGTTCCTGGATGCCGCCGGGAATAGCAAGAAATTGCAAAAGAGGGTGGCAGCGCTGTTCTCGAAGCTTGCGCGGTAGGATCGGGCCAACTCCTCGGCGGTGAGGAGCCTTCACAGGATTGTTTAGCGGCGCATATCGGTCATCGAGCGGGACTATAACCACTTTGTGGGCGAGATGGAGCGGCAAGACACTCTTACCGCCGAGAGCTCCCTAGGGCGGTATGTTGCGCTAATTCGGGACCAGGAGCGCTTGATCAACCTTGGGTGCACCGCCCTGACGTCCTACTTCAACCCGCGGGTTACTCCAAGGACAGAAAGGCGGGACCGGGGATGATGGCATTGGGAACAATATTGAGTCAAAGACGTCTCGCCTCTTCCACCTCTCGGCCTACCATTCCTTGATGTACTACGACAATTTGGACAATAATTAATAAACTTCTTCTATTATTATTAATTTTTTATTAAGAGGCTCTCGCTCAGCGAGAGCCCCTCTTTCATTTTTGCTCTGCCAACTACTTTTGTTTTATGCTCTATTTTTGGTGGTGCTTGTGCGGACCTGAGCTCTATCTACTAGTTATAATTTTATCCCTAGGATGGGGACTTACTCACCCCCAGCTTAGTACACTGGAGCGTGTCAGAACAGAAAGCGGGGCACCGACGCCCCGGGACTTGGCAATTATATCCCCGCCGTCTTTTGGAAAAACATCATTACCACGATACTCTATAAATAAGTCGATCCATCAATCACATTTATTTCTCCGATCCGAAACCCTTGCCTTCCTTCTTACTACTCTCGCGTCTCGTCGAGAACTTCCCTCGCTTCCGCCACCTTCTCTCACTCGCGCCTTTCTCCCAGATTTCTCGCCTAGAACCTCTTGATCGCAATGCCGGGCGAGAACGAAGGATGTTCCAACTACGCGCAAGCCTTCCGGAGGCATAAGTTCCAACCCTGCCGTCTAACCTTAGACGAAATTCAGATGATCACCACCCTCTACATCCCCGTAGGGTTCTCCGCAAGAAACCCGGGTAAAGATGATAGAGTCAATCTCGCGGCAGAGGGAGAGCTCGCCATCCCGCTCAAGCATTTCGAGGTGGGCTTCCGCCTCCCCCTTTGGCCCGAGGTGCGCCTGACCCTTCGTTACTATGGGGTGGGTCCCGCTCAGCTCAATCCTAATTCAGTCGCCATCATGGTAGCATTCATCTGCTACATGTGGTCCGAGAGGATAGAGTTCAGCCTACCCTTCTTCCGGAAGCTGTTTGTCTTCCGGGCTAAGAGCGGGGTAGTCTTCTTTTTCGGACAGCTGCTCAAGACCTACGGTCTCGCCAATAAGCACAACCACTGGGGTGAGAAGTTCTTCTATGTCTCTGATGACTTTTGCAATGTGCCCCTCATGCCCGTCCAATACGACAATGCCGCCCGCCCTGGGGTTGCGCGAGATCTCCCTCCTGGAGTTCCTCGGGACCAAGGAATTTGACGTCCAATTCCTCAGGCGAGACATCGACTCTCTCATGCCCGTACCTCCCGGTGAAAGTATGGTCTCGCCTTTTGTAAGACCCCCTTTTTTTTCTTTTAAACACCGGGGTCTTAGGCCCAGAACCGCCGCTTTGTGGTGACACCATCACGCCCGGGATGGTCATCACTATAAAACGCCGATCCTGCCGGCCAAATCGATCGCAGAACAGTAGTATAAGTAAATATAAATCTAGTCCACCATAACCACATGTATATTAATAAATCTCCACGAAGGGAGAGTCCACAATAATAATCAGAGTACAAAAGGAGGGCTTGTGCCCAGTACATGTAATCCTTACTACAAGTCACTTGCGGAAGAAAAACTAAAACTAAGCGTCACCGTAACTGCCACTGATCCGAGAGAACCCAAGCAAGACTGACCTATCTCCACTGACTTCGTACTCTGCTGGTGCTGTATCTCTGGGTGCTTCTTCCTTTTCGGCCTGCAGTCGCTGCCTCACAATCCACGTCTGCATCTACGTCTTCGGCCTCCTGGCTGCTGAGCTGGTTGGATCCCACCCATCAAGGGGCATTTGACCCGTGTATGTCCCAGCTGGTGACAATGGTAACACGTTCGCGGGGTCAACTCTGTCAGAAACTGCAAAACTCGGGACCCTTCCATATGGTACACCTAAAATGTTGTGGTTCGAAAACCGTTTGTCTAAAATACTAAGCCCTATCATCCCCTACCCCTTACCCCATGGCTCCTAGGTACCGAGCGGAGAGGAAGAAAGGGAAGGACATGAAGGTGGAGAATAAGCCAAAAGCAGGTGACATCGGACCTATGCTAGCGATTTCATAGTAAATATGACAGAAGCAGAAAGTAGGAAAGGTAACCTTAACTTATGTGCAGAAGCGCATAAGCCAAGGGATCTTTTGCAGGGCTCCCATCGTATAAAGTGTCCCATACCACTTATACGTTGGGGTGTCGGTTATCAAATAGCAAGGATTAGCAAGTAAGTAAAAGCACAAGAATTATAACCATTGATTTATAGGGATTACCCCTATAGACCAAGGGGTCGTTTTGCAGGGCCTATCGTATAAAACGTCCCATACCATTTTATACGATAGGTGGCAATGTTTATGCTATGACACACAAATATGCTATGACAAGCAAATATGCTATGGAATGCACAAGCAAGTGCAACACACCCACACGACTCCATGCGCACAGACCTTTTGTTCCCCCTATTCGGGCAGCTAGCTTCACTCCCAGGAACCTCCGTAGTGGAAAACGGAGACAGTGGGTCCCCCCCCCACTCCTAGGCGAGTAACCACACTACTAGGCCTAGCCCTTCCGTACGCCCCTAGAAGAACACAACCTAGAGTATCCGCGTACTAGTGCTGTCTATATCCACCAGGCTTTCTTTGGCTAAGTGTCCCACACCGCCGAGTCAACGTACCGACGTCAGTGTGATCGATCGTCTAGTACCAATGACCCACCACTTTTATGCACATGCAATCATGACAGTTATATTTGTACAAGTTCTCATGTTACCGAGCCTCCAGCTCTCTAAGCTACCAAGCATATACCAAATCCCCGAGCATCCCGCTCCCTGGACTTCCAAATTTATACCAAGTCCCCGAGCATCCAGCTCGCCTAACTTCCCAATCACAAACCAGACCATTGACATTACTAGTAGGCCCTTAGACCACGGACCTACTCTACCCATTCCAGGCCAATTCTTCTTCCTAAGTGTACATGTGTAGGTGTGAGGTGCAACTATTATTAGGGTTATTCTTGATCGTTTTATTCCTAAGATTTAAGGTTAACCTTGGACTTCCCGAGGTTTACCCGGTGAAGGGCTCGCAGCGGTACTAGGAGCTATGATGGGGTGAATCCCGAAGCTCCCTTTCCAAGGGACTTATTGTTATTGATTTCAACCCTTGAGCCAAAACCCTCTTTGTATTAAGTAGCTCTACTCCTAGGTGACTTTAACCTCCGAGCTAGCCTACTCCGGTCCTATCACTATATGCAGACCACACTAAGCTACATGGTGCTCCCGTTAGGGGGTACTCCAATTTTTTTCATCCAAATGCCCTAAAATCAACACTGGGAGTCCACCATGACCTAATATAACTAAGTCCAAGATTCAAAAATTTTCCTATTTATCGGGCATTTAATTCATTTATTCTAAGCCTCCCAATGCCCTAGTATGAACATGAAGTACACTACTGAGCCAACAATAAATCACCATTAAATCAGTAAAAATCCAAAGAGGCATTTAAGCAGTAATTTTAAATTTTGAGAAATTTCAGAGGTTTTTAAGCCTACATTTCCTAATTTACCATTTTATGCCACTTTTACTATATTATGAAGCAAGTACTTTAAATATATATCCAAAAATGACAAGAAAATTATAGAAGCTTTACGGTGACCTGAAACCATCAGAAACCAAGTCCCATAATTTTTCTCCAATATTTGGGATCTAAATTTATTTTAATGTAAAACACTAATTTTCCTAGCTTAGAGAAGGATGGACTATCTTTAATTATCTAAAAATCCAGAGAAATTTACAGGATGACTATCATTGTCTAAAACACCCACTTACCAAATTTCATAAATTTAAAAATAATAAATGGGCACTATTTGTATTTTTTGCTACATATCATAATTGGTACATTAAAGAAGCAAGTATCCGAAATAATCAGATAAAACTCTGAAGAAAAATACATAAGGTATAACATGCTATAAGATGCCCTAATCCAAGATTTCATAACATTCCAATGAATAGAAATTCCAAAATACTCAAAATAAATATCTAGGGCACAACTAAGGTTGTAAATGAAGTACTGTATAAATTAACCAAAAAATCTAAAAAAAATTATAATATGGCCATTTAGACCAGAAAATCACCCTGCCCAAACTTTACTTGATTTGAAGTTCAATTGATAGCTTAATAGTTCAAATTAAAATTGGTTCCCTAAACTAGGGTAAGGATTTTAGGTGGCCTAACCGTCTCCAAAGCCCCTAAGATTTTGACCAGAGGACTTTAATAGACCTATGGTCCTCTCCACCAAATTTCAAGTCAATCCAAGGTCATTTGACCCCATGACGTTCACAGCTCACCAAGTCCCCATTAAAGGACCTACCCTAGGGTTCTAGGGCTACCCTATCCCAAACCAACCCAAATTACATTGGAGGGTGTGTCATGCCCCAAAAATCAAGTGGACAAAATATCAGCCTCTGTTGAGGTTGTTTGACCACTCAAATCCCAAAAGGAATGAATTGACCTAATTAACCCTATAAGGGCCAACCTAGGGTCGAGTTAAAACTCAATCAAAACACTTCCAAAAGAGGTGGAATTTTTACCAAAGTTCTAGCATTCCCCCTAAGACCTCCCACCCAAATTTGGGGGGATTTTGATGTGTTTAGGACACCAAATTAAATTATACATGAATTATTAAATTTTTACAAAAACTATAGAAACATATTCTCCAAAAATTTTGATTTTTGGATAAGTCTTAGGTATGGCTAATAATAGCCCATACCCCAAATTTCAAGTCATTTGAATGTCTGGATTGATGTGGACATCCAAATCAATCTCAGAACAATCCTATCAATAGACCTCACCAAAATGTGTGTTGTGGTCTAACCAGGACTCAAAATCGAGTGAAATCAATTTTAAATTAAATTAGACTTCAAGGGCTATATTTTCTATGTTTACCATGTTTTATGTTTCAGCCCCTACGGGCTATAATTTTCAGTTTAAACCTAGCGCACAGTAAAGAGGAATTAATTCCTAATTATACAATATATAATATAATAAAATACTACTACTCATCTTCTTCTTTACCCGAACCCGAACAGAACCAGAAAAACAACTATTCCTATAGCTTTTCTAAAGCTATTTTGAAAGTGAAGGGATAGATACTACTCTAGAGGGGGGGTGAATAGAGTTATCAAATTTTGCACAGACAAAACTTAATAGTCTACCCAACTCCCTTGGAGTGAAGTGCGGAATGAAAAGATTATAGATATTGATTTAACCTTAAAGCCTAACACAAGTGATGTGTACAAACACAAGCTAACTGTAATTACAGTTAAGCTTGGAAAAACCTAATCAGCAACTAGCAGCCTAGTTATATCTAATCACAGCCACAATGCAGGAATTAAACAATTGAATCCAGACGACACAAGGAGATTTATAGTGGTTCCCCAAACAACTTGGGTACGTCCACTCTTCTACCCACACGGTAGGAATCCACTCAGGTTTTTGATCAGGTGCCCTGCCACCAACAGAATCTGCTTCAGGTAGATTTAGAAACCCTTTAGACTTTTGATCAGGTGTCTAAAAACCAAGCACAGGTTTTTGATCAGGTGCCCTGCCACCAAGGGATACTTTTGAAGGGAGTAATAACCCTGTACAGGAGGGGGAAGAAGGTTAAGATGTCTTCTCTATTTTACAAAAGATTAGAGAAGCACAAAAACTTGCACTGAGCTAGAATGCTCTAAAGAATCAAGGCTCCCCCTGGCTCAAAGATGTCCAGGTGAAGTCTTGCTTCAGTGCAGAAAACTCTTCAGAAAATTCTGAAGGAAAAGCTACAGGAAGAAAATAAATGACAAAAAGAAATCTCTTCAAGCAGCTATTCTTCTTCTTCTTCTTCTTCAAAGAATCTCTGAGTTTGAACTTCCTGAAAGCAGGAGAACTCAGGTTGAAGAAGAGATGAGGATCTTAACACTTCTCAGTTAGATGGAGTTTGCTGAGAGCAGAAAGCTTGAACGCTTGAAAGCTTGACTGAACACTGGTTGGCTATTAGCTTCTGTTGACTAGCTTGAATCCTTCAGCAAAGGGTTCTTTTTATAATCATCATCAAGCAACGGCTCTCTTCCATTTGAATTATTTGTCTTCTTCTGAGCCTTGAGACCTGGGCTGTAAATATCCAAGAAGACAGAAATATCTCTACAGCAAAACATTCTATAAAAAGGAATAAACCTCTTTCTAAGAAGCTGCAGGCTTAAATCAAATAATCAGAAGGACTAAATAAAGTCACATCAGAAATAATCTCTTTATAGCAAAGAAGAAGACTTTTCAGTCCAACGGCTATAAAGGGCTGTCAGCAGATAAAGTAAATTATAATGACAGCTAATAAGACAAACAACTTTATCTTAAAAGATTTGAACTCAGGCAAAAAGAATAGAGCAAATAATGCCTGGAAACTTTATCATACAGCTTAAAATAATATGCCAGAAAATGTATTAATTAATTAAATATAATAAATAAATACAAAATACAAAGGCAGGCAGAAAGCGTCGAACGACCTTCGGAGATCGTCGACCGACGCACGGAGATCGTCGATCTATCGGGCAGATAGTCGAACGATCCAGATAGTCGACCTATCGAAGAAGATAGTCGAACTACCCCGGCAGATAGTCGACCTATCAGAACAGATAGTCGAACTACTAGATAGTCGATCTATCAGGAGAGATAGTCGAACTATCAAGCGCACAGAGATAGTCGACCTATCAAGCAGATAGTCGACCTACCTCAGAAAACAGATAGTCGACCTATCAACAGATAGTCGACCTATCAACGCAGAACAGATAGTCAACCTATCAACAGATAGTCGAACTATCAGCGCAGAACAGATAGTCGACCTATCAACAGATAGTCGACCTATCAGCGCAGAACAGATAGTCGACCTATCAACAGATAGTCGACCTATCAGCGCAGAACAGATAGTCGACCTATCAACAGATAGTCGAACTATCAGCGCAGAACAGATAGTCGACCTATCAACAGATAGTCGACCTATCAGCGCAGACCAAAGAGTCGACCAACTGATAGACGATCGTCGATCAGCCGATAGACGATAGTCGAACGGCGTTCGACTATAGTCGAACGAAAAACCTACTTAACCAAATTCTCAATTTGGAAAAGTGAGGACTCTACAGCTAGACTCCTAACCATTGACCATAGATATTTCTTGGGTCAAGGGGCACAAGGGAGAGGACTCAACTCAAATCAAACTAGGGTACCAACAATCTCCCCCTATTTGAGTTAAGTCTCTCAAAAACTAAAACAGCTAGCAATAGAATACTAAAAATAATTTCAGCAAATAGATAACAATAAACTGGCAGATTATCAATCAGATAAATAAATATAACACAGCAGTTAATTAAACTATTAAGAATCTTTAGAGTCTGGTAAAGGATCAGAAGAACTAGAAACAAAAGAAATTTTTCTTAGAGGGTCATCTGATTCTTTCTTCGACATCTTTAGGTCCTGCGCACCAATAATCTTCAGTTCTGTAGCCTTAGGGACAACAGCTTCAGGGTGCTTTTCCATGTACTTTGACGGGTCAAACATCTCAGGATTTACCTGGAACTTTTCAAATTCTTTCTTTCTATAAGCTGACATGGTAGTAAAACCAGTTATATCTTTTCCTTCAGCTCTTGCTTTTCTTATCTGAGCTGCTCCTACAAGTTCTTGAAAGCGAGCCATCCTAAAGTTAGGATCGAGCTCAGGATTTTCATATACGGGCTCAGGAGAAGCAGCATCAGCTATTTTATCTAGATAAGACATTAAAGAATACTTAGCAGATAGGTTCTTGCTAGATATTTAAAACAAAATAAACTATTTACCTTTTGATACAATTTCCTCAGTCTGTACTGGAGAAGGAGATGAAATTCTCTTCTTTGGAGAAGGAGGTGGGGAAAAGGTTGGTCTTTGTGCCACAGTCTCCTTCATTTGTCTTTGAGAACCATGAAATGATTTGCCTTGAGAGCTTTGATAACCTTGCCTTGGTTGGGGCTGAACAGACGCAGATTTTCCAGAGGAGGCAGTAGGATGAGCTGAAAGGTTCCCAGAGGCTCCTGCACCTGGAGGAGGAGGAGGACCTCTGGGAGTCCATCTTGAGACAGGACTATCATACCTCTTGGTTCTTTTTCTTTCTTTTTGCTGATTTTTCGAAAACCACATCCAATGCTTAAAATCCTTGGATTTAGGGTCAATGCCCTTCAAAATATAATACGGAATATCATTATCCTTGCTAGGAGGTGGAGGAGGAGCAGCTTTTCTTTTCTTTGCAGCAGATTTCTTTTTCTTTGACTTTTCAGAAACATCAGAATCATCATCATCATCAGAATGGGATGATGGAGGGTTCTCATAAGGATCATAGGCTTCTGAGACAGCTTTTTCTTTAAGCTTTGAAGCAGATTTCTCTTTTTCTTCTTCTATGGCATCCAAAGCCAGAAGGGAGTCTAAATCTAATCCTGGAGAGTCATCCCAGATGGATGACTTTTCAAATTGCAAATCTTTCTCTTTCTCTTTTAAAGATAGAACTCTTAAATTCCATGCTGCTCTTGCTTGAGCTTCTTCCAAACTCAGAACTGGAGAGTCAACTTTGACTTCCTCTTTCTCAGACTCATCTTCTTTATTATCTAAGAAGGATTCCAACTCAGGGTCTACTTGAGTAGCAAGAATACTTGGGTCAGCCTCAGAAACAACTGCTATGATTTGAGCAGCTAAATCTTCTTTAATAATATCTGTAAAATTATGAATATAGATCTGCTAAATAAACAGAGATCATTCCTTCAAGGTATTCACAGACTATCAAATTAATAGACTCATCAACAAAACGAATGAAAGAGTTACCTTCATATTTAACCATCTCCCAGCAGTCATTCAGATAAGAAGTTATAATTCCTTCCAGGAATCTAACTATCACAGGAGAGGTTAGATCTTCTAAGCAGACTTTAACTGCAATCTCAGATAATAATATTCCATCTGCTATTTCTTTCTCAGACAAAACTGGAGCTAATTCTATCTCAGTTATTACAACATCTGGAGCTATTTCTATTTCAGCTTGAGCAGCCATGACTGAATCCTTTAAAGCTGGAGGAGAGGCAGGAGGACTGAGACATCTTCATGGAACATCTCCCCCTGCCTGATTTCAGTGGCCACTGAAACCAGGCCCCTAGAGGAAGATGGCTCAGCAGATTTTGAAATGGATTGGATGGAGGCAGTCAAACGGTCAATGGAGGCGGCAAGGGGAGCGATTGCCTCGTCAATCATGGTTTTGATTGACGGGGTAATCAGCTCCACAATGCGGGAGATAATATCTGGAGAGATTTCAAAAGATGATGGATGAGAGGTGGATGGAGCAGCAGCAGATATGGTAGGGGTGCTGGGATGAGAAATAATGGGGACAGGGGATCGAACTGGAGATACAGCAGGAGAGTTAACAGGAGAATGAATAGGAGAATGAATTGGGGAATGAACGGGAGATACATGAGGAGTAAGAATTCTCTCTGATCCTAACAAATCGAAGCTAGGAGCAGATATCCTAGCCAGATATGTAGGTAGAGGAGAGGCTGGAGGGGAAGAAGGAACAACCGTAGTTGTTTCAGGGGCAGCAGAGGAAGAAAGTCTTACTTCAACTGAAGTTGATGGTACTTCAGCTGAGGCAGACGGCAATGCAGAGGAGAAGGAAGGAAGAGCTGAGCCAGCTTCAATAGGTTGAGGAGCGACTGATGCAGTCCTTGTGTCCTCAGATGGTGCTGGAGCAGATTTCACAAACGTCCTCTTCCACTTTGAGAACAGATGGGGATCCATCTTCTTGCTGGCATTGATGGTTGTTGCAGTAGAACTCAGCAGCTGGGGATATCTTTCCTTCAGGAAAATACCTATAACCCTTCCTAGGGTAACTTCCTTCTTTCCATTCTTTTTCCTGATTAAATCAAACAGAACTGCAGCCCAATTGATCCTTTTCCGATTAACAATTGCACACATAAGTGCGAATTGCTGCCTTGTTATGTTCTCATGGGCAGAGTGCTTGCCCAGAAGCACTTTTCCAACTATCTCAGCCAAAAACTTAATTTTGAAAGGGAAGTTTACCTTGAGCAGCTTGGTGGGAATGCCCTCGGCATGTCCCAGCTCAACAAGCATCCTTCCGAACTCCTGAGCATCTTGCTCATAATCTTCGTCACCAATAACTAATCCAAAAATATCAGATAGAACGGTCGGAGTCAGGATAACTTCTTCTCCGCCTATGGTACCAATCATCGATTCGTCTGAGGAAGACGACGTGAAAGCCCATTCTTTAATTTCTGGAATGTTAATCTTAATTCTTTCAGACATTAACTTCTCTAAACCTTGATCCCTACAGAGCTGGAGAACTTCCACTATTCCGGCATCGCAGCTGCTGAAAGCTTCAAAATCCACACTGAATCCTGCATCAAACTTGACGACGGCTAGAACAGTTGGGGAAACCGCCATTGAATCGCTGGAGAAACGCGAGAAGGAGGAGGAAGACGAAGGGGACGAAGCAGCAGAAAATCGCAAGCGGGAAAGCAGAATGCGAAAGGGCACGCTCCGTCGACGATAAAGCAAAAGATCTTTTGACCTAGGTCGACTATCGGCTTTATATCTGACCGGATATAGTCGGTCTATTAAAAAGATCTTGACCCGATGGTCGAACGGTCGTTCGACGATCGGCTCAGAAGCAGAGTAGTCGGACAATCGTTCGACTATTTCTGGCTTCTCAAACAACAAGCTATCGTCATCCAGAGATCGACGATGAGCCCAACCTGTTCGACGATGGTCGAACGTCGATCGACGATCTTCAAACAGATAAGCTATCATTAACCAGAGGTCGACGATAGGCTTAAACCGTTCGACTATCTTCGAACGTCGTTCGACTATCTTCAAACAGATTTCAACATAGGCAGATAAAGTCACACTTAGTCTCGTCCATTGATCATGCCTAGTTGAACTAAAAAGAACAGATGCTTCTGTTCATCTAAAGGCTTGGTGAATATATCACCTCTCTGAAACTCAGTGGATATGAACTCAAGACAGATCTTGTTCTTTTCCACACAATCTCTCAGGAAATGGTGCCTAATCTCAATGTGCTTCGTTCTAGAGTGGTGCACTGGATTTTGTGCAATTGAGATAGCACTGGTACTATCACACATGATCTTGGTGTTCTTGTGTGAGTAACCATAATCCACAAGCTGGTTTTGAATCCACAGGATCTGTGAACAACAACTAGCAGCAGCTATATATTCAGCCTCTGCAGTTGAAGTTGAGACAGAAGCCTGCTTCTTACAGAACCAAGAGACCAATCTCTCTCCCAGGAACTGACAAGTTCCTGAGGTGCTCTTCCTGTCAACTCTGCAACCAGCATAATCAGAATCAGAATATCCAATTAATTCAAACTCTGACTCAGCTGGGTACCAAAGTCCTAGATCTGGACATCCCTTCAGGTATCTCAGGATTCTCTTTAGAAGAATCAGATGAGATTCCTTGGGGTTGACCTGGAATCTAGCACAAAGGCATGTAGCAAACATTATATCTGGCCTACTTGCAGTTAGATATAATAGGGAACCAACAATGGCCCTATAATTCTTTTGATCAACTGGCTTGCCGTGATCATCAGAATCAATAACTACATTAGTAGCCATGGGTGTAGGCATTGCTGAAGCATCAGCCATCCCAAATTTCTTTACCAATTCCTTGGCATATTTGGATTGGGAGATGAAGATACCATCAGCATCTTGCTTAACTTGGAGACCAAGAAAGTAAGACAGCACACCCATACTACTCATCTCAAACTTAGAGTGCATCAGGTCAGAGAACCTTTTGCAAAGTTTGGGATCAGTGGAGCCAAAAATAATATCATCTACATACACCTGAACTAACAGGATTGTGTCCTTGTGATGCTTGACGAAAAGGGTTCTATCAACTACTCCCCTAGTGAAGTTGTGCTCTAACAGGAAACTAGCTAAGGTCTCATACCAGGCCCTAGGAGCTTGCTTTAGTCCATAAAGAGCTTTCTGTAACTTAAAAACATGAGAAGGCTGAGTTGAAGAAACAAACCCTGGTGGTTGTTCAACAAACACCTCTTCCTTAAGCTCACCATTCAGGAATGCACTTTTGACATCCATTTGGAACACCTTAAACTTCATGAAGGCTGCATAGGCCAAGAAGATCCTTATTGCTTCTAGCCTTGCAACAGGAGCAAAGGTTTGGTCATAGTCTATACCTTCCTCCTGTCTGTAGCCCTGAGCTACAAGCCTAGCTTTATTCCTTACTATGATTCCATTTGCATCTAACTTGTTTCTATACACCCACTTGGTGCCTATGATCAGTTGGCCTTTAGGTCTTGGAACCAAAGTCCAAACTTTACATCTCTCAAATTGATTGAGCTCCTCTTGCATTGCAATGATCCAGTGGGGATCTAGCTCTGCATCTTTAAAGGTGAGGGGCTCAACCTGTGAGAGGAAACAAGCATGCATCACATCCTGTCTTAATTGATGTCTTGTTTGCACACCAGCTGATATGTCTCCAATCACTTGAGATGTGGGGTGATCTCTAAGTGTGACAATATCAGCAGGTGGGATGTGATCTTCAGCAACAGTTGGGATTAATTCCTCAGGAGGAATTTGGTCTACTGTTGGTGGTACAACAACAGCTTCAACAGCTTCAGCAATGTCTTCATCACTGTCTGATTCAGTGATCTGAAGAGTTGATAGATGAAGGATTTCTTGAGGGGCATCATGTACCTGCAAAGAACTGGAGGAAGGAGAATTTTCTTTCTCCTTGTAAAACATCTGATGCTCATCAAATGATACATGCACAGATTCTTCTATCTTACAGGATGATTTGTTATAAACCCTATAAGCTTTGCTTACTTGGGAATATCCAAGCATGATTCCCATTGAAGCTTTTGCTTCAAACTTTCTAATATATTCTTTATTATTATTATGAATATACACAATACAGCCAAAAACTCTAAAGTAATTAATTTTTGGTTTCTTTCCTTTAAGCAACTCATAAGGAGTTTTACACTTAAGTTTGTGAATCAGACTTCTATTCAAGACATAGTTGGCTGTACTAACAGCTTCTGCCCAATAGGATAGAGGCATGTTAGCATCTGCCAACAATGTGCTAGCAGCTTCAATTAGTGTTCTATTCTTCCTTTCAACTACCCCATTTTGTTGGGGAGTTCTAGGAGCTGAGAAGCTATGTTTGATACCTTCTCTCTCACAGAATTCTTGCATGAGAAGAGAGTCAAACTCAGTACCATGATCACTTCTGATCAAGGCCACATGAGTAGAGTACTCAGTCTGCACACAAAGTAGAAAGTCTGTAAGGGCTTTGAAGTTATCAGACTTAGTTCTCAAAAAGAAAACCCAACTGAACCTAGAGAAGTCATCTACAATTACTAATGTGTAATACTTCCCTCCTAAACTCTGTACATTTATTGGGCCAAAGAGGTCCAAATGTAATAAATACAGGATCCTAGGAGAATCACTTTTGTTTACAGATTTAAAAGAATTCTTGGTTTGCTTGCCTAGTTGACAGGCCTTGCAAAGGCTCTCCTTCTTGTAGGGGCAAGAAGGTAAACCTCTAACAAGGTTGTGCTTAGATAACCTAGATATATTTTTAAGGTTTACATGACTAAGCCTTTTATGCCAAAGGGAATTATTATTAAGGGTTACTTCATTAAACAGGCAGATTTCAGATTGAGATGAATTAAAATCTACTAAATATATATTACCTATTCTAATACCTACTAAAACAACATTATTATTTAAAGTAATATTGCAAGAGAAATTAGAAAATGAAACCTGGTAGCCAGCATCACATAGCTGGCTGACTGAAATCAGATTATGCTTTAGTCCATTGACATAAGCAACTCTCTTGAATGTAACTGCTCCAATGGTGATCTTGCCATAGCCTTCTATCTGACCACAGCTGGAGTCTCCAAAGATAACCTTTGGGCCGAGCTTAGCTTTGAACTTTGACAGTAGATCTTTATTTCCTGTCATATGCTTAGAGCATCCACTATCCAAATACCACTTGTTTTGAGTGATTGGATAGGCCTTCACCTGCAAGACAATTATTTAGACAGAGTGGACCCAGGTAACCTTGGGTCCCTTGTTTTTCACATAAGAAAAACTGGAAATGTATGAAAATGCAGGCTGAGGGTGATAACCTAGTGGGTGAGATCTCCTAGGTGGGATTCTCCATGCTGATGATGGGTCAACAAACCTAGGGTTTCTATTCTCATTTAGGTTTCTATGGAATTGATTTTATTTTGAAAATCATATTGAAAATGTCGATCGACGTTCGACGATGGACGCTCAGATCGTCGACCTTCGTTCGACCATTGAGCTTCCGATCGTCGAGCTTCGTTCGACGCTCTTTGCATTTCTTTGAAAAACTTCTTTCTCTTTTCTCTCTTAGCCTTATTTAATGTTTTATTTACCAGATTTACTTGCTCAGTGTTCTTCTTTCCACTAGCTGAAATGAAGTTCACTGGAGTTGAAAGGTTATTTTTAAGAAGGACTGGGGGTTCACTGGGAGAAGCTCCTAAGCCTAGTTTATCATTACCTGACCTAGTGTTAGTCATGCTGGTAATTTCTAACAGCTTAAGGCTTCTACCATTAAGGGATTCTTCTAATCTCTTAGACTTAGCTAATTCTATTTTAAGAAATTTGATTTCTTCACTACAGGTAGTGAGTTCTTCCTTTAACCTAATGTTTTCAGAGGCTATTGATTCTGAGTCAGCTAACCTATTTCTAAGTTCTTTAATTTCCTTCTCTGAGCTAATTAAATCTAAACATAAAGATTTAAATTCTACTTTAAATTCTTCTGAAGAAAAATCATAAAAGAAAGTACCTCATCTTCTGTAGGCATCTCTTCATCAGAATCAGAACTCTCTGCAGCAGTGTGGTTGCTGCAGGCATCTATTGCCATTAGGCAAACTTCTTTTGCCTTCTTCTCTTCCTCATCTTCACTGGAGCTTGATGAGGAGGATTCTTCATCAGAATCACTCCAGGTTTCAGCAATGAAACCTCTCTCCTTCTTCTTGTTTTTGTAGGAGGATGGCTTGGAGTGCTTCCTGTGTTGTTCTTTGTCTTTTCTCTTTTCCTTGTTCTTCTCCTCTGGACACTCTGGCAAGATGTGTCCAGGCTTCCTGCAACCATAACATATAATTTCTTTAGCAGGAGAGCGATCATACCTTGGTTTGTCTTCATAGCGTGAAGACTTCTTTCTGAACTCCTTTCTCCCCATTTTGAGAAATCTCTTGGCAAACAGTGCCATAAGTTCCTCATTAGATTGGCTGCTTTCAGAAACATCTGCAGCCTTAAGAGCTCTTTTCTTGTAGGAGTGGGGTTCTTGGCTTCAGCTTCTGCTTCTCTGGTCTTCAGCACTTGCTCAAAAGACTTGAGCTTGCCGAGGAGAGCTTCAGTGGAGATCTCATTAGTACTTCTGGCTTCTTTGATGGGCCAGATTCTTAGATCCCATGTGCTAGGGAAGCACATAAGAATCTTATCATTGACCTCTGTCAATGATATGTCCTTGTCCAGGGTCCTCAGCTCATTGATGATTGAGCTGAGCCTGGTGTACATAGCTTCAACTGATTCAGCATCAGTTTTCTTGAAGTTCTCGTACTGAGAGATCAGGTTGGACCTTCTGTCCTTCCTTTCATCAGCTGAACCAGCTACAATCTGGTTCAGTGTGTCCCACATGGCCTTTGCTGAGGAGCAGTCAGCAACCTTCTGGAACACCTCATCAGACATAGTCTGAGCCAGTATGTTCATTGCTTTGGCATCAGCAATTTTGGCCTTCTTGTACTCATCATTATAATCTGGAGGAGGCACTGCACTCATATCAGATGATGAGGCAGTGGCAGCAGCAGGTGCTCTTGGGGGACCTAACAAAATAGAAGCAAAAATACTTTCATCAATAGAATTCATATAAAGTTTGATCCTTGCCTTCCAGATGCCAAACTTTGCTAAGTTGCATGCTGGAGGTCTGGTGCTTGAATAATCCTTAGACTGGGCCATGATAGTGAATATCTATAAGCTCTTGGTATCTATCAGGATCTTGTGACTTAGGTGTTAGCCTATTCAGTCAGTCAACCTCCCTCTGATACCAATTGAAAGTGAAGGGATAGATACTACTCTAGAGGGGGGGTGAATAGAGTTATCAAATTTTGCACAGACAAAACTTAATAGTCTACCCAACTCCCTTGGAGTGAAGTGCGGAATGAAAAGATTATAGATATTGATTTAACCTTAAATCCTAACACAAGTGATGTGTACAAACACAAGCTAACTGTAATTACAGTTAAGCTTGGAAAAACCTAATCAGCAACTAGCAGCCTAGTTATATCTAATCACAGCTACAATGCAGGAATTAAACAATTGAATCCAGACGACACAAGGAGATTTATAGTGGTTCCCCAAACAACTTGGGTACGTCCACTCTTCTACCCACACGGTAGGAATCCACTCAGGTTTTTGATCAGGTGCCCTACCACCAACAGAATCTGCTTCAGGTAGATTCAGAAACCCTTTAGACTTTTGATCAGGTGTCTAAAAACCAAGCACAGGTTTTTGATCAGGTGCCCTGCCACCAAGGGATACTTTTGAAGGGAGTAATAACCCTGTACAGGAGGGGGAAGAAGGTTAAGATGTCTTCTCTATTTTACAAAAGATTAGAGAAGCACAAAAACTTGCACTGAGCTAGAATGCTCTAAAGAATCAAGGCTCCCCCTGGCTCAAAGATGTCCAGGTGAAGTCTTGCTTCAGTGCAGAAAACTCTTCAGAAAATTCTGAAGGAAAAGCTACAGGAAGAAAATAAATGACAAAAAGAAATCTCTTCAAGCAGCTATTCTTCTTCTTCTTCTTCTTCAAAGAATCTCTGAGTTTGAACTTCCTGAAAGCAGGAGAACTCAGGTTGAAGAAGAGATGAGGATCTTAACACTTCTCAGTTAGATGGAGTTTGCTGAGAGCAGAAAGCTTGAACGCTTGAAAGCTTGACTGAACACTGGTTGGCTATTAGCTTCTGTTGACTAGCTTGAATCCTTCAGCAAAGGGTTCTTTTTATAATCATCATCAAGCAACGGCTCTCTTCTATTTGAATTATTTGTCTTCTTCTGAGCCTTGAGACCTGGGCTGTAAATATCAAAGAAGACAGAAATATCTCTGCAGCAAAACATTCTATAAAAAGGAATAAACCTCTTTCTAAGAAGCTGCTGGCTTAAATCAAATAATCAGAAGGACTAAATAAAGTCACATCAGAAATAATCTCTTTATAGCAAAGAAGAAGACTTTTCAGTCCAACGGCTATAAAGGGCTGTCAGCAGATAAAGTAAATTATAATGACAGCTAATAAGACAAACAACTTTATCTTAAAAGATTTGAACTCAGGCTTAAAGAATAGAGCAAATAATGCCTGGAAACTTTATCATACAGCTTAAAATAATATGCCAGAAAATGTATTAATTAATTAAATATAATAAATAAATACAAAATACAAAGGCAGGCAGAAAGCGTCGAACGACCTTCGGAGATCGTCGACCGACGCACGGAGATCGTCGATCTATCGGGCAGATAGTCGAACGATCCAGATAGTCGACCTATCGAAGAAGATAGTCGAACTACCCCGGCAGATAGTCGATCTATCAGGAGAGATAGTCGAACTACCAGATAGTCGATCTATCAGGATAGATAGTCGAACTATCAAGCGCACAGAGATAGTCGACCTATCAAGCAGATAGTCGACCTACCTCAGAAAACAGATAGTCGACCTATCAACAGATAGTCGACCTATCAACGCAGAACAGATAGTCGACCTATCAACAGATAGTCGAACTATCAGCGCAGAACAGATAGTCGACCTATCAACAGATAGTCGACCTATCAGCGCAGAACAGATAGTCGACCTATCAACAGATAGTCGACCTATCAGCGCAGAACAGATAATCGACCTATCAACAGATAGTCGAACTATCAGCGCAGAACAGATAGTTGACCTATCAACAGATAGTCGACCTATCAGCGCAGACCAAAGCGTCGACCAACTGATAGACGATCGTCGATCAGCCGATAGACGATAGTCGAACGGCGTTCGACTATAGTCGAACGAAAAACCTACTTAACCAAATTCTCAATTTGGAAAAGCGAGGACTCTACAGCTAGACTCCTAACCATTGACCATAGATATTTCTTGGGTCAAGGGGCACAAGGGAGAGGACTCAACTCAAATCAAACTAGGGTACCAACATATTTCCCAGCCACCAAGCCATCTCCCTGGCCGGCCACCACCACCTCTACCTCTGTTGAGGTGAGGGCTACCGTCGGGCGGTGGCAGGACTGCCGGAGAGGCGGTTTCCGGCGAACCCGCCACCATGAAATTTTGGAAAAACCATGGAAATGCTCACCCGATCCAGCTCTTTTGAGCCTGATATCTCTCCTAATGATTTCTAAGATCTATCCATAGAAGAAGAGGTAGAGGAGGACCTTATTCGCGGTTTGGAATCGAGCCGATCATTGGGATGCCACTGGTACGGTGGTGGCGTCGCCGGAATTCTTCTACAGCGCAGCACAAGCTTCAATCCACCGGGTCAGGGTGGGAAACTTCATCTCTGAGCCTAAGGGACCTTTTTAAAGGGAAGAAATGGGGAGTGGGAGGTTATAGGTTGTCCAGCCATTATTGCCTCTTCAAGAGCAAGCTCGGCCATGGTGGAGGGGAGCTGAAACGGCTCTAAACAGCTAAGAGAAGGCTGGAAACTCCTCCTCTCCCTGAGAGGAGTTGAATCCAGCCGTTTCCAGGAAGAGAGGATGGGGCCGAGCTTTAACAAACCATTAATGGCCATGCAAACCGACGCTCGGCCATGGCTGGAAAGAGAGGAGTCGGCTGCCACATGGCATTGACCGGTCCAATTCACTAAATAGGGTTTTAATAATGTCTTAATAAGAGAAACGGCCCATTTAAGACATCCTAGCCCGCTTCTCGAAATGGCCTGGTTCAACTAAACCAGCACCCAGCCAAAAAGATCGGCCAGACAAAAAAAACTAAGTAAAATGGCGTTGAGTGAGCTCTGCTCACTCAACGCCATCCATGCTACGGCATTGAGTGAGCTCGGCTCACTCAACGCCATCCCAGATACGGCATTGAGTGAGCTCTGCTCACTCAACGCCATCAGAGTGGCCTCCCAGACTATGGGGTTTGTGAGCTCAGCTCACTCAACGCCATCTGGCTCATGGCGTTGAGTGAGCTCTGCTAACTCAACACCATCCAGAATAAGCCCCTTATAAACGATGGCGTTGAGTGAGCTTAGCTCACTCAACACCGTCCAGATTATGGCATTGAGTGAGCTTAGCTCACTCAACGCCATCCAGATTATGGCGTTGAGTGAGATTAGCTCACTCAACGCCGTCCAGATTATGGCGTTGAGTGAGCTTAGCTCACTCAACGCCGTCCCGATTATGGCATTGAGTGAGCTCTGCGCCCTCCAGTCAGCACCAAATGGCGTTGAGTGCGTCAGTGCACTCAACGCCGTTCAACTTATGGCGTTGAGTGCACTCAACGCACTCAACGCCATCCCTTCTGAAAACTTACGGCGTTGAGTGAGCTAAGCTCACTCAATGCCATCCAGTCTACGGCGTTGAGTGAGCTTAGCTCACTCAATGCTAACCTGACGACACAAGATGGCGTTGAGTGTAGTCAGCGCACTCAACGCCATTCCACTTATGGCTTTGAGTGAGCTAGGCTCACTCAATGCCATCCAGACAACGACATTGAGTGAGCTTAGCTCACTCAACGCCATTCCTAGGTCACGGGCATGACAGATTGGCATGGGCGTGTCAGGCCCATGTTGGCATTTCTGAGCTTGACGATCGTCTTCCTGAGGTCGACCATCGTCAAAGGGGTCACGCCCTAAGTCACGGGTGTGACGGGTCGGTCACGGGCGTGACGGGTCGGTCACGGGCGTGACGGTTCGGTCACGGGCGTGACCATACCTTAACTCGAAATCTTGGTCGATAAACTTTAATTCCTTGGCTTCCCAAGGTTCTGTTAAGACAAAACCACTCCCAGGGGTCTAGTCGGAAATGGGATGTTACAAATCCCAATAAACAAAACAAAGATTTCGTCCCCAAAATCAAGGTTAAGCCTACGGGGCTCCTATCGGGAGAAAAAGAGGCTTGTAACATCCCATGAGAGTCGAAAGATTTACATCTCCACGTTACGTTTTTGCTATGTGTGGTTTGAAGGTGATTGTCAAATCTAAGACCAATTCGTCCAGTTGACTCGGTGTATACCCCAATAAACAAAAGATTAGCCCCTATTCTTGAAATTTCAGTCCTATTAGTTTAAAATAGGAACGCAAATTGATTGTCCAGAGGGGTTGTGAGGTATACCTGATTGAAAAGCTCCGGATACTTTTGCCGCATCAAGTCCTGTAGCTCCCATGTATGCTCCTCCTGCCCATGATTGTTCCACAGAACCTTGACTAACGAAACCTTCTTCCGACGCAAGGTCCGTACTCCTCTGCCATCGATCCGAATCGGCTCTAAGTGAACTGACCGGTCGGAAGCTACCGGTCCATCTGTGGTCAAAATCTGCTGCTCCGGGCGCAGTAGAGCCCTCCTAAGTGAAGAAACGTGGAATACGTCATGCAGAACTGCCAGCTCTGGTGGAAAATCCAGCCTATAAGCTAGGGCCCCGATCCGCTCCAGGATCCTGTAAGGGCCCATATACCTAGGGCTGAGCTTCTTCCTCCGACCACACACTCGTGAAACTCCATGCATGGGCCGGATCTTCAAAAACACTCGGTCCCCAACCTGAAACTCCACCTGACGATACCGGGCGTCATAATACTTAGTCTGCCTGCTCTACGCTTCTAACATCTTGTCTCTTATTAGTCTCACCTGAGCCTCGGTGTCTTCGACAAAATCAGATCCCAACGCTTTCGGATCCTCGTCCTGAATTTAAGAAAGCAGGGTCCTATATCTCCTTCCATACAAGGCTTCGTAAGGCGTCATCCTGATGCTGGACTGGTAGCTATTGTTATAGGAGAACTCGACCAGTGGTAGGAGCTTCTCCCATGGTTTCCCGTGGTCCAAAATGCATTGCCTCAGAAGATCTTCCAGTGTCTGATTGGTGTGTTCTGTTGTCCCATCTGTCTGGGAATGGAATGTCGTGCTGAAGGTCAATCGCGTGCCTAAGCCTGCACGGATCTCTACTCCGATGAAGTGAACTGGCCATCCCGATCCTATACGATCGTCTTGGGCACCGCGTGGTATCGAACAAACTGCTCAACAAATCTCCGTACTAGTACCCCCACAGAGTCATCCTTCTTGATCAGAATGAATCTGGCCACCTTCGTCAACCGATCGATGATGACCCAAATCGATTCATTTCCCGTTCGTGATCGGGGAAGTCCATGAATAAAATCCATCGCGATGTTTTCAAATTTCCACTCTGGGGGTACATATTCTGAGATATATCATCCTTCTGATTATACAACATCGATTAAATCTTTACCTTCTCAAATATCTCGAATCTTGTTACCAGTCATCTAATTTTACGTGATAATAGTTAATTCTCGTAATTACTCCGTCTTATTACCATGTCATTGTCTTGGTAACGCTACGGTTCATCATTCCAAACATGTTTTTTTTACAAAATCTTATGTTCGCCCGAATAACGTCGAATTATATCGACTTCAATCTCACTATGTTTGTTACGCCACTTCCCTAAACTAGGTCCAAGGGAACCCAAGCCAATACTAATTTGCCCAATAAACAAAAGTTTAGCCCCCAATAAACAAAAGATGATCCCCTACCTATCTTGGGCTAAGTATCTTTGATATTACCCTGTTACATCTGTCCTAGCTGGGTGCACAATCCCTAGGGCCTCAATCTTCGACTTGAGGTTCCACCCTGAAACTCGTAAATATACTCCATACTTTAAACTCTCTGAGTAACATTTACGACAACCTTATTCGGGTCAAAATGTTCCAATCCCAAATGGGTATCTTCCGAACTTGAATTCCTATCCGACCCTCAGTGTTTGTCTCGGTGGTTGCCTCCAGGTAATTTTATTACCGATATTGAGGGTTACGACTACTTGTCTTTTACCATTCTGCTAATGAACTATTGGTCTCAATTCTCCTTAAAGTAGTCTACCGCTTTGAATAATCCTTGATTGGGATAGTAGGGACACCTTAGTTTACGTCTTAGGTAGTCATTCTCATGCTAAACTCCTCCTTTATTTTCTTTGGGTATCTCCTTACCTTAACCAAATTTATACCCAAGGTCTATTTTTAACTAGGGCATACTATAAATTGTCATGGTTAGTCAGGAGTCCTAGTTAGTTGAGTCTAACTCGATGGTTAAAGGATTATAAGATGAGATCTTCGCAGCCGGAGGTGTTCCCTGCTGGGGGTAGGGTTTGTCGCAGGCTACAAAGAGTAATTCCAATTAATGATGAAGTGGACTTTCACATATGATTTCCCTTATGGGCACACCACTGCTTCCGCTGCTTAGTTTGTCCCCAAACTAAACTCGAGCGGGGGTGACCAAGGGTTAGTGGACTGCTACTTTTCCGATCGAGGTTTCCTCTGATACCACTTGTAAGACCCCCTTTTTTTTTCTTTTAAACACCAGGGTCTTAGGCCCAGAACCGCCGCTTTGCGGTGACACCATCACGCCTAGGAAGGTCATCACTACAAAATGCCGATCCTGCCAGCCAAATCGATCGCAAAATAGTAGTATAAGTAAATATAAATCTAGTTCACCGTAACCACATGTATATAAATAAATCTTCACGAAGGGAGAGTCTACAATAATAATAATCAGAGTACAAAAGGAGGGCTTGTGCCCAGTACATGTAATCCTCACTACAAGTCGCTCGCGGAAGAAAAACTAAAACTAAGCGTCACCGTAACTGCCACTGATCCAAGAGCACCCAAGCTAGACTGGCCCATCTCCACTGACTCCGTACTCTGCTATTGCTACATCTCTGGGTGCTTCTTCCTTTTCGGCCTGTAGTCGCCGCCTCGCAATCCACGTCTGCGTCTACGTCTTCGGCCTCCTGGCTGCTGAGCTGGTTGGATCCCACCCATCAAGGGGCATTTGACCCGTGTATGTCCCGGCTGGTGACAATGGTAATACGGTCGCGGGGTCAACTCTGTCAGAAACTACAAAACCCGGGACCCTTCCATATGGTACACCTAAAATGTTGCAGTTCGAAAACCGTTAGTCTAAAAGACTAAGCCCTATCATCCCCTACCCCTTCCCCTATGGCTCCTAGGTACTGAGCGAAGAGGAAGAAAAAGAAGGACTTGAAGGTGGAGAATAAGCAAAAAGTAGGTGACAGCGGACCTATGCTAGCGATTCCATAGTAAATATGACAGAAGCAGAAAGTAGGAAAGGTAACCTTAACTTATGTGCGGAAGCGCGTAAGACAAGGGATCTTTTGCAGGGCTCCCATCGTATAAAGTGTCCCATACCACTTATATGTTGGGGTGTCGGTTATCAAACAGCAAGGAGTAGAAAGTAAGAAAAGGACAAAAATTATAACCATTGATTTATAGGGATTACCCCTATAGACCAAGGGGTCATTTTGCAGGGCCTATCGTATAAAACGTCCCATACCATTTTATATGATAGGTGGCAATGTTAATGCTATGACACGCAAATATGCTATGGAATGCACAAGCAAGTGCAACACACGCACACAACTCCATGCGCATAGACCTTTAGTTCCCCATGTTCGGGTAGCTAGCTTCACTCCCAGGAACCTCCATAGTGGCAAACGGAGACAGTGGGTCGGGCCCCCCACTCCTAGGCGGGTAACCACACTACCAGGCCTAGCCCTTCTGTACGCCCCTAGAAGAACACAACCTAGAGTATCAGCGTACTAGTGCTGGCTATATCCACCAAGATTTCTTTGGCTAAGTGTCCCATACCGCCGAGTCAACGTACCGACGTTGGTGTGATCGATCGTCCAGTACCGATGACCCACCACTTTTATGTACATGCAATCATGACAGTTATATTTGTACAAGTTCTCATGTTACCGAGCCTCCAGCTCTCTAGGCTACCAAGCATATACCAAGTACCCGAGCATCCCTCTCCCTGGACTTCCAAATTTATACCAATTCCCCGAGCATCCAGCTCCCCGGACTTTCCAATCATAAACCAGACCTTTGACATTACTAGTAGGCCCTTAGACCACGGACCTACTCTATCCATTCTATGCAAATTCTTCTTCCTAAGTGTACAAGTGTAGGTGTGAGGTGCAACAATTATTAGGGTTACTCTTGATCATTTTATTCCTAAGATTTAAGGTTAACCTTGGACTTCCCGAGGTTTACCCGGTGAAGAGCTCGCAGCGGTACTAGGAGCTATGATGGGGTGAATCCCAAAGCTCCCTTTCCAAGGAACTTATTGTTATTGATTTCTACCCTTGAGCCAAAACCCTCTTTGTATTAAGTAGCTCTACTCCTAGGTGACTTTAACCTCCGAGCTAGCCTACTCCGGTCCTATCACTATATGCAGACCACACTAAGCTACATGGTGCTCCCGTTAGGGGGTACTCCAATTTTTCTCATCCAAATGCCCTAAAATAAACACTGGGAGTCCACCATGACCTAATATAACTAAGTCCAAGATTTCCAAATTTTTCCTATTTATCGGGCATTTAATTTATTTATTCTAAGCCCCCAATGCCCTAATATGGACATGAAGTGCACTAATGAGCCAACAATAAATCACCATAGAAATCAGTAAAAATCCAAAGAGGCATTTAAGCAGTAATTCCAAATTTTGAGAAATTTCAGAGGTGTTTAGGCCTACATTTCCTAATTTACCATTTTAAGCCACTTTTACTATATTATGAAGCAAGTACTGTAAATATATATCCAAAATCACAAGAAAATTATAGAAGCTTTATGGTGACCTAAAACCATCAGAAACCAAGTCCCATAATTTTTTTATAATATTTGGGCTCTGAATTTATTTTAATGTCAAACACTAATTTTCCTAGCTTTGAGAAGGAGGTACTATCTTTAATTATCTAAAAATCTAGAGAAATTTACAGGATAACTATCATGGTCTTAAACACCCATTGACAAAATTTCATAAATTTCCAAATAATAAATGGGCATTATTTGTATTTTTGGCTACATATCACAATTGATACGTTAAAGAAGCAAGTATCCAAAATCATCAGATAAAACTCCCAAGAAAAATACATAAGGTATAACATGCTATTAGATGCCCTAATCCAATATTTCATAACATTCCAGTGAATAGAAATTCCAAAATCATCAAAATAAATATCTAGGGAATAACTAGGGTTGTGAATGAAGTACTGTATAAATTAACCCAAAAATCTCAACAAAATTATAATATGGCCATTTAGGCAAGAAAATAACCCTGCCCAAACTTTACTTGATTTGAAGTTCAGTTGATAGCTTAATAGTTCAAATTAAAATTGGTGCCCTAAATTAGGGTTAGGATTTTAGGTGGCCTAACTGTCTCCAAAGCCCCTAATATTTTGACCATAGGACTTTCATGGCCCTATGGTCCTCTCCACCAAATTTCAAGTTAGTCCAAGGTCATGTGACCCCATGACGTTCACAACTCACCAAGTCCCCATTAAGGGACCTACCCTAGGGTTCTAGGTCTACCCTATCCCAAACCACCCCAAATTACATTGGAGGGTGTGTCATGCCCCAAAAAGCTAGTGGACAAAATATCAGCCTCTGTTTAGGTTGTTTGACAACTCAAATCCCAAAAGGAATGAATTGACCTAATTAACCCTATAAGGGCCAACCTAGGGTCGAGTTAAAACTCAATCAAAACACTTCCAAAAGAAGTGGAATTTTTATCAGAGTTCTAACATTCCCCTTAAGACCGCCCACCCAAATTTGGGGGGATTTTGAGGTGTTTAAGACACCTAATTAAATTATACATGAATTATTAAATTTTTACAAAAACTATAGAAACATATTCTCCAAAAATTCTGATTTTTGGATAAGTCCTAGGTATGGCAAATAATAGCCCATACCCTCAAATTTCAAGTCATTTGGATGTCTTGATTGATGTGGACATCCAAATCAATCTCAGAAAAACCCTATCGATTTACCTCACCAAAATGTGTGTTGTGGTCTAACCAGGACTCCAAATCGAGTGAAATCAATTTTAAATTAAACTAGACTTCAAGGGCTATATTTTCTATGTTGACCACTTTTTATGTTTCAGCCCCTACGAGCTATAATTTTCGGTTTAAACCTAGCGTACAGTAAAGGGGAATTAATTCCTAATTATACAATATATAACAAAATAAAATACTACTGCTCATCTTCTTCTTTACCCGAACCTGAACAGAACATGAAAAACAACTATTCCTGTAGCTTTTCTAAAGCTATTTCCCAGCCACCCAGCCATCTCCCTGGCCGGCCACCACCACCACTACCTCTATTGAGGTGAGGGATACTGTCGGGCGGCGGCACGACCGCCGGAGAGGCAGTTTCCGGCGAACCCGCCACCATGAAATTTCAGAAAAACCATGGAAACGCTCACCCGATCCAGCTCTTTTGAGCCCGATATCTCTCCTAATGATTTCTAAGATCTATCCATAGAAGAATAGGTATAGGAGGACCTTATTTGTGGTTTGGAGTCGAGCCGATCGTCGGGATGCCACTGGTACGGTGGTGGCGTCGCCGGAATTCTTCTACAGCGCAGAACAATCTTCAATCCGTCGAGTCAGGGTGGGAAACTTCATCTCTGAGCCTAAGGGACCTTTTTAAAGGGAAGAAATGGGGAGTGGGCAGTTATAGGCTGTCCAGCCATTATTGCCTCTTCAAGAGCAAGCTCGGCCATGGTTGAGGGGAGCTGAAATGGCTCCAAACAGCTAAGAGAAGGCTGGAAACTCCTCCTCTCCCTGAGAGGAGTTGAATCCAGCCATTTCCAGGAAGAGAGGATGGGTCCGAGCTTTAACAAATAATTAATGGCCATGCAAACCGACGCTCGGCTTTGGCTGGAAGGAGAGGAGTTGGCTGCCACGTGGCATTGACCGGTCCAATTCACTAAATAGGGTTTTAATTAAGTCTTAATAAGAGAAACGGCCCATTTAAGACATCCTGGCCCGCTTCCGAAAATGGCCCGGTTAGACTGAACCAGCACCCAGCCAAAAAGATCGGCCAGAAAAAAAAACTAAGTAAAATAGCGTTGAGTGAGCTTTGCTCACTCAACGCCATCCATGCTACGGCGTTGAGTGAGCTCAGCTCACTCAACGCCATCCAAGATACGACGTTGAGTGAGCTTTGCTCACTCAACTCCATCAGAGTGGCCTCCAAGACTATGGCGTTGAGTGAGCTCACCTCACTCAATGCCATCCAGCTCATGGCGTTGAGTGAGCTCTTCTCACTCAACGCCATCCAGAATAAGCCCCTTTTAAACGATGGCGTTTAGTGAGCTTAGCTCACTCAACGCCGTCTAGATTATAGCGTTGAGTGAGCTTAGCTCACTCACCGCCATCAAGATTATGGCGTTGAGTGAGCTTAGCTCACTCAACGCCGTCCTGATTATGGCGTTGAGTGAGCTCTGCTCACTAAACACCCTCCAATCAGCACCAAATGGCGTTCAGTGCAGTCAGTGCACTCAACGCCGTTCAACTTATGGCAGTTAGTGCACTCAACACACTTAACGCCATCCCGTCTGACAACTTACGACATTGAGTGAGCTAAGCTCACTCAACGCCATCCAGTCTACGGCGTTGAGTGAGCTCAGCTCACTCAATGCCAACCTGACGACACAAGATGGCGTTGAGTGTAGTCAGTGCACTCAACGCCATTCCACTTATAGCTTTGAGTAAGCTAGGCTCACTCAACGCCATCCAGACCACGGCGTTGAGTGAGCTTAGCTCACTCAACGCCATTCTAAGGTCACGGGCGTGACAGATTGGTCACGGGCGTGTCAGGCCCATGTTGACATTTCTTAGCTCGACGATCGTCTTCATGAGGTCGACCATCGTCGAAGGGGTAATGCCCTAGGTCACGGGCATGACGGGTCGGTCACGGGCGTGGTGGGTCGGTCACGGGCGTGACCATGCCTTGACTCGAAATCTTGGTCGATAAACTTCAATTCCTGGGCTTCCCAAGGTTCTGTTAAGACAAAACCACTTCTAGGGGTCTAGTCGGAAATGAGATGTTACACCTTTAGCATGGAATTCTATACTCTAAGATATAGGGCTAAATGCTGCCGACCTTGCAGTAGAGCGGGAAATCCCTCTACACCAACCGTTTGCCGAGACCAGGGCTACGATGGATCCCTTGGCTCTCGCGAAGTCTGCGGCTCTTGCCTGCCGGGATGAGCCAGCTCCTCCCCCTTAGTCCGGTGCCAGGAAGCGAAAGTTCGACAACTTCTCATCCAATCCGCTCAAAATACCAAGGCCAACTACCGTGAATAAGGGGAAGTCTGTGGCTGGCTCTCCCCCCCAATCTATCGTCGAGGGCCGATCCTTCGTCGAGATCCTGTCGGTGGCTAGGGAGGCGACTAATGGGGCCAGGACCACCGTCGGGGCCCCTGCCGAGAGCCTGCCAGCCACAGGTGGGGTTGGTGATGATGGGGCAGCCGCCCATACTTCCGCTCAGGCCCCTCCCTAGCAGGTGCCAAAGGGGCACCGAAACTTCAGCCTTGGCATAAAATGCTTGGATAAGGAAGGGAAGCCTCTGCTCCAGTGGGATCCTGAATCCAACCAGGTCTCCCTCTCTACCCTCCTCCCCAGCTGGCTGGAGCGCGACGAAGTCACCGGTGAGGCTTTCGCGCTGGCCTATGACCATTATAGCCGAGAAGATGCCAGCATTTTTGATCAATCGCCCACCCGGCTCCTGGCCTTCGACTCCGTCCGGGCCTTGATGCACGGGTTTGAGCTCTCCCATATATGTGCGCGCCAGTACATCACCATCGACCGCAACTTCGTCGAGATGCTCAAGGCGAGGGACAAGGCGGCAACCCACGTGGTAGCCCTAAAGGTCGAGCTGGCGGATGCCCAGCGACTTCTATCCTTGCGCCCGACGGAAGAGGTAAGCGAGATCTTCTGAGGCACTAGCTCTTTCCCCTATAATTCACATCCCGCTTCTCTTTTCTCTATAATGACGGGTTTTTCCTATGCATAGGATTCCGTCCAGAGCATGCTTCTTCGCGCGCAACTTGCCGGCCTGGAGTGCGAGAACGTCCTATTGAAGGACCAGCTCCGGCATGCGAAAGCAGCTGTGGCTGCGATCCCGCCCCCTTCTTTACTAGATGAGAGGCTGAGGAGCCTCATCTACTCGGAGTACGACATCGACAAGCTACTTCAAACCAACGCCCAAGCAATAGCCAGACTAACTATAGAGACGTTGCTGGATGTGGGGTGCTTGAGTGAGGGCGGCGAAACCATCGTTGCCCGCCGACTTCTCCCGTAACTCTTTGAGCCCATCCCTAAGCCTCCGGGAGCACCGGAGTCCCCGCCCTCGGATGTCCCGAAATCTCCCATCATGGCTGACGGGACATCCGGCGAGAGCTCTGGCGAGAGTTCTAGCGAGAGCTCTGGCGAGAGCTCAAGCGAGGAATCCGGCGAAACCCGCTGAGGATTTTTGCCGCTCCTTTTTTTGACCGTTTTTGAACGCACGAGGTGCCCTCGCTTGTAACCAATTTTTGTGAACACATTGGCATGTTTATATGTATATATGCTCATTTTACGTTTCTTGCCAAAATAATTTATATATTGTCTAAAGCCTCCGAAATGAGTTCTTGCCGAGACCCTTACCCTCCTTGAGGGAGCCGCACCCCTTAGCGATAGATTAATAGGTGGAAATTGGCCGAGAGCCCTTTACCGAAAGCGCTGACTATAGGTTTATGAGAGTGTCGCCACCCCTTTGTCATACATGACTCGAACGGAGCCTCGCCGAGAGGGGTAGAGGTTCCCGCCGTTCGGTCAAGATCTTCCCTTCGAAAACCCTCCTGCTGAGAACTTCCTTTGTCGAGAACCCCTTAGCCGAGGCCCCCTGCTTAAAAAGGTTCTCAAACTCCTTCCCCTTCCTCACGGGTGTGTCTCTTGACCTGCCTGTTTGGACAAGGGCCCAGACAGCGAGTCTACTCGAAGCCGAACTTTGCTCGGGGCGGTGCAAAAGTTTTCAAGCCAAAGTACTCCCATGACCATGTCCAAAATCTAGCCCTTTCCCCCAGGTATACCTACCGCCTTACCCAGCTAATGAGAGCCTGAGCAATGAGTCTACCTAGGGCCGAGCAGCACTCGGGGTCCCTTACCCTCATAGGTGAGCCTTCGGCCATTCCAGCTAGTAAGAGCCTGCGCAGCGGGTCTACTTGGGCCGAGCCAGGCTCGGGGTAATGCAATTATCTGAGCCAAAGAACCTCCAAGAACACATCCAAGACCAAGTCCTTTCCCCCAAGGTGTACCTACTGCCCTGCCCAGCTAATGAGAGCCTGAGCAGCGAGTCTACCTGGGGCCGAGCAGCACTCGGGGTCCCTTAACCCCACAGACAAGCCTTTAGAACTACCAGCTAGAGAGATCCTACGCTGCGGGTCTACCTGGGGCCGAGCCAGGCTCGGGGAAATGCAATCATCTAAGCCGAAGTATCTCCAAGAATAAATCCAAGACCAAATACTTTCCCCCTAGGTGTGCCTACCGCCCTGCCCAGCTTATGAGATTCTGAGCAGCGAGTCTACCCCCGACCGAGCAGCACTTGGGGTCCCTTACCCCCATAGGCGAGCCTTCGGACCTGCAAGCTAGTGAGAGCCTGCGTAGCGCGTCTACCTGGGGCCGAGCCAAGCTCAGGGTAATACAATCTGTTGGAACACCCTATTACTAATTTGGGTAAGGATCACTATGTTTGTCTTAGGAAACCAGTTTGACCTAGTTGTATAGTTTTAAAGGTCAACATTAGAATGTGTCTAGGGCTTATAATTTAGGTTTGAGCTGCCCCCAGGACCATTCAAGGAATCAGATTTCAAGCTGAGGCAAAGACAATTATCGTCGAGCTTAGGTCGACGGAACGTCGAACTCCGTTCGACGCTCTCTGAGCTCAACCTTTGCTAAAGTCGTCGAGCTTCGGTCGACGATCTTCGAGCTCAGGTCGACGATCTCTCCTCAGTTTATTCTCCAGGTCGCTGAGCTCAGTTCGACGATCTTCGAGCTCAGTTCGACGTTTTCTGTCTATTGATCTTATTCCATCTCTGAGCTCAGATCGACGATCGTAGAGCTCAGATCGACGATCTTCTGAGAGATCGACGTTTTTACGGATTCAAATTTTGTCAGTCTTTGGAATGTTTTTGAATTCTCTCAGCATTTATCTAAAGAGATCTGCCAGCTGTTTTTCTTTATTCTGGAGCAAGTTTCAAGGAATTCTTTTTAGAACATGAGACTTTCCTCTAGAAGACAAGACTTTTATAGAAGACATTTATGACTGCCAACGGCTATCTTTGACAAGGAATTTTTCAGAGAATAAGATCCTCCTTTTTGTCTTCAGTCAAGAATATAGAGAATACTACAGACAGCACAACAACAAGATTTTTAACAGTGACAGTCACAAGTGATCATTTTTCTGAAGAACTAGTAGAACAATCCTTTTGACTTACTGAAAAGTGATCATAGCTTCAACATCAAGAACTCCAGACACCAAACTTTTCAGCATCTGCTGGAATCATCTTCTGCTAGAGATCTGAAGCTTCTGAAGACCTATCACCCTGAAGCAAAGCTCTCACTCCTGAACCATTCTACATCTCAGGGGGAGCTTTGACATCATCAACAATCCACTAGTCTTCTTTCATTTGATTTGAGAACAGAGAAGACAACTTCACCTCTTTACTTTTTCTTTTCCTGTTGTAAAAGGGTTATCAAAACTCCCTTCAAAAGTTCTGAGATTGGTTCTGAGAGCCTTGTCAAAACTCATTGGTGGCAAGACATCTGATCAAAAAATCTAGTTTGGTTTTTGAGCACCTTATCAAAATCTCATTGGTGTCAGGACACCTGATCAACTCATCCTGAGTGGATTCCTACCAAGGGTGGTAGAAGAGTGGATGTACCTAGGTTTTTGGGGAACCACTATAGTTCCTTGTGTCTTCTGGTTGCTTGAGTACTTTCTTTATTGTGTGTTGTGATTCTTTTTTTTGCTGTCTTAGTTCTGATTTATCTAGTAAGACACCTTACACCTATACATAAATTAAATCTTAATTGCTTTATTTGTTTAAATTGTAAAGCCATACTCTATTCACCCCGCCTCTAGAGTTTGGATAGATCTTTATCTCACTTTCACAATCATCTGAGTTAAAGTATCTCCTAGAACACATCCAAGACAAGTCCTTTCCCCCCAGGTGTGCCTACAGCCCTGCCCAGCTAATGAGAGCCTGAGCAGTGAGTCTACCCGGGGCTGAGCAGCACTCGGGTTCCCTTACCCCCCACAAGCAATACTTCGAGCCTGCCAGCTAACGAGAGCATGCGCAGCGGGTCTACCTGGGGCCAAGCCAGGCTCGGGGTAATACAATCATCTGAGCCGATGTATCTCCAAGAACACATCCAAGACCAAGTCCTTTCCCCCCAGGGGTTCCTACCAACCTGCCCAATATATGAGAGCCTTAGCAGCGAGTCTACCCGGGGCCGAGCAGCACTCGGGGTCCCTTACCCCCATAGGCGAGCCTTTGGACCAGCCAGCTAATGAGAGCCTGTGCAGCGGGTCTACCTGGGGCCGAGCTAGGCTCGGGGTAATGCAATCATATGAGTCAAAGTATCTCCAAGAACGCATCCAAGACCAATTACTTTCCCCCCAGGTGTGTCTGCCGTCCTGCCTAGCTAATGAGTGCCTCAGCAGCGAGTCTACTTGGGGCCGAGCGGCACTCGGGGTCCCTTACCTCCACAGGCAAGCCTTCAGACCTGGCAGCTAATTAGAGCCTGCGTAGCGGGTCTACCTGGGGCCGATCCAAGCTCGGGGTAGTGCAATCATCTGAGCCGAAGTATCTCCAAGAACATATCTAAGACCAAGTCAATTCCCCCCAGGTGTGCCTACCGCCCTGCCCAGCTAATGAGAACCTGAGCAGCGAGTCTACCTGGGGCCGATAAGCACTCGGGGTCTCTTACCCCCGCAGGTGAGCCCTCGGACCTGCCAGCAAATAAGAGCCTACGAAGCGGGTCTACCTAGGGCCGAGCCAGGCTCCGGGTAATGCAATCATCTGAGCTTAAGTATCTCCAAGAACACATCCAAGACCAAGTCCTTTCCCCCCAGGTGTGCCTATCGCCCTGCCCAGCTAATGAGAGCCTGAGCAGCGAGTCTACCGAGGGCCGAGCAGCACTCGGGGTCCTTTAACCCCACAAGCGAGCCTTCGGACCTGTCGGCTAATGAGAGCCTGTGCAGCGGGTCTACCTGGGGCCGATCCAGGCTCTGGGTAGTGCAATCATCTGAGCCAAAGTATCTCCAAGAACACATCCAAGACCAAGTCCTTTCCCCCCGGGTGTACCTACCACCCTGTCCAGTTAATGAGAGCCTGAGTTGCAAGTCTACCCAGGGCCGAGCAGCACTCGGGGTCCCTTACCCTCACAGGTGATCCTTCAGACCTGCCAGCTAATGAGAGCCTACGCAGCGGGTCTTCCTGGGGCCAAGCCAGGATCAAGGTAGTGCAATCATCTGACCATCTTATCATCAGAATTCCACACTAGGTAAGGCCAAAACAACAACAAGTTAGTGAATATAATATAATAATTTTTCTTTGAATATATAATTTCACCTTCCCCCCTCATGGGTAGAAACGTTTCAAGTCATCACCGCTCCAAGTATGGCTCATGGATATCCCCTCCACTTCCTGGATGTTATAACCTCCCATTCTTAGAACCCTTTCAACAATGTAAGGTCCTTCCCAATTTGGATTGAGCCTGCCAATGGGGGCTGATCTTCCCGCAGCATCAATTTTCTTTAACACTAGATCTCCTTCTACGAGTTATTTTATTCTGATGTGTTTGTCGAAGTATTTTTCCATTCGCCGCTTGATTTCCTCCTGCCTGATAGCCGGGACATCGTGCAGCTCTTCCACCATATCTAATGAGAGGAGCAACTCCCCCTCATTCTCCAGCCTCCAAACCTCGTCTCCTTCTCCCGCGTCCATGACCCGCGGGGACCGAACCTCGAACTTTACTGGCAGTACTGCCTCAAACCCATGAGAAAGTTTGAAGGGGATCTCGCTGGTGGCCCTTTTCGGGTTTGTTCGCAAGGCCCATAGAACTGAGGGAAGCTGCTCCACCCAATTCCCCCTCAAGTTCTCCACCTTCTTCTTGAGCAAGTTCACAATGATCTTGTTTGCCGCCTCCACCTAGCCGTTGCTTCTGGGGTGGTGGACAGAGGCAAACCTAAGGTCTATCCACAATTGGGTGCAGAAGCTGATGAACTCTTTGCTGGCGAACTGGGGGCTATTGTCTGTCACTATTGCCTGGGGTAACCCGTACCTGCATATGATCTCTCCCCACACGAAGTTTCTGATTACTTGTGAAGTGACCTTAGCCAGCTCCCTGACCTGCAGCCACTTTGAACAGTAGTCAATCATGACTAGAAGAAACCTTCTTTGCCCACTAGCCGGAGGGAAAGGCCCGACTAGATCCATCCCCCATATGGCGAAGGGCCATGGTGTCATGATGGTTTAGAGCCTTTGAGCGAGCAAGAGCTGGAGGGGGGCATACAGCTGACACTTTTGGCACCTCCTCGCAAACTCAGCCGCATCCTTCCTCAGGGTCTGCAAAAAATACCCCTGCCTTTCCACCCTTGCTTCCAACATTCTTCCCCCCGAGTTACTGTCGCACTCACCTAAATGCACTTCCTCCAGGATCCTCGGGATCTCTTCCTCGATCACACACCTCGCCAGTAGTCCCGACAACATCTTCCAATGCAACCCTCCTTCCAGCATTAATTAATGGGCTTCCTTGTTCCTGAATCTTTTGGCCTCCTTAGTCCCTTCCAGAAGCTCGCTAGTGGTCATAAAGATTACCAATGGGTCCACCCATGAAAGTTGCTGATCCACCTCAATCAACTCCCCTTCCTCGATTGCCGGTCGAAATAGTTCGGTGAGGGTTCCCCCCCCCCCCCCCCCCCCCCCCCGAGGTCCGAACTTAGCCAGCCGATCGGCTGCTACACTCTCTTCCCTGGGGATGTGTTGGATTGAGAACGTCTCGAATCCTCCGATGATCATCGTTACCTTGGACAAATACTTTGCATGGGTGGGCTCCCAAGCTTCAAACTCTCCTCAGATCTGCAATGCTACCACAAACGAATCCGTAAAAGCCTCCACATCCTGGATCTTAAGCTCATTTTCCAAACAAAGGTCGGCTATCACGGCCTCATACTCTGCTTAGTTATTATCACAGGGAAGTTCAATACCACCGCTTGTTCTATGGTGACCCCTTTAGGGCTTACCAACACCACTCCTCCCCCGAGGGAATGCTTTCCCGAGGCCCCATCAACCACCATGTTGGAACACCCTATTACTAATTTGGGTAAGGATCACTATGCTTGTCTTAGGATCCTAGTTGACCTAGTTGTATAGTTGAGAAGGTCAACATTAGAATGAGTCTAGGGTCTAGAACTTAGTTTTGAAGCTGCCCCCAAGTCCACTCCAAGATCAAGGATGAAGAGCTAAGTCTAAGGCAATTTTCGTCGAGCTCTGGTCGACGAATCGTCGAACTCAGTTCGACGCTCTCTGAGCTCAACTTCAACAAATCGTCGAACTCCGGTCGACGATCTTCGAGCTCAGATCGACTATCTGCTTTTAGCTAGCTTTTGCTTAATCGTCAAACTCCCCTCGACTATCGTCTAGCTCAGTTCGACGATGCCTCCTTCAGCTGTTTCTCAGGTCGCTGAGCTCAGTTCGACGATCTTTGAGCTCAGTTCGACGTTTTCTGTCTGCTTATCTCAGTTCATCTCTGAGCTCAGCTCGACGATCGTAGAGCTCAGATCGACGATTGTTTGGAGAGATCAACGTCTTCAAGATTTCAAATGCTGCTGATTCTTTGGAATGTTTTTGAATATTATCAGCATTTATGACAGAAGATCTCCCAGCCGTTTGGAGCAAGTTTCAAGGTATCATTCAGAGAATGTTTGCTGGACTTTCCTCTAAAAGACAAGACCATTTATGGAAAACTTTTATGACTGACCAACGGCCATCTTTGGTCAAGGAGAATATTCAGAAAATCAATTCTATTCCTATGGTCCTTTAGATATACAGGAAGACAACAACAACAAAAAACACACAGAGCTGATAGACAGAAAAAGAAGAAGAGAAAACACACAGAAGAATACTGTTAGCAGAAGAACAAGAAAACTACAACATCTAGATCTTCTAGCTGACTAAGTGTTCTTGCATCTTCATCTTAGATTTCCAGACACATCATCTTTCAGCTGTTCTGCTGAAACCATTCTTTTCTGGAGATCAAGTTCTGAAGACCTATCACCCTTCCACAAAGCTTCTCTGCCTGAACCTCTCTACATCTCAGGGGGAGCTTTGACATCTTCAATCCACTTGTGCTTCTCTCATTTGACTGAGAACAGAGAAGACAACTTCAACTTTCACTTTTTCTTTTCCTGCTGTAAAAGGGTTCTTGAACTCCCTTCAAAAGTTCTGTCTGGTTCTGAGAGCCTTGTCAAAACTCAGTGGTGGCAAGACACCTTATCAAAAAATCTAGCTTTGGTTTTTGAGCACCTTATCAAAAGCTCATTGGTGTCAGGACACCTGATCAACTCAGTCCTGAGTGGATTCCTACCAAGGGTGGTAGAAGAGTGGATGTACCCAGTTTTGGGGAACCACTATATTTCCTTGTGTCTTCTGGTTCTGCTTGTTTGATTTGTCTGCTGTGTGCTTTGTCCTTTTCCTTTCAGTTTTTAAGTTTCTGTTAGCACTCTACACTATAGCTTAAATAGAATTTTAATTTGTGCTATTTTAACAATTCAAAAATTATTTTAACTAAACTCTATTCACCCCCCCTCTAGAGTTGAGATAGATCTTACCCTCACTTTCAATTGGTATCAGAGGCAGGTTGGTTGCTCATACTGGTTAACACCTGAACCAAAAGATCCCTGATAAGATCAATCTCTGTAGAGGATTACTTTCTATACATCTATCTATTCATTTAGAGACATGGCACAGAACAAAGATTATGCAAGCACCAGACCACCAGTGTGCAACCTCTCCAAGTTTGCACTCTGGAAGGCAAGGATTAGATTGTATATGAATTCTATTGATGAGGATATCTTTAATTCTGTCTTGACAGTGTGTCCAACTCCACCAGCAAGCTCAAGTACAAGTGCTGTTCCACCTCCTTCTGGAACAGATGCAGATATAAAGAAGTGGAAGATTGCAGATGCTAAGGCTATGAACATCTTAGCCCAAACTATGTCTGATGACATTTTTCAAAAGGTAGCTGAATGCAACTCAGCCAAAGAAACCTGGACAAACTCTCTGAAATTGTCTCAGGATCTGCTGATGAAAGAAAGGATAGAAGGTCTCATCTGATAAGTCAATATGAGAACTTTAAGAAAGGAGAAGGTGAATCAGTGGCTGACATGTACAATAGACTAAGTCTGATTGTCAATGAGCTAAAGACTTTGGACAAGGAAATTTCTTTAACTGAACTAAATGATAAAATCCTGATGTGCTTTCCCAGCACCTGGGATTCAAGAATCTGGCCAATCAAAGATGCCAGAAGTCTGAATGAGATTACCACTGAAGCTCTCCTGGGCAAGCTCAAATCCTATGAGCTGCTCATTAAAAATAGAGAAGAAGAACAGAAGGCTGCCTCTCCAGCCACAAGGAAAGAAAAGACCATAGCCTTCAGGGCTGCAGAAGAGGAGCCTGAAGATAAAGCCACAGGAAATGATGAGCTCATAAGTCTACTGGCTAAGAGATTCTACAAAATGGCCAGAAAAGATTTCAGAAAAAGGCCATACAAGGGTCATGATAAACCAAGGTATGATAAATCAAACAACACTACAGAAATCATATGCTTTGGTTGCAGGAAACCAGGACACATTGTGCCTGACTGTCCAGAGAACAAGAATAAGGACAAGAGAGATAGAAGAGAAAGAAGAAAAGGAAAGGATCACAAGAAGAACAACTCAGACAAAGCCACCTTCAGCAAAAACAAACATACAAGGAAGGGCTTTGTTGCTGAGACCTGGAGTGAGACTGAAGAGGAATCTGAAGCCTCATCCAGTTCCAGTGATGATGAGGATGATGCAGATGAAAAGGAGTTCTGCATGATGGCTATCAATGCATCACAACAAAACTCTGATGAAGAATCAGAATCAGATTCAGACACTCACCCAGATGAAGATCAGGTAATCAATTCTTTTGATTTTCATTCTGAAGATTTCAAAAGTGAATTTAAGACACTATGCCTAGACCTATTAAAATCTGAGAAGGAGATAATATCTCTCAGGAATCAATTGTCTGAGCATAGTATCCTAAACTCAAAGAACCTCAAGCTCTCTGAGGAGTTAGAATGCTGTAGGGAGGAGATAGCTTCACTGAAAAGTGAACTATCAAAGGCCAAAAAGTTTGAAGAATCTCTAAATGGGAGGAGTATCAGACTTATGGACATCACAAGCACAGTGAACTCTAGATTCAATAGTACACTGGGTTTGGGTGCCTCCCCCAGCCAACCTATAGTGTTAACAACTCCAATCAAATTTGTCTCTGACAAAGGAAAGGGAGTAGTAGAGGTGGCTAGGAAGAATGCAGACCTGCCAGAGAAAATTTCAGTTCAACAAAATGCGTCGAGCAGAGCTCGACGATCGTCGAAGAGAGCTCGACAATCTAAGCACAGATCGTCGACCTCAGCTCGACGACACCCAAACTCTGAACTCAAGCACTATCGATCTTCGAACAGAGATCGACGATCTGACCCAAGATCGTCGACCTCAGATCGACGATCGTCGAACAGAGTTCAGAATTGTGAACACATTTTCAATGGCTCAGTCAAATTCAATCCTAGAAGTTGCACATCCCATGGACTCAACCCCTATACTGAGTGGATAGTAACTCCTAGGAGATACCATCCTGAAGGCTATAAGAGTCAACCTGGGATGTCCTTTATTTCAGAATTTAAAGGTTATCAACCTAGGCCCAAGGTTAACTGGGTCAAAAACAAATAAGCTGTTTGTGTGCAGGTGAAGACCTATCCAGCATCAAACCATCAATGGTATCTGGATAGTGGGTGCTCAAAGCACATGACAGGGGACAAGGACAATTTCACTTCCTTCAAAGCCAAGCTTGGACCCAAAGTAATTTTTGGAGACTCAAGCTTTGGAACTACAAAAGGATATGGTGCAGTCCAAATTGGCTCAGTCACCTTCAAAAGGGTGGCATATGTTGAAGGACTCAAGCACAACCTGATAAGTATCAGTCAATTGTGTGATGAAGGATATCAAGTAACCTTCAACAAAGCCTTATGCAAAGTCCAGTCAGTGGACAACACAACTGTGTTGACAGGTAACAGAAGAGGTAACATTTACTTAGTGAATTTTCTTTCACCTGTAGTAGATATCTGCCTGTTTAACTCCATTTCAAAACCAAACAATTTGTGGCATAAAAGACTAGGACACATTAACCTTAGAACCATTGCTAGGCTATCCAAAGACAACCTTGTTAGAGACTACCTTCTGGTCCCTACAAGAAGGAAGAACTTTGCAAGGCATGTCAATTAGGCAAGCAAACTAAAAGTAGTTTTAACTAAATTAATAAGAGTGATTCACCTAGGATCTTGTACCTGTTGCATATGGATCTTTTTGGACCCATATCAGTGCAAAGCCTAGGAGGGAAATCCTATACTTTAGTGATTGTAGATGACTTCTCAAGATTCACATGGATATTCTTTCTGAGGAAGAAGTCTGATAACTTCAAGTGTTTGACAGATTTTCTCAAATGCATTCAGATTGAGTTCAACACTCACATTGCCCTGATCAGAAGTGATCATGGGACAGAGTTTGATTCTCTTCTCATGCAAGAGTTCTGTCAAAGTGAAGGGATCAGGCACACTTTCTCAGCTCCTAGAACTCCTCAACAAAATGGGGTAGCTGAAAGGAAAAATAGAACCCTAATTGAATCTGCTACTACATTGTTGTCAGATGCTCACCTACCTCTATCCTTTTGGGCTGAGGCAGTGAACACCTCCAACTATGTGTTGAACAGAAGCCTGATACATAAACTGAAGGGCAAGACTCCCTATGAACTGCTCAAAGGGAAGAAACCTAAAGTAGACTATTTTAAAGTTTTTGGTTGTATTTGCTATGTTCATAATAATGACAAGAAACATCTAGCTAAATTTCAAGCCAAAGCTGATGAAGGAGTGTTTCTGGGATACTCCATGATCAGTAAGGCCTATAGGGTGTACAACAAATCTTCTTGTAAAATTGAAGAGTCTGTTCATGTTGTTTTTGATGAAACTAACATGTCTTTCAAGGAGAAGAATGCTTCTACCATAGAACCTTTGCAGGTACATTCTTTAGCTGAAGACTTGAACAAACTGCAAGTTACTGAAAAGAATGACAGCAGTGATGATGAAGAAGAAGTTCAACATCTAAAAGAAAATCACCTTGAAGAACCAATTGCTGTTCTACTAGAGGAAACAACAACACAGGCTGGTGAACAATCAACACCTCCTGTTGATTTAGTAACAATAAGAGATCATCCAACTTCCCAAGTTATTGGAGACATCTCAGCTGGTGTGCAAACCAGAAATCAAGTCAACCAGAACCTAATGCACACTTGCTTCCTATCTCAAATTGAGCCTCAATCCATTCAAGATGCAGAGCAAGATCCACACTGGATCATTGCAATGCAAGAGGAGCTGCATCAATTTGAAAGAAATCAGGTTTGGGAACTAGTGCCTAAGCCAAAAGATCATCCCATTGTTGGAACAAAGTGTGAAAGTGAAGGGATAGATACTACTCTAGAGGGGGGGTGAATAGAGTTATCAAATTTTGCACAGACAAAACTTAATAGTCTACCCAACTCCCTTGGAGTGAGGTGCGGAATGAAAAGATTATAGATATTGATTTAACCTTAAAGCCTAATACAAGTGTTGTGTACAAACACAAGCTAACTGTAATTACAGTTAAGCTTGGAAAAACCTAACCAGCAACTAGCAGCCTAGTTATATCTAATCACAGCCACAGTACAGGAAATAAACAATTGAATCCAGACGACACAAGGAGATTTATAGTGGTTCCCCAAACAACTTGGGTACGTCCACTCTTCTACCCACACGGTAGGAATCCACTCAGGTTTTTGATCAGGTGCCCTGCCACCAACAGAATCTGATTCAGGTAGATTCAGAAACCCTTTAGACTTTTGATCAGGTGTCTAAAAACCAAGCACAGGTTTTTGATCAGGTGCCCTGCCACCAAGGGATACTTTTGAAGGGAGTAATAACCCTGTACAGGAGGGGGAAGAAGGTTAAGATGTCTTCTCTATTTTTCAATAGATTAGAGAAGCACAAAAAGCTTGCACTGAGCTAGAATGCTCTAAAGAATCAAGGCTCCCCCTGGCTCAAAGATGTCCAGGTGAAGTCTTGCTTCAGTGCAGAAAACTCTTCAGAAAATTCTGAAGGAAAAGCTACAGGAAGAAAGTAAACAATAAAAAGGAAACAATCTTCAAGCAGCAATCTTCTTCTTCTTCTTCTTCAAAGAAACTCTGAGTTGAACTTCCTGAAAGCAGGAGAACTCAGGTGAAGAAGAGATGAAGATCTTAACACTTCTCAGATAGATGGAGTTTGCTGAGAGCAGGAAGCTTGAGCTTGATGAAGGCTTGAGTGCTTTTTAATATGTGTGTAACACTAGCTTCAATCCTTCTGCAAAGGGTCCTTTATATATTAGCAGCAAGCAACGGCTCTCTTCCATTTGAATTCTTTGTCTTCTTGTGAGCCTTGAGACCTGGGCTGTAAATATCAAGAAGACAGAAATATCTCTGCAGCAATACATTCCATAAAAAGGAATAAATCTCTTTCTAAGAAGCTGCAGGTTTAAATCAAATAAACAGAGGACTAAATAAAGTCACATCAGAAATAAACTCTTTATAGCAAAGAAGAAGACTTTTCAGTCCAACGACTATAAAGGGGTTGACAGCGGATAAAGTAATTTAAATAGACAGCTAATAAGACAAACAACTTTATCTTAAAAGATTTGAACTCAGGCAAATAGAATGAAGTAAATAATGCCTGGAAACTTTATCATACAGCTTGAAATAATGTGCCAGAAAATGTATTAAATTAATTAAATATAATAAATAAATACAAAATACAAAGGCAGGCAGAAAGCGTCGAACGACCTTCGGAGATCGTCGACCGACGCACGGAGATCGTCGATCTATCGGGCAGATAGTCGAACGATCCAAATAGTCGACCTATCAAAGAAGATAGTCGAACTACCCCGGGAGATAGTCGATCTATCAGAGCAGATAGTCGAACTACCAGATAGTCGATCTATCAGGACAGATAGTCGAACTATCAAGCGCACAGAGATAGTCGACCTATCAAGCAGATAGTCGACCAACCTCAGAAAACTGATAGTCGACCTATCAACATATAGTCGACCTATCAACAGATAGTCGACCTATCAACAGATAGTCGACCTATCAGCGCAGAACAGATAGTCGACCTATCAACAGATAGTCGACCTATCAGCGCAGAACAGATAGTCGACCTATCAGCGCAGAACAGATAGTCGACCTATCAACAGATAGTCGACCTATCAGCGCAGAACAGATAGTCGACCTATCAACAGATAGTCGAACTATCAGCGCAGACCAAGGCGTCGACCAACTGATAGACGATCGTCGATCAGTCGATAGACGATAGTCGAACGGCGTTCGACTATGGTCGAACGAAAAAACTACTTAACCAAATTCTCAATTTGGAAAAGCGAGGACTCTACAGCTAGTCTCCTAACCATTGACCATAGATATTTCTTGGGTCAAGGAGCACAAAGGAGAGGACTAAACTCAAATCAAACTAGGGTACCAACAATCTCCCCCTATTTGAGTTAGGTCTCTCACAAACTAAAAACAGCTAGCAATAGAATACTAAAAATAATTTAAGCAAAATAATCAATAAACTGGCAGATTGTCAATCAGATAAATAAATATAACACAGCAGTTAAATAAACTATTATGAATCTTTAGAGTCAGGTAATGGATCAGAAGAACTAGAGACAAAAGAAATTTTTCTAAGCGGATCATCTGATTCCTTCTTTGACATCTTTAAATCCTGAGCCCCAAGTATCTTTAGCTCTGTAGCTCTGGGGACAACAGCTTCAGGATGTTTTTCCATGTACTTTGCTGGATCAAATATCTCAGGATTGACTTGGAATTTCTCAAATTCTTTCTTTCTATATGCTGACATTGTAGTAAAACCAGTTGTATCTTTACCTTCGGCTCTTGCTTTTCTTATTTGGGCTGCCCCTACAAGCTCTTGAAAGCGAGCCATCCTAAAATTAGGATCGAGCTCGGGATTTTCATATACGGGCTCTGGAGAAGCAGCATCAGCTATTATATCTAGATAAAAACATTAGAGAACTTAGTAAAAGGAACTTGCTAGAAGGTTTTAAAACATTGTAAACTATTTACCTTTCGAAACACTCTTCTCAGATTGAACTGGAGAAGGAGGTGGGGAAAAAGTTGGTCTTTGGGCCACAACCTCCTTCATAGGTCTTTGAGAACCATAAGATGATTTGCTTTGAGAACTTTGATGACCTTGCCTTGGTTGGTGCTGAGCAGATGCAGATTTTCCATAGGCGGCAGATTGATTAGCAGGTAGATTCCCAGAGGCTCCTGCACCAGGAGGTGGAGGAGGACCTTTGGGAGTCCATCTGGAGACTGGACTGTCATACCTCTTAGTTCTCTTCCTTTCTTTTTGCTGATTTTTCGAGAACCACATCCAATGCTTAAAATCCTTAGATTTGGGGTCAATGCCCTTCAAAATATAGTACGGAGTGTCATTATCCTTATTTGGAGGTGGAGGAGCAGCTTTTCTCTTCTTTGCGGCAGATTTCTTTCTCTTTGATTTTTCAGAAATATCAGACTCATCATCATCATCAGAATGGGATGATGGAGGGTTCTCATAGGGATCATAGGCTTCTGAGACAGCCTTTTCTTTAAGCTTTGAAACAGATTTCTCCCTTTCTTCTTCCATGGCATCCAAGGCCAGAAGGGAGTCTAAATCTAAACCAGGAGAATCATCCCAGATGGATGACTTCTCAACTTGCAAATCTTTCTCTTTTTCTTGTAAAGATTTTACTCTTAAGTCCCAAGCAGCCCTTGCTTGAATTTCTTCCAAACTTAAAACAGGAGAATCAACTTTGATTTCCTCTTGATTTTCATCCTCTTTATCATCTAAAAACACATCCAATTCTGGATCTAATTGAGTATCAGAATCACTTGGAGCAGCCACAGAAACAACTGCTATTTTCTGGGCAGTTAAATCTTCTTTAATAATATCTGTAGAATTACGAATACATGTCTGCTAAATAAGCTTGAATCATACCTTCAAGGTATTCACATACTATCAAATTAATAGATTCATCGACAAAACGAATGAAAGAATTACCTTCATATTTAACCATCTCCCAGCATTCATTCAGATAATTAGTTATGATTCCTTCCAGGAATCTGGCAATCATAGGAGAGGTTATATCTTCTAAGCATACTTTCACTGCAATTTCTGATAGCAGAATTCCATCTGATATTTCCTTCTCAGTCAAGACTGGAGCTAAAACTTTCTTAGCAGGAGCAATCTCTTCCTCAGCTGGAGTTACCACATCCTCAGCTGGAACAATCTCTTTCTCAGCAGGAGCTGTCTCTTCTTGAACAGACATAACAACATCTGGAACTTCTTCTGGCTCAACTTGAGCAGATTCTGGCTGGACAGATAAGACAACATCTGGAGCTATCTCTATATCAGCTGGAGGGGAAGCAGGAAGGTCTGAGACATCTTCATTGAACATCTCCCCCTGCCTGATTTCAGTAGCTACTGAAACCAGGCCCCTAGAGGTAGATGGCTCAGCTGATTTGGAAATGGATTGGATGGAGGCAGTTAGACGGTCAATGGAGGCAGCAAGGGGAGCGATTGCCTCGTCAATCATGGTTTTGATCGACGGGGTAATCAGCTCCACGATGCGAATGATAATCTCAGGAGAGATTTCAAAAGAAGATGGATTAGAGGAGGATGGAACAGCAGCAGATATGGTAGATGTGCTGGGATGAGAAATATTGGGGACAGGGGATCGAACTGGGGTTGCAGCAGGAGAGGGAGCAGGGGATGGGGAATGAACTGGGGAATTAATGGGAAATGCATGAGGAGTAAGAATTCTCTCTGCTCCTAACAAATCGAAACTAGGAGCAGATATCCTAGCCAGATATGCAGGGAGAGGAGAGACTGGAGGGGAAGAAGAAACAACCGTAGTTATTTCAGGTGCAGCAGAAGAAGAAGGTCGTACCTCAGCTGAAGTTGATGGTACTTCAACTGAGGCAGACGGCAAAGCAGAGGAGGAGGAAGGGAGAGCTGAGCCAGCTTCACTAGGTTGAGGAGCGACTGAAACAGTCCTTGTGTCCTCAGATTGTGCTGGAGCAGACTTCACGAACGTCCTCTTCCACTTGGAGAACAGATGAGGGTCCATCTTCTTGCTGGCATTGATGGTTGTTGCGGCAGAACTCAGCAGCTGGGGGAATTTCTCCTTTAGAAAAATACCTATAACCCTTCCGAGGGTAACTTCCTTCTTTCCATTCTTCTTCCTGATCAAATCAAACAGAACAGCAGCCCAATCGATCCTTTTACGATTAACAATTGCACACATAAGTGTGAATTGTTGCATTGTTATGTTATCATGGGCGGAGTGCTTGCCCAGAATCACCTTTCCAACTATCTCAGCGAGGAACTTGATCTTGAAGGGGAAGTTTACCTTGAGCAGCTTGGTGGGAATGCCCTCGGCATGTCCCAGCTCGACCAGCATCCTTCCGAACTCCTGAGCATCTTGCTCATAATCTTCATCACCAATAACTAAACCGAAAACATCAGAAAGAACGGCCGGAGTCAGGGTAGCTTCTACTCCGCCGATGGTACCGATCATCGCTTCGTCTGTGGAAGACGACGTGAAAGCCCATTCTTTTATTTCTGGAATATTAATCTTGATCCTTTCAGACATCAGCTTCTCTAAACCTTGATCTCTGCAAAGCTGGAGAACTTCCACTATCCCGGCATCGCAACTGCTGAAAGCTTCAAAATCTATACTGAAACCTGCATCGAACTTGACGACGGCTAGAACAGCTGGAGAAATCGCCATTGATCTGCTGGAGAAACGCGAGAAGGAGGAGGAAGACGAAGGGGACGGAGCAGCAGAAAATCGCAAGCGGGAAAGCAGAATGCGAAAGGGCACGCTCCGTCGACGATAAAGCAACAGATCTTTTAACCTAGGTCGACTATCGGCTTTATATTGAACCGGATATAGTCGGTCTATTAAAAAGATCTTGACCCGATGGTCGAACGGTCGTTCGACGATCGGCTCAGAAGCAGAGTAGTCGGACAATCGTTCGACTATTTCTGGCTTCTCAAACAACAGGCTGTCGTCGTCCAGAGATCGACGATGAGCCCAAGCCGTTCGACGATGGTCGAACGTCGATCGACGATCTTCAAACAGATAAGCTATCATTAACCAGAGGTCGACGATAGGCTTAAGCCGTTCGACTATCTTCGAACGTCGTTCGACTATCTTCAAACAGACCTCAACATAGGCAGATATCGTCACACTTAGTCTCGTCCATTGATCATGCCTAGTTGGACTAAAAAAAACAGATGCTTCTGTTCATCTAAAGGCTTGGTGAATATATCACCTCTCTGAAACTCAGTGGATATGAACTCAAGACAGATCTTGTTCTTTTCCACACAATCTCTCAGGAAATGGTGCCTAATCTCAATGTGCTTCGTTCTAGAGTGGTGCACTGGATTTTGTGCAATAGAGATAGCACTGGTACTATCACACATGATCTTGGTGTTCTTGTGTGAGTAACCATAATCCACAAGCTGGTTTTGAATCCACAGGATCTGTGAACAACAACTAGCAGCAGCTATATATTCAGCCTCTGCAGTTGAAGTTGAGACAGAAGCCTGCTTCTTACAGAACCAAGAGACCAATCTCTCTCCCAGGAACTGACAAGTTCCTGAGGTGCTCTTCCTGTCAACTCTGCAACCAGCATAATCAGAATCAGAATATCCAATTAATTCAAACTCTGACTCAGCTGGGTACCAAAGTCCTAGATCTGGACATCCTTTCAGGTATCTCAGGATTCTCTTTAAAGAATCAGATGAGATTCCTTGGGGTTGACCTGGAATCTAGCACAAAGGCATGTAGCAAACATTATATCTGGCCTACTTGCAGTTAGATATAATAGGGAACCAACAATGGCCCTATAATTCTTTTGATCAACTGGCTTGCCGTGATCATCAGAATCAATAACTACATTAGTAGCCATGGGTGTAGGCATTGCTGAAGCATCAGCCATCCAAAATTTCTTTACCAATTCCTTGGCATATTTGGATTGGGAGATGAAGATACCATCAGCATCTTGCTTAACTTGGAGACCAAGAAAGTAAGACAGCACACCCATGCTACTCATCTCAAACTTAGAGTGCATCAAGTTGGAAAACTTTTTGCAAAGTTTGGGATCAGTGGAGCCAAAGATAATATCATCTACATACACCTGAACTAACAGGATTGTGTCCTTGTGATGCTTAACGAAAAGGGTTCTATCAACTACTCCCCTAGTGAAGTTGTGCTCTAACAGGAAACTAGCTAAGGTCTCATACCAGGCCCTAGGAGCTTGCTTTAGTCCATAAAGAGCTTTTTGCAACTTAAAAACATGAGAAGGCTGAGTTGATGAAACAAACCCTGGTGGTTGTTCAACAAACACCTCTTCCTTAAGCTCACCATTCAGGAATGCACTTTTGACATCCATTTGGAACACCTTAAACTTCATGAAGGCTGCATAGGCCAAGAAGATCCTTATAGCTTCTAGCCTTGCAACAGGAGCAAAGGTTTGGTCATAGTCTATACCTTCCTCCTGTCTGTAGCCCTGAGCTACAAGCCTAGCTTTATTCCTTACAATTATTCCATTTGCATCTAACTTGTTTCTGTACACCCACTTGGTGCCTATGATCAGTTGGCCTTTAGGTCTTGGAACCAAAGTCCAAACTTTACATCTCTCAAACTGATTGAGCTCCTCTTGCATTGCAATGATCCAGTGGGGATCTAGCTCTGCATCTTTAAAGGTGAGGGGTTCAACCTGTGAGAGGAAACAAGCATGCATCACATCCTGTCTTAATTGATGTCTTGTTTGCACACCAGCTGATATGTCTCCAATCACTTGAGATGTGGGGTGATCTCTAAGTGTGACAATATCAGCAGGTGGGATGTGATCTTCAGCAACAGTTGGGATTAATTCCTCAGGAGGAATTTGATCTACTGTTGGTGGAACAACAACAGCTTCAACAGCTTCAGCAATGTCTTCATCACTGTCTGATTCAGTGATCTGAAGAGTTGAAAGTTGAAGGATTTCTTGAGGGGCATCATGTACCTGCAAGGAACTGGAGGGAGGAGAATTTTCCTTCTCCTTGTAAAACATCTGATGCTCATCAAATGATACATGCACAGATTCTTCTATCTTACAGGTTGATTTGTTATAAACCCTATAAGCTTTGCTTACTTGGGAATATCCAAGCATGATTCCCATTGAAGCTTTTGCTTCAAACTTTCTAATATATTCTTTATTATTATTATGAATATACACAATACAGCCAAAAATTCTAAAGTAATTAATTTTTGGTTTCTTTCCTTTAAGCAACTCATAAGGAGTTTTACACTTAAGTTTGTGTATCAAACTTCTATTTAAGACATAGTTGGCTGTACTAACAGCTTCTGCCCAATAGGATAGAGGCATGTTAGCATCTGCCAACAATGTGCTAGCAGCTTCAATTAGTGTTCTATTCTTCCTTTCAACTACCCCATTTTGTTGGGGAGTTCTAGGAGCTGAGAAGCTATGTTTGATACCTTCTCTCTCACAGAATTCTTGCATGAGAAGAGAGTCAAACTCAGTACCATGATCACTTCTGATCAAGGCCACATGAGTAGAGTACTCAGTCTGCACACAAAGTAGAAAGTCTGTAAGGGCTTTGAAGTTATCAGACTTAGTTCTCAAAAAGAAAACCCAACTGAACCTAGAGAAGTCATCTACAATCACTAAAGTGTAATACTTCCCTCCTAAACTCTGTACATTTATTGGGCCAAAGAGGTCCAAATGTAATAAATACAGGATTCTAGGAGAATCACTTTTATTTACAGATTTAAATGAGTTCTTGGTTTGCTTGCCTAGCTGACAAGCCTTGCATAGACTCTCCTTCTTGTAGGGGTAAGAAGGTAAGCCTCTAACAAGGTTGTGCTTAGATAACCTAGATATATTTTTCAGGTTTACATGACTAAGCCTTTTATGCCATAAAGAATTATTATTAAGGGTTAATTCATTAAACAAGCAGATTTCAGAATGAGGTGAATTAAAATCTACTAAATAAATATTGCCTATTCTATTACCTATTAAAACAACATCATTATTTAAAGTAATACTGCAAGAGGAGTTAGAGAATGAAACCTGGTAGCCAGCATCACATAGCTGGCTAACTGAAATCAGATTATGCTTTAGTCCATTGACATAAGCAACTCTCTTGAATGTAACTGCTCCAATCGTGATCTTGCCATATCCTTCTGTTTGACCACAGCTGGAGTCTTCAAAGATAACCTTTGGGCCGAGCTTAGCTTTGTACTTTGACAGAAGCTCTTTGTTTCCTGTCATATGCTTAGAGCATCCACTATCCAAATACCACTTGTTTTGAGTGATTGGATAGGCCTTCACCTGCATATCAATTATTTAGACAGAGTGGACCCAGGTAACCTTGGGTCCCTTGTTTTTCACATAAGAAAAACTGGAAATATAAGAAAATGCAGGCTGAGGGTGATAGCCTAGTGGGTGAGATCTCCTAGGTGGGATTCTCCATGCAGATGATGGGTCAACAAACCTAGGGTTTCTATTTTCATTTAGGTTTCTATGGAATGGATTATGATTTTGAAAATCGTATTGAAATCGTCGATCGACGTTCGACGATGGGCGCTCCAATCGTCGACCTTCGTTCGACCATGGAGCTTCCGATCGTCGAGCTTCGTTCGACGCTCTTTGCATTTCTTTGAAAAATTTCTTTCTCTTTTCTCTCTTAGCCTTATTTAATGTTTTATTTACAAGGTTTACTTGCTCAGTGTTCTTCTTTCCACTAGCTGAAATGAAGTTCACTGGAGTTGAAAGGTTATTTTTAAGCAAGACTGGGGGTTCACTGGGAGAAGCTCCTAAGCCTAGTTTATCATTACCTGACCTAGTGTTAGCCATGCTGGTAATTTCTAACAGCTTAAGGCTTCTACCATTAAGGGATTCTTCTAATCTCTTAGACTTAGCTAATTCTATTTTAAGAAATTTAATTTCTTCACTACAAGTAGTGAGATCTTCCTTTAACCTAATGTTTTCAGAGGCTATTAATTCAGAGTCAGCTAGCCTATTTCTAAGTTCTTTTATCTCCTTTTCTGAACTAATTAAATCTAAACATAAAGATTTAAATTCTAACTTAAATTCTTCAGAAGTAAAATCATAAGATGAAAGTACCTCATCTTCAGTGGGCATTTCTTCATCAGAATCAGAACTCTCTGCAGCAGAGTGGTTGCTGCAGGCATCTATTGCCATGAGGCAAATTTCTTTTGCCTTCTTCTCTTCCTCATCTTCACTGGAGCTTGATGAGGATGATTCTTCATCAGAATCACTCCAGGTTTCAGCAATGAAACCTCTCTCCTTTTTCTTGTTCTTGTAGGAGGATGGTTTGGAGTGCTTCCTGTGCTGCTCCTTTTCTTTTCTCTTTTCTTTGTTTTTCTCCTCTGGACACTCTGGCAAGATGTGTCCAGGCTTCCTGCACCCATAACAAATAATTTCTTTAGTTGGAGTACGATCATACCTTGGCTTTTCTTCATACTTTGAAGATTTTCTTCTGAACTCTTTTCTCCCCATTTTGAGAAATCTCTTGGCAAACAATGCCATGAGCTCCTCATTTGATTGGCTGCCTTCTGAGGCTTCAGCAGCTTTAAGAGCTAGAGATTGCTCTTTTCTTGTTGGAGTGGGGGTCTTGGCTTCAGCTTCTGCTTCTCTGGTCTTCAGCACTTGCTCAAAAGACTTGAGCTTGCCGAGAAGGGCTTCAGTTGAGATTTCATTTGTACTTCTGGCTTCTTTGATGGGCCAGATTCTTAGATCCCATGTGCTAGGGAAGCACATAAGAATCTTATCATTGACCTCTGTCAATGATATGTCCTTGTCCAGGGTCCTCAGCTCATTGATGATTGAGCTGAGCCTGGTGTACATCGCTTCAACTGATTCAGCATCAGTCTTCTTGAAGTTCTCATACTGTGAGATAAGGTTGGACCTTCTGTCCTTCCTTTCATCAGCTGAACCAGCTACAATCTGGTTCAGTGTGTCCCACATGGCTTTAGCTGAGGAGCAGTCAGCCACCTTCTGGAACACCTCATCAGACATAGTCTGAGCCAGTATGTTCATTGCTTTGGCATCAGCAATTTTTGCCTTCTTGTACTCATCATTATAGTCTGGAGGAGGCACTGCACTCATATCAGATGATGAGGCAGTGGCAGCAGCAGGTGCTCTTGGGGGACCTGACAAAATAGAAGCAAAAATACTCTCATCAATAGAGTTCATATATAATTTAATCCTTGCCTTCCAGATGCCAAACTTTGCTAAGTTGCATGCTGCAGGTCTGGTGCTTGAATAATCCTTAGACTGGGCCATGATAGTGAATATCTATAAGCTCTTGGTATCTATCAGGATCTTGTGACTTAGGTGTTAGCCTATACAGTCAGTCAACCTGGCTCTGATACCAATTGAAAGTGAAGGGATAGATACTACTCTAGAGGGGGGGTGAATAGAGTTATCAAATTTTGCACAGACAAAACTTAATAGTCTACCCAACTCCCTTGGAGTGAGGTGCGGAATGAAAAGATTATAGATATTGATTTAACCTTAAAGCCTAATACAAGTGTTGTGTACAAACACAAGCTAACTGTAATTACAGTTAAGCTTGGAAAAACCTAACCAGCAACTAGCAGCCTAGTTATATCTAATCACAGCCACAGTACAGGAAATAAACAATTGAATCCAGACGACACAAGGAGATTTATAGTGGTTCCCCAAACAACTTGGGTACGTCCACTCTTCTACCCACACGGTAGGAATCCACTCAGGTTTTTGATCAGGTGCCCTGCCACCAACAGAATCTGATTCAGGTAGATTCAGAAACCCTTTAGACTTTTGATCAGGTGTCTAAAAACCAAGCACAGGTTTTTGATCAGGTGCCCTGCCACCAAGGGATACTTTTGAAGGGAGTAATAACCCTGTACAGGAGGGGGAAGAAGGTTAAGATGTCTTCTCTATTTTTCAATAGATTAGAGAAGCACAAAAAGCTTGCACTGAGCTAGAATGCTCTAAAGAATCAAGGCTCCCCCTGGCTCAAAGATGTCCAGGTGAAGTCTTGCTTCAGTGCAGAAAACTCTTCAGAAAATTCTGAAGGAAAAGCTACAGGAAGAAAGTAAACAATAAAAAGGAAACAATCTTCAAGCAGCAATCTTCTTCTTCTTCTTCTTCAAAGAAACTCTGAGTTGAACTTCCTGAAAGCAGGAGAACTCAGGTGAAGAAGAGATGAAGATCTTAACACTTCTCAGATAGATGGAGTTTGCTGAGAGCAGGAAGCTTGAGCTTGATGAAGGCTTGAGTGCTTTTTAATATGTGTGTAACACTAGCTTCAATCCTTCTGCAAAGGGTCCTTTATATATTAGCAGCAAGCAACGGCTCTCTTCCATTTGAATTCTTTGTCTTCTTGTGAGCCTTGAGACCTGGGCTGTAAATATCAAGAAGACAGAAATATCTCTGCAGCAATACATTCCATAAAAAGGAATAAATCTCTTTCTAAGAAGCTGCAGGTTTAAATCAAATAAACAGAGGACTAAATAAAGTCACATCAGAAATAAACTCTTTATAGCAAAGAAGAAGACTTTTCAGTCCAACGGCTATAAAGGGGTTGACAGCGGATAAAGTAATTTAAATAGACAGCTAATAAGACAAACAACTTTATCTTAAAAGATTTGAACTCAGGCAAATAGAATGAAGTAAATAATGCCTGGAAACTTTATCATACAGCTTGAAATAATGTGCCAGAAAATGTATTAAATTAATTAAATATAATAAATAAATACAAAATACAAAGGCAGGCAGAAAGCGTCGAACGACCTTCGGAGATCGTCGACCGACGCACGGAGATCGTCGATCTATCGGGCAGATAGTCGAACGATCCAGATAGTCGACCTATCAAAGAAGATAGTCGAACTACCCCGGGAGATAGTCGATCTATCAGAGCAGATAGTCGAACTACCAGATAGTCGATCTATCAGGACAGATAGTCGAACTATCAAGCGCACAGAGATAGTCGACCTATCAAGCAGATAGTCGACCAACCTCAGAAAACTGATAGTCGACCTATCAACAGATAGTCGACCTATCAACAGATAGTCGACCTATCAACAGATAGTCGACCTATCAGCGCAGAACAGATAGTCGACCTATCAACAGATAGTCGACCTATCAGCGCAGAACAGATAGTCGACCTATCAGCGCAGAACAGATAGTCGACCTATCAACAGATAGTCGACCTATCAGCGCAGAACAGATAGTCGACCTATCAATAGATAGTCGAACTATCAGCGCAGACCAAGGCGTCGACCAACTGATAGACGATCGTCGATCAGTCGATAGACGATAGTCGAACGGCGTTCGACTATGGTCGAACGAAAAAACTACTTAACCAAATTCTCAATTTGGAAAAGCGAGGACTCTACAGCTAGACTCCTAACCATTGACCATAGATATTTCTTGGGTCAAGGAGCACAAAGGAGAGGACTAAACTCAAATCAAACTAGGGTACCAACAAAGTGGGTCTTCAGAAATAAGCTGGATGATCAAGGAGTCATAGTCAGAAACAAGGCAAGGCTTGTTGCTCAAGGGTACTCTCAACAAGAAGGAATAGATTATGATCAGACCTTTGCACCAGTTGCAAGGTTAGAGGCCATCAGAATATTCCTAGCATATGCTGCTCACAAAGGATTCAAAGTATACCAAATGGATGTGAAAAGTGCATTTCTTAATGGGGACATCAAAGAGGAAGTCTTTGTTAGACAACCTCCAGGTTTTATCTCTCTAACTCACCCTGATTATGTTTACAGGCTGCATAAAGCATTGTATGGTCTCAAGCAAGCTCCCAGAGCATGGTATGAGACCCTAGCATGCTTTCTTCTGGAAAATGGTTTTATTAGGGGGAGAGTAGACCAAACTCTTTTTATTAGAACCCATAAGTCCCACACCCTACTAGTACAAATCTATGTAGATGATATCATATTTGGCTCTACTGACTCAAATTTGTGCAAGAGGTTTTCCAACCTAATGCATTCCAAATTTGAAATGAGTAGCATGGGTGATCTCTCCTTCTTCTTAGGATTGCAAGTCAAACAACATGCTGAAGGCATCTTTATTTCTCAAGCCAAGTATGCAAAAGAATTGGTCAAGAAGTTTGGTATGTCTGAAGCATCTTGTATGAAAACACCCATGCCTACCAATGCTGTATTGGATGCTGATCAGCATGGGAAGCCAGTTGATCAGACAACATATAGAGCAATAATTGGCTCTCTACTGTACCTTACAGCTAGCAGACCAGATATAATGTTTGCTACATGCATATGTGCTAGATTCCAAGTTAACCCTAGAGAGTCACACCTAACACTAGTTAAAAGGATTCTTAGGTATGTAAAGAGTTGTCCAAATCTAGGACTCTGGTATCCAAAAGAATCAGGATTTGAATTAACTGGATTCTCAGATGCTGATTATGCTGGATGCAGAATAGACAGGAAAAGCACCAGTGGAACATGTCAGTTCCTTGGTGACAGACTTGTCTCCTGGTTTTGTAAGAAGCAAACATCTATGTCAACTTCAACTGCTGAAGCTGAATATATGGCTGCAGGCAGTTGTTGCTCACAAATATTGTGGATACAAAATCAGCTTCTAGACTATGGTTACAACTTAGAGCAGTCAAAAATTTTCTGTGATAATACTAGTGCTATTTCTATAGCACAAAATCCAGTCCTCCATAGTAGGACAAAACACATAGAAATCAGGCATCATTTCCTAAGGGATAATGCAGAGAAAAACAAAATTGAACTTCAATATATTCCTACTGATTTGCAAAGGGGAGATATTTTCACCAAACCCTTGGATGAAAAGAAACACAGGTTCTTCCTAAATCAGTTAGGCATGATAGATGGAGGAAGTCTTAATTAAAATCCAAGATTTTGAAAAGCTAAAACAGATCAAGACTAGGCTAAAAAATTCTGTCTTTTGAATGAGTTTAGACTCTGAACTGCGCTCGACGTTTTCTCAAAAATCGTCGACCGGAGTTCGACGATTTTCCTATCGTCGATCTGAGTTCAGAGCCTTCGCTAGATCTAGAATTTTTTTCTTCTTCTGTTCAGAGGCCGTCGAGCTGAGCTCGACGTTTTTCAACATCGTCGAACGAAGATCGCCGATTTTGAAGACTCTTCAGATTCCCTCTGTAGCCTAAATCGTCGAGCTTAGATCGACGCTTCGTCGAGCTGAGCTCCACGATTTTCTTTTTCGCCGTCGAACCCTAATATAAAATCATCTTTCAGCCGTCGTTCTCCTTTTTACGCTTTCATACTCTGCAACTTTCTTCCTTTTCCTCCAAATTTTCTACGCTTGGTCGTTTTTGGTTTTCTATTGCAGGTTCATATGGCTGATTCGAGGGCTGCGATTGCCAAGATGAAATTCGACACTGGTTTCGACATAGACATAAACTCATTTGATGGAAGCGACCAGCGCTTCAAGGATGTTCTGAATCTATTCAGAGAACAACAGCTAACCCAGATAATGACTACCAGGATGAAGATTGCATCTGAGGAGATTAAGGAATGGTGTTATACCGCAGCAGATGAGACTGAGAATACTGTTGTCGGTACCATTAAGGGGACCCAGGTAATTCTCTCCCCGGCTTTATTAACTGACGTCTTTCAACTCAGTACTGGAGAAGACTCCATTGATCTGTCTGGAGAGGAGTATGCCTCCATGTTAGATAGGATGGGTCATAATGTAATTAACCCTAATAAGCTGCTGAAAAAGAATCTGGCTATAGAATTCCAGTTCCTGGCTGATGTAGTTGGGAAGGTGCTGTTGGCCAAGCACTCAGCGCATGACACAATTTCCAGGTATCAGTTCTGCCTGATGGGAGCCTTACTGGATAAGAAACACCTCGACTGGGGCTCCATCTTCTTCACCCTGATTAAGAAGAAGATAAGCAAGTCTGCAGTCAGTTTTGGAAGAATCTTGGGGGTCTTTCTGCACTCAAGGTGCCCTGACCTTTTGACCTCTTCTGGGATGTTCATCAATGCATCCAAGAGGCTCTCCTGTGCCCTCTTCAGTAAATGGGACAGGCAGATAATCAACCCCTCCAGGGCTGCTGCAACACTTCTATCAGGCACAAGGACCAACCTGGTCACTCCTCTAGTAGAAGAGCTGCCTGCTTCTTCTTCTCCCCAAGCCATATCTACCCAAGCCTCATATACCCAAGCCATCACCTCCTCACCACCAGTCTCCACCATTATTATCTCATCTCCCATTACCATTTCCTCACCTATATCATCCCCTCCACCATCCTCCTCAGAGGTCTTCCATCATCTCTTTTCCTATCCATTCCACACTCAACCATCATTTGCCCTTTTAGAGGATTCCCTCATGGATGACTCTCCCTCTTCTCCTCCTGAGACATCTTCCCTCCATCAAATGCTCACTGACATCCTCTCTCAACCCTCCTTCATACCCTCCTTTACTCTCCACTCTTCTCCTCAACCTTCTCTATCCCCATCATTCCATCTTCTGAACCAACAATCCCTACTCCACCTACCTCCTCCTTTTCAGCTTCAGTCACCATCCCTCCATCCACCTTGACCCCTACCTCTGCTCAAGCCTCACTTGGGCATGTAGATCTTTCTAGCCTGGCTGACAGGCTCTATGAGTTGCTAGCTCCCAAGCTGGTATCTCTGCTGGAGTCCTCCCTGACTCCACTCCTGAAGCAAGTCCAGGAGCTGTCCTCCAAGCTTGATTCTTTTTCCTCCTCCCAGGCAATCCCTTCTACTGGGTGCCTTGGTTCACCTCTCTCTGAACCAAGGCAGGGGGAGATGCCTTATGAAGAAGTGATTGTGCCAGCTCCAGCTCCAGCTTCTACTCTCTCAGCAAGCTCAGGATGTGCTTTTGCACTTAATCTGCAGAGGTTGCTATCCAGATTTGATACAGCCTATCTAAGCTGTCTGCCTCCAATTACTGCTGAAGATCTGTCCAAGGCCATTGTGCCTGTACCTGTCTGTAATCCCAGCCAGATTGTTTCCTATATCAAGTCATGGAAGGCTGTGGATGTACCTGATGCTGCTACTAAGGCCACTGTGCCTCCTTTTGTTGATACTGCTGCTGCTGATATAGAAATGATTCCAGCACCTAATGCTGAGGAAATTGTTGTTGAAACTGATGCTGCTGACTCTGCTATCCCTGCTGCTCTTGCTCCTGCTCCTGCTCCTGCTGCTGCTGCAAAGCTCAAAGCTCAAGAAGAATATCTCAGAAGAATTGATGCTTTATATGATCAACCTCAGAGTTCTGAAAGTGATCAGTACAGAACTGATTCTGATGATTCTGCCAGCACAATTGCCAAAAAGAGAAAAGCCAGAAGTAAAGCAATGATGTCAGTTCCTCCTGCCATAGCTAAAGACTCCAATGACATTCCATATTATATTCTGCATGACTGCCCCATCACTGAACCATGGATGCAATTTTCCAAGAACCAACTAAAGGCCATGAAAAAGAGAAGAAAGCTTGACAAATATGAAAAAGGATCATCTCAACATCAGCCTCCTCCTCCCCCTCCTCCAGACTCTGGATCAGGCTCAGCTCCTCAAGCTCCAGCTCCTAGACAAAGTTACTCTCAATCCTATTCTAAGTATTACCAAAAGGGACAACATCAAAGAGGATATCAACCCAGAAGGGGTAGTTACAGAGGAAATCAAAGAGGACAGAGACCCTATCAAAGGGAAGGACAAGGCCATTCTGACTCTACTTCAGGTCCTTACCCTTACAAACTGAAAGACACAGTTTCTCCAAGGACCTCTCCTGCTCCTGAATCTCTCAACAAATATGAACCTGCTGTTCCATATGAGGATCCTGAGAACAATCCTGTGGCCTGGACTGCTAGGATGAAAGAGTTGGCTGCTCTTGATCAGATTAAGAAGGCTAGAGAACAAGGCAAAGAAATATCCAACATTACAACCTTATCAGAACAAAGAAAGAAAGAACTGGAAAAGTATGCTTCAAAGAAATTTTTCAATCCAGAAGAGTACATGAAGCTGCACCCAGAGGTTGTAGTTCCAAGGCCAAGATCTCAAACCTCTCTAGGTGCAGAAGATGATAGAAGGTCCAAGAAAGAAGCCCTAAACCCTAACAGAGAAATTTTATTTAAAAAGGGAACTGAAAAGAAGTGATCTGTGTAAGCAAACATATCATCCACCTTTGGATATCTGCTCTATTTATCTGTGATATGCATTGCTGTTTCTCTGCATTTTGTATTTAACTTCTGTATTATTGAATGCTCTTTATGATTGTCTGTAAATAGTAATCCTAACCCAAATAGGGGGAGATTGTTGGAACACCCTATTACTAATTTGGGTAAGGATCACTATGCTTGTCTTAGGATCCTAGTTGACCTAGTTGTATAGTTGAGAAGGTCAACATTAGAATGAGTCTAGGGTCTAGAACTTAGTTTTGAAGCTGCCCCCAAGTCCACTCCAAGATCAAGGATGAAGAGCTAAGTCTAAGGCAATTTTCGTCGAGCTCTGGTCGACGAATCGTCGAACTCAGTTCGACGCTCTCTGAGCTCAACTTCAACAAATCGTCGAACTCCGGTCGACGATCTTCGAGCTCAGATCGACTATCTGCTTTTAGCTAGCTTTTGCTTAATCGTCAAACTCCCCTCGACTATCGTCTAGCTCAGTTCGACGATGCCTCCTTCAGCTGTTTCTCAGGTCGCTGAGCTCAGTTCGACGATCTTTGAGCTCAGTTCGACGTTTTCTGTCTGCTTATCTCAGTTCATCTCTGAGCTCAGCTCGACGATCGTAGAGCTCAGATCGACGATTGTTTGGAGAGATCAACGTCTTCAAGATTTCAAATGCTGCTGATTCTTTGGAATGTTTTTGAATATTATCAGCATTTATGACAGAAGATCTCCCAGCCGTTTGGAGCAAGTTTCAAGGTATCATTCAGAGAATGTTTGCTGGACTTTCCTCTAAAAGACAAGACCATTTATGGAAAACTTTTATGACTGACCAACGGCCATCTTTGGTCAAGGAGAATATTCAGAAAATCAATTCTATTCCTATGGTCCTTTAGATATACAGGAAGACAACAACAACAAAAAACACACAGAGCTGATAGACAGAAAAAGAAGAAGAGAAAACACACAGAAGAATACTGTTAGCAGAAGAACAAGAAAACTACAACATCTAGATCTTCTAGCTGACTAAGTGTTCTTGCATCTTCATCTTAGATTTCCAGACACATCATCTTTCAGCTGTTCTGCTGAAACCATTCTTTTCTGGAGATCAAGTTCTGAAGACCTATCACCCTTCCACAAAGCTTCTCTGCCTGAACCTCTCTACATCTCAGGGGGAGCTTTGACATCTTCAATCCACTTGTGCTTCTCTCATTTGACTGAGAACAGAGAAGACAACTTCAACTTTCACTTTTTCTTTTCCTGCTGTAAAAGGGTTCTTGAACTCCCTTCAAAAGTTCTGTCTGGTTCTGAGAGCCTTGTCAAAACTCAGTGGTGGCAAGACACCTTATCAAAAAATCTAGCTTTGGTTTTTGAGCACCTTATCAAAAGCTCATTGGTGTCAGGACACCTGATCAACTCAGTCCTGAGTGGATTCCTACCAAGGGTGGTAGAAGAGTGGATGTACCCAGTTTTGGGGAACCACTATATTTCCTTGTGTCTTCTGGTTCTGCTTGTGTGATTTGTCTGCTGTGTGCTTTGTCCTTTTCCTTTCAGTTTTTAAGTTTCTGTTAGCACTCTACACTATAGCTTAAATAGAATTTTAATTTGTGCTATTTTAACAATTCAAAAATTATTTTAACTATACTCTATTCACCCCCCCTCTAGAGTTGAGATAGATCTTACCCTCACTTTCACACCATCTTCCCTTCCCCCTGCAACTGAGGCTCCTCTGCCCCGACTTCAACAACATAGTCGGCCAATAAGTCAGCCACTACTTGCTCCTTGATGGAGAGCCTCGACACAAATGAGATGTCGAACTCACTCAGTTCAATGGACCACTTGGCTAACTGCCCTGAGTGTTCAACTCCTTAAAAATTTTTTTAGAGGGGATGGTCCGTCACCACCTTGATCGAATGGGCTTGGAAGTACAGCTGAAGCTTCCTGGCTAAAATAATCAGAGCATATGCTAGCTTTTCTAGAATAGGATAGCAGAAATCCGACATTTTCAGGTTCCTGCTAACATAATAGATTGACAATTGCTTCTTCCCCTCTTTCTTGACCAGGACAGAGCTCAGGGCCTCTGCTCCTACTCCGAGGTATAAGGATAGATCCTCCCCTCCTTCAGGTTTGAAGTAGCGGAGCCTGGGAGAGTTGTCTCTTCAGTGCTTGAAAAGCCTATTCACATTCGGTGGTCCAATCAAATTTTTATTACCCCGCAGCACTTTGAAGAATGACAAACACTTTTCTCCCGACCTAGAGAGGAACCTGCTCAGCCCAACCAGCTTGCATGTCAAGCCCTGGAACTCCTTAGCGCTGCGTGGTGACTCCAGATCTAGGATGGCCTTCACCTTATTTGGGTTAGGCTCTACCCCTGTCGGGGTCAGAAGATGTCCAAGGAACTTCCCACGGCTCGCCCCGAAGACACACTTTAAGGGGTTCAGCCTCATCTTGAACTTCCTTAAGGTGGCGAATGTCTCCTCCAGGTCCCGTAGATGCGAGTCCAAACACTTGATTTTGACCATCAGATCATCAACATAGACCTCTAGGTTCCTCCCCCTTTGACCCTGGAAGACCTGATCCATCATGCATTGGTATGTAGCCCCTGCATTTTTCAACCCAAAAGGCAACATCTTATAGCTGAAACATCCCTCTCTCATGATGAAGGAGACATCCTTGACATCAGGAGGGTGCATTTGGATCTGGTGGTAACCTGAAAAGCATTTAAAAAGTTAATAATAGAAAAACCAATGGCTGAATCAACCAGTGCGTTGATTCGAGGCAGGGGGTAGCAATTCTTAGGACATGATTTCTTTAATAAGGAAAATTCGATACACATGTGCCACTTCCCTCCTAATTTTTTTTACCATTACCATATTGGAGATCCAGCCTGGATACGGGATCTCCGTGATGAAGCCAGCCTCTAGAAGCTTCTTGACCTCCTCGCAGATGGGCTCCTACAACTTGGTGTCTATGGTCCTCATCTTCTGGCGGATGGGGCGCATCCGGGGGTCTAGGTTCAGGCGGTGGAAAGCTACATCCGCATCGATGCCCGGCATGTAAGCCGCTCTCCATGCAAAGATGTCGACGTTGCTCTAGATGCCCGCCCGCACTCGCTCCTGGTTCTCGGGACCTAAGCCCCCGCTGATCCGTATCCTTTGCACCTGGTCGGCGTTGGTGAAGACTTCCATCTACACCACCTACTCTGCCGGCTCCAGCCGCGACTGCTCCCAGCCTGCCCTTGCCTCCTCTTCCTTCCCAAACTCTTCCTCCCCTTCTGCTTCTTCCACTTCCATCACCTCTCCCATGCTCTCATGCTGCTGCTAAACCTCCATGCCCCCGGGGCCTTCTTCTCATCTCCTTCTCCTCCTTTCCCTTCCTCTACTCCTTCATCCTGCCAACCCTCTTGCAGCTCAGACCCTTTGTATCTCTGGACCTCCTGCATAACTTTTCTCTACTCCACCATCTCCCCGATCTCCTCCTCTAGGCTCGCCATCTCTCCGACAACCTCTTACTACTCTACAATCTCCCTCTCCAGCTCTTCTGCTTCCTCCATCCAAGATATTGTGTTGACCGCTATCACGTAGCATTGCCTCGCCACCTTCGGATCCCCCTCATCCTCACCTGCACCCCTCCGCCACCGGAGCCGAGATGATGAGCTCACTGAAAGGGCTCTCGCCACCTTCCTGCCTAGAAGGAACGTCTCGCGGCCTCGGCTAGCTAGCATGATCCACGAGACCATGCCTATGGAAGAGCTCTTGCACAGCCGCCCCTCTCTCCATCCTCCGCCGGAACCTCCTTTCCGGGACACTGGCCTGGGAATAGCTCTCGCGCAGCTACGTCCCTCTTGCCCGCCTCTGCCAGGAACTCCTTCTCGGGACGTTGGATTGGGAACAGCTCTCACGCAGCTACGTCCATCTCGCACGCCTCCGTCGGGGCCTCCTTCCCGGGGCACTGCGCAGGAGCATTCTCGCCCAAGAGCGGGAATGCCTCTACCGAAACTTGAGGCATTGCCAACTCGCTTCTTACTAAGAAGGCCAAGCTGATGGTCTGTAAGACCTCTCGCCTGAAGTCCTCCATCATCTTCCTTGTAGCCTCCTCTCCCTAGGAGGGGGAACCTCCAAAACCAGATCCTTCATCTTCACCTCCTGTCATGGGACTAAACTCAAGACTTTCTTGTATTGGCTGTCTTCCACGCTCACCGCACCAGAATTGTTAAAGTCAAAACTTGACCTCAACAGAAGTTCAAAAATAGGGACGCAACTGACACCTACTCCTCCCAAGCTCCGACCCCTGACTAGTTGTAAAGGATCTACAACCGATCCAAAGCCTCAGTAGGGAGGTCCCATCTCTCGCCCGGAAGATCTCTCAGAGCTTCTCCTCCAAATCGAAAAGCTGGGCTTTGTCACGACCCGCATTTTCCCCGAGGTTGAGAAGTATCAGAGTAAGGGAAAATACGCGTTGTGATGCCACATCGAGCAGGGGATAACTGCCGACGCTCAGGCGACACACCAAAACCATAAATCACAAGTTTTAATTTAATAGAAAACCAGTTTGTTTTAAGGCCATATCCCTCAGCATAGTGGATCAGCTAGTCTACGCTGAGAAAATATATATGCTTACAGCGGAAAAATACTTTGATTCGATTAGTTTGACACCCTAAATGAGTATAAGGGTCCACCTAAGACCGCTTATAGAATGCACGACACCTAAGGTGAGTATAGTATATATATATTAAAAGAGGTTTTACGCTGTAAGAAAATAGTACTTTAGTTAGCAAATATGTTATGCATGAGGTACATATAATAGTTTAGGGTTTTAGAATACCTAACATGCAACCTACCATAAAACCTTCCCAGAAGCAAGTAAACCACCCCAAGAGGGCAAAAATAGCAGTCTAAATTCATACTTAGCAAAATAAGAAAGCCACTGGGGGGCGTCGACAACCCGACATGAACCCACCGGTGAGTGTGCATGTACATACAGAAAAGAAAAAATAACTACCTCACAAGGGAGTGATCTGCAACTCCGCTACCCTGGAGGCTACCAGCAAGAACCAGCAAAAGGAAAGTCAGCCGCTCAATCGGCTACAACCTGGACCTGAGACATTCAAGAAAAGAAATGCCTCAGTAAGGAAATAAACAAAAGAAAGGAGTGTCAGATTACTTAAATAAAGAAGGGTTCTCCAACCCGACAACAATGTACTAAACTACAGTAGCAGGAAAAGAAAATAGCATTGCTTAAAGAGAAATAAAGGAAAAACACACTAAGTGTGAGCACGATTCTTCCTGCTCTGGAAAGAATCAACCTGCAGAAGAAATGCATCAGCATAAAAGCAGGGAAAAACCAAAAGTAGACCATAGGAAACTAACAGTCCTAAGTTTGTTGGCAAATGACCGGGGTGTAAAAATAAGGGGGACTGGAGTGGGTGGCCATAGTGTCCAACACCAACAACCAGACCCCCAAAATACTCAAGGGTGAAAACACAACCGGTGGCAGCTTCAGGGTCCACACACCCAACAAGTTGGCCACAGTGTCCAAACTTAGTGGTGGCCACAGCTTAGCACACACAATTCACCCCTCACAGTCCAAACAACCACACCCCCCTCTGGTCATAGCCCACAAGTCAGCATGCAAAAACTAGCCGAACACCCCCAATATCCCCCTTAGGAAGGTAAAATTTTTCTAACAGCTCTAAAGAAGCTCACATCCCAAGGCTATAACATTATCCTAAAAAGAAACGGCATTGTTGAGTGAGTCTACCTCGCTCAATGCCAGAGACTTAACCGCAAGCCCTGGCTATGGCGTTGAGTGAGCCTGCCTCACTCAACGCCAAACCTGCTTTGGTAAGTTTGACCACAGCAGCTACAAACTAGCTTACCACTAAGCTTTACACAACCCGAGAGCTGGGATTTAATTCCAGCTCTCACTCTTATCTCTCCTACCCGACCACAACCTAATAAATTAGACTATAACCCAAATAAGCCCAAACTCTACTCAAAGCCAGCAAGCAGAGTCTTGGAAAATAAATTCCAAGGCTCATGTTGCTCTTTCTTTACCGATCTAGCAGCACTACCCTACCCTTAAGACACCATTACACTTAGGCTAAAATTCAAACAAGCTGCTAATTAAGCTACTAACCGAGTTACTTGAAAGGAAGGATAGAGAAACTCAAAACAAAACAGCCCAAAGTGGCTGATTCAGCTATTGCACAGGAAATAAAATGAAATAAAGGAGTTGAGCAAGATTTACAAACACAAAGGGGGAAAGGGCAAGGGAGCCACTTGCCTCTACTTCTCGGAAACAGCCGAAAACCTCCATTCTTCAGCTCCGGCGGCAAGATTGACCACCTAGGAAGCTCATCTTGAGCACTTAAATCCACGGGTTGGACTAGCAGCCGAGCTTCCTAAAGAAAACCGAGAGCTGGAGCTGTTAGAGAGGTAAAAGGAGAAAACCCGAATTTCTAGGGTCTCTAAAAACATCCCTAAAAGCTAATAAACATACCTAGAAAGCTAGATCCCGGCGAGAGTAGCTCAAATCCGCAAATTTTCTGGCAAACCGTGCTCTAGATCGCCGGAAATCACCAAACCAAGCCGCAGCTATCCTTCCGCCTCCGCCTCTTCCGCTGGAAACTGTTGCTCGGGTTTTGGGGAAAGAGATAAGAAAAAGCTTGGGAAATACCCCCATTAGCTAATATTATATTAGTATTAGCCCCCACTAAGCTATTAAAATAATATTACTTAGCCCCACTAATGCTTAAACTATAGGAATATAATCGGCCACTAAGCTAAGGCTTATCTCAAAAGCTATCCCAAACTCTGCCACATACATCCAGCTAAACAATAATATATATATATATATATATATAATATATATATATATATTATTAGCCACCAAACTAGGGAAAGGCTAGCTGAAGCTGCTACCCGAGCCCCTTTGCTACTCCCAGCCAGCACACACAAAGCAAACATATATAATATATATATATATATATATATATGTTAACAGTCACTAAGCTAAAGAGGAGCAAAGCTGGGCAGCCAACCCGAGCCTCAGCTAGCTAATATATATAGCACATATTTTTATGCATATATATATACATATATAGACATACATATATATATATATATATCTACATATATATATATATTTATACATATATATTTAACACAGCTCATACAAAATTTATGTACATACACATATATGCATACACAACATAAATGGTTAAACATGCTTAGCCTAAAACAAGCACCGACCTTACCAAGCTCGATCACACAAGGCCACGCACAACAAACGGGTAGCCACAACCGGCTAACAAAACGCAGGTCGAAACGACGCGAAAAACAAATGATCTCGGATTTCGACAAAACTCGCACCGTAGCTAAACACCACAGCTACAAACACAACGGCGAAGTCGAAAACAACATCCGACGATCAAAACTTGGGCTAACACTGCCCGAAGCCAAACACAAGCATTCCCTAAGAGGCCCAACCGAGTCACCAAAATAGACTCTGGCTAGCTGGGGAATCTTGCAAATAGGCTCCTAATGGATCACTATAGGAACCTAAAGAGCTATGACCACGCTCTAACGATGGAAAAAGCTGACGATACATTATCGTAACGCCAAGCAATGATCAAACCAAAATGCAGAAAAACCAGGGGCGTTACAGTCACTCCCCCTAAAAGAAAGTTTCGCCCCGAAACTTTACACACAACCCTTCTAATCAAAAGGGAAAAAGGACAAGCTAATCAAAAGCCATAAAAGAAAGAGTGCAAACATACCAGGCACAAGTCAGAGGAAAAGGTGAGGGTAAGCCTCCCTCATAGCTGACTCCAGCTCCCAAGTCGCGCTTTCAACATCGTGGTTCTTCCACAAGACTTTCACTATAGGAATCGTCTTCTTCCGCAACACGCGATCCCGAGCATCCAAAAAGCAGACAGGCACTTCCACATAAGAAAGGTTCGGCTCTAACAGAGGCACATAATCCAACACCTGCCTGCCACTATGCACACACTTCCGCAGCTGACTGACGTGAAAAACATCATGTATGCCAGGAAAATTTGCGGGCAACTCCAGCCTATAAGCTGCCACACCAATCCGCTCAATAACCCTGAATGGCCCCACATATCTCGGGTCCAACTTCCGGTCTTTCCCAAATCTCTTGACCCCAGTCATCGAAGAAACCTTTAAGAACACCTGGTCCCCCACAGCAAATTCCAAATCTGATCTACGCCGGTTGGTGTTCTTTTCATATCTCTCTTGGGCTATTCGAAGCTTTTCCCGAATAAGCTTCACTGAAATTTCCATCTCCTCGAGAGCCTCTAGACCCAACAACGGTCTCTCGCCAACCTTAGCCCAAAACAAGGGAGTCCTGCAGCGCCTCCCATACAAAGCCTCAAACTGAGCCATTTGCAAGCTTTCCTGATAGCTATTGTTATAAGCAAACTCCATAAGCCGCAAACGCTCGTCCCACGCCCCACCATGCTCCAGAATATAGCATCGAATCATATCTTCTACAATCTGATTTACCCGCTCTGTTTGGTCGTTGGTCTGCGGGTGGTAAGCAGTGGAATAACTCAAATCTGTACCCAATCCTTCCTGAAGGCTCTTCCAAAAATGAGACATGAACCTGGAGTCTCGATCTGATATGATGCTCACGGGGATGCCATGCAGTCTGATAACCTCTTCCACATACAGCTCAGCTATCTTTCTCATCGGGTAATCAATCTTGAACGGCATGAAGTGGGCACACTTTGTCAGTCTGTCCACGATCACCCATACTGAATCATGCCCCCTCGGAGACCTTGGTAAGCCTGTAATAAAATCCATCAAGATGCTTTCCCACTTCCAAGTAGGAATCTCTAAGGGAGTCAGCTTGCCACCTGGCCTACCATGATCAGCCTTTACTTGCTTGCAAGTGTTGCATTCAGAAACAAATTTGGCTATGTCTCCCTTCATCCCATACCACCAGGCAATCTGCTTTAAGTCGCGGTACATCTTAGTGGATTCTGGGTGGTAGGCAACGCTAGAACCATTGGCTTCCCTGCACACCATAGCCCTGATATCGCCAACATCGGGAATGCAAAATCTGCCTCGGTATCTCAAGGTACCCAAATCATCTATAGAAAAATCTGGCAGCTCGCCTTTCTCAGCTCGAACATACAACCGCAGTAGTTCAGGATCATCTTTCTGATGCAACCTCGTAAGCGCGATCCATGAAGGCTCTGCCCCTACCAGGCTACTCTATCCATCACAGCTACCCACAGAAATGTCCATAAATAGAAACTCCTCTACCAACAACTCAGCTGTGAGACCAAAGATCTTTCCTGATTTCCAACTCAAGGCATCAGCCACCACATTGTCCTTCCCCGGATGATACTGAATCTCAACATCATAGTCGGCCACGTACTCTAACCATCGCCGTTGATGCTGGTTCAACTCCTTCTGCGTGAAGACATACTTCAAGCTCTTGTGATCAGTAAAAATCTTGCACTGTACACCATAAAGTAAATGCCTCACAACTTCAGAGCATAAATCACAGCAGCAAACTCCAGGCCGTGCGTTGGGTAATTCCTCTCATGAGTCTTCAACTGTCTGACCCATATGCAATCACCTTTCCATCTTGCATCAGCACGCATCCCAGTCCAATATGGGAAGCATCCACATATACCTCATACTCTACACCTTCAGTGGGCAAAGATAGAATAGGGGTTGAACATAGCCTCTTCTTTAGCTCCTCAAAAGCTTCCTCACACTTGTCATCCCAAACAAAGGCCACATTATTCTATGTCAAACGGGTCAATGGTGCAGACAGAGTGGAGAATCCCTTCACAAATCTTCTGTAATAACTTGCCAAACCCAAGAAGCTCCTGATCTCACGAGGCGTAACAGGCCTCGCCCACTCCATAACTGGAGCGATCTTCTCTAGGTCTACTGAGATCCCCTCCTTGTTAACCACATGGCCTAGGAAAGATATTTGAGGCAGCCAAAACTCACATTTGCTCAGCTTGGCATAAAGCTTATGGTCTCTTAGAGTCGCCAAAACTAGACGCAAATGGCGATCATGCTCTTCTGCACTCCGGGAGTACACCAAAACATCATCAATGAAGACAATCACGAACTTGTCTAAGTACTCCTTGAACACGCAGTTCATCAAATCCATGAAGGCCGAAGGTGCATTATTCAAACTAAAAGACATGACTAAAAACTCAAAGTGCCCATGACGAGAGCAGAACGCCGTCCGCGGAATATCAGACTCCCGAATCCTCAACTGATGATAGCCCGAACGAAGGTCTATCTTTGAAAACACAGCACTACCACTCAGCTGATCAAACAAATCATCAATCCGAGGCAGTGGGTACCTGTTCTTAATTGTAACCTTGTTCAGCTCTCTATAGTCGATGCATAGCCTCATCGACCCATCCTTCTTCTTTACGAATAGAACAGGCGCACCCCAGTGTGACGAACTCGGCCTGATAAAACCCTTCTCCAACATCTCATCTAGCTGGGTCCGCAACTCCTCCAGCTCTCGCGGGGCCATACGGTACGACGCCTTAGCAATAGGACGCATACCCGGCTCCAAATCTATAACGAACTCAACGTATCTATCGGGTGGAAGTCCGGGAAGATCAGCAGGAAAAACATCAGGGAACTCACAAACAACGGGAATCTCTTCCAACTGCGGCACACGAACATCTGCCCCTACGAGAGAGACCAAACAAGAAAAACAGCTCGGAACAAGCAAATCGCAAGCACGTACCGCAGAAACAATCGGAGGCTCCTGGAGAGGGTCGGCATACGCTCCCGGGCTGACCGTCGTCCTTCACGAAATCATAGCGCTTACCCTTGCACTGGATAACTGCATCATATCTGGACAACCAATCCATGCCTAGGATAACGTCAAAGTCCTCTAGATCAATCACCTTCAGATCTGCCTTAGCTAGAAAGTCTCCCAACAAGATTGGGCAGCCCTGAATACCCAAGTCTGAAACCACAGAGTCACCCGAAGGAAACTTGACGCTGAAAGCTCCACCAACACGATCTAGGCTCAAATAGAATCGCTCCACAAAAGCCCTAGCAACGAAAGAGTGGGTGGCGCCAGAGTCGAAAAGAACGCGCGCCCAACAGTTCTTTACCTTAAATCTCCCTATATAGCAATCCACACAACTAAGGGAAAACAAAAGCTAAACTACACAAGAGGTAGAAAATTCAAGTTAGGAAGAATCTAACCTGAAATGACCTTGGTCGAAGTCGCCGCTTCCTCTGCAGAGATAACATTAAGCTTCCCTTTGCCTTTATCCGCCCGTGGGGGTGGCGGCAATGCATGCAAAGGAACCACTGGAAGAACGGGCTGGGCCTGAGGTCACCTCGACTTGAGATGGCCCTTTTGCCCACACTGAAAGCAAGCTTTATCTTTCGACCAACAACAGGCCAAATCATGCCCCTTCCTTCCACACAAGGAACACACCACATCCCCTCTGGAGCACCCTGGATAGCATGGAATTGCTCTTTCTTCTGCGCTGCCAATCTCTTGAAGCAGTTCTCCAGGGGGTGGCCTGGCCGGCCGCAGAAGCTACACGTCCCCTTGGTCTTCTTCCTTGAAACTGCATCAGGTTCCTGGGGGCCTTCCCCCCCCCCAACAGACTTCTGCTTGTCTTGCCTCGCCTGCTGGCCTCTGTTCTTAGCATTCTCAATGGCCTCAAATTTCAAAGCAGCTTCCACCACTCCGGCATAACTGACTTCTCCGTAGGCATTTGCTAACTGCTGAAAGTCGCTTCTTAACCCACCCAGAAATTGCTTAACCCGGTCTGCTTCAACACTCACAAGTCTAGGAGCAAACCGACTCAGTTTGCTAAACTCAATCTCATACTCACTAACCGTGTGTTTCCTTTTCTTCAAATGCAGGAAGTCATTCATCAACCGGTCCCGCTCGACCGAGGGCAGAAACTTCCTCAGTAGCATTTCCTTAAAGGTCTCCCAAGAACATCCTTCATTAAAGCTTTCCTTTTCTCGCAACCACCAGGTCTTTGCTAGACCCTTGAGCTGATAAGCAGCGATCATCACCCTCTGATCGTTAGTGACTCCAGAATAAGAGAACATCTCCTCAATTGCTATCAGCCAATCATCCAAAACCATGAAATCCGCTTTTCCATCATAGGTAGATGGTCCAAGTCGCTGAAATTGAGAAATAAACGCCATCTCCGGTGGCACCACAACAGGAGGTACCAGAGGAGGAGGAGGAATAGCTACACCCCCAATGGGGTCCTGAGCTCTCTGAGCCTGCCCTGCCACTACTGCTACCAACGACTGGATCTGGCTCTGCATGTCAACCATCTGTCTTGTCAAGGCTTCATTACTTAGCCGCAAGCTCTCAATCAGGGCCTCTCTCTGGGATACCGAAGACTCACCCACAGATTAGGGAGTCGATCGCGTCGCAGGACGCTTCGCACTCCTATAATCGCACCAACCCTAGTTAAAACCCATCCCGACTACTAAAACAAGCCTACCTGGTACAGACATGCATACTTAAATATGAATTGTAACTGCAAATCTTGCTCTGGGATTTGTTTTATAATGATGATGCCATGCTTAACCTAAGATGGTTCACTACCATCACACTAACTCATGTGCCTACATCATGGATGCATGATCTTATATTCATTTTGACTCAAAACCATGTGTGTACATATGTCATCATGCAAATCTTTAGCCTGGGACGTTGTGCTTATGAAATGTTATGTTATGCATGTCGTGCTATGCATTCTAAAAAAAGGCCTTAATGCATGCCATGGGCGGCGTATACATTAAAATGTTATGCATCCCATACTACATAACATTCCCATGCAACGAAAAAGAAAACGTGCTAGCCGCATCCATGTGGTGAGGTTATGCATCCCATACTACATAACCCTCATATGTTGCCTCCTATGGTGGATCCATATACGAACACATATTATGCATCCCATACTACATAATATGCCCCGTATACTTGTTTATGCTTATGAGTGTAGTGTTCGTGCTTCGGCCAAGACGTGCTGATGACATATCGGTGAGTGTATGCTTATGAAGCTAAACATCTAATGCAATCAAAAGACAGGTTGCCCGACCAATTATCAAGACAACCTCCCTCTGATACCAACTATCACGACCCGCATTTTCCCCGAGGTTAAGAAGTATCAGAGTAAGGGAAAATACGCGTTGTGATGCCACGTCGAGCAGGGGATAACTGCTGACGCACAGGCGACACACCAAAACCATAAATCACAAGTTTTAATTTAATAGAAAACCAGTTTGTTTGAAGGCCGTATCCCTCGGCACAGTGGATCAGCTAGTCCATGCTGAGAAAATATATATGCTTACAGCAGAAAAATACTTTGATTCGATTAGTTTGACACCCTAAATAAGTATAAGGGTACACCAGAGACCGCTTATAGAATGCACAACACCTAAGGTGAGTATAGTATATATATATTAAAAGAGGTTTTACGCTTTAAGAAAATAGTGCTTTAGTTAGCAAATATGTTATGCATGAGGTACATATAATAGTTTAGGGTTTTAAAATGCCTAACATGCAACCTACCATAAAACCTTCCTAGAAGCAAGTAAATAACCCCAAGAGGGAAAAAACAGCAGTCTAAATTCATACTTAGCAAAACAAGAAAGCCACCGGTGGGCGTCGACAACCCGACACGAACCCACCGGTGAGTGTGCATGTCCATACAGAAAAGAAAAAAATAACTACCTCACAAGGGAGTGATCTGCAACTCCGCTACCCTGGAGGCTACCAGCAAGACCCAGCAAAAGGAAAGTCAGCCGCTCAATCGGCTACAACCTGGACCTGAGACATTCAAGAAAAGAAATGCCTCAGTAAGGAAATAAACAAAAGAAAGGAGTGTCAGATTACTTAAATAAAGAAGGGTTCTCCAACCCGGCAACAAAGTACTAAACTACAGAAGTAGGAAAAGAAAATAGCATTGCTTAAAGAGCAATAAAGGCAAAACACACTAAGTGTGAGCACGATTCTACCTGCTCTGGAAAGAATCAACCTACAGAAGAAATGCATCAGCATAAAAGTAGGGAAAAACCAAAAGTAGACCATAGGAAACTAACAGACCTAAGTTTGTGGGCAAATGACCGGGGTGTAAAAATAAGGGGGACTGGAGTGGGTGGTCATAGTGTCCAACACCAACAACCAGACCCCAAAAATACTCAAGGGTGAAAACACAACCGGTGGCAGCTTCAGGGTCCATAGACCCAACAAGTTGGCCACAGTGTCCAAACTTAGCGGTGGCCACAGCTTAGCACACACAATTCACCCCTCAGAGTCCAAACAACCACACCCCCCTCTGGTCATAGCCCACGAGTCAGCATGCAAAAACTCGCAGAAAACCCCCAACATCCCCCTTAGGAAGGTAAAATTTTTCTAACAGCCCTAAAGAAGCTCACATCCCAAGGCTATAACATTAGCCTAAAAAGAAACGGCGGTGTTGAGTGAGTCTACCTTGCTCAATGCCAGAGACTTAACCGCAAGCCCTGGCTATGACGTTGAGTGAGCCTACCTCACTCAACGCCAAACCTGCTTTGGCAAGTTTGACCACAACAGCTACAAACTAGCTTACCACTAAGCTTTACACAACCCGAGAGATGGGATTTAATTCCAACTCTCACTCCTATCTCTCCTACCCGACCACGGCCTAATAAATTAGATTATAACCCAAATTAGCCCAAACTCTACTCAAAGCCAGCAAGCAGAGTCTTGGAAAATAAATTCCAAGGCTCATGCTGCTCTTTCTTAACCGATCTAGCAGCACTACCCTACCCTTAAGACACCATTACACTTAGGCTAAAATTCAAACAAGCTGCTAATTAAGCTACTAACCGAGTTACTTGAAAGGAAGGATAGAGAAACTCAAAAAAAATAGCCCAAAGTGGCTGATTCAGCTATTGCACAGGAAATAAAATGAAATAAAGGAGTTGAGCAAGCTTTACAAACACAAAGGGGGCAAGGGCAAGGGAGCCACTTGCCTCTACTTCTCGGAAATAGTCAGAAACCTCCATTCTTCAGCTCCGGCGGCAAGATCGGCCACCTAGGAAGCTCAGCTTGAGCACTAAAATCCACAGGTATGACTAGCAGCCGAGCTTCCTAAAGAAACCCGAGAGCTGGAGCTGTTAGAGAGATAAAAGAAGAAAACCCGAATTTATAGGGTCTCTAAAAACATCCCTAAAAGCTAATAAACATACCTAGAAAGCTAGATCTCGGTGAGAGTAGCTCAAATCCGCAAATTTTCATGCAAACCGTGCTCTAGATCGCCGGAAATCACCAAACCAAGCCGCAACTATCTTTCCGCCTCCGCCTCTTCCGCCGAAAACTGTTGCTCAGGTTTTGGGGAAAGAGATAAGAAAAGGCTTGGGAAATACCCCCATTAGCTAATATTATATTAGTATTAGCCCCACTAATGCTTAAACTATAGGAATATAATCGGCCACTAAGCTAAGGCTTATCTCAAAAGCTATCCCAAGCTCTTCCACATACATCCAGCTAAACAATAATATATATATATATATTTATATTTATATATATAAATCTATATAATATATATATATATAAATATATATAATATATATATATATTATTAGCCACCAAACTAGGGAAAGGCTAGCTGAAGCTGCTACCCGAGCCCCTTTGATATTCCCAGCCAGCACACACAAAGCAAACATATATAATATATATATATATATATATATATATATATATATATATATATATATATATATATATATGTTAACAGTCACTAAGCTAAAGAGGAGCAAAGCTGGGCAGCCAACCTGAGCCTCAGCTAGCTAATATATATAGCATATATTTTTATGCATATATATATATATACATATATAGATATACATATGTATATATATATATATATTTATACATATATATTTAACACAACTCATACAAAATTTATGTACATACACATATATGCATACACAACATAAATGGCTAAACATGCTTAGCCTAAAACAAGCACCGGCCTTACCAAGCTCGATCACACAAGGCCACGCACAACAAACGGGTAGCCACAACCGGCTAACAAAACGCACGTCGAAACGACGCGAAAAACAAATGATCTCGGATTTCGACAAAACTCGCACCGTAGCTAAACACCACAGCTACAAACACAACGGCGAAGTCGAAAACAACATCCGACGATCAAAACTTGGGCTAACACTGCTTGAAGCCAAACACAAGCATTCCCTAAGAGGCCCAACCGAGTCACCAAAAAAGACTCCAACTAGCTGGGGAATCTTGCAAATAGGCTCCTAATGGATCACTAGAGGAACCTAAAGTGCTATGACCACGCTCTAACGATGGCAAAAGCTGATGACACGTCATCGTAGCGCCAAGCAATGATCAAACCAAAATGCAGAAAAACTAGGGGCGTTACAGGCTTGGAGCTCCTTAGAAAGCACTGAAAGATCTTAGAGAAAATATGAATGCTTGCCTTATGAGGAGCCCCTGCGGGTCTATTTATAGCCTTTGCTGACCTGAAATTACTAAAATACCCCTGGCTAGTCAGCCAACAGCCAATCCCGCTATAATGAAATGCTAAATGCATACCCTGGGGGTATATGGGTAATTTACTCGAGGGAAACTAGGTAATTTATCCCTAGGCCCCATCCGGCGAGAACCTCTATGTCGAGAGCTGGAGGTTCTTACATATTGCTGAGAACTCTCCCGCCCTCACTTGGCGGGAGCTAAAAAGGTGCTGAAGAGTGCCTCAGACAGTTGAAGCCAGTTCCCAGCTTCCGCAAGGCGCAAGCCTTATGTTGGGTATTGTCTCCACAATAACCCAGATTTGTATGAAGTCACCCTTTGCACTAAGATGAATTAAGGTGTATTTGACATGTGTATTCTAGTGTATGTTTGTAGATCCTCAGTTCTAAGTGTAGGCCAATGTCAATCTACAGTGGGTCAGGAACACAGGACCACTCAATGTAATCCCTCACTAGGTGATCCAAAGTGTTGACTCATGTGTAGCCTCTCAATTAGGATACACTTCATATTCAAACTTTGGAACAAAAGATGGAGACAAGTCCAGAAGGAAATCTTATGAAGTTCTTAAAATTTTTTCTAAGTCCTTCTCTCGAGAAGTTCCTTCAAAGTTCTCGAGAAGTAGTACATAGTTCTCGAGAGGCTCAGACTTTACTTTTCGAGAAGTCAGGACAGCTAGAATTCCTCTAAGAAGAAATTTTCGAGAGGTTAACAAAGTTCTCGAGAACTACTATAGAAATTCTCGAGAAGTACTCCTTAGCTCTCGAAAATTTCTGCCCTTCTCTTCAGGAATTGGACTCTAGCTAAGTTCTTGAGAACTAGACTAGAAGTTCTCGAGAAGTCGATAGAGTTCTCAAGAACTGCTTAACAAAGTTCTCGAGAAGTTTTCAGTTCAGAATTTTTCTTTAGCAATTGACTCTAAGTAAAGTTCTCGAAAAGTTCTGACTAAGTTCTCGAGAAGTGCTAACCATGTTTTCGAGAAGTTTCCTTTAAGCTCTCTAAATGTTCTGTTAAGTTCTCGAGAAGTCCTATATCAGTTTTCAAGAAGTGTTTTAGTTCTCGAAAAGTCAGCATAGTTCTCGAGAACTATAATTCAAAGTTCTCGAGAAGTCCAAGGACATTTCCAGAAGTTCAGTGATCGAGATCCTGCCATAGTTTATGAAAGGTCAGTACATTGTTCTCGGGAACTATTTCGACCTCTCGAGAACTAAGTACTTCCTTTTCCATAAAATTTCTCTAAGTCCATAATCGGCATGAATTTAATTCCACCCTACGGGATTGGTCCACGTGTCGTTACTTATGATAATTTCGACCGTTAAGACATCATATATAATTTCTTATCAGACATAACCCTAATAACAAGGGATTAAGAGATTGAGAGTGTTCATATACTTTCCTAAATTGCTGGTTTGGCCGTATTTTGCAAAAGCTCGACGACCTAAAGTCGATGCCACCGATGCTCTCGTTCTGATCGATCTTCATCGCTTCGACTGTTAGAAGATATTTGCAACTTCGATCTAAGAAGATCTACTGACTCAAGAAAGGTTCTATACTTCTTGTTTCGGTAGATTCAAGAATCTCTAAGGTTAATATTCAAGGTTTCTTCTCTAAATCTGAAAGGGCTGCAACGTCAAGAGGAAGACCTAAAGAGATATATTATAGATTTGAGATATTTTGTATTTACATCTTTCATATCTTTTGTAATACTTGTAGGAGATTAATCTCCGAGTGTAGGAGCATAGTTCTCCGAGTTGTAGGAAGAATTCATCTTTCAAGTGTTGATCCATTTCGATCGAGTTTGTAGGAATGTTGTTCCGAGGCGTAGGATTGGTTTGCAATTCGAGATAGTGGAGTAGCCGGATCTAGTGATTTGCTAGAATGGTGAGGTAAAGTGGACGTACCCAAGGACGAGGAACCACTATAAATCTTTTGTGTCCTTCTGTGATTGCTTGATTGCGTGCGCTAGATCTCTAAATTTTTATTCCGCAAATAAACGCACGATTCACCTATTCACCCCCCTCTAGGTGATTTAGGTCAACAACTTTCCACTTTCAATTGGTATCAGAGGGAGGTTGATCGTTAAAAGGTTAACACCTTGATCTAATCCTTCCCAAGTTGTCTTTAGTTTAGTATCAAGCATGAGTAAGACCAAGGATTTTGCTACGCTCCCTATATGCACCAAGAATAATTTTCCTATGTAGAAGGAAAGAGTTAAACTTTTCATGGAAGCTGTTGATCCTCGGATCTTCATGATTGTTGAAGAATGTTCGTATGTTCCTATGACTGCATCCACAATAGATCCAACCAAAAAGATCCCAAAGAAGTTGATGGATTTGGATAAGGACGAGATTGCACTTGTCTCTCTGGACAAGAAAGCTAAAAAAATTATAGCATGTGCAGTCGATGACTCGATGCTGCAAAATCTGATTCATTTCCAGTCTGCCAAGGAGATGTGGCAATCAGTGGTGACTCTGATGGAAGGCACTGAAGAAGTTAGGGATGATCGGAGATCCCTTCTAAATAAGAAGTATGAAGCCTTTAGGTAAGGTCACAAGGAAGCCATAGCTAATACCTTTGAGAACTTTTTCAAGATAGTCAATGGCCTAAGAGTTTATGGCCGAGTCTTCACCAACGGGGAATAGAATGACAAATTCTTAAGATCCCTGACCAAGGAATGGGATAATACGATATGCGCCATTCGGGAGTTCGTAAGTTTAGCCGAGACGGTCCCGCAGAATCTGTTCGGAAAGCTTATGTCTTACGAGCTTCAAATCAACTCAAGAAAAGCTGAAGAAGAGATGAGCAGGTCTGCTTCCAAGGAGAAGTCTGTCGCTCTCAAGACAGATAGCTCAAGGAAGACAAAGGCTAGCTCTCCTGCCCCTGCTCCTGTAGCTGTTGAAGAAGAATCATCTGAGCCAAGCTCCTCTGGCTCAGAGCTATCTGATGGAGAGTTCTCTCTACTCTCAAGGCAGTTCAAGAAATTCCTTAACAAAAAGAAACAATAGAAAGGCAAGGATGCCTCCTATAGAAGATCACGCAATGATGGTGATCGTCATATAAAAGGCTCAAGCAGTCATAATATGGAAGGTTCTAAACCGAACAAACATCATTCGACTGACTTTATTTGTTATTACTGTAATAATCCATGTCACGTCATTGCGGATTGCCCCCACAAGAAGAAAGAGGGTGGCAAAAGAGAAGAGAAGGAGTCCTACACCAAAAAGAGGACTGAAAAGAGCCTGCTAGCCAAGAAGGGAAAAACCCTCAGTGACTCTGACTTATCTGAGTCGAGTGCAGAAGAGGAAGAAGCCTTCTTTTGCCTAATGGCTCTAACTGATGATGAACAAGTCCCCCAGTTCACTGGGGAGGTAAAATCTCACACTCCTCTTTCAGAATCTGATGATGATAATGAGCAAGAGGGCTATCCCTCTGAGGATGAATCTGAACTCATGGGACAATATAAGGAGTTACTCACGGCTTACGAAAAATGTCACCGATTCGTGAAAACTCAAGCAAAAGAGATAAAATCTCTACAGGCTATTGAGAGCAGCTTGAGAGAAGAAGTCGCTAAGACTGACTCTCTTCAAGAGAAATTCAATTTTGCTATGGAAGAATACAATCAAGCTCTCAAGCACCTCAACCTTAAAGATGAAATCATCAAAGAGTTGGAAAAACAACTTGAGACTGAGAAGAAACTTGTTGAAAGTTTCTCTAAGACTAAGACAGTTCTTCCACTCGTTGCTGAATTCTCAGCTAAGGCCAAAGGAGCTGGACTAGGCCATGTTGCCGCTCCTAGTAAATCTTCTAGGAGAAACAAGGCCAAGAGAAAGAATAAGAATGCCAAGAAGGCCTTAGCCGAGGAAAAAGGGAAAGCTCCTTTGGAGCCAGTATCGTTCAAGAAAGTTATCTTTCCTACGAAAGAATTCGACTATGAGTCCACCTATGGACACTTCTCTTGGCCGATCCCAAAGAAGCCCAAGTCAAGGTACCAAGGTTGGACCCGCCCCCATAACTTTGGCGTAAGTGTCTTCAAGGCACCTTATGAAGAGATTCAACTTCATAGCTATGGACCATATGCTCATGGTCATAACATCAAGAAGACACCAAAGGTAAAACCTGTTGTGGAAAAGCCTATGAAGGAGAAGACTTCATGTAGCTGCCATCATCATGAAGCTTCTTCCTCCAACAATGCCACCCCGGCTGGACCTCCACCCAAGAAGGTCAAGCGAGAGTTTGGAAGGCAAAGATACAACAGATTCGATTGTTGGTGCTGTGGTAGAGTTGGTCACTTTGCCACAGATTGTGGGTTTAATCCTAGAAATGCTGCAACTCCTCAAGTTGGCAATATGAGAATGACCACTCATGAGGCAAATACTCGTTGGGGGAGTATTCTAACTCGAGACCAAGGACCCAAACGTGTTTGGGTTCCTAAGGCTAAGTGATTGTAATTGCAGGTATGTCCAAAGGCCACAAAAATGCCAATCTGGTACTTGGACAGTGGATGTTCTCGGCATATAACCCAGACAAGGAGCCTACTTCAGAACTTTTCACCGGTGTTGAACGGACCAAAGGTCATCTTTGGAGGTTCAGACCGAGGAATTACCAAAGGCTACAGTATGATTACTAATGGTAACGTATCCTTTTCGGATGTAGCCTATGTTGAAGGATTGGAACACAATCTCATCAGCATAAGCCAACTATGCGACAAAGGATACATAGTTGAATTCAACGCTGACAAGTGCTTGATAAAATCTGTTGACAATATAGAAACAATTCTATCAGGCACTCGAAGTAGGAATGTGTTTTGCATAAATTTTAGTTGTATAGATTCTTCCACACCAGTGTGTCTTTTGGCTAAAGATAGTGCGTCTCTTGTTGACCAATGGCACAAGAGACTAGCACATATTAATTTTAAAACTATTAATAAATTATTCTACCAGAACTTAGTGCGTGATGCCCGAATGTCAAGCATGTCAAAGAGAGACCTTGTCATGCATGCATAAAAGGCAAGCAAACAAGGACTACCTTCAAAAGCACTATAGGCAAAAACTCTAATAGGTGTTTACACCTACTACATATGGACTTGTTCGGTCCACTGCAAGTTAGAAGCTTAGGAGGTAAGGATTATACGTTGGTTATTGTTGATGACTACTCGCATTTTGCGTGGGTGTTCTTTCTGAAACACAAGTAAGATACCTTGGATATCTTTACTAATTTTGTCAGGCAAATCCAGAATGAATACAACTATACCGTTGTAAAAATCAGAAGTGATAATGGAACGGAGTTCAAATCTGGAGCCATGACAAATTCTATGAAAGCCTAGGTATCTTTCATGAGTTTTCCTCTCCCCGTACTCCACAGCAAAATGGAGTAGCCGAGAGAAGGAATAGAACACTCATAGAGGCCTCAGGACCATGCTAAGTGATGCTTCACTACCAGAGTACTTCTGGGATGAAGCCGTCAATACTGCATGCAACATGCAAAACCGAGCCCTCATAAATAAGAACCATGATAAGACACCTTATGAACTTCTAAAAGGCAGGAAACCAACAGTTTCATATTTTAGAATTTTTGGCTGTAAATGCTTCGTGCTTGACAACGGCAAGTATCATAGTACCAAGTTCAGTGAGAAGAGTTTTGAAGGTATTTTTATAGGATATAGTAGCTATAGTAAGGCCTATAGAGTATTTAATAGAAAAACTCTGGTGGTAGAAGAATCGATACATGTTGTATTTGATGAGACGAGTTTGCTGCAAAGCGAATCGTCTAGTGTGCGTGTTGAAGTTGCAGGTACAAGAATTAAGGAAATCAACTTGGATGAACCCATCAAAGATAGAAATGAACAGTTCATCGAGATCACCTCTCCAAACCCCATTGAAGAGGCAGCTGATCAAGATGAGGAGATTGTCCAAGATGATGAAGTCACACCAATGGCTGAAGAACTTCCAAATACCAGAGATCCTGAGCTCAGACACCTAAAGGATCATCCTATGGACCAAATCATAGGAGCCCCCGAGTCGGTGTCAGAACTCGTCGAGGTATAGCTAATGAGAATCTTTATCTAAGCTTCCTCTCGTAGGTTGAACCAAAGAAGTTTGAAGAAGCAAACGTAGACGCATCATGGATCTTGACCATGGAAGAAGAACTGAATCAGTTCAAGCGCTGCAAGGTGTGGACACTTGTTCCCAGACCCAAAAATAAAAACATCATCGGAACAAAATGGGTCTATAGGAACAAGATGGACGAGAATGGGACGATCATAAAGAACAAGGCCAGAATCATTGATAAAGGATATCGTCAAGAAAAAGGGATCGATTTTGACCAGACCTACGCTCCAGTGGCAAGGCTGGAGGCCATCATACTATTTCTAGCATACGTTGCACTGAAGGGCTTCACCGTCTACCAAATGGACGTGAAGTCCGCCTTCCTGAATGGTAACATAATGGAAGAAGTGTATGTGGAACAGCCCCCAGATTTCGTTGATCCTAACCATCCTGATTATGTTTATTTATTATCGAAGGCACTGTACGGTTTGAAATAAGCCCCTCGGGCTTGGTACAAAACGCTGTCTAGCTTTCTCCTCGAGAATAAATTCATGAGGGGAATGATAGACAAGAAATTGTTTCTCAGGGAAATTAAAGGAAAGATTTTGGTAGTGCAAATCTATGTCGATGACATCATATTTGGCTCTACTGACGAAAACTTCTGCAAAAATTTTTCCAAACTTATGCAAGGGAAGTTCGAAATGAGCAGTATGGGAGAGCTGAAGTATTTCTTAGGACTTCAGGTGAAACAATCTGAAGATGGGATCTTCATCTCTCAGACCAAGTTCACCAAGGAGTTACTTAAGAAATTCAGAATGGAGAGTGCAACCTCTATGAGGACTCCAATGGCCTCAACTATCTATCTGGACAAGGATAAGAAAGGGAAACCTTTCGATGAAACCAAGTATAGAAGCATAGTTTTATCCTTACTCTACCTTACTGCTAGTAGACCAGATATAATGTTCTCCACATGTGTCTGTGCTAGATTCCAAGTGAACTGTAAGAAATCTCATTATGCTGCTGCAAAGCGGATCTTGAGATACCTTAAAGGTACACCAAATCTTGGCTTATGGTACCAAGAAGCAATGACAGTGAACTAATTGGTTTTTCAGATGCTGACTTTGTAGGAAGCAAAGATGACAGGAAAAGCACATTAGGGACGTGTCAGTTCCTAGGAAGAAGACTCATTTCATGGAGCAGCAAAAAGAAAAACTGTGTCGCAATCTCAACGGCCGAGTCAGAATACATTTCTGCCAGTAGTTGTTGTGCACAATTGCTTTGGCTGAAGCACCAACTGGAGGATTACAACATGAAGATCAAGTACATTCCTTTGTTATGTGACTCCTCCAGTGCCATCGCAATCACAAACAACCTAGTCTCACACAGCCGGACTAAACACATCGAACTGCGATACAACTTCATCCGGGAGCATGTGGAGCAAGGGGATGTCGATCTGAGGTATGTGCTTACAGACCGATAGGTTGCAGATATCTTCACCAAGCCGTTGGACGAGACCAAGTTCAATTTCTTCAAAACTGAACTTGGGTTGCTGAACAAGGAGGATTAAGCCAAAGTAATAATCTCAAAGGCTCAAGAATCAAGGATTCACCTTAAAGGTCAGATTTTACTAAGTAGACGGGAGTTCTCGAAAACTCAATTAAATTTCTCGAAAAGTTGAAGTCACTTCTCGAAAAACTAAGTCAACTTCTCGAGAGGCGGAAAATTGCTCTCGAAAAGTGTCTTAAGTTCTCAAAAAGTCCTTTAACTTCTCGAAAAGTTCACTGAAAGTTCTCGAGAACTAGTTCTCGAGAAGTCCATCAGTCCTTCGAGAACTCTGGAGGCTAGTCTTCGAAAAGTCACTTTCTGTCTCGAAAACGCTGGACCCCAGTTCTCGAAAACTTTCTAAACTTCTCGAAAACCTCTCGGCCACTTCTCGAAAAGTTAACCCTACTTCTCGAGAGGTGGACCGACCTTCCGCCAAAATTTCTCAACTCTGTAATTTCGTAAACTTCATGGTTTCTGCCCAAATTTACGGCTAATTAGACTTATAATTAACTTAATTAGGATACTATATATATATATAAATCCCTTTAGAATCGGAAATGAACCGTCATTTCAAAATTTCTCCCGCACCTCTTCATCTTCTGCCGACCAAAACCTCCATCTCTGCCGCTGTCTCTCCGCTCAGTTCGTCGCCTTATTCATCGCAAATAGCTTACAGTTCTAAGATAGGGATTTGGAGTGAACTCGTGGTTGCAGGCATGGCCGACATCTCTGACGGATTCAAGAATTTGCTAATACTTCTCGAGACAGCAGGTCTCATGTTCGTTCTAACAGAGCCAGTGAAGATAGTATTTCCAGAGGTAGAGGAGTTCTTCAAAAATGCCAAGATAAGGAGAAATGGGAATATTTTGAAGACTAAGGTCAAGGGAATTAAGAAAAAGCTTGACAAGCATATAGTTTCTCAACTTCCTAAATTACCTATTGTGGATGAGGAAGATGACCTCACTCCAGAGGATTATGACAGGTCCTATTCCTTCTGTGGAATTCCAGAGGAATACACTCTCTAAGGAGAAATTTGCTAAATGATGTGGGCAAACTCCTCGCTGATATCCTTGGGAAAATACGATGGTGCATCACAGGTTCTGTAAGTTTCATCTCACACGATTTGTTTGGAGTTATGACAGCTATAATCTGCAGGAAGAGTTTTCAGTTTGGAATGATGATCTTTGAAATGATAAGGGATAGCAATCATGAACCAAAGTTTGCAAGGATAATCTCATTGCTGTTGAGTAAGATTGATCCAGTAACTTTCAAAATCTCCAAAGGTACACCAGTCCATCATCTGAAGAAAATCTCTGTCACCTCAATCCAAAGGTGGGAACTAAAGTTGAAGAACTCTAGACAGCTAGCCAAGGAAGTTGATTCTACTGTCATAGAGGTCAGGACTCCATCTCCACCTCAACATCATGTTGCTGAACTATCTGGTGGAGCAACAGAGTGGGAGCCTTCACCTTCTACCTCAGTCCTAAGGATACCTACTCCACCAAAGAGCCCCAGGGAGGCTTCTCCAATATCTACCCACTTAGAACTACCAGCTCAAGAGGTACTTAAAGATACAGATGAAGCAATAGACAGAATGATCGAGGAACTCTCAGTGAAGACCCACTTCCTCCTCATCCAAAGGATGTCACTACTGATCTACCAAAAGATACTCCCTCCCCCCACTCTTCACCTAAAGGTACTCCTTCTCCTCAACAATCCCATGTACAAGTATCCACTCCTCCAGAAACAATTCTGCTATCTGAAGAGAATGACCAAACTCCTGAGGAGGTAGAACCTCCTCTCAGGAAACTAGACTTCAACCTTCCAACATTCATTGATGAGGAGGGTGATCTAGTCTCTCGCACTGTAAGAGCTAAGAGCTCTGTTGTTCTAGAAGAACTGCCTCCATGGCAAGCCCCTCCACCTCTAGCTTCTCCTACCAGTGCTCCTGCCACTACTGCCTTATCAGTTGCCCCTCCAGCTAAGACTGTTTCCATCCCTCATACTACTGTTGCTGCTGCTGCTGTGATGGTGAATACAGATATTCTTTCCAAGATCGAAGAAATGCACTCTGAACAAAGGAAACATTTTGATGAATCTCTTAAGGACATTCAGAAGCAAGTCAATGCCTTGGCACAAGAGATGAGCAGAGGCTTCGCAGAAATTCAAGTAAACACTGATCAGCTTAAAGAACTATTCAGAATAGGAGGAAAGGCTCTAGATCATACTATCACAAGTATTGGACAAGTTATGGACCAGTCAGTTACTCTTGCAAACAATCAGATTCAACTGGTCAAAAGAGCAGAGGAAAATGTTATGAAGGTATGCAATGAGGTTGGCACCTTCAAGGAGAATACCATAGACAAACTAACTGTAGAAGTCAGAAAGGGGGAGGATATTGTCAAACAACAAGTTGAAAAGCTTAATGATGAAGCAAAAACTCTATTGACTGCAAAAATTACTGAGATCAAAAAAGGTGTTCTTGCACAAATTCAATCTATAAAATTCCATACTTATGATACAGCAGTATGGATGCATAATCAGATATTCCCAGACATTCAAGCAGATCCAAATATGATTCCTCACCACCTCAATCCTCTTGCTAAAGGCACTTCTAGTAGAGTGGCTCAACCCTAAATGCCTCAACCTCAGTATCCAACCTTCTCTCCTAGGCCTGAAGATGAGGAACCACCTCCAGCTTCATACTCTCATGTCTAGGATGATGTGATACCAGAAGATATACCAGAGATTCATATCCTAAAGAAAAGGAAGTATGGGGAGGGACCCTCTGCCAGTAGATCAGCTCCTCAGCCTAAAGTAGAGAAGAGAAAAGCCCAAGAGTTTGCAGAAGTATGGAGCCCTTCATCAAAATCTTTAATTCTTGATACATTGAAACTTGTAATGGATCTGAATGAGGAAAGAAGCCTGTACTATAGCTATTCATAATGGGAATTATATGAGAAGTCAATGACTAAGAGGAGACTGTATGACAGAGAATATGGTAAAAACAATCCCAAAGCTCCTCCAAAGCCTCCAAGGTACTATCCCAAACCATTCAGCTACCAGAGGAGACAAAAGGCTAAATAAGACATACAACACGAGACCAGAAATGATTCTTTATGATTATGGTGTTGAGAACTATGAAATGAATGTTGATTAAAACTCTAAAAGATATTATACATATATACAATTCCTAGTTTTGCCTAGTTATAAGTTCTAATTTTCTTTCTGTGTTTTAATGTTTTTACTTTCCATTATTCTTGCTCTATTTTTGTTATAATAATTCACGTTAGTATAAAGGGTTCTGACTTCTACAAATAGGGGGAGATTGTTGGGTATTGTCTCCACAATAACCCAGATTTGTATGAAGTCACCCTTTGCACTAAGATGAATTAAGGTGTATTTGACATGTGTATTCTACTGTATGTTTGCAGTTCCTCAGTTCTAAGTGTACACAAATGTCAGTCTACAGTGGGTAAGGAACACAGGACCACTCAGTGTAATCCCTCACTGGGTGATCCAAAGTGTTGACTCATGTGTAGCCTCTCAATTGGGATACACTTCATATTCAAACTTTGGAACAAAAGGTGGAGACAAGTCCAGAAGGAAATCTTACATGAAGTTCTTAAAAATTTTTCTAAGTCCATCTCTCGAGAAGTTCCTTCAAAGTTCTCGAGAAGTTAGTACATAGTTCTCGAGAGGATCAGACTTTACTTCTCGAGAAGTCAGGACAGCTAGAATTCCTCTAAGTAGAAATTTTCGAGAGGTTAACAAAGTTCTCAAGAACTACTATAGAAGTTCTCGAGAATTACTCCTTAGCTCTCGAAAAGTTCTGCCCTTCTCTTTAGGAATTGGACTCTAGCTAAGTTCTCGAGAACTAGACTAGAAGTTCTCGAGAAGTCGATAGAGTTCTCGAGAACTGCTTAACAAAGTTCTCGAGAAGTTTTCAGTTCAAAATTTTTCTTTAACAATTTACTCTAAGTAAAGTTCTCGAAAAGTTCTGACTAAGTTCTAGAGAAGTGCTAACCAAGTTTTCGAGAAGTTTCCTTTAAGCTCTCGAAAAGTTCTGTTAAGTTCTCGAGAAGTCCTATATCAGTTTTCGAGAAGTGTTTTAGTTTTCGAAAAGTCAGCATAGTTCTCGAGAACTATAATTCCAAGTTCTCGAGAAGTCCAAGGCCATTTCCAGAAGTTTAGTGATCGAGATCCTGCCATAGTTTTCGAAAGGTCAGTACATAGTTCTCGAGAACTATTTCGACCTCTCGAGAACTAAGTACTTCCTTTTCCAGAAAATTTCTCTAAGTCAAGAATCGGCCTGAATTTAATTCCACCCCATGGGATTGGTCCACGTGTCGTTACTTATGATAATTTCGACCATTAAGACATCCTATATAATGTATTATCAGACATAACCCTAACAACAAGGGATTAAGTGATTGAGAGCAATTCTATACTTTCCTAAATTGCTGGTTCGGCCGTATTTCGCAAAAGCTCGACGACCTAAAGCCGCCGCCGCCGACGCTCTCGTTCTGATCGATCTTCATCGCTTCGACTGTTATAAGAGATTTGCAACTTCGATGTAAGAAGATCTACTGACTCAAGAAAGGTTCTATATTTCTTGTTCCGGTAGATTCAAGAATCTCTCAGGTTAATATTCAAGGTTTCTTCTCCAAATCTGAAAGGGCTGCAATGTCAAGAGGAAGACCTAAAGAGATATATTGTAGATCTGAGATATTTTGTATTTACATCTTTCATATCTTTTGTAATATTTGTAGGAGATTAATCTTCGAGTGTAGGAGCATAGTTCTCCGAGTTGTAGGAAGAATTCATCTTCCGAGTGTAGATCCATTTGGATCGAGTTTGTAGGAACGTTGTTCCGAGGCATAGGATTGGTTTGCAATCAGAGATAGTGGAGTAGCCGGATCTAGTGATTTGCTAGAACAGTGAGGTAAAGTGGACGTACCCAAGGATGGGGAACCACTATAATTCTTTTGTATCCTTATGTGATTGCTTGATTGCGTGTGCTAGATCTCTAAATTTTTATTCCTCAAACAAACGCACGATTCACCTATTCACCCCCCTCTAGGTGATTTAGGTCAACAACTTTCCACTTTCACCGTCTCGCCCGCCTTTGGGCAGAAGTAGGTCTCGGCCGGGGCTTGAGCGCGATCACCCTCGCCCACTCCAAGGCAGGAGCTCTTCTGCTCTGAATACCAAAGCTAGCCCGAAGCTAGCCCAAACCTGGCCCTTGGTGCCTCTGGGTTCCACTCAGCGAATATGGGGTTGTACAACATTAATCAATCTTGGTAAGGGTGCGAGCGGATAATTGTGATTTCCCACTATCGACATCGGGTCTAACTTAACTGGGTTACCTCAAAGGTTGAGTGCCCAGAGGCATTGGGTTTGCATGCACCATATGATGGATGCGAATAAAGAGTTATTCACCAACCATATAAGAGTTGCATTGTGATGTAATCGGCAAGCGTTGCCTACCTAAATAACTACATTGTGAGAGAAAAGCCAAATTTGACTCATAGTGTTGGTTAAATACAGATCTTGTCCACTAAGAGAGTAACTTGCATATACTCTACGAATTGATATCGAGGGTTATCAGTTTGATAAAAATAGTGGGAGTTATTTCGATTAAATTCCTAATTGAAATGATAAAAAGTATATTCAAATGTAGTACTAATTTTCTCTACATAAATTCTTGTAGAATTTTCATGGCAAGTGGATCTCATTCCACCCTATCCCTCAGAGCCATCCATGAGAAGGAGAAACTGAGTGGGTGGAATTATTTGGACTGGTACAAAAACTTGACAATTGTTCTTAGGCAAGAGCATAAGCTCTATATTTTAGAAGAGGAATTTCCTGATGAGCTGCCGAGAATGCATCCCGATCTAATAAAGATGCTTACAAGAAGTATCAGGATGACTCCTTTGATGTCGAATGCCTCGTGCTGGAAACCATGAAATCTGAGCTTTAGAAGCAACATGAGAACATGGGATGCAAAGAGATTGACGAGCATCTGATGAAAATTTTTTAAGGGCAAGGTCATCAAGAGAGGTTTGACGTCACGAAAGCATTGTTTCAGTATAAGATGAGAGCTCGCGACCTAGTAGGGACTCACTTACTCAAGATGATTGGATATATAGAGTTCCTCTAGGCCAAGAGTTGGCTACAAACCTGATCCTGTAATCATTGTCGGACAGTTATGAGCAATTCGTTTGAACTATAATATGAATAAAATAGACAAGACACTGCCCGAGCTCCTAGGCATGTTGAGAACTACCAAAATCAATATGAAGAAGGTCAAGCCTTCTAGCCCCGTACTGATTATGCATAAAGGCAAGGGCAAGGCCAAGGGCTTCAAGAAGAGAAAGGTTGGACCTAAGTCATCTCTTGAGCCCAAGTCTTTATCACTGAAGAAGAAATACTTTGAGAAAGAAGTTAAATTCCAGCACTGTGGAAAGGCTGGTCATTAGAGGAGAAACTGTCCTTCTTATATTGAGGGTCTGCAATAGATGAAGGGAGATATGACTTCTGCTTCAGGTATCTATATTATAGAGATAAACTTTTCTGCTCCTTTATCCTGGGTATTGGATACCGGATGTAGTTGTCATATTTATATAAATGTGCAGGAACTGGGAAGGAGAAGATTGTTGAGTAAAGGAGAGATGGACCTGTGTATTGGCAATGGAGCAAGAGTTGATATTGTCGCCATATGAGTTTACCATATTTCTTTGCCTAGTGGGCTTGTAATAGAACTAGATAATTGTTATTATGTTCCTTCCATAACTAGAAACATTATATCTATTTAATGTTTGGACATGATTGGATTTTCTTTTGTTATTAAGAACAATTGTTGTTTAATATTTAAGAATGATGTTTGTTATGGTATAACCCAAATATTTAATGGTTTATATATTTTGTATTTAAACCATCAGATTTATAATATAGAAAATACTAAAAGACTAAAAACGAATGACTCAAATCCTACGTACCTTTGGCTTTGTCGTTTGGGCCATAAAAACGAGAAATGCATATCCAAGCTCCATAAATATGGACTACTGGACTTATTTGATTATGAATCTTGTGAGAGAGATGTGAATCCTATTTATTAGGCAAGATGACTAAGGTCCCTTTCACTAGTTTCAATGAGAGGGTTGATGATCTCTTGGGTATAGTACATAGTGATGTATGAGGAGCCATGAGTTCTATGGCTAGAGGTGGATACTTCAACTTTGTTATATTTACTAATGATTTTAGAAGATACGGATACGTATATCTTATGAAGTGCAAATTTGAAACCATTGAAAAGTTTAAAGAAATTAAGAACGAAGTAGAAAACCAGCTGGGTGAGAAGGTTAAAGCACTTCGATCTAATCGAGGTTGCAAATACCTGAGTCATGAATTTCGTTATCATCTGAAAGAGTGTGGTATTGTATCATAGCTCACTCTACCTAGAACACCGCAACATAATGGTATGTCTGAGCTGAGGAATCATACTCTGTTAGACATAGTATGATCGATGATGAGTCATGCAGATCTTCCTGTTTCCTTTTGGGGTTTTGCTCTAGAAACTGTTGCTTTTACATTAAATCATGCTCCAATGAAAGTCGTTCTAAAGACACCATATGAGATATGGACTGGGAAGCGTCCTAGTATGTCATTCATTAAGATTTGGGGTTGTGAGGCATACGTGAGACATCAGATGCCTGAAAAGCTAGAACCCAAGTCAGATAAGTGTTATCTTGTGGGGTATCCTAGGGAAACAAAAGGGTACTATTTATACCTACCATCTGAGGGCAAAATATTTGTCACAAGGACTGGTGTCTTTCTTGAGAATGAGTTCTTAAGTAGAAAGACAGCTAGGGTAGAGCTTGAAGAAGTTCAAGAACTACAAACTGTTAATGAACAAGAATTGGAACCTAAGCAAGGGTAACAAGTTATTGTAGCTAGAGAACTTGATCAAGAAACACAAGTTCCACATTGATCTGATAGACCCAGGTTTGAGCCCGAGAGATATGGATTTCTCGTGTCTCAAATAGGTAATGTGTTGCTTTTGGACCATAATGATGAGCCTGCAACTTACCAAGAGGCTGTGAGTGGACCGAGCTATGATGAGACCTTTTCCCAAGTTGCTATTGTTAAGTCCATCAGAATTCTGCTTGATATTGCTGTGTATTATGACTACGAGATCTGGCAGATGGATGTCAAAACAGCTTTCCTAAATGGAAACCTCCTCAAGAAAGTGTATATGATACAACCTAAGGATTTTATATCTCCAGGTGAAGCCACTAAAATATGTCAGCTACAGAGATTCATTTATGGATTAAAACAGGCTTCTCGAAGTTAGAATCTTTGTTTTGATGAAAAGATCAAAGAGTTTGGTTTTACCAAGAATAAGGATGAACCGTATATTTAAAAGAGGATTAGTGGGAGCTTTGTTGTCTTCTTGATAGTGTATTTAGATTACATACTGCTGATCGGGAATGACAAACCAACAATACAAGTTGTTAAGAACAACCTAGGGAGCTGCTTTTTTCTGAAGGACTTGGGTAAAGCGACTTATATACTTGGTATTAAGATATAGAGTGATTGATCGAAGAAGTTTCTGGGTTTGACCCAAAATACATACATTGATAAGGTGTTGAAATAGTTCAACATTCTTGAGTCCAAGAAAGGATTCTTACCCATATCTCATGGTGTGAGTCTCTCTAAGGACAAGTGTCCTAAATCTTGTGAAGATAAGGACCGCATGAAGTTGATTCCATATGCTTCGGCAATTGGGTCAATCATGTATGCAATGATATGTACTCAACTCGATGTCTCTTATGCCTTGAGCATGACTAGCAGGTATCTGTCTGATCACGGTGAAAGTCATTGGATCACCGTCAAGAATATCCTAAAGTACTTGAGAAGGACTAAGGATACGTTCTTTGTATTTGGTGGAGAGGAAGAGCTCATTGTAAAGGGTTGCACAGATGCTAGCTTAAAAATTGATAGGGACGACACAAAGTCTCCGTCAGGATTCATATTTTTCCTAAATGGAGGATCTGTTAGCTGGAAGAGCGCCAAACAGGAGATAGTTGCTGATTCTACAACTGAGGAAGAGTATATCACCGCTACAAATACAGCGAAGGAGGCTGTATGGATTAGAAAATTCATTGGCGAGTTAGATGTAGTTCCTAGCATTGTTAGTCCCGTAGTTCTCTACTGTGACAACAACGGTGCAATTGTACTTGCTTCAGAACCTAGATCTCATCAGCGCTCCAAGCACATACTTTGGCAGTTCCATCTTATTCGAGAGATTGTTGATCGAAGGGATGTGAACATTTGCAGAGTGCCGAGTGAAGAAAATATATCAGATCCCCTAACGAAGCCTCTAGCGCAGAGAAAGCATGGTCATGTTAGATCTATGGGTATACGATACCTTAATGATGAACCCTAGTGGGAATCTTGTGAATTGTGTATTTGTCGGTTGTTGTAAAAAATCATATGATGAATAGAGCACTATACATTTCATTTTATATTTATGGAAAATTATTTTGTTATGTAAATTTATTTCTATTGTGATAGATTAATTTAACATAATAAATGCCCTTTAAATGTTTTCTTCCATAGGAGTCAAGTGGTGACTTGAACGTGAGAGCCTATGTTTTAGAAGCTTCATTTTTAAATGGTCCCTAGTCGAGTATCATCTTAGAAGCTATGGGCGATGATGATACATTAAGACTATCATGTGCGTTGACTGATGACTAGTTTTCACATGTTATGATATTGTGATATAAAGTTATCACATGTATACTTGTTAGTGAACAAGTTATACTGGATAGACCCACCATGGCTCAAGTGATAATGGTGTTTCTGGTCCTTTGAACTAAAGTCACAGCATTCATCGAGTGAGGAAGAGCGTGCTTTGATGGTATCAACAGTCCAGACTTGTGAAAGTTGGATGATAAAGGTAGTTATTGGGTACGTTACAAATCATTTGGGTTTTTACGTGTAAGCAGAGATGGGATTTGTCCTCCTATATGACAAGAGTTACTTCCATGGACCCCTTGATGGAATAGGACTGAGAAATGTATGGCCATGCTTGGTTGAGTAAATATATGATATTGGACTCACCAATTTCTGGATGTCCATTCTAGATCAGGAAACTAGGATTGAACAATTATAAGGGTAACACGATCTATACCTCTAGTTCTATCTAGATGTAAGGGACGAAGGGACATGACAACACTGATACATTGGTCATAATGGCTTTTGATTTCTTAACTCTTATTGATTGGGGAGCAATGATGCAAGTCTAGATGCCACTCTTTTTTGTGATGCTTTTGTTTGATACTTTCAAGATCAAGTGGGAGACTGTTGGTGCTACCATTGTAATCTAGAAGTGATCAAGCATGTAGTCTTACTGCCAATGCAGAATGAGCCTATCAGGGCGCACATAAGAACATTTGGAGAATTTGGAAGATTGGATTATGTTGGTCTTGCTCATGTGATTAGTGAAGGACCAAGCACTAGCATAAGATGAGTGAAGGACTGGACTCTGTCATGCGTTGAGTGCATCGAGACCACTCAAAGCTTTTGTCGAGTCAACTGTTGATTCGTCGAGTTAGCATTGAGAGTGTTGAGACCACTTAATGATTCGTCGAGTCAATCGTTGATTCATCGAATGATGGCGTTGAGTGTATCAAGTCTACTCAACCAGGCATTGAGTGCGTCGAAACCACTTAACGCCTTCGCTGAGTCAAGTGTTGATTCGTTGAATTTGGCACTGAGAGTGTCGAGGTAATTAGATTCCTTCATCGAGTCAAATGTTGATTCGATGAGTCTGACATTGAGGCATTGAGTGTGTTGAGTGCACTCAACAGTCGAGTCAAATGTTGATTCGTCGAATATCAACGTATATACTCAATGATTCGTCAAGTCAAGTGTTGATTCGTCGAATATCAGCGTGATACTCAACGAATTATGTTTCATCTGGTTTATTCTCTCTAAGTCTGGTTCTATGCGGTGTGCTGGTATGGGTTGGCTCGGTACTTATTATATAAACGTTATATACAGTAAACAGAGCAAAAAAAAAAGTTAAGCGAAGACTAAATCTCGAGTCAGCTCTTCTCCCCTCCCGATGGAACTTTTTTGCCAAGGCTAACTACGCTGATCCCACCGCCGACTATCTATCGTCCTTGTACTTCGCCGGAAAGTGTTTCCAGGGCATTCGTACTCTTCCCCTCTGCCTCTTCTGTTGCATACCTAGCAGTCTGTGAAGACACAAAACATTATCTTTCGACCTAGATCTTCTTGCGACAAGAGTCTAAGGGTTCTCCCGTTCATGTGGATCAAATATAGAGGTATGGACATTATTCTACGCTCGGAACTCAAGCCATTTTCATTCATTGGAATCAATCGGAGCATCTTGGTTGAGTATTGACTCAATCCCTCATAGGTAAAATTTTATTTACATTACTTTACTTCCTGATTAATGTTCATAGCTAGATCCGAACAATTTTGGGTTTTCTTATTCTATTTCCGTTGCACACAAGTGTGGCGACGTATAGCAAAACCCAACTTGTCCTGTGATTTGTTGATAAGTAAGGCTGCAATTGAGAATTTGACCATCTCACGGATCCTCATTGACAATGGGAGCTCTCTCAACATCATTTTCAAGAAGGAATTTGATGCAATGAAGGTGGAGGCCAGGAGGGTGTTGTTCTCAGACGAGCCTTTGTTCGGGTTCTCTAGAGAAAGGAAAGAGGTGGAAGGAGGAGTGGTGCTCTATGTTACCTTGGGGGACCAGTCCCGAAATTGTATGTTCATCATTATGGACACTCCCAGCAGCTACAATGCAATATTCAGACGACCCCTCATCAGCGCCTTCCACTGCGTGCCCTCTTATTTCCACCAGTATCTAAAGTTCAATGTTGAAGGCATCAAGGATTGGGTCCGCAGAGACCCCAAGGTGGAGAGGGAGTGATACGTGGCTACGACCAACACCATCTCCTAATAGGGAGGAGCAGAGGAGATGGAAAGAAGGGTGGAGGGGTTATCTGGGCAGGAGTCAACGAGAGAAGCTGAGGAAATGGAGGTGGAGGAGGAAGAGGTTCGCGCTCGTGTGGAGGGGGAAGAGGAAGTTCTAAAGGAGCGGGCCGAGGTGATGTCCATAGAGGAAGCTGAGGGGGAGGAAGTTCTTATGCCAGGTGAGGAGGTCGTGGGAGAGTAGAGAGAGCATTGTTGACTGGAGGCAGTAGAGGAGGTGGTGGAAATGGAAGTTCTCACCCAGGGAGGAAGGGTGGAGAAAGTGCAGATAAGTGGGGGGACTGAGCCTGCAAGATTAGAATAGGATGTTGGAGTGCATCCAGAAGAATGTGGACATCTTTGTGTAGAGCGCGGATGACATGCCACAAATTGAGGTTGATGTGTCTTTCCACCGCCTCAACCTTGACATCGATGCCTGTCCCATTTTGTAGAAGAAGAGGTCCACCACCAACAAGCTGGCCAAGCCAATCCGAGAAGAGGTAAAAAAGTTATTGAAGGAGGGGTTTATATCGGAGATCCAGTATCCAGGCTGGTTCTCCAATGTGGTGATGGTCAAAAAAGGGGACGGCCTCTAGAGGATGTAACATCCCATTTCCAACTACACCCCTGAGAGTGGTTTTGTCTTAACAGAACCCTAGGAAACCCAGGAATTGAAGTATATCGACCAAGATTTCGAGTCAAGGGGTGGTCACGCCCGTGACCGACCCGTCATGCCCGTGACCTAGGGCGTGACCCCTTAGACGATCGTCGAGCTCAGAAATTTCAATATGGGCCTGACACGCCCGTGACCAATCTGTCATGCCCGTTACCTTGGAATGGAGTTGAGTGAGCTAAGCTCACTCAACACCGTGGTCTGGATGGAGTTGAGTTAGCTTGTCTTACTCAAAGCCATAAGTTGAATGGCGTTGAGTGCACTGACTGTACTCAACGCCATCTGGTGTCGTAGGGTTGGCGTTGAGTGAGCTGAGCTCACTCAACGCCGTAGACTGGATGGCGTTGAGTGAGCTTAGCTCACTCAACACCGTGAACTGTTAGGCGGGATGGTGTTGAGTGCGTTGAGTGCACTCAACGCCATAAGTTGAACGGCATTGAGTGCACTGACCGCACTCAACGCCATTTGGTGTTTTCTGGATGGCGTTGAGTGAGCAGAGCTCACTCAATGCCATAATATGGACGGCATTGAGTGAGCTAAGATAACTCAATGCCATCTTTTAAAAAGGACATATTCTTGGTGGCGTTGAGTGAGAAGAGCTTACTCAATGCCATAATCCGGATGGCGTTGAGTGAGCTGAGCTCACTCAACGCCATAGTCTGGGATGGCGTTAAGTGAGCTGAGCTCACTCAACGCCATAGTCTAGGATGGCATTGAGTGAGCAGAGCTCATTCAACGCCGTAGCTTGGATGGCGTTGAGTGAGCTGAGCTCACTCAACGCCATTGTACATAGAATTTTTTCTGGCAGGAGTTTTGGGCTGGGTGCTGGTTCAGCTGAATCGTGCCGGCCTAGGAGTGGGCCGTTTTCTTTTAATAAGACCCAATTAAGTCTTATTTTAAAGAAGGTTGACCGGTCAAGTGAAGTTGTGTCACGTGGACCATCTGTTTTGCAAAAGGAGCAGTTACGGCGATGACCGAGCCCTGGCCTTCATGGCCATCAATGGCATTTGATGCCATGGCCTTCCCCGTCCCCTTTTACGGCTGGATTCAACTCCTCTAAGGAAGAGGAGGAGTTTCCAGCCGTTAGCTTTCTGTCACAGAGCCGTTTCAGCCCCACCACCATGGCCGAAAAAGCTATAATGGTCCATTAATGGCCACCAGCGTTAGACCTTTCCCCTCCCTCCTTTTACTGGTTTTAAAAGGCTCCCTAGACTCAGAGATGAAGTTTCCACCCTTACCCGATGGATTTGGAGCTTGTATGGTGCTGTAGAAGAATTCCGACGATGCCACCACCGCGCCAATGGCATCCCGTCGATCAGCACGCCTCCAGCCCGTGAACAAGGTCCTCCCCTCCTCTCTCTCTCTACGGGTAGATCTTAGCTTTCTTTAGGATTAAGACTCGGGATCAATTGAGTCCGATTGGAAGAGCTTCTCTTTCCGATTTTTCCGCAAAAAAAGAAGTTACGGGCTCGTCGGAGAAAGCCTCTCCGGCGGCCGCGCCGCCGCCCGACGATGGCCACCACCTCAACGGAGGTGGTGGTGGCGGTGGTCGGCCAGAGAGGAGGCTGGACAGCTGGCGGCTGCGCTTGGAGGTAGCTCCAGGTCGGGCAAATCATGGCCTTTGGCTGGCGGAATAAGAAAAAGCCAGGGCCCTTAGATCTTGCTTCAAGATCTGTGTTATTTAATTAACTTTTATTTTATAAACATTTTCCTGCATTGAAATAATAGCCATCTTATATAAATTAGGAAAAATACTTAGGGGCTTTTTATGAAGAAATGAACAACATGAAATCTGTTGCCCTATTGGTCTACTATATTTTAAAATTGATTTGGGTTAATTTGGTCAACTGGTTTGACCAGGGCACCTCTTTTGCTGGGATCTAGACCTAGAGCTAGGCAGAGACTAAAAGGTGTGCCCACCCTTCATCCCTTGACCAAATGATTTGAAATTTTGGCAGAGAGCCTACCCTAGCTATACCTAGGGCCTGGACAAAAATGGAAATTTTTGGAGAATGTTTTTTTAAGTTTTTAGAAAAATTTAATAATCTTAGGAAAAATTAATTGGTTGTCTTAATGACTTCCAAACTCTCCCAAATCTTGGTGAGTGGTCCCTGGGTTTATCATAAGGTTATGTATAATTTTTCATCTCATTTTGAGATTTTTTAGGTTGGTAATGGACAAACCTAAGCTATGCCCTATTAAGGGGTTTTTAGGTCAAAAGTGCACTTTGAGATTTGAGTGGTCAGATCACTTCAACAGAGGCTGAGATTTTTGCCACTGACTAGGAATGCCTTCTAGCACCCCCCTCATGGATTTTGAGGTGGATTGGGGTAGATTTGCCCTAGAATCCAAGGCCAAACCCTAAAGATGGCTCTTAGTGAGTTGTGAAGGTCATGGGGTCAAATGACCTTTGACTAACTTGAAATATGGTGCAGAGGACCATAAGGCCATTATAGTTCTCTGGACAAAATCTTAGGGGATGTGGAGGTAGTTAGGCCACCTAAAATCCTAACCCAAGTTTAGGGCACCAATCTTAATTTGAACTATTATGTTGACAAATGAACTACAAATCAAATAAAATTTGGGCAGGGTAATTTTCTGTTCTAAATGGCCATAATATAATTTTGTTGAGATTTTTGGATTAATTTATACAGTACTTCATTCACAACTCTAGTTGTTCCCTAGATATTTATTTTTATAATTCTAGAATTTCTGTTCACTAGAAATTTAAGAAATCTTGGATTATAACATCTGATAGCATGTTATACCTTCTGTATGTTTTTTGGGAGTTTTACCAGATTATTTGGGGCACTTGCTTCTTTAACTTACCATTTGGGGTATGTAGTCAAAAATACAAATAATGCCCAATTATTAATTGGAAAATTATGAAATTTGGTCAGTGGGTGTTTCAAACCATGATAGTCACCTTGTAATTTTCTCTGGAGTTTTAGATAATTAAAAATATTACATACTTCACTAAGATAGGAAAATTAGTATTTTATATTAAAATAAATTCAGAGACCAAAATATTTGAGAAAAATCATGGGACTTGGTTTATGACAGTTTTAGGTCACCATAAAGCTTCTGTAATTTTCTTGTGGTTTTTGGGTACATATTTACAGTACTTGCTTCATAATATGGTAGAAGTGGCCTAAAATGGTAAATTAGGAAATATAGGCATAAACACCTCTGAAATTTCTCAAAATTTGGAATTACATCTTAAATGCCTTATAGGATTTTTATAGATTTTATAATGATTTATTGTTGGCTCATTACTACACTTCATGTTCATGCTAGGGCATTGGGAGGCTTAGAATAAATAAATTAAATGACCGATAATAGGAAAAATTTGGAAATCTTGGACTTAGTTATATTATATCATGATAGACCTCCAGTAAATATTATAGGAGATTTGGAAGACAATTTGGAGTACCTCCCTTTATATACCTCATGTATCTTAGGATAGTCTGCATATAGTAAAACTACGGAAACTGAACTAGAGTGGGTAATGTACTTGGGGAGATTGAATTTTGGTAGTTGCTGGTTTGGATAGGGCAAGTTAAGTTTAAGTTCATTATTGGAAGTCAGGATAAGTAGAGTGTGAGATTGGCTAGTGTTTAGTGGCGTTCGGGAACAACGAAAGATCGTCCACCCCGGGTAGGAGAGGAAGAGTCTTAATACTCTAGGGCTAGATCTAAAGTTATTTAAAAGGGATCGGGTAACGAGTATCAACCAATAACAATAAGTGCCTTGCGAGAGGGAACGGTGGGCTTCAGCTACTATCATAGTTCCTAGTGCCCTTTGAGAGCCCTTCACGGGGAATACCGGGAGCGGTCCTGGGCTAACGTAAACCGTAGGAATAATACATTAAAAGAGCAACTAGAATAACTAGGGTTGCACTTTCACACACCCTGGTAGATAGGGAGGTAGAATAAGTTTGTTTGGTTGCCATTCAAACGGTAGCTCTGAAGGTAGATGCACGGACGGGACAGTCCGGGGAGACGAGGGCTCAAGGGTTTGAGTACAGAATAAAGGTGGTGGGTCTTCGGTATTTGATTGTCGTTCACACCGACATCGGTACGTTGACTCGGCGGTGTGGGACACTTAGCCAAAGAAAGCTTGGTGGATATAGCCAACACTAGTACGCGGATACTCTAGGTTGTGTTCTTCTAGGGGCGTACGGAAGGGCTAGGCCCGGTAGTGTGGATAACCGCCTAGGAGTGGGGGGCCCGACCCACTGTCTTCGTTTGCCACTACGGAGGTTCCTGGGAGTGAAGCTAGCTGCCCGAACAGGGGGAACTAAAGGTCTATGCGCATAGAGTCGTGTGCGTGAGTTGCACTTGCATGAATCATGGCATAGCATATCACTACACTCATATTTGCATACAACTGACACCCCAACGTATAAATTGGTATGGGACTTTTTATACGATGGGAGCCTTGCATAAGACCCCTTAACTTATAAGTTTGTATGAGCATTCATATAAGTTAAGGTTACTTACTTAATTACTTATTTATTCTCTATCTGCCTTCTTATATTTGCTACTTATAACATGTCTACTTTATTACTTACTACCGTAGAATTGCTAGATGTACTTTATTCTAGATAATTGTTTATACACCATGATAGTTGTTAGATTAGTTCCATTTTCATCTGCTTGATTACTCTCCACCTTTGTAGCTTCCCTTTCCTCCTCTCCGCTCGGTACTTAAGAGCCGTGGGGGGAGGTGTAGGGGATGATAGGGCTTAGTCTTTATGACTAATGGTTTTCGAACCACAACATTACAGGAGCTCCGGATGGGAGACAGGGACCGGCAGTCCAGGGACCAGCACCAGCGGAGTACGGTGCGTATGGAGGTGGGTCAGTCTAGCACCGGTGCACCTGCGACCAGCTCCGTGAGTGATTAGTGTTTTTATAGCTTCCGCGATGAGTGATTTGTAGTTAGGACTCTGATGTACCGGGCTCGAGCCCGTTTATCTATATTTCACCTGAGTTGTATCTTTACAGTACCTCTATTTTCTGTTATTATCTATTGATGGACTGGTTGTTATTTTCTATTCATACATGTTTCTGTGGACTTGTTTATATTTTATGTATACTTACTTCTCTCTCTTTGTGATCGAAAAGAGCCGGTAGAATTGGTGTTTTGTAGTGGCGACCTTCCCGTGAGTCGGTGCCACCGCAAAGCGGCAATTCTGAGCTAAGACCCCGGTGTTCGGAAAGAAAGAAAAAGGGGGTCTTACAAGTGGTATCATAGGGGACCTCGATCGGAAGAGAAGTAGTCCACAAAACCTTGGGCCACCCCCGTGTGAGCTTAGTTTGCGGACAAACTAACAGCGGAAGCAATGTTGTGCCCATAAGGGAAATCACATGTGAAAGTCCATCCTACCCCTTCTTAAATTTCATTCATTCGCTCTCTAACAAATGGAATTTTTCCTTGTAGCGACGAACCCTACATCATAGCAGGGGACACCTCAGGCTCCGAATGTGGTCCCTCCTCCGCCGGCTTCAGCTCCGTTCCAGGAGACGGAGATGGGAAAAATACTGACGGCCATTCTAGAGGCCTTCAGAGCTCAGCAAGCCCCGGCTCCACAGCCAAACCCCGGGGCCAACTGGATGACTGTCTTATGAGGACTTTCCCCTCCATCCTACCTGGGGATGGAGTCTGTAGTACGTACGGAGGAATGGTTGGATACCATTTACGATATGCTAGCGGGGATTCGATGCCCCACTGAGGAGGCAGTTGCTTTAGCGGTCTCCTGCCTAGAGTCACACGGAAAGAGGTGGTGGAAATCTCAGCCGGACACACCTTTGCGGGATGGATTGCACTGATATTACTTGGGAGGAGTTCAGAGCAGCGCTCTTGGGACATTTTGTACCTCAGTCGGCGAGGGACAACCTGGAGGATAGGTTCATGCGGTTGAGGTAGGGTAACATGACCGTGGTGGAGTATTATCAGGAGTTCATTCACCTGGCCCGCTGTGAGGACGCTTATAAGTTGGGCGACGCTGGCTATGCCCGGAGGTTTTATAAGGGGCTGCAAGACGACATGAGACAGGCCCTCCTCTTTATCTCAGAAGGGAGTTTGGCCAGGATTCTGGAGATGGCTAAAAAGAGAGAAGCAGTTCAGCTTACAGTGAAGAGCCGGAAGAGACCGGCTGATGATACAGTGATTGGAGGTCGTAGAGACCGTCCTCGAGGCCAGGTTATTGGGGAGAAAAGGAACGGGGATCAGCCTCATCAGGAGTTTGGACAGGAGCAGAGAAGTCAGGGGGTACTGGCTCCCCAGCCTTTACAGATGCTGGAAATGCAAAGGACAGCAAAGCAGGCACCAGTATGCTTTCAGTGCAATCAGCCGGGGCATATCAAGAGGAACTGCCCTATGAGGCGAGCAACCCCACCAACACATCAGGGCGCTCCACCTGCCCGACAGTTTGGCGGACGAGGGCAGGACCGAGGACGAGGATTTCAAGATCGAGGCCGCAGGCCAGAGAGGGAGCAGGTGTATGCTCTAGACCTGATTCAGCCCCGGAACCTGGAGCAGGTTATCGCAGGTATGCCAGTAATTTTAAATTTTCTTCATATAAACTAGTATTCTAGACATAACCTTGTTAGAAATTAAGAGAAGACAACTGCAACAAGAATACTAAGACACTTAATTACCCTAGGCATAGTCTTCGTTAGCGGCAAGCCCACTCACACTCTCTTCGACACTAGTGCTTCGCACTCGTTCGTGTTGGAGAATTTTGTGAAAGGACTGGCAGGTGTGGAGCCATTCTCCGAGAAGATGATGAGGGTGCGCCTACCCGATGGATCAGAGATAATGACCTCTGCTCATTGCAATATGGAAGCGAGGATCGGCGGGAAGGCGTTTGAGGCACCAATGACGATTCTGAAGATGCCAGATTACGATCTGATCCTAGGCATGACTTGGCTGTGCTGGAACCATGCCCAGATCGACTGTGTGGCGAAGAGGATCACCGTGAGGCACGACGACTCCTTCATTGTCATCGAAGGTATTATACCAGCACCCCGTACCTTATTATCATCTGTGCAGGCCTTTAAGGCCCACCTGTAGGGGGAAGAAGTTTATCAGGTCCTTTTTGAGGCGGTCGTGGCAAAGGACTCCATTTCAGATATTCTAGTAGTGCGGGACTTCGCCGACGTGTTTCCGGAGAAGCTACCAGGGCTACCCCCGCACCGAGAGAAGGACTTTCTGATTCAGCTCGTACCGGGGGATAAGCCGGTATCCAGAGCTCCCTATCAAATGGCCCCAATGGAGTTGGTGGAATTTCGAAGCCAGCTTCAGGAGTTAGTGGAGACCGGGTTCGTTCGGCCTAGCTCTTCACCATGGGGAGCTCCGGTGTTATTCGTTAAGAAGAAGGACGGGACCCTTCGACTGTGCATAGATTACCGGGCCCTGAACAGGTTGACGGTCTGGAATACTTATCCCTTACCAAGGATAGACGAGCTATTTGACCAGCTGGAGGGAGCCCATTGGTTCTCAAAGATGGATCTGAGGTCAGGGTACTACCAGCTTCGCATTCGGGAGGAGGACATCCCGAAGACGGCCTTCAGCAGTAGATATGGTTTATACGAGTTTACCATGATTCCTTTTGGGCTCACGAATGCACCCTCCGCATTTATGACCTTGATGAACCGGGTGATCGAACAGTATCTGGATGTCTTTATTATCGTATTCATCGACGACATCCTTATCTATTCAAGGACAGAGGAGGAGCACGCAAGACATCTGGCCTTGGCCTTGGAGAAGCTGCGGGAGCATGAGATGTATGCCAAGTACAGCAAGTACCAGTTCTTGTTAAAGGAGATTGCCTTTCTGGGCCATGTCATCAGCGGAGCAGGTCTGTCAGTAGATCCGACGAAGGTCCAGGACGTATGGGATTGGCCACCACTAAAGTCGGCCTCGGATGTTCGAAGTTTCTTGGGACTTGTCGGTTATTACCGGAAGTTCATAAAGGGGTTCTCTCAGATTGCTCTCCCTCTTACATCTCTGACGAAGAAGGAGTCCCCTTTTATTTGGACACCACGATGCGAATCTGCTTTCCAGGAGCTGAAGGATCGTCTTACCTCGGCTCCCATCCTTGCCCTTCCGTCAGGGAAGGAAGGATTCCAGGTGTACATAGATGCTTCCTATCAGGGGATGGGTGCCGTTCTGATGCAGAACAGGCACGTAATAGCCCATGCCTCCCATCAGTTGAAGCAGCACGAGCAAAACTATCTCGTGCACGATTTGGAGATGGGGGCAGTTGTTTTTGCTCTTAAGATTTGGTGCACTACCTTTTCGGAATTCACTACGATATCTTCTCTGACCACAAGAATTTGAAGTACGTCGACACCCAGAAGGAGCAAAATATCAAGCAGTGACGCTGGGTGGAGTTTCTGTCGGACTACCAGTATACTATGCACTACCATCCGGGGAAGGCGAACGTGGTCGCAGATGCTCTGAGCCGGAGATCGAGTGCGACAGGAGTAGGCCCGCAGCTGATGGCCTTGGAGTTGGTTAAAGCATTCGAGGAGATGCAGATTTCACTAGTGTCTGAGGATGACCCGGAGTTATACATGGAATACCTGGGGTCGATGGTTACTACTAATGATATTCGAGACCGCATCAGAGATGGGCAGATGCTGGATGAGAGAGCTGAGCCGATATTTCGAGCCTTGGAGGAAGGCATGACAGGAGATTACTCTTTGATGGATGGTCACTTGTGTTTCCGAGGCAGAGTCTACATACCAGTAGGAGGCCAGATCCGGGAGGACATTATGACGGAAGCTCACTGCAGCCGATATCCGGTACACCCGAGGATCACCAAGATGGTAAAAGATTTGAAGAGGACGATGTACTGACTGGGTATGAAAAAAGACATTACGTACTTAGTGACGCATTGCGAGGCCTGCAAACTCATAAAGGTAGAGTGTAGGAACCCGGCAGGCTTGCTGCAGCCACTTCCGGTGCCGGAGTGGAAATTTGAGGATATAGCCATGGACTTCATACATGGGCTACCTCGATCCCGTGCGGGGAATGACTCGATCTGGGTGATAGTGTACAGGCTAACAAAGGTGGCTCGATTCATTCCAGTGGTGAAGGACGCTCCGGTTAGTGTATTATTACGGAGGTTCATTGAGCATTTTGTGCGTTATCATGGGGTGCCCAAGACTATCATTTCAGATCGGGATGGGCGGTTTACATCCAGGGAGTGGAGGTCAGTCCAGGACCATCTGGGTTCTCGGTTGACATTCAACACAGCTTTTCACCCTCAGACCGACGGGAAGACGGAGCGCACCAGCCGTACACTGGAAGATCTTCTGCGCCTGTGTATTTTGGACCGCGGCGAGCCTTGGGAGAGATTGTTGCCACTGGTCAAGTTTTCGTACAACAACGCCCATCAGTCCAGCATAGGCATGGCTCCATACGAGGCGTTATATGGAAGGAGGTGTAGGACCCCACTATCATGGGTTCAGGATGAGGATCCACAGGTACTAGGCTCGGAGTTTATGGGGGATACAGATGCTCAGATTAGATTGATCCGGGACAGGATGTTTGAAGCCCAGAGCAGGTAGGTCAAATATTACGATGCGAGGCATCGTCAAGTGGAGTTCCAGGTGGGAGACCGAGTTTTCTTGAAGATACGGCCGATGCACGGAGTCTCGCAGGTTCGCAGGCGGAAGAAGCTCAGTCCGAGATATATGGGGCCTTAAAGGATCGCGGAGCGGATCGACCCCTTAGCCTATAGACTGGAGCTACCGCCGGAGTAAGCGGGATTGCATGACGTCTTCCACGTCTCCTCACTACAGAGGGCTCTGCTACGCCCTGAACAGCTGATTTCCTCGGCAAATGGCCCGGTGGCCTCGGATCAGTCAGTCAACTTGGAGCCTATCAGGATCGATGACACGGCAGTGCGGGTCTTGCGACGGAAGAAGGTTCCGTTAGTCAAGGTTCTGTGGAACAATCATGGGCAGGAGGAGCATACATAGGAGCAACCGGACTTGATGCTGCAAAAATACCCGGAACTTTTCGGTCAGGTATACCGCACAACCCCTCTGGACAATCAATTTGCTTTCCAGTTTTAAATAAATAGGACTGAAATTTCAAGAATAGGGGCTAATCTTTTGTTTATTGGGGTATATACCTAGTCAACTGGACGATTTGTCTTAGATTTGAAACCGCACATAGCAAACGTAACATAGAAATGTAAATCTTTCAACTCTCATGGGATGTTACAAGCCTTTTTCTCCCGATTGGAGCGCCCGTAGGCTTAACCTTGATTTTGGGGACGAAATCTTTGTTTTGTTTATTGGGATTTGCAACATCCCATTTCCAACTAGACCCCAGGGAGTGGTTTTGTCTTAACAGAACCCTAGGAAACCTAGGAATTGAAGTATATCAACCAAGATTTCGAGTCAAGCGGTGGTCACGCCCGTGACCGACCCGTCACGCCCGTGACCTAGGGCGTGACCCCTTAGACGATCGTCGAGCTCAGAAATTTCAATATGGGCCTGACACGCCCATGACCAATCCGTCACGCCTGTGACCTTGGAATGGCGTTGAGTGAGCTAAGCTCACTCAACGCAGTGGTCTGGATAGCGTTGAGTGAGCTTAGCTCACTCAAAGCCATAAGTTGAATGGCATTGAGTGCACTGACTACACTCAACGCCATCTGGTGTCGTCAGGTTGGCATTGAGTGAGCTGAGCTCACTCAACGACGTAGACTGGATGGCGTTGAGTGAGCTTAGCTCACTCAATGCCGTAAACTGTCAGGCGGGATGGCGTTGAGTGCATTGAGTGCACTCAACGCCATAAGTTGAACGGCGTTGAGTGCACTGACCGCACTCAATGCCATTTGGTGTTGTCTGGATGGCGTTGAGTGAGTAGAGCTCACTCAACGCCATAATCTGGACGGCATTGAGTGAGCTAAGCTCACTCAACGCCATCTTTTAAAAAGGACATATTCTGGGTGTCGTTGAGTGAGCAGAGCTTACTCAACGACATAATCTGGATGGCATTGAGTGAGATGAGCTCACTCAATGCCATAGTCTGGGATGGCGTTGAGTGAGCAGAGCTCACTCAATGCCGTAGCTTGGATGGCGTTGAGTGAGCTGAGCTCACACAGCGCCATTATACTTAGAATTTTTTTCTAGCAGGAGTTTTGGGCTGGGTGCTGGTTCAGCTGAACCGGGTCAGTCTGGGAGTGGGCCGTTTTCTTTTAATAAGACCTAATTAAGTCTTATTTTAAAGAAGGTTGACTGGTCAAGTGAAGCTGTGCCACGTGGACTGTCAGTTTTTCAAAAGGAGCAGTTACGACTATGGCCGAGCCCCGGCCTTCATGGCCATCAATGGCATTTGATGCCATGGCCTTCCCCCTCCCCTTTTACGGCTAGATTCAACTCCTCTAGGGAAGAGGAGTTTCCAGCCGTTAGCTTGCTGTAACAGAGCCGTTTCAGCCCCCACCACCATGGCCGAAAAAGCTATAATGGGCCATTAATGGCCTCCAGCGTTAGACCTTTCCCCTCCCTCCTTTTACTGGTTTAAAAAGGCTCCCTAGACTCAGAGTTGAAGTTTCCACCCTTACCCGACAGATTTGGAGCTTGTACGGTGTTGTAGAAGAATTCTGACGACGCCACCACCGCGCCAATGGCATCCCGTCGATCAACACGCCTCAAGCCCGTGAACAAGGTCCTCCCCCCATCTCTCTCTACGGGTAGATCTTTGCTTTCTTTAGGATTAAGACTCGGGCTCAATTGAGCCTGATTGGAAGAGCTTCTCTTTTCGATTTTTCTGCAAAAAAAAGAAGTTACGGGCTCGCCGGAAAAAGCCTCTCCGGCGGCCGCGCCGCCGCCCGGCGATGGCCACCACCTCAACGGAGGTTGTGGTGGCGGTGGCCGGCCAGGGAGAAGCCTTGAAAGCCGGCTGCTGCGCTTGGAGGTATCTCCAGGTCGGGCAAATCAGGGCCTTTGGCCTGAGGAAGAAGACAAAGCAAGGGCCCTTAGATCTTGCTTCAAGATCTGTGCTATTTAATTAGTTTTTATTTAATAAACATTTTTCTGCATTGAAATAACGACCATCTAAGATAAATATGGAAAAATACTTAGGGGCTTCTTATGAAGAAATGAACAACATGAAATCAGTTTCCCTATTGGTCTACTATATTTTAAAATTGATTTGGGTCAATTTGGTCAACTGGTTTGACCAGGGGTCCTCTTTTGGTGGGATCTAGACCTAAAGCTAGGCAGAGACTAAAAGGTGTGCCCACCCTTCATCCCTTGACCAAATGATCTGAAATTTTGGCAGGGAGCCTACCCTAGCTATACCTAGGGCCTGTTCAAAAATGGGAATTTTTGGAGAATGTTTTTCTAAAGTTTTTAGAAAAATTTAATAATCTTAGGAAAAATTAATTGGTTGGCTTAATGACTTCCAAACCCTCCCAAATCTTGGTGAGTTGTCCAAGGTTTATCATAAGTTCTGTATAATTTTTAATCTCATTTTGAGATGTTTTAGGTTGGTAATGGACAAACCGAAGCTATGCCCTATTAAGGGGTTTTTAGTTCAAAAGTGCACTTTGAGATTTGAGTGGTCAGATCACCTCAACAGAGGCTAAGATTTTTTACCGCTGACTAAGAATGCCCTCTAGCACCCCCTCATGGATTTTGAGGTGGATTGGGGTAGATTTGCCCTAGAATCCAAGGCCAAACCCTAAAGATGGCTCTTGGTGAGTTGTGAAGGTCATGGGGTCAAATGACCTTGGACTGACTTGAAATTTTGTTCAGAGGACCATAGGGACATTATAGTTCTCTGGACAAAATCTTAGGGGATTTGGAGACAGTTAGGCCACCTAAAATCCTAACCCTAGTTTAGGGCACCAATCTTAATTTGAACTATTATGCTTACAAATGAACTACAAATCAAATAAAATTTGGGCAAGCTGATTTTCTTGTCTAAATGACCATAATATAATTTTGTTGAGATTTGTGGGTTAATTTATACAGTACTTCATTCACCACTTTAGTTGTGCCCTAGATATTTATTTTGATGATTCTGGAATTTTTGTTTACTGGAAAGTTATGGAATCTCGGATTATGGCATTTTATATCATGTTATACCTTATGTATTTTTCTTGGGAGTTTTATCTGATTATTTTGGATACATGCTTCTTTAACTTACCATTTAGGGTATGTAGTCAATAATACAAATAATGCCCAATTATTAATTAAAAAATTAATAATTTTGGTCAGTGGGTCTTTCAAACCATGATAGTCACCCTGTAATTTTCTATGGAATTTAAGATAATTAAAAATAGTACCTCCTTCACTAAGCTAGGAAAATTAGTATTTTACATTAAAATAAATTCAGAGCCCAAAACATTATAGAAAACTCATGGGACTTGGTTTCTGACAGTTTTAGGTCACCATAAAGCTTCTGTAATTTTCTTGTGATTTTTGGGTACATATTTACAGTACTTGCTTCATAATATGGCAGAAGTGGCCTAAAATGGTAAATTAGGAAATATAGGCCTAAACACCTCTGAAATTTCTCAAAATTTGCAATTACAGCTTAAATTCCTCATAGAATTTTTACTGATTTTATGATGATTTATTGTTGGCTCATTAGTGCACTTAATGTTCATACTAGGGCATTGGGAGGCTTAGAATAAATAAATTAAAGCCCAATAATAGGAAAAATTTGGAAATCTTGGACTTAGTTATATTATGTCATGATAGACCTCCAGTAAATATTATAGGAGATTCTGAAGACAATTTGGAGTACCTCCCCTTATATACCTCATGTATCTTAGGATGGTCTTAATATAGTAAAACCACGGAAACAAAACTAGAGTGGGTAATGAACTTGGGGAGATGGAATTTTGGTAGTTGCTGGTTTGGATAGGACAAGTTAAGTTTAAGTTCATTATTAGAAGTCAGGATAAGTAGAGTGTGAGATTGACTAGTGTTAAGTGGCGTTCGGGAACGACGAAAGATCATCCACCTCGGGTAGGAGAGGAAGAGTCTTAATATTCTAGGGCTAGATCTAAAGTAATTTAAAAGGGATCGGGTAACGGGTATCAACAAATAACAATAAGTGCCTTGCGAAAGGGAACGGTGGGCTTCAACTACCATCATAGTTCCTAGTGCCCTTTGAGAGCCCTTCACGGGGAATACCGTAAACTGTAGGAATAATAAATTAAAAGAGCAACTAGAATAACTAGGGTTGCACTTTCACACACCCCGGTAGCTAGGGAGGTAGAATAAGTTGGTTTGGTTGCCATTCAGACGGTATCTCTGAAGGTAGATGCACGGACGGGACAGTCCGGGGAGCCGAGGGCTCGAGGGTTTGAGTACATAATAAAGGTGGTGGGTCTTCTGTATTTGAATGTCGTTCACACCGACATCGGTACGTTGACTCGGCGGTGTCGGACACTTAGCCAAAGAAAGCCTGGTGGATATAGCCAGCACTAGTACGCAGATACTCTAGGTTGTGTTCTTCTAGGGGCGTACGGAAGGGCTAGGCCCGGTAGTGTGGATACCCGCCTATGAGTGGGGGGCCTGGCCCCCTGTCTACGTTTGCCACTACGAAGATTCCTGGGATTGAAGCTAGCTGCCCGAACAGGGGGAACTAAAGGTCTGTGCGCATAGAGTTGTGTGCGTGAGTTGCACTTGCATGAATCATGGCATAACATATCACTACACTCATATTTGCATACAACCAACACCCCAACGTATAAATCGGTATGGGACTTTTTATACGATGGGAGCCTTGCAGAAGACCCCTTAACTTATAAGTTTGTATGAACATTCATATAAGTTAAGGTTACTTACTTAATACTTATTTGTTCTCTATCTGCCTTCTTATATTTGCTACTTACTATATGTCTACTTTATTACTTACTACCGTAGAATTGCTAGATGTACTTTATTCTAGATAATTGTTTATACACCATGATAGTTGTTAGATTAATTCTATTGTAATCTGCTTGATTACTCTCCACCTTTGTAGCTTACCTTTCCTCCTCTCTGCTCGGTGCTTAGGAGCCGTGGGGGGAGGGGTAGGGGATGATAGGGCTTAGTCTTTATGACTAATGGTTTTCGAACCACAACATTACAGGAGCTCCGGATGGGAGACAGGGACCAGCACCAGCGGAGTACGGTGCGCATGGAGGTGGGTCAGTCTAGCACCGGTGCACCTACGACCAGCTCCGTGAGTGATTAGTGTTTTTATAGCTTCCGCGATGAGTGATTTGTAGTGAGGACTCTGATGTACCGGGCTCGAGCCTGTTTATCTATATTTCACCTTAGATGTATCTTTGCAGTACCTCTATTTTTTGTTATTATCTAAATATAGACTGGTTGTGATTTCTATTCATACATGTTTCTGTGGACTTGTTTACATTTATGTATACTTACTTCTCTCTCTTTATGATCGAAAAGGGCCGGCAGAATTGACGTTTTGTAGTGGAGACATTCCCGTGAGTCGGTGCCACCACAAAGCGGCAATTCTGGGCTAAGACCCCGGTGTTCGGAAAGAAAAAAAAGGGGGTCTTACAGAGGATGTGTATTGACCTTTCTCTTTTGAATAAAGTATGTACCAAAGATTGTTACCCCCTGCCTCGAATCGACGCCCTGGTTGATGCAACCATAAGTTTTCTTTAATGAGCTTTCTAGATGCATTTTCAGGTTATCACCAGATTAGGATTCACCCGGCCGACATGAAAGATGTTTCCTTCATCATAGGGGAGGGGTGCTACTGTATCAAAATTTGTCCATTTAGGCTGAAAAATATAGGGGCGACGTATCAAAGAATGATGGATCAGAACTTCCGAGAGCAGAAGGGAAGGAACTTAGAGGTGTACGTGGATGACCTCATGATCAAGAGTCAGGATGCGGACTCTCACATCCAAGATCTCTAGGAGACCTTTGGGACCCTTGGAAAATATGAAATGAGGCTAAACCCCTTGAATTGTGTATTTGGGGCAAGTGGGGGAAAGTTCCTAGGTCACCTCCTTACTCCCATGGGGGTGGAACCTAACCCTGATAAGGTGAGGGAAATCATGGAGTTGGGATCCCCTCAGAACGCCAAGTAAGTCCAGTATCTGACAGGGAAGCTGGAGGGAATAAGCAGGTTCCTCTCTCAAGCTAGAGAGAAATGCTCGCCTTTCTTCAAAATGATGAAAGGGGGCTAGAAATTGAATTGTCTAAGGAGTGTGAGGGGGATTTTTAAGACATGAAGTGGCAGATGACACAGGCTTTGCTTCTCTAGAGACCAAAGGAGGGGGAAGATCTATCCCCATACCTTGGGGTTGGGGCCGAGTCCCTGAGCTCCATCCATGTCCGGTAGGAGGAATGAAGTAGCTACCAATTTACTATGTAAGCAGGGTCCTAAGAAAGGAGGAGCTTTGACACCCAATTTTGGAGAAATTGGCTTTCACTTTGATCATCTCGGCTCGGAGGCTCTGACCTTACTTCCAAGTGCATTCAATATGAGTGGTGACTGACCAACTGATGACTACTTTTTAGTCATCATTTTTGGTTTAATTTAGTTTAAGAAATCCCTAAGTATTGTTATAATTTTGTGTTTTGGTGTCATTTTATGTTTTGATGTTAAAATCTATATTGTCTTATTATATGTATTATGTCACCTTATATTGTGTTATGTTTATTATTATTAGTTAATATTATGTTTTAATGTTTTAATATTTTGTTATTTTAATGTTTTAATGTTATTAATATTTTATTTATGTTTTGTTATTTTATAACTTATGTTTTGTATTTCTTTTTGTTGTTGTAGGATCAACCTAGCCAAGCCTACCCGAGCCCCTACATGCAATCAAGTGGAGCTCGGCCCTTCATTGGAGCAGCCCAACACATGTAAACCAAGCCCATGATGCAGCCCATGATGCAGCCCGGTCACCTTTGGAGCAGCTCTAGTCCAAGCCCCCTACCCGAGCCTACATGCAATTGGAGCAGCCCTTGTGCTACCCCACACACTCCCTCTCTCTTCATTAAATCCACATGCATGCATTCTCACCCTACTTGGCCGGCCACTTTCTTCCCCCTCTATTTTCATTTCTTTTTATTTCACATCCATCCCCCTTTATCATGTTTTATTTTATTTCCATTTTCCCAAAATATGATACAATGCATTTAGCCTTTTTCTCTCTCCCTCATTTAATACCATGCATGAACCATTCCCCCCATATGGCCGGCCACCCCTATGTCTCCCTCATCTAGAACATTCCTCCCTCTCCTATAAAAGGAACCCCCCCCCTTTGTTTGAAGTAGTTTTTGTGTTAAGTAGTTTTTGTGTTAAGTAGTTTTTGTGTTAAGTAGTTTGAGTTTCAAGTAGTTTTAGTCTAAAGTAGTTTGAAGTTAGATTTTTTAGAGAGCAAGCTTCAATTTCAAGCACTTTTCTTCTTGTTGTTTTATTTCATTTCTCCAAGCAATAGTATAGTAATTTTTGTTATTTTATGTACTCTCATTTCTAGTTTAATGATAATGCAATTTTCCTTTCTTTTGGTTTCCCTTTTTATTATGCTTAGCTAACTTTATTTTGTGCCCGATCGCGATGATCTTTGCAATGAAATAACATGTCTTTATTTTTATGTTTGCATTTGTTTCTTTCTATTTTTGATCCTTCCTTGATTTATTTTGTGTCAACTCCGTATTCCGGTATACAGTAGTAGGCATCCGATCTCAATTCATAGAAGTCGAGAGACTCATTTATATGAAAGATCACTCAAGGAAGGAAGGAGTTGAACGTACCCCTAGAGATAGGATGACGTAAATCCTCTAGATTGGAGTCAAATCCAATAGTGCGGGTCACTTCGATAATGCGACTTTATACCTTTTTGACTTGAAAGAGATTTCGGTCGAAACGTCTATAAGTTAGGGGATTTAATGCTCTAGCGAGATTACTTCCTAATATCGGATCCGTCACGGTCTTAATAGATTTACAAATGCTAAACTAATTTATTTCGTTATTTTATTTCAAAGTGAATCGTCGATCGAGCACTCTTTTCTCGTAATAGTTTATTTTCTCTTTTTAACTTAGTTTATTTTCATTTTAAAACTCATTAATCATTCGGAAGGATAATAGAGTCATTGTGAGTAATAGTACTTGCCTGCCCCGAGTTTTTATATGACCTTGATATTTTTCATATCCTATGCTATATTTCGATAGGTATACTTGACCTTAATCGAGTATAGATTGGAGAATACGATTTTCTCTATCAAGTTTTTGGCGCCGTTGCCGGGGAGTTTTTTGGCAATATTACGAAAGCATCGAATTTATTACTTCTACAAAAATTCAAAAAAAATAATAATAATAATAATATTATTATTATTATTATCCACCCACCTCATCTTATTTCTACCCAACCTAAAATCTCTCGAAAAGGGTAAGGGGCTTTAAGCGCCACCATTTTACCTAGTACCTTGCGAACCCTTCACCGGGTAGCCCTTGGGAAGTTTGAGAGCCAATCCATTAAAAAAATCTATTTTCAAAAAATATCTAAAAAAAAAAACAAATCAAAAAAATTAATTTTTCTTTTTCTTCTTTGTAACAGTTTTTTTTATGGAATCATCTTATTTTTGCGCTTTTTGCGGGTCGCCCGACCATTTTTATTCTGAATGTCTCGCGGGCACCCCTCCCTCTTTTGATTTCAATTTTTCTGGGGAAGGTCAAAATGGTCAATTTGACCCTTACTCCGATTTTTATCCTACTTGGGAGGCGGGAAACCCGTATTTTTCTTATGATTTTGCCCCGCAAAGCGCCGCACCCCCAAATTTTAATTTTTAATTCTCTCGATAATGGGTATCTTGAATTGCAAACTTCTATTGATAATATTAGTTCGCATTTCAAGACCATTATGGATTATCTTTCTCGTGAGGCCGCATCTTTTTCTTCGTCTTCTTCTCCGTCTCCTCCAATTTCTTCATGTATTGAGTCACCGGATATCCCGGCTTGTCTTTTTCCTCTCGAGGAGGATAACTATTCGGATATCCCGGATTGTTTCCTTCCTCCTTTGGAAGACGCCTCTATGGATATTCCGGTGTGCTTCTTACCCGTTGAGGATGACGAGACGTCTCTTATTTCTCCATCTGAAGACGTTGGTGATTCCATTATGCTTTCAAATTCAACTGTTCCAAATTTTTCTCTTTTTAGCGAATCTACTTTTTCTTCTTCTTTTTTAGATAATTCTTCTTTAGTCCTCTCTACTCCTTCTTCTCCCGAAATTTCACAAGTCTCTCCTCCTTCTTGTGAAATTTCCGATGATGAAATTTCTTCTTCTACTCTTTTTATTCCTCTTTCTATTTCTTCTTCTTTTTATTCTTCCTCTTTTGACGACCCATTCTTTCCCCTCTTACATACGGCGGAGTTCTTCTATAACTCCGTCCGTTCATTCTTGGCGTCATTCCCTTGAAGATCCCACCGCATGTTGGTGCGATTCTTCAATTTTTCTTTTTTCTAGTTTACTCTCCTAAGCGCATACTTAGGGAGTTACCTCTTCACTTTAGTTTTTATTTTCCCTTTAGCTAACAAATAACGTCGGGCTCAGCCGACGTTAAACAGAGAGCGCTCTTGGGAGGCACCCCTTGCTTATCCTTTTTGTTCTTTCTTTTTGTTTATTTTGTTTTGCAGGAATAAAACCCCCGGCATTTCGTTTGGCTCCATCATTTCATCTCTTCCTTAGGCCCGAGCCGGTGTCCAGCTCAAGCATGGGGGAGCGACATCTGCATTCGGCCTTACGACTCTGGGGAAGTCATTTTCTTTTCTTTTTCTTTACTTTATTGTATCCCCCCTCCCCTTTCTTCTTCCTTTTTCTTTCTTATTTTTATTTTTCATTGAGGGCAATGAAAGGTTTAAGCATGGGGGAGGGTTTTGTTGTTTTCTTTTTTCTTTCTTTTCAAAAAAAAAACAAATGTTTAGTATAGTTTTTTTTAAGTTTTTTTTAATACTGCTTCTTTTAGCCTTATCAAAAAAAACAACAAAAAAAAATTTAGAAAAATCAAAATTCCAAAAAAGATAATATTTCAAAACCCAAAAAAAAAATCAAAAAAATATAATAAACCTCATGCTTAGATTTTTGTTATTTTCAGAAATTTAGTTTGAGTTAGTTTATAAGCATTTTTTATTTGCTAATCTTTATTTCAGCATATTTAGTTAAATTTAACTTTTAGTGATTTTGTTTTGAGAATCATCTTATGGTTTAATTTGCTTAGAGTAATTTATTTAGCATTTTTTCTCTTTTATTTTAAATAGTTTCAATTTTGTAGTAATTTGGCTAAACAATTTTGGATTCCAATTATTATTACTTCATGCTTTTAGATTCTTAGGAAATCTCAATCTACTAGTAGTTGCTCTCTAGTATTTTAGTTTATTTTCTAAAAAATTTGTTTAACCCCATCATTTTTTCTTTTATTGTTAGATCATATGTCATGGGAATAAGAGGATAAAATTCATTATTCCTTGGTAAACATATGCAACCAAAAAAAATGAAGAGAGGAATTAAAAAGTTCATATATGTCGGGGGAAGTGATAGGATGTTAGTCTATCATTTTCTGGTATTACATATATATTATTTAAAAAAAACAAAATTGTGTGGGGTATGAAAAAAAAAATGATGATCACCTCCAATCAAAGACCTCTTCATGTTAATTTCCTCCCTAAAACCCCCTTAGCCAATATCATTTTCTTAGTCTTTAAATTAAAATATGTGGAGAGCATAAGTAGTAGGTTGTCTTCTTCCTTAAGTTTCTTTTAAGTCATGGTTTTTATAATCCCAATCTAACTTTGTTTGCACTTTACTCCATTTTGAATGCTAGTTAATTTATTAGAGAATTTTTGGCTAAATTCTTCTCTCTTGTCACTTTAATTTCATTATTTAGGACTTGATTCTTAAATCCCTAAACTTTATTTTTTGCTAGATGTTGGTGTAAATAAATTTTTAGTTTAATTAAAAATTATATAATGCCTTATAAATATTTCTCATACTTTTGCTCTGGAATAGAAAAAGCCTAAGCATGGGGGAGTTTGATGACTACTTTTTAGTCATCATTTTTGGTATAATTTAGTTTAAGAAATCCCTAAGTATTGTTATAATTTTGTGTTTTGGTGTCATTTTATGTTTTGATGTTAAAATCTATATTGTCTTATTATATGTATTATGTCACCTTATATTGTGTTATGTTTATTATTATTAGTTAATATTATGTTTTAATGTTTTAATGTTTTGTTATTTTAATGTTTTAATGTTATTAATATTTTATTTATGTTTTGTTGTTTTATAACTTATGTTTTGTATTTCTTTTTGTTGTTGTAGGATCAACCTAGCCAAGCCTACCCGAGCCCCTACATGCAATCAAGTGCAGCCCGGCCCTTCATTGGAGCAGCCCAACACATGCAAACCAAGCCCATGATGCAGCCCATAATGCAGCCCGGCCACCTTTGGAGCAGCTCTAGTCCAAGCCCCCTACCCGAGCCTACATGAAATTGGAGCAGCCCTTGTACTACCCCACACACTCCCTCTCTCTTCATTAAATCCACATACATGCATTCTCACCCTACTTGGCCGGCCACTTTCTTCCCCCTCTATTTTCATTTCTTTTTATTTCACATCCATCCCCCTTTCTCATGTTTTATTTTATTTCCATTTTCCCAAAATATGATATAATGCATTTAGCCTTTTTCTCTCTCCCTCATTTAATACCATGCATGAACCATTCCCCCCATATGGCCGGCCACCCCTATGTCTCCCTCATCTAGAACATTCCTCCCTCTCCTATAAAAGGAACCCCTCCCCCTTTGTTTGAAGTAGTTTTTGTGTTAAGTAGTTTTTGTGTTAAGTAGTTTTTGTGTTAAGTAGTTTTTGTGTTAAGTAGTTTGAGTTTCAAGTAGTTTTAGTCTAAAGTAGTTTGAAGTTAGATTTTTTAGAGAGCAAGCTTCCATTTCAAGTACTTTTCTTCTTGTTATTTTATTTCATTTCTCCAAGCAATAGTATAGTAATTTTTGTTATTTTATGTACTCTCATTTCTAGTTTAATGATAATGCAATTTTCCTTTCTTTTGGTTTCCCTTTTTATTATGCTTAGCTAACTTTATTTTGTGCCCGATCGCGATGATCTTTGCAATGAAATAACATGTCTTTATTTTTATGTTTGCATTTGTTTCTTTCTATTTTTGATCCTTCCTTGATTTATTTTGTGTCGACTCCGTATTCCGGTATACGGTAGTAGGCATCCGATCTCAATTCATAGAAGTCGAGAGACTCATTGATTTGAAAGATCACTCAAGGAAGGAGTTGAACGCACCCCTAGAGATAGGATGACGTAAATCCTCCGGATTAGAGTCAAATCCAATAGTGTGGGTCACCTCGATAATGTGACTTTAGGCCTTTTTGACTTGAAAGAGATTTCGGTCGAAACGTCTATAAGTTAGGGGATTTAATGCTCTAGCGAGATTACTTCCTAATATCGGATCCGTCACGGTCTTAATAGATTTACAAATGCGAAACTAATTTCTTCTGTTATTTTATTTCAAAGTGAATCGTCGATCGAGCACTTTTCTCGTAATAGTTTATTTTCTCTTTTTAACTTAGTTTATTTTCATTATCAAAACTCATTTATCGTTCGGTAGAATAATAGAGTCGTTGTGAGTAATAGTACTTGCCTGCCCCGAGTTTTTATATGACCTTGATATATCCTATGCTATATTTCGATAGGTACACTTGCCTTAATCGAGTATAGATTGGAGAATACGATTTTCTCTATCACCAACCCCTTCGCAATATCTTTGAGGGTGTGGAGCACTCGGGAAGGCTTCTAAAGTGGTAGATAGAACTGAGCGAGTTCGACATTTATTTTGTCCCTCGCCTCTCGATCATGGTTCAGGAAATGGCCGACTTTGTGGCAGACTATATGGTCGAGGTTGTGGATACCGAGCTCACTCGTCCGGTCCATTGGAAGGTGAAGGTGGATGGCTTCGAGAAGGCACTCCTTGGGAGTAGGAGTGATCTTAGAGAGCCCTCAAGGGACGAGTATAGAGATGATGGTTGTCATCCATTTTCCTATTTCCAATAACTAAGTGGAGTACAAAGCGGTAATCGCGGGCCTACGCCTGGCAACGGAACTAGGGGTGAACAATGTGGAGGTGCTAACGGATACTATGGTAGTATCCTCCCAGATCAACTACAAGTTAGAGGCATGGGAGCCTACTTTCCAGCTATACCTGGCAAAGGTGAAGGGGGTCATCAGCACGTTCCAAACATTCTCCATCTGAGACGTGTCGTGGGAAGAAAATGAACAAGTAGATCAATTGGCCAAGTTGGAACCCCGTGTGGGGGGAACCTTGATTGACCTATTCTGCCCTTCCATCAAAGAAGTGGAGCTGATGGAAGTGGATCGATGCCTCTCCTAGATGGATCCCTTCGCTGCTTTCTTGTCCACAGGGGAGTTCGCAGAAGGCATGGACAAAAAGCGCTCCAAACACAAGTCAGCGTATTATCTAATGCGCGACGGGAGGCTATATAGGAAAACTATGTCAGGTCTTTTAGCATGTTGTGTGGATGAGGAGGAGTTTCTGAGAATCTAAGAAGAAGTCTATGCAGGGGTGTGTGGGAGCCACTCAGGGAGCAGGACTATGGAGGGGAGAATAGTCAGGCAAGGATATTTTTGAAAGACCCTACACCGAGATGTCACCGAGTTTGTCAAGAAATTCCAGAAGTGCTAGCTGTTCACCCAGCTCCAACTGCTGCCAGCTCAGAGGTTCAGAAGCATCACCGCAATTTGACCCTTCGTTATTTGGGTAATGGATATAATATGACCCTTCCCCCAGGCCAGTGGGCAGAGAAGTTTCTTGTTGGTCATGATCAACTATTTTTCTAAGTGGTTGGAGGTCAAGTCACTAGCCAAAGTGACCTCCCAGGTAATTTGAAATTTTGTATGGGGAGAAATCATTTGTCGACACAGCTTGCCCCAGGCTATCATCACGGACAATGGGCCACAATTTTCAAGCGCTGAATTCATCAGTTTTTGTGGCCAACTCGAAATTGATCTTAGGCTCGCGTCGGTCCACCTCCCTAAGAGTAACAGGCAGGTGGAGGCAACGAACAAGATCATTGTGAATTTATTGAAGAAGGTTGAAAATCTGAAGGAGAATTGGGTAGAGCAACTCGCTTCGGTCTTTTGGGCCCTGAGAACCACTCTAAACACGGCCATAGGGGAGACCCACTTCATGCTCTCCCATAGCTGCGAAGCGGTGCTCCCGGTAGAGTTTGAGGTCTGGAAACCGCAAGTAGTAGAGGCGGATGAATGTGGAGAAGGATGAAGGGTCGAGAACAAGAATGAGTTACGACTCTCTCTGGATCTGACAGAAGAACTCCACGATATGGACATGGTCAGGCAAGAAGAAATCAAGTGGCGTATGGACAAATACTTTGATGAACATGTTAGAATAAAGCAATTCACAGAAGGTGACCTGGTCCTGAAAAAGATGGATGTCGCATGAAGATCAACGATAGTAAGAAAGCGTAACCCAAATTGGGAGGGTCCATATATAGTTAAGGAGGCATTGAGAGCAGGAGGGTATCGCCTCCAAAATATAGAGGAGAAGTACTCTAAGATCTTCTGGGTGTGTGGTGGGACCTCTGTGCTAGAGCCCTGGCTCAGTCTCCAGTCCTAAGTTCTCAGTCAAGCAAATTTACTAGGAGAAGTAAGTGTGAGGTCACCCCTTTTTAGGGTTCGATCTCCACTAAAGCCGAGTTCTGGTTTCAACACTACTTATGACATGTTCATATACCAATCCACAAAGTATTCTCTTGGTGGGTCTATCAAGTATAACTTTTTCACTAATAAGTACCCATGCGATAACTTGATATCAGAATATCATGACCTGTGGGAACCGGTCATCAGTCAACGCGCATGCTAGTCTTGATGTATCATCATCACCCTTAGTTTATATGATTATACGCCGATCAGGGACCATTTAAGAATGAAGCTTCTAAGAACATAGGCCCTCACATTCAAGTCATCAACTTGAATCCTATGGAAGCAAACATTCTAATTGCATTTATCGCATTAATTAATCTATCACATAGAAATAAATTGATATAATAAAAGAACTTGCCATAAATATAAAATGAAATATATAGTACTTTATTCATCAAATGAATTATTACAACCGACAAACACATAATCCACAAGACTCCTACTAGAGTTGATCATTTAGGTATCTAATACTCATTGATCTAACATGACCATCATGCTTTCTCTGTGCGAGAGGCTTTGACAGTGGATCCACAATATTTTCTTCAATTGGCACTCTGATTATGATCACATCTCCTTGATTGACAATCTCACGAATAAGATGGTGCCGGTGAAGTATGTGCTTGGAGTGCTGATGAGATCTAGGTTTCGAAGTAAGTGCAATTGTACTGTTATTATCATAATAAAGAATTACTGGATTAATAATGCTAAGAACTACATCAAACCTTCTGATGAATTTCCTAATCCATACAGCCTCCTTCTCCGCATTAGCAACGGTGAAAAACTAAGCCTCAGTTATAGAATCAACAACTATCTCCTTCTTATAACTCTTCCATCTAACAGCTCCTCCGTTTAGGCAAAATACAAACCCTGACTGAGACTTTGAGTTGTCCCTATCAGTTTGGAAGCTAGCATTCGTATAACCTTTTACAAGAAGTTCTTCCTCTACGCCAAATACCAAGAATGTATCCATAGTCCTTCTCAAAGTTATTCTTGACAACTATCTAGTGACTATCATCGGGATCGGACTGATACCTTCTAGTCACTCTCAAGGCATTAGAGACATCATGTTGAGTACATATCATTGCCTACATGATAGATCTAATTCTTGAAGCATATGGAATCAAATTTATGCGATCCTTATCTTCAAAATATTTAGGATACTGGTCCTTAAAGAGTCTCACACCAAGAGACATGGGAAGAATCCTTTCTTGGACTCAAGGATGCTGAATCGTTTCAACACCTTCTCAATATATATACTTTGAGTCAACCCCAATAACTTCTTCAATCTATATATATAGATCTTAATACCAAGTATGTAAGTCACTTTGCCCAAGTCTTTTATAAAAAAAGCAGTTCCCTAGGTTGTTCTTAACAACTTTCAGGGTCTATTTGTCTTTCCTGATCAACAGTATGTCATCTACATACAATATCAGGAAGATAACAATGCTCCCACTAAGCCTCTTATAAACACATGATTCATCCTTATTCTTGAAAAAACCAAAATCTTTGATCTTTTCATCAAAATGAAGATTCTAACTTGGAAAAGCCTGTTTTAACCCAAAAATTGATCTCTATAGCTTGCATATTTTAGTGTCTTCACCTGGAGATACAAAACCCCTAGTTTATATCATATACACTTCCTTAAGGAGGTTTCCATTTAGTAAATCAATTTTGGCATCCATCTGCCATATCTCGTAGTCATAATACGTAGCAATAGTAAGAAGAATTCTGATGGACTTAACCATAGCAACAAGGGAAAAGGTCTCATCTTAGTCAATACCATGAATTTGCCTAAAAGCATTTGCCACCAGTCCCCCTTTGAATGTCTGTACATTCCTATCCATGTCAGTCTTCTTCTTGATGACAAACTTATACCCTATGGGTCTCACCCCTTTAGGTGGTTCCGCCAAGGTCCAAACTTGGTTTGCATACATGGAGTCCATTTCAGATTACATGGCCTCAAGCCACTTCTCAGAGTCCAGTCCACTTATAGCCTCTTAGTATGTTGTAGGCTCATCATCATGATCCATAAGAAATTAAACACATTACCTATTTGAGACATGAGAAATCCATATCTCTCAGGCTTAAACCTTGGTCTACCAGATCTACGTTGAACTTATGTTTCTTGAGAAGGTTCTCTAGCTACTACATTTTGTAGTCCTTGCTCAAGTTCTAATTCTGATTCATTTTCAATTTGCGGTTCATGAACTTTTTCAAGTTCTATCTCTATATTCTTTCTAGATGAGAACTCTTTATCCAATATGACACTAGTCCTCGCGATAAACACTTTGCCCTCAGATAGTAGGTAAAAGTAATACCCATTAGTTTCATTAGGATACCCCACATGTTAATATTTATCTGACTTGGGTTCCAGCTTGTCAGGCATTTGACATCTCACATATGCCTCATAACCCCAAATCTTAACGAAAGACATACTAGGACGCTTCCCAGTCCATATCTTATACGGTGTCTTTAGAACCGTTTTTATTGGAGCATGATTTAGTGTAAAAGCTGCAGTCTCTAGAGCAAATCCCCAAATGGAAAAAGGTAAATACTGCATTATGGGTGGAATGAGCTATGATACAATACCACAATCTTTCAGATTATCGCGAAGCTCATGACTTAGGTATTCGTCACCTCGATCAGATCGGAGTGTTTTAACCCTCTTATCCAGCTGGTTCTCTACTTCATTCTTGAACTCTTAGATCCTTTTAAAGGTTTTGTATTTACACTTAATAAGATACACATATCCTTATCTACTAAAATCAATAGTAAATGTAACAAAGTAGAAGTACCCACCTCTAGCCATAGAGCTCATGAGTCCGCAGACATCACTATGTGTTGTACCCAAGAGATCATCAACCCTTTCATTAAATCCAGTGAAAGGAACTTTAGTCATATTGCCTAATAAACATGATTCGCACCTCTCAAATGATTCATAATCAACTGAGTCCAATAGTCCATCTTTATGGAGCTTGGATATGCGTTTCTTATTTATATGGCCCAAACAACAGTGTTAAAGGTACGTAGGATTTGGGTCATTCATTTTTATGCTTTTAGCATTTTCTATAATATAGATCGGATGTTCTAAGTTCAAAACATACAAACCATTAAACATTTGAGGTACAACATAACAAACATCATTCTTAAATAAAGAACAACAATTGTTCTTAATAATAAAAGAAAAATCCAATTATGTCTAAACATGAAATATAAATGATGATTCTAGTTATCGCAGGAATATAATAATAATTATCTAGTTCCAATACAAGTCCACTGGGCAAAGAAAGATGATAAAATCCTACAGCGATAGCAGTAATGATGTAGGGTATATCCTAGAGATACGTCACGGAGGCCACGACGACGCTTATGACAACGATCTACGCTCTCTAATCCACACTCTAACGAAATCACAGCCATAACAATTATTTTATTTATCGTTCGCGCTAACAATACGGATCGCCGTTCCGCAAATAGATCGAATGTTGTCTATAGGCCAAATTCTTTCCGGCTAAATGGGATAATCTTGATCCCGAATGAGCTTTGGGTTGTACCAAAATAGATCCACCAAGAATAAACGATTCGAAAGATGGTAGGATCTATCCAAACAAAAAAAGAGGGAGGATCGCCAATCCTCTTACGAGTCTTCGGAAATCCAAACGAAAAATACCGATCTATTAGTTGATTAACCACGAAGAAAAACAAATCGGAAAATAACGCAAAAATTCGTCCACCACAAGAACTATCTAGAGAAAGAAAACTCTTGGTAGGAAGTTTCGTTACCCCTCTCGGATTTGTAGATCCGCGATGCGTGGATCCACAAAAGTTTGATCGCTCCTCCATTGAAATTCCACGGAAAGCGCTCTACGGATGATGAACGTGCTAAAATCCTTCACTTCATGCCGTGGAGGACTCCGTAACTTCTTCCTTGCTAGCAACCTCTCTTGCATGGGCCGAAATATCCTTGGAGAGTGAGGATCTCGGTTGGCCGTGAGCAAGAGGGAGAGGAAAGAGGCCGAGCACTAGAGAGAAGGGGCGGCCGAGAGCAAGAGGGGGAGAGGTGGTGGTCGAACTCAAGATGGAAGGGGCCTTGGGGCCGGCGGTTTGGAGGAGGAAGGAGAGAGAGGGGCGGTGGCTAGTAGAAGAAGAAGGAGAGAGGGAAAAATAGGTTAGGCAATATCCAATTCTTTGATTTCAAAAATATAGTCTACCAAATATGAAGAGTTCATGGCCTTATATAAGGCTTACATCATAATCAAATACAAGTGGCTAAGTGCACACCACATAAATAAAAATGCAAATAAATATTGTTCTCAAATAATAAGCATGAAACGGATAAATGCACACCGAAGCACATAAAATTAATATATAGCCTTGGTCTTACTGCGAGGGCGAAGCTTGTAGCCATGACTACTATGGCGCCGCAAGTCCTTGATTGGCATCGCTTCATCTTCAACTTCTGTCAAATGTTGGCCATCCTGGAGGCCATTGCCATCAATCTGGTGGCCGTTGCCATCAATCCTCCTCCGCTCAAAAGGACTCATCACCGATGAGTGGGCGGAAAAGTGTATGAGGTCCGCGTCAAGAAGATCCACCTATGCAGCAGAGAGCCAAGAGTCATCTGAAGGCGGTCGACCATGCCAACGAACCAAAAACCTGTGTATATCGCCGTCGGGAGTGGGAAACACATCATCCTGCAAAATCCTATCAGGCAAGAAATCTGTCCGGGGAAACCTCGGAAAAGCGTTAGGTGAAGCAGAAAAACAAGTTTTATCATCAATAGACGGCATACCTTCCGTAGAATCCGAAAGAGAAAACGATCCAGAAATAATCTCACCCCCACCCCATTAGATTGTATAGTTGAAATATGAAACGGAGAGACAAACAGTTCAAGTGGTGGAGCAACATAAAGCGTTAAATCCGAAATGTTAAACACAGGAGAGATTCCCCAATCAACGGGTAATTCTAACAAATAAGCATTCTCGCCTAACTTCTTCAAAACCTGAAAAGGACTGGCTTTCTTGTTCGGTAAATTTTTTATGGTGCCCGAAGGCATCCGTTCAGGGATAAGACGAACCATAACCAAATCGCCAATGTTCAAGGAGACTGCTCGCCTATGTAAGTTAGCATTCGATTGTTAGATGGAATATTGCTTAGCTAACGTTTTGCCAATGTGCTCATGGAGAGTGTGAATGTGTGAAGCGAAGTCCTGTGCAAATTGACTTGACTTAAAAGAAGGCGGTAATGAAACCAAGTCAAGAGGCACTGACGCCTTATACCCATGCACTATCTCATTCGGAGACAACCCAGTGGACCTGTTCTTAGAATTATTGTACGCTAGTTGAGCATGCGGAAGGATAAGATCCCACGTACCTTTATGTTCGCCCACTAAAAAACGAAGTAACCCTCCCAAGCTACGGTTGACAACTTCCGTTTGCCCATCCGTTTGGGGGTGATAGGCCGACGAAAACAGTAGTTTAGTGCCCATGAGTTTCCAGAGTGTCTTCCAAAAATAACTTGTAAATTTTACATCCCTATCACTCACTATCGTCTTGGGAACACCCCGATGTGCCACGACCTCCTTGAAATATAATTTTGCTACATTTGATGCATCGTAGGTATTATTACTTGCGATAAAATAGGCCATTTTGGAAAACGATCGACTACGACTAGGATAGAATCGTGACGCCTCAATGTTATGGGTAAACCCAAAATAAAATCCATGCTGACATCTTCCCATGGTACCGACGGAATCGGAAGTGGAGTGTAAAGACCCGCGTTGGTCTTATTCCCCTTTGCTTGTTGACAAATAGGACAACTTCCTACGATTTTGTTGACCATTGGTCTGAGGCCCGACCAAAAGAATTTATCCTCTACGAGTGTTATCGTTTTGTCTCTACCAAAATGTCTGCCTAACCCTCCGCTATGTAATTCCCATATGATAAAATGTCGTAATGACGAGCGGGGAATACATAGTTGCAAATGTTTAAATAAGTAGCTGTCATGGATATATTACGCCGAAATGGTGGTAGGGGAGTTGTCCATAGTGGCGAAATAAATTTCCTTAAAGTCTGGGCATTAGACATATTCAACTTTAATCCTCTCAAATCCTATGACTGACACTTCCATGGTAGTTAGTAATAAGGTGACCCTACTTAGCGCGTCCGCCACATGATTTAATGTACCCTTCAGATGCTTGATAATGAAAGTGTACTCCTGTAGGTATGAGATCCATTTAGCGTGCCGTGGGCTAATCTTATTTTGAGAATTAACAAATTTGAGGGCCTCATGGTCCGATAATATCACGAATTCTTTTGATATAAGGTAATGTCGCCAATGTTAGAGACAACGAATCACGGCATAGAAATTTCGCGATCATAATTCGAATAGTTTAACTTTGGACCGGCTAGTTTCTCGCTAAAATATCCTAGCGGATGTCCCTCTTAACTTAACACTCCTCCAATTCCTATCCCCGATGCGTTGCATGATAGTTCAAACACTTTACTAAAATCCGGTAATCGTCGTAAGGGGGCTTCAGACATCCGTTCCTTAATCGTTTGGAAAGCACTAGTGGCCGCTTTAGTCCAACTAAATTCTCCTTTCTTCATACATTCAGTGATGGGTGCCATAATACTACTAAAATTCTGAATAAATCTTCGGTAAAACATGGCCAACCCGTGGAAACTTCGAACTTCCCTTATATTCTTGGGTTCCGGCCACTCTTTAATTGCTTGAACCTTCTTTGGATCCACATGAATGCCATCTGAACTCACGATGTATCCTAAGAACTCTACGGAAGACACACCGAATGCTCATTTTTTTAGGTTAATAAATAAATTCTCTTTGTGCAATGTGGTAAGGATTGTTCTTTGGTGAGTTTCATGATCCCCCGGAGAAATGCTAAATACCAAAATGTCGTCGAAATAGACCACTACAAATTTTCCCATATAGGGTTTAAAGACTTGGGTCATCAATCGCGAAAACGTACTCGGTCCAATGGTAAGTCCCTCTCCAAGCACTAGCCATTCATAGAGTCCATCCTTAGACTTAAATGACGTCTTCCATTCGTCTCCCTCCCGTATTCGTATTTGATGATAACCGCTCTTAAGATCCAATTTAGAGAACACGGCGGCTCCTGATAACATATCTAATAAATCATCCAAACGGGGAATGGGGAACCGATACTTGACAGTTATTTTATTTATAGCCCGATAATCGACACACAATCGCCATGTTTTATCTTTCTTCGGGACTAACAAGGAAGGGACGGCACAAGGACTTTTACTATGACGTATAAATCCTTTCGCTAACAAATCTAAAATTAATTTTTGCAACTCCTCATGTGAGGAGGGATTGAGCCGATAATGGGGCTGATTCGGCAATGATGAACCCGGGACAAAATCTATCTCATGCTGGATATCACGCATAGGTGGCAACTGAGGTGGTAAGACCACCGGGTAGACATCCTTATACTCTTCTAAGAGAGTTCAAAGGGATAACGGGAGGCTCGCTAACGAGGGTGCATCCTCCTTAGCTTGTAGACAAACTAGAGCGTAGATAATGCCATCCATGAATGTCTCACGCTCTAACTCTTTCCTACTTATCAGACTTATCGTTTTCTTTTCTACCGGCACAATGGTATCTTTGGACGCAGGTGACGGATCCTTGGGCGGCGATGGTTTCAATACAATGGTCTTACCATCGAATTTGAACTCATAAGTGTTGGCTCGTACAAAATGGGTCACGTCATAATCATAAAGCCAAGGTCGTCCTAATAAAACATGACACACGTCCATGGGGATGACGTCGCACCACACTTTATCAACGTAGTTTTTCAATGTTAGTGGCACCAAGCATCGCTTAGAGACCGCTATGTACGTCTTGTTTACCCACGCGATTTTATAAGGATGTGGGTGCGGCTCGGTGACTAAATGCATGCGTGCGATGGCGTTCTCCGAAATGACGTTCATGCAACTACCGCTATCAATAATTAGTTTGTACCATTTTTCACCGCACTTAAAATTTAAGGTAAATATATTTGTCCGGTTATACTCGTCCAACGCTCGCGGTGTGGCCAAAATACATCTCATCACCATCATGTAAGAATCGTCCTCAATGTCACTCGGCTCGACATCAGATTCTTCTCCCGCTCCATAGTTGATATCGGCAGGCTCTGACGTAGAGTCTAATAGGGCTAACGGTTTGCTCTTCGTGGGGCACTCACTAGAGTAGTGCCCTTGGATTCCGCAAGAATAACACGTGGCATTAGTCTTGCTGATTCGTCCTATCGGTACTCGCTCACCGGTGGGATTTCTGTTATTCCTAGCGGTAATGATAATTGACTCCGAATCCGTTGATCGATACTTTCCCTTTTCTCGCGTGGAGGAAAATTGATGCGGTCCTAAGAGGGACTTTCCCTTCTGAAAGTTTCGTCCTTTGGCTTTGTAGGCATTGTGTTTTTCAATATCCAAGGGGGCATTGAACGTGGTGTTAAGGTTCGTATGACCATAACGCAAGAGCTTGCCTTGAATGTCCGGGTTGAGTCCCTTACGAAATCGGGAGAGTGTGACTTCGGGCATCTCACGAACATCACAACACACAAACATATCCTTAAGTTGTCCCATGTATTCTGCTACCGAAGCGTTACCTTGACGAAGGGAGGCTAAGTCATCGAACATTTGGGTTCGGTAATAAGTGGGAACATATTGGTCGTGGAGAAGTGCTTTCATGGCAGCCCACCCAATTGGGGGTGCTCCATAAACTGTACCTAATCGTCTCTCTTCGTTCAACCAGTATGTCTTGGCCCATCCTAGTAGTTTCATCCATGCAACCTTCACTTTCTCAACGTCCGTCAGGTCGTGCCATTCAAAATAGCACTCGATTCCCATTATCCAGTCTAGGAATAGTTGGGGCTCTCCCATACCATCATATGAGGGTGAGTCAATTTTTACGGCCCTAGTTACGTCGAACTCATAATGACCTCGAGGTGGGTACTCATCGTCCTGATCACGAGGGTGATTTTGTCTTTCCTCTCGCTGGTTGGCGGCCGGAGGTTGGGGACCCGGTCGGTTTCTTCCAACGCCGTTGTTTCGGGGCACCGCTTGATTTACAGCGAGCCCTTCAATTAACTGTGTCAGTGCGTCAAACCTAGCGTTAAACTCTTCTCGTAGTTCGGCGATCGTGGCCGGAGCATGCTCATAACCTTGGTTGTTTGCCATGTGTGAGGTTGAGGAAAGATATTCCGTGCCCAGCCTAGTGCGCATGAACGAACGGGACAAACAACGATTTTAACCTGATTTAAATTACGCGTTTGAATTTTTTGACACTAAACAATTGAGCAACAGGAAAAACTTTTCAGACTTTTTTTCTTAAAAAAATGAGGAGAAAATTCAGAATTATTTTTGTAATTTTCTGCAGAAATTTTTTTTTGTGTGTTTTACTAATTGCAGCCCAACTATGTATTGTTTTGAAAAATAAAAATTCAGATTTGATGTGATTCGTAACAGAAGTGCGCACCCTAGTGAACGAGGATAACCCTAGGTAAAAATAAAAGGATGGTGTCGATTGGGAAATCAACACAACCTCCCTCTGATACCAAATTGATGTAGGGTATATCCTAGAGATACGTCACGGAGGCCACGATGACGCTTATGACAACGATCTACGCTCTCTAATCCACACGCTAACGAAATCGCAGTCACAACAATTATTTTATTTATCGTTCGCGCTAATAATACGGATCGCCGTTCCGCAAATAGATCGAATGTTGGCTATAGGCCAAATTCTTTCCGTCTAAATGGGATAATCTTGACCCCGAACGAGCTTTAGGTTGTACCAAAATAGATCCACCAAGAATAAACGATTTGAAAGATGGTAGGATCTATCCCAACAAAAAAAAGAGGGAGGATCGCCAATCCTCTTACGAGTCTTCGGAAATCCAAATGAAAAATACCGATCTATTAGTTGATTAACCGCGAAGAAAAACAAATCGGAAAATAACGCAAAAATTCGTCCACCACAAGAACTATCTAGAGAAAGAAAACTGTTGGGTATTGCATCCACAATGTACCTGATTTGAAGAAGCCCCTGTGCAAGCCAAGGTAAATAGACAATGTATTTGATGAAATATTTCTAGTTGTGCTTGCAGTTATTCCACGCTAAGTACACACCAATGTCAGGGTGCAGTGGGTCAATATATACGGGTCTGTGCAACGTAATCCCTCGTTGAGCAGATCAGTGTGTTGGCCTACGTGTACTCTCTCTATTGGGGTGTACTTAATTTCAAGTACAGGGCTATGATAAAGCAAGAGTAGACAAGGAGCAAGGATGGGCCAAAGACCAGCTCAAGGAAAGAAAGAGGAGAAATCACCCAAGTAAAAATCGACGAGAATCACTAGTGATTCTCGCCGAGTCGTCGAGAATCACTAGCTGATTCTCGCCGGGTTGGGCCGGCTGTCTTGACTCAGACAGGAAAATTCTCTAAGGCATAATCGCCGAGAATCACTTATGATTCTCGCCGATTCGTCGAGAATGACCTTGCATTCTCGACGATTCGGTGAGAATCAAAAGTGATTCCCATCGATTCTCCCCGGCCTCTACAGCAAATGTTGCCAGAATTCACCAAGTAGAATTCGGCGAGAATCGTAGATGATTCTCGCCGATCCGTCGAGAATCACCTACGATTCTCGCCGATTTTGACTTGGCAATTTTTCTGAAATTTCTGGACCGGTCCAAGTTACCTGCAGCTGTTTGAACCGGACTTTGGTCCTTACTTTGGTGGGACCCACAACGGTCATATACTTGACCTAATGTATATATACTTCGTATGTATGAACAGGAAAGATACGAATACACGGGATTTCAAAAAGCACGAGCCGCCGACAAGCCCTAACGTTCCGCCGATCATCTCCGACGCTCGTGCACTTTTCGCCGCTGCTGATCTCAGGTTCTTCCAGATCTCCGGCGACCGAAGCTTAGGCTAGCATAGCGTCTCACGCGTCTAACCAGAGATCCCTTGTCTCTTGATTCGTTGATTGGGAAAATCCTTCCCCTTCCGAATCGATCGAGACGATCGATCCTAGTGTGACCGTTGGAAGACCTTGCTTCCTTCGCTACGAAGTTTGAATCAAGTTGGCACTGCTGCTGCTCTCTATCGCCGCCGCCGATTCCGAGAACCTTGCCGCCGCCTCAAGCCGCCGCCGGTTTCGGGAAAGATTCACTCCAAGTGAGATCTAAGGCTGTGCACTCTTCGTTGACTTCAAGAACACGTCGTCAAACGAAGAGGGTCACCTTACTCTCCAAACGTTGTTTGTATTTCTTACAAGCTAGTTTTTAATTTCCTTGTAACGGACCGATTGGTCCCTAGTTGTAAGGGTTGGGTGCAACCCGGATTGTGGGAGTGTTGACTCCTACGTGTGGAAGGGTTCCTTCCGTGAGTGTAAGGATTGGATTTCAATCCTGTTGGTGAAGTGACCGAGTCGTCCCGTGTTGGGAGATAGGTCGAAGGGGGAAAGTGGATGTACCCAAATCGGGGAACCACTATATATTGTCTGTGTTCCTTGTGTGCTTGGTTGTTTTGTTTTCTTATGCAGGTAAATCTTTAATTCCGCAAATACGCTGCAGAGACACCTATTCCCCCCCCATAGGTGAACACAGTTGACACTAGGTGGACTTTCAAGTGGTATCAGAGGGAGGTTGCTCATCAAAAAGGTTCACACCTTGAGTAGAATCCTGCCACCTGTGTCAAGAAGCAGATAGATAACTTCCATGGAAGGACTCAAGCACTCCGGCAAAATCCCAGTATGCACCAGACTGAACTTTCCTATCTGGAAGGAAAGAATCAGATTCTACATGGAAGCAGTCGACCCCCGGCTCTTCATGATTGTGGAGGAGGGACCTTACATTCCCACTAAGGCCTCCACCATTGATCCTACCAAGAAAGTACCCAAGAAACTCTCTGAAATGGACAAGGACGAAATGGTGCTGTTCGGACTCGACAAGAAAGCTCAGAACATCCTGGTGAGCGTAGTTGATGACTCCATGATGCAGAACTTCAGCAACTACAGGACAGCCAAGGATCTCTGGAGCTGTCTGATTGTCCTAATGGAGGGCACAGACGAAGTGAGGGACGATCGGAGATCCCTCCTCAATCAGAAATATGAGGCCTTCAGACAAGGGCCAAAGGAGGAGATCGGAGTCACCTTCGAAAATTTCCTCAAGATTGTTAATGCTCTCAAAGGATATGGAAGAGTGTTCACTGACGGTGAACTCAATGATAAGTTCCTTAGGTCCCTCACAAAGGAATGGGACACAAAGATATGCGCCATCCGCGAGTTTGGCAGACTTGCGGAAACCGACCCTCAGATCCTGTTCGGGAAACTCATGTCCTATGAGCTTCAGTTGAACACAAGGAAGGCTGAAGAGGAAGCAGAGAAAGCCGCGGCCAAGGAAAAGACGGTGGCCCTGAAAGCCATTCATTCCAGAAAGGGCAAGGGTGTTGTCTCTTCCCGTGCATGGAAGAAAGATGAAGAGGAAGACTCAGAGCCAAGCTCCTCCGACTCAGAATTGTCTGAGGAAGACTTATCCCTTATCACAAGGGAATTCAAGAAGTTCCTCAAACTGAGAAATCAGAGAAAGAGAAACAGGTCCTCTTCAAGGGATCAGAAGAAGAACTACTCTTCTGACAGGTATGTATCCAAACCGAACAAACACCACTCTTCTGACATTATTTGCTTTGGTTGCAACAAGCCAGGACACGTCGTGGCCGACTGCCATCAAGGCAAAAGGGACAAGGGAAAGGGAGAGGAGCACAGGTCCTCGAGAGACAAGAAGAAGGAGAGGAGCTACATCGCAAAGAAGCCAAAGACGCTGAGTGAATCTGACACTTCAGATACCAGCGATGACGAGGAAGCCTACTTTGGGCTAATGGGTCACTGTGACTCGGAAGGAGACTGCCCCCCATTTACGGGGAAGGTAAAAGCTCACACCCCTCTCTCTGACTCTGACTCTGACCCTGAGTCTCAGGATGATGACCCTGAGGACAGCTCTTCTGCCCGTGAAGCTGAGCTCCTCGATAAGTATGAGCTTCTGCTCAATACTTTCCTGGAATGTCGAAAGAGAATGAAGGCTGCGAAGAAGGAAGTAAAATTCCTTAAAGGTGAAAGTGTATCCCTGAGGGAAGAGATCACCAGTTTGATCTCCCTCCGACAGGAGCACTTGGAACTAACTTCAAAGCATTCGGAGTCTCTTAAGCTCCTTGATCTCAAGCAGGAGGAAGTCGACAAGTTGGAAGAACTACTTGCGGCAGAAAGGAAGATCGTCAAGAGCTTCTCTATGCCAAAAACTGTTCTTCCATTAGTTGATACCTTCTCTGCTCAGGCCAAAGGAGCTAGCTTGGGGCATGTAGGGGTATCCGGTTCCTCATCCAGAAGAAACAGGAACCAGAGAAAGAATAAGGCCGCCAAGAAGGCCTCTGCAGCTGAAAAGGGAAAGGCCCCACTCAGTCCTGTTGAGTTCAGAAAGCCAAGCTTTCCCTGCAACCAACATGACTTTGAGTCAACCTTTGGTCATCATTTCCGGCCCTCGGTTGCAAAGCCTAAGAGCCAATACGATGGTTGGACCTTTTCCCGCAATTTCGGTGAGGGTGTCTTCAAGGCACCTTATGAGGAAATCCAATTGGGAAATTATGGTCAATTCTCTAGCGGCCATAATGGAAAGCAGGCACCAAACGCCAAGCCTGTTATACTGAAGGAACCGAAGGTGAAGAAATCATGTGACTGCAATCACCATGATGCCTTCACCTCCAGATCCAAGGCCCCAGCTGTACCCACCATTCCCAGGGTGAAGCAGGAGCTTAAGAAAAGGTACAACAGATTTGACTGTTGGTGCTGTGGCAAAATTGGTCACTTTGCCGTGGATTGTTGGTTTAATCCAAGATATAACAAGACTCCTTATGTTGGCAGTGCGAGGCCGACCACTCGTGGGGGTAACAAATCGAGGGGGAGTATGCTAACAAGAAATCTAGGACCCAAGTTCGATTGGGTTCCTAAGGAAAACTAATTCTGTTTTGCAGGGATGTCCAAAGGCCAACAAAACTCCTATTTGGTATTTGGACAGTGGATGCTCCCGTCATATGACTGGGACAAGAAGCCTGCTGCGGGAGTACACCCCAGTCGAGAATGGACCCAAAGTCATCTTTGGGGATCTGATCGGGGAGTCACCAGAGGTTACGGTATGATTTCCAACGGTATACTCTCTATCTCTGACGTAGCTTATGTTGAAGGGTTAAATCATAACCTGATCAGCGTAAGCCAGTTATGTGATAAAGGGTATGACGTTAAGTTCTGCAAGGACAAATGCCTGATAATATCATGCGCCTCTTCAGAGACAGTATTAACAGGCATTAGGAGCAGAAATATTTTCTGTTTAGACTTTCTTAGTTTAGACTCTTCTACCCCTGTATGCCTAGTAGCAAAAGGCAGTGCATCTCTTTGCGAACAATGGCACAAGAGACTGGCACACATTAATTACAAGACAATTAATATGCTATTTTCAAAAGACTTAGTAAGGGATGCTCCCATTATTAAGTGCATTAAAGATAGTCCATGTCCTGCATGTCAAATGGGCAAGCAGACTCGGGCTACCTTTAAGAGCATCCCAGACAAAGATTCCTCCAGATGTCTTTATCTTCTGCACATGGACCTGTTTGGTCCTATGCAAGTTCATAGCTTAGGAGGGAAGTCGTATACGCTAGTGATTGTAGATGATCACTCTCGGTTTACGTGGGTATTCTTCTTAAAACGCAAGTCGGATACGTTTGACATCTTCACTAATTTTGTCAAGCAGATACAGAACGAACTTAACTGCTCGGTGGTCAAAATCAGAAGTGACCACGGAACAGAGTTTGAGTCTGGGGCTATGACAGAGTTCTGTGAAGCACTTGGTATCTTTCATGAATTCTCCTCCCCTCGCACTCCTCAACAGAACGGAGTGGCGGAGAGGAGAAATAGAACACTCATTGAGGCAAGCACGACAATGTTGAATGACGCTTCTCTCCCAGAATACTTCTGGGCCGAGGCTGTCAATACGGCTTGTCATGTACAAAACCGGGCATTGATTAACAAAAGCCATCGTAAGACTCCCTATGAGCTACTGAAAGGCAAGAAACCAACCATGTCCTACCTGAGGATCTTTGGCTGCAAATGTTATGTACTGAATAATGGGAAGTACCCGCGTACTAAGTTTGGTGAAAAATGCTTCGAAGGCATATTTATGGGTTATAGTAGCCGCAGCCGGGCTTATAGAGTTTTCAACAAGAAGACCCTAGTGGTAGAGGAGTCAATCAATGTTGTATTTGATGAAGGAAGTTTGCTTAATTGCAAGACTTCTAGTCTTCTTCCTGAAGATGTAGGTGACAGACTCGAAGGGTTGCAACTGGATGAGCACGTGAAAGATGCACCTCCAACATACGTCAAGGTATCCACTGCTACGCCGATCGGAGACGTTGAAAATCAAAATGGAGCAAATCCTTTAGAAGAAGGAGATGCCCAAGAAGTAGTCGAAGCTCCTGACGCCAGACTTCTACAGCTCAGACACGTGAGGGATCATCCTAGAGATCAGATCATCGGAGATCCTCGTGACGGGGTCAGAACTCGACGAGGTACTATTAACGAGATTCTGCATCTTAGCTTCCTGTCACAGGTTGAGCCAAAGAAGTTCGACGAGGCAAACAAAGATGCTGCATGGATTTTGGCCATGCAAGATGAATTGCATCAGTTCGAAAGATGCAACGTTTGGACGCTTGTGCCCAGACCTCAAAAGCAGAATGTGATTGGCACCAAGTGGATCTTCAGGAACAAACTGGATGAACATGGTGTCATCATAAAGAACAAGGCCAGGCTAGTGGCTCAAGGTTACCGTCAGGAGGAGGGGATTGATTTTGACCAGACGTTTGCACCAGTTGCACGGCTCGAAGCTATCCGGCTATTCCTAGCTTATGCCTCCCACAAAGGATTCACAGTTTATCAGATGGACGTGAAATCAGCTTTCTTGAATGGAGATTTGAAAGAGGAAGTATACGTCGCTCAACCTCCAGGTTTTGTCAATCCTACTTATCCTAGTCATGTATATTTTCTTAATAAAGCACTATATGGCTTAAAACAAGCTCCTCGAGCTTGGTATGAGACATTGTCTAGTTTTCTTCTTGAGAACAAATTCTCTAGAGGAAAAATAGACAAGACATTGTTTCTCAGGGAAGTCAAAGGCAAGATTTTGCTGGTGCAAATCTATGTTGACGACATTATATTTGGCTCCACGGACAACAATCTTTGCAAAAAGTTTTCCAAACTTATGCAAGGAAAGTTTGAAATGAGCAGTATGGGGGAGCTGAAGTACTTCTTGGGACTTCAAGTGAAACAATCTGAGGATGGAATCTTCATCTCTCAGACGAAGTTCACAAATGAACTCCTCAAGAAATTCGGAATGGAGAATGCAACCTCTATGAGGACTCCAATGGGATCCACTATGTCTCTGGATAAGGATGAGAAAGGTAAACCTTTCGATGAAACCAAATACAGAAGCATCATTGGATCCCTGCTCTACCTTACTGCCAGTAGACCAGATATCATGTTCTCCATATGTGTTTGTGCCAGATATCAGGTGAACACTAAGGAATCTCATTATTTCGCTGCAAAGCGAATTCTTAGATACCTTAAAGGTACTCCCAATCTTGGCTTGTGGTACCCGAGAAACAATGATGTCGAGCTAATAGGTTTTTCAGATGCTGATTTTGCAGGGAGTAGGGATGACAGGAAAAGCACTTCCGGGACATGCCAATTCCTCAGAAGAAGGCTTATCTCCTGGAACAGCAAGAAGCAAAATTGTGTCGCAACCTCCACAACAGAGTCTGAGTACATCTCGGCAGGGAGCTGTTGCGCACAACTCCTATGGATAAGGAACCAGTTAGCAGACTATGATCTTCAGTTCAAGGAAGTACCCATGTACTGCGACTCCTCAAGTGCAATTGCCATCGCAAACAATCCAGTATCGCATAGCAGAACGAAGCATATTGAAGTGCGCTACCACTTCATTCGGGAGAACGTGGAGAACAAGGACATCTCTCTCTGCTATGTCCCCACGGACAAGCAGATTGCAGATATTTTCACAAAGCCCTTAGACGAGGCCAAGTTCAGTCTCTTCAAAACTGAATTGGGGATGCTCAACTATGAAGAATAAAGACTCCAGACGCTCCTGGCTCGTGCCTCTAGGGGGAGCATCTGCCAGTATTTCAAGTGACAACATAAGTGCACGAACTGAGGGGGAGCATGGTGTCCGGTGCACCAGACCCAAATTTGCAGAAGCCGAAAAGGGGGAGATTACCCTCTCGGCTAAGGCTAAGGTAGCTCAATGTACCCTCTCGGCTAAGGCTAAGGTAGCTCAATGCTCTAGTTTGCTCTCAAGTAACGGGTAATGCTTATCCCTATCACCTCATTTTTAAGTTTCGGTTTTTCATTCCTATATGCTCTATTCACCTTAGCTTGTAGGGTTTAGGCTTCTTCAAATAGGGGGAGATTGTTGGGTATTGCATCCACAATATACCTGATTTGAAGAAGCCCCTGTGCAAGCCAAGGTAAATAGACAATGTATTTGATGAAATATTTCTAGTTGTGCTTGCAGTTATTCCACGCTAAGTACACACCAATGTAAGGGTGCAGTGGGTCAATATACACGGGTCTGTGCAACGTAATCCCTCGTTGAGCAGATCAGTGTGTTGGCCTACGTGTACTCTCTCTATTGGGGTGTACTTAATTTCAAGTACAGGGCTATGATAAAGCAAGAGCAGACAAGGAGCAAGGATGGGCCAAAGACCAGCTCAAGGAAAGAAAGAGGAGAAATCACCCAAGTAAAAATCGACGAGAATCACTAAGTGATTCTCGCCGAGTCGTCGAGAATCACTAGCTGATTCTCGCCGGGTTGGGCCGGCTGTCTTGACTCAGACAGGAAAATTCTCTAAGACATAATCGCCGAGAATCACTTATGATTCTCGCCGATTCGTCGAGAATGACCTTGCATTCTCGACGATTCGGTGAGAATCAAAAGTGATTCCCATCGATTCTCCCCGGCCTCTACAGCAAATGTTGCCAGAATTCACCAAGTAGAATTCGGCGAGAATCGTAGATGATTCTCGCCGATCCGTCGAGAATCACCTACGATTCTCGCCGATTTTGACTTGGCAATTTTTTTGAAATTTCTGGACCGGTCCAAGTTACCTGCAGCTGTTTGAACCGGACTTTGGTCCTTACTTTGGTGGGACCTACAACGGTCATATACTTGACCTAATGTATATATACTTCGTATGTATGAACAGGAAAGATACGAATACACGGGATTTCAAAAAGCACGAGCCGCCGACAAGCCCTAACGTTCCGCCGATCGTCTCCGCCGCTCGTGCACTTGTCGCCGCTGCTGATCTCAGGTTCTTCCAGATCTCCGGCGACCGAAGCTTAGGCTAGCATAGCGTCTCACGCGTCTAACCAGAGATCCCTTGTCTCTTGATTCGTTGATCGGGAAAATCCTTCCCCTTCCGAATCGATCGAGACGATCGATCCTAGTGTGACCGTTGGAAGACCTTGCTTCCTTCGCTACGAAGTTTGAATCAAGTTGGCACTGCTGCTGCTCTCTGTCGCCGCCGCCGATTCCGAGAACCTTGCCACCACCTCAAGCCGCCGCCGGTTTCGGGAAAGATTCACTCCAAGTGAGATCTAAGGCTGTGCACTCTTCGTTGACTTCAAGAACACGTCGTCAAACGAAGAGGGTCACCTTACTCTCCAAACGTTGTTTGTATTTCTTACAAGCTAGTTTTTAATTTCCTTGTAACGGACCGATTGGTCCCTAGTTGTAAGGGTTGGGTGCAACCCGGATTGTGAGAGTGTTGACTCCTACGTGTGGAAGGGTTCCTTCCGTGAGTGCAAGGATTGGATTTCAATCCTGTTGGTGAAGTGACCGAGTCGTCCCGTGTTGGGAGATAGGTCGAACGGGGAAGTGGACGTACCCAAATCGGGGAACCACTATATATTGTCTGTGTTCCTTGTGTGCTTGGTTGTTTTGTTTTCTTATGCAGGTAAATCTTTAATTCCGCAAATACGCTGCAGAGACACCTATTCCCCCCCCATAGGTGAACACAGTTGACACTAGGTGGACTTTCAAAAACTCTTGGTAGGAAGTTTTGTTACCCCTCTCAAATTTGTAGATCCGCGATGCGTGGATCCACCAAAGTTTGATCGCTCCTCCGTTGAAATTCCACGGAAAGCGCGCTACGGATGATGAATGTGCTAAACTCCTTCACTTCACGCCGTGGAGGACTCCCTAACTTCTTCCTTGCTAGCAACCTCTCATGCATGGGCCGAAATATCCTTGGAGAGCTAGGATCTCGGTTGGCCGCGAGCAAGAGGGAGAGGAAAGAGGCCGAGCACTAGAGAGAAGGGGCGGCCGAGAGCAAAAGGGGGAGAGGTGGTGGCCGAACTCAAGATGGGAAGGGGCCTTGGGGGCGGCAGTTTGGAGGAGGAAGGAGAGAGAGGGGCGGCGGCTAGGAGAAGAAGAAGGAGAGAGGGAAAATTAGGTTAGGCAATTTCCAATTCTTTGATTTCAAAAATATAGTCTACCAAATATGAAGAGTTCATGGCCTTATATAAGGCTTACATCATAAGCAAATACAAGTGGCTAAGTGCACACCACATAAAGAAAAAGGCAAATAAATATTGTTCTCAAATAATAAGCATGAAACGGATAAATGCACACCGAAGCACATAAAATCAATATGTAGCCTTCGTCTTATTGCGAGGGCGAAGCTTGTAGCCATGATCGCTACGGCGCCACAAGTCCTTGATTGGCATCGCATCATCTTCAACTTCTGTCCCATGTTGGCCGTCCTGGAGGCCATCGCCATCAATCTGGTGGCCGTCGCCATCAAGTAACTCTTGCTCTATTGCCAACACGCAGGTACACCTCTCCTTTACTCAGCATTCTTCTCCTTCCCAGTTCCTGCAAATTTATATAAATGTGAGAACCGCATCTGGTATCCAATACCCAAGATGAAGGAGCAGAGAGTTTTACTTCTATAACATAAATATTCGAAAATAGAAGTCATACCTCCCTTCATTTTCTGCATACCCTCAATATTAGAAATATAGTTCCTCCTCCAATGACCAACCTTTCCATAGTGGTGGCATTTCCCTTCCTTCCCCAAGCCTTTCTTCTTCTGTGCTGAAGACTTGGGCTCAAGAGATGATTTAGTTCCAACCTTAGTCTTCTTGAAGCCCTTGTCCTTCCCTTTGCCTTTATGCACCATCAATATGGGGCTAGCAGGCTTGACCTTCTTCATATTGATCTCGGCAGTTCTTAACATACCTGGGAGCTCGGGCAGTGTCTTGTAAATTTCATTCATATTGTAATTCAAGACAAAATGCTCGTCACTATCTGGCAATGATTACAGGATCAGGTCTGTAGCCAACTCTTAGCCCAGAGGAAAACCTAGTCTTAAAAGGTTATCTATATACCCAATCATCTTTAGTACGTGAGTCCCTACCAGGTCTTGAGTACACATCTTACACTAAAAAATTCCTTGGTGACGTCAAACCTCTCTTGGCGAGCTTTCCCTTGAAATATTTTCTTAAGGTGCTCGTCAATCTCCTTATAACTTATGTTCTCATGTTGCTTCTAAAGCTCAGAGTTCATTTTGGCAAGCATGAGGCATTGGACATCCAAGGAGTCATCTTGATACTTCTTATAAGCATCTTTTTCAGCTCGGGAAACATTCTCGATTGTATTTTCAAGGGAATCCTCTTCTAAGAAATAGAGCTTATGATCTTTCCTGAGAATAATTCTCAGATTTGTGTACTAGTCCAGATAATTTGTTCCACTAAGTTTCTCCTTCTCAAGGATAGCTCTAAGGGATAGGGTGGACTGAAATCAACTAGGCATGGAAATTCTACAAGAATTTATGCAAAAAAAAACTCTGTACTAAATTTCAAAATACATTTTTATTTCCATTAGGACTTTAATTAAAATTAACCATTTATATCAAAATGATAACCCTCGATATTAATTTGGAGAGTTTATGTGAGTTACTCTCTTAGTGGACAAGATCCGTATTTCACCAATACCATGAGTCAGCTTTGGTTTTTCTCTCATAATATTATTATTTAGGTGGGCATCGCTTATTGATTGCATCATCACGCAACTCTTGTATGGTTGCTGAATAACATTTTATTCGCATCCATCATATGGTGCATGCTAACCATATGCCTCTGGGCACTAACCTTTTGAGGTCACCCATTAAGTTTGACTCGATGTTGATAGTGGGATATCACAATTATTTGCTCGCACTCTTACCAAGATAGAATAATGTACCTTGCTTTGGGAAACCCACATTTCATCGATCGAGGCAAGAAGAGTGTCATCCATCGAAAGGCATCCAAATACTTAATATTGGATAAGGGATTTTAATATAATTGTTTAACACTTAATCATGGTTAATAACTAACGAATGTTCACATTCAAAAAATACTTACAACACTCACAATCCAAATACACCCTAGATGTGTTGTAGTGCCCCCATCTGTCATATAGCAAATGACAGAAGGTCCGGCGCGACCCGACGCCATATACTACGAATAGGTAAGGAGATTACAAGTTATTTCCAAATCTAAGTTTACTTATGAACGCACCCTAACTCAGAGCACTCTAGCAAAAGCATTTAGTTAAAGAACCCATACCAAACAAGAATGTCCACTATACAATATGAATGATATATACATAACACATGTTTTGGTCATAGCATTATTATAACGGTTTCCTTTTTCAATAAGTGGTTTCATACTTCGGCACGCAGGCAAGCCACACAAGAAAATAGTAAACGTTCGCCTTTTGGGCCTTCAAGGGTCAGCCAATTGTAGCATATGGGCTTCCGCCGGCTACTTTCCACTTGGCTCTCCAGCACCTGCACAAAAGAGCCCACCAAAACGTGGTAAATAAAGAAACGGCCAGCATTTTGCTGACCCGTTTATCACGATCCCACCCCTTACTCGGGGTGGCATTTCTCCATCCCTACAAACAAGGCATCATATATATTATAACATTTTCAAAGTGTAATTTAAGCACCATTCATCACATACGTAGGCTCAACGACCACACGCCCCGTGCACTCAGGGCACATTTTCGGTGTCCACAACTTCCCACGTATCACGACCGTTAACTTTGTCGTTCAAAGGTACTTAACTTGACAACTATGTCTTTAAGAGATAATTAACTTAACAATTAGCTGCCCATTTAGAGGTACATAACTTAACGACTCTGACATTCAGAGATACTTAACTTAATGGCACAGTAATTGGCCTTCACGGCAGAATTCATTCTTTTTCCATTTTAGGCTGGAACCCACCATTGATGGACGATTTAAGCTCACAGCTTCGCATACAGTGACCCCTAGGTCTAGAAAGACAGGTCACACAAATTCCAGCTAACAAGGAGCTATCGCTTGGCGATACTACCTATCGCCCGACGATATCAACAGTTCTCCAAACTATGATCTTTTCTGGGTCTTTTCCTGGAAATACTTCCAGTACTTTGATGCAGCATCTTGCACACCCCTAGACCTTGGATTTCACACGTACATCAAACGCATATCCACGGAGTCTTCTCCGACACACAAATTAAACATCACCAATCCATACAAACTTGTCCAGATGTGCTTCTCAGAGCATGCCTATTCCGTACTCTATATTTTCGGATCTAAATGTAGGAATATATGGGGATCAAACCGATCATCCTATTGGAATCTACCCTTTTTCACCTTTTGGTGAGGTGATCCATGCAAATATGTATATTGAGGACTTCACTAGTCTAGGAGAAACTCGTTACCCTTATAGTTCTCTTCGGATCCATGTCGAAGCTTTTCTACGCAGATGGAAAGGAGCACGTCGCTCTCCTCTTCGCGGATCTATCCTCGGATTTTGCCTCAAACCACAAGATATCATTCAGCGAGCTCATAAAACTCAGCCCAGTACTTCCTTAGCTTCTTCTTCCTTTTTACTCAAGGAAAATCAAGAAATGAAGAGAGAGAGAGAGAAAGAGAATGAAACCTCCTTCCTATTCTTCTCTGGTTAAGTGGATTTGGTATTAATCCCAACCACATGATCTCTCATTCAAAACAAAGCAAAGGCTAGGATTTGAGTTAGCTGGTCAACTTTGGCGCTATCGCCTGGCGATATCGACAATCGCCACTCGGCGATATCGATTTCCTCGCATTGATCGCTTTGACCCAGGTCAATCATCGCTTATTGGCTGCTTAACAGCCACTTACACATGCCACAAGGCACTATCGCCCGACGATACCCACTATCTCCACTCAGCGATATCATTTTGATGATTCGTCGAATGCATTGAGTGCGTCAAGTGCAGCTCGACGAACTCTATATCGCTATCGCCATCAGGCGATACCCAGTATCGCCCAGCGATAGTGACAATCTTTCTGCTATCAAATTTGGGGTGTTACAACCCTCCCCTCCTTACAGAAATTTCGTCCCGAAATTTTCATACAGTTATAAGGAAGACTGCAACGTAAAAGTTACAACAACTTTTTATTTATACAAATAATGTTATAACAACTTATACAAACAACTCGTGATATTCATCACGCATGGTCTGCTCATGCTCCCATATTAGCTCTTCACGACAACAATTGTCCCACCGGACCTTGACCATCCCGATTGTCTTGTTCCACAGCTGCTTATCCACTTTATCCTCGATTCGAATGAGCCTAACCTTCGTCATTAGCCAAGATTCGACCGGCACGCGATCATTCACAATTACTTGAGTTGGATCTTTCATGACTTTTTGAAGCACTGATATGTGGAACACATCATGCAATCCACTCAACTCTGCCGAAAGAGCTAGCTGATAGGAAGCTTCTCCAACTCGCTCCACCACTTCAAATGGACCAAGATACCTCGGACTTAACTTTTTCAAGCGCCGAATCCTGGACACGCCTTTGAATGGCTTGATTTTCAAATATACCCAATCGCCAACCGCAAACTCTACTTTTTGATGCTTGGCATTGTAGTACTTTGCTTGCCTATCTTGGGCTATCAATAGCCTCTCTCTAATACAGTGTATCATCGAATTAGCCTCTTCGACTTACTTACGCTTATATAATTTTGACTCACCTGTTTTATCCCAAGTTAACGGTGTACAACACTTCCTACCATACAAAACTTCAAAAGGCGTCATATTTATGCTAGCTTGATAGCTATTATTGTAGGCGAACTCTACCATATAAATATGGTCTTCCCACCTCTTACCAAAATCCAAGGAGCACATCCGGAGCATATCCTCCATAGTTCTGTTGGTCCTTTCGGTCTGACCATCCGTTTGCGGATGAAAGGCCGTACTGATCTTTAAATTTGTCCCCAACAACTGATGGATTAGCCTCCAATCATTCGAAGTAAAACACCCATCTCAATCACTGACGATGCTACGGGACACACCATTCAATCGTACTATTTGCTCGACTTAATGTTTAGCCAAAACTTCCACTGAATCGTCCCTCTTGTTCGGAATTAACTGAGCCACTTTAGTCAACCGGTCCACGATCACCCAAACATAATCATTCCCGCGTTGATATCTAGGCAAACCGTGCATGAAATCCTTCGAAATATCATCAAACTTCCATTCCGAAATAGGTAGCGACTTCAGAAACCTCCAGGCTTCTGGCATTCAGCTTTTACCAAGGCATAAGTATGACAATTTTCCACATAATGGGCTATCTCATTCTTCAGACCTGGCCACCAGAACATCTTCTTCATGTAAGTATACATTTTTGTGCTCTATGGGAGGATTGAATACTTCGTGAAGTGTGCCTCATACATCAATTCTTCACGTAATTTACCCATATTCGGGATGCACAAATGATCACCTTTCCGAAAAAGGCCATCATCCCAGGAGAATGAGGCATTGACCCATCCACTGCATAATGTTGTAGACTTTCATCAAGTTCCGCTGCTCACCGAATTCTATCCACGAGGTCATATTGTACCTCCGTCCAGTTTAGGCATGCATTTGTAGTAGCATTCTTATCCACACAAGAGATTTCTAAGGCCTCCAACTCCTAGATCAGACACCCATCATACAATTGCAACCAATTTTCCCTTCTCGGAGTCCTACGACTCAAGGCATCTGCGACAACGTTTCCTTTCCCGGAAGTATAATGAATATCAAATGTATAGTCCCCGAGGAACTCCATCCACTTTTGTTATCGCATATTGAGATCCTTCTAATCTAATAGGTACTTAAGGCTCTTATGGTCTGTGAAGATGTCAACATTCACACCATATAAGTAGTGACACAATAATTTGAGTGCAAAAATCACCGCTGCCAACACCAAGTCGTGGACGGGATAATTTTGCACATGCAATTTCAAATGTCGTAAGCCATAAGCTATCACCTTACTAAATTGAAGAAGAACGCAACCTAAGACGCTCCCTAATGCATCACTATACAATTCATAGCCATCCGAACCACATGGCATCGTCAAGATTAGTGTCGTAGTTAGACGATCTTTCAACTCCTCAAAAGCTCATACACACTCTGACATCCAAATGAACTTTTGATCTTTTCTCGTCAGTATGGTGAGAGGCAAGGCTATCCGCGAGAAGTTCTCCACAAAATGCCTGTAGTAGCCCGCTAGTCTAAGAAAACACCTGACAGGAGACAGAAGGAAACACCGGCCACTCCCGTATCGTAACTATCATCGTAGGATCCACGACAATGCCCTCTCCACTAATCACATGGCTAAGAAAGGCCACTGATGATAACCAGAACTCGCACTTCGAGAACTTGGCATAGAGCTTGTTCTTTCTCGGGGTGTGCAACACCATCCGTAAATGGTTTGCATGATCTTCTTCAGACTGAGAGTATACCAAAATGTCGTCAATAAATACGATGACAAATAAATCCATGTACTCTCGAAACGTTCGGTGTATTAGGTCCATGAATACCGATGGCGCATTTGTTAGCCCAAACGGTATTATCGTGAACTCATAATGACCATAGCATGTACCAAATGCTATTTTGGGAATATCACATTCCCGAATCCTTATTTGGTAATAGCCAGGCATTAAATCCAGCTTTGAGTTGACAGTGAGCCCACTAGCTGATCGAACAAGTAATCAATTCGTGGAATCGGATACTTGTTCTTTTTTGTCAGCTTGTTTAGCTCTCGATAGTTAATGCATGGTCACAAGCTTCCATCCTTTTTTTCTCACATATAGGATCGGAGCGCTCCAAGATGACATACTTGGGCGTATAAAAGCTTGCTCCAGCAACTCTTGTAATTGAACCTTTAATTCCGCCATCTCCTTTGCCGCAACATGATATGGCGAGAGGGGCACAGGTTTCGCACCTAGCACCAACTCAATCATGAAGTCAATCTCCCGCTGGGGCAGTAACCCCGGAAGAGCTTTTGGAAAAACATCAGCTTACTTCGATATAATAGGAACATCACTAACACTGGGCATCGGATCAAAAGCCTACAATAGCGTGAAGAACAACTTTGCGCCCTCCCGAACTGCCTTGACCACTTGGATAGCAGACATCAATATCTTGCTCGATTCTCGCATACCAGCAAATTTAGTCTCTCGTTCGGTATTCTGCCCCAGTGTGACCTCCTTGGAGTTACAATCTATATAGGCACGCTGCTCTGAGAGCCAATCCATACCAAAGATGACATCAAACTCTGATATCGGTAGAACTGATGCTTCCAACCCAAAGTTCCGAATTCCTATTCGCACCTCAACACAACAGGCTCAATCCGCGTGCATCAAGAACCCATTAGGTAGCAGCACATTCACTCGATCTGTCGGCGTAAATGAAGGCACTCCAATACGCCCCACATAGTCTTCCGACAGAAAAGAATGAGAAGATCCTGTATCGAACAGTACTCTCGCTGGACACTACAAAATCAGGACAAAGCTTGAATCAAATCAATCATGTACATGCAACGCATGAGGTACTAAGTATGGAAAGCAGTAAAAACTATATCTTAACTCATACATTTTACAACATCGCTTTGTTTTATGGCCTCCTGTTGGCCAAAATTATAGACTCGGGGTTGCGCTTGAGATGCAGGTGATTCCACCACTGCTTTCCCCTTCTCAGCATAAGACACACACATCTTTTTCTCCCCTTTTGGAAGGCAACTCCATCAATCTAGAGCCATATGCCCCACCTTGCCATATGTATAACATATGAGGGGACCCCTTCCAGATGTTACTCCAAACAGAGGAGAAGAAGGAACCGGCGCAGATGTTTTAGGCTTCTTTTTCCACTGTCGATACCCAAACTTTGAAGAACTAGGTACCTTGAACTCTGGCTTCTTCCCTGCCAAGTCATTCTTATGTTGCATGCGCTTTATATCCAGCTCAATGGATGGGGCCGTATTGACCAAGGTAAGAAAACCCTGTGTCATCAGTCCTGAGAGAAGCAATCGCAAGTCATCTCTCATCCCTTCATAAAACTGATTTGTTTTCCATTCCTCATCTGCAAATATAAAGCATGCATATCTTCCCAATCACGTAAACTCGTGCAAATAGTCATCCACCGACCTCTCTCCTTGAGTTAGCCTTTGAAATTGGTTCTCCATCGCAATCCACTGTGTCGATGGAACATATCTTGCAAGAAAACACCTTAATAACTCCTCCATTGAGATCTCACTCAATGGCTGACTAGCGAACTGGTGCAGCTCCAACTCATCCAACCAAAGTCTTGCCTCACCATCCTACAAGAAGTTAGTCACAATGAATTTTTTCCACTCTTCTGTTTCAGTTGCCGTCAAGACCCTCTTTATTCTTGAGAGCCAATCTTCGGCTTGTGTAGGGGTTCTAGTACCCATAAACACAGGGGGATTGAAACTCATCACATGTTTCAGTTGCTTCTCCGTTGCTTGGCTTGCGGCCACTAACTCAATGACCACTTGTCTCACCGCTACATGCTCCACTACGCCAACCGGTTCCTATACCATCGCAGGAATAGGAGGTTTTCCCTGGCCGCCAGGTTGCGCATTCATCATTGCGAACACGGCTTCCGCAACCAACCGTATAGTTTCTACCGAATGAGGAGGTTTTGGCACCTCATTAGGTGTACTGCTCTCCACTGATTGTTGGGGCTCTTGCTGCCCCGCACCACTTTGAGTTGCCTACAATGTGAAACACACTATTAGGCAACTACGAATATTGCCAAAAGCAATCACAGGAACATACCATTTCCGTAAATATGTGTATTTTCATTCCTAAGTGGACATTCATGGGTTCATTTATGTTATCATGGTAGTGCACATACACGTGCTCACCACCCCTTAAAAGAATTCGACCACGAATTCAAAGAAAAAATAACGAGAACAGAATCCGATACCAATTTTGTAACGCCCCATCCGTCGTATAACATATGACAAAAGGTCTGGTCGGGGCCTGACGCCATATACTACAGACAGGTAAGGAGATTACAAGTTGTTTCCAAATCCAAGTTTACTTATGAACTCACCCTAACTCAAAGCATTCTAGCGGAAGCATTCTAGTTAATGAACCCATACCAAACAAGAATGTCCACTACACAACAGGAATGATATATACATAACACATGTTTTGGCCATAGCCTTATTACATCGATTTCCTTTTTCAATAAGTGGTTTCATACTTCGCCACGCAGGCCGGTCACACATGAAAATAGTAAACGTTTGCCTTTTGGGCCTTTAAGGGCGTACTAATTACAGCACATAGGCTTCTGCCCACTTCTTTCAAATTGGCTCTCCAGCACCTGCACAAAAGGGCCCACCAAAATGTGGCAAACAAAGCAACGACCAGCATTTTGTTGAACCGTTTATCACGATCCCACCCCTCACTCGGGGCGGTATTTCTTCATCCCTGCAAACATGGCATCATATATATTGTAGCATTTTTAATGTACAATTTAAAAATGTAGGCTCAAACGTAGGCTCAACGGCCGCACGCCCCGTACACTCTGGGCATATTTTTAGTGTCCACGGCTTCCCACGTATCACCACCGTTAACTTTTTCATTCAGAGGTACTTAACTTGACGACTATGTCGTTCAGAGGTAATTAACTTAACGATTGACTGCCCATTCATAGGTACTTAACTTAACGACTCTGTCGTTAAGAGATACTTAACTTGATTGCACAATAATTGGCCTTCATGGCACAATTCATTCTTTTTCCATTTCAGGCCAGAACCTACCATTGCTGGGTGATTTAAGCTCACAGCTTCACATACAGTGACCCCCAGGTCTTGGAAGACAGGTCACACAAATTCCAGCTCACGAGGAGCTATCACTTTGTGATACTCACTATAGCCCGACGATATCAACAGTTCTCCAGACTGTGATCCTTTCTCGGTCTTTTCCTGGAAATACTTCCAGTACTTTGATGCGGTATCCTGTACACCCCTAGACCAAGGATTTCATACATGCATCACACGCATATCCACAGAGTCTTCTCCGGCACAAAATTTAAACATCACCAATCCATACCAACTTGTCCATATGGGCTTCTCACAGCATGCCTATTTTGTACTCTACATTTCCGGATCTAAATGCAGGAATATATGGGGATCAAACCGATCTTCCCATTAGAATTTACCCATTTTCACCTTTTGGTGAGGGGATCCATGCAAATATGCATATTGAGGACTTCACTTGTCCAGGAGAAACTCGTTACCCTTGTAGTTCTCTTCGGAGCAATGGTGAAGCTTTTATACGCAGACGGAAAGGAGCACATTGCTCTCATCTTCATGGATCTATCCTCGGATCTGACCTCCGACCACAAGATCTCTTTCAGCGAACTCACAAAACTTAGCCCAGCACTTCCTTTGCTTCTTCTTCCTTTTTACTCAAGGAAAATCAAGAAATGAAGAGAGAGAGAGAATTAAACCTCCTTCCTATTCTTCTCTAGTTAAGTGGATTTGGGATTAATCCCAGCCACATGATCTCTCATTCAAAACAAAGCAATGGCCAGGATTTGAGTTGACTGGTCAACTTTGGCGCTAACTCCTGGCGATATAGACTATCGCCACTCGACGATATCGATTTCACCACTTTGACCCAGGTCAACCACCGCTTATTGGCCGCTTAACAACCACTAACACATACCACGAAGCACTATCGCTCGGTGATATCCACTATCGCCACTCAGCGATATCATTTCAATGATTCGTCGAACGTGTTGAGTGCGTCGAGTGCAGCTCGATGAACTCTGCATCGCTATCACCATCAAGCGATACCCAGTATCTCCCAGCAATAGTGACAATCTTTCTGATGTCAAATTTGGGGTGTTACCTGTGCATAAGAAAAAATTATTAACACTTGACGAACTTGGCTGAATCTGAACATCTAAAACCCTTCTAAATCTTCAAATTTGCATGCATTGGACATGAGTAACACCAACTCTAGTTACACAGTAGACAAGCTCATCTCTCTATGTGAGATTCAAAATCTAACACACTTGGTTTCACAAACCAACAAGAAGGACGGTTGATGTTAAGGAGAAACAAGAAATCACAATGAAATCGCATGCGTTCCTAGCGGGGTTCCAAGGGGCTGCGCCCCTGGTGGGGTCTTAGGGGCAGATCCCTTAAAGGGGTCCAAGGGGCAGCACCCATGGCAGAAATAGATTTGGGCATTTAGAACACTTCTAAATTTTTAGATCTACACACATTATATTAGGCAACTTCTTAAATAATGATCATCGCGCAACCTCCCTCTGGTACCACTATTGGTTTTTTAAGTGGGGATGCACATCATATGTGTGCAATGGAATAATGAATCAAGAAAACCCAAAGAGAAATGAATCTTGTGATCATCATTGATCAAGAAGTAAAAAAAACTTTGAATAAAAGTATACCTTAGTGGGGTTGAGTCACTACTCAACCAAAGTGATTCAAGGAAGTACGAAAAACACTTGCGGCTGGAGTTTCGAGCATAAATGTATATCAACGCCTCTATAGGTATCTACACGTGAAAGAAGAACCCTTAGACTTTTGTCACACAAGATCAAAGTTGGATGACTAAATTCCCTCAACATCTCCACGGATTGCTAGATTCGTTAAAGGAGAGGCGGCAATGACAGAGATGAAGCTTAGCAAACACTTTTCAGTGACGGCAACAGATCGGAATGGTCGGTGGCAATGGATCAACGGTTGTGGCTTCTAGGTTGCAGAACAGTTCTGTCAGGAGGAAGAAGATGCCACACTCATAATTTGGATCGATTAGGTAAAGATTATCTCAAGATAACAGATATCACATCTATATATATATATATATACTGAAATAGTCATTACCCGCAGACCAAGTCAAAAATAGACTTACAGAATCAAATCGGAGCAAACAACATTCATCGAGATGATAAGTATATATTCGACGAATCAAGGATCCACTCGTCGAGGTAACACAAGAATACTCAACGATTTCAGACAGACAAAATCGTCGAAACATTAAGAGAATACTTGATGAATCCAAGTCTAATTTGTCGAGATGTCAAGAGTATACTTGACAATTCCAAGTCCAGTTCGTCGAGATGTCAAGAGTATACTTGATGAATTTAGACGGATTCTTTGAAATATCAAGATACCTTTTGAAGAATTACCCTTGAGTTTTCCGACAACACACATGGTCATATTTATTAAGAATATAGGTCCCGGGCTGAAAAAACTTGATGCGTATAATTTAGGATAAATATATTCCTAAAATTCTATGAACTATAGGAAAGAACACCTATCGTAAATAAAATATCAAGTGTCATATTCTTCCGGGCCTATTGACTACTTCTACTCACGCAAATTAATATTATTTTATTGGAATATAAAAAGTAATTAAATTATATAAATAAAATGAAATAAAATATAATACTTGATCTAGAGTCCCTTTGGATTAAAATAAACTTTTATGAAATTATAAAATACAAGCTTCTAATTACTTACTTCGACCATGGATGTTCCCAAAATACAAAAGCGCCTCTCTCGAGAATACACTCACAATTGGATTTGACTCCAATCTAGAAGATTTATGTCGTCCACTCTCAAGGAGTGCATACAACTCCTTTTTTATTTGAGTGATCTTCTCGTATCCACAACCTCTCGATAAAATTTAGGATACAGATCTAGGATTGAAGAACATATTCATGACATATGAATTCGACGCATTAGATTCAAAGATAAATCGAAGGGAACAAAGTAGAGAGCTTGACAATTTTTAGAAAAATAAAGAAACTTTATTTCATTCTGAAGTTCATCATGATCAAGTGCTTATCAAAATTTAGCCACTAATAATTGAAAAAATACATTCTATCACTATGAATTAAAACGAGTACAATTGCATGAAAAGAAAAATCTAAACTATATTGCAAATAAAACAAAATTGCATAAAAAAAAATTAACTCCAAAGATATCCTGAAAAAGAGCCACCCAACCTTATTTTCAACCCCAATGGTGGACTCCTCTCATCATTCCCCTAGGCCATTATTTATAGGAAAAATAGAAAGGATGAAAGGGACATGAAAGGTTAGAAGGCCAAAGATAAGATGAGGAAAACAAAGTGGAAATATTAATTAAATATTAATGAAATATCTGAAAAGGCAACCAAATAAATGGGGGAGTTTCATATGTTGTAAAGAGGAGATGAATGGTGGCCATAATTATTAAAATTAAGGTGGAGTTGAAATATCAAATATTTATCAAATATTTAAGAGGAGATAAATGGAGGGAGGAGATTAATGAAGGAGAATATGAAGGTGGCTAGTGTCATTTCTTGGAAAAGAGAGAAAGGGGTGGCCAATTTTTATAAAATAAAGAGAAAGAGATTAGGTGGCAGGTTTAAATGGTGTTACATAAATATATAAATGAGTTTAAGAATTATTAATGAATTATAGGGGGTTATGAACAGGGTGGAGGTTATGCATGGAAGAAATAAAGAGGGGAAGTAAAGGGTTATAGTAATAATAAAAATAAAGTGCATGCATTTTAAGGTGGCAGTTTTGACTTAGGAGGAAGAATATGAAATTACGTTATGAGTGATAAATGAGTGATAAATGAGGTGATTGCATTATGAGGTGGTTTTTATAAAATAAATATGATGGTTATAATATAATATGGGAGTAGTAAAATATTACATTTTATGGGTTTTCATGGTGCACACATGGATTTTGAGGTGGTGGCGGCGACATGCAAAGGTGACGGTGATGGCGTTGTGAATGAGAATGATGTGAATGAAAATTGGTTAATGCAATAGACTTGCATGAGAAAGAACTGAATGGGTGGTTGTGACGTGAAACACTTGATCGGCTTGAGCAAGTGCAGTGAGACTTTGACTTGGTTTCATATAGACTGCATGAATTGCTCGGCCAACGTGACGACTTCGGTGAATATTTTTTTTGTAAACATCGGGAGCGTGACCATAATAATAAACCTACAAAAATAAATATAATTTAATTTAGTAAACAAAAATAAAAATGAATGATTTATAAATAAAAATACATAATTTATTATTAATTTATATTAATTATTAAACTAAAATAAATACTAAAAAAAAGTATAAATACTACAAAACTAAATATGACTTAAATTATTAAACAAATATCAAAAAGATATTTTTCATTAACTAGAATAAATAAATATGATTAATTTAAACTAAATATTATAGTAAAAATATGCATAAACATTACTTATCAAACCTCCAAATCCATAATGTCACAGGCTTGGCCTTTCACTTGTATCACATATGTGCAATGTCAACAAAAACCTTTCCAACTTCTCCAATACACTTTTGAGCGAACCTATAGGCTCATATTACGAAGGCAGTGAGACTACCTGTTTGACAACTTCAAGATCACAATGGTAACACTAGCAACTAGGAGCTAAGATTCATCACATGAGAACGATGGACTCCAGGAAGTTTGAAAGGTGGGAAAGAGTATTGTTCCCACACCAACACCTACTGACAGAAAGTGAAATAAAATAGTCACCATCATAGAAGAATGTTCAGAAAGCACTACTTCTGAGAGCATAAGTGAAGAACTTCTTGACCTACAGTTGTCTGAATCTACTGTTGAGACTAGGCGAGATGTGAGTGCTCAAGTTTCTATATCATCAGAATCTATAACATAGACTCTACCAAGTAGTGTTTCTCAATCTGAAGACACTCCAACAAAACTATTGAGAATCTGGTTGGTTATGTTGTAACCAGAATCTATGAAGAGATTGAGGAAGATAATCTCAGAATGGATGCTCCTACTTAGGGGGTGCAAGGCCAATCTTCTGTGAGTCTAAAAAAATAGATTAAATCATTCTTGGATAAACTACAAGAAAGAATAAATAAGAATCCAGATGGATCTCAACTGCTACCCTCTAGTGCTAATGTTGAGGGGGAGCAAGTTACAGAGATAGTGCAGGAAAATGTGCCCAATTCAACTGTTGAAGATTAGCAAATCTATGTGGACTGTGCTGAGGTTGAGGGGGAGATTCCTAAAGAGCTCCATACTCAAGAGATTGAACATTATTTAGATTTCTGAGGCTCAAATGCCCAATGACGAAATTCATGATCACTCATTTGAGTATGTAGTGTCTGAATTAGAAGCCAGGGAAAATAAGGAGGGAAGATGAGGATATCTGTTTTCAAGGGGCATCTCAACAAGCTGATGCAATGTCTTCCACCTTTCTGGCTCAGCTAGAAGGACTTTCAGATGACCAGAGAAGACAGCTTGAGCACTATGTAGATGACTCCATCAAGGAACTGAGACAAGATATATCTACTAAGATCAAGTCTATTAGATTTGAGGTGAATCTGCTGAAAGCCAACACTATTGCATTCTTCAATAGAGCTTCTCTTGTTGTGAGTTATACTAAAAGAAAACTTGAGAAATCAGACAAAAGCAAGATTACATTATAGAAAATCAAAAAATCACCTCAAGCTATAAGAAAATGGTACACAATGTCCGAAAGTAAATCATGGAAGCCAACAAAATCACTCTGGAAAGAAGGATAGATGCTTGCACACGGTTCTTAGATGATCACATGACGGAAGTCAAGAATCATGTTACCAAAGGAGTAAATTATTTGACTGATAAGATTTCCTACACCAAGGACTCCCTGACCCCATTCATCATAGAATAAGTCATAAAGTGGGAGAAAGCAATGATCAAAGCAGATACAAATAATGCTATTTGGACCACAAATGTTATCAGGGGATCATTGGGTCTAAAACAGTATGCATATGAGGATGTTCCGCTCTTGAAGGACAAACTGATGGTGATGGGGCTAATAGTAGTATTGTTATTGGTCCTACCTTCATCCCCGCCACTGAACAAATATCAAAGAGCAAATACAAGTCTGCTACAAGGGAAGAAGATGAGATCAGACAGAGCAATAAGAGATACATAGAAGAAATCGAGTCCGGGCTTGACTTTGAGATATGGTGTAACATCCAACTTTCTTCTATACCCCTTAACTTAGATTAGGGTAGAACTTGCGGTGTGTGAATGAGTTAGGCAAGGTTTGTCCCAAGGAGTTAGGGTGGATTCACATAGGGCCCACTATAGGGTTCAAGTTAACTTTAACTTAAAAAATTTATTCTAGATAAATAGGCGTTGAGTGTGTTGAGTGAACTCGACGCCATTCAACAAAGCGTCGAGTGCATTGAGTGGCATCAATGCCATGCTCTTAAAATTAGAAAAATTATTCTGGATCAATAGGCGTCGAGTGCGTTGAGTGAACTCGAAACCATTCGATGAAGCATCGAGTGCGTTGAGTGGACTCAATTCCATGCTCTTTAACTTAAAAAAATTGTTTTGAATCATTAGACGTCGAGTGCATTGAGTTAACTTGACGCCATTCGACGAAGTGTCGAGTGCATTGAGTGGACTCAACGCCATGCTCTTTAACATAAATTTTTTTTTTCTGGAATAATAGGCGTCGAGTGCGTTGAGTGAACTCGATGCCATTCGACGAAGCGTCGAGTGCGTTGACTAGACTCAACGCCATGCTCTTTAACTTAGAAAAATTGTTCTGCATCAATAGGCATCAAGTGCGTTGAGTGAACTCGATGCCTTTCGACGAAGCGTCGAGTGCATTGAGTGGACTCAACTCCATGCTCTTTAACTTAGAAAAATTTGTTCTTAAATCACAAGGCATCGAGTGCGTTGAGTGAACTTGACATAATTTGACGAAGCATCGAGTGTGTTGAGTGGACTCAACGCCATGCTCTTTAACTTAGAAAATTTGTTCTGGAATAACAAGGCGTCGAGTTAGTTGAGTGAACTCGATGCTATTTGATGAAGCTTCGCGTGTGTTGGGTGAACTGACGATACTTGACGAAGCTTCAATTAATACTTAACGCTCTTGGACATAGAGTATTTTTTCGATCTAAGCTGTGTTTACTGGTTTATATGTACATCCTAGATCGAGTTTTTTGGTATAAGCACAGATGGATAATTTAAACCCGATCTCTTCAATAAGACCCATTAAATACATTGATCATCTCAAAAAGACCTATTTAAAGCAATGATTGGCGGTCCAATACTAGGGAGATATGTGGCAAGCAACTTAAACCCTAATTCTTCTTATAAAAAAAGGAAGAAATGAAACCCAAGCTATCAATCCCCTTTCTTGCCAAGCCCGTTGTAAACATCATTGAGCCAGAGGAGTGGGAAATGACTCCTGGAGTTAGGCGTATGCTGGAGAAACAAGGGATTGAGCTAGTTCACTGGAGTAGTCGTTGGCCATGGCTCACCACCACCGCACCCGCCGCCAAGCTCGCATCAAGGTCCGTTTCTCCTCCCCTCCCTCATTGCTAGTATTCTAGATCCACTAGGATAGATATAGGGCTCAAATGAGCCCGATTTCATGAGAGATAGAGGTAACATTCCGAGCTTTTCTTCTTGCTCGGGTTTGCTGGAGGAGCCTCCTCCAGCAGCCATATCGCCAGGAAACGCTAGCCACCACCTCAACAGAGGTGGTGGCGATAATCGTCGGTGGTGGCAGCGGCCCAGTGGCCTGGAAATAAGCAACAAAAATGCTACAGGCTGGGAATATCACAGTTGTTGGCTATCGGGGAAGATAAATTGATGTTGTTCATTTCTGCATTAATTAAACTATAGTATTAAAGATATTTTGTGTATTTTTGTCGCATATTAAAGAGTCATTTGCATGCTGATTTTAGGCCTTGTAGAGGCATATTTTGTAACATCCCATTTTTAACTAGACCCCTAAGAGTGGTTTTGTCATGACTAGGTCATAACAAAACCATAGGAAGCTCAAAAAGACCAAGTGGGCTTAGGCATGAAGGTGAAAGTCACCTTGGTCTGCCTATAGCACAGCCTCACTACCAAACCTGAGATTTGACCTTAGGGCTTAAAATTGACTCCATAACCCCACCACAACATCCCGAACCCATTAGAGGGTCCATTAGAGCCATATGGACCCATTGGAGGCAGTCAAAGTGGCCAAGTTGACCTAGGTCCACCCTAACCCTAAAGGGTGTCAAATTGAAATACATAGGGTCAATTGACTTTCCCTTAGCTAAGTAAACCCCACCCATGCCCTCCTAACCCTAAAGTGAGGTCAATGGGTCACCAAGGACCCATAGGGGTCAACCCAAGAGGCTATGTTGACCCAAGTCAACTCTAACCCCCAAATGATCAAGTGCCCGTACTAAGGGTCAAGTGACCTCCAAGGTGTCAAGTCAACCCTACCCAACCCTACCTATACCTTAGGGGTGGCAAATTGGTCACCCAGGACCTATTAAGGTTAACCCAAAAGGCACTCTGACCAAGGTCAACTCTATTCTAGTGATAAGTCAAACTAGCCTAAATGGGCTAACTCAAGCTCAAACCCAAACCCACTTGGGCCAACCTCATGTTTATTGTTCATGTGAGTTAGATGGGCTGCCAATAGACAAGAGGGCTGACTAGCCAACTTAGGGACTAGGAGAGAGAGAGAGAGAGAGAGAGACTTAAAATAAAGAATAATCAGGAGAGAGAAAGGGGGGTAATTTAGAGTGCTAAGTGGATTGAGCCCACTTGGGCCCATGTCATCAGCCCCCACATGGGCTGGCCGGCCTTTGGTGCCACTTAGGAAGAGCTGGATGAAGTGGGGCCCACCATACGTGCATGGTGATGCAAACAAGGAAAACCCGCCACCCCCTCACTTAGGAAATATCGCCCCCCCCCCCATATACTTCATCTCCTCTTCCCTCCCCTCACTCCCCTCGGTTTCTTCACCCTCAAAAAAGGAGAGTAGCAGAGAAAAAGAGAGAGAGAGAGAGAAGTCGTGCTGGGCAGTGAACCCGAGAGAAAAGCCGCCACCACTGCCGGAAATGGCTCCCTACCGCTCCTCACGTCGCATGGCCACCAGAAAGGTCCTCCCTCACCTCTCTCCTCATGCTATAGATCCTAGGAAATGTTAGGGTAGGGTTTGGGCTCAAATGAGCCCGAACCCAGAATTTTTTTTTCCAACATTAATGGTGAATCTGGAGCTTACGGGATGGGTGGCTCCGCCGTCTCCCACCGCCCTAGCCACCGAAAAGTGTTGCCCCCACCACCGTGAAGGTGGAGGAGGAGATTTCTGGTGGAGTTGCCGCCGACAGCCGTCGGGAAAGCCCCCGTGGAAACTCTAGATTTCGGGTTGGATTCCTGCACGTTTTGGAGAAGAAATACAATAGCCGACGGATTGGCTTTAAGATCTGTGCCATGCAATAATTTAAATCCTGGATTTATTTAAATATATGAATAGTGTCAAATTCTGTCTTATAAAAACAGATTTTTTGCATCTTCAAATTTAGGGCACTTACAATCCTTTTCATAAAATACGTCGAACATGAAAATTATAGGTCTTGAAGTTAAATTTAATTTGATATGTTACAAAAAAATTTTGGTTAAGTATACTGCCCTATAGAGCCATGTTCCTAGGACTGGTCCTAGGGTAGGAAAGAGATTAAAATGAGTGCCCTGCCGAAACCCTAAGTCCAAATGGGCTGAAATTTTGGGCATGTGGCTTATTAAGGCATATATAGATCCTCCCCCAAAATGGGAATTTTTGGGTAAAATAATCTTATAGGTTTAGTCAAAATATGATAAATCAAATAATGTTGATTTTTGGGGCATACCAACTCCAAAAGGCCCCAATGTTTGGTGGCATGCCAATGGGGACATTGTTAGGTCATGGATAAATTTTCAGCACCTTTGGACCACTGCATGTTGGGGTAACCCACTTGCATGTGTTGGCTTATGCATACCCTTGGTGTGCCAATAACAACAATTTATATATTGCACATTCAGTCTAATTGAGGCATCCAAAAATCATGGATTTGAATCCAGAGGTCCATTAGGGTTAGGTTCACCCCTCAAATTAATTATGGGATTTTTGGGATAAAAAATCTCATTATTTGGAATTTTTGAAATATTAGGCCTTTTTGGTAACTAAATTTAGAAAATGGATTAGCATAGAAATAAATCCCCAAATTTTGTAATGATCACATAGAGGGCATATTTAAAAACTAGAAATTTTATTTCTCTGTTTTATGAATTTTTTAGCTGGAATTATGTGGATTTACCGTTTTGCCCTTATTTACTTCTAATTAGAAATTAATAGAATTATGTGGTATAAAAATTGTGGAAAAATCCTGGAGATGTATATTTGTATAAAGAACCTTGTATAATTATTTCAATATTTTAGGAGTCCTCGGTAATTTTCAAAACTCCATAATGGCACTTTGGTAAATTACTTGAAAATGGAATTGATAGGCCATTGTACTTTAGGAGTTTATAAAACTCTGTATTTAGCCTTATCTTATCAATACATACACTCTGTAATTTTCCCAGAATTTTTATGAATGAATTCCTTATACTTCTTTTGGAAAATGATAAATATGTTGGTTTTTTGATAATTAAGGAATAAATAGAAATACTTAAAGAAAAATTATGAATCTTGTAAGACAGTGATATTTCACCATGTTATAGGCCAGGAAAATTTCTTACATCAGTAGAATTATGATATGTTATACTTCATGTGTAAAATGACCTGAAGAATTAATGGAAGAAATTAATTTAAGGGTGTAATTAAGTTGGAAAATTATGAAAATCATCATGGTCATTATATAGATCCATATCACCCTAGGATAAATAATTTTAGACATATGTCCCAAGGAATTAGAAGTTCGATTCCGGGGTGGTGTTAGGTCATGGGCTGCGCATAGTAAAAGTAGGTTATACCATAAGGCCCACCGGGGGATAGATCGATAATTGGGTTAGAGAATACGATTGGAAGTATAACCCTGGTGGTTAGTGTCATCTTAGTGACGAGAGTGAAAGTGCAAGCCATTGGGTAACAACTGGGGTGGAGGCCGGCGGAAGACCGTCGCCCTCCCGATAATAATTTAAGTCATTAGGATCGCCCAAGAGTAATAATGAGAGTTGGTCGTGGGTCATGGGTAGACATCAACTAAATCTAATTATCCTTGCGAAAGGGAACTTTGGATTTTTAATTCCATCTTGGTTCCTAGTGCCCCCGAGACCCCTTCATTGGGCAAACCCTAGGCAGTCCTGGGATTAACCCTAAAATACTATGTGTAACTACCAGTAGGCAAGAGTAGTCTGATAGGCTAGGTAAACTGTACCTGTTCTCACTCGTGATGAGTTGGAGGGAAATGGTTAAGTCATCCCGAGGTGTTCAAAGGGGCATCATCCCGCGGTGTTCAAAGGGATGAGGTATGGAATTTAAGCCGGACGGGTTAGTCCGGGGAGTTTTGGCTCGGTTGTTGACTATTACGGACGGGTTTGTCCAGGGAGCGTTGGCTCAGAGGTTGATACATCAAGGTTGCATGCGCATAAGAAATACCTAAGGTGGTGAGTGTTCGGTGTTGTAGGGTCGTTGCACCGACGCCAATACGATGACTCGGCAAGTGTGGTTTTACACTTCGCCAACTTAAGTCTGGCGGTCTTGTCGGCAAAGAGTATGCATAGTCTGCTTAGTGCACCAAGCATTGCGGCGTACGATAGGTAAGACCAGTTGTGCTATTACTGGTTTTTAGGTGGGCGAGGCCCAACCCACCGCTTCCGTATGCCACTACGGAGGTATCTTGGGAGGTAACGACTCCGAAAGGGGGAAACTAAAGGTTTGTGTACACAAAGTCTGGTGTGTGAGTTGCACTGCTTGATCATAACATACCCACCATATAGCTGCATATCATAATCATTCATAATAACCTATGACACCTAATGTATAAGTGGTATGAGATGCTTATACATTAGGACTTGCTAAATGACCCCTTGGTCTATAAGCTTGTGTGGGCAAATTTATAAATTAAAGTTATTTCTATATATATATACTGCTTGTGATAACCGACACCCCAACGTATAAAGTTGTATGAGACATTTTATACGATGGGAGCCTTGTAGAAGATCCCTTGGCTTATGTGTACTCACATAAGTGAAGGTTAAATTCTTTTCTTACTTTACCTATTACAACATGATTATAAACTGTTAGCTAGGTCCCCCTGTCACCTGCTTGTTTTTACTCTCCACTTTCACGTCCTTCCCTTTCTTCCTACCCGCTCAATGCCTAGGGGCATGGGGGAAGGGGTGGGGGCGATAGGGATTTGTCTTATAGACTAACGGTTTTCGAACCACATCATATTAGGGGATCGCGGAGCCCAGCAGGGAGGAGCAGCCCAGGAGATCGGTACGATTGGAGATAGGGAAGTCTAGCTCAGGAGCACAGCCAGCTGGGATCGTGAGTACCGAATTATAGTGATGTTTTATTTTGCTTCTGCATGAGAGATCTGTAGTGAGGATATTCATGTACCGGGCTTAAGCCCTTCATTTCTGTACTCTTTACTATTCTGTGGACACTCCCTTCGTGGAGATTTTATTATATGTGATTTACTGTGGACTTACATGTCTTCTATACTTGTACTGCTACTTTTGTGATCAATAAGGCCGGCAAAATCGGCGTTTTGTAGTGACGACCTTCCCGGGCACGGAGGTGTCACCGCAAAGCGACGGTTCTGCGCATAAGACCCCGTTGTTTGATAGAAAAAAGGGGGGGGGTCTTACAAAGTGGTATCAGAACGGAACATCGATCAGAAGAAGTAGCAGTCCACTTACCCTGGATCACCCCCGCTCGAGTTTAGTTTGGGGACAAACTAAGCAGCGGAAGTAGTGGTGTGCCCATGTGGGGATCACATATATAATTGTCCATTTTAGTTAAGGATTGAAAAATTGCTGACGATAAATGTTGTTGTGCAGCCTCCAGTACTGCCTACACCACCAGGTGGAACCCCGCAGATTCCAGAAGTCTCACCACCGCCGCCGGTTCCCACTCAGTTCCTACAGTCTGACATGGGACAGACTCTGACGGCGATCTTGGAAGCCTTCAGGTCCCAACAGGCCCCAGCTCCGCAGCCTATTCCGGGATCCAATTGGCTCAGCATCTTTCGAGGACTCTCTCCCCCATCCTACCTGGGGACTTAGGCGGTAGTTTGGACTGAAGAGTGGCTAGACATCATGGAGGAGATGCTGACAGGGATATGGAGCCCTTGGGAGGAAAGGGTGTCACTGGTTGTTTCCTGCTTGGAGTCCCATGCCAAGCAGGGGTGGAAGACAGTTTTGGAGACTACCTTTGCTGGTAGAGAGGCTGCCGAGTTGACATGGGAGGAGTTCAGGCCCTTACTATTGGAGCACTTTATTCCACAGTCGGCCCGAGACGAGCTGGAGGACCGCTTCTTGCAGTTGAAGCAAGGTGCCAGGACGGTGGTGGAGTACCATCGAGAGTTCAACCACCTGGCCCGTTTTGCAGACTCTTACCAGCTAGATGAGGAAGCATTCACCAAGAGGTTCTATAAAGGTTTGCGGGAAGACATGAGGGATGCCCTCCTTTTTGTTTCGGACGGGCCTATCTCTCGTATTCTGGAGATGGCAAAAAGGTTAGAGGCAGATTGGCACACCACCAGAGGCCGGAAGCGGCCAACGGAGGATCAGAGCCGGGGAGCCCGGAATGATCAGCGGGAGGTCGTGCACCAGAGGTACGACAGGTGGAGGATCAGCCTCGACATGAGGTGATGTAGGAGCCGAGGGAGCAGTTGACACTGGCCCCTCAGCCTATTCAGATGTGAGATGTGCAGAGACCGAGAGGTGGGGCTTACACCCCGCCGGAATGTTACCACTGTCATCAAGTGGGGCACATCAAGAGAAACTATCCCATGAGAGGGATTCCTCCACCAGCACCGCAGATTGCCCCACCAGCTCAGCATTATGGAGGCCGAGGACGTGGCCAAAGACACGGATATCACGGTAGAGACCGCAGGCCGAAGGGACAGCAGATTTATGCACTGGACCAGGCTTAACCCAGGAACCCGGAGCAAGTGATCACAGGTATGACCGAAAAGTTTTCTTTTTTACTTAAAGTTCTTTATTATCCTAGAAAGTAGTTTCATGAACTTGAATTATTAAGACTAGGTAGAAAAACCAGAAACAGAACTCTAAGTAAAGTTACAATCTCAGGCATCGTCTTTATTTGCGGCAAGCCCACACATACTCTCTTCGACACGGGTGCTTCGCACTCATTTGTGTCGGATACCTTTATCCAAGGGTTGGATGGCGTGGAGAAATTCACGGGGTTGATTATGAAGATACGACTACCTGATGGGTCAGAGCTGTTCACCTCATCCCATTGCAATATGGAGGCATGGATAGGCGGGAAACCCTTCGAAGCTTCGGCGACAATCTTGTCACTGCCAGATTATGATTTGATACTGGGGATGACATGGCTCCACTGGAACCATGCCCAGATTGACTATTTGGCCAAAAAGATTACCTTGAGATATGGGGATTCATTCATCGTGATGGAAGGTATTATATTTGCTTCCCATATATTCTTATCATCTATTCAGGCCGTCAAGTCCCATCTGCAGGGCAATGAGATCTATCATATACTTTTTGAGATGGCGTAGGTCAAGGAATCTATATCTGACATTCCCGTGGTGCGAGATTTTGCGGATGTCTTCCCGGAGAAACTACCAGGGTTACCCCCGCACAGTGAGCAGGACTTCCAGATATTGCTTATGCCAGGGTCTAAGCCGGCATCCAGGGCCCCCTATCGCATGGCCCCAAGGGAGCTAACAGAGTTCCGGAGTCAGCTGCAGGAGTTGGTGGAAGCCGGGTTTGTTCGGCCGAGCTCTTCGCCATGGGGAGCCCCAGTGTTGTTCGTCAAGAAGAAAGACGGAACACTCAGGTTGTGTATCGATTACCGGGCATTGAACCGGCTAACGGTCAGGAATACCTATCCTCTACCAAGGATATACGAGCTATTCGACAAGCTGGAGGGAGCCCACTTCTTCTCGAAGTTGGACTTGAGATCGGGATATTATCAGTTGCGGATCCGAGAGGAAGATATACCGAAGACTTTTCTTAGTAGCAGGTATGGACTCTACGAGTTTACCGTGATGCCCTTCGGGCTCACGAATGCGCCGTCAGCATTCATGACTCTCATGAACCGGGTCTTCAAAGAATATCTAGATGTGTTTGTCATCGTTTTCATCGATGACATCCTCATTTACTCGAGAACCGAGGAGGAGCACGCGAGGCATCTGACGCTGGCCTTGGAGAAACTACGGGAACATCAGTTATATGCCAAATTCAGCAAATGCCAGTTCTGGCTGAAGGAGGTGGCCTTTCTCGGACACGTTATCAGTGGAGAAGGGTTGGCAGTAAATTTGGGCAAGATTCAGGCAGTCCGGGATTGGCCACAGTTAAAGACAGCTACAGATGTATGGAGCTTTCTAGGACTTGTCGGCTACTACCGGAAGTTCGTAGAGGGTTTTTCTAAACTTTCCCTTCCACTTACCTCTCTGACGAGGAAGGAGACACCATTTGTCTGGATGCCACAGTGCGAGATGGCGTTCCAAGAGCTGAAAAGACGACTCACTTCGGCCCCGATACTTGCCCTCCCCTCGGAGAGAGAAGGATTTAAGGTTTATTCGGATGCCTCCTACCAGGGCATGGGAGCAGTTTTGATGCAGAAGGGACATGTGATCGCTTATGCCTCCCGCTAGCTAAAGAAACATGAGCAGAACTACCCAGTTCACGATCTGGGGAGGGGAGCGGTTATATTTGCATTGAAGGTCTGGTAGCACTACCTCTATGGTGTCCACTGCGGCATATTTTTAGATCATAAAAATCTGAAATATGTGGATATGCAGAAGGAATTGAATATCCGGCAACGCAGATGGGTGGAATTTCTAGCAGACTATCAGTATGAGATGCACTACCATCCAGGTAAGGCAAATGTGGTGGCCGATGCACTGAGCCAGAGAGCTGCCACTTATGGAGCAGGGCCCCAGCTTATGTCCATGGAGCTACTACGGAGTTTTGAAGAGATGCATATCACTCTGGTATCATTTGATGACCCTGAGTTGTACGAGGAGTACCTGGCTGCTACAAGCACCGCCTATGATATACATGACCGAGTCAGAGACTGGCAGAGGCGGGATGCCATGCTAGAGCCGATTTTCTGGGCCTTGGAGGCAGGCTAAGCTAGGGACTACACGATACGAGATGGTCTGATATGTTTCATAGGTCGGACTTACATACCGGATGGAGGCCAGATTCGGGAGGATATCTTGGTTGAGGCTCATCATAACAGATATTCTATACATCTCGGGATCACGAAGATGACGGCGGATTTGAAGAAAACTCTATACTGGCCGGGCATGAAGAAGGACATCATCTACTTTATGACCCACAGTGAGGCGTGCAAGTTAGTGAAGGCAGAATGCTGAAATCCCGCTGGTTTATTGCAGCCACTCCCAGTGCCGGAGTGGAAATTTGAGGATATCGCGATGGACTTTATCCATGGCCTCCCTCGATCACGGGCGGGAAACGATTCTATATGGGTAATCGTTGACCGACTGACGAAGGTGGCTAGGTTCATCCCGATCAGGAAGGAGGATACTGTCGGAGTACTGGCACGGAAGTTCATAGAGCAGTTTGTGCGATATCATGGGGTGCCCAAGACGATCGTGTCGGATCGAGATGGACTATTCACGTCCAAGGAGTGGAGGTCGGTACAAACATACTGATAGTTTTACTTTCAAGACAACCTAAACACCTAAAGGGGGGGTGAATAGGTTCTTATGCTTGTTTACACTTTTTAGGCAGAATTCAATTACAGAATTAATACACTCAGCACAGGAATCACAGAAAATCATACAACACAGATTGCAAACAGTTTTATAGTGGTTCCTCAAGGTTTGGGTACGTCCACTTTCCCCCTTCACCTATCTAGCAGTATGCTAGATTCGGCCAAACTTCCTCTTTACTCAGATTCACAGATCCTACAACTCAGAACCTGAAAAGGTTCCTACAACTCAGGCTTAACAGCCCTACCTCAGCCTTATCATAAGGCCTACAACTCAGAGAAGAACCTTCTCCTACACTCAGGCAAACAGCCCTACAACTCAGAGATCAACTCTCCTACACTCAGCCTTTATTACACAGGCTTACAGCTCAGATCTGTATTGACAGATCCTACAGAAATTAGAAAAGAAGTTTGTATTAACTTGCCCTTGATGAGAGAGAGAAGGACAAGGCCGTTTTTGATCAGCTAAAGAATGAAATCAACTGAATCTGAGCTTTCTTCAAAGCTTCTTGAATCTGAACTTAGTTGAGTTGATTTCCCACACAGCTTCTTGAGAAACCAGTGATGGCTTCCTTCTTCTTCTTCAAATGGCTGAATCTCTCTCTATCCAACACCTTTGATGACACTTCTGAATTCTTGATAGAACTCTTCTTAGATCGATCCTGAGATCGTCTTCTTAGATCTTCTGATGAAGATCTTCTTTTGTGTATTACTCCTTCTTGATTTGATTTCTCAAATTGATTGCCAAAATTCAATCTCTTATTACTTCTCTCTAAATCTGTCTATTTATAGACCTTCTTAATGGTAACTGGCTGATCCGGTTTATAACTGTCTTCTGACGAGTCTGACAACATCAGTTAACTGGCTGCAACCCACAGCTGTCAAGTCTTCAAACAAATCCTGTGCCTTAGTCTTGGTCAGCAAAGTGTTGAGACAGACTGTCAGGAAGTGTCGAGACCAACTATCTATATGTGTTGACACAAGTAACTTTGGTGTCGACACAGCCTTTGATGATGTCGACAAGTTTGCCTTTAAGTTGACACAGCTTCTTTAGAACTTCATCTTGGGAATGAGTCGACAAAGAGAATTTGTGTCGACTCAACACTTCATCTTTCATCAAAAAATAACTTGGTCTTGACTTTGTAGTGTGTCGACATAAGTCCTGTGTGTCGACACAGTTGTTGTAGATTCAGAACTCAATATGTGTCGACTCTGCCTTCAGGTGACGACTCAGCAAATGTCAATCCTGCCAATATGTGTCGACTCAGTCTTCTGGTGTCGACACAAGTATTGTTGACTTCTGCCAATGTGTGTCGACTCTGTCTCAATGTGTCGACACATCCTCCCAGTGTCGACAAAGTTGAGATCGACTATCTTTCAGTTAGTCGACACTGCTTCCCAGTGTCGACACAAATGTGGTCGACTGTCTTTCTGTGAGTCGACATGCTTCCCAGTGTCGACACAAATGTGGTCGACTATCTTTCTCTGTGTCGACACAACTTCCTTCAAGTGTCGACACAATTATTCTGAAGTGTCGACACAATTTCTTCAGGTGTCGACACATGGACATAGAATAATTTCCTGTATTCTTTAATACTTCTTCACCTGCATATGTCAACTTAAAACAACATCAAATACACCTTGATGTATATCATTAAGCTAAGTTAGGCTTCTTCAAATCAGGTACACATTTTCCAATGTTCCCAACAATCTCCCCCTATTTGGAGAAGTCATAACCCTTTTAGTTAATGATATACACCATTTATAAAAAAAAAATATGATGATGTATGACATTACATGAATACTTAATATAAACAAAATATTAACAATTCATCACAGAGTGAACATGAATATGTGATTCCAAACAAAATTTTGTTTATAACTTGGTAATGTTTGATTACAGATGTTTACATTGAAAGATTAAACAAAACATTACAAAACAAATTTGAAAGAACTTAGAACTAAGACTGATCAGGCTCTTTTATGACAATTCCTTTGCCAGATTGGATTTGAGCCTTCACAGGAGCTTCAGCAACTTTAGATGGCTTCTTGCCTTTTAGATCAGCTTTCTTCTGTGCTTCTTTCTTGAGCCTTTGCCTTTCAAAGTAATGAAAGGGCTTTGGAAAGGGCTTTGGAAAGTACTTGCTCGGCTCCTGAGCATCTGGTGGTAGCCTTCCCATCTTGGCTTTTCTCCTGAACTATACTATGGCTTCCTGCCTAGCTTCAAACTTTTGCCATTCCATTTCATTATACCACTTTCCTCTTTCATGTTCTTGGTCCTTTACAGCCTTCCATGCAGTTAGTATAATATTTCTTGAAGTAGGGCTCCACTACTCAAAATCTGGCTTAAGTTCACCCTGCTCTCTAAATCTTTTCTTGGATAGTAGAGCATCTTGCTGTTCTTTCAAGTTGGCATCAGGCTTATCAACTTTTTCAATAATAACCTTGGTAACCTCCATTGGAGGACTATACATATCCTGAACTTGCTGATCAATCATATCAAAATCTGGAGGAGGGTAAATGACTTGGGCAATCTCAGGTTGATTGCCTTCAAGTAGACCTGTTTGAATTCCTGACTCAGCCACCATAACATCATCACACAAAGGTGGATATCCCAATATGGCTCGAATACTATTTGTCACCCATTTGGTGTGCTCTGAGCCAGCATGAACTAACAACCTCTCCCCCTTTATGACTTCTCTGGTAATATGATCTCTTAGATCTTCCTTCTGAAATCTGATCTGACCATCCAGATAATTCACACCCTCTTTAAAATAGGGTTTTAGCCTTTGAAGCTTGTCAGATATGTCCTTTTGAGATGTGGTGATAGCAGTTTTAACTGATTCAATGGCATCTTGAAGTTTCTTATCAAACTCTTCCATCTCCTTTGCCCTTTCTTCAGTCAGCCCTGTAGTAGTCTTTTTCAACTCATCAATAATTTCTTGGTGAGATTCAGCCAAATTATCATTCATCCTCAGCTGATTCTCCAAAACATAACCTTGCTTTAAAACAATATCATCCACTTTAGGGATGATAGACTGCTGTTGTTTAGCCAAAAACACCACAACATTACCTCCCTTATGGAAGCAATCTGTCATCTCCTTCTTATTCATATTTATTTCAAATCTAATAGATTTAATATCTTGAGCCAAGTCAAATTGAAGGGATTTATTGCTCTCATCAACATACTTCTCAACAGCCAACCTGTGGTCATCTAACTTAACTTGCAAATCTACCATAAACTTATTATAATTGAATTCAGAAAGAGATTGGAGAGTTATAGTCTGTAGAGTCTGCTTATAGCTTTTGCTCCTTCTCTTAAAGACCATGAGTTTTTTCTTCTTAGCCAGTCTGGCTTCTTCATTCTCAAAATCAGATGAACTGTCAATTTGAACTCTGTCAGGAGAAAGAAGAGGAATATCTGTCTCAGTGCCTTGTTGTTCAGCCTCAACATGCACAGGCTCCCCCTCAACTTCTTGCTATTCCTCAATTTCTTGCTCTTTCTCTATTTCTTGCTCTATCTCCATTTCTAGTACCTTCTCAATATCTTGCTCCTCCTCTATTATATCAGTAGCAATTTCAACATTTGGAAATAACTCATCTAGAGTGTATTCCTTCTGAGCTGGAACAGATGTTGAATCATCCAGATCTGTAATATTCAAATCTTTTGATAGATCAATTTGGTCTTCCTCTTGCACATGGTCAGACATTTGCACCTCCTGCACTTGTTCAGTATGTCGAATTTCCTAGGGAGGAGAATGCACTTGATCCCCTGTACCTGTGCAGGAGTAAAAATATTAGGAATGACCTTGGCAGAAAAACTCACTTGCTCTCCCTTTACCTGTTCAGAAGTAGATACATTCTGGGCAGGAGTGTAAGCTTGAACAGACTCAGGATGATCTTCAACCTGCTTTCTCACTTGCTCTTCTTGATGCTGGGCAGTGCTTAGATCATGTGCAAGGGTTCTCACAGGGGTGTCCTGCCTGCTCTCATCAGGCACATCTTTAGACAGCACCCTATCCCATCTTGAAAATAATCTTGTATCCATTTTCCTCATGTGATTAATCTTTGTCCCAGGCAGTTGTTGCATAACCTCAGGGATCACTCCAATCAGGTATAAACTCATAATTCTAGCCAGATTTGGCTTCTTGATTCCTTCCTTGATTTTATCAAATATTACAGCTGACCAGTCAGTTGGAATTGTAAACACAATTCTGGTCATTAGGCTGAACATATAGGCTGAAATCCTATCATGTCCACCTGGTTTGCACAGAATCACCTTTCCAACCACTTCAGACAAAAATTTTCCTTGTTGATTCATCCCTTTTCTGTTGAAAGCAGCTCCAATCTTCAGGGTTGGATCCAATCCACACCATTGGAGAGCCTCTCTTGACTTAGAAGCAGGGACTTCTTCTTCATTCTCAATGATAGGTAATTGGAGAATCTTTCTTAAACTTCTTGGGGTAATTTTCACCTTTGACCCATGAAATGTGGCTTTGATCTTGAGACCATCTGAATCCACTGATGCAGAGGTAAAGAATTCAATCACCTCCTTCTTCCAGATCTTTGTCGGTTCAGAAACTAGAAACTCTAATCCAGACTCAGAAATTAGATTGACAATCCTTTGAACATCTGTCGGGGCATCTGCAAAGCTATTGCGCACCAACTCATATCCTTCATTGACGTTATCTGCAACCTTTGGCGCCATTGATCAGACGAGAAAGCTTGAGAGAAGAGAGAGAGAGAATGTTGACACAGGGTTTCAGTCTCAAAAACCTTGTAAGCGTGTCGACAGAATAAGTTCTTGACCTATTTATACCTTCTATTGAAAGAAGATCAAAAGGCGGGCAACAACAGTCTATATGTGTCGACACAGATGGAATGTGTCGACACAAACTTCTATTGTCTCGACAACAAATCTGTCTACTATGTGTCGAAACCAATTTTGGATATGTCGACACCTGAGAGACATAGTAGAGCATCAGAAATTCTATGTCGACTCTTAGGATAAGTGTCGACAGAAAATCTGTAAGTGTCGACACCACTATTCTGGTGAAGTCGACACTACATTCCTGGATGAGTCGACTATTTGATTCTTAAGTGTCGACACAAATTCTCTGTGTCGACACATATTCTCTAACTAGTCGTCATGACTTCACTGAGTCGACACATTATCACTGAATGTGTCGACACTATTTTACTTAGCCAATTTCTGTTTTTGTCAATACCACTTGAGACCACTTGATAATCTAATATGTTACTTGTAAGTTTGTTGATAAACTAATCAATGGTCAGCATGCCTAATTCAATTTTAAATTTATTGAATTTTATTTCATCCAGTGGCTTAGTAAATACATCTGCTATTTGATAATCTGTTTTAACAAATTCCAATGTGATGTCTTCTCTTTCTACATGTTCTCTAAGAAAATGGTATTTAATTTCTATATGTTTAGTTCTACTATGAGAAACAGGATTATTAGCAATAGAAATTGCACTCTTAGAATCACACAAAAGAGGTGTTCTACTTACTTGAATACCATAATCTTTAAGCTGATGCTGTATCCACAATAGTTGTGCACAGCAGCTGCCAGCAGCAACATATTTTGACTCAGTTGTGGATATAGCCACACTGGTCTGCTTCTTACTACTCCAAGATATCAATCTTCCTCCCAAGAATTGACAAGTACCTGTTGTACTCTTTCTATCCTCTCTACAGCCTGCAAAGCCTGCATCTGAATAACCTGTTAGTAGAAAATCTCTATTCCTAGGGTACCAAAGGCCTAGATTAGGTGTGCCCTTAAGATATCTCAGAATCCTTTTGACTGCAATATAATGAGATTCTTTAGGGCAGGCTTGGTACCTAGCACAGACACATGTAGCATACATAATATCTGGTCTACTAGCAGTGAGATATAGTAGTGAGCCAACTATTCCTCTATACAAAGATTCATCAACAGGTTTACCTACATCATCTTTGCATATAGGCATACTTGTTCCCATAGGAGTTCTCATAGTGGAGGATGACTCCATACCATACTTCTTAATTAATTCTTTGGTGAACTTAGACTGGGATATGGATAGGACATCATCAGTCTGTCTTACTTGGAGTCCCAAGAAGAACATAAGTTCCCCCATACTGCTCATCTCAAACTTCCCTTGCATAAGTTTGGCAAACTTTTTACAAAGGTTGTTTTCAGTAGATCCAAAGATTATGTCATCAACATAGATCTGAACTAAGATGATCTTACCTTTGGATTCCCTAAGGAATAGAGTTTTGTCTATTTTTCCTCTTGAGAATTTATTCTCAATAAGGAAAGTAAACAGGGTTTCATACCAAGCCCTTGGGGCTTGCTTTAACCCATACAAAGCTTTTCTAAGCTTATTGACATAATCAGGTTTAAGAGGATCTATAAAACCTGATGGCTGCTCTACATAGACTTCCTCTTTTAAAACACCATTCAGGAATGCTGATTTCACATCCATCTAGTACACTTTGAAGTCTTGATAAGCCGCATAGGCAAGGAACATTCTGATTGCCTCCAGCCTTGCTACTGGGGCAAAGGTTTGATCAAAGTCAATCCCTTCTTCCTGCATGTATCCTTTTGCAACCAATCTTGCTTTATTCTTCACTATTATTCCACTCTCATCCAATTTGTTCCTATAAATCCACTTTGTGCCAATTATGTTGTGGCCTCTTGGTTTAGGAACAAGCTCCCAGACATTGCACCTTCTGAATTAATTCAGCTCCTCTTGCATAGCATCAGTCCAGTGCTGGTCTTGGATGGCTTCTTCAAACTTCTTAGGCTCTATTTGAGACAGGAAACTTGAATGCAGGTCTGTGCTTTGATTTCTGCTTCTAGTCTGCACTCCCTGTCATGGATCACCTATAATCTGATCAGCTGGATGATCTCTTAAATGTCTTATAGCTGGAGGTAGATTCCTTTCTTGTTGAACATCTCCAGCTCCTTCTTCATGCTGAACCTCTTGGTTTTCATCAGCTCCTATTGAGTCTTGTACTCCCCCTGGACAATAGCCTTCATTTTCCAATGCTTCATCTTCCTTTGTTGCTTCAGCAATGAAGAGTTTGTCTATACTTTTGCTTATACCTGTTGAATTATTTGATCTACAAGACAACTCACAGTTGATTAATCTTGTTTCATCAAATACAACATGAACAGACTCCTCTACAACTTGAGTAGTCAAGTTGAAGACTCTATAGGCCTTACTATTTGTGCTGTACCCAACAAATATCCCATCCTGGGATTTGGCAGCAAACTTAGTCAAATATGACTTGCCATTGTTAAGTATATAACACTTGCAACCAAAGATCCTAAAGTAGGATAGATTTGGATTTCTGCCTTTCATAATCTCATAGGGAGTCATTTTGTGGCTTTTGGTGATAGAAGCCCTATTGATTACATGACAAGCAGTGTTTACTGCCTCAGCCCAGAAATATTCTGGAAGAGAGGTGTCACTCAATAGTGTTCTACCAGCTTCAATTAATGTTCTATTCTTTCTTTCAGCAATGCCATTTTGCTGTGGTGTTCTAGGTGAGGAGAACTCTTGGAAAATCCCAAAGTCTTCACATAACTTTGTCATGCTTTCAGATTGAAACTCAGTACCATGGTCACTTCTAAGTTTGACCACTGTACTATTCAGTTCATTCTGAATTTGCTTCACAAAATTGAGTAAGACACTTGGGGTTTCTGATTTCTGTCTCAGAAAGAACACCCATGTAAATCTAGAATAGTCATCTACAACCACAAAAGTGTAGACCTTCCTACCTAGACTATGAACTGGCATAGGACCAAAAAGATCCATATGCAAGAGGTATAAGCACCTCACAGAATCCTTGTTTTCAAGGCTATGAAAGGAGGATTTTGTCTGCTTGCCCTTTTGACAAGCTGAGCATATTCCTTCCTTTATACACTTAACTTGAGGACCATTCCTCACTAACTCTTTGCTAAAGAGTTGGCTAATTGTCTTGTAGTTAAGATGAGCTAATCTCTTGTGCCACTTAACACAATGAGAAGCATTGTCATCAGCTACAAGACAGATGGGAGAAGCCTTATTCTCACATACAAAATTAAGACAATATACATTTCTCTTCCTATACCCAGTCAATATGATCACTTGACCTTTTGATATGACATCCATCCTTAACAAATGAAATGTCATATCCTAAATCACTCAGCTGGCTTATGCTTATTAGATTGTGTTTCAAACCTTTTACATAAGACACTTGGGTGATAGTAATTAGGTTAGAAGAAATGTTACCAACCCTTTGATGATTCCTTTTTCAGATCCACCAAAGATCACTTTAGGTCCATCCTTGACAGATGTATACTCCTTCAGCAGCCCCTTTGTCCTAGTCATGTGCCTGGAACAACCACTGTCCAAGTACCAAATAGGGGCATGGCCACTTGGACTTTCCTGCAACACAGATTTACTTACCCTTAGAACCCAAGAAAGTCTTGGGTCCTTGGTTCAGGTTAGCATTAACAAAGCTACCATTATCTCTTCTAACAGGTAGGCTATTGTTCTTTCTAACACTTGTGTTATGCCAGCAGTCTAATGCAAAATGGCCTCTCTTGCCACAGCACCAACATTCAAACTTATTGTATCTAGATCTAGATACACCCTTGACAGAAGAATTTCTGTCCATTGCTGGTGCTGCAGCAGCTTCACCCACTGATTTCTTATAACCATTGGGTTTATGAACATGGATAGGCCTGTTGGCATTTACACCCTTGTTAATCAGAACATTAGTCTTAAAATGACCATGAATATTTTCATGATCATATTGGTTAGAAGGCACTTGCACCTTTCTAAACTTAATAGGGACTGAAAGGTTTAGTGGCTTGACAGGAGCTTTGCCTTTCCTCTTGAATTGGGCTGCCCTGGGGTTATCTTTGAATCCTAATCCTTCCTTACCCTTTTGAGTCACAAATTCATCTATCAAGGGTAAGACAGACTTTGGCTTAGAGTAACTAGCCACTAAATCTTTTTCTATTCTTAGTCTGGCCTCCAGACTCTTCACTTGATCATTGGTATAATTAATTGTGCCCATCTGAATAATAGTTATATTCTTCAGCTTGGCAATTTTATTTAACTTCTGATCAATTACTTTCTCTAACTCAGTTGCAGCTACCCTTAGATCAACAATTTCCTGAGCCTGAGATTTAACCAGGTTCTTGCTTTTCTTAAGGGCCTGCAACAAGTCCCCATACTTATCTATCAATTGATAGACATCTCCTTCAGATTCAAATGCATCTACATCACTTGATGCAGATGTAGCTGATTCTGTATTTGTACTACAAACAGATTTTATTGAAGGACATAGTACCTTACTAGGACCAGACTGATTCTGGCACATGTCTTCTTCTACTCCTACCATCAGTCCCATGCACTGATGGTCCTCTTGTTCATAGATGGAGTCTAGCAATTGCATGAACTCCTCTTCTTCAGTAGCAGCATACAGTCTAATATATGCTTCAGCTTCAGATTCTGATTCTGAAGTTGATTGATCTGTTAGGCTCTTTTCCTTCTTTGCAACAAAGGATTTTTCCTTCTTGCCCTTTTGATAAGTCTTCTTCTTGTCTGATGACTCCTTTCTCTTATCAGGACAGTCAGCCACTACATGTCCAGGACTATTGCAACAATAGCAGACAATCTTTGAAGTAGTGGCCTTGTTGGGCTTTGTTCTGCTCTTCTCTTTCCTTGATGACTTTTTCTTCTGATAATAGTCATCAACTTGCTGTGATGAGGAGGGCCTAGACCTCCACTGCTTCTTCTTTAAGAATCTTTGGAATTGCCTTGTAAATGCAGCAAAATCTGCATCTGACTCACAGCTTTCTGAACCCTGATTCTCTGAATTTTCAGAACTAACTTCTTCAACTTCCTTAGGAGGAGATGATGATATCCTCCTATTCTTTCTAGTGGCTTCTGCCTTGAAGGCCACTGTCTTCTCTCTATGCTCTCCTTTTGAATTCTTTTCCTCCTCCTTCCTCACCATAAGTTGCATTTTATAGGATAACAACTTTCCAAACAAGGTTGGAGGAGAAATCTCTGCCAGTTTAGCCACTTCTCTTATGGCACAGATCTTTGTGTCCCAATCCTTTGTCAAGGATCTTAAGAATTTTTCATTCAGTTCATAGGTACTGAAGACTCTTCCATAGGACATTAACTCATTCACAATTCTATAGAATTTCTTATAGCATTCAGTTATGCTATCAGTTTTTCCTTGTCTAAAACTTTCATATTCCTGGTTGAGCATAGACTTCCTATCCTGTCTTACTTCTTCAGATCCCTCCATGTAGACAATCAAGGTGTCCCACATTTCTTTGGAGGTCTTGCAGTGAATCAGATTCTGAAATGTAGAATCATCTATGGCACTCACAATAATATTCTGAGATCTCTTGTCCATGGTTGCCAAAATGATTTCATCCTTGACCATTTCAGAATAACTCTTTGGAGTTTGAATATTAGCATCAAGAACTGATACCTTCATTGGAATGAAGGGTCCTTCTTGAACTGTGATGTATATTCTTGGGTCAGATGCTTCCATGAACAATCTGACTCTTTCTTTCCAAATTCCAAAGATTTCCTTCCTGCAGATGGGTAACTTCATTGACCCTAACTCCTTGTGATTTTCTCCAGAACCCATCTTCTTGAATCTTGATTCTGCCTTTCAGATCTACCTCAGACTGTTAAGTCCTTTTTGAGGAACCTCCCTCTGATACCACTTGATAGTTTTACTTTCAAGATAACCTAAACACCTAGAGGGGGGGTGAATAGGTTCTTATGCTTGTTTACACTTTTTAGGCAGAATTCAATTACAGAATTAATACACTCAGCACAGGAATCACAGAAAATCATACAACACAGATTGCACACAGTTTTATAGTGGTTCCGCAAGGTTTGGGTACGTCCACTTTCCCCCTTCACCTATCTAGCAGTATGCTAGATTCGACCAAACTTCCTCTTTACTCAGATCCACAGATCCTACAGCTCAGAACCTGAAAAGGTTCCTACAACTCAGGCTCAACAGCCCTACCTCAGCCTTATCACAAGGCCTACAACTCAGAGAAGAACCTTCTCCTACACTCAGGCAAACAGCCCTACCACTCAGAGATCAACTCTCCAACACTCAGCCTTTATAACACAGGCTTATAGCTCAGATCTGTATTGACAGATCCTACAGAAATTAGAAAAGAAGTTTGTATTAACTTGCCCTTGATGAGAGAGAGATGGACAAGGCAGTTCTTGATCAGCTGAAGAATGAAATCAACTAAATCTGAGCTTTCTTCAAAGCTTCTTGAATCTGAACTTAGCTGAGTTGATTTCCCACACAGCTTCTTGAGAAACCAGTGATGGCTTCCTTCTTTTTCTTCAAATGGCTGAATCTCTCTCTATCCAACACCTTTGATGACACTTCTGAATTCTTGATAGAACTCTTCTTAGATCGATCCTGAGATCGTCTTCTTAGATCTTCTGATGAAGATCTTCTTTTGTGTATTACTCCTTCTTGATTTGATTTCTCAAATTGATTGCCAAAATTCAATCTCTTGTTACTTCTCTCTGAATCTGTCTATTTATAGACCTTCTTAATGGTAACCGGCTGATCTAGTTTATAACTGTCTTCTGACGAGTCTGACAACATCAGTTAACTGGCTGCAACCCACAGCTGTCTAGTCTTCAAACAGATCCTGTGCCTTAGTCTTGGTCAGCAAAGTGTTGAGATAGACTGTCAGGAAGTGTCGAGACCAACTGTCTATATGTGTCGACACAAGTAACTTTGGTGTCGACATAGCCTTTGATGATGTCGACAAGTTTGCCTTTAAGTCGACACAGCTTCTTCAGAACTTCATCTTGAGAATGAGTCGACACAGAGAATTTGTGTCGACTCAACACTTCATCTTCCATCAGAAAATAACTTGGTCTTGACTTTGCAGTGTGTCGACACAAGTCCTGTGTGTCGACACAGTTGTTGTAGATTCAGAACTCAATATGTGTCGACTCTGCCTTCAGGTGTCGACTCAGCAAATGTCAATCCTGCCAATATGTGTCGACTCAGTCTTCTGGTGTCGACACAAGTATTGTTGACTTCTGCCAATGTGTGTCGACTCTGTCTCAATGTGTCGACACATCCTCCTAGTGTCGACAAAGTTGAGATCGACTATCTTTCAGTTAGTCGACACTGCTTCCCAGTGTCGACACAAATGTGGTCGACTGTCTTTCTGTGAGTCGACACTGCTTCCCAGTGTCGACACAAATGTGGTCGACTATCATTCTCTGTGTCAACACAGCTTCCTTCAAGTGTCGACACAATTATTCTGATGTGTCGACACAATTTCTTCAGGTGTCGACACATGGACTTAGAATAATTTCCTGTATTCTTTAATACTTCTTCACCTGCATATGTCAACTTAAAACAACATCAAATACACCTTGATGTATATCATTAAGCTAAGTTAGGCTTCTTCAAATCAGGTACACATTTTCCAATGTTCCCAACACATACTTGGGTACTCGACTGGCTTTCAGTATGGCCTTCCACCCCCAGTCAGATGGGAAGACCGAGCGCACCAACCAGATACGGGAGGACCTGCTGAGACTGTGTATTGTAGACCGTGGAGATCCTTGGGAAAGGATGTTGCCCCTGGTGGAGTTTTCATACAATAATAATCATCAGTCTAGTATACGGATGGCTCTGTATGAGGCGTTGTATGGGCGGAAGTGTAGGACTCCGTTGTCTTAGATACAAGATGAGGATCCGAAGATTGTGGGCACGGACTTTATTGAGGATATCGAGGCACAGGTACGTCTGATACGGGATAGAATACTGGAGGCACAGAGCAGGCAGGCGAAATATTATGATGCTTGGCATCGTCTGGTGGAGTTCCAGGTAGAGTATCAGGTGTTCTTGAAGTTCCAGCCGATGCATGGGGTTTCACGGGTACGTGGTCAGCGGAAGAAGTTTAGTCTGAGGTACATGGGGCCGTTCAGGATTCTGGAGCAGATCGGTCCCTAAGCTTACTAGCTGGATCTGTCACCGGAGCTGGCTGGCTTACACGACGTCTTCCATGTGTCTTCACTCAGGAGGGCTCTACTACGCCCGGAGTTGAAAATTACGGCCACTGATTGGCTTGTAGCTTCAGATCGATCTATACATTTGGAGCCGATACGGATCGATGACCAGGGGATATGAGTCTTGCGCTGCAAGAAGATCCCGCTAGTCAAGGTCTTGTGGAGGAACCACGGACGAGAGGAGCATACTTGGGAGCCAGAGGACCTGATACAGGAAAGATATCTGGAGCTATTTAGTTAGGTATACCTCGCAACTCCTTAAGTGGCTTAAGCGTTCTTCCTAATTGCTTTTACTAGTAGAATCTTCTAAAAGGATAGAGACAAATCCTTTTGTTTATTGGGGCTAGCCCTTGTTTTATTAAGCAAGTAGGCATGTCAACTCATTTATGGGATGTTACACTTTAGTTTTGCCGGTAGAAAAACCCCGTAGGCTTAACTTTAATTTCGGGGATGAAATTTTTATTTTGTTTATTGGGATTTGTAACATCCCATTTCCAACTAGACCCCTAAGAGTGGTTTTGTCATGACTAGGTCATAACAAAACCATAGGAAGCTCAAAAAGACCAAGTGAGTTTAGGCATGAAGGTGAAAGTCACCTTGGTCTGCCTATAGCACAGCCTCACTACCAAACCTAGGATTTGACCTTAGGGCTTCAACTTGACTCCATAACCCCACCACAACATCTCTAACCCATTAGAGGGTCCATTAGAGCCATACGGACCCATTGGAGGCAGTCAAAGTGGCCAAGTTGACCAAGGTCCACCCTAACCCTAAAGGGTGTCAAATTGAACTACATAGGGTCTATTTACTTTCCATTAGCTAAGTAAACTCCACCCATGCCCTCCTAACCCTAAAGTGAGGTCAATGGGTCACCAAGGACCCATTGCTCAAACCCAAACCACTTGGGCTAACCTCATGTTTATTGTTTATGTGAGTTAGATGGGCTGCCAATAGACAAGAGTGCTGACTAGCCAACTTAGCGACAAGGAGAAAGAGAGAGAGAGAGAGAGAGAGAGAGAGAGAGAGATAGAAACTTAAAATAAAGAATAATCAGGAGAGAGAAAGGGGGATAATTTAGAGTGCTAAGTGGATTTAGCCCACTTGGGCCCATGTCATCAGCCCCCACATTGGCTGGCCGGCCTTTGGTGCCACTTAGGAGGAGCTGGATGAAGTGGGGCCCACCATGCATGCATAGTGATGCAACCAAGGCAAACCCGCCACCCCCTCACTTAGGAAATATCGCCCCCCTATACTTCATCTCCTCTTCCCTCCCCTCACTCCCCTCAGTTTCTTCACCCTTAGAACTAAGAGAGCCGCAGATAGAGAGAGAGAGAGAGAGAGAGAGAGAGAGAGAAGTTGTGCTGGGTAGTGAACCCGAGAGAAAAGCCGCCACCACCGCCGGAAATGGCTCCTCGCCGCTCCTCACGTCGCATGGCCACCGGGAAGGTACTCCCTCACCTCTCTCCTAATGCTATAGATCTTAGGAAATGTTAGGGTAGGGTTCGGGCTCAAATGAGCCCGAACCCAGAATTCTTTTTTCCACCATTAATGGTGAATCTGGAGCTTACGGGATGGGTGGCGCCGCCGTCTCCCGGCGCCCTAGCCACCAGAATGCGTTGCCCCCACCACCGTGAGGGTGGAGGAGGAGATTTCAGGTGGATTTGCCGCAGGCAGCCGTCGGGAAAGCCCCCGTGGCAACTCCAGATTTCGGGTTTGATTCCTGCACGTTTTGGAGAAGAAATACAATAGCTGACGGATCGGCTTTAAGATCTATGCCAAGCTCTTGGTACCCTAGTTTTGATTTGAGTTCAGTCTTCTCTTTCTGTCTCTTGACCCAAGATTTATCTATGGTCAAAGGTTAGTTGTTTAGTTTGTTGCTCTAGTTTTAGAGGCGTCACTTTTCCAGATGTAAATTTGGTTAAGTTGTTTTTCGTTCGACTATGGTCGAACGCCGCTCGACTATCATCTATCGACTGTTCGACGATCGTCTATCAGTTGGTCGATGTTCTATTTGCGTTGATAGTTCGACTATCTGTTTGATAGGTCGACTATCTATTGTGTTTGATAGTTCGACTATCTGCTTGGATAGTTCATTTATCTGATAGTTCAACTATCTGATAGTTCGACTATCTGTTTGATAGGTCGACTATCTGTCCGCTTTGATAGTTCGACTATCTGTTTGATAGGTCGACTATCTGCTTTCTATGATAGTTCGACTATCTGTTCTCTTTGATAGTTCGACTATCTGCTTGGATAGTTCAACTATCTGATAGTTCGACTATCTGTTGATAGGTCGACTATCTGTTTTGGTTGATAGCTCGACTATCTGTTTGATAGGTCGACTATCTGTTTTCTTTGATAGTTCGACTATCTGTTTGATAGGTCGACTATCTGTTTTCTTTGATAGTTCGACTATCTGTTTGATAGGTAGACTATCTGTTTTCTGTGATAGTTCGACTATCTGTTTGATAGTTTGACTATCTGTTTTCTTTGGTAGCTCGACTATCTGTTTTGATAGATCGACTATCTGATAGCTCGACTATCTGTCCTGATAGTTTGACTATCTGCTGTGGTAGTTCGACTATCTTCTTTGATAGTTTGACTATCTGTATCGTTCGACTATCTGTCTGATAGGTCGACGATCTCTGTGCTTCGGTCGACGATCTCCGAGGGGCGTTCGACGTTTTGCTGTATGTCTTGAGTAATTTTGTCATCTCCTATGATGTGATTTATTTCATATTTATTTTGGCATATTTTATAAAAGATTATTTGAATAAAGTTGTGATATTATTTCCATGTAATATCTGCTCCATTCCTTATGCATGAGCCAAACTTTTTCTGACAAAGTTATTTGTCTTATTAGCTGAGATATGATTTCTGCTTTATCTGCCAGGCTGTCCTTTATAGCCGTTAGACTCAAAAAGTCTTCCTTGGCCGTAAAGAGTCTCTTCTGATGTGACTTTCTCTAGTATTATTTTATCAGAGTTATTTGCAGCTTCTTAGAAAGCTTTATCCTTTTATAGGATATCTGTCTGCAGTATGTGTTTTTACTTTATGCTATTTGCAGCCCAGCTTGCAGATTTCAGTAGAAGACAAGATTTAAACTCAAATTAAAGCCGTTGCAAAGGCTCATATAAAAAGTGTTTCTTTTGAAAGAAGAAAAAATATATACAACTTAGAATACAGTACCCAGATCATATACTCTCAGCAGCATTCAAGCTTACAACTTACAGTTTACAACTGCTCTCAGCTCGCTCACATCCAACTGAGAAGAAGTTTTAGCTCTTCACTCTTCTTCAACCTGAGTTCTCCTGCTTACAGGAAGATTTTCACTCAGAGCTTTTTGAAGAAGAAGAAGAAGATAGCTGCCTGAAGAAGAATTTTCATTCATATTTATTATCTTCTGTAGCTTTTTCCTTCAGATTTTCTGAAGTGTTTTCTGCACTGAAGCAAGACTTCACCTGGACATTCTTTTAGCCAGGGGGAGCCTTGACTCTTTAGAGCTTTCTAGCTCATTGCAAGTTCTTGAGCTTCTCTAATTCTATTTAAAATAGAGAAGACTTTTTAACCTCCTTTCCCCCTCCTGTAAAGGGTTATTACTCCCTTCAAAAGTATACCTTGGTGGCAAGGCACCTGATCAAAAACCTGTGTTGGTTTTTAGACACTTGATCAAAAGTCTAAAGGGTTTCTAGATCTACCTGAAGCAGATCTTGTTGGTGGCAGGGCACCTGATCAAAAACCTGAGTGGATTCCTACCTTGTTGGTAGAAGAGTGGACGTACCCAAGTTGTTTGGGGAACCACTATAAATTCCCTTGTGTCGTCTGGTTGTTTGATTTATTACTTGTGCTGTTGGCTGTGATTAGTTTTAACTAGGTTTGCTAGTTGCTGTTTAGGATTTCAAGCCTTAACTGTAATTAAAGTTGGCTGCCTTTTGTGCACAACACTAGTGTTAGGCTTTAGGGTTACTTCTCAAATATCTATAACCTTCATTCCACAATTAACTCCAAGGGAGTTGAGTAGACAGTCAACTTTGCTAGTGCAATTTTTGATTACTCTATTCACACCCCCCCCCCCTCTAGAGTAGTATCTATCCCTTTTCTTTCAATTGGTATCAGAGGGAGGTTGTTTGACTGTATAGGCTAACGCCTAAGTCACAAGATCCTGATAGATACTAAGGATTATAGATATTCACTTTCACTATCAAGGCCCAGTCCAAGGATTACTCTAGCACCAGACCTCCAGCCACTACAAGCTAAGTTTAGCTTCTGGAAGGCAAGGATTAAGTTATATATGAACTCTATTGATGAGAGTATTTTTGCTTCTATTTTGACAGGACCACCAAGAGCACCTGCTGCAGCTACTGCTTCATCATCAACTGATATGAGTGCAGTGCCTCCTCCAGATTATAATGATGAATACAAAAAGGCAAAGATAGCAGATGCTAAGGCAATGAATATTCTGGCTCAGACAATGTCTGATGAAGTATTCTAGAAGGTTGCTGACTGCTCCTCAGCAAAAACAATGTGGGATACACTGAACCAGATTGTAGCTGGTTCAGCTGATGAAAGGAAGGACAGAAGGTCCAACCTTATCTCCTAGTATGAAAATTTCAAGAAAACTGATGCTGAATCAGTTGAAGCAATGTACACAAGGCTCAGCTCAATCATCAATGAGCTGAGGACTCTTGATAAGGATATTTCATTGACAGAGGTCAATGATAAGATTCTTATGTGCTTCCCTAGCACATAGGATCTGAGGATCTAGCCTATCAAGGAGGCCAAAAGCACAATAGAAATCTCAACAGAAGCCCTCCTTTGCAAGCTCAAGTCCTTTGAGCAAGTGCTGAAGTCCAGGGAAGCTGAGGCTGAAGCAAAGACTCCAACTCCCACATGAAAAGAGCAAACCCTTGCTCTCAAAGCTGCTGATGCTTCTGAAGGAAGTCAGTCCAATGAGGAACTGATGGCATTATTTGCCAAAAGGTTTCTCAAGATGGGAAGGAAAGAATTCAGAAAGAAATCTACAAAATATGAAGAAAAACCAAGGTATGATCGTACTCCTACTAAAGAAATAATTTGCTATGGTTGCAGGAAGCCTGGACATATTCTTCCAGACTGTCCAGAGGAAAAGAATAAAGAGAAAAGGAAAGACAAGGATCAGTACAGGAAGCATTCCAAGCCATCCTCCTACAAGAACAAAAAGAAGGAGAGAGGTTTTGTTGCTGAAACCTGGAGCGATTCTGATGAGGAATCTTCCTCCTCAAGCTCCAGTAAGGATGAGGAAGAAAAGAAGGCAAAGGAAGTTTGCCTGATGGCAATTGATGCCTGCAGCAATCACTCAGCTGCAGAGAGTTCAGATTCTAATGAATAAATGCCAATAGAAGATGAGGTATTGTCTTCTTACGATTTTACATCTGATGAATTTAAATCAGATTTTAAATCTTTGTGTTTAGATTTAATTAGTTCTGAAAAGGAAATAAAAGAACTTAGAAATAAACTAGCTAAATCTGAATTAATTTCTATTGAAAACATTAGGTTAACAGCAGAACTCACTAATTCTAGTGAAGAAATAAAATTCCTTAAGAATGAATTAGCTAAGTCCAAAAGGTTAGAAGAATCTCTGAATGGTAGAAGCCTTAAGTTGTTTGAAATAACCAGCATGTCTAACACTAGGTCAGGCAATAATAAATTAGGCTTAGGAGCATCTTCTACTGAACCCCCAATCATTCTTAAAAACCATCTTTCAACTCCAGTGAATTTTATTTCAGCTAGTGGAATAAAAAACACTGAGCAAGTTAATCAGGTTAATAAAACTTTAAATAAAGCTAAGAGAGAGAAAAGAAAACAAAAATTTAAGGAAATACAAAGAGCGTCGAACGTTGCCCGACGATCGCAGGCCCAGTGGTCGAACGGAGATCGACGATCTGGGCACCCATCGTCGAACGCTGATCGACGTTTTCAACATGAATTTCAAAACTTCAACCAGAACTTTAGAAACCCGAATGTAAATAGAAACCCTAGGTTCATTGACCCATCATCTGTATGGAGAATCCCACCTAGGAGATCTTACCCGTTAGGTTATCACCCTCAACCTGCTTATTTATTTATTTCCAGTTTTTCTTATGTGAAAAATAAGGGACCCAAGGTTACCTGGGTCCACAATGTTTAACTTATTTTTCTACAGGTAAAGACCTATCCTATCAGTCAGAATAAGTGGTATTTGGATAGTGGTTGCTCCAAGCATATGATAGGAAATAAAGAACATCTGTCAAGGTTCAAGGCCAAGCTTGGCCCAAAGGTGATCTTTGGAGATTCAAGCTGTGGTCAAACTGAAGGCTATGGCAGGATGACAATTGGAGCTGTAACATTCAAGAGAGTTGCTTATGTAACTGGACTGAAGCATAATCTCATTTCAGTAAGTCAGTTATGTGATGCTGGATACCAGGTATCATTTTCTAACTCTCTTTGTAATATTACTTTAAATAATAATGTTGTGTTAGTAGGTATTAGACAAGGTAACATTTATTTAGTATATTTTAACTCAACTCACTCTGAAATCTGCTTATTTAATGAAGTAACAAATAACAATACTTTATGGCATAAAAGGCTTAGCCATGTTAACCTCAAGAATATATCTAGGTTATCTAAACACAACCTTATTAGAGGTTTACCTTCTTGCCCCTACAAGAAGGAGAGCCTATGCAAGGCTTGTCAATTAGGCAAGCAAACCAAGAATTCATTTAAATCAGTAAATAAAAGTGATTCTCCTAGAATCCTGTATTTATTATATTTGGACCTATTTGGCCTAATAAATGTACAGAGTTTAGGAGGGAAGTATTATACCCTAGTTATTGTAGATGACTTCTCTAGTTTCACTTGGGTGTTCTTTTTGAGAACTAAGGCTGATAACTTCAAAGCCCTTACAGATTTTCTATTATGTGTGCAGACTGAGTACTCTACTCATGTGGCCTTGATCAGAAGTGATCATGGTACTGAGTTTGACTCTCTTCTCATGCAAGAATTCTGTGAGAGAGAAGGTATCAAACATAGCTTCTCAGCTCCTAGAACTCCCCAACAAAATGGGGTAGTGGAAAGGAAAAACAGAACCCTGATTGAAGCTGCAGGCACATTATTGGCAGATGCTAATATGCCTCTTTCCTATTGGGTAGAAGATATTAGTACAACCAACTATGTCTTGAACAGAAGTCTGATACACAAGCTTAAGTGTAAAACTCCTTATGAGTTGCTTAAAGGAAAGAAACCTAAAATAAATTATTTTAGAGTATTTGGTTGTGTAGTTTATATTCATAATAATAATAAAGAATACCTTAGAAAGTTTGAAGCAAAAGCTTCAATGGAATTTTTCTTGGATATTCCCAAGTAAGCAAAGCTTATAGGGTATTTAATAAATCTTCTTCTAAAATTGAAGAGTCTGTTCATGTGTCCTTTGATGAATCTCAAATGTTTTACAAGGAGAAGGAAACTTCCCCTTCCTCAAGTTCATTGCAGGTACCAGAATCTAGCAAAGATGTCACTCAAGAGATTCTCCATCTATCAACTCTTCATATCACTGAATCAGACAGTGATGAATACTGTGCAGAAGTTGTTGCTGTACCACCAATAGTAGATCAAATTCCTCCTGAGGAATTAATCCCAACTATTGCTAAAGATCACATCCCACCTGCTGATGTTGTCACACTTAGAGATCATCCTACATCTCAAGTGATAGGAGACATATCAGCTGGTGTTCAAACAAGACATCAGTTAAGACAGGATGTGATGCATGCTTGCTTTCTTTCACAGATTGAGCCCCTCACCATTAAAGATGCTGAGCTAGATCCCTACTGGATCATTGCTATGCAAGAGGAACTCAATCAGTTTGAAAGATGTAAAGTATGGACTTTGGTTCCAAGACCTAAAGGCCAACTGATCATAGGCACCAAGTGGGTGTATAGAAACAAGTTGGATGCAAATGGAATCATTATAAGGAACAAAGCTAGGCTTGTAGCTCAGGGCTACAGACAGGAGGAAGGTATAGATTATGACCAAACCTTTGATTCTGTTGCAAGGCTAGAGGCAATAAGGATCTTTCTAGCCTATGCAGCCTATATGAAGTTTAAAGTTTTTCAGATGGATGTCAAATGTGCCTTTCTAAATGGTGATCTAAAGGAAGAGGTATTTGTTGAACAACCACCTGGGTTTGTTTCTTCAACTCAGCCCTCACATGTTTTCAAGTTGCAAAAAGCTCTTTATGGACTCAAACAAGCACCCAGAGCCTGGTATGAGACTCTAGCTAGTTTCCTGTTAGAGCACAACTTTGTTAGGGGAGTAGTTGATAGAACCCTTTTTGTCAAGCACCACAAGGACATAATCCTGCTAGTTCAAGTGTATGTGGATGACATTATTTTTGGTTCCACTTATCCCAAACTGTGCAAAAAGTTCTCTGACATGATGCATTCCAAGTTTGAGATGAGTAGTATGGGTGAGCTGTCTTACTTTCTTGGTCTCCAAGTAAAGCAAGATGTTGATGGCATCTTCATCTCCCAATCCAAATATGTCAAGGAATTGGTAAAGAAGTTTGGGATGGCTGATGCTTCAGCAATGCATACACATATGGCTACTAATGTAGTTAGAGATTCTGATGATCAGGGAAAGCCTGTTGATCAAAAGAATTATAGGGCCATTGTTGGTTCCCTATTGTATTTAACTGCAAGTAGGCCAGATATAATGTTTGCTACATGCCTTTGTGCTAGATTCCAGGTCAACCCCAAGGAATCTCATCTGATTCTTCTCAAGAGAATCTTAAGATACCTGAAGGGATGTCCAAATCTAGGACTTTGGTACCTAGCTGAATCAGAGTTTGAGTTAATTGGATACTCTGATTCTAATTATGCTGGTTATCGAGTTGACAGGAAAAGTACCTCAGGAACTTGTCAGTTCCTGGGAGAGAGATTAGTCTCTTGGTTCTGTAAGAAGCAGGCTTCTATCTCAACTTCAACTGCAGAAGCTTAATATATAGCAGCTGCTAGTTGTTGTTCACAGATCCTGTGGATACAAAACCAGCTTTTGGATTATGGGTACACACACAAGAACACAAAAATCATGTGTGATAGTACAAGTGCTATCTCTATTGCACAAAATCCTGTGCACCACTCTAGAACGAAACAAATTGAGATCCGGCCTTATTTCCTAAGAGATTGTGTGGAAAAGAACAAGATCAGCCTTGAGTTCATATCCACTGACCTTCAGAGAGGTGATATATTCACCAAGCCCTTAGATGAACAGAAGCATTGTTCTTTTTGGTTCAACTAGGCATGATTAATGGAAGAGACTAAGTGTGATGTCTGCCTTGTTGAAACCTGTTTGAAGATCGTCGAACGACGCTCGAAGATAGTCGATCAGATCAAGCCTATCATCGACCTATGGTTGATGATAGCTTATCTGCTTGAAGATCGTCGACCGGCATTCGAAGATCGTCGAACAGGTCGAGCCTATCGTCGATCTATGGTTGACGACAGCTTGTTATTTGTGAAGACAGAAATAGTCGAACGATGGATCGACTACTCTGCTTCAGGAATGATCGTCGAACGACCGTTTGACCATCATCTCCAGTATCTTTTAAATAGATCGACGATCGTTGTTTTAATATAAAGCCGATGGTCGACCTAGGTTAAGAGATCTTTCTTTTTATCGTCGACGGAGAGCGTCTTTTCGCATTCCATCTTCCTGCTTGCTCTTTGTCTCGCGATTTCCGTCATTTCGTCTTCGCCGTCTCCCTCGTCTTCTCCAGCCCCTTCAATGGCGATAGCTCCAGCTCTCCTGACAGTGGTGAAGTTTGATGCAGGCTTCAGTGTGGATTTCGATTCCTTCAGCTGCTGCGAATCTGCAATAGTGGAAATTCTCAATCTATGCAAAGATCAAGGTTTGGAAAAGCTCATGTCCTCCAAGATAAAGATAAACATTCAAGAGATCAAAGAATGGGCATTTACTTCGTCTTCAAATGACGAATCAATGACCGGAACAATTGGCGGAGAAGAGGTAACGTTGACTCCCGTCATTTTAACTGAAATTTTTGGATTGGTAAATGGGGAAGAAGATTACGAGTAAGATACCCCAGAGTTTGGGAGAATGCTGATAGAGTTGGGACATGCCGAAGGCATTCCCTCTAAGCTGCTTAAGGTGAATTTTCCGTTTAAGATTAAGTTCCTTGCTGAACTCGTCGGAAAAGTGCTACTAGGAAAGCACTTTGCCCATGACAACATTACAAGGCAACAGTTTGCCCTAATATGTGCAATTGTGAACAAAAAGAAGATTAACTGGGCAGGAGTATTGTTTGATTTAATAAGGAAAAAGAACAACAAGAAAGAAGTCACCTTGGGTAGGGTGGTTGGGATTTTTCTGAAGGAAAAATATCCCCATTTGTTAGTTTTAGCTGCTACCTCCATCAATGCCAGCAAGAAGATGGATCCAATCTTGTCCGCCAAGTGGAAAAGGACTTTTCTGAAGCCCGCTCCAGCAGGGGTTGCTCCAGCTGCATCTGAGAGCACCAGGACTGCCTCAGTCACTCCTCTCCTACAAGAAGCTGGCTCAGCAAATCTCTCCCTTCCATCTTCTTCATTTGCATTACCGTCTACTTCAGTTGAAGTTCCATCAACTTCAATTGAAGTACGACCTTCTGCTTCTCATCTTCCTGATTCATCTACAATTCTCCATGCATCACCTCCTGCATCTCCTCTCCCTTCTCATCTTGCTGGGATCTCACATCCCAGTTTTGATTTGTTGGTTTCTGAGATATCCACTCCTCCTCGGTCTCCAATTCCTTCTTCAGATCACATTGATCATCTTGCATCCACCCATCATTCTCCAGTTCACTCTCCATCTCTAGTTCATTCTCCAGTTCATCAAGAATACACCATTCCTGCTGACCATCCATCCACTGAGATTCCCCGATCATCATTTGAAATCTCTCCAGCATTCATTTCTAGCATTTTGGAGTTAATTACTCCTTCAATCAAAATTATGATTGAAGAGGCAATTGCTCCCCTTGCATCCTCCATCACTTCTTTGACTGCTGCCATCCAAGCACTCTCAAAATCTGCTGAGCCCTCTTCATCTAGGGGCCTGGTTTCAGTATCTACTGAAATCAGGCAGGGGGAGATGCTTAATGAAGATGCCTCTGAGCTGCCCTTAGCCTCCCCTCCAGCAAATCCTCCTGCAGTTGCAGAGAAAGAGATAGAAGAATCGGCTCCTCCTCCTTTGTCTGAAAAAGAAATTTCTGATGCCATAATGAAGTCTGAATTCAGTGTCAAAGTTTGCCTAGGAGAATGTTCCACTCCCCTGGTCGCCCTATACCTAGAAGGAGTTATCACTTCCTTCCTAGATGAATTATGGGAGTTAGGACACTCAAAGGACAATTCTGAAGGTATCCCTTTTACTCACTTTTTAGACTTGATAACTGATATGCTAGTTTGGGAATACCTGGAAGGAATGATTCGATGTCATTTAGCAAAATTTTATTCATAATTCTATAGATAAAATGGAAGAAGTATTAGTTGTTCAAGAGCTTGATCACCAACCAGCTACAGAAGTTCAAACTGAACCAGAACCAGTTGCTCAAGTTTCTGAGGCTGCTCAGCCAGCTCAGCTAGCAGTGCAAGTAGAACTGGTCACCATGACAGTTTCTGATCAACAAGAAAAGGCTTCAGATGTTCAAATTGAAAAGTCTACCGTCTGGGATGATTCCCCTGGGTTGGATTTAGATGCTCTCCTGGCACAGGATGCCATGGAAGAAGAATTAGAAAAAACTGCCTTAAAAGAAAAGGAAAGAGCTGTGCAAGAGGCAATTGATCCATATGATCTTCCCATTTCTTCAAATTCTGAGGATGAGATTGATTCTGATGAATCTGATGAGTCTAAAAGAAAAAGATCTGCTAAAAAGAAAAGGAAAGCTGTGGCTCCTCCTCCTCCAAATCCTGATAATGATACTCCCTATTATATCCTGAAAGGCATTGATCCTAAATCAAAAGATTTCCAGCACTGGATGGCATTTTCTAAAAATCAGCAGAAGCAAAGGAAGAAGTCAAAGAGGTATGACAGTCCTGTCCCAAGATGGACTCCTAGAGGTCCTCCTCCTCCACCTCCCAGTGCAGGAGCCTCTGGAAACCTATCTGCAAACTCTGCTGCTCAGTCTGACAGGTTCAACCCATCTCAGTCATCACAAAGGAAAAGTTCTCAAGGATATCAAGGTAAAATGCAATCTGGCTATCAAAGACTTGATGCTGATGTTAAGGAACAAGTAAAGGAGGTGGTGTATCAAAGACCAACTTTTTCTCCTCCTCCTTCCAAAGAACTCAAGAGCTCAACCTCTCCAAATCCAGATCATGCTGTGAAGGCTGTTTCAAAAGGTAAGCGAATTATTTTCTCTGAAAAATCTAGCAAGAAATTTGCTGAGTTTGCTCCTCCTTCTTATCTAGTTATTCAGGATAAAGAGTTAGCTGAAAGTCTTCTAGACTTGTCTATTAAGTTTAAAGCTGTGAAACCTGTTAATACATCTTCTGAAAATGTGTATGAAAGCCCAGAGCTTGATCCTAATTTCAGGATGACTCGTTTTCTTAAACTTGTTGGTTCAGCCCAAATTAAGAAAGCTAAAGCTGAAGGCAAAGACACTGCAGGATTAACCACTATGTCCAAATTTAGAATGAAGGAGCTCGATAAATTCCAGGTTAGACCTGAGGTATTTGATCCTTCAAAATACATGGAAAAGCATCCTGAGGCAGTTGTCCTAAGAGCGTCAGAATCGAAAATCATTGGAGAACAAGACCTGAAGTTGTCAAGGAAAGAAGCTCTAGATCCTTCTAGAAAAATTACTTTCATTCCTAGTTCTTCTGAACCTAAACCTAATTCTGAAGCATCTTAAAAATTCATTGATTGACAGTTATTTGCTTATCTGTTTGATTGATGTTATCTGCTTAGTTATTTTCCCTTCATGTACTTTATTTTTTTCAGTATTTAGTTTTGTATTTAATTGTTGAGAGACTTAACTCAAATAGGGGGAGATTGTTGGTACCCTAGTTTTGATTTGAGTTCAGTCTTCTCTTTCTGTCTCTTAACCCAAGATTTATCTATGGTTAAAGGTTAGTTGTTTAGTTTGTTGCTCTAGTTTTAGAGGCGTCACTTTTCCAGATGTAAATTTGGTTAAGTTGTTTTTCGTTCGACTAAGGTCGAATGCCGCTCGACTATCGTCTATCGACTGTTCGACAATCATCTATCAGTTGGTCGACGTTCTGTCTGCGTTGATAGTTCGACTATCTGTTTGATAGGTCGACTATCTGTTGTGTTTGATAGTTCGACTATCTGCTTGGATAGTTCAACTATCTGATAGTTCGACTATCTGTTTAATAAGTCGACTATCTATCCGCTTTGAAAGTTCGACTATCTGTTTGATAGGTCGACTATCTGCTTTCTGTGATAGTTCGACTATCTGTTTGATAGGTCGACTATCTATTCTCTTTGATAGTTCGACTATCTGCTTGGATAGTTCAGTTATCTGATAGTTCGACTATCTGTTGATAGGTTGACTATCTATTTTAGTTGATAGCTCGACTATCTGTTTGATAGGTCGACTATCTGTTTTCTTTGATAGTTCGACTATCTGTTTGATAGGTCGACTATCTGTTTTCTTTGATAGTTCGACAATTTGTTTGATAGGTCGACTATCTGTTTTCTGTGATAGTTCGACTATCTGTTTGATAGGTTGACTATCTATTTTCTTTGGTAGCTCGACTATCTGTCTTGATAGATCGACTATTTGATAGCTCGACTATCTGTCCTGATAGTTCGACTATCTGCTGTAGTAGTTCGACTATCTTCTTTGATAGTTCGACTATCTGTATCGTTCGACTATCTGTCAGATAGGTCGACGATCTCTGTGCTTCGGTCGACGATCTCCGAGGGTCGTTCGACATTTTGCTGTATGTCTTGAGTAATTTTGTCATCTTCTATGATGTGATTTATTTCATATTTATTTTGGCATATTTTATAAAAGATTATTTGAATAAAGTTGTGATATTATTTCCATGCAATATCTGCTCCATTCCTTATGCATGAGCCAATCTTTTTTCTGACAAAGTTATTTGTCTTTTTAGCTGAGATATGATTTCTGCTTTATCTGCCAGGCTGTCCTTTATAGCCGTTAGACTCAAAAAGTCTTCCTTGGCCGTAAAGAGTCTCTTCTGATGTGACTTTCTCTAGTATTATTTTATCAGAGTTATTTGCAGCTTCTTAGAAAGCTTTATCCTCTTATAGGATATCTGTCTGCAGTATGTGTTTTTGCTTTATGCTATTTGCAGCCCAGCTTGCAGATTTCAGTAGAAGACAAGATTCAAACTCAAATTAAAGCCGTTGCAAAGTCTCATATAAAAAGAGTTTCTTTTGAAAGAAGAAAAAATATATACAACTTAGAATACAGTACCCAGATCATATACTCTCAGCAGCATTCAAGCTTACAACTTACAGTTTATAACTGCTCTCAGCTCGCTCACATCCAACTGAGAAGAAGTTTTAGCTCTTCACTCTTCTTCAACCTGAGTTCTCCTACTTACAGGAAGATTTTCACTCAGAGCTTTTTGAAGAAGAAGAAGAAGAAGATAGCTGCCTGAAGAAGAATTTTCATTCATATTTATTATCTTCTTGTAGCTTTTTCCTTCAGATTTTCTGAAGTGTTTTCTGCACTGAAGCAAGACTTCACCTGGACATTCTTTTAGCCAGGGGGAGCCTTAACTCTTTAGAGCTTTCTAGCTCAGTGCAAGTTCTTGAGCTTCTCTAATTCTATTTAAAATAGAGAAGACTTTTTAACCTTCTTTCCCCCTCCTGTAAAGGGTTATTACTCCCTTCAAAAGTATACCTTGGTGGCAGGGCACCTGATCAAAAAACTGTGTTAGTTTTTAGACACCTGATCAAAAGTCTAAAGGGTTTCTGGATCTACCTGAAGCAGATCTTTTTGGTGGCAGGGCACCTGATCAAAAACCTTAGTGGATTCCTACCTTGTTGGTAGAAGAGTGGACGTACCCAAGTTGTTTGGGGAACCACTATAAATTCCCTTGTGTTGTCTGGTTGTTTGATTTATTACTTGTGTTGTTGGCTGTGATTAGTTTTAACTAGGTTTGCTAGTTGCTGTTTAGGATTTCAAGCCTTAACTGTAATTACAAGTGGCTGTCTTTTGTGCACAACACTTGTGTTAGGCTTTAGGGTTACTTCTCAAATATCTATAACCTTCATTCCGCAATTAACTCCAAGAGATTTGAGTAGACAGTCAACTTTGCTAGTGCAATTTTTGATTACTCTATTCACCCCCCCCTCTAGATTAGTATCTATCCCTTTTCTTTCACAAGCAATAATTTAAATCCTGGATTTATTTAAATATATGAATAGTGTAAAATTTTGTCTTATAAAAATAGATTTTTTGCATCTCTAAATTTAGGGCACTTACAATCCTTTTCATAAAATAAGTCCAACATAAAAATTATAGGTCTTGAAGTTAACTTTAATTTGATATGTTACACAAAAATATTGGTTAAGTATACTGCCCTATAGAGCCATTTTCCTAGGATTGGTCATATGGTAGGTCAGAGATTAAAATGAGTGCCCTTCCCAAACCCTAAGTCCAAATGGGCTGAAAGTTTGGGAATGTGGCTTATATAGGCATAGCTAGATCCTCCCTAAAAATGGGAATTTTTTGGGAAAATAATCCTATAGATATAGTCAAAATATTATAAATCAAATTATGTTGATTTTTGGGGCATACCAACCCCAAAAGGACCCAATTTTTGGTGGCATGCCCATGGGGACATTGTTAGAGCATGTATATATTTTCAGCACCTTTGGACCACTGCATGTTGGGGTAACCCACTTGCATGTGTAGGCTTATGCATAACCTTGGTGTGCCAATAACAATAATTTATATATTGCACATTCAGTCTAATAGAGGCATCCAAAAATCATGGATTTGAATCCAGAGGTCCATTAGTGTTAAGTTCACCCCTCAAATTAATTATGGGATTTTTGGGATCAAAAATCCCATTATTTGGAATTTTTGAAATATTAGGCTTTTTTTGTAAAAAAATTGAGAAAATGGATTAGCATGGAAATAAATCCCAAAATTTTGTCATGATCACATAGAAGGCATATTAAACCCTAGAAATTTTATTTCTCTGTTTTATGAATTTTGTAGCTGGAATTATATTGATTTACCGTTTTGCCCTTATTTACTTTTAATTGGAAATTAATAGAATTATGTAGTAGAAAAATTGTGGAAACTTCTTGAAGATGTATATTTGTATAAAGAATTGGTCATGGGTCATTGGTAGACATCAACTAAATCTAATTATCCTTGCAAAAGGGAACTTTGGATTTTTAATTCCATCTTGGTTCCTAGTGCCCCCGAGACCCCTTCATTGGGCATACCCTGGGCAGTCCTGGGATTAACCCTAAAATACTAAGTGTAACTACCAGTAGGCAAGAGTAGTCTAATAGGCTAGGTAAACTGTACCTGTTCTCACTCGTGATGAGTTGGAGGGAAATGGTTAAGTCGTCCCGAGGTGTTCAAAGGGGCGTCATCCGCGGTGTTCAAAGGGATGAGGTTTGGAATTTAAGCCGGACGGGTTAGTCCGGGGAGTTTTGGCTCGATTGTTGGCTATTATGGACGGGCTTGTCCGGGGAGCGTTGGCTCGGAGGTTGATACATCAAGGTTGCATGTGCATAAGAAATACCTAAGGTGATGGGTCTTCGGTGTTGGAGGGTCCTTGCACCGACGCCAATACGATGAATCGGCAAGTGTGGTTTTACACTTCGCCAACTTAAGTCCGGCGGTCTTGTCGACAAAGAGTACGCGTAGTCCGCTTAGTGCACCAAGCATTGAGGCGTACGATAGGTCAGACCGGTAGTGCTATTACTGGTTTTGAGGTGGGAGAGGCCCAACCCACCGCTTCTGTCTGCCACTACGGAGGTATCCTTGGAGGTAACAGCTCCGAAAGGGGGAAACTAAAGGTTTGTGTACACAAAGTCGAGTGTGTGAGTTGCACTGCTTGATAATAACATACCCACCATATAGCTGCATATCATAATCATTCATAATAACCTGTGACACCTAATGTATAAGTGGTATGGGACGCTTATACATTAGGACTTGCTAAACGACCCCTTGGTCTATAAGCTTGTGTGGGCAAGTTTATAAATTAAGGTTATTTCTATATATATATACTGCTTGTGATAACCGACACCCCAACGTATAAAGTGGTATGGGACATTTTATACGATCGGAGCCTTGTAGAAGATCCCTTGGCTTATGTGTGCTCACATAAGTGAAGGTTAAATTCTTTTCTTACTTTACCTATTACAACATGATTATAAACTGCTAGCTAGGTCCCCCTGTCACCTGCTTGTTTTTACTCTCCACTTTCACATCCTTCCCTTTATTCCTCCCCGCTCGGTGCCTAGGGACATGGGGGAAGGGGTGGGGTACGATAGGGCTTAGTCTTATAGACTAACGGTTTTCGAACCACATCATATTAGGGGATCGCGGAGCCCAGTAGGGAGGAGCAGCCCAGGAGACCGGTGCGATTGGAGATAGGGTAGTCTAGCTCAGGAGCACAGCCAGCTGGGATCGTGAGTACCAACTTCTAGTGATGTTTTATTTTGCTTCCGCATGAGAGATTTGTAGTGAGGATATTCATGTACTAGGCTTAAGACCTTCATTTCTGTACTCTTTACTATTCTGTGGACACTCCCTTGATGGAGATTTTATTATATGTGATTTGTTGTGGACTTACATGTCTTCTATACTTGTACTGCTACTTTTGTGATCAATAAGGCCGGCAGAATCGGCGTTTTGTAGTGACGACCGTCCCGGGCGCGGAGGTGTCACCGCAAAGCGGCGGTTCTGGGTATAAGACCCTGGGGTTTGATAGAAAAGGGGGGGGGTCTTACATATTTAGAGAAAGTTTCAACATAGAAAATGTAGCCCTTGGTCTTCTCTTTATTTTGATTCCTTAAACCTGTAATTTGGAGTACTGTTGCTCCTTATAGGGTCAATCTCCTAGGACTGCTAATATACAAGGGCAGAACTTCAAATGGATGCCTAGGCTAAACAATAATTCCACATGCAGTGAAATTTAATTCATGCATGTGTGTATACCATACTTAGACTATGTCAAAAAATAAGAATTTTTGGAGGACATTTGCCTATAGTTTTAGTCAAAATTTGAGTTATTAAATAAATGTAATTTAGGGAGTTTTACAACTCCAAATACCCCCAAATTTGGGTGGCATGACTCTAAGGTCATAGTATGGCCTTGGTAAAAATATGGCATCATTTGTACCTCTACATATTAAAGGATCCAACATGCATGGTGAAAGTAGATTTATAAATAGTTTGTAAATAGTAAAATGGGATAAAATGGAAATTTAGGCCATTTGGCCCAATGTATATCCATGAAATTTTGGACTGAGGCTTATGGAGGTAAAATACTCCTCTCATGAGAAAATTGGGATTTTTGGAATAAAAAATCCCATAAGCTGGATTTATTTCAAAAATAGCACATTTAGGTATTAAAATGAAAAATAGGGATAATGGACTTAGAAAATTCCAAATTATTGATCCAAGACCTAATAGGTCATTTCACGTCTCTAGAAAAATTTATGAGCATTTTGGAGTATTATTCCATGTATAATTAATGCAGTTACATTTTTACCCTTATGAGACTTTGATCAAAAGTAGTGATTCATGGAAAATTATGAGAAAATGTCTAGCCCTTATTTCTACAATATAAACCCCTATAAATTTTATTTCAGATTTTTTGATGAATATTTTTGATGAATTCTATAATAGTGGCATTTTTGAAATTAACTTAACATGTGAATATCTTATGTCAAATCACTGACTAGGAGTATGAAAATCTATTTTGACTATTATCTTGTTAATATTAGTGAGTAAAAATTTTCCCTGAATTTTTACATGATTATTTTTAATACTTCATTTGAAAAAAAGGAAGATAATGGGATTTTAATCATAAATAAAAAATAATGGTCAAATTAAATTGGAAAATTAGGAGTTTTGGTGAACAGACATTTTTAACCTAGATGAACATTAGATAATTTATTTAGACCTAATGGACCACTGGTTATAGTAGTTCATGTTCAAAGTGACCTAGGTCACTTGATTAATTAATTTTAATTATGGTCCAAAATAATTAGAAAATTGAAGAAATTATGAATGATCAATATTATACACATGAAAAACCCATGATAAAAATTTGGAGGTCTTTGGCCCAAGGAGTTGGAAGTCTTCTCAAATGGGTTAGAATTAGGTCATGAGCTGCGTTTAGTAAAAGTTATAAGAAGCTTTAATGTACTCAAGGTGATGAGATAGAGTTAAATTAAGAAATGTATCAGGAAGTTGAAACCTTGGTTTGTATCACAAGTATGTCACTACATAGCAACGAGTGTTAGAGTGCAAGTCACAAGAAGAACAACTATAACGGTGGCCGGCGAAAGATCGCCGCTCTCCCAATCAGTAACTTAAGTGATTAGGTATACTTAAGAGAAATAACGAGATTGGGGTATTAGTAATTGGTAGACACTAAGAAAAGTAAGTTTCCTTGAGAAAAGGAGCTTTGGGCTTCAGCCCATCGTAGTTCCTAGAGCTCTCGAGAGCCCTTCACCGGGCATGCCTTGGGCAGTACAAAGATTAACCCTAAACTACTATATATAATGAGAATTAGACAAGAGTAGTATAAAAGGTTAAGGGAAACGATGTGAAAAACTCACCCATATAAGGTTTAAGGGATACAAGATAGGTTTATTCCTGCGAGCTAGAGGCTCGAGGTGTTTGATACAGGATGGTTTCAGTCCTACGAGCTGGAGGCTCGGGAGATTTATTTCTGGACGGGTTGGTCCTGCGAGCTGGAGTCCTGGGATAGAAATAATTTGCATGTGCATAGAACATATTAGTGGAAGGTCATGCGATACTGGCAAGTCATCACACCGATAACAATACGGTGACTCTAGTGAGGTGTGAGGGTTTGAGGGGCCAGTAGGTTGTTTTATACTGCGGTCTGGAAGACAATCCCCGATAACGCACACCTGACTAAAAAGACTGGTGGGTATAGCCATCAAATTAGTACGCAGGGACTCTAGAGTGTATCTAAGATGTGTGCAGAGACATATAAAGGGTTTAGGCCTAGTAGTGTGTATATCCGCCTAGGAGGTGGCGATGCCTGCTCTACTGCTACTATAGCTACAACAGTGGTACCAGAGAGTTTAGCTAACTTCAAAAAGTGGGAACTAAAGGTCTGTGATCACAGAGTCGTGTGTGTGATTTTCACTTGTATGAATCATAACCCACATAACTCATCGTAGCATACTTACAAACTTAGGGCATACACATTGTGGATCTTTATCATATAAATTTGTATGGGATATTTTATATGATAAGTTATACGCGTGAAACCTTCACTTTTAAGTTTGTATGGGCATTCATATAAGTTAAGGTACTCCTCTGATGTTAGTGTAGCGGTAGATAGTTTGCTTTCTGCTCAGTTTCTTTACTTTACTTACATCACTTTCTTTTTGTTCTACTTTACTTACTGTACTTATTTTCATTACTGCTCACTTACATTACTTGTGCTATAAGAATTATTACTATAATGATATAACTATAAAAAACATAACCATGATAGAATAGATTCACCATCACCTGCTTCCATTTTGTTTTGTTTTGTTGTCCTCCACTTTCGTCCACCCGCTCGGTACCTAGGAGTCACGAGGGTGAGGTGAGGACAAAATGGCTTAGTCTTTATGAATAATGGCTGGTTATGACCTTATCATTTTAGGAGCTCGAGGAGCTGGAGCACCAGTACGACCAGAAGGACAAGGTGGCAGGACCTGAGGAGCAGATACCTCATTCTACTACCGCAGCTCAGCGTCAGGTGATGATTAGTGTTTCAATTACCGCTTCCACATTGTGTTGTTGTGAGAGAGATTTGATTCCATTTTGGCATGTATCGAGCATGAGCCATAACTCTCTTTTTCTATACTCATTGTGGACTGATGTACCTTTCATCTCTATATATTATGATGAAATTGCTGTGACTTGTGGACTTGCTATTTTTTTAATTTCATGTTGTACTTCTTTTCTCACTTGGCCTACATATTGAATGATCGTACTAGCCGACAAGATCGTCGTCATGCAGTGTCGACTAGCCCGTGTGCTAATGTCACCGTAAGGCGGCAGTTCTGGGCAAACGACCGTGTTATCTCCATAGTAAGGGGGAGAGGGTCTTACATATGGAATCCTCAATCAAGGACTATCAGTCTCTTAATCTGGGACCTGATAAAAGAAAACAAGACTAAAAGAGGAAAGCTATACAGCTTTATGAAATGGGCCAAATTAGAAAGAAATAAAGAGATTAGAAGGAAATTTAGAAGTGATAAGAGAAAAGGTACTGTCCATCAGATATTCCTGAGCCTAGCAAGTATTTTCCAAAGCCATACAACTATTTTGAACAGTAAAGGGAACAGAAGATTGAAGTTGATGAGAAGGCAGCTAAGAGGCCTAGCAAGATCGTAGTCATTAAGGAACCAGAAACCTAAACTATTTTATGTAATAGGTTCCTTAGGGCTTTAAGAATATGGAACATTATCATTTCGCATATATTTTGTTTATAATTATCACATCTTGTGTTTATCTTATCTTAATTGTGTGTTATTATTTGGTCTTAAATTCTGTGAAGTTTATCTTATATGTGATTTAGTGTATATCATTTTCTAGAATTCTAACTTCTTCAAATAGGGGGAGATTGTTGGGTCCATTGATCACAATGTCCCAGATTTGAAGAAGGCCCACAAGTCAATAGTACACCCATATTTGTATTTGTTATAAGTTCAAGTTCAATATATGCAAGTTGTCAACTTTTCTATGATTAGACAGATTGATTCAATCAGAACTTTGGTTGGACTCAAGAAAGTATGCAATAGATAAGTAGAAATTTTCCTAATTCTACAAGCATTGAGTGAGTACACTTTACTCAATTCCAGAGGCATAGAAGCATTGAAAGAAGATCATGTATTCAGAGCCTCAGTGGTGCTGGACTCAAATTTGTCTAAGTCCAGAAGCGTTGAGTGAAGAAGGCTCACTCGATGCCTTATCAAAAAAAATACAGCTATGTCCAAAAGTGTTGAGTGTAGAAGGTTCACTCAATGCCTTCATTAAAAAATTTTGTACAAGTCTAGAAGCATATAGTGTAGAAGATTCACTCAACACCTTTAGTAAGGATAACTGTCAAATCCAGAAGTGTTGACTGAAGAACGTTCACTCAATGCTTTTAATCAGAAGAATTCTTTTAAGTGCAAATGTGTTAAGTAATGAAGGGTCACTCAATGCCTTATTAATTAAGCTGTCAAAGGCAATTGTATTGAGTAATGAAGGGTCACTCAATGCCTCAGATTGAAAGTCTTTGTTTGTAAGGGTAGCTAAAACACTTAGGTGGGTGAATAGGTTTCTAGATTTTTAGTGTGTCTTATCACTTTTATAATTTTGGGCTGTGAGAGGTGATCTACTTCCTAGTGCTTTCAAGATATTCACCCAGAAGACACAACAATTTATAGTGGTTCCTTAGATTATGGGTATGTCCACTGTCCCTCACTCCTTTCTTATAGTGTGTTAAATAATGCACTACTTTAATATCTCGGCTCCTGAGAGCTTACAACACGATCCCGCAGGACCATTCAGTCTCCTCCAAGACTTACAACTCGGGCACAGAGCCCTACACCTTAGTGGTCAGAATACCACCAACCTCAAGATAAAAGGCCCTACCACTCTTGCTGGGAGGATAGCCCTACAACTCAAATCCAGAGGATCTTACAACTCAGGCCAAAGCCCTACCACTCAGATCTACAACAGATCCTACAAACTCAGCCTTTATAACACATGCTTATAGCACAGATCCAAAAGGATCTTACAGAGAGAAAAAGAGTAGGTGTTAATTTGACACCAGAGAAATTATCTCTATGTTTTACTCCTTCTATCCTGAGAAAAATTAGTCCAGATTTCTTCTCCACAACTCCAGAAATTATCTTTAGGAATTGCTCAGCTTGGGCTGTGAAGTGGCCATAGCTAGGGTTAGCCTTGCTGCTCCTTCTTTCTTGCCGCTGATGATGAGGATGATAATAGCTAACTGGAAGAACTTTTGGGTTGATCGATTTGAGCTTTTTGCTTCTTGTCTTAGCAACAATGGCGAGGTAGATGACGACAATCTTCTGCTTTTTGAAAAGAAAAAGCCCTAAAGTTCGTAATTTCATCTTTTAATTTCCCTCCTTTTATCTTTCATAGATTAACAGTTATATGACATGTGGGCCCAGCTTTAATTGTTGGTATAAAGCCTTCCTTGTACAGAATATATTATACTGCTTGCCGCCGACGCTATTAGCAGTGGATTCAAGCTTTCCCGCACTGAATTTCAATATCGTTGACTTTTGTTGACTTTGGCTGACGTAAGCATCTGTGGACTTAGCCAAATCTTCACTTTCATCCCAGGCATTGAGTGTGTTGAGTGAACAAGCTTCACTCAACGAATCTGGACTTAGCTAATCTTCTGCATCATAGGCATTGAGAGTGTTGAGTGAGCCTTCATCACTCAACGCTTTCTAACTTGGCTCAACAATCTGCCTCTAGGTGTTGAGAGCATTGAGTGAGCCTTCCTCACTCAATGCCTCTGGACTTAGCCAAATTCTGAGTTTCATAGTCCAACATTCTCTACATGATTAGGCATTGAGAGCGTTGTGTGAAATTGCTTCACTCAACTCCTCAATACTTTCTTCACTTATTAAGTGTTGAGTGTATTGAGTGAACGTGCTTCACTCAATGCCTCTAGACTTGGTCAATTCATCACCTGTCTGAAGGCATTGAGTGAGCTGACCTCACTAAACGCTTTCTGCCTTTTCCTATCTTCTTTATTAGGCGTTGAGTGAACTGGCTTCACTCAATGCTTCTGGACTTAGTCGATTTTTGTCCTCAATCTTATTAGGCTTTGACTGCAGTACTATGACTCAATGCTTTTTGGTCTTGGCGTTGAGTGCGTTGACATCATTCAACGCTTCTAGACTTAGTCGATTTCTATCCTCAATCTTCTTAGGCTCTGACAAGAGCAACATGACTCAATGCTTTTTGGTCTTGGCATTGAGTGCATTGACATCACTCAACACTTCTAAACTTGAGTCATTTTTCTTCACTGTCAATGCAAGAGCTTTAACTAACTGGTCTTTACTCGACGTTTCAGCTCATTTGGCGTTAAGTGAGATGTCCTCACTCAACGCCTCTAGACTTAACCAGAATTTTTCCTTTATTAATTGCTATTCTTGACATCTGGCGTTGAGTGAACAAGATTCACTCAATGCCTATGTACTTCATCAAATATCATTGCCTGGAGTTGAGTGAGCTTGCTTCACTCAACGCCTATGAACTTAGGCAAATTCCTCTCTTTCCAAACAGCTCTTTGGTGTCAACTTATCATTATCACTTGAGCCACTTTGTCCAATCAATGTGACAAGGAGCAACCTACATGCATGAACTTGAACATACATCAAATACAACTATGTGTATACCATTGAGTTGTTTGACTTCTTACAAATTTTGGACATTGGGATCAATGGACCCAACAATCTCCCCCTATTTGAATAAGTCAAAACCTTTCATCAAAACTCTTAGTCAATGATACACACAACATATATAGCAGATAATCAGTATAATGGAATTGGTAATAAGATATAGGTTACCATACTTTCCTTGCCTACAAGGTGATCATCATCACTTGTTGCCCCCTATTTTGCTGTATCGCCTTGATTATTTCCTTAATCATATTGTCCTCCCCCTTTTTGACTTTTGTAGAATAGTCAGGGAGGTGCTGGCCTTATCTACCTTTGAACATCTTCTCCACCTATCTGATTATAGATAATCAACTGCTTTCAACTTCTCTACAGGAAATAAAATTAGTTCCTACAAGTGTTGGACTTGCTCCCCCTCAATAGGAGCATCCATTCATGATATCACTTAAACTACTTGAAAGGCTCTATATCACTGAAGGTCTTTTCCACCTGCAAGAAGTAGTATAACCTGCAAGAAAAACAACATAAGGAGCAACTGAAGTTATACCAAGTTCAACATAGCCAACTCAAACTTGAAGGCATTGAACTTTGCTTCATCTAGTGGCTTAGTGAAGATGTCAGCCACTTGCTTGTCTGTAGGGACAAAATCAAGACTGATGTCTTCACATTCCACATGCTCTCTAATAATATGATATCTTATCTCAATATGTTTAGTCCTGCTGTGTGAGATAGGATTCCTAGAAATTGAGATGGCACTAGTAGAATCACAAAATAAAGGACTTTGACTTATCTGGAGGTTATAGTCCTGGAGCTTATGTTGGATCCATAGTAACTGTGCACAGTAGCTCCCAGCAGAAATATACTCTAATTATATAGTTGAGATTACAACACTTTTTTGTTTCTTGCTACTTCAAGACACTAGTCTTCCACCCAAGAACTGACAAGTGCCTGATGTGCTCTTCCTGTCTTCTTTGCAGCCTGCAAAGTTAGCATCTGAATATCCTGTTTAAATAAAATCCCCATTTCTAGGGTAGCATAGGCCAAGATTTGGTATGCCCTTAAGATATCTCAAAATTCTCTTAGCAGCTGAGTAGTGAGATTCTTTAGGGAAGGCCTGATACCTAGTACAAACACATGTAGCATACATGATGTCTGACCTTCTTACAGTAAGGTATAAAAGAGAGTCGATTATCCCTCTATGCAAAGTTTCATCAACAGGTTTCCCTATTTTATCTTTGTCTATAAGCATACTTGACCCCATGGGAGTTTTCACGGTGGAGGCATTCTCCATACCAAACTTCCTGATAAACTCCCTGTTGAACTTAGATTGGGATTTGAACAAGCCATCATCAGTCTATCTTACTTGGAGGTCCAAGAAGAACTTGAGCTCACCCATACTGCTAATCTCAAACTTCCCTTGCAGAAGTTTAACAAACTTCTTACAAAGGTTGTCATCAGTAGATCCAAAGATTATGTCATCAACATAAATCTAGACTAGGATGATCTTGCCCAAAGATTCCCTTAGGAATAGGGTCTTGTCTATCTTCCCTCTTGAGAATTTTTTCTCAATAAGGAAGCTGGACAACGTCTCATTCCAAGCTCTAGGAGCTTGCTTCAGCCCATATAGAGCTTTCTTAAGTCTATAGACAAAATCAGGTGAGTTAAGAACAACAAAACCTAGAGGCTGTTCAACATAAACCTCTTACTTTAAGTCACCATTCAGAAAGACTGACTTCACATCCATCTGGTAGACTTTGAATCCTTAGTATGTAGCATATGCAAGGAAAAGTCTGATGGCTTCTAATCTGGCTACTGGGGCAAAGATTAGATCAAAATCAATACCTTTTTCTTGTATGTATCCTTTAGCCACCAGTCTAGCTTTGTTCTTAACTATAATGTCATTTTCATCAAGTTTGTTCCTATAGATCCACTTGACTCCAATGACATTATGTCCTTGTGGTCTGGGAACCAGCTTCCAGACTTTACACCTCTTAAACTTATTCAGTTCATTTTGCATAGCTACAATCCATAACTGATCTATGTTGGCCTCTTCAAATCTTTTAGTCTCAACCTGTGACAGGAAACTAGAATACAAGGCTATATTCAGACTTTTACTCTTTATCACTACTCCTTGGCTGACATTACCAATGATTTGGTGTCATGGATGATCCCTTAGATGAATAACTAACGGAGGCAATCTTACTTCAGCTTCCTGATCTTCATTGTCTTCACTTGGTTGATCATCATCCACAACCTTTGGGCCTTGTGCTTCCTATGGAATGCACACTCTATCAGATTCATCTTGAGCTGATGGAGCAGCTGTAATGTAACATCCCTCAGGCAACTAGACCCCTAGAGATTGTTTTGTCATGACTAGGTCATGACAAAACCCTAGGGAGCCCAAGAAGGGCAAGTGAACCCAGAGAATGTGGATGAGACCACTATGGCCTGCACATAGTAGATTTCTGAACACTTGCTTAAAATAATCATGGGGCTTCACCATGACTCCAAGACCCCACACATACCCTCATAGCCCTAATGAGAGGCCAAAGGGTCATCAAGGACCCATTGGGACCAATCAAAAGGGCTAGGTTGACCAAAGTCAACTCTTGACCTAAAATGGTCAAAGTGCCCTAGTTTAGGGTCAAGTGACCTCCAAGGGCCAATCCAACCCCACCTTGACCCAAGGGGAGGCAAATGGGTCACCAAGGACCCATTAAGGAAACTTTAAGGACCAAATTGACCTAGGTGGGCCCCAGTCTAAGTTTGGGTCAAGCTAGCCCAAATAGGCTAACTCAAGCTCAAGCCCATTCCAATTGGGCTAACCTTGTTTTAATGGATGAAATGGACTCGTAGGCTGCCATGGGGTTAGGTAGGAGCCAAAATTCGAGCTTGGTGTGTAGGAGAGAGAAAAGGACACCATGGAGGAGAGAGAAAGAGAAGGAAGAAAAAGGGAGGAGGACTTTGGGCTCATCCTCCCCCTCCCCAACCCCCTCCATTCATTGCATTTGGACCAGGAAGGCAGCCCCAATCCAACCAGCCAATCCTTGACTGGTTGGAGCCATGCATCTCCCCTTACTAACCATAGCCGCCAAGCTTGACCATGGCCAATAATGGCATGGAGCAATTCAACAACCTAACACCCCACCTCTCCCTTTTAAAAGCTTCACTGGAGTCCAGAGAGTAATTCCCACCACTTTCCTGAAGGAGCCAGGCTATTTCACTGTGCTGTTGTAGAGGGCCGACCACCACTAGCCACCACCATGCCAATCCGGCGATCAGCACGGCTACAGCCGCCACCACAGGTCCTCCTCCACTCCTTCTTGCATGGGCAGACCTTTAGAATCATTAGGGCCAAGGTTGGAGCTCAATTGAGCCCAAACCAATTTTCAAAATCATGGATTTTCCATGAAAATCCATACCCTCGGGTTCGCCGGAATAGTACTCCCCGGCGGCCGTGCCGCCGCCTGGAGATAGCCCCGACTGCCATGAAGGTGTTGGCGGCGGTGGCAGGCCGGGGAGGTGGCCGGATTGCCGGCGGCAGCGGCTGGAAGTCAGCCCAGGCAGGATAAATCCTAGCCGTCTACTAGAGGAAGAAGATGACGGGATTCCGTCGGTTTTGCGCCAAGATTCGTGCGGGATGATATCTAAACTATGGAATATATATTTTGAATCATTTCATTTTGTCACAGATATAGTATTTAATGTATTTAATTATTAAAAATACTTAGGGCCCATTTCAGAAAAAAATGGTCAACACATAAAATGTAGCCTATGAGTCTATTTTCGTACAAAATTGGTTTGAACTAATTTGGGGGACTGGTTTGACCAGGGCACACATTTTGGTGGGGTCTATACATATGACTAGACAGACATTAAACAAAGTGCCCACACTTCATCCTTTGCCCAAATGAGTTGAAATTTTTGTAGAGAGTCACTCTACCCAATATCTAGATCCTGCCCAAAAATGGGAATTTTTGGAGATAATTTTTCTATAGTTTTTGTAATAATTTAATTTATCTAGGGTAAATTAATTTAAATTAAATAAACTCCAAATCCATCCAAATTTTGGTGGGGGGTATATGAGGTCAATATTGATCTCTGGTTAAAATTGCATTAATTTTGGAGGTGATTTGAATGGAAATCTTGCAAACCCTAGCCTTGCCTTAAAAGGGCATTTTGGTCCAAAAATGTAAATTTGGCTTAGAATGTCCAATTCACCTCAACAGAGGTTCAAATTTGGTACACTGACTTGGCATGACTTTATGCACCTTCCAATGAAAAATTGGGGGTATTCGAATTGATTTGGCCCAAGATCCTAGGTCAAACCCTAAGGAAGGGCTTTTGTACCTTGTGAAGGGCATGTGGCCAAAACACCTTGTATGACCATGAAATTTTTTAGGTAGGGTACTAGGGTAACTAAAACTCTCTGGTGAAAATCTTATGAAATTTTGGAAAGTTTGGGACCCACAAAACCCTAACCCTAGTTTAGGGCACAAATGGGGTAGGGTAGGAATGGGCTAGTTAAACCCCTTAAACTAAGATGAAATTTTGGTAAAATGGTCTTATTTATATTAGGAACCTCTAGTAATTTATTTGGAAATTTTGGGATAATATTTATAGTACTTCTTTTGTAACACAAGCGTATGCTCTAATTAATAAATTGATCATTATGGTCCCTCTGCCCCTTGGGAGGGCATGAAAGTTTGGCAGAGAAAGTTTTAAATTATTATAGACATATTTAAATTTTATAAGAAATTTTGAATACATATTTGAGGTACTTACTTCATAATCTTGGTAAATGAGGAAATTGTTCAATATATTATTTGAGACTTTTTACTGATAAATAAATTATAAGATTTGGCCCAAAGCATTTATATGCCATTAAAATCATACTTGAACTTTCTCTGAATTTTTGTAATCAATATAGTCTTTAATATCTCTTTAAATGAATTTTTAAGGATTAAAATGAAATAAGAATATGGGGATAATACCTTACTGAAAAATTTAGATATTTTAGAGGATGAGTTAAATTCTTATTTTTAATATCATATAAAATTAGTGGAATGATATATTGTCTGAAATTGGTACATCATGTTCATTATTGGAAATTTTAGTCACTATAATAATTAAATAAATTATTAAATAAATAAGGAAAATTTTGGATCTCTGGATTTAGGGCTTAAAGTTCATAATGGACTAACATTAATTATTATAGGAATATTGGATGATTATTCGATGTACTTTCCATTTTACATGAAGTTTAACCTTGGTGGTCTGCATTTAGTAATTTTGGAAAGTTGTTCATTAATTTGTTTGAAGCTTATCACTCCTTAATCACTTATGATATTTGACCCAGAGCATTTATATGCCCTTGCAATCATGTTACAGTTTTCCTTGAATTTTTTTAGAAATAATATTGCCCTATTTATCTATTTTAATGAATTATTGCAAGTTATCTTTAAAATAAAATCAGTGGCCTAAATCTTGCTGAAAAATTAAGAGACTTTGGATCTTAGGTTAAATGTTTATATTGAGTATAACATAAATCTGGGGAAATTTTTATCTTGTCTAAATTTGGTACCTCCTGTTCAATCTTGGAGACTTTGGCCACTATGAATATTTAATAAACTACTAAATAAATAGGAAAATTGTGAAATTCTAGAATTGGGCAATAAAGGTAATAATGGACCTCCATTAATTACTATAGGAGTATTGGATGATTATTTGATGTACTTCCCATTTTACATGGCACTTAAACTTGGTGGTCTACATATAGTAAATCTGCAGAAATAATTTGGAGTACAAGTTGGGCACATAAGTCAAAATTAGTGGTTATAGGTTTGGATAATTTAGAATGAGTTCATCACTCAGGTTAGGATGAGCAAGGGTTGGGTTTGGCTAAAAGTTAGGTGGTGCTCGGGATCGACGAAAGATCGTCAAACCCGTAGGACGAAGTTGTCAAAATACTAGGATTAGATCCAATGCAATAACTAAGGGATATTGGATTAGTTATCAACCAATAAGAATAAGTGCCTTGCGAAAGGGAGCTTTGGGATTCAGCCCATCATAGCTCCTAGTGCCCTCGAGAGCCCTTCACGGGGAATACCTTGGGCAGTCCTGGGCTAAACCTAAGACGTAGGCATAAAAATAAAATGAAGAGTAAATACTAAACTTAGGATTTCAAACTCTCACACCCCAATGTCTCGAGAGATAGTTTGGGTCACTCGGGCATTAAGCCCAGTGGTTATGGTGATGGGCAGGATGGCTCGGTGAGCTTTGGCTCGATTGTTGATTATGACGGACGGGATAGTCCGGGGAGCTTTGGCTCGGTCGTTGATTATGATGGACGAGATAGTTCGGGGAGCTTTGGCTCAGTTGTTAATTATGTCGGACGGGATAGTCCGGGGAGCTTTGGCTCTGTTGTTGTTTGGACTTATAACTATTGCATGTGCATAAAAGGTATAAGGTGGTGGGTCTTCGGTATTGGAGGGTCGATGCACTGACGCCAATACGCTAACTCAGTAAGTGTGGTTAGCACTTCGCCAACAGAAGTCCGGTGCGCCAGCCGGCAAGAGTATGCAGGAGTCCGCTTTGTGCACCAAGCGTTGAGGCGTATGATAGGTCTGATCGATAGTGCTTTACTAGTTTAGAGGTGGGCGAGGCCCAACCCACCGCTTCCGTCTGCCACTACGGAAGTATCCTGAGAGGTAACGGCTCCGAAAGGGGGAACTAAAGGTCTGTGTACACAGAGTCGAGTGGGTGAGTTGCACTTGCATGTTCACGTCATGGCATAATTGTATCTCATAGCATAATCATTGCATATAACCTTACACCTAATGTATAAGTGGTATGGGACGCTCTATACATTAGGCCCTGCAAAACGACCCCTTGGCTTATAAGTTCGCGTGAGCGTGCTTAAAAGTCAAGGTTCTCTTTCAGTACTACATAATTAAGCCTGCTAGTAAAATCGACACCCTATCATATAAATCGGTATGGGACTTTTTATACGATAGGAGCCTTGCAAGAGATCCCTTAGCTTATGTGTATTCACATAAGTTAAGGTTACTTTCTTATTCAAATCTTATATCATTATTACCATACTTAGATCTGCTAGTTTAGTTCCGCTGCCATCTGCTATTTGATATTCTACACCTTCATTTCCTTCCCTTTTCTTCTCCCCGCTCGGTGCTTAGGAGCCATGGGGGAAGGGGCGGAGGATGATAGGACTTAGTCTTTTAGACTAACGGTTTTTGAACCACATCATTTTAGGGGACCACGGAGCCCAGCATAGAGGAGCAGCCCCAGAGGTCGGCACGCTTGGAGATCGGGCAGTCTAGTATCGGAGTCCAGACAGCAGGGACTGTGAGTCCATACCACTAGTAGATATATTAGTTTGCTTCTGCGATGAGTGATTTGTAGTGAGGACATGATGTACCGGGCAAATGCCCGAGATTTCTATTATATGTACTATCTGTGGACACTCCCTTCGTGGAGTTTATTTTCTCTATACATGTGATTCCTGTGGACTGGTTTTTAATTTATTGCTACAGTTGTGATCGAAATGGCCGGCAGAATCGGCGTCTTATAGTGACGACCTTCCCGGGGTGCGAAGGTATCACCGCAAGGCGGCGGTTCTGGGCCTAAGACCCCAGTGTCTGAAAAAAATGGGGGTCTTACAAGTGGTATCAGAGGAAAACATATTGATCGCAAGGTAGCAGTCCACAAACCCTGGGCCACCCCCGCACGATTTTAGTTTGGGGACAAACTAAGCAGCGAAAACAGTGGTGGGCCCATATGGGGGATCACATAAAATTGTCCACTTTTAGTTAGATATGTGCGATTACTTATAATTTGAAAGAAAAGGGATAGATACTACTCTAGAGGGGGGTTGAATAGAGTAATCAAAAATTGCAATAGCAAAGTTGACTGTCTACTCAACTCCCTTGGAGTTAATTGCAGAATGAAGGTTATAGATATTTGAGAAGTAAACCCTAAAGCCTAACACAAGTGTTGTGCACAAAGGCAGCCAACTGTAATTATAGTTTAAGGCTTGGAATCCTAAACAACAACTATCAATCCTAGTTATAATCTAATCACAGCCAATCAGCACAGAGAATTAATTAAACAATCCAGACGACACAAGGAATTTATAGTGGTTCCCTCTCAATAGGTACATTCCACTCTTCTACCTCCACAATAGGAATCCACACAGGTTTTTGATCAGGTGCCCTGCCACCAACAAAATCTGCTTCAGGTAGATCTAGAAACCCTTTAGACTTTGATCAGGTGTCTAAAAACCAAGCTTTACTTTTGAAGGGAGTAAACAACCCTTTATAGGAGGGGGAAGGAGGTTTAGATTGTCTTCTCTATTTTAAGCAAGATTAGAGAAGCACAAGATCTCTTCAGAACTTCTGACAGCAAGCTGTCTTGAAGTTCTGAAGGATAAAGCTTGAAGAAGACTAGAGATCTGGAATAGATGTTCTTCTTCAGCTTCCTTCTTCTTCTTCTTCTTCAATATCTCTGAGTGTAAAATCTTCCTGGAACAGGAGCACTCAGGTTGAAGAAGAGCAGAAGAGATATCTTCTCAGTTGAATATGAAAATGGCTGAGAGCAGCTGTATTGCTGTACTGTATTTCTTCCTTCTTCTACAACTACTTTGTTCTTCCAAAAGAACTCTTTAAATAAGAGCAGCAGCAACGGCTCTATTATTTGAGTTGAACTTTTTCTTTATCTGGAATCTGCAAACTGGGCTACATTTAATATAAAGACAAAACAAGTCTTGCAGATATATATATTCTATATAAGGAATAAAGCTATAGCAGCTACAATATCAAACTGAATAAAGAATACAAGATAACGTCACATCAGATTACACTTTACAGCCAAAGAGGACTTTTTGAGTCTAACGGCTATAAAGGACAGCCTGGCAGATAAAGCAGAAATCATATCTCAGCTAATAAGACAAACAACTTTGTCAGAAAAAGATTAACTCATGCATAAGGAATGGAGCAGATATTGCATGGAAATAATATCACAATTTATTCAAACAATCTTTTATAAAATATGCTAAGATAAATATGAAATAAATCACCTCATAGAAGACGACAAAATAATTCAAAACATACAGCAAAACGTCAAACGAACCTCGAAGATCGTCGAACGAGGCACAGAGATCGTCGACCTATCAGACAGATAGTCGAACGATCCAGATAGTCGAACTATCAAAGAAGATAGTCGAACTACCTCAACAGATAGCGGAACTATCAGGACAGATAGTCGAGCTATCAGATAGTCGATCTATTAATACAGATAGTCGAACTACCAAACAAAATAGATAGTCGACCTATCAACCGATAGTCGAACTATCAAAGAAAACAGATAGTCGAACTATCACAGAAAACAGATAGTCGATCTATCAACAGATAGTCGAGCTATCAAAATAAAACAGATAGTCGACCTATCAACAGATAGTCGAACTATCAGATAGTTGAACTATCCAAGTAGATAGTCGAACTATCAAAGCAAACAGATAGTCGACCTATCAATAGATAGTCGAGCTATCAAAGCAAACAGATAGCCGACCTATCAATAGATAGTCGAACTATCAGAAAGACGATTGTCGAACGGCTGATCGATGATAGTCGAGCGACGTTCTACCATAGTCGAACGAAAAACAACTTAACCAAATATTCATCTGGACAAGTGACAAGACAAAACTAGAGCAAACTAACCTTTGACCATAGATAAATCTTGGGTCAAGAGACTAAAAGGAAAGACTTAACTCAAATCCAAACTAGGGTACCAACAATCTCCCCCTATTTGGGTTAAGTCTTTCAAAAACTAAAACTACAGAAAATAAAGTAAACTAAACTAAGCAACCTAAACAACCTAATAGAGATCCTAACCCAAATCAGAACCAAGGGTTCCAACAATCTCCCCCTATTTGGGTGAGGATTCTATTAGCAAAAATAAATATTGCAAAGCATAAAAATATACAAAAAGAAAAACTTAGCAATGCTGGTTGCTGTTGGCATTTGCAATCTCCCCTTATGTTGATGCAGTACATGTGATTGGAGGAGACTGAGATGACTTTGAATTTTAATTGAATCATCCAGCTAACTCTTATAAATAGTACCTGCAGAAAGCTATGGTAGAGATTGCTCTCTCCTTGAAAAAGGGATATGTTAGCATAAAAAATGATATTTGTTCAGCAAATATAATTAGGATTCTTGATCTGAAAAGCAAAATCAGATATCTTCCTTCCTATAGAATTTCTTTTCATCAAGCGAGATTCAAACTCAGCTGACCAATGCAACTAGAGTAGAGGACTCAATCTAGATGAAATTAGAAAAAGATCTATAAGAGATAGAGTTATCTGATAGAGAATTCATTATTTAGAAATCCGAACAAGATATTGAACAAAATATCAATCAGATATAGACAGCCTTAAGAAAGGAAAATGCTTCCTAATAAATCTGTTCCAAATGGTAGAAGGATTTGAAAATATTCTAAATAATTTGTCCTTCTGTTTATAAAACAGATTTATGAAAAAGCAAATAATTGAGCTCGACATTTTTATATAGTTCAACGGTCTGAGCTTAAGATATTTGTTCTTCCTTTGAATATATTCTAAAAATAATCCTCTGAGAAGTTTTGTTTCCTTCTCAGGTTTTGATAAATCTTGGCAGCAATATTGAATTTCTAAATTAACAGAGTTAGAAAATAATACCTGATTCTCTTCAGGTTTGGAATTTCCTTCTGTTTGTTCAGTTTTTAGATTGCTGCAGGAAGTGTTGACGGCCATTAAGCAAAATTCTTTGGCCCTTGCTTCCTCCTCTTCATCTTCAAATGATGATTCATCATCTGAGATATCCCAGATAACATCTAGGGATGTTGATTCTTCTCATTCAAATATTCTGTTGTGGCTTCTTTCTGATGTATCATCCATGGGTTCAGAAGCCATTTGATGAAGGGAATCCCAAATCTTCTTAGCTGTTGAGCATTTAACAACCTCCTGAAATAAGTCATCAGATAATGACTGAGCTAGGATGTTCATTGCTCTGGCATCAGCTAGCCTGACACTTTTTGTTGTTGTTGCCGAAGTTGGGAGACTTGTCAAAATAGACAAAAAAATATCTTCATCAAAAGAGTTCATATATAATTTAACTCTTGTCTTCCAGATGCTAAACTCAGCTAAGTTGCAAGCTGGAGGTCTGGTGCTAGAGTAATCCTTGAACTGGGCCATGATAGTGAAAGTGAATATCTATAATCCTTGGTATCTATCAGGATCTTGTGACTTAGGTGTTAGCCTATACAGTCAGCCAACCTCCCTCTGATACCAATTGAAAGAAAAGGGATAGATACTACTCTAGAGGGGGGTTGAATAGAGTAATCAAAAATTGCACTAGCAAAGTTGACTGTCTACTCAACTCCCTTGGAGTTAATTGCGGAATGAAGGTTATAGATATTTGAGAAGTAAACCCTAAAGCCTAACACAAGTGTTATGCACAAAGGCAGCCAACTGTAATTACAGTTAAGGCTTGGAATCCTAAACAGCAACTAGCAATCCTAGTTATAATCTAATCACAGCCAATCAGCACAGAGAATTAATTAAACAATCCAGACGACACAAGGAATTTATAGTGGTTCCCTCTCAATAGGTACATCCACTCTTCTACCTCCACGGTAGGAATCCACTCAGGTTTTTTATCAGGTGCCCTGCCACCAACAAGATCTGCTTCAGGTAGATCTAGAAACCCTTTAGACTTTTGATCAGGTGTCTAAAAACCAAGCTTTACTTTTGAAGGGAGTAAACAACCCTTTACAGGAGGGGGAAGGAGGTTTAGATTATCTTCTCTATTTTAAGCAAGATTAGAGAAGCACAAGATCTCTTCAGAAATTCTGACAGCAAGCTGTCTTGAAGTTCTGAAAGATAAAGCTTGAAGAAGACTAGAGATCTGGAATAGATGTTCTTCTTCAGCTTCCTTCTTCTTCTTCTTCTTCTTCTTCAATATCTCTGAGTGTAAAATCTTCCTGGAACAGGAGCACTCAGGTTGAAGAAGAGCAGAAGAGATATCTTCTCAGTTGAATATGAAAATGGCTGAGAGCAGCTGTATTGCTGTACTGTATTTCTTCCTTCTTCTACAACTACTTTGTTCTTCCAAAAGAACTCTTTAAATAAGAGCAGTAGCAACGACTCTATTATTTGAGTTGAACTTTTTCTTTATCTGGAATCTGAAAACTGGGCTGCATTTAACATAAAGACAAAACAAGTCTTGTAGATATATATATATTCTATATAAGGAATAAAGCTATAGCAGCTGCAATATCAAACTGAATAAAGAATACAAGATAACGTCACATCAGATTATACTTTACAGCCAAAGAGGACTTTTTGAGTCTAACGGCTATAAAGGACAGCCTGGCAGATAAAGCAGAAATCATATCTCAGCTAATAAGACAAACAACTTTGTTAGAAAAAGATTAACTCATGCATAAGGAATGGAGCAGATATTGCATGGAAATAATATCACAATTTATTCAAACAATCTTTTATAAAATATGCTAAGATAAATATGAAATAAATCACATCATAGAAGACGACAAAATAATTCAAAACATACAGCAAAACGTCGAACGACCCTCGAAGATCGTCGAACGAGGCACAGAGATCGTCGACCTATCAGACAGATAGTCGAATGATCCAGATAGTCGAACTATCAAAGAAGATAGTCGAACTACCTCAGCAGATAGTCGAACTATCAGGACAGATAGTCGAGCTATCAGATAGTCGATCTATCAAGACAGATAGTCGAACTACCAAACAAAACAGATAGTCGACTTATCAACAGATAATCGAACTATCAAAGAAAACAGATAGTCGATCTATCTACAGATAGTCGAACTATCACAGAAAACAGATAGTCAATCTATCAACAAATAGTCGAGCTATCAAAACAAAACAGATAGTCGACCTATCAACAGATAGTCGAACTATCAGATAGTTGAACTATCAAAGCAAACAGATAGTCGACCTATCAACAGATAGTCGAGCTATCAAAGCAAACAGATAGCCGACCTATCAACAGATAGTCGAACTATCAGGAAGACGATCATCGAATGGCTGATCGACGATAGTCGAGCGACGTTCGACCATAGTCGAATGAAAAATAACTTGCCAAATATTCATCCGGACAAGTGACAAGACAAAACTAGAGCAAACTAACCTTTGACCATAGATAAATCTTGGGTCAAGAGACTAAAAGGAAAGACTTAACTCAAATCCAAACTAGGGTACCAACATAATTGACTTCTGTTACACAGCCCCCAGCGCAGCCAACACCACAAGGCGGAGTCCAGCAGACTCTGAATGTTGCACCACCTCCCCTGGTCCCCACTCCATTCCTACACTCGGAGATGGGACAAACCCTGACAGCTATTCTGGAAGCTTTCAGGACCCAACAGGTTCCGGCCCCGCAGCCAAACCCGGGGGCCAATTGGCTGAGCATCTTCCGAGGACTCTCTCCTACATCTTACTTAGGGATAGAATCGGCTGTTCGAATAGAGGAATGGCTAGACATTATGTATGAAATGTTGACCGGGATACGGTGCCCCTGGGAGGAGAGGGTTCCATTGGTGGTCTCTTGTTTAGAGTCTCATGCCAAGAGGTGGTGGAAGACGCTGCTGGACACGACATTTGCCGATAGGGAGGTTGTGGAAGTTACCTGGGAAGAGTTCAGGGCAACACTGCTGGAGCATTTTGTTCCGCAGTCGGCCAAAGATGAGTTGGAGGAGCGGTTCTTACAGCTGAAGCAGGGCACCCGGATGGTGGTGGAGTACCATCGGGAGTTCAACCATTTGGCTCGTTATGCAGATTCTTACCAGCTGGACAAAGCAGGGTACATCAAGACGTTCTATAATGGGCTTGCGGGAGGACTTGTGGGAGGCTTTGTTGTTTGTATCTGACGGGCCTATCTCCCGGATTTTGGAGATGGCAAAGAGGATTGAGGCTGATTGGCACACGACTCGGAGTCGAAAGAGGCCGACGGAGTACCAGGGCTGGGGAGCCCGGAATGATCAGCGGCGGGGCCGCATCATAGATGTGAGAGAGGGAAGAAGGACAGAGGACCAACCTCATCAGGAGGTGAGACGAGAGCCGAGGGAGCCGGTGGTAATGGCTCCTCAGCCTCTTCAGATGAGGGAGGCACCAAGACCTGGGGGTATGGCATTTCCCCCACCGGAGTGCTACAACTTCCATCAGATAGGACACATTCGGAGAAACTGCCCCGTGAGGGGAGCACCTCTACCAGCACCACAGGCTGCCCCGCATGCCCAATAGTTTGGAGGACGAGGACGTGGTTTCTAGGGTGCAGATCGCAGGCAGGAGAGGGAGCAAATTTATGCACTGGATCTGGCTCAACCCCGGAACCCGGAGCAAGTAATCACTGGTATGTCAGAAAATTTTAAGTTATTTTCTCATGAAATTTAAATTTATATAGAAGTGATAATCTAGGAAAGAAAACCACAGCTAGATTCTAAGACATTTAACTTTCCCCGCCCCCCCCCCCCCCCAGGAATAGTTTTCATCAGCAGCAAACCCGCTTATATGCTGTTTGATACGGTTGCTTCACACTCATTTGTATCGGAAGCCTTCGTAGAAGGGTTGGAAGGCGTGGAATGATTCACAGGTTTGATGATGAGGATACGATTACCCGAAGGATTGAAGCTGCTCACCTCGGCCCACTACAACATGGAGGCGGAAATCGGCGGAAAGATATTTGAAGCTCCAGCGACAATCATGAAGATGCCAGTCTTTGATTTGATCCTAAGTATGACATGGTTGAACTGGAATCATGCTTAGATTGACTGCATGTCCAAGAGAGTTACCGTGAGATATGGGGATTCCTACCTCGTCATCGAAGGTACTAGATCTATTCCCCCTCTCATGCTGTCATCTGTACAGGCCGTCAAGGCCCACTTACAGGGGGAAGAAGTATATGAGGTAATATTTGAAATGACTGAGGCCAAGGTCTCCACCTCGGATATTCCGATGGTGCGAGATTTTGCTGACGTATTCCCAGAGAAACTGCCTGGGCTACCCCCGCACCGGGAGCAGGATTTTCGGATACAGCTAGTGTCGGGGGCTAAGCCGGCAGCTAGAGCCCCTTACCAGATGGCCCCAAAAGAACTGACAGAATTTCGAAGCCAACTCCAGGAACTGGTGGAGGCTGGATTTGTCCGACCGAGCTCCTCGCCATGGGGAGCCCCGGTCTTGTTCGTTAAAAAGAAGGAAGGGACTCTGAGATTGTGCATCGACTACCGAGCACTAAACCGATTGACAGTCCGAAATACATATCCACTGCCAAGGATAGATGAGCTATTTGACCAGCTAGAAGGCGCGCATTTATTTTCCAAATTGGATTTAAAGTTGGGTTACTACCAGCTATGGATCCAGGAGGAGGACATTCCAAAGACTGCCTTCAGTAGCAGATATGGGTTATATGAGTTTACCGTGATGCCCTTCGGGCTCACAAATGCTCCGTCGGCATTCATGAGCCTCATGAATCAGGTGTTCGAGGCATATTTAGACGTGTTCATCATCGTGTTTATCGATGACATCCTCATTTACTCAAGGACAGAGGAGGAGCATACACGGCATCTGACGCTGACCCTGGAGAGACTACGGGAGCACAAGCTTTATGTAAAGATCAGCAAATGCCAGTTTTGGTTGAAGGAGGTGGCTTTCCTAGGCCATATCATCAGTTGTACTGGGTGGGCAGTGGACCCGGCCAAGATCCAAGCAGTTTGGGATTGGCCACAGTTGAAGACAACCACAGATGTGCGGAGTTTCCTAGGACTAGCCGGTTACTACCGGAAGTTCATAGAGGGATTCTCTCCTATCGCCCTTCCACTCACATCTCTGACAAGGAAGGAGGTACCCTTTATCTAGACCCCACAGTGTGAGGTGGCTTTTCAAGAGCTAAAGGGACGACTCACTTCGGCTCCTATACTTCTCCTTCCTTCAGGGAAAGAAGGATTCCAGGTCTACACCGACGCTTCCTATCAGGGCATGGGTGCAGTGCTTATGCAGAATGGCCATGTAATAGCTTACGCTTCTCGGCAGCTGAGGAAGCATGAGCAGAACTACCCAGTCCATGACCTAGAAATGGGAGCTGTCATTTTTGTACTGAAAATCTTGCGGAACTATCTATACGGTGTCCACTGCGACATATACTCTGACCATAAAAATTTGAGGTATGTGGACATGCAGAAAGAGTTGAACATCAGACACAGACGGTGGGTGGAGTTTTTAGCAGACTACCAGTACGAGATGCACTACTACCCGGGAAAGGCGAATATGGTAGCCAATACACTGAGCCGAAAGACCGCAAACCCCGGAGTAGGAACACAGTTGATGGCCTTGGAGTTAGTTCAGATGTTAAACAAGATGAAAATATCCCCTGTGTCCGAGGATCACCCTGAGTTGTACCGGGAGTATCTATCGTCATTAATTGCCACGGATGACATTCGAGAATGGGTCAAGGATGGACAGAGGCAGGATACCCAGCTAGAGCCGATATTCCGGGCCTTAGATGCAGGCACTGTGGGAGATTACTCACTGAGGGATGACTTGGTGTGCTTCAGAGGACGGGTTTACATACCAGAGGGAGGCCAAATCCGGGAGGACATCATGATGGAGGCTCATTGCAGTCGATATTCGGTACACCCGGGGATTACGAAGATGACTGCAGATCTAAGGAAGACTATGTACTGGCCAGGCATGAAGAAGGATATCACCTACTTCGTGACCCATTGCGAGGCATACCAGCTAGTGAAAGCAGAGTGCAGAAACCCCGCAGGGTTATTACAACCACTCCCAGTACCAGAGTGGAAGTTCGATGATATTGCCATGGAATTTATACATGGACTTCCTCAATCGAGGACAGGAAATGATTCGATCTGGGTGATCGTCGATCGGCTGACGAAGGTAGCCAGGTTTATCTCAATCAGAAAGGATGACTCGGTGGGTGTGTTAGTCCGAAAGTTTGTGGAGCAGTTCATTCGTTATCATGGCGTGCCCAAATCGATTGTATCAGACTGGGATGGATGATTTACATCCAAGGAGTGGAGGTTAGTGCAGACTTACTTGGGCACTCGACTAAAATTCAGTATGACTTTTCATCCCCAGACGGATGGACAGATGGAACGCACTAACAGGACTCTGGAGGATTTGCTACGACTCTGCATATTGGATCGCGGTGAACCTTGGGAGAAATTATTTCCACTGATCGAGTTCTCATACAATAACAACTACCAGTCCAGTATAAGGATGGCTCCTTATGAGGCATTGTATGGATAGAGGTGCAGGACTCCGTTGTCATGGATACCGGATGAAGACCCTAAGACATTGGATTCGGAATTTGTCGAGGACACCGAGGCTCAGGTGAGATTGATACGGGACAGGATGTTAGAAGCACAGAGCCGACAGGCTAAGTATTACGATGCTCGGCATCGTCAGGTGGAATTCCAGGTGGGAGATCAGGTGTTCTTGAAGATTTGACCAATGCATGGAGTTACTCGGGTACGCGGACAGAGGAAGAAGCTCAGCCCAAGATATATCGGGCCTTTTAGGATCCAGCTGCGGATCGGTCCCTTGGCATACTGGCTGGAGCTGCCACCGGAGCTGGCAAGTCTGCACGACGTGCTCCATATATCCTCTCTTAGGAGGGCTCTACTATGCCCAGAGCAGCAAGTTACGGCCACAGATGGGCCGATAGCATCTGATCGGTCAATTCACCTAGAACCTGTCCGGATTGACGACAAGGGGGTAAGAGTCTTACGCCACAAGAAGGTTCCATTAGTCAAGGTCCTGTGGAGGAATCACGGAAGGGAAGAGCACACATGGGAGCCCCAGGACTTGATGCGACAAAGATACCCGGAACTCTTTGGTCAGGTATTACTCATAACCTCTCGGGATGTTACAATTTATTTTTCATATTCAAAACCCGTAGGCCTAACTAGAATTTCGAGGACGAAATTTTTTGTTTATATATTGGGATTTGTAACATCCCTCAGACAACTAAACCCCTAGAGATAGTTTTGTCATGACTAGGTCATGACAAACCTAGGAGCAGCCAAGCCAAGTTGAACAGAGAGAATGTGGATGAGACCACTATGGCCTGCACATAGTAGATTTCTGAACACTTGCTTAAAATAATCATGGGGCTTCACCATGACTCCAAGACCCCACACATACCCTCATAGCCCTAGTGAGAGGCCAAAGGGTCATCAAGGACCCATTGGGACCAATGAAAAGGGCTAGGTTGACCAAAGTCAACTCTTGACCTAAAATGGTCAAAGTGCCCTAGTATAGGGTCAAGTGACCTCCAAGGGCCAATCCAACCCCACCTTGGCCCAAGGGGAGGCAAATGGGTCACCAAGGACCCATTAAGTAAACTTCAAGGACCAAATTAACCTAGGTGGGCCCCAGTCCAAGTTTGGGTCAAGCTAGCCCAAATAGGGTAACTCAAGCTCAAGCCCATTCCAATTGGGCTAACCTTGTTTTAATGGATGAAATGGACTTGTAGGCTGCCATGGGGTTAGGTAGGAGCAAAAATTCAGCTTGGTGTGTTGGAGAGAGAAAAGGCCACCATGGAGGAGAGAGAAAGAGAAGGAAGAAAAAGGGAGGAGGACTTTTGGCTCATCCTCTCCCTCTTCAACCCCCTCCATTCATTGCATTAGGACAAGGAAGGCAGCCCCAATCCAACCAGCCAATCCTTGACTGGTTGGAGCCATGCATCTCCCCCTACCAACCATAGCCGCCAAGCTTGACCATGGCCAATAATGGCATGGAGCAATTCAGCCACCTAACACCCCACCTCTCCCTTTTAAAAGCTTCACTGGAGTCCAGAGAGTAATTCCCACCACTTTCCTGAAGGAGCCAGGCTATTTCACTGTGCTGTTGTAGAGGGCCAACCACATCCAGCCACCACCATGCCAATACGGCGATCAACATGGCTACAACCGCCACCACAGGTCCTCCTCCACTCCTTCTTGCATGGGCAGACCTTTAGAATCATTAGGGCCAAGGTTGGAGCTCAATTGAGCCCAAACCGATTTTCAAAATCATGGATTTTCCATGAAAATCCATACCCTCGGGTTCGCTGGAATAGTACTCCCCGGCGGCCTTGCCGCCGCCTGGAGATAGCCCCGACTTCCACGAAGGTGTTGGCGGCGGTGGCAGGCTGGGGAGGTGGCCGTATTGCCGGCGACAACGGCTGGAAGTCAGCCCAGGCAGTATGAATCCTGTCCGTCTGTTGGAGGAAGAAGATGACGGGATTCCGTCGGTTTTACGCCAAGATTCGTGCGGGATGATATCTAAACTATGGAATATATATTTTGAATCATTTCATTTTGTCACAGATATAGTATTTAATGTATTTAATTATTAAATTCCAGCTCTTGGGTTGTGGAAAGCTGAGTGGGCAGGGGAAGGTTTAGTTCCAGATTTTTCTGGAAAAATGCTAAGTCAAAAGCATTGAGTGAGTGTACCTCACTCAACACCTAGACTGTTAGGCTTATGGCGTTGAGTGTGGTGCACTCACTCAACGCCATGATCATTTTTTGCAGCTAAGTCATTTGGCGTTGAGTGAGTGGACCACACTCAATGCCATGGCAGTTTGGCATTGAGTGAGGTGGACTCACTCAACGCCATAGCTTTTGTTCCGCGGCTAAGTGATTTGGCATTGAGTGAGTCTACCTCACTCAACCCCATTGTTGTTTTGGCGTTGAGTGAGGGGGACTCACTCAACGCCAAGATTTCTGTTTTGCTGTCAAGTAAATTGGCGTTGAGTGAGTCTACCTCACTCAACGCCATGGTTATTTTGGCGTTGAGTGAGAGGGACTCACTAACCACCAAGGTTTTCCATTTTGCGGTTAAGTAATTTGGCGCTGAGTGAGTCTACCTCACTCAACGCCATCGCTGTTTTGGCGTTTAGTGAGGAGGACTCACTCAACGCCAAGGTTTTCTCTTGCGGTTAAGCCTGATAGCATTGAGTGAGTCGACCTCACTCAACGCCAAAGCATGTTTGGCATTGAGTAAGATAGACTCACTCAATTCCATAGCCAGGGCTTTCGGTTAAGTCTCTGGCGTTGAGTGAGGGTACCTCACTCAACGCGTAGGCTGTTTTGGCGTTGAGTGAGGTGGACTCACTCAACGCCGTCATTTTTTTTGGGCTAAGTCTTTTGCCTTGGGGTGTTTTCTTCCTTAGGACTGTTAGAGGGGTTTTTTACCCTTCCTAAGGGGGATGTTGGGGTGTTCAGCTCGTTTTTGCATGCCGACTCGTGGACTATGACCAAAGGGGGTGTTTTCTGGACTCTGGAGGGGGTGAAATATGTGTGCTGAGGTGCGGACACCACTAAGTTTGGACAATGGAGCCAACTTGTTTATGTGTGTGGAATCTAAGGCTGCCACTGGTTGAGTTTCACCCTTGAGTATTTTTTTTGGGGTCTGATTGTTGGTGTTGGTACTACTACACGCTCCAGCCCCTTATTATTTATACCCCGGTCATTTGCCCACAAAGTTAGGATTGTTAGCTCTCCCTTTGCCTGCTTTTGGCTTTTCCTGCTAGTATACTGATGCTTTACTGCTGCAGGTTGGTTCTTTCCGTAGAGCAGGTTGCTTTTGTGCTCACACTTGGTGTGATTTACCTTTACTGTCCTTTTTGACAAGAATTTTTTTTCTTCTTACTGTCATGTCTTTTCTTCTGCTGTTAGCACTTTGTTGCCGGGTTGGTAAACCCTTCTTTATTAATTAATCTAGTGCTCCTTTTCTTTTGAATATTTCTTTGCTAAGGCGTTCTTTCTTGAATGCCTCAGGTCCAGGTTGTAGCTGATAGAGCGGCCGATTCCTTTTAGTGGGTTTTGCTGGTAGCCTCCAGGGTAGCTGAGTTGCAGATATTTCACCTGGTGAGGTAGTTATTCTTCTTTTTTGTATAGACATACACACTCATCGGTGGGTTCGTGTCGGGTTATCGACGCCCACTGGTGGCTTACTTGTTTTGCTGGATATGAATTAAAACTGCTATTTTTCCCCCCTTGGGGTTGCTTACTTGCTTCTGGGAAGGTTTTATGCTAGGTTGCATATTAGGTATTTTAAAACCCTAAACTATTATATGTACCTCATGCATATCATATTTGCAAAACTAAAGCACTATCTTCTTTAGCATAAAGAATATCTTTCATATATAAATACTATACTCACCTTAGGAGTCGTGCATACCATAAGTGGTCCCTTGAGGGCCCTTATACTCATTTAGGGTGTCAAATCAACTAAATCAAAGTATTTTTCCACTGTAAACAAATATATTTTTCCTATCGTGGACTAGCTGATCCACTGTGCCGAGGGATACGGCCTTTAAATAAACCAGTATTTTTCTATTTCTAAACTTGGGATTTGAAGTCTTAGTGCGTTGCCTGAGCGTCGGCAGTTATCCCCTGCTGAATGCGGCATCACAATGCGTGTTTTCCCGTACTCTGATACTTCTTAACCTCAGGGAAAATGCGGGTTTTGACAGTTGGTATCAGAGGGAGGTTGCTTGACAGGTTAGTCTGGCAACCTTTCCTTTTGATTGCATTAGAATTTTAGCTTCATAAGCATACACTCGCCGATATATCTTCAGCACGTCTTGGCCAAAGCACGAACACTACACTCATAAGCTTAAAGAAGTATGCGGGGTATATTATATAGTATGGGATGCATAATATGTGTTTGTATATGGATCCACCATAGGAGACAACATGTGAGGGTTATGTAGTATGGGATGCATAACCTCACCACATTAATGCGGCTAGCTCGTTTTCTTTTTTTCGTTGCATGAGAATGTTATGTAGTATGGGATGCATAACATTTTCATGTATACGCCGCCCATGGCATGCATTTAGGCCTTTTTAGAATGCATAGCACGACATGCATAGCATAACATTTCATAAGCATAACGTCCCAGGATAAAGATTTGCATGATGACATATGTACACACATGGTTTTGAGTTAAAACAAATATAAAAGCATGCATCCATGATTTAGGCACAAGAGTTAGTATGATGGTAGTGAACCATCTCAGGTTAAGCATAAAATCATCATTATAAAACAAATCCCAGAACAAGATTTGCAGTTGAAATTCATATTTAAGTATGCTTGTCTGTACCGGGTAGTTTTGTTCTAGCTGTTGGGCTGAGTTTTAACTAGAGCTGGTACGATTATAGGATGGCGAAGCGTCCTGCGACGCGATGGACTCTCCAATCAAAGGGTGAGTCTTCGGGATCCCATAGCGAGGCCCTAATTGAAAGTTTGCGTCTAAGTAATGAAGCCTTATCGAGGCAGATGATGGACATGCAGAACCAGATTCAGTCCTTGGTTGCAGTAGTGACAGGACAGGCTCAGAGAGTTCAGGACCCCATTGGGGGTGTAGCTGATCCTCCCCCTCCTTCTCCTCTTGTGCCTCCAGTTGTGGTGCCCTCGGAGATGGCCTTCATATCTCAGTTTCAGCGGCTTTGGCCCCCTACTTATGACGGGCAGGAGGATTTCATGATTTTGGATGACTAGATGATTTTTATAGAGGAGATGTTCTCCTATTCTGGGATTACAGATGATCAGAAAGTAATGCTCGCTGCCTACAAGCTCAAGGGATTGACAAAGAGTTGGTGGTTAAGGGAGAAGGAAAGTGTGGTGGCAGGATGCACCTGGGAGTCGTTTAAGGTAATGATGTTGAGTAAATTTCTGCCCTCGTTCGAGCGGGACCGGTTGATGAATGACTTCCTGCATTTGAAGCAAAGGAAACTCACGGTTAGTGAGTATGAGGTTTAGTATAGAAAACTGAGTCGGTTTGCTCCTGGACTTGTGAGTGTTGAAGCAGACCGGGTTAAGCGGTTTCTGGGTGGGCTAAGAAGCGACGTTCAGCAGTTAGCAAATGCCTACAGAGCAGTCAGTTATGCCGGAGTTGTTGAAGCTGCTTTGAAGGTTGAGGCCATTGAGAATGCTAAGAATAGAGGCCAGCAGGCGAGGCAAGACAAGCAGAAGTCTGTTGGGGGGAAAGGTCCCCAGGAACCTGATGAATTTTAAAGGAAGAAGACCAAGGGGACTTGTAGCTTCTGCGGCCGGCCAGGCCTCCCTTTGGAGAAGTGCTTCAAGAGATTGGCAGCGCAGAAAAAAGAGCAAGTCCATGCTATTCAGGGTGCTCCCAGAGGGGATGTGGTGTATACCTTGTGCGGAAAGAAGGGACATAATGCGGCCCGTTGCTTGTTGAAAGATAAAGTTTGCTTTCAGTGTGGGCAAAAGGGCCATCTCAAGACGAGGTGCCCTCAGGCGCAGCCCGTTCTCCCAGCAGTTCTATTGCAGGCGATGCCGCCACCCCCGCGCGTGGATAAAAGCAAGGGGAAGCTGAATGTTATCTCTTTGGAGGAAGCGTTGACCTCGACCCAGGTTATTTTAGGTTAGATTTCTTCCTAACTTGAATATTCTACCCCTTGTATAGTTTAGCTTTTGTTTTCCCTTAGTTGTGTGGGTTACTGTATAGGGAAATTTAAGGTAAAGAACCGCTGGGCGCGCATTCTTTTCGATTCTGGCGCTACCCACTCTTTTGTTGCTAGGGATTTCGTGGAGCGATTCCATTTGGGCCTAGATCGTGTTGGTGGAGCTTTCTGCGTCAAGTTCCCTTCTGGTGACTCCGTGATTTCAGATTTGGGTATTCAGGGCTGCCCAATCTTGTTAGGGGACTTTTTAGCAAAGGCGGATCTGAAGGTGATTGACCTGGAGGGCTTCGATGTTATCCTAGGCATGGACTGGTTGTCCAGATATGATGCGGTTATCCAGTGCAAGGGTATGCGCTTAGATTTCGTGAAGGACAACGGTCAGCCCGGGAGCATTTATGCCGATCCACTCCAGGAGTCTTTAGTTATTTCTGTGGTGCATGCTCGCAAGTTGCTTGATTCTGGTTGTTTTGCCTATTTGGTCTCTCTGGTAGGGATATGTGTTAGTGTGCCGCGGTTGGAGGAGATTCCTGTTGTTTGTGAGTTCTCTGATGATTTTCCTGTCGATCTTCCCGGTCTTCCACCCGATAGAGATGCTGAGTTTGTCATAGATTTTGAGCCGGGTACACATCGTATTGCTAAGGCACCGTACCGCATGGCCCCGTGAGAGCTGGAGGAGTTGCAGATCCAGCTAGATGAGATGTTGGCAAAGGGTTTTATCAGGCCGTGTTCGTCGCCCTGGGGTGCGCATGTGCTGTTCGTAAAGAAGAAAGATGGGTCGATGAGGCTATTCATCGACTACAGAGAGCTGAATAAAGTTACAATTAAGAACAGGTACCCTCTGCCTCGAATTGATGATTTGTTTGACCAGCTGCGTGGTAGTGCTGTGTTTTCAAAGATATAGCTTCATTCGGGCTATCACCAGTTAAGGATTTGGGAGTCAGATGTTCTGCGGACGGCGTTCCGTTCTCGTCATGGGCATTTCGAGTTCTTAGTCATGTCATTTGGTTTGACTAATGCGCCTTCAGCTTTCATGGATTTGATGAACCGCATGTTCAAGGATTGCTTAGACAAGTTTTTGATTGTCTTTATTGACGACATTTTGGGGTACTCCTGGAATGCAGAAGAGCATGATCGACATTTGCGTCTAGTCTTGGCGACCCTGAGAGACCATAAGCTTTACGCTAAGCTGAGCAAATGTGAATTTTGGCTACCTCAGGTATCTTTCCTCGGCCATGTGGTTAACAAGGAGGGGATCTTAGTATACTAAGAAAAGATCACTGCAGTTATGGAATGGGCGAGATTTGTTACTCCTCATGAGATCAGAAGCTTCTTCGATTTGGCGGGCTATTATACAAGATTTGTGAAGGGATTCTCCACCCTATCTACGCCATTGACTAAGTTGACGTAGAAGAATGTAGCCTTCGTATGGGATGGCAAATGTGAAGAGGCTTTTGAGGAGCTAAACAGAAGGCTATGTTCAACTCCTGTTTTGTCCTTGCCTACTAAAGGTGCTGAGTATGATGTATATGTGGATGCATCGCATATCAGGCTGGGATGCATGCTGATGCAAGGCGAGAAGGTGATTGCGTACGGGTCAAGACAGCTAAAGACTCATGAGAGGAATTACCCTACGCACAACTAAAGTTTGCTGCCGTGATCTATGCTCTGAAGTTGTGGAGGCATTTGTTGTATGGTGTGCAGTGCATGATTTTTACTGATCATAGGAGCTTGAAGTATGTCTTCACGTAGAAGGAGTTGAGTCTGCGTCAGCGGCGATGGCTAGAGTACGTGGCCGACTATGATGTTGAGATTCAGTATCATCTGGGCAAGGCCAATGTGGTGGCTGACGCCCTGAGTCGGAAAACAGGGAAGATTTTTTGTCTCATAGCCGAGTTGTTAGTATAGGAGTTTCTATTGATGGGCATTTCTATGGGTAACTGCGATGTGCAGAGCAGTCTGGCAGTGGCAGAACCTTTATGGATCGCGCTTACGAGATTGCATCATAAGGATGATCCTGACCTTCTGCATTTGTATCTTCGAGCTGAGAGAGGTGAACTGCCAGATTTTCTTTAGATGATGCAGGTACTTTGAAGTACCGTGGCAGGTTTTGCATTCCCGCGGTTGGTGACATCAGGGTTATGGTGTGCAGGGAAGCCCATGGATCTAGCGTTGCCTACCACCCAGGATCCACCAAGATATACCGCGATTTAAAGCAGATTGCCTGGTGGTATGGGATGAAGGGAGACATAGCCAGATTTGTTTATGAGTGCCACACTTGCAAGTGAGTGAAGGCTGATCATTAAAGACCAGGTGGCAAGCTGACCCCCTTGGAGATTCCGACTTGGAAGTGGGAAAGCATCTCGATGGATTTCATTACAGGCTTGCCAAGATCTCCTAGGGGGCATGATTCAGTATGGGTGATTGTGAACAGACTTACGAAGTGTGCTCACTTCGTTCCATTCAAGATCGACTACCCGATAAGGAAGATAGCTGAGCTGTATTTGTAGGAGGTCATCAATGCATTGTGTACCCGTGAGCATCATATCGGATCGAGACTCCAGGTTCACGTCTCGTTTTTGGAAGAGCCTTCAAGAGGGAATGGGGACAGATTTGAGATATTCCACTGCTTATCACCAGCAGACCAATGGTCAGACGGAGCGGGTAAATCAGATTTTGGAAGATATGATCCGATGCTATATTCTAGACCATGGTGGGGCTTGGGACGAGCGTTTGCGGCTTATGGAGTTTGCGTATAACAATAGCTATCAAGAAAGCTTGCAAATGGCTCCTTTTGAGGCTTTGTATGGGAGGCGCTGCAGGACTCCTTGTTTTGGGTTGAGGTTGGCGAGGGACCGTTGCTGGGTCCAGAAGCACTCGAGGAGATGGAGATTTTTGTGAAGCTTATTCGCAAAAAGCTTCGAATAGCCTAAGAGAGATATGAGAAGAATGTCAACCAGCGTAGGTATGATTTTGTTTTTGCTGTGGGGGACTTGGTATTTCTTAAGGTCTCCCCGATGATTGGGATCAAGAGGTTTGGAAAGGACCAAAAGTTGGACCCGAGATATGTGGGGCCATTTAAGATTATTGAGCGAATCGGTGTGACAGCTTATTGGCTGGATTTGCCCGCAAATTTTCCTGGCGTGCACGATGTCTTTCACGTTATCCAGCTGCGGAAATGTGTGCATAGTGGCAGGCAAGTTTTGGATTCTCTGCCCCAGTTGGAGCCAAATCTTTCTTATGTGGAGATGCCTGTCCGCATTTTGGATGCTCAGGATCGCGTGTTACGGAGGAAAACATTCATATGGTTAAGATTTTGTGGAAGAACTAGGATGTGGAAAGCGCGACTTGGGAGCTAGAGTCGGCGATGAGGAAGGCTTACCCTCATCTATTTCCCTGACCTTTTTCCTAGTACGTATTGTGCTTTCCTTTATAACCTTTGCTTGGCTATTCCTCTTTCCCTTCTTGATAGAAGTATTGTGGGTAAAGTTTCGGGGCGAAACTTTCTTGTAGGGGGAGTGGCTGTAATGCCCCCGGTTTTTCTGTATTTTGTTTGATCATTGTTTGGCATTACGATGATGCGTTTATGGACTTTATCCGTTGTTAGAGCATGGTATTAGCTCTTTAGTTCCTTTAGTGACCTGTTAGTAGCCTTTTTGCAAGATTCCCCAGCTAACCGGAGTCCGTTGTGGTGACTCGGCTGAGCCTCTTAGGGAATGCTTGTGTTTTGGCTTCGGGTAATGATAGCCCGAGTTTTGATCATTGGATGTTGTTTTCGACTTCACCGTTATTTTCATATCTTGGTGGTTTAGCTACGGTGCGAGTTTTGTCGGAATCTGAGATCATTTGCTTTTCGCGTCGTTTCGACATTTGTTTTGTTAGCCGGTAGTGGCTACCTGTTTGTTGTGCTTGACCTTGTGTAATCGAGCTCGGTAAGGCTGGTGCCTTGTTTTAGGCTAAGTTTGTTTAGCCAATTATTATATATATAAGTAGGTATATATATGTGTTTGTGTGTAAGCATGGGGTGCCGATAGCCATCTTGGTGGCTGATCCTTTTTATAAGCTTAAGTTTATCTATAGCTATATTATATATTATATATTATATTAGATATTATACATTTTATATAATATATTAAATATGTAAATATAATAGCTTATCTGTAGCTTGGGTGATGGAGTATTTTATTAGCTTTAGACTAAGTGAGTGGAGGATCTATTAAAAGCTCCAGCTGTTCTCCTTTTCCCCATTTTTCTCCTTCTTGAGAGATTGCTGGCTTCTAGCGGAAGGAAGGTGACGGTGGAGCTGAAGCCTTGGCCGGTGGTTTCCGGTGACTTTAGTGCGCGGTTTGCTCGAGAAAAGGAGGATCCGGCTTGCTCTCATCCAGATCTTCAATCCTCGGTAAGTTTTGCTTGATTTAGGGCCATCATTAGGAGCTAGGGTTTTGGTCTTCTCCTCTTCCTCTTCTCTAAAAGCTCCAGATTTTTGTTTCTCCCTAGGTAGCCTTGCTGCCGGTGCCGAGCCTGTGAAGTGAAGAATGCTGCTGGAGCTTGGTGGTGAGGCAAGTGGCTCCCTTGCCATTGCTATTTATTTTATTTTATTCTATCTCCTAGCTTGTGTTCTGGTTGTTCTTCCCTAGTAGTAGAGCAGCAGCTTTTCTTTTTTTGTTTTTGTTAGTAGTTTTGTTTGTCTTGGCCGGTGCCCAGCCTTAGTTAATATTAGGATTAGGCTTAGCTTAGTGGTAAGCTGGTTTGGAGCTGCTGTGTTTGGGTAGGAGAGATAGGAGTGAGAGCTTGATTTAAATTCCAGCTCTCGGGTTATGGAAAGCTTAGTGGGTAGGGGTAGGTTTAGTTCCAAATTTTCATGGAAAAATGCTAAGTCAAAAGCGTTGAGTTAGTGTACCTCAGTCAACGCCTAGACTGTTAGGGTTATGGCGTTGAGTGTGGTGCACTCCACTCAACGCCATGGTCATTTTTTGCGGCTAAGTCATTTGGCGTTGAGTGAGTGGACCACACTCAACGCCATGGCAGTTTGGCGTTGAGTGACATGGACTCACTCAACGCTAAAGATTTTGTTCCGCGGCTAAGTGATTTGGGGTTAAGTGAGTCTACCTCACTCAACGCCATTGCTATTTTGGCATTGAGTGAGGGGGACTCACTAAACGCCAAGATTTCTGTTTTGCTGCCAAGTAAATTGGTGTTGAGTGAGTCTACCTCACTCAACGACATGGCTGTTTTGGCGTTGAGTGAGAGGGACTCACTCAACACCAAGGTTTTCTCTTTTGCGGTTAAGTAATTTGGCGCTGAGTTAGTCTACCTCACTTAACGCCATCGCTGTTTTGGCATTGAGTGAGGAGGACTCACTCAACGCCAAGGTTTTCTCTTGTGGTTAAGCCTGATGGCGTTGAGTGAGTCGACCTCACTCAACGCCAAAGCAAGTTTGGCATTGAGTAAGGTAGACTCACTCAACGCCATAGCCAGGGCTTGCGGTTAAGTCTCTGGCATTGAGTGAGGGTACCTCACTCAATGCTGTTGCTATTTTGGCGTTGAGTGAGGTGGACTCACACAACGCCGCTATTTTTTTTTGGCTAAGTCTTTTGCCTTGGGGTGTGTGCTTCCTTAGGACTATCAGAGGGTTTTTTTTCCTTCCTAAGGGGGATGTTGGGGTGTTCGGTTTGTTTTTGCTTGCCGACTCGTGGAAAATGACCGGAGGGGGTGTTTTCTGGACTCTGGAGGGGGTGAAATGTGTGTGCTGAGCTGCGGAAACCACTAAGTTTGGATAATGGGGCCAACTTGTTTAGGTGTGTGGACCCTAAGGCTACCACCGGTTGTGTTTCACCCTTGAGTATTTTTTTGGGGGTCTGGTTGTTGGTGTTGGTACTGCCACATGCTCCAACCCTTTATTATTTACACCCCGGTCATTTGCCCATAAAGTTAGAATTGTTAGCTCTCCCTTTGCCTGCTTTTGGCTTTTCCTGCCAGTATATTGATTCTTTACTACTGCAGGTTGGTTCTTTCTGCAGAGCAGGTAGCTTTTGTGCTCACACTTGGTGTGATTTACCTTTACTGTCCTTTTTTACAATTTTTTTTCTTCTTACTTTCATGTCTTTTCTTTTGTTGTTAGCACTTTGTTGTCGGGTTGGTAAACCCTTCTTTATTAATTAATCTAGTGCTCCTTTTCTTTTGAATATTTCTTTGCTAAGGCGTTCTTTCTTGAATGCCTCAGGTCCAGGTTGTAGCTGATAGAGCGGCTGATTCCTTTTAGTGGGTTTTGCTGGTAGCCTCCAGGGTAGCTGAGTTGCAGATATTTCACCTAGTGAGGTAGTTATTCTTCTTTTCTGTATAGACATGCACACTCATCGGTGGGTTCGTGTCGGGTTGTCGACGCCCACTAGTGGCTTACATGTCTTGCTGGATATGAATTAAAACTGCTGTTTTTGCCCCCCTTGGGGTTGCTTACTTGCTTCGGGGAAGGTTTTATGCTAGGTTGCATGTTAGATATTTTAAAACCCTTAACTATTAAATGTACCTCATGCATATCATATTTGCAAAACTAAAGCACTATCTTCTTTAAGCGTAAAGAATATCTTTCATATATAAATACTATACTCACCTTTGGAGTCGTGCATATCATAAGTGGTCTCTTGAGGGCCCTTATACTCATTTAGGGTGTCAAATCAACTAAATCGGAGAATTTTTTCCCTGTAAACAAATATATTTTTCCTATCGTGGACTAGCTGATCCACTGTGCCGAGGGATACAGCCTTTAAATAAACCAGTTTTCTTCTATTTTTAAACTTTTGATTTGAAGTCTTAGTGTGTTGCCTGAGCGTCATTACTTATCCCCTGCTGAACGCGGCATCACAACGCGTGTTTTCCTGTAGTCTGATACTTCTTTACCTCGAGGAAAATGCGGGTTGTGACAGCAGCTTCCTTGATAGTCAGCTTGCCCATCATCCATTCAGTACCTGCAGGGCTAGAAGAGGAGCTTGGCAGCTCACTATTAATCATTGTAGACTCATAAAGAGCTATATGAATAGAATCTTCTATAACTTGACTTTTAAAGTTATAGATCTTATAGGCCTTGTTGTGATTATTGTACCCAAAAAAAATCCCTTCATAGACTTGGCAGTAACCTTGGTCACATAAGACTTTCCATTATTTAGCACATAGCACTTACTATCAAATATCTTGAAATAGCTCAAGTTTGGTTTTTCGGCTTTTAAGATCTTATATGGAGTCTTCTTGTGGCTCTTGGTGATAAAAGTCCTATTAAGGACATGACATGCAGTGTTAACTGCCTCAACCCAGAAGTATTCTGGGAGATACTTTTCACTCAATAGGGTCCTTCCACCCTCTATGAGAGTTCTATTCTTTCCCTCAGCAATCCCATTCTGCTCGGGTGTTCTAGGAGAGGAGAATTCTTGGGGAATCCCATTCTCTTCACAGAATCTTGTCATGCCTTAGGATTGAAATTCAGTCCCATGGACACTTATGATTTTGACAACAGTCCTGTCAAATTTATTCTGAATTTGCATGACAAATTTCTTGAAGACATCAGGCATTTCAGAATTTTTCCTAAAAAAGAAAACCCAAGAAAATCTGTAAAGTCATCAACAACCACAAAGGTGTAGACTTTTCTACCTAAACTTTGAATAGGCATAGGACCAAATAAGTCCATATGCAGGAGGTATAAGTACCTCACTGAGTCTTTAGTCTCAATGCTCTTGAAGGAGGTCTTGGTATGTTTGCCCTTTTGGCATGCAGAGCAGATACCCTCCTTAGAGCACTTCTTCTTAGGACCATTCCTAACCAGCTCTTCACTAAAGAACTTGCCTATGGTTTTATAATTCAGATGAGCTGGTCTCTTGTGCCACTGGACACATTATGAGGTTTTCTCATTTACAACTAGGCATACGGGAGAGTATATTTCTGAACATAGAAAATTCAAATAATAGATATTCCCACTCCTAGTGCCTGTCAAGATGACCTTTTGGTCACTTGACCTCCTAATCTGGCACTCATCCTTGTGGAATGAGGTGACATAGTCTAGATCACATAACTGGCTTATGCTTATTAGGATATATTTCAAACCTTTCATATAATCCACTTTGGCGATAGTGACTATGCCATTAGTATTCTTACCATATCCTTTGGTGACTCCTCTGTTAGAACCATCAAAGATAATTTTGGGTCCATACTTTACTGGTGTATACTCCTTAGATAACTACTTATTCTAGTCATGTGCCTGTAATAATCACTGTCCAAGTACCATATAGGGGTATTGGCACTTGGAATAACCTGCAAAACATGTTTACCTTACCTCAAGACCCCAATATTTATAGGGTCCTTGGTTCATGTTAGTCTAAAAATGAACATGTCCACCAATAGTTTTTCTGACTGATAGACTGACTTTAGCTCTGGCCACACTAGGATTATGCCAACAATTAATGGCATAGTGGCCTACTTTGACACAACACCAGCACTCATGAATGTTATACATTCTTTTCTAAGCTGTTCTGCTAGCTGTGCTGACAGCAGTTCCCTATCTAGAAGGAACAACAACAGCCTTTCTTAGTTTCCTTTCAGCTAGGATCTGGCTGAAGGTTAGTCTTTTAGTAGACTTATTTGGCCTACTCTGACTGCCATCAGTGAAAGACTTGATTTCAAGAGCCTTGACACCTAGAGGGGGGGGGTGAATAGGTTCTAATCTTTTTTTAACTATTTAGGAAATTAACAAGATCTAACACAGCAGAAAAAATCACAATTCTCAGAAAATTAAACATAGCACAGCACAACAACATTTATAGTGGTTCCCCAATTTGTGGGTACATCCACTTTCCCCCTTCGCCTATCTAGTAAAGAACTGGATTCAGTGAAACTTCCTTCCACTATCTCAGATCCATAGATCTTACAACACAGAACCTGATGGGTTCCTACAGCTCAGACTTCTTCAAGTCCAACCTCAGATTCTTCCCAAGAACCCTATCTCAGGTAACAGCCCTACCTAAGCCTTTATCTCAAAGCCTATAACTCAGACTTTAACAAGTCCTACACCTCAGGCACTAAGCCCTACCTCAGTTTTTATAAATACAGGCTTACAACTCAGATCTATATAAGATCTTACAAAAAAAAGTTTATTTAATGAAATAGAAATTTCACCCAGATTGAAATCTAAATGGGTGAGAGCTTCTTGATAAGTTCTTGAATAACTGAATACTTAAGATCCAACCTGACTTAGCTTCTTCAAAGCTTCTAGAATTTGAAAAAAATAAGGTTGATCTTTACTTGGTGTTTAAGTTGATCTTTAATCAGCTTCCTTCTTAAATTCAGAATCAGATCTGTATCATTCTTGCACACTTATTCAGGATATGCCTTCTTCTGGGTTAGCCTCTTGCTCTCCCTTACTTGTTGTTAGTTCTATATATTTATTCTGCTCGATATCTTGGTTGTTATGGATCAGCCCTTTATATAGAGTTCATCCACGATTACCGGCTAATCCGGTTTATAACGGCCTTCTGACAATACGGGCAGATGGGTCAGTCTTCTTACTTATGACAGCTGTCAAGTCTTCAATCGTGGCAACTGACCCTTCATTGAAATTCTTTCTATGCAGGACACTGTCAGCAAACTACTTCAAATGTGTTGACACAAATATACCAAGTGTCGACACAATTCTTGATGATGTCGACACAACTTCAAATGTGTCGACACAGTCATTCTTTATGAAAGAAAAGAGATAGATACTACTTAGAGGGGGTGAATAGAGTAATCAAAAATTGCACTAGCAAAGTTGATGTCTACTCAACTCCTTGGAGTTAATTGCGGAATGAAGGTTATAGATATTTGAGAAGTAAACCCTAAAGCCTAACACAAGTGTTGTGCACAAAGGCAGCCAACTGTAATTACAGGTAAGGCTTGGAATCCTAAACAGCAACTAGCAATCCTAGTTATATTAATCACAGCCAATCAGCACAGAGAATTAATTAAACAATCCAGACGACACAAGGAATTTATAGTGGTTCCCCAACAACTTGGGTACATCCACTCTTCTACCAACCAATATGGTAGGAATCCACTCAGGTTTTTGATGGTGCCTGCCACCAACAAGATCTGCTGCAGGTAGATCTAGAGACCCTTTAGACTTTTGATCAGGTGTCTAAAACCAACAAGGTTTTTTATCAGGTGCTCTGCCACTAAGGTATACTTTTGAAGGGAGTAATAATGTAACATCCCATTTCCAATTAGGCCCCCCCCTAAGAATAACTTTGGGCTTGCCTGGGCCATGGCAAGACCATAGGGAACCAAATAGACCAAATGGGCTTAGGAGTCTAGTAGAGACTCATTTTGGGCTGCAAATACAAGTTTCCAAAACACTGAGTTTGGGTGACCTAGTGAGTTCAAACTGACTCTAGGGCATTTCTAGACCAATGTGGGGCCAAATTCACCATAGACTCAATGAGGTCAATACTAGTGGCCAAATTAACCCAAGTCAACCCTAACCCTAATTAGGTCAAATTGGCCTGTTCAGGGTTGATTGACCCTACCTAGGTCAAGTAGGCCCTACCAAGGCCCCATGGACCCAAAGTGAGGTCAATGGGTCACCTAAGACCATTGGAGTCAACCCTAGGAGCTAGGTTAACCAGTCAACTCTAACCCCAAAATGGTCAAAGTGCCCTTATTAAGGTCAAATGACCTACAGGTGCCCTAACAACCCTACCCACCCCTAACTAGACTTTAGGGGAGGATAATAGGTCCAAGGACCACTTGGGTCAACCATAGTGGTCATTTTGACCAAGTCAACCCCAAGCCCAAATCAAGTCAAACCTAGCTATGGGCTAACCCAACCTCAACACCCTCCCCCTTAGGCTAACTCTTGCATGATTATTTTTGTTTGATATTTGGCTGCCTATAATCATAGGGAATTGACAAGTCAACCTAGGTGACAAGGAGAGAGAGAAAGAGAAGCCTAAATTTGAGAAATAATAGAGGAGAGAGAAAGAGTAAAGGATCATTCATGGTGGGTCCCTCTCTTATATTTCATTTGAAGTTCATAATTTGTAGTGGGCTGCAATAGAATAAAAAGGAAAGACATTACATGGGGGCTCATTTGGAGGAGAGAGAGAGAGAAAGAGAGAGAGAGAGAAAAATAGGAGAGAGGAAAATAATAGGTTCATGGAAAAGATGAGCCTCCCTCACTTTTGTGAGTTCATGTAAAATTTAAAATGGCCTTAGTGGGCTGCCATTTAGAGGGGGTGAGATGAGGAGTTTTCAGTTTGGGTGACTAGGAGAGAGAGGAAGAGAGAGAAAGGAAATAATGGTGGGAGGAGAGAGAATAATGAAAGAGAAGTTGAAGGGGGTGGGGCTCGGCCAAGAGAGGCTGAAAGCATGCCTTTATGGCTGCATTCAACTCCTCTAAGAGAAGAGGAGTAGACAGCCGTTTCCCAGCCTTCAAGAGGGCTGTTTCACCCCCTCCACCTTGGCCGAACCCCCCATTTATGGCATTAATGGCTTTCTTCATAACAGCCATGACCCTCCCCCTCCCTCTCTACCTTTTAAAACCCCATTAGTGAGCAAGGAGAGGCTTTCGAATCCCTAACAGAAGAGCAAGTGGTGGCCGAGAGCTTGAGAAGAAGGAAAACGCCGCCGCCGCCGTCGCATGGCCCCTCGCCGATCTACACAGTCGCATGGCCGCCGGGAAGGTCCTCCTCACCTCTTCTCTCATGTTTAGATCCTAGGATTGTTTAGGAAGAGGTTTCATGCTTAAACGAATCGGATCTAGGTTTTAAATTCAGAAAAAATGACATTTTTTGTGGTGGTTTTGAGCTCAGGGTGGGTCGGCGCCGCCACCTATCCGGCCGCCCTAGCTCCGGCTGTGGTTAGCCCCCCACGGGAACACATAGAGGTGTTTCCCGGTGGGCGCGCCGCCTCAGGCCGCCGGGAGATGGCCCGCAAAAACAACCTGTGCGAGCTCCTTTGCTGTCCATTTGGAGAAGTTGAGCAGCGTGCGTCCGATGCGCTTTTTTAAAGATCGTGCAAAGATCAACTAATTAATTTATAATAACTTAATTCTGATTTTCTGTATTCTATAAAACAGTTTTACTGTAATTTAGATTTTAGGCCCCTTATAGGCTCCTAATGAAAAAGTTTTAAACATGAAAGTTGTAGGTTTTGGGAAGACCTACAATTTGATATGCTTGTGGAGAAAATTGGTGGGAACTGAGGCCTGTAAAGTCTTTTGAATATAGGTGTTTCCTAATAACTAGGGCAGAACCCTTGTGAAATTTATTTAGGTCCTTTAGAGGCATATTCATCAAAACTGGTCAACATGAATGTTGTAGGTATTTTGAATACCTACAGTTTGATATGTGATGGGTAAAATGTGGATGACGTGGTCTGCCCTATAGAGTCTTTTTAGTGAGGGCTATGCCCTACAAGTTAGGGCAGATCACTGTAGGAGAAATTTAGGGCACCCTAGGGATTTTCAGGGGGTGTGACCTTCAGAGAAGTTGTAGGTATTTTGAATACTACAGTTTGTATGTGATGGGTAAAATGTGGATGAGTGGTCTGCCCTGTAGAGTCATTTTAGTGAGGGCTATACCCTACAAGTTAGGGCAGATCACTGTAGGAGAATTTTAGGGCACCCCTAGGGATTTTCAGGGGATGTGACCAGCAGATAAGTTGTAGGTATTTCAAATACCTACAGTTTGATATGTAATGGAAAATTATAGGACAAGCCTACAGACTGTAGGGCCATTTTCCTAGGGTAGGTCCTATATGTAGGGCAGATTTTAAGATGGATCCCCACACTTAACCTTGGTCCAAATCCTCTGAATTTTGGACAGGGGCTTAAACCTAACATAAACCTAGCTCCTGTAAATATTGGAGGCAATTTGGGATAAGGTAGCTTAGGGTTTTGCCCTAAACCTAGAAAAAGCTAGGGTTAGAACATTGAAGGGTCAAATGACCTCCATACCCTTCCAATTTTTGGTGAGGTGTCCCTGGTATATATATCTAGGCCTGGTCAAATTTCAACTCATTTGGTTGAGTTTTGAATAGGAAACCACCAAGCCCTAGTTTGGTCTAGGGAAGGGTAATATGGGAAAAAGGGGACTTGTGGCAATTTGGTGGTCAACTCACCTCAACAGAGGTTGAAGTTGTGACCAATGGGTTAGGATGATCCTAAGAACCCTTGGGGAGCAAAGGAGATGTGTTAGGGTGGATTTACCCTAGGGCCCAGGTACAAACCCAAAGTGAGGACTTTTGGGGTTTGTGAAGGACATAGGGGCAAATGCTCTTGTATGGCCTTGATATTTGGTGGAGAGGTGGTTAATGAATATTTAACTCTGGTTATAATCTTAGAGAATTTAAGGTAGCTAGGTACCTCAAATCCTAAACCCTAGGTTTAGGGTAGAAGGGCCTTTAGGGTCAAAACAGTAATTTAACTCATCTAAAAAGCTATGAAACTTGGTAGAGTGAGTTTTAGAGTGTTCTAGACCAGGGTAATTTTCCTGAATTTTATGATTAATAAAAGTTATACTTCATGGTTAAAATTATTAGCCGATTTGTTGTTTTTCAATTGTTTGGGGCTTTATTTAATTAAAATCAGTTAAAATTCTGGATTTAGATCTTGCTGATTAGAACATTGATTCTGAATTTTTATAGAACTTTATGTTGAAAATTTGTAGAGGTTCATTTCACAATCTCTTAATATGGGCTTTAGATTGTAAAATATAAATTAGGGTTTGTTAAATTGCTGGAAAAATTATGAGATCTGAATTTAAGGTTTTTAGGCTCTTTTATACCACTGAGAATTATTTAAGAATTTTAGGGTTGCTGTTTAGTACTTGATTCACAAGGCTCTGCAATTTGTAGAATTTTATAAATGGTTTTAAATAATATTTTTAGGTCTTGTAAAATTATAATTTTTGGTCAGTGAACATTTATGGACATTGTAGAGCCCTGGTAATTTTCTTATAATTTTATGATGAATGAACGTAGTACCTCATGCTCAAAATCACTCATGGCTTTAATTTCTGGATAATTAAATAAATATTAAATTATTTAGGAAAAATTTGGAAGTGCTGGATTTAAGTTATAAAAGTCATGATAGGCCCTTAGTAATTATCTTAGGGTGCTTGGATGAGAGATTGATGCACTTCCTATCATACACGTTGTTAGCTCAAGTTGGTCTGCATATAGTGAAATCATAGAAATTGTAATACCAGGGTCATAGGGCAACAAATCATGTGTAGATGCCGTGGCAAGATGATTCGGAGGTTATCAATGAAATTGGGTATGGGATAGTGGTTAGGTTAACTAAGGATGGGTGGAGCGCGGGATCGACGGAACATCGTCTTTCCTGGTAGCGGGTGAAGGAGTTAAAATACATTAGGGTTAGAACCAGAGTAACATTAAGGTTTGGGAACGGGGTATTAACCAACCAAAAAATAAGTGCCTTGCGAAAGGGAACTTCGGCGTAATGCACCGTCTTGGTTCCTATGCCCCTTGAGAGCCCTTCACGGGTTATACCGGGGGCAGTCCTGGGCTAACGTAAAACTGTATAACAAAACCGACAAGAGTAACTTAGTAACTAGGGCTGCACTCTTCACAACACTGTTGGCACACAGGAAGGTTGATGGGAGAGCTTCGGCTCGGTTGATTTGAAAAACGGACGGGATGGTCCGGGGAGCTTCGGCTCGGTTGATTTGGAAACGGACGGGATGGTCCGGGGAGCTTCGGCTGTTGATTGGAGACGGACGTTTTTGTCGGGGAGCTTCGGCTCGGTTTTGTGTGCTTACGGTTTAACTTGCATGTGCATAAAATAGGAAAAGTTAAGGTGGTGGGTCTTTCGATATCGGGGAGTTCGATTGCACCGACACCGATATCGTTGACTCGGCGGGGTGATTAGCACTCTGCCAACAGAAGTCCGGTGCGCCAGCCGGCAAGAGTACGCAGGCGTCCGCTTTGTGCACCAAGCGTTGAGGCGTACGATAGGTCAGACCAGTGTGCTTTACTGGTTTTGGAGGTGGGCGAGGCCCAAACCACCGCTTCCGTTTGCCACTACGGAGGTATCCTGGGAGGTAACGGCTCCGAAAGGGGGAACTAAGGTCTGTGTGCACAGAGTCGGTGTGTGAGTTGCACTGCATGACATAACATACCCCACCATATATTGCATACCATAATCATTCATAACAACCTTGGACACCTAAAGTATAAGTGGAAGGGACGCTTATACTTTAGGACTTGCAAAACGACCCCTTGGTCTATAAGCTTGTGTGGGCAAGTTTATAAATCAAAGGTTATTTTCAAATATATATAATATGCTGTTTGTAACCGACACCCCAACGTATAAGTGGTATGGGACACTTTATACGATGGGGCCTTGCAAAAGATCCCTTGGCTTATGTGTACTCACATAAGTGAAGGTTTAATTTCTTACTTACTTCCTTTCTGTATTATACTATTACAACACTTATATTGCTCCCCAGTCATAACTTGCTAGTTAGGTCCACCGTCATCTGCTTTTGACTACTCCACTTTTCATGTCCTCCCTTTTCTTCCTCTCCGCCCGGTGCCTAGAGCGTGGGGAAGGGGTGGGGGATGATAGGACTTAGTCTTTTAGACTAACGGTTTTGAACCATATCATTTTAGGGGATCGTGGAGCCCAGCATGGAGGAGCAGCCCCAGAGATCGGTGCGCCTAGAGGTGGGGCAGTCTAGCTCCGGAGTTCAACCGCGGGACCGTGAGTCTCGATCCTTGAGTAGTTTTCTGATTCGCTTCCGCATGAGAGACTTGTAGTGAGGACATTTTGTACCGGCATAAGCCCGTAATTATATTACTCTGATGTTTCTGTGGACACTCCCTTCGTGGAGTTTTATTATATATATATGTGATTTTTATTATTGTGGACTGCATTGCTTTGCTTCAATAATTGTGCTACTTCTGTGATCGAATTTGCCGGCAGAATCGGCGCCTTGTGGTGATGACCTTTCGGGACGTGAAGGAGTCACCGCAAAGCGGCGGTTCTGGGCCTAAGACCCCGGGTTTGAAAAAGAAAAAAAAAAATGGGTCTTACAAGTGGTATCAGAGGAAACATCGATCAGAGGAAGTGGCAGTCCACAAACCCTCGGTCACCCCCGCTCGAGTTTAGTTTGGGGACAAACTAAGCAGCGGAAGCAGTGTTGTGCCCATATGGGATCACATATAATTTGTCCACCTTTTGTAGTATTTGAACGTTTTCTCAGCGTGTGTTTTGTTACGCAGCCTCCAGCACGGACTACGCCTCAAGGTGGAGTCCACAGGCTCAGGACGTTGCACCCCCCACCGGCCCCCACTCCTTTCCTTCAGTCAGACATGGGACAGACCCTGACTGCCATTCTGGAGGCCTTCAGGGCCAGCAGGTGTCCGGTCCCGCCCAATCTGGGGCCACTGGCTCAGCAATCTTCCGGGACTTTCTCCCCCGTCCTATCTGGGGACAGAGTCGGCGGTTCGGACGGAGGAATGGCTGGATATCATGTACGAGATGCTGACCGGGATTCGGTGTCCATGGGAGGAGAAGGTGGCTATGGTTGTCTCTGCTGGAGTCCCATGCAAAGAGGTGGTGGAAGACGTTGTTGGACACGACATTTGCTGATAGGGAGGTTGCGGAGATCACTTGGGAGGAGTTCAGGGCCGCACTGCTGGAGCATTTCGTTCCGCAGTCGGCTAGGGATGATTTGGAGGAGCGGGTCTTGCAGCTGAAGCAGGGTACTCGGACCGTGGTGGAGTACCATCGAGAGTTTGACCACCTGGCTCGATACGCAGATTCCTACCAGCTGGACGAGGCAGGGTATATCAGGAGGTTCTACAAGGGCCTCTGGGAGGACCTGAGGGAGGCCCTCTTGTTTGTATCTGACGGGCCCATCTCACGCGGATTTTGGAGATGGCCAAAAGGATCGAGGCAGATTGGCACCCACCCGGGGCCGGAAGCGGCCAGCAGAGGATCAGGGACGGAGAGGTAGGAATGACCAGCGGCGAGGTGCTGTACAGAGGGGAGGAGGACAGAGGACCTGCCTCGTCAGGACGTGAGGCCGGAGCCGAGGGAACAGGTGGTATTGCCCCTCCACCTCTCGGATGCAGGAGATGCCGAGACCCGGGGAATGGCGTATCCCCAGAATGCTTCCTTTGCCATCAGATTGGGCACATACGGAGGAAACTGCCCCATTGAGGGGGCACCGCCTCCAGCACATCAGGGCGGCCCACCAGCTCAGTTTACGGAGGCCGAGGGCGGGCCAGCGCGTCGAGGATACCAGGGGGAGATCCGTGGACAGGGGAGGGAGAGCAGGTATATCTAGGACCTTGCACAGGCGGAATCCCGGAGCAGGTCATCGCAGGTATGCCGAAATGTTTCCTTTGTTTTCATAGAATTTCCCTTAAGTGTTTTAAACTTAGAACCACACCAGATAGATTAACCAGGAAAGAAACTCTTTATAGAACCCTGAGATATTTAATCACCCCAGGTATAGTCTTCATCAGTGGCAAGCCTGCCCGCGTTTGTTCGATACTGGAGCTACTCACTCTTTGTGTCGGGAGTCGTTCGTAGAAGGACTGGAAGGTGGGAGCGGTTCACAGGCTCGAGGATGGAGGGTGCGACTACGATGGATCGAAATCCTTACCACGGATCACGCAATATGGAGGCAGAGAGATTGGTGGAAAAGTGTTCCGAGGCTCCAGCGACGATTTTGAAGCTGACAGACTACGATCTGATCTTGGGCATGGTTATGGCTGCATTGGAACTATGCCCAGATTGACTGCCAGGCAAAAGAGGATCACCGTGAGGCACGGGGACTCTTTCATACCATCGAAGGTATAAGACCTGTCTTAGTATACTCTCTTATCTCGTACAGGCCGTTAAGGGCCCATCTGCAGGGAGAGGAGGTCTATCAGATTCTTTTTGAGATGGCGGAAGTCAAGGAGTCGGTGACAGACATTCGGTGGTGCGAGAGTTCGCAGACATCTTCCCGGAGAAAATGCAGGACTACCTCCACACCGAGAGAAGATTTTCAGATACAGCTTGTGCCGGGAGCCAAGCCGGCGTCTAGGGGCCCCTTATCGGATGGACCCAAAGGAGTTGGCAGAGTTTCGAACCAGTTGCAGGAATTGGTGGAGGCAGAGGTTTTGTTAGACCGAGTTCCTCGCCATGGGGAGCACCGGTCCTGTTCGTGAAGAAGAAGGATGGGACACTCCGCCTGTGCATCGATTATCGAGCACTAAACAGGTGACGTCCGGAATACCTATGCTCCCACGGATAGATGAATTATTCGACCAGCTGGAGGGGCCCATTATTTTCGAAGCTGGACTTGAGATCAGGATTCTACCAGCTGCGGATCCAGGAGGAGGATATCCCGAAGACGGCCTTTAGTAGCAGAATGGCCTGTATGAGTTACCGTGATGCCCTTTGGGCTCACGAATGCTCCGTCGGCGTTCATGAGTCTCATGAAACCGGGTTTTTCGAGGCTTACTTGGATGTGTTCGTCATAGTGTTCATAGACGACATCCTGATCTACTCTAGGACGGAGGAGGAGCACACACGGCATCTGGCACTGACCTTGGAGAGGTTGCGGGAGCATCACCTTTACGCCAATTCAGCAAAGTGTCAGTTCTGGTTGAAGGAGGTGGCCTTCCTGGGCCACATTATCAGCGGAGCCGGTGGCAGTGGATCCAGCAAAGATTCGAGCAGTTCGAGATTGGCCGCAATTGAAGAAGGCCACCGATGTGCGAAGTTTCTTGGACTTGCCGGCTATTACCGGAAGTTCGTGGAGGGGTTCTCTCGGATTGCCCTCCCCCTCACATCTTTGACAAAGAAGGAGGCACCTTTTGTTTGGACCCCGCAGTGCCAGGCGGCTTTCAGGAGCTGAAGGACCGACTCGTCTCGGCCCCCATTCTGGCCCTTCCATCGGGGAAGGAGGATTTCAGGTGTATACCGACGCATCATACCAGGGAATGGGGGCAGTGCTGATGCAGAACGGACATGTCATAGCATATGCCTCCCGCCAGCTGAAGAACCCACGAGAGGGAATACCCGGTGCACGACCTCGAGATGGGAGCGGTCGTTTTTGCTCTAAAGGTCTGGCGTCATTTACTTTATGGAGTCCACTGCGATCTTCTCCGATCACAAGAACCTGAAATACGTGGACACGCAGAAGGAGTTGAATATCAGGCAGAGGCGCTGGGTGTGAGTTCTTAGCAGATTATCAGTATGAGATGCACTACCACCCAGGGAAGGCAAACGTGGTGGCCGACGCGCTGAGTCGGAGAGCGGCCACTTTCGAAGCTGGGGCCCCAGGTGATGTCTATGGAGCTGGTCCCAGTCATTCAGAGATATGCAGATATCCCTAGTGTCCGAGGATGACCCAGATCTGTATAGGGAGTATCTGGCATCGATAGTGGCCATAGACGATATTCGGGATCGCATTCGGGACGGACAGAGGGCAGATGTGTGGGCAGAGCCGATGTTCCGAGCTTTGGAGGAAGGTTCGACAGGAGATTATTCCCTGAGGGATGGTTTGCTCCACTTCAGAGGCAGAGTATATATACCCGCAGGAGGCCAGATCCGAGAAGACATTTTGACGGAGGCGCATTGCAGCCGGTACTCCGTACACCCGGGGATCACAAGATGACCGCTGATTTGAAGAGGACGATGTTTTGGCCGGGCATGAAGAAAGACATTACGTACTTCGTGACCCATTGCGAGGCGTGTCAGTTGGTGAAGGCGGAGTGCAGGAACCCCGCAGGACTATTGCAGCCACTCCCGTGCCGGAGTGGAAGTTCGACGACATAGCGATGGATTTCATACATGGTCTTCCCCGGTCTCGGACAGGGAACGACTCGATTTGGGTGATTGTCGATCGGCTGACGAAGGTGGCCCGCTTTATACCGATCAGGAAGGATGACTCGGTGGGAGTGCTGGTACGGAAGTTTGTGGAGCAGTATGTCCGATATCATGGCGTGCCCCGGACGATAGTGTCGGACCGCGATGGACGGTTTACATCCAGGGAGTGGCGGTCAGTACAGGCATATTTGGGCACCGGTTGGCTTTTAGCACGGCCTTCCACCCTCAGACGGACGGGCAGACCGAGCGCACCAACAGGACCTTGGAGGACTTACTACGGCTGTGTATACTAGACCGAGGGGAGCCGTGGGAGAAGATGTTACCGTTGGTTGAGTTCTCCTACAATAATAGCTACCAGTCCAGCATCAGGATGGCGCCTTATGAGGCCTTGTATGGAAGGAAATGTAGGACCCCCGCTTTCTTGGGTTCAAGACGAGGATCCGAAGCTGTTGGGATCGGATTTTGTGGAAGATACAGAGGCCCAGGTGAGACTGATCAGAGATAGGATGCTGGAGGCGCAGAGCAGACAAGCAAAATACTATGACGCTCGGCATCGTCAGGTGGAGTTCCGGGTAGGAGATCGAGTGTTCTTGAAGATCCGGCCCATGCACGGAGTCTCACGGGTGTGCGCGGTCGGAGGAAGAAACTCAGCCCTAGGTATATGGGCCCTTACCGGATCCTGGAGCGGATCGGACCCTTAGCCTACAGGCTAGAGTTGCCGCCAGAGCTGGCAGCTCTACACGACGTCTTCCACATCTCTTCGCTGAGAAGGGCTCTACTACGCCCGGAGCAGCGAATTTTGACCGCAGAAGGGCCGGTAGCTTCAGACCGATCTGTTCACTTGGAGCCGGTTCGGATCGATGACAAAGGAGTGCGGATCTTGCGCCGTAAGAAGATTCCCTTAGTCAAGGTTCTGTGGAGAAATCACGGTCAGGAGGAGCACACCTGGGAACCACAGGACTTGATGCAGCAAAAGTACCCGGAGCTTTTCAGTCAGGTAACCCTCCCAACTCCTCAAGTAATTTAAAGTTTTCCTTCCTATTTACAATTATTCGTAGAATAATCTAAGAAGGTATAGGCTAAACTTTTTGTTTATTGGGGACTAGCCCGTAAATGTTGATATCGTAGGCACTGCAAACCATATGGGATGTTACAAGCTTAACTTATGCCGGTAGTGATCTCCCGTAGACTTAACCTTAATTTCGGGGGACGAAATTTTTGTTTTGTTTATTGGGATTTGCAACATCCCATTTCCAATTAGGCCCCCCCTAAGAATAACTTTGGGCTTGCCTGGGCCATGGCAAGACCATAGGGAACCAAATAGACCAAATGGGCTTAGGAGTCTAGTAGAGACTCATTTTGGGCTGCAAATAGCAAGTTTCCAAAACACTGAGTTTGGGTGACCTAGTGAGTTCAAACTGACTCTAGGGCATTTCTAGACCCAATGTGGGGCCAATGAGTCACCATAGACTCAATGAGGTCAATACTAGTGGCCAAATTAACCCAAGTCAACCCTAACCCTAATTAGGTCAAATTGGCCTGTTCAGGGTTGATTGACCCTACCTAGGTCAAGTAGGCCCTACCAAGGCCCACTGGACCCAAAGTGAGGTCAATGGGTCACCTAAGACCCATTGGAGTCAACCCTAGGAGCTAGGTTAACCCAAGTCAACTCTAACCCCAAAATGGTCAAAGTGCCCTTATTAAGGGTCAAATGACCTACAAGGTGCCCTAACAACCCTACCCACCCCTACCTAGACTTTAGGGGAGGATAATAGGTCACCAAGGACCCACTTGGGTCAACCATAGTGGTCATTTTGACCAAGTCAACCCCAAGCCCAAATCAAGTCAAACCTAGCCTATATGGCTAACCAACCTCAACCACCCTCCCCCTTAGGCTAACTCTTGCATGATTATTTTTGTATGATATTTGGCTGCCTATATCATAGGGAATTGACCAAGTCAACCTAGGTGACTAGGAGAGAGAAAGAGAAGCCTAAATTTGAGAAATAATAGAGGAGAGAGAAAGAGTAAAGGATCATTCATGGTGGGTCCCTCTCTTATATTTCATTTGAAGTATCATAATTTGTAGTGGGCTGCCAATAGAATAAAAAGGAAGACATTACATGGGGGCTTCATTTGGAGGAAGAGAGAGAGAAAGAGAGAGAGAAGAAAAATAGGAGAGAGAAAATAAATAGTTCATGGAAAAGATGAGCCTCCCTCACTTTTGTGAGTTCATGTAAAATTAAATGGCCTTAGTGGGCTGCCATTAGAGGGGTGAGATGAGGAGTTTTCAGTTTGGGGGGTGACTAGGAGAGAGAGAGGAAGAGAGAGAAAGGAAATAATGGTGGGAGGAGAGAGAATAATGAAAGAGAAGTTGAAGGGGGTGGGGCTCGGCCAAGAGAGGCTGAAAGCATGCCTTTATGGCTGCATTCAACTCCTCTAGAGAAGAGGAGTAGATGCAGCCGTTTCCCAGCCTTCAAGAGGGCTGTTTCACCCCCCCTCCACCTTGGCCGAAACCCCCCCATTTATGGCCATTAATGGCTTTCTTCATAACAGCCATGACCCTCCCCCTCCCCTCTCTACCTTTTTTAAACCCCATTAGTGAGCCAAGGAGAGGCTTTCGAATCCCTAACAGAAGAGCAAGTGGTGGCCGGAGCTTGAGAAGAAGGAAAACGCCGCCGCCGCCGTCGCCATGGCCCCTCGCCGATCTACACGTCGCATGGCCGCCGGGAAGGTCCTCCCTCACCTCTTCTCTCATGTTTAGATCCTAGGATTGTTTAGGAAGAGGTTTCATGCTCAAACGAATCGGATCTAGGTTTTTAAAATTCAGAAAAATGACATTTTTTTGTGGTGGTTTTGGAGCTCTCGGGTGGGTCGGCGCCGCCCACCTCCGGCCGCCCTAGCTCCGGCAGTGGTTAGCCCCCACCACCGGGAACACATAAGAGGTGTTTCCCGGTGGTGGCGCCGCCTCAGGCCGCCGGGAGATGGCCCGCAAAAAAACCTGTGCGAGCTCCTTTGCTGTCCATTTGGAGAAGATGAGCAGCGTGCGTCCGATGCGCTTTAAAGATCGTGCAAAGATCAACTAATTAATTATAATAACTTAATTCCTGATTTTCTGTATTCTATAAAACAGTTTTACTGTAATTAGATTTTAGGCCCCTTATAGGCTCCTAATGAAAAAGTTTTAAACATGAAAGTTGTAGGTTTTTGGAAGACCTACAATTTGATATGCTGTGGAGAAAATTTGGTGGAGAACTGAGGCCTGTAAAGTCTTTGAATATAGGTGTGTCCTAATAACTAGGGCAGAACCCTTGTGAAATTTATTTAGGTCCTTTAGAGGCATATTCATCAAAACTGGTCAACATGAATGTTGTAGGTATTTTGAATACCTACAGTTTGATATGTGATGGGTAAAATGTGGATGAGTGGTCTGCCCTATAGAGTCTTTTTAGTGAGGGCTATGCCCTACAAGTTAGGGCAGATCACTGTAGGAGAAATTTAGGGCACCCCTAGGGATTTTCAGGGGGTGTGACCTTCAGAGAAGTTGTAGGTATTTTGAATACCTACAGTTTGATATGTGATGGGTAAAATGTGGATGAGTGGTCTGCCCTGTAGAGTCATTTTAGTGAGGGCTATACCCTACAAGTTAGGGCAGATCACTGTAGGAGAATTTTAGGGCACCCCTAGGATTTTCAGGGGATGTGACCAGCAGATAAGTTGTAGGTATTTCAAATACCTACAGTTTGATATGTAATGGAAAAATATAGGACAAGCCTACAGACCTGTAGGGCCATTTTCCTAGGGTAGGTCCTATATGTAGGGCAGATTTTAAGATGGATCCCCACACTTAACCCTTGGTCCAAATCCTCTGAATTTTGGACAGGGGCTTAACCTAACATAAACTAGCTCCTGTAAATATTGGAGGCAATTTGGGATAAGGTAGCTTAGGGTTTTGCCCTAAACCTAGAAAAGCTAGGGTTAGAACATTGAAGGGTCAAATGACCTCCATACCCTTCCAATTTTTGGTGAGGTGTCCCTGGTATATATATCTAGGCCTGGTTCAAATTTCAACTCATTTGGTTGAGTTTTGAATAGGAAACCACCAAGCCCTAGTTTGGTCCTAGGGAAGGGTAATATGGGAAAAAGGGGACTTGTGGCAATTTGGTGGTCAACTCACCTCAACAGAGGTTGAAGTTGTGACCAATGGGTTAGGATGATCCTAAGAACCCTTGGGGAGCAAAGGAGATGTGTTAGGGTGGATTTACCCTAGGGCCCAGGTACAAACCCAAAGTGAGGACTTTTGGGGGTTTGTGAAGGACATAGGGGCAAATGCTCTTGTATGGCCTTGATATTTGGTGGAGAGGTGGTTAATGAATATTTAACCCTCTGGTTATAATCTTAGAGAATTTTAAGGTAGCTAGGTACCTCAAATCCTAAACCCTAGTTTTAGGGTAGAAGGGCCTTTAGGGTCAAAACAGTAATTTAACTCATCTAAAAGCTATGAAACTTGGGTAGAGTGAGTTTTAGAGTGTTCTAGACACAGGGTAATTTTCCTGGAATTTTTATGATTAATAAAAGTTATACTTCATGTGTTAAATGATTATTAGCCGATTTGTTGTTTCAATTGTTTGGTGGCTTTAATTTAATTAAAATCAGTTAAAATTCTGGATTTAGATCTTGCTGATTAGAACATTGATTCCTGAATTTTTATAGAACTTTATGTTGAAAATTTGTAGAGGTTCATTCACAATCTCTTAATATGGGCTTTAGATTGTAAAAATAAATTAGGGTTTGTTAAATTGCTGGAAAATTATGAGATCTGGAATTTAAGGTTTTTAGGCTCTTATACCACTGAGAATTATTTAAGAATTTTTAGGGTTGCTGTTATAGTACTTGATTCACAAGGCTTGCAATTTGTAGAATTTATAAATGGTTTTTAAATAATATTTTTAGGTCTTGTAAAATTATAATTTTTGGTCAGTGAACATTTATGGACATTGTAGAGCCCTGGTAATTTTCTTATAATTTTATGATGAATGAACGTAGTACCTCATGCTCAAAATCACTCATGGCTTTAATTTCTGGATAATTAAATAAATATTAAATTATTTAGGAAAAATTTGGAAGTGCTGGATTTAAGTTATAAAAGTCATGATAGGCCCTTAGTAATTATCTTAGGGTGCTTGGATGAGAGATTGATGCACTTCCTATCATACACGTTGTTAGCTCAAGTTGGTCTGCATATAGTGAAATCATAGAAATTGTAATACCAGGGTCATAGGGCAACAAATCATGTGTAGATGCCGTGGCAAGATGATTCGGAGGTTATCAATGAAATTGGGTATGGGATAGTGGTTAGGTTAACTAAGGATGGGTGGAGCGCGGGATCGACGGAACATCGTCTTTCCTGGGAGCGGGTGAAGGAGTTAAAATACATTAGGGTTAGAACCAGAGTAACATTAAGAGTTTGGGAACGGGGTATTAACCAACCAAAAATAAGTGCCTTGCGAAAGGGAACTTCGGGCCGTAATGCACCGTCTTGGTTCCTAGTGCCCCTTGAGAGCCCTTCACGGGGTATACCGGGGGCAGTCCTGGGCTAACGTAAACTGTAATAACAAACCGACAAGAGTAACTTAGTAACTAGGGCTGCACTCTTCACAACACTGTTGGCACAGGAAGGTTGATGGGAGCTTCGGCTCGGTGATTTGAAAACGGACGGGATGGTCCGGGGAGCTTCGGCTCGGTTGATTTGGAAAAGGACGGGATGGTCCGGGGAGCTTCGGCTCGGTTGATTTGGAGACGGACGTTTTTGTCCGGGGAGCTTCGGCTCGGTTTTGTGTGCTTACGGTTTAACTTGCATGTGCATAAAATAGGAAAAGTTAAGGTGGTGGGTCTTTCGATATCGGGGAGTTCGATTGCACCGACACCGATATCGTTGACTCGGCGGGGTGATTAGCACTCCGCCAACAGAAGTCCGGTGCGCCAGCCGGCAAGAGTACGCAGGCGTCCGCTTTGTGCACCAAGCGTTGAGGCGTACGATAGGTCAGACCAGTGTGCTTTACTGGTTTTGGAGGTGGGCGAGGCCCAACCCACCGCTTCCGTTTGCCACTACGGAGGTATCCTGGGAGGTAACGGCTCCGAAAGGGGGAACTAAAGGTCTGTGTGCACAGAGTCGGGTGTGTGAGTTGCACTGCATGACATAACATACCCACCATATAGTTGCATACATAATCATTCATAACAACCTTGACACCTAAAGTATAAGTGGAATGGGACGCTTATACTTTAGGACTTGCAAAACGACCCCTTGGTCTATAAGCTTGTGTGGGCAAGTTTATAAATCAAAGGTTATTTTCAATATATATATATGCTGCTGTTTGATAACCGACACCCCAACGTATAAGTGGTATGGGACACTTTATACGATGGGAGCCTTGCAAAAGATCCCTTGGCTTATGTGTACTCACATAAGTGAAGGTTTAATTTCTTACTTACTTCCTTTCTGTTATACCTATTACAACACTTATATTGCTCCCCAGTCATAACTTGCTAGTTAGGTCCACCGTCATCTGCTTTTGACTACTCTCCACTTTCATGTCCTCCCCTTTCTTCCTCTCCGCCCGGTGCCTTAGAGCGTGGGGGAAGGGGTGGGGGATGATAGGACTTAGTCTTTTAGACTAACGGTTTTCGAACCATATCATTTTAGGGGATCGTGGAGCCCAGCATGGAGGAGCAGCCCCAGAGATCGGTGCGCCTAGAGGTGGGGCAGTCTAGCTCCGGAGTTCACACCGCCGGGACCGTGAGTCTCGATCCTTGAGTAGTTTCTGATTCGCTTCCGCATGAGAGACTTGTAGTGAGGACATTTTGTACCGGGCATAAGCCCGTAATTATATTACTCTGATGTTTCTGTGGACACTCCCTTCGTGGAGTTTTATTATATATATATGTGATTTTTATTATTGTGGACTGCATTGCTTTTACTTCAATAATTGTGCTACTTCTGTGATCGAATTTGGCCGGCAGAATCGGCGCCTTGTGGTGATGACCTTTCGGGACGTGAAGGAGTCACCGCAAAGCGGCGGTTCTGGGCCTAAGACCCCGGGTTTGAAAAAGAAAAAAAAATGGGGTCTTACAAGTGGTATCAGAGGAAACATCGATCAGAAGGAAGTGGCAGTCCACAAACCCTCGGTCACCCCCGCTCGAGTTTAGTTTGGGGACAAACTAAGCAGCGGAAGCAGTGGTGTGCCCATATGGGGATCACATATAATTTGTCCACCTTTATGTAGTATTTGAACGTTTTCTCAGCGTGTGTTTTTGTTACGCAGCCTCCAGCACGGACTACGCCTCAAGGGTGGAGTTCCACAGGCTCAGGACGTTGCACCACCCCCACCGGCCCCCACTCCTTTCCTTCAGTCAGACATGGGACAGACCCTGACTGCCATTCTGGAGGCCTTCAGGGCCCAGCAGGTTCCGGTCCCGCAGCCCAATCTGGGGGCCAACTGGCTCAGCATCTTCCGGGGACTTTCTCCCCCGTCCTATCTGGGGACAGAGTCGGCTGTTCGGACGGAGGAATGGCTGGATATCATGTACGAGATGCTGACCGGGATTCGGTGTCCATGGGAGGAGAAGGTGGCTATGGTTGTCTCCTGCCTGGAGTCCCATGCAAAGAGGTGGTGGAAGACGTTGTTGGACACGACATTTGCTGATAGGGAGGTTGCGGAGATCACTTGGGAGGAGTTCAGGGCCGCACTGCTGGAGCATTTCGTTCCGCAGTCGGCTAGGGATGATTTGGAGGAGCGGTTCTTGCAGCTGAAGCAGGGTACTCGGACCGTGGTGGAGTACCATCGAGAGTTTGACCACCTGGCTCGATACGCAGATTCCTACCAGCTGGACGAGGCAGGGTATATCAGGAGGTTCTACAAGGGCCTGCGGGAGGACCTGAGGGAGGCCCTCTTGTTTGTATCTGACGGGCCCATCTCCCGGATTTTGGAGATGGCCAAAAGGATCGAGGCAGATTGGCACACCACCCGGGGCCGGAAGCGGCCAGCAGAGGATCAGGGACGGAGAGGTAGGAATGACCAGCGGCGAGGTGCTGTACCAGAGGGGAGGAGGACAGAGGACCAGCCTCGTCAGGACGTGAGGCCGGAGCCGAGGGAACAGGTGGTATTGGCCCCTCCACCTCTTCGGATGCAGGAGATGCCGAGACCCGGGGGAATGGCGTATCCCCCAGAATGCTTCCTTTGCCATCAGATTGGGCACATACGGAGGAACTGCCCCATGAGGGGGCACCACCTCCAGCACATCAGGGCGGCCCACCAGCTCAGTATTACGGAGGCCGAGGGCGCGGCCGCGGTCGAGGATACCAGGGGGAAGATCGTGGACAGGGGAGAGAGCAGGTATATGCCTTGGACCTTGCACAGCCGCGGAATCCGGAGCAGGTCATCGCAGGTATGCCGAAATGTTTTCTTTGTTTTCATAGAATTTCCCCTTTAAGTTGTTAAACTTAGAACCACACCAGATAGATTAACCAGGAAAGAAAACTCTTTATAGAACCCTGAGACATTTAATCACCCCAGGTATAGTCTTCATCAGTGGCAAGCCTGCCCGCACGCTGTTCGATACTGGAGCTACTCACTCTTTTGTGTCGGAGTCGTTCGTAGAAGGACTGGAAGGTGTGGAGCGGTTCACAGGCTCGAGGATGAGGGTGCGACTACCGGATGGATCAGAACTCCTTACCACGGATCACTGCAATATGGAGGCAGAGATTGGTGGAAAAGTGTTCGAGGCTCCAGCGACGATTTTGAAGCTGACAGACTACGATCTGATCTTGGGCATGGTATGGCTGCATTGGAACTATGCCCAGATTGACTGCCAGGCAAAGAGGATCACCGTGAGGCACGGGGACTCTTTCATTACCATCGAAGGTATAAGACCTGTCTCTCGTATACTCTTATCTTCGGTACAGGCCGTTAAGGCCCATCTGCAGGGAGAGGAGGTCTATCAGATTCTTTTTGAGATGGCGGAAGTCAAGGAGTCGGTGACAGACATTCCGGTGGTGCGAGAGTTCGCAGACATCTTCCGGAGAAACTGCCAGGACTACCTCCACACCGAGAGCAAGATTTTCAGATACAGCTTGTGCCGGGAGCCAAGCCGGCGTCTAGGGCCCCTTATCGGATGGCCCCAAAGGAGTTGGCAGAGTTTCGAACCCAGTTGCAGGAATTGGTGGAGGCAGGTTTTGTTAGACCGAGTTCCTCGCCATGGGGAGCACCGGTCCTGTTCGTGAAGAAGAAGGATGGGACACTCCGCCTGTGCATCGATTATCGAGCACTAAACAGGCTGACCGTCCGGAATACCTATCCGCTCCCACGGATAGACGAATTATTCGACCAGTTGGAGGGGGCCCATTATTTTCGAAGCTGGACTTGAGATCAGGATACTACCAGCTGCGGATCCAGGAGGAGGATATCCCGAAGACGGCCTTTAGTAGCAGATATGGCCTGTATGAGTTCACCGTGATGCCCTTTGGGCTCACGAATGCTCCGTCGGCGTTCATGAGTCTCATGAACCGGGTTTTCGAGGCTTACTTGGATGTGTTCGTCATAGTATTCATAGACGACATCCTGATCTATTCTAGGACGGAGGAGGAGCACACACGACATCTGGCACTGACCTTGGAGAGGTTGCGGGAGCATCACCTTTATGCCAAATTCAGCAAGTGTCAGTTCTGGTTGAAGGAGGTGGCCTTCCTGGGTCACATCATCAGCGGAGCCGGGCTGGCAGTGGATCCAGCAAAGATTCGGCAGTTCGAGATTGGCCGCAGTTGAAGACGGCCACCGATGTGCGAAGTTTCTTGGGACTTGCCGGTTATTACCGGAAGTTCGTAGAGGGGTTCTCTCGGATTGCCCTCCCCCTCACATCTTTGACAAAGAAGGAGGCACCTTTTGTTTGGACCCCGCAGTGCCAGGCGGCTTTCCAGGAGCTGAAGGACCGACTCGTCTCGGCCCCCATTCTGGCCCTTCCATCGGGGAAGGAAGGATTTCAGGTGTATACCGACGCATCATACCAGGGAATGGGGGCAGTGCTGATGCAGAACGGACATGTCATAGCATATGCCTCCCGCCAGCTGAAGACCCACGAGAGGAACTACCCGGTGCACGACCTCGAGATGGGAGCGGTCGTTTTTGCTCTAAAGGTCTGGCGTCATTACCTTTATGGAGTCCACTGCGATATCTTCTCCGATCACAAGAACCTGAAATACGTGGACACGCAGAAGGAGTTGAATATCAGGCAGAGGCGCTGGGTGGAGTTCTTAGCAGATTATCAGTATGAGATGCACTACCACCCAGGGAAGGCAAACGTGGTGGCCGACGCGCTGAGTCGGAGAGCGGCCACTTCCGAAGCTGGGCCCCAGGTGATGTCTATGGAGCTAGTCCAGTCATTTCAGAGATATGCAGATTCCCTAGTGTCCGAGGATGACCCAATCTGTATAGGGTTATCTGCAATCGATAGGCCATAGACGGTATTCGGGATCGCATTCGGGGACGGACAGAGGCAGAGATTGTGGCAGAGCCGATGTTCCGAGCTTTGGAGGAAGGTTCGACAGGAGATATTCCCTGAGGGATGGTTTGCTCCACTTCAGAGGCAGAGTATATATACCCGCAGGAGGCCAGATCCGAGAAGACATTTTGACGGAGGCGCATTGCAGCCGGTACTCCGTACACCCGGGGATCACAAAGATGACCGCTGATTTGAAGAGGACGATGTTTTGGCCGGGCATGAAGAAAGACATTACGTACTTCGTGACCCATTGCGAGGCGTGTCAGTTGGTGAAGGCGGAGTGCAGGAACCCCGCAGGACTATTGCAGCCACTCCCGGTGCCGGAGTGGAAGTTCGACGACATAGCGATGGATTTCATACATGGTCTTCCCCGGTCTCGGACAGGGAACGACTCGATTTGGGTGATTGTCGATCGGCTGACGAAGGTGGCCCGCTTTATACCGATCAGGAAGGATGACTCGGTGGGAGTGCTGGTACGGAAGTTTGTGGAGCAGTATGTCCGATATCATGGCGTGCCCCGGACGATAGTGTCGGACCGCGATGGACGGTTTACATCCAGGGAGTGGCGGTCAGTACAGGCATATTTGGGCACCCGGTTGGCTTTTAGCACGGCCTTCCACCCTCAGACGGACGGGCAGACCGAGCGCACCAACAGGACCTTGGAGGACTTACTACGGCTGTGTATACTAGACCGAGGGGAGCCGTGGGAGAAGATGTTACCGTTGGTTGAGTTCTCCTACAATAATAGCTACCAGTCCAGCATCAGGATGGCGCCTTATGAGGCCTTGTATGGAAGGAAATGTAGGACCCCGCTTTCTTGGGTTCAAGATGAGGATCCGAAGCTGTTGGGATCGGATTTTGTGGAAGATACAGAGGCCCAGGTGAGACTGATCAGAGATAGGATGCTGGAGGCGCAGAGCAGACAAGCAAAATACTATGACGCTCGGCATCGTCAGGTGGAGTTCCGGGTAGGAGATCGAGTGTTCTTGAAGATCCGGCCCATGCACGGAGTCTCACGGGTGCGCGGTCGGAGGAAGAAACTCAGCCCTAGGTATATGGGCCCTTACCGGATCCTGGAGCGGATCGGACCCTTAGCCTACAGGCTAGAGTTGCCGCCAGAGCTGGCAGCTCTACACGACGTCTTCCACATCTCTTCGCTGAGAAGGGCTCTACTACGCCCGGAGCAGCGAATTTTGACCGCAGAAGGGCCGGTAGCTTCAGACCGATCTGTTCACTTGGAGCCGGTTCGGATCGATGACAAAGGAGTGCGGATCTTGCGCCGTAAGAAGATTCCCTTAGTCAAGGTTCTGTGGAGAAATCACGGTCAGGAGGAGCACACCTGGGAACCACAGGACTTGATGCAGCAAAAGTACCCGGAGCTTTTCAGTCAGGTAACCCTCCCAACTCCTCAAGTAATTTAAAGTTTTCCTTCCTATTTACAATTATTCGTAGAATAATCTAAGAAGGTATAGGCTAAACTTTTTGTTTATTGGGGACTAGCCCGTAAATGTTGATATCGTAGGCACTGCAAACCATATGGGATGTTACAAGCTTAACTTATGCCGGTAGTGATCTCCCGTAGACTTAACCTTAATTTCGGGGACGAAATTTTTGTTTTGTTTATTGGGATTTGTAACATCCCATTTCCAATTAGGCCCCCCCTAAGAATAACTTTGGGCTTGCCTGGGCCATGGCAAGACCATAGGGAACCAAATAGACCAAATGGGCTTAGGAGTCTAGTAGAGACTCATTTTGGGCTGCAAATAGCAAGTTTCCAAAACACTGAGTTTGGGTGACCTAGTGAGTTCAAACTGACTCTAGGGCATTTCTAGACCCAATGTGGGGCCAATGAGTCACCATAGACTCAATGAGGTCAATACTAGTGGCCAAATTAACCCAAGTCAACCCTAACCCTAATTAGGTCAAATTGGCCTGTTCAGGGTTGATTGACCCTACCTAGGTCAAGTAGGCCCTACCAAGGCCCCACTGGACCCAAAGTGAGGTCAATGGGTCACCTAAGACCCATTGGAGTCAACCCTAGGAGCTAGGTTAACCCAAGTCAACTCTAACCCCAAAATGGTCAAAGTGCCCTTATTAAGGGTCAAATGACCTACAAGGTGCCCTAACAACCCTACCCACCCCTACCTAGACTTTAGGGGAGGATAATAGGTCACCAAGGACCCACTTGGGTCAACCATAGTGGTCATTTTGACCAAGTCAACCCCAAGCCCAAATCAAGTCAAACCTAGCCTATATGGGCTAACCCAACCTCAACCACCCTCCCCCTTAGGCTAACTCTTGCATGATTATTTTTGTATGATATTTGGCTGCCTATATCATAGGGAATTGACCAAGTCAACCTAGGTGACTAGGAGAGAGAAAGAGAAGCCTAAATTTGAGAAATAATAGAGGAGAGAGAAAGAGTAAAGGATCATTCATGGTGGGTCCCTCTCTTATATTTCATTTGAAGTATCATAATTTGTAGTGGGCTGCCAATAGAATAAAAAGGAAGACATTACATGGGGGCTTCATTTGGAGGAAGAGAGAGAGAAAGAGAGAGAGAAGAAAAATAGGAGAGAGAAAATAATAGGTTCATGGAAAAGATGAGCCTCCCTCACTTTTGTGAGTTCATGTAAAATTAAATGGCCTTAGTGGGCTGCCATTAGAGGGGTGAGATGAGGAGTTTTCAGTTTGGGGGTGACTAGGAGAGAGAGAGGAAGAGAGAGAAAGGAAATAATGGTGGGAGGAGAGAGAAATAATGAAAGAGAAGTTGAAGGGGGTGGGGCTCGGCCAAGAGAGGCTGAAAGCATGCCTTTATGGCTGCATTCAACTCCTCTAGAGAAGAGGAGTAGATGCAGCCGTTTCCCAGCCTTCAAGAGGGCTGTTTCACCCCCCCTCCACCTTGGCCGAACCCCCCCATTTATGGCCATTAATGGCTTTCTTCATAACAGCCATGACCCTCCCCCTCCCCTCTCTACCTTTTTAAACCCCCATTAGTGAGCCAAGGAGAGGCTTTCGAATCCCTAACAGAAGAGCAAGTGGTGGCCGGAGCTTGAGAAGAAGGAAAACGCCGCCGCCGCCGTCGCCATGGCCCCTCGCCGATCTACACGTCGCATGGCCGCCGGGAAGGTCCTCCCTCACCTCTTCTCTCATGTTTAGATCCTAGGATTGTTTAGGAAGAGGTTTCATGCTCAAACGAATCGGATCTAGGTTTTAAAATTCAGAAAAATGACATTTTTTGTGGTGGTTTTGGAGCTCTCGGGTGGGTCGGCGCCGCCACCTCCGGCCGCCCTAGCTCCGGCAGTGGTTAGCCCCCACCACCGGGAACACATAAGAGGTGTTTCCCGGTGGTGGCGCCGCCTCAGGCCGCCGGGAGATGGCCCGCAAAAACAACCTGTGCGAGCTCCTTTGCTGTCCATTTGGAGAAGATGAGCAGCGTGCGTCCGATGCGCTTTAAAGATCGTGCAAAGATCAACTAATTAATTATAATAACTTAATTCCTGATTTTCTGTATTCTATAAAACAGTTTTACTGTAATTAGATTTTAGGCCCCTTATAGGCTCCTAATGAAAAAGTTTTAAACATGAAAGTTGTAGGTTTTTGGAAGACCTACAATTTGATATGCTGTGGAGAAAATTTGGTGGAGAACTGAGGCCTGTAAAGTCTTTTGAATATAGGTGTGTCCTAATAACTAGGGCAGAACCCTTGTGAAATTTATTTAGGTCCTTTAGAGGCATATTCATCAAAACTGGTCAACATGAATGTTGTAGGTATTTTGAATACCTACAGTTTGATATGTGATGGGTAAAATGTGGATGAGTGGTCTGCCCTATAGAGTCTTTTTAGTGAGGGCTATGCCCTACAAGTTAGGGCAGATCACTGTAGGAGAAATTTAGGGCACCCCTAGGGATTTTCAGGGTGTGACCTTCAGAGAAGTTGTAGGTATTTTGAATACCTACAGTTTGATATGTGATGGGTAAAATGTGGATGAGTGGTCTGCCCTGTAGAGTCATTTTAGTGAGGGCTATACCCTACAAGTTAGGGCAGATCACTGTAGGAGAATTTTAGGGCACCCCTAGGGATTTTCAGGGGATGTGACCAGCAGATAAGTTGTAGGTATTTCAAATACCTACAGTTTGATATGTAATGGAAAAATATAGGACAAGCCTACAGACCTGTAGGGCCATTTTCCTAGGGTAGGTCCTATATGTAGGGCAGATTTTAAGATGGATCCCCACACTTAACCCTTGGTCCAAATCCTCTGAATTTTGGACAGGGGCTTAACCTAACATAAACCTAGCTCCTGTAAATATTGGAGGCAATTTGGGATAAGGTAGCTTAGGGTTTTGCCCTAAACCTAGAAAAGCTAGGGTTAGAACATTGAAGGGTCAAATGACCTCCATACCCTTCCAATTTTTGGTGAGGTGTCCCTGGTATATATATCTAGGCCTGGTTCAAATTTCAACTCATTTGGTTGAGTTTTGAATAGGAAACCACCAAGCCCTAGTTTGGTCCTAGGGAAGGGTAATATGGGAAAAAGGGGACTTGTGGCAATTTGGTGGTCAACTCACCTCAACAGAGGTTGAAGTTGTGACCAATGGGTTAGGATGATCCTAAGAACCCTTGGGGAGCAAAGGAGATGTGTTAGGGTGGATTTACCCTAGGGCCCAGGTACAAACCCAAAGTGAGGACTTTTGGGGGTTTGTGAAGGACATAGGGGCAAATGCTCTTGTATGGCCTTGATATTTGGTGGAGAGGTGGTTAATGAATATTTAACCCTCTGGTTATAATCTTAGAGAATTTTAAGGTAGCTAGGTACCTCAAATCCTAAACCCTAGTTTTAGGGTAGAAGGGCCTTTAGGGTCAAAACAGTAATTTAACTCATCTAAAAGCTATGAAACTTGGGTAGAGTGAGTTTTAGAGTGTTCTAGACACAGGGTAATTTTCCTGGAATTTTATGATTAATAAAAGTTATACTTCATGTGTTAAATGATTATTAGCCGATTTGTTGTTTTCAATTGTTTGGTGGCTTTAATTTAATTAAAATCAGTTAAAATTCTGGATTTAGATCTTGCTGATTAGAACATTGATTCCTGAATTTTTATAGAACTTTATGTTGAAAATTTGTAGAGGTTCATTCACAATCTCTTAATATGGGCTTTAGATTGTAAAAATAAATTAGGGTTTGTTAAATTGCTGGAAAATTATGAGATCTGGAATTTAAGGTTTTTAGGCTCTTTTATACCACTGAGAATTATTTAAGAATTTTTAGGGTTGCTGTTATAGTACTTGATTCACAAGGCTTGCAATTTGTAGAATTTATAAATGGTTTTTAAATAATATTTTTAGGTCTTGTAAAATTATAATTTTTGGTCAGTGAACATTTATGGACATTGTAGAGCCCTGGTAATTTTCTTATAATTTTATGATGAATGAACGTAGTACCTCATGCTCAAAATCACTCATGGCTTTAATTTCTGGATAATTAAATAAATATTAAATTATTTAGGAAAAATTTGGAAGTGCTGGATTTAAGTTATAAAAGTCATGATAGGCCCTTAGTAATTATCTTAGGGTGCTTGGATGAGAGATTGATGCACTTCCTATCATACACGTTGTTAGCTCAAGTTGGTCTGCATATAGTGAAATCATAGAAATTGTAATACCAGGTCATAGGGCAACAAATCATGTGTAGATGCCGTGGCAAGATGATTCGGAGGTTATCAATGAAATTGGTATGGGATAGTGGTTAGGTTAACTAAGGATGGGTGGAGCGCGGGATCGACGGAACATCGTCTTTCCTGGGAGCGGGTGAAGGAGTTAAAATACATTAGGGTTAGAACCAGAGTAACATTAAGAGTTTGGGAACGGGGTATTAACCAACCAAAAATAAGTGCCTTGCGAAAGGGAACTTCGGGCCGTAATGCACCGTCTTGGTTCCTAGTGCCCCTTGAGAGCCCTTCACGGGGTATACCGGGGGCAGTCCTGGGCTAACGTAAACTGTAATAACAAACCGACAAGAGTAACTTAGTAACTAGGGCTGCACTCTTCACAACACTGTTGGCACAGGAAGGTTGATGGGAGCTTCGGCTCGGTTGATTTGAAAACGGACGGGATGGTCCGGGGAGCTTCGGCTCGGTTGATTTGGAAACGGACGGGATGGTCCGGGGAGCTTCGGCTCGGTTGATTTGGAGACGGACGTTTTTGTCCGGGGAGCTTCGGCTCGGTTTTGTGTGCTTACGGTTTAACTTGCATGTGCATAAAATAGGAAAAGTTAAGGTGGTGGGTCTTTCGATATCGGGGAGTTCGATTGCACCGACACCGATATCGTTGACTCGGCGGGGTGATTAGCACTCTGCCAACAGAAGTCCGGTGCGCCAGCCGGCAAGAGTACGCAGGCGTCCGCTTTGTGCACCAAGCGTTGAGGCGTACGATAGGTCAGACCAGTGTGCTTTACTGGTTTTGGAGGTGGGCGAGGCCCAACCCACCGCTTCCGTTTGCCACTACGGAGGTATCCTGGGAGGTAACGGCTCCGAAAGGGGGAACTAAAGGTCTGTGTGCACAGAGTCGGGTGTGTGAGTTGCACTGCATGACATAACATACCCACCATATAGTTGCATACCATAATCATTCATAACAACCTTGACACCTAAAGTATAAGTGGAATGGGACGCTTATACTTTAGGACTTGCAAAACGACCCCTTGGTCTATAAGCTTGTGTGGGCAAGTTTATAAATCAAAGGTTATTTTCAATATATATATATATGCTGCTGTTTGATAACCGACACCCCAACGTATAAGTGGTATGGGACACTTTATACGATGGGAGCCTTGCAAAAGATCCCTTGGCTTATGTGTACTCACATAAGTGAAGGTTTAATTTCTTACTTACTTCCTTTCTGTTATACCTATTACAACACTTATATTGCTCCCCAGTCATAACTTGCTAGTTAGGTCCACCGTCATCTGCTTTTGACTACTCTCCACTTTCATGTCCTCCCCTTTCTTCCTCTCCGCCCGGTGCCTTAGAGCGTGGGGGAAGGGGTGGGGGATGATAGGACTTAGTCTTTTAGACTAACGGTTTTCGAACCATATCATTTTAGGGGATCGTGGAGCCCAGCATGGAGGAGCAGCCCCAGAGATCGGTGCGCCTAGAGGTGGGGCAGTCTAGCTCCGGAGTTCACACCGCCGGGACCGTGAGTCTCGATCCTTGAGTAGTTTCTGATTCGCTTCCGCATGAGAGACTTGTAGTGAGGACATTTTGTACCGGGCATAAGCCCGTAATTATATTACTCTGATGTTTCTGTGGACACTCCCTTCGTGGAGTTTTATTATATATATATGTGATTTTTATTATTGTGGACTGCATTGCTTTTGCTTCAATAATTGTGCTACTTCTGTGATCGAATTTGGCCGGCAGAATCGGCGCCTTGTGGTGATGACCTTTCGGGACGTGAAGGAGTCACCGCAAAGCGGCGGTTCTGGGCCTAGACCCCGGTTTGAAAAAGAAAAAAAATGGGGTCTTACAAGTGGTATCAGAGGAAACATCGATCAGAAGGAAGTGGCAGTCCACAAACCCTCGGTCACCCCCGCTCGAGTTTAGTTTGGGGACAAACTAAGCAGCGGAAGCAGTGGTGTGCCCATATGGGGATCACATATAATTTGTCCACCTTTATGTAGTATTTGAACGTTTTCTCAGCGTGTGTTTTTGTTACGCAGCCTCCAGCACGGACTACGCCTCAAGGTGGAGTTCCACAGGCTCAGGACGTTGCACCACCCCCACCGGCCCCCACTCCTTTCCTTCAGTCAGACATGGGACAGACCCTGACTGCCATTCTGGAGGCCTTCAGGGCCCAGCAGGTTCCGGTCCCGCAGCCCAATCTGGGGGCCAACTGGCTCAGCATCTTCCGGGGACTTTCTCCCCCGTCCTATCTGGGGACAGAGTCGGCGGTTCGGACGGAGGAATGGCTGGATATCATGTACGAGATGCTGACCGGGATTCGGTGTCCATGGGAGGAGAAGGTGGCTATGGTTGTCTCCTGCCTGGAGTCCCATGCAAAGAGGTGGTGGAAGACGTTGTTGGACACGACATTTGCTGATAGGGAGGTTGCGGAGATCACTTGGGAGGAGTTCAGGGCCGCACTGCTGGAGCATTTCGTTCCGCAGTCGGCTAGGGATGATTTGGAGGAGCGGTTCTTGCAGCTGAAGCAGGGTACTCGGACCGTGGTGGAGTACCATCGAGAGTTTGACCACCTGGCTCGATACGCAGATTCCTACCAGCTGGACGAGGCAGGGTATATCAGGAGGTTCTACAAGGGCCTGCGGGAGGACCTGAGGGAGGCCCTCTTGTTTGTATCTGACGGGCCATCTCCCGGATTTTGGAGATGGCCAAAAGGATCGAGGCAGATTGGCACACCACCCGGGGCCGGAAGCGGCCAGCAGAGGATCAGGGACGGAGAGGTAGGAATGACCAGCGGCGAGGTGCTGTACCAGAGGGGAGGAGGACAGAGGACCAGCCTCGTCAGGACGTGAGGCCGGAGCCGAGGGAACAGGTGGTATTGGCCCCTCCACCTCTTCGGATGCAGGAGATGCCGAGACCCGGGGGAATGGCGTATCCCCCAGAATGCTTCCTTTGCCATCAGATTGGGCACATACGGAGGAACTGCCCCATGAGGGGGGCACCGCCTCCAGCACATCAGGGCGGCCCACCAGCTCAGTATTACGGAGGCCGAGGGCGCGGCCGCGGTCGAGGATACCAGGGGGAAGATCGTGGACAGGGGAGAGAGCAGGTATATGCCTTGGACCTTGCACAGCCGCGGAATCCGGAGCAGGTCATCGCAGGTATGCCGAAATGTTTTCTTTGTTTTCATAGAATTTCCCCTTTAAGTTGTTAAACTTAGAACCACACCAGATAGATTAACCAGGAAAGAAAACTCTTTATAGAACCCTGAGACATTTAATCACCCCAGGTATAGTCTTCATCAGTGGCAAGCCTGCCCGCACGCTGTTCGATACTGGAGCTACTCACTCTTTTGTGTCGGAGTCGTTCGTAGAAGGACTGGAAGGTGTGGAGCGGTTCACAGGCTCGAGGATGAGGGTGCGACTACCGGATGGATCAGAACTCCTTACCACGGATCACTGCAATATGGAGGCAGAGATTGGTGGAAAAGTGTTCGAGGCTCCAGCGACGATTTTGAAGCTGACAGACTACGATCTGATCTTGGGCATGGTATGGCTGCATTGGAACTATGCCCAGATTGACTGCCAGGCAAAGAGGATCACCGTGAGGCACGGGGACTCTTTCATTACCATCGAAGGTATAAGACCTGTCTCTCGTATACTCTTATCTTCGGTACAGGCCGTTAAGGCCCATCTGCAGGGAGAGGAGGTCTATCAGATTCTTTTTGAGATGGCGGAAGTCAAGGAGTCGGTGACAGACATTCCGGTGGTGCGAGAGTTCGCAGACATCTTCCCGGAGAAACTGCCAGGACTACCTCCACACCGAGAGCAAGATTTTCAGATACAGCTTGTGCCGGGAGCCAAGCCGGCGTCTAGGGCCCCTTATCGGATGGCCCCAAAGGAGTTGGCAGAGTTTCGAACCCAGTTGCAGGAATTGGTGGAGGCAGGTTTTGTTAGACCGAGTTCCTCGCCATGGGGAGCACCGGTCCTGTTCGTGAAGAAGAAGGATGGGACACTCCGCCTGCGCATCGATTATCGAGCACTAAACAGGCTGACCGTCCGGAATACCTATCCGCTCCCACGGATAGATGAATTATTCGACCAGCTGGAGGGGGCCCATTATTTTTCGAAGCTGGACTTGAGATCAGGATACTACCAGCTGCGGATCCAGGAGGAGGATATCCCGAAGACGGCCTTTAGTAGCAGATATGGCCTGTATGAGTTCACCGTGATGCCCTTTGGGCTCACGAATGCTCCGTCGGCGTTCATGAGTCTCATGAACCGGGTTTTCGAGGCTTACTTGGATGTGTTCGTCATAGTGTTCATAGACGACATCCTGATCTACTCTAGGACGGAGGAGGAGCACACACGGCATCTGGCACTGACCTTGGAGAGGTTGCGGGAGCATCACCTTTACGCCAAATTCAGCAAGTGTCAGTTCTGGTTGAAGGAGGTGGCCTTCCTGGGCCACATTATCAGCGGAGCCGGGTTGGCAGTGGATCCAGCAAAGATTCGAGCAGTTCGAGATTGGCCGCAATTGAAGACAGCCACCGATGTGCGAAGTTTCTTGGGACTTGCCGGCTATTACCGGAAGTTCGTGGAGGGGTTCTCTCGGATTGCCCTCCCCCTCACATCTTTGACAAAGAAGGAGGCACCTTTTGTTTGGACCCCGCAGTGCCAGGCGGCTTTCCAGGAGCTGAAGGACCGACTCGTCTCGGCCCCCATTCTGGCCCTTCCATCGGGGAAGGAAGGATTTCAGGTGTATACCGACGCATCATACCAGGGAATGGGGGCAGTGCTGATGCAGAACGGACATGTCATAGCATATGCCTCCCGCCAGCTGAAGACCCACGAGAGGAACTACCCGGTGCACGACCTCGAGATGGGAGCGGTCGTTTTTGCTCTAAAGGTCTGGCGTCATTACCTTTATGGAGTCCACTGCGATATCTTCTCCGATCACAAGAACCTGAAATACGTGGACACGCAGAAGGAGTTGAATATCAGGCAGAGGCGCTGGGTGGAGTTCTTAGCAGATTATCAGTATGAGATGCACTACCACCCAGGGAAGGCAAACGTGGTGGCCGACGCGCTGAGTCGGAGAGCGGCCACTTCCGAAGCTGGGCCCCAGGTGATGTCTATGGAGCTAGTCCAGTCATTCAGAGATATGCAGATATCCCTAGTGTCCGAGGATGACCCAGATCTGTATAGGGAGTATCTGGCATCGATAGTGGCCATAGACGATATTCGGGATCGCATTCGGGACGGACAGAGGGCAGATGTGTGGGCAGAGCCGATGTTCCGAGCTTTGGAGGAAGGTTCGACAGGAGATTATTCCCTGAGGGATGGTTTGCTCCACTTCAGAGGCAGAGTATATATACCCGCAGGAGGCCAGATCCGAGAAGACATTTTGACGGAGGCGCATTGCAGCCGGTACTCCGTACACCCGGGGATCACAAAGATGACCGCTGATTTGAAGAGGACGATGTTTTGGCCGGGCATGAAGAAAGACATTACGTACTTCGTGACCCATTGCGAGGCGTGTCAGTTGGTGAAGGCGGAGTGCAGGAACCCCGCAGGACTATTGCAGCCACTCCCGGTGCCGGAGTGGAAGTTCGAACTATCCAAACAGATAGTCGAACTATCAAGCAACACAGATAGTCGACCTATCAACAGATAGTCGAACTATCAAAACAAAACAACTAGTCGACCTATCAACAGATAGTCGAACTATCAAAGCAAACAGATAGTCGACCTATCAACAGATAGTCGAACTATCAAAGCAAACAGATAGTCGACCTATCAACAGATAGTCGAGTTACCAAAGAGAACAGATAGTCGACCTATCAAACAGATAGTTGAACTACCAGATAGTTGAACTATCCAAACAGATAGTCGAACTATCAAACAAAGCAGATAGTCGACCTACCAACAGATAGTCGAACTACCAAAGAGAATAGATAGTCGACCTATCAAACAGATAGTCGAACTACCAGATAGTTGAACTATCCAAGCAGATAGTCGAACTATCAAACACAACAGATAGTCGACCTATCAAACAGATAGTCGAACTATCAACGCAGACAGATAGTCGACCTATCAAACAGATAGTCGACCTATCAGGAAGACGATCGTCGAACGGCTGATCGACGATAGTCGAGCGACATTCGACCATAGTCGAACGAAAAACTACTTAACCAAATATTCATCTGGGAAAGTAATTCTACACAACTAGAGAATCTAACCTATCAACTAACCTTTGACCATAGATAAATCTTGGGTCAAGATACAGAAAGAGAGGACTGAACTCAAATCAAAACTAGGGTACCAACAATCTCCCCCTATTTGAGTTAAGTCTCTCAACAACTAAAACATACAAAACTAATTACTAAAAGTAAATAAAATACATGAAAAGAAATAACTAAGCAGATAACATCAATCAAACAGATAAGCAATTAACTGTCAATTAATGAAATATTAAGGTACTTCAGAGTTAGATTTAGGATCAGAAGAGCTAGAAACAAAAGTAATCTTTCTAGAGGGATCTTGGGCTTCTTTCCTTGACAACTTCAGGTCTTGTTCTCCAATGATTTTCAATTCTGATGCTCTTGGGATAACTGCCTCAGGATGCTTTTCCATGTACTTTGAAGGATCAAATACCTCAAGTCTGACATGGAATTTATCGAGCTCCTTCATTCTGAATTTTGACATAGTGGTCAATCCTGCAGTGTCTTTTCCTTCTGCTTTAGCTTTCTTAATTTGAGCTGCTCCAACAAGTTCAAGAAAACGAGCCATCATAAAATTAGGATCAAGCTCTGGGCTTTCATAAACAATCTCAGAAGATGTATCAACTGGTTCTTTATCCTGAATAACTAGATAAGAAGGAGGAGCAGACTTAGCAAATATCTTGCTAGAATTTTTCAGATAAAATATTTTGCTTACCTTTTGAAACAGCCTTCATAGAATGTTCTGGCTTTGGAGAGGTTGAGCTCTTGTGTTCTATAGAATGAGGAGGGGAAAAAGTTGGTCTTTGATACACCACCTCCTTTACTTGTTCCTTAACAACATCAGGTCTTTGATAGCCAGTTTGAGTTTTACCTTGATATCCTTGAGAGCTTCTCCTTTGAGATGACTGAGATGGATTGAACCTTTCAGACTGAGCAGCTGGATTTGCAGATAAGTTTCCCGAGGCTCCTGTACTAGGAGGTGGAGGAGGAGGATCTCTAGGAGTCCATCTTGGTACAGGACTGTCATACCTCTTTGACTTCTTTCTTTGCTTCTGCTAATTTTTAGAGAAAGCCATCCAGTGCTGGAAATCTTTTGACTTAGGATCAATTCCTTTCAAAATATAATAAGGAGTATCATTATCTGGATTAGGAAGAGGAGGAGCCACAACTTTCCTTTTCTTTTTAGCCATTCTCTTTCTCTTAGACTCATTAGATTCATTAGAATCAATTTCATCCTCAGAATTTGAAGAGATAGGGAGATCATATGGATCAACTGCCTCTTGCATAGCTCTTTCCTTTTCCTTTAGAGCAGCTTTTTTTATTTCTTCTTCCATGGCATCCTGTGCCAGGAGAGCATCTAAATCCAAACTGGGGGAATCATCCCATATAGTAGACTTTTCAATTTGAGCATCTGAATCCTTTTCTTTTTCATCTGCAACTGTCATGGTGACCAGTTCTACTTGCACTTCTGGCTGAGCTAGCTGATTAGCTTCAGAAACTTGAACAGCTTGTTCTAGTTCAGATTGAACTTCTAGAGCTTGCTGGAGATCAGGATCTTGAACATCTAAAACTTCTTCCATATTATCTGTAGTATTATGAATAAAATTTTGCTAAAAGACATCTAATCATCCCTTCCAGGTATTCCCATACAAGCATATCAGTTATCAAGTCTAAAAAGTGAGTAAAGAGAATACCTTCAGAATCGACCTTTGCGTGTCCTAACTCCCATAAATCATCTAGAAAGGAAGTGATAACTCCTTCTAGGTATAGGGCGACCAAGGGAGTAGAACATTCTTCCAGGCACGCTTTGACAATGAATTCAGACTTCAGTAATGCATCAGAAATTTCTTTTTTAGATAAACTTTGAGGAGGAGCTGATTCTTCTAATTCTTTCTCTGCCACTGCAGGAGGATCTGCTGGAGGGGAGGCCAAGGCTGCTCAGAGACATCTTCATGAAGCATCTCCCCCTGCCTGATTTCAGTAGATACTGAAACCAGGCCCCTAGAGGAAGAGGGCTCAGCAGACTTTGAGAGTGCTTAAATAGTAGCAGTCAAAGAAGATATGGAGGAAACAAGAGGGGCAATTGCCTCTTCAATCATAATTTTGATTGAGGGGGTCATTAGCTCCAAGATGCTAGATATGAAAGCTGGAGAGATTTTAGATGATGAAGGGGGAATCTCAGAGGATGGAAGATCAACAGGAATGGTGAATTCCTGATGAGCTGGAGAATGAACTGGAGATAGAACTGGAGATGGATGAGTGGATGGAGGATGATCAATATGATCTAAAGAAGGAATTGGAGACTGGGGAGAAGTAGAAATCTCAGAAACCAATAAATCAAAACTGGGATGAGAGATCCCAGCAATATGAGACGGGAGAGGAGATGCAGGAGGAGATGCAAGGTGAGAAGCAGAAGTTCGTACTTCAATTGAAGTTGATGGAACTTCAACTGAAGTAGACGGCAAAGCAGATGAAGAAGATGGAAGGGAGAGGTTTGCTGAGCCAGCTTCTTGTAGGGGAGGAGTGACTTAGACAGTCCTGGTGCTCTCAGATGTAGCTGGAGCAACCCCTACTGGAGCGGGCTTTAGAAAGGTCCTTTTCCATTTGGTGAACAGGGCTGGATCCATCTTCTTGCTGGCATTTATGGAGGTAGCAGCTGAAACTAACAGATGGGGATACTTTTCCTTCAGAAAAATACCAACTACCCTACCCAGGGTAACTTCTTTCTTACTGTTCTTTTTCTTGATCAAATCAAACAGAACTCCTACCCAATTAATCTGTTTCTTATTCACAATTGCACATATCAGTGCAAACTGCTGCCTTGTAATGTTGTCATGGGCAGAGTGCTTTCCTAGTAGCACTTTTCCAACGAGTTCAGCAAGGAACTTAATCTTAAATGGAAAATTTACTTTAAGCAGCTTAGAGGGAATGCCTTCTGCATGTCCCAGCTCTGTCAGCATTCTCCCAAATTCTGGGGTATCTTGCTCGTAATCTTCTTCCCCATTTATCAATCCAAATATTTCAGTTAAAATAGCGGGAGTAAATGTTACCTCTTCTCCGCCAACTATTCCGGTCATTGAATCATCATTTGAAGACGAAGTAAATGCCCATTCTTTGATCTCTAGAATATTTATCTTTATCCGGGAGGACATAAGCTTTTCTAAACCTTGATCTTTACACAGAGTAAGAATTTCCACGATTCCGGATTTGCAGCCACTGAAAGACTCGAAATCGATACTGAATCCTGCATCGAACTTCACTACTGCCAGAAGCGCTGGAGCTATCGCCATCGAAAGGGCTGGAGAAGACGAGGGAGAGACGGCGAGGACGAAGCGGAAGAAATCGCAAGAAAAAGAGCAAGCGGGAAGATAGAAGCGAAAAGACGCTTTCCGTCGACGATAAAAACAACGATCTTTTAACCTAGGTCGACTATCGGCTTTATATTAAAATAGCGATCGTCGATCTATTTAAAAGATGCTGGTGACGATGGTCGAACGGTCGTTCGACGATCGGTCCTGAAGCAGAGTAGTCGATCAATCGTTCGAATATTTCTGTCTTCACAAACAACAAGCTGTCGTCAACCATAGATCGACGATATGCTCGACCTGTTCGACGATCTTTGAACACCGGTCGGCGATCTTAAAGCAGATAAGCTATTATCAACCATAGGTCGACGATAGGCTTAATCCGATTGACTATCTTCGAACGTTGTTCGACTATCTTCGAACAAGTTTCAACAAGGCAGACGTCACACTTAGTCTCTTCCATTAATCATGCCTAGTTGAACTAGAAAGAACAGATGCTTCTGTTCATCTAAGGGCTTGGTGAAAATATCACCTCTCTGAAGGTCTGTGGATATGAACTCAAGGCTGATCTTGTTCTTTTCCACACAATCTCTCAGGAAATGGTGCCGGATCTCAATGTGTTTCGTTCTAGAGTGGTGCACGGGATTTTGTGCAATAGAGATAGCACTGGTACTATCACACATGATTTTTGTGTTCTTGTGTGTGTACCCATAATCCAAAATCTGGTTTTGTATCCACAGAATCTGTGAACAACAACTAGCAGCTGTTATATATTCAGCTTTTGCAGTTCAGGTTGATACAGAGGCCTGCTTCTTACAGAACCAAGAGACCAATCTCTCTCCCAGGAACTGGCAAGTTCCTGAGGTACTTTTCCTGTCAACTCTACAGCCAGCATAATCAGAATCAAAATATAAAATTAATTCAAATTCTGACTCAGCTGGGTACCAAAGTCCTAGATTTGGACATCCCTTTAGGTATCTCAAGATTCTCTTGAGAAGAATCAGATGAGATTCCTTGGGGTTGACCTGGAATCTAGCACAAAGGCATGTAGCAAACATTATATCTGGCCTACTTGTAGTTAAATACAATAGGGAACCAACAATGGCCCTATAATTCTTTTGATCAACAGGCTTTCCCTGATCATTAGAATCAATAACTACATTAGTAGCCATAGGTGTATGAATTGCTGAAGCATCAGCCATCCAAAACTTCTTTACCAATTCCTTGGCATATTTGGATTGGGAGATGAAGATGCCATCAGCATCTTGCTTTACTTGGAGACCAAGAAAGTAAGACAGCTCACCCATACTACTCATCTCAAACTTGGAATGCATCAAGTTAGAGAACTTTTTGCACAGTTTGGGATCAGTGGAACCAAAAATAATGTCATCCACATACACTTGAACTAACAGGATTGTGTCCTTGTGGTGCTTGACGAAGAGGGTTCTATCAACTACTCCCCTAACAAAGTTGTGCTCTAACAGGAAACTAGCTAGAGTCTCATACCAGGCTCTTGGTGCTTGTTTGAGTCCATAAAGAGCTTTTTGCAACTTAAATACATGTGAGGGCTGAGTTGAAGAAATAAACTCAGGTGGTTGTTCAACAAATACCTCTTCCTTTAGCTCACCATTTAGAAAGGCACTTTTTACAACCATCTGAAAAACTTTAAATTTCATATAGGCTGCATAGGCTAAGAAGATCCTTATTGCCTCTAGCCTTGCAACAGGAGCAAAGGTTTGGTCATAATCTATACCTTCCTCCTGTCTGTAGCCCTGAGCTACAAGCCTAGCTTTGTTCCTTACAATGATTCCATTTGCATCCAACTTGTTTCTATACACCCACTTGGTGCCTATGATCAGTTGGCCTTTAGGTCTTGGAACCAAAGTCCACACTTTATATCTCTCAAACTGATTGAGTTCCTCTTGCATAGCAATGATCCAGTGGGGATCTAGCTCAGCATCTTTAATGGTGAGGGGCTCAATCTGTGAGAGGAAACAAGCGTGCATCACATCCTGTCTTAACTGATGTCTTGTTTAAACACCAGCTGATATGTCTCCAATCACTTGAGATGTAGGATGATCTCTAAGTGTGACAACATCAGCAGGTGGGATGTGATCTTCAGCAATAGTTGGGATTAATTCCTCAGGAGGAATTTGATCTACTATTGGTGGAACAACAACAACTTCTGTAATGTCTTCATCACTGTCTGATTCAGTGATATGAAGAGTTGAAAGATGAAGAATTTCTTGAGTGACATCTTTACTAGATTCTTGTACCTGCAATGAACTTGAGGAAGGGAAAGTTTCCTTCTCCTTGTAAAACATTTGAGATTCATCAAAGGACACATGAACAGACTCTTCAATTTTAGAAGAAGATTTATTAAAAACCCTATAAGCTTTGCTTGGGAATATCCAAGAAAAATTCTCATTGAAGCTTTTGCTTCAAATTTTCTAAGGTATTCTTTATTATTATTATGAATATAAACTACACAACCAAATACTCTAAAATAATTTATTTTAGGTTTCTTTCCTTTAAGCAACTCATAAGGAGTTTTACACTTAAGCTTGTGTATCAAACTTCTATTCAAGACATAGTTGGCTGTACTAACAGCTTCAGCCCAATAGGAAAGAGGCATATTAGCATCTGCCAATAATGTGCCAGCAGATTCAATCAGGGTTCGATTCTTCCTTTCCACTACCCCATTTTGTTGGGGAGTTCTAGGAGCTGAGAAGCTATGTTTGATACCTTCTCTCTCACAGAATTCTTGCATGAGAAGAGAGTCAAACTCAATGCCATGATCACTTCTGATCAAGGCCATATGAGTAGAGTACTCAGTCTGCACACATAATAGAAAATCTGTAAGGGCTTTGAAGTTATCAGCCTTAGTTCTCAAAAAGAACACCCAAGTGATCTAGAGAAGTCATCTACAATGACTAGGGTGTAATACTTCCCTCCTAAACTCTGTACATTTATTGGGCCAAATAGGTCCAAATGTAATAAATACAGGATTCTAGGAGAATCACTTTTATTTATTGATTTAAATGAATTCATGGTTTGCTTGCCTAATTGACAAGCCTTGCATAGGATCTCCTTCTTGTAGGGGCAAGAAGGTAAACCTCTAATAAGATTGTGCTTAGATAACCTAGATATATTCATGAGGTTAACATGGCTAAGTCTTTTATGCCATAAAGTATTGTTATTGGTTACTTCATTAAATAAGCAGATTTCAGAGTGAGTTGAGTTAAAATCTACTAAATAAATGTTACCTTGTCTAATACCTACTAATACAACATTATTATTTAAAGTAATATTTCAAAGAGAGTTAGAAAATGATACCTGGTATCCAGCATCACATAACTGACTTACTGAAATGAGATTATGCTTCAGTCCAGTTACATAAGCAACTCTCTTGAAAGTTATAGCTCCAATTGTCATCCTGTCATAGCCTTCAGTTTGACCATAACTTGAATCTCCAAAGATTACCTTTGGGCCAAGCTTGGCTTTGAACCTAGAAAGATGTTCTTTATTTCCTGTCATATGCTTGGAGCAACCACTATCCAAATACCACTTATTCTGAGTGATAGGATAGGTCTTTACCTGCAAATAAATCAATTAAACATTGTGGACCCAGGTAACCTTGGGTCCCTTGTTTTTCACATAAGAAAAACTGGAAATAAATGAATAAGCAGGCTGAGGGTGATAACCTAATGGGTAAGATCTCCTAGGTGGGATTCTCCATGCAGATGATGGGTCAATGAACCTAGGGTTTCTATTCATATTCGAGTTTCTAAAGTTCTGGTTAAAGTTTTGAAATTCTTGTTGAAAACGTCGATCGGCGTTCGACGATTGGTATCCAGATCGTCGATCTCCGTTCGACCACTGGGCCTGCGATCGTCGAGCAGCGTTTGACGCTCTTTGTAATTCCTTAAATTTTTGTTTTCTTTTCTCTCTCTTAGCTTTATTTAAGGCATTATTAACCTGATTAACTTGCTCAGTGTTTTTTATTCCACTAGATGAAATAAAATTCACTGGGGTTGAAGGATGGTTTTTAAGAACAATTGGGGGTTCACTAGATGAAGCACCTAAGCCTAATTTGTTATTGCCTGACCTAGTGTTAGACATACTGGTTATTTCAAGCAACTTAAGGCTTCTACCATTCAGAGACTCTTCTAACCTTTTGGACTTAGCTAATTCATTCTTAAGGAATTTTATTTCTTCACTAGCATTAGTAAGTTCTGCTGATAACCTAATGTTTTCAATAGAAATTAATTCAAATTCAGCTAGTTTAGTTCTAAGTTCTTTTATTTCCTTTTCAGAACTAATTAAATCTAAACATAAAGATTTAAAATCTGATTTAAATTCATCAGATGTAAAATCGTAAGAAGACAATACCTCATCTTCTGTTGGCATTTCTTCATCAGAATCTGAACTCTCTGCAGCTGAGTGATTGCTGCAGGCATCAATTGCCATCAGGCAAACTTCCTTTGCCTTCTTTTCTTCCTCATCCTCACTGGAGCTTGAGGAGGAAGATTCCTCATCAGAATCGCTCCAGGTTTTAGCAACAAAGCCTCTCTCCTTCTTTTTGTTCTTGTAGGAGGATGGCTTGGAATGTTTCCTGTGCTGATCCTTGTCTTTCCTTTTATCTTTATTCTTTTCCTCTGGACAATCTGGAAGAATATGTCCAGGCTTCCTGCAACCATAACAAATTATTTCTTTAGAAGGAGTATGATCATACCTTGGTTTATCTTCATACTTTGAAGACTTCTTTCTGAATTCTTTCCTTCCCATCTTGAGAAACCTTTTGGCAGATAATGCCATCAGTTCCTCATTGGACTGGCTTCCTTCAGAAGCATCAGCAGCTTTGAGAGCAAGGGTTTGCTCTTTTCTTGTGGGAGTTGGAGTTTTTGCTTCAACTTCAGCTTCCCTGGACTTCAGCACTTGCTCAAAGGACTTGAGCTTGCCGAGAAGGGCTTCTGTTGAGATTTTTGTTGTGCTTCTGGCCTCCTTGATAGGCTAGATCCTCAGATCCCATGTGCTAGGGAAGTATATAAGAATCTTATCATTGACCTCTGTCAATGAAATATCCTTATCAAGAGTCCTCAGCTCATTGATGATTGAGCTGAGCCTTGTGTACATTGCTTCAACTGATTCAGCATCAGTATTCTTGAAGTTCTCATACTGTGAGATAAGGTTGGACCTCCTGTCCTTCCTTTCATCAGCTGAACCAGCTATAATCTAGTTCAGTGTATCCCACATTGCTTTTGCTGAGGGACAGTCAGCAACCTTCTGGAATACTTCATCAGACATTGTCTGAGCCAGAATGTTCATTGCCTTAATATCTGCTATCTTTGCCTTTTTGTATTCATCATTGTAATCTGGAGGAGGCACTGCACTCATATCAGTTGATGATGAAGCAGTAGCAGCAACAGGTGCTCTTGGTGGTCCTGTCAAAATAGAAGCAAAGATACTCTCATCAATAGAGTTCATATATAATTTAATCCTTGCCTTCCAGATGCTAAACTTAGTTAAGTTGCATGCTGGAGGTCTGGTGCTAGAATAATCCTTGGACTGGGCCATGATAGTGAAAGTGAATATCTATAATCCTTGGTATCTATCAGGATCTTGTGACTTAGGTGTTAGCCTATACAGTCAGCCAACCTCCCTCTGATACCAATTGAAAGAAAAGGGATAGATACTACTCTAGAGGGGGGTGAATAGTGTAATCAAAAATTGCACTAGCAAAGTTGACTGTCTACTCAACTCCCTTGGAGTTAATTGCGGAATGAAGGTTATAGATATTTGAGAAGTAAACCCTAAAGCCTAACACAAGTGTTGTGCACAAAGGCAGCCAACTGTAATTACAGTTAAGGCTTGGAATTCTAAATAGCAACTAGCAATCCTAGTTATAATCTAATCACAGCCAATCAGCACAGAGAATTAATTAAACAATCCAGACGACACAAGGAATTTATAGTGGTTCCCCAAACAACTTGGGTACGTCCACTCTTCTACTAATAAGGTAGGAATCCACTCAGGTTTTTGATCAGGTGCGCTGCCACCAACAAGATCTGCTGCAGGTAGATCTAAAGACCCTTTAGACTTTTGATCAGGTGTCTAAAAACCAACACAGTTTTTGATCAGGTGCCCTGCCACCAAGGTATACTTTTGAAGGGAGTAATAACCCTTTACAGGAGGGGGAAAGGAGGTTAAAATGTCTTCTCTATTTTATAATAGATTAGAGAAGCACAAGAACTTGCACTGAGCTAGAAAGCTCTAAAGAGTCAAGGCTCCCCCTAGCTAAAAGAATGTCCAGGTGAAGTCTTGCTTCAGTGCAGAAACTCTTCAGAAAATCTGAAGGAAAAAGCTACAAGAAGATAAATAATATGAAATAAAATTTCTTCTTTAGGCAGCTATCTTCTTCTTCTTCTTCTTCAAAAAGCTCTGAGTGCAAATCTTCCTGGAGGCAGGAGAACTCAGGTTGAAGAAGAGTGAAGAACTAAAACTTCTTCTCAGTTGAATGTGAACGAGCTGAGAGCAGTTGAAAACTGTAAGTTCTAAGTTTGAATGTTGCAATTAGCTTTTGAATATGTGAGAACTTAGTTGATTTCTTTCTTCAAAGAATCCTTTATATATCAGCAGCAGTAACGGCTCTCATTTGAGTTTGAATCTTGTCTTCTACTGAAATCTGCAAGCTGGGCTGTAAATAGCATAAAACAAAACAAATACTGCAGGCAGATATCCTATAAAAGGATAAAGCTTTCTAAGAAGCTGCAAATAACTCTGATGAAATAATACAAGAGAAAGTCACATTAGAAGAGACTCTTTACGGCCAAGGAAGACTTTTTGAGTCTAACGGCTATAAAGGACAGCCTGGCAGATAGCGCAGAAATCATATTTCAGCTAATAAGACAAACAACTTTGTCAGAAAAAGATTAGCTCATGCATAAGGAATGGAGTAGATAATGCATGGAAATAATATCATAAGTTTATTCAAACAATCTTTTATAAAAAAATGCCAAAATAAATATGAAATAAATCACATCATAGAAGACGACAAAATTAATCAAAACATACAGCAAAACATCGAACGACCCTCGGAGATCGTCGAACGAGGCACAGAGATCATCGACCTATCAGACAGATAGTCGAACGATCCAGATAGTCGAACTATCAAAGATGATAGTCGAACTACCAAAACAGATAGTCGAGCTATCAGATTGTCGATCTATCAGGACAGATAGTCGAACTACCAAAGCAAAACACATAGTCGACCTATCAACAGATAGTCGAACTATCACAGAAAACAGATAGTCGACCTATCAACAGATAGTCGAACTATCACAGAAAACAGATAGTCGAGCTATCAACAGATAGTCGAGCTATCAAAACAAAACAGATAGTCGACCTATCAACAGATAGTCGAGCTATCAAAGCAAAACAGATTGTCGACCTATCAACAGATAGTTGAACTATCAGATAGTTGAACTATCCAAACAGATAGTCGAACTATCAAGCAACATAGATAGTCGACCTATCAACAGATAGTCGAACTATCAAAACAAAACAGATAGTCGACCTATCAACAGATAGTCGAACTATCAAAGCAAACAGATAGTCGAGCTATCAACAGATAGTCGAACTATCAAAGCAAACAGATAGTCGACCTATCAACAGATAGTCGAGCTACCAAAGAGAACAGATAGTCGACCTATCAAACAGATAGTCGAACTACCAGATAGTTGAACTATCCAAACAGATAGTCGAACTATCAAACAATGTAGATAGTCGACCTATCAACAGATAGTCGAACTACCAAAGAGAATAGATAGTCGACCTATCAAATAGATAGTCAAACTACCAGATAGTTGAACTATCCAAGCAGATAGTCGAACTATCAAACACAACAGATAGTCGACCTATCAAACAGATAGTCGAACTATCAACGCAGACAGATAGTCGACCTATCAAATAGATAGTCGAGCTATCAGGAAGACGATCGTCGAACGGCTGATCGACGATAGTCGAGCGACGTTCGGCCATAGTCGAACGAAAAACTACTTAACCAAATATTCATCTGGGAAAGTAATTCTACACAACTAGAGAATCTAACCTATCAACTAACCTTTGACCATAGATAAATCTTGGGTCAAGAGATAGAAAGAGAGGACTGAACTCAAATCAAAACTAGGGTACCAACACTTTATCTTCTTGACACAGCTTCTGTTGTATGTGTCGACACAAGTCACTTGTGCTGACACAACTGCTCCTGCTCTCGACATAGCTGATGATGATAGATGGTGTTAAGTGTATGTCCAGACTTCGTTGAGTGTGTGTCGACACAAGCCCTGTTTGTCGACACAAGCCTTTCAAACTAAGTATAGTTGTTGTTGATAGATGGCGTTGAGGTGTGTCGACACAGCTACTGCTTTAGGTGTCGACACAATTCCTGGGTGTCGACACAGGCCTTGCTTTTGGTGTCGACATAACTCCTGAGTGTCGAACAGCTCCTGATTCAGGTGTCCACACAATTCCTTACAAGTGTCGACACTTGTACTTAGAAATTTTCCTGCATTTCGTAAACCTTCACACTGAAACTCAACAACCCATCAAATACAAATTATGGTATATCATTGAGTACAGTGAGGCTTCTCCAAATCTGGTACACAATTTCCAGTGTACCCAACAATCTCTCCCTATTTGGATAAGTCATAACCCTTAGTCAATGATATACACCACACATAATAAAATAAAGAAAAAATATGTGTACATTCATTTCACAGCATGGTAACATATAAACAGAAATAACAGCTAATATCAATACTGAAAATGATATCATTCATTAAACAAAAAATTGTTTAGCTTTACAGATATCTTTATAGAACAGAAAGATTACATTATTCTACATACTAGCATATCTATCCTAAGATTGACTAGGTTCCTTGATTACTATTCCTTTTCCAGACTTGATCTTAGCATGCACATTGGCTTCAGTATCTTCAGCTGGCTTCTTCCCTTTCAGATCCTTCTTTTTGAGCTCTTCAGCCTTAATCTTTTGCCTTTCAAAGTAATGAAAAGGCTTTAAAAAGTACTTGCTAGGCTCTAGAGTATTAGCAGGTAACTTCCCAGCTTTGTCATTCCTTCTGAACTGAAGCATGGCTTCTTACCTTGCCTGATACTTATTCCATTCTAGTTTAGAGTACCACTTGCATCTATCATGAATCTTATCTTTCACAGCTTTCCAGGCAGTAAGAATAATGTTCCTAGAAGTAGGACTCCACTGCTCAAAGTCAGGCTTCAAATCTGCCTGTTCTCTAAATCTTTTCTGAGAAAGCTGGGCCTCTTTCTGAGCTTCCATAGCAGCTACTGACATTTCAACTTTGTCAATGATGACATTCTTTGCCTCCTGTGGAGGGCTATACATTTTCTGAACATCATGCTGTACTGTTTCAAAATATGCTGGAGGATAGATAACCTGTGCAACTTCCTGCAAAACACCTTCAATATAATCTAGTTGAACACAAGATTCAGTAGTGTTATCTTCATCACACAGGGGTGGAAATCCAAGGGTAGCTCTGATAGTATTAGATACCCATTTAGCATGATCAGAGATGGCTTTGACTAATATCCTCTCCCACTTTATGACTTCTCTGGCTATATGATCTCTCAGATCATTCTTTTGAAACCTTACTTGATTAGCCAGATATTCAGTACCTTCTTTGTTTTAGGCTTTGAATTTAGTCAGGTGATCAGAAATAGCCTTTTGAGAAGCTTCAATGGCTGTGTGTATAGCTGCTAGATCATCTTTAATTTGTTTAGAAAGTTCAGCTTTCACATCAGTGGCTATACCTCCAATTTTATTGAGAATTTCAGTATGTGAGTCCTTGAGATTTTAATTTGATCTGAATTGATTTTCTAGAATATATCCTTGTTTGACTGCAATGTCTTCAATTTCAGTCTTCATTTCTTGTTGTTGGGTAGCCAGATATACTACAACATTACCTCCCTTGTGGAAGTAATCTGTCATCTCTTTTTTATTCACATTTACTTCAAATGTGATGGATTTAATTTCTTGAGCAAGCTGGAACTGTAGTTCTTTATGTGTATTATCCACATACTTCTCTAAAGATTGTCTTTGCTCATCCAATTTTACTTGTAATTTCACCATCAGTGAACTGATGTCCATCTACATGTTTGATGGTTGAGAGACTGTTTGTAAGGCTTTCTATAGCCTATGCTTTTTTTCTTGATAGCGACCAGCTTCCTTTTCTTAGCCATGAAGGCTTCATCATCATCAGAAGATTGTGATGTGCTTTATATATTCACAGTGTCAATATCAGTAGGGGCATGCTGAGACATCTTCCCCTCAGTTCCTTATATCTCTTTCTCAATCGTTTGCTGCTCCCCCTCAGTCCCTATTTTATTGAAGTTAGGGAACAGTTCTTCCAAAGTGAACTCCTGCTGCATCTCAACAGGAGGAATAAGGTTGTCTTTTTGAACTAATGGTTGCCTCTGGACATCAAGATCTTTGTCCAGGGTCTTCTCAATACTGGAGAAGTGTACTTGCTCATCTTAAGCTTGATTTTTCATTTGCACATCTTGTGCTTCATTCTCAATATTGGCGTGTGCTTCCTTGTTTATTTCTGATACAATATCCATCACAGTATCAGCAGCATACTCACTTTCTAGAGCAACTTCAGCAATACCTCCCCCTTGGGCAAGTAGCTGTGATTGTTCAGTGTTTTGGACAGTTATTTCAGTATTCTATTCCCCTGGAGTGGAGACTATCTGATTCTCTAGTTGATGTCTTCTCTCTACTTGAGCTTGAGCTTCTTTTTCCTGTTGGTCTTCATCTGAGCTGAAGACCACTTCTTCTTCAGAATCACTGGAGGATTCTGCTTCTTGGATAATGGTTTTCTTCTTCCTATCCTTCTTTACCTGTTTCTGTGGAGTAGAAACTTCCTTTTTCAAGACTCTATCCCATCTTGATAGAATGATCAAATCCATCCTCCTTATGTGATTGATCTTAGATCCTGGCAGTTGATTCATAACATCTGGGATAGTGGAAGCTAGATACAAGCTTAGTATTCTACCCAGATTTGGTTTCTTAATAACTTCTTGAATCTTGTCAAAAATTACTGATGACCAGTCTGATTTTACACTGAATATGACTCTGGTTATAAGGTTGAACATGTAAGCAGAAATTCTATCATGTCCACCTGTTTTGCAGAGAATTACCTTGCTTATGATCTCTGAGATAAATTTACCTTGGGAATTCATTCCCTTCCTGGTAATTGAGGATCCTACCTTGGTATTTGGATTCAGTCCACACCAAACTGAGTGCATCCTTTTTCATTAATGGAACAATATCATCATCTTCTTTAACTCTGGGGAGTTGAAGCGACTTCCAGATCGTCTTCTGTGAGAGTTTCAATCTTGTACCATGAACAGTTGCTTTCATCTTCTTTCCTTCAAAATCACCAGTTGCAGACGAGTAGAATTCAAGCACTTCCTTCTTCCAAATTTTTGTAGGTTCGGAGACTAAATACTCCAACCCATTCTCTGAGATTAGGGTAATCACACCCTTGATTTCTTGTGAAGGTGTCTTGAATCCCTTGTGAACTAGCTCGTATCCTTCATTGATCTTGTCATCTTGGTATGGCGCCATTTACGAGAGAGAGGGAATGGAAGATAAGAGAATATCTTTGTCGACACAAAGTCTAGATTCGATAATTCTGAAAGCGTAGTCAACCAGATTTTGTCTTCTTCTATTTATAGTCTACTGGTAAAGGGTAAGTTAAAAGACACGCCTTACTTAGTAATAATACTAGTCGACAAAAATATACATATGTCGATAGAAATGACTTAGGTCATGACAAAACTTAGTTTTAGTGGACACGTCTATGTGTCGACATACTTGTGCTAGTGTCGACACGGACTACCAAAGTCTCGACAGAGTGTGTCAACACCAATTTTTGTGTGTCGACACAAAAATATACTAATACAAGGTCTCGACAGAGTTGTGTCGACACCAACTTTTCTGTCGACACAGATTCTATTTCTTTGTCGACACAATTCTTTTCTTTGTCGACACAACTAAATGATAGTGTCGACACAATTAGCATGTGTGGACATAATTTTCTAACTTAGACAAAATTTCTTGAGAAATTTTTGACTTACAGATACCACATGAAAAATTTTATGTTGACCTATCACCTTATTCTTGGTTCAACATACCTAATTAAATTTTTAAATAATTGAAGTTACTTTCATCCAGAGGTTTTGTAAATATATCAGCTATTTGGTTGTAAGTGTTGACAAATTCTAGACTTATATCTTCCTTTTCAACATGTTCTCTGTTGAAATGAAATTTAATTTCTATATGCTTAGTTGTACTGTGTGAAACAAGATTTTTAGCAATAGAAATAACACTAGTAGAATCACAAAATAATGGAATTCTACTTACCTTGATGTCATAGTCTTCAAGTTGATGTTTTATTCACAACACCTGAGCACAGCAGCTGCCTGCAGCTACATATTCTGATTTAGCAGTGGAAATAGCCACACTTGTTTGCTTCTTGCTACTCCATGACACCAACCTACCACCGAGAAATTGACATGTTCCAGTGGTAATTTTTCCTTCTTCTCTGCAGCATGCATCTGAAAAACCTGTTAGTAAGAAATCTCTATTATTAGAGTACCAAAGACCTTGATTAGGTGTGCCCTTAAGATATCTCAAAATTCTCTTGACAACAATATAATGAGATTCCTTTGGGAAAGCTTGGTACCTAGCACAGGCACATGTAGCATACATGATGTCAGGTCTACTAGCAGTCTAGTAAAGTAGGGAGCCAATTATCCCTCTATACAAAGACTTATCAACAGGTTTTCCTGCTTCATCTTTGCCTATAGACATACTTGTTCCCATAGGAGTTTTCATGGTGGAGGCTAACTCCATGCCATATTTCTTAATTAACTCCATGGTGAACTTAGACTGAGATATGGATAATCCATCATCAGTCTGTCTAACTTGGAGTCCTAAGAAGAATTTCAGCTCACCCATGCTGCTCATTTCAAACTTCCCTTGCATAAGTTTGGCAAATTTACTATAAAGGTTGTTTTCAGTAGAACCAAAGATAATGTCATCAACATAAATTTGGACTTGGATGATCTTACCTTTTGATTCCCTAAAGAATAGAGTCTTGTCTATTTTCCCTCTTGAGAATATATTTTGAATAAGGATGGTTGACAAAGTTTCATACTAAGCCCTAGGGGCTTATTTCAATCCATATAGAGCTTTCTTAAGCCTGTATACATAGTTGGGATAATGAGAATAAACAAAACCTGATGGTTGTTCTAAATATACTTCTTCCTTCAAGTCTCCTTTCAGAAAAGCTGACTTGACATCCATTTGGAATACTTTGAACCCTTAAAAAGCTACATATGCCAGGAACAATCTTATAGCTTCCAACCTTGCCACTAGGGCAAAAGTTTGATCAAAGTCTATCCCTTCATCCTGTCTGTATCCCTTTGCTACCAGTCTTGATTTATTCATGATTATGGTGACATTCTCATCTAATTTATTTTGTAGATCAACTTGGTTCCTATAACATTGTGAACCCTTGATTTAGGAACCAACTCCCAGACTTTACATCTTCTGAATTGATTCAGCTCTTCTTGCATGGCATCAATCCAGTTTGTGTCTAGCATGGCTTCCTCAAACTTCTTAGGTTCTATCTGTGACAGAAAGCTTGTAGATAGAACTAGGTTCATGCTTTTGCTCCTGGTTAGAACTCCCTGGCTTGCATCACCAATTATTTGGTGTACAGGATGATCCTTCAAGTGTCTTCTAGCTGGAGGAAATCTGTCAACCTCTTGGTCTTCTTCACTTTCCTCATTCTGATGAACTTCACTGTCTTCATCTTCATCCAGAGAGTCTTGTACTCCCCCTAGATAGTATCCTTCCTTTTCTTCATCCAGTCTTGCAGGTTGGTCCTTACTAATAGTCAACTTGTCCATCCTTTCTTTTAAACTTGTAGAGCTACCAGAAGTGTTATACAGTTCATTGTTATTTAACTTAGACTCGTCAAATACTACATGGACTGATTCTTCTACAACTTGTGTAGTTAAGTTGTAGATCCTATATATCCTACTATTATTGTTGTACCCAACAAATATCTCATCCAAGGATTTGGCAGCAAACTTAGTTTGGTAGTTCTTACCATTAACTAGGACATAACATTTGCTACCAAAGATTCTAAGGTAGGAAATGTTTGGTTTTCTGCCTTTCATAATCTCATAGGGAGTCTTCATATGTCGTTTATTGATGGAAGCTCTATTGAGTACATGACATGCAGTATTTACTGCCTCAGCCCAGAAGTATTCAGGGAGAGAAGTGTCACTTAGTAGTGTTCTACTTGCCTCAATTAGAGTCCTATTCTTTCTCTCAGCAACTCCATTTTGCTGGGGAGTTCTAGGTGAGGAGAACTCCTGATGAATCCCAAGTTCTTCACAAAACTTTGTCATACACTCAGACTGAAATTCAGTTCCATGATTACTTCTGATTTTGACCACTGGATTGTTAAATTCATTCTGAATTTGTCTAACAAAAGTCTGGAAGACAATAGGGGTTTCAGATTTCTACCTCAAGAAGAAAACCCATGTAAATCTAGAATAGTCATCCACAATAACTAATGTGTATGCTTTCCTACCTAGACTATGAACTGACATAAGACCAAATAAATCCATATGCAGGAGATATAGACATCTCACTGAATCTTTGATAACAAGTCCATGGAAAGAGGTCTTGGTCTGTTTGCCCTTCTAGCAAACAGAACAAACACCCTCTTTAATGCACTTGAACTGAGGACCATTCCTCACTAGCTCCATACTAAATAATTGTCCTATTGACGTATAGTTCAGATGAGCTAGCCTCTTATGCCATTGGACACACTGTGATGCTTTCTCATCTGCAACTAGACAGATAGGTGAGTTTATATACTCACAATCAAGGTTAAGACAATATACATTCCCTTTCCTAGTGCTAGTCAGAATGATCTCTTGATCACTTGACCACTTTATTTGGCACTCACCCTTGAGGAAAGAGATGTCATACCAAAGATAACTTAGTTGACTTATGCTAATTAGGTTATGTTTCAGACCTTTCACATATGCCACTTGAGTGATATAGATAGAGTTTCTAGAAATGTTACAAAACCCTTTAATGATACCTTTTTCAGATCCACTAAAGATTACTTTGGGTCCATTCTCTATGGGAGAATATTCCTTCAACATCCTTCTTGTTCCAGTCATGTGCCTGGAACATCCACTATCCAAGTACCATATAGGGGTATGGCCACTTGGGCTCACCTACATCGAATAAAGATTTACCCATCCTTAGAAACCAAATTGTTATTGGGTCCTAGGTTCAAGTTAGCTTGATATCTGACATGATTACCTGCAGCCTTTCTGACAGGTAAACTGGCCTTATTCTGAATACTAGAATTGAACCAACAATCAATGGCAAATTGGCCCACCTTTCCACAACACCAACACTCAAATCTATTGTACTTTTTCTTAAGTACAGGTTTCTCAACATTATTGCCAGCATTCCTTTTAAGTGTAGGTGCTGGAGCAGCATACCCCTAGGATTCCTTAAGAACATGATGGGTTTGCTTATAGGGTGCCCTATTAGCATGTGCACCCCTTGCATTGAGATCACCATACTCACAATGACCATGAGTGAGGTCATGATCATACCTGTCAGTACGTTGCATCACTTTTCTAAAAGAAATAGGGGGTTTCATAGCTAGTGGCTGAACTGGGCCTTTACCTTTTCCTTGAGAATTGGCTGTCCTTGTTCTTTCTTTGAAGCCTAGTCTTGTCTTTCCTTTTTGAGATATGAAGTTATCTATTAAAGGCAAGACAGACTTTTGCTTTTAAAATTTAGCCACTAGATCCTTTTCTTTCTGGAGTCTTTCTTCCAGATTTTTGATGTGATTTTCTTTGAAAGAGATTGTGCCCATCTGAATAACAGTTATGCTTTTTTAGTTTGGCAACCTCCTTCAATTTCAAATCTATCAGTTTGGCTGAATCTGCTGCAGCCTGTTTGAGAGATTCAATTTCCTTGGCCTGCTTTTGACAAGGAATTTGCTACTCTTAAGAGCTTGCAACAAACCACCATACTCATCAATTAATTGATGTACATCCCCCTCAGATTCAGAACCATCCACTTCTCTTGATGTTGATGCTACTGATTCTGATCCAGTAAAATAATCAGAAGCTAAGGATGGACTGTATACCTTACTTGGACCAGGCTGATCCAGGCATTGATCTTCTTCTAAAAGAGCCATCAGCCCTCTACAACAATAGTCTTCACCTCCATTTATGGAATCCAGTATTTGCAAGAATTCTTATTCCAAAGAATCCTCTTCTGTAGTAAACAACCCAATATAATCTTCTGCATCATCCTTTTCTCCAGATTCTGAGGATAAAGAGTCAGTCCAACTCTTCTGCTTCAATACAACCAAGGATTTCTCCTTCTTGCCCTTATTTTGAGGCTTCTTATTATCCTTAGTCTCCTTTCTCTTATCAGGACAGTCAGCTATTACATGTCCAGTCCTGTTGTAGCAATAACAAACAATTTTAGAGGTAGTTTGTTCACTAAGATTACAGGCATATCTATCCTCCTTAGAAGTCTTCTTCTTCTTGTAATAATCATCCTTGAAGGAGGATGAGGATGGATTGGTTCTCCATTTCTTCTTCTTCATGAACCTCTAAAACTGCCTTGTAAAGGCAGTAAAGTGTTCATCAGAATTGTGGTTGTCTGATGTACTGATGTCAGGATTTTATACTTCAGCCTCAACACTTCTTCTGGATGAAGAAGGAGATTTTCTCCTACCCTTTCGTATGGCTTCAGCTTTGAAGGCTACTGATTTGTCTTTAAACTCAGACCTACTGCTTTTCTCCTCCTCCTTTCTGGCAGTGAGCTGCATCTCATAAGATAGCAATTTTCCAAACAAGGTTGGTTGAGGTATATCAACAAGCCTGGCCACCTCTCTGATGGCACATATTTTTGTATCCCAGTCCTTGGTCAGTGACCTGAGAAACTTATCATTCAATTCATATGTGCTAAAGACTCTTCCATTGGTCATCCCCTCATTTACAATTCTAAAGAACTTCTTGTAACATTCTGCTATGTTGTATGACTTAGCTTGTCTGAAGCTTTCATATTCTTGATTCAACATAGATTTCCTATCCTCTCTAACTTCTTCAGTTCCCTCCATGTAGACAATCAAGGTGTCCCAAATCTCCTTGGAGGTTTTGCAATGTACCAAATTCTGAAATGTGGCATCATCTATAACACTCACAATTAAGTTTTGTGCTCTCTTATCTAAAGTTGCTAGAATGATCTAATCCTTAGTCATTTCAGTATAGCTCTTAGGGGTTTTGAGATTAGCATCAAGAGTTGATATATTAATTGGAATGAAAGGACCTTCTTGTACTATGATGTAGATTCTAGGATCAGATGCTTCCATGAATAATCTGACCCTTTCTTTCCATATACCAAAGTTTTCTTTCTTGCAGATGGGCAGTTTCATGGATCCAAATTCCTTCTGATTCTAATTTGAACCCATTCTAGCTAATTATTAATTACCTTGGAGATTTTCTCAGACTGTTAGGTTTTTTTTCTAGTAACCTCCCTCTGATACCACTTAAAAGACTTGATTTCAAGAGCCTTAATACCTAGAGGGGGGGGGTGAATAGGTTCTAATCTTTTTTTAACTATTTAGGAAATTAACAAGATCTAACACAGCAGAAAAAATCATAGTTCTCAGAAAATTAAACACAGCACAACACAATAACATTTATAGTGGTTCCCCAATTTGTGGGTACATCCACTTTCCCCCTTCGCCTATCTAGTAAAGAACTGGATTCAGTCAAACTTCCTTCCACTATCTCAGATCCATAGATCTTACAACACAGAACCTGATGGGTTCCTACAGCTCAGACTTCTTCAAGTCCTACCTCAGATTCTTCCCAAGAACCCTACCTCAGGCAATAGCCCTACCTAAGCCTTTATCTCCAGGCCAATAACTCAGACTTTAACAAGTCCTACACCTCAGGCACTAAGCCCTACCTCAGTCTTTATAAATACAGGCTTACAACTCAGATCTATATAAGTTCTTACAAGAAAAAGTTTATTTAATGAAATAGAAATTTCACCAAGATTGAAATCTAAATGGGTGAGAGCTTCTTGATCAGTTCTTGAATGACTGAATACTTTAGATCCAACCTTACTTAGCTTCTTCAAAGCTTCTTGAATTTGAAAAAAATAAGGTTGATCTTTACTTGGTGTTGAAGTTGATCTTTAATCAGCTTCTTTCTTAAATTCAGAATCAGATCTGAATCTTTCTTGCAGACTTGTTCAGGATCTGCCTTCTTCTGGGTTAGCCTCTTTCTATCCCTTACTTGTTAGTTATATATATTTATTCTGCTCGATATCTTGGTTGTAATGGATCATCCCTTTATATAGAGTTCAACCATGATTACCGGCTGATCCAGTTTATAACGGCCTTCAGACAGTACTAACAGATGTGTCAATCTTGTTACTTATGACATATGTCAAGTCTTTAGTCGTGACAACTGACCCATCATTGAAATTCATTCTCAGTAGGACACTGTCAGCAAACTATTTCAAATGTGCAACACAAATAGACCAAGTGTCGACATAATTCTTGATGATGTCGACACAACTTCCAATGTGTTGACACAGTCATTCTTTATCTTCTCGACACAGCTTCTATTGTATGTGTCGATACAAGTCCTGTGTGCCGACACAACTGCTCCTGGTCTCGACATAGCTGATGTTGATAGATGGCATTAAGTGTATGTCTAGACATCGTTTAGTGTGTGTCGACACAAGTCCTATGTGTCGACACAAGACTTTCAGACTTAGTATAGCTGTTGTTGATAGATGGCATTGAGTGTGTGTCGACACAAGTCCCGTGTGTCGACACATCTCCTGCTTCAAGTGTCGACACAATTCCTGGGTGTCGACACAGGCCTTGCTTCTAGTGTCGACATAAATCCTGAGTGTCGACACACCTCCTGCTTCAGGTGTCGACACAATTCCTTATAAGTTTCGAAACTTGTGCTTAAAAATTTTCCTACATTTCTTAAACCTGCACACTCAAAATCAACATCCCATCAAATACAAATTGATGTATATCATTGAGTACAGTGAGGCTTCTCCAAATCTGGTACATAATTTCCAGTGTACCCAACAATCAGCAACAGTATTCTTTGCAAAATACATGCTCTTGATAGCATTAGAAATAGCCAAATCAGGCTTGCTGATTGATTGGCCCTTGGTTAGAGTCTTAGCTGGATGGCCCTAAACATTGGATGTAGCCATATTCTTAAGAGTGGGGGCTGTAGCAACAAAGAAAAATGGTCCATGATGGGCCATTTGAATTTCTTCAAGGGCTTCCTTAAAAGCAATTATCCCCATTCCTCTTCTACTTCCATAGGAAGGTACACTTTTATTCTTCCAGGAAGAATTCCCATTCTTCCAGTGACCATACATAAAGTCCTGGTCATACCTGTCAGACAGGAGTATTACCCTTTCAAAGACAATGGGTGGCTGAACTGGAGCTTTTCCCTTTTCTTTGAGAGGGGCACCCCTTTTGTTTCCCTTAAAACCTAAACCCCTCTTGTTTCTCTGAGAGGAGAAGGAGTCAATGATGGGCAATACTAAATTGGGCATAGAGTAGCTAGCCAAAATCCTCTTTTCTCTCTAGAGTTTCTCTTCTAAATCTCTAATGAGATTGTCCTTGTATTTTATGTTGCCTATTTGGATGACAGTAATGCTCTTTAGCTGGATAACTTCCCTGATTTTTTGTTCCAACAAGGTTGCTGGGAAGCAGTAAGCTGTAGAGAACCAATCTCCTGAGCCTGCTTTTTTCCCAGCATCTTAGTTCTCTTTAATGCTTGTAGAATTTCACCATACTTATCAATCAATTGAATGATATCCTCCTCAGATTCTGAGCCATCTTTATCACTTGATGAAGAAGCACTAGAGTTGGGACTTGTCTCATAATCTGACTCAAAAGAAGAACTAGATAGAGATTGTACCTTTTCTAGACCAGGATGATCCTGGCGGCATTCTTCCTCAGACCTTGCCATCAACCCAATGTAGGCTTCTTCTTCTACAGTTTCTGATGAGGAGGATTTAGACCAGCTCTTCTCCTTCTTTTCCATGAAGGACTTCTCCTTCTTGCTCTTTTGGTGGTGATGTTTCTTCTCACCATCCTCCATTCTTTTGACTGGGTAGTAAATAATCATGTACCCAGGTTTGCTGTAGTAATAGCAAACCACTTTAGTGGAAATCTATTTACCAGGTTTAGAGCCATTCCTATCCTCCTTGGAGGATTTGTTCTTTCCCTTATAGTAGTCCTCCTGGTGATGAGAGGAGGAGGAGGGTCTGCTCCTCCACCCCTTCTTCTTTATCAACTTCATAAACTACCTAGAGAAGGCAGCAAACTCCTCATCAGACATATGGCAGTCTGATGTGTATGTATCTGAACTTTCTGAGTCAGACTCAGCATCCCTCTTTGGTAGAGAGGAATTCTTTCCCCTGCTCCTTCTTATGGCTTCACCTTTGAAGGCCACAGTCTTTTCTCTGCCCATGACTTGCTATTTTTCTCTACCTCCTTCTTGGAAGTTAGCTGCATTTCATAAGACAACAGCTTCCCAAATAGAGTTGGTTGTGAAGTATCTGACAGCTTTGCCACTTCCCTGATGGCACAAATCTTGGTGTCCCGGTCTCTAGTTAGACACCTAAGGAACTTATCATAAAGCTCATAATTAGTGAAGACTCGGCCATATGTCCTTAGCTCATTGACTATCCTAAAGAATCTTTCATAGCAGTTGGCTATGGTCTCTTCCTTGGACTGCCTGAAAGCCTCACACTCTTGATTGAGCATGGATTTTTTGTCATCTCTGACCTCTTTAGTGCCCTCTATGTAGACTACCAAAGTGTCCCACAGCTCCTTGACTGTCATGCAATGCACCAGATTCTTAAAGGTGGAGTCGTCTATGGCACTAACAATAATGTTTTGTGCCCTCTTGTCCATGGTGGCAAGAATGACCTCATCCTTGGTCATTTCTGAGTAAGTCTTAGGTGTCTTGACACTTGCATCCATAGTAGAGACCTTCATAGGGATAAAGGGTCCCTCTTTGACTATCACAAAGATTCTTGGGTCAGATGACTCCATGAAGAGTCTGACCCTCTCCTTTCGGATTCCAAAGCATTCCTTTCTGTAGATAGGAAGCTTTATAGAACCAAGATCCTTATGGTTCTCTCCTGAACCCATAAGTATACTTTGACTGCTACCCTTAGAGATCTATTCAAACTGTTAAGCCTTTTTTGAGCAACCTCCCTCTGATACCACATGAAAGCCTTTGTTTGCAAGGGTAGCTAAACTACCTAGAGAGGGGGGTGAATAGGTTTCTAGATTTTTAGTGTCTTATAACTTTTATAATTTTGGGCTCTGAGAGGTGATCTACTTCCTAGTTCTTTCAAGATATTCACCCAGATAACACAACAGTATATAGTTTTTCCCCAAATTATGGGTATGTCCATTGTCCCTCCTACTTTTCTAACAATGTGTTAGATAAGGCACTGCTCCAATATCTCGGATCCTAAGAGCTTACAACATGATCCCCCAGGACCATGCAGTCTCCTCCAAGACTTACAACTAGGGCATAGAGCCCTACACCTTAGTGGTCAGAATACAACCTACCTCAATCCAAAAGGCCCTACCACTCAGGCTAGCAAGACAGCCCTACAACTCTGAAAGTGAGGGGATAAGTTGTAAACTACTCTAGAGGGGGTGAATAGAGTATTCAAATTTTGTGAACAACTAGTCAGCTCCCTTGGAGTTTATTTGCGGAATAAATAATCTGATACTTGAACCCTAAGAGCCTAACACAGTGAAGTGCACAAGTGAGAGAGTTAACTAAAATTACAGTTTAACTATAAGCCTATCACAGCAACTAGCAATCCTAGGTAGTTCTATCACAGCCACAGAATAAACAATTAAACAAGATAGCCAGAGACACAGGATATATAGTGGTTCCCTCTAAATAGGTACTCCACTCTTCTACCACCCTGGTAGGAATCCACTACAGGTTTTTGCTAAGGTGCCTTGCCACCAATGATCTGATTCAGGTAGATCAAACAGACCCTTTGAGCTTTTGATAAGGATGCTCAACCACAGGTTGTTGATAAGGTGCCCTGTCACCAATGTTCACTTTTGAAGAGGTGTGAACAAACTCTTTTACAAAGGGGTTGAGAGGGTTAGATTATCTTCTCTGTTGTAAATACAGATTAGAGAAGACTTGTGGATTCTCTAAAGAATCAAAGTCTCCCCCTGGCTCAGTGAAAGTCCAGGGAAAGCCTTTGCTTCAGGATGAAGGAGTTTCAGATATACTGAAACTAAATCCTCAGAGATCTGTAGACTGATTTTTATCAGGTCTTCAGATTCTGGAATAATTGAAGCAGAACTGGAGCTCTTTCTGAAGTCTTGAAAACTCTAAGCAGATGCTCAGGAGACTTGAGAATGAAAGTAATTGCTCTGGGCTTTTTCTTCAGGGAAGCTTTTCTTCTTCTTTTTGTGAGATGGTGAAGAGTTGCTCTGAAGATGCTTGAGAGAATGCAGCACAAAAAAAATCTCTCTGTAACTGTAACTTATTATTTTTCTGAAAAAATCTCTCTTAAATATGTCTTCTCATTTTTCCTTTGGAACGGCTCTATTGATTTGAATTCTCGAGCCCTGCAACAGATTATCTCAAAAATAGAATATAGCAATAGGAATAGAATGACCTATTAGCTTACTATCAGTCCCAATAAGGAATTAAATAAGTGGGAAAAATATCTCAGCATAAAGGCTTACCATTCTTGGAAATAGTATACAGTGCCAACGGCTAGAATACAGCCTGGCAATATATTTTGTATAATAGGACAAAAATGCTTTATCAAAATACTGAATCCCGTGATTTAAGCTTGACATATTTGGTAATTAATTTATTTTGAATTTAAGCCATAAATCTGCAAAAACAACTTCAGAAAATTCTCTAACCACAAGCTAAAACACTTGGAAATAAACCAAGGAATAGAATGAATATAAAAAGAATAAAGGCAGACAATAATCGTCGAACAGGGGTTCGATGATCGTCGACCTAGCTAACAGATCGTCGACTAAAAGCAGAAATCTGTCGACACAGAAATCGTCGACCAGCACAAGATATCGTCGACGACTAAGGCAAATATCTATCGAGACAGAAATCGTGAAGCAAGAACACGATCGTGGAACTGCTGATGGCAGATCGTCGACCAACCTTCAGAGCATAATAAACTTGCTCTGAGATCGTCGACCATCGGTCGACGATAATTGTCTTGACTTCAACGATTCTATAGCCCTGCTATCGTCGACCATTGATCGACGATCGCGAGGCCTCGTTCGACGATGGTCGAACGGAAAATTCCTTAACCAAAGATACATCTAGAACATCTAGCCTAAGCTCTAGGTCGGTTATAAACTATCCTAGGGAAACTGAACAAGGCCTAATCATGATCATATATATTTGTATGGATCAAGAGGGGCTGGAAAGGGATTACATAAGCCAAATCACATCTAGGGTACCAACAATCTCCCCCTATTTGGGTTATGTTATCCAATCCGATCTAAAAACTAATGCACACAATAACAAAAGCAGAGATTAACCAAAAATTTAAGTCACAGGCAATCCACAGAAAACCATAAAGACATAAATCAGCAGAACTATAAAGTATCAAGCAGATTTATCAGAGGTTTTAGCATCAGATGAGTTCTTAAGGATTACAGCTGGTTTGAAAATAATTTCTCTGTTTGGATTTGCTGCTTGTCTTTTGGATAGCATTAGGTCATGTTCACCAATAATTTTCTTTTCAGCATAGCTTGGCAGAACTGCAGCAGGGTGCAACTTCATGTATTCTTCAGTATTAAAAATTTCAGAGTTGACTTGAATTTTGCTGAGTTCCTTTTCTCTGAATTCAGACATAGTTGTATATGTTGTAGGGTCTAATCCTTGAGCTTTGGCTCTCTCCATCATGCTTAGTGCAATAGATTCCTTAAATCTTGCCATAGAGGCAATTCTTTCAGTTTCAGTCATATCTGATGGAGAGAATGGTCTGTCAGTATCAGCTTGAGCTGCAATCTCCATGTTCCTTTGAAGAGTTGTGGCTAATTTGCTTGAGTCAAGAGAAATCTGTGCAGCCTTCTTAGGATCAGTTTCAGCATATAGAGATCTTGGAGGTGCAAGTTCATTGAACTTCTTGTGGGATTTCTCTGAATAGACCACTCTTTTTCCTTTTATTTCAACTGTCTCAGAAGCAGCAGGTTTCCTTGATGTGGAGGATGGACCTCTCCTGGGAGGAGAAGGTTTCCATTCTGGAACTTTCTTTTTAGAAAAAGGAGGAGGAGAGAAAGTAGGTTGCTGAAATGTCTTTTCCTTTATTTGTTCCATGGGAACATTTTCATTTCTTTTCCTTCCTTGTCCTGATACATCTTGGCCTCCCTGGCTTTGGTTACTCCTTCTCTGATAGGACTGAAAGGTGTTAGAACTGGCTGATTTTGCAGATGGGGCAGAAGAGAGACTTCCAGAGGCTCCAGCACCAGGAGGTGGAGGAGGACCTCTGGGGGGGAATTTCTGAATTGGAGTGTCATATCTTTTTGTTCTCTTCTTCTCTCTTGTCTGATTCTTTGAAAGTCTCATCGATGGTTGAAATTCTTTGCTCTTGGGATCAATTCCCTTCAGAATGAAATAGGGAACATCCTTGTCTTGATTAGCAGTAGGAGGAGCAGATGCTTTTCTTTTCTTGGATACAGCCTTTTTCTTCTTCTGGGTGCTATCAGAATCCTCAGAATCATCATCATCAGAGGAGTGGGATGAGGTTCTGCCAGCATAATCATCAAAGTCTTGTTCTGAGATATCCTTGGCAACTATAGCATTATCAGCCTTTTCTTTCTCCTACTTCTCTTTATCTTCTTTTTCTCTTGCTTCCTCAATGGCATCTTGCTCAAGGAGGGCATCAAAATCAACATTTGGAGATCTCTTCCAGAGTTCTGATTCAGGATACAAGTCAGGAACTATCCTGGGGACCAGTTCTGCAATAGAAGGAATGGATAGAGGATAGGTAAGGATAGGTGGAGAAAAGATGACTGTATCTGCAGGGGCAGATGCTTTTCGTAGAGAGATGGCTAAGGAAACCATATGAGATTTAGCCAACTCTTCAATGTACTCAGAGGCAATATTCTCAGCCATAAAGACTATATATTGTTCAAGGTTTAGAGTACCTGAGCTTGATTCCTTTTCAGTCATCTTGGAGGCATTCTCTGGTAAGTCTTGCACGGCCTCAGCTTTTCCAGCAGCAGCAGCATTCTCAAGTTGTTGAACCACTACTTCTGAGTCAGTAGTGTTCATTGGAAGTATTTCACACAAGTCCATGAGGACTTCCTCATTATCTCTCTCAGAGACTTCTTCATCAGAAGCTAGATTCACTAGGGAGTGAATGTCTTTGTTAGATAAAGATATCAATTTAAAGTCCTGATTATAACCTTTAGAGGAAGTGTTTTACCTTCTGGTTGCTCTGAATCTTTCATCAAGGACTCTTTCTCTGGAATAGCTTCCTCTGGAAGCCCTTGAGGTTCTTCTACAATTGCTGGAAGGGGAAGGGAAGAATTGTCCTGAAGGGTCAAGGCATCACCTGAGACCACTTCAACAGACATCTCCCCCTGCATGACTTCAGTGGGGACTGGAGTCATGCATCTAACTGAAGAGGGCTCAGCAGAGGGTGGAAGTGATTTGATGGCTTTAGTAAGGTCATTGATGGATGCAATGAGAGGGGCATTGGCAGCCTCAATCATGTTTTGGATGGATGGAGTGATGAGCTCTACAATATGTGCAAGCAATTCAGGAGTTATCTGAAATGCTGAGGGTGTAGAGGTGGATGGATGACTGTGGGATGCAAATTGAGGTGGTGATGGAATGGAAGCAGTATGATCTGCCACATGATCAAATGAATCATGTTGAGATGGGTGATCATCAACATGAGTGTGGGATTCATGTTGAGAGAGGTGTGTGAGGATGGTAGCAGATACTATATCAACACTGGCTGAGGCTGCCAGATGTTGTGGTGTGGGTGACTGGGGTGAAAGAGCATGTAGGATGGGAGATGCATGTAGGGATTCATGTTGTGGTGGCACTGCAGATTGTGTGGAGGGTAATGCAGGAGATGAGGATGCAGGGGTAAAGAGGGAGGATGAAGGGATTACTGAGCCTTCCCCAGCAAGCTGGAGAGTGGCTGAATCAGCCCTTGTGTCTGATGGAGGGTTAGGATCAACCCTGGCTGACTTCTTGATGACTCTCTGGGATTTCTTGAACAGAGAGGGGTCCAACCTCTTGCTGGCGTTGACTGCAGAGGGTGCAGAAACAAGCAGCAGAGGGTGCTTTCACATACAGAAACACACCCAACACCCTGGCAAGGTTTACTTCTTTCGTGTTGTTCTTTCTCCTTATCAGTTCAAACAGAACTTTTCCCCAGGCTATCTGCGTCTTATTCACCAAAGCTGACATTAAGGCAAATTGTTGCCTGTTGATGTTGTCGTGAGCAGAGTGTTTTCCCAAAACGACCTTGCCCACCAGGTCTGCCAGAAACTTATACTCTGGAGACAGATTGATCTTCAGCAGCTTAGCTGGAATACCCTCAGCATGGCCCATCACAGTTAGCATGCGGCCATATTCCTCTGTATTTTGCTCATAGTCCTCAGTACCGGTTGGTAGTCCAAACAGCTCAGTCAGATCTTCAGGAGTCAGAATGACCTCCTCTCCATTTATCTTTCCGGTCATGGCTTCGTTGCTGGAGGACGAAGTATATACCCATTCTCGAATCTCTGGTATATGAATCTTCGGTGAGAATGACATAAATCTCTTTAGGCCTTGATCTTCACACAGCTGCAGAATGTCTTGGATGGGTTGATCACATCGACTGAAGGAATCGAAGTCGACACAGAATCCAGTGTCGAACTTCATCCTGAAGAGAACTGCTGAAGGAATCGCCATTGGATTGAAGAGAGAATGGAGAATCGAGATACAAGGCAGGGGAGAAGAGAATCGCGCGGGATTAGAGTTCGAGAGCGAATTCTAAGCCAGAAGATGGAATATGAAAGGACGGAGCGGAAAGACGACGATCTCCAGACCTAAATCGACTATCGGATATAAATCTGCGATCGTCGAACCCGGAACAAAATCGGTCGTCGAACAATGACCGACGATAGTCAATATTTGACTAATCGTTAAACATCGACCGACTACAAGCAATCACCACGATTGTCGATCAATATATGTTGGTAGACGATTCTCCACACAGCACAGAAAATCTGTCGTCGACCATTGGTCGACGATAGATACCTAAGGAGAGATCGTTGACCAGTTGATCGACGATTTCTGCCTTACTACAAAAACGATCTGTCGTCGACCATTGGTCGACGATAGATACCTAACCTGGTCGAAGATCGTCGAGCAATCATTCGACGATTTTAGACAGAAAACAAAACTATCCAAATTTTCACTACTCTGAACCATTAATCATACCAAGCTGGTTCAGGAAGAACAAATGCCTTTGTTCATCAAGGGGCTTAGTGAAAATATCTCCTCTCTGCAGGTCTGTGGATATAAATTCCATTGCTATCTTGTTCTTTTCCACATTATCTCTCAGAAAATGATGTCTAATCTCAATGTGTTTGGTCCTGGAATGGTGCACAGGATTTTGGGCAATTGATATTGCACTAGTACTGTCACACAGAATTTTTGTTTTTGAGTGTGTGTACCCATAATCCACTAGCTGATTTTGAATCCACAGGATCTGTGAACAACAACTAGCTGCTGCTATATATTCAGCCTCAACAGTTGAAGTAGACACAGATGCCTGTTTCTTACAAAACCAAGAGACAAGTCTCTCTCCCAGGAACTGACAGGTCCCTGAGGTGCTTTTCCTATCAACTCTACAACCAGCATAATCAGCATCTGAATATCCAATTAATTCAAATCCTGACTCAGCTGGGTACCACAGTCCTAAGTTAGGGCACCCCTTAAGGTATCTCAAAATCCTCTTGAGAAGAGTTAAGTGAGATTCCTTTGGGTTGACCTGAAACCTAGCACATAGACATGTAGCAAACATTATGTCAGGCCTACTTGCAGTCAAATACAGCAGGGAACCAACAATGGCTCTATAGTTCTTTTGATCAACAGACTTGCCATTGACATCAGAATCGATCACTGCATTTGAGGCCATAGGTGTACTCATTGATGAAGCATCAGACATTCCAAATCTCTTAACCAGCTCTCTGGCATATTTTGATTGAGAAATGAAGATACCATCAACACACTGTTTCACTTGGAGACCAAGGAAATAGGATAACTCACCCATGCTGCTCATCTCAAACTTGGAGTGCATTAGTTCAGAGAACCTCTTGCATAGTTTGGGATCAGTGGAGCCAAATATAATGTCATCTACATAGATTTGAACTAACAGTTGTGAGTCCTTATGATGTCTAATAAATAGGGTTCTATCTACTACACCTCTCACAAACTTGTGTTCTAGAAGGAAATTTGCTAAGGTCTCATACCAAGCTCTAGGAGCTTGCTTAAGTCCATATAGAGCCTTTTGGAGTTTGAACACATGAGTGGGTAAGGTTGATGAAACAAACCCTGGTGGTTGTTCAACAAACACTTCTTCCTTTAAATCTCCATTGAGGAAGGCACTCTTCACATCCATTTGGAAGACCTTAAATCTCCTATAGGCAGCATAGGCTAGGAAAATCCTAATGGCTTCTAGTCTAGCTACAGGGGCAAAAGTCTGATCATAATCTATGCCTTCCTCCTGTCTATAGCCTTGAGCTACTAGCCTAGCCTTATTCCTAACTACTATGCCTTGGGCATCAAGCTTGTTTCTAAACACCCACTTGGTGCCTATGATCAGTTGGCCTCTTGGTCTTGGAACCAAGGTCCAAACTTTACATCTTTCAAACTGGTTAAGTTCCTCTTGCATGGCTATAATCCAGTGTGGATCAAGCTCAGCATCTTTAATGGTTAGGGGCTCAACCTGAGAAAGGAAACAAGCAAACATCACATCTTTGTTGAGTTGATGTCTTGTCTGGACTCCTACTGAAATGTCTCCAATCACTTGAGATACAGGATGATCTCTGAGTGTGACAAGATTAGTAGGTTCAACAATGATCTGATCTTCAACATGTTCAAGATTTAATTCCTCATGTGGAATTTGATCAACTGTTGGAGCAGGTGCTTTAACTTCTAAAAGTTCTACATCAGATTCAGAATCTGAAGTAGCAACATGAGGAATTTGTTGGGGATGATTCTCCTGTGTGAGTCTCAAACCTTCCAAATCCTTACTTACTCCTAGGACTTGCACTGTACTATTAGAGGAAGAGTCCTTCTCCTTATAGTACATGACTGTCTCATCAAAAGAGACTTGTGCAGACTCTTCTATCTTAAGAGAGGATATATTAAGGACCCTATAGGCTTTGCTTACTTGAGAGTATCCTAGAAAAACTCCCATTGAAGCTTTTGCCTCAAATTTTCTAAGGTATTCTTTGTTATTGTTATGAACAAAAGCAACACAGCCAAATACTCTAAAATAGTCTATTTTAGGTTTCACTTGCTTAAGTAACTCATAGGGAGTCTTACCCTTAAGTTTATGTATCAGACTTCTGTTCAATACATAGTTAGCTGTGCTAACTGCTTCAGCCCAAAAGGACAGAGGCATGTTAGCATCTGCCAACAATGTACTTGCAGCTTCAATTAGGGTTCTGTTTTTCCTTTCAACTACCCCATTTTGTTGAGGAGTTCTAGGAGCAGAGAAGCTATGTTTGATACCTTCCTTCTCACAGAATTCTTGCATAAGAAGAGACTCAAACTCAGTACCATGATAACTTCTGATCAAGGCAATCTGAGTAGAATACTCACTCTGTATACACTTTAGAAAATCTGTAAGAACCTTGAAGTTATCAGCCTTAGTTCTCAAGAAGAATACCCAAGTGAACCTAGAGAAGTCATCTACAATTACTAGAGTGTAAGACTTTCCTCCAAGACTCTGTACAGCAATAGGACCAAATAAGTCCAAATGTAGCAAGTACAGAATCCTGGGAGAATCACTTTTATTAACTGATTTAAAGCTATTTCTTGTTTGCTTACCTAATTGACAAGCCTTGCAAAGGCCTTCCTTCTTGAAGGGGCAAGAAGGTAAGCCTCTGACAAGATTGTATTTAGCCAACCTAGAAATGTTTTTCAAATTTACATGACTAAGTCTCTTATGCAAAGGGTATTATTACTGGTTACTTCATTAAATAAACATATTTCAGATTTGGATGAGTTAAAATCTACAACGTAAACATTACCAATTCTAATGCCTACTAACACAACAGTATTATTTAAAGCAATATTACAAGCAGTGTCAGTAAACCATACCTTGTACCCAGCATCACACATTTGGCTTACAGAGATTAGGTTGTGCTTTAGTCCTGAGACATAAGCAACCTTCTTGAATGTTACAGCTCCTATGGTGAAGCTGTCATACCCTTCAGTCTGTCCACAGCTGGAATCCCCAAATACAACTTTTGGTCCCAGCTTGGCTTTGAACCCTGACAGATTCTTCTTCTTTCCTGTCATATGCTTTGAGCATCCACTATCCAGATACCATTTGTCATGTATGACTGGATAGGTCTTCACCTGTAGAGAGAACAGTTATACATTGTGGACTCAGGTTACCTTGGGTCCAGTATTCTTCACAAAAGAAAAACTAGATATAAAAGATTTTGCAGGCTTAGATTTATATCCTAAAGGGTGTGATCTCCTAGGTGGGATAATCCATTCAGTTGAAGGATTAAACAACCTAGGGTAGTTATTGGGATTTGCAATTCTGGAAGTTTGAAATTTATTTTCCAGCTTAAGTCCAGATCGTCGATCCACGGTCGACGATCGCAAGCCATATCGTCGATCATTTATAGTAGTGCTATGTTCTGGATTCCACGATCGTCGATCACTGGTCGACGACTCAAGATGATATCGTCGATCTCCTGCACCAAAGATATCATACTTGGTGAAGGTGTTCAGCGATCGTCGATCGACGTTCGACGATTGGTTTGACGATCGTCGATTAATGTTCGACGATTTTTGTAAAGCTAGAAATTTTTTCTTCCTGTTCTCTTTCTTAATCTTATTCTGAATTTTCTTACATTTTTCAATTTCCTCAGTATTCTTTATTCCTGATTCAGAAATAAATTTTACTGGAGTGCTAAATCTCTCCTTTGTGAGGAGGATGGGTTCACTAGATGTAGCACCTAAGCCTAGTTTATCATTACCAACCCTAGTGTTTGCTATACTGGTTATTTCAGATAATTTAAGGCTTCTGCCATTTAATTGTTCTTCTAACCTCTTAGATTTAGCTAGTTCTAATTTTAGGAATGTTACTTCTCCTCTTAAGCTTTCTAATTCTTTTTCTAATCTGATTATTTCAGTACCTTCCATGTCTAGTTCCATTATCTTTGATCTAAGTGACTTGATTTCATTTTCAGATAACAGTAGATCTAAACATAGAGTTTTAAATTTTAATTTGAACTCAGGAGATGAAAAATCAAATGAGTTGATTACCTGGTCTTCCATAGGAAGATCTTCTTCATTGTCTCCTTCTTCTTCAGAATTCTCTGCAGCTGACAAGGAGCTGCAGGCATTGATAGCCATGAGGCAGACCTCTTTGGCTTTCTTCTCTTCTTCTCCTTCTGAATCACTGGAGCTAGAGGAGCAGGTATCCTCTTCTGTTTCACTCCAGGTAGCAGCCACAAATCCCTTGTCCTTCTTCTTGTATTTGTGTGAGGAGGACTTGGAGTGGTGCTTCCTGTACTCTTTCTCATGTTTCTTCTCCTTGTGTTTCTTCTCTGGATAGTCTGGAGCAATGTGTCCAGGCTTGCTGCAAACATAACAGATGATTTCTTTAGATGGAGTCTTGTCATACCTTGGTTTGTCCTCATACTTGGAGAACTTCTTTCTGAGGTCTCTTCTTCCCATGTTGAAGAACCTCTTGGCAATGAGTGCCATTAACTCCTCATTTGATTGACTTCCTTCAGAAGTCTCAGCAGCCTTAAGAGCTAGAGAGTGCTCTTTCTTTGTAGGTGTAGGAGTTTTTACTTCAGTTGCAGCAGCTCTGCTCTTTAAAGTTTGCTCATATGACTTGAGCTTTCCCAACAGAGCTTCTGTGGAGAGTTCCACAGTGTTTCTTCCATCCTTGATGGGCCATATCCTTGAGTCCCAAGAGCTGGGAAGGCACATCAGGATCTTGTCATTGACTTCTGACAAAGTGATCTCCTTGTCCAAAGACCTCAGTTCACTTATTATTGAACTGAGTCTTGTGTACATTGAGTCAATGTCTTCAGCATCATCCTTCTTGAAATTTTCATACTGAGAGGTGAGGTTGGATCTCCTGTCCTTCCTCTCATCAGCTGAGCTAGCAACTATGTGGTTGAGGGAATCCCACATAGCTTTGGCTGAGGTACATTCAGCAAGCTTTTGGAATATTTCATCAGACATTGTCTGAGCTAGGATATTCATTGCTTTTGCATCAACTGCTTTTGCCTTCTTGTAAGTTTCATTGTAGTCAGGTGGTGGCACAGCACTGAGATCAGCAGAAGTGGAAGCAGCAGCAGGCCTAGCAGGTGGTCCTGTCAAAATAGAAGAGAAGATATCTTCATCAATAGAATTCATGTATAGTCTTATCCTGGCCTTCCATATGCCAAACTTGGACAAGTTGCATATAGGAGGTCTGGTGCTTGAATAATCCTTAGACTGGGCCATGTGTGAAAGTGTTTGTGAATGGTATCAGGAAACAACTTATCACTGGATCTTTTAACTCAGGTGTTAGCCTGTATGAACAGCCAACCTCCCTCTGATACCAATTGAAAGTGAGGGGATAAGTTGTAAACTACTCTAGAGGGGGGGTGAATAGAGTATTCAAATTTTATGAACAACTAGTCAGCTCCCTTGGAGTTTATTTGCGAAATAAATAATCTGATACTTGAACCCTAAGAGCCTAACACAGTGAAGTGCACAAGTGAGAGAGTTAACTGAAATTACAGTTTAACTATAAGCCTATCACAGCAACTAGCAATCCTAGGTAGTTCTATCACAGCCACAGAATAAACAATTAAACAAGATAGCCAGAGACACAGGATATATAGTGGTTCCCTCTAAATAGGTACTCCACTCTTCTACCACCCTGGTAGGAATCCACTACAGGTTTTTGCTAAGGTGCCCTGCCACCAATGATCTGATTCAGGTAGATCAAACAGACCCTTTGAGCTTTTGATAAGGATGCTCAACCACAGGTTGTTGATAAGGTGCCCTGTCACCAATGTTCACTTTTGAAGAGGTGTGAACAAACTCTTTTACAAAGAGAGTTAGATGAATCAAAGTCTCTAAAGAATCCCCCCCTGGCTCAGTGAAAGTCCAGGGAAAGCCTTTGCTTCAGGATGAAGGAGTTTCAGATATACTGAAACTAAATCCTCAGAGATCTGTAGACTGATTTTTATCAGGTCTTCAGATTCTGGAATAATTGAAGCAGAACTGGAGCTCTTTCTGAAGTCTTGAAAACTCTAAGCAGATGCTCAGGAGACTTGAGAATGAAAGTAATTGCTCTGGGCTTTTTCTTTAGGGAAGCTTTTCTTCTTCTTTTTGTGAGATGGTGAAGAGTTGCTCTGAAGATGCTTGAGAGAATGCAGCACAAAAAAAATCTCTCTGTAACTGTAACTTATTATTTTTCTGAAAAAATCTCTCTTAAATATGTCTTCTCATTTTTCCTTTGGAACGGCTCTATTGATTTGAATTCTCGAGCCCTGCAACAGATTATCTCAAAAATAGAATATAGCAATAGGAATAGAATGACCTATTAGCTTACTGTCAGTCCCAATAAGGAATTAAATAAGTGGGAAAAATATCTCAGCATAAAGGCTTACCATTCTTGGAAATAGTATACAGTGCCAACGGCTAGAATACAGCCTGGCAATATATTTTGTATAATAGGACAAAAATGCTTTATCAAAATACTGAATCCCGTGATTTAAGCTTGACATATTTGGTAATTAATTTATTTTGAATTTAAGCCATAAATCTGCAAAAACAACTTCAGAAAATTCTCTAACCACAAGCTAAAACACTTGGAAATAAACCAAGGAATAGAATGAATATAAAAAGAATAAAGGCACACAATAATCGTCGAACAGGGGTTCGATGATCGTCGACCTAGCTAACAGATCGTCGACTAAAAGCAGAAATCTGTCGACACAGAAATCGTCGACCAGCACAAGATATCGTCGACGACTAAGGCAAATATCTGTCGAGACAGAAATCGTGAAGCAAGAACACGATCGTGGAACTGCTGATGGCAGATCGTCGACCAACCTTCAGAGCATAATAAACTTGCTTTGAGATCGTCGACCATCGGTCGACGATAATTTTCTTGACTTCAACGATTCTATAGCCCTGCTATCGTCGACCATTGATCGACGATCGCGAGGCCTCGTTCGACGATGGTCGAACGGAAAATGCCTTAACCAAAGATACATCTAGAACATCTAGCCTAAGCTCTAGGTCAGTTATAAACTGTCCTAGGGAAACTGAACAAGGCCTAATCATGATCATATATATTTGTATGGATCAAGAGGGGCTGGAAAAGGATTACATAAGCCAAATCACATCTAGGGTACCAACAAACTCAGATCCAGAGGATCTTACAACTCAGGCCAAAGCCCTACCACTCAGATCTACAATAGATCCTACAAACTCAGCCTTTATAACTTAGGCTTATAGCACAGATCCATAAGGATGTTACAGAGAAAAAAGAGTAGATGTTAATTTGGCACCAGAGAAATTATGTATGTGTTTTACTCCTATCCTGAGAAAAAATAGTCAATTTTTCTTCTCCACAACTTTAGAAATTATCTTTAGGAATTGCTCAGCTTGGGCTGTGAAGTGGCCACAGCTAGGGTTAGCCATACCGCTCCTTCTTTATTGTTGTTGATGATGAGGATGACAACAGGTAACTAGAAGAACTTTCGGGTCGATAGATTTGAAATTTATGCTTCTTGTCTTAGTAACAATGGCGAGGAAGGCGATGAAAATTTTCTGCTTTTAAAAAAGAGAAAGCCCTAAATGTTCATAATTTCATCTTCCAATTTTCTTCCTTTTATCTTCCATAGATTAATGGCTATAGGACGTATGAAACCAGCTTTAATTGTTGGTATAAAGCCTTCCTTATATAGAAAATATTATACCGATGGCCGCCGGCGCCATTAGCGGTGGACTCCAGCTTTCCCGCTCTGAATTTGAATACCGCTGACTTTTGTTGACTTTGGCTGGTGTCAGCATCTGTGGACTTAGCCAAATCTTCACTTTCATCCCTGGCATTTAGTGCGTTGAGTGAACAAGCTTCACTCAATGAATCTGGACTTAGCCAATCTTTTGCTTCCTCAAGCGTTGAGTGAACAAGCTTTACTCAACGCCAAAACCCTTAGTCAACTTTCTGAACCATTCTGCATCTTAGGCGTTGAGAGAGTTAAGTGAGTCTTCATCACTCAATGCTTTCTGACTTGACTCAACATTCTTCCTCTAGGCGTTGAGAGCGTTAAGTGAGCCTTCCTCACTCAACGCCTCTGGACTTAGCCAAATTCTGACATTCATAGTCCAACATTCTCTATATGAATAGGAATTGAGTACGTTGAGTGAACTGGCTTCACTCAATGCCTCAGTACTTTCTCTACTTGTTAAGCATTGAGTGAACTGGCTTCACTCAATGCCTCTAGACTAGGTCAATTCTTCACCTGTCTGAAGGCGTTGAGTGAGCTGGCCTCACTCAATGCTTTCTATCTTTGCTTGTCTTCTTTATTAGGCATTGAGTGAACTGGCTTCACTCAACGCTTATGGACTTAGTCGATTTCTATCCACAATCTTCTTAGGATTTGACTGCAGCAGCATGACTCACTGCTTTTTTGTCTTAGCGTTGAGTGCGTTGACATTACTCAACGCTTCTGGACATAGTTGATTTCTGTCCTCAATCTTTTTAGGCTCTGACTGCAATAGCATGACTCAATGCTTTTTGGTCTTAGCGTTGAGTGCATTGACATCACTCAATGCTTCTGGACTTGAGTCATTTTTATGGACTTGAGACATCACTCAATGCTTTTAGACTTGAGTCACTATCAATGCAAGAGCTTTGACTGACTAGTCTTTACTCGACGCTTCAGCTCATCTAGAATTAAGTGAGCTGTCCTCACTCAATGCTTCTATACTTAACTAGAATTTTTACTTGGTCAACTGCTCTTCTTGACATCTGGCGTTGAGTGAACAAGCTTCACTCAATGCCTGTGTACTTCTTCGTATATCGTTGTCTGGCGTTGAGTGAGCTTGCTTCACTCAATGCCTGTGGACTTAATCAAATTCCTTCCTTTCCAGCCAGCTCCTTTGTGTCCACCTGTCATTGTCACTTAAGCCACCTATCCAATAAATATGACAAGGAGCAACCTGCATGGATGAACTTGAACATACATCAAATAAAACTATGTGTACACCATTGACTTGTTTGACTTCTTACAAATCTTGGACATTAGGATCAATGGACCCAACACAGATGTTGGGCAGTTATTCAGCTAAGTGTTTTTATGTTGAGTCACAAGACTTCACTCAATGTCTGTGAAGATTGTTTGTGAAAGTTGTTAAGTCCATAAGAACTGAGTCATGCTGACGTAATCCAAAATCAAATGAAGCGGGATTTGCGCACTAGAAGCCAAATGGCGTTGTATACTTTTGTCAGAGCAGTTAAAGATAAAAGTAACTTTATAGCTATCTATTCGGCATGCCCATACGAGAACAGATGGATGTTTAACTACGACAAATAAAATGTCGTTTAAAAGAAATAAATGAAGAAGTTCTACAGATAGATCATCGATTCTTTTCGGAAAGGTTTTTGAAATCAAAAAGCTCTAAGGAGTCTTTAGCAAACACTAAAACCATAATATTCTAAAAGGGTTAATTAGCAGAGCACTCAAGAAAGTTATTGTTCTTCTTCAAGGTTACTGCTTTTCAACTCCGAAAATTTTAAAACTCAAAATAACAAAGCTATGCAATAGAACTTCTCAGCACAAGCAGAACAAACTTGAAGATCCACATTCTTAATGTTGTGAAGAGTTAGGGTTGCTTATACACAATCTAGGAAGTTACTCAGATGCATACCTCTTTGTAGTCAATCTCAATAAAACATTATTCAACAATAGGATCATTAAGTGAGAGCTATAAGCCTGTGATATAAAGGCTGAGTTGTAGGATCCAAGAGTGGATCTAAGTGGGTAGGATCCTAAGGTGGATCTGAGGTAGGTTACTGAGGGATTTAAGGTAGGAGATTAGGTTAATCTCTAAGGTAGGGCTGCTGAGCCTGAGGTAGGACTATCTTTTATCTGTGTTGTCGGAGTGAGTCTCATTCTGAGGTGTAAGATTCTGAGATATCTGAGGTGTAAGCTCAAGGAGGTGAGAAAAATAGGAGAAGTTAGCCAAACTAGTACACTGCTAGAAAGGTGGAGGGGGAAAGTGGATATACCCTAGATAGGGGAACCATTATAAATCTTTTGTGTTATGCATTCTTGAAAGCTAACAACTTTACATCAACTCACACTAAGCTCAAAAATTTGAGGTTGTTCAAAAATAGTCAAATCAAACCTATTCACCCTCATCTAGGTGTTTAGCTACCCTTAATAAAGACTTTCAGTATTAATCTTGTCTAAAGAGCTTTCCTTAGGCGCCATTGATGATGCAAAGGTTGGGATAAGAGAAGATTTCTATGATAAATGAGAGGAAGAGTGTTAGATCCTTGGCGCTGACATTTGGGGTTTTACTGCTATTTAACCAAGTATTCCCGCTATTTCTAATTTATTATGAAAAAAACATTCCAAATGGCACGTACATGTATTCAGAATTAAATCATTAGAATATAAGTTGTGCAGATATCCATCATGATAGTAGTTTAATTTGTTGTTTGTTTTCCTTTAATGTCGACATTCTTCCTGATTTAGCTTATTTACTGGATCATTGTTAGGAGCCTAGAATCTACTAGAAAACCATAAAATAATAATAAAATGCAAGGGCAGGTTATCTAGTGGAAAGGTTTGGCATTAAATTTATTCTAGATTCAACATGCCTAGTTCAATTTTGAAATAATTAAACTTTTCTTCACCCAAAGGCTTAGAGATGTCTAGCACTTGCATGTTAGTGGGGACAAACTCAAGGAAGATATATTCTATTTCTACATGCTCTCTGATGAAGTGATACCTAATCTCAATGTGTTTAGTACTATTGTGTGGCACAGGATTTTTGACAATTGAGATTGTACTAAATGAATCATAAAATAAATTTGATTTGCTTAGCTAGATGTTGTAATCATGGAGTTGATGTGGTACCCAAAGCAATTGAGCATAATAACTTCCAATTGAGATGTTTTCTAATTCTAAAGTTGATATGGCCACACTAGTTTTTTCTTTCCACTCCAAGAGATCATTCTTCATCCAAGGAATTGACATGTCCATGAAGTACTTTCCTGTCTTCCTTACATTCTGTAAAGTCTATATTTGTGAAGTCAATCAGCTCAAAATCATTACTCCTAGCATTCCATAAGTCAAGATTAGGCATACCCTTAAGGTATCTTAGAATTCTCTTGACATAGGTGTAGTGAGATTCCTTAGTGTTTACTTGATACCTAGAACAAACACATGTGGAAAAAATGATGTCTGGTCTACTTGAATTTAGGTAGAGTAGGAACCCAATTATACATCTATACATAGTTTCAATAAAAAATTTCCCTTTTTCATCCTTGTCTCCTCATAGAGGTTGCACACTCCATTCCAAACTTCTTGATAAGCTCTTTTGTGAATTAGGTCTGAGAGATGATGATCCCATCTTTAGATTATTTCACTTGGACCCAAAGAATTATTTTTGCTCTCCCATGTTGCTCATTTAAAATTTACCTTTCATAAGTTTAGCAAACTTTTTGCAAAGGTTAACATCTGTAGATCTAGAGATGATGTCATCTACATAGATTTGCCCTAGCAGAATCTTGTAATTCACTTCCCTTAGGAATACTATACTATCTATCTTCCCCTTGAAAATTTAATTTCATTGAGAATGTTAGACAGAGTCTCATACTAGGCTCTAGGTCTCTATTTGAGACCATACAAAGCTTTCCTTAAGTATTATATGTGTATGATGAAAGGATTTTACAAAACCTATAGATTGTTCTACATATACTTTCACTTTTAAATCTCCATTGAGAAATGTAGACTTCACATCCATTTGATAAATCTTAAATCCATTGTGAGCTACATATGCTAGAAATAACCTTATAGCTTCCAATTTGGCCACTGGTGCAAAGTCTCATCAAAGTTTATTCCTTTTTCTTAACTGTACCCTTTTGAGACTAGTCTTACTTTGTTCTTTATGATAACTCCTTATTCATCCAGATTGTTTCGGAATACCCACTTTGTCCTATTGATATTGTAGTTATGAGTCCTGGGGTCCAGCTTTTGTACAATACATCTCTTGAATTGATCCAGTTTCTCTTGCATGGATAATATCCATGATTGATCTGAGTTGGTTTCCTCAAAAATTTTTTGCTCTACCTGAGAGAGAAAGATCGGGTGGAGAACTTCATTCATTACACTTCTCATAGATTGAACCCTTTGACCCAGGTCACCTATGATTTGATTTTGAGGGTGATCCCTTAGGTGTCTTGTTGTTGTTTGTAATTAATGCGTGCTCGGCAAGTGCACCGATCGTTCAAATAATATAAAATGGGAGGTTATCCCCAAGTATCGATATCTCAAGGAATGTAGGTAGGGGTGCACAAATATATTGCTCAGAAAACCAATTATAAAGATTTGAAAGTAAAAACAGGAGCTTGTATTGGGAAACAAAAAAGGAAACTAGCTAATCTTTTGTGGGTTTCCTTCACCACTTCGCAATGGTGGAAAGGTTTGCAACGGCGGATGAGGTTCAAGAGCACCTCTTCACTACAAATGCTACTAATAATTGCTAGTGCGACACACACACGATGGCGAGGGTACGAGATAGAATGGAGGCACTCCTCATACGCATAAACCACAAAACATCCACATAGACATGAATGATTTTAAAAATAACAAGTTAGGATTCATATAATCATCAAACACAAATCACAAATATTCTAAGAGAAAAATACTGCAAATAAAGAGGAGGGGGAATACAACCAGAGCTAGAAGACTCATCTAGGTTCACAGTCAGAATCGAGGGTTGGTAAGCCTCTTCTGCAATGGACTTTGACAGCTGTCCGGGGTCCAAAAGAGCTGTCACCTTATTCCAATATACCTGTTTTCTCTATCAATAACCTCTGATAACAACTTCACCAAAGAACTCTTTAAATATAGAGATGAAACCCATGGAATAGAATTTGGAAGCTTGTGGATGATGGAGGAGGCTGAGAGGAACTCCAAGCTTGAGATTTAGCGCGAAACTGTGGTCAGAGCACGTCCAGATGATATGTAGTGGTGGATCGGCAGAGCTTCGCGAACAAGACTCTCTCCCCCGAGAAAATGAAGGTCAGATCTAGAATAGAGCCAAACCGATGGCTTAAATAGTACCAAGTTAAAAAAAATAGGCATGCACAATCATACACATGACCGTACATGTATCATGCGTATTAACAACACAGGAACTACCTAGCCTAGAAGAATAAAATCCAATAGTGCATTTTGAACATGCACGGTCCAACATCCTGTGCGAGAACAAAATGCCCGGGCGGAGACAGAATGCTGAAATTCAAGGTAAACAAAAAGGTCGAGCATTATTTTCGCACACGGTTGAATCTAACTGTTTGTGAAGAAAACGAACTGGCAAAAAATTCAAAAAATCTTTTTTATAAACGACAAGTTCATGTGATTTGGTCATACACGGGCAAAACAACCCTTGCGTGAGTAAATCGTACGACCCGAGGTTGAGCACTGGGCTGCATAAATCATATGTGAAAACAACGCACAACCATATGATTACTACAGGAAGGAACTAGGCTAAATGGGGCTCTGACCGCCTGCATAGAAAAACCAGAACTGGGGCACAAGCCTCCAACATGAAAAAAACAAGAAAAAGCATAGGAAACACTGGGGGCACTGAGTGCTTACCCCTTCTAATAAGGCATGCAATTACACACCCCAACTGTCCTAAATTGTGCACTTCACGTGAAAGTGTGTATAAGTGCAATGAGAGCAAATATAGACTAAAAGTGTAGTGCATTTGAGTGAAAATTAGTAAGGATGAGTTCGCAAAACACTATATAATTTGGACTCATCACACCCCCAGACTTGACGATTTTCTCATCTCGAGCAAATCATCTCTCCATAGATAAGAAAATAGTTTGCTGACAAAATAATTACAACACAGAGTATCCTGGGAAATCGAGTACTCATGTGCATAGAAAATATAGCAGATAAAATTTCTAATTGTGCAACATAATTTATAATTTTCTAAGAGCGTATCTAAATATTATTTTTACTCAAAAGTAGAATTGTGGTAAATCAAATGGTCATGCGTAGGAAGAAAGTCGACAGGCTATTAAGTTGAGCATTACCAAAGACCAAGGCTTGAGACCACCTGCAAAGAAATCCATCAAAGTCAGAATCAAAATGCTTGCCCTTTCGCACTCTCTCCACAACACTGACTTGAATCAAGCGCAAATCTGTAGGTCTTAAGGTTTAAGATGGGGCTTGGGTTTAGGTGAGGTAAATGAATGATAAATATGATGGATCACGCACTAAACCCAACTGAGCTAGCACACAATAATATCTTCTAGCACCACAAAATAACATGCATGTCCACCACACCCCTAGACATAACCTTGAAAATACGGGTGTGTGCACCGCCAACTCCAATAAGGATCAACATATAAAGATCTTCAATTTAACTCTTTCTTTTTCACAATTTATTTTCACAACTTTTCTTTTCACTTTTTTTTTCATTTTAATTACTTTTTCCAAATCATTTTCAGCATATATTTTTAATAAGCACATCCACATAACCTCAAAGAATTTTCACCACATCAACACCCCCAATAATTGAAATAAAATGCAAATGAAGCTCACAAATGGGCGTGTGAGTAGGATTAGATTTTTTGCTTTGGTGAGATAAAAGTGGAGCTGAATCAAAGGATGGGTAGGCACAACAGGGCTAGCAAGGATAAGACATTAGGAATGGTACAAAGCACAACCGGTCCAAAAAGATGGCCTACATCACACGCGTAGCTTGACTAGTTATATACCAATGCTTCGAGAGTCGCCTAGGGCAAGTTCTTAGCCACCGAAAAAGATAATGCTTCCTCCTGAATCAAGTAATACGAGGCTAATTAATGTCTACACATATTCCTATGCTACCATTCGATTCTACTGGATTCGCCGCTTTTTAGTAATATAAATAATATTTATGCTCAAATATAAGATATAATTATACAAGCATAAATAAAAATTGAATCTACACAATTTCTACATAGACCATGCGCACTCGATTAGGAGCACTGCACGAGTCATAAATTACTCTATCTCAAAATCCTAACCCAGCACGGCTAGCAGTTAAGGTGATGTGGTGTGTAGTGAATATGAACTAACAAAAAATATAAAAATTAAAATTAAAAAGTTACTTCTAGTATGCTATATAATGTGCACATGAACGGGTAACACATGATAACACTCCCTCCCCTAGACTTAATCTAACAAAGCAACCAAAAATGATATAACAATAAGAACAAGCTAAGAGGAAGGGTACGAGTTACCCATGCACAGAATTTAGCATACCAGAAGATGGGCGTTAATTTTGGATAAGAGTCCCTCACCCACAGCCCAAGTGTCACCATAACCTGCACAAGAAACATCAGCACCACAAGAGGATAATGGTAGAATAATGCATTAAATAATACAAAAGCAACATGGGCTGTCTCCTGGAAGCACTTTTGTTTACCGTCCTTAAGGTGGAACAAATACCTATGTTAGCATTAAAAAATTAATGTTCTCAGCAGAGTTCAATAGTGTCATTAAAAGAAAACAAACAAAACTAACTACTACGGAAACATACAAAATAAAATTAGAAGGAACAAAATATCCTGAAAAACCATCACACATCATCTATATGCCGACTTGTGGTGGTTCTCCCCAACCACACGAGATGGGCAGGAGGTTAAAGATTTAGAGCCCAAGAGAAGCTTACTTCCCTTGCCTATAGCCTCCACCTTCTCATGTCGGAGGGAAGCAGAGCGATCAATGCGCAAAAGTATTTCTTGCATCAGCTTCTCCACGGTGGGAGAGCGCCATAGATCACTAACGATTCTATCAGAATTAGCGTTGTCTAAAAATGGGAGCAGTGGGGGCTTCATCTCTTTACCCATGACGGGTGACAGATCCACCCAATAAAATTATTTTAAACTTTTGCATGGCATATTAAGTTTAACAAAATCACTTGACGATCTCACGTGCAAGCGCACCTCATCCGCATATAACTTCACGGTCTTGCTGCCTTCCACTTTTTCAGTAGCATCAACCAGAAAATCCACTGTAACCTCCAACTCTACATCCTACGCACACTTCACCCTTCCATCCTCATCAGCAACAAACCTTCCCTTTATATTACTTGAACCCAAAGAAAAAATAACAACTGATAAATCATGATTTTATGCTGGGTCAGAGAGAGACTCAACCATTGAAGGCAGACAACCATGGTGTGCTCCCTTAGACGGCAAGGTAATGCAACCATCGGCAAAATGAAGGGTAGCTTCACTCTCCTTCAAGAATGGGACCCCAAAAATCGAATGGATGTGTTACCCATAGGTCCCAATACCTAAAAGTTGGTAATAACCACAGTGCCTTCCACAATAAACTCTATCTCCTTGACGACACTTTCAGTAACCACCACTGACTTATTAGCAAGGATAAGAGATGTCCGCTCATCAACATCAGTTACCAACTTAAGCTTTTCAACATCTTGCGGCGCAAGCACGTTCCGTGATGAGCCCGAATAACAAAACACAGTGGTATAAATAACATTGATCTTTCAATTATCAATAAGCTTGCCCTCATGACAACAATCAAATTCAGCCAAGCTCTTCCCTTGTTCCCTTGGATTCTTTTTTGTGGTACTAAGGAGAGAGACTTGAGCTCGTTCTAAAAGCACCAGGCCAATTGGACTAATTGTGTTTCCAAGTTTCTCATGGAGGAGGTTTGATTGGACATATTAGAATGGGCCAATTCGAAAAAAATTTCCATCATTTATTCTGTGCGCTTTTCCTTTGCACTAGGGGCCTTGAGTATAACCCATCTGTAGTGGCCTAGCCTGGATCCAAGAGGACTGAGCATCAAATTGATGCTATCTTGGTTGTCATCATTGGCCAGCAGTATTTTGATTCTAAGAAAATTTTGGGTGGTTCCTCACACCCGAGTTATATGTATTAGAGATCGGTATGATACACCCTTGATTATTCACATAGTTAACACTTTCTTCCACATTGATCTTAGAAAAATCAGAAGATAACTCACTAATAGGGCACTCAAAGGAATGGTTCCTAAAGCTTCCACAACCTTGGCACAAAATGGCCAAGGACGGTGCAGGAGCAGAAGTTGGTCTTGTTAGCAGTGTTAGAATCTCAAACGGTGGTGGAGAAACAGTACTCGGAGCAGTAGTAATATTTACTTCGTAGAGTCCCCTTGAGTTCCTCGGGGTATTCCTTCCAGGTGTCCAATAAGAGCTGTAAGTAGTAGTGTTCTTAAGAATCTTGAGTGCCTCCTCAGGAGTGTGGTTCATTAGAGTCCCACTAGCGGTGGCATCAATCATTGTAAGATAATGTGGCTCTATTGTAAAGTAGAATATTTTATATAAGGTGGTATGGTTGAAATTCATGTTGGGAACATTTCCACAACATCTCAGAGAACCTCTCCCAAGCTTCAGCTAGGTTCTCTTGATCATTCTAACGGAAGGTAGCAATGTCTCTTCACAAAAACACAACCCTGTCAACTTAGTGGAACTTGGTAAGGATGAGTGATGACAAGGCATCACTGGTGGTGGAAGCACTCTGTGGGAAAGTTTGGAGCCATGCTTTGTGTACAACCCCTTGTTCGCCGAGTGGGCCCACGACCCTAAGCGAGCATACCGGGGGAACCTCCCATGTTAGAAGAGAAAGCAGGCAGACTCAGAATGACCAACTCGCTCTCACCAAATCTAGGCGGACAAGCTGCGCGAGCTGGTCAATGCTGCCTCGCGCCCGCCTGGAGTTCGTCAAACTCAATATCTTTGGGCTTCGGAGGTAACAATCTTAGAGTGGCCTGGCTCGCGCTCGCCTACAAAAATAAGGTGGGGGAAAACCATGTCGCGCCCGCCTCGGGTGCGAGAAATAACTCGGCATCCGCCATCTCGCACTCGCCCAGGGAGCTCGGCAAACAGTAGGCGAGCGAGACCGGTCAGGCCCGTGTCTGTCAAGGTTCGGGGAGGCAGCGAGTGCCAGCCCCATCTAGAACTCGCCGCCCCAGGCGAGTGGAGGCCTCAGAGTTCCACTCGACTTGTGCTATGTGATGTGTTTTTACCATTTTGCCCCCGCTGGCCTGCCCATAGCCAGTTAGAACAGCGGAGTTATGCTATTGGAAGACCCAGTTGGGCTGCACATGGCTATTTAGAACAGCGGAGGTTGGTTATTTAAATGCCGATTTCAGAAACCTATAAATAGACCCAAGGGGTACCTCAGAAGGAAGGCTCACTTATCTCCCAGTCCTATAGCACTTTCAAAGGTTTCCTTAGCTCGGCTCTTGGCTAGGGAGGGGAAGCACTCAAAGATCTTCCGGGTGTATGGTGGGACCTCCGTGCCGAGCCCTTGGGTCAGTTCCTTTTTTTGTCATTTTGCTTGCAGGAGAGAAGTAGGTGATCGATCACCCCTTCCCCAAGGGTTAACTCAACAGAGACTGATTCTTTAGTTTCAACATTCTGTTGCGGTGAGCGTGGAGCGTGGTCAGCACAGAAAACCTTCAGCGGGCTCGATGATGGGAGGAGAAGGACAAGGCTCGGATAGGTCTGACTCGCCACCCCCCGTGCCTCTCACAATAGTGGGGATGTTCGAAGACTTTACGCGAGAGGTGCTTGGACTCGTCAGGTTTGAACTCGGCGAACGTGCCAAGTGCTCGACTCTAGCAGCGCCAGTGCTAACAGACCCGGCCCTTGGCGAAGACCCTCCCGGTAGGCGGGCTGGGAAAGAAGTTGTATAGGAAGGAAGATGCGATGAGCTCCTCGAGCGAGTACTCTTCACGGGCTCGGCGAGCGGCGGCAGGTTCGGCGAGATGGGGGTACAAGACCCCTTAGCTTGTTTTTTCTGCCCCGGTTCCAGAGGGGTTCAGGGAGCCCGAGATGTCCTACTACGGTAGGAAGGGAGACCCGGACCAGCATGTCCAGTGGTTCGAGGACGTGGTCTCGATCCGATAGATGTCGGATGGGTTATCTTGTAGGCTCTTCGCCATCACTCTCAAGGATAAGGAGAGAGTGGTTCCACAAGCTACCAGCCAGCTTCTTTTACTGTTTTGAGGACTTGCGCTGGTGGTTCATGTTGAGGTTCACCACCTCCAAGAGGAGTAAGGAGTTGAAGTCCCTATTTTGCATCAAGCAGGGGATGAATGAGACCTTGGGGAGATATGTGGACCAATTCCAGGAGGAGGTGACCCAAGTCTAAGAGATGTCGGGTCACACCCTGATGATGGCCTTCACCCGGGGGCTGCAACAGGGTTTCTTCATAATGGAACTAAAGAGGGTGTCGCCCCTCTCATATGAGGAGCTAATGGAGAGGGCGACAAGAGAAGTTGATTGGGAGGCGTTAAATCTGGAGTTTGCTCGAAGCTGGATAGGTGGGCCACGGAGTAAGAGAGGCCAAGAGGGTGCAGAGGTCAAGATGAGAGAAGGACTGAGCCCCGATAGAGGGAACAGCAGCAGCAGCAGCCCAGGTGGGGGTGCCAGGAGACGAACCATTGGCTAGGTTGGAGGTCGGAGTGGCAAGACTAGGGGCCGCGGAGAGGTTTCTAGGGAGGAGACAATCGCCAGGGGGGTCAGGGCAAATTTTACCCTCCAGGCGGGAGGCAAGGCCAGAGACCACCTCTCCCCTACCAGAACTAGGCTATGGCTATAGCCATGAGGGAGAGGAGGAGAGCGGCGCGGAGGAGGAGAAGGGAAGTTAGGGTGGAGTTACCCTATTGTGACCTCTATCAAAAGGAGGGGCACGCCACAGCCATGTGCTCGGAGTTACTCGAGATGAGAGGAAAAAGGGAGTAACCGTAGCAATAAGACCGCCAGTGAGTGCGAATCGAATAAGTCCTGCTTCATGCGGAGGAGGACAGGTGTGAAGACCGTGCAGATGTTGGGGCCCGGGGAGGGATCAGAGTGATCTACGGGGCGGGGGGGGGGGGGGGGCGAGGCTTCCCGCAAGGCAAGCCTCCACACTATATACCGCCGGAACATTGGCTCCACATCCCAGACCCCACCCCCGGAAGAGAAGATCACCTTATCGAGGAAGGATATGTTAGACCATGAGGACCCCTTTTGTGACGCGCTGGTCATCCAGATAGCGGTCGAGAACTTCACCGTCTCCTGGATCCTCATAGACGATGGGAGCTCGGTCAACGTCATCTTTAAGAAGGCGTTTGATGCGATGAAGGTGGAGGCAGAGGGGGTGCTAGCCTCTGATGGACCCTTGTTCGGGTTCCCGGGTGAGAGGAAGGAGGTAGAAGGAGGAGTGGGCCTCAATGTCACTCCAGTGGGGCAGTCCCTCACCTGCAGGTTCGTCATTGTGGATTCCCCCAGTATCTACAACGCCATCTTTTGGAGACCCCTCATCAGTGCCTTCCGATTCATTCCATCATCCTTCCACCAATGATTAAAGTTCAACGCCGAGGGGATCCAGGTCTGGGTTTGGGGTGACCCCAAGGTGGCAAGGGAGTGCTATATCGTGGCAGTGAACTCCATCTCATAGTAGCAGGGGGCCGAGGAGATGGAGCGAAGGATGGAGGAGGCGGAGCAGGAGGCAGGATTGGAGATGGAGGTGGAGGAAGACCGCACTTGGGTGGAGGTGGCGGAGGAAGTCTTGGAGATGGCCGAGGTAATGGCCGTGGAGGAGGCAAAGAAGGAGATTTCTTGCCCCAGGAGGAGATGATGCTGGAGAATGGGGTGAGCAGTCTCGTCTGGAGGATGTGGAAGAGGTTGTGGAGATGGAGGTTCTAAACCTCAAGGGGACGGTGGAAAAGGTCGGCATTAGCGGGGGGCTTACCCCGTCAGATCAGGAGAGGATGCTGGAGTGCATCCAAAAGAACTTGGACGTCTTCTCCTTGAGCACCACAGAGATTCCAGAGATCAATGCGGACGTCAACTGCCACCGCCTCAACATGGACCCGGAGGCTCTCCCCATCCATTAGAAGAAGAGGTCCTTTGCGAACAAGCTAGCCGAGCCAATCAGGGAGGATGTGGCCAAGCTCCTCAAGGCTTGCTTTTTATCGTAGATCAAACACCCCGACTGGGTATCCAATGTAGTAATGGTCAAAAAAGAAGACGGCCGGTGGAGTATGTGTATTGATTTTTCTTTACTTAATAAATCATGTCCTAAGGACTGTTATCCCTTGCCTTTGATCGACACGCTGGTTGACTCAGCCTTTGGTTTTCCTGTAATGAGTTTTCAAGATGCATTTTCAGGTTACCACCAGATCAGGATGTACCCCCAAACATCAAGGATATCTCCTTCATCACAGGGGATGGATGCTACTGCTATAAAATGATGCCCTTTGGGCTAAAAAATGCAGGGGCAACATACCAAAAAATGATGGATAGGGTCTTTCGAGAGCATAAGAGGAGGAACCTGGAGGTATATTTGGATGACCTCATGATCAAGAGTTGAGGCATGGATTCTCATCTCCGGGACCTGGAGGAGACCTTCACCACTTTATGCAAATATAAGATGCAGTTGAACCCCCTATAGTGTGTCTTTGGGGTATGCAGCTGCAAGTTCCTGGCCATATCCTTACCCCTGCAGGTATAGAGCCCAATCCTGACAAGGTGAGGGCAATCATGGAGTTGGGATCACCTCGAAACACTAAGGAGGTGCAACGGTTGACATGGAAGCTTGCAGGATTGAGCAGGTTCCTCTCTTGGGCCGGAGAGAAGTGCTCCCCCTTCTTCGAAACATTGAGGGGGGGGGGGCAGAAGTTTGAATGGACTAGGGAGTGCGAAGAGGCATTCCAGGCCTTGAAGAGGCAGTTGACTCAAGCCCCCTGCTCCATGGGCCAAAGTAGGGGGAGGACCTATCTTTATTTCTAGAGGTCAGAGCAGAGGCCTTGAGCTCCGTCTTTGTTCCGGAAGAGGGGAAGAAGCAACTCCCTATATATTATGTGAGTCATGTTCTGAGGAAGGCAGAACTTTGGTATCCCATCTTGGAGAAGCTGGCCTTCGCCTTGGTCATCTCAGCTCGGAGACTCAGGCCCTACTGTCAGGCACACTCGATCCGAGTGGCGACTTACCAACCCCTCCGCAACATCTTCAAGGGAGTGGAGCATTCGGGCAGGTTGGCTAAATGGTTGGTGGAGTTGAGCGATTTCAATATCTCCTTCGACCCTCGCCTCTCGATCAAGGCCCATGCAATAGCCGATTTCCTGGCAAACTATGTGGTCGAAGTGGCGGAGGCGGAACTCACTCACCCTGTTCCCTGGAAGATGATGGTAGATGGTGCTTTAGGGAGGCATTCCCTGGGGTTAGGGGTGATCTTGGAGAGCCCTCAGGGAACAAGGATCGAGCAAACGGTGGTGGTGCACTTTCCCATCACCAATAACCAGGCTGAGTACGAGGCGGAGATCACAGGGCAACACCTAGCCAGGGAGCTGGGGGTACTTGATATGGAGGTCCTCACTGACTCCATGGTGGTGGCTTCCCAGATCAACGGGGAGTTCGAGGCAAGGGAGCCTACCCTCCAGTCATATTTAGCAAAAGTAAAGGGGGTCATTGGTACATTACAAAATTTCTCCATCCAGCATGTGCCCAGGGAGGAGAGCGAGCAGGCAGATCGACTCCAAAGCATGGCCCCCGGGTTGGGGGCACCATTTCCAACCTGTTCCACCCTTCCATTGAAGAAGGAGGGCATATGGAGGTGGATCAACACCCCTCGTAGATTGACCCGTTCACGACCTTCCTTTCCATAGGAGAATATCCGGATGGGATTGATAGGAAAAAGTTCAAGCATAAGTCGGCATATTATCTTATGCATGACGAGAAGCTGTATAGAAAGACCCTCTCCGGTATTCTGGCACGCTGCGTGTCCGAGAGGGAAATCCAGAGGATCCTGTAGGAAGTCTACTCAAGGGAGTGCGGAAGCAACTCACGGGGCAGAACCTTGGAAGGAAGAATCCCAGGTCGCCTAACCACGAAACCTGGTGGCATGAAGTTGTCTACGACATCGAAGAACTCACGTTTGGTGATGACGACATGGGAAAAATCATGCTCGGAGAAAGTCCAGGCGCACTTGCTCCGCCCATCCGCATCGTCACTGTCACCACCCATCTCGCGGGAAACTCGCTTGGAGGGAAGAGGAAATTCTCTTAGGAAGCTGGCGAGTCGGGAGTCGCAGGAAGTAGAAAGGGGAGGAATTCTTAAATGTGGTAGGTGAGAAGGGGTCAGTAGGGCATATTTATAGAATGAAAAAGGGAGGGAAAATGTTCCGCTGGCGGGAAAAGTGTGGATAGAAAAATGTGCCCCGACTTTTCAACTTCCAGACCCGCCTCAGATATTTGTCAGCTCGACAGCATACCACGAAGACTATTTAGCTGCGAGCTACTCTTATCTGCGTTTGCATGAAAGACGGGTGGTCACGATCCGAGTTTGCCTGAATCGGTAGGCGAGTCGCTTGGGCTCGCAACCTGCGGGCGACCGGCTCGCTCCCGTAAAAAACGGATAGGAAGAGCGGTTCAGTGGTGTTATGCCCGCTTGAAGAAGGGGTAGGCAAGCAAGAGTGCCTCATCTGCTCTCCCAAAGAAAATGAAGCAGCAATATAATAAAACGGGCAGCGAACTATCACCCACTTGCGAGCGAGATTGGTCTCAAATTATTACAAACATTAAATGTCCCGAACAAAGAAGTTTTATGACCCTACTACGCGGAGTGATCCAGCATGTGGAGGCGATCCGAGCCTGGCAGCCAATGGCGGAGAGGAGGCAGGCGGCTCAGTACTTGATCCACTTCCACCTGCCTCGCTCCCTCATACCAAATCGTGGCGATATGCGAGGGTAATGGTACTCGCAGACCGCCAACAGTTTGCGTTGGGCTAGATCGACCAGCTCCGAGGCATGCCTAAGCCGCTCCTCGGCTCACGTGATGTGTACCCCCGGGGAGGTAACTCCGTCCCCGTCAGCTTGATGCCTCGCCCCTCCAGAACCTTGAATGCTCCTCCGCCTCGGCCTTGTCCTTTCCCACCCTGTCGAAAACCTCCTACAGCAATAACGTGTGTTTTTGAAATAGCCGCGTCACCTACTTCTTCATCTTCTCAGCATTCAGTGGGTCACCCAGGTACTCAGAAATGTGATTTGTGTCAGGAGGAGGCAAATACCCCTTGCTCATCTCGATGTCAGAGGAGGAGATTGCGTTAAAACCTGTAAGGAGGAATCAGAAGGAGCGAGCAGAGGAAAACGGGCCAAAGTGCAAAGCTCACCTGGGGTCGGTACGTCACCCACATCGATAGCCAGTCGGGAGGTACCCGGCTGCCCTTGGAAGGGTTCACCTCCAAGGGTAGCAAAGGTTTTCCCCAGGCCAGGAGGCATTAGAGAAAGAACCCTTGCAGGAGGGACGCACTTCTGGGCCAGGGGGCTAGCGACCCGTGAAGTTATAAACAGGGGAAATGCCCTGGTTCACCCCTACCCTCTCCGTCATTGCGAACCGATTCCTGCTTAAAAGGGAAATCAGAAATAGAGTCATGAGTCGGATAGAAGGATCCGTGTACCTCAAGGGAGACCTCGGCACCGGCCACCGAACCCGACGCGGTTGATCGTTCAAGGGGGACCGCCCAACCCTTCTTTCTTTTTTCGGCCTAAAGAGAGGGCCAAGCAATCCGCGCACCAACCATGGGGCGGCACCAAGGTCCAGCTCCAGAGTTCCCTCCTTCACAGCCTCTAGGCAAGCCCACATCTCCTCGGATATTGGCATCCCTCAGCTACAGCTCGCGGAGAATTTTTGAAGTAGGGGGAATTTTTCCAAAGGTCTGATGGCGTATTTATAGCACAAGGGTGGGGCCCCACAAAAGATTCTCTCCAGCTCAGCAATGCACTCACCGAACATGTTGGTTGGATGATTCTTTCCGAGCTGGGTCAAGCTAAAAAAAAGCGGGGATTATATACAACCCCGTGTTCTCTGAGTGGGTCCACGACCGCAAGAGAGCAGACCGGCGGAGCCCTCCCACGTTAGAAGAGCAAGCAGGCGGACTCAGAACAACCAACTCACTCTTGCCAAAGCTAGGCGGATAAGCTGTGCGAGCTAGTCAACGCAACCTCGTGCCCGCCTGGAGTTCATCAAACTCAATATCTCTGGGCTTTGGAGGTAACAATCTTAGAGTGGCCTGGCTCACGCTAGCCTACAGAAGGAAGGCGGGGGAAAAACCAGGCCGCGTCCGCCTCCGGCGCTGAGAAATACCTCGACATCCGCCGTCTCGCACTCGCCCAGGGAGCTCGACAAATAGTAGGCGAGCTGGACCGGTCGAGCCCATGTCCGCCAAGGTTCGGGGAGTCAGTGAGTGTCAGCACCATCAAGCACTCGCCGTCCCAGGCGAGTGGAGGCCTTAGAGTGTTGCTCGCCTTATGCTTTGTGATGTGTTTTTACCATTTTGCCCCCGCTGGCCTGCCCATAGCCAGTTAGAACAGCGGAGTTACACTGTTGGCAGAACCAGTTGGGCTGCACATTGCTGTTCAGAACTGCAAAGGTTGAATATTTGCAGGCCAATTTCAGAAACCTATAAATAGACCCAAGGGGTACCTTAGAAGGCAGGCTCACTTGTCTCCTAGTCCACTAGCGCTTTCTTAGGTTGCCTTAGCTCGGCTCTTGGCTAGGTAGGTCAAGTGCTCTAAGATCTTCCAGGTGTGTGGTGGGACCTCCGCGTCGAGCCCTTGGGTCAGTTCTCTGTTCTTTGTCCTTATCATTTTGCTTACAGGAAAGAAGTAGGTGTGCGATCACCCCTTCTCCAAGGGTGAACTCCACTGAGACCGATTCTTCAGTTTCAACACTTTGGCCTTGTCACGTAGGGAGAATAGGAGAGTCTCAACTTCAATGTGTCATCAGGGATACCATCATATCAAAATATCCCGCAAATTTTAGAGAAGTCAACCATACGAAGATATGGGTCTTCACTTGCTATCCCAGAGAATTGTGCGTTGTTGCGGATGATGTTTAGAATAGACGGCTTAAACTCGCTGTGATTATTCATGATTGTTGGGCAAAAACTAGGGTACACACTCCCAATAGTGGGAGTGGTGTAATCACATATTGTCTGGGTCCTTGGTCGAATCAGATCCTGCTCATCGATAACATGACCTTGCAGGGGTATATCCTCTCCCCCTTAGCCGTTCCCATTAAAACTGTTATTAGACATTGCAACAGAATGGAGGTGCGGGCGCAGTGTCCTCTCAATTTCTAGGTCATGTTCCACTAGATCACAAGGGCCACTCCCCTACATAAACTCATAATAGAACAATAATAAAAAATCAAAGTGCGGTCCTTATAACGATTTTATTTCCAAAATAGTTACATACACATGCGTCCACAACAATGACACCAATAACTTGATGCATATTTGGCAAGTGTACTAGTCGCTCAAGTAATATAAAATGGGAGGTTACCCCCAAGTATCAGTCTCTCAAGGAACTCAGGTTGGGGTATGGAAATCTAATGCTTAGAAAACCAATTATAAATACTTGAAAGTAAAAAACGAGAGCTTGGTTTGGATTTTGCATTAGAAAAGTATAATACCTAAACTAATGTGGGTTGCTTTCACCGCTTCGCAAGGGTGGAATGGTTTTCAATGGTAAATGAGGGTCAAGAGCACCTCTTCACTACGCATGTCACTAGCAATTTCTAGTGCGACACACACATGATGGCGGGGGCACGAGATGGAATGGAGGCGCTCCTCACAAGCATAATCTACAGATCATCCACATATACATGAATGATTTCAAAAATAACAAGTTAGGGTTCATAAAATCATCAAACACAAAACCTAAATATTCTAAGAGAAAAATACTACAAATGAAGAGGAGGGTGGAATAAAACCAGAGCATGAAGACTCATCTAGGTTCACAGCCAGAATCGAGGGTTGTCAAATCTTGTCCACGTTCGGGCTTTGACTGTCATCCACAGTTTAGAAGAGTTGTCACCTTCTTCCAATATGCACGTCTTCTCCGTCAATAACCTTTGATAGAAACTTCATCTGAGAACTCTTCAAATGCGGCGATGAAATCCTTGGAATAGAGCTTGGAAGCATGTGGATGATGGAGGAGTCTGATAGGAACTCCAAGCTTGATATTTAGCTCAAAACTGTGTCTAGAGCACCTCAAGATCATGATCAGTAGTGGAGTGGTGGAGTGGCACGAACATGACCCTCTCCCTTAAGAATATGAAGGTCAAATCTGGAATAGGGCAAAACCTTTGGCTTAAATAGTACCCAGTAAGAAAAATAGGAATGTGTCGTTTAATGCACAAATATGCATGCATCATCATTATTAACAACATAGGAACTGCCCACCCTACAAGAATAAAATCCAATTGTGTGTTTTGAACACGCACGGGCCAACAGCCCGTGCGAGAAAAAAATGCACCGGCAGAGATAGAACGCTTAAATTCCAGGTAAACAAAAAGGTTGTTCATTTTATTCGCACATGGTTGAATCCAACCGTGTTTGAAGAAAACGCACGGGCAAAAATTTCAAAAATCTTTTGTCTAAAAGACAAGGTCTTGTGATTTGGTCAGACATGGGAAAAACAGCCCATGTGCGAACAAATCTCACGGCCTGGGGCAGAGCACCATAAAAACTATAGGCGTTGCACGGCTGCATCAATCGTAAGTGAAAATAATGCACAACCGTGCAATTCCTACAGGAAGGAACTGGTCAGGATAGGGCTCTGCCCGCCTGCACAAGAAAACCAGAATGGGGCACAGGCCTTAAACACTACCAAAAACAAAAAAAAAGTATAGGAAACAATGGGGAGCACGGAGTGCTTACCCCCATCAATAAGGCATGCAATTGCATATCCCAATGGGTCTAAATTGTGCACTTAGTGTGGAAGTGTGCATAAGTAAAGAAGGAGCAAATATAGACTAGAAGTGTAGTGCACATAAGTGAAAACTAGCCGTATGAGTCCACAAAACACTATATAATTTGGACTCATCTGCAATCTCCTTGCATTTTCTTGTGCTACAATCTCAGTTGGGGCTTCAACTTGCTCTATCCTTTTAGCAACATCATTTGCGTCTTCTTTGGGAATGCTTCCATCCTTGATCAGTCCATCAAGTGAGGTCAGATCACTTTTCTCTCTTTGTTTATTGATGGATGCCTTTTCCAGTCTTTGCTTAATGCCTGCAATATTAGAGGAACTAGACCATCCTATATAGATCAGGTTGGTCTCATCAAACACAACATGAATTGATAGTTCTTCTACTTTGGTCCTTTTGTTGAATATTTTGTAAGCTCTACTAGAAGAACTATACCCAACAAAAATTCCGACATAATCATTCTCAGCAAGCTTAGTCAGATAATGCTACCTATTGTTCAATACATAGCACTTACTCCCAAAGATTTTTGAAGTAGGCTATGGTTGGCTTTCTGCCTTCACTGGCATAAAAGGAATCTTGTTGTGAGTCTTGTTGATTAGGGCCATGTTCTGTACATGGCAGGCTGTGTTGACAGCCATAGCCCGGAAGATTTCTGGGAGTGAGGAGTCATCTAACATAGTTCTACAAGCTTCAATCAAGGTTCAATTCCTTCTCTCTATAACTCCATTTTTTGTGGAGTTCTTGGAGAGGAAAGTTTTTGGAGAGGAAAACTCATGAAAGATATACCTAGACTTTTACATTGCTTCGTCATGCCATTATATTGAAATTAAGTTCCATGATCACTTCTAATCTTTACAACAGAACATCCCATTTAATTTTGAATTTGTGTGACAAAGCTAGTGAATACTTCTAGGGTATATGAATTTTATTTAATGAAAAACACCCAAGTGAACCTAGAATAATTATCAACAATCACAAAGGTGTGGAGTTTTCTTCCTAAGCTATGAATTGTCATAGGACCAAATAGATCCACGTATAGCAGATATAAATATCTAATGGAGTCCTTAACCCCAATAGGTTTGAATGAGCCCTTTGTTTGCTTGACCATTTGACATGCATTATGTTGGTACCTTAGTTTGATTTGAGTTTAGTCTTGTCTTCTTAGTCTCTTGACCCATGATTTATCTATGGTCAAAGGTTAGTTGATAGGTTAGATTTTCTAGTTGTGTAGAATTGCTTTTCCAAATGAATATTTGGTTAAGTAGTTTTTCGTTCGACCATAGTCGAACGTCGCTCGACTATCGTCTATCGGCTGATCGACGATCGTCTATTAGTTGGTCGACGTTCTGTCTGCGTTGATAGGTCAACTATCTGCTTGATAGGTCGACTATCTGTTTTTCTTTGATAGGTCGACTATCTGTTGATAGGTCGACTATCTGTTTTCTGTGATAGGTTGACTATCTGCTTGATAGGTCGACTATCTGTTTTTGTTTGGTAGTTCGACTATCTGTCCGGATAGATCGACTATCTGAGAGCTCGACTATCTGTTCTGATAGGTCGACTATCTGCCGAGGTAGTTCGACTATCTTCCTTGATAGTTCGACTATCTGGATCGTTCGACTATCTGCCCGATAGGTCGACGATCTTCGTGCGCCGGTCGACGATCTCCGAAGGTCGTTTGACGTTTTGCTTGTATGCTCTTATTTAGTTTTGTCGTCTTCCGTGATGTGACTAAATTCATATTTATTTAGGCATATTTTTTGAAAGATTATCTGAATAATTTGTGACATTATTTCCATACAATATCAGTTCTATTCTATATGCATGAGCTAATCTTTTCTAACAAAGTTGTTTGTCTTGTAGTTGAGATATGATATCTGCCAGGCTGTCCTTTATAACCGTTAGACTCAAAAAGTCTTCCTGGCCATAAAGAGATCTTTTTGATGTGACTTTATCTTATATTATTTCATCAGAAGTATTTGCAGCTTCTTAGAAAGCTTTATCCTTTTATAGGATACCTGCCTGCTGTAGTTTGTTTTTGCTTTATGCTTTTTAGAGCCCAGCTTGCAGAGTTCAGAAAAAGGCAAGATTCAAACTCAATTAGAGCCATTGCTGCTGCTGATATATAAAGACTTCTTTGAAGAAGAAATCAACTAGTACTCGGAGAAAAATATTCATTCAGCAAGCTTACAGCAAGAACAAGTTTAACTGCTCTCAGCAATCTTCACTTAACTGAGAAGTTGTTAGCTCTTCTGTTCTTCTTTAACCTGAGTTCTCCTGTTCCAGGAAGTTCTGACTCAGAGTTCTTTTGAAGAAGAAGAAGAAGAAGATAGCTACTAGAAGATTTTAATTTCTTATTTTATATCTTCTTGTAGTTCTTCCTTCAGTATTTACTGAAGTGTTTCTGCACTGAAGCAAGACTTCACCTGGACGTTCTTTGAGCCAGGGGGAGCCTTGATTCTTTTAGAGCTGTCTAGCTCAGTGCAAGTTATTGTGCTTCTCTAATCTTTTGTAAAATAGAGAAGACACCTTAACCCCTTTCCCCCTCCTGTACAGGGTTATTACTCCCTTCAAAAGTATCCCTTGGTGGCAGGGCACCTGATCAAAAACCTGTGTTTGGTTTTTAGACACCTGATCAAAAGTCTAAAGGGTTTCTCTATCTACCTGAAGCAGATCTTGTTGGTGGCAGGGCACCTGATCAAAAACCTGAGTGGATTCCTACCTTGTTGGTAGAAGAGTGGACGTACCCAAAGTTGTTTGGGGAACCACTATAAATTCCTTGTGTCGTCTAGATTGCCTTATTTAATTACTTGCATTGTGGCTATGATTAGATTTTTAACTAGGTTTACTAGTTGCTGGATAGGATCCAAAGCTAAACTGTAATTACAGTAAGCTTTAGTTTGTGCACAACACTTGTGTTAGGCTCTAAGGTTTAATCTTAAATATCTATAACTTTCATTCTGCATTTCGCTCCAAGGGAGTTGAGTAGAAAGTCAACTTTGCTAGTGCAATTTTTGATCACTCTATTCACCCCCCCCCCTCTAGAGTAGTATCTATCCCTTCTCTTTCAATTGGTATCAGAGGGAGGTTGACTGACTGAATAGGCTAACACCTAAGTCACAAGATCCTAATAGATACCAAAGTTTATAGATATTCACTTTCACTATCATGGCCCAGTCCAAGGATTATTCTAGCACCAGACCTCCAGCATGCAAATTAGCTAATTTTGGCATCTGGAAGGCAAGGATCAAATTATATATGAATTCTATTGATGAAAGCATCTTTGCTTCTATTTTGTCAGGACCCCCAAGAGCACCTGCTGCTGCTTCTACCTCATCATCTGATATGAGTGCAGTGCCTCCTCCAGACTACAATGATGAGTACAAAAAGGTAAAGATAGCAGATGCCAAGGCAATGAACATTCTGGCCCAGACAATGTTTGATGAGGTATTCTAGAAGGTTGCTGACTGCTCCTCAGCAAAAGCTATGTGGGATACACTAAACCAGATTGTAGCTGGTTCAGCTGATGAAAGGAAGGACAGGAGGTCCAACCTTATCTCACAATATGAGAACTTCAAGAAAACTGATGCTGAATCAGTTGAAGCCATGTACACAAGGCTCGGCTCAATCATCAATGAGCTGAGGACCCTTGACAAGGACATTTCATTGACAGAGGTCAATGATAAGATTCTTATGTGCTTCCCTAGCATATGGGATCTGAGGATCTGGCCCATCAAGGAAGCCAAAAGTATAATAGAGATCTCAACAGAAGCTCTTCTCAGCAAGCTCAAATCCTTTGAGCAAGTGCTGAAGACAAGGGAAGCAGAAGCTGAAGCAAAGACCCCTACTCCAACAAGAAAGGAGCAATCTCTAGCTCTTAAGGCTGCTGATGCTTCTGAAGGCATCCAATCCAATGAGGAACAAATGGCATTATTTGCCAAGAGGTTTCTCAAGATGGGGAGAAAGGAATTCAGAAAGAAGTCTTCACGCTATGAAGACAAACCAAGGTATGACCGTTCACCTGCTAAAGAAATTATCTGTTATGGTTGCAGGAAACCTGGACATATCTTACCAGATTGTCCAGAGGAGAAGAACAAAGATAAGAGGAAAGAAAAGGAACAGCATAGGAAGCACTCCAAGCCATCCTCCTACAAGAACAAGAAGAAGGAGAGAGGTTTCATTGCTGAAACCTGGAGTGATTCAGATGAGGAATCTTCCTCCTCAAGCTCCAGTGAGGATGAGGAAGAGAAGAAGGCAAAGGAAATTTGCCTGATGGCAATAGATTCCTGCAGCAATCACTTAGCTGCAGAGAGTTCAGATTCAGAGGAAGAAATGCCAACAGAAGATGAGGTACTATTTTCTTATGATTTCACTTCTGGTGAATTCTAATTAGAATTTAAATCTTTATGTTTAGATCTAATTAGTTCTGAAAAAGAGATTAAAGAACTTAGACATAGGCTAGCTGAATCAGAAATCATATCTATTGAAAATATTAAGTTAAAGGAAGATCTCACTAATTATAGTGAAGAAATTAAGTTTCTTAAAAATGAGTTAGCTAAATCTAAGAGGTTAGAAGAATCTCTAAATGGTAGAAGCCTTAAGTTATTAGAAATAACTAGCATGACTAACACTAGGTCAGGCAATAACAAACTAGGCTTAGGAGCTTCTCCCAGTGAACCCCCAGTTATTCTTAAAAATAATCTTTCAACTCCAGTGAATTTTATCTCAGCTGATGGGATAAAGAACATTGAGCAAGTCAACCAAGTTAATAAAACTTTAAATAAAGCTAAGAGAGAGAAAAAAGAAAACAATTTTTTAAGGAAATACAAAGAGCGTCGAACGCTGCTCGATGATCGGAAGCTCAATGGTCGAACGAAGCTCGACGATCTGAGCGCCCATCATCGAACGTCGATCGACGTTTTCAATATGATTTTCAAAATCATCATCAAACCCATAGAAACCTAAATGAAAATAGAAACCCTAGGTTTGTTGATCCATCATCTGCATGGAGAATCCCACCTAGGAGATCTCACCCATTAGGTTATCACCCTCAGCCTGCATTTTCATTTATTTCTAGCTTTTCCTATGTGAAAAACAAGGGACCCAAGGTTACCTGGGTCCACAATGTCTAAATGAATTTCTTGCAGGTGAAGGCCTATCCTATCACTCAAAATAAGTGGTATTTGGATAGTGGATGCTCCAAGCATATGACAGGAAATAAAAATCATCTGTCAAAGTTCAAAGCTAAGCTCGGCCCAAAGGTTATCTTTGGATATTCAAGCTGTGGTCAGACAGAAGGCTATGGCAGGATCACAATTGGAGCTGTTACTTTCAAGAGAGTTGCATATGTGACTGGACTGAAGCACAATTTGATATCAGTCAGCCAGCTATGTGATGCTGGCTACCAGGTTTCATTTTCTAACTCTTCTTGTAATATTACTTTAAATAATAATGTTGTTTTAGTAGGCATTAGATTAGGTAATATTTATTTAGTAGATTTCAATTCAACTCATTCTGAAATCTGTTTATTTAATGAAGTAACAATTAATAATAATTCTTTGTGGCATAAGAGGCTTAGTCATGTTAACCTTAAAAATATATCTAGGTTATCTAAACATAACCTTGTTAGAGGTTTACCTTCTTGCCCCTACAAGAAGGAGAGCCTATGCAAGGCTTGTAAGCTAGGCAAGCAAACCAAAAACTCTTTTAAATCTGTAAATAAAAGTGATTCTCCTAGAATCCTATATTTATTACATCTGGACCTTTTTGGCCCAATAAATGTACAGAGTTTAGGAGGGAAGTATTACACTCTAGTCATTGTAGATGATTTCTCTAGGTTCAGTTGGGTGTTCTTTTTGAGAACTAAGGCTGATAACTTCAAAGCCCTTACAGACTTTCTATTATGTGTGCAGACTGAGTACTCTACTCATGTGGCCTTGATCAGAAGTGATCATGGTACTGAGTTTGACTCTCTTCTCATGCAAGAATTCTGTGAGAGAGAAGGTATCAAACATAGCTTCTCAGCTCCTAGAACTCCCCAACAAAATGGGGTAGTTGAAAGGAAAAATCGAACACTCATTGAAGCTGCTAGCATATTGTTGGCAGATGCTAATATGCCTCTTTCCTATTGGGCAGAAGCTGTTAGTACAGCCAATTATGTCTTGAATAGAAGTCTGATACACAAGCTTAAGTGTAAAACTCCTTATGAGTTTCTTAAAGTGAAGAAACCTAAAATTAATTATTTTAGAGTATTTGGTTGTGTAGTGTACATTCATAATAACAATAAAGAATACCTTAGAAAGTTTGAAGCAAAAGCTTCAATGGGAATTATGCTTGGATATTCCCAAGTAAGCAAAGCTTATAGGGTTTATAACAAATCAACCTGTAAAATTGAAGAATTTGTGCATGTATCTTTTGATGAGTGTCAGATGTTTTACAAGGAGAAGGAAAATTCTCCTTCCTCCAGTTCATTGCAGGTACCTGATGCTACTCAAGAGATTCTTCAACTGTCAACCCTTCAGATCACTGAATCAGACAGTGATGAAGACATTGCTGAAGCTGTTATTGTTCCACCAACAGTAGATAAAATTCCTCTTGAGGAATTAATCCCAACTGTTGCTGAAGATCACATCCCACCTGCTGATGTTGTCACACTTAGAGATCACCCCACATCTCAAGTGATAGGAGACATATCAGCTGGTGTTCAAACAAGACATCAGTTAAGACAGGATGTGATGCACGCTTGTTTCCTCTCACAGGTTGAGCCCCTCACCTTTAAAGATGCTAAGCTAGATCCCCACTGGATCATTGCTATGCAAGAGGAACTCAATCAGTTTGAGAGATGTAAAGTTTGGACTTTGGTTCCAAGACCTAAAGGCCAACTGATCATAGGCACCAAGTGGGTGTATAGAAACAAGTTGGATGCAAATGGAATTATTGTAAGGAATAAAGCTAGGCTTGTAGCTCATGGCTACATACAGGAGGAAGGTATAGATTATGACCAAACCTTTGCTCCTGTTGCAAGGCTAGAAGCAATAAGGATCTTCTTGGCCTATGCAGCCTACATGAAGTTTAAGGTCTTTCAGATGGATGTCAAAAGTGCATTCCTGAATGGTGAGCTTAAGAAAGAGGTGTTTGTTGAACAACCACCAGGGTTTGTTTCTTCAACTCAGCCCTCACATGTGTTCAAGTTGCAGAAAGCTCTATATGGACTAAAGCAAGCCCCCAGAGCCTGGTATGAGACTCTAGCTAGTTTCCTGTTAGAGCACAACTTTACTAGGGGAGTAGTTGATAGAACCCTCTTCGTCAAGCACCACAAGGACACAATCCTGTTAGTTCAAGTGTATGTGGATGACATTATATTTGGTTCCACTGATCCCAAACTTTGCAAAAGGTTTTCTGACCTAATGCACTCTAAGTTTGAGATGAGTAGTATGGGTGTGCTGTCTTACTTTCTTGGTCTCCAAGTTAAGCAAGATGCTGATGGTATCTTCATCTCCCAATCCAAATATGCCAAGGAATTGGTAAAGAAGTTTGGGATGGTTGATGCTTCAGCAATGCCTACACCTATGGCTACTAATATAGTTATTGATTCTGATGATCACGGCAAGCCTGTTGATCAAAAGAATTATAGGGCCATTGTTGGTTCCCTATTATATTTAACTGCAAGTAGGCCAGATATAATGTTTGCTACATGCCTCTGTGCTAGATTCCAGGTCAACCCCAAGGAATCTCATCTGATTCTTCTCAAGAGAATCTTGAGATACCTGAAGGGATGCCCAAATCTAGGACTTTGGTACCCAGCTGTGTCAGAATTTGAATTAATTGGATATTCTGATTCTGATTATGATGGTTGCAGAGTTGACAGGAAGAGCACCTCAGGAACTTGTTAGTTCTTGGGAGAGAGATTGGTCTCTTGGTTCTGTAAGAAGCAGGCTTCTGTCTCAACTTCAACTACAGAAGCTGAATATATAGCAGCTGCCAGTTGTTATTCACAGATCATGTGGATTCAAAACCAGCTTGTGGATTATGGTTACTCACACAAAAACACCAAAATCATGTGTGATAGTACCAGTGCTATCTCAATTGCACAAAATCCAGTGCACCACTCTAGAACGAAGCACATTGAGATCAGGCACCATTTCCTGAGAGATTGTGTAGAAAAGAACAAGATTTGTCTTGAGTTCATATCCACTGAGTTTCAGAGAGGTGATATATTCACCAAGCCCTTAGATGAACAGAAACATCTGTTCTTTTTAGTTCAACTAGGCATGATCAATGGAAGAGACTAAGTGTGACTTCTGCCTTGTTGAAACTTGTTTGAAGATAGTCGAACGACGTTCGAAGATAGTCGATCGGGTCAAGCCCATCGTCGACCTATGGTTGATGAAAGCTTGTCCGTTTGAAGATCGTCGACTGGCGTTCGACCATAGTCGAACAAGTCGAGCTCATCGTCGATCCCTGGATGACGACAGCTTGTTGTTTGAGAAGCCAGAAATAGTCGAACGATTGCTCGACTACTCTGCTTCTGGACCGATCGTCGAACGACCGTTCGACCATCGTCTCCAGTATCTTTTAAATAGATCGACTATCTCCGGTCTAATATAAAGCCGATAGTCGACCTAGGTTAAAAGATCTTCGCTTTTATCATCGACGGAGAGCGTCTTTTCGCATTCCGTCTTCCCGCTTGCTCCTCGTCTTGCGATTTTCTGCCGATTCGTCTTCTCCGTCTCTCTCGCGCATTCTCCAGCATTTCAATGGCGATTTCTCCAGCGCTCCTCGCAGTCGTGAAGTTCCACGCCGGTTTCAGTGTGGACTTTGAAGCATTCAGTTGCTGCGAACCCGGTATCGTGGAAATTCTCCAGCTCTGCAAAGATCAAGGTCTGGAAAGGCTCATGTCTACAAGGATCAAGTTAAATATCTCAGAGATAAAGGAATGGGCATTTACTTCATCTTTTACTGAAGATTCAATGACAGGAACAATTGGCGGAGAAGAGGTAATCTTGACTCCCGCCGTTTTGACTAATGTTTTTGGATTGATTAATGGCGAAGAAGAATTTGAGCAAGATGCTCCAGAGTTCAGAAGAATGTTGACTGAGTTAGGACATGCAGAAGGCATTCCCTCAAAGCTGCTCAAGATAAATTTTCCTTTTAAGATAAAATTTCTTGCTGAGTTAGTTGGAAAAGTGCTTCTAGGAAAGCACTCCGCCCATTATAACATTACTAGACAACAATTTGCACTGATGTGTGCAATTGTAAATCAGAAAAGGATTAATTGGGCAGGGGTTATGTTCGATTTGATAAGGAAGAAGAACAGTAAGAAGGAAGTTACCCTAGGAAGGGTTATTGGGATTTTTCTGAAGGAAAGATATCCCCAGCTGCTGATTTCAGCTGCTACAACCATTAATGCCAGTAAGAAGATGGATCCCAACTTGTTCTCAAAGTGGAAGAGGACATTCGTGAAGCCCGCTCCTGTAGGGGTTGCTCCAGCTGCATTTGAGAGCACAAGGACTGAATCTATCGCTCCCCACCCTCAAGAAGTTGGCTCAGCTCCTCTATCTATTCCTTCATCTTCTTCTGCTCTGCTGTCTACTTCAGTTGAAGTACCATCAACTTCAGTTGAAGTACGACATTCTGCCTCTCCTGTTCATGATTCAACAACAGTTGTAATTCCATCTTTTCCTCCAGCATCTCCTATCCCTCATCATCTTGCTAGGATATCTCATCCTAGTTTTGATTTATTAGCTTCTGTACCTTCTACCCCTATTCGTTCTCCAGTTCAATCTTCAGATCATATTGATCTTCCTGCTTCCACCCATCTATCTCCAGTTAACTCTCCAGTTAACTCTCTAATTCAATTTCCAGTTCGTTCTCCAGTTCATCAGGAATACATTCCTCCTGCTGATCTTCCATCCACTGCAGTTCCCCCACCATCTTTTGAGATAACTCCTGCATTCATCTCCAGCATCTTGGAGTTAATTACCCCTTCAATCAAAATCATGATTGAAGAGGCAATTGCTCCTCTCGTTTCCTCCATTGCTTCTTTGACTGATGCCATCAAAATTCTCTCTAACTCTGCTGAGCCCTCTTCATCCAGGGGCCTGGTTTCAGTTCCCACTGAAATTAGGCAGGGGGAGATGTTCAATGAAGATGTCTCTGAGCAGCTCCCAGCCTACCTTCCAGCAGTTCCTCCAGCTATAACAGAACCAGTATTAGCAGTTATAGCTCCAGTGATAACAGTTCCAGAAGAGATAGTTCCAGTTCAAGAAGAAGTAGCTCCTCTACTGTCTGAAAAAGAAATTTCTGATGCTATATTGGAATCAGAATTCGTTGTCAAAGTATGCTTAGAAGATCTTACTACTCCCTTGGTTGCCCGGTTCCTAGAAGGAGTCATTACTGCCTTTTTAGATGAATCTTGGGAGATAGTAAAGTTTGAAGGTAATTCACTCATTCGTTTTATTGACGAGTCAACTGACTTGCTAGTTTGTGAATACCTAGAAGGAATGTTTTTATCTTATATAGCAGATCTGTGTTCATGAATCTACAGATAAAGTTCAAGAAGAACTAGTTACTCCAGAGCCTGCTAAATCTGCTCCAGTAGTTCCAGATGTCTTAGAGACAGTGCCTGAACATGCTTCAATTGCTCCAGCTGATCATCTTCCTGATGCTCAAGACACTGAGTCTGTTCTACCAGCTCAGTCAAATATGTAAGAAGATCCTGAATTAGATTCTTTTTTAGCTGATATAGAAGTTGTTTCTGAAAGCCAAGTTGAAAATAAAGATGACACCCCAAAACTGAGTTTGGAAGAAGAGAAAGCAAAAGCTGCTTGGCAACAAAGAGTAAAGGCTGATTTGGAAGAGAAAGAAAAAGCTTTGCAAGCTGAAAAGTCTACTGTTTGGGATGATTCACCAGGACCAAATCTAGACCTCCTTCTGGCACAGGATGCCATGGAAGAAGAGAAAGAGAAAGCTGCCCTAAAAGAAAAGGAAAAGGCTGTATCAGAAGCCTATGATCCATATGATCATCCTCCCTCATCTCATTCTGAGGATGAAGATGATTCAGATCTGTCTGAGGATTCTAAGAAAAAGAAAGCTGCAAAGAGGAAAAGAAAAGCTGTGGCTCCTCCTCCTCCCAATCCCGATCATGACACTCCTTACTACATTCTGAAAGGGATTGATCCTAAATCCAAAGAGTTCCAGCACTGGATGTGGTTCTCTAAGAACCAGCAAAAGGAAAGAAAGAAATTAAAGAGGTATGATAGTCCTGCTCCCAAATGGACTCCCAGAGGTCCTCCTCCTCCACCTCCCGGTGCAGGAGCCTCTGGCAACTTATCAGCAAATCCATCTGCCCCTTCTGACAAATCTGCTCCCTCTCAGTCTCTTTCAAGGAGAAGTTTTCAAAGCCATCAAGGTAAATCATATTCTGGATATCAAAGGCATGATGCTGAAACAAAAGAGCAAGTAAAGGAGGTGGTTTATCAAAAGCCAACATTTTCACCCCCTCCTTCACCCAAGAGAAAAGTTTCACCTGCTGCTAAAGACAATTCAAAGAGTAAAAGAACGGTTTTCTCAGAAAAATCCAGTAAGAAGTTTGCTGAGTTTGCTCCTCCGACATCTATTGTTATTCAAGAAGTTAAAGATCCAGCTGAAAGTTTATTAGATCTGTCTACCAAGTTTAAAGCTGTGAAGCCAATAGATACTACATCTGAAAATAAGTATGAAAGTCAAGAGTTAGATCCTGATTTCAGGATGGCTCGTTTTCTAGAGCTTGTTGGCTCATCCCAGATAAAGAAAGCTAAGGCTGAAGGAAAAGATTCTGCAGGATTTACTACAATGTCAAAATTCAGAATGAAGGAACTTGATAAAATCCAGGTTAGTCCTGAAGTATTTGACCCTTCTAAATATATGGAAAAGCATCCAGAAGAAGTCGTTCCAAGGGCTTCAGAACTAAAGATAATTGGTGTACAAGATCTGAAAATGTCTAAGAAAGAAGCCATAGATCCCTTGAGGAAAGTATCTTTTGTTCCTAGCTCTTCTAATCCCAAACCTGATTCTGTAGATCCTTAATTTTTGATTGACTGTTATATATCTGACTGATTGTTAATTGCTAGTTAGTTGTTTAACTATTTCCTGTATTGATTTTATTGTTCTATAGCTAGCTCTGTGTTTTAGTTTTTGAGAGACTTAACTCAAATAGGGGGAGATTGTTGGTACCCTAGTTTGATTTGAGTTTAGTCTTGTCTTCTTAGTCTCTTGACCCATGATTTATCTATGGTCAAAGGTTAGTTGATAGGTTAGATTTTCTAGTTGTGTAGAATTGCTTTTCCAAATGAATATTTGGTTAAGTAGTTTTTCGTTTGACCATAGTCGAACGTCGCTCGACTATCGTCTATCGGCTGATCGACGATCGTCTATCAGTTGGTCGACGTTCTGTCTGCATTGATAGGTCGACTATCTGCTTGATAGGTCGACTATCTGTTTTTCTTTGATAGGTCGACTATCTGTTTTCTGTGATAGGTCGACTATCTGCTTGATAGGTCGACTATCTGTTTTTGTTTGGTAGTTCGACTATCTGTCCGGATAGATCGACTATCTGAGAGCTCGACTATCTGTTCTGAAAGGTCGACTATCTGCCGAGGTAGTTCGACTATCTTCCTTGATAGTTCGACTATCTGGATCGTTCGACTATCTGCCCGATAGGTCGACGATCTCCGTGCGCCGGTCGACGATCTCCGAAGGTTGTTCGACGTTTTGCTGTATGCTCTTATTTAGTTTTGTCGTCTTCCGTGATGTGACTAAATTCATATTTATTTAGGCATATTTTTTGAAAGATTATCTGAATAATTTGTGACATTATTTCCATGCAATATCAGTTCTATTCTATATGCATGAGCTAATCTTTTCTGACAAAGTTGTTTATCTTGTAGCTGAGATATGATATCTGCCAGGCTGTCCTTTATAGCCGTTAGACTCAAAAAGTCTTCCTGGCCGTAAAAAGATCTTTTTGATGTGACTTTATCGTATATTATTTCATCAGAAGTATTTGCAGCTTCTTAGAAAGCTTTATCCTTTTATAGGATACCTGCCTGCTGTAGTTTGTTTTTGCTTTATGCTTTTTGCAGCCCAGCTTGCAGAGTTCAGAAAAAGACAAGATTCAAACTCAATTAGAGCCGTTGCTGCTGCTGATATATAAAGACTTCTTTGAAGAAGAAATCAACTAGTACTCGGAGAAAAATATTCATTCAGCAAGCTTACAGCAAGAACAAGTTTAACTGCTCTCAGCAATCTTCACTTAACTGAGAAGTTGTTAGCTCTTCTGCTCTTCTTCAACTTGAGTTCTCCTGTTCCCGGAAGTTCTGACTCAGAGTTCTTTTGAAGAAGAAGAAGAAGAAGATAGCTGCTAGAAGATTTTAATTTCTTATTTTATATCTTCTTGTAGTTCTTCCTTCAGTATTTACTGAAGTGTTTCTGCACTAAAGCAAGACTTCACCTGGACGTTCTTTGAGCCAGGGGGAGCCTTGATTCTTTTAGAGCTGTCTAGCTCAGTGCAAGTTATTGTGCTTCTCTAATCTTTTGTAAAATAGAGAAGACACCTTAACCCCTTTCCCCCTCCTGTACAAGGTTATTACTCCCTTCAAAAGTATCCCTTGGTGGCAGGGCACCTGATCAAAAACTTGTGTTTGGTTTTTAGACACCTGATCAAAAGTCTAAAGGGTTTCTTGATCTACCTGAAGCAGATCTTATTGGTGGTAGGGCACCTGATCAAAAACCTGAGTGGATTCCTACCTTGTTGGTAGAAGAGTGGACGTACCCAAGTTGTTTGGGGAACCACTATAAATTCCTTGTGTCGTCTGGATTGCCTTGTTTAATTACTTGCATTGTGGTTGTGATTAGATTTTTAACTAGGTTTGCTAGTTGCTGGATAGGATCCAAAGCTAAACTGTAATTACAGTAAGCTTTAGTTTGTGCACAACACTTGTGTTAGGCTCTAAGGTTTAATCTTAAATATCTATAACTTTCATTCCGCATTTCGCTCCAAGGGAGTTGAGTAGAAAGTCAACTTTGCTAGTGCAATTTTTGATCACTCTATTCACCCCCCCTCTAGAGTAGTATCTATCCCTTCTCTTTCACATTACAAGGGATTTCCTAGACACACTTCCACTTAGGGCCACCTCTAACTAGATTTTCTAATAAAAGCTTATTGTTGGTATTATAGTTGATATGTGTCAGTCTCTTATGCAATTGCACACAAAGAGGTTCCCTATTCACTGCCAAAAGATAAATAGAAGATTAAAAATAGCATAAAAGATATTTGAAGAATAGATGTTTCCAACTCTAGTGTCGGTTATTATGGTTTCTTCAAACTTCTTAATCAGGAACCCATCCTTATGGAAGGCAATCACATAGCTTAGATCACATAATTTACTTATGCTGATCAAATTGTGCTGCAATCCTTCAACATAAGCTACCCTTGAGATGGTGATTAAGTTATTGGAGATCTTACCATAACCCTTGGTTTTTCCTCTGTTTATCCTCCAAAGATAACTTTTTGTCCATCTTCAAATGAGGAATAATCTTTCAATAGGCTCCTTGTTCCATTCATGTGCCTAGAACATCCACTATCCAAGTACCAAATAGGAGTTTTATTGGCCTTTGTACATTCCTACAAAAGAGATTACTTATTCATAGGAACACAAATCTTGTGGGATCCTAAATTCTTCTTAGCATTAACTTTTTATTTTAGCTTTAGGCCCATCAGAGGTGCATCAAGGATTAGCCAAAGCTTAGCTTATGGCCTGCTAGTGGGTACTTTTGAGATAGTTTGGTTGAACCAACAGTCAATGGCAAAATTCCCAACCCTTCCACAACACCAACACTCATACTTATTGTACCTCCTCTTGGGGCTCACAACAAATATAGGAGTGCTCTTCTTGTGATCAGGATAGATCTTGAGTGGTACTATATGAGAATCTTTGTAGGGAATATGATGGTGTGTTTAGTGAGACTTGGACTGTCCAACCACTACCTTTCCATTCCCGGTAGTTCTCCATTCATAAGCTTTGTCATCCCTTTAGTGCTTGAGTTAGCCCAAAACACAAAAGGACCATTATACTCCATCTCAATTTCCTCATTATCTCCCTTGAGAGCAGTCTTTCCACAATCCACATTCTTAGTTCACTAGCGGAACATTAATTCTTCCAGTGTTTATAGACACTCTCTAGGTCATAGCTATTTAATGTTAAGAGAACTAGTTTGAAAATAGTAGGATATATGGGTGCTTTCCCTTTGGCATTAATCCTCCTTCTATTCCTCCTCTCATATCCTACACCACTTAAGTATGGTGTAGAGAAGCTATCTATTATGGGAAGAACTATCTAGGGCTTGGAATATTTGTCCACTAGTTCCCTCTCTTTGAAGAGTTCACTTCCAAGTTTCTTGATGATTCTCTCTTTTTGCATCAATAGTTCATTTTGCTCATCAATGACTTGTTTGAGCACAATATTTTTAAAGTTCATTTGATAGATAATATTCGTCTTCTCCTCAAGATGAGCATTGAGAGGTTTGAGGAGCTCAAGCTCTTCATCCCGCTTTTTAGCATGCTTCTACCTTTTTCCTAATGCTTTAAGGAGGTCACTATACTTCTCACCCATTTTCATAAAGTAGTTCTCTTATTTAAAGTCATCCTCATCAATTGATGGTGAGTTTGTTGGATTGTATGACCAACCTTAGAGGGAGGAGTGAATAAGGTTTGACGCGTTAATTAAAAATTCAAAATCGTTTGATCCAGGAAAACCAGTTCTAGAAACTAGCGCGGGGTGTTAACTTGTCAGCATGCGCGGTAGATCGCAGAACTCATTTTCCTGGCCAAATTTCTCCTTAGAGAAATAGACACCCTTTATAGATCCACCAAATAACACTCAGGAAGTTAAATGCAGAAATAAGAACACAAATAATTTTATTCAATCAAAATCAAAAGTGTTTTACAATTACAAAAATTTGATCTCTGTGACACCGGAGATTAGAGGTGGTGAAAGAAGAAACTCTTTTGGTTTTCTATCAACCCACTACCTGGACTGGTTGGCTCTCTCCCTTTCCCTCCAAGGAAGTTTTTTGAGTCAGCACTTAACCTTCACATAAGAAAGTGTCTTAGAGCCCCCGCTAGATCAGCCAATCTAGACGTCCCTTCCTCAGGATAATTTCTCACGGAATCCTCCCAGGATTCTGATGACCTTCACCGGTAAATTTTCCTCACAACAATCACACAGAAAGGAGAAAAATTACAAAAGGAATAAAAAAGGTTTAAGAATGAATCTCCCTCAAAATAATTTCTCCATTGAGCAATGCATGACAAGCGCTAATGATCTTTGTTTTATTGCAGTCGATCAACTCCTCATAGTCATTATAGTCCTTCGCTCGTCAGAGTTTTACGTGCACGAATGGGAGGGAGGTGTCTTTCCCTTCCTTTGACAGAGACGACAGAATAGTACTCAGAGTAAACTTGTTGGGTACACTAGAAGTATGTACCAGATTGGAGAAGATTCATCCTTTTCAATAATATACATCAATATGTATTTGATGTATGTTTAAGTTTCCTTGTGCAGGTTTAAGAAGTAGAAGAAAAATATTCTAAGTATAAGTGTTGACACTTGAAGCAAAGCTGTGTCGACACCCAGACATTGTGTAGACACCTAAAGAAGTAGTTGTATCGACACCAAGAATTGTGTCGACACCTAAAGAAGTAGTTGTGTCGACACCTAAGGCAGGAATTGTGTCGACACCTAAAGCAAAGGCTGTGTCGACACCCAGGAATTATGTCGACACCAGAAGAAAGGCATGTGTCAACACTCAGGAATTGTGTCGACACCTGAAGAAGGTGTGTGTCGACAACTAGACACTCACTCAATGCCATCTTACAGCAACAGCTAGACACACACTCAACGCCATTTTACGGAAACAGTTATACTAGGTCTGAAGGCTTGTGTCGACAGCTGGACATACACTCAATGCCATCTGTCTGCAGCAGTTATGTCGAGACCAAGAGCAGTTGTGTCGACACACTGGACTTGTGTCGACACATACAAATAAAAGATGTGTCGAGGAGTAGAAGAATGACTATGTCGACACCTGGAGTATTGTGTCGACATCATCAAGACTTGTGTCGACACTTTGTCTACTTGTGTCGACACATGTGAAGCAGATTGTTGAGTGGATTGTGTTGAGTTATAGAATCTTTATGGAATCAACTGTCATGACTGGTGGACCGACAACTGTCATAACCAACTATTTTGACACATTTGTTAGAACTGTCAGAAGGTTGTTACAAACCGGATCAGCCGGTAACCTTGAAGATAATCTATATAAAGGATTGATCTCTGACAACCAAATAACACAGTAAAGGCCAGAAAAGCCATCAACTAAGAGAGAGAAAATTCACAATAAGAAAAGGGAAAACTCTTTAAGAAGGCAGATCCAGAACGGTCTGCAGAGAAGATTCAGATCTCATTCTGAATTCAAGGAAGGAGCTGACGGTGGATCAACTTTTACATTAAGAACAGTCCAACCTTATTTTGTTCTATCAAGAAGCTTTGAAATAGCTAAGTCTGGTTGGAACTGAAGATCAAGAACTGATCAAGAAGAACATCAATAGAGGGATATATCTGGTGATATCTTTTGTATCTCTTTTATTACACAATTTATTATAGGATCTGTTGTTGATCTGAGCTATAAGCTAATAATTAAGAAGGCTGAGGTAGGGCTATGAGCCTGAGTGGGAGGACTTGTGAAAAGTTTGAGTTGTAAGCCTAGAGATAAGGGCTAAGGTAGGGTCATCTGCTCTCAAAGTGTGAGCTCACAAATTCCTGGAATTGACTTTCCATCAACTCAAAGAGGTAGCCTGAAATTGGAAGCACAGTGTAGCTTAGACTTTTCGCATATAAGGCCTGAGGTAGGATTCTGGGAAGGATCTGAAGTAGGACTTGCAAAAGTCTGAGGTGTAGGAACCATTTTGGTTCTGAGTTGTAGGATCTTTGGATCTGAGAAAGAGGAAAGAAGTTAGGATGAATCCAGTACTCTACTGGATAGGCGAAGGGGGAATTGGACGTACACATATCTTGGGCAACCACTATAAATCTAGTGTTCGTTGTGCTGTGAATGTTCTGTGCTGTGTTTTATTTTGTTTCTGCCAAGCAAGATCTGTTTAAATGGCGTAAAATATTAAAGGAAAAAATTAGAACATATTCACCCCCCCTCTAGGTGTTTAGGCTCTTGAATTAAGTCTTTCAAGTGGTATCAGAGGAAGGTTACTCAAGGATTGACTTAACAGTCTGAGTAAATCTCCTAGGCAATTTTTAGAATTTAAGAATGGGTTCAAGTGAGAACCAAAAAGAGTTTGGAGCAATGAAACTCCCTACCTGCAAGAAGGAATGTTTTGGTATATGGAAGGAGAGGGTCAGATTATTTATGGAAGCTTCTAATCTAAGAATTTACATCACAGTACAGGAAGGAACCTTCATACCAAGTAAGGTATCAGTACTAGATGCAAATATGAAGACTCCTAAGAGTTATTCAGAAATGACAAAGGATGAAATCATCCTGGCAACTCTAGACAAAAGGGCACAAAATATCATTGTAAGTGTCATAGATGAAGCCACATTTCAGAATCTGGTGCATTGCAAAACCTCCAAATAAATGTGGGACACTCTTATTGTCTACATGGAGGGAACAGAAGAAGTCAGAGAAGACAGAAAATCTATGCAGAATCAGGAGTATGAAAGCTTTAGGCAAGCCAAGAATGACAGCATAGCTAAATGCTACAAGAAATTCTTAAGGATTGTAAATGAGCTGATGACTTATGGAAGAGTCTTCAGCACTTATGAACTAAATGAAAAATTTCTGAGATCTCTGACAAAGGATTTGGACACCAATATTTGTGCCATAGAATAAGTGGCCAAGCTGGCAGACACACCTCCTCCCACACTGTTTGGGAAGCTGCTTTCATATGAAATGCAGCTTACAGCCAGGAAGGAGGAAGAGAAGAGCAGCAGATCTGAACACAAGGCAAAGTTAGTTGCCTTCAAAGCTGAAGGCACAATAATGGGCAGGAGAAAATCTCCTTCTCCTCCCAGAAGGAGTGCTGAGGCAGAAGAAGGGATTCCTGACAACACTTCATCAGACAGCCACACCTCAGATGAGGACTTTGCAACCTTCACAAGGCAGTTCCAAAGATTCATGAAGAAGAAGAAGTGGAGAACAGGACCTTCTTCATCCTTTTCAAAAGATGAGTACAACAAGAAAAAAAAAATTCCTAAGTAAGACAGTGTTATAAAACGAACTAAAACAAGCCGGAACGGGTATAACTGAAACTTTATTATCAGAAAAAGGTATCTATTACAAAGGTATGCCCTCCCTTATATAGAATGGAGGAGAGATGAGAGAATACAAATAAGAGATGTGGGACTAAAAAATTACAGGACTAAGCGGACTATACAGAACAAACTGCACAAGCCGCGCGGTTAGACAGAAGAGCTAACCGCACGGCTACCACCAGAGAGAGAGAGAGACCGCCAGGGGAGATCGCCTGACCGTTCGGCAACCAGACAACAACAGCACAACAATCAAACCGCTGAAGGGAAACGGCCAGACCGCGCGGTCACCAACTTCAACACTCCCCCTCAAGCTGGAGCATATATATCGATCATGCCCAGCTTGTCACAAATATGATAAAACGAGGCGGAAACTGGCTTGGTGAAGATGTCAGCCAGCTCTTTATCAGAAGTGACAAAGGGAGTGCAAATTTGTTCCTTTAAGATTTCTTCACGAATGAATTGACAGTCAACCTCAATGTACTTGGTTCTTTCATGGAAGACCGGATTTTTGGAGATGTATATGGCAGCCTTGTTATCACAAAACATAGGTAGAGGATGGTTGTAGACCTCTCCTAAATCCAGCATTAGAGCCCGTAGCCATTTTAGCTCACAAGTGGTCGACGCCATACTCCGATACTCTGCTTCAGCACTGGACCTGGAAACAACAGACTGCTTCTTGCTCTTCCAGCTTACCAAATTACCTCCAACAAAGGTGCAAAAACCGGAGGTAGACTTGCGATCCCCTTTGTCATCTGCGTAACTCGCATCTGAGTATGCTTCAACCCTCAGATGACCATTCTTCTGAAAAAGCAATCCTTTCCCAGGGGCGGCTTTGACGTACTCCAAGATCCGCAAGGCGGACTGAAGATGGCGCTCCCTGGGTGTTTGCATGAATTGACTCACCTTGCCCACATCATAGGAAATGTCGGGCCTGGTCACTGTGAGATATATAAGCTTACCAACAAGACGCCTGTACCTCGTAGTATCTGAAAGAAGCGGCGAATCATCTGTCCAGGTTTTGTCTTCTCCAACAGCCATGGGACACCGGGAAGGTTTGGCCCTAGTCAATCCTGCATGTTTTAAAAGATCAAGGGCATACTTACGCTGAGAGAGGACTAAGGAGTCGGGCTTCCAAGAGATTTCGATTCCCAAAAAGTACTTTGGAGAGCCCATATCTTTCGTGACCAGATGTTGACGAAGATGCCGCTTTGTCATGGCTACCCCTTCTTGGTCATCGCCAGTGAGAAGAATATCATCAACATATACTGCAAGAACCACCAGCCCCGAGGAGGTTTTGCGAATAAATAGAGAGTGATCGGCAGAGCTGCGCAAAAAACCAACGGCCGCCACGATGCCGCTGAACTTGTCAAACCAAGCTCGAGGGCTCTGCTTGAGGCCATAGATTGCCTTCTTCAGCTGGCACACTCGTGTCTCCCCCTGAGCAACATACCCCGGAGGTTGCTCCATGTAGATGGACTCCTGAAGATCACCATAAAGGAAGGAATTCTTTACATCCAGCTGGGAAATCGGCCAATCTTTATTGACCTCCACAGAGAGAAGGACCCGTATAGTGCTGAGACGAGCCACGGGAGAGAAGGTGTCAAAGTAATCAACCCCATAGGTCTGAGTAAATCCCTTAGCAACAAGGCGAGCTTTATAACGGTCCACAGTGCCATCCGGGGCAAATTTCACCACAAAGACCCAGCGATAGCCAACAACATCAGTACCAAAGTGAGGAGGAACAAGAGTCCAAGTACCCCGCTCCGTTAGGGTGGCCATTTCCTCATCCATGGCCATCTTCCAGTGAGTAATAGCAAGGGCCTCCTGGTAGGAGCGGGGCGTGGCAGTGGCAGAGATAGCCAGAGCAAAGGCCCTGCGAGAAGGGGTAAGACGATCATACGAAACAACAGTAGTAAGAGGGTGTAGGGTACACGTCCACACCCCTTTGCGAAGAGCTATAGGAAGATCCAGGTCAGCAGGTCCCTCAGCATCCAGAGCATCCGTGGCAGAGAGAGCTGGCCCAGGAGTAGAGAGCGACGACGGCGGAGATGGTGGCGGAGAAGAGGGAGAGAGAGGTGGAGTGAGAGGAGTGGATGTGGACGGTGTAGGGGTGAATATCGTAGTAAGAGACGAGGGAACAAAGGGAACAGTAGGAGAATCAGAAGTTGGGAGAAGAGGAGAGGAGTCATCCGAGAAGTAGGAGGTATTTTCGAAGAAGGTGACGTCAGCAGAGACGAACTGCTTACGAAGGACGGGATCAAAGCAACAATAACCTTTCTGAGTGGTGGAGTACCCCAGAAAGATACATTTAGTGGAGCGAGGGGATAGCTTATCACGGGTGGCAGAAGGAGCATGCACAAAGGTAGTGCATCCAAAGATTTGGAGAGGGAGAGGAAACGGCTCCTTGCCCGGATACAAAATGGAGAATGGGGTCTTTCCGTAGAGAATGGTGGAGGGAATGCGATTGATAAGGTAGCAGGCAAGGAGAACAGCATAGCCCCAATAGGAGCGAGGAACTTGCATCTGGGTCATCAAGGTGCGAGCGACATCAAGAAGGTGACGGTTTTTGCGTTCTGCCACCCCATTTTATTGGGAAGTATAGACACAACTAGTTTGATGAATAATCCCACTTTGCATGCAGAAGGCCTGAAAGTCATGACTGATATATTCTTTAGCATTATCAGATCGAAGAACTTTAATAGAAACATTAAACTGAGTTTTGATCATGAGATAGAAGGATGTCCATACAGAGAGTAATTCGGAGCGATCTTTTAACAGATACACCCACGTACTGCGAGAGAAATCATCAATGAATTTGACAAAATATGAACTACCCCGACCAACGGTAAGACTAGGAGAAGGACCCCAAATATCGGAGTGGATGAGATCAAACGGACGGGTGGATCCACGAACGTGCTTTGGAGGGAAGGAGGAGCGGTGATGCTTGCCAAGCTGACAGGCCTCACAGTTGAGCGGAGGACTTTGTGGAGGAAGGTGGGGCAGAAGTTGACGAAGAAGATGAGGAGGAGCATGACCAAGGAGGAGATGCCATTGGAGAAGATCTGTGGAGATGGAGGAGAAGGTGGAGAAAGCGAAAATGTTGTCCAGGAAGTATAGGCCGCCACTCTCAGTCCCAGTAGCAATCGTCCGTTGGGAGTCCGGATCCTGAAAAGAGCAAGTAGTTGAAGTAAAAGTAACAGAACATTGTAATTGCTTGTATAGAGAGGTAACAGATAATAAGTTCCACGGGAACTTGGGCACGTAGAGAGTATCCTCCAAGCGAAGAGACGGAGTGACATGAACAATCCCCGTCCCATGAACTGATGATGAAGAGCCGTCAGCGAGAATAACCGGGGGCAACCGACCATGTGTTTCGAGGAGAGAAAAACACTGGAGATTGCCGGTCATATGATTTGTAGCACCGGTGTCAATCAGCCATTTTCCTTGAGTAACAACGTGGGCCCTACCAGAAGACGTGACCACCGAGGCGAACGGCTTAGAGGAGTATATGGAAGCCATGAAGGGAGGAATAAAAGAACTGCAGCGGTCACGGTGACAGCACACCAGCGGCAAGATGGGCCACGACCAAGATGCAGAGCAAGGAAAAAGTGGAAGAAGAGGGAAGCACAAGCCGCGCGACTAAATAGGAGGTCGTGGCGACTAACAAGCAGGAGCGGCTAAAGGACGAGGGGCAGAGAGGCCGCCTAAACAAGGAATAACCCGTGCGAACAGAGAGAAATCACAATGGTTAGAAGAAAGAGGGAAAGAAGTCGAGCGGCGAGAAATCAAACCGCGCGAATAGAAGAGAGAGACACCACGCGAACAGAGAGGTGTCCACTGGGAAGCAAACACGGCGAATAAGGCAACAGGTCGCGGCACAGGTCGTGCACACAAAGGGCAATGACAAGGAAGAAAAGAAGCCGCGCGAATAGGGTGCGAGCAGGCGGAAGAAAGAAGACGCGAGACCAGGTCGCGAGAAGAGGAAGAAAGCCGCGCGAACAAGGCGCAAGCAAGCAGGCGGAAGAAACAAGCTATGAGAATAGGTCGCGAGAAGAAGAAGCAAGCCGCGCGGACAGAGCGGACAGAATCAGGAGCCAAAGATCGATGCCTCTGATACCATGTTATAAAACGAACTAAAACAAGCCGGAACGGGTATAACTGAAACTTTATTATCAGAAAAAGGTATCTATTACAAAGGTATGTCCTCCCTTATATAGAATGGAGGAGAGATGAGAGAATACAAATAAGAGATGTGGGACTAAAAAATTACAGGACTAAGCGGACTATTTAGAACAAACCGCACAAGCCGCGCGGTTAGACAGAAGAGCTAACCGCACGGCTACCACCAGAGAGAGAGAGAAACTGCCAGGGGAGACCGTCTGACCGTTCGGCAACCAGACAGCAACAGCACAGCAATCAAACCACTGAAGGGAAACCGCCAGACCGCGCGGTCACCAACTTCAACAGACAGGTATGCTTCTAAACCTAGTAAACAATCTAATTCTAAGATTGTGTGTTATTGTTGCAATAGGCAAGGACATGTCATAGCATACTGTCCAAACAAGAGGGCTGAATCAAAAGACAAGAAGAAGCAACAAATGAAGGGCAAGAAAGAAAAATCTTTTGTTGCCCAAAAGCAGAAAAGCTGGACAGATTCTTCATCATCTGAATCAGGAGAATAAGAAGAGGCTGAAGCATATGTTGGGTTATAATCAACTGAAGAGGATTCTAAGGAGAAAGAATTTCTACAAATGTTGGACTTCATAAATGGAGTGGAAGAATATTGCTATAAAGGGTTGATGTCTCAATAAGAAGATGATCAGTGCCAGGATCAGCCTGGACCAAGAAAGGTATACAATTCTCCCTCAGATTCTTATTATTTTATTGGATCAAAATCAGTAGCATCAACTTCAAGAGAAGGGGATGGTTCTGATTCTGGGGGGATGTTCATCAACTCATTAATGAGTATGGTGAGTTGTTACAGGCTCTGAAGAAGAGCAAGTTTCTTGTCAAAGAGCAGTCCAAGGAGATTAAGATTCTTAAGCTGGCTGCAGCAGATTCAGCAAAGCTATTGGATCAAAAATTGAATGAGATTGCCAAACTGAAAAACATCACTGTTATTCAGATGGGCACAATCTCCTTCAAGGAGAATCATATCAAGAAACTAGAGGCAAAACTTCAGCAAGAAAGAGAGCTAGTGGCTAAATTTTCCAAGCCAAAATCTATCTTACCCTTAATAGACAATTTCATTTCACAAAAAGGTAAGACTGGTCTAGGTTTTAAGGGAAGAACTAGGGCCACCAATTCACATAGAAAAGGTAAGGCCCCATTTCAGCCTATAGCTGCAAATCCCCCTATCTTTTTTAGGAAGGTGATGAATCCTACAAACATGTATGATCATGATACAACTCATGGTCACTGTGAGTATGGAAATCTTATGGGCAAGGGTACAAATGCCAATAGGCCACTCTATAGGCATGCACATCATGTACAAGAGAAATTCTTGAAGTTTGCTGCTCTAGCACCAACACTTAACAAGACTGCTGGCAACAAAATAACAAAGTCTGTACCTAAGAGAAGGTATAATAGATTTGAGTGTTGGTGTTGTGGAAAGGTAGGCCACTTTGCCATGGATTGCTAGTTTAACACAAGTGTTAAAACCAAGAGTAGTTCTCCTATTAAAACAGCTGCAAGATTACAAACTAACAAAGACCTAGGACCCAATAGCAAATTGGGTTCTAAGGGTAAGTGATTCTTTATTTGATGCAGGTGAATACAAGTGACCATACCCCTATATGGTACTTAGATAGTGGGTGTTCCAGATACATGACTGGAATAAGAAGAATGTTGAGGGACTATGTACCCATAGAGAATGGTCCCAAAGTCATCTTTGGTGGATCAGAAAAAGGAGTCATCAAAGGATTTGGTAACATCTCTAGTGACTAAATTACTATAACTAAAGTAGCTTATGTGAAGGGTCTAAAACATAACCTGATTAGCATAAGTCAGCTTAGTGATCTAGGTTATGTCATATCCTTTCATAAAGAGGAGTGCCAAATTAAGAGGTCAAGTGATCAAGAGATCATTTTGACTGGCACTAGGAGAGGAAATGTTTATTGTCTTAACCTAGATTGTGAGTTAAGCAACTCACCTATTTGCTTAGTTGCAGATGAGACAGCCTCACTATGTGTCAAATGGCACAAGAGGCTAGCTCATCTAAACTGTAAGTCCATAAGACTGCTGTTCAGCATGGGTTTGGTGAGGAATGGTCCTTATGTCATGTGCATGAAAGAGGGAGTGTGTTCAGCTTGCCAAAAGGGCAAACAGACCAAGTCCTCTTTTCCAGCACTAGATACCAAAGATTCATTGAGATGTTTATATCTCTTGCATATGGATTTATTTGGTCCTATGTCAGTTCAAAGTCTTGGTAGGAAAGCATACACATTAGTTGTTGTGGATGACTATTCTAGATACACATGAGTGTTCTTCTTAAGGCAAAAATCTGAAACCCCTAGTATTTTCCAGACTTTTGTTAGACAAGTTCAGAATGAATTTAATAATTCTGTGGTCAAAATCAGAAGTGACCGTGGAACTGAATTTCAGTCTAAATGTATGACAAAATTTTGTGAAGAACTTGGGATTCATTAGGAGTTCTCCTCACCTAGAACACCTTAGTAAAATGGAATTGCTGAAAGAAAGAATAGAACTCTCATTGAGGCTGGTCGAAATCTACTCAGTGACACTACTCTCCCTGAATATTTTTGGGTTGAGGCAGTAAATACTGCTTGTCATGTTCTCAATAGAGCATCGTTCAATAAGAAACTTAAGTTGACTCCCTATCAGATTTTGAAAGGCAAAAAGCCAAACATTTCTTATTTCAGAATCTTTGGTAGCAAGTGCTATGTCCTAGTGAATGATAAGCACTACCAAACAAAGTTTGCTGCCAAATCCCTAGAATGGATATTTGTTGGGTACAACAACAACAATAGGGCATACAGGATTTACAACTTAACTACCCAAGCTGTAGAAGAGTCAGTTCATGTTGTTTTTGATGAGTCTAGATTGATTAACAATGAATTGTCTAGTGTTTCAGTTAGTTCTACAGGTCTAACAGATAGGATGGATAAGATGACCATCAATGATGAAGCTCTTGCTAAGATGGATGATGCATGCTGTCCAGGGGGATAACAAAATACACTGGAAGCAGAAGAGAATGAGGAGCATCAGGTGGAGGAAAATGAAGAAGGTCATGAGGTAGAAAGGTTTCCTCCAGCAAGAAGACACCTAAAGGATCATCTAGCTCACCAGATAATTGGAGATGCAAGTCAAGGTATTCTAACAAGGAGCAAGAGCATGAACACAATTTTGTGTTCTAGCTTTTGTCTCAAATAGAACCCAAAAAGTTTGAAGAAGCAATGCTAGATGCTAAATGGGTTGATGCAATGCAAGAAGATCTGAATAAATTCAGGAGATGCAAAGTCTGGGAACTGGTTCCTAAACATAAGGATTACAATATCATAGGAACCAAGTGGATCTACAGAAACAAACTTGATGAAAATGGAACAATCATCAAGAACAAGGCCAGGCTGGTAGCAAAAGGCTACAATAAGAGGAAGGAATAGACTTTGATCAAACCTTTGCCACAGTAGCAAGACTGGAGGATATAAGGTTGTTCCTGGCCTATGCAGCCTATCAAGGGTTCAAGGTATTTCAGATGGATGTGAAGTTAGCATTTCTAAATGGTTACTTGAAAGAGGAAGTCTATATTGAACAACCCTCAGGTTTTGTAGATCCTCACTGTCCTAATTATGTATATAGGCTTGGGAAAGCCCTATATGGTTTGAAACAAGCCCCTAGGGCTTGGTATGAAACCTTGTCTGCTTTTAATATTGAGAATAAATTCTCAAGGGGAAAGATAGATAAAACTCTATTCTATAGGGAATCCAAAGGCATGATAATCTTAGTCCAGATATATGTTATGACATTATCTTTGGATCTACTGAGAACAACCTTTACAGGAAGTTTGCCAAACTTATGCAAGGGAAGTTTGAAATGAGCAGTATGGATGAACTGAAGTTTTTTTTGGAACTTCAAGTCAGACAGACTGATAATGGATTATCCATATCTCAGTCTAAGTTCATTAAGGAGTTGATTAAAAAGTATGGAATGGACTCATCTTCCGCCATGAAAATGCCAATGGGAACAAGTATGCCTATAGGCAAAGATGAGACAGGGAAACCTGTTGATGAGTCTTTGTATAGAGGGATAATTAGCTCCCTACTCTACTTGACTGCTAGTAGACCTGACATCGTGTATGCAATATGTGTCTGTGCTAGGTACCAAGCATGCCCTAAGGAATCTCATTATACTACAGTTAAAAGGATTTTGAGATATCTCAAGGGCACACCTAATATAGGTCTTTGGTACCCTAAGAATATAGATTTCACACTAACTGGTTTCTCAAATACAGATTTTGCAGGATACAAAGAAGACAGGAAAAGTACTACAAGAACCTGTCAATTCATAGGAGGAAGACTGGTGTCTTGGTGCAGTAAGAAGCAGACTAGTGTAGCTATATCAACAGCTGAGTCAGAATATGTAGCTGCAGGCAGCTGCTGTACACAACTATTATGGATAAAGCACCAACTAGAAGATAATGACATCAAGGTAAGTAGAATTACACTATTCTGTGATTCTACTAGTGTTATTTCTATTGCTAAGAATCCTGTATCACACAGTAGAACAAAATATATAAAAATTAAATTCCATTTCATCAGAGAACATGTAGAAAAAGAAAATATTAGTCTAGAGTTTGTGAATACAAATAATCAAGTTGTTGATATTTTTACAAAACCTCTGGATGAAACTAAATTCAATTATTTTAAAATTGAATTAGGTATGTTGAATCTAGATTAGGTTAGCACAAGCTACCTTTAGTAGAACATGTAGCTCAATTTTTCATAGGAAATTTGGCTGAGTACCAAGTTTGTGTCGAAACAAGCAGACCTTGTGTCACACTCTCAGTATGTTGTGTCGACAAAGAAAATGGATGTGTCGATACAGAAATAATATCTGTGCCAACTGGAGAATAGGTGTCGACACAATTCTATCGAGACCATATAACTAAAGGACTTTTGTGTCGATACACAAGAGTTGGTGTCGACACAACTATGTCGAGACTTTCAGTTAGCTGATTTTTGTGTCGACACACAAAAATCAAAGTCGACACTCTGTGTCAAGACATGTCGACATCTATGTCGACACTGACATAAGTATATCGACTCATACATGTGCCGACTAAACCTCAGTAGTATCAAGACCTAGACCTATTCTGTCGACATATATAAAATTTTGTCGACTAGTCCTAGTGCTAAGGCGCATCTTTTGAACTCCCCTTTACACTTAGACTATAAATAGGTGGAGCCAAAATCTGGTCGACTATGCTTTCTTATTTCCTGGCTTTGCACCCTCTGTCGACGAGAATCATCTTTCCTTTTCACCTCCATCTCTCTCTTCTGGTAATGGCGCCTCATCTAGAAGACAAGGTGAACGAAGGATATGAGTTGGTCCATGGTGGGTTCACGATAGCATCACCGGAGATTCAGGGATTAATTGCCCTAATTTCATAAATCGGTTTGGAATTCTTGGTCTCTGAACCAACAAAGATATGGAACAAAGAAGTTCTGGAATTTTATTCTTCTGCAACTACACACGCAGACGGGAAGAAGATGAAAGCTACTGTTCAAGATACCCGAGTGAAAATTACCTTGAAAATAATCCGAAAAGAACTCCAACTCCCAAAGGTTAAGGAAGAAGTTGACGTACAGCCATCTATGATCGAGGAGGCCTTTAAATGGTGTGGGTTAAACCCAAATACTAAGATAGGATCATCTATCAACCGAAAAGGGATGAATTCACAAGGGAAGTTGTAACATCCCATTTCCAACTAGACCCCTAAGAGTGGTTTTGTCATGACAAAACCCTAGAAAGTCCATAAAGGCCAAGTGAGCCTAGGAATGAGGATGAGACCACTATGGTCTGCACATAGTAGATTTCTGAACCTTGGTTTAAGGTGATCATGGGGCTTCACCAAGACTCCAAGACCCCACCCATACCTTCATAATCCTAGTGAGGAGTCAATGGGTCACTAAGAACCCATGGAGGGCAGTCAAAGGAGCTAAGTTGTCCAAAGTCAACTCTAACCCTAATTGGGTCAAATTGACCTACACAAGGGCCAATTGCAGTCCCTTAGTCAAGTGGACCCCACACATACCCTCATAGACCTAGTGAGAGGCCAAAGGGTCACCAAGGACTCATTAGGACCAATCAAAAAGGCTAGGTTGACCAAAGTCAACTCTTGACCTAAAATGGTCAAAGTGCCCTAGTTAAGGGTCAAGTGACCTTCAAGGGCCAATCCAACCCCACCTAGGCCTTAGGGGAGGCCAATGGGTCACTAAGAACCTATTGATGTTGACCCAAAAGGTCAAAAAGGTCAAGTCAACCCGAAGCCCACTTGGAGTCAAACCTAGCCAAATGGGCTAACTTGTGCTCAAGCCCAACTCACTTGGGCTAACCTTGTCTTAGTGGATGAAATAAACATGTGAGCTACCATTTGGTTAGGTAGGAGCCAAATTTCAGCATGTTGAGTAGGTGAGAGAAAAAAGTCATATTGGAGGAGAGAGAAAGTGAAATAAAATATGAGAGGAGACTTTGGGCTCCTCCTCCCCCTTCCCCGACCTCCCCATTCAATTCAGCAAGGCAAGGGGAGTGCAGCAGCAATCTTTGACTGGTTAGAGCAAGCTCCATCCCCCTACCTACCATAGCCGCCATTATTGACTTCTCACCAATCATGACAATGAAGCACAAAGCCACCTAACACCCCAACTGACCTTATAAACTCCTTCAGTAAGAGGAGGAGATCATTTTCGAACTGCTAATTGGAAGGAAGAAGGCTGCCCATCATGAAGTTTTAGAAATCCGACCACCACCACCGCCATGGTTTCCCGCCGCTCCACCCGCATCCAAGCTCGTGTGCAGGTCCTCCCCTACTTCTTCTTTCATGTATAGTTCATAGAAATCGTTTAGGGGAGATATCGAACTCAAAGGAGTGAGATCGGGTGAGAGTTTTCATATTTTTCCAAAAAATTCATGGTGCGGGTTCGCCGGAAACCACCACCTCCGGCGGCCAAACCACCACCCGACGGTAGCCCTCGCCTCAACGGAGGTGGTAGTGGTGGTGGCTGGCCGGGGAAGTGGCCGGGTGGCCGGCGTTAGGCATTGGGAAAGCTACAGGAAATGAGCAATTTTGGTTTTAGGGTTGCAGGTTTTCGGTTTTGGAGAAGAAGAGCAGCCTCCGTTGGATGTGCTTTAAGATTCGTGCAGGCCTATTTAAGCAATGAATAGTGTAAATTCTGTATTTAAAACTAATGTCTCCTTGTAGGTCGATTTTATGGCACCTCTAGGCCTTTTCATAAAACTTATCCAACATAAAAATTATAGTCCTTTATAATACCTACAATTTGATATGTGATGGGGAAATTTTGGTGGAGTATACTGACCTGTAGGGTCATTTTACTAAGGGTAGGTCCTAATAAAGGACAGATTTAAACATGTAACTTTTTGGGTCCCTTACGTACCTTTGCTTTGCAAATGTACAACATAAATGTTATTGGAATTTTTAATACCTACAGTTTGATATGTGATGGTAAAATTTTGGTGGAGTATACTGACCTGTAGGGTCATTTTACTAAGGGTAGGTCCTAATAAAGGACAGATTTAAACATGTAACTTTTTGGGTCCCTTATGGACCTTCGCTTTGCAAATGTACAACATGAATGTTATAGGACTTTTTAATACCTAAAGTTTGATACGTGATGGTAAAATTTTGGTGGAGTATACTGACCTGTAGGGTCATTTTACTAAGGGTAGGTCCTAATAAAGGACAGATTTAAACATGTAACTTTTAGGGTCCCTTATGGACCTTCGCTTTGCAAATGTACAACATGAATGTTATAGGACTTTTTAATACCTACAGTTTGATATGTGATGGGAAATTTTGGTGGAGTATACTAGCCTGTAGGGTCATTTTACTAAGGGTAGGTCCTAATAAAGGACAGATTTAAACATGTAAGTTTTTGGGTCCCTTATGGACCTTCGCTTTGCAAATATACAAAATGAATGTTATAGGACTTTTTAATACCTACAGTTTGATACATGAAGGGAAAATTTTGGTGGAGTATACTGGCCTGTAGGGTCATTTTACTAAGGGTAGGTTCTAATAAAGGACAGATTTAAACATGTAATTTTTTGGGTCCCTTATGGACCTTCGCTTTGCAAATATACAACATGAATGTCATAGGGCTTTTTAATACCTACAGTTTGATACGTGATGGGAAAATTTTGGTGGAGTATACTGACCTGTAGGGTCATTTTACTAAGGGTAGGTCCTAATAAAGGACAGATTTAAACATGTAACTTTTTGGGTCCCTTATGGACCTTCGCTTTGCAAATGTACAACATGAATTTTATAGGACTTTTTAATACCTACAGTTTGATACGTGATGGGAAAGTTTTGGTGGAGTATACTGACCTGTAGGGTCATTTTACTAAGGGCAGGTCCTAATAAAGGACAGATTTAAACATGTAACTTTTTTTTGTCCCTTATGAAGGGCATGAGGCCAACACACCTTGAATGGCCATGAAACTTTGTAGGCATGGTATTATGGTATATAAAACCCTCTGGTGAAAATCTTATGGTATTTTGGAAGGTTTGGGACCCACAAAACCCTAACCTTAGTTTAGGGCACAAATATTGTAGGGTTGGAATAGGCTAGTTAAACTCCTCAAACTAAGATGAAATTTTGGTAGAATGGTCATAAGGATGTTATGAGACTCTGGTAATTTAATTGTGAATTTTGGGACAATAGTTATAGTACTTCATTTGTAACGCAAGGGATGCCTCAATTTAATAAATTCAACTTTATGGTTTCTCTGACCCTTGAGAGGTTATGAAAGTTTGGCAGAAGAAGTTTTGAATCATTATATGCATATATAAATTTTATGAAATTTTTTGGATACATATTTGAGGTACTTACTTCACAAGCTTGTTAAAAGAGGAAATTATTCAATAATTTAATTAAGACTATTTACTGATAAATAAATTATGAAATTTGGCCCAAATCATTTATATGCCATTAGAATCATACTGGAATTTTCTCTGAATTTTTGGAAGCAATATAGTCTTTTATATCTCTTTAAATGAATTTTCAAGGGTTAAAATGAAATAGGAATTTTGGGATAAAACCTTACTGAAAAATTTAGTTATTTTGGGAGATGAGTTAAATACTTATTTTCAATATCATATAAAATTAGTGGAATGATATCTTGTCTGAAATTGGTACCTCATGTTCATTATTGGAAACTTTAGTCACAATAATAATTAAATAAATTATTAAATAAATAAGGAAAATTTTTGGGTCTCTGGATTTAAGGCTTAAAGTTTATAAGGAACTTACATTAATTATTATAGGAGTATTGGCTGATCATTCGATGTACTTTCCATTTTACATGAAGTTTAACCATGGTGGTCTGCATTTAGTAATTTTGAAAAATTGTTCATGATTTTTGTTTGAGGCTTATCACTCCTTAATCACTTATGATATTTGACCCAGAGCATATATATGCCCTTGCAATCAGGTTAGAGTTTTCCTTGAATTTTTAGAAATAATATTGCCCTATTTATCTATTTTAATAAATTATTGCAAGTTACCTTTAAAATAAAATCAGTGGCCTAAACCTTGCTGAAAAATTTAGGAGACCTTGGATCTTAGGTTAAATGTTTATAATGAGTATAACATAAATCTGGGGGAATTGTATCTTGTCTAAATTTGGTACCTCCTGTTCAATCTCAGAGACCTTGGCCACTAGGAATATTTAATAAATTACTAGATAAATAGAAAAATTGTGAAATTCTGGATTTGGGCAATAAAGGGCATAATGGACCCCCATTAATTATTATAAGGGTATTGGATGATTATTTGATGTACTCCCCATTATACATGACATTTAACCGTGTGGTCTGCATTTAGTAAATTGTTGAAAGGAAATAATTTGGCATAGTTAGGAGTTAGCCATCTTGTTGGATTTTGTAGATGTGGATGAGTCATCCTAGAAGTTTAGGCTAAGTAATGAGATATGAGTCGGTAGTGTTGAGTAGTGCTCGGGGTCGACGAAAGATCGTCTTCCCCCGCAGTGTGAAAGGTCAAAATCACATTAGGTTTAGTCTACCGTAATATAAAAAAGATATGGGTAATGGATATGGGATTAGTTACCAACCAACAAGAATAAGTGCCTTGCGAAAGGGAGCTTTAGGATTCACCCCATCATAGCTCCTAGTGCCCTCGAGAGCCCTTCACAGGGAATACCTTGGGCAGTCCTGGGTAAAACCTAAGTCGTAGGTATAAAATCGCCACAAGAGTAAATAGTAAACTTAGGATTTCACACTCTCACACCCCAATAACCGGGAGATAGTTTGGGTTACTCGGGCAATAAGCCCAGTGGTTATGGTGATGGGCATGGTGGCCCGGCGAGCTTCGGCTCGGTTGTAGAATATGACGGACGGGATAGTCCCGAGAGCTTTGGCTCGGTTGTTGATTATGACAGACGGGATAGCCCGAGGAGTTTCGGCTCGGTTGTTGATTGTGACGGACGGGATATTCCGGGGAGCTTCGGCTCGGTTGTTGATTATGACGGACGAGATAGTCCGGGGAGATTTGGTTCGATTGTTGTTTGGACTCATAACTATTGCATGTGCATAGAAGGTATAAGGTGGTGGGTCTTCGGTATTGGAGGGTCGATGCACCGACGCCAATATGCTGACTCGGCAAGTGTGGTTAGCACTTCGCCAACAGAAGTCCGGTGCGCCAGCCGGCAAGAGTACGCAGGAGTCCGCTTTGTGCAACAAGCGTTGAGGCGTACGATAGGTCTGACTGGTAGTGCTTTACTAGTTTAGAGGTGGGCGAGGCCCAACCCACCGCTTCCGTCTGCCACTACGGAGGTATCCTGGGAGGTAACGGCTCCAAAATGGGGAACTAAAGGTCTGTGTACACAGAGTCGAGTGGGTGAGTTGCACTTGCATGTCCACGTCATGGCATAATTGTATTTCATAGCATAACCATTGCATATAACCTGACACCTAATGTATAAGCGGTATGGGACGCTCTATACATTAGGCCCTGCAGAACGACCCCTTGGCCTATAAGTTCGTGCGAGCGTGCTTATAAGTCGAGGTTCTCTTTCAGTACTATATATTTAAGCCTGCTTGTAAAACCGACACCATATCATATAAATCGGTATGGGACTTTTTATACGATAGGAGCCCTACAAGAGATCCATTAGCTTATGTGTATCGCATAAGTCAAGGTTACTTTCTTATTCAAATTCTATATCATTATTACCATCTTTTTGAACTGCTAGTTTAGCTCCGCTGCCATCTGCTATTTGACATTCTCCACTTTCATGTACTTTCCTTTCCTTCTCCCCGCTCGGTGCTTAGGAGCCATGGGGGAAGGGGTGGAGGACGATAGGACTTAGTCTTTTAGACTAACAGTTTTCGAACCACATCATTTAGGGGACCACGGAGCCCAGCATGGAGGAGCAGCCCCGGAGGTCGGCACGCTTGGAGATCGGATAGTCTAGTACTGGAGTCCAGACAGCAGGGACTGTGAGTCCCGAACACTAGTAGTTGTATTAGTTTGCTTCCGCGATGAGTGATTTGTAGTGAGGACTTGATGTACCGGGCATAAGCCCGAGATTTTTATTATATGTACTATCTGTGGACACTCCCTTTGTGGAGCTTATTTACTATACATGTGATTTTCAGTGGACTTGTTTTCATTCTATTGCCACAGTTGTGTTCGATTTTGGCCGGCAGAATCAGCATCTTGTTGTGACGACCTTCCCGGGTGCGAAGGTATCACCGCAAGGTGGCGATTCTGGGCCTAAGACTTCGGTGTCAAAAAAAAGGGGGTCTTACAAGTGGTATCAGAGGAAACCTCGATCAGAAAAGTAGCAGTCCACTAACCCTGGGACACCCCCGCTCGAGTTTAGTTTGGGGACAAACTAAGCAGCGGAAGCAGTGGTGGGCCCATATGGGAAATCATATGAAAATTGTCCACTTTTAGTTAAATCTGTGAGACTTCTTATATTTGTCTTCTATTACGCAGCCCCCAGCGTAGCCAACACCACAAGGCGGAGTTCAGCAAACTCCGACTATTGCACCACCTCCCCTGGTCCTCACTCCATTCCTACACTCGGAGATGGGTCAAACGCTGACGGCCATTCTAAATGCTTTCAGGGCTCAGCAGGTTCCGGCTCCGCAGCCAAACCCGGGGGCCAATTGGCTGAGCATCTTTCGAGGACTCTCCCCTCTATCTTAATTGGGGACAGAATCCGCTGTAGGGACAGAAGAATGGCTAGATATTATGTATGAAATGCTGACTGGGATACGGTGTCCCTGGGAGGAGAGGGTGGCCTTGGTTGTCTCCTGCCTGGAGTCCCATGACAAGAGGTGGTGGAAGACGCTGCTGGACACAATGTTTGCTGATAGGGAGGTTGCGGAAGTTACCTGGGAAGAGTTCAGGACAGCGCTGCTGGAGTATTTTGTTCCACAGTCGGCCAGGGATGAGTTGAAGGAGCGGTTCTTACAGCTGAAGCAGGGAACCCGGAAAGTGGTAGAGTACCATTGGGAGTTCGACCATTTGGCTCGATATGCAGATTCTTACCAGCTGGAAGAAGCGGGATACATCAAGAGATTCTATAAGGGCCTGAGGGAGGACTTGAGGGAGGCTTTGTTGTTTGTATCCGACGGGCCTATTTCCCGGATTTTGGAGATGGCAAAGAGGATTAAGGCTGATTGGCACACCACTCGGGGCCGGAAGCGGCAAGCGGAGGATCAGGGCCGGAGAGCCAGAAATGATCAGCGGTAAGGTGCTATACCAGGTGGGAGAAGGACAGAGGACCAGCCTCGTCAGGAAGTGAGGCAGGAGCCGAGGGAGCAGGTGATATTGGCCCCTCAGCCTCTTCAGATGAGGGAGGCACCAAGACCCGGGGGTATTGCATTTCCCCCACCGGAGTGCTACAACTGCCATCAGATAGGACACATTCAGAGAAACTGCCCCATGAGGGGAGCACCTTTACCAGCACCCCAGGATGCCCCGCATGCCCAACAGTTTGGAGGACGAGGACGTGGTCGAGGACGTGGTTTCCAGGGTGCAGATCGCAGGCAGCAGAGGGAGCAAATTTATGCACTGGATTTGGCTCAACCCCGAAACCCGGAGCAAGTAATCACTGATACGTCAGAAAATTGTAAATTTATTTCCTTATGACCTTTAAGTTTATATAGAAGTGATAATCTAGGGAAGAAAACCATAGCTAGATTCTAAGACATTTAACTTTCCCCACCCCTAGGAATAGTTTTCATCAGCGGCAAACCCGCTTATACGCTATTTGATACGGGTGCTTCACACTCGTTTGTATCGGAAGCCTTCGTAGAAGGGTTGGAAGGCATGGAACGATTCACGGGTCTGATGATGAGGATACGATTACCCGACGGATCAGAGTTGTTCACCTCTGCCCACTGCAATATGGAGGCGGAGATCGGCAGAAGGATATTTGAATCTCCAGCGACGATCATAAAGATGCCAATCTTTGATTTGATCCTAGGAATGACGTGGTTGAACTGGAATCATGCTCAAATTGACTGCACGTCCAAGAGAGTAACCGTGAGACATAGAGATTCCTACCTCGTCATTGAAGGTACTAGATCTATTCCCCCTCTCATGCTGTCATCTGTACAGGCCGTCAAGGCTCACTTACAGGGGGAAGAAGTGTATGAGGTAATATTTGAAATGACTGAGGCCAAGGTCTCCACCTCGGGTATTCCGGTGGTGCGAGATTTTGCCGACGTATTCCCAGAGAAACTGCCTGGGTTACCCCCGCACCGGGAGCAGGATTTCCGGATACAGTTGGTGTTGGGGGATAAGCCGGCAGCTAGAGCCCCTTACCAGATGGCCCCAAAAGAGCTGACAGAATTTCGAAGCCAACTCCAGGAACTGGTGGAAGCCGGATTTTTTAGACCGAGTTCCTTGCCATGGGGAGCCCCGGTCTTATTTATGAAGAAGAAGGATGGGACACTTCGCCTATGCATCGATTATCGAGCACTAAACAGGCTGACCGTCCAGAATACCTATCCACTCCCACGGATAGACGAATTATTCGACCAGCTAGAGGGAGCCCATTATTTCTCGAAGCTAGATTTAAGGTCGGGTTACTACCAGCTACGGATCCAGGAGGAGGACATTCCAAAGACTGCATTCAGTAGCAGATATGGGCTATATGAGTTTACCGTGATGCCCTTCGGGCTCACAAATGCTCCGTCGGCATTCATGAGCCTCATGAACCGGGTTTTTGAGGCCTACTTGGATGTGTTCGTCATAGTATTCATAGACAACATCCTGATCCACTCTAGGACGGAAGAGGAGCACACTCGGCATCTGACGCTGACTCTAGAGAGACTACGGGAGCACAAGCTCTATGTGAAGATCAGCAAATGCCAGTTTTGGTTGAAGGAGGTGGCCTTCTTAGGCCATATCATCAGTGGTGCTGGGTTGGCAGTGGACCCAGCCAAGATCCAAGCAGTCCGGGACTGTCCACAGTTGAAGACGGCCACAGATGTACGAAGTTTCCTAGGAATCGCCGGTTACTACCGGAAGTTCATAGAGGGATTCTCTCGTATCGCCCTTCCACTCACATCTCTGACAAGGAAGGTGGTGCCCTTTATCTGGACCCCACAGTGTGAGGCGGCTTTTCAAGAGCTAAAGGGGCGACTCACTTCGGCTCCTATACTTGCTCTCCCTTCGGGGAAAGAAGGATTCCAGGTCTACACCGATGCCTCCTACCAGGGCATGGGTGCAGTGCTTATGCAGAGTGGCCATGTAATAGCTTACGCTTCTCAGCAGCTGAAGAAGCACGAGCAAAACTACCCAGTCCATGACTTAGAGATGGGAGCTGTCATCTTTGTACTAAAAGTCAGGCGTCACTATCTGTACGGTGTCCACTACGACATATACTCTGACCATAAAAATTTGAGGTATGTGGACACGCAAAAAGAGCTGAACATCAGACAGAGACGATGGGTGGAATTTTTGGCAGACTACCAGTATGAGATGCACTACCACCCGGGAAAGGCGAAAATGGTAGCAGATGCACTAAGCCGAAAGACCGCAAATGCCGGAGTAGGAACACAATTGATGGATTTGGAGTAAGTTCAGATGTTAGATAAGATGCAAATATCCCTGGTGTCCGAGGATCACCCTGAATTATACCGAGAGTATCTTTCGTCATTAATCGCCTCTAATGACATTCGAGAAAGGGTCAAGGATGGACAGAGGCAGGATACCCAGCTAGAGCCGATATTCCGGGCCTTAGAAGTAGGCACTGCGGGAGATTACACACTGAGGGATGACTTAGTATGCTTTAGAGGACGGGTCTACATACCAGAGGGAGGCCAGGTCCGGGAGGACATCATGATGGAGGCTCATTGCAGTCGATATTCGGTACACCCGGGGATTACAAAGATGATTGCAGATCTGAAGAAGACTATGTTCTGGCCCGGCATGAAGAAGGATATCACCTACTTCGTGACCCATTGCGAGGAATGCCAGTTGGTGAAAGCGGAGTGCAAAAACCCCGCAGGATTATTGCAGCCACTCCCAGTACCAGAGTGGAAGTTCGATGATATCGCCATGGACTTTATACACGGACTTCCTCGATCGAGGACAGGGAATGATTCGATCTGGGTGATCGTCGACCGGCTGACGAAGGTAGCCAGGTTTATTTCAATAAGGAAGGATGACTAGGTGGGTGTGTTAGTCTGAAAGTTTGTGGAGCAGTTCGTCCGTTATCACGGTATGCCCAAGTCAATTGTATCGGACCGGGATGGACGATTTATGTCCAGGGAGTGGAGGTCAGTGCAGACTTACTTGGGCACTCGACTAACATTCAGTACGGCTTTTCATCTCCAGACGGATGGACAAATGGAACGCACTAACCGGACTCTGGAGGATTTACTACGACTTTGCATATTAGATCGCGGTGAACCTTGGGAGAAGTTGTTATCGCTGATCGAGTTCTCGTATAATAACAGCTACCAGTCTAGTATAAAGATGGCTCCTTATGAGGCATTGTACGGACGGAAGTGTAGGACTCCGCTGTCATGGATATAGGACGAGGACCCTAAGGCATTGGATTCGGAATTTGTCGAGGACACCGAGGCTCAGGTGAGATTGATACGGGACAGGATGCTAGAAGCACAGAGCCGGCAGGCTAAGTATTACGACGCTCGGCACCGTTAGGTGGAATTCCAGGTGGGAGATCTGGTGTTCTTGAAGATCTGACCAATGCATGGAGTTACTCGGGTACGCGGACAGAGGAAGAAACTCAGTCCAAGATATATGGGGCCTTATAGGATCCAGAAGCGGATCGGTCCCTTGGCATACAGGTTGGAGCTACCACCAGAGCTGGCAAGTCTGCACGACGTGTTCCATATATCTTCTCTTAGGAGGGCTATACTATGCCCGAAACAATAAGTTACAACCACAGATGGACCGATAGCCTCTGATCGGTCAGTTCACCTAGAACCGGTCCGGATTGACGACAAGGGGGTACGAGTCTTACGCCACAAGAAGGTTCCGTTAGTCAAGGTCCTATGGAGAAATCATGGAAGAGAGGAGCACACATGGGAGCCCCAGGACTTGATGCGACAAAGATACCAGGAACTTTTCAGTCAGGTATACCTCACAACCACTCAAGATGTTCAACTTAATTCCCTATTTTAAACTAGTAGGACTGAAATTTCAAGAATAAGGGCTAAACTTTTGTTTATTGGGGTCTAGACTTTGCCAATTGGGCGATTTAGTCTTAAATTTGACTATCACCTTTAAATCTCACATAATCAAACATGGTGTCGTGACGTAAATCTTTCAATTCTCATGGGATGTTACAAGTTTCTCGCTCCCCGATAGGAGTCCCCGTAGGCTTAACCTTGATTTCGGGGACGAAATCTTTGTTTTGTTTATTGGGATTTGTAACATCCCATTTCCAACTAGACCCCTAAGAGTGGTTTTGTCATGACAAAACCCTAGAAAGTCCATAAAGGCCAAGTGAGCCTAGGAATGAGGATGAGACCACTATGGTCTGCACATAGTAGATTTCTGAATCTTGGTTTAAGGTGATCATGGGGCTTCACCAAGACTCCAAGACCCCACTCATACCTTCATAATCCTAGTGAGGAGTCAATGGGTCACTAAGAACCCATGGAGGGCAGTCAAAGGAGCTAAGTTGACCAAAGTCAACTCTAACCCTAATTGGGTCAAATTGACCTACACAAGGGCCAATTGCAGTCCCTTAGTCAAGTGGACCCCACACATACCCTCATAGACCTAGTGAGAGGCCAAAGGGTCACCAAGGACTCATTAGGACCAATCAAAAAGGCTAGGTTGACCAAAGTCAACTCTTGACCTAAAATGGTCAAAGTGCCCTAGTTAAGGGTCAAGTGACCTTCAAGGGCCAATCCAACCCCACCTAGGCATTAGGGGAGGCCAATGGGTCACTAAGAACCTATTGATGTTGACCCAAAAGGTCAAAAAGGTCAAGTCAACCCGAAGCCCACTTGGAGTCAAACCTAGCCAAATGGGCTAACTTGTGCTCAAGCCCAACTCACTTGGGCTAACCTTGCCTTAGTGGATGAAATAAACATGTGGGCTGCCATTGGGTTAGGTAGGAGCCAAATTTCAGCATGTTGAGTAGGAGCGAGAAAAAAGTCATATTGGAGGAGAGAGAAAGTGAAATAAAATATGAGAAGAGACTTTGGGCTCCTCCTCCCCCTTCCCCAACCTCCCCATTCAATTCAGCAAGGCAAGGGGAGTGCAGCAACAATCTTTGACTGGTTAGAGCAAGCTCCACCGCCCCTACCTACCATAGCCGCCATTGTTGACTTCTCACCAATCATGACAATGAAGCACAAAGCCACCTAACACCCCAACTGACCTTATAAACTCCTTCAGTAGGAGGAGGAGATCATTTTCGAACTGCTAACTGGAAGGAAGAAGGCTGGCCACCGTGAAGTTTCAGAAATCCGACCACCACCACCGCCACGGTTTCCCGCCGCTCCACCCTCATCCAAGCTCGTGTGCAGGTCCTCCCCTACTTCTTCTTTCATGTATAGTTCATAGAAATCATTTAGGGGAGATATCGAACTCAAAGGAGTGAGATCGGGTGAGAGTTTTCATATTTTTCCAAAAAATTCATGGTGCGGGTTCACCGGAAACCGCCACCTCCGGCGGCCAAACCACCACCCGACGGTAGCCCTCGCCTCAACGGAGGTGGTGGTGGTGGTGGCTAGTCGGGGAAGTGGCCGGGTGGCCGGCGTTAGGCGTTGGGAAAGCTACAGGAAATGAGCAATTTTGGTTTTAGGGTTGCAGGTTTTCGGTTTTGGAGAAGAAGAGCAGCCTCCGTTGGATGTGCTTTAAGATTCGTGCAGGCCTATTTAAGCAATGAATAGTGTAAATTCTGTATTTAAAACTGCTGTCTTCTTGTAGGTCGATTTTATGGCACCTCTAAGCCTTTTCATAAAACTTATTCAACATAAAAATTATAGGCCTTCTTAATACCTACAATTTGATATGTGATGGGAAAATTTTGGTGGAGTATACTGACCTGTAGGGTCATTTTACTAAGGGTAGGTCCTAATAAAGGACATATTTAAACATGTAACTTTTTGGGTCCCTTATGGACCTTCGCTTTGCAAATGTACAACATGAATGTTATAGGACTTTTTAATACCTACAGTTTGATACGTGATGGTAAAATTTTGGTGGAGTATACTGACCTGTAGGGTCATTTTACTAAGGGTAGGTCCTAATAAAGGACAGATTTAAACATGTAACTTTTTGGGTCCCTTATGGACCTTCGCTTTTCAAATGTACAACATGAATGTTATAGGACTTTTTAATACCTACAGTTTGATACGTGATGGTAAAATTTTGGTGGAGTATACTGACCTGTTGGGTCATTTTACTAAGGGTAGGTCCTAATAAAGGACAGATTTAAACATGTAACTTTTTGGGTCCCTTATGGACCTTCGCTTTGCAAATGTACAACATGAATGTTATAGGACTTTTTAATACCTACAGTTTGATATGTGATGGGAAAATTTTGGTGGAGTATACTGGCCTGTAGGGTCATTTTACTAAGGGTAGGTCCTAATAAAGGACAGATTTAAACATGTAACTTTTTGGGTCCCTTATGGACCTTCGCTTTGCAAATATACAACATGAATGTTAAAGGACTTTTTAATACCTACAGTTTGATAGGTGATGGGAAAATTTTGGTGTAGTATACTGGCCTGTAGGGTCATTTTACTAAGGGTAGGTCCTAATAAAGGACAGATTTAAACATGTAACTTTTTGGGTCCCTTATGGACCTTCGCTTTGCAAATATACAACATGAATGTTATAGGAAATTTTAATACCTACAGTTTGATACGTGATGGGAAAATTTTGGTGGAGTATACGGACCTGTAGGGTCATTTTACTAAGGGTAGGTCCTAATAAAGGACAGATTTAAACATGTAACTTTTTGGGTCCCTTATGGACCTTCGCTTTGCAAATGTACAACATGAATGTTATAGGACTTTTTAATACGTACAGTTTGATACGTGATGGGAAAATTTTTGTGGAGTATACTGGCCTGTAGGGTCATTTTACTAAGGGCAGGTCCTAGTAAAGGACAGATTTAAACATCTAACTTTTTTTGTCCCTTATGAAGGGCATGAGGCCAACACACCTTGAATGGCCATGAAACTTTGTAGGCATGGTATTATGGTATATAAAACCCTCTGGTGAAAATCTTAGGGTATTTTGGAAGGTTTGGGACCCACAAAACCCTAAACTTAGTTTAGGGCACAAATATTTTTGGGTTGGAATGGGCTAGTTAAACTCCTCAAACTAAGATGAAATTTTGATAGAATGGTCATAAGGATATGTTATGAGACTCTAGTAATTTAATTGTGAATTTTGGGATAATAGTTATAGTACTTCATTTGTAACACAAGGGATGCCTCAATTTAATAAATTGAACTTTACTATTTCTCTGACCCTTGGGAGGTCATGAACGATTGGCAGAAGAAGTTTTGAATCATTATATGCATATATGAATTTTATGAAAATTTTTGGATACATATTTGAGGTACTTACTTCACAAGCTTGTTAAAAGAGGAAATTATTCAATAATTTAATTAAGACTATTTACTGATAAATAAATTAGGAAATTTGGCCCAAATCATTTATATGCCATTAGAATCATACTGGAATTTTCTCTGAATTTTTGGAAGCAATATAGTCTTTTATATCTCTTTAAATGAATTTTCAAGGGTTAAAATGAAATAGGAATTTTGGGATAAAACCTTACTGAAAAATTTAGTTATTTTGGGAGATGAGTTAAATACTTATTTTCAATATCATATAAAATTAGTGGAATGATATCTTGTATGAAATTGGTACCTCATGTTCATTATTGGAAACTTTAGTCACTATAATAATTAAATAAATTATTAAATAAATAAGGAAAATTTTTGGGTCTCTGGATTTAAGGCTTAAAGTTTATAAGGAACTTAAATTAATTATTATAGGAGTATTGGATGATCATTCGATGTACTTTCCATTTTACATGAAGTTTAACCATGGTGGTCTGCATTTAGTAATTTTGAAAAATTGTTCATGATTTTTGTTTGAGGCTTATCACTCCTTAATCACTTATGATATTTGACCCAGAGCATATATATGCCCTTGCAATCAGGTTAGAGTTTTCCTTGAATTTTTAGAAATAATATTGCCCTATTTATCTATTTTAATAAATTATTGCAAGTTACCTTTAAAATAAAATCAGTGGCCTAAACCTTGCTGAAAAATTTAGGAGACCTTGGATCATAGGTTAAATGTTTATAATGAGTATTACATAAATCTGGGGGAATTGTATCTTGTCTAAATTTGGTACCTCCTGTTCAATCTCGGAGACCTTGGCCACTAGGAATATTTAATAAATTACTAGATAAATAGAAAAATTGTGAAATTCTGGATTTGGGCAATAAAGGTCATAATGGACCCCCATTAATTATTATAAGGGTATTGGATGATTATTTGATGTACTCCCCATTATACATGACATTTAACCGTGTGGTCTGCATTTAGTAAATTGTTGAAAGGAAATAATTTGGCATAGTTAGGAGTTAGCCATCTTGTTGGATTTTGTAGATGTGGATGAGTCATCCTAGAAGTTTAGGTTAAGTAATGAGATATGAGTCGGTAGTGTTGAGTAGTGCTCGGGGTCGACGAAAGATCGTCTTCCCCCGCAGTGTGAAAGGTCAAAATCACATTAGGTTTAGTCTACCGTAATATAAAAAAGATATGGGTAGTGGATATGGGATTAGTTACCAACCAACAAGAATAAGTGCCTTGCGAAAGGGAGCTTTGGGATTCACCCCATCATAGCTCCTAGTTCCCTCGAGAGCCCTTCACAGGGAATACCTTGGGCAGTCCTGGGTAAAACCTAAGTCGTAGGTATAAAATCGCCACAAGAGTAAATAGTAAACTTAGGATTTCACACTCTCACACCCCAATGACCGGGAGATAGTTTGGGTTACTCGAGCAATAAGCCCAGTGGTTATGGTGATGGGCATGGTGGCCCGGCGAGCTTCGGCTCGGTTGTAGAATATGACGGACGGGATAGTCCGGAGAGCTTTAGCTCGGTTGTTGATTATGACGGACGGGATAGTCCGAGGAGTTTCGGCTCGGTTGTTGATTATGACGGACGGGATAATCCGGGGAGCTTCGGCTCGGTTGTTGATTATGACGGAAGAGATAGTCCGGGGAGATTTGGTTCGATTGTTGTTTGGACTCATAACTATTGCATGTGTATAGAAGGTATAAGGTGGTGGGTCTTCGGTATTGGAGGGTCGATGCACCGATGCCAATATGCTGACTCGGCAAGTGTGGTTAGCACTTCGCCAACAGAAGTCCGGTGCGCCAGCCGACAAGAGTACGCAGGAGTGCGCTTTGTGCAACAAGCGTTGAGGCGTATGATAGGTCTGACCGGTAGTGCTTTACTGGTTTAGAGGATGGCAAGGCCCAACCCACCGCTTCCGTCTGCCACTACGGAGGTATCCTGGGAGGTAACGGCTCCGAAAGGGGGAACTAAAGGTCTGTGTATACAGAGTCGAGTGGGTGAGTTGCACTTGCATGTCCACGTCATGGCATAATTGTATTTCATATCATAACCATTGCATATAACCTGAAACCTAATGTATAAGCGGTATGGGACGCTCTATACATTAGGCCCTGCAGAACGACCCCTTGGCCTATAAGTTCGTGTGAGCGTGCTTATAAGTCGAGGTTCTCTTTCAGTACTATATATTTAATCCTGCTAGTAAAACCGACACCCTATCGTATAAATCAGTATGAGACTTTTTATACGATAGGAGCCCTACAAGAGATCCTTTAGCTTATGTGTATCGCATAAGTCAAGGTTACTTTCTTATTCAAATTCTATATCATTATTACCATCTTTTTGAACTGTTAGTTTAGCTCCGCTGCCATCTGCTATTTGACATTCTCCACTTTCATGTCCTTTCCTTTCCTTCTCCCCGCTCGGTGCTTAGGAGCCATGGGGGAAGGGGCGGAGGATGATAGGACTTAGTCTTTTAGACTAACGGTTTTCGAACTACATCATTTAGGGGACCACGGAGCCCAGCATGGAGGAGCAGCCTCGGAGGTCGGAACGCTTGGAGATCGGACAGTCTAGTACTGGAGTCCAGACAGCAGGGACTGTGAGTCCCGAACACTAGTAGTTGTATTAGTTTGCTTCCGCGATGAGTGATTTGTAGTGAGGACTTGATGTATCGGGCATAAGCCCGAGATTTTTATTATATGTACTATCTGTGGACACTCCCTTCGTGGAGCTTATTTACTATACATGTGATTTTCAGTGGACTTGTTTTCATTCTATTGCTACAGTTGTGATCGATTTTGGCCAGCAGAATCGGCATCTTGTAGTGATGACCTTCCCGGGTGCGAAGGTATCACCGCAAGGTGGCAATTCTGGGCCTAAGACCCCGGTGTCGAAAAAAAAAGGGGGGTCTTACAGAAGTTCCTTTCTAAGATTGTAGGGAAGGTGCAAAACAGGTGGACATGACAGAATCTCAGCCACCATGTTCCACCTGATGAACATGATCATTTTCATGCTTAAGACTGATTGGACAACCGTAGTATTTTACAAGTTATGTGAAGGTATCAAGAAACCGAACCTGGGGAGAATTCTGAGTCTATACCTATCGTCTGTAATACCAGAAGTAATGAACCAACTTCCTGGTACAAAAATCAATCATATGAGAAGAATGGACACCAGGATTCTGTCAAGATGAGATAGGGTGTTGACTAAGGAGGTTACTACTCCTCAAAAACAGACCAAAATAATACAGAAGAAGAAGAAAGTTGTTCCACAGGAAGAATCATCTAGTGATTCAGAAGAAGAAGTGGTCTTCAGTTCTGATGAAGACAAGAAACAACAGCAAGATGCACAAGGACAAGTGGATAGAAGTAGGCTCCTAAATCAACAAAGAATCTCTACTCTAGGGGGAGAAGACCCTACACCAGCAGTACAAGACACTATACTTACTGATCCGCCAGGTCAAGGGGGAGTAATTGGTGCTGCTACACTAGACAGTGAATTAGCAGTTGATACTGTGATGAATATAGTCTTTGATATAAATAAGGAAACACTACTGCATGTAGAGGAAGAGGCAGCTAAGGTGCATATAAAGGATACTGCTCAGATTAGGCAAGTAAGTATCTCCTTCCTAGAAAGGTCACTGGACAAGGACATGGAAGTCCAGGGTGAACCATGTATTTTACTAATTAATCTTATTCCTCCTGTTCAAATGTTGCAGGAGGTAACCTTGGAGGAGTTGTTCCCTGACTCACCAGCAAAAAGGACTGAGGGGGAGCAACAACCATAGGACAAAGAACTGCCAGAGACTGAGGGGGAGGAATTGCTGAAGAATACTGTAACCAAAGAGACTGTTGACATAGAAAGTTCATCTTCTGATGATGGAGAGTCCAACTTGGCTAAGAAAAGGAAACTTGATGTAATGAAGAAGAGAAGCTCGGGCTACAAGAGAGCCTTGCAATCAGTCACTCAATAACTAGCTCTAAACATGGATTTCAGTGCATTACTGGTCCAATTGCAAGTTAAGTTTGATGAGCAAAGGAAGTCTCTAGAAAAGTATGTGGATGAAACTCATTAAGAACTGCAATTCCAGCTAGCTCAGGACATCAAGTCAATCAGATTTAAACTAAGTCTGCACAAGAAAGAAATGACAGATTGCTTTGAGAAAGGAGGCCATGCAGTTGTGTATCTGGCCACTCAGCAGCAGGAACTTAAAACTAAAGCAGCTGATATGGCAGAGAAACGGGCCTATATCTTAGAAAATCAATTTAGAACCAATGAGAATCTCACGGATTCTCATAATGAAACTCTCACAAAGATTACAACACTATTTGCTGCTGTCAAAACAGAAGTTACAAAACTAATTCAGACTGATATAACTACTGTCAAAACGGCAATAGAGGCTACCCAAACAGCTATTACCACTCAAATTCATAAATTTTGAGTCTACTACAGAGAAGGGATTGATCATCTGGAAGGTCAAGTCAGATTCCACAAGAATGATCTTAGAGATCATGTTGAAAGAGAAGTCATAAAGGGGGAGAGGGTGTTAGTCCAAGCTAGTTCTGACCATGCCAAATGGGTTGCTAATACAATCAGAGCTACTCTTGGCTTCCCTCCCTTATGTGATGATGATAATTTGGCTAAATCTGGGATACAACCTGCATATATAGAGGGAGATCAACTAGAAGTTGCTCAGGTTATATATCCTCCTACTAATTTTGAGATGGTTCATGAACAAGTGCAGAAAATGTACAGCCCTCCACAAGAGGCACAGAAGGTGGTTATTGAGAAAGTTGAAATGTCAGAGGCTGCCAAAGAAGCTCAAAGGGAAGAATTGCTATCTAAAAAGAGATTTAGAGAACAGGCTTAGTTAAAGCCAGACTTTGAGCAATGGAGCCCCACATCAAGGAACATCATTCTGACTGCATGGAAGGCTGTTAAGGACAAGACCCATGATAGGGGTAAGTGGTACTCAGGGCAAGAGTTAAATAAATATAAAGCTAGACAGGAAGCCATTCTTCAGCATAGGAGGAGTGCAAAAGCTGGGAAGCTACCTGCAAATGCTATAAAGCCTAGCAAGTATTTTCCAAAGCCCTTTCACTACTTTGAAAGGTAAAGAATAAAAGATGAAGAACTAAAGAAAAAGGATCTTAAAGGAAAGAAGCCTGCTGAAGATACAGAACTAGCTGTGAAGGCAAAGATAAAGTCTGGTCAAGGCATTGTAATAAGGGAGCCTAGCAAATCTTAGGATAGATAGGCATATGATAAAAAACAATGTAACTTTTTGATTTTTGGTTTAAGAGAAAACATGTAAAACAAATATTTTCTGCTTAATAAAATCAGTTTTACTGTTTATTTTAGATTGTTTACATTGTTTGAATGTTTACTTGCACTGAAATGAATGTACATCTATGTCTTATGTGCTTTATCTTGACTGGTGTATATTTTTGACTAAGGGTTATGACTTCTCTAAATAAGGGGAGATTGTTGGGTACACTAGAAGTATGTACCAGATTTGGAGAAGATTCATCCTAGTTAATAATATACATCAATATGTATTTGATGTATGTTTAAGTTTCCTTGTGCAGGTTTTAGAAGTAGAAGAAAAACATTCTAAGTATAAGTGTCGACACTAGAAGCAAAGCTGTGTCGACATGCAAACATTGTGTCGACACCTAAAGAAGTAGTTGTGTCGACACCAAGAATTGTGTCGACACCTAAAGAAGTAGTTGTGTCGACACCCAGAATTGTGTCGACACCTAAGGCAGGAATTGTGTCGACACCTAAAGTAGAGGCTGTGTCGACACCCAGGAGTTATGTCGACACCAGAAGAAAGGCATGTGTCGACACTCAGGAATTGTGTCGACACCTGAATAAGGTGTGTGTCGATAGCTAGACACGCACTCAACGTCGTCTTACAACAACAGCTAGACACACACTCAATGCCATTTTACGACAATAGTTATACTGGGTCTGAAGGCTTGTTTCGACGGCTAGACATACACTCAATGCCATCTATCTACAGCAGTTATGTCGAGACCAGGAGCAGTTGTGTCGATACACTGGACTTGTGTCGACACATACAAATAAAAGATGTGTCGAGGAGCAGAAGAATGACTATATAAACACTTGGAGTATTGTGTCGACATCATCAAGACTTATGTCGACACTTTGTCTACTTGTGTCGACACATGTGAAGCAGATTGCTGAGTGGATTGTGCCGAGTTGTAGAATCTTTATGGAATCAACTGTCATGACTTGTGAATCGACAACTGTCATAACCAACTGTTCTGACACCTTTTTCAGAACTGTCAGAAGGTTGTTACAAACCAGATCAGCCGGTAACCATGAAGAAAATCTATATAAAGGATTGATCTTTGACAACCAAACAATACAGTGAAGGCCAGAAAAGCCATCAACTAAGAGAGAGAAAATTAACAATAAGAAAAGGTGAAAATCTTTAAGAAGGCGGATCCAGAACAGTCTGCAGAGAAGATTCAGATCTCATTCTGAATTCAAGGAAGGAGCTAACAGTAGATCAACTTCTACATTAAGAACAGTCCAACCTTATTTTGTTCTATCAAGAAGCTTTGAAACAACTAATTCTGGTAGGGACTGAAGATCAAGAACTGATCAAGAAGAACATTAATAGAGGGATCTATCTGGTGATATCTTTTGTATCTCTTTTATTAAACAATTTCTTGTAAGATCTGTTGTAGATCTGAGCTGTAAGCCTATAATTATAAAGGCTGGCGGTAGGGCTGTGAGCCTGAGTGGTAGGACTTATGAAAAGTCTAGGTTGTAAGCCTAGAGATAAGGGCTGAGGTAGGGCTGAGGCCTGAGGTAGGATTCTGGGAAGGATCTGAGGTAGGACTTGCAAAAGTATGAGGTGTAGGAACCATTTTGGTTCTGAGTTATAGGATCTTTGGATCTGAGAAAGAGGAAAGAAGTTAGGCTGAATCTAGTACTCTACTGGATAGGCGAAGGGGGAAAGTGGACGTACCCATATCTTGGGGAACCACTATAAATCTTGTGTTCTCTGTGCTGTGAATGTTCTGTACTGTGTTTTATTTTGTTTGTGCCAAGCAAGATCGGTTTAAATTGCCTAAAATATTATAGGAAAAATTAGAACCTATTCACCCCACCCCCTCTAGGTGTTTAGGGTCTTGAATTAAGTCTTTCAAAACTCCTGAACCGTAGAAAGAACTCATGTCTCAATTTGTCCATCTGTATAAGGAATGAAAGAAAAAAATGCATTTTATACTTCTTTAGAAAAATAGGCTACCACCGACGATAAAGCTAGCGCCTGATAGTAGGTCATTATGCATCGATGTTACAGCAGTCCTTCATATTGTAATATCCCATTTCCAACTAGAACTCTGGGAGTGGTTTTATCTTAACAGAACCCTAAGAAACCCAGGAATTGAAGTATATCGACAAAGATTTCGAGTCAAGGGGTGGTCACGCCCGTGACCGACCCGTCACGCCCGTGACCTAGGGCGTGACCCCTTCGACGATTGTCGACCTTAGGAAGACAATCGTCGAGCTCAGAAATTTCAACATGGGCCTGACACGCCCGTGACCAATCGTCACGCCCATGACCTTGGAATGGCGTTGAGTGAGCTAAGCTCACTCAATGCCGTGGTCTGGATGGCGTTGAGTGAGCTTAGCTAACTCAAATCCATAAGTTGAATGGAGTTGAGTGCACTGACTGCACTAAACGCCATCTGGTGTCGTCAGGTTGGCGTTGAGTGAGCTGAGCTCACTCAACGCTGAAGACTGGATGGCGTTGAGTGAGCTTAGCTCACTCAACGCCATAAACTGTTAGGAGGGATTGCGTTGAGTGCATTGAGTGCACTCAACGCCATAAGTTGAACGGCGTTGAGTGCACTGACTGCACTCAACGCCATTTGGTGTTGTCTGGATGGCGTTGAGTGAGCAGAGCTCACTCAACGCCATAATATGGATGGCGTTGAGTGAGCTAAGCTCACTCAACTCCATCGTTTAAAAAGGACATATTTTGGATTGCGTTGAGTGAGCAGATGCAATAATCCGGATGGCATTGAGTGAGCTGAGCTCACTCAACGCTATAGTCTGGATGGCGTTGAGTGAGCAGAGCTAACTCAACGCCGTATCCGGGATGGTGTTGAGTGAGCAGAGCTCACTCAATGCCGTATCAAGGATGGCGTTGAGTGAGCAGAGCTTACTCAATGCCATTGTACTTAGAATTTTCTGGCATTGTATTTCTGGTTGTGTGCTGGTTAAGCTGAACTGGGTCGGTCTAGGAGTGGGCCGTTTCTTTTAATAAGACCCAATTAAGTCTTATTTTAAAAAGTGTTGACCGGTCATGCCACATGGCTATCGGTTTCGAAAGCAAGGAGGAGCCAAGGCCATGGCCGGAAACAAACGATCAAAGCCATCAATGGACCTTTATGTCGTGGCCTTTCACTCTCCTCTTTAACGGCCGGATTCAAGTCCTCATAGGGAGAGGAGGAGTTTCCAGCCCTCCTCCAGCTGTTACAGAGCCGTTTCAGCCCCCCACCACCATGGCCTAAAAAGCTATAATGGGCCATTAATGGCCACCAGCGTTAGACCTTTCTCCTCCCTTCCTCTCTCTCTACGGGTAGATCTTAGCTTCCTTAGGATTAAGATTCGGGCTCAATTGAGCCCGATCGGAAGAGATTCTCTTTCTAATTTTTTTCCGCAAAAATGAAGTCTCGGGCTCGCCGGAAAAAGCCTCTCCGGCGGCCGCGCCGCCGCCCGGCGATGGCCACCACCTCAACGGAGGTGGTGGTGGTGGTGGCTGGCTAGGGAGGAGGCCGGACGGCCGGCTGTGGGAGGGAGAAGTGCTCCCAGGTGTGTGCTATCTAGACCGTCGGCTTGAGGTTGAAGACAACCTCCCAGCCGACGGATCGACCTTTAAGATATGTGCAAACATATTGATTAAAGTAATTTCTATACATTTTCTGTAATGTTTCTGCCTGTAACTTGCATTAATTTTTAAAAATACTTAGAGGCTCTTAGAGAACAAGTTGTCAACACCAATATTGTAGCTCTATGAGTCTAGGAAATTTTAAAATTCTTTTCAAGTGATTTGGACCACTAGATAGACCTCAGCACTCATTTTGGTGAGGTCTATCCATAGGGCTTTCCTGACTTAGAAAAATTCCCCACTCCAATCCAGTCATCAAAATGACTTGAAATTTAGGGTGTGGCCTAATCTTACCTATATCTAGGTGTTTTCCAAAAATTAGGATTTTTGGAAAACACTTTTCTAAAGTTTTTAGAAAAATTTAATAAATCATGTGTATTTTAATCAAGTGTCCTAAACACCTCAAAATCCCCCCAAATTTGGGTGGGTGGCCTTAGAGGACATAATAAGACACTGGAAAAATTTTCACCTCATTTGGAGGTGTTATGCTAGGGTTTTACTCAACCCTAGTTGGCCCCATAAAGGGCTATTTAGGGTAAAGCATCCCCTTGGTAATTTGAGTGGTCACATCACCTCAACAGAGACTCATATTTTGGTCACTTACTTTTTAGGGCATGACACACCCTCCAAGGTAGTTTGGAGTGGTTTGGTGTAGGGTAGCCTTAGAAACCTAGGGTAGGTCCCTTAATGGGGATTTGTAGGGTTGTGAAGGTCATGGGGTCAAATGACCTTAGACTAACTTGAAATTTGGTGCAGAGGACCATAGGGACATTATAGTTCTTTGGACAAAATCTTAGGGGAGTTGGAGATAGTTAGGCCCCCTAAAATCCTAACCCTAGTTTAGTGTACCAATCTTAATTTGAACTATTATACTGACAAATGAACTAAAAATCATATAAAATTTGGACAGGGTGATTTTCTGGTCTAAATGACCATAATATAATTTTGTTAAGATTTTTAGGTTAATTTATACAGTACTTCATTCACAACTATAGTTGCGCCCTATATATTTATTTTGATGATTCTGGAATTTATGTTCACTGGAAAGTTATGAAATCTTGGATTAGGGCATCTGATAGCATGTTATACCTTCTGTATTTTTTTTGGGAGTTTTATTTGATTATTTTGGGTACTTGCTTCTTTAACTTACCATTTGGGATATGTAGTCAAAAATACAAATAGTGCCCAATTATTAATTGTAAAATTATGAAATTTGGTCAGTGGGTGTTTCAAACAAGGATAATAACCCTATAATTTTCTATAGAATTTTAGATAATTAAAAATAGTACCTTCTTCACTAAGGTAAGAAAATTAGTATTTTACATTAAAATAAATTCATAGCCCAAAATATTAGATAAAAATCATGGGACTTGGTTTCTGATAGTTTTAGGTCACCATAAAGCTTTTGTAATTTCCTTGTGATTTTTGGATACATATTTAAAGTACTTGCTTCATAATATGTTAGAAGTTGCCTAAAATGGTAAATTAGGAAATATAAGCCTAAACACCTCTGAAATTTCTCAAAGTTTTGAATTACTGCTTAAATGCCTCATAGGATATTTACTAATTTTTTGATGATTTATTGTTGGCTCATTAGTGCACTTCTTGTTCATACTAGGGCATTGAGAGGCTTAGAATAAATAAATTAAATGCCTGATAAATAGGAAATTTTTTGAAATCTTGGACTTAGTTATATTATGTCATGATAGACCTCCAGTAAATATTATAGGAGATTCGGAAGACAATTTGGAGTACCTCCCCTTATATACCTCATGTATCTTAGGACGGTCTGCATATAGTAAAACCAAAGGAACTGGACTAGAGTGGGTAACGAACTTGGGGAGATGGAATTTTGGTAGTTTGCTAGCTTGGATAGGGCAAATTAAGTTAAGTTCATTATTGGAAGTCATGATAAGTAGAGTGTGAGATTGGCTAGTGTTAAGTGGTGTTCGGAAACGACGAAAGATCGTCCACCCCGGGTAGGAGAGGAAGAGTCTTAATACTCTAGGGCTAAATATAAAGTAACATAAAAAGGGATCGGGTAATAGTTATCAACCAATAACAATAAGTGCCTTGCAAAAGGGAACGGTGGGCTTCAGCTACCATCATAGTTCCTAGTTCCCTTTGAGAGCCCTTCACGGGGAATACCGGGGGCAGTCCTGGGCTAACGTAAACCGTAGGAATGATAAGCTAAAAGAGCAACTAGTATAACTAGGGTTGCACATACACACACCCCGATAGCTAGGGAGGTAGAATAAGTTGGTTTGGTTGCCGTTCAAACGGTAGCTCTGAAGGTAGATGTACGGACGGGACAGTCCGGGGAGCCGAGGGCTCTAGGGTTTGAGTACAGAATAAGGTGGTGGGTCTTCGGTATTTGATGGTCGTTCACACCAACATCGGTACATTGACTCGGTTGTGTGGGACACTTAGCCAAAGAAAGTCTGGTGGATATAGCTAGCACTAGTATGCGGATACTTTAGGTTGTGTTCTTATAGAGGCGTACGGAAGGGCTAGGCCCGGTAGTGTGGATACCCGCTTAGGAGTGGGGGGCCCAACCCACTGTCTCCGTTTGCCACTACGGAGGTTCCTGGGAGTAAAGCTAGCTTCCCGAACAGGGGGAACTAAATGTCTGTGTGTATAGAGTCGTGTGTGTGAGTTGCACTTGCATGAATCATGACATAACATATCACTATACTCATATTTGCATACAACCGACACCCCAACGTATAAATCGGTATGGGACTTTTTATATGATGAGAGCCTTGCAGAAGACCCCTTAACTTATAAGTTTGTATGGGCATTCATATAAGTAAAGGTTACTTACTTATTTACTTATTTGTTCTCTATCTGCCTTCTTATATATTTGCTACTTACTACATGTCTACTTTTTTACTTACTACCGTAGAATTGCTAGATGTACTTTATTCTAGATAGTTGTTTATACACCATGATAGTTGTTAGATTAGCTCCATTGTCATCTGCTTGATTACTCTCCACCTTTGTAGCTTCCCTTTCCTCCTCTCCGCTCGGTGCTTAGGAGCCGTGGGGGGAGGGGTAAGGGATGATAGGGCTTAGTCTTTATGACTAATGGTTTTCGAACCACAACAATACAGGAGCTCCGGATTGGAGACAGGGACCAGCAGTCCAGGGACCAGCACCAACGGAGTACGGTGCGCCTGGAGGTGGGTCAGTCTAGCACCGGTGCACCTACGACCAGCTCCGTGAGTGATTAGTATTTTTATAGCTTTCGCGATGAGTGATTTGTAGTGAGGACTCTGATGTACCGGGCTCGAGCCCGTTTATCTGTATTTCACCTGAACTGTATCTTTGCAGTACCTCTATTTCCTATTATTATCTATTGATGGACTGGTTGTGATTTTCTATTCATACATGTTTCTGTGGACTTGTTTACAATTTTATGTATACTTACTTCTCTCTCTTTGAGATCGAAAAGGGCTGGCAGAATTGGCGTTTTGTAGTGACGACCTTCCCGTGAGTCGGTTCCACCACAAAGCGACAATTCTGTGCTAAGACCCCGGTGTTCGAAAAAAAGGGGGGTCTTACATATATTTGGAAAAATATTCAAAAAGATTATTTTCTGCTTTTTCGGGCTAGCGCGTCGCAGTACCCAGCTATCTCCTTGTGATAGCTCAGGCATCTCAATGAATCTACCGCGACGATCATTGAGTGAGCTAGCACTGCGCGGTAGGAAGCTGCACTGCGCGGTAGGTTCCAAAGCGCCTATTCATTTTGAATCCAAAAGCTAGCACAGGCAGTAGCGCTAGCGCCACGCGGTAGGATCCAGATCGCTCATTTGGGTTGAAACCAGGCTAGCGCTCGACTGTAGCGCTAGCTCGCATTGGTAGGTCATAGAATGGAGTTTCTCGCTTCGCTTGAACATGTAAACCTACACATTATACCAAACACAAACTAAGATCAAATACAACATGGGAATTAATATTATAAAACTAAGGATATGCGAACCGTCAGCTCCATCAAACTCCCCCTTTTGATAATATAAAATCCCGTTCATAAGATATAATAGTTGAGATGCATGATATAGTGCAAGTACAAAATAAGCTTTAAATAGTCATGTTGCAGGTCACTTAAAACTTCCCCAACACATGCGCTCCCCCTATATACATGCTCTACTTGCTCCCTTATCCACGTGCATATAATTCAACAAGCTCCCCCTATATTATGATCTCCCTAGCTTATGACTCATGAAAATTCTATTCTCCCCTTTAGATATTATCAAAAGGGGTGGACGAGAGCGAACGGTGACTATATGCATGGACGGGAAAGAATTGCAGTATAGATATGCATGATAAAGTATAACCAAGGAACGTTATAAAAGTGAAACAAGATACAAACACAATAGGGGTGACCAAACATAATCAGAGAATATGATGTGTATGGGTCAAATATATGAGCAGAGTACACAAAAGCAAATCATAGGTGTTTTCAAAGTAAAAAAAGTTGGACAACACAGGTAAAAATAAGTACATAACGATTTGGAGTACAATGTTAAGAGATTTATAGAATTAACATAGTGGAATGTTGTACACGTCAAGAATAGAAATCGTATACTAGTACCTATGTGTTGTAGATATATATTGTAGTTTCAGTCCAATTCTTATGTATGGAAGCGTTAGATAGAGCAATGATATGCATATGTGTAGCATCAAAAGAAAAAACATCAAGTAGAATGAACCTTTAGTACATGCTTTATCTCAATAATTCTATGTACTATCACGAGAGAAATATAGTGAAATATCACATCACGTTTCTATCTACTTCATACCAAGACTAGAATAAGGGGCAATACACTTAAGGTTTAGTCTTTGCACAAGATTGAAATGATTCTTTGAACCAAGGTGCTCTTCCTCACAATGCTCATGATGACTTATCAGGAGGAGTGAGTAGTGCTTGGGGGTATCCCTGACACATTATTTGATAGCATGCATAGTTTTTTTTATTGATTTTCTTTGTACTATAATTATTATAGCATTCACTTCAAGGACCCCGAATCAATCAAAATCTACCCACATAGATAGATGCACTTTAACTTGTATACAAAACACATGATCATTAGAAATTTGGCACAAAGTTCTGACCTTTATTTAAGCACATGTATATCATGATATTGATTATTCAAGTTATTTCTAATGTATTAGACATAATATCACGAGTTATAATATGTAAGCATAAAGTGTCTACATGAGTGCTTCGTCTAGGGATGTGTGAACAGTGTAAAGTCATTATGCTACCTAAATCCTCACACATGCCTAGAGCTATATTCAACAGATACTATCATGTCTAGTCGAACTCAGTAGCTAAGCACCTATAGATTTGACACATCATGACAAAAGTAGATAATGCTTACAAGGATTACCAATCCTAAATCAAACATTATACGTAATCATTGTGCGCTAGGTTATATATATATGTGTCCTAAGAATGATCAACCCACAATTTTTTATATTTTGGGTTTTATAATTTTTTTAATTTTCCAGTTTTTTAATATTTTGTTTAAAATAAAAGTAAAATAGAACAAAAAACAGAAGCACACAAAACAAATGAAATCAAAAGCAAACGAAAACAAGGCTTGTTTTGAGATTTTTTAAAGTTTCTACTGTCGACTAAGTCGACCTATGGGGGGGGAATAGGTGACGTGCAGTCTTTTGCGGAATTTAAATTACCTACACAAATAAACAAACATAGCACAGAAAAGTAAACAAGCAATTATAGTGGTTCCCTGATTTGGGTACGTCCACTCTCCCCCTTCGACCTATCTCCCAACAAGGGACGACTCGGTCACTCCACCAAACGGATTGAAATCAAATCCTCACACTACGGAAGGTACCCTTCCAACCGAAGGAGTCACTACTCCTCCACCACGGGTTGCACCCAACCCTTACTACTAGGAATCACTATTCCTTTACAACAAAACAAAAATAGAATGTAAAAGAGATACAAACTACACGTGTGGAGAACCCGATGTCCCTCTTCGTTCGTTGAAGCATTCTTGATGAATACGAAGAGTCCACGACCGAATCACTCTCTTGGAGAGGATCTTGCCAAGATCGGTGGCGGCAAGCGATTGCTACGGTGATGCTTTGTATATCCAAACTTCTTGACGAAGAAAGCAAGGTCTACCAACGATCTCAATTGGATCGGTCGTCTCAATCGATTCGGAATGAAGAACTAAACTCGTTCAAAAAATCGAGAGACAAGGGATCTCGAGAGAGAAGCGCGAGACGCTATACTAGCCCTGGTTCTGTCGTCGGGAGATCAAAGATGATCTGAGATCTGCAGCGGCGACTACCTTGCGAGTGGCGACGGCGACGGGAGGATTTCTGCGATCGGCTAGGTCATGCTCGGCGGCTTTGATTTCTCGTGAATGATTACTGCGTAAGTTCAAAATACGTGAGTATAAATACTGTAGAACAACCCTAAATGACTGTTGTGGGGCCCACAGGAAGAAGCCCTAGTTCCGGTCAAAACAGCGCACAATATCTTGGTTCGGTCCAGTGAACAGTCGATTCTGCCTTAGCCGATTTCCAGTTGTAAAACTAGTCAGCCTGCGGGAATCGGTGGGAATGTAAACGTCATTCTCGACGAATCAGCGAGAATCAGTTAATTAATGATTCCCGTCGATTCTTCCTTAGCAGAATTCTTGAAGGAGGACAGTCAGCTAGATAAAATCGACGGGAATAACTAGCTGATTCTCGACGATTCGGCAAGAATCACTAGTGATTCCCGTCGAATCGGCGAGAATCACTTAGTGATTCCCGTCTATTTTGACTTAGACGATTTTCCTCTTCCTTCCCATGAACTTGTTCTTTGACCCATCTTTGCTCCTCTTCTGCTCTTGATCTATCTCGACCCTGTATTTGAAAATAAGTACACTCCAATAGAGAAAGCACACAAGAGTCAACACACTGATCTGCTCAATGAGGGATTACGTTGCGCAGACCCGTATATATTGACCCCACTGCACCCTGACATTGGTGTGTACTTAGCATGGAATAGCTGCAAGCACAACTTGAAGAAATATCATCAAATACATTGTCAATTCAACTTAGCTTGTTCAGGGGCTTCTTCAAATCAGTTACATTGTGGATACAATACCCAACAATCTCCCCCTATTTGAAGAAGCCTAAACCCTACAAGCTAAGGTGAATAGAACAGATGAGAATGAAAATCATAAAATGAAAATTCAGCTGAGAGTGAAATTCATTACCATTTTCCTGAGGGCATACTTAACATTGGCAACCCCTTAGCCTTAGCCGCGAGGGTAATCTCCCCCTTTTCGGCTTCTGCAAATCTGGGAGCCACCTTATCCTGGGACATAATGCTCCCCTCAGTTCTTGCATCTGTGCCCTATCTTGAATTCCTTGCTGATGCTCCCCCTTGATCCAAGAGCCTGGATCCCTTTAGTCTTCAGTCCTTATAGTTCAGCATGCCGAGTTCAGTTTTGAAGAGACTGAACTTGGCCTCATCTAGGGGCTTTATGAAGATATCTGCAATCTGCTTATCTGTGGGGACATAGCAGAGAGAGATATCTTTGTTTTCCACATGCTCCCGAATGAAGTGGTAACGCACTTCAATATGCTTCGTTCTGATGTGCGACACAGGATTGTTCGCAATTGCTATAGCACTTGAGGAGTCACAGTACATACGGACCTCTCTGAAATGCAAGTCATAATCTTCTAGTTGATTTCTGATCCATAGAAGTTATACGCAATAGCTGCCTGCTGAGATGTACTCAGATTCAGCAGTAGAGGTTGTGACACAATTCTGCTTCTTACTGTTCCAAGAAATAAGCTTTCTTCTGAGGAATTGGCACGCCCCAAAAGTGCTTTTCCTATCATCCCTTCTTCCTGAAAAATCAGCATCTGAAAAGCCTATTAGCTCGACATCACTATTTCTAGGGTACCACAAGCCAAGATTTGGTGTACCTTTAAGGTATCTAAGAATTCACTTTGTAGCGACATAATGAGATTCCTTCGTGTTCACCTGATATCTGGCACAAACGCATGTGGAGAACATAATATCCGGTCTACTCGCAGTAAGGTATAGCAGGGATCCAATTATGCTTTTGTATTTTGTTTCATCAAAAGGTTTCCCTTTCTCATCCTTGTCTAGAGACATAGTAAATCCCATTGGAGTCCTCATGGAGGTTGCATTCTCCATTCCGAATTTCTTGAGGAGTTCATTTGTGAACTTCGTCTGAGAAATGAAAATACCATCCTCAGACTGTTTTACTTGATGTTCCAAGAAATACTTTAGCTCGCCTATGCTGCTCATTTCAAACTTTCCTTGCATAATTTTAGAAAACTTCTTGCAAAGATTGTTGTCCGTTGAGCTGAATATTATGTCATCGACATAGATTTGCACCAGCAAAATCTTGCCTTTGACTTCCCTAAGAAATAATGTCTTATCTATTTTTCCTCTAGAGAACTTGTTCTAAAGAAGAAAACTAGACAAAGTCTCGTACCAAGCCCGAGAAGCTTGTTTTAAGCATATAATGCTTTATTAAGAGAATAAACATGATTAGGAAATGAGGGATTAACAAAACCTGGGGGTTGCGCGACATATACTTTCTCTTTCAATTTTCCATTTAGGAATGCAGATTTCATGTCCATCTGATAGACAGTGAATCCTTTGTGAGAGGCATATACCAGGAATAATCTGATCTCCTCCAGCCTTGCAACTTGTGCAAAGGTTTGGTCGAAGTCAATCCCCTCCTCCTGTCTATAGCCTTGTATAACCAGTCTGGCCTTGTTCTTGATGATGACACCGTGTTCATCCAATTTGTTTCTTAAGATCCACTTTATGCCGATCACATTCTGGTTCTTTGGTCTGGGAACAAGCGTCCAAACGTTGCATCGTTCGAATTGATGCAGTTCATCTTGCATGGCCAATATCCATGACGCATCTTTGTTCGCTTCGTCGAACTTCTTTGGCTCAACATGTGACAGAAAACTGAGGCTCAAAATCTCGTTAATTGTACCTCTCCGAGTTCTGACACCGTCCCGAGGATCTCCTATGTCTGATCTCTGGGATGATCCCTTACGTGTCGGAGCTCTAGGAGTCTGGCATCTGGAGCTCTGACAGCTTCTCAGGCTTCTCCTTCTTTTGGGAGATTTTCTCCATCCTAATCATCAACTTCTCCAGTTGGCATTGAGGTGGAAACCTTGACGTAGTTGGGAGTTGCACCTTTTGCAGTCTCATCGAGACTTAGCTGTTCAAGCCTTGCACCTGCATCTTCAAGAATGCCACTGGAAGAATTGCTATGAAGCAAGCTTCCTTCATCAAAGACAACATTAATGGACTCCTCTACCACTAGGGTTTTCTTATTGAAGACCCTATATGCCCGACTATGGCTACTATAGCCCATGAAGATGCCTTCGAAACATTTTTCTCCGAATTTAGTACATGGGTACTTCCCATTATTAAGTATATAGCATCTACAACCAAAAATCCTTAAATAGGACATGGTCGGTTTCCTGCCTTTCAATAGCTCATAAGGCGTCTTACGATGATTCTTGTTGATCAATGCTCGGTTCTGCACATGACAAGCTGTGTTGACAGCCTCTGCCCAGAAGTACTCTGGAAGAGAGGCGTCATTCAACATTGTCGTACATGCTTCAATGAGCGTTCTATTTCTCCTCTCCGCAACTCCGTTTTGCTGAGGAGTACGCGGGGAGGAAAACTCATGAAAGATACCATGTTCTTCACAGAATTTTGTCATAGCACCAGACTCGAATTCTGTTCCATGGTCACTTCTGATTTTGCCCACGGAGAAGTTAAGTTCGTTCTGGATCTGCTTGACAAAATTAGTGAAGATGTCAAACGTTTCTGACTTTCGTTTCAAAAATAATACCCACGTAAACCGAGAGTGATCATCAACAATCACTAGCGTATATGATTTGCCTCATAAGCTATGAACTTACACTGGACCGAACAAGTTCATATGCAGAAGATAGAGACATCTGGAGGAGTCTTTGTCTGCACTGACCTTAAAGGTAGCCCGAGTCTGTTTTCCCTTCTAGCATGCAGGACAAGGGCTATCTTTGATGCACTTAATAGTAGGGGCATCCCTTACTAAGTTCTTAGAAAAAAAATATTAATTGTCTTGAAATTAATATGTGCTAATCTCTTGTGCCATTGTTCACAAAGAGATGCACTGCCTTTTGCTACTAGGCACACGTGGGTAGAAGAATCTAAGCTAAGAAAATCTAAACAAAAGATATTTCTGCTCCTAATGCCAGTTAATACCGTCTCCGAAGAGGTACACGATATTATCAAGCACTTATCCTTGCAGAACTTAACGTTGTATCCTTTATCACACAACTAGCTTACACTAATTAGGTTATGGTTTAACCTTTCAACATAGGCCACGTCAGTGATAGAGAATACACTGTTTGAAATCATACCATAACCTCTGGTGACTCCTCGATCAGATCCTCCGAAGATGACTTTGGTTTCATTTTTGACTGGGGAATAATCACACAACAGGTTCTTGTCCCGTTCATATGCCGGGAACATCCACTGTCCAAGTACTAGATTGGTATTTTGGTGGCCTTTGGACATACCTGCAAAACAGAATATGTTTCCCTTAGGAACCCAATCGAACTTTGGTCCTAGATTCCTGGTTAGCACACTCCCCCTCGGGTGGTTAACCCTACGAGTGGTCGGCCTCGCATTGCTAACATGATGAGTCTCATTGAATATTGGATTAAACCAGCAATCCACGGCAAAGTGACCAACTTTGCCACAGCACCAACAGTCAAACCTGTTGTACCACTTCCTAGGCTCCAGCTTTACCCTGGGAATGGTGAGTCCAGCCAGGGACTTGGATCTAGAGGTGGAGGCATCATGATGATAGCAGTCACATGATTTCTTCACTTCCTGTTCCTTCAGTATAACAGGCTTGGCTTTTGGTTCCTGCTTCCTATTATGGCCGCTAGAGAAGTGGCCATAATTCTCCACTTGGATTTCCTCATAAGGTGCCTTGAAGACACTCTCACCGTAGTTTCGGGGGAAGGTCCAGCAATCATACCGGCTCTTGGGCTTTTCAACCGAGGGCCAGAAGAAGTGCCCATAGGTTGACTCAAAGTCCTGCTCATTGCAAGGAAAGCCAGGCTTTCTGAATGTCACAGGATCGAGTGGGGTTTTTCCCTTTTCTACAGCAGAGGCCTTCTTAGCGGCCTTATTTATCCTCTATTTTCTGTTTTTTCTGGATGATTTACTAGGCACACCCACATGCCCTAAGCCAGCCCCATTAACCAGAGCAGAGAATTCATCAACCAGAGGAAGAATGGTCTTGGGCATGGAGAATCTTTTGACAATCTTCCTTTCTGCCGCAAGCTGTTCTTCTGACTTGTTGATTTCTTCCTGTTTTTGGTCAAGGAGCCTTAGAGACTCTGAGTGCTCAGAAGTCAGGCCCAGGTGTTCCTGTGGGAGAGAGATCAAGCTTGTGATCTCTTATCTTAGAGACACACCCTCAGCCTTAAGGAATTTGACTTCCTTTTTCTGAGCCCTCAACCTCTTGCGGCATTCCTCAAAGGTATTGAGCAGAAGCTCATACTTTTCGAGGAGCTCATCTTCACGGGCAGATGGGCTGTCCTCGAGATCATCATTAGGAGACTCAAAGTCAGAGTCAGAGAGGGGGGTATGATCTTTTACCTTCCCAGTAAATGGGGGGAAGTCTCCTTCGGAGTCAGAGCGACCCACTAGCCCGAAGTAGGCTTCCTCATCATCACTGGAGTCTAAGGAATCAGATTCACTCAGTGTCTTTGGCTTTTTGGCAATGTAGCTCCTCTCCTTCTTCTTATCTCTAGAGGACCTATGCACCTCTCCCTTCCCCTTATCTCTCTTGCTTTGGTGGCAGTCAGCAACGACGTGACCTAGCTTATTGCATCCAAAGCAAATAATATCATCAGAGCGATGTTTGTTCGGTTTGGATTCATACCTATCAGAAGAATAATTATTCTTTTGATGTCTGGAGGAGGAGTCGTCTCTCTTTCTTTGATTCCTCAACTTGAGGAACTTCTTGAACTCTCTAGTGATGAGGGAGAAGTCTTCTTCAGATAGCTCTAAGATGGAAGAGCATGGCTCAGAGTCTTCTTCCTCATCCTTTTTCCGAGAGCGGGACGAGGCTGCACCCTTACCTTTCCTTGAGTGATTGGCTTTTAGGGCCACAGTCTTCTCTCTGGCAGCGGCTTTATTGGCTTCTTCTTCAGCTTTTCTGGTGTTCAGCTGAAGCTCATAGGACAGAAGTTTCCCAAACAGAATCTGGGGATCAGTTTCAGCCAGCTTGCTAAATTCTCTGATGGCGCAGATCTTGGTGTCCCATTCCTTAGTAAGGGATCTAAGGAATTTGTCATTTAGTTCACCATCAGTGAACACTCTGCCATAGCCCTTCAGGGCATTGACGATCTTCAGGAAGTTCTCGAATGTCACTCCAATTTCTTCCTTGGAACCTTGCTTGAAGGCCTCGTACTTCTTGTTCAGAAGGGATCTTCGATCATCCCTTACTTCATCAGTGCCTTCCATAAGGATGATCAGGCAGTGCCATATGTCCTTGGCAGTCCTGCAGTTTCAAAAAATCTGCATCATGGAATCATCGACGGCGCTTACCAAAATGTTCTGAGCTTTCTTGTCAAGTCCGACAAGCACCATCTAATCTTATCCATTTCAGAGAGTTTCTTGGGCACTTTCTTGGTTGGATCAATGGTGGAGTCCTTAGTGGGGATATAAGGTCCCTCCTCCACTATCATGAAGAGTCGAGGGTCGACTGCTTCTATGTAGTACCTGATCCTTTCCTTCCCGATAGGAAAGTTCAGCTTGGTGCACACTGGGATCTTCCATGAATACTTGAGTCCTTCCATTTCAGAGATCTTCTTTCTTCTTGACACTAGACACGGGATCTTACTCAAGGTGTTAACCTTATTGCTGAGCAACCTCCCTGTGATACCACTTGAAAGTCGCTAGTGTCGACTAAGTCCACCTATGGGGGGGGGGGGAATAGGTGATGTGCAGTCTTTTGCGGAATTTAAATTACCTGCACAAATAAACAAACACAGCACAGAAAAGCACACAAGAAATTATAGTGGTTCCCCGATTTGGGTACGTCCACTCTCCCACTTCGACCAATCTCCCAACAAGGGATGACTCGATCACTCCACCAAACGGATTGAAATCCTATCTTCACACTAAAGAAGGTAGCCTTCCAATCGAAGGAGTCACTACTCCTCCACCACGGGTTGCACCCAACCCTTACAACTAGGAATCACTATTCCTTTACAACAAATCAAAAATAGAATGTATAAGAGATACAAACTACACGTATGGAGAACCTGTTGTCCCACTTCGTTCGTTGAAGCGTTCTTGATGAAGACGAAGAGTCCACGACCAGAGCACTCTCTTAGAGAGGATCTTGCCAAGATCGGCGGCGGCAAGCGATTGCGGCGGCAATGCTTTGTACATCCAAACTTCTTGACGAAGCAAGCAAGGTATACCAACGATCTCAATCGGATCGGTCGTCTCAATCGATTCGGAATGAAGAACTAACCTCGTTCAACAAATCGAGAGACAAGGGATCTCGAGAGAGAAGCATGAGATACTATACTAGCCCGGTTCTGTCGTCGGGAGATCAAAGATGATCTGAGATCTACAGCGACGACTACCTTGCAAGCGGCGACGGCGATGGGAGGATTTCCGCGATCGGCTAGGTCACGCTCGGCGGCTTTGATTTCTCATGAATGATTACTGTGTAAGTTCAAAATACGCGAGTATAAATGCTATAGAACAACCCTAAATGACCGTTGTGGGGCCCACAAGAAGAAGCCCTAGTTCCGGTCAAAACAGCGCACACCATCTTGGTTCGGTCCAGTAAACAGATCAAATTTGCCTAAGGCAAATTCGGCGAGAATCATTGGTGATTCTCGACGAAGTCGGCGGGAATAACTCACGATTCCCGTCGATTCTTCCTTAGCCGATTTACAGTTGTAAAATTAGTCAGTCTGCGGGAATCGGTGGGAATGCAAACGTCATTCTCGACGAATCGGCGAGAATCAATTAATGATTCCCGTCGATTCTACCTTAGCAGAATTCTTGAAGGAGGACAGTCAGCCAGATAAAATCGGCGGGAATCACTGGTTGATTCTCGACAATTCGGCGAGAATCACTAGTGATTCCCGTCGAATCGGCGAGAATCACTTAGTGATTCCCGTCGATTTTTACTTAGACAATTTTCCTCTTCCTTCCCATGAACTTGGTCTTTGACACATCTTTGCTCCTCTTCTGCTCTTGATCTATCACGACCCTGTACTTGAAAATAAGTACACTCCAATAGAGAGAGCACACATGAGTCAACACACTGATCTGCTCAACGAGGGATTACGCTGCGCAAGCCCCGTGTATATTGACCCACTGCACCCTGACATTGGTGTGTACTTAGCATGGAATAGCTGCAAGCACAACTTGAAGAAATATCATCAAATACATTGTCAATTCAACTTAGCTTGTTCAGGGGCTTCTTCAAATCAGGTACATTTTGGATACAATACCCGACAATTTTTGTGAGATTTTTCATTTTTTTGTTTTTTTGTTTGTTAAAATTAAAAGTAAAAACAGAACAAAAAGAAAAACAGAGGCACACAAAACAAATCAAACCAAAACAGTAGATGATTCAGCATGATCAAATAATGAGATCCAACATGCCCAGTTATAATCGAAGTAACAAAAAACGTGAGTCGGGGAGGGGTTTTGTGAAGACATCACCTAGTTGATCGTCGGTTCCAATGAAGCTCACTCTCACATTCTTTTTCTTAATGTGGTCCTGGATGAAATGATGATGAAAGTCAATATGATTGGAATGAGAGTGGAGTACTGGATTATTCGTCAATTCTATGACACTCTTGTTATCGCACCTAAGTTTAACATTCTTAAATTTTATGCCAAAGTACTCTAACTTTTGTGACATCCAAAGTGCTTGTGCGCAACAACTTCCTAAGGTAATATACTCAGATTCAGTAGTGGAGAGGGAAACTGAGTTTTGTTTTCTTCTTGACCAAGAAACTAGTCCCGGACCTAGGAAGTGATAAGTACCACTAGTGCTCTTACGATCAAGTGAGCATCAGCATAGTCAGAGTCAGAATACCCGTGGAGCGTGAAGTCGGTGGTGTGGGAGGTACCAAAGACCAAGATTTTGGGTGCCAATAAGATACGTAAAGATGTGTTTAATATCTTTGAAGTGGGGTTCTTTTGGATTGGCTTGATACCTAGCACAAAGACAAACCGTGAATGTAATGTCGGGTCTAGAAGTACTTAAGTGAAGAAGTGATCCGATCAGTCATCTAAATAATGTTTGGTCCACCGTTATGCCACTTTCATCCTTTACTAATTTTATAGATCCACTCATTGGATTTTTCACATGTTTCAGATTTTTAAAGCCGAATCGCAATGGAAGAAGGAAGAATGGGAATTTTAAAGCCTCAGGCCACCCTTCACAAGGTAATCCTCCCTTCCAACAGGTGTGGCCAAGACTGCATACTTGGTCACTAGAAGAATGGAAATTTTCCTTGTAAGAGTACAAGTTTATCTTGTAATGGAAGAAGGAAGGGCATGGGTTTGAGTGCACAGAAGGCTTCCCATGAAGAAGTCCAAATGGCCCATCATGGACCATTTGTATTTGGTGCTCTAGCCCCCACACTCAAAAGTAAGGCAGTGGCCTTTTCTCAAGATCTCCCAACACACACTCAGACCAATTGCAAGTCTATCAACAAGCCAAACTTGGGCATTTCTGAGGCCATCAACAGCATGTCTTCTACAAAGAAGATCACTGTTGGTAGATCTCAAGAAAAACCAAGCTCATCTACTACCAGACTCATCTTCAATCAGATTGTGGCTGAGAGAAATAAGATAAAGGAAGTTGCTCCTCTTTCTTAACAGTTACTTGCTACCAGACCTTCTTAGAAAAGAAGGTATAATATTCATGAATGCTGGTGTTGTGGTAAAGTGGGACATTTTGCCTTAGATTGCTGGCACAATCCTACTATTCCCAGAGCAAGTGGTAGTTTTCCTGTCAGAAAATCTGCAGGTAGACAAGATCTATTTCAGGCTAACCAGAACCTAGGACCCAATAAAAATTGGTGTCCTAAGGTATGCTAATCTTGTTTTGCAAGATAGTCCAAGTGTCCATACCCCCATATGGTACTTGGATAGAGTTTGTTTAAGCCACATGTTTAGAACAAGGAGCTATCTTAAGGATCATGCTCTAGTAAGGAATGGACATAAGATCTGCAATTGGGAAGTTGGAGATGGATGTTGACCATCAAGGATACTCCTCCTATTGCCCAAGAGGAAAAGGATCTTGTGTGTATTTCTGAAAAGGGATAATGTACACATGTATTGGGAAAAGTCCCTCAAGTGGTATCTGACTGGATAAATAGACCAGCTAGATCCAACCATTGAAGCTCGAAGATGTCTGATTGGTGGGATATAGTACTGCTGCCACTTTAGCAGGATAGTGAGGAGGAGAATAAGCTAAATGTACTCATCACTGAGTAAAGCACATGAAACAGCTCTTCTAAGAGCAGCAAGAAAGAGGCACATGATCCTCAGATGAAAAATCGCAATATACAGAAAAGAATTTCAAGTTAAGTGGTATCATCAGTTGAAATGATGACTGAAAGTCATGAGGACAGAATCTGTGCAAATGTTGAGAGGGAGACTGTCAAGTTAAGATGCTCCTGCTGATGGGGAGCAATTTCAGACTAGGTAGCTGAACAAGCTTGAGTCTTACCTAGTGTACCTCCAGTACAGAATAGGTTAGCAAAATTGCTGAAGTTTAGCTTGTCCCTATGGACATAGCTGGGGTTGAGAGGAAGAATACCCAGATTGTTGCACATGTTGTGGGAAAGCAAGTACAATCAATTTGAGAAAAACTGGATTGCTACTAGTTTAGTTGATAAAGATAAGTCAGTGGCCTTCAGAGCTAAAGCCACATGAAGAAGCAACGGAACGACTCCTTCTTCACCATGGAAAATTTCAGAGTCAGAAAGCTCAAATCCCAGCTCATCTAGAAATGAGCTATCAGATGGAGAACAGTCATTATTCTTCAAGCAGTTTCAGAAAATGATGAAGAGGGAGTGGTTGAAGAACAAATCTTCCTCCTCCTCACATTACAAGAAGGATCACAACAAATTTGGGAAGATTCTCTCCAAAGGAGACAGGTATGATCTTAAACCCAGAAAATATATTTCTTCTAAAATAATATGTTATTCTTGTAGTAAGGCTGGGCATGTTAGTGCCGACTGCCCAGTCAAAAGGAAAGAGATAGGTGAGAAGAAGCACCCCCACCAAGCGGTGCAAGGAAGATAGTCAAAGTAGGATGGGACTTATCTAGTCAAATAGAGAAGGCTGATGTCATTGGAGTAGCAAAAAGTAGACAAGTGTTGCTATATCCACTGCTGAGTCAAAATATATATCTCTACAGGAAGCTGCTGTGCACAGTTGCTGTGAATCCAAAATCAGCTTTAGGTCTACATAATTAAGATAAGTAATATTACCATATACTAGTTAAATCCCCATTATTAGGAATCTTGTCTCTCATAACAGGACTATGCATAAGGATTAGGTATCATTTTATTAGGGAGCATGTGGAAAAGGAAGAGATCTGACTTGAGTTTGTGCCCATAGACAAGCAAGTGACAGATATCTTTGCTAAGCCACTAGATGAAGTCAAGTTCAACACCATCAAGTTTGAATTGGGTATGTTGAACTTGGTATAGCTTCAGCTGCTCCATGTAATATTTTTATTGTAGAACTCACCTCTCTTGCTGGTAGATAAGTCTGACATTTGATATCAAGACTCTCAAGTGATATCAACTGGTATCAAGACTAAGATGGACTCAAGTGTCCAATAAAGGGAATGACAGCAGTTGCTCCAATTGAGGGGGAGCAAGTCAAGATTCTCTTGTTGAGGGGGAGCAATTTCAAAAGTTGTAGGAATTAGTTCAGCTTCCTGTTAAGTTGCACACAGCAGCTGTAGTGGATCAAAGATCATCACAGCTGATCAGTAGGTTCTTAGGACTATGCACAGTCTTAGGGGGAGATCAACCCTAATGGATTGCTACTGCTATGCAGTCACTGCTACTGTTGTAAAGACATGTTGTTGTAGGATAAGAGGACTAACCAGCACCACCCTTACTACGGTTGTCTGAAGCCTTAAGTGGTATAGGTGTGGCATTGGCTCAAGTGGAACAATGTTAGCAGCTAGCTCAAGTGGCTGCAGTGATGTGTTGTTTCAATGTATCAACACAAAAGTATGACTCCTAGTCAATTAGTTTGTTCACTAGGATAATTTCTCAAGTAGCATCAACACCGGATTTTATCTAGTGGTATAACATCAAGAGTTAATCTCCCCCTTGATGTTATGACCTTTCTCATTCGAAAACTTTTTTTTTGAAGAGGACGGAAAGGGGGAGAGGTAGGCAATACCTTAAACCCTAAAGGGGGAGGTGTATATGATCTATTAAGATCCTACAGGGAGAGGTAGGCAATACCCTAAACCCTAAAGGGGGAGGAGTGGAGCATATTGAGTGGAATAGTGAGTACAGCAGTACTTGCAATAAAAAGTGGAGATGGTGGACATTACATGCCCAGGGGGAGATGTAGAATACTGAGAAATGCATATTGCTTAGAAACATTCATCTAATATGAAGATAGAAATATTGAGTCATTGTATGTTATGTTTCCACCCCATGTGGCTTGAGGAAATTCCTCCACTTAAATGTTAAGTTGTGAGGAGAGCTGTAAGCTGATTAAAATTTTCATGTGGTATGAGAAAGCTTATAGTTGCTTCTCAATTTATATGCCTTATGTGTAAATGCTTCTTATTATTGCTGGGTGTTTTGCCTTCTTCAAATAGGGGGATATTGTTGGGAATATTGCCTCAATGTTCCCTAGATTTGATTTAAAGAGACCATCAACACTAAGAGCATAGTCGTATTTGATGTTGGTTAAGCTCATCATATGTAGGATGTTTCTTGGAATAAGGTTAGATAGGTTGTCTAAGTGATGGTGATAGGTGTTCACAAGGTAGGCAGGTGGAGAAATAGAAAATCTGTCTAAGTTCACAGGCATTGAGTGAGGATAGCTCACTCAACGCTAGATGCAAAGATATTTGGTTAAGTCCATAGGCACTGAGTGAAACAATCTCACTCAATGCTTGATGCCAAAAAGCACTGAGAGAAGACAGGATAGTCAAATCCCTTCAGTATTGGCAAGGCAAGAAAGTGGCTAAGTCCACAGGCGTTGCGTGAAGCTAGTTCACTCAATGTCATACAATAAGAAGGGTTGAGTAAAGTCAAGTAAGTCAAAGCCTGACTATTTGCAAGGCAGAAAAGTGGCTAAGTCCACAGGCATTGAGTGAAGGCAGTTCACTCAACGCCATACTGTAAAAAGCTTTGAGTAAAGCTCGGATAGTCAAAGCTTTATCTTTGATAGTAAATAAATCTGGTTAAGTCCAAAAGCATTGAGTGATGAAGACTCACTCGACGCTTAAACAGTTAAGACTACAAAAGTTTAGATGGAGTTGAGTGATGTAGACTCACTCAACGCACTCAACGTCTAAGATGATAGAAAATCTGTCTAAGTTCATAAGCATAGAGTGAAGGCTATTCACTCAATGCCTCATAAAAATAATAGGCTAAAGAAGAAAGCATTGAGTGAAGAAACTACACTCAATGCTTTCATTCAGGAATGCGACTAAGTGTTTTGGCATTGAGTCAGGCTTACTCTGTAACTTGCCAACTTTTATTAGGCCACCGAAACCTTAATGCACCCAATAAAAGTGACCCGAACCTCTAACTGTAGCCTATACCAAGGTAGAAGGTAACCCTAGATGGGGATATCAAGTTAGGGAACTCCAATTTGTGTTTTGTTAGTTCTTGTGGACTCGTATAGTCAATACGAGTGCGTTGGAACTCGTTTTGTTGAATTCTGAGGTCATATGGTGAATATGGTTGTTCCTCGTAGAATGTGACGAATACGAGTTTTTTGAATATCAAGTTAGAGAACTCAGCTTTGAGTTCTATTAGTTCCTATGGCCTCATAAAGTAAATACGAGCATGTTGGAACTCGTTCCGTTGAACTCTGAGGTCATATGGTGGATATGACTGTTCCTCGTAAAACATCAAAAAATGAGATTTTTGAATATCGAGCTATAGAACTCCGATTTGAGTTCTGTCAGTTCCTGTGGCCTCGTATAGTCAATATGAGTGCGTTAAAACTCGTTCAATTGAATTCCGTGGTCATATGGTGCATATGGTTGTTCCTCGTAGAACGATGTGAAAACGAGAATTTTGAATATTAACCTAGAGAACTCCGATTTGAGTTTGTAAGTTCCTATGATTTTTTATAGTCAATACGAATGCATCAGAACTCGTTGTGTCACAATTTGTAGCCTAATAATGATTATAAGCGTTTTGACCGTTTTAGCGCACTACGATGCATAGATTTTGAATATTTAATAAACGAACTCTGATTCGACTCCGGTCAGTGGCATTAGATTCGTATGGTTAATACAAAGTCAACGAAGGTTGTCCCGGTAAGTTTCAATCACAGGTGGTTAATCTATGGTCAAATCAAGCACATTCGTGCACCAAAAAGAGTGCGCACACCAATTGTGATACGACACCCAACCTTTGACCCGACCCCCGATGACTTGGACCTATTTTTGACTTTGACCCCCATGGGGAGACCCATTCATTGTTGACTTTTGGTCAAACCCTTCACAAGTGGTCTTCTTTTATATATATTTTGGTACTCAACCTAAGGCTAACTAACCAAGCCATTGTGGGCTTTTTCCAAGCCTTAATTGGTCCTAGCTTTGATCCACTAATTGACATAATTAGGAGAGAAGAGCATCAAAGCCCATCTTTCTTTCTCTCACACTCTCTATCTCTCTTCCTATTGGCCAAAGATGGTTTAATCACATGGCTATTAGCCTAGCCTTGTCCATAGGTGGTACTACCCTCCATTCAGATGATGTCATCTGTTCCTACAGCTAGGAGAAGCTTGGCTATACCTTCTCCCTAGATGTTTAGTCCCAAACCGAGGAGGAAGTGAGAGGGCCTCTCCCCTCCCTCTATATAAGGGCCTCAACACATTAGAGGAGATCACACCTCTCCTCTAATCCCAGCCGAGCCCAGCCATAGCTCTGCCAAAGCTCCAGCTTGTCAAAAACCTCTTCCCGAGCCCGATGACCCCCCCACCATTAATGGCAGATCTTGTTGGAAGCCCCGAAGGCCCTTAAATCAGGTGGAAACCTTCTCCTCTCCTACCTCCCTATCTTTTTGACGTGTTGCATGTAATCTCTGGCGGTCGGAGCGCCACCGTCATCACCCCCATCCCTTCCGTTCAAAATAAAAAAAAGAGCTCCGGCGATGGCCGGCAGGGCAGACCGCCGGAACACCGCCGGACCACCGCTAGAGGGAGCATCCACCCCCGGGGAGTTGGCTGGGGGAGGAGCTATGGCCGGCCGACAGCCGGTCGGTGCAGGGAAGGCCCGCAAAGGCTAAATTTGGTACAGGCTCTATACATCAGTGGGGATGATGATATAAAAATTTATATTCTTATAAATTTAATAAATATTTATATATTTATTTATAATTTTATAAATTTTTATAAAATTATAATAAAAGGGGGTTTTTAATTTCCTGGGGATAAACTAGAGGCCTGGTGAAAAAAGTCTTAACATGAAAATTGTTTCCCTTAATAATGGCAATCTCCACACAAATTTAGGCATTTTTGGAGTTAATTTGGTTTTTTCAAAGCCTAAATAAGAATTATTTTGCCAATTTAAAGGCCTAAAATTCCTAAGAAAATTTTGGAAAAATTGTTACGCTCTTTTTAGGCCCTCTTAAAGGTTGTATTAAAATTTGGGAACCTTGGGATAAAAATTGAAAATTTTCCAATTTCTTGGAGCCTAGTGTCGCGCTCGGAAATTTATGCGCTCAAATTCTTTGAAAATGAAAATCGAAGATTGCGACCACCTTATATATTTAATATTAAGTTCAATTGAATAATTGACGAGAGTTATCGATGCAAGATTTTCCAGCTCTGAGTATTTCGAAGTTTTTGCGAAACCACCATGCGACTCGTTCTTAAAATAACTCGTGGGCATTTTGGGTGAACTCGGAAGATGAAAGTACGAGCTTCGAGTAATATAATCCCCAACCTCATTTCGGGTAAAGAATTTCCCTCATGTGTTGAAAATGATTTTCGAGGTTAAAATTTGAGGATTAATGTGCCCTCTGAGGAGAATCTCGGATTAGATCTGAGGCAAACAATCGAGTTAATATTTATTCTCTGATAAATAATAAAAATATAACTCATAATAATCTTCCCCAGATCCGATTAAGCCGTGATTAAAAAGAGCACAACTGAATTGTTATCGGATCTTAGTAATGGATGAAACCCAATGAAATCTCCTGGGAATGGAGATGGAACTGAACTAAACCTCTTGAGAACAGAGATGGAACTAAACTAAAAATCCTGAGAACGAAGAAGGAACTGAACTAAACCTCCTGAGAATGGAGATGGAATTGAACTAATCCTCCTGAGAATGAAGATGGAACTGAACTAAACCTCCTGAGAACGGAGATGGAACTGAACATGCCTCTTGAGAACGGAGATAGAACTGAAGCTTCCTGAATAGAGTGATTGGACTACTAACCATTTTCTTTATGTTTTATTCCAGTCTCGTGCTGGTCCAATTCATTTATTCATTTCGATTCAGTACTTTCTTTTCAGTACTCCAGTCTCGTACTGGTCCAGTTCATTTATTCATTTTTGTTCAGTACTATAGTCTCGTACTGGTCCTGGCTATTTACTTTTTGTTCAGTTCATTTCTTTTAAGTACTATTCAAGTTTCGTACTGGTCCAGTTCCTTTTGGTACTTACTTTCAGTTTAGTGCTACTCTAGTGTACTACTGGTCCTATTTCTTTATAGCATTTCAATTCTACAGCATGTACTAACAACAGCTTTTATTACCGCACTTTTATTTCTGCAATTTACTATTTTAAGCATGGGTCCTGCCCTAACATGCAGTTATTTGATGGGTGGAGCCTTAGTTGGGGATAACTGGAGTTGAGATGTTCCTCCTAAGTTAGCCTCAAATAAAGTGCTCCCACGCTCCTTGTCAAAAGTCAAGCCAAGTGTCGTTTGCCCAAATTATTTAAAGCATAGTAGGGCAAGCCGTTGTAGACCTGGTGCATGCTAACAAAACCTTTTTTACTTGTTTGCTTGTAAATTTCTTGCGGTAAATCGTAGCGGGTCAGTCACTTCCGCAGACCGTTCGTATCAGTGCGGGAAGTTCGACGACTTAAGGCGATAGGGAGATGAGTACCACGGGTGACCGACCCTTATGTTCTCCCCATTGGGTTTCCTCTACTGGTCGACCAAAATGTTAAATTGTCGGATGTCGCTTACATACAAGAGTACACGGGGTTGTACGTTAGGGTCTGGGCTATGCGGTACGACTACCCCCAGAAGTGGCAGGACTGTCCATTGTCACCGACGGCCATATCAGTAAGGCCCGCGGAGCTCGCTACCCTGCTTGAAAAAGAAGCAGTGCATACTATGTCGACATAAGGTGTTATGCGTGGCTATGAATGCTTGCGATGTGTACGCAGCTATGAATGCCAGTGATGTGTACGCGACCGTGAATTCCTGCGATGTGTACGCGACTGTGAATGCATGCGATGTGCATGTGGCTTTGAATGACTGCGATGTGTATGCGGCTGTGAATGCCTGCGATGTGTACGTGGCTGTGAATGCCTGCAATGTGTATGCGGATGTGAATGCCTGCGATGTGTGTGTAGCTGTGAATGCCTGTAATATGTACGTTGCTGTGAATGCCTTCATTGTTTTGAATACCCGTTGTGTTACTGTGCTAGTAAAGTCTAAATTATAACTAATGTATATTCCTCTTGATTGTCCAGTTATGCCATGTTGCGCCTCTTTTTGGTTGCTCCTAGCTTATTCATGAAATGTTGTACTAAACCTCTTATGCTTTGGCTATCTACTTTTTTTGGGTGCGTGAGCTCGTCCCCAGGATATGTATCCGGGGAGGAGATTTGTTTCCTTTTAGCTCTGTGACTAACGGTTATTTTAATAACCATTCATAGGAGATGGAGAACTATAGCGACCAGCTGCTGCAGGACGATACGCCAGCTGATTAGACTACCTGAACAGAGGCACCCTCGTATAAATAGTGGCTACGGCCTTTTGAGGTTTTTTTTAAAAATATATATTGTTATATATATATATGTTGTTGTTTCCTGTTAATGCTTCCGCAATACTCTATGATGTGAGGTGAATGTTGTGATTCAAGCCGATCAAGGCGACCAACTAGTGCTTAGCAGAGTGGGTCGTTACCCCCTAAGGGGCACTGGGTGAACATCTTAGGCAATTAAGATTCCACATGGCCCGACCTGGGGCAAAGGTTGGGGGGTCTTACAAATAGATCAGAGCGATCAAGATCCGTCCTTGTAGAGCAGTCTAAGGATTCCTCCGTCCCTCACTTTGTTCTTTTGTTCAGGACGAACCATGCAGTGGAAGCCTGGTAGACCCTAGTATATAGGCTTAGGGATTTTAGACTGTGTGATTGCACGCCCGCACACCTTTGTTTCCTCTTTGTTAGTCTTTTGCAGATATCCTCTACTTTTGCAAAATACTGACACTTTTTTTCCTGTTACTTCTCGAGACATACCTGAGTCTAGTAACAGGACATCCTCCTTCAGAGGATATGTCCTTGACACCCCACCTCTAGACCTAGTTACCCTTGCAGCTATACCATTTGCCGACGCAGACTTGGGGCAAACATTGATAGCTATCCTAGCGACATTCCGGTCAACTTTGGCACAACCACCATAGTAGTTGGTAGTACCCACTAACCAACAGATGACCTTTCGGGGGCTAAGTCCTCCCACCTTCAGAGGCACGGAGACTGTCATACAGACAGGAGAGTAGGTTGAGCGTGTAGTGGAGCTATTGGTAGGAATGATATTCCCGGTAGTAGCTGCAGTGTCACTAGTGGTGACCTTGTTATAGGGATATGCTAGAGACTAGTGGAGACTGGCCAGCCGCTCGACATTTAGAGGACGACCATTGAGAACTATCCTGTGGGGGGGAGTTTTCAGAGGTTTTCCTGGAGCACTTCATCTCGAATGCCGACCGAGCAGCACTACATGAGAGGTTCCTGCACTCCGTCAGGGTGACCAGACGATGCCAGACTACGAGAGAAAGTTTAACCACCTAGCACGTTTTGTTGGGAACCTAGCAGCCACAGACAGATATAGAGCTGCTCGCTTCTATGAGTCTGGCTAGGTGACTTGAGACAGGTCTTGATCATGATCTCTCAGTCCTCCTTCCACACTATAGCAACTCGCACTGTTGCATTGGAGTTAGACCATAGGATGGTGGCCCAGTAGTGTCGGGGACTGGTTGAGGTCCCTAGAGTTCAAGGACGAGATAGAGGAGCCGCTCCCTGCGAACAGGAGAGAGTGCAGACAGAGGCAACATAGGCATCCTTATAGGCGCACACCAGTACTCCCAGCACCACAGTAGGAGCCCAGGTCTACTCCAGTACCATAGCCTATGCCTGTAGCTATACGAGACATTCCCTTTGCAGGGAACTGCTTTCTATGCCAGCAATCAGGACACATGAGAGCTTTCTGCTCACAGGTGGTAGGAAGTTCAAGATTAGGAGCAGTTCAAGGAGGATAGGAAGCGCGTGGACAGGGCTAAAGAGGCTGAAGAGGTAGAGCTGACAGGAAAGGTCAGCAAGGTTTAGCAACGCCCTTGGAAGCTTATGCATTGGACCTTCAACATGGACCAGGCCAAGATGTAATGATATGTATATATTTTAGAAGCTAAAGTTATGTCGGATATTAATACCTATACACTATATGCATATGATGCATGTTTTGTTGTATGATATGTATATAATCCTCATCTACTTCAAAATGAAGAATCAAGTTCAAGTGCTCACCAAAGTTTCGGTAGTGTGAAATTTTTCGGATGTTTTCCCTGAGTCCCTACGGGTTTGCCACCATAGCGAGAGGTTGACCCTCAGATTAAGCTTATGTCTGGAGCTCGACCAGTCTCCCGAGCACCCTATCGAATGGCCCATAAGTAATTGGATAAGTTGACGATCCAACTTTAGGAACTAATAGATGTTGGATTCATCTGCCCAAGTTCCTCTCCCTAAGAAGCCCCTGTACTGTTTGTAAAGAAGGACGGGACACTGCGCTTGACTATGGGGAACTAAACAAACTCACTATACGGAATGTGTACCCACTTCCGAGGATTGACGAGTTATTCGAGAAATTTCAAGGTGCATCTGTATTCTCTAAGATCAACCTAAGATTAGGCTATTATCGGCTTCAGATCTGGGAGGAGGATATCCCTAAGACTGCCTTTAGCACCCGCTATGGTCTATACAAGTTTATTGTGATGCCTTTTGGACTCACAAATGCCCCCTCTGTCTTTATGGCTATGATGATTAAGGTATTCGAACCCTTCCTAGATCATTACATGATCGTCTCTATCGATGATATCTTGATCTACTCGAAGACTAGGGTAGATTATTCTAGACACATACAGATGGTGTCACTTAAACTTTGAGAACACTCTCTCTTTGCAAAGTTCAGCAAGTGTGAATTCTAGTAAGAGGAGGTCGGATTCTTAGGCCACACTATCAACAAAAGTGAGGTAGCAATGAATCAGGCCAAAATCCAGGCAGTTCAAGGCTTGCCGCCGGTTAAGACGACAATATACATATGAAGTTTTCTTGGTCTTACCGGGTATTACAGGAAATTCGCGGAAATTTTTCCAAGATTGCCTTATCCCTTATAGCTTTTACGAGAAAGGATGTTGCATTTCGATGGATGCTGAAATGTGAGATTGTGTTCAAAGCGGCTAACTTCTGCCCCAATCCTTACGATCCCCTCGAGAATCGAAGGATTTCAGATTTTTATTGATGCCTCCCTGAAAGGATTAGGAGCTATTTTAATGCATCATGGCAAGGCATTAACATGTGTGCCACACCAATATAAGCCGCATGAGCTGAATTACACAACCCGCAATCTAGAGTTGGCCGCCGTTGTTTTCGCCCTCGAGATTTGGAGCATTACTTGTACGGAGTAAGATGCGAGATCTTCTCCGGCCATAAGAGCCTCAAATACATCTTGACTCAAAAAGAGTTGAACCTTCGGCATCACCGATGGTTGGAATTTCTGTGTGATTATGATCTCGCTCTCCATTACCACCCCGAGATGGCTAATAAGGTTGCTGACGCATTGAGACGCCAACCCTGATGGTCGGGAGCAGGATGAAGTAGATTCCAAGGGAATTGTTTCAGTCTTGATAGACTTGGAGATTACTCTTGTTGTTTGTAGGGATCTAGAAGAATACTAGCCCTAGTTATACTAGATGAAAATACAATGCAACATCCGGAATCGAATACGAGAAGCCCATAAGGTCGAACCGGAAGTGATCCCGATCATCCAGTCCCTATAGGATGGAGCACAAGAGGAGTTCAACTTGCATAATGGAATCTTGAAGTTCAGGCACCGCATATTTATTCCCTCCACCAAAGTAATCCGAGATGAGATTCTTCGAGAAGTGCACCCGTTGAGGTATTCTATTCACCCTGGTGTGGTTAAGAAGTATGTTGATCTGTGAAGTACCATTTATTGGCCAGGAATAAAAAGAGACGTCACCAACTTCGTGGCTCAATGTTAGACCTGCCAAGAGGTTAAAGTTGAATACAACAACCCAAATGTCTGTTGCATCCCCTGCCGATACTAGAGTAGAAATTTGAGTATATTTCCATGGACCTTATTCAAGGCTTACCTCGATCCCGTGCTGGAAATGACTCTATTTGGGTTGTCGTAGATCGACTTACCAAGATAGCGTGGTGTGTTCCAAACTGACTTTGGTAATGGAGTTGATGTTCTTGCCAGATTATTCATAAAGCAAGTGGTCTAGTTCCACGGAGTGCCAAAGTCCATTGTGTCGGATCGTGATGGAAGTTTCACATCCAAGTAGTGGAGGCGGGTGCAGGCATACTTGGGGACCAAGTTGACCTTTAGCACTTCCTTCAACCCTCATACAGATGGGTAGATGGAAGGGACGAACCGAACCATGGAGGATCTACTCCGACTATGCATAGTACAGCACAGTGAGTCGTGGGAATAGCTGCTGGCTTTAGTCGGGTATTCTTATAATATCAGCTATTAGGCCAACATTAAGATGGCACCGTATGAGACTTTGTATGGAAGGCATTGTCGAACTCCATTGACTTGAGCTCAAGATGAGGACCCGGAAGCCTTAGGAGTGGCTTATATTGATGATACTACAATAGTGATACGACAAATCCAGGAGCGAATGCATGAAGCGCAGAGTTGACAGGCCAAATATTATGATGCGAGGCACCGACTAGTGGAGTTTAGCGTGGGTGAAATGGTATTTTTGAAAATTAATCACATGCATGGTGTCTCCCGGTTGAGAAAGCAAATGAAACTAGATCCCCTCTATTTGGGCCCCTATCAAGTGATAGAGCGTATTAGCCATGTTGCCTATCGATTAGCCCTGCCCCCAGAATTGGGAAATCTCCATGATGTGTTTCATATCTCCTCCTTGAGACGAGTCCTCCGGCAACCAGAACAACACCTTCCTACACTGCCAGTACAGCTGCACTCAAGTAGATCCGTCCAGCTTGAACCGGTCAGCATAGTAGATTATAAAGTAAAGAATATGCGCAATAAGACCATTTTGATGGTTAAGATTTTTTGATCGAATTGCTGACAAGACGAGTATACAAGAGAACCTTGTAACGCCCCCAATTTTTCTGCATTTTGTATGATTATTGTTTGGCGTTACGATAACGCGTTGTCGGCTTTTGCCATTGTTAGAGCGTGGTCATAGCTCTTTAGGTTCCTTTAGAGGTCCATTAGTAGCCTGTTTGCAAGATTCCCCAGCTAGCCGAAGTCTGTTGTGGTGACTCGGCTGGGCCTCTTAGGGAATGCTTGTATTTTGGCTTTGGGTAGTTTTAGCCCGAGTTTTGATTGTCGGATGTTGTTTTCGACTTCGTCATTGTGTTTGTAACTGTGGTGTTTAGCTACGGTGCGATTTTTGTCGAAATCCAAGATCATTTGTTTTTCGCGTCATTTCGATGTTCGTTTTGTTAGCCGGTAGTGGCTACCTGTTTATTGTGCATGGCCTTGTGTGATCGAGCTTGGTAAGGCTGGTGCTTGTTTTAGGCAAAGCATGGTTAGCCAATTATGTTATATATGTATATGTATGTATATATATATTTATGTTTGGGTGTAGCTTGGGGTGCCGATAGTGTTTTTTTTATAAATTTATACATGTACATGTGCATGATACATATACAAGTAAGCTTGTGGCTTGGGTGCTGATTTTATATATGTATTTTATGTGTGTGCTGTACATATATATATATATATATATATTAGATGATGTTAGTGGCTGTTATATATATATTATATATATATATATATATATATATATATATATATATATATATATATATATATATATGTTAGCTTGCTGGGTGGAGCTCGGGTAGCAGCTAGTGGATTGCTTAGGCTTAGTATTTTAATAGCTTTAGTCTGAATTAGTGGGAGGATTTAGATAAGCTCCAGCCGTGCTCCTCCTCCCCACTTCTCCCCATTTCCCGAGCACGGTTAGCTTGCAGCAGAAGGAAGCGAGCGGGAGGCGGAGGAGCTGCTGCTTTGGCCGGCGATTCCTGGTGCTCTGGTGCTCGGTTTGCTCGGGTAACAGCAGATCCGGGCTGCTCTCGCCGAGAGCTAGCTTCCTAGGTAAGTGTCTCTTGCTTTAAGGCTGTCATTAGGGAGCTAGGGTTTTTGGGTTTCTCCTTCTTCTTCCCTAATGCTCCAGCTTTGCCTCTAGGTAGCCGATCTTGCCGCCAGAGCTGAAGATTGGAGGTTTTCGGCTGTTTCTGAGAAGTAGAGGCAAGTGGCTCCCTTGCCCTTGCCTAATTATTTGTTTTAACCCTTGCTCAAGTATTTGTTCCTGAGCAATAGCTAGATCAGCTGACCTCGGGCTACTCCTAATTCTTTTTTTTCCTTTTAATTATCCCGGTTTGTATCTGGTTAGTAGTTGGTGCCAAGGATTTTGCCTAAGTTTATGGTAGAATTAAGGTTAGGGTTGCTATGGTCGGGTAGGAGGGGTAGGGGTGAGTGCTGGGACATTTTTCCCAACTCCCTCTGCATGCCTGGTGTTGAGAGGAGCTAAGGTCGGGTCTGGTTTTTCCTAAGGACCCAAGCGTTGAGTGAGGGCCACTCACTCAACGCCAGGTGTATTTTTTGCGGCTAAGGGCCCATGCGTTGAGTGAGGTCCACTCACTCAACGCCAGGTGTGTTTTGTGCGGTAAAGTGCTGAGGCGTTGAGTGAGTCGACCTCACTCAATGCCAAAGCAGGTCTGGCGTTGAGTGAGGTCACTCAACGCCATTGCTAAGACTTGCGGTTAAGTCCTTGGCGTTGAGTGAGTAGGCCTCACTCAATGCCGTAGTCAAGCCTGATGGCATTGAGTGAGTCGACCTCACTCAATGCCAATGCAGGTTTTGCGTTGAGAGAGGAAGACTCACTAAACGCCAAGTCTTTTTCCCGCTGTCAAGTCTGATGCCGTTGAGTGAGGAGGCCTCACTCAACGCCATAGCAGGTTTGGCGTTGAGTGAGGAGGCCTCACTCAACGCCGTAGTTTAGCCCAACGGCATTGAGTGAGTCGACCTCACTCAACGCCATAGCAGGTTTGGCGTTGAGTGAGGTAGACTCACTCAACGCCACAGCCAGGGCTTGTGGTTTAGCACTTGGCGTTGAGTGAGGGTACCTCACTCAACGCCGTGGCCATTTTGGCATTGAGTGAGGCAGCCTCACTCAACGCCGTAGTTTTTTTTGGCTAATGCTATAGCCTTGGGATGTGTGCTTCTTTAGGACTGTTAGAGGACCTTTTACATTCCTAAGGGGGATGTTGGGGGTGTTCGGATAGTTTTTGCACGCCGACTCGTGGGCTATGGCCGGAGGGGGTGTTGTTCGTTTCTGGACTCTGGAGGGGTGAATTGTGCGTGCTGAGTTGTGGACACCACTAAGTTTGGACATTGTGGCCAACTTGTTTAGGTGTGTGTATCCTAAGGCTGCCACCGGTTGTGTTTCACCCTTGAGTATTTTTGGGGTCTGGTTGTTGGTGTTGGTACTGCCACACGCTCCAGCCCCTTGTTTTTTTTACACCCCGGTCATTTGCCCACAAACTTATGATTGTTAGCTCTCCCGTTGTCTATTTTTGGCTTTTCCTGCTATTATACTGATACTTTACTGCTGCAGGTTGATTCTTTCTGTAGAGCAGGTGTTGGGTACATTGGAAAATGTGTACCTGATTTGAAGAAGCCCAACTTAGCTCAATGATATACATCAAGGTGTATTTAATGTTGTTTTGAGTTGACATGTGCAGGTGAAGAAGTATTACAGAATGCAGAAAAATATTCTAAGTCCACATGTCGACACCTGAAGAAATTGTGTCGACACTTCAGAATATTTGTGTCGACACTTCAGAATATCAGTGTCGACACAGAGAAAGATGGTCGACCACATTTATGTCGACACTGGGAAGCAGTGTCGACACATAAAGAAAATTGTCGACCTCAGCACTGGGAAGCAGTGTCGACACAGTGAAAGATAGTCGACACCCAGAGAAAGTTTGTCGACTAGTGAAAGATAGTCGACCAGAGAAAAATAGTCGACTAATGGAAGATAGTCGACTAGTGAAAGATAGTCGACACTGGGTGGATGTGTCGACACCTTGAGATTGAGTCGACACATATTAGCAGAAGTCGACTATGCTTGTGTCGACACCAGAAGACTGAGTCGACACATTTTGGCAGAATTGAAGATTGATGTGTCGACACCTGAAGGCTGAGTCGACACATACTGAGTTCTGAATCTACAACAACTGTGTCGACACACAGGACTTGTGTCGACACACTGCAGAGTCTAGACCAAGTTATTTTCTGAAGAAGCTGTGTCGATTTAAAGGCAACTTAGTCGACATCATCAAAGACTGTGTCGACACCAAAGTCAATTGTGTCGACACAGATAGACAGATTGGTCTCGACACTTTCTAACTGACTGTCTCGACATTTTGCTGTCCAAGGCTAAGTTACAGGAACTGTTTGAAGACTTGACAGCTGTGGGTTGCCACCGTTTAACTAAAGCTGTCAGACCTGTCAGAAATCAGTTAGAAATCGGATCAGCCGGTTACCATGAAGGAAGTCTATAAATAGACATATTATGAAAAGAAGAAAAAAAAAACAGAAGAAGATCTAAGAAGAAGAAACAAGAAGGATTACGATCCTGTTGAAGTTTCAATTCAAGAAAGTGCTAAAGAAGATCTTCATCAGATAATCTAAGAAGAAGTCTGAAGTATCAGAAAAGGTGTTGGACAGAGAGGGATCCAGTCATCTTGAAGAAGAAGAAGGAAGCCATCAGTGGTTTCTCAGGAAGCTGTTTGGAAATCAACTCAGCTAAGTTCAGATTCAAGAAGCTTTGAAGAAAGCTCAGGTTCAGTTGATTTCATCAGCTGATCAAGAAGTGTCTTGTCCTCTTCTCTCTCAACAAAGGCAAGACATTTAAATATCTTTTCTAAATTTCTGTAGGATCTGTTTTATACAGATCTGAGTTGTAAGCCTGTGTTATAAAGGCTGAGTGTAGGAGAGGTGATCTCTGAGTGGTAGGGCTATTTGCCTGAGTGTAGGAGAAGGTTATTCTCTGAGTGGTAGGCCTTGAGGCATGGCTGAGGTAGGGCTGTAGAGCCTGAGTTGTAGGAACCTATCCAGGTTCTGAGCTGTAGGATCTAAGGATCTGAGAATAGTGGAAGTTTGGCCGAATCTAGCATATTGCTAGATAGGTGAAGGGGGAAAGTGGATGTACCCAGACCTTGGGGAACCACTATAAAACATTGTGCAATCTGTGATGCTTAGTTGTCTGTGAATGTTGTGCTAGATGTTTTAATTTGTAATTGAATTCTGCCTAGAATTATAAACAAGAAATTAGAACCTATTCACCCCCCCTCTAGGTGTTTAGGTTGTCTTGAAAGTAAAACTATCAAGTGGTATCAGAGGGAGGTTCCTCAGAAAGGACTTAACAGTCTGAGGTAGATCTGAAAGGCAGAATCAAGATTCAAAAAGATGGGTTCTGGTGAGAATCATAAGGAGCTAGGGTCTATGAAATTACCCATATGCAAGAAAGAAATTTTTGGAATTTGGAAAGAAAGAGTCAGATTGTTTCTGGAGGCATCTGACCCAAGGATTTACATCACAGTACATGAAGGCCCCTTCATACCAATGAAGGTATCAGTTCTTGATGCAAATATCCAAACTCCAAAGAGTTATTCAGAAATGACCAAGGATGAAATCATCTTGGCAACCATGGATAAAAGAGCTCAGAACATTATTGTTAGTGCCATAGATGATTCAACATTTCAGAATCTGATTCACTGCAAGACCTCCAAAGAGATGTGGGACACATTGATTGTCTACATGGAGGGATCTGAAGAAGTAAGGCAGGACAGGAAATCTATGCTCAATCAGGAGTATGAAAGTTTTAGACAAGGAAAATCTGATAGCATAACTGAGTGCTACAAGAAATTCTATAGAATTGTGAATGAGCTTATGTCCTTTGGAAGAGTCTTCAGTACTTATGAACTGAATGACAAATTCTTAAGATCCTTAACAAAGGATTGGGACACAAAGATCTGTGCTATAAGAGAAGTGGCTAAATTGGCAGAGATATCTCCTCCCACCTTGTTTGGAAAGTTGCTATCCTATGAAATGCAACTTATGGTGAGGAAGGATGAGGAAAAGAATTCAAGAGGAGAGCATAGAGAAAAGACTGTGGCATTCAATGCAGAAGCCACTAGAAAGAATAGGAAGAAATCACCATCTCCTCCTAAGGAAGTTGCAGAAGATAGTTCTGAAAATTCAGATAAGGGTTCAGAAAGCTGTGATTCAGATGCAGACTTTGCTGCATTCACAAGGCAATTTCAGAGGTTCTTGAAAAAGAAGCAATGGAAGTCTAGGCCTTCCACATCACAGCAAGTTGATGACTATTATCAGAAAAAAAAGGTCATCAAGGAAAGAGAAGAGCAGATTAAAGCCCAGTAAAGCCACTACTTCAAAGATTGTCTGCTATTGTTGCAATAGGCCTGGACATGTAGTGGCTGACTGTCCTGATAAGAGAAAGGAGTCTTCAGACAAGAAGAAGACTCATCAGAAAGGCAAGAAGGAGAAATCCTTTGTTGCAAAGAAAGATAAGAGTCTAACAGACCAGTAAACTTCAGAGTCAGAATCTGAAGCTGAAGCATATATTGGACTATATGTTGCATCTGAAGAAGAGGAGTTTCTGCAGTTGCTAGACTCCATCAATGAACAAAAGGATCATCAGTGTATGGGGCTGATGGCAGGATCAGAAGAGGAAATATGCCAGAATCAATCTGGTCCTAATAAGGTACAATGTCCTTCTATTATATCTGTTTGTTGTACAAGTGAAGAATCAGCTACATCTGCATCAAGTGATGTAGATGCATCTGAATCTGAAGGAGATGTCTATCAATTGATAGACAAGTATGGGGACTTGTTGCAGGCCCTTAAGAAAAGCAAGAACCTGGTTAAATCTCAGGCTCAAGAAATTGCTGAACTAAGGGTTGCTACAACTGAGTTAGAGAAAGTTATTGATCAAAAATTAAATGAAATTGCCAAGCTGAAGAATATAACTATTATTCAGATGGGCACAATTAATTATACTAATGATCAAGTGAAGAGTCTGGAAGCCAGACTTAGAATTGAAAGGGATTTAGTGGCTAGTTACTCTAAACCAAAATTTGTCTTACCCTTGATAGATGAATTTATCACTCAAAAGGGTATGGCTGGATTAGGATTTAAAGGTAACTCCAGGGCTGGCAGATTCAAGAGGAAAGGCAAAGCTCCTATTCAGCCACTAAACCTTTCAGTCCCCATAAAGTTTAGTAAGGTGGAAGTGCCTTCTAACAAATATGATCATGAAGATAATCAAGGTCATATTAAGACTAATGTTCTGAAGAACAATGGTGTAAATGCAAGCAGGCATACCCATGGTCATAAACCTAATGGTTTTAAGAAATCAGTAGGTGAAGTTGCTGCAGCACCAGCAATGAACAGAAATTCTTCTGACAAGGATGTATCTAGATCTAGATACAATAAGTTTGAATGTTGGTGCTGTGGCAAGAGAGGCCATTTTGCACTAGACTGTTGGTATAACCCAAGTGTTATAAAGAACAATAGTCTACCTGTTAGAAGAGGTTATGGTAGCTTTATTAATGCTAACCTGAACCAAGGACCCAAGACTTACTTGGGTTCTAAGGGTAGGTAATTCTGTGTTGCAGGTGAATCCAAGTAACCATGCCCCTATATGGTACTTGGATAGTGGTTGTTCCAGGCACATGACTGGAACAAAGGGGCTGGTGAAGGAGTATTCATCTGTCAAAGATGGACCTAAAGTGATCTTTGGTGGATCTGAAAAAGGAGTCATCAAAGGGTTTGGTAACATTTCTTCTAACCTAATTACTATCACTCAAGTGGCTTATGTAAAAGGTTTGAAACATAATCTAATAAGCATAAGCCAGCTAAGTGATTTAGGATATGACATTTCATTTGTTAAAGATGGATGTCATATCAAGAGGTCAAGTGATCAAAAGATCATACTGACTGGGTATAGGAAGAGAAATGTATATTGTCTTAATTTTAAATGTGAGAATAAGGCTTCTCCCATCTGTCTTGTAGCTGATGACAATGCTTCTCTTTGTGTTAAGTGGCACAAGAGATTGGCTCATCTAAACTACAAGACAATTGGCCAACTCTTTAGCAAAGAGTTAGTGAGGAATGGACCTCAAGTTAAGTGTATAAAGGAAGGGATATGCTCAGCTTGTCAAAAGGGCAAGCAGACAAAATCCTCCTTTCAAAGCCTTGAAAACAAGGATTCTGTGAGGTGCTTATACCTCTTGCATATGGATCTTTTTGGTCCTATGCCAGTTCACAGTCTAGGTAGGAAAGTCTACACTTTTGTGGTTGTAGATGACTATTCTAGATTTACATGGGTGTTCTTTCTGAGACAAAAATCTGAAACCCCAAGTATATTACTTAATTTTGTAAAGCAAATTCAGAATGAACTGAATAGTACTGTGGTCAAAATCAGAAGTGACCATGGTACTGAGTTTCAATCTGAAAGCATAACAAACTTGTGTAAAGACTTTGGGATTTTCCAAGAGTTCTCCTCACCTAGAACACCTCAGCAAAATGGAATTGCTGAAAGAAAGAATAGAACATTAATTGAAGCAGGTAGAACTCTGTTGAGTGACACCTCTCTCCCAGAATATTTTTGGGCTGAGGCAGTTAACACTGCTTGTCATGTAATCAATAGGGCTACTATCACCAAAAGCCATAAAATGACTCCCTATGAGATTGCGAAAGGCAGAAAACCAAATCTATCTTACTTTAGGATCTTTGGTTGCAAGTGTTATATACTTAACAATGGCAAGTCATATTTGACTAAGTTTGCTGCCAAATCCCAGGATGGGATATTTGTTGGTTACAGCACTAATAGTAAGGCCTATGGAGTCTTCAACTTGACTACTCAAGTTGTTGAAGAATCTGTGCATGTTGTGTTTGATGAAACAAGATTAATCAACTGTGAGTTGTCTTGTAGATCAAATGACTCAACAGGTATAAGCAAAAGTATGGACAAGCTCTCCATTACTGAAGGATCAAAGGAAGATGGGGCATTGGAAAATGAAGGCTTCTGTCCAGGGGGAGAACAAGACACTATAGAAGCTGATGAAAACCAAGAGATTCAGCTAAATGAAGGAGCTGGAGATGTTCAACCAGTAGGAAATCTTCCTCCAGCTACAAGACATTTGAGAGATCATCCAACTGATCAGATAATAGGTGATCCAAGACAGGGGGTGCAAACTAGAAGCAGAAATCAAAACACAGTTCTACATTCAAGTTTCCTGTCACAATTGGAGCCTAAGAAGTTTGAAGAAGCTATCCAAGACCTGCACTGGATTGATGCTATGCAAGAGGAGCTGAATCAATTCAGAAGGTGCAATGTCTGGGAGCTTGTTCCTAAACCAAGAGGCCACAACATAATTGGCACAAAATGGATCTATAGGAACAAGCTAGATGAAAGTGGAATAATAGTAAAGAATAAAGCAAGATTGGTTGCAAAAGGATACAGGCAGGAAGAAGGGATTGACTTTGATCAAACCTTTGCTCTAGTAGCAAGGCTGGAGGCAATCAGAATATTCCTTGCCTATACAGCCTATCAAGACTTCAAAGTATACCAGATGGATGTGAAGTCAGCATTTCTGAATGGTGATTTTAAAGAAGAAGTATATGTAGAGCAGCCATCAGGTTTTGTAGATCCTCTTAAACCTGATTTTGTTTATAAGCTTAGGAAAGCTCTATATGGGTTAAAGCAAGCCCCAAGGGCTTGGTATGAAATCCTGTCTACTTTCCTTATTGAGAATAAATTCTCAAGAGGAAAAATTGACAAAACTCTATTCCTTAGGGAATCCAAAGGCAAGATCATCTTAGTTCAGATCTATGTTGATGACATAATCTTTGGATCTACTGAAAACAACCTTTGTAAAAAGTTTGCCAAACTTATGCAAGGGAAGTTTGAGATGAGCAGTATGGGGGAACTGAAATTCTTCTTGGGACTCCAAGTAAGACAGACTGATGATGGCTTGTCCATATCCCAGTCTAAGTTCACCAAAGAATTGATTAAGAAATATGGTATGGAGTCATCCTCTACCGTGAGAACTCCTATGGGAACAAGTATGCCTATATGCAAAGATGATACAGGTAAACCTGTTGATGAGACTTTGTATAGAGGAATAGTTGGCTCACTACTATATCTTACTGCTAGTAGACCAGATATTATGTATGCTACATGTGTCTGTGCTAGGTACCAAGCCTGCCCTAAAGAATCTCATTATACTGCAATCAAAAGGATTTTGAGATATCTTAAGGGCTCACCTAATCTAGGTCTTTGGTACCCTAGGAATAGAGATTTTCAACTAACAGGCTATTCAGATGCAGATTTTGCAGGATGTAGAGAGTATAGGAAGAGTACTACAGGTACTTGTCAATTCCTGGGAGGAAGACTAATATCATGGAGTAGTAAGAAGCAGACCAGTGTGGCAATTTCCATAGCTGAGTCTGAGTATGTTGCTGCTGGAAGCTGCTGTGCACAGCTATTATGGATGCAGCATCAGCTTAAGGATTATGGTATTCAAGTAAGTAGAACACCTCTTTTGTGTGATTCTAAGAGTGCAATTTCTATTGCTAATAATCCTGTTTCTCATAGTAGAACTAAGCATATTGAAATAAAATACCATTTTCTTAGAGAACATGTAGAAAAAGAAGACATCTCATTGGAATTTGTGAAAACAGATTATCAAATAGCAGATGTGTTTACTAAGCCCCTGGATGAGACCAAATTCAATAAATTCAAAATTGAATTAGGTATGTTAACCATTGATTAGTGTATTCACAAAATCATCAACAATGAAGTTGAAATGGTAACAAGACATTCAAGTGATATAAAGACACATTGAAGTAGTATCAAGTATTTTGTAGGACTTATAAGTTGTGTTGAACAATCAGAAATTGGCTAAGTAAAATGGTGTCGACACATTCAGTAATAATGTGTCAACTCAGGGTAGTAATGTCGACAAGTCAGAGATGTTGTGTCGACACAGAAAATATGTGTCAACACTTAAGAATCTTATTGTCGACTTATCCAGGAATGTAGTGTCGACTTCACCAGGATAGTGGTGTCGACACTTACAGATTTTGTGTCGACACTTATACTAAGAGTCGACACAGAATTTCTGATGCTCTTCTATATATCTCTGGTGTCGACATAACTGCAAATTGGTGTCGACACATAATAGACGGACTTGATGTCGAGATAATAGAAGCTTGTGTCAACACATTCCATCTGTGTCGACACTTATAGTCTGTTTTTGGCGTCTTTTGATCTTCTTTAAACAGAAGGTATAAATAGGTCAAACACTCATTCTGTCGACACGCTTACAAGGTTTTCGAAACCCTGTGTCGACATTCTCTCTCTCTCTCTCATCTTTCAAGCCTTCTCGACTGATCAATGGCGCCAAAGATTGAAGATAATGTGAATGAAGGATATGAGTTGGTGCGCCAGGCCTTTGCTGCTGCCCCTCCAGATGTTCTCGGGGTTATCTCTCTCCTCTCCGACTCAGGATTAGAATTTCTGGTCTCCGAACCATCTAAGATATGGAAGAAGGAAGTGCATGAGTTCTATACTTCTGCATCTGTAGTCTCTGAAAGTCATGAGATAAAATCAACAGTTCATGGGTCACCAGTGGAAATTACACCAAGTAAGTTAAGAACAATTCTACACTTACCTATAATCGAGAATGAAGAGGATGTCCTTGCTTCTAAATCAAGGGAGGCTCTTCAATGGTGTGGATTGGATTCCACCATGAAAATTGGAGCTGCTTTCAATAGGAAAGGAATGAATCAACAGGGCAAGTTTCTGTCTGAGGTGGTTGGAAAAGTTATTCTGTGCAAGCCAGGTGGATATGATAGGATTTCCGCCTATATGTTCAGCCTAATGACCAGGATTGTGTTTATAATTCCAACGGATTGGTCAACTGTAATCTTTGAAAAGATTAAGGAAGGAATCAAGAAGCCAAATCTGGCTAGAATAATGAGTATATACCTAAGTAAGGAGATTCCTGATGTTATGCAACAACAATCTGGAACAAAAATTAATCACATGAGAAGGATGGACATGAGATTGTTCTCCAGATGGGATAGGGTGCTGACCAAAGAGATGGCTGAAGTGGAAAGGCAGGATTCACCTGAGAAATCCCCAGGTCATGCTACCAGTACTGAGCACCCACAAGAAGAACAAGTAAGACAAGAGGTTGAAGATCAGCCTGCTTCTACACAAGTTCAGGATGCCACAATACCTGCAATTCAAGAAGAAGAGGTAAGAATACCAGCTCAACAAGTTTATTCACCTACACAGACTGTATCTACTCATGACCAGGTACAGGTGCAGGGGGAGCTGGTGTATTTAACTACAAAAGACATCTCTAATATTTCTATTTCTGCTCAGGTCCAGGGAAACCAAGTGTCCTCACCTGCCCAAGAAATCACCAATATTGAACAAGTACAGGGGGAGAGACTGTCTGAGCAAGTGCAAGACGATGTTCAAATTGATATATCTCAAAATTTGAATACTGCAGATGTTCCAGCCCAAAAGGAATATACTCTAGAAGAGTTATTTCCAGATAATGAAATAATTACTGATAGAATGGAAGTGGAGCAAGAAATTGAGGGGGAGCCTGTGCATGTAGAGACTGTACAACATGGCACTAAAGCAGCTGTTCCTCCTCCTCCCAAAGAAAGAGTTCAAATTGATAGTATTTCTGATTCTGAGAATGAAGAAGCCAGGGTGGCTAAGAAGAGAAATTTTCTGGTCTTCCAGAGAAGGAGCAAGAGCTATAAGCAGGCTCTACAGTCTACAGAACATCACACTCCTTCTGACTTTGATTATAACAAGTTTTTGATCGATTTACAAGTGAAATTGGATGAACACAGAGTGGCTATTGAAAAATATGTTGATGAGAACAACAAGTCCCTGCAATTTGACTTAGCTCAAGATATAAAATCTATTAGGTTTGAGGTCAATATGCATAAAAAGGAGATGACAGATTGCTTCCATAAGGGAGGTAATGCTGTGGTATATTTGGCACAACAACAGCAGTCTATCATCCCTAAGGTGGATGATATTGCTTTAAAGCAAAGCTATGTCTTGGAAAATCAGATAAGGATGAATGAGAATTTAACTGAATCTCATCATGAGATTATTAATGAATTGAAAAAGATTGTTCCAGGCCTGCCTGCAGCTAGAGCAAAAGAAATGGAAGAATTTGATAAGAACTTTCAAGCTGCTATTGATTCTGTTAAAACTGCTATCACTACCTCTCAAAAGGAAATATCTGACAAGCTTCTAAAGTTAAAACCATTTTTTAAAGAGGGTGTGAATTATCTAGATGGCCAAATCAGATTTCAGAAGGAAGATCTAAGAGATCATGTTACTAGAGAAGCCATAAAGGGGGAGAGGATGTTAGTTCATGCAGGCTCAGAGCACACCAAATGGGTGACCAATAGTATTTGAGCCACATTGGGATATCCACCATTGTGTGATGATGCTATGGTGGCTGAGTCAGGAATACAAACAAGTCTACTTGAAGGCAATCAACCTGAGGTTTCCCAAGTCATTTACCCTCCTCCAGATTATGATATGATTGATCAGCAAGTTCAAGGAATGTATAGTCCTTCAAAGGAGGTTACTAATGTTGTTATTGGGAAGGTTGATAAGCCTGAGGCTACTTTGAAAGACCAGCAAGATGCTCTACTATCTAAGAAAAGATTTAGAGAGCAGACTGAACTTAAGCCAGACTTTGAGCAGTGGAGTCCTACTTCCAGAAATATTATGCTCACTGCTTGGAAGGCTGTCAAAGACCAAGTGCATGAAAGAGGCAAGTGGTACAATGAGATGGAATGGCAGAAGTATGAAGCCAGGCAAGAGGCCATAGTACAGTTTAGAAGAAAAGCCAAGCTGGGTAGGCTGCCTCCAGATGCTCAGGAGCCAAGCAAGTACTTCCCAAAGCCCTTTCATTATTTTGAAAGGCAAAGGCTCAAGGAAGAAGCAAAGAAGAAGGCTGATCTAAAAGGCAAGAAGCCAGCTGAAGATTCTGAAGCTCCTGTGAAGGCTCAAATTCTATCTGGCAAAGGGATTGTCATAAAAGAGCCTGATCAGTCTTAATTTTTAGTTCTTTCAAAGTATTTTGTAATGTTTTGATTAAATCATTAAATGTAAATCTCTGTATTCAAACATTATCAAGTTATAAACAAAATGTTGTTTGGTACCATATAATGTTCATTCTGTGATGGATGGTTTTTATTTTGTTTATATTAAGTATTCCTGTTATGTCATATATCATCAGTTTATACTTTTATAAATGGTGTATATCATTGGCTATAGGGTTATGACTTCTCCAAATAGGGGGAGATTGTTGGGTACATTGGAAAATGTGTACCTGATTTGAAGAAGCCCAACTTAGCTCAATGATATACATCAAGGTGTATTTAATGTTGTTTTGAGTTGACATGTGCAGGTGAAGAAGTATTACAGAATACAGAAAAATATTCTAAGTCCACATGTCGACACCTGAAGAAATTGTGTCGACACTTCAGAATATTTGTGTCGACACTTCAGAATATCAGTGTCGACACAGAGAAAGATGGTCGACCACATTTATGTCGACACTGGGAAGCAGTGTCGACACATAAAGAAAATTGTCGACCTCAGCACTGGGAAGTAGTGTCGACACAGTGAAAGATAGTCGACACCCAGAGAAAGTTTGTCCACTAGTGAAAGATAGTCAACCAGAGAAAAATAGTCGACTAGTGGAAGATAGTCGACTAGTGAAAGATAGTCGACACTGGGTGGATGTGTCGACACCTTGAGATTGAGTCGACACATATTGGCAGAAGTCGACTATGCTTGTGTCGACACCAGAAGACTGAGTCGACACATTTTGGCAGAATTGAAGATTGATGTGTCGACACCTGAAGGCTGAGTCGACACATACTGAGTTCTGAATCTACAACAACTGTGTCGACACACAGGACTTGTGTCGACACACTGCAGAGTCTAGACCAAGTTATTTTCTGAAGAAGCTGTGTCGATTTAAAGGCAACTTAGTCGACATCATCAAAGACTGTGTCGACACCAAAGTCAATTGTGTCGACACAGATAGACAGATTGGTCTCGACACTTTCTAACTGACTGTCTCGACATTTTGCTGTCCAAGGCTAAGGTACAGGAACTGTTTGAAGACTTGACAGCTGTGGGTTGCCACCGTTTAACTTAAGCTGTCAGACCTGTCAGAAATCAGTTAGAAACCGGATCAGCCGGTTACCATGAAGGAAGTCTATAAATAGACATATTATGAAAAGAAGAAAAAAAAATAGAAGAAGATCTAAGAAGAAGAAACAAGAAGGATTACGATCCTGTTGAAGTTTCAATTCAAGAAAGTGCTAAAGAAGATCTTCATCAGATAATCTAAGAAGAAGTCTGAAGTATCAGAAAAGGTGTTGGACAGAGAGGGATCCAGTTATCTTGAAGAAGAAGAAGGAAGCCATCAGTGGTTTCTCAGGAAGCTGTTTGGAAATCAACTCAGCTAAGTTCAGATTCAAGAAGCTTTGAAGAAAGCTCAGGTTTAGTTGATTTCATCAGCTGATCAAGAAGTGTCTTGTCCTCTTCTCTCTCAACAAAGGCAAGACATTAAAATATCTTTTCTAAATTTCTGTAGGATCTGTTTTATACAGATCTGAGTTGTAAGCCTGTGTTATAAAGGCTGAGTATAGGAGAGGTGATCTCTGAGTGGTAGGGCTATTTGCCTGAGTGTAGGAGAAGGTTATTCTCTGAGTGGTAGGCCTTGAGGCAAGGCTGAGGTAGGGCTGTAGAGCCTGAGTTGTAGGAACCTATCCAGGTTCTGAGCTGTAGGATCTGAGGATCTGAGAATAGTGGAAGTTTGGCCGAATCTAGCATATTGCTAGATAGGTGAAGGGGGAAAGTGGATGTACCCAGACCTTGGGGAACCACTATAAAACATTGTGCAATCTGTGATGCTTAGTTGTCTGTGAATGCTGTGCTAGATGTTTTAATTTGTAATTGAATTCTGCCTAGAATTATAAACAAGAAATTAGAACCTATTCACCCCCCCCCCCCCTCTAGGTGTTTAGGTTGTCTTGAAAGTAAAACTATCAGCAGGTAGCTTTTGTGCTCACACTTGGTGTGATTTGCCTTTACTGTGTTTTTAACAATAGTTCTTTCTTTTTCCTGCTTCTGCTGATTTGGTACCTTATTGCCGGGTTGGAAATCCCTTCTTTATTAAGTAATCTGATACTCCTTTCTTTTGATTTTTTTCCTTGCTGAGGCATTTCTTTTTCTTGAATGCCTCAGGTCCAGGTTATAGCCGATTGAGCGGCTGATTTCCTCCTAGTAGGTCTTGCTGGTAGCCTCCAGGGTATCTGACTTGCATATCATTCACCTTGTGATGTAGTTATCTTTCTTTTCTGTATGGACATGCACACTCACTGGTGGGTTCGTGTCGGGTTGTCGACGCCCACTGGTGGCTTACTTGTTTTGCTAAATATGAATTAAAACTGCTGTTTTTGCCCTCTTGGGGTTGTTTACTTACTTCTGGGAAGGTTTTATGCTAGGTTGCATGTTAGGTATTTTAAAACCCTAAACTATTATATGTACCTCCTGCATATCATATTTGCGAAACAAAAGCACTATTTTCTTAAAGCGTAAAACATATCTTTTAAATATAAATATTATACTCACCTTAGGTGTCGTGCATGCTATAAGTGGTCTCTTGAGGGTCCTTATACTCTTTTAGGGTGTCAAATAAATTAAATCAAGTATTTTTCCGCTGTAAACTAATATATATTTTTCCTAGTGTAGACTAGCTTATCCACTGTGCTGAGGGATACAGCCTTTAAATAAACTGGTTTTCTACTAAATTAAACTTGTGATTTGTGGTCTCGGTGCGTTGCCTGAGCGTCAGCAGTTATCCCCTGCATGACGTGGCATCACAACGCGTGTTTTCCCGTACTCTAATGCTCCTTAACCTCGGGGAAAATGCGGGTTGTGACAAACCCGAAGCACTCGCCCGAGAAAAGCACCCAGAGCTCTTTTCCCAGGGATAAAAATCCTTTTATTTTTATTGGATTGTAACATCCCAACTTTTATTGGGCCACCGGGACCATAATAGGCCTAATAAAAGTAACTCGAACCTCTACCGTAGCCCATACCAAGGTAGAAGGTAACCCTAGACCGAGATATCAAACTAGAATACTCCGATTTGAGTTCTATCAATTCATGTGGCCTCATATAGTCAATATGAGTGTGTTGGAACTCGTTCGGTTGAGTTCCGAGGTCATATGGTGAATATAGTCATTCCTCGTAGAACGTCGCGAATACGAGATTTTTGAATATCAAGCTAGAGAACTCCGATTTGACTTTTGTTAGTTCCTAAGGCCTCATATAGTAAATACGAGCACGTCAGAACTCGTTCCATTTAACTCTGAGGTCATATGGTGGATATGATTGTTCGACGTAGAACATCGCAAAAATGAGATTTTTGAATATCGATCTAGAGAACTCCGATTTGAGTTCTATCAGTTCTCGTGGACTCATATAGTCAATACGAGTGCGTTGGAACTTATTCTGTTGAATTCTGTTGTCATATAATGCATATGGTCATTCCTCATAGAATGACGCGAAAATGAGATTTTTGAATATTGACCTAGAGAACTCCGATTTGAGTTCTTTCAGTTCCTATGACTTCGTATAGTCAATACGAATACATCAAAACTCATTGCGCCACAATTCGTAGCCTAACGATGATTATAAGCATTTTGATCATTTTAGCGCACCGCGATGCGCAGATTTTGAATATTTAACAAACGAACTCTGATTCGACCCCGGTTAGTGGCAATGAATTTGTATGGCCAATACAAAGTCAACGAAGTTGGTCCCGGTCAGTTTCAATGACTGGTGGTCAATCTGTGGTCAAATCAAGCACATTCGTACACCGAAAAGCATGTGCACGCAAATTGTGACACGACACCCCAACTTTGACCTGACCCCCGATGACTTGGACCTATTTTGACTTTGACCCCCATGGGGAGACCCATTCGTGGTTGTTTTTTTGTCAAACCCTTCACAAGTAGTCTTCTTTTATATATTATTTTGTACCCAACCTAAGGCCAACCAACCAAGACATCATGGGGTTTTCCAAGCCTTAATGGGCCCTAGCTATGATCCACTAATGGACAAAATCAGGAGAGAAAAGCATCAAAGCCCATCTTTCTTTCTCTCTCACACACTCTCTCTCTTCCTATTAGCCAAAGATGGCATTCCCACATGGCTATTAGCCTAGCCTAGTCCCTAGGTGGTACTACCCTCCATTCAGATGATGTCATCTGTGCCTACTGCTGGGAGAAGCTTGGACACACCTTCTCCCTAGATGTTTAGTCCAAAACCGAGGAGGAAGATGGAGTGCCTCTCCCCTCTCTCTATATAAGGGCCCCAACACCTCAGAGTAGATCACACCTTTTTTCTAAGCCAAGCCAACCCCAGCCATGGCTCTGCTAAAGCTCCAGCTCGTCGAAAACCTCTTCCCGAGCTCCACCACCCCCTACCACCATTAATAGCGGATCTCGCCGGAATCCCTGATGGCCCCGAAATCAGGTGGAAACCTTTCCTCTCCTTCCTCCCTATCTTTCTGACGCATTGCATGTGATTTCTGACGGTCAGAGCGCCGCCACCGTCACCCTCATCCCCTCTGTTCAAAAAAAAGTGCTCTTGTGATGGCTGGTGGTGGCAGGCCGCCGGACCACCGCCGGAGGGAGTGCCCACCCCCGGGGAGTCGGCCGGGGGCTGAACCATGGCCGGTCGACGGCCAGCCGGCTGCGGGGAAGGCACACAAAGGCTCCGTTTAGTACAGGCTTTATACATGGACGAGAATGATGATATAAAAGTTTATATCCTTATAACTTTAATAAATATTTATATATTTATTTATAATTTTATAAATTTTTATTAAATTATAATAAAAAGGAGGTTATTAATTTTTTGGGGATAAACTAAAGTCCTGGTGAAAAAGGTCTTAATATGAAAATTGTTCCCCTTGATGATGGAAATCTCCACAAAAATTTTGAGAATTTTTAGAGTTAATTTGATATTTATCAAAGCCTAAATAAGAAGTATTTTGCCAATTTACTAAAATTGCTCGATATTTTTTGGAAAAATTGCTAGGCTCTTTTTAGGACCTCTTAAAGGTTGTATTAAAATTTGGGAAACTTGAGATAAAAATTGAAAATTTTCCAATTTCTTGGAGCCTAAGGTCGCGCTCGAAAATTTATGCTCTCAAATTCTTCGAAAATGAAAATTGAAGCGTGCGACCACCTTATATATTGAATATTAAGTTCAATTGATTAATCGACTAGAGTTATCAAGGCAAGATTTTCCAGCTCCGAGTATTTCGAGATTTTTGTGAAACCACTGATTACCTCATTCTTAAAATAACTCGTGGGCATTTTGGGTGAACTCGGAAGATGAAAGTACGAGCTTCGAGTAATATAATCCTCAACCTCGTTTCGGGTAAAGAATTTCCCTCATGTATTGAAAATGATTTTCGATGTTGAAATTCAAGGAAGAATGTGCCCTCTGACGAGATTCTCGGATTCAATCTAACGCAAGCAATCGAAATGATATTTATTCTCGGATAAATAATAAAAATATAACTCATAATAAGCTTCCCCAGATCCGATTAAGCCTTGATTAAAAGGGGCACAAATGAATTGTTATCCAATCTTAATAATGGGTGAAACCCAAAGAAACATTTTGGGAATGGAGATAGAACTGAACTAAACCTCCTGAGAACAGAGATGGAACTGAACTAAACCTCCTGAGAACAGAGATGGAACTAAACTAAACCTCCTGAGAATGGAGATGGAATTGAACTAAACCTCCTGAGAACGGAGATGAAATTGAACTAAACCTCCTGAGAATAGATATGGAACTGACGATGCCTGCTAAGAACGGAGATGGAACTGAAGTCTCTTGAATGGAGTGATTGGACTACTAACCATTTTCTTTATGTTTTATTCCAGTCTCGTACTGGTCCAGTTTATTTATTTATTTCAGTTAAGTACTTTCTTTTTGGTACTCCAGTCTCGTACTGGTCTAGTTCATTTATTCATTTCAGTTCAGTACTTTCTTTTCAGTACTCTAGTCTCGTATAGGTCCTAGCTATTTACTTTCAGTTCAGTTCATTTCTTTTAAGTACGATTCCAGTCTCGTACTGGTCCAGTTCCTTTCAGTACTTACTTTCATTTCAGTACTACTCCAGTGTACTACTGGTCCTATTTCTTTATAGCATTTCAATTCTGCAGCATATACTAATAGCAGCTTTTATTACCGCACTTTTATTTTTACAATTTACTATTTTAAGCACGGGTCCTTCCCTGACATGCAGTTATTTGATAGGTGGAGCCTTAGTTGGGGATAACTGGAGTTGAGATGTTCCTCCTAAGTTAGCCTCAAATAAAGTGCTCCCACGCTCCTTATCGAAAGTCGAGCCAAGTGGAGTTCGCCTGAATTATTTAAAGTATAGTTGGGCAAGCCGTTGTAGACCTTGTGGATACTAACAAAACTATTTTTACTTGTTTTCTTGTAAATTACTTGTGGTAAACCGTGTTGGGTTAGTCACTTTCACAGACCATTCGTACCGGTGCGGGAAGTTCGACAACACAAGGCGACGAGGAGATGAGTCCCACGAGTGACTAGCCCTTATGTTTTACTTATTAGGTTTCCTTCATAGGTCGGCTAAAATGATGATTCGGCGGATGTCGCTCACATCTAAGAGTACACAGGGTTGTACATTAGGGACTGGGCTATGTGGTACGACCACCCCTAAAAGTGGCAGGACAGGCTACTGTCCACGACGACAATATCGGTGAGGCTCGCGGGGCTCGTTACCCTGCTTGAAAAAAAGCGGTCCATTCTATGTCGACATAGGGTATTATGCGCGGTTGTGAATACCTGTGATGTATACGCAGCTGCGAATGCCTACGATGTGTACACGGCTATGAATGCCTGCGATATATATGTGGATTGGAATGCATGCGATGTATATGCGAATATGAATGCCTGTGATGTGTAAGCGATTGTGAATGCCTGCGATGTGTATGCGGTTGTGTATGCCTGTGATGTGTACACGGCTGTGAACGACTGCAATATGCATGCAGCTGTGAATGCCTGCGTTGTATGCACGGCTGTAAATGTCTGCGATGTGTATGCGGCTGTAAATGGCTGCGATGTTTTGAATACCTGCTGTGTTGCTGTGCTAGTGGAGCATAAATTATAAGTGACGTATATTGATGTTGCTTGTCTAGTTATATCATGTTGTGCCACTTTTTGGTTGCTCCTAGCTTATTCATGAAATGTTATACTAACCCTCTCATGCTTCAGCTATCTAGTTTTGTTGGGCGTGTGAGCTCGTCCCCAAGATATGGATCCGGGAAGGAGATTTGTTTCCACTTAGCTCTATGACTAATGGTTATTTTAGTTACCATTCACAGGAGATCGAGCACTATAGCGACCAGCTATTGTAGGAAGATACGCTAGCTGATAAGACTACCTGAATAAAGGCACCCCCGTCGTCTCTAGCGTTTCGAGACGTGAGTACAAGCGAGCAGAGTTGAGAGAGAGAGAGGAGTTGTTAGTTGTAGTACTATATAGCCTACGGGCTCCATATATAAATAGTGGCTACGGCCTTTTGCGGTTTTTGTTAAATATACATTGTTATATATATTTGTTGTGTTTTACTGTTAATGCTTCCGCAATACTCTGTAATGTGAGGTGAATGTTGTGATTCAAGCCGAGCAAGGCGGTCAACTAGTGCTTAGCAGAGTGGGTTGTTACCCCTTAAGGAGTATTGGGTGGACGTCTTGGGCAAGTAAGATTCCCTCCAGCCTGACCCGAGGCAAAAGTTGGGGGGTGGTGGGGCATCTAACATACTCACTCAATTCCTAGTGATAGAAAAAGTGTCCAAGTGTTTTGGCATTGAGTCAAGCTTACTCACTAAATTCCTAGTGATAGAAAAACTGTCTAAGTTTTTGGCGTTAAGTCAAGCTTACTCACTCAATGCCTAGTGACATAAAAACTGTCTAAGTGTTTTGATATTGAGTCAAGCATACTCACTCAACGCCTAATGATAGAAAAACTATCCAAGTGTTTTGGCATTGTGTCAAGCTTACTCACTCAATGCCTAGTAACAGAAAAAATATCTAAGTGTTTTAGCATTGAGTCAAGCTTACTCACTCAAAGTCTAGTGACAGAAAAACAGTCTAAGTGTTTTGGCGTTGAGTCAAGCTTACTCACATAAAGCCTAGTGATAGAAAATCTATTTTAGTGTTTTGGCATTGAGTCAAGCTTACTCAATCAACGCCTAGTGACAAAAAATTTGTCTAAGTATTTTGGCGTTGAGTGATGGTTGCTCACTCAACGTTTATACTAAAGTGTTTGAATTTGACTAAGTCCATCGGTGCTGACGTCTTCAAAATTCAAAATATTGAGGGATGGCTACAGTACGCGACAAGCGGCGCCGCAGGCCTACTGTACGACTTTTGCTATTAAAGCAAGGTTGCAGCTGTCGACTATTGTGGGTCCCACTACTCTAAGAGTCGTTAATCGGCGAAAGATAAAAGAACAAGATCGGGAACTGAGAACTAAAACTTTTAAGGTTTTATTCATTTCAAAAAGAGGCGGCTAAACTTCATCGTCCTCGCCATTATTGCTAAGCTTGAGAACCAAAAGTTCATACAGCTGCTCTAAAAGTTCCACCAAGTTAGCTGTAGCTAATTTCTTCTACTATATTAAGTTCAGATAAGGATCTTATAAAGAAGAAGAAGCACAGCTTTAGGTTACTGCATTTAAGGTTAGCTATAGTTGTGCAAGTCTGATAACTTCAGACAAGCCAGTTCAGTGAGCTTTCTCTCACTGAGGTAAGAAGAAAAAAATAGAAAGCCTAAGCGGTTGTGACTTCTCAGCTCAACCAAGCTTAAACTTGAAGATCAACTTCTGGAGCTGAGAATAAGTTAGGACTGAGCTTCTGGTTCAGTTCAGGAAGAAGCAGAGTTGAGCAAGGTACTTCCAACACAAGCAGCTGATCATTGAAGATCTATTCTTATTGTTGAGAAGAAGTTAGGGATGAGTTTATCTCATCTCAGGAAGTAGCAAGGTCTAACCCTAGCTGCAGCAGCTGGAAGCTGAAGAAAGATAGTTGGTGGCATTCACACCTACACCAGCAATTTCAGAGGAAGCACCAAAAGGCCAACCTTAGCTGCAACACTTCATAGCCCATGCAGAGTAAATCCTGAAGATAATTTTCTGGTGCGTTGAAGAAGAAGATATGGCTGAGATTTTCTCAGTTCAGGAAGCAGAAGGCTTAGGGACTATTTCCCTGGAGTCAAAGTTGGGCCGTGTTCACTCAGTCCATAAAGGTAGACTCAGAGATCATATCTCTATAGTAAAATTTCACCAACCCACTTTCATCCTAGAGGATCCTTTTGGATCTGAGCTGTAGTCCTGATTTATAAAGGATGGGGTAGGATCTAGTTGCAGATCTGACTGTAGGGCTTGTATTCCTGATATAGGGCTTTGGCCTGAGAGTAGTATCTAGTGTGGATCTAAGGTAGGGCTTTAGAGCCTAAGGTAGGAGAGTCATTCTCTCTGAGTTGTAGGGCACTTGTGCCTGAGTTGTAGGATCCTTTGGATCTGAGGTAGGGCCTTTGTGCCTGAGTTGTACGAGATTCATTCTCTCTGAGGTAGGGCTATCCTTCTAGCCTGAGTTGTAAGGCCTTTGGGCCTGAGATAGGTGATCCTTGTATCACTGAGTTGTAGGGTTGTGTGCTCGAGCTATAGGTCTTGGAGGAAACTGAGTGGTCCTGTAGGGATCGTGTTGTAATCTCTTAGGAGCTGATATTGGAGAAGTGCCTTGTCTAACAAGCTGTTAAAAATGTGGGAGGGAAAGTGGACGTACCCATAATCTGAGGAACTACTATAAAACTGCTGTGTTGTCTGTGTGATTATTTTGAAAGCAAAAGTAACTAAATCACTACTAACCCTAAAACACATAAAAGCAAAAGATAGTCACAAAGAGTAAGAAACCTATTCCCCCCCCCTCTAGCTGATTTAGCTATCCTTGAAATTAAAGACTTTCAAAGCATTTTCTCATAAAGTGTATAAATTCAAAAGCATCTGTAAGCCTTCTCATACCACTTGAAAATTTGAAGTAGCTTATAACACTCCTCACTATTGAACACTGAAGTGGAGGACTTTCCTCAACCCACTTGAGGGTGGAAATAAAATATGCAATGGCTCAACATTGCTCTCTTCATATTACTTGAATGTTTTCAAGTAACATGCACTTACTTAACATGACCTAGTCATGTCAAGTATTGCTTCCACATTCCCCCTAGGAATGTATTGCCCACCATCTCCCCTAATCTGGAAAGTATTGCTCTACTCAGAATTTTAATCAGTATGCTCTACTCCTCCCCCTTTAGGGTTTAGGGTACTGCCTACCTCTCCCCCTTTCTGTCTTCTTCAAAAAAAAATCCTAATGAGGGAGGTGAAAGGATCAATGGAGAAATTTACTCTTGATATTAGCCAACATCTTGTGTTGATGGCACTTAAGAAATTATCCTAGTGATCAAAGTATTTGACTAGGATTCACACCTTTTGTGTTGATACATTGAAACATTACATCACTGCAGCCACTTAAGCTAGATGCTAACATTGTTCCACATGAGCCAATGCCATTCCTTATAAAACTGAAAACTTCTGCAGAATATAGTTATAGTCAGGGAGGTGATGGCTTTTCCTCTTCTCCTAGAGTAGCATGTCTTTTTTTAACAGCAGTAGTGACTTCACAACATCAGCCATCCACTAGGATTGATCTCCCCCTCAGACTATGCATAGTCCCGAGGACCTGCTGATCAATAGTGATAATCTTTGATTCACTACTGCAGCTACTGGCTACCACTTAATAGGAAGCTGAACTTATTCCTGCAACTTGCTGGATTTACCCCCCCCCCCCCCTCAATAGGAGCATTTGCTATCTTCTCTTTATTGGACACTAGAGTCCATCTTAGTCTTGGTATCACTAGAGAGTCTTGATGTCAAATGACATACTTGATAGTCGTGATACCACTTTGGAGACTTATCTATCTATAAGAAAGGTGAATCCTGCAACAAAAATATTACATGGAGCAACTAAAGCAATAGTAAGTTCAACATACCCAATTCAAACTTGAAGGTGTTGAACTTGACTTCATCTAGTGGTTTAGTAAAGATATCAGCCACTTGCTTATCTGTGGAGAAAAACTCAAGACAGATATCTTCCTTTTCCACATGCTCCCTAATAAAATGATACCTAATCTCAATATGCTTAGTCCTGCTGTGAGAGAGAGGATTCTTAGCAATTGAGATTGCACTAGTAGAATCACAGAACATGGGGGTTCTACTTATCTGAAGGTTATAGTCCTGGAGCTGATGCTGGATCCACAGTAACTGTGCACAACAACTACCTACTGAGATATACTTAGACACAGTTGTTGAGATTACGACATTGGTCTGCTTCTTACTGCTCCATGACACTAGTCTTCCTCCCAAGAACTAACAGATGCCCGAAGTGCTCTTCCTGTCCACTTTGTAGCCTGCAAAATCTGCATTTGAATAGACTCTTAGTTCAAAATCCCTATTTCTAGGGTACTTGAGGTCAAGATCTGGTGTACCCTTTAGATACCTCAAAATCCTTTTTGCAGTAGAGTAATGAGATTCTTTAGGGCTTGCCTGAACCTAGCATTAACACATGAAGCATACATGATGTCTGGCCTACTAGTAGCAAGATATAGAAGGGAGCCAATTATCCCCCTATATAAAGTTTAATCAACAGGTTTCACTGCCTCATCTTTTCCTATAGGCATACTTGACCCCATGAGAGTTTTTATGGTGGAGGCATTCTCCATACCAAACTTCTTGATCAACTCTCTAGTGAACTTAGATTGTGAGATGGAGAATTTATCTTCATTCTGCCTTACTTGGAGGCCCAAGAAGTACTTAAGCTCACCCATACTGCTCATCTCAAACTTTTCTTGCATAACGTTGGCAAACTTCTGGCAAAGATTAACATCAGTAGACCCAAAACTTATGTTATCTACATAAATTTGGACTAGGATGATCTTGCCCTTAGATTCCCTTAGGAATAGGGTCTTGTCTATCTTCCCCCTTGAGAATTTGTTCTCAATGAGAAAGCTAAACAATGTCTCATTCCAAGCTCTAGGGGCTTTCTTTAACCCATATAGAGATTTCTTAAGTCTATAAACAAATTCAGGTGAGTTAGAATCAACAAAACTTAGAGGTTGTTCAAAATAGACTTCTTCCTTTAAGTCACCATTCAGGAAGGCTGACATCACATCCATCTAGTAGTCTTTAAATCCTTTGAATGCAGCATATGCAAGTAAGAGCCTGATGGATTCCAATCTTGCTACAAGGGCAAAGGTTTGATCAAAGTCAATACCTTCTTCTTATCTGTACCTCTTAGCTACTAGTCTGGCCTTGTTTTTGATTATAATGCCATTTTCATCAAGTTTAATCCTATAAATCAACTTGACTCCAATGACATTATGTCCTTGTGATCTAGGAACCAACTTCCAGACCTGACATCTCTAAAACTAGTTCAATTCCTCTTCCAGAGCTACAATCCAAAACTGATCTATGTTGGCCTCTTCAAATCTCTTGGACTCAACCTGTGATAGGAAACCTGAATACAAAGCTGTATTAAGGTTCTTGCTTCTTGTCACCACTCCTTGGTTTGCATCACTAATAATCTGGTGTCTTGGATGATCTCTCAGATGCCTGACAGTTAAAGGAAATCTTCTTTCAGCATCAGTTTCAATGGTTGCATTTTGCTGATCTTCATCCACTTCAAGTATGTCTTGCCCTTCTTCTGGAATGTCCACTCCATCTTAGATTAATGGAGAAGCATCTTTGATGGTTAGCTTGTCCATCAACAACTCTGTACCTGCAGTACTAGAAGAGGAGCTTTGCAGCTCACTATTAATCATAGTTGATTCATCAAAAACTGCATTAATAGACTCTTTTACAACTTGACTTTCCAAGTTGTAGATCCTATAAGCCTTACTATGATTGTTGTACCCAACAAAAATCCCATTATAGGACTTGGTAGAAAACTTAGTCACATAGGAATTCCCATTATTCAGCACATATCACTTGCAACCAAAGATCCTAATATAGGATAGATTTGGTTTTCTGTCCTTAATAATTTCATAGAGAGTCTTCTTGGTGCTCTTGGTGATGGAGGCTCTATTAAGGACATGACATGCAATATTTACCGCCTCAGCCTAGAAATATTCTGGGAGAGATGTGTCACTTAGTAAGGTCCTACCAACCTCTATGAGAGTTCTATTTTTCCTCTCAACAATCCCATTTTGTTGGGGTGTTCTTGGAGAAGAAAATTCTTGATGAATCCCTTGCTCTTCACAGAACCTTGTCATGCTATCAGACTAGAATTCAATCCTATGGTCATTTTTTATTTTGACCACAGTGCTATTTTACTCATTTTCAATCTGCTTGACAAAGGTCTTGAAGACATCAGGGGTTTCAGACTTTTTCTTAAGAAAGAAAACCTAAGCAAACCTAGAATAGTCATCATCCACCATGAGGGTGTAGACTTTCCTACCTAGACTATGAACTGGAATATGACCAAACAAGTCCATATGCAAGAGATATAAACACCTCACAGAGTCTTTGGTGCCAATTCCCTTGAAGGAAGCTTTGGTCTGCTTGCCCTTTTGGCATGCTGAGCAAATGCCTTCCTTGGTGCATTTCATCTTGGAACCATTCCTAACTAGCTTTTCACTAAAGAGCTTACAAATAGTCTTATAATACAAATGAGCTAGTCTTTCATACAATTGTACACAATATGATACTTTCTCATTTGCAACTAGACAAATGGGAGAGTCTTTATTAAGACAGTAAAAGTTTAAGCAATAAACATTTTCACTCCAAGTAACTATCAAGATGACCTCTTGGTCACTTGATCTCTTAATTTGGCACTGATCCTTGTGAAAAGAAATGACATAGCCAAGATCACGGAGTTGGCTTATGCTTAAGAGGTTGTGTTGCAACACTTTAATATAAGCCACTTTGTAGATTGTGACTATGTCAATGGTAATCTTACCATAGCCTCTTGTCACTCCTCTATCTGAGCCACCAAAGGTATCTTTGGGTCCATCCTTCACTGGAGTGTACTCCTTTAAATTTCTCCTTGTTCCAGTCATGTTCCTGGAATAACCACTGTACAAGTACCATATAGGGGTATAGGCACTTAGACTAACCTGCAACACAAAGTTTATCTTAGCTTAGGACCCCAATAATTATTGGGTCCTAGGTTCTGATTAGTCTAAAAAATATATGTCTTTCTGCAAATTTTCTGACAGGAGGACTAACACTAGATCTCGGCATAGTATGATTTGCCAGCAATCTAAGGAAAAATGCCCAACCTTACCATAGCACCAAAACTCATGAATATTATATCTTATTTTCAAAGAAGGTCTTGCAGTATAGTTAACTGCTGACTGTATAGAAGGAAGAGGTGAAGTAGCCTTATTCAAGTTCCTTTCAGCAAGGATCTAATTGAAGGTGAGTATTTCAGCAGGCTTTCATGGCTTGCTCTGAATGCCATTTACAACAATCTTCTTTGCAGATGACATGTTGTTTATAGCATCAGAGATAGCTAGATCTGGCTTTCTGATAGACCTACCCTTGGTCTGGGTCTTTGCTGGATGGCCTTGAGAGTTAGCCACTGTCACTTTCTTGAGTGAAGAGGCTGGTGCACTAAACACAAATGGTCTATTGATGCGCAAAATACGCCTCTCCATGCTCCAGAGAGGTGAACACATTCGATCCGAGGATGTGGGGGTAAAAGGAGTTTGATGAGGAACTATCGAGCAGTCGGTTACTTTGACGATTAGGATTAGCGGTTGAGGATGAGAGAGAGCAGAAGGGAAGAAGAGAGGCCACTTGTAGCGACAACAATAGAGTTCTCCCGCCACGGCTTAAAACCCATTCCTGCGACGAGCTTTCCTTTGATTATGAATCAACATTACATCTTGAGTCGCAATTATAACATGAGTTCTCTCCTTTTCAAGGAAAAAATATAAAGGGTACAAGGGGAAGCTATAGGATAGAAGAAAGAGGTTGTCATAGGCCACGCTGACTAATCAAATTAGTCGCGAGGCCGCGCAGGCTGCTGATCCCGCAGATCAATGCCTTAGGCTAAGCGTACTGTGCGATCAGGCAGGGAAGACCGCTTAGTGGGTTGGCTGGATCCAGGTCCATGGACTAGACCGCAAGGGTTAGCCGCCGAGGCCGCGCGGACAGGTGGTTAGTCTGCGAGAAGGGTTGGCGGATAAAAAGTTGTATCTGCAGTGTCAATGTTGCTTTGTCAATGTTACTCCCTGATGCTTCCTCCCAAATCAGAGGTATGGGGAGTTATTTATAGGCTTGAGGAGGATACGGTCTTGGAAACGTTACCCCCGGTATGTCAGTGAGCTACAAACGAGTCCGCGCCATGTTATGTGAGCTGAGGAGCTCGCTTGCTGTTGGGAAGAAGTGTCTTCCACCTGCTAGCAAACTACAGCTGAGTCTGTGCCATGCCGTACGACCTGATGAAGGGTCCGTGTGCTGTTGGACCAGTCTACCTCCCTTAAGTAGACTTAGACCGAGTCTGCCACCTGTTTGCAGATAGAATGTTGGTCGCCCCTGCTACTTGGCAAGCTGGCAGACTGATGGAATAGGTCACCCCTACTGTTGGGCGACCTAAAGGCTTGTCGCCCACTGTTGGGAGACCTGGAGAGTTTGCCCACTAATTGGGCCAGAGGACAATATGCCTCTCGTTGGGAGGATAGAGGAGCAGTCTGCCTCTACAAGGCGGACACAGAGAACTAGAATCTGTCTCTGTAAAATAGAGAGATGGGCAGGCCGTGCCTACTGCTGGGCCGGCACGACGAGCTGAAGCTCACCTCCATTAATCAGAGAGATGGGTCTATGCGGACTGGGCGGATACCTGGAAAATGAATTCGCAGTTACTGTACGGAGAAGGCCTTAGTCCACTGCCTAGCTGGGCAGTCCGCACTAGTTGGAATAGAGAGAACTACTGTCAGTTATCAAAACTAACCGCGCGGCATGCAGGGACAGACAGTGGAAGCAGTCCGCACCACTACAGAACACACAGCTGCTATGCAACCTAGGAAGTCAGACTGGGGAGACCACTCTAGCCGTGTGGCCAGAGCAAGTAAAGAAGTCTATCCTCCCGACCCAAAAAAAGGGCTGAGACCGGCCTCGACCTCTAGGGGGAACATAGAACAGGCCGCGACTTGTGAGCTAGCTAACTTGGGAGGGATCGCCAATTTCTTGGTTAACATAATCCCTGCACTTTTTAAGTCCTGAAGGGAACTTTGAAAAAGTAAGAGACCCACGAAAATCGTGATCCACCCCTCGAAATCTGGCCAAAAAGAGACAGGAGAGAGAAAGTACCTGATGTATCTCCTACTAAGATTCTAAGAACACTTACTTTTTCTTCTGCAAGGAGAAGAGTTAGAGAAAGTGAAAAATACGTATCTTGTATATACCTGAATTATTCTTGCAAAGTGAAGAAGACTTGTAAATGCCTTCTACTAACCTCTGCAAAACAAAGGTGAGAGGAGGTATAGAAGAACAATAGCTTGCAAGTATCTAAAGGGAGCTTGCATGTAACTGTTAATCTCTGCAATTAAGAAGAGTGAGAAGCAAATATGAAAGAAAAGTAACTTGCAAGTACCTGTAGGGAACTTGCAAATATCTGCTAATCTCTGCAAAAAGAAGAGTAAGAAGCAGATATGAAAGAAAAAGAACTTGTAAGTACCTAAAGAAAACTTACAAATATCTGTTAATCTCTACAAAAAGAAGAGTAAGAAGCAGATATGAAAGAAAAAAAACTTGCAAGTATCTGAATGAAACTTGCCAATATCTGCTAATCTCTGCAAAAAGAAGAGTAAGAAGTATATATGAAAGAAAAAGAGTTTGCAAGTACCTGAAGGGAACTTATAAATATCTGCTAATCTCTACAAAAAGAAGAGTAAGAAGCAGATATGAAAGAAAAAGAGCTTACAAGTACCTATAGGGAACTTGCAAATAACTGTTAATTATTGCAAAAGAAAGAGTAAGAAGTAGATATGAAAGAATAATAACTTGCAAGTACCTGAAGGGAACTTGCAAATATCTGCTAATTTCTGCAAAAAGAAGACTAAGAAATAGATATGAAAGAAAAAGAACTTGCAAGTACCTGAAGGAAACTTGCAAATATCTACTAATCTCTGCAAAAAGAATAGTAAGAAGCAGATAAGATAGAAGAATAGCTTGCAAATACCTGAAGGGAACTTGCAAATATCTGCTAATCTCTGCAAAAAGAAGAGTAAGAAGCAAATATGAGAGAAAAGTAACTTGTAAGTACCTAAAGGGAACTTGCAAATATCTGCTAATCTCTGCAAAAAGAAGAGTAAGAAGCAGATATGAAAGAAAAAAACTTATAAGTACCTAAAGGAAACTTACAAATATCTGCTAATCTCTACAAAAAGAAAAGTAAGTAGCAGATATGAAAGAAAAAGAACTTATAAGTACCTGAAGGAAACTTGCAAATATCTGCTAATCTCTACAAAAAGAAGAGTAAGAAGCAGATATAAAAGAAAAATAGCTTACAAGTACCTAAAGGGAAATTGCGAATATTTGTTAATCTCTATAAAAAGAAGAGTAAGAAGCAGATATGAGAGAAAAAGAGCTTGCAAGTACCTAAAGGGAACTTGCAAATATATGTTAATCTCTGCAAAAAGAAGAGTGAGAAGAAGATATGAAAGAAGAATAACTTGCAAGTACCTAAAGTGAACTTGCAAATATCTGTTAATCTCTGCAAAAATAATAGTAAGAAGCAGATATGAAAGAAAAAGAACTTGCAAGTACCTGAAGGAAACTTGTAAATATCTGCTAATCTCTACAAAAAGAAGAGTAAGAAGTAGATAGGAAAGAATAATAACTTGCAAGTACCTGAAGGGAACTTGCGAATTTCTGCTAATCTCTGCAAAAAGAAGAGTAAGAAGCAGATATGAAAGAAAATGAGTTTGCAAGTACCTGAAGGGAACTTACATATATCTGCTAATTTCTACAAAAGGAAGAGTAAGAAGTAGATATGAAAGGAAAATATAATGCGATTACCTAAAGGAAACTCCCAAATACCTGTCAATCTCTGTCAAAAAGAGTAAGAAGCAGATATAAAGGAAATACAAAGCGTGGGTACCTGCTAAATGTTGAGGTGGTAAGGAAGATATAATTGGACAGCAAGAAGAGTATCTAACAAACTCAGCTATCAACTAAGTAAAAAAATGGGCATAATCGAGTAGAGATCAAGCCATAATAATAATCTTCTTGCGCAGTCAGATATGATATCCATAATATGAAATCTGGATTAGCCAAGTAAAACCACTTTGATTAGACTTCAATAGCAAGGCTTGTTGATAAAGAGAACTAGATTCTTTGATTAAACAGTTGGTTCCAAAAAAGAATTCAATATGTATAGTAGAGGCACTACCAGCGAATAAGGCTTATATGAGCTGAGTATATAAGACGAGTATAAGCAAGAAATATGACGTCACGAATCCTTCAGATAGGTTGGATTTTTCCTTTTAACCTGGAAAAAGGCAGCTTTTATGAGATGTATACCCGAAGATGTTCAATTAGGCCAGGTGCGCCAAAAGGTCTAAAACATTGCTCGCCCTAAAAGATCACCAATGTTGTGGGTCCCTGGAAGGCACGGCTTAAGAGTACCATAGAGTATTCGACTATCACAGCGTAAGGTGATCAATAAAGCCGGCTACGCCTCAGGTGTTCCCCGAGGGCTGCATTGGCCACTTAAGAAAGATCACCCAAGCTGTAATAGTATCCCTATGAGAGCACAATAGAGCTAATACATGCAACCTCCCTTGATGCGTGCTTTGTGTTAGATACCGGCTAAGATTCAAAGCCCTGAAGTCAACCTGCACAGATTAGACGGCTCCCACTGCACATATGCGAACACTCTCGGCTATATGTGGTCATGGTGGCATTATTCTAGAGACCAATCTACAAGCAAGACTTGGCGATATATCATCGGTTCAGCGATCCCTTTGGCAAAGAGAAAATAGAGGAGGCACTCCAAAAAGGTAAATGTGTCAGTACGGGATCTCTGGCGTATAATATATTGAAATGAATGACAGAGAATTTAGAAATTTTCAGAACATATGTAAGAGAAATGTTCAATATAGAAAACAAAATCGATCAGCCATGATCCCGAAGAGCTTTTGGAACTTTGTGATGTCCATATTCACCTCAGAATAGATTTTCGAGGGTGTCTACGTCATCCGAATTAATGTTCTCACCAATAATTAAGTTAATGCCATTGCTGGTTTTTCCCACTCCCTTTGAGCCGAAAGGAATGTACGCTACTTCTTTGCCTATCAAAGTAGATGAATCTGAGTGGTCATCCTTCTGTAATAAGTCGTGCAATTTGCCCAACCTCAGCATCTTCTCCACCAGTTAACGAAGCGTTCGACAGTTTTTAGTTGGATGCCCTTTCTCTTTATGGAATTCGTAGTAGGGATCTGAATCTTTGGATCTTTGATCGACGGGTTGATAAGGCCTCTTATAGACGATCTTACCATTCATGACTTGGACTACTTCCTATATAACTTGGTCTAGTTCATATTCTAGCGAGTCATTACCCTGTTGCTGGTAAATTGAAGATGTTTGAGGAGCTTATGCTGGATAAGCAGGAGGAACTGACAATTGTGATCTTTGACTGTGGAAGTGATCTTGGCCTAGGAAGAAGCATTGATGATGTCAAAAATTCCTTGCCTTCCATGTTCACGATTGGGAATCCTTCTTAGGAGACTTTGTATATTGCTCATACGAAGAAGAAGGATTTTTCTCTGTTACAAGCCTGGAGATGTAGTTGGGATTACTCTTTTCACCTCATATATAGAAGTTGGCAAGATTGATCATCTCCTAGTATGTCCTTGGCACTCGGACATTAGCTTCGAACTTAAGTGGATCTTCTCTTAAACAACTTATCAGGGCAACTCGGTACATCTCTAGATCGACGTTTTTAATGTCAAGAATCTCTCTTTGAAAACAATCGATAAAATGAGCCCAAGTCTCATTCTCTTGCTTCTTGATCTCAAATAGGGCTTCTGGCCCGCTCTTCCTCTTGGTAGAGGTAGAAAACCTGAGAAGAAGCTCTATTCGTAGATCAGTAAAGGAAGCGATAGACTTTGGGTACAGTCCGTAGAACCACTCTCTGGCTTTTCCATCAAAGGATGTTACGAAGAGCTTGCACCTGGATGCATCTGTAAGAGTCTTAAGAGCGACGGTTGACTCCAAATCTTGTAAGTGTGCTATCGGGTCAGACTCCCCAGTGTAAGTTGGTAATCGCGGCTCTCTGAAGTGAGCTGGAGTTCGTTCTTGCCGGATACTATCTGTCAACATCGATGGCTTTTCCCGTTCTCCTAAAACATAAGGAAAAGGAAAAAATGGAGGATAAGCTGCAGTTAAGAAATGATTGGGAGGATAGAAAGGAAAAGCTACTATGGGAGGAGCAAATGCGGGAGATGAAGGGTAGGAATGACTTCCCTGAAAATTCAGGAATCTTGCTGAACTTCCTCGGGCAGCTTCCTGGAAGAATTTTTGACAAGCTATGAACTCGTCATTTTGATACCGAAAAGGGGTAGGTTCCTAGATATGTCAGCGGATAGACAGGAGGGTAGACCGGCGGGTAAGCCGGCGGATAGGCTTGCGGGTTCTCCATTCCTAGTGCTAGACTGGCTAGAGGAACTGGCGCTGCTGTGGGTTGCGCCTCTAATTGCTGCGTGATAGTAGCTAGAGCGTGGTTAATTGCCTGGAACTGTTGGGTGGTTTCCTGACGTGATTGCTCCAACGCTTCTCAGAGAGGATCTTCACTAGGACTTGAAGGAGCAAGTTCTCGGCAGGTTGATGGTCTGACATAGCTAACCATTGGTTTTCACTATTTGTTCGAAATCTGAAGGTCACGTGTTAACTGTTGATGTGCAAAATGTGCCTCTCTATTCTCTAGAGAGGTGAACAATTTCAATATAAGGATGTGGGGGTAAAAGGATGTTGATGAGGAACTATCGAGCAATCGGTTACTTTGACTGTTAGGATTAGTGGTTGAGGCCGAGAGAGAGAGGAGAAGGGAAGAAGAGAGGCCGTTTGCAGCAGGCACGATGAGCTGAAGCTCACCTCCATTGATCAGAGAGATGGGTCTATACGAACAGAGAAGTTACCTGGAAAACAAATCTACGGTTATCGCACGGAGAAGGCCTTAGTCCACCACCTAGCTGGACAGTCTGCACCTATTTGAATAGAGAGAACTACTGCGCGGTTAGCCAAACTAACTGCATGGCCGGCAGGGACAAACTGTGGAAGCAGTACGCACCACTACAGAACACATAGCTACTGCGCGACCTAAGCGGTCAGAACGGGGAGACCGCTCTAGCCACACGGCTAGAGCGGATAGAGAAGTCTATCCGCCCGACCCGAAAATAGGGTTAAGACATGAAAAATGTCTAAGTTGTCTACCTAAATCACCTAGAGGGGGGTGAATAGGTGAGTTGTGTGTCTTTTGCGGAATAAAAACTTTAGCGATCTAATGCACAATAAATAAACAAGAATTCACAGAGGACACCAAGAATTATAGTGGTTCCCCAATCTTGGGTACGTCCACTTTCCACTCACCGATCTAGCAATACGCTAGACTCGGTTACTCCACTAATCTCGGATCAAAACGATCCTACTACTCGGAACAACGTTCCTACAATCTCGATCCAAAAAGGGATCTACACACTGAAGAAGAAAAACTTCCTGCAGTTTTGATAGTTTTACTTTCAAGACTACCTAAACACCTAGAGGGGGGGTGAATAGGTACTTTTCCTTGTTTTAACTTAAGGCAGAATATAACTACAGTTCTTTGAGTAAATCAGATATTTCTATAGCTAACACAGCACAACAATCACAATCATACACACATCATAGATTGCACACAGATTTATAGTGGTTCCCCAAGGTATGGGTACATCCACTTTCCCCCTTCACCTATCTAACAGTGTGCTAGATTCGGCCTAACTTCTTCCTTTATCTCAGATCCTCAGATCCTACAGCTCAGAATCTAGAAGGATTCCTACAACTCAGAATGTTTCCACATTCCTACAACTCAGGCTAACAAGCCCTACCTCAGCCTTGCCACAAGGCCTACAACTCAGAGAATACCTTCTCCTACAACTCAGGCACAAACTGCCCTACCACTCAGGGAACAAATCTCCTACACTCAGCCTTTATAAAACAGGCTTACAACTCAAATCTATGAATAGATCCTACAGAATTTGATAAGGAATTTTATAATCTCTTACCCCTGTTGAGAAAGAAGGGATAAGAACTTTCTTGATCAGCTTCTTGAAGAGGCTGATGGCTGAAATCAACTTGATCTTAGCTTTCTTCAAAGCTTCTTGAATCTGAACTAGTTGGGTTGATTTCCTTTGAATATAACTGACTGACCGCTTCCTCCTTAGATTCCAGAAATAGATCTGAATCTTTTTGACAGATTAGTTCAGTATCTGCTTCTTGAGAGACCAGTGATTGTCTCCTCCTTAACTTCAAATAGCTGGAACTCTCTCTCTCTCCAAACCTCTTGAAGATACTTCTGAATTCTTAATTAAATTCAACTTAGACTGAATCTTAGTGGATGATCACTACAAAATGTCTTCTTAGATCTTCTCACGAAGATCTACTTCTGTGCCTTGCACTTTCTTGATCAGAGATCTATCTCATAATAGTTGTTTTTTTTTGTGTCAACAATAATGAATAATAATTTTTATCTCTTCCTTCTTCTGAATCCATCTATATATAGACTTCATCCATGGTAACCGGCTGATCCGGTTTATAACTAACTTCTGACAAGTCTGACAGCTTCAGTAAACCTGTTGTAACTCACAATTGTCAAGTCATCAAACAGATCTTGAGCCTTTATCTTTGTCAGCAAAGCATCGAGATTGCCTGTCATAAAGTGTCGAGACCATCTGTCAATATTTGTCGACACAAGTGACTTAAGTGTCGACAAAGACTTTGGTGGTGTCGACATAGCTGTCTTGATGTCGACGTAGCTTCTTGACACTGCATCTTGAGAATGTGTCGACACTGATTATTTGTGTCGACACAAACACTTCACCATTCATCAGTAATCAACTTGGTCTAGACTCAGCTGTGTGTCGACACAAGTCCTGTGTGTCGACACAGTTGATGTAGACTCATAACATAGCGTGTGTCGACACTGCCTCTAGGTGTCGACACAATTGTTGTCGACTCTTCCTCTGTGTGTCGACACAGTTGTTGTCGATTTTGCCTCTGTGTGTCGACACTGCCTCCCGGTTTCGACACAATTGATATCGACTTACTATTTCTGTGTGTCAACACTGCCTCCCGGTGTCGACACAGTTGATGTCGACTGATTATTTCTGTGTGTCGACACTTCCTCCTAGTGTCGGCACAAGTGATGTCGACAATGTTTCTGTGTGTCGACACAGCTTCCCGATGTCAACACAAATTCACTGAAGTGTCGACACAGCCATTTCCAAGTGTCGACACAATCTTACTGAAGTGTCAACACAACTTCCTCAGGCGTCGACACATGGACTTAGAAATTTTTCTTTGCAATTTAGCACATTCTTAACCTGCACATATAAACTTAAAACAACATCAAATACACCTTGATGTATATCATTGAGCTAAGTTTGGCTTGTCCAAATCAGGTACATATTTTCCAATGTACCCAACAATCTCCCCCTATTTGGAAAAGTCATAACCCTTTAGCCAATGATATACACCACTTAGAAAATAAACATGATGATGTACATAAGCATTAAATTACAGGGTACTTTATAAACAAAACACATATCATAGTTTCATCACAGAATAAAGATATAAAAGAAAATGATCACAGAACAATGTTTTGTATATTAACTCAAAAATGCTTGTTACAAGTTGTTTACATTATTTCTTTAACAAACAAATAAATACATAGTTCTTAGACAAAAAAACTAGTAAAGCTTAGACTAAGGCTGGGTTGGCTCCTTGATGACTATTCCTTTTCCAGATATAATCTGAGCCTGCATAGGAGGTTGTGTATCTCCCATGGGCTTCTTGCCTTTCAAATCAGCTTTCTTTTGAGCTTCAGCCTTGATCCTTTGCCTTTCGAAATAATGAAAAGGCTTGGGGAAATACTTGCTAGGCTCCTGAGCATCAGGAGGTAGCTTCCTACTCTTAACCTCTCCTGTGTTGAAGTATGGCCTCCTTCCTGGCTTCATACTTTTGCAATTCTTGCTCATTGTACCATTTACCCCTTTCATGTACTTGATCTTTTACAGCTTTCCAAGCAGTTAATATGATATTCCTTGAAGTGGGGCTCCACTGCTCAAAGTCTGGCTTTAGATCTGCTTGCTCTCTGAATCTCTTCTTTGATAACTGAGCATCTTGCTGAGGTTTGATAATAGTATCTGGCATATATACCTTTTCAATAATCACATTAGTAACTGGTTGTGGAGGATTGTACATGGACTGAACTTGTTGATGTATCATTTCAAGATCTACAGGGGGGTAAATAACTTGGGCAACCTCAGGTTGATCACCTTCAAGTAGTGTTGGTTATACCCCTGACTCAGCCATATTATCATAATCACATAAGGGAGGAAATCCTAGAGTGGCTCTAATGTTGTTAGTTACCCATTTGGCATGATCATCCCCAACATATACTAACATCCTCTCCCCCTTTATGACTTCTCTAGCCACATGTTCTCTCAAATCATCTTTATGAAATCTCATTTGTCCATCAAGGTAATTGATTCCATCTTTAAAGAATGGCTTTAACTTTTGAAGCTGACAAGAAATTGTTTTCTGGGAATCAGTAATAGCTGTCTTAAAGGAATCCAATGTTTCCTGTAGCTTCTTATCAAATTCTTCTTTCTCCTTGTTTCTTGCCTCAGTCATTGCAATAATAGTATTTTTAAACTCAGTGACTATCACATTATGTGATTCAGTCAGATTGTCATTCATTCTTATTTGATTTTTAAGGACATAGCCTTGTTTAACAACAATCTAATCCACTTGCTTCTTTATTTCTGCTTGTTGTTTTGCAAGAAATACCACAGCATTGCCCCCCTTGTGGAAGCAATCTGTCATCTCTTTATTATTCTGGTTGACCTCAAATCTGATGGACTTAATGTCTTGGGCTAGATCAAATTTAAGAGCCTTATGGCTTTCATCCACATACTTTTCAAGAGCTAATCTCTGCTCATCCATTTTCACTTGTAAATCTACCAAAAATTTGTTGTAATCAATTGTAGGAGCTGGGTGGGAAGTAGTAGCTTGTAAAGCCTGCTTATAGCTTTGGCTTCACCTCTTGAAAACCATCAATTTTCTTTTCTTGGCCTCCCTGACTTCTTCATGCTCAGATTCTGAAGAACTTTCAATATTAACTCTCTCTTGAGGAGTGGAAGGAATTTCTTTCTCAGCTCCATGTTGCTCCTCCTCAATATCAACCTGCTCGCCCTCAATCCTTACTTGCTCCCCCTTAAATCTTAGGGTCTCCATTTTATCTGCTGCTTCTTCAAGATCAGGAAACAACTCTTTAAGAGTGAATTCTTGTTGAGTGTGAGCAGGAGATAGTACTTTGTCAGTAGCAGCAGCAACTCCAGAAATATCAAGACCAGTTTGAGAAACAATGTCCTCTGATAAATTGATTCTTTCTTCCTCTTACACCTGTTCAGAATGTGGCAACCCCTGCAACTGTGCAGTAAGTGACTCCCCCTGAACCTGTGCAGATATAGTCTCTTCCTGGAGTTGGGTAGTCTCAGTCTTATCCTGAACCTTTTCTCTAACTTGCTCTTCATGTTCTTGTGCATCTTCATGACCATGCTCAGAAAGGTCATGTGCTGGTGATTGTGCTACTGTCTCCACTTCAGGTATGTCCTTTGAGAGGACCCTATCCCATCTTGAGAATAACCTTATGATCATTCTCCTCATGTGATTTATCTTTGATCCAGGAATCTGTTTCATCACCTCTGGAATTATTCCAGCCAGGTACAGACTCATGATCCTAGCCAAATTTGGCTTCTTGATTCCTTCTTTTATCTTATCAAACAGTACTGCAGACCAATTGGTTTGTATCTTAAAGATTACCCTTATCATCAGGCTAAACCTATAGGCTGATATCCTATCATGTCTACCTGGTTTACATAAGATCACTTTTCCTACTATTTCAGATAGGAATTTTCCTTGATGATTCATGCCTTTTCTGTTGATGGCTGATCCTATCTTTAAGGTTGGATCCAATCCACACCATTGAAGTGCTTCCCTTGTCCTTTAGGCTGGGACCTCTTCCTCATCATGTATTCTAGGAAGATGGAGAATCTTGATCAACCTCTTCTGAGATAGCTTGACTTTTTCTCCATGTACAGTGGATTTGATCTTCAATCAAGTTGATTCCATTGATGCAGCAGTATAGAACTCGAATACTTCTTTCTTCCAAATCTTTGTAGGTTCAGAGACAAGATATTCTAATTCGTTGTCTGCAAGAAGAGAATTGACCTGTTTGATCTCCGTTGTGGCATCGTCGAATGCATGCCTAACCAACTCATATCCTTCATTGATGTTGTCTTCAACCTTGGGCGCCATTGGAATGAAGAGAAAGCTTGGTTGGAGAGAAGAGAGATTGTTGACACAAGGTTTTTGTCTCGAAACCCTGGTGAGCGTGTCGACAGAATATGTTCTTGACCTATTTATACCCTTCTAATCAAAGAAGGTCAAAAGGCGGGCAAAAACTGTCTAAAAGTGTCGACACTATTGAAAAGTGTCGACACAAACTTCTATTGTCTCGACCACGGCGCTGACTACTATGTGTTGACACCAATTGATGATATGTCGACACTGGAGATACTTAGTAGTTCATCAGAAATTCTGTGTCGACTCTTAGTACAAGTGTTGACACAAAATCTGTAAGTGTCAACACCATTACTCTTGTTGTATCGACACTACATTTCTGGATGTGTCTACTCTTTGTCTCTTAGGTGTCGACATATTTACTCTGTGTCGACACAATTTCCCTGAATTGTCGACATAACTTCTCTGTGTCGACACTTTATTACTGAATGTGTCGACACCAATTTACTTAGCCAATTTTTGGTAAACTAACCTATGGTCTGCATTCCTAATTCAATTTTAAATCTATTGAATTTAGTTTCATCCAGAGGCTTAGTAAATACATCATCAATTTGATAATCAGTTTTAACAAATTCTAATGAGATGTCTTCTTTTTCTACATGTTCTCTAAGAAAATGGTATTTTATCTCTATATGCTTAGTCTTACTATGTGAAATAGGATTGTTTGCAATAGAAATGGTACTTTTAGAATCACACAATAAAGGTGTTCTACTTACTTGAATACCATAGTCCCTTAGCTGATGCTGAATCCACAACAGCTGTGCACAGTAACTTCCTGCTGCCACATATTCAGACTCAGCTGTGGATATTGCCACACTAGTCTGCTTCTTACTGCTCCAGGATATCAATCTTCCTCCCAAGAATTTGCATGTAACTGTAGTACTTTTTCTATCTTCTCTACAGCCTGCAAAATCTGCATCTGAATAACCTGTTAGTAGAAAATCTCCATTCCTAGGGTACCAAAAGCCTAGATTAGGTGTGCCCTTTAGATATCTCAAAATCCTCTTGACTGCAGTATAATGTGATTCTTTAGGGCATGCTTGGTACCTTGCACAGACACATGTAGCATATATAATGTCTGGTCTACTAGCAGTGAGATATAATAGAGAGCCAATTATTCCTCTATACAAAGTCTCATCTATAGGATTACCTGCATCATCTTTGCATATAGGCATACTTATTCCCATAGGAGTTCTCATGGTTGAGGATGATTCCATACCATACTTCTTAATTAACTTCTTGGTGAACTTAGACTGGGATATGGACAAGCCATCATCAGTCAATCTTACTTGGAGACCCAAGAAGAACTTAAGTTCCCCCATACTGCTCATTTTAAACTTCCATTGCATAAGTTTGGCAAACTTCTTGCAAAGGTTGTTTTCTGTAGACCCAAAAATTATATCATCTACATAGATCTGAACTAAGATTATCTTACCTTTAGATTCTCTTAGGAATAGAGTTTTGTCTATTTTACCTCTTGAGAATTTGTTCTCAATAAGGAAAGTAGACAGGGTTTCATACCAAGCCCTTGGGGCTTGCTTTAACCCATACAATGCTTTCCTAAGTCTATAGACATAACCAGGTTTAAGAGAATCTACAAAACCTGATTGCTGCTCTACATAGACTTCTTCTTTTAGATCACCATTAAGGAATGCTGATTTCAAATCCATTTGGTATACTTTGAAGCCTTGATATGCTGCATAGGCAAGGAATATTCTGATTGCTTCCAGTCTTGCTACTGGGGCAAATGTTTGATCAAAGTCTATTCCCTCTTCCTACCTGTATCCTTTTGCAACCAATCATGCTTTGTTCTTCACAATAACTCCATTCTCATCCAACTTGTTCCTAAAAATCCACTTTGTACTAATGATCTTGTGGTCTTTTGGTTTAGGAACTAACTCCCAGACCTTGCATCTTCTAAACTGATTAAGCTCCTCTTACATAGCATTAATCCAGTGTTGGTCTTGGATAGCTTCTTCAAATTTCTTTGGCTCCAGTTGAGATAAAAAAGTTGAGTGTTGGACTGTATTCAGATTTCTACTTCTGGTTTGCACTCCATGTCTTAGATCACCAATAATCTGATTTGCTGGATGATCCTTTAGATGTCTTACAGCTGGAGGTAGACTTCCTTCTGGCTGAACACCTCCAATTTATTCATTATGCTGCACCTCTTGGTTGTCATCAGCTTTTAGAGAGTCTTGTACTCCCCCTGGACAGTAGCCATCTTTCCAATTCTTCATCTGCAATTGAGCCTTCTGCAATAGAAAGCTTGTTCATACTATTACTTATACCTGTTGTACTGCATGAACTACAAGGCAACTCACTTGTTATTAATCTAGTTTCATCAAATACAATATGTACTAATTCTTCTACAACGTGGGTAATCAAGTTGTAGACCCTATAAGCCTTACTATTGTTATTGTACCCAACAAATATCCTATCTTGGGATTTGATAGCAAACTTAGTTAGATAAGACTTGCCATTGTTAAGGATATAATACATGCAACCAAAGATTCTAAAATAGGATAAATTTAGTTTTCTACCTTTCATGATCTCATAGGAAGTCTTTTTGTGGTACTTGGTGATAGAAGCCCTGTTGAGCACATGACACGCAGTGTTTACTGCCTCAGCCCAGAAATATTCTGGGAGAGAAGTGTAACTCAATAGAGTTCTACCAGCCTCAATCAATGTTCTATTCTTTCTTTCAGCAATGCCATTTTGCTGTGGTGTTCTAGGTGAGGAGAATTCCTGAAAAATCCCAAACTCTTCACACAATCTTTTCATACTTTCAGATTGAAATTCAGTGCCATGGTCACTTCTGATTTTGACCACTGTACTGTCCAGTTCATTCTGAATTTGTCTAACAAAATTGTGTAAAATACTTGGGGTTTCTTATTTTTGTCTCAGAAAGAACACCCAGGAATATCTAGAATATTCATCTACCACCACAAAAGTGTAGACCTTCCTACCAAGACTATGAACTGGCATAGGACCAAAAAGAACCATATGTAAGAGGTATAGACACCTCACTGAATCCTTGTTTTCATGGCTATGAAAGGAGGATTTTGTCTGCTTGCCCTTTTGACAAGCTGAACATATCCCTTCCTTTATACACTTAACTTGAGGACCATTCCTCACTAACTCTTTGCTAAAGAGTTGGCCAATTGTTTTGTAGTTAAGATGGGCCAGCATCTTATGCAATTTGACACAGTGAGAGGCTTTCTCATCAGCTACAAGACAAATAGGAGAACCTTTGTTCTCACACTCAAAATTGAGACAGTACACATTCCTCTTTCTATATCCTGTCAAAATGATCTTTTGATCACTTGACCTTTTGATATGATATCCATTCTTAACAAAAGAAATATCATATCCTAAATCACTCAGCTGGCTTATGCTTATAAGGTTGTGTTTCAAACCCTTCACATAGGCCACTTGAGTGATAGAAATCTGGTTACTAGAAATGTTACCAAACCCTTTGATGATTCCTCTTTCAGATCCACCAAAGATTACTTTAGGCCCATCCTTGATAGGTGAGTACTCCTTCAGCATTCCCTTTGTTCCAGTCATGTGCCTGGAACATCCACTATCCAAGTACCATATAGGGTATGGAGACTTGGACTCACCTGCAATAAAGAATTACTTTCCCTTAGAACCCAAGTAAGTCTTGGGTCCTTGGTTCAAGTTAGCTTCATCTTTAACAAATCTACCTGCAGCTCTTCTAACAGGTAGACTGTTGTTATTCCTGACAGTAGTGTTGTGCCAGCAATCTATGGCATAATGACCTGTCTTGCCACAACACCAACATTCATACTTGTTGTATCTAGGTCTAGATACATTTTTGGCAGAGAAATTTCTATTCTGTGCTGGTGCTGCTGCAGCTACATTCACTGGTTTCTTATAACCATAGGGTTTATGAATATGGGCTGCCTTATTGACATAAGCACCATTGTCATTCAGAACTTCAATCTTATTATGACCAAGAGTATTCTCAAGGTTATACTTGTTAGAAGGCACTTGAACCTTTCTGAAAACTACAGGGACTTTAAAATTCAATGGCTTAACTTAGGCTTTTCCCTTTCTCTTGAAATGGGCAGCCTTGGTATTACCTTTAAAGCCTATTCCAGCCTTACCCTTTTGAGCCACAAACTCATCTATTAAGGGTAGGACTGATTTTTGGCCTAGAGTAACTAGCCACCAAATCTTTCTCCTTTTAAAGTCTGACTTCCAGACTTTTAATTAGATCATTTTTATATGTGATTGTACCCATATGAATAATAGTCATAGTTTTCAGCCTTGAACCTCATTCATTTTTTGATCCAATTCTTTCTCTAAACAAGATGCAGTCATCTTAAGATCTGCAATTTCCTTAGCCTTAGTTTTGGCCAGGTTCTTGCTTTTCTTTAGAGCCTGCAACAAGTCCCCATATTCATTTATCAACTGATGAATATCTCCTTCAGATTATGATCCATCCTCATCACTTGATGTAGATGAATATGACTCTGAACCAGTACTATAATCAGAAATTCTAGAATTACTTTGTACCTTACTAGGACCAGGCTGATCCTGGCACTTGTTGTCTTCTAATTAAGCCATCATTCCCATATACTGATGGTCTTCTTGTTTATAGATGGATTTCAGCAATTGCATAAACTCATCTTCTTCACTAGCTGCATACAGTCCAATGTATGCTTCAGCTTCAGATTCTGACTCTGAGGAGGATTGATCTGTAAGACTCTTCTCCTTCTTAGTAATAAAATATTTCTCCTTCTTGCCCTTTTGTTGAGTCTTCTTTCTGTCTGCTGACTCCTTCCTCTTTTCTTGACACTCAGCCACCACATGTCCAAGTCTATTACAGCAATAGTAAACAATTTTTGATGTTGTTGCTTTGCTGGGCTTAGACCTGCTGCTTTTCTTTCTTGATGATTTTCTCTTTTGATAGTAGTCATCAACTAGATGTGATGTGGAGGGCCTTGACTTCCACTGCTTCTTCTTCAAGAACTTCTAAAACTGCCTTGTAAAGGCAGCAAAATCTGCATCTGAATAACTATTATCTGAGTTCTGATTGTCTGAATTCTCTGAGATAACTTCAACAACTTCCTTAGGTGGTGATGGAGATATCCTTCTATTCTTTCTAGTGGCTTCAACCTTGAAGGCCACAGACCTTTCTCTATGCTCTCCTTTTGTATTTCTTTCTTCCTCCTTCCTAGCCATTAGTTGTATTTCATATGATAGCACCTTTCCAAATAAGGTTGGAGGAGAAATGTCTGCTAGTTTGGCCACTTCTCTAATGGCACAAATCTTGGTATCCCAATCCTTTGTCAAGGATCTTAGGAATTTGTCATTCAGCTCATATATACTGAAGACCCTTCCACAGGACATCAGTTCATTCACTATCCTGTAGAATTTCTTGTAGCATTCAGATATGCTATCAGACTTCCCTTATCTGAAACTCTCATATTCTTGATTGAGCATAGACTTTCTGTCTTGTCTAACTTCTTCAGAACCCTCCATGTAGAAAATCAAAGTGTCCCACATTTCCTTGGAGGTTTTGCAGTGAATCAAATTTTGGAAAGTAGAATCATCTATGGCACTCACTATGATATTCTGAGCTCTTTTATCCATAGTTGCAAGTATAATCTCATCCTTAGTCATTTCAGAAAAATCTTTAGGAGTTCTTTGATTTACATCTAGAACAGTCACATTCATTGGGATATATGGACATCCTTTTACTGTGATATATATCCTTTGGTCAGAGGCCTCCATAAATAATCAAACCCTTTCTTTCCAGATTCCAAAAATCTCTTTCCTGTAGATGGGTAATTTCATTGACCCTAGTTCCTTGTGATTCTCTCCAGAACCCATTTTCTTGATTCTTGTTTCTGCCTTAGGGATCTAACTCAGACTGTTAAGTCCTTCTTCGAGTAACCTCCCTCTGATACCACTTGATAGTTTTACTTTCAAGACTACCTAAACACCTAGAGGGGGGTGGGTGGGGGTGAATAGGTACTTTTCCTTGTTTTAACTTAAGGCAGAATATAACTACAGTTCTTTGAGTAAATCAGATATTTCTACAGCTAGCACAGCACAATAATCACAATCATACACACATCACAGATTGCACACAGATTTATAGTGGTTCCCAAAGATATGGGTACATCCACTTTCCCCCTTCACCTATCTAGAAGTGTGCTAGATTCGGCCTAACTTCTTCCTTTATCTCAGATCCTCAGATCCTATAGCTCAGAATCCAGAAGGATTCCTACAACTCAGAATGTTTCCACATTCCTACAACTCAGGCTAACAAGCCCTACCTCAGCCTTGCCACAAGGCCTACAACTCAGAGAATACCTTCTCCTACAACTCAGGCACTAACAGCCCTACCACTCAGAGAACAAATCTCCTACACTCAGCCTTTATAAAATAGGCTTACAACTCAGATCTATGAATAGATCCTACAGAATTTGATAAGGAATTTTATAATCTCTTACCACTGTTGAGAGAGAAGGGATAAGAACTTTCTTGATCAGCTTCTTGAAGAGGCTGATGGCTGAAATCAACTTGATCTTAGCTTTCTCCAAAGCTTCTTGAATCTGAACTAGTTGGGTTGATTTCCTTTGAATATAACTGACTGACAACTTCCTCCTTAGATTCCAGAAATAGATCTGAATCTTCTTGACAGATTAGTTCAGCATCTGCTTCTTGAGAGACCAGTGATTGTCTCCTCCTTGACTTCAAATAGCTGGAACTCTTTCTCTCCAAACCTCTTGAAGATACTTTTGAATTCTTGATTGAATTCAACTTAGACTGAATCTGAGTGGATGATCACTATATAATGTCTTCTTAGATCTTCTCACGAAGATCTACTTTTGTGCCTTGCACTTTCTTGATCAGAGATCTATCTCACAATAGTTGTATTTTGTGTGTCAACAATAATGAATAATAATTCTTATCTCTTCCTTCTTCTGAATCCATCTATATATAGACTTCATCCATGGTAACCGGCTGATCCGGTTTATAACTAACTTCTGACAAGTCTGACAGCTTCAGTAAACCTGTTGTAACTCATAGCTGTCAAGTTGTCAAACAGATCTTTAGCCTTTGTCTTTGTCAGCAAAGCGTCGAGACTGCCTGTAATAAAGTGTCGAGACCATCTGTCAATATGTGTCGACACAAGTGACTTAAGTGTCGACACTGACTTTGGTGGTGTCGACATAGCTGCCTTGATGTCGACACAGCTTTTTGACACTGCATCTTGATAATGTGTCGACACTGATTATTTGTGTCGACACAAACACTTCACCATTCATCAGCAATCAACTTGGTCTAGACTCAGCTGTGTGTCGACATAAGTCCTGTGTGTCGACACAGTTGATGTAGACTAAGAACATAGCATGTGTCGACACTTCCTCCAGGTGTCAACACAGTTGTTGTCGACTCTGCCTCTGTGTGTCGACACAGTTGTTGTCTAATCTGCCTCTGTGTGTCGACACTGCCTCCCGGTGTCGACATAGTTGATGTTGACTGACTATTTTTGTGTGTCGACACTGCCTCCCGGTGTCGACACAGTTAATGTCGACTGATTATTTCTGTGTGTCGACACTTCCTCCCGGTGTCGACACAAGTGATGTCGATAATGTTTCTTTGTGTGGACACAACTTCCCAGTGTCGACACAAATTCACTGAAGTGTCGACACAGCCATTTCCAAGTGTCGACACAATCTTACTGAAGTGTCGACACAGCTTCCTCAAGTGTCGACACATGGACTTAGAAATTTTTCTTTGCAATTTAGCACATTCTTAACCTGCACATATAAACTTAAAACAACATCAAATACACCTTGATGTATATCATTGAGCTAAGTTTGGCATGTCCAAATCAGGTACACATTTTCTAATGTACCCAACAAGCTTGGAGAACAAATCTCATACACTCGAATAATAAACTCCTACAAGATTAAAAAGAAATTTGTATAATACAAATAATAATCTTCTCAGATCTGAAAATCTCCCTAGGTCTTCTTTCTTGGACTTTGCGGCTTTATCAGAAATTGTAGAAGAAGACTCTCAGATTGATCTTGTTCTGAGAAACTTTGACTCACACGATAAAGGAGTAGATGGAGAAAGATGAATCCCTTGATCTGCGAATCTCTCTGGATTGAAAGATGCCCTTGGTTTTCTTGAAGGTGTGCGACGACTTTCTGTAGAAGAAGAAAACTGTCGACCGATCCAGATCTTAGAATTACTCACTTAGGGTTTTTCATTATGACAGGACCTTTAATAAGATCTCCCTAACGGTAATAATCGTCATTAATGATGGCCACGTGGACCAATCATGTTGCGACATTCAAAATTTAGATTTTACAAAAACTTAAGAAATTTTCTGAAACTGGTTCCGCATTTCTCGAGTAAGATATAAATTACTTGAGTGTTATAGCTGGCTCTCGAGTGAAATACATTGACTACTCGAGGAGAGGCTTTTCTGGAAATTCTGGAAGTAGAAGTGAATCACTCGAGTGGTTAATGGATCACTCGAGTGCTAGACAAACTTCTCGAGAGGTAGACTTGAACTTCTCAAGATCTTGGACTTAGAGATAATTCTGGGAGGAGAGATCGATCACTCGAGTACTGAAAATGGATTACTCAAGTAATAGACGAACTACTCAAGTACAAGGAAATGCTACTCAAGTGGTCTTAGAATTTTCTCGAGAAATATCTTCTATCACTCGACTTAATCTTCTCAACTACTCGAGTACTCACCTCGACTACTCGAGTAATTGACTTATAAAAATTTCTGAGAGATAAACATGAAAACTAGAGAATGAGAGCAGGTCTACTCGAGTGCTGGACTTGGCTTCTCGAGTGCCAGATATAAGCTACTCGAGAACCACTTCCACACTTGAATTACAGACCAAATTTACTCGAGTGCTTCTAAGGCTTCTACTCGAGTACAAAATGAACTACTCGAGTACAACACTTAGAATTTTCTCAGCTTTATGAAACTTGAGTTATTCATTCCAAACAGCATCCAGTCTTCATACATTAGTCCATGTGCTTGAAAATGAAGTGTATCCCAATAGAGAGGCTACACATGAGTTAACACCTTGGATCACACAATGAGGAATTACATTGTATGGTCCTGTATTTGATGACCCACTGTAGACTGATATTGGTCTACACTTGGCAATAAATCCTGCAAACACATAACTAAAATAGGAAATAAAATACAACCTAATTCATCTTAGTTCAAGGGTGACTTCATACAAATATAGGTTATTGTGGATATAATACCCAACAATCTCCCCCTATTTGTAGAAGTCAGAATCCTCTACACTAAGGTGAATTATACCAAAATAGAAAAAACTAGATATTAAAGGTTATCACAGAATAAAATGCAAGAAACTTATAAATAAAGAGATAATCATCAAAAGTAAAGATTATATAATTAGAATTATTTCTAGATTTCATCTCTACATGGATTCAATCCTCAATCTCATAACTCAAAACCATTCCTAGATTTGATGATATTGCTATTGTTGTTTCTTGTCCTTCTTCTCTTGTTATCTTCTCTGATAACTGAAGGGCTTTGGGTAATACTTAGGAGGTCTAGGAGGAGAATTGTGATTGTTCCTCCCATATTCTCTGTCATAGATCCTTCTTTTAGTCAATGATTTCTCACACAATTCCCATTCAGTTGAGTTATAGTAAAGATTTCTGCTTTCATTATAATCCATAACAAGCTTCAGTGTATCTAGAATCAGGTATTTGGAAGTTGGACTCCATATTTTAATAAACTCCTGAGCTTTCCACTTCTCTGCCTCTAGATTTGGAATAGATCTACTGGCAGAAGCTCCCTCTCCATACTTCCTTCTTTTATGAATCTGAATTTCTGGTAGATCTTGAGGAATGTCAGATTCCCATACCTGAGAGTAAGATTCTGGAGGTTGAGCTTCTCCTTGAGGCCCAGGACAGAAGGTAGGCAACTGAGCAGGCATCTGAGCAGGGTGGCCTTCAGCAAGTGGATTCAGATGGTGAGGGATGATGTTAGGATTAGCTTGGAATTCTGGGAAAATCTTATTATGCATCCACACAGTAGTATTATAAGTATAAAACTTTACAGACTGAATCTGAGCTTGCACATCTTTATTAATTTTATTCATTTTCTCAGTCCAGAGGGTCTTGACATTAGTGTCATACATTTCAACTTATTCTTTCACTATACCCTCCCCCTTTCTGATTTCTACACATAGCTTATCTATGGCTTCATCTCTGAAGGTACCCACTTCTTCACAGATCTTCATGACATGCTCTTGGGCTTTCTTTTCAAGTTCAATCTGATTATTTGCAAGAGTGACAGATTGGTTCATGACCTCACCAACACTTGTAATAGTGTGATCTAGGGCTTTGCCACCTATTTGGAAAAGGTGCTTCAGCTGATCAGTGTTGTGCTGTATCTTAGCAAATCCTCTGCTTATTTCTTTTTCTAGTGCAGAGACTTTGTCTTATACAATTTTTAGAGAATCATCAAAATACTTTCTTTGTTCTTGCAGCATTAGTTCAATCATACCAAGAATATCAGATGTAGCTGGTGTATTTGAAACAGTAGCAGTAGTTGGAGGAGGAGGAGCAGTCCAGGGAGGAATTTCTTCAACTATCATAGAGCTCTGAGCTCTTGAAGTATGAATCAGTATATCTCCTTCTTCACCAGTGAAGGTGGGAAGAGAGAAATCCAATCTCATTAAAGGAGCTTCAACAGGTTCTGGAGTTGGTTCATTCTCATCTGACAGCAGAATTGTCTCTTTTTCTTTTTCAGCAGTATGGGATTGATCAATCAGTGAATTTGGAGATATTGCAGGAGATGGAGATGGTGCTGAAGTGGCTTCTTTGGATGGCTCTTCAACATTTTCTTGATGGAGGGGAGGTAGAAGCTCATCTGAGCTAAGTTCCTTAATCAATTTATTGATATCTTCGGTTGTGGAGATGATGGTTTCTTGTACCTGGGAATCGGATAGAATGTCCTCTGGAGTGGATGGAGGGATAGAAGTATCTAGAGGTAGAGTAAGAACTCTTTCTTGCTGCACAGAGGAGATAGGCTCCCCCTAAGCTGCTGCACTAGATGTACCAACAACATGATGGAAAGAGGGAGAAGGGGTCCTTTCCTCTGAGGTATGGTGCTCATGTGCTTTAGCAGCCTGGGCTGGGTTCTGCAGTTTTAACTCCCATCTTTGGATGGATGAGATGGAAACTTTCTTCATGTGATGCAGGGTGGTTCCTTTGGAAAGATCAAATACTTGAGGATTTATCTCATGCAACATTAAAGAGATAATCCTAGCATAACTTGGAGCCTTAATGCTCTCCCTGATTTTATCAAGAATTAACATAACAAATTGAAATTTCTTCATGCAGATAATGGCTGCCATTATTTCAAAGAGATCATTAGTTATGAAACTAATGGAGCTAGTCCTGCATAGAAGTATCTTTCCAATAATGTCCACTAGTAATTTTCTCTTTGGATTTAGGTCCGGCCTTCTGATGGATGTCACTTCAGAAGAAATACCACAGAAATTACAAGCTCCGTTATTGTCTTCATCAGTCACTTCATCCTCTTCATCTACTACAGGCATTTTCAGAAGTTGAGAAACAGAGGTTTTGGTGAGTTTTACCTTGATTCCCTTGACTTTGGACTTCAAAACTTTTCCATTCCTCTTTACTTTAATGTTCTTGAAGAATTCTTCCACCTCTGGAAAAAATATTTTGCAAGGCTCCTGGAGAACGAAAGTCAGGCCTGCTGTATCGAGAAGAATCAATAAATTCCTGAAATTGTATGATATCTCTACTATGTCGGCGACCACTAACTCAATGCCCACTACGATCTTTGATAGTACGTTTTGTAGTCTAAACTATTAGGGTGTATTTCCTTGTTTTTATCACGCTTATCGTGTCTTGTTAGCTTATTTATATCTTTCTTATGTATATATTATTGCCACTAACATTTTCCTTTCTTTTTGTAGGTTTCCTGAAATTTGGCCAAAAATAACCTGACACGCCCCCCTATCACGCCCTCCCTGGGCATGTCAGAGGGCGTGTCACCCGATGTAAGACCCCCTCATTTTTTTAATAACTCGTATAAACTGGGACCTTATGCCCAGAACCGCCGCTTTGCGGTGACACCTTCACGCCCGGGAAGATCGTCACTACAAAACGCCGATTTTGCCGGCCTTATTGATCACAAAAGTAGCAGTACAAGAATATAAACTTGTAAGTCCACAACAAATCACATATAATAAAAATCTCCATGAAGGGAGTGTCCATTGAAATGGTAAAAGAGTACAGGAAATGAAGGGCTTAAGCCCGGTACATCAATATCCTCACTACAGGTCTCTCATGCGGAAGCAAAATAAAACAATTACTAAAAGTCAGGACTCACGGCCCACACTGGCTGTACTCCTGAGCTAGACTGCCCTGTCTCCAATCGCACCGGTCTCCTGGGTTGCTCCTCCCTGCTGGGCTTCACGATCCCCTAATATGATGTGGTTCGAAAACCGTTATTCTATAAGACTAAGCCCTATTGTCCCCCACCCCTTCCCCCATGCTACTAGGCACCGTGCGGGGAGAAAGAAAGGGAAGGACATGAAAGTGGGGAGTAAAACAAACAGGTGACAGGGGGACCTAGCTAGCAATTTATAATCATGTTGTAATAAGTTAAGTAAGAAAAGAATTTAACTTTCACTTATGTGGGTACACATAAGCCAAGGGATCTTTTACAAGGCTCCCATCGTATAAATTGTCCCATACCACTTTATACGTTGGGGTGTCAGTTATCACAAGCAGTATATATATATATATATATATATATATATATAGAAATAACCTTAATTTATAAACTTGCCCACACAAGCTTATAGACTAAGGGGTCATTTAGCAAGTCCTAATGTATAAGCGTCCCATACCACTTATACATTAGGTGTCACAGGTTATTATGAATGATTATGATATGCATCTATATGGTGGGTATGTTATGATCAAGTAGTGCAACTCACATACCCGACTTTGTGTACATAAACCTTTAGTTCCCTATTTCGGAGCCGTTACCTCCCAGGATACCTCTGTAGTGGCATACGGAAGCAGTGGGTTGGGCCTCGCCCACCTAAAAACTAGTATAGCACTACCGGTCTGACCTATCGTACGCCTCAACACTTGGTGCAAAAAGCGGACTCCTACGTACTCTTAATGACTGGACCGCCAGACTTAGCTTTGCCAAAGTGTAAAACCACACTTACTGAGTCATTGTACTTGCATCGGTGCTACGACAACCCAGTACCGAAGACCCACCACCTTAGATATTCCTTTTTATGCACATGCAATATTCTTAAAAGAAATCAACAAGTCATGCTCCCGGACTAACTGTCCGAATCAACCTCAAACCGAGACTAAGCTCTCCGGATTAACTGTCCGAAACAACCTCAAACCAAGACTAAGCTCCCCAGACTAACTGTCTGAATCAACCTCAAATCGAGACTATGCTCCCCGGACTAAACTGTCCGGCTCAATTCCAAACCTTATCCCTTTGAACACCGCGGGATGGCGCCCCTTTGAACACCTCAGGACGACTTATCCATTTCCAAGTCTTGTCCACCTAGTGTGTGCAGTGTGAAATCTTATCTACTAAATTACTCTTTTAGTTTATCTTAAGGTTTACGTTAGCCCAGGACTGCCTCCGGATTATACGCTGTGAGGGGTTCTCAATAGGCACTAGGAACAACGATGGTATGACAGACCAAAGTTCCCTTTCGCAAAGCACTTATTATTATTGGTTATCTTCCCTTACCCGTTCCCTTTTTATATTACATTAAACCTTTACCTAGGGTAGTTTAGACCTTCCACTCTCACGGGAACGACGATCTTTCGTCGAACCCGCACACCCTCTAACCCACACCAATTCGATTCTCGCCACTCTTTAGAACTTCCTATGGTGACTCATCTACTTTAATCTAACCAATTCCACCAGACTAGCTCTACACTATTCTAAATCTTATCTTGATACAACTTTTCCCCAAATTACTATTTGTAGACCAACCTATACTAAGTGATGTTCATGATAGGGTGTCCTTCAAGTTTTCATCTGAATGACCTAGGTTATTTACTGGAGTCCTATCATGACATAAATGATTTAATTCCAGAATATTGTATTTTCCTTAATTAATCTTCTATTTAAATAATTTCTTAAAAGAGTCAATCATTGTCAAGTTGATCATGAAGTATACATTTTAGACATGATTAATGTTTCATAAATTCATGATAAAATTCCATATGTCTAAAAGTGACAATTTCCAAATTTGGCATTTTCTACAAACATTAAAGGGTCCTAAAATTATTTTAGCAGTAATTCCCATATTCCAAGATTTGTAAATCAACTAGTTGAAATTATCATCCAAATAATTTGAATTAAATATATTACACTACTACAGTCCTTAAATTATCACTGGCCAACTTTTATGATTTTTCACAGAATATTTAATTCTAAATAAATTCAATACAAAAATCAAAATAAGGCATAATTGTAAATCAAGTACTATGAATATACTTCAAAAATTCATAATTAAATTCCTAACAGTAGATATAATTCTAAAATTATCATTGGCCAAAATTCACATTTTTACAAGTTAATTTATTCTTTAAATGATTTAACTACCAAGTATGGCCTTTACAAAATTTATGAAGGAAGCAATATATAAAATCCTTTAAAAATTATAATAAAATTCAGAGACATTTATTTTGGTCAAAAACCTCTTCTGACCAAATTTTACTATATTCCATTTGGACCAAAGGATCAAATTAAATTAAATACTAATTTGGATACTATGATATTTAACAAAGGAACTATCATGAATATAATCTATAAAATTCCACTAAAAATATCTAGGGGTTCAACTCACCCTAAGATTCATCGTACCCCATCTTCATAATTTTTAGATGATGTTAAGTTACTGTTTTGACCTAATAGTGCTTCTACCTTAAGGCTAGGGTTTGGCTTTTGAGGTACTTAACTACTTCTAAATTCCCTATCATATCAACCAGAGGCTTAAATATAGATAAGCTACCTCTCTACTAAATTACAAGTCCATACAAGGGCAATTGCCCCTATGTCCTTCACAACCCCCAAAAGTCCTTTCCTAGGGTTTGAACTTGGGTCCAAGGGTAAATCAACCCTAATTCATCCATCTTCCACAAGGGGTGGGGGGTACTTAGGGTAATACTAAGCCAGTGGTCCAAAAGGGCTGTGCACTCAAAATTTCATTTTTGGCTATAGGCACACCAAACCCTTTAAAAGCCAACACATGCAAGGGGATTTACCCAACTTGCTGTTTTCCATATGGGCTGAAAATTTAACCATGCCCTAATAATGTCCCCATGGACATGCTACCAAATATTGGGGGCATTTTGGAGTTGAACTACTCTAAGAATCACCTAAACAAGCCTAGGGGTATTTTAGTAATTTCCTCCCAATTTTAATTCCAATTAATCCCATTTTTGGGAAGGACCTAAATATTCCCTAAACAAGTTACTGACGAAAATCCCAGGTCATTTGGGCCTATGGATGGGCTTGCGCATCTCTTCCAATTTCTGCACATTTGCTATTTGCAGCCCAAGGCAACTCACCTTTCCAGATCTTGCAAGTGAGATATATCAACATTCAAAGGGATAAATTGACTAATTTTTCTACCATAGGTCTAATATACCCCTAAGGGAAGGCCACCAAAATTTGGGGCCCATTGGGGTTGGTATGCTCCACAAATCATCATTATTTGATTTATCAAATTTTGACTAAAACTATAGGATTATTTTCCCCAAAAATTCCCATATTATGGGAGGATCTATATATGCCTAAATAAGACACATGACCAAAATTTCAGCCCATTTGGACTTAGGGTTTTGTCAGGGCACTCATTTTAATTTCAGACCTACCCTAGGACCAGGCCTAGGAAAATGGCTCTATAAGGCAACCTACTTAACCAAAATAAATGTGTAATATATCAAATTAAAGGTACCCAAAGACCTATAATTTTTATGTTAAACACTTTTTATGAAAAGGTCCAGAAGTGCCCTAAACAGCCACATGCATAACTCTGCTATATAAGCCCAAAAAATAGCACTGTTCATGTAACTAAAATAAAAACAGGATTTATATTTTTTGCATGGCACGGATCTTAAAGCCATCAGACGGCCTGTGTATTTCTTCTCCAAAACGAATTGGATGTCCAGCCCGATAACAGGAGGCTCACGGGTGGTTTTTCGGTGGCTACAGGCAGCGCATCCGCCGGCGATCCTCTCCTCTACCCTCACGGTGGTGGGGGCGAGTCTTGCCGGTGGCTAAGGCGGCGTGAAGTGGCGGTGCCACCCAACCCTAGAGCTATAGAACTCCATTAATGGAGAAAAAGGCAAGCTGGGTTCGGGCTTATTCGAGCCCGAACCCTATCTTAAACAGTCCTAAGATCTAGAACATGAAGAGAGAGGTGAGGGAGGACCTTCCCGTCGGCCATGCTATGTGAGGAGCGGAGGGGAGCCATTTCCGGCAGTGGTGGCGGCGTTTCCATGGATTCACAGCTCCTAGATCTGGTTCAGGCTTGTCTCTCTCTCTCTCTCTGGATGAGAATGAAATGGGGGCTGAGAGGTCGTGTGGGAGGGGATAATATGGGGGGCGATGATATCAAGGGGGGGAGGGGATATCATCAAGGTGAGGGGGCGGGTTGCCTTGTTTGTATCGGCCATGCATGCATGGTGGGCCCCACTGGTTCAAGCTCCTCCTAATTGGGTTAAATGGGTCGGCCAGCCCATGCGTGGGCTGAGGGAATGTGTGGGGAGGAGGGTATGAAGCCACATGGCTAGGTAGGGTCGGTTTTGGGCTTGGGCTTGGGCTTGTCTCCAAGCGTGCAATATGGGCCCCACTTGCTCCCACTCCTCCTAAATGGGTTAAAGGGGTCAGCCAACCCATGTGTGGGCTGGTGGCATTAACACAAGTTGGCCCAAACTCAATGTCACTCCAAAATATCCTTTCTCTCTCCTATTTTATCCAAATTCTCTCTCCTAGGTTAATTCTCAAAATGTCCATGCATGAAACCCATTTTTCTCCTCCCTAAGGGGCATGGGTTGACTTTGACCCATTGGGTGGCATTGGGTTAGTTTGGGTGGACCCAACCCGAGGAATAGGGCTTTGGGTGATTTTTGGCTAATTAGGTCAAAGTGTTGTCTGGGGTCAACATGGGTGCTAAGGTTGACCCTATAACCTACCCTAGGGTCCACTTAGGTTGGCTGGACTTACTTAGCCCTCTAATTCTAGGGTTTCTGGGTTATACTATTTGCAGACCAAGTGACACTCAACTTAAGCCCTAGGTTCACTTGGTCCTTCATGGTTCTCTAAGGGTTTGTCCTGACCTGGTCAGGACAAAATCATCCCTAGGGGTCTTGTTGGGAAAATGGGATATTACAAATCCCAATAAACAAAATAAAAATTTCATCCCCGAAATCAAAGTTAAGGCTACGAGGTTTTCTACCAGCAAAACTAAATTTAACATCCCATAAGTGAGTTGACATGCCTACTTGCTTAATAAAACAAGGGATAGCCCCAATAAACAAAATGGATTAGCCTCTATCCTTTTAGATGATTCTACTAGTAAAAATAATAATTAGGAAGGACACTTAAACCACTTAGGAGTTGCGAGGTATACCTGATGAAATAGTTCTGGATATCTTTCCTGCATCAGGTCTTTTGGCTCCCAAGTATGCTCCTCTCGTCCGTGGTTCCTCCACAAGACCTTGACTAGCGGGATCTTATTGCGACGCAAGACTCGTATCCCCTGGTCGTCGATCCATATCAGCTCCAAATGTATAGATCGATTCGAAGCTACCGGCCCATCAATGGCCGTAATCTGCAACTCCGGGCATAGTAGAGCCCTCCTGAGTGAGGACACGTGAAAAACGTCGTGCAAGATGGCCAGCTCCGGTGGCAGCTCTAGCCGGTAAGCTAGGGGACCGATCCGCTCTAGGATCCTGAACGGCCCCATGTACCTCGGGCTAAGCTTCTTCTGCCGACCACCTACTCGTGAAACCCTATGCATCGGTCGGATCTTTAAGAACACCCGATCCCCTACCTGAAACTCCACTGGATGATGTCGAGCGTCATAATATTTTGCCTGCCTGCTCTGCTCCTCTAGCATTCTATCCTGTATCAGTCGTACATGTGCCTCAGTATCCTCAATAAAGTCCGTGCCCACAGTCTTCGGATCTTCGTCTTGTATCCAAGACAACGGAGTCCTACACTTCTGCCCATACAATGCCTCATACGGAGCCATCCGTATACTGGACTTATAAATGTTATTGTATGAAAACTCCACTAGGGCCAACATCATCTCCCAGGGCTCTCCACGGCCCACAATAAACAGTCTCAGCAAGTCCTCCAGTGTTCAGTTTGTGCGCTCTGTCTGCCCATCTGTCTGGGGGTGGAAGGCCGTACTGAAAGCAAGTCGAGTAGCCAAGTATATCTGTACTGACCTCCACTCCCTGGACGTGAATCGTCCATCTCGATCTGACACGATCGTCTTGGGCACTCCATGATATCGCACAAACTGCTCTATGAACCTCTGTGCCAGTACTCCGACAGTATCCTCCTTCCTGATCGGGATGAACCTAGCCACCTTCGTCAGTCGGTCAATGATTACCCAGATAGAATCGTTTCTCGCCCGTGATCGAGGGAGGCCATGGATGAAGTCCATCACGATATCCTCAAATTTCCACTCCGGCACCGGAAGTGGCTGTAATAAACCAGCAGGATGTATGCACTCTGCCTTCACTAACTAGCACGCCTCGCAGTGGGTCACGAAGTAGGTTATGTCCTTCTTCATGCCTGGCCAGTATAGAGTTTTCTTCAAATCTGCCATCATCTTACTGATCCCGGGATGTATAGAATACCTGCTATGATGAGCCTCGGCCATGATGTCCTCCCGAATCTGGCCTCAATCCGGTATGTAAGTCCGACCTCTGAAACATATCAGATCATCTCGTATCGTGTTGTCCCCAGCTGAGCCTGCCTCCAAGGCCCGAAAAATCAGCTCTAGCTTGGCATCCTGCCTCTGCCAATCCCTGAATCTGTCATGTATATCATAGGTGGTGCTCGTAGCGGCCAGGTACTCCTTGTACAGCTCAGGGTCATCAGATGATACCAGAGTGATATGCATCTCTTCAAAACTCCGTAGTAGCTCCATGGACATAAGATGGGGCCCTGCTCTAGAAGTGGAAGCTCTCCGGCTCTGTGCATCGGCCACCACGTTTGCTTTACCCAGATGGTAGTGCATCTCGTACTGATAGTCCGCTAGAAAATCCACCCATCTACATTGCTGGATATTCAGTTCCTTCTGCGTATCCACATATTCCAGATTTTTATGATCTGAAAATATGTCGCAGTGGACATCATAGAGGTAGTGCCGTAGGACTTTCAATGCAAATATAACTGCTCCCATATCCAAATCGTGAACTGGGTAGTTCTGCAGATGTTTCTTTAGCTGGCGGGAGGAATAAGCGATCACATGTCATTTTTGCATCAGAAACTGCTCCCATGCCCTGGTAGGAGGCATCCGTATAAACCTGAAATCCTTCTCTCCCCGAGGGGAGGGCAAGTATTGGGGCCGAAGTGAGTCGACTTTTCAGCTCTTGGAACGCCGTCTCACACTGTGGGGTCCAGAAAAACGGTGTCTCCTTCCTTGTCAGAGAGGTAAGTGGGAGGGCAAGTCTCGAAAAACCCTCTACAAACTTCCGGTAGTAGCCTGCAAGTCCTAGGAAGCTCCGTACGTCCGTAGCTATCTTCAACCGTGGCCAATCCCGGACTGCCTGAATCTTGGCCGGATCTACTACCAACCCTACTCCACTAATAACGTGTCTGAGGAAGGCCACCTCCTTCATCCAGAACTTGCATTTGGTGAATTTGGCATAAAACTGATGTTCCCGTAGCTTCTCCAAGGTCAGCGTCAGATGCCTCACGTGCTCCTCCTCGATCCTCAAGTAAATGAGGATGTCATCGATGAAAACGATGACAAACACATCTAGATATGCTTCTAAGACCTTGTTCATGAGAGTCATGAATGTTGACGGCGCATTCGTGAGCCCGAAGGGCATCATCGTAAACTCATAGAGTCCATACCTGCTACTAAAAGTAGTCTTCGGTATATCCTCCTCTCAGATTCACAACTGATAATAGCCCGATCTAAATTCCAACTTCGAAAAGAAGTGGGCTCCCTCCAGTTGGTCGAACAGCTCGTCTATCCTTGGCAAAGGATCGGTATTCCTGACTGTTAGCTGGTTCAATGCCCGGTAATCGATACACAACCTGAGTGTTCCATCCTTCTTCTTGACGAACAACACTAGGGCTCCCCATGGCGAAGAGCTCGGCTGGACAAACCCGGCTTCCACCAACTCCTGTAGCTGACTCCGGAACTCTGCCAGCTCTCTTAGGGCCATGCGGTAGGGAGCTCTGGATACCGTCTTGACTCCTAGCATAAGTAATATCTAGAAGTCCTGCTCTCTGTACGGGGGTAGCCCTGGTAGTTTCTCCGGGAAGACGTCCGCAAAATCTCGCACCACAGGAATGTCGGATATAGATCCCTTGACCTCTGCCATCTCGAAGAGAATCTGATAAATCTCGTCGCCCTGCATGTGGGCCTTGACGGCCTGAATAGATTATAAGAATATATAGGAGGTGGATCTAATACCTTCCATCACGACGAACGAGTCCTCATATCTCAGGGTAATCCTCTTGGCCAAGCAGTCAATTTGGGCATGGTTCCAATGGAGCCATGCCATACCCAGAATCAAATCATAATCAGGCAGCAACAGAATTTTCGCTGGAGCTGCGAAGGGTTTTCCGCCTATCCATGCCTCCAGATCGCAATGGGATGATGCGAACAGCTCCGACCCATCGAGTAGTCGTATCCGTAACGTCTTGCCTGGGATCCTCTCCACGCCTCCTAACCCTTGGATAAAGGTCTCCGACACAAACGAGTGTGAAGCACCCGTGTCGAAGAGAGTGTGTGCGGGCTTGCCGCATATGAAGACGATGCCTGAGATTGTAAATTTACTTAGAGTTCTATTTCTGGTTTTCCTGCCTAGTCTTAATAATTCAAGTTCATGAAACTACTTTCTAGGAAAGGAAAGAACTTAAGTAAAAAGAAAACTTTTCGGTCATACCTGTGATCACTTGCTCCGGGTTCCTGGGTTGAGCATGGTCTAGTGAATAAATTTGATGTCCTTCCGGCCTGCAGTCTCTACCCTGATATCCGCGTCCTTGGCCACGTCCTCGACCTCCATAATGCTGAGCCGATGGGGCAAACTGCGATGCTGGTGGAGGCATCCCTCTCATGGGACAGTTTCTCTTGATGTGCCCCACCTGATGAAAGTTGTAACATTCCAGCGGAGTGTAAGCCCCACCTCCTAGTCTCTGCACATCTCGCATCTGAATAGGCTGAGGGGCCATTATCACCTACTCCCCCGACTCCTGCCTTAGCTCCTGTCGAGGCTGATCCTCCACCTTTCGTACCTCTGGCGCACGACCTCGCCGCTGAACGTTCCGGGCTCCCCGACTCTGATCCTCCGTTGGCCGCTTTTGGCCTCTGGTGGTGAGCCAATCTGCCTCTAACCTTTTTGCCATCTCAAGAATACGAGTGATAGACCCGTCCGAAATGAAAAGAAGGGCATCCCTCATGTCATCTCATAAACCTTTGTAGAACCTCTTGGTGCACGGTGCCTCATCTAGCTGGTAAGAGTCTGCAAAAAAGGCCAGATGGTTGAACTCTCGATGGTACTCCACCACCGTCCTAGCACCTTGCTTCAACTGCAAGAAGCGATCCTCCAGCTCATCTCGGTTTGACTGCGGAACAAAGTGCTCCAATAGTATGGGACTGAACTCCTCCCACGTCACCTCGGCAACCTCCCTACCAGCAAAGGTAGTCTCCAGAACTGTCTTCCACCATTGCTTGGCATGGGACTCGAAGAAGGAAACAACCAGTGGCACCCTTTCCTCCATGATGTCTAGCAACTCCTCTGTCCGAACTAACTCCTCTGTCCCCAAGTAGGATTGGGGAGAGAGTCATCGAAAGATGCAGAGCTGCCCAGAACTGCCACTTTGCGGTGACACCTTCGCGCCCGGGAAGATCGTCACTACAAAACGCCGATTCTGCCGGCCTTATCGATCACAAAAGTAGCAGTACAAGAATATTAACATGTAAGTCCACAACAAATCACATATAATAAAAATCTCCACGAAGGGAGTGTCCACAGAAATGGTAAAAGAGTACAGGAAATGAAGGGCTTAAGCCCGGTACATCAATATCCTCACTACAGGTCTCTCATGCGGAAGCAAAATAAAACAACTACTGAAAGTCAGGACTCACGGTCCCAGCTGGCTGTACTCCTAAGGTAGACTGCCCTGTCTCCAATCGCACCGGTCTCCTGGGTGCTCCTCCCTGCTGGGCTCCACGATCCCCTAATATGATGTGGTTCGAAAACCGTTAGTCTATAAGACTAAGCCTATCATCCCCCACCCATTTCCCCATGCTCCTAGGCACCGAGCGGGGAGGAAAAAAGGGAAGGATGTGAATGTGGGGAGTAAAACAAACAGGTGACAGGGGGACCTAGCTAGCAATTTATACTCATATTGTAATAAGTAAAGTTAGAAAAGAATTTAACCTTCACTAATGTGGGTACACATATGCCAAGGGATCTTTTACAAGGCTCCCATCGTATAAAATGTCCCATATCACTTTATACGTTGGGGTGTTGATTATCACAAGCTGTATATATATATAAATAACTTTAATTTATAAACTTGCCCACGCAAGCTTATAGACTAAGGGGTCGTTTAGCAAGTCCTAATGTATAAGCGTCCCATACCACGTATACATTAGGTGTCACAGGTTATTATGAATGATTATGATATGCATCTATATGGTGGGTATGTTATGATCAAGCAGTGCAACTCACACACCTGAGTTTGTGTACACAAACCTTTAGTTCCCCCTTTCAGAGCCGTTACCTCCCAGGATACCTCCGTAGTGGCAGACGGAAGCAGTGGGTTGGGCCCCGCCCACCTCAAAACTAGTATAGCACTACCGGTCTGACCTATCGTACGCCTCAACGCTTGGTGCACAAAGCGGACTCCTACATACTCTTGCCGACTGGACCGCTAGAATTAGCTTTGGAGAAGTGTAAAACCACACTTGCCGAGTCATCGTACTAACGTCGGTGCTACGACAACCCAGTACCGAAGACCCACCACCTTAGATATTCCTTTTTATGCACATGTAATATTCTTAAAAGAAATCAACAAGTCATGCTCCCGGACTAACTGTCCGAATCAACCTCAAACCAAGACTAAGCTCCCCGAACTAGCTGTCCGAAACAACCTCAACTGGAGACTAATCTCCCCAGACTAACTGTCTGAATCAACCTCAAACCGAGACTATGCTCCCCGGACTAAACTGTCCGGCTCAATTCCAAACCTCATCCCTTTGAACACCGCAGGATGACGCCCCTTTGAACACCTCGGGACGACTTATCCATTTCCAAGTCTTGTCCACCTAGTGTGTGCAGTGTGAAATCCTATCTACTAAATTACTCTTTCAGTTTATCTTAAGGTTTACGTTAGCCAAGGACTGCCTCCAGATTATACCCTATGAGGGGTTCTAAATAGGCACTAGGAACTACGATGGTATGACAGACCAAAGTTCCCTTTCGCAAGGCACTTATTATTATTGGTTGTCTTCCCTTACCCGTTCCCTTTTTATATTACATTAAACCTGTACCTTGGGTAGTTTAGACCTTCCACTCTCACGGGAACGACGATCTTTCGTCGAACCCGCGCACCCTCTAACCCGCACCAATTCGATTCTCGTCACTCCTTAAAACATCTTATGGTGACTCATCTACTCTCATCTAACCAATTCCACCAGACTAGCTCTACACTATTCTAAATCATATCTTGATATAACTTTTCCCCAAATTACTATTTGCAGACCAACCTATACTTAGTGATGTTCATGATAGGGTGTCCTTCAAGTTTTCATCCGAATGACCTAGGTCATTTACTGGAGTCCTATCATGACATAAATGATTTAATTCCATAATATTGTATTTTCCTCAATTAATCTTTTATTTAAATAATTTCTTAAAAGAGTCAATCATTATCAAGTTGATCATGAAGTAAACATTTTAGACACGATTAATGTTTCATAAATTCATGATAAAATTTCATATGTCTAAAAGTGACAATTTCCAAATTTGGCATTTTCTACAAACATTTAAGGGTCCTAAAAGTATATTAGCAGTAATTCTCATATTCCAAGATTTGTAAATAAACTAGTTGAAATTATCATCCAAATAATTTGAATTAAATATATTACACTACTACAGTCCTTAAATTATCACTGGCCAACTTTCATTATTTTTCACAGAATATTTAATTCTAAATAAATTCAATACAAAAATCTAAACAAGGCATAATTGTAAATTAAGTAATATGAATATACTTCAAAAATTCATAATTAAATTCCTAACAATATATATCATTCCTAAAATTATCATTGGCCAAAATTCACATTTTTACAAGTTAAATTATTCTTTAAATGATTTATCTACCAAGTATGGCCTTTACAAAATTTGTGAAGGAAGCAATATATATAATCCTTTAAAAATTATAATAAAATTCAGAGACCTCTATTTAAGTCAGAAACATCTACAGACCAAATTTTACTAGATTCCATTTCGACCAAATGATCAAATTAAATAAAATTCTAATTTGGACACTTTGATATTTAATAAAGGAACTACCACGAATATAATCTATAAAATTCCACTAAAAATATCTAGGAGTTCAACTCACCCTAAGATTCATCCTACCCCATCTTAACAATTTTTAGATGATGTTAAGTTACTGTTTTGACCTAATAGTGCTTTTACCCTAAGGCTAGGGTTTGGCTTTTGAGGTACTTAACTACTTCTAAATTCCCTATCATATCAACCAGAGGCTTAAATATACATAAGCTACCTCTCTACTAAATTACAAGTCCATACAAGGGCAATTTCCCCTATGTCCTTCACAACCCCCAAAAGTCCTTTCCTAGGGTTTGAACTTGGATCCAAGGGTAAATCAACCCTAATTCATCCATCTTCCCCAAGTGGTGGGGGGTACTTAGGGTAATACTAAGCCAGTGGTCCAAAAGGGCTGTGCACTCAATATTTCATTTTTGGCTATAGGCACACCAAACCCTTTACTAGCCAACACATGCAAGGGGATTTACACAACTTGATGTGGTCCATATGGGCTGAAACTTTAACCATGCCCTAATAAAGTCCCCATGGACATGCCACCAAAAATTGGGGCCTCTTGGAGTTGAACTACTCCAGGAATCACCTAAACAAGCCTAGGGGTATTTTAGTAATTTTCCCCTAATTTTAATTCCAATTAATCCCATTTTTGGGCAGGGCCTAAATATGCCCTAAACCAATTACCGACAAACATCCCAGGTCATTTGGGCCTCTGGATGGGCATGTGCATCTTTTCAAATTTCTGCACATTTGCTATTTGCAGCCCAAGGCAACTCACCTTTCCAGATTTTGCAAGTGAGATATCTCAACATGCCGAGGGCTAAACTGACTAATTTTTCTACCATAGGTCTAATATACCCCTAAGGGTAGGCCACCAAAATTTGGGGCAAATTAGGGTTGGTATGCTCCAAATATCAACATTATTCGATTTATCCAATTTTTACTAAAACTATTTTATTATTTTCCCCAAAAATTCCCATTTTGAGGAGGATCTAGATATGCCTAAATAAGCCACATGCCCAAAATTTCAGCCTATTTAGACTTAGGGTTTGGGCAGGGCACTCATTTTAATTTCTGACCTACCCTAGGACCAGTCCTAGGAAAATGGCTCTATAGGGCAGCTTACTTAACCAAAATAAATGTGTAATATATCAAATTGATGGTAACTAAAAGACCTATAAATTTTATGTTAAACACCTTTTATGAAAAGGTCCAGACGTGCCATAAAAATCCACATGCATAACTCTGCTATATAAGCCAAAAAAATAACACTGTTCATGTAACTAAAATAAAAACAGGATTTATATTTTTTGCATGGCACGGATCTTAAAGCCATCGGACGGCCTGTGTATTTCTTCTCCAAAACGCAGTGGATGTCCAGCCCAATAACAGGAGGCTCACGGGCGGGTTTTTCGGTGGCTACAGGCGGCGCCTCCGCCGGCAATCCTCTCCTCTACCCTCACGGTGGTGGGGGCGAGTCTTGCCGGCGGCTAAGGCAGCGGGAAGTGGCGGTGCCACCAAACCCGAGAGCTCCAGAACTCCATTAATGGATAAAAAGGCAAGCTGGGTTATGGCTTATTCGAGCCCGAACCCTATCTTAAACAGTCCTAAGATCTACAACATGAAGAGAGAGGTGAGGGAGGACCTTCCCGGCGGCCATGCTACGTGAGGAGCGGCGGGGAGCCATTTTCCAGCGGTGGTGGAGGCATTTCCTTGGATTCACAACTCCTAGATCTGGTTCAGGCTTCTCTCTCTCTCTCTCTCTCTCTCAGGATGAGAATGAAATGGGGGCTGAGAGGTTGTGTGGGAGGGGATAATATGGGGGGCGATTGTATCAAGGGGGAGGCGATATCATCAAGGTGAGGGGGTGGGTTGCCTTGTTTGTATCGGCCATGCATGCATGGTGTGCCCCACTGGTTCAACCTCCTCCTAATTGGGTTAAATGGGTCGGCCAGCCCATGTGTGGGCTGAGGGAATGAGTGGGGAGGAGGGTATGAAGCCACATGGCTAGGTAGGGTCAGTTTCGGGCTTGGGCTTGTCTCCAAGCATGCAATGTGGGCCCCACTTGCTCCCACTCCTCCTAATTGGGTTAAAGTGGTCGGCCAGCCCATGTGTGGGGTAGTGGCATGAACACAAGTGGGCCCAAACTCAATGTCACTCCAAAATATCCTTTCTCTCTCCTATTTTATCCAAATTTTCTCTCCTAGGTTAATTCTCAAAATGTCCATACATGAAACCCATTTTTCTCCTCCCTAAGGGGCATGGGTTGACTTTGACCCATTGGGTGGCATTGGGTTAGTTTGGGTGGACCCAACCCGAGGAATAGGGCTTAGGGTCATTTTTGGCTAATTAGGTCAAAGTGTTGACTGGGGTCAACATGGGTCCTAAGGTTGACCCTATAACCTACCCTAGGGTCCACTTAGGTTGGTTGGACTTACTTGGCCCTCCAATTCTAGGGTTTCTGGGTTTTACTATTTGCAGACCAAGTGACACTCAACTAAAGCCCTAAGTTCACTTGGTCCTTCATGGTTCTCTAAGGGATTGTCCTGACGTGGTCAGGACAAAATCATCCCTAGGGGGTCTAGTTGGGAAAATTGGATGTTACACCCGATCCCAAGAAAGTCATCCACCAGTGAAAAGTCCAGAGTTCATCCCGAGTAGGACACGACCTTGAACACAGTAGTGTCTCTGGACGTATCAAGCTGGCCGCATCACCAGAGCCCAAATAACAGAAAATGGCTGTCACGCCCCTAACACGCCCTCCCTGGGCGTGTCCTAGGGAGTGACGTAGGGCGTGTTTCCCTCTTCCCGAAGCCTGTCGTCGCATTAAATTCTTTTTCATCTTAGCACGCCAATTGTACTATCACGCCCCCTGTCAAGGGCGTGACCTCCGGGCGTGTTCGCCCCCTTTTCCAAGACTGACGGATTTCTGACCAATGATTTCGATGCGACGTGCGTGTCACGCCCCCCTACATGGGCGTGATCTAGGGCGTGTCAACCATCATACAGAAGCAATCATCCTTCCCGCCAAAATCCAGAGCCCGAGGTCAATTCCTGTACCTGTCACGCCCCCTGAACACGCCCTCCCCGCGCGTGACCTAGGGCGTGACAAACCTGTGGAATTTTTCTATAAATTCAGACCTTCCCCTTCATTCCAGAACAAGTTTGGGCTGACATGGGGAGGTGCTGCCCCTTTGTTCCTTGGTCTTTTAGTGTCTTTTTCATGCTTTCTTCTCTCTCTCTCTCTCTCTTTCTCATTTTGTGTTTTTCTTAACCCTAGTTTAGTTTTTGCTTTGTAATAGCTTTTGTTGTAATCTTTGTGCTTTCTCTAGTTGATAATTGTAGGGCTAGAATAGGATTTTCATTCCATGCAATTGTAATTTCCATTTCAAGTGTAGCTCTCTTTATTATTAATATAAGTGCTCCTTTTATTTACCTTTGTGTTACTATGCTTTACTACTCATCCCCCTCCTCCACTTCACTATGATTAACTAATCCTACTTGTACTCGATCTTGATGATCCGAGGTTCGAGAGATTAAGTTATGATGCTTTGAATTTACCTTTTCTTTTTAGGGTTTAGGCCTTCGAATTACTCTTGATTTTTCTCGTTTGGAATTATAGTGTCGATATATAATTTCCAATATAGCTTTAATTTTTGGCGAGCCGAGAGGCCGATAGGCTGAAGTGAGCATTCAAGAGTAAAGAGAGTTGTACGCACCCCTCGAGAGAGGAAGACGTCTAAATCTCCCGGATTGGAGTAAAATCCAATAGTGGGGTTCACCGCATAAAGCGAGCTTTAGGCCTCCGATTTAGATGAGAGTCGGTCGGACCTTCCTAAACTCAGTTGGGCACGACTTCGAGAGAAGTGTTTTCAAGCTTTAGGAACCTCCACGGTCAAGGATCTTTACCTTATTAAGTTTAGGTTTTATTTTATCGTTTTCTTAATCGACTCTTGCCGAGGTGATTCTTGATCAAGTGCATTTCCATTTCATCATTCTATCCCTGTATTGTAATCATTTATTTTATGTTCTCTACTTAGCTGCATTTAGTTCTCCTTTAGTGTTATTTTCCTTTCATTAAGTGCGTTTAATTTTCTCTTTATCACTAAAGATTTTTCGTCGATAAAATAATAATCTACGTGTGAGTAAGTGTACTCAACAGTTCCCGGATTTTAATACAACACTTATGTTGTAACACCCCAAAACTTGGAAGAGGAATCGACGGCGTCATTTTGGCCAAGTTGGGTTTTGGGTAGGCTGACACGGCCTGTGACACGGGTGTGTCACATAGCGTATCATTCTGGGTGTCGACACTTCGTCGAGAGGTCGACGATTTTAGGTCGACGATCGTCAAGATAGAACACGGCCTGGGACACAGGCATGTCCCTCTCCGTGTCCTTCTCGGGTGGCTTGTAGGGTTTGTGCACGGCCGTGATACGGGCCTTGACTCGGGCGTGTCAGCTGAGACACGGCCATGTTCGAAGCCGTTTTATGGGCCGTGTCCCGTTCGGGAAATTTTTTGGGAGTTTGGTACACGGTCATGACACGGGTCATGACACGGCCGTGTCGGGTCTGACATGGGCGTGTTAGAGGCCGTGTCTAAGGCCATGTACTGGTCGGGTTTTTGGATCGACGGCGAATGGGTGACACGGCCATGCACATGGCCGTGTTGCAACCCGTGTTCGGCCCAGTTATTCTATTTTTCAGGCCCCGATCGTGGCCATTCGTTTCTTTGCTATGGGATCCAACGGCTGGGGGCTGGGTCTGAGGGTTTAAACCCGGGAATAGGGTTAGAAGCCCTCACTTTTCTCTTGGTTTTATCTCTCTAAGTTCTAGAGAGAAGGGAGAGCAAGGAGGAGGAAGAAGGCTAAGATCCGGCCGCAGGCGAAGCTTCGGAGCCCCTGTTTCACGAGCGGAGTCCAGATCCACAAAAGCAGGATCGTTGTGGTGGTGTTCAACCGGCCAAGTTTTCTCCATGGCTAGGAAGAGGGGTCGAAAGGTAACGACACTTCTCCTCTTGGTCTTTAGGATTTAGGATGCATAAATAGCATCCCCTTCCTTTCATGTTTTGAGCACCGGATCTCTCAAATTGAGAGGGATTCGCATAGCCTTGGTTCAAGAGGAACCTCCGGGTTGATTGTGTCCGTCCCCGACATGAGTTTCATTAGAAATCTGCTTCGCTAGTGGATTAGGCATTGTGGGTGAAGCCGTAGTCACGACCGTTAGTCCGACTCGGTGATGTTGCATAGCGAGCGTTGAGGATTCGGTAGAAATCCGTTGCGTCAAGATGTCGTTGTGTTGTGCGCATTCTCCCCCTTCTCGTGAGTGAGTACTCGCAGACAGAACTGGACAAGGTTAGGTCCTCATTGGCGGTAGATGTTTTCCTTGGTGCATGGGGAAGTTACGGTATGGACGGTAGATTAGGGTGGGGAATTATTTGGTTGTGCTGTGCTAAGGTGCGGCTATGTCTCCGTGGTCGGCTGGCTATCCCGTGACGTGCAAGTCATGTGGGGAAAGTGTCCCAGCGAGACTAACCCCTTCTGTGTGACTGACAAGAATGCCGAGCATAGGGCAAGCCCTGGCAATGTGGCCATGAGCGGGTGGGGTCTAGCAAGGTTTCTTAGAATCGGTCTGTGTGAGACGGAACCCTGACGTGTGAGGTCAGAATGTGCGGGCAAGCCCGGGGTTTAAGACCCATGTGCGGGTGGGGCCTTTGCAAGTTTTCTGTATGACGGCGTTTGGGCTGTTAGGGACATGGTGGTTCCTATTTGTTTTGAGTCTTTAAGCCAATGGGGAAACTAAAGTACCCAGTTGTTTGATGGTATGTTAGATGCATACGAAATAGGGTGCCTTGGGCGAAGCCCGGGTTTGCATTCATGTTGCATTGTAGGCCCCCTTCACTCTATTCAAAACATAAAAAATGTGTATGCTGTATGAGACATCCAAACCTTTTTTTAAAGCTTTATATATTTGTACTTTTGGTGTACGAAGTGCTGACTTGCAGGTTGGAGGGCTACCCCGGGGTCTGTTAGGGGCGGCCGGGAGGAGATGTGTTTGTTACACAGTAGAGGTCGTCCTTTGCTGACCCACATTACTTCAAATCCTTACAAGGCAAGGATCGCAAGCGGGAGCTAGTGCGCCGGGCAAAAAGCCCTAAGCCTCATGAAGTGTTGATGTGCTTAGATTGTTTCTTCTTCTTGTATTGCTACTTTTGTGTTTGGACATGTCCGGCTTGCACGCCGAGGTAGCCTTGGAGTGCTTTTGTACGTTCATGTTTTGGACTTGGTTGTGTAAGGCCTTAAGGCCATTATTTTTGATACTCCTGTTTCCTAGTGGATAACTTCTAGTCATTTGGTATGTTTCCGCTATGTGGTGTCTTGAGTTTTGAGACCAGGTAGTTTATATCATCTTTCAATACTAAAGCTGTGGCATTTGTATGTTGTAGGGCCCCGGCCAGACCCATATTATATGGTCATTACAGGGGAGGTGTTACAATTTGGTATCAGAGGGAGGTTTGCGTTCCAATGAGAGGTTTCGCGGTCGAAAGTAAAAGTCGAGTCGTGTATAAGAAGTTATCCACATAGGAGTATCACGGGACCATGAGTGTCCTTGTGTTCGAGTCTTGCGAATAGAGACTGATTTGTGTTGTCTTGCTTGTATTTAGAGCGTAAGCAACGAGGCAGGGACGTCGAGGCAAGGAGAAGAGCTCTCGGCAAGTAGCGCTACTGCGCAAGGTCCGTTGGGTATGGGGGTCACACCGGCCGACTTCTGCTGCATGCTTGCAGAAGCAATGGTGGCGGCCCAAGCTGCAGCGGCAGCATAGGTAGCAGCCCCCGTTGCTCAAGCAGCAACTCCTGCTACCCCGGACACGGCAATGACCGTGTCGGTCGAGGAAGCCAGGCGGGCAGAGCCGCTGGACGAAAGGGTGATTGTCAGACATGGGGACCGGCAAATGACGTACTTCCTGAGCTTCCACCCTCCCACCTTCAAGGGAGTCGGCACGCCCACAGATGTAGAGGACTGGTGGGCTAGGATTCAGGAGCTTTTGAGGGCAGCAGAGACGCCATACGAGAAGGAGGCAGAGTTTGTGGCCTTCATGTTATAAGGAGACGCCAAGTTGTGGTGGTCGAGCCAGAGTGGCCGATAGTTTCCTGGACGTACACCGCCCATTGATGAGTTTGGGAATGCGTTCCTAAAGAAGTACATTCTCGTATCAATAAGGTTAGCCCTCCAGAGACAGTTTCTACACTTGGTGCAGCGAGATAAGACCGTGGATGAGTATGTTCAAGAATTCACTCGTTTGGGTCGTTATGCGGGAACGACCATGGCAGATGATGAGGAGAGAGACAATCTCTTCTATCACGGATTGAGGGAGAACCTGAGGCAGCCACTCATATCCATGAAGCGTGCGGGTTTCAATGAGTTGGTTGAGGCGACCAGGATTTTAGAAAGTGACATGGAGAGAACCCATCGCACCAAGGGTTTCACACCCAAGTAGGGAGAAGGGAAGCCTTCTCAGTCCCACGGGAAGTCCAAGGGGAGCAGATGGAAGAAGAAGCTTCACCCATACAAGCCTGGTGAGAAAAGCAATTGGACGTCCGGAGGGTCTCGCTCTAAGGGACCTCTGACGTGCTATACTTGTGGGAAGGCGGGGAATATAGCAAGATTTTTTACCCAAGAAGGCACAAAACAAGAGCTAAGGTAGGAGCAGACTGTGCGCTCCGGCCCCAGTGCCGCAGAGAAAGGGAAGATTGCAGAGTCGAGTGCTTCTCGGTTTCAACCAGTGAAGCCAAGGCCCTATAACCTTGGGAAACAGGAAGCCATCTGTCAACCCGATGTGGTGATAGGTATGAGAGTTTTACCTGCACCTTAGATTTCTGTCTTTCAAGCCATTTATGTTTGTTGCATGTATTTAGGCTTTGTGGTAGTTTCCGGGTACCCCGCTAGAGTACTCTTTGATACGGGAGCGTCGTACTCCTTCCTTGCGGAAGGCTTTATCCGGAGGATCGGAGTGGAGTCTTTCTCAACTGACTTAGAGTTAAAAGTGCGCATGCCTGATGGGTAATCTATGACTACCAGGGCTAGAGGGCGTATTTGCTGGAGTTTTGATGGAGTCGACTTCATGTTGATAGCGGCGATCTTACCGTTGCCCGAGTTTGATGTAATTTTGGGGATGGACTGGCTAGCGGAGCAGCGTGCCAGTATCGATTACCTGTCCAAGGTGGTAACATTGAGGGGCGTGGGGCAAGCAGAAGTCAAGTTTGAGGGTGTTCATGGAGTGGCCTGCTCCCTAGTTTCGGCCATACAATTAGTGCGGGTTGTTAACCAGGGAGGTGTAGCCCTAGTAGCACTATTGGAGGTTAGCCTTTCTAGGCTGACCCTTGGAGAAGTACCGGTAGTGGCGGAGTTTGAAGATGTGTTTCCTGAGGAGATACCGGGAGCACCTCCTCGGCGGGAGATTGATTTCTCTATCGAGCTAGTGCCAGAAGCTAGACCGGTGTCACGTCCTCCCTTTAGGTTGGCACCAAAGGAGTTGGCCGAGCTTAAGGTTCAGTTGCAGGAGCTTTTGGAGCAGGGGTATATCAGACCCAGCTCTTCACCGTGGAGTGCGCCGGTGTTGTTCGTAAAGAAGAAGGACGGTAGTATGCGGTTGTGCATAGACTACCGAGAGTTGAACAAACTGACTATCAAGAATAAGTACCTGATTACTCAGATAGACGATCTTTTCGACCAGTTGGTGGGGTCGGTAGTGTATTCCAAGTTAGACTTGAAGTCAGGATATTATCAGTTGCAGATTCGAGATGAAGACATACCCAAGACAGCGTTTGGTACGAGGTATGGTCATTTTGAGTTTTCGATGATGCCGTTCGAGTTGACGAACGCGTCGTCTGTGTTCATGGACTTGATGAACCGAGTGTTTCGCAAATACTTGGACTTGTTCATAGTCGTCTTTATTGATGACATCTTGGTGTATTCCAAATCGGAAGCGGAGCACGAGTCCCACTTGAGGATAGTGTTGCAAGTGTTGAGAGAGAACCAGCTTTATTCGAAGTTCTCGAAATGCGAATTCTGGTTGGAGAAGGTGGCATTTTTGGGCCATGTAATCAGTGGGGATGGGGTGGCGGTAAATCCAATGAAAGTAGAATCCATCAGAGATTGGCCGGTATTGAGGACCGTGGCGGAAGTCCGAAGTTTCCTTGGACTAGCCGGGTACTATCGAAGGTTTGTGGAAAACTTTTCGCGGATAGCTCTACCCCTTACCTCACTGACTCGTAAGGATCAGAAATTTGTGTGGACTGAAGAGTGCAATTTTGAAACCCTGAAGGAAAGGCTAATGACGACGCCAATCCTAAGTCTACAGAAGGGGACCGAAGGATTTCAGATTTTCAGCGACGCATCCGGGTGCAGTTTAGGGTGCGTGTTGGTGCAACATGGCAATGCGATAGCTTTCGGGTCGAGGCAGTTGAAGCCTCATGAGAGAAATTACCCCATCCATGATTTGGAGTTGGCGGCAGTAATTTTTGCTTTGAAGTTGTGGAGGCAATACGTTTATGGTGTGAAGGTGGAGATCTACACGGACCACAAGAGTCTGAAGTATCTCCAAGATCAGAAGGACTTAAATATGCGGCAGCGCAGGTGGGTCGAGTTCCTTGGGGACTACGAAGTGGCGATTCAGTACATGCCAGACAAAGCCAATGTGGTGGCGGATGCTTTGAGTAGGAAATACTCGGGGCAAGGAAATTGGATCGAAGCTCATGATGAGCGATTGAGGCGGGACTGGGAGTCCCTTGGTTTGGAATGTGTTGCAAAAGGCGAGTCTAGCGTGGCTCGGTTAAACTGGATTGAAAAGCAGAGCGATTTGTGCGATCGTATTTGGGAAGCAACCCGTTTGGATGCGGAGTTCCAACCATTCGTGGAGGAAGCTCAAAGGGCGAGGGCAGCGCCTGGGAGAGGATTGATGGGATTCTGAGGAGGGGCGGGAGGATTTGTGTACCGCAGTTCGGCAAGCTCTGCGAGGAGTTGATGTTTGAGGCCCACTTCACAAAGTACTCCATTCACCCGGGTAGTACAAAGATGTACTTGGATATGAAGAAGTCATATTGGTGGCCTGGGCTGAAGCGGGATGTAGCTTTTTTTGTGAGTCGGTGCCAAACTTATGCCTAGGTGAAGGCCGAGTGTCAGAAGCCGGGCGGGTTCTTGAAGCCTCATCCTATCCCAGAGTGGAAATTCGATGACATCTCCATGGATTTTGTTCATCGGTTGCCTAGATCGCAGCAGGGCAACGATGTAGTTTTGGTGATCGTGGACCGCTTGACCAAAGTGGCACACTTCATCCCAAACCGGAAGGAGGACGGCATGGAAAAGTTTGTGGAATTGTACGTTCGCAACATCGTGCGACTACACAGGATTCCGAAGAGTATAGTCAGAGACCGTGATGGGCGTTTCACGTCTAAGGATTGGCGGTTGGTACAGGAGAGTCTGGGCACAAAGCTCAAGTTCAGTACGGCCTTCCATCCTCAAATCGATGGGCAAACCGAGAGAATGAACCGTACTATGGAAAATATGCTAAGGATGTGTACTCTTGACTTCGGCAAGAAATGGGAGGATCATCTCTTCATGGTGGAGTTTGCATATAACAATAGTTACCAAGCAAGTATCAAGATGGCGCCATACGAAGCTCTCTATGGGAGGCGGTGTCGAACACCAATGTATTGGACAGAGGCGGGAGACACCAAGCTTTTGGGGAAAGAAGTGGTAGCCGACGCTAGTGAGCTAGTGCGAACCATTCAAGAGCGCATGAAGGTAGCTCAAGATCGGCAAGCAAAGTATTTTAATGCTCGCCACAGGCATGTGGAGTTCGCGGTGGGCGACTGGGTTTATCTTAAGATCAAACCGTTCAAGGGCGTCTCGCGGATTCGTCGAATCAAGAAGTTGAGTTCGAGATTTTTGGGACCGTTCGAGGTCATAGAACGGGTGTGAGAAGCAGCGTACCGGTTGGCATTGTCCACCGAGCTGAGTGGATTACACAATGTCTTCCATGTCTCCGTCTTGAGAAAAGCCTTGATAGAGGCCAGCGTGGTGATCGAACCGGCAGCGGTGCCGATAAAGGACTTGAGTACGCGAGTTTGTCCAATAGGGATAGAAGATTCAGAGGTTCGACAATTGTGGAAAAAGGAGGTTAAACTCGTAAAGGTTCGTTGGGACAACTGTGGCCGCGAGGAGCTTTCATGGGAGCGAGAGCAGGCCATGCTTGAGGAGTACCCCGAGCCTTTCTCCTCAGGTACCGTTTAAGTTTTGTGTACTTTCCATATTTTAAATTTTGGGACGAAATTCTTTTAAGAGGGGGAGAATTGTAACACCCCAAAACTTGGAAGAGGAATCGACGGCGTCGTTTTGGCCAAGTTGGGTTTTGGGTAGGCTGACACGGCCTGTGATACGGGCGTGTCATCGGGCGTGTAGTTCTGGGTGTCGACACTTCGTCGAGAGGTCGACGACTTTAGGTCGACAATCATCGAGATAGAACACAGCCTGGGACACGGGCATGTCCCTGGCCGTGTCCTTATCGGGTGGCTTGTAGGGTCTATGCACGGCCGTGACACGGGCCTTGAATCGGGCGTGTTAGCTGAGACACGGCCTTGTTCGAAGCCGTGTCATTGGCCGTGTCCCGTTAGGGAAATTTTTTGGGAGTTTGGTAAACGGTCATGATACGGGTAATGACACGGCCGTGTCGGGTCTGACACGGGCGTGTTAGAGGCCGTGTCCAAGGCTGTGTACTGGTTGGGTTTTCGATCGACGACGAATGGGTGACACGGCCATGCACACGGCCGTGTTGCAACCCGTGTTCGGCCCAGTTTTTCTATTTTTCATGCCCCGATCGTGGCCGTTCATTTCTTTGCTATGGGATCCAACGGCTGGGGGCTGGGTCTGAGGGTTTAAACCCAAGAATAGGGTTAGAAGCCCTCACTTTTCTCTTGGTTTTATCTCTCTAAGTTCTAGAGAGAAGGGAGAGCAAGGAGGAGGAAGAAGGCCAAGATCCGGCCGTCGGCGAAGCTTCCGAGCCCTGTTTTGCGAGCGGAGTCCAGATCCGCAAAGACAGGACTGTTGCGGTGGTGTTCAACCGGCCAAGTTTTCTCCTTGGCTAGGAAGATGGGTCGAAAGGTAACGACACTTATCCTCTTGGTCTTTAGGATTTAGGATGCATGAATAGCATCCCCTTCCTTTCATGTTTTGAGCACCGGATCTCTCAAATGAGAGGGATTCCTGTAGCCTTGGTTTAAGAGGAACCTCCGGGTTGATTGTGTCCGTCCCCGGCATGAGTTGCATTAGAAATACGCTTCGCTAGTGGATTAGGCATTGTGGGTAAAGCCGTAGTCACGACCGTTAGTCCGACTCGGTGATATTGCATAGCGAGCGTTAAGGATTCGGTAGAAATCCGTTGCGGCAAGATGTCGTTGTGTTGTGCGCATTCTCACCCTTCTAGTGAGTGAGTACTCATAGACGGAACTGGACGAGGTTAGCTCGGTATTGGCGGTAGATGTTTTCCTTTGTGCACGGGGAAGTTACGGTATGAACGGTAGATTAGGTTGGGTAATTGTTTGATTGTGCTGTGCTAAGGTGCGGCTATGTCTCCGTGGTCGGCTGGCTATCCCGTGACGTGCAAGTCAGGTGGGGAAAGTGTCCCGGCGAGACTAGCCCCTTCTGTGTGACTGACAAGAATGCCGAGCATAAGGAAAGCCCGGGCAATGAGGCCATGAGCGGGTGGGGTCCAGCAAGGGTTCTTAGAATCGGTCTGTGTGAGACGAAACCCTGGCATGTAAAGTCAGAATGTGCGGGCAAGCCCGGGGTTTAAGACCCATGTGCGGGTGGGGCCTTTACAAGGTTTCCGTATGACAGCATTTGGGCCGTTAGGGACCTGGTGGTTCCCTTTTGTTTTGAGGCTTTAAGCCAATGGGGAAACTAAAGTACCCAGTTGTTTGATGGTATGTTAGATGCATACGAAATAGGGTGCCTTGGGCGAAGCCCGGTTTTGCATTCATGTTGCATTGTAGGCCCCCTTCACTCTATTCAAAATATATAAAACGTGTATGTTGTATGAGACATCCAAACCTATTTTTAAAGCTTTATATATTTGTACTTTTGGTGTACGAAGTGCTGACTTGCAGGTTGGAGGGGTACCCCGGGGTCCGTTAGGGGTGGCCGGGAGGAGATGTGTTTGTTACATAGTAGAGGTCAGCCTTTGCTGACCTACGTTACTTCAAATCCTTACAGGGCAAGGATCCCAAGCGGGATCTAGTGCGCCGGGCGAAAATCCCCGCCGGGCGAAAATCCCTAAGCCTCATGAAGTGTTGTTGTGCTTAGATTGTTTCTTCTTCTTGTTTTGCTACTTTTGTTTTGGACATGTCCGGCTTGCACGACGAGGTAGCCTAGGAGTGCTTTGTGACGTTCATGTTTTGGACTTGGTTGTGTAAGGCCTTAAGGCCATTATTTTTGATACTCCTGTTTCCTAGTGGATAACTTCTAGTCGATTGGTATGTTTCCGCTATGTGGTGTCTTGAGTTTTGAGACCAGGTAGTTTATATCATCTTTCAATATTGAAGCTGTGGCGTCCATATGTTGTGGGTCCCCAGCCGGACCCATATTATATGGTCATTACAGGGGAGGTGTTACATATGTCCCCTTGCTACAGTTCGATAGGTATACTTGCCTAATTGGATTGCTAGTTCGGCTCTCTTTTCTTAAGCAGAAAGTGATCACCACGCTTTTGGCATCGTTGTCGAGGAGCAACTTTTGTTGATATATCAAAAACACAAACCTATTACTTTTATCATTTCTCTTTCTCATCCTCCTTCTAAAAAATTATAAAATCCAATTTTTTTTTTATTACCGCTCTTAATAGAAACCTAATTCACAATTTTTCTACGTCATCTAATTCTCTCGAAAAGGGCAAAGCAGATTTAAGTGCCGCTATCTTGTCTAGTACCTTGCAAACCCTTTATGGGGTAGTCCTTGGGAAATTCGGGAGTTAAAAAGTTAAAAAGATCTATTTCAAAAAAATATAGCTTTTTCCTAGTTTATTTATTTCTCTTTCTTCTCTTCTTTTCTTCTAGTGCATGACCCGTGGGAGTCCGTCGGTTATTTTGGACTTGGACCACGAAATTGAGCGTACTCTTCGGAGAAGATCGCGATTTCAAGGCCCTACTATCCAAGTACCGGTTGAGGACTCCGAGTCATTCTCTACTCTAAGAATGGAAGAACCCCGCGTGGAGGAAGCTGTGCATAGGCCGATACCCTATTATGCACGGCCGAATCTTGAGGGTACAGAATCAAGCATAGTTCGCCCTGCGATAGCTAATAACAATTTTGAACTGAAGCCTAGCATAATTCAAATGGTGCAGAAATATGTGCAATATGACGGACTTCAAGATGAAGATCCGAACGCACATATAACAAGCTTTCTTGAAATTTACGACACCTTCCAGATAAATTGTGTCACAAATGATGTTATTATGCTAAGATTATTTCCTTTTTCTCTAAGAACTAAGGCTAAGCAGTGGCTAAACACTCTACCAAAAAACAGCATCACAACCTGGAATCAACTAACTAAAAAATTTATGGCGAAGTTTTTTTCGCCAACTAAAACTGCAAAACATAGGAACGACATTTCTACTTTTGGACAAATAGATTCTGAAACATTATATGAAACTTGGGAAAGATTTAAAGAACTTTAAAGACGATGCCCACATCACGCACTGCCTGTATGGTTACAAGTGCAGACGTTTTATAACGGGCTAAATCAAAATATAAAGCAAATAATAGACGCAGCTTTTGGCGGTACTTTAAACCATAAGACCCCGGAAGCAGCTCTTGGGCTTTTTGAGGACATTGCCATGAACACTTATCAGTGGAATGTTCCTAGGTCCTGCCCAAACAAACCTGCAGGTATCTTTGAAGTGGACAATTTCTCCCATCTAGCTCTGCAAGTGGAAATTCTAAGCAAAAAGATAACGGAGATGACTGCTGCCTCCGCCCCTCAGGTATTGGAATCTGCAACTCCTATCCCCGAACAATGAGATTTTGTTAACAATATGCCAAGAAATTCATTCAATAATTTTTCTGCTGTGAATTTTACTGCTCCTGGTTTTAATTTTCTGAATAGTTATAATCCTGCTTTAAGAAATCACCCGAATTTTTCGTGGAGTAATCCTTCGAACGCAATGCGCCCGCCACCACAAAATGATTTTTAAGCACCACCACCACCTCTTCAAAACTATCCAAAACCTCCAAGCTTGGAGGACTTACTTTAAAAATATATAACCACAAATGATGCTACTATAAGAACCTTAACCGAAAGCGTTAAAAGTCTAGAAAATCTTGTAGGACAGCTCGCAAAGATAATTTCTGAGTGACTTGCAGGGTCTCTTCCTTCCAATACCGAGCCCAACCCGAGAGAGAAAGCAAAAGCTATAAATCTTCGGAGTGGGAAGCAAGTTCCCGGTATGGTTAGTGAAGAGCCCGAGGCAAGCTCCGCCCCCGTTTTAAAAAAAATCAAAACTCCGCTCTCATTTTAAAAATTCCACCCTCTACTGAAGAAGAAGTTATCACCCCTCTCCCTACGTTAGAAAAAGATATCACTCCACCACCCATATTTAAAAATAATCCAACCCCGCCTTACCCTTCCAAACTTAATAAACAACGTCAGGATGATCAGTACTCCCGCTTCTTAGAGATGTTTAAGCAAATCCACATAAATCTTCCCTTCCACGAAGCGATTTCCCAGATGCCAAAGTATGCTAAGTATCTTAAGGACCTCCTGACCAACAAGAAGAAGTTAGAGAACCTTTTGCATGTTATATTAAATGCTAAGTGCTCTGCGGTTTTGACATACGGCTCACCAAAGAAAATCAGTGACCCGGGTAGTTTTTCTATTTCGTGTGTCTTTGGTGATCTTTTGGTCAAGAACGCATTAGCCGAGTTAGGTGCGAGTATAAATTTAATGCCCCTCTCGTTGTTTAAGAAGTTAGGAATTGGTAGCCTCAACCCCACACGCATGAGTATCCAGCTCGCCGATAGATCAGTCAAATACCCGTTAGGAATCATGGAGGATGTCTTAGTTAAAGTCGACAAGTTCATCTTCCCAATGGACTTCGTCATATTGGACATCGAAGAAGATGTTGAGGTTCCCCTGATCCTTGGCTGACCCTTCCTTGCCATTTCCCGATCTATCATTGACCTAAGCAATGGTAAGCTCTTCCTTCGAGTAGGCAATGACGAAGTAACTTTCTCTATCACCCCCTCGATGAAGAACACCCTAGTAAATGATGACTCCTATTTTTTCGTAGATGCCCTAAGTGAAGAATCCTCCTATTGCCTCTCTAAATTTGAAAAAAAAATTCTGATTTTTGTTCCTCCTCTACTCTTCCAACTGAATCGATGCACCTAAGTGAATAATCCTCCTATCGCCTCTCTGAATTTGAAAATGAATTTTGTGATTTTTGTTCCTACTCTACTCTTCCAACTGAATCTCTGCAAGAAGCCGCCATGGCCGCTAGCCCCACCTCTTTTAATTGTTCGTTTAAAAAAGTCTACGAGGACATAGTTTTTGAAAAAGAACGGATTTAAAAACCTCGTATGAAGACCCCCAACCATATAATTAAAGGAACTACCCGAACATCTTAGGTATGCCTTCTTAGAAATTGACTCCAAGCTGCCAGTAATAGTTTCGGCTTACCTCACATATGCGCAAAATGATAAACTCCTTTTAGTTTTACGTAAACATCGCTGAGCTATTGCTTGGCAAATTTCTGATATCATGGGAATAATCCCATCTTTATGCACTCACAAAATCCTAATGGAAGATAATTCACGTATTTCATTCCAACCTCAACACCGCATAAATCCCAACATGAAAGAAGTGGTTAAGGGCGAGGTTATGAAATTGTTAGACGCAGGAATTATCTACCCTATATTTGATAGTAAGTGGGTTAGCCCAGTACAGGTAGTGCCAAAGAAGGGAGGGATAATGGTAGTTTGAAACGAGAATAATTATTAATCCTGACAAGGACGGTGACCGGGTGGCGAATGTGTATAGATTATAGTAAGTTAAATGACGCTACCTACAAGGACCACTTTCCCTTGTCGTTCATCGATCAAATTTTATAACGATTATCCAGCCATAGCTTTTATTGTTTTCTCGATGGCCTCTCAGGGTATTTTCAAATCCCCATCTCCCCCGAGGATCAGGAGAAGACTACGTTTACTTGTCCCTTTGGCACCTTTGCTTACCAAAAAATGTAGTTTGGATTGTGTAATGCGCCAGCTACATTCCAACGATGTATGCTCGCAATCTTTGACAAGTATGTATAAAGCATTATGGAGGTATTCATGGATGCTTTCTCCGTGTTCGGTGACGCTTTTGATAGTTGTTTAGAAAACCTCGAAAAAGTCTTAGAACGATGTGAAGAGACTAACCTTGCCCTGAATTGGGAAACATGCCATTTTATGGTGAGGGAAGGGTTAGTTTTGGGTCATAAGATTTCAGCAAGAGGAATTGAAGTAGATATAGCCAAGATAGAAGTTATTGAGAAGCTGCCGCCGCCTACGAACATAAAAGCTATAAGAAGTTTCCTAGGTCACACTGGTTTCTAGCGCCGCTTCATAAAGGACTTCTCCAAGATCACCAAGACCCTTACCCATCTCTTAGAAAAAGACGCCCCATTCATTTTGGATGACCTTTGCCTAGCTTCTTTTGAATTAATAAAAGAAAAATTAATTAATTCCCCAATTATGATAGCTCGGGTGTGGGACCTTCCATTTGAAATCATGTGCGATACGAGTAGTTTCGCGATAGGAGCCATATTAGGTAAACGCATATCTAAAAACTTCCACCCCATCTATTATGCTAGTAAAACACTTACATATGCACAGGAAAATTACACATGACCGAGAAGGAGCTCCTAGCTGTAGTATTCGCTTTTGATAAATTTTGCCCTTATATTACGCTTGCAAAGATTATTGTTTTTACGGACCACTCAGCCCTCAAATATCTTCTTAATAAATCGGATGCCAAGCCGCGCTTGATTTGTTGGGTCTTACTCCTCCAGGAGTTTGACTTAGTGAACCGTGATAAGCGAGGAGCCGAGAACTTTGCCACTGACCATCTCTCCCGATTAGACAATCCCTTTATAGAAAAATTAGAATAAAAATCTTTTAATGATTATCTTCCCGATGAGAAGTTACTTTCAATTAACACGTCTACTTCTCCTTAGTTTGCACACATCGCCAACTATTTAGTTGCTCGTGTACTCCCAAAAGAGTTCTCCTCTCAAAAAAGAAGAAATTCTTTTCTGAGTTAAAAAACTATTTTTGGGAGGGCCTACATCTTTTCAGAGTCTGTGCGGACCAAGTGATAAGGAGATGTGTTTCTTATGAAGAAGGTTTAGATATTATTAAACATTTGCATGAAGGACCGACATGTGGGCACTATCAAGCTGCTCGCACCGCTCACAAAGTGCTAAGCACGGGTTTTTACTGGCATAGCCTATTTAAAGACACGTAAGCCTTTATGAGTAGGTGTGATAGTTGCCAACGGTCAGGCAATAATTCCAATAAAAATGAAATGCCACATAATTATTTCCTCGAGTGCGAAGTTTTCGACCTCTAGGGAATTGATTTCGTTGGCCCTCTTCCTTTTAGCTTCGGGAATAAATATATCTTAGTCGCTGTCGATTATGTTTCTCGATGGGCAGAGGCCCAAGCTCTTCCTACGAACGATGCTCGAGTCGTAGTTGCATTTTTCAAAAAAACTATTTTCTTGATTCGGTACGCCGCGAGCCAACGTTAGTGACAGGGGTTCCCATTTCTGTAACGATCAATTTTCTAAAATCCTTACTAAATACGGTGTTAAGCATAAACATTCAACTGCCTACCACCCCCAAACTAACGGATAAGGCGAAGTAGTGAACAGAGAAATTAAAAGAATTTTAGAAAAGACTGTTTCAACTTCTTGGAAAGAATGGTCAGCCAAATTAGACGATTCTCTATGGGCCTACCGAACAGCGTACAAAACCTCCATCGGATGTACGCCGTATCGGTTGGTTTACGGAAAATCGTGTCATTTACCCATAGAAGTCGAACACCGCACTTTTTGAGCCTTAAGGTTTTTAAATTTTGATCCCCACTCTGTCGGTTACCTTATAAATTTTCAACTCATTAAACTCGACGAGTTGCGCTCTTGCGCATACGAGAACAACAAATTTTATAAAGAGCGGACGAAACGTTTTCACGATAAACACCTTAGGCACCAAAAAACCTTTAAGCCGGGCAACCAAGTTCTTCTGTATAATTCTCGATTATGTTTATTTCTTGGAAAGTTAAAGTCACGATGGTCTGGGCCATTTTCTGTTCTGCAAGTTTTTCCTTATGGTACTGTTTTAATTTTCCACCCTGATATAATTTCAAAGTAAATGGTCAGCATCTTAAACTGTATTTCTGTGGTGATGTCTGTCCTAACCGTGTTAACTCTATCCTCCATGATCTAACTTTTGATTTGTTTGGAACTTTGTTTTTATTACTATTAAAACTTTGAACAATTTCTTTGAGTTTTGTTTTAATAATATTTTTGGACATTATTTTGTTGCGTCGAGCTTAAATGACGTTTTAAACAAAGGGCACTCTTTGTGTACAACCTCAGGCTCGCGCGAGGAGGACTCGAGAGAGGATCCATTCGCGCTAGGCGAGACGGACCCAATATAGGATCCATTCGCGCTAGGCGAGACGGACCCAAGTGAGGATCCATTCACACTAGGCGAGATAGACCCAAGAGAGGATCCATTCGCGCTAGGCGAGATGGACCCAAGAGAGGATCCATTCGCGCTAGGCGAGATGGACCCAAGAGAGGATCCATTCGCGCTAGGCGAGACGGAACCCAAGAGAGGATCCATTCGCGCCGGGCGAGACGAGCCCAAGTGGTGCTTTTGCCCGTGGGGCGGCACTCTCGCCGAGCACCGGTTCGGCAGGAAGTTTGAGGACCGGTTCAGTTAATAGGCAAAGACCGGTTCAGATGGCAAACGGTTCATTTTTCCCAGCTTCAGAGGTTTTTACTCCTTTACCCTTGGTGGTCTGCCCATAGCCCTTCAGAACAGTGGAGTTTGGCTGTTGGCATACCCGACCCAGGGTATTCTGGTAATTTCATGAGTGGTTCGATTTGGTTATTTGTAGTTCAAATCTTGAGGCCTATAAATAGACCGGTAAGGTGTCTAAGAGAGAGGCGTTGGCACCCATCATTTTCTCTCTCACTAAGGCACCTAGCTCAGCATTGGCAAGGGAGGGGGAGAATTACATGTTCTTTGGAGTGAGAGGTGGGACCTCCGAGCTAAAGCCCACGGTCTGTCTTTCCACGAATCCTATTGGGAGCACGGTCCAAAGAGAGTAAGTGTAGGCTGCAACCTTAGATTCGAGCTTTAGGAGGAGTCGGCTTTATTGGTTCCAACATTTTTGGTGCAGTGAGCATGGATCGCAGCCTACGCAGAAGAACTTTGGATCACCTCATGACAGGAGATCTGGGAGGAGAAGACGAGGGTGGGTCCAAGAACCCGGGGGGATACGTTGGGAGAGCGGATTTCATGGCATCCATTGGAGGTATCATTGACATGCTGCAGTAGATATCGTAGCGAGGTGATTGCGTGACCCCCCTCCCTCAGGCGCCGGGCCTTTCGCCTCAAGAGGGAATCGTCTCGGCAAGGGTAGGCGAGGACGCGCCAGGGGGGCGGCTGGGGAAAGAGAAAGTGGTGGAAGGAAGCGGGCAAGATCTGGCAGGAAGGGAGCTATTCCCCAGCCCGACGAGTGCCGTCTCGCCAGGGGACGTCATCGCGCGAGTAGAGGTGGCGACACCCATGGTGAGAGGATCGCCTTTTTGTGAATTGATTCTTTCGGCTCCCGTCCCGGAGGGATTCCGTGAGCCTGAGATGACCTATTACGTGGGAAAGGAAGACCCTTTCCAGCACCTGCAGTGGTTTGAAGACGCGGTCTCCATCAGACCAATGACAGATGCGTTCAAGTGCCTCCTTTTTGCCATCACTTTGAAGGACAAAGCACGGGACTGGTTTCATCAACTCCCAGCAGGGTCGATATACGGTTTCGAGGACTTGAGTAGGAGTTTCCAATTGCGCTTCTCGACCTCTAAGAAGAGGAAGAAAAACCAGGAGTCCATTTTCTTGATCAAGCAGAAGGCCGAGGTGTCCTTGGCCCAGTACGTTGATCGTTTCCAAGAAGAAATCCTAGACATCCAGGAGGTGCCGGGATTCGCTCTACAGATGGCCTTTACGGTGGGACTGAAGGAAGGCTTCTTCAAGATGAGCCTGACCAGTAAGGCACCATTATCATTCAAAGGGTTGATGGAAAAGGCAGTAAAGAAGATAGCGATGGAGGCTGCAAACCCGGCATTTGCTAAAAAATTGGCAAGGTTGACAGAAGTGGAGTCAAGAGAATCAGGAGGAGCGAGGCAGCAGGAAGGAAGGAGGAGGGAGGAGCCAAGGGGGCCAGCGCATAGGGAGTTAGGGTTGAGGCAACCGGGGGGCCTGTTTAAGGGCAAGGAAGAGGTTTTAATACGAGAGGAAGGAACTATTACCAGGGAGGACCAGGAAGGTTACATAAACTGGGGTGGGGACACGGTCAAAGACCACCCCCGCCCCTGCCGCAGCAAGCTATGGCCATAGGCCGAGGGTGAGGAAGAGGAAGAGAGCGAGGAAGAGAAGGAGTAGGAACAAGGAGAAGGAGGAACCCCCCAGAAGGGAGGAAGGAGGGAGGGGTGGTTATGCCATTCTGTGACTTCCACGAGGAGGAAGGCCACCCGGCAGCTACCTGCCCAGAATTTCTAGAATTAAAGGGGAGGAGAGGAGCGGGTGAGTAGTAGCTACCAGTGCGGATAGTAGAGATGATTGGGATGGGGGAGGAGGATCGATGTGTGGACCGATCGGACGTGGGGGATCGAGGGGGATCAGGGTGATCCATTGGGGGGTGGGGATTGAAGCTACCCGTAAGGCCAACCTTCATACCATGTATCGTCGGGGTGTTGCTTCGACGTCGCAAGCCCCGCCCCAAGACGAGAAGATCACTTTTTCTAGAAAGGACTTGCCGGATCACGAGGATCCATTCTGCGATGCCTTGGTAATTCGGACCGCAATCGAAACTTCACGGTGTCGAGGATCTTGGGGAATAATGGGAGCTCGATGAATGTCATTTTCAAGAAGGCATTCAACGAAATGAGGGAAGAGGCCAGGAGAGTGTTGGCAGCAGACGGACCGCTGTTCGGATTCTCAGGAGAAAGGAAGGAGGTCGAGGGTGGAGTGGGACTCCAATTGACTCTTGGAGGGCTATTCCGAAACTGCTGCTTTGTGATAGTGGACACCCCTAGTAGTTACAACGCTATCTTCGGGCTCCCTTTAATCAGCGCTTTCAGATGCGTGCCATCATCTTTCCATCAGTGCTTAAAGCTCAATTCAGGGGGGATGCAGATCAGGGTGTGAGGAGATCCGAAGGCAGCCTGAGAATGCTATGTGACCACAGTACACACCATCTCTTGGAAGGGTGATACGGAGAGGCTGGAAAAAAGAATGGAGCAATAGGAATAGGAGGAGAATGAGGTTGTAGAGGTAGGGAAAGGCATTACGAGGGAGCCAGCAAGGGAAGGAGAATAGGAAGCCGGAGGAGAGGTGGAAGAAGTTGGAGGGAAGAAAAGAAAGATGAGGGACGTGGGGGGATCCATTCGAGATGGAGGCTCAGCAGAAAGGGAAGAGAGGATCATTACTGGGAAGAGGTCTTGGGGAAGAGGGGGAGAAGTTCGCAGGGGAAGCGGTGGCGATCGTGGAGGATCGAGAGCCCAGAGAACAAGAGGAGAGTCTGAGGGATCAGTAGGGAGAAGAGGAGCACTCGAGGCTGAGGGTAGCAGTTGAAGTGCGGGAGATGGACATCTATACGAAGGAGGGGAGAAAGGAGAAGATCAAGGTCAGTGGAGAGCTTAGCTTCGAATACCAGGAAGAAATCTGAAAATACGTGTAGGAAAACATCGACATCTTTGCTTGGAGGGCAGCCGACATGCCGTGGATTGACGCGGACGTGGCGTGCAACCGTCTCAACCTTGACCCCAAGGTTCGCCCCATCCAGCAGAAGAAGAGGGCCATCGCTTCCCAGATGGCTAGGCCTATCAGAGAGGAGGTGGAAAAGCTACTCTAGACAGGATTAATATCTGCAATTAAGTATCCGGGGTGGGTGAGTAATGTTATAATTGTGAAAAAGGGGGAGGGGAAGTGGAGGATGTGTATCTACTTCTCTCTTTTAAATAAAGCATGCCCTAAGGATTGTTTTCCCCTGCCTCGAATCGGCGCGCTGGTCGATTTAGCCGTCGATTTCTCACTAATGAGTTTTCTAGATGCCTTTTCAGGATATCATCAAATACGCATGCATCCCCCAGACATCAAGGATGTCACCTTTATCACCGAGGATGGATGCTTCAGCTACAACATAATGCCCATTGGGTTTAAGAATGCGGGGGAAACCTACCAACGAATGATGGATCAGATCTTCTGAAAACAAAAGGGACGGAACCTTGAAGTTTACGTAGATGACTTGATGATCAAGAGCCAAGACCTAAAATCCCATATTGTGGATCTAGAAGAAACCTTTGCGATCATAAGGAAATACAAAATGATACTCAATCCTCTAAAATGCGTATTCGGGACCAGCAAGGGAAAGTTCTTAGGGCATCTCCTCACCCCATCAGGAGTAGAGCCTAACCTGGACAAAGTCAAGGCAATCCTAAAACTGGAGTCTCCGAAGAATGCCAAAGAGGTTCAGCGTCTCACCGGCAAGTTCGCTGGGTTAAGCAGGTTTCTTTCTAGAGCAGGAGAAAGGTGCTCACCTTTCTTTCGAACGTTGAGAGGGGAAAAGAAATTCGAGTGGACCTCAGAATGTGAGAAGGCCTTTTTAGCCCTAAAGCAACAACTCACCAAAGCACCGCTACTCCAAGGACCGCGGGAGGGAGAGGTTTTTTCCTTTTACTTTGGAGTGGGGGTAGGAGCGGTGAGTTCGGTCCTCGTACGGGAAGAAGGTAAGAAGCAGTTCACAATCTATTACGTGAGCAGGATCCTCAAAGAGGCAGAACAAAAATACTGTATCCTAAAGAAACTAGCCTTTGCCCTCGTCATCTCAGCCCGGAAGCTCAGGCCGTACTTCCAGGCCCATTCCATCCAGGTCATGACAGACCCCCCTCTCTACCGTATTCTGGAGGGGGTGGAGCACTCTAGGAGGTTAGCCAAATGGTCAATAGAACTCAGTGAGTTTGATCTTGTTTTCGTTCCTCGGGTGGCCATCAAGGCTCAAGCAGTGGCGGATTTCTTGGTAGATTACATGGTGGAAGTCAAGGAGGTCGAGGTATCTCCCATAGTGGCTTGGGAGATGCTCGTAGACGGGGCCTCGGGAAGGAGCTCTTTTGGGGGTGGAATAATTTTGATAAGTCCCGAGGGAACCCGGATCGAACAGGCCCTGAAGATGCATTTCACCCTCACCAACAATCAGGCCAAATACGAGGCCATTATAGCAGGGTTGAGGTTGGCCCGTGAGCTCGACATACAATACATCAAAGTCTCCACTGATTCTATATAAGTTGTAGGACATATCAAGGGGGAATTTGAAGTAAGAGAACCCACCCTCCAAACGTACTTAATGAAGGTAAAAAGTATCATCGGACAATTCTGCAGCTTCTCAGTTCAACACGTCCCGAGGGAAGAAAATACTCGGGTAGATTTGCTCGCTAAGAACGGTCCTCGGGCCGGAGGAACCATGATAAAACTCTTCAGGCCTTCCATAGAAGAGGGGGAATTGATGGAAGTGGACCAGCAGGGGTCCTGAATGGACCCATTTTTCGCCTTCTTGGCAACTGGACGATTACCAGGGGGAGACCTTGAGAAAAAGCAGGTCAGATACAAATCAGCATAGTACCTGGTGAAAGAGGGAACCTTATACCGTAAGATGTTGTCAGGTCTTCTGGCTCGTTGTGTGTCTTAGAAGGAGGTCGCAACAGTGCTGGAGGAGATTCACTCGGGGGAATGTGGCAGCCATTCCGGGAGTCGGACCTTAGAAGGCAGGGTGCTGAGGCAAGGCTATTTTTGGCACACTCTTAGGAAGGATGCTGAGGAATTCGCAAGAAGATGCAGAAAATGCCAGGAATTTGCTCCTCTTCAACTCCTCCCGGCCCATAGATTGCGCACGATTACGGCTCCATGGCCCTTCGCCATATGGGGGCTTGATAAGTCACTAATTATAGTTATTTTTATATAGTTTTTATTTAATTAAAAATAAGATTATAATTATATTTTAGTAATTATGGTTCAAATTACTTTATTTTCATATTTCAGGTCAATCTGGGCTGCGAATAGCAATTTGGAGCTTGCATGACTGATCCGGAGTTGAAACGGAGAAAATGAACATTTTTGGTCACAGATAGCTGAACTTCAAATGGTCATAACTTTCAAACCAGAAAGAGTTACGGGACGTGAAACCAGTCAACGGAAATAGGACGACGTCCTCTACAAATCTGGAGAATTTCACAAGTACACGCCCCACTGACACAGGCGTGTTTAGGGCGTGAACACGGTCGTGTCAAGTTCAAAAAAATTATTTTCTCCAGAAATCTTCCCGGGACAATTCTGGACCATTTCCCAAGTACACGCCCCTGTTACGAGCGTGACCTAGGGCGTGACCTACCCAAAACTGCCGAATTGAGCCCAAATTGTACTGTTTCCAGCCGTTTGCTGACCCGGTGAGTACACGCCCTAGGTCACGGGCGTGACTAGGGGCGTGACCTCTTTAGCAACGCCAGAATTACTTTGCGTCGTTTCCCCTTCTCGCCGTTTCCTGTAATAGACTAGACACGCCCTAGGTCACCGGCGTGACATTGGGGCGTGACCCCTAAAACGGCGACTTTTGGCAGTTTTTCTCCAACGTTCCCGGGCTTTCAAGACAGCAGTTTCCTATCCTAACACGCCCTATGTCATGGGCGTGACCTAGGGCGTGACTCCCAAGCAGAAAAATCTATAAATTCCAGATAAGTTTAGAAGCTCAGGAGGAGGATAAGGAGCCAATTTTAGGAGTATGTTGTAGCTTAGATTACTGTCTTTATGCATTTCTTTTATGTAATTTCAATTTCATAGTTTAGATTTCAATTCAAGCATTTCCTTTTTTGCAAACATGTTCTTCTTTCCCTTCTTTTATGTAACTTTTATATTGTGTCAACTTGCTAATTTCTTTAGTACTTGATCATGATTATCTTTGAATAAAACTCTTTTTGTCAAACCTTTTTACCACTATCGATTTATCTTTGAATTATATTTTGTCGAATTCATAATTCACGAGTATGTTCTTCGATTCTAGATCTGTATCCTAAATGACCGAGAGGTTGCGGATACGAGTACATCGCTCAAGGATAAAAGGAGTTGAATGCACTCCTCGAGAGAGGACGACATAAATCTGCTGGATTGGAGTCAAATCCAATAGAGGGGTTCACAGCATAAAGCAAGCTTAGGGGTTTCGACTGGCCGAGAGGTCTTAATCGATCAACCTAAGGTTAGTCAGAAGCATGAGCTCGAAAGAGACGCTTTTGTACGTTAGGAACCTCCATGGTCGAGGTGAGTAAATTAGAGTTTGTGTTTTATAAAAGGTTTATTCAAAGTGAGTCAAGATCAAGTGCTCGTTGTTAGTTTATTTTCTTTCTTCTTTAGTTTAATTTACCCCTTTTGATACTTAGATAAAATAATATTAATTTGCGTGAGTATAAGTACTCAACAGGCCCCGAGTCGAATACGACATTTCCTATACTATATATCGATAGGTACACTTGCCTATTTGAGATTTTAGTTTGGATAATATTTTAAAACTATAGAAAATCTTCATCAAGTTTTTGGCGCCGTTGCCGGGGACTATTTTGTTGATATTTTGAAAGCGTGGATTTTATTAATTTTATCAACCTTCTTCTCTACGTCAATTCTATTTTATTTTATTTTTAAATTCATTTCTATTAGGTAATGGTTGTGTTATTTTCTTTTATTAAAAATATGTTATCTAAATTGGTCGCCGATCTTGCCAACCTTCAAAATCAACTAGAATGTTTGAAAGCTGCACAAAAGCGCCAAAATATTTGTTATAATTGTGGTGGTTATCATCAAAGTGAGTATTGTTATCATTATAATTATTATAAAAACTTTTCTTATGAAAATAATTTTGATACTAATTATGATAATAATTTTTCTCACTTTTATTTTAATTCTAGTTCAATTTTTTATGAAACTAATTTTTCAAATGTTCATGAAAAGAATTTTTCAAATTATAATGAGAATAATTCTTTTGATTTAAATAATTATTCTTCCAACTCGGATGTCAACTTCTCTTGGTCACAAGATCACCCGAAAAGTTTCCCAAGTTTTGAGAATAATTATTTGGAGCCGAATTTTTGTTCTTCTTCTTCTGCACCGTAAGCCTTCTCTCCTTATTTTGGGGATTCTTCTCAATTTCCAGGTGATTCTTCTCCCCAAAATTTGGATGAGAATTTTTTTTCTATTAGTGATTTTTCTGCTTCTTCGGATAATATTGTTAATGAGGAACATGACTCTTCATGTACCCCAGTAGATTTTTATACCGAAGAAGAACAAAAACTATTATTTCATGAGTTTGTCAGGTGTATGGATGCGCTAGGAGGAGTAGAAGAAGAACATGTTTCTCCTCCTACGACTCCCAATTTTTCTCCTATTAATGAATTCCCATGCATAATTTATGACTTTTTAGGAGCAAAAATTTATGATCCTGATGCATCTGATGATTTTATTTCCCATAAATTTTCGGACGGAAAATTATTTTTAGAAAATAAACAACCGGAGCCTAATCTTATGACTTCGCAAGAGCCTCCTCCTTGCGAAGATTTTTCTGACACGCTTACTTTTGATTTTCCTTATGCTAACGATTTTCATGTAGAAGAGGAGCCGTTGAAATTAAACATCATCCACGATCCATTTGCCGCTCCTCTACAAAAATTCAAATCACCTCAGGTATGGATAGGTGATTTGAATTTACCTTTTCAAGTCAAGTGCAACAACAAGGAACATCAAGAAGAAAGCGGAGAAGACGTCGGGCAAACAACTTTGGCATCTTCGCCAAAGCATGAATTAAGGGAGTTGCCCATCCATTTTAATTTTTATTTTCCATTTTCTTAACAATAACCGTCTAGCTTAAAGACGGGAAAAAGAAAAGCGTTATTGGGAGACACCCTATGATTATCTTTAAATTAATGCAATTTATTTTTTTTATGCATTTTTCTCCTCCTAATTGGCTTATAAACATTGGGGAAAATGTTTAATTTTAAGTATGGGGGTGGATTGCTATTTATTATTTTTATTTAAAAAAAATGAAAAAATGCTTTGTTTTCTTTTTATCATCAAAAATTAAAAAAATAGAAAATCTAAAATTAATTTCTTGGAAAGGGCCGTGTTGGGTTTTCATCTCACAAAACCGCCTAGTACCTTGCGAACCCATCACTGGGTAGCCCTTGGGAAGTCCAAGAATAATAAAAAAAATTAGGATTTGTTTTTAATAGAAAATAAAAAAAAATATAAGAAACCCCTACTTAATATTTGGTGATTTTCGAAAAAAAAATTTGAGTTTATTTATAAGAATTTTAATAATTTTTTATTTTCTAATCTTTTTTTTCATCATAGTTAGTTAAATTAATATTTAGGTGATTTGACTTTAAGAAATAAACTTATGAATTAAATTTTTTTAGAGTGTCTTATTTACTTCTTTTTCTGGTAATTATAATTAGTTTCAATATTATAGTGCTTTGTTCAACAATCTTTAGATTTTAATTATAATCACTTGTGCTTTAAAAATTCTTAAGAAATTTTGATTTATTATAGTTGCTCTCTAATTATTTTAATTTAATCTAAATATTGTTTAGCCTTCCCTTGTATTTAAACTTTCTTATTAGAACATATGTCATGGGGATAAGAGGATAAAATTAATTATTCCTTGGTACACATATGCAATTTTTTAATTTTGGTTAGATCATATGTCGTGGGAATCAAGCATTCCTTGGTACACATATGCAACCCAAAAAACAAAAAGATGGAGTAAGAGAGTAAAATTCATTACTTCCATTTTGTTTTTGTTTTTGAAGAAAGAAAAAAAAAAATTTGTTCATATGTCATGGGAAATGAGAGAATAAAATTCATCATTTTCTTGGTAAACATATGCAAATATCAAAAAAAGAAGAAAAAAAAGGGCATGGGGTGAGAGGATAAAATTCATCACTTCAATTTAAAATCCTCTTCATAGTCCTTGTTCCTAAAAATCTTTAGCCAATATAATTGTTTTGGACTTAAATTAAAATATTAAGAGAGCATAAGTAGCAGTTTAAATTTTTCCTTCAAGTTTCTTTTTAGTTAAAAAGTGTGAATAATTCTAATTTAATTTTGTTGGCTAAATCACTTCATTTTTAATTCTAATTAATTTTTATGAGAAAATTTTGGCTAAATATCTTTCTCTTTACATTTTAAATTCATAGTTTAGAACTTAATCTTGAATTCCTAAACTTTATTTTTAATTCTGTTTTGATTTAATGAAATTATCATTTAATTAAAAAATATATTAATTTCTTATAAGTACTTCTCATAGTTTTGCTCTGGAATAGCAAAAGATTAAGTATGGGGGTATTTGATAAGTCACTAATTATAGTTATTTTTATATAGTTTTTATTTAATTAATAATAAGATTATAATTATATTTTAGTAATTATGGTTCTAATTACTTTATTATCATATTTCAGGTCAATCTGGGCTGCGAATAGAAATTTGGAGCTTGCAGGACTGATCCGGAGTTGAAACGGAGAAAATGAACATTTTTGGTCACGGATAGCTGAACTTCAAATGGTTATAACTTTCAAACCAGGAAGAGTTACGGGACGTGCAACCAGTCAACGGAAAGAAGACAACGTCCTCTACAAATTTGGAGAATTTCACAAGTACACGCCCAACTGACACGGGCATGTTAAGGGCGTGAACACGGGCGTGTCCAGTTCAAAAAAATAGTTTTCTCCAGAAATCTTCCCGGGACAATTCTGGACCATTTCCCAAGTACACTCCCCCTATTACGGGCGTGACCTAGGGCGTGACCTACCCGAAACTGCTGAATTGAGCTTAAATTGTACCATTTCCAGCCGTTTGCTGACCCGGTGAGTACACGCCCTAGGCCACGGGCGTGACTAGGGGGGTGACCTCTTCAGCAACGCTAGAATTACTTCGCGCCATTTCCCCTTGCTGTTGTTTCCTGTAACCGACTAGACACGCCCTAGGTCACGTGCGTGACATTGGGGCGTGACCCATAAAACGGCAACTTTTGGCGGTTTTTCACCAACGTTCCCGGGATTTCAAGACAGCAGTTTCCGAGCCTAACACGCCCTATGTCATGGGCGTGACCTATGGCGTGACTCTCAAGCAGAAAAATCTATAAATTCTAGATGAGTTCAGAAGCTCAGGAGGAGGATTAGGAGCCAATTTTAGGAGTATGTTGTAGCTTAGATTACTGTCTTTATGCATTTCTTTTATGTAATTTCAATTTCATAGTTTAGATTTCAATTCAAGCATTTCCTTTTTTGCAAACATGTTCTTCTTTCCCTTCTTTTTATGTAACTTTTATATTATGTCAACTAGCTAATTTCTTTAGTACTTGATCAAGATTATCTTTGAATAAAACTCTTTTTGTCAAACCTTTTTACCACTATCGATTTATCTTTGAATTATATTTTGTCGAATTCAAATTTCGCGAGTATATTCTTCGATTCTAGATCCGTATCCTAAATGACCGAGAGGTTGCGGATACGAGTAGATCGCTCAAGGATAAAAAGAGTTGAATGCACTCCTCGAGAGATGACGACATAAATTTTCCGGATTGGAGTCAAATCCAATAAACGGGTTCACCGCCTAAAGCAAGCTTAGGGGATTCGACTGGCCGAGATTTCTTAATCGATCAACCTAAGGTTAGTCAGAAGCATGAGCTGGAGAGAGACGCTTTTGTACGTTAGGAACCTCCACGGTCGAGGTGAGTAAATTAGAGTTTGTGTTTTATAAAAGGTTTATTCAAAGTGAGTCTAGATCAAGTGCTCGTTGTTAGTTTATTTTCTTCCTTCTTTAGTTTAATTTACCCCTTTTGATACTTAGATAAAATAATATTAATTTGCCTGAGTAGAAAGTACTCAACAGACCCCGAGTCGAATACGACATTTCTTATACTATATTTCAATAGGTACACTTGCCTATTTGAGATTTTAGTTTGGATAATATTTTAAAACTTTAGAAAATCTTCATCAAGATTTTGGCGCCGTTGCCGGGGACTATTTTGTTGATATTTTGAAAGCGCAGATTTTATTAATTTTATCAACCTTCTGCTCTACCTCAATTCTCTTTTATTTTATTTTTAAATTCATTTCTATTAGGTAAAGGTTGTGTTATTTTCTTTTATTTTAAATATGTTATCTAAATTGGTCGCCGATCTTGCCAACCTTCAAAATCAACTAGAATGTTTGAAAGCTGCACAAAAGCGCAGATATTTTTATTATAATTGTGGTGGTTATCATCAAAGTGAGTATTGTTATCATTATAATTTTTATAAAAACTTTTCTTATGAAAATAATTTTGATACTAATTATGATAATAATTTTTCTCACTTTTATTCTAATTCTAGTTCAAATTTTTAGGAAACTAATTTTTCAAATGTTCATGAAAAGAATTTTTCAAATTATAATGAGAATAATTATTTTGATTTAAATAATTATTCTTCAAACTCGGATGTCAACTTCTCTTGGTCACAAGATCACCAGGAAAGTTTCCCGAGTTTTGAGAATAATTATTTGGAGCCGAATTCTTGTTCTTCTTATTCTGCACCGCAAGCCTTCTCTCCTAATTTTGGGAATTCTTCTCAATTTCCAGGTGATTCTTCTCCCCAAAATTTGGATGAGAATTTTTTTTCTATTAGTGATTTTTCTGCTTCTTCGGATAATATTATTTATGAGGAACATGACTCATCATGTACCCCAGTAGTTGTTTATACCGAAGAAGAAAAAAAACTATTATTTCATGAGTTTGTCAGGTGTATGGATGTGCTAGGAGGAGTAGAAGAAGAACATATTTCTCCTCCTACGACTCCCAATTTTTCTCCTATTAATGAATTCCCATGCATAATTTATGACTTTTAGGAGCAAAAATTTATGATCCTGATGCATCCGATGATTTTATTTCCCATAAATTTTCGGACGGAAAATTATTTTTAGAAAATAAACAACCGGAGCCTAATCTTATGACTTCGCAAGAGCCTCCTCCTTGCGAAGATTTTTCTGACATGCTTACTTTTGATTTTCCTTATACTAATGATTTTCATGTAGAAGAGGAGTCGTTGCAATTAAAAATCATCCACGATCCATTTGCCGCTCCTCTATAAAAATTCAAATCACCTCAGGTATGGATAAGTGATTTGAATTTACATTTTCAAGTCAACTGCAACAACAAGGAACATCAAGAAGAAAGCGGAGGAGACGTCGGGCAAGCAACTTTGGCATCTTCGCCAAAGCATGAATTAAGGGAGTTGCCCTTCCATTTTTATTTTAATTTTCCATTTTCTTAACAATAACCGTCTGGCTTAAAGATGGAAAAAAGAAAAGGGCTCTTGGGAGACACCCCTTGATTATCTTTAAATTAATGCAATTTTTTTATGCATTTTTTCCCCTCCTAATTGGCTTATAAACATTGGGGACAATGTTTATTTTTAAGTATGGGGGTGGATTCCTATTTATTGTTTTTATTTAAAAAAAATGAAAAAATGCTTTGTTTTCTTTTTATCATCAAAAATTAAAAAAATAGAAAATCTAAAATTAATTTCTGGGAAAGGGCTGTGTTGGGTTTTCATCCCACAAAATCGCCTAGTACCTTGCGAACCCGTCACTGGGTAGCCCTTGGGAAGTCCAAGAATAACAAAAAAATTAGGATTTGTTTTTAATAGAAAATAAAAAAAATATAAGAAACCCCTACTTAATATTTGGTGATTTTCGGAAAATAATTTTGAGTTTTTTTATAAGAATTTTTATAATTTTTGATTTTCTAATCTTTTATTTCATCATAGTTAGTTAAATTAATATTTAAGTTATTTGACTTTTAGAAATAAACTTATGAATTAAAGTTGTTTAGAGTGTCTTATTTACTTCTTTTTCTCGTAATTATAATTAGTTTCAATATTATAGTGCTTAGTTCAACAATCTTTAGATTTTAATTATAATCACTTGTGCTTTAAAAATTCTTAGAAATTTTGATTTACTATAGTTTCTCTCTGATTATTTTAATTTAATCTAAATATTGTTTAGCCTTCTCTTGTATTTAAACTTTCTTATTAGAACATATATCATGGGGATAAGAGGATAAAATTTATTATCCCTTGGTACACATGCAATTTTTTTTATTTTGGTTAGATCATATGTCATGGGAATCAAACATTCCTTGGTACACATATGCAACCCAAAAAACTAAAAGATGGAGTAAGAGAATAAAATTCATTACTCCCATTTTTTTTTGTTTTTGAAGGGAGAAAAAAATGCATTTGTTCATATGTCATGGGAAATGAGAGAATAAAATTCATCATTTTCTTGGTAAACCTATGCAAATATCAAAAAAAGAAGAAAAAAAGGGCATGAGGTGAGAGGATAAAATTCATCACCTCAATTTAAAATCCTCTTCATAGTCCTTGTTTCTAAAAATCTTTAGCCAATATAATTGTTTTGGACTTAAATTAAAATATTAAGAGAGCATAAGTAGTAGTTTAAATTTTTCCTTCAAGTTTCTTTTTAGTTAAAAAGTATGAATAATTCTAATTTAATTTTGTTGGCTAAATCACTTCATTTTGAATTCTAATTAATTTTTATGAGAAATTTTTGGCTAAATATCTTTCTCTTTACATTTTAATTTCATAGTTTAGAACATAATCTTGAATTCCAAAACTTTATTTTTAACTCTCTTTTGATTTAATAAAATTTTCCTTTAATTAAAAAATATATTAATTTCTTATAAGTACTTCTAATAGTTTTGCTCTGGAATAGCAAAAGATTAAGTATGAGGTTATTTGATAAGTCACTAATTATAGTTATTTTTATATAGTTTTTATCTAATTAATAATAAGATTATAATTATATTTTTATAATTATGGTTCTAATTACTTTATTTTCATATTTCAGGTCAATCTGGGCTGCGAATAGCAATTTGGAGCTTGCAGGACTGATCCGGAGTTGAAACGGAGAAAATGAACATTTTTGGTCACGGATAACTTAACTTCAAATAGTCATAACTTTCAAACCAGGAAGAGTTACGGGACGTGCAACCAGTCAATGGAAAGAGGACGACATCCTCTACAAATCTGGAGAATTTCACAAGTACACGCCCCACAGACACGGGCGTGTTTAGGGCGTGAACACGGGCATGTCAAGTTCAAAAAAACAGTTTTCTCCAGAAATCTTCCCGGGACAATTCTGGACCATTTCCCAAGTACACACCCCCTGTCACAGGCGTGACCTAGGGCATGACCTACCCGAAACTGCCGAATTGAGCCCAAATTGTACCGTTTCCAGCCATTTGCTGACCCGGTGAGTACACACCCTAGGTCACGGGCATGACTAGGGGCGTGACCTCTTCAGCAACGCCAGAATTACTTCGCGCCGTTTCCCCTTCCCGCCGTTTCCCTTAAAAGACTAGAAACGCCCTAGGTCACGGGCGTGACATTGGGGCGTGACCCCTAAAACGGCAACTTTTGGCAGTCTTTCTCCAACGTTCCCGGGCTTTCAAGATAGCAATTTCCGAGCCTAACACGCCCTATGTCATGAGCGTGACCTAGGGCGTGACTCCCAAGCAGAAAAATCTATAAATTCCAGATGAGTTCAGAAAGCTCAGGAGGAGGATTAGGAGCCAATTTTAGGAGTATGTTGTAGCTTAGATTACTGTCTTTATGCATTTCTTTTATGTAATTTCAATTTCATAGTTTAGATTTCAATTCAAGCATTTCCTTTTTTGCAAACATGTTCTTCTTTCCCTTCTTTTTATGTAACTTTTATATTATGTCAACTAGCTAATTTCTTTAGTACTTGATCATGATTATCTTTGAATAAAACTCTTTTTGTCAAACCTTTTTACCACTATCGATTTATCTTTGAATTATATTTTGTCGAATTCATATTTCGCGAGTATGTTCTTTGATTCTAGATCCGTATCCTAAATGATCGAGAGGTTACGGATACGAGTAGATCGCTCAAGGATAAAAGGAGTTGAATGCACTCCTCGAGAGAGGACGACATAAATCTGTCGGATTGGAGTCAAATACAATAGAGGGGTTCACCGCCTAAAGCAAGCTTAGGGGTTTCGACTGTCCGAGAGGTTTTAATCGATCAACCTAAGGTTAGTCAGAAGCATGAGCACGAGAGAGTCGCTTTTGTACGTTAGGAACCTCCACGGTCGAGGTGAGTAAATTAGAGTTTTTGTTTTATAAAAGGTTTATTCAAAGTGAGTCTAGATCAAGTGCTCGTTGTTAGTTTATTTTCTTCCTTCTTCAGTTTAATTTACCCCTTTTGATACTTAGATAAAATAATATTAATTTACGTGAGTAGAAGTACTCAACAGGCCCCGAGTCGAATACGACATTTCCTATACTATATTTTGATAGGTACACTTGCCTATTTGAGATTTTAGTTTGGATAATATTTTCAAACTATAGAAAATCTTCATAGGGCTAGATCTGGTAGGCCCGTTTCCCCAAGCCAGTGGATAGAGGAGGTTCCTGCTAGGTCATGGTGGACTATTTTTCAAAGTGGCTGGAGGTGAAGGCGTTGGCAAAAGTGACGTCTCAGGTAGTCAAAAGCTTCGTATGGGGGGAGATCATCTTCAGGCATGGGCTCCATTTGGCCATTGTCATGGATAATGGACCACAGTTCTCCAATATAGAATTCGTTGACTTTTGTGTCCGGCTAGGTATAGACCTTCGATTCGCCTCGTTGCATCACCCTCAAAGCAATGGGTAGGTGGAAGCCGCAAACAAGGTCATCGTGAATCTCTTGAAGAAGATGGTAGAAAACCTAAGGGGAAGTTGGGTGGAGCAGCTACCCTCCATCCTCTGGGCCTTGAGGACTACGCCAAGTACCGCCATAGGAGAGACGATATTTAAACTCTCCCATGGCTCAGAGGCCGTCATACGAGTTGAATTTGAGTTTGAGTCACCTAGGGTGGCAGCGGCAAGAAAGGGAAATGAAGAATGGGAGGCAGAAAACGGGGAGGAGTAGAGGCTCTCTCTTGACTTGGTGGAGGAACTTAGAGAGCTAGCATCAATCCGGTAGGAGGAGGTCAAGCGCCGGATGTCAAGATATTTTGACAAGCACGTTAGAGTCAAGCAGTTCGAGAAGGGAGACTGGGTTCTAAAGAAAGTGGATGCGGAATATAGAGGGGCCTCCGTGGGGAAGCTCAACCCCAACTGGGAAGGCCCTTTTATAATAAAGGAGGTCTTAAAGTCAGGAGGGTACCACCTCGAGGATGTGGACGGGGTATCCCTCGATCGTGCCAGAAGCGGCGATGATCTAAAGAGATTTTACACTTGATGCTGTCTCTTTCATGCCTATGGTTTATTTCTTCTGAGATGGAATATTTTCGTTTTTTAACACCTGTAAACTTGACACGACTTTTAAATATAATACAAGTTGAGATATCCATTTTTGCGTAACAAGATTGCTTTGGTTTTGGAGAGGAGACCCCGAGCAGACCCGCTGAGCAGGCTCTCATCAAGCTAGCAGGGCTGTAGGCTCACTCGGTGGTTGGAGGTTGTCTAGAGAGGAGACCCCGAGCAGACCCGATGACCAGGATCTCATCAAGCTGGCGGGGATGTAGGCTCACTCGGTGGTTGGAGGTTGTTTGGAGAGGATACCCCGAGCAGACCCGCTGACCAAGCTCTCATCAAGCTGGCAGGTCTGTAGGCTCACTCGGTGGTTGGAGGTCATTTGGAGAGGAGACCCCGAGCAGACCCGCTGACCAGGCTCTCATCAATCTTGCAGGGCTATAGGCTCACTCAGTGGTTGGAGGTTATTTGGGAGGAGACCCCGAGCAGACCCGCTGACCAGGCTCTCATCAAGTTAGCAGGGCTGTTGGCTTACTCGGTGGTTGGAGGTTGTTTGGAGAGGAGACCCCGAGCAGACCCACTGACCAGGCTCTCATCAAGCTGGCAGGGTTGTAGGCTCACTCGGTGGTTGGAGGTTGTTTGGGAGGAGACCCCGAGCAGACCCGCTGACCAGGCTCTCATCAAGCTGGCAGGGCTGTAGGCTCACTCGGTGGTTGGAGGTCGTTTGGAGAGGAGAGACCGAGCAGACCTGCTGACCAGGCACTCATCAAGCTGGCAAGGTTGTAGGCTCACTCGGTGGTTGGAGGTCGTTTGGAGAGGAGACACCCGAGCAGACCCGCTGACCAGGCTCTCATCAAGCTAGCAGGGCTGTAGGCTCACTCGGTGGCTGGAGGTTGTTTGGAGAGGAGACCCCGAGCAGACCCACTGACCAGGCTCTCATCAAGCTGGCAGGGCTATAGGCTCACTCGGTGGTTGGAGGTCAATTGGAGAGGAGACCCCGAGCAGACCCACTGACCAGGCTCTCATCAAACTGGCAGGGCTGTAGGCTCACTCGGTGGTTGGAGGTTGTTTGGAGAGGAGACCCCTAGCAAACTGCTAACAAGGCTCTCATTAAGCTGGCAGGGTTGTAGGCTCACTCGGTGGTTGGAGGTTGTCTGGAGAGGAGACCCCGAGCAGACCCGCTGACCAGGCTCTCATCAAGCTGGCAGGGTTGTAGGCTCACTCGGTGGTTGGAGGTTGTTTGGGAGGAGACCCCGAGCAGACCCGCTGACAAGGCTCTCATCAAGCTGGCAGGGCTGTAGGCTCACTTGGATGTTGGAGGTTGTTTGGAGAGGAGACCCCGAGCAGACCCACTGACAAGGCTCTCATCAAGCTGGCAGGGTTGTAGGCTCACTCGGTGGTTGGAGGTTGTTTGAAAAGGAGACCTCGAGAAGACCCGCTGACCAGGCTCTCATCAAGCTTACAGAGCTGTAGGCTCACTCGATAGTTGGAGGTTGTTTGGAGAGGAGACCCCGAGCAGGCCCGCTGAGCAGGCTCTCACCAAGCTGGCAGGTATGTAGGCTCACTCGGTGGTTGGAGTTGGGTGTTGGAGAGAAAAAAAACAGGTACATTGGAAAAATAAGTATATTGGAAAAACAAAAGAGAGCCGAGACATCTCGCATATAAAGAAACATGACCATGCATTAAGGTCTAACTTGTTCGGGGGAGCCCCTTTACAAAAATTATGGGATGTCTTAATACAAAAATGTCTTGATATAAAAATGTGTATACAAAAGAAAGTTGAAAGGAAATCCTAGGCTTTCCTCCAGATGTCTTCTACTCTTCCGCGCTTGATGACGAGCCATCTCCCCACTCGTCGTAAATATCTGGCACGAGGTCGCGAGCGGTGACATCCTCGCAACCCTCTTGATAACCCCCATTTCTTTCATCATCTTCATGATCAGCTCGGTTGTTCTAATGTTGGCGTATTTATAGAGTTCCTCGACCTCCTCATGAGAATAATGGGGAGGAGATGGTTGGGGAATTGTCACGTGGGAAGGCGAGAGGGCATCATTCTAAAGTCGGGTGACCTGTCACTCCAGGCCCTTGACCTCTGATTCCAAAGTTGCTATGCGCGAGTGTATTCTATCGGCCGTCTCGGCAACCTGCGAGAGGCCCATTCGTCAGATGAGGTCAAGGGTATATAAAACTTAAGTTGAGGGTAGAGAAGAACTCACTGAAAGTGGAGGATACGATCGCACTTACTCTAGAGGGGGGGGGGTGAATAGAGTTTGTTAAAATAATTTTTCAAAATAAAACTTTGTAGAGGAAGACTTAAGTTAATATAGTATGTGTATTGTGCTGCAGCAATAAAACAGAAGTAATAATAAAAAGAAAACAAAATATTCACAGCACACAGCAAAGAATGCACACAAGCAACGAAACACAAGAAGCTATAGTGGTTCCCCAATCAACCTGGGTACATCCACTCTTCTACCACCCTTGGTAGGAATCCACTCAGGATGAGTTGATTAGGTGTCCTGGCACCAATGAGCTTTTGATAAGGTGCTCAAAAACCAAATCTAGATTTTTTGATAAGGTGTCTTGCCACCACTGAGTTTTGACAAGGCTCTTAGAACCAGATTCAGAACTTTTGAAGGGAGTTTTGATAACCCTTTTATAGCAGGAAAATAAAAAGGAAAAGGTGAAGTTGTCTTCTCTGTCTCAAACACTGAGAGAAGACTTAGTGGATTGATTGTGTTGTCAAAGCTCTCCCTGAGATGTAGATGGTTCATGAGTGAGAGCTTTGCTAGGGTGATAGGCCTTTAGAAGCCTCAGATCTCCAGCAGAAGATGATTTCAGCAGAGGCTGAAATATGAATTGTCTGGAGTCTTTGATGTTGAAGCTATGAACACTTTTCAGTATGCTAATTTTCAATCTAACTCTTCAGGATTGATCACTTGATTTTTCTCTAAGTTGATCTCACTATCTGTGTATGTCTGTATTGAGTGTTATGTGTGTTCTTTCTCTTTATCTGCTGTTGAATGTTTTATTCTCTGATGATCCTCTATCCAAGATAGCCGTTAGCAGTCATAAAAGTCTTCCATAAATATTTTGTCTTCTAGAGGAAAGTCCAATAAACATTCCCTGAGAAATCCCTTGAAACTTGCTCCAGAATAAATGAAAACGGCTAACAAATCTCTGGAAATAAATGCTGAGAGTATTTGAAAAACATTCCAAAAGCTGACTGAATTTGAATCCTTAAAGTCATCGATCTCTCAGAAAAACGTCAATCTGAGCTCTACGATCTTCGAACTGAGCTCAGAGATTGGATTTGAACATCAGACAGAAAATGTCAAACTGAGCTCGAAGATCGTCGACCTGAGCTCAAAGATTGGATCGAACATCAGACAGAAAACGTCGAACTGAGCTCGAAGATCGTCGATCGGAGCTCAGTGACTTGGAAACAAGCTGAAGGCAGATCGTCGATCTGAGCTCGAAGATCATCAACCTGAGCTCGATGACTTAGCAGAGTTGAGCTCAGAGATCGTCGAACGGAGTTTGACGTTTCGTCGACCTGAGCTCGACGAAAATTGTCTTTGTCTCAGCTCTAAGTCTTGATCCTTGACCTGGGGGCAGCTTCAAACCTAAGTTCTAAGCCCTAGACTCATTCTAACTTGACCTTTTCAACTATACATCTAGGTCAAACTGATTTCCTAAAAATATAGTGATCCTTGCCCAAATTAGTAATAGGGTGTTCTAACAATCTCCCCCTATTTGGGATAGGATTACTATTTATAGAACTCAGTAATAAATACAAAAGGAAATACAGAAAAGCAAAATATTGAAGCAATAGAGCAGAATATGCAGCATAGCAGCATTCAGATAGAATATCAGCAAGTGTTTTAAAATGAATGTACTGTCTGCTTATAGAGATCACTTCTTTTCACTTCCTTTCTTAAATAAGATTTCCCTGTTGGGATTGAGAGCCTCTTTCTTTGACCTTCTGTCATCTTCTGCACCTAAGGAGGTTTGAGATCTTGGCCTGGGAACAACAGCCTCAGGATGCAGTTTCATGTAATCCACTGGGTCCAAGAACTTCCTTGAAGCATATCTTTCCAGTTCTGCCTTCCTTTGCTCTGACAAGGTAGTGATGTTGGAAGTGTCTTTTCCTTGCTCTCTGGCCTTCTTCAACTGATCTAAGGCAGCAAGTTCTTTCATCCTATCAGTCCATGATAAAGTATTATTATCTGGATCTTCAAAATGGATTACAGGTTCATATCTATTAACAGTTTCTGAAGCAGTAGAAGTCCTTGTATCAACAGTTTCTCTGAGTTTATAAGGGATAGGACCTTGAGTTGAGTCCATATGTCTTTGTCCTTCCCTTTGTTATCTTGATTGAATCCTGTATTCTCTCTGATTACCTCTGTATTGTCCCCTTCTAGACTGATAACCACTTTGATATTGCCCTCTGGGATTATATCTCTGTGAAGATTGGGAGGAGCTTTGCTTTGGAGCAGAGGTTTGAGAAGCTGAGCCTCCACCTGAATCCTAAATCTGGAGGAGGAGGAGGAGGAGGCTAAAATTGGGATGATCCTTTCTCATACTTATCCAACTTTCTTCTTTTCCTCATTGCCTTTAGCTGGTTTTTAGAATACTACATCCAAGATTTAGTTATCTGGCAATCATGTAGAATGTAATAGGGTATGCCATTAACATCCTTGGCCTTTGCAGGAGGGACCTTCATCATGGCCTTACTTCTAGCTTTCCTTTTCCTAGCAATAGTGCCAGAAGAATCATCAGATTCTGTATTGAATTGATCACTTTCAGAACTCTGTGGTCTATCATACAAAGCATCTATACTTTTGATGTATTTCTCTTATTGTTTCAATTGTTCAGGAGTCAGAACAGGAGCAGCAGCAGCAGATACACAACCTATTAAAGTAGCAACAAGAGCAAAAGAAATTGGAGCCGCAGGTTCTTCCAGATAAGTAGCAAGATCTTTATCAGCAACAGCATCAGTAGACAGCATTTCAATGTCAGTAGATCCAACAGATATAACAGCAGTACACACAGAAGCAACAACATCCTCAGCCTTAAAAGAGTTGGCATATGATGCAATCAGACTGGGATCACATTCTGAAATAGGCACAATGGCCTTAGTAAGGTCTTCAACTTGCTGAACTGGTAAATATCTTCTGTGAAGAGAATCAAAAGCACTCAACAGTGACCTGAGGTCCACTGTAAACATTGGAACTGGAGTAGTAGCAGGCACTTCTTCAGCTTCATGAGGCATCTCCCCCTGCCTTGATTCAAGCAAGACTGGATCAAGGCACTCCATTGAAGGAATTTCCTGAGGAGAGATGAAAGAAGATAGCCTGTCAGACAGCTCCTGAATATGTTTCAGAAGTGGAGCCATTGTGGTCTCCAGCAATGAGGATAGCTTGGGGGCTAGCAGCTCATACAGCCTGTCTGCCAGTGCAGGAAGATCTACATGCTCAAGATGGGCTTAAGTAGAGGATGGAGTTGATGTTGCTGGCAAAATGTTGGATGGTGTGGTGGTAGGAGGTATAGGGATGGATGGCTCAATAGTAGAGATTGTGGAGATGGATGGTACTGGAAAGGAGATGGATGATATGTTTGTGTAAATGGATGGTGAGAAAGATGGTTTATCAAGGATGTCATTGAGGAGCTATTGGTATGAGGAGGAGGATGGAGGCTCAAGAGGTGAGGAGGGGGAATCATCCATGAAGGAGTCATCCAAAATGTTGAAAGATGGAATGGAAGAATCAATGGGTGGATAGTAGTATAGAGGGTGTAATGGTTCTGAGGAGATGGCTAGAGGAGATGAAATAGGTGATGAAATTGTGATGGGGGAGGAGATGGTTGATTGGATGGTTGATGAGGAAGGTAAGGCAGAAATATTAGGAGGTGGAGAAGGAGGAGCAGAGGAGGAAGAGACTGAAACAGTCGTTGTGCCCGAAGCAGATGGTGCTACAGCAGTCCTGTTGGGGTTGATAATCTGCCTTTCCCACTTGCTGAAAAGGGCACAGGTGAGCCTTTTGGATGCATTGATGTTCATCCCATTGGAAACCAGTAATTCAGGGCACCTAGAATGCAGGAAAACCCCTAGAATCCTCCCAAAAAAGACACAACTTTTGTTAATTTTCTTCTTGATCAAGTCAAAGAAGATAGTTCCCCAATCCATATGTTTCTTGTCAACTATTGCTCCCATTAAACAGAGCTGATACCTTGAGATGGTATCATGAGCTGAGTGCTTTGCCAGAAGCACTTTCCCCACAACATCAGCTAGAAATTGAAATTCAATTGATAAATTCTTTTTCAACAGCTTATTAGGGTGTACAGCAGAGTGACCCATTCTATCTAACATGGAATCAAATTCTTCTCTAGACAAATCAATAGAGTCATCTCCAGTACTTAAGGTGAATACTTCAGTCAGAAGAAAAGGGGACAATGGTACCTGAGTCCCGTTTATCATGCCGACTATAGTATTTTCATTCTCATTGGTTGCAGTAAAAACCCATTCCTTTATTTCATCTGCCGCAATCTTTATTCTGGTGGTCATAAACTGAACTAACTACTATTCTCGGAAAAGATTCAGAATATCTTTGAACTCCTGATCGCCGCCATCGAAGGAGTTCATATCTATGTCAAAACCTATATCAAATTTCATTTTGGAAAGAGCGGCAACTAACACCGCCATTTGTACCTGCAAAGATTGAACAAACACGACCAAGTGTAGAGAGTTTGGAGGGAAAGAGAAAAATTTGCAGAGAGTATGAAAGCGTAAAAGACGAACGACGGCCGAAGAAATGATTTTATATTAGGGTTCGACACCGGAAAGGAAAAATCGTTGAACTCTGTTCGATGATTTGGGCTTCTAATGGAATACGAAGAGGTTTTAATGTCGTCGATCTCTGTTCGACGACATTGACGAGCGTCGAGCTCTGCTCGACGATCGCTTAACAGAAAGAAGGATAGCTTAAGGCTATCAGGCGGCGCTGAACTTAGGTCGACGTTTTGGGAAAACGTCGATCTCCGTTCGACTATCTTGAGGAAAATCGTCGAGCGCAGTTCAGAGACAGAAACTATCCTACAGACACAAAAAAGAAATAAGTTTTTAGCCTAATCTTGGTCTGTTTTTAGCTTTTAAGATCTTGTAATTTAATTTAGGCTTCCTCTATCTAACATGCCTAACTGATTTAGGAAGAATGTATGTTTCTTCTCATCCAAGGGTTTGGTGAAAATATCTCCCCTTTGCAAATCAGTTGGGATATATTGAAGTTCAATTTTATTTTTCTCAACATTATCCCTTAGAAAATGATGCCTAATTTTTATGTGTTTTGTCCTACTATGGAGGACTGGATTTTGTTCAATGGAAATAGCACTGGTGTTGTCACAAAATATTTTAGACTTCTCTAAGTTGTAACCATAGTCTAGGAGTTGATTTTGAATCCACAAAATTTGTGAACGACAACTACCTGCAGCCATATATTCAGCTTCAGCAGTTGAAGTTGACACAGATGTTTGTTTCTTACAAAACCATGAGACAAGTCTATAACTAAGAAATTGACAAGTTCCACTGGTGTTTTTGCTGTCTATTCTGCATCCAGCATAATCATCATCTGAAAATCCAGTTAAGTCAAATGCTGAATCTTTTGGATACCAGAGACCTAGATTTGGACAGCTTTTAACATACCTAATAATCCTCTTTACTAAAGTTAAGTTTGACTCTCTAGGGCTAACTTGGAATCTAGCACATATACATGTAGCAAACATTATATCAGGCCTACTAGCTGTAAGGTACAATAAAGAGCTAATCATTGCTCTATATGTTGTCTGATCAACTGGTTTCCCATGTTCATCAGCATCCAATACAGCATTGGTAGGCATGGGTGTTTTCATACATGATGCATCAGACATACCAAATTTCTTAACCAGCTCTTTTGCATACTTGGTTTGAGAAATAAATATGCCTTCAGCATGTTGTTTGACTTGCAATCCTAAGAAGAAGGATTGCTCACTCATGCTACTCATTTCAAATTTAGAGTGCATAAGCTTGGAAAACTTTTTGCACAAGTTTGAATCAGTAGACCCAATGATGATTTCATCTACATATATTTGTACTAGTAGGGTATGGGACTTATGGGTTCTAATAAAAAGAGTTTGGTCTACTCTACCCCTTATAAAATCATTTTCCAGAAGAAAGCATGCTAGGGTCTCATACCATGCTATAGGAGCTTGCTTTAGACCATATAATGCTTTATGCAGTTTGAAAACATAATCAGGATGAGTTTGAGAGACAAAACCTGGGGGTTGTCTGACATAGACTTCTTCTTTGATCTCCCCATTGAGAAAAGCACTCTTCACATCCATTTGGTAGACTTTGAATCCCTTGTGAGCAACATATGCCAGGAAGATTCTTATGGCCTCTAACCTTGCAACTTGTGCAAAGGTCTGGTCATAGTCTATCCCCTCTTCTTGAGAATATCCTTGAGCAACTAGCCTTGCCTTGTTCCTTACAATAATTCCTTGATCATCCAATTTGTTTATGAACACCCATTTTGTTCCAACAATGGAATGATCCTTTGGTTTAGGCACTAGTTCCCAAACTTTGTTTCATTCAAATTGATGCAACTCCTCTTGCATTGCAATGATCCAATGTGGATCTTGCTCTGCATCTTGAATGGATTGAGGTTCAATTTGAGAGAGAAAGCAAGTGTGCATCAGGTTTTGGTTAACCTGATTTCTAGTTTGCACACCAGCTGAGATGTTTCCAATCACTTGGGTGATTGGATGATCTCTTGATGTTACTAAATCAACAGGGGTTGTTGATTGTTGACCAACCTGTGTTGTTGTTTCCTCTTGTGGAACAGCAACTAGCTCTTCAAGAAGATTTTCTTCCAGATGTTGAGCAGCTTCTTCATCTTCGCTACTTTCATCCTTTTGAGTAACTTGCAATCTATCCAAGTCTTCAGCTAGAGAATGTACCTGCAAATGTTCTATGGTAGAAGCATTCTTCTCCTTGAAAGACATATTAGCTTCATCAAAGGAAATATGGACAGATTCTTCTATTTTTTGAGTAGTTTTATTATAAACCCTATAAGCTTTACTGATCATGGAGTATCCCAAAAACACTCCTTCATCAGCTTTTGCTTGAAATTTTGCTATATATCTCTTGTCATTGTTGTGAATATAATAAATACAACCAAAATTTTTGAAGTAATCTACTTTAGGTTTCTTCCCTTTGAGTAATTCATAGGGAGTCTTGCCCTTCAGTTTATGTATCAAACTTCTATTCAGTACATAGTTGGAGGTGTTCACTGCCTCAGCCCAAAAGGATAGAGGAAGGTGAGCATCTGACAACAATGTAGTTGCAGATTCAATTAGGGTTCTATTTTTCCTTTCTGCTACCCCATTTTGTTGAGGAGTTCTAGGAGCTGAGAATGTATGTCTGATCCCTTCACTCTGACAGAACTCTTGCATAAGAAGAGAATCAAACTCTGTCCCATGATCACTTCTGATCAGGGCAATATGAGTATTGAACTCACTCTGTATACATTTGAGAAACTCTGTCAAACACTTAAAGTTTTCAGACTTCTTCCTCAGAAAGAACACCCATGTGAATCTTGAGAAGTCATCTACAACCAATAAAGTGTAGGATTTCCCTCCTAAGTTTTGTACTGTAATGGGTCCAAAAAGATCCTTGTGTAACAGATACAAAATCCTAGGTGAATCACTCTTTTTAAGTGACTTAAAACTGTTTTTAGTTTGCTTGCCTAATTGACAAGCCTTGCAAAGTACTTCCTTCTTGTAGGTGCCAGAAGGTAGTCCTCTAACAAGGTTGTCCTTGGATAGCCTAGTAATGGTTCTAAGGTCAATATGTCCTAGTCTCTTATGCCATTGTATATTAGGTCTGGATATGAAATTGAACAGGCAAATATCTACTTTAGATGAATGAAAGTCTACTAAGCAAATGTTACCTTTTCTGTTACCTGTCAACACAGTTGTGTTGTCTTCTGACTTGACCTTGCATATAGCTTTGTTGAAAGTCACTTGATATCCTTCATCACAAAGTTGACTGATACTTATCAAGTTGTGCTTGAGTCCTTCAACATAAGCTACTTTCTTGAAGGTGACTGTTCCAATTTAGACTGCACCATATCCTTTTGTTGTTCCAAAGTTTGAATCACCAAAAATTACTTTGGGTCCAAGCTTGGCTTTAAAGGATGTGAAGTTGTCCTTGTTCCCTGTCATGTGCTTTGAGCACCCACTATCCAGATACCATTGCTGGTTTGATGTTGGATAGGTCTTCTCCTGCACATAAACAGCTTATATATTTTTGACCCAGTTTACCTTGGGCCTAGGTTGATATCCCTTAAATTCAGAAATGAAGGACATCCCAGGTTGACTCTTATAACCTTCAGGATGGTATCTCCTAGGAGGTACTATCCATTCAGTATAGGGGTTGAAGCCTTGGGATGTAGGACTTCTAGGATTGAATGTAAATGTACCTTTGAAAGATTGTTCAAAGCCCTGATCTCGGTTTGACGATCGTCGAGCTGAGGTCGACGATCTTGGGTCAAATAGTCGAGCTCTGTTCGAAGATCAACTCTCCTGGAGTTCAGAGTTCAGGTGTCGTCGAGCTGAGTTCGACGATTTTTTCTTGGATCGTCGAGCACCGTTCAACGATCGTCGAGCTCTGTTCGACGCATTCTGTTGAACTATAACTTTCTTTGGCAAATCTGCATTCTTCCTAGCTACCTCTACAACTTTCTTCCCTTTATCAGAGATAAATTTGATTTGAGTTGTCAGAACTATAGGATGGCTAGATGAAGCTCCCAAGCCCAGTGTACTATTAAGTCTAGAGTTCACTGTACTTGTGATATCAATCAGTTTGATGCTTCTCCCATTAAAGGATTCTTCAAACTGTTTGGCCTTGGATAGTTCACTTTTCAGTGAAGCTATCTCCTCTCTATAGCATTCTAACTCTTCAGAGAGTTTGAGGTTCTCTGATTTTAAAGTGCTATACTAAGACAGTTGTTCTCTGAGGGAAATGATTTCCTTCTCAGACTCTAATAGATCTAGGCATAGTACTTTAAACTCATGTTTAAAGTCCTCAGAACTGAAATCAAATGAATTGATTACCTGGTCTTCTTCTAGTTGAATTTCTGAATCTGTCTCTGACTCTTCTGCTTCTGAATCTGTTTGAGAGGCATTGATAGCCATCATGCAAAATTCCTTTTCATCAGCATCATCCTCATCATCACTGGAGCTGGATGAAGCTTCAGAATCCTCTTCAGTTTCACTCCATGTCTCAGCAACAAATCCCTTCCTTGTATGTTTGTTCTTGCTGGAGGAGGGTTTGTCTGAGTTGTTCTTTTTAAAGTCTTTCTCCTTTCTTCTTTCTCTTCTATCTTTCTTATCCTTGTTTTTGTTTTCTGGACAGTCAGGCACAATATGGCCTGGTTTCCTGCAACCAAAACATATAACTTCATTGTTGTTATTTGATTTATCATATCTTGGCTTATCATGTCCCTTGTATGATCTCTTTCTGAAGTCTTTTCTGGCCGTTTTGTAGAATATTTTGGCCAATAAGCTGAGTAGCTCCTCATTGTCTGTGACCTTTTCTTCAGGCAGGTCCTCAACAGCTTTGAAGGCTATTGTCTTCTCTTTCCTTGTGGCTGGTGAGGTAGCCTTCTGTTCTTCTTCTCTACTTTTAATGAGCAGCTCGTAAGATTTGAGCTTGCCCAGGAGAGCTTCAGTGGTAATCTCATTTAGACTTCTGACATCTTTGATTGGCCAGATTCTTGAATCCCAAGTGATTGGGAGACATATTAGGATTTTGTCATTCAGCTCAGTCAATGAGATTTCTTTATCCAAGTCTTTAACTCATTGATAATCAGACTTAATCTGTTGTACATGTCTGCTACTGACTCAACTTCTCCTTTCTTGAAGTTCTCATATTGGGATATGAGATGGGATCTTCTATCTTTTCTCTCATCAGCAGATCCTGAGACAATCTCAGAAAGTTTATCCCAAATTTCTTTGGCTGAGTTGTATTCAGCTACCTTCTGAAATATCTCATCAGACATTGTCTGAGCTAAGATATTCATGGCCTTGGCATCTGCAGTCTTCCACTTCTTTATTTCAGCATCTGTTCCTGAAGGAGGTGGAACAGCATTTGTACTTGAGCTTGCTGGTGGACTTGGGCACACTGTCAAAATAGAATTAAATATATCTTCATCAATAGAATTCATATAAAGTTTAATCCTAGCTTTCCAAAGTGCAAACTTGGATAGATTGCACACTGGAGGCCTGGTGCTTGCATAATCTTTATTTTGTGCCATGTCTTTATATAAAATTAAATATAATGAAAATAACCCTCTCAAAGGATTGATCTTATCAAGGATCTTTTGGTTCAGGTGTTAGCCTGTATGAACAACCAACCTCCCTCTGATACCAATTGAAAGTGGAGGATAAGATCAGTCTGACTCTAGAGGGGGGGTGAATAGAGTTTGTTAAAATAATTTCTCAAAATAAAACTTTGTAGAGGAAGACTTAAGTTAATATAGTATGTGTATTGTGCTGCAGCAATAAAACAGAAGTAATAATAAAAAGAAAACAAATGATTCACAGCACACAACAAAGAACGCACACAAGCAACCAAACACAAGAAGCTATAGTGGTTCCCCAATCAACCTAGGTACATCCACTCTTCTACCACCCTTGGTAGGAATCCACTCAGGATGAGTTGATCAGGTGTCCTGGCACTAATGAGCTTTTGATAAGGTGCTCAAAAACCAAATCTAGATTTTTTGATAAGGTGTCTTGCCACCACTGAGTTTTGACAAGGCTCTCAGAACCACATTCAGAACTTTTGAAGGGAGTTTTGATAACCCTTTTACAGTAGGAAAAGAAAAAGGAAAAGGTGAAGTTATCTTCTCTATATCAAACACTGAGAGAAGACTTAGTGGATTGATTGTGTTGTCAAAGCTCCCCCTGAGATGCAGATGGTTCAGGAGTGAGAGCTTTGCTAGGGTGATAGGCCTTCAGAAACTTCAGATCTCCAGCAGAAGATGATTTCAGCAGAGGCTGAAATATGAATTGTCTGGAGTCTTTGATGTTGAAGCTATGAACACTTTTCAGTATGCTAATTTTCAATCTAACTCTTCAGGATTGATCACTTGATTTTTCTCTGAGATGATCTCACTATCTGTGTATGTCTGTATTGAGTGTTATGTGTGTTCTTTCTCTTTATCTGCTGTTGAATGTTTTATTCTCTGATGATCCTCTATCCAAGATAGCCGTTAGCAGTCATAAAAGTCTTCCATAAATATTTTATCTTCTAGAGGAAAGTCCAATAAATATTTCCTGAGAAATCCCTTGAAACTTGCTCCAGAATAAATGAAAACGTATAACAAATCTCTGGAAATAAATGCTGAGAGTGTTTGGAAAACATTCCAAAAGCTGACTGAATTTGAATCCTTAAAGTCATCGATCTCTCAGAAAAATGTCGATCTAAGCTCTACGATCTTCGAACTGAGCTCAGAGATTGGATTTGAGCATCAGACAGAAAACGTCGAACTGAGCTCGAAGATTGTCGACCTGAGCTCAGAGATTGGATTTAACATCAGACAGAAAACGTCGAACTGAGCTCGAAGATTGTCGACCGGAGCTCAGTGACTTGAAAACAAGCTGAAGGCAGATCGTCGATTTGAGCTCGAAGATTGTCGACCTGAGCTCGACGACTTAGCAGAGTTGAGCTCAGAGATCGTCGAACGGAGTTCGACGTTTCGTCGACCTGAGCTCGACGAAAATTGTCTTTGTCTCAGCTCTAAGTCTTGATCCTTGAATGGTCCTAGGGGCAACTTCAAACCTAAGTTCTAAGCCCTAGACTCATTCTAACTTGACCTTTTCAACTATACATCTAGGTCAAACTGATTTCCTAAAAACATAGTGATCCTTGCCCAAATTAGTAATAGGGTATTCCAACACTCACCAAACCGCCCCGAGCCTTAGCGAGAAGGTTTTCCACCACGGCCATCCTCTTTTCGAGATCTCCGGAATTCTCGCGCTCCGCCTCCAGCTTCGCCTCAGATTCCGTCCATCTTTGATTATTATAAATCAGGCAGCGCGAGAGCCAGTGCGAGATCTCAAGGGTGCGCAGTTGAGAGTGCGCAGCCCTCAGAATTAAGTCTCAAGATGAAGGCTCGCCGGCGGGATCTTGCTCTTAACAACCATAAAAGCAAAAGCCCAGGAAGAAGGCATGGCCTGTGGGCTTGTCCTGCTCCGTCCAGGGGGGAAGGAGGGTAGAGATGGAGATGCGGTTTTCCCCCTTATCCCATATCAGAGTCGGGTCATTGGCAGCATCCAAGATCACCGGACCCATGTTGAAATTTTGATGGGCAGAAGGGTTCGGGTGACTGGAAGAGCCCACCTCGCGAGAGGAGGACATAGATGATTGAGGGAGGGTGTCCGCGGGCAGGGCAGACCGAATCGCCTCGCAGTATGCAAGACGACATGCTGAGAAGGAAGCCGAGGAGGTGACCCGGGAGACTAATACCCCAGGGAAATAGGGGTCAGGGATTCCGGCACCTCCACCGGCTCGATGGAGACTTGTTTCGCTTTTTCGGCGGGAAGGGACGCCACTTTCTTGATCTTAGACTTCTTTGCGGGGCTCAGGCGAGGCGTGACGGAGCCTTCAGCAGGCCTCTTCTTGAGGGAGGGGGTAAAGGCTTCCTTCGTCGCCTCAGCCTCTATGGTGGCGAGGGAGACATCCTTAGATGGCTTGATGTTTCTTTTGTAGGGTGGGCGAACGGGAACATTCCTCTCTCCTATTAAATGCGAGACGAGACGTTACAAGTCAAGTTAAAATAAAGAAACAAAAACAAAGGGGGGCGAGCCTACCTTCACCAGGGAGTACAGGAAGGAGGGAGTCAAGGCCACGCCTCAAGAATTGGACTTCGAAGTTCTTGTCGGTGAAGAAGTTGCAGAGGAGTTTATCTGTACCCCCAACTTGGGGGTCGCATAGAATGCTTCAGCGGGCGACACGGGCGCCAGCGGGATGCCTCCCAAATTGCCGCGAATGAAGGCGAAGCGGGTGAGCCAATTATGGTTTTTTTTGGGCGTCTCGCAAACCTTGAGACCTTGCCCAGTGAAGTAGGACACTCCGTCGTGATTAGCATGGTAGATAAACAGCTTGCGGAAGACGGTCAAACTAAACTCGATGTGCTCTCGGCGCATGTAGCTGGCGAAGGCGACAAGCACTGAGATGGCATTTGGGTTCAGTTGCGTAGGGACTACTCCAAAATATTTTAGGACCTATTTAACCTCCGGCCAGAGGGGCAGTCTCAACCCCACCTCGAAGTGCGAGACGGGGAAGGCGAGTTCTCCGGGGTAGGAGGTGTAAATCGAATCGCCCACTTTGGGAGGACGTGATTCGAACCCCTCGGTCAAGAAATCGCGAGTGAAGGCGTTGTACTCTTCCTCAGAAATATGGTCGGGAGGAAAATCATGATCAGCGAATCGCCTCCCGCACCGGCTTCGCCCTTCCCCCTTTTCATCTTTCTTCTTCCCCATTCCCAACCGAAAGGGCGAAAGGGAGATGCGAGAAGAATAGGCGAGACAGAGCAAAGGCGAGAACAACACGCGAGGTAAGGAAGAAAGGAGGATAAGGGTTAGGGCACTGGAACATAAAAAAAAAAGAGCATGACCCTGACCCGGGGTAGGGGGATGTATTTATAGCAGGTAGGATAAGTGGGAGAAATATGAACAGGCGGGGAAAATCATGCATAGGAAGGGGAAAAGGCGGTCGACCTTTTTCTCTCTCCGGACCTCGATTGGCGTAGCCCAACATGAGCTCCCAGCCGGGGGGGAGGGGGGGTAGTGCGAGGAAAGAAAAAATAGATTATCAGATAGAGCCCCGTTAATTAAATGTGTGACTAATAAGAGCCATGTATCCTAATAGAATAAGATAGGAAAAATAAAGCAGATAATTATTGGAGAAGGAAATTATAAAAACAAATAACTATTAAAATATTTCATCCCACGCGAGGCGGGTTGCACGTTCGCAGGATTCAGAAGTTTTAGCGAGAGCCGCGTAGAAATTATTATTACAGAGCCAGGAATAAAAAGGAAGCGGGACGCGAGACTAAACAGGAATTCTTCAGCTCTTATGCCATCTCCAGCGTCCGCCGCCGCGAGATCTCGCGCAAAGAGGCCGGTTGGGGAGATGAAAGGCGCGAGCCGCGTCTACACCACGATGCGTGAGATGGAGTTGCTGGTCGACCTCGCTCAGGATCGCCTGGGGATCAGTATCGTCTATCTCAATGTCCGCATCAATTTTGGAAGTTAGGCGAGCGCAATCAATCTCAAGCCAGTCGATCCGCCGATCAGCCGCGTGCTTATCTTTCTCTAACTCATGAATCATGAGCGTTTGCTTCTGGAACATCTCGGCCACTCTATGCTTCAACTCCAGCGGATCCATGGGATGACCCAGATAGTCTTCGATCTCGCCTATAGGAGGAAGAGTCGAGAAGACTACCTGCCTTGAGCGCTCCTTAGCTGGCGAATCCTCAGCAGGTGAGTCCACCCGTATATCTGCAAAGCAAATAACAGAATAAAGAGGGGGCTTCAAGGTAATGTTGACAGCAAGCGGGGCCGAAGCCCAAGGCAGTGGGGCCCTTACTAGAGTGGCGAGAGGTCCCGGCGACATTGGAAGGGTCGCCCTTCTTCATTTTAGGAGTAGAAGGAGGAGTGGACGGTGGAGGTGAGACATAGTCTGGGCGGTGGTCTGCGAGACGAATTCGAGTGCTGCCAGGACGATGAAGAGGCGTGGAGATTTTCTGAAAATAAATGAAAAAGAAAAGGGAGCAATGAGGAGAGGATAAAGAAGAAGAAAGGTAAGCGAGAGTTTCACCTCCTTTTCTCTGGGAGAGGTGGAAGTAGGAGGGATGCGCCTCTCTGGAGGGTCGCGAGATGGCTTCTCCACTAAGGGAGAAAGGTCAGTTTTCCTCTCCTTCTTCGGATTAGAGGAAGAGGATGGTAGGGTGGAGGAAGTGCGAATGGGAATTAAGTTCAGGGCCGCCGCGCTAGCCTTATTTCTTTGGCGCACCAGCGCGATGCGATCGCGGAAGCTCTTACTAAAAGACATGACAGCAGAAATGGACGGGGTTAAATGTGGAAAGAAGAGATTCTCTGCATACGAGAAGGAACCCCGTATTTATAGACTTGAAAAGGGGGGGCCCACCGGAAAAAGATTCCGTCATAAAGTCGCTATGGTGACACGAGCCTCAGTTGAACTTTCTTTTCGAGCTTGGACAACCCCGAAAAGAGCGGGGATTGTGTACAACCTCGGGCTCGCGCGAGGAGGACTCGAGAGAGGATCCATTCGCGCTAGACGAGACGAACCCAAGAGAGGATCCATTCGCGCTAGGTGAGACGGACCCAAGTGAGGATCCATTCGTGCTAGGCGAGACGGACCTAAGAGAGGATCCATTCGCGCTAGGCGAGACGGACCCAAGAGAGGGTCTATTCGTGCTAGGCGAGATGGAACCAAGAGAGGATCCATTCACGCTAGGCGAGACGGACCCAAGAGAGGATCCTTTCGGTGCCGGGTGAGACAAGCCCAAGTGTTGCTTTTGCCTGCGGGGCGGCACTCTCGCCAAGCATCGGTTCAGCAGGAAGTTGGAGGACCGGTTCAGTTAATGGGCAAAGACCGGTTCAGATGGCAAACGATTCATTTTTCCTAGCTTCAGAGGTTTTTACTCCTTTACCCTTGGTGGTCTGCCCATAGCCCTTCAGAACAGCGAAGTTTGGCTGTTGGAAGACCCGACCCAGGGTATTTTGGTAATTTCATGAGTGGTTCGATTTGGTTATTTGCAGTTCAAATCTTGAGGCCTATAAATAAATCGGTAAGGTGTCTCAGAGAGAGACGTTGGCACCCCTCTTTTTCTCTCTCACTCAGGCACCTAGCTCAGCATTGGCTAGGGAGGGGGAGAATTTCAAGTTCTTCCGGGTGAAAGGTGGGACCTCCGAGCTGAAGCCCACGGTCTGTCTTTCCACAAATCCTATTGGGAGCGCGGTCCAAAGAGAGTAGGTGTTGGCTGCAACCTTAGATCCAAGCTTTAGGAGGAGCCGGCTTTGTTGGTTCCAACACCCTTGGGAGGCAACCCAAGTTATCTTTTTTGTTTGCTTTATTTTACAATTTTTTCCCCGGACGGCTCCGACAAGCTGAAGCTTCTGTGATCGCCTGCTCCAACGTTGTTGAATCCATCACGAAGTCCAAATAAGATATTTCTTGAAAATCCAAAGCGCAAGCATGGGGGAGCGGCATCAATCAGCATTCGCAGCGAATAAATCCGGGGAAGTACTTGTTTTTCAATTCTGTACTTTCAATTCTTTAATATCATTTTCTCTCCTTCTTTAAACTACTTTTTCCATTAAGGACAATATCCATTTTAAGCTTGGGGGAGGAATTCCTCCTTCTTTTTGCTATTTGTGAATACTTTTCAAAAATAAAAAAAATGCATATCTTAAAAATCCAAAAATAGAAAATATTTCCAAAATCCAAAAAAAAGAGAATATTTCAAAATTAAAAAATATGTTTTTTTTACTTTAATAGTTTAGACATTTTAGTATTTCAATAGTACCCCTTGTTTTTGTTTTGTTTTTCTCAAAATCTGATATAAACATCTTAATTAATTATAATTTTTCTAATCATCCTTTTTAACTATGCTTTAACAAGTAAAATATTGGCCATACTGTGTTTCTAATTCGCGGTAGCATGTTAACGTAAAATGTTTTTTTTAAAACTTGCATTTCCATTGTGGTTTTCGTTCTTTATTTCTTTACTTTCTAAAAAATTAATAATCCACTATTTTCCTTTTCGTTTTTTGATAATTTTTGTAAGGTCAACTTTTGAATAGCGTAGTAGATGTGAACGATCCAAGTCACCTATTTTTTCAATTTTCAAGATAATTTCATCAATCTTCTTTTATTATCTAAGACTTACTTTTTGAAATTTTTCAAATCTATGTTTTAAATAAATGTAAAAGCATGAAAATGATTTAGGCCGTTTTTTTTTCATTTAAGCTTTCCTGCCAACCTAAAAACTTTCACCACTAGTTAGCCGATTTTGAGCCTTTTTTCAATTTCATTTGATAGCTCCTCTCTTCATATCATTTTCACCAAAGCAAAAATTTCCTACCTATCTAATCACACTAGTCTTTTTTAGTTTCATAAAAAAAATTTCCATGATTATGATAGGTTATTTTGTGATATTTTTGGGAGATGTTTTTGAAAAAAGTATGCTCAAAAGAAATGTTTGCTTTTGTTTGGCCAATTCAAAATGAAAATAAAAATATTGTGGGCTTTGTTTTGAAAAAGAAAAAAATGAAAAAGAAGAAAAAGAAAGAAAAAAAATTATATAAAATGGAAAATTTTGAAACTCTTTATTTTGGTTTAGTGTGATTTTAAGCCTCCCTATTTATCTTTGAATTCCACTCCTAATCATAATCCTAAACCAAATGTTTCGGTCTTATTAAGTCCTTTTGATTCATGCTTTTGAATTTTATTTAATAACTAAGAAAAGAAGAAAAGTAAATCAGTATTAATTTTGGATTTATACTTAGATTTTTGTTATTTAATTGATATAATTATAATGCGTTGCTTGGATCTAGTAACAACTCAATGCGGTTTATTCATTTTCGTTGCTTTGCTTAAATTTATTTAAAGAAATTTGTCAAAAATTTTGATGATTTAGTTTCGTTAAGTAAAGTTTATAAAAGTTTAACCATACCTAAATAATTATTTTAAATTTATGTTTCACCGTCTCCCTACTTAGAATTTCACATAGTACTTGTGTTAGCATAATTAGAATCTTTTGATTAGTCACCTTTTTATGATTATCTAGTTATTATATCTTTTCCTTGGGACAAGCAAAGCTTAAGCTTGGGGGAATTTGATAGTACGTTTTGTAATCTAAATTATGAGGGTGTATTTCCTTGTTTTTATCACGCTTATCGTGTCTTGTTAGTTTTTATTTTATCTTTCTTATATAAATATTATTGGCACTAACATTTTCCTTTCTTTTTGCAGGTTTCCTGAAATTTGGCCAGAAAAATACCTGACACGCCCCCCTATCGCACCCTCCCTGGGCGTGTCAGAGGACGTGTCACCCAATCCCAAGAAAGTCAGCCAGTAGTGAAAAGTCTAAAGTTCATCCCGAGTAGGACACGAACTTGAACACGGCCGTATCTCTGGCTCTAGTGACGTGGCCAGCTTGACACGGCCGCATTAAATGCTTTTTCATCTCAGCACGCCAATTATACTATCACGGCCCCCATCACGGGCGTAACCCCGGGCGTGTTCGCCCCCTTTTCCAAGACTGGTGGATTTCCGACTAATGATTTCGACGCGACATGCGTGTCATGCCCCCCTCCCTACACGGGTGTGACCTAAGGCGTGTCAACCATCGTACAGAAGCAATCATCCTTCCTGCTAGAATCCAGAGCCCGAGGTTAATGCCCGTATCTGTCACGCCCCCTGACACGCCCTCCCTGGGCGTGACCAACCCGTGGAATTTTTCTATAAATTCAGACCTTCCCCTTTATTCCAGAACAAGTTAGGGCTGAAAGGGGGAGGTGCTTCCCCATTGTTCCTTGGTCTTTTAGTGTTTTTTTCATGCTTTCTTATCTCTCTCTCTCTTTCTCATTTTGTGTTTTTCTTAACCCTAGTTTATTTTTAGCTTTTGTAATAGCTTTTGTTGTAATCTTTGTTCTTACTCTAGTTGATAATTGTAGGGCTAGAATAGGATTTTCATTCCATGCAATTGTAATTTCGATTTCAAGTGTAGCTCTCTTTATTATTAATATTAGTGCTCCTTTTGTTTACCTTTGTGTTACTATGTTTTACTACTCATCCCCCTCCTCCACTTCGCTATGATTAACTAATCCTCCTTGTACTTGATCTTGATGACCGAGGTTCGAGTGATTAAGTTATGATTCTTTGAATTTATATTTTCTTTTTAGGGTTTAGGCCTTTGAATTACTCTTGATTTTTCTCGTTTGGAATTATATTCTCGATATATAATTTCCAATATAGATTTCATTCTTAGCTAGCCGAGAGGCCGATAGTCTGAAGTCAGCATTCAAGAGTAAAGAGAGTTGTACGCACCCCTCGAGAGAGGCAGACGTCCAAATCTCCCGGATTGGAGTAAAATCCAATAGTGGGGTTCACCGCGTAAAGCCAGCTTTAGGCCTCTGATTTAGACGAGAGTAGGTCGTACCTTCCTAAACTCAGTTGGGCACGACTTCGTGAGAAGCGTGTTCAAGCTTTAGGAACCTCCACGATCAAGGATCTTTACCCTATTAAGTTTAGGTTTATTTATCGTGTTTTTAATCGACTCTTGTCGAGATAATTCTTGATCGAGTGCATTTCCATTTCATCGTTCTATCCCTTTATTATAATCATTTCTTTTATGCTCTCTACTTAGCTGCATTTAGTTCTCCTTTACTGTTATTTTCCTTTCATTTAGTGCGTTTAATTTTCTATTTATCCTACAGATTTTCCGTCGATAAAATAATAGTCTTAGTGTGAGTGAGTGTACTAAATAGTTCTCGGATTTTAATACGAAACTTGTATCCCCTAGCTATAGTTCGATAGGTAAACTTGCCTAATTGGATTGCTAGTTTGGCTCTCTTTTCTTAAGCGAAAAGCAATCACCAATCTTCTATGGCGGCACCATTTCCTTCAGTGAACTGTGGGTGATTGATTGGAAGATGAAGGAGACGGCGGTGTGCTTTGTAGTAGCGGCGGAAGACGAAGAGTCTTTCGAGAGATAGTGGATTTGAATTCGATTAGATTCTTGAAATCCGATATTTTCTATTTATATAACCCTAGTAATGATGATTAGGTGTCTAATTAAGCTTAAACGTACCTTAGATAGCGGCGGAAAGGACACAAGTTTTGAAATTGAAAAAATTTAAAGGAATACAGAATCTGATGGGTCATTTCTCGAGTAGAACTTCAGTACTCGAGTGATGGAATAGAGGTACTCGAGAGGCGGTTTGGCAGTACTCGAGTGATCTAATTCTACTTCTCGAGAAGAAGTTTAGTACTCGAGTGACTTAGTTCTCGAGAATTCAGAGAAGTACTCGAGTAGACATATTTGATTTCTCGAGTAGTCATTCTTTGTCTCGAGAAATGAAGTCCACTAAGAGAAGTTTCTAACCTTTTTGACAAAACCTTAATTTTTGAGCTATGAAATGAGTCCTTCTTATCTATTCCTCTTTGTTGAGCATACCCAGTTCAGTTTTGAAGAAACTGAACTTGGTCTCGTCCAGCAGCTTCGTGAAAATGTCTACAATTTGCCTATCAGTTGAAACATACTGCAGATCTATGTCCCCATGCTCCATATGCTCCCGGATGAAATGGTATCTCAGCTCTATGTGCTTTGTCCAGCTGTGAGAGTCTGGGTTGTTGGCTATTGCTATTGCGCTGGAGGAGTTGCAAAACAATGGGATGTCTTTGATCTTCATGTTGCACTCTTCCAGTTGATTCTTTATCTAGAGCAATTGTGCACAACAACTGTCGGCAGAAATATATTCTGACTCGGGCGTTAAGATTACGATACAATTTTGCTTTTTGATGCTCCAGGAAATGAGTCTTCTTCCTAGGAATTGACAAGTCCCGGAAGTGCTCTTTCTGTCATCTTTACTACCTACAAAGTCAGCATCTGAAAAATCAATTAGCTCGCTATCATTACTTTTTGGGTACCATAAGCCAAGATTCACTGTACTTTTAAGGTATCTCAAAATCCGCTTTACAACATCATAGTGAGATTCCTTACATTTCACTTGGAATCTAGAACAGACACATATAGAGAACATTATGTATGGTCTACTGGCAGTAAGGTAGAGCAAGGATCCAATTATACTTCTGTACTTGGTTTCATTAAAAGGTTTCCCTTTCTCATCCTTGTCCAGAGACATAGCTAAACCCATTGGAGACCTCATAGAGGTTGCATTCTCCATTTCAAATTTCTTAATCAACTCCTTGGTGAACTTAGTCTGTGAGATGAAAAATCCATCTTCAATTTATTTCACCTGAAGTCCTAAGAAATACTTCAGCTCACTCATACTGCTCATTTGAAACTTCCCTTGCATAAGTTTAGAAAACTTCTTACAGAGGTTGTCGTCTATAGAGCCAAAAATAATGTCGTCGACATAGATTTGCACTAGCAAAATCCTTCCTTTAATTTTCCTAAGAAATAATGTTTTATCTATCTTTTCCCTTGTGAACTTGTTCTCAAGAATAAAGTTAGACAGCATCTCATACCAAGCTCGAGGAGCTTGTTTCAAACCATATAAAGCTTTAGACAAAAGATAAATATAATCAAGAAAGTTAGAGTCAACGAAATTTAGGGATTGTTCCACATAAACTTCTTCTTGATGTCATCATTAAGGATGGCAGACTTCACGTCCATCTGATAGACGGTGAAGCCCTTAAGTACAGCATACACTAAGAACAACCTGATGGCCTCCAGCCTTGCCACTGGAGCATATGTCTGGTCGAAGTCGATTACTTCTTCCTGCCTGTATCCTTTGGCGACGAGTCGGGTCTTGTTCTTTATGATCGTCCCATCCTTGTCCATCTTGTTCCTGTAAACCCACTTTTTCTCGATTACGTTCTTGCCTTTAGGTCTTGGAACAAGTTTCCAGACTTGACAATGCTTGAACTGATTTAACTCTTCTTCCATGTTCATTATCCATGACGCGTCTAAGTTGGCTTCCTCAAACTTCTTTGGTTCAACCTGTGAGAGAAAACTCAAAAATAAATTCTCGTTAGCTGTACCTCTATGAGTTCCAACACCATCCCGGGGATCTACTATGATTTGTTCAATTGGGTGATCCTTCATATTTCTGAGCTCTAAGTTCCTTGCATCTGGAGCTTCTTCAACCACGGTAGTGACTTTATCAACTTGGGGAATTTCTTCATCTTGATCATCAACCTCTCTAATAGGGGTTGGAGAGGTGATCTTGATGAACTTTTCATCTTTCTCTTCAGTTGCCTCATCCAAGTTAAATTCTTTCAACTTTGAACCTGCATCTTCAATTAACATACTAGAAGAGTTGTTTTGCAGCATGCTTGTCTCATCAAATACAACATGTACAGATTCTTCAACCACCAGAGTTTTCTTATTAAATACCCTATATGCCTTACTATGACTACTATACCCTACAAAAATACCTTCAAAACTCTTTTCACTAAATTTAGTAGTATGATATTTACCATTGTTAAGGACGAAGCATTTGCAGCCAATGATTCTAAAATATAAGACAGTCGGCTTTCTGCCCTTTAGAAGTTCATAAGGCGTCTTATTGTGGTTCTTGTTTATAAGTGATCGATTTTGCACGTGGCATGCAGTGTTGACGTCTTTAGCCCAGAAGTACTCCGGTAGTGAGGCATCACTCAACATAGTTCTGCAGGCCACTATGAGAGTTCTATTCCTTCTCTCATCTACTCCATTTTATTGCAGAGTACGGGGAGAGGAAAACTCATGAAAGATACCTATGCTTTCACAAAATTTTGTCATGGCCCCAGACTTGAATTCAGTTACATTGTCACTTCTGATTTTAACTACGGAACAGTTGTATTCATTCTAGATTTGCCTAACAAAATTTGTAAAGACATCGAAGGTATCTGACTTGTGTTTCAGAAAGAACACCCACGCAAAATGCGAGTAGTCATCAATAATATCCAACGTATAATCCTTACCTCCTAAACTTCTAACTTGTAGTGGGCCGAACAAGTCCATATGAAGTAGGTGTAAACACCTATTAGAGTCTTTGCCTATGATGCTTTTAAAAGTAGCCCTTGTTTGCTTGCCTTTTACACAAGCATGACAAGGTCTATCCTTAGCGCACTAAACATTCGGGGCATCACGTACTAAATTCAGAAAAAATAATTTATTAATAGTTTTGAAATTAATATGTGCTAATCTCTTGTGTCATTGGTCACCAAGAAACGCACTATCTTTTGCCAAAAGACACACTATTGTAGAAGAGTCTATACAAATAAAATTCAAACAAAATATGTTCCTACTACGAGTGCTTGATAAAATTGTTTCCAAATTGTCAACAGACTTTATCAAACACTTATCAACATGAAATTCAACTATGTATCCTTTATCGCATAGTTGGCTTATTCTTATGAGATTGTGTTCCAATCCTTCCACATAAGCCGCATCCGAAAAAGATACACTACCGTTAGTGATCATACTATAGCCTTTCGTAATTCCTTGGTCAGAACCACCAAAGATGACCTTTGGTCCGTTCACGACTGGTGAGTAATTATTAAGTAGGCTTTTTGTCTCGATCATGTGCGGAGAACATCCACTATCCAAGTACCAGATTGGAGTTTTGGTGGTCTTTGGACATACCTGCAGTCAAAAATCAATTTGCCTTAGGAACCCAAACTTGCTTGGGTCCTTGGTCTCTAGTTAGCTTGCTCCCCCTACATGAATAAACAATGTGAGCGGTCTTTCTTACATTATTAAACTGAGGGGTAACATATTTTTTGGGATTAAATCAACAATCGATGGCAAAGTGACCAACTCTGCCACAACACCAACAGTCAAACCTATTGTATCTCTGCTTAATTCTCTCCGGCTTGACCTTTAGAGATAGAGGTTTAGCAGGGGCTGCAGTTTTGGAGGTAGAAGCTTCATGGTGAATGCGTTCACAAGGCTTCTTCTCCATCTTATGCTTTTCAACAATAGGCTTAACTTTTGGAGCCTTCTTGATGTTATGACCATGATCAAAAGGGAAATAGCTCTAAAGAGTGATCTATTCATAAGGTACCTTAAAGACACTTTCACAAAAGTTTCGAGGGTGTGTCCATCCTTGGTACCTTGACTTGGGCTCTACATAAGTAGGCCTAGTGAAGTGACCGTAGGAGGAGTCAAGATCAAACTTATTAGTAGGAAAGACTACCTTCTTAAATATAGTCTGATCTTGTGGAGCTTTCCCCTTTTCCTTGGCCAAAGCCTTCTTGGCCGCCTTATTCTTCCATTGAACCTTATTTCTCCTAGAGGATTTACTAGGAGCCTCAACCTGGCCTAAGACAGCACTCTTAGTCTATGCTGAGAAGTCAGCAACTAATGGAAGGACAGTCTTGGGCTTTGAGAAGCTTTCAACAAGCTTCTTTTAAGCATTAAGTTGCTCTTCCAGTTCCTTGATGATCTTCTCTTTCAGATTAAGGTGATCGAGAGCATTATTGTACTCTTTAACATCAGTACTTAGTTCTTCTCTAAGTGAGTACATCTTCACGACTTCCTCTCCCACAGAGCTCTCTACGGCCTTTAGATACTTAATCTCTTTAGCCTGAGTTTTCACGACCTTTCGACATTTATCGTAGGCCATAATCAACTCATTATACTGGGCCATGAGTTCAGACTCATCGTTAGAAGAGCTATCCTCATGATCATGATCAGAGATATTAGATTCAAAGAGGGGTGTATGAGATTTTACCTCCCCAGTGAACTGGGGCTCTTCTTCGTCAGTATGTGCCCCTCTTCATCACTTGGCTCAGATGAGTCAGTGTCGCTGAGGCTTTTGCCCTTTTTGTCTACAAGGCTTCTTTCTGTCTTCTTCTTATAGTAAGAATATTTATTCTCCTCTCTTTTGCCACCCTCCTTCTTATGGGGGCAATCAACTATTAAATGACCTGGCTTATTATTACAATAATAAACTATATCAGTAGAAATATGTTTGTTCAGTTTAGAGTTATACCTGTCGTGGCTACTTGAGCCCTTCTGTCGCCGATCACCATCATGTCGTGATTTTTGTATGAGGCATCCTTGCCTCTCCATTGCTTTTTATTGTTCAAGAATTTCTTGAACTATTTTGAGAGCAGCGAGAACTCTCCTTCAGATAGCTCTATGCCTGAAGTGCTTGGCTCAGATGAATCTTCTTCACTCTTTACTTGAGCAAGGGCAGGTGAAGCAGCTTTGCCCTTCCTTGAGCTGTATACTTTCAGAGCGACAGACTTCTCCTTGTAAGAGAACCGACTCTTCTCTTCTTCATCTTTTCTGGAATTAATTTGATGTTCATAGGACATCAACTTTCCAAAGAGCTTTTGAGGATCAGTCTCAGCTAACTTGCCGAATTCTCTGATGGCACAGACTTTGTTGTCTCATTCCTTGGTTAGGGACCTCAGAAACTTGTCGTTCAGCTCTCCATTTGTGAAGACTCGGCCATATACTCTTAGGTCATTTACTATCTTGAATAAGTTCTCAAAAGTGTCAGCAATGGTGTCCTTGGGTCCTTGCCGGAAGGCTTCATACTTCTGATTCAGAAGGGATCTTCTATCATCCCTTACTTCTTCAGTACCTTCCATCAAGATGATTAGAGATTGCTACATCTCCTTAGCAGATTGGTATTGAATCAAATTCTACAGCATTGAATCATCGACTGCACTTGATATAATTTTTTTTGCTTTCTTGTCTAAAGACACAAGTCCAATATCATCTTTGTCGAGATCCATTAACTTCTTTGGAAATTGCTTTGTAGCATCTATAGTGGAGGCGGTCATGGGAACATAAGGACCTTCTTCAACAATCATGAAGATCCTTGGATCCACAGCTTTCATAAAGAATTTTATTCTTTCTTTCCACATTATAAAATTATTCTTTGTGCACAAGGGAAGCTTGGAAAAATCCATGGCTCTGTCCATGCTTGAATAACTCAAAGACAACTTGGGAAAGATCTGATCAATGTGTTAACCTTCTAATGATAAACCTCCCTCTGATACCAATTGAAAAACGTCTAAGTTGTCTACCTAAATCACCTGGGGGGGTGAATAGGTGAGTTGTGCGTCGTTTGCGGAATAAAAACTTTAGCGATCTAATGCATAAGAAATAAACAAGCATTCACAGAGGACACCAAGAATTATAGTGGTTTCCTAATCTTGGGTACGTCCACTTTCCACTCACCGATCTAGCAATATGCTAGACTTGGCTACTCCACTAATCTCGGAACAAAACGATCCTACCACTCGAAATAATGTTCCTACAATCTCGATCCAAAAAGGGATCTACTCTCGGAAGAAGAAAAACTTCCTACAACTCGGAGAACAAATCTCCTACACTCAGAGAATAAACTCCATCAAGATTAAAAAGAAATTTGTAGAATACGAACAATAATCTTCTCAGATCTGAAAATCTCCCTAAGTCTTCTTTCTTGGACTTTGCGGCTTATCAGAAATTGTAGAAGAAGACTCTCGGATCAATCTTGTTCTGAGAAACTTTGACTCACACGATCAAGGAGTAGATGGAGAAAGATGAATCCCTTGATCTGTGAATTTGTCTGGATCAAAAATTGCCCTTAGTTTTCTTGAAGGTGTGCGACGACTTTCTATAGAAGAAGAAAACTGTAGGCCGATCTAGATCTTATAATTACTCGCTTAGGGTTTATCATTATGATAAGACCTTTTATAAGATCTCCCTAACGGTAATAATCGTCATTAATGATGGCCACGTGGACCAATCATGTTACGACATTCAAAATTTAGATCTGACAGAAACTTTAGAAATTTTCTGAAACTGGTTCGGCATTTCTCGAGTAAGATATAAATTACTCAAGTGCTATAGCTGGCTCTCGAGTGAAATACTCTGACTACTCGAGGAGAGGAATTTCTGGAAATTCTGGAAGTAGAAGTGAATCACTCGCATGGTTAATGGATCACTCGAGTGCTAAACAAACTTCTCGAGAGGTAGACTTAAACATCTCGAGAGCTTGGAGTTAGAGATAATTCTGGGAGGAGAGATCGATCACTCGAGTGCTGAAAACGGATTACTTGAGAACTAGACAAACTACTCGAGTACAAGGAAATGCCACTCGAGTGGTCTTAGAATTTTCTCGAGAACTATCTTCTGTCATTCGACTTAATCTTCTCAACTACTCGAGTACTCAGCTAGACTACTCGTGTACTTGACTTAGAAAAATTTCTGTGATATAAACATGAACACTCGACATTGAGAGCAGGTCTACTCGAGTGTTGGACTTGGCTTCTCGATTGCTAGATATAAGCTACTCGAGAACCACTTCCACACTCAAATTACAAACCAGATTTACTCGAGTGATTCTAAGGCTTCTACTCAAGTAAAAAATGAACTACTCGAGTACAACACTTAGAATTTTATCAGCTTTATAAAACTTGAGTTCTTCATTCTAAACAGCATCCAGTCTTCATACATTAGTCCATGTGCTTAAAAATGAAGTGTATCCCAATAGAGAGGCTACACATGAGTCAAAACCTTGTATCACACAATGAGGAATTACATTATATGGTCCTGTGTTTGATGACCCACTGTATACTGACATTGGTCTACACTTGGTAATAAATCCTGCAAACACATAACTAAAATAGGAAATAACATATAAACGAATTCATCTCAGTTCTAGGGTGACTTCATAAAAATCTAGGTTATTATGGATACAATACCTAATAAGACAGGTCGGGACCTTTAGGGGGAAATTGGATCAGGCCGCGACTTACGAGCTAGCTATCTTGGGAGGGATCGTCGATTTCTGGGTTAATATGGTCGTGATGGGCCATTTTTATTTCTTCACGGGGAGACTTAAATTCGCTCATTCCCCTACTATAACTTCCACTATAGCTGTGAACATCTTTGTTCACCCTAGTGGATCTTCCATTCATCCAGTGATCATAGATTCTCTTTTTGTCATATCTGTTTAAAGGCAACTGAACTTTCCTAAAAGGAATGGGAGGCTTGGAAGCTAGAGGCTGAACTTGAGCCTTACTTTCCCTTTGGAATATGCCACTCTTGTGCTTCCCTTGAATCCCAACCCCTTCTTACCCTTTTGAGAGGATAAGGAGTCTATCAAGGGCAGTACAGTACTTGGCTTGGAATAACTAGCCACTATCCATTTCTCCCTCTAGAGCTTCTCTTCAAGGTCCCTAGTGAGACTATTCTTGAACTTGATGGTCCCAACTTGGATGAGAGTTAAGACCTTAAGTTGGCAAACTTCCCATATCTTCTGATCCAGCAGGGTTACTTTCTCAGCCTCTTAGGAAGCAGCTAGCTGAAGGGAGGTGATCTCCACAGCTTGTTTCTTGGCAAACTTCTTGCATCTTTTGAAGGCATCCAGAAGGGCACCATACGTATAAATCAGTTGATTGATATCTTCCTCAAATTCTGAGCACCCTTCACCATTAGATGAAGATGCACTAGAATTTGGACTTTTCTCAAATTTTAATTCAGATGATGAGCTAGATAGAGAGTGTAACTTTGCTGGACTAGACTGATCTTGGCAGGATTCTTCATCTGACATTGCCATCAGCCTATAGCAGCTATAGACATCTTCATCCTCCTATGAATCACTATCTGAATGTGACAGATGGGCCTAGTTACCTAACCTAGCACCAGGATAGTCATCAGGTTCATCAGCAATAGCAGCCGGTAACCCAATGAAGGCTTCTTCTTCATCAGACTCTGAGGAAGATGAGTCAGACTGACTCCAACTCTTATTATTATTAGCAATGAAGGTCCTTTCTTTCTTGCCCTTATTATGCTGGACCATTTTCTCGTCATTCTTCTTTCTCTTTATTGGGCAGTAAGCAATTACTTGCCTAGGTTTGCTACAGCAATATCAAACAACATTAGAGGAAACATGTTTATGGGGTTGTGAGTCATACCTGCCTCCCTTGGAGTGGTTCTTCCTATGATGAGAGGAGGAGGAATTATGCTCCTCCACTACTTCTTCTTCATCAACTTCTGAAACTGTCTGGAGAAGGCAGCAAAGTCTTCATCAGACATGCTGTAGTTTGATGAGCATTGCCCTGTGCTGTATTAATCAGCAGGCCTTCTTGGAGGAGATGGAATCCTCTCCTTGCTCTTCATGATATTATCTTCTCTAAAGGCCAAAGACTTTTCCTTGGCCTGGGATTTGTTGATGGTCTCCTCCTCTTTCCTGGCAGCCTGTTACATCTCATAAAAGAGAAGCTTTCCAGATAGTGTATGAGGTGGAGTATCAGCTAGCTTTGCCACCTCTCTGATGGCACAGATCATGGTGTCTCAGTATCTAGTGAGAGACCTCAAGAACTTGACATTAAGCTCATAATGACCGAAGACCCTCCCATAGGTCTTCAGCTTATTCACTATCCTGAATAATCTTTCATAATAATCAGCTATGCATTCTCCCTTAGACTGCCTGAAAGCTTCATACTCCTGGTTGAGCATTGACTTCCTATCATCTCTGACTTCTTCAGTTCCCTCCATGTAGACCACTATAGTGTACCACATCTCTTTGGTGGCCTTGTAGTTGACTATATTCTGAAAGGTAGAATCATCTATGGCACTAACTATTATGTTATGTGCCCTCTTATCTAGTGTCGCCAATATGACCACATCGTTGGTCATTTCAGAATATGTCTTTGGTGTCTGGACTATTGCATCCAGAGCTGAGACTTTCATAGGGTTGAAAGTTCCCTCATTAATAATGACAAAGATCCTTAGGTCAGATGCTTCCATGAACAGTCTGACCCTCTCCTTCCAGATTCCAAAACTCTCCTTTCTATAGATAGGAAGTTTCAAGTAACCTAGCTTCTTATGGTTCTCTCCTAAACCCATAAGTATACATCTTTTAGCTACCCTTTGAGATCTACTCAGACTGTTAAGTCCTTCTTAAGAAACAACCCTTTGATTCCACTTGAAATTCTTTGGTTTTAAGGGCAGTTAAACACCAGAGGGGGGTGAATAGGTTTTTGGTCTCTTTTGAGATTTCCTTCTTTTATGTGAGTTGTGAGTTAGTGATTAATATCTTTCAAGACACACCACAAAGAACACACAAGGTTTATGGTGGTTACCCAGATTATGGGTACATCTACTGTCCCTCCTACCTCTCTAACAGTGTGTTAGATAAGGCACTTCTCCAATTCTCAGCTCTTTAGAGCTTACAACACAGATCCGTCAGAATCTCTCAGTCTTCTTCAAGACCTACCTCAGGCATTAGGCCCTACCTCAGAGCAAGCTTGCTCCTACAACTCAGTGATCCAAAGAACACCTACCACTCAGAGAGAATGACTATTCTATAGCTCAGGTACAAGGCCCTACCTCAGATCCAAAGCTGGATCCTATAACTCATGCACAAAGGCCCTACACTCAGAGAGATTGACTCTCCTACCTCAGGCAAATAGCCCTACCTCAGGCACACGAGCCTGACACTCAAATCAATAAATGATCCTACCTCAGCCTTTGTAAAATAGGCCTACAACTCAGATCTAAAGGATCCTACAGAAAAGAAAGAGTTTAGGTTGGTGTTGATTTGACTCCAGAGAAGTTTTTTGAGTCTACTACTTCCTAAGCTGAGCAAATCTCAGCCCTAACTTCTTCTCAGCAATAAGAATAAAGATCTTTAGAAAGCTGCTACTTTTACTGGAAGAAACTAATAAACCAAGTTCCTGAACTTGTTGTTGAAGACAAAGATTTGACAGTTCTATATGCTCTTCAAACAGCAAACCTTGACTGCAGAAATTTGAGGGCTCTGCTTAGTATTATTTCTCAGAAATCTTTTCTGAGCTTGTTGTGGCTGGTGAAAACTATTACAGCTAACTGTAAGAACTTTTAGTTCAGCGAGTTTTAAACTTTAGCTTCAAGATCAACAACAATGGTGAGGAAGAAGACGATGAAGTTCCGCCTCTTTGCTGTACAACCCCATATTCGCTGAGTGAGACCCAAAAACACCTAGGGCTAGGTCTATGCTAGCTTTGGGCAAGCCCCAGGTGAAGAAAATTACTCTCGCCCAATCTGGGTTGAGCTCGAATCTCGTCGAGCTCAGCTCAGGTCTCGTCGAGCTTAGCTCGATGTTCGTTGAGCAGGTTCAGAACTGGAGAGCTCTCGCACAAGAACGGGCGAGAGCATTCACGCTCGTGTAAGCAGTTTGTCGAGCAGAGCTCGATGCCCGCCAAGACACAACAGGCTTTGGCCGAGACGTACTCCCGCCCAGAGGCGGGCGAGAAGGCTCGCGCCTCGTGGGGGGGCGGGAGCAGGCACAGCCTGAAGCATTCTTCAATATCCTTTTAGCTCCCTCCAGGTGAGGGTGGGAGAGTTCTCATCGAGGCGTAAGCGCCTTCAATTCTCGGCAGGTAGGCTCCTGATGGGTAGGGCTCAGGGTGAAATTACCTAGATGCCCTCAGGTAAAATTACCCCTATACCTCCAGGGTATGCATTTAGCTCCTCAAAACAGCAAGGTTTGGCTATTGGAAGACCAGCCAGGGGTAATTTAGTATTTTCAGGTCAACAAAGGCTATAAATAGACCCACAAGGGCTCCTTCGAAGGCAAGATTTCATATTTTCCTAAGATCTTCTAGTGTTTGCTGAGGAGCTCCTAGCCCAGCATTTGGCTTTGGAGGGGAAGCGCTCAGAGATCTTCTGGGTTAGAGATGGGACCTCCCAGCTGAGGCTTTCGGTCAGTTTCTGGTCGTTCACTACCAATCAGAGGTCGGAGCTTGGGAGAAGTAGGTGTTGGCTACATCCCTGATTTCGAACTTTCGTTGAGGTCAAATTTTGGCTTCAACAGTTCTGGTGCGATGAGTGTGGAAGGTAGCCAATACAAGAAAATCTTGAGTTGAGTCCCATGGCCGGAGGTGAAGGCGAAGGATCAGGCTCAAGAAGTTCCCCTTCTCGTGCAGAGGAGGCGACAAGGAAGATGCTGGAGGACTTCAGGCAAGAGTTATTGCAGACCATCAACCTGGCCTTCTCGGCAAGGAGCGAGTGGGTTACACCTCAGGCTCCAATTGAGGTGGCCCCTCTCTTGGGAAAGAATGCTCCCAGGCAATGTCCCGGGAAGGAGGTGCCTGCAGAGGCCGACAAGGGGGATGTAGCTGCACGAGAGCTCTTCCCCAGGTAAGGCATCGCAGACTGAGCTAGCCAGCCGAGGCTGCGAGATGTGACTTCTCGGTAGGCAGGGGCGAGAGCCTTTTAGTGAGCTCATCATCTCGACTCCGGTTCTGGAGTGGTTCAGGAAGCCCGACATTTCCTACTACTCAGGGAAGGATGACCCTGTGCAGTATGTATAGTGGTTCGAAGATGTTGTTCCGATAAGGCAGATGATGGATGCCTTCAAGTGTTGGCTCTATGCCATCACGTTGAAGGAGAAGGCCCGAGAATGGTTCCACCAGTTGCCGGCAAGCTCGATCTACAGCTTTGAGGATATGCGTCGAGGGTTCCTGTTGAGATTCTCGATATGAAAAAAGCAGAAGAAGGAGGCAGAGTGCTTGTTTGCGGTGAGGCAGAAGCAAGATAAGACGTTGGGTCACTATGTTGACCAGTTTCAGGAGGAGATCCTCTTGGTCCAGGAGTTCTAAAGGTATGTGTTGATGCTCGCCTTCACCCTGTGGCTGAGGCCAGGGTTCTTTAGCATGGAGCTGAAAAGAATTCTCCTCCTCTCTTTTGAGGAGCTCATGGAGAAGGCGGAGAAGGAGATTGACTTTGAAAGGGCCAACCCGGCTTTTGCCAGGAAGCTGGCCAGGTTGGTGGAAGATGATATGAAGGAGATGGGTGCAGGAAGGTAGAGGGAGCAGAGGGAAGAGAGAAGGAGAGAAGAGCCCCGAGGGCAGCAGGAACAACATCAAGGCTGGGAGGCCCGGGAGCCAAACAACCGGTTGGGTTGGAGGCCCTAAGAGGGTCGCCCCCAGGGGTAGGGTGGAGGCTTCCAAAGAAGGGAAAACTTCCGTGAGCCAAGGAGGTTTGATCAGCCAGCGTGGAGGCAGGGACAGAGGGGTCACTTAATGCCGCAACAAGAAGCGATGGAGGTCGGTCGAGGTAGAGGAGGAAGGAGAGGAGTTCGGGGAGGAGCTGGAAGAAGAGGAGGCAGAGAAGGAAGTGGGGGCAGGGTGGCATTGCCTTTCTGTGACTTCCACCAGGAGGAGGGTCACGCGATGGCCACCTGCCCGGAGTTCCTGGAGATGAGAGAGGCCAAGGGGCTGGGGAGGCAGGATCCACCAATAAGGATCGTGGAGGTTTTGCAGGGAGAAGAAGAAGATAGGTGTGTGTACCGAGCGGACGTAGGAACTCGGGGAGGGATCGGGGTGATACATGGTGGAGTCGGGATTGAGGCAACCCGTAAGGGGAGCCTTCAGACCATATTCCGAAGGGGGGTTACCTCTACCTCCCAGGCTCCCCCTGCATAGGAGTAAATTACTTTCTCATCGGCGGACATGCCAGACTTCAAGGACCCATTCTGTGATGCATTGGTGATCTAGATAGTGGTAGAGAACTTCACGGTCTCCAGGATCCTGGTCGATAATGGGAGCTCCGTGAAAGTAATCTTTAAGAAGGCCTTTGACGAGATGAACGTCGAGGCCAAGAGGGTCTTAGCTTCGAACGGACCATTGTTTGGGTTTTCAGGAGAGAGGAAAGAGGTATGAGGAGTAGGGCTGCATGCGAAGTTGGGTGGTGTATCACAGAACTGTAGGTTCATTATAGTGGACTCACCGAGCAGTTATAATGCCATCTTTGGGCGCCCCCTCATCAACGCCTTTCGCTGCGTCCCCTCCTCGTTCCACCAATGTCTCAAGTTCAACAACGGAGGGGTGTAGGTTAGGATCAGGGGGGGCCGAAGGTGGCGAGGCAATGTTACGTGATGACAGTCAACACCATATCGTGGATGGCAGAGGCGGAGGAGTTAGAAAGGGAGATAGCGGTACAGGAAAAGGTTGTCGGGGTAGAGGAGGTGAACCATGAGTAGGCGAGCAAGGAGATTGCGGAGGATCCGAGAGGAGGAGTTGTGCATGAGGTCTAGAGGGATAAAGGGTCAAAGCCTCAAGAGGGTCGGTAGGAGAAAGGAGTAGAGGAAGGGCGAGGAGGAGGAGGAGTTTAGATGGAGGCCCTAAGGGGCATAGAGGTTGAGCAGCATGAGAGCCTGGGGGAGGCAATGGAAGTTGAGGAAGTAGGAGGGGAAGAAGAGTTTGGGCAGGAAGAGGAGGCAAGGGCCGGCTGGGAGCAGTCGTGGATGGATCCAGCTAAGGAAGTGGTGGAGATGGAAGTCTTCACCAGCGCCGGCCAGGTGCAAAGGGTGCGGATCAGCGGAGGCTTAGGTCCCGAGGACCAAGAGCAAATGTGGGCTTGTATCCAGAGAAACATCAACATCTTTGCTTGGAGTACGGCTGATATGCCGGACATCGATGCAGATGTAGCCTGCCATCGCCTGAACCTGGAACCCCGGACGCGCCCCATTCGCCAGAAGATGAGGACCATTGCTACTAAGCTAGAGGATCCCATCCACGAGGAGGTAAAGAAGCTTTTGGAGGCTAGCTTCATCACAGAGATCTATTATCCTGGTTGGATCTCCAATGTGGTAATGGTAACGAAAGGGGGAGGAAAATGGCTCATGTGTATAAACATTTCTTTATTAAATAAATCATGCCCCAAGGATTGCTACCCCCTACCTCGGATCGACGTGTTGGTTGATTCAGCCGTTGGTTTTTCTATTATGAGTTTTTAGATGCTTTTTCAGGTTACCACCAGATCCGAATGCGTCCTCCTGATGTCAAGGATCTCTCCTTCATCACGAGGGAGTGCTGAAAAACGCAGGGGCTATAAAATGATGCCCTTTGGGTTGAAGAACGCAGGGGATACCTACCAGCGCATGATGGATCGAGTCTTCAGTGCCAAAGGGGGAGGAACCTGGAGTTCTATGTTGACAATCTCATGGTCAAAATTAAGGGTGTGGAGTCACACCTACATGACCTGGAGGAGACTTTTGCTACCCTGCGAAAGTTCAAGATGAGGCTGAACCCTCTGAAGTGTGTCTTCGGGGCAAGTCGAGGGAAGTTCCTTGGACATCTTCTGACCCCGGCAGTGGTAGAACCTAACCCAAATAAGGTGAAGGACATCCTAGAGCTTGATTCATCATGTAATGCTAAGGAGGTTCAGCGCTTGACAGGTAAGCTAGCCGGGCTAAGCAGGTTCCTCTTCAAGTCAAGAGAGAAATTCTCATCATTCTTAAAGGTGTTGCGGGGTAATCAAAAATTCGAATGGTCCGCCGAATGTGAAGAGGCTTTCCAAATGCTGAAGAGGCAGCTCTCCAAGGCTCCGCTACTTCAAAGCCCAAAGGAGGGGGAGGATCTAGCCTTGTACCTTGGGGTAGGAGTAGAGGCTGTAAGCTCCGTTCTGGCAGGGAAGAGGGGAAGAAACAATTGCCTATCTACTATGTTAGCGGGATCTTGTAAAAGGCAGAGCTCCGCTACCCCCATTTTAGAAAAGCTGGCTTATGATTTAATCAATTCGTCCAGGAAGCTTTGGACGTACTTCCAAGGCCATTTGATCAGGGTGGTGACGGACCATCCCCTTCACAAGATTTTTGAAGGAGTGGAACAGTCGGGACGGTTGGCCAAGTGGTCTATTTAATTGAGCAAGTTTGACATCTCATTTGTGCCAAGGTTCTCCATTAAGGCACAAGTTGTGGCTGATTCCTTGGCTGACTACGTTGTTGAGGTCGGGACCGAAGAAACATGCCCACAGGAGGTATGGAAGATGATGATTGATGGGTCTTTGGGGAAACATTGCCTTAGGGGAGGAGTAGTGTTGATAATTCCTCGGGGGGGGGGGGGGGGGGGGGGGGTCACTATAGAACAAGTTGTGGTGTTGCACTTCCCGGTCACTAATAACCAAGCGTAGTATGAGGTCATGATAGCCGGCCTTTGTTTGGCAAAGGAGCTTGATATCCATGATGTGGAGGTATTCACGGACTCGTTGGTGGTGGAATCACATATCCAAGGAGAGTTCAAAGCTCGGGAGCCCACTCTTGTGAAATACCAATCCAAGGTAAGGGTGATCATCAGAGGGTTACGAACGTTCTCAATCCAATACGTTCCTAGGGAGGAGAGTGTAGCAGCCAATCGGTTGGCTATGTTTGGACCTCGGGGAGGAGGAACCCTGACCAAGCTTTTTTCGACCGGCAATCGAGGAAGGAGAATTGATTGAAGTGGATCGGCGAGGCTCGTGGTTGGATCCATTCGTGACCTTTCTGACCACTAGTTAGCTCCCGGAAGGGACAAAGGAGGAGAAGAGCTTCAGGAACAAAGTGGCTCATTACCTAATGCTTAAAGTGGGGTTACATCGGAAGATGTTGTCAGGGCTCCTAGCAAGGTGCGTGACAAAGGAAGAGGTCCCAAGGATCCTAGAGGAAGTACACTCCGGCAAATGCGGCAGCCATTCGGGGGGTAGGACGTTGTAAGTAAGGGTGGTCAGGCAAGGTTATTTCTAGCGTACCCTGAGGAAGGATGCGGTCGAGTTTGCGAGGAGATGTCGAAAGTGTCAACTGAACGCCTCCCTCCATCTCTTGCCCGCTCAAAGGCTCTGAAGCATCACGGTGCCCTGGACTTTCGCCATCTGGGGGATGGATCTGGTTGGGCCTTTCCCTCCAGCTAGTGGGCAGAGAAGGTTTCTACTAGTCATGATTGACTACTTTTCAAAGTGGCTGGAGGTCAAGGCGCTGGCCAAGGTCACTTCCCAAGTCATAAGGAACTTCGTTTGGGGGGAGATCATATGCAGACACGGGTTGCCCCAGGCGATAGTGACAAACAATGGCCCCTAGTTTGCAAGTGAGGAGTTCATCAGCTTCTGCACCCAACTGGGGATAGACCTTAGGTTTGCCTCCGTCCACCACCCCAGGATTAATGGCCAGGTAGAGGCGGCAAACAAGATCATTGTAAGCATGCTTAAGAAGAAGGTGGACAACTTGATGGGGAATTAGGTGGAACAGCTCCCCTTAGTATTGTGGGCCTTGCGGACAACCCCAAACATGGCCACTGGCGAGACCCCCTTCAAACTATCTCATGGGTGTGAGGTGGTCCTACCCGTGGAGTTTGAGGTTCGATCCCCGTCGGTTACGGACTCGGGTGAAGGAGGCGAGGTTTGGAGGTTGGAGAATGAGGAGTTGCGCCTCTCGTTGGATATGGTAGAAGATCTGCGCGATGTCACAACTATCAGGTAGGAGGAGATCAAACGGCGGATGGCAAATTACTTTGACAAGCATATCAGAATAAAACAGTTCGCGGAAGGAGATCTGGTGCTAAAGAAAGTTGATGATGCGGGGAGATCAGCCCCCGTGGGCAAGCTCCACTCAAACTGGGAAGAGCCTTACATTATTTAAAGGGTCCTGAGAACAGGAGGTTACCACCTCCAGGACGTGGAGGGAAGGTCCATGAGCCACACCTAGAGCGGTGATAACTTAAAATGCTTCTACCCATAAGGAGGGAAGGTGAAATTGTATATTCAAAGTCAAGTTTTTATATTACATTCACTAACTTTTTTTTTCTTTGGCTTTGCCTATTGTGAAATTCTGATGGTAAGGAGATTAGATGTCTACACTACCCCGAGCCTAGCTCGACCCCAGGTAGACCTGCTGCACAAGCTCTCACTAGTTGGCAAGTCCGAAGGCTCGCCTGGGGGATAAGGGATACCCCAAGTGCCGCTCGGCCCCAGGTAGACTCGCTGCTCAGGCTCTCATTAGCTGGGCAGGGCGAAAGGCACACCAGGGGGGAAAGGACTTGGTCTTGGAAATGTTTATGAAGATGATTTAGCTTGGAAACTTTTGCACTACCCCGAGCCCTGCTCAGCCCTAGGTAGACCCGCTGCACAGGTTCTCACTAGCTGGCAGGTATGAAGGCTCGCCTATGGCGGTAAGGGATACCCCGAGTGTTGCTCGGCCCCGGGTAGACTCGCTGCTAAGGCTCTTTTTAGCTGGGCAGGGCGGTAGGCACACCTTGGGGGGGAAGGACTTGGTCTTGTAAATGTTTATAAAGATGCTTCAGCTTGGAAACATTTATACTACCCCGAGCTCGGCTCGGCCCAAGGTAGACCCGCTGCACAGGCTCTCACTAGCTGGTAGGTACGAAGGCTCGCATATGGGGGGTAAGGGATACCACGAGTGCTTCTCGGCCCCGGGTAGACTAGCTGCTCAGGCTCTCATTAGCTGGGCAGGGCAGTAGGCACACCTGGGGGAAAGGACTTGGTCTTGGAAATGTTTATGAAGATGCTTCAGCTTGGAAACTTTTGCACTACCCCAAGCCTGGCTCGGCCCCAGGTAGACCCGTTGTGCAGGCTCTCACTAGCTGGTAGGTCCAAAGCCTCGCCTGTGGGGGTAAGGGATACCCCAAGTGCTGCTCGGCCACGGGTAGACTCGCTGCTCAGGCTCGCATTAACAGGGCAGGGCGGTAGGCACACCTGGGAGGGAAAGGGCTTGGTATTGGATATGTTCTTGGAGATACTTCGGCTTGGAAGCTTTTGCACCACCCCGAACGAGGCTCGACTCCTAGTAGACTCACTGTCCTGTCTCTCGTTCAACCGGACAGGACAAAAGGCACACCTGGGAGGCTGAGGAAAGAGTTTGAGAACCTCTTTGAGCAGGAGGGTCTCGGCCAGGAGGTTCTCGGTAAAGGGAGTTCTCTGCAGGGGGCCTTCTGTGGGAAGCTCTTGGCCAGACAGCAGGAAGTTCTCGGGGAAACTCCGTTTGTTCGCGTACTGCAAAAGGCGGGGACTATTTATTAAAAACCTACGGTTGGCGATTTCGGCAAAAGGTTCTCGGTGGAAGGCACTGGGCAAAAACACGCTGGGCCTTGAACTCTCGGCAGGGTTCCACCTATTTATCTATCACTAAGGGGTGAGACTCTCCTAAGGAGGTCGGGGGCCTCGACGAGAATGCACTTGAGAAACATTAGACAAAAAAAACATAATTCGCTTTTATGAGAAGATAAGAAAGTAAAAAACTGATCATTTATTTATATATGAATGTGTTTATAGAAAATAAAATGGTTACATACGAGAACATCTCGCGCATTCAAAAAGAACAAAAAGAGTGGGGCGACAAAAATCTTCAGGGGTTTTTGCCGGATTCCCCGCTCGAGCTCTCGTAGAAGCTTCCGCCTGAGCTCTCGCCAAAGTTATCGCCAGAAATCTCGCCGGCTACAACGGGAGATTTCAGGACATCTGAGGGCGGGGAATCGGGTTCTCCTGGGGGCTTGGGGACAGGCTCAAAAAGCCACGGGAGAAGCCTACGGGCAGCGATGGTCTTGTCGTCCTCATTAAGACACCCCACCTCACACAGCGTCTCTATCATCAGCCTAGCCGTTGCCTGGGATTTGACCAGCAGCAGCTTGTCGATGTCGTACTCAGAGTAGTGGCGACTCCTCAGCCTCTCGTCCAGTGAGGGAGGATGTGGGATAGCAGCCACAACCACTTCCACACGCTGGAGCTGGGCCTTTAATAGGATGTTCTCGCATTCGAGACCGGCCAGCTTTGCGCGAAGCAGCATGCTCTAGGCGAAGTCCTGTGCGCAGAAGAAAGCTCGTCAGCACATAAAGAAGGAAAGGGAAAGCAGATTATGAAGTAAGAGGGGAGTGAGAAGCCTTGGAGGATCTCGCTTACCTCATCCGTCGGGCGCAGAGATAGAAGCAACTGGGCATCCTCCAGCTCGACCTTCAGGGTAACCACATTGGCTGCCGCCTGGTCTCTCGCCTTATGCATGTCACAGAAGTTGCGGTAGATGGTAATGCTTCGACGGACACAATATGCGTGAGCTCAATCCAACGCATCAATTCTAGGATGGAGTCGATAGCCAAGAGCCGAGTGGGCGACTGGTCAAAAACCTCGACATCTTCTCGGCTATAAAGGCAATAGCCCAGCGCGAAAGCATCGCCGGTGACTTCATCTTGCTCCAACCAGCTAGGAAGGAGTGTGGAGATCGAGGCACGGGTTGCTTCTGGGATCCCACTGGATCAAGGGCTTCCCTTCCGTGTCCAAAAACTTATTATGTTGGAACCCTAGGTTTTGATTTGAGTTCAGTCTTCTCTTTCTGTCTCTTGACCCAAGATTTATCTATGGTAAAGGTTAGTTGATAGGTTAGATTCTCTAGTTGTGTAGAATTGCTTTTCCAGATGAATATTTGGTTAAGTAGTTTTTCGTTCGACTATAGTCGAACGTCGCTCGACTATCGTCTATCGGCTGATCAACGATCGTCTATCAGTTGGTTGACGTTCTGTCTGCGTTGATAGCTCGACTATCTGTTGATAGGTCGACTATCTGTTTGCTTTGGTAATTCGACTATCTGTCCTGATAGTTCAACTATCTGATAGTTCGACTATCTGTTGATAGGTCGACTATCTGTTTGCTTTGGTAGTTCGACTATCTGTCCTGATAGTTCAACTATCTGATAGCTCGACTATCTGTTGATAGGTCGACTATCTGTTTGCTTTGGTAGTTCGACTATCTGTCCTGATAGTTCAACTATCTGATAGCTCGACTATCTGTTGATAGGTCGACTATCTGTCCGCTTTGATAGTTCGACTATCTGTTGATAGGTCGACTATCTGTATCGCTTTGATAGTTCGACTATCTGTTGATAGGTCGACTATCTGTGTTGCTTCGATAGTTCGACTATCTGTCCTGATAGTTCAACTATCTGATAGCTCGACTATCTGTTGATAGGTCGACTATCTGTTTTTCTGTGATAGGTCGACTATCTGTTTGATAGGTCGACTATCTGTTTTGTTTGGTAGTTCGACTATCTGTCCGGATAGATCGACTATCTGATAGCTCGACTATCTGTTCTGATAGGTCGACTATCTGCTGAGGTAGTTCGACTATCTTCTTTGATAGTTCGACTATCTGGATCGTTCGACTATCTATCCGATAGGTCGACGATCTCCGTGCGTCGGTCGACGATCTCCGAGAGTCGTTCGACGTTTTGCTGTATGTTTTAAAATAGTTTTGTCGTCTTCTATGATGTGACTAATTTCATACTTATTTTGGCATATTTTATAAAAGATTATCTGAATAAATTGTGATATTATTTCCATGCAATATCAGTTCAATTCTTTATGCATGAGCTAATCTTTTTCTGACAAAGTTGTTTGTCTTATAGCTGAGATATGTTTTCTGCTTTATCTGCCAGGCTGTCCTTTATAGCCGTTAGACTCAAAAAGTATTTCTTGGCTGTAAAGAGTCTTTTCTGATGTGACTTTCTCTAGTTTTATTTCATCAGAATTATTTGCAGCTTCTTAGAAAGCTTTATCCTGTTATAGGATATCTGCCTGCAGTATTTTGTTTTGCTTTATGCTTTTTGCAGCCCAGCTTGCAGAGTTCAGTAGAAGACAAGATTCAAACTCAAGTAAGAGCCGTTGATGCTGCTGCTATATAAAGATTTCTTTGAAGAAAGAAATAAACTAGTTCTCTCACATTGAAAATCTAACTGCAGCATTCAAACTAAAAGCTTACAGTTTCAAACTGCTCTCAGCTCGTTCATATCTAACTGAGAAGAAGCTTTAGTTCTTCACTCTTCTTCAACCTGAGTTCTCCTACTTACAGGAAGATCTTCACTCAGAGCCTTTTGAAGAAGAAGAAGAAGATAGCTGCCTGAAGAAGAAATTCTATTTAATATTATTTATCTTCTTGTAGCTTTTTCCTTCAGTAATTTCTGAAGTGTTTCTGCACTGAAGCAAGACTTCACCTGGACATTCTTTTAGCCAGGGGGAGCCTTGATTCTTTTAGAGCCTTCTAGCTCAGTGCAAGTTATTGTGCTTCTCTAATCTATTATAAAATAGAGAAGACACCTTAACCTCCTTTCCCCCTCCTGTAAAGGTTTATTACTCCCTTCAAAAGTATCCCTTGGTGGCAGGGCACCTGATCAAAAACCTGTGTTGGTTTTTAGACACCTGATCAAAAGTCTAAAGGGTTTCTTGATCTACCTGAAGCAGATCTTGTTGGTGGCAGGGCACCTGATCAAAAACCTGAGTGGATTCCTACCTTATTGGTAGAAGAGTGGACGTACCCATGTTGTTTGGGGAACCACTATAAATTCCTTGTGTCTTCTGGATTGCTTTGTTTAATTACTTGCATTGTGGCTGTGATTAGATCCTAACTAGGTTTGTTAGTTGCTGTTTAGGTTTCCAAGCCTTAACTGTAATTACAGTTGGCTGCCTTATTGTGCACAACACTTGTGTTAGGCTTTAAGGTTTAATCTCAAATATCTATAACCTTCATTCCGCATTTAACTCCAAGGGAGTTGAGTAGAAAGTCAACTTTGCTAGTGCAATTTTTGATTACTCTATTCACCCCCCTCTAGAGTAGTATCTATCCCTTCTCTTTCAATTGGTATCAGAGGGAGGTTGACTGACTGAATAGGCTAACACCTAAGTCACAAGATCCTGATAGATACCAAAGTTTATAGATATTCACTTTCACTATCATGGCCCAGTCCATGGATTATTCTAGCACCAGACCTCCAGCATGCAACTTGGCTAAGTTTGGCATCTGGAAGGCAAGGATTAAACTATATATGAACTCTATTGATGAAAGTATTTTTGCTTCTATTTTGACAGGACCACCAAGAGCACCTGCTGCAGCTACTGCCTCATCATCATCTGATATGAGTGCAGTGCCTCCTCCAGACTACAATGATGAATACAAAAAGGCAAAGATAGCAGATGCTAAGGCAATGAACATTCTGGCTCAGACAATGTCTGATGAAGTATTCTAGAAGGTTGCTGACTGCTCCTCAACAAAAGCAATATGGGATACACTGAACCAGATTGTAGCTAGTTCAACTGATGAAAGGAAGGACAGGAGGTCCAACCTTATCTCACAGTATGAGAATTTCAAGAAAACTAATGCTGAATCAGTTGAAGGAATGTACACAAGGCTCAGCTCAATCATCAATGAGCTAAGGACCCTTGACAAGGATATTTCATTGACAGAGGTCAATGATAAGATTCTTATGTGCTTCCCTAGCACATGGGATCTGAGGATCTGGCCTATCAAGGAGGCCAGAAGCACAAATGAAATCTCAACAGAAGCCCTTCTCAGCAAGCTCAAATCTTTTGAGCAAGTGCTGAAGTCCAGGGAAGCTGAGGCTGAAGCAAAGACCCCAACTCCTACAAGAAAAGAGCAAACCCTTCCTCTTAAAGCTGCTGAAGCTTCTGAAGGAAGCCAGTCCAATGAGGAACTGATGGCATTATTTGCCAAAAGGTTTCTCAAGATGGGAAGGAAGGAATTCAGAAAGAAATCTTCAAAGTATGAAGATAAACCGAGGTATGATCGTACTCCTTCTAAAGAAATAATCTGTTATGGTTGAAGGAAGCCTGGACATATTCTTCCAGATTGTCCAGAGGAAAAGAACAAAGATAAAAGAAAAGACAAGGATCAGCACAGAAGCATTCCAAGCCATCCTCCTATAAGAACAAAAAGAAGGAGAGAGGCTTTGTTGCTGAAACCTGGAGTAACTCTGATGAGGAATCTTCCTCCTCATCCAGTGAGGATGAGGAAGAAAAGAAGGCAAAGAAGTTTGCCAATGGCAATTGATGGCAGCAATCACTCATCAGAGAATTCCTGATGAAGAAATGCTGAAGATGAGGTATTGTCTTCTTATGACTTTACATCTGCTTATTCTTTATGTTTAGATTTAATTAGTTCTAAAAGAGCTTATTAAACTCTGAATCTGAGTGCTTGAAAACATTCTTATGTGCGAAGAAATCAAATTCCTTAAGAATGAATTAGCCAAGTCCAAAGGTTAGAAGAGTCTCTGAATGGTAGAAGCCTTAAGTTGCTTGAAATAACCAGCATGTCTAACACTAGGTCAGGCAATAACAAATTAGGCTTAGGAGCATCTTCTAGTGAGTCATTCTTAATTTCAACTCCAGTGAATTTTATTTCATCTAGTGGAATAAAAACACTGAGCAAGTCAATCAAGTAAATAGAGCTTTAAATAAAGCTAAAAGAGAGAAAAGAAAACAGAAATTTAAGGAATTACAAAGGGCGTCGAACGCTCTCGACGATCGCAGCCCAATGGTCGAACAAAGATCGACGATCTGGGTACCAATCGTCGAACGTCGATCGACGCTTTCAACAAGATTTCAAAATTCCAACCAGAACTTTAGAAACCCGAATATGAATAGAAACCCTAGGTTTATTGACCCATCATCTGCATGGAGAATCCCACCTAGGAGATCGTACCCATTAGGTTATCAACCTCAGCCTGCTTACAGTTTTTCTTATGTGAAAAACAAGGGACCCAAGGTAAAGAAGTTAATTTATTTTCAGGTGAAGACTATCAAGGTTTTGGATAGTGGTTGCTCCAAGCACATGACAGGAAATAAAGAACATCTATCAAGGTTCAAGGCAAAGCTTGGCCCAAAGGTAATCTTTGGAGATTCAAGCTGTGGTCAAACTGAAGGCTATGGCAGGATGACAATTGGAGCTGTTACATTCAAGAGAGTTGCTTATGTGACTGGACTGGAGCATAATCTAATTTCAATAAGTCAGTTATGTGATGCTGGATATCAGGTATCATTCTCTAACTCTCTTTGTAATATTACTTTAAATAATAATGTTGTATTAGTAGGCATTAGACAAGGTAACATTTATTTAGTAGATTTTAATTCAACTCACTCTGAAATCTGCTTGTTTAATGAAGTAACAAATAACAATACTTTATGGCATAAAAGGCTTAGCCATGTTAACCTCAAGAATATATCTAGGTTATCTAAACACAACCTTGTTAGAGATTTACCTTCTTGCCCCTACAAGAAGGAGAGCCTATGCAAGGCTTGTCAACTAGGCAAGCAAACCAAGAACTCATTTAAATCAGTAAATAAAAGTGATTCTCCTAGAATCCTGTATTTATTACATTTGGACCTATTTGGCCCAATAAATGTACAGAGTTTAGGAGGGAAGTATTACACCTTAGTCATTGTAGATGACTTCTCTAGGTTCACTAGGGTGTTCTTTCTGAGAACTAAGGCTGATAACTTCAAAGCCCTTACAGACTTTCTATTATGTGTGCAGACTGAGTACTCTACTCATGTGGCCTTGATCAGAAGTGATCATGTTACTGAGTTTGACTCTCTTCACATGCAAGAATTCTGTGAGAGAGAAGGTCTCATACATAGCTTCTCAGCTCCTAGAACTCCCCAACAAAATGGGGTAGTTGAAAGGAAGAACAGAACACTAATTGAAGTTGCTGGCACATTGTTGGCAGATGCTAATATGCCTCTTTCCTATTGGGCAGAAGCTGTTAGTACAGCCAACTATGTCTTGAATAGAAGTCTGATACACAAGCTTAAGTGTAAAACTCCTTATGAGTTACTTAAGGGAAAGAAACCTAAAATAAATTATTTTAGAGTGTTTGGCTATGTTGTTTATATTCATAATAACAATAAAGAATATCTTAGAAAGTTTGAAGCAAAGGCTTCAATGGGAATATTTCTTGGATATTCCCAAGTAAGCAAAGCTTATAGGTTATTTAATAAATCATCTTCTAAAATTGAAGAGTCTGTTCATGTGTCCTTTGATGAATCCCAAATGTTTTACAAGGAGAAGGAAACTTCCCCTTCCTCAAGTTCATTACAAGTACAAGAATCTTCCAAAGATGTCACTCAAGAAATCCTCCATCTTTCAACTCTTCATATCACTGAATCAGACAGTGATGAAGACATTGCAGAAATTGTTGTTGTACCACCAATAGTAGATCAAATTCCTCCTGAGGAATTAATCCCAACTATTGCTAAAGATCACATCCCACCTGCTGATGTTGTCACACTTAGAGATCACCCTACATCTCAAGTGATTGGAGACATATCAGCTGGTGTTCAAACAAGACACCAGTTAAGACAGGATGTGATGCACGCTTGTTTCATCTCACAGATTGAGCCCCTCACCATTAAAGATGCTGAGCTAGATCCCCACTGGATCATTACCATGCAAGAGGAACTCAATCAGTTTGAAAGATGTAAAGTATGGACTTTGGTTCCAAGACCTAAAGGCCAACTGATCATAGGCACCAAGTGGGTGTATAGAAACAAGTTGGATGCAAATGGAATCATTGTAAGGAATAAAGCTAGGCTTGTAGCTCAGGGCTACAGACAGGAGAAAGGTATAGATTATGACCAAACCTTTGCTCTTGTTGCAAGGCTAGAGGCAATAAGGATCTTCTTAGCCTATGCAGCCTATATGAAGTTTAAGGTTTTTCAGATGGATGTCAAAAGTGTCTTTCTTAATGGTGAGCTAAAGGAAGAGGTTTTTGTTGAACAGCCATCCGGTTTTGTTTCTTCAACTCAGCCCTCACATGTATTCAAGTTGCAGAAAGCTCTTTATGGACTAAAACAAGCACCAAGAGCCTGGTATGAGACTCTAGCCAGTTTCCTGTTAGAGCACAACTTTGTTAGGGGAGTAGTTGATAGAACCCTCTTCGTCAAGCACCACAAGGACACAATCCTGTTAGTTCAAGTGTATGTGGATGACATTATTTTTGGTTCCACTGATCCCAAACTATGCAAAAAGTTCTCCAACTTAATGCATTCTAAGTTTGAGATGAGTAGTATGGGTGAGCTGTCTTACTTTCTTGGTCTCCAAGTAAAGCAAGATGCTGATGGCATCTTCATCTCCCAATCCAAATATGCCAAGGAATTGGTAAAGAAGTTTGGGATGGCAGATGCTTCAGCAATGCATACACCTATGGCTACTAATGTAGTTATTGATTATGATGATCAGGGAAAGCCTGTTGATCAAAAGAATTATAGGGTCATTGTTGGTTCCCTATTGTATTTAACTGCAAGTAGGCCAGACATAATGTTTGCTGCATGCCTTTGTGCTAGATTCCAGGTCAACCCCAAGGAATCTCATCTGATTCTTCTCAAGAGAATCTTGAGATACCTGAAGGGATGTCCAAATCTAGGACTTTGGTACCTAGTTGAGTCCGAATTTGAATTAATTGGATATTCAGATTCTGACTATGCTGGTTGTCGAGTTGACAGGAAAAGTACCTCAGGAACTTGCCAGTTCCTGGGAGAGAGATTGGTCTCTTGGTTCTGTAAGAAGCAGGCCTCTGTCTCAACTTCAACTACAGAAGCTGAATATATAGCAGCTGCTAGTTGTTGTTCACAGATCCTGTGGATACAAAACCAACTTTTGGATTATGGGTACTCACACTAGAACACTAAAATCATGTGTGATAGTATAAGTGCTATCTCCATTGCAAAAAATCCAGTGCACCACTCTAGAACGAAGCACATTGAGATTAGACACCATTTCCTGAGAGATTGTGTGGAAAAGGACAAGATCAGCCTTGAGTTCATATCCACAGACCTTCAGAGAGGTGATATATTCACCAAGCCCTTAGATGAACAGAAGTATCTGTTCTTTTTGGTTCAACTAGGCATGATTAATTGAAGAGACTAAGTATGACGTCTGCCTTGTTGAAACTTGTTCGAAGATAGTCGAACGACGTTCGAAGATAGTCGATCGGATCAAGTCTATCGTCGACCTATGGTTGAAGATAGCTTATCTGCTTGAAGATCGTCGACCGACGTTCGAAGATAGTCGAACAGGTCGAGCCTATCGTCGATCAATGATTGACGACAGCTTGCTGTTTGTGAAGACAGAAATAGTCGAACGATTGATCGACTACTCTACTTCAGGACCGATCGTCGAACGACCGTTCGACCATCGTCTTCAGTATCTTTTAAATAGATCGACGATCGCTGTTTTAATATAAAGCCGATGGTCGACCTAGGTTAAGAGATAGTTGCTTTTATCGTCGACGGAGAGCGTCTTTTCGCATTCCGTCTTCCCGTTTGCTCTTTGTCTCGCGTTTTCTGCCGCTCCGTCCTCGCCGTCTCTCTCTCGTCTTCTCCAGCTTTTTCGATGGCGATTGCTCCAGCGCTTCTTGCAGTAGTGAAGTTTGATGCCGGTTTCAGCGTAGATTTCGACGCCTTCAGCTGCTACGAACCAGGAATAGTGGAAATCCTAAATCTGTGCAAAGATCAAGGATTAGAGAAACTCATGTCCTGTAGAATAAAGATAAACACTCAAGATATTAAAGAGTGGGCCTTCACTTCATCTTCAACTGATGACTCGATGACTGGAACAATTAGTGGAGAAGAGGTAATATTGACTCCCGCTATTCTGACTGAAATTTTTGGATTGATTAATGGTGAAGAAGAGTATGAGCAAGATACTCCTGAGTTCGGAAGGATGTTAACAGAGCTGGGACATGCCGAAGGCATTCCCTCTAAGCTGCTCAAAGTGAATTTCCCATTTAAGATTAAGTTTCTTGTGGAAATAGTTGGAAAAGTGCTACTGGGAAAGCACTCCGCCCACGATAATATTACAAGGCAGCAATTTGCACTAATATGTGCAATTGTAAATAAGAAGCAGATAAATTGTGCAGGCGTTCTATTTGATTTGATAAGGAAAAAGAATGGCAAGAAAGAAGTTACCCTAGGAAGGGTAGTTGGAATTTTTTTGAAGGAGAAATTCCCCCATCTGCTAGTGTCAGCCGCCACCTCCATCAACGCCAGCAAGAAGATGGATCCATCGCTGTTCGCCAAATGGAAAAGGACCTTCCTGAAGCCCGCTCCCGCAGGGGTTGCTCCAGTTACTTCTGAGAGCACCAGGACTGTCTCAGTCACTCCCCCACTTCTAGCAGCTGGCTCAGCAAATCCATTTCTTCCATCTTCTTCATCAGTTTTGCCGTCTACTTCTGTTGAAGTTCCTTCAACTTCAATTGAAGTACGACATTCTGCTTCTCCTCCTGCATCTCCTCTCCCGACTCATCTTGCTGGGATTTCTCATCCCAGTTTTGATTTGTTGGTGTCTGAAATTTCTACTCCAGTTCACTCTCCAATTCCCTCTCCTGATCGCATTGATCACCCTACATCCACTCATACATCTCCAGTTCATTCTCCAGCTCATCTTGCATATACCATCCCTGCTGATCTTCCATCTCCTGAAATTCCATCATCATCATCATCTTTTGAAATTACTCATGCATTTATTTCTAGCATTGTGGAGTTAATTACCCCCTCAATCAAAATTATGATTGACGAGGCGATTGCTCCCCTTGCTTCCTCTATCTCCTCTCTGACTACTGCTATTCTGAAACTTTCAAACTCTGCTGAGCCCTCTTCTTCTAGGGGTCTGGTTTCAGTATCTACTGAAATCAGGCAGGGGGAGATGCTTGATGAAGATGTCTCTGAGCAGCCCTTGGCCTCCCCTCCAGTAGTTCATCTTGCAGTAGTAGAGAAAGCAATAGAAGATTCAGCTCCTCCTTCTTTATCTGAAAAAGAGATTTCTGATGCTCTGTTGAAATCTGAATTCATTGTTAAAGCTTGTTTAGAAGAAAGTTCTACTCCCTTGGTTGTCCTGTACCTAGAAGGAATCATCACCTCCTTTCTAGATGAATTGTGGGAGTTAGGACATGCTGTGGTCGATTCTGAAGGTATTCCCTTTACTTATTTTTTAGACTTGATAACTGATATGATAGTTTGGGAATATCTGGAAGGCATGATTAGATGTCATTTAGAACAATTTTATTCATAATACTATTTGATAAATTGGAAGAAATTCTAGATGTTCAAGAGCATGTTTTCCAACCTGATCCAGAAGTTCAACCAGAACCAGAGGCTCAAATTTCTGAAGTTGCTCAGCCAGAAGTACAAGCAGAAATGGTCACTATGACAGTTTCTGAGATTCAAGAATCAGCTGTAGATGCCCAGATTGATAAATCAACTGTATGGGATGATTCCTCGGGCTTGGACTTAGATGCTCTATTGGCACAGGATGCCATGGAAGAAGAACTAGAGAAAGCTGCTTTAAAGGAAAAGGAAAGAGCTTTGAAAGATGCAATTGACCCATATGATATGCCCATCTCCTCTAATTCTGAAGATGAAATTGATTCTGATGAGTCTGCTGAATCCAAAAGAAAAAGAATTGCTAAAAAGAAAAGAAAAACTGTTGCTCCTCCTCCTGCTAATCCAGATAATGATACACCGTATTATATACTGAAAGGAATTGATCCAAAGTCAAAAGACTTCCAGCATTGGATGTTGTTCTCTAAGAACCAGCAAAAGCAAAGGAAAAAGTCAAAGAGGTATGACTCTCCTGTCCCTAGATGGAATCCTAGAGGTCCTCCTCCTCCACCTCCCGGTGCATGAGCCTCAGGAAATTTATCTTCTAAACCTGCTGCTCAGTCCGAAAGATCAAATCCATCTCAGTCTGCTCAAAGGAGAAGTTCGCAAGGATTCCAAGGTAAAAGTCAAACTGGCCATCAAAGACCTGATGTTGTTAAGGAATAGGTAAAGGAGGTAGTATATTAAAGACCAACATTTTCTCCTCCTCAGTCCAAAGAACTTAAAAGCTCTACCTCTCCTAAGCCAGATCACTCTGAGAAGGATGTTTCAAAAGGTAAGCAAATTATTTTATCTGAAAATTCTAGCAAGATAGTTGTTAAGTCTGCTCCCCTTTCTTATCTAGTTATTCAGGATAAAGAACCAGTTGATACTTCCTTTGAGATTGTTTATGAAAGCCCAGAGCTTGATCCTAACTTTAGGATGGCTTTTTTTCTTGAACTGGTTGGAGCAGCGCAAATTAAGAAAGCAAAAGCAGAAGGAAAGGACACTACAGGATTGACCACAATGCCTAAATTCAGAATGAAGGAGCTAGACAAGTTTCAGGTTAGACCTGAGATATTTGATCCTTCAAAGTATATGGAAAAGCATCCTGAGGCAGTGGTCCCAAGAACAACAGAATTGAAAATTATTGGAGAACAAGACTTGAAGCTATCGAAAAAAGAAGCTCTAGATCCCTCAAGAAAGATTACTTTTGTTTCTAGCTCTTCTGATCCTAAGCCTGACTCTGAAGCTCCTTAAATTATTTCCATTGATTGACAATTAATTTCTTATCTGATTGATTGATGATATCTGCTTAGTTGTTTCTCTTTATGCATTTTATTTTACTTTCAGTAATTAGTTTTGTATGTTTTAATTGTTGAGAGACTTAACTCAAATAGGGGGAGATTGTTGGAACCCTAGGTTTTGATTTGAGTTCAGTCCTCTCTTTCTGTCTCTTGACCCAAGATTTATCTATGGTCAAAGGTTAGTTGATAGGTTAGATTCTCTAGTTGTGTAGAATTGCTTTTCCAGATGAATATTTGGTTAAGTAGTTTTTCGTTTGACTATAGTCGAACGTCGCTCGACTATCGTCTATCGGCTGATCGACGATCGTCTATCAGTTGGTCGACATTCTGTGTGCGTTGATAGCTCGACTATCTGTTGATAGGTCGACTATCTGTTTGCTTTGGTAGTTCGACTATCTGTCCTGATAGTTCAACTATCTGATAGCTCGACTATCTGTTGATAGGTCGACTATCTGTTTGCTTTGGTAGTTCGACTATCTGTCCTGATAGTTCAACTATCTGATAGCTCGACTATCTGTTGATAGGTCGACTATCTGTTTGCTTTGGTAGTTCGACTATCTGTCCTGATAGTTCAACTATCTGATAGCTCGACTATCTGTTGATAGGTCGACTATCTGTCCGCTTTGATAGTTCGACTATCTGTTGATAGGTCGACTATCTGTGTCGCTTTGATAGTTCGACTATCTGTTGATAGGTCGACTATCTGTGTTACTTCGATAGTTCGACTATCTATCCTGATAGTTCAACTATCTGATAGCTCGACTATCTGTTGATAGGTCGACTATCTGTTTTTCTGTGATAGGTCGACTATCTGTTTGATAGGTCGACTATCTGTTTTGTTTGGTAGTTCGACTATCTGTCCGGACAGATCGACTATCTGATAGCTCGACTATCTGTTCTGATAGTTCGACTATCTTCTTTGATAGTTCGACAATCTGGATCGTTCGACTATCTATCCGATAGGTCGACGATCTCCGTGCGTCGGTCGACGATCTCCGAGGGTCGTTCGACGTTTTGCTGTATGTTTTAAAATAGTTTTGTCGTCTTCTATGATGTGTCTAATTTCATACTTATTTTGGCATATTTTATAAAAGATTATCTGAATAAATTGTGATATTATTTCCATGCAATATCAGTTCAATTCTTTATGCATGAGCTAATCTTTTTCGGACAAAGTTGTTTGTCTTATAGCTGAGATATGTTTTCTGCTTTATCTGCCAGGCTGTCCTTTATAGCCGTTAGACTCAAAAAGTCTTTCTTGGCTGTAAAGAGTCTTTTCTGATGTGACTTTCTCTAGTTTTATTTCATCAGAATTATTTGCAGCTTCTTAGAAAGCTTTATCCTGTTATAGGATATCTGCCTGCAGTATTTTGTTTTACTTTATGCTTTTTGCAGCCCAGCTTGCAGAGTTCAGTAGAAGACAAGATTCAAACTCAAGTAAGAGTCGTTGCTGCTGCTACTATATAAATATTTCTTTGAAGAAAGAAATAAACTAGTTCTCTCACATTGAAAAGCTAACTGCAGCATTCAAACTAAAAGCTTACAGTTTCAAACTGCTCTCAGCTCGTTCACATCTAACTGAGAAGAAGCTTTAGTTCTTCACTCTTCTTCAACCTGAGTTCTCCTGCTTACAGGAAGATCTTCACTCAGAGCCTTTTGAAGAAGAAGAAGAAGAAGATAGTTGCCTGAAGAAGAAATTCTATTTAATATTATTTATCTTCTTGTAGCTTTTTCCTTCAGTAATTTCTGAAGTGTTTCTGCACTGAAGCAAGACTTCACCTGGACGTTCTTTTAGCCAGGGGGAGCCTTGATTCTTTTAGAGCCTTCTAGCTCAGTGCAAGTTATTGTGCTTCTCTAATCTATTGTAAAATAGCGAAGACACCTTAACCTCCTTTCCCCCTCCTGTAAAGGGTTATTACTCCCTTCAAAAGTATCCCTTGGTGGCAGGGCACCTGATCAAAAACCTGTGTTGGTTTTTAGACACCTGATCAAAAGTCTAAAGGGTTTCTTGATCTACCTGAAGCAGATCTTGTTGGTGGCAGGGCACCTGATCAAAAACCTGAGTGGATTCCTACCTTGTTGGTAGAAGAGTGAACGTACCCAAGATGTTTGGGGAACCACTATAAATTCCTTGTGTCGTCTGGATTGCTTTGTTTAATTACTTGCATTGTGGCTGTGATTAGATCTTAACTAGGTTTGCTAGTTGCTGTTTAGGTTTCCAAGCCTTAATTGTAATTACAGTTAGCTGCCTTGTTGTGCACAACACTTGTGTTAGGCTTTAAGGTTTAATCTCAAATATCTATAACCTTCATTCCGCATTTAACTCAAAGGGAGTTGAGTAGAAAGTCAACTTTGCTAGTGCAATTTTTGATTACTCTATTCACCCCCCCCCCCTCTAGAGTAGTATCTATCCCTTCTCTTTCATATTGTCGTAGACAAAGTTCTGATGCCCTCTTGGCATCGGCCTGGGGGAGACTTGGGCATAAGTCTCAGCGGCCGTGCTCTCGTCTCCAGCTCCACCTACGGCCTACGGGTTCTCGGCAAGAGCCCTAGGAGTATCCTCAGCAGTATTAATCGCCCCGCTCTCAGCAATAGCTCTAGCGGGAGATGCCATCTCGAACTTACCCTTGTCTGCAGTAGTTGGCTTGGATCTTTTAAAAGGGGCGTAGGAGAAGGCGCTGGGCTTTCGCTTCCCGGCGCCGGACTTTGAGGGAGGGGCCAGCTCATCTCAGTAGGCGATAGATGTGCATTTCTCGAGGGCCGAGGGGTCGGTCGTAGCCCTGTTCATGTCGAATTGCTGGTGTAGAGGGATTTCTCGCTCACCTACGAGATCAACAACAATTAACTCTCTACATATTAAAGTATAGAATCTCATGGTAAAGGCGAGATCATACCTTCGCTAGGAGGTACAGGCTGAAGGGAGTCAATGTCCCGCCTGAGGACTTGGACGTCGAAGTCCTTGGTCCCAAAGAACTCAAGGATGGAGCTCTCGCGCAACCCAAGAGCGGGCGGCTAATATGCGGCGGCATCATACTGGACGGGCGCGAGAGGAATGTTGTCGAAGTCGCCTGAGACATAGATGAACTTCCCGCTCCAATGATGGTTCTTGTTGGCGAGGCCACGGGTCTTGAGCAGCTGCCCTGAGAAGAAGACCACCCACGGCTCTTTGCCTGGAAGATGAATAGCTTTCGGAAGATGGGTAGGCTGAACTCTATCAGCTCGGCTCGCATATAGCAGATGAATGCTACTAGGATGGAGACCGAGTTGGGGTTGAGTTGTGCGGGAACCACCCTGTAGTATCGGAGGGCTTGGCGCATCTCCGGCCAGAGGGGGAGGTGAAGGCCCACCTCAAAGTGTTCGAGGGGGGTAGCAAGCGCCCCCTCTCTCGCAAGATTGACCCTGTCATTGTTTCCCGAGTTTCTCGCAGTAAACCCGATGGGGATGAAGTTAGTGGTTATCAGTTGGTATTCGTCTAGGGTCAGGTGGCAGGGAGGAAACTTGTGCTTTAAGAATGCTTGCGCGCACTTGGAACGACCTTCGCTATTGCCTGGCATCGTGATTTAGGGATTCAAGGCGAGAACTATTAGGAAGAGGGCGAGAGCGAGAGAAGGTGGAGAAGGAAAGTGAGGTTGCAGAGAGGAGCGAGAGCGGCAAGGAAGGAGGCAAGGGTTTCGGATCAGAGAAATAAATGTGGTAGGTGGATCAGCCTATTTATATAAAATCATGGTAATGATGTTTTTTCCAAAAAGATAAAGTGGGTACGATCATCAAGTCCCGAGGAGTCGACGCCTCGCTTTCCGCTCTGACCCGCCTCGGTTGCCTAAGCCAGCGGTGGGGGGGGGGAGAAACTCCTTGGCGAGACCCCGGCCCAGAGATAAAACGGTGATTAACAGACAAGAAGCTAGTGTTCGCGCAAGTACAACAAAAATAAAGCATAAAACAAAAAGCAGAGAGCAAAGCAGAAATGAAAAAGGGGCTCTCGTCGGGCGAGAGTCGCATAATAAAAAAAATTCCAGCATTAGTTATTGTCCAACAAGCAATTCGAGAAGGGGTACATCGGAGGAAGGGTAGGCCGAGAGATGGGGGAGGCGAGACGTCATTGTTCAGTATTGCTCCCAGCGCCATCGTACCCGGTCCCGCCTTCCCGTCCTCGGAGGAACCCGCGGGTTGAAATAAGACGTCAGGGCGGTGCACCCGAGGTTAATCAGGCACGCTTGGTCCCGAATCCGCACAATATACCACCCTGGGGACCTCTCGGTGGTAAGTGTATCCTGCCGCTCCATCTCACCCAGGAGGTGGTTGTAGCTATAACACCCCTATCCGTCGCAGAGTATATAACAGTAGGTCCGGCCGGGGCCCGACGCCATATACTACGGACAGACCGGTTGGTTACTTATTGAGACCATTCAAACAATCATAACGTCTTACACAGAGCATCTAGCGGAAGTAAATTATTAAGTTGTACAAAGAATAAAGAACCCTGTTAAGCATGAATGTCCACTACTCAAACCAAAAAGGAATGTTAAATACACAAATACTGGCCTTATAGCCTTACAAGAGTTTGCTTAATAAAAAGTGTCTTCCAAACCTCGGCACGCAGGCCGGTCACACATGAGTACAAAAAGGAAAACACTCAAAACTTGACCTTCGAGTGCTGGCACAGCAACTCGGGCTTTAGCCCGCTATTTACCTCTCGGCTCCGCGGCACTTGCAAGCAACAATCCACCGCACGGTGGTAAACAAAGGCAACGGTCAGCTATGCTGACCAAATTATAACGATTTTGCCCCCAAACCGGGACAACAAAGCTTCTTCCCTGCACTTGTTAGCAAAACAAGCAACATAGCGAAATAAGCATCACATCACAGGTGCACGCTCACACGGCCGTACACCCCGTGCTCTCAGATCACTTACTCAGCGGGCCAGTCCGAACCCCGTCCGGTCCTCGACTCCGCCACCACCCCCAGGGTGGCAACCTCGTGAGCATTTAGTCCTTTCGGCCGTAGCCTAGACTCGATCTCAAAACCTCGTTAAGTCCCACGTAAAACTTTAGGTCGCTTTAACCGAGCAGATGGAGCGGGTAGGGGTCCACCAGCCCATTGCTCACCCCGCCGTTGCCATTTGGCCTTTGACGTGGGCTAAGCTTCCCCAGTCCCGAATATCGTTCAAACACGGTACATAGCCCCGCTATGTACCCAGTTGGCTCCCAGACCACCAATATGACAGAAATGCGTTTCCGTCAAGATTTCCAGGTGCACCTCGGGGTTAATCCCCAAGATTACCTGATTCATTCTACCGCATAGCAACCCGAAAACAATCATAACGCTCGGAGTCTTCTCCGGCTAAAAATGCACAGCAAATCATCACCAATCCAGACCAACACATCCGGGTAGGCTTCACACATCATGCCTATGTCCGTACTACGATTTCAGACTCTAACAAGGGGAAATTTACATATCTACCCTAAGGAATACCACAATCTCACCGCACACTCGCGGGAGAGGGGTTTTCCCATGTAAAGGAAGAAGAGCTTCACATGCTCAAGAAGAGAATCGTTACCCTTGCACTTTTCCTCGGCGCCATGACGATCTAGTCAGATGGAAAGCACCGTATCAGCCTCGCCTTCGCGGATCCGGACTCGGATCGTGATTTGGAGCTCCGAAGCTCCGTCGGTGACCGAATCTTTGGTCTTCTTCCTCCTCCTTTCTCTCCCTTCTCTCTAGATCTTAAAGAGATAAAGCCCAAGTGAAATGAGGGCTTCTAAACCCTATTCCTCGGATATAATATAGCAGCAACAGCCCTGAGCTTTTGGATCCCAAATCAAGAAATCGAACGGCTGCGATTCAGCCTAATTTTACAAAATCTAGGCCGAACACGGCCTGCGACACGCCCTTGTCCAGGGCCATGTCGCCCATTCGCCGTCTCGACCGACTCGATAACCAGCACACGACATTCGACACGACCTCTGACACGCCCGTGTCGCATGCGACACGCCCGTGTCATAACCCGTGTAACGCCCCGTGTGCAACAGCCGACACTTGTTTCCCGAGGACGACACGGCCTGCGACACGGCACCTGACACGCCCGTGTCACCTGTGACACGCTCGTGTCTGTGCCCGTGGCATGGACCGTGTGCATGACTCAGAAAAACTCCCTAGCGTGACATGCCCTGGGACACGCCCGTGTCACGCCCGTGACACCTGCTCAAAAACCCAGACTTGGCTTAAAACGTCACCCGTCCCTCTTTTTAGTTTCAGGGTGTTACAAATCTCCCCCTCTTAAAATAATTTCGTCCACGAAATTACTAAAGGAGAGAAAACAGAAACTCTCAGCGGTACCCAGGAGGAATAACTCCCGGTACACATCTAGCATAGATTGCTCTAATTCCTAAGAGAGCTCCTTGCTATCGCAATTGCCCCACCGGACCACGACTATCACATCTCCTTGAGACAAAGTCGCTCGACTTCACGGTTTCTAAAACGAACAGGTTTGACCCTATTCATCAACCTTTCGTCCACCAAAACTTGATCACTCACGATCAAGTTCGAAGGCTCTTGCGCCGCCTCACCAAACCGCTCTAGAAATCTCAAGTGGTCCAAGGTATACCGGGCTCAGCTTCCCCGAGCATCGCTCCCGTGAAACACTCTTGAACGACTATAACTTCCTATACGCCATCCGATAACTCCACATTCCGATACGTGGCGTTAAAGTACTTAGTCTGCCTCCCCTGAGCGATTAGCAACAGTTCTCATATGGTTCGCACCAAAGGGGTAGTGTTTACCATATCTTGCTTTAAATACAACTTCGTTTCATCCGTTTCTAGCCACGACAATGGCATGCGACAACTTCAACCTTATAGGGCCTCGAAGGGCGCCATTTATATGCTCGCTCGGTAGTTAAAGTTGTACGCAAACTTTTCCAAAACAGATGGCCTTCCCACTACTTCCCGGAGTCCAGAACGCATATGCGAAGCACTTCCTCCAACATCCTGTTGACCCACTCAGTCTGCTCATCCGTCCGCGGATGCAAGACTGGGCTAAACTACAACTTAGTCTCCAGCACTTTCTGTAACCACCTCCAATCATTGGACGTAGAACGCCCACCTCAATTGCTCACGATGTTGCGGGGCACACCGTGCAATCTAACTATGTTATCCAAAAACATTTGTCAGTTACTCCGCCAAATTATCCTTCCTATGCGGAATGAAGTGCGACACTAAAGTTAACACAACTACGATCACCCACACGGCGTCGCTTCCCCACTGTGACTTTGGCAAACCATGCACACAGTCCAGTCGAACTTCTATTCCGAACTAGAAAAGGATTCAAGAATCCCCCGGCATTTTGCACTCTGCTTTCACTAAGGCGCAAGGCTGGCATTTTGTCTCACATAATTCCACGACCTTCTAGAGTTCTGGCCACCAGAGCACTTCTTTAGATATCGGCACAACTTCTGCCTCCTAAGCGAGTTGAGTACTTGTTATAACGTATCACAACTCCACCCATAGGTTACCCATGCTTGGGCTGCACAAACGATTGTCTTTCATTGGTAGCCCACCTTCAATCGTCGATTTGGGACTTTGACCCATCGAAGCTGTATTCATGATTTCCTTCACGCTGCTTCCCAAACCATAGTCTGCCAAATACGATCAGCCAGGTCATACTGGTCTTCCGACCAGTTCTTTTACGCTTCGACGCTAGTCTGCTTGTCAATGCAAGAGATAGCTAACATCTCCAACTCCCGGGTCAAACCCTCAACATGAACCTTCAACTAGTTGGGTTGGGCGGAAGCCCTGCATCTCAACGCAGCCGCCACTACATTGCCTTACAACGAGCACAAAATAACTTTCGAACGTATAGTCCCCCAGGAAATCCATCCATTTTTGCTGCCTCAATTTCAGATCCTTTTGATCCAACCGATGTATCAGGCTCTTATGATCGGTACAGACACCGACTTTTGCACCATACACATAAAGCCTCCCTTGTTTTTGTGCAAAACACACAGCCACAAACTCCAGATAACGGACTGGACAATTCCCCTTGTGCTCTTTCAACTAATGCGAGCCATAAGCCACAACATTACCACGCTGCAGCCAGCACGCAGTCCAATCCACTGCCTAAGGCAGTGCCGTAGATCTCATAGCTTTTGGTTCCACTCGGCGAACTTAACACTGGCGTCGTGGTTGACCAACTCTTTAACCCTTCACAGCTTGGGCACACTCGTGCATCTAAGCAATCCTTTTAAGCTTTTCCTTGACAACGTTGCGAGGGGTAAATCTATCCGCGAGAAGTCCTGTACGAAGCGCCTGTGGTAGTTGACCAAACCAGAAACTCTGGACTTCCGCTACCGATACGACACAGGCCACCCTCGTATTGCGACTAACAACGCTGGACCCGCACACTCTCACTCTACCAACTATAGGACCGAGGAGCGCTACGAGGATAACCCAAGACTCGTGTTCGGAGAACTTGGTGTATACATGGTTCCCCCTTAGCGTCCACAGAACCAAAAGTAGATATTCAGAAGCGATACCCTTCGCACTACAATTACCCCCAATGTGTCATTGATGAAGACGATCACAAAATGGACTAGGTACTCCATGAACGTTTCGTTCATCCGGTCTATGAACACTGATGCCACACTTGACTGCCAAGACAGAACGATCGTAGACTCGGATTGCTCATCACTCGTGCTTAATACTGCATTTGCAATAACACTTATCCTTATTCTCAGATGAGGGTAACCGTACTTACGATCCACTACTGAGTCCACCGAAGACCCGACTAATTGATCAGAAGATCATCGAACATTTGGATCGATTACTTGTCCTATTTCTGCAAACTTATACAGCTCTCTACAACAGATACAAAATTGCAAGCTCCTGTCCTTCTTCTGAGTAAAAAGGACAGGTGCGCTCCAAGGCAACGGGCTTGGACGCACATACCATTGCTCCATCAACTTTTCTAGTTGAACCTTTAACTCCGCTCTCACCTTAGGCATCAGCCTATAAGGAGAGCGTAACACAGTTTTGGCACCTGGCACAACTCAATCGTGAAATAGATCTCTCGCTACGGTGGGGCTCCAGGGAGATTGTTCGGGAATACATCGGGATACTCACAAACAACTGGGATACTACCCAGAGTGGACTTAGGCGTTACAGCCTCCACTAATATGAAGAACAGCTCTGCGCCCGCATGAACTTTCTTGACCACCGGGAGGGCAGACGTCAGCATCCTGCTCGATCCCTTCAGTTCCGCAAACGATGTCTCCTGCCCAACACCCAGCTAGGTCTCTTTACGGTTGCAAACGATAAAAGACTTCTGCCCCGAAAGCTAGTCCACACCAAGGATGACGTCGAACTCTACTAGCGGCAACAACGACGCTAGCAAGTCGAATCCTTGACTTTCAATTAGACTCTTACCGCCCAGACTATATCTCCGCGCGCATTGGACGACCACTGGGCAATAACCCATCCGAATTATTCCTTTACCATCGAAGGGAAAACTCCGATGTGCGATACAGATTCTTCAGATAACAAGAATGCGAAGTTCCTGTATCGAAACTATTCTCTCTTCGGACTACCAATATTCCAAAACAAATCCTAGAACTTCAAGTTCTAAGTTACCACGCATAAGGTATCCGACATAAGGAACTAGTTTGCTAACAAGAAGAACCATACCTGACATCCCGACGGTCGGCCACATGGCCTCATGCTGGCCAAGGATGTTCACTCCTGGTTGGGCCGGAGTAAACAGCGATGCGGTGGATGCCACCACCTTGCCTTTCTCTATAGATATCTCCCCCAGCTTCTTTTTGGACATTGGGCGTCCACTCACATAATCCCGGGCATAGTGCCCCGGCTTTCCACAAGCAAAGCATGCATCCGGGGTTTGAACTGTAGTCGCTCCGGATGTGCTAGAGGAAGGGACTAGACCCGACCTCCTAGCCTTCTTGTACAACCTAAGGTGCCCAGATTTTGAGGTTGTCAACTTGACCACTGAATCCTTTGCCATAGCATCTTCGATTGCTCCTGTCAAAACTTTCGTTGTCTTCTGAACATCCACCCAACACTCTCTGGCAAAGTGCCCTTTTTTGCCACAAGAATAACATTTGTAAGTGGTTTGGCTAGTAGATGATTTAGCCTCTTTACTCAACGTCTTTTGATAGATAGTCCTTATAGGATCTTTAGGGTTTGGTACCCTATTCACTAGGTACTTGGTGAGTTTTCCCCAACTCCACCTCCAAAGCTCTGGCCGATTCCACCAAAGCTCGGAATCCCAATCACTTTGGTCCTAGCAGTAGGATACGCAACTCGCTGCGCAGACCGTTATAAAATCTATCAACTATAGATTGCTCGCTTTCCCATTCAAAGCCTGCGTAGCGCTTTATCATAAGGAACATCTGCAAATATGTGTCAACTGAATGCGCTCCCTGCACCACATTCATGCTCATCTGCTTCTCTAATTGACCCCCAAAAGCACTTTGCTCCAACATACCGCCCGATGTTGGGGCCATCTCAGGTACAAAGGGTTGCACATTACTCCCATGTTGTGCGTTGGTCACAGTGAACACCGCTTCAACCACCCTTCTTATGGTTTCCAAAGACGTAGGGGTCTCAGGAACGTTACTTGGTGCAGTACTTTTCTCAGCAAACATGTGTTCATACTGCCACGCTCCACTCCCGGACACCTATAGCCGTTCAAAACACCATAAGTGACTGAACAAAATTGCAAAAAGCAATTTTAGGAACATGCAGGTTCCTCAAACATGTGTATTTTCATTCCTAAGTTGAAATTCATGGGTTCTTTTCATGTTATAACGATGACGCACACACATGTGCTCACCACCCCTTAAAGTGAATTCGTTCACGAATTCATTTAAACTTGACCAAAACCAGTAGTCTGATACCAATTTGTAACACCCCTATCCGTTGCATAGTATATAACAGTAGGTCCGGACGGGGCCCGACGCCATATACTACGGACAGACCGGTTAGTTACTTATTGAGACCATTCAACCAATCACAACGTCCTACACAAAGCATCTAGCGGAAGTAAATTATTAAGTTGTACAAAGAATAAAGAACCCTGCCAAGTATGAATGTTCACTACTCAAACCAAAAAGGAATGTTTAATACACGAATACTGGCCTTATAGCCTTACAAGAGTTTGCTTAATAAAAAGTGTCTTCCAAACCTCGGCACGCAGGCCAGTCACACATGAGTAAAAATAGGAAAACACTCAAAACTTGGCCTTCGAGGGCCGGCACAGCAACTCGGTCTTTAGCCCGCTATTTACCTCTCGGCTTCGCAGCACCGGCAAGCAACAATCCACCGCACGGTGGTAAACAAAGGCAACGATAAGCTATGCTGACCAAATTATAACGATTCTGCCCAAAAACTGGGGCGGCAAAGCTTCTTCCCTGCACTTGTTAGAAAAACAAGCAACATAGCGAAATAAGCATCACATCACAGGTGCACGCTCACACGGCCGTACACCCCATGCTCTTAGGGCACTTAATCAACGAGCCAGTCCGAACCCCGTCCGGTCCTCGACTCCGCCACCACCCAAGGGTGGCAACCTCGTGAGCATTTAGTCCTTTCGGCCGTAGCCTAGACTCGATTTCCAAACCTCGTTAAGTCTCATATAAAACTTTAGGTCGCTTTAACCGAGCAGATGGAGCGGGTAGGGGTCCACATGCCCGTTGCTCACCCCGTCGTTGCCATTTGGCCTTTGACGCTGGCTAAGCTTCCCCAGTCCCAAATATCGATCAAACACGGTACATAGCCCCGCTATATACCCAGTTGGCTCCCAGACCACCGATATGACAAAAATGTGTTTCCGTCCAGATTTCCGGGTGCACCTCGGGGTTAATCCCCAAGATTCCCTGATGCATTCTACTGCATAGCAACCCGAAAACAATCATAACGCTCGGAGTCTTCTCCGGCTAAAAATGCATAGCAAATCATCACCGATCCAGATCAACACGTCCGGGTAGGCTTCACACATCATGCCTATGTCCGTACTATGATTCCGGACTCTAACAAGGGGGACTTTACATATCTACCCCAAGGAATATCACCAATCTCGCCGCACACTCACGGGAGAGGGGTTTTCCCATCCAAAGGAAGAAGAGCTTCACATGCTCAAGAAGAGAATCGTTACCCTTGCGCTTTTCCTAGGCACCATGACGATCTAGTTGGATGGAAAGCACCGTATCGGCCTCGCCTTCGCGGATCCGTACTCGGATCGTGATTTGGAGCTCTGAAGCTCCGCCGGTGACCGGATCTTTGGTCTTCTTCCTCCTCCTTGCTCTCCCTTCTCTCTAGATCTTAAAGAGATAAAGCCCAAGTGAAATGAGGGCTTCTAAACCCTATTCCCCGGATATAATATACCAGCAACAACCCTGAGCCATCGGATCCCAAATCAAGAAATGGAACGGCTGCGATTCAGCCCAATTTTACAAAATCGGGGCCGAACACGGCCTGCGACACGCCCGTGTCAAGGGCCATGTCGCCCATTCGCCGTCTCGATCGATGCGATAACCATCACACGGCATTCGACACGGCCTCCGACACGCCGATGTCGCATGTGACACGGCCGTGTCACGACCCGTGTCACGCCCCGTGTGCAACAACCAACACTTGTTTCTCGAGGAGGACATAGCCTGCGACACGGCACCCGACATACACATGTCACCTGTGATACACCCGTGTCTGTGCCCGTGTCATGGCCTGTGTGAATGACTCAGAAAACTCCATAGCATGAAAAGCCCTGGGACACGCCCGTGTCACGCCCGTGACACACTCGTGTCACGCCCATGACACCTGCTCCAAAACCCAGACTTGGCTTAAAATGTCACACCGTCCCTCTTTTGAGTTTCGGGGTGTTACAGTAGACCCGCTCGATGAGTGCCATTCGCCGCTCTACCATCCTGTGGAGGCTCTTCAATGTAGAGGAGTTGGCCTGCTCTCGTCGCGCGAGCTTCAGGAAGAGCGCCACCACCCTCTTTTGTCGTTTCCTGCCATTCCCGTCAGCATCCAGGAACTCTTCCATCTCATCAGAAGAAGGGAAGGGGGAGCTCTCGAAGTCTTCCCTTTCCTCTTCATCTTCGTCTTCGTCTTCATCTTCCTCCTCATCGACTCCCACCTAGGGCTCCACACCCCCTAGTAAAAGAAAGAGAGTTCCAGTCATGACAAGGGCAGAAGTATAGGGAGTGGTGATTTCACGCATACTTGCAACATGGAGAGAGAAATTGACTGATGGAAGCCGAGAAGGTCCGGGCTCCCCCTCGGATTCCTTTCCAAAGAGGAGGTGGAGCAGCCTGCCTCGCCTCGGGCGGAATGTCTTAAGCATGACAGTCTCAGCCTGGCTAGGAGGAGGGGGAGGCTATCTCCCTCGCAGGAGGGCAAGACCCCTATGAAGGCGTGGAGGGTTCGATGGCCACTCCTCCCATCGGTGCAGTGAGATTGGCTGCCAAGGTGCCCAGGTTGATGACTATGATTTCATTTCCCCGGTTGGTGAGATCCTGTTTATAATGGCCTTATTACAACTCTTATAGATGTGTCAGCTTTGTTACTTATGACAGGTGTCATATCTTCAGTCTTGACAACTGACTCCTCTTTGAAATTCTATCATAGCAGAGAACTGCCAGCATAACACTTCAGATGTCTCGACACAAATAGACCATGTGTCGACACAAGTCTTGATGATGTCGACACAGCTCCCATAATTTCAACACAGTCATTCTTCATCTTCTTGACACAGCTTATGTTGGATGTGTCGACACAAGTCCTGTGTGTCGATACAACTACTTCTGGTCTCGACATTGCTGGTATTGACAGATTTCTTGAGTGTGTGTCGACACAAGTCTTGTGTGTCAATACAACTGCTTCTGGTATTGACATAGCATCTGTTAATAGATTTTTATAGTGTGTGTCAACACAAGACCTGTGTGTCGACACAACTGCTTCTGGTGTTTACATAGCTTCTATTGATAGATATCTTGAGTGTGTGTCGACACAAGTCCTGTGTGTCGACACAACTGCTTCTGGTGTTACATAGCATCTATTGACAGATTTCTTGAGTGTGTATCGACACAAGTCCTGTGTGTCCACACAACTGCTTCTGGTGTTGAAATAGCTTCTGTTAACAGATTTCTTGAGTGTGTGTCGACACAAGTCCTGTGTGTCGACACAACTGCTTCTGGTGTTAACATAGCTTATGTTGATAGATTTTCTGTGTGTCGACACAAGTCCTGTGTGTCGGCACAATCTTGCTTCTGGTGTCGACACATTACCCTCACAAGTGTCGACACTTGTAGTTAGAAAATTTTCCTACATTTCTTTACCCTGCACATGTAAACTCAACATCCCATGAAATACACATTGATGTATATCATTGAGTTAAGTGAGGCTTCTCCAAATCTGGTACACACTTTCCAGTGTACCCAACAATCTCCCCCAATTTTGCAAAGTCATAACCCTTAGTCAATGATATACACCACTTATAATAAAACAAAGATTAAGATGTATAAAATCATTTCACAGCAGGGTAACTTATAAACACAAATAACATTTATTATCATCACAGAATATGATAACATTCATTAACCAGGAAATAGTTATTGATGTACAAGTATTTTTAGAACAAAAAATTACACAGTTCTAAAACTAGCTTATCTATCCCTAAGATTGATCAGGCTCCTTGATTACTATTCCTTTGCTTGGATGAATTTTAGCTTGTACTTTGGATTCTTTGTCATTAGTTGGCTTCTTCCCTTTCAGATCTTTATTTTTGAGCTCTTCTGCCTTAATCTTCTGCCTCTCAAAGTAATGATAAGGCTTTGGAAAGTACTTGCTAGGCTCCACAGAGTTAGTAGGTAACTTCCTAGCTTTGATATCCCTTCTGAACTGATGTATGGCATCTTGCCTTCCCTGATACTGACTCCATTCTTGTTCAGAGTACCATTTGCCTCTATCATGATATTGTCCTTCATAGCTTTCCAGATAGTAAGAATGATATTTCTGGAGGTTGGACTCCATTGCTCAAAATTAGGCTTTAATTCTGCCTGTTCTCTAAATCTTTTCTTAGAAAGTTGAGCCTCTTTCTGAGCATCCTTAGCAGCTTCAGACATTTCAACTTTTTCAAAAATAACACATTATGTGTCTCCTGTGGAGGGCTATACATTTTATGTACACCCTGCTGAACTACTTCAAAATCTGATGGAGGATAGATGACTTGTTCAACTTCCTGCTGAACCCCTTCAATATGAGCAGGTTGATAACCAGATTCAGCAGTGTTATCTTCATCATAAAGGGGTGGATATCCAAGAGTAGCTCTGATGGTATTAGTTACCCATTTAGCATGATCAGAGCTAGCTTTGACTAACACTCTCTCCCACTTTAGGACTTCTCTGGCCATATGGTCTCTTAGATCATTCTTTTGAAACCTTACTTGATCAGCCAGATAATCTATTCCCTCTTTGTAGTACAGTCTGAATTTCTCCAGTTGATCAGAAATAGTCTTTTGGGATACCTTAATTGCTGTTTGAACAGTAGTTAAATCTTCTTGTATTGCTATTTGAAGTGATTCTTTTTTGCCCTCAAGTTGAGGGGGAGCCAGTCCCTGATAAAATGATTGAAAATGCTCCAACTGTAGTTCATACAAATCAGATAACTCCTCTGGGAAATGTAAAGATTGTGTGGGAGATTACAACAGAGCTCCCTGCTCAAGAACAGAGGATATTATTGAAATTTCTGAGGATTGTGAACCTGTTGCTAATGAGCCAAAGAGTGAGGCTACTGATCACTCTTTTGAATATATGATAGCTGATTCTGAGATAAGGGAAGAAGCAAGGAGTGAGCAGGAGGATGTATTTGACCAAGGGACATCTTATCAGAGTGATCAAATGTCCTTCACCTTCTTAGCTCAACTCAAAGGTCTGCTAGATGGCCAGAGAAGAAAACTTGAACACTTTGTTGATGATTCCATCAAGGAGTTGAGAAAGTATCTATCCACTGAGATAAAGTCCATTAGATTTGAGGTTAACCTGTTGAAGGCCAACATAATATCTTTCTTCATGATAGCTTCCCAGTAGTTTCCCACACTGAAACCAAGCTTGAGGAAATCTTGAAGAAGCAGCTTGATATCATGGAAAATCAAAACATCACAACTAATAACATGTAAATGGTCCATGAAGTGTAGAAAATTTTAATGTAAAATCACAAGACTACTCTGAATAGGAGAATGGATGCTTACACTCAATACTTGGATAATCACATGTTAGAGGTTAAGAACCATGTCACTAAGGGAATCAACTATCTGGATCAAAGACTCTCTATTGCAAAGTACTCCCTAACTGAAACTGTTGGTGAAGAAGTCATAAAGGGGGAGAAGGCAATGATCAAGGCCAACACTGAAAATGATGTTTGGGTTACCAATCTAATCAAAGGTTCATTGGGACTTGAATAATATATATCTGACAATATTCTTATTGTTCCTTCCCCTATTCCAAAAGGGCTATATGATGAACAATATGGTGATCAGAGGGCAGATCAATATAATGATCAAGGTGGTTCTCAGTTGGCTGAATCCTCTACGACTGTTGAAATTACTATATTCATCTCAACTATGGATCAAATAACAAGAGCCAGAGGCAAGTTTGTTGCTGAAGAGGAGGACGAGGTCAGACTCAGTAAGAAGAGGTACAAAGAAGAGATGGAAACTAGGCCAGACTTTGAGAAATGGAGTCCTCAATCTAGGATTATCATATTATCTATCTGGGATCAAATTAAAGATAAGAAAACTGATGGGGTAAAGCTGTATAGCTCCTAGATTGGGCAAAATTAGAAAGAAATGAAGAGGCCAGGATGAAGTTCATAAGAGACAAAGTTACGTGCAGTGCCACTAGATGCTCTTGAGCCCAACAAATACATTCCTAAGCCCTACAGTTATTTTGAGAGACAGAAGCAGAAGAAGATTGAAGACAAGGAAAAGGCTGCAAAGAAGCCTAACAGGGGGATAGTAATCAAGGAACCTGAAACATGAAATGTTTTTTGTTTTCCTTAAGGGCTTTAGGATTGTAAACATTATTATAAGCACACTGTCTATTTATGACTATTGTCTTAAATGATAATCATATTTTTGTGTGTGTATCAATTACTGCTCTTATATACTATGAATGTTTATCTTCTGTATGTGGTAGGGTATATCATTGACTAGGGTTCTGACTTCTTCAAATAGGGAGAGATTGTGGGTACATTTATCACAATGTCCTAGATTTGAAGAAGGCCAAAAATTCAATGGTATATACATGGATATATCCAATATATATTCAAGTTCATTGTATGCATGTTGAATACTGTTACATTGATTAGATAGGCATTCAATGTCACAATGACTGTTAGACTCTAAACAGGTTGCTGAACAAGCAGAAAAGTTGGCTAAGTCCAAAACCGTTGAGTGAGCTCACTTCACTCAACGCCATAAAGGAAAAAGAGTTGACAGAACCCTATATAGTTAAAGCCTCAGTATTACTAGCTAGAAATATGTCTAAGAACAGAAGCGTTGAGTGAAGGCAGTTCACTTAATGCCTACTCAACTAGATTTTAGATCATGTATAAAAGCATTGAGTGAAGATAGACCACTCAATGCCTCATCAAGAAGACATTCAAAGTCTAGAAGCGTTGAGTGTTGAAGCTGCACTCAATGCCTTCATGCAAAGAAATTTCAACCAAGTCCAAAAATGTTGAGTGATGAAGGATCACTCAACTCCTTAATAGTTAGACTACAAATGTCAAATGTGTTGAGTGTTGAAGGTTTACTCGATGCCTCTAGATGCAGAATTGCTAAGTGTTTCTACATTGAGTGACAAGGCTTTACTCAATACCTATGCAGATTGTTTGGAAATGATCAAGTCCACAAGCACTGAGTCATGCTGATGTCATAAAGAATTCAAATATCACGGGATTTTCTCGCTAGATTACAAAAGGTGATGCATGCCTTCGGTATATCATTTAATTCAAAAGAGATGTTGTAGTTGATAATTCTCGCTGGTCCATACTACGCAAAGACAGTTGGGCGGAGATCAAAAAAAGGTGATTTCTAAGAAATTAAATAAAGCTCTTTGGTCATCTTCTTCCTCTAGTGAAAAATAGAATAAGGTTTCCAGGAACTCATTCTCACAAAGAGTTTGGGAACAACAGACAAGAGTTGGCTGTTGAAAAAATAAAGAACTAAAGATTTAACTTGTCTTCAACAACAAGATAAGAAATCTTATTTTCTGAACAAGAAGAAATTACAGAGGGCTCTGCAGTATCTTCTCAGCACAAGCTAAACTACTAAAGGCCTACATACTTGTTATTGTGGAGAAGTTTGGACTGAAGCATTTCATTTCAAGAAAAAGAAAACTCAAGGAATCTTTTTCTTTTGAGTCAATCACCAACAAACTCAAACTCTCTCTGTAGTATCAATTTTGATCTGAGTTGTAAGCCTGAAATATAAAGGCCGAGTGGTATGATTCTTGTGTGAATCTGAGGTAGGGCTTCTGTGCCTGAGGTAGGATTTGAGTTAGATTTAAGCTATAGGAGACCTATTGTCTCTGATTGTAGGGCTACTCTTCTACCCTGAGTTATAGGGCTTCTTATTAAGCCTGAGGTAGGTGATTTAGGGGATCATTGAGCTGTAGGAGTAAAATTTACTCTAGGTGGGTAGGGCTTAGGCCCGAGGTAGGACTTAGTGGAAGTCTAAGAGATCCTAAAGGATCTGTGTTGTAAGCTCTTTGAGATGATATTTGGTGAAGATTGTCGTGTCTAACTCACTGTTAGAAAGGTGGGAGGGAAAGTGGATGTACCCATACCTTGGGGAACCACTATAAATACTGGTGTGTTAATCTGTGTTCTTGAAAGAAAAAGTAATAATCTAACTCACAACACACTAAAATCAAAAGTAGTGATAAAAACTTGAAAAACTTATTCACCCCCCCCCCTCTAGCTACTCTTTAAACAAAGACTTTCATGAGTAGCAGCAGAACCCTACTTTTCAGCATAATGACTGCACACAGGTAAAATTTACTGTGTACGAAGAATATTCACATGGTCGTATGATCATGAAGATCAACCATCTCATCCAGGACAAGGAAATGCACAGGCAAAACACTGGTCATGAAGAGAAAACAAACGATCGTGTAAAATACACTGAATCCGACTAAGAGATTGGGCTCTAACCCTGTGTGTCCAAAAACACCACATCGGGGCCATATGTCACTAGCAAGCGTAGTATAAATATCACTAAAAGAAATAAAGCAATAGGGAGCACCATGTGCTTGCACCTAGCAGATGAGTGGGCAATTGAACACCATAACAGGCTAAAAGTGAACTACGAGTGAGAATCATGAAAAAGAGAAATATAAGTGAAATAATACTAAAAGTGAAATAATACTAAAAGTGAAGTGTTAAAGTGTGAAAACGAGCCCAGATGAGTCCGAAAAACCTTCATGTTCTCCTAGATCGTCTACACTATATCACAAGCATCAAACACTACCTCATTCCCTAAAAGTTGGGTATCACTCACCTCTATCCAAGAAATTTTCATTCGATACTACCAACCTAAAGCTACATCTTGATACTTTCCTGGAAGGTATTATTATAGGCAAACTCCACCATGAAGAGGTGGTCTTCCCATCTCCTACCAAAGTCGAGTGCACACATCTTAAGCATGTCTTCCATAGTTCAATTAGTTCACTCTATTTGGCAGTCATTCTGTGGGTGGAAAATCATACTATACTTGATCTTTGTGCCAAGACTTTTCTGCACTTTCCTTTAGTCTTTGGACATGAACCATCCATCTCAATCTCTAATGATACTCTTCAGGATCCCATGAATTAAACTACATAATATTGCAAATATATAGCTCCATAAGCTTTTCAATGCTATCCACCTTCTAATTTGAAATGAAGTGACCCACCTTGATCAGGAAATCCATAATCACATAAAATTCATCAATGCATAGTTAAGAATGAGGCAAACCATGTATAAAATCCTTGGCGATGTCGTTGAATTTTCATTCAGGGATTAAAAGAAGCTTCAAGAACTCACCTAGCCTTTAACACTCACCTTTAACTAAAGTTTAAGTCTAACATCGACTTTTATACATAGCTATACCCCTCTTCATCCTAGGCCACTAAAAGGATTGATTCAAATCAAAGTACGTCTTTGTATATTCTTGATGAATGGAGTACTTCATAAAGTAAGCCTCAAACATCAACTCCACACGGAGCTTGCTAAAGCACGGAAAACACACCCTCCCAATATTCTTCAAGAGAATGTCAACAATCTCCAATGCACCACTCTTGCCATATTGAGCTTCCAATACCCATGGTTGAAACTCTTCATCTATGTTGATTGCCTCCCGAATTTCATCAGCTAAGTCGCACTATATCATAATCCATTTCAAACATGATTCGCTAATCTCACACTTAGCAACTTAAGTAATTCATTTGGTTCCATCTTAAATAGAGGACGTGCGCCATTTTTTCACATGTTATTAACTCTATCGTGAAATCAATTTAGTGTTGAGGGGGTGCTCCCGAAATTTCTTTAGGGAATACATATTATAACTCTATCACCAGTGGCACTCCTCTAATTTCCAACTTTATGGTGTCAGTCTCTAATAAATATCTATGAATGCCTCGCCTCCCTAGTTCACAATATACAACAGTTACATGATAGAAATTAGGGAGCAAGCCACTCTGCTTAGGACCTCAAATTTGACCTCAACTCTACCTTTGACCCTCAAGGTCACAATCTTTAATAGTATGTCAATACTTGATCCCTTCTCTATAAGTCAATCCATCAACAAGATTAAATAAAATTCTGTTAGTGGTATTTGTTCTACCACCTACTCAAAATCAATTTCACCTATTCTCAACCAAATATGCCCTTTCTTTTTGGTAGTCATGAATGACCCATATAGCATTCACACACTCAGCTCGATCTCTGTATCAAAGTTCTCAAAAACCAATTCTTTGGATAAAAACATTCTGCGTGAAAATAGTGTGACGCTCCAATATCAAATAATATTCTTACAGGACAACACAAAACTAACACAAAACCTAAACACGCACTAACTAAGCATGAAATTGGGTCGCAAAATAGTTAGGCTATCGAACAAAACTTAAAATTCCCGTAACTATCACCACATTGGGTTGACAAATTACTTCTTGCTGCCCAAGCCTAAAGTCTTTAGGCTACACTTGAGGAAAATATGAAGAGCTTAACTCAATTGCCTTCCCATTTTTCTCAAAACTGGGTTCTGAATGCACCGACTGCTCCCGCATCTTGTCTAGTTCAAATTCACCCTCAGTACAGTCTCGAGTTATGTAGCCTGCCTTGCCACACTTATAGCATGTCAGTGCTCCCTTATAGAAAAACTCGCCCAAAACATGTTGAATATGAAATGTCATAAAATAAATAAGTCAATCAAAGGGAGTAGAAATTGTGAAGCTCGTGTAAATGAAATTCCAAAACTTAAAAATATTATTCATTTACCAACTCAAATCACTCCCAATTTAAAATCAAATGAACATAAATTTCCTTTAAAGAATCACTGTGCTAAGAGTCTTTATGTAAAGCGACATAATTCTAACTTGGAAAACAATTCCAATATATCTAAATCTCCAACGCAATATTGTTCAATTGAAGATCATCACATAAAGACTCTTAAAAGTCAAAATGGAAATTTTCAATATAAAAAAAACATTAAACCGAAGTATGAATGGAGGACCGTCATTAAAAATGACACGCTCATTCCACTGAAAAGGTCTCAATCATCATTATCTCTCCAAGGTTTATCACGTTATATTTGGGAACCTAATTGATGGTTTTAGTTGTCCACCTAAATCACCTAGAGGGGGGTGAATATGTGAGGTCTGTGTCTTTTTGCAGAATAAAAAATTGAGCGAGCGAAGCACGGAAAACAAGCACACACAATACAGAGTACACCAGATATATAATGGTTCCCCAACCTTGGGTACGTCTACTCTCCACCTCACCGATCTAGCAATACGCTAGACTCAGCTGCTTCACTATTTCCTAGGATTAAAAACAAATCCTACAACTCGGAGAAACGCCCCTACAACTCGATCCACAAAACGGATCTACACTAGAAAGAAAAACTTCCTACAAACTCGGAGACAAAATCTCCTACAAGAATAAAATCATTTACAAATAAATACACAAACTTGTCTTCACAAATCTGTCAAAGACTCGGCTTCTTCCTTCTTGAAAATTGAAAAGCCCTTTCAAAAGAGTTGAGGAAGAAATCTGAGTATGCTTGGATCTGAGAACTTAGAATCATCACGATCAAGAAAGAGATGTGAGGCGGTAGAGAAGGCTTGATTTGTTGATTCTTCTTGTCTGAATCCTTCGTATCAAGAAGATCAGAGTCGATGAAGACAATGAGCAGCGCCGCAGTTCTTCCCAATTTAGAATTAATAAAAATGATTCAGAATTTTTTTTTCTCTCTCGATTATTCTTCCTTAGGGTTAGTCAAATGCGATTTGACCTTTTATAGGAATCAACCAACGATCATAATCATAAATGACTCAGACACGTGGACAAATAATTAAGGAAATTATTTTGAAAACATGTCCCGTCACTTAACGAAATTTCAGAGAAAAAGAATCGAACTTCAATTCTCGAGTGGATATAAAATTACTCGAGAACAAAGATTGGTTCTCGAGAAAGCAACTATAGGAATCTCGAGAAGCAGCACTTAAGGAAATTTTAGGAAAAACATCTTCATTACTCGAGTGGAATATGGATAAATCGAGTACTTAATTTGTTTCTCGAGAAATGGATGTAAGCTTCTCGATAATAATACTTAGAGAAAATCCTGAAAATAAGTATTGCTACTCGAGTAATAAAACTTGACTTCTCGAGAAGTAGATGGACTTCTCGAGTACAGGTACTTCACTACTCGAGTAATAGATGTACTTCTAGAGTACTTGACTTATGTCACTCAAAACAAAGTATTGAACTACTCGAGTAAAGGCTTTTAGCTACTCAAGTACTAGACTTAGAGGAATTTTGAGCTAGAAATCTATGTTAACTCGAGAACAAGGAGAGATCTACTCGAGTAATAGAATTAGCTTCTTGAGAACTAAGTTCAGTCTTCTCGAGAACTATTTCCCTTACTCAAAATCTAGACTTAGCTCAATCGAGTACTCACTAAAAATCTACTCGAGTAATCATGTCCTTCTAGAGTAAAACACTTAGAAAATTTTAGCTTCCTGAAAATTTTTCTTTCTTCAGTGAAATCAGCAACAAGTCTTTCTCCTACAAGTATAGTACTTGAAAATGAAGTGTATCCCAATAGAGAGGCTATACATTAGTCAACACCATGGATCACACAATGAGGGATTACATTGTATGGTCCTGTGTTTGGTGACTCATTGTAGACTGATATTGGTCTATCCTTGGCAATTAAGTCCTGCAAACACATAACTCAAACAAGACATCAGATACACCTTAATTCATCTTAGTTTAAGGGTGACTTCATACAAATCTAGGTTATTGTGGATACAATACCCAACAATCTCTCCCTATTTGTTGAAGTTAGAACTCTCTACACTAAGGTTAATTTCATAAAGATAACCAAATAAGAGGACTAGATAGCAAAGAAAAATGAGAATAATAAGCTAAGAATTAAGACAAAAAAATAGATCATCAAAATTAAAGATTTATATATATAGAATTGTCCATTAATTCCATTTCCACACAATCTCAAACCCAATCTAAATCTTTTGTCAATCCTTGGCTTGATGTTGTTGTTGTTTTTCTTTCTTTTCTTGTTGTCTTCTTTGGTAGCTGAATGGTTTTGGATAATACTTTGGTGGTCTTGGAGGAGCATTTAAGTTATTCCTTCTATACTCTCTATCATGGATTCTTCTTTTAGTCAAGGATTTCTCATACAGTTCCCATTCATGAGAGCTGTAGTGAGCAGTCCTGCTTTCATTATAATCCATTACTAATTTGAGAGTATCAAGGATTAAGGACTTAGATGTAGGGCTCCAAATCTCTGCAAATACTTGAGCTTTCCTTTTTTCTTCTTCTGGGTTTTGAATGGACTTGCTAGCAGAAGCTCTGTCACCATACTTTCTTCATTTAGGAATATGTGATTCAGGTTGTTCTTAAGACATATCAGTTTCCCAAACCTTAGCTTAGGTTTCTGGAGGAGGAGCTTCTGATCCTTCAGTCCTTGGTGAGAATGTTGGATTTTGAGCTGATTGTTGAACTGGCTGATGTTGTGCAGTGGGATTGAGATGATGAGGAATTAGATTTGGATCTGCTTGAAAGTCGGAAAATATCTTATTATGCATCCACACTGCAATGTCATAAGTATGAAACTTTATAGAATTTATCTGATTTTGCACATCAGCATGAATTTCCTTTAACTTTGCTTCCCAAAGAATTGTCATGTTTGCATTTGATTTCTCAAAGTATTCTTTGACTAAGCTCTCCCCCTTTCTTACTTCTACAGATAGGGTTTCTATAACAGCCTCTTTAAACTTACCCACCTCTTCACATGCCTTGAATTTAAGCTCATGGGCTTTCTTTTCCAGATGGATCTAATTATTTGTATGAATTACTGATTGTTCCATCACCTAACCATTGCTGGTAATGTGTTGTCCAGAGCTTTCCCACTTATTTGGAACAAGTGTTTCAGCTCATCAGTATTATGCTGGATTTTAGCAAAATCTCTGCTCATTTCCTTCTCTAGAGCAGTAACTTTTTCTGTAACAGCCTTTAGAGAATCATCAAAATATTTTTTCTGTTGTAAGAGCATTAACTCTATCTTACCTAAAATATCATTTGCAATAGGAGAAGGAGATGGAGTTATAGCTTGAGGAACTGGAGGAGGAGGAGCAGTCCATGGAATAATTTCTTCAATAACCACTGAACTCTGAGCCCTTGTAGTGTGAATCACAATATCACCTTCCTCACCAAGAATGGTGGGAAGAGTGAAATCAAAGCTCTTTAGAGGAGCTTTAGCTGGTTCTGGGGAGCCAGCTTTCTCATCTGAGATCAAAATAGTTTCTTCTTTTTCTATATCAGTAGCAGGAGACTGGGAGATAGGGGATTCTGGTTCAAAATGATGTTGTTCTGGTGATGGTGCTGGAGTTGGTTCTGGAGATAGAGATTTTTCTAGTTGGAAGGAAGGGAGAGGCTCTTTAGAAGACAGTTCTTCTATCATCTGATTAATATCTTCTTCAGTAGAAAGGATATTTTCTTGCACTTGGGCATCTAAGATTGCCTCTTCAGGGGTGGCTGGGTGGAGTACAGCAGTAGGAGGAGTGGTAGGGATTCTTTCCTCTTGAACTAAAGGAGTAGGCTCCCCCTAAGTAGCTGCACTAGATATGCCAGCTATTTGAGTTAGAGGAAGAGATAGAGTCCTGTCCTCAATTTCTTGATGGTCATGAGCCTTGGCAGCTTGGGCTGGATTCTTCAGTTTAAGTTCCCATCTTTGAATGGAAAAAATGAAAAACCTTCTTCATGTGGTGAAGAGTTGTGCCCTTGGATAAACAAAAAACTTCTAGTTTGAACTCATGCAGGAGAAGAGAAATAATCCTAGCATATTTAGGTGCTTGAATGCTTTCTATTATTTTGTCGAGGATCATCATACCAAACTAAAATTTCTTCCTGTAAATAATTATTGTCATTATATAAAAGAAATCGACAGTGATGAAGCTTATAGAAGTTTTCTTGTACAGAAGTACTTTGTTAAGAATATCAACCAGAAGTTTTCCCTCTACATTGAGGTTAGGTCGATAAATGTTGTTTATAACAACAAAAATTCCATAGAAACTATAGGCTCTTTCATAGTCCTCGGCAGTTATGTCATCTTCTTCTTCAATCACTGGTAGTCGAAGCAGCTTAGAAACAACTGTCTTGGAAAGCTTAATCTTGATTCCTCTAACTCTTGACTTAAGAATTTTACCATTTCTTCTGACCTTTGCATTCATAAAGAATTCTTTGACTTTGGAAAAAGAATCTTACATGGTTACTGTAGAACAAAGTTCAAGCTGGCGGTATCCAGAAGAAGAAGAAGATTCTGAAAATCTTCTGAAATCTCTGCAATTCCGGTCAAGATGAGTTCACTTTCAATCCCTATCTTCGAAGTCGGTGCCATTGATCCAGAGAATACAAAACTAGACTGCGAAAAGAGAGATGGTGGCAAGCTCTTTGATGGTGGCGGGAGACGAATGATCTTCTTCTTTATTTTCGAGAAAGGGGTTTTTAGATCGAGTAGAATGGAAATTCCGAATTTTTCTATTTATATGAGCCCTAATTTGTGATGATTAAGGAATTAAATAACGTAACATACCTGAGAATATGGCAGCATAAATATTTGGTTGCAAATATCAAAATTTGAACATGAAGTCGAAAAAAAAATTCCTTCTGATTTCTCGAGTGGACAAGCATTACTCGAGTGAAAGAACTATAGTACTCGAGTAATATCCGGAACTTCTCGAGAAGTATCTTATTACTTGAGTAGTATTTTTCGAGAGGTATACTTAGTTCTCGAGTAGTCCAAATAAGTACTCGAGTAGTGATAGGTCTTACTCGAGAAATGAAGTCTGGACTTAGCAAATTCTGAATTTTTGAAGTGATTCTTGATCCTTGAGCTATGTTGTGAGTCGTCCTTCTTTATTCTTCTCTGTTGAGCATGCCAAGTTCTGTTTTGAAGAATAAGAACTTGACCCCTTCCAGCAGCTTCGTGAAAATGTCTGCAACCTGCCTATCAATTGGGATATATAAGAGGTTGATGTTGTTGGTTCCCTAGTTTTTATTTTGGCTGGGTCATCTCTTTTAGGCTTATTTGACCCAAGATTTATCTTTGGTCAATGGTTAGATTAAAAGGTTAGTCTATCCATAGGATAGTTTGTTTGTATTGGATTGTTATGATTTTTGGCTAAGTATTTTTGTGCTCGATGATAGTCGATCGTCGCTCGACGATCTTCGACTGAAGATCGACGATTTCAGAGTTATATGAACTCTGAAGTAGGATCGACGATTTGCCTGCTCAGATCGACGATCGTGTTGCCCTGGTCGACGTTTTCTGTGAAGAATGTTTTTCTTCAGGTTGACGATCTGCTTGCTCAGATCGACGATCTCCATTCTCTGGTCGACGATTTCTGTACGCTATTTCTTGTATTCTTCTCTGTTAAGATAATGTTTTATTTCCTCATTCATAAGACATATTTTACTCAAATATTCTGCTTAATTAAATGCTCATATTCCTTTGCTTATTTGCAATATTCTTCTTGCATTAATTGAGAGATTTGGCAGAATAAAGTCTTTTGTTTTATTAGAGGAAATCGTGTTTTCTAACAGCTGTATTATAGCCGTTATGCCTTGCTTCCTGTGCCAAATTATAAAGTCAATTTTATAGGATATTTTAATATCCTTAATTCCTTTTTGGGAATGACAGAGAAGATTTCTAGCATAGCTTTCTTTATTTGTTTTATTGTATTGTTTGGAAAGATCTTTTAGTGCAGAGCTCGAGACATTATTAATAAATAAGAGAGAAGGTTCTATATTAGTAGTGTAGATCGTTGAAGACATACACAACAACTCAATACAATTCTCAACAGACACAGAACCAGTATTCTCAAGTGAAAAAGAAAAAGCTCTTCTTCTCCCTGAGTGCATCCTGTCTTCAGGAAATCAACTCTCAATGTTCAAGCTTTCAAGAAGAACATCCCAGATTACAAAAAGCTCCTGAAGAAGAACATTCACTCAATATTCAGAGTCTTCTTCGTAGCTATTTCAGAAAGCTGTTCAAAGTAATTTGGAGTTCCTACACCCTAAAGCAAAGCTTCTTCCTGGACTTTCTCTAAGCTAGGGGGAGCTTTGAATAATTCAGAGCAATCCACTAGCTTCTCTGAACACAGAGAAGACACTCTAACTTTCTTCTTTAACCTCATGTAAAAGGGTTATTACTCCCTTCAAAAGTGAACCATTGGTGGCAGGGCACCTGATCAAAAACCTGTGTGTTTGGTTCTTAGGCACCTGATCAAAAGCCTTAAGGGTTTCTAGATCTACCTGAAGAAGATCTTGTGGTGGCAGGGAACCTGATAAAAAACCTGTAGTGGATTCCTACCAGGGTGGTAAAAGAATGGGGTACCCAATTTGGGAACCACTATAAAGTTCTTCTATTGTCTGGTTGCTCATTTAATTTATGCTCTGTGGCTGTAATAGATATAACTAGGTTGCTAGTTGCTATGTTAGGACTTATGCTTGTTTGAAACTTCAGTTTGCATCCTTTAGTATTCACTCACTCTATTAGGCTTTTAGTTTAAAGCTTTTATTTTTATATTCCGCAAATAGCTCAAGAGAAGTGTTTAGAGTCTCTTAATTTTTGAATACTCTATTCACCCCCCACCCCTCTAGAGTAGTAAGTATCTTATCCACTCTCTTTCAATTGGTATCATAGGGAGGTTGGTTATTCAATAACATAACCATTCCTTGGTTGATTGGTTGAACAGGCTATCACCTGAACCCTAAGATCTTATGATAAGATACTTTGATACCATATACACTTACACTAGATTCATGGCCCAGTACAAAGATTACTCTAGCACCAGACCTCCAGTATGCAACTTAGCAAAGTTTGGCATCTGGAAGTCAAGAATCAGACTCTACATGAACTCCATTGATGAAGATATTTTTTCTTCTATCTTAACAGGGCCACCAACACCACTTGCTGCAGCCACTGCTACAACATCTACAAATCTCTGTGCAGTGCCACCTCCTGACTATAATGTAACATACAAGAAGGCCAAGATAGCTGATGCTAAAGCAATGAATATCCTGGCTCAGACCATGTCTGATGAAACATTCCAAAAAGTGGTTGATTGCACCTCAGCAAAAGCCATGTGGTACTCTCTGAATCAGATTATAGCTGGTTCAGCAGATGATAGGAAGGACAGAAGGTCCAACCTCATATCCCAATATGAGAACATCAAGAAGGAAGAGGCTGAGATAGTAGAAGCTATGTACATAAGGCTCAGCTCCATAATCAATGAGTTGAGAACACTGGATAAGGAGATTACATTGACAGAAGTCAATGAAAAAATTTTGATGTGCTTTCCCAGCACATGGGATCTCAGAATTTGGCCAATCAAGGAGTCCAGAAGTACAATAGAGATCTCAACTGAAGCCCTCCTTGGCAAGCTCAAATCATTTGAGCAAGTATTGAAGACCAGGGAAGCTGAAGCAGAAGCTAAAGCACCCACTCCAACAAGGAAAGAGCAAACCCTTGCTCTTAAGGCTGATGATGAGTCAAAGGTGACTCAATCAAATGAAGAATTGTTGGCACTCTTTTCCAAAAGATTTTACAAGATGGGAAGGAAGGACAACAGAAGGAAGTCATCAAAGTATGATGACAAGCCAAGGTATGATAAAACTCCTTCTAAAGAAATTGTTTGCTATGGATGCAGGAAGACTAGACACATTCTCCCTGAGTGTCCAGATACAAAGCATAAGGAAAGAAGGAAAGAGAAGGATCATGAGAAGCACTACTCCAAGGCATCTTCTCACAAACACAAGAAGAAAGAGAAAGGTCTGTTGCAAAGACCTGGAGTGACACTGAGGAAGACTCATCTTCCTCCAGCTCCAGTGAAGATGATGAAGAAGAGAAGAAAGCTAAAGAGATTTGCCTCATGGCAATCGATGCCTGCAGCAGTAATTCAGCTGCATAGATAACTGAAGATGAGGAGGATGGGTTATCTGATGAAGACCAGGTAATAGCATCTTATGATTTTACTTCAAATGATTTTAAGCATGAATTCAAAACTCTGTGTTTAGATTTACTTAGCTCAGAAAAGGAGATAAAATTGCTTAGAGAGAAACTAGCTGCAATAGAATCCTTAACTAGTGAAAACATTAGATTAGAATCAGAACTAACTAGATCATCTAAGGAAATTAAGTTTCTTAAACTAGAACTAGCCAAAGCTAAAATATTAGAAGATTCAATTAATGGTAGGAGCCTTAAGTTGCTAGAAATCACTAGCACTGCTAACACTAGGACAGATAACAATAAGTTAGGCTTAGGTGCCTCCTCTAGTGAACCCCCATTACTCCTTAAATATAATCTATCTACACCAATAAAGTTTGTTTCTGAAAAGGGAATACACAATACTGAGGTTGTCTAGAAAGCCAAGAAAATGTTAAATACAATTAAGAGAAACAAAAGGAAACACAAGTTTATAGAAATACAAAAATCGTCGAACGCCCATCGACGATCGCTGCACCCATCGTCGAACGACAATCGACGATCTCTGAACTCACCTGCTGGGAAATATTACTCAGCAATGAGGGATCAACGATCTCAACCTGAGTCGTCGAACAGAGATCGACGATCGTGGAACCCAGAATTCTATTCTGTGAACCAAGATCGACGATCTGGCTATCGATCGTCGACCATCGATCGACGATCACAACTAAATTCTCAAAATTACAACAATGCTTACAGGAATAATAAGTTTAAAAGCAACCCTAGGTCTGCTAATCTATCTTCAGATTGGATTATCCCACCTAGGAGATCTCACCCCCTAGGATATCATCCTCAACCTGCATATTCTTTCATTTATAGTTTCTCTTATGTGAAGAACAAGGGACCCAAGGTTACTTGGGTCCACAATATTTAATTTATATTGTTGCAGGTAAAGACATATCCTATCACTCAGGACAAGTGGTATTTGGATATTGGATGCTCCAAGCATATGATAGGAAATAAAGATAATCTTTAAAGCTTCAAAGCCAAGTTCGTATCAAAGGTGGTCTTTGGTGATTCCAGCTGTGGTCAGACTGAAGGATATGGCAAATTCACCTTAGGATCAGTGACTTTCAAGAAGGTAGCATATGTCACAAGACTAAAGCACAATCTCATTTCAGTAAGTCAGCTTTGTGATGCTGGCTACCAGGTTTTTTTTTCTAATACTCTATACAATATTACATTGAACAATGAAATTATGCTGGTAGGTATTAGACAAGGTAATATATATCTTGTAGATTATAATTCCACTTCTTCTAAAATTTGTTTATTTAATGAAGTGAGTAGTAATAATACTTTGTGGTATAGAAGGCTAGGTCATGTTAACCTTAAAAATATATCTAGGTTATCCAAATACAATCTTGTTAGAGGTTTTCCCTCTTGCCCCTACAAGAAGGAAGGCCTATGCAAGGCTTGTCAGCTAAGCAAGCAAACCAAAAATAGTTTTAAAGTTGTAAATAAAAGTGATTCACCTAGAATTTTGTACCTATTGCACTTGGACCTTTTTGGTCCAATAGCTGTACAAAGTCTAGGAGGGAAATTCTATACCCTAGTGATTGTAGATGATTACTCCAGATTCACTTGGGTGTTTTTCTTGAGAACTAAATCTGATAAATTTAAAGTTCTTATAGACTTTCTACATTGTATAAAGATTGAGTTCAATACTCACATTGCCCTTATCAGAAGTGATCATGGGACAGAGTTTGATTCTCTTCTTATGCAAGAATTATGTGAGAAAGAAGGTATCAGACATAGTTTCTCTGCTCCTAGAACTCCTCAACAAAATGGGGTAGTTGAAAGGAAAAACAGAACCCTGATTGAAGCTACAGGAACATTATTAGCAGATGCTAATATGCCTCTATCCTTCTGGGCAGAAGCAGTTAGCACAGCTAATTATGTGCTGAACAGGAGTCTGATACATAAACTAAAGGGGAAGACTCCTTATGAATTACTTAAAGGAAAGAAACCTAAAATAGATTATTTTAGAATCTTTGGCTGGGTAGTTTAGCTATATCCACAATAATAACAAAGAATATATTAGAAAGTTTGAAGCAAATGCTTCAATGGGAATCTTTCTAGGATATTCCCAAGTAAGCAAAGCTTATAGGGTATTTAATAAATCCACCCTAAAAATTGAAGAATCAGTGCATGTGTCTTTTGATGAAACAAAAATGTTTTACAGAGAGAAGGAAACTTCCTCCAGCAACTCTTTGCAGGTATCTGACTTATGCAAGAACTTGGATAAGTTGAAACTTACACAGGAGATTCAACCTCAATCAACACCTCAGACAGTTGACTCAGAAAGTGATGAAGATCAGACAGAAGTAATTGCAAATGTACCAACAGCCAATCTAATTCCACCAGAGGAATTGATTCCAACTACTGTTGAAGATCACATTCCACCACCTGATTATGTCACACTTAGAGATCACCCTACATCTCAAGTGATTGGAGACATTTCAACTGGTGTGCAAACCAGACATCAACTAAGTCAAAATGTGATGCTTGCCTGTTTTCTTTCTCAGATTGAGCCCTTATCCATAAAAGATGCTGAGCAAGATCCCCACTGGATCATTGTTATGCAAGAAGAGCTAAACTAGTTTGAGAGATGCAAAGTGTGGAATTTGGTTCCAAGACAAAAAGGCCAACTAGTTATAGGCACCAAATGGGTGTTCAGAAATAAGTTGGATGCACAAGGAATAATTGTAAAGAATAAAGCAAGGCTTGTAGCACAAGGCTTCAGACAGGAAGAAGGAATAGATTATGATCAGACTTTTGCTCCTGTTGTAAGGCTAGAGGCAATAAGGATCTTTCTAGCATATGCAACCTACATGAAGTTTAAGGTTTTTCAGATGGATATCAAGAGTGCATTCCTAAATGGTGAGCTAAATGAAGAGGTATTTGTTGAACAACCTCCTGGTTTCATTTCTTCAACTTATCCCTCACATGTTTTTAAGTTGGAAAAAGCTCTGTATGGACTTAAGCAGGCTCCTAGAGCATGGTATGAGACTTTAGCTAATTTCCTATTAGAACATAAGTTTGTAAGAGGCATAGTTTATAGAACTCTTTTTATTAAGTACCACAAAGACAAAATCCTATTAGTTCAAATCTATATGGATTATATTATATTTGGTTCCACTGATCCCAAACTATGCAAAAGGTTCTCTGACCTAATGCATTCTAAATTTGAGATGAGTAGTATGGGTGAGCTGTCTTATTTCCTTGGTCTCCAAGTGAAACAAGATGCTGATGATATCTTCATCTCCCAATCTAAATATGCCAAGGAATTGGTAAAGAAGTTTGGGATGACAGATGCTTCAGCAATGCACACTCCTATGGCTACTAATGTAGTTATTGATTCTGATGATAAGGGAAAGCCTGTTGATCAGAAAAATTATAGGGCCATTGTTGGTTCCCTATTATATCTAACTGCAAGTAGGCCTGATATAATGTTTGCCACATGCCTATGTGCTAGATTTCAGGTAAACCCTAAGGAATCTCATTTGACTCTTCTCAAGAGAATCTTAAGATACTTGAAGGGATGTCCTAATTTAGGACTTTGGTACCCAGCTGAATCAGAATTTGAGTTGATTGGATACTCAGATGCTGACTATACTGGCTGTAGAGTTGATAGAAAGAGCACCTCAGGGACTTGTCAGTTCGTAGGTGAGAGGTTAGTCTCTTAGTTTTGTAAAAAGAAGACTTCTGTTTCAACTTCAACTACAGAGGCTGAATATATAGCAGCTGCTAGTTGCTGTTCACAGATTCTGTGGATTCAAAATCAACTTTTGGATTATGGGTATACACACAAGAACACCAAAATCATGTGTGAGAGTACCAGTACAATTTCCATAGCATAAAATCCTGTGCACCATTCCAGGACTAAGCACATTGACATTAGACACCATTTTCTTAGAGACTGTGTTGACAAGAATAAGATAAATCTCGAGTTTATACCCACAGATCGACAGAGAAGTGATATTTTCACGAAGCCACTAGATGAACAGAAATATTTATTCTTTTTGAATCAACTAGGCATGATGGATGGATCAGACTAAGTGAAAAATATGCTAAGTTGAAATCTGTTCTAAAATCGTCGAACGGCGTTCGAAGATAGTCGAACAGGTTGAGCCTGATCGTTGACCCCGGGTCTATGATAGCTCCTTGCGCTTAGAGACAGAAATCGTTGACCGATGATCGACGAATCTGCTTCGGAAACCGACCGACGATCGACGATCGTTTCTCTTGACCTTCACTCAGAGATCGACGTTTTTAGTTTATTCAAAAACAATCGTCTACCTAGGTCTGAAGATCATCGATGGAGCTCGCCTTTTCATATTCCGCTTTCAGGATTATCTCAAGCTCTCGTCCCGCGTTTTTATCTTCCCTCTTCTTGCGATCTTTCCCGTTCCAGATCTTCTAGTCGTTTTTGATGGCGATTCCCTCTGCAACCTTGTCTGTGATGAAGTTTGATGCTGACTTCAGTATCGATTTCGAGTCTTTCAGCGATAGCGATCAGATTTTTCAGGAAATGCTACAGTTATATGACGATCAAGGCCTCAAGAAACTTATGTTCACAAGGATCAAGCTACACATGTCTGAAATAAAGGAATGGGTTTATACGTCCTCTTCAGATGACAAAACGATGACTTGATCAATCAACGACATAGAGGTAACTCTCTCTCCAAAGATTCTAACTGAAATTTTTGAGCTACAGAATGGTTCTGATGAGTATGAACAAGACTCTACTGAGTATGCGAGGATGCTGCTGGAAATGGGTCATGCAGAAGGCATCCCATCCAAGCTCCTAAAGGTAAACTTATCAGTAGGTTTCATGTTTTTGGCTGATCTTGTTGGGAAAGTGTTGCTCGGAAAGCACTCGGCCCATGACAACATAAATGGGCAGCAGTTTACCTTGATGTCTGCGCTAGTAAACAAGAAAGCAATCAACTGGGCAGGATTGCCGTTTGAACTGATCAGGAAGAAGAATAATAAGAAAGAGGTGTCCCTCGGAAGGATAATTGCGGTCTTTCTATCCAAGAAAGCGCCACAGCTGTTAGGATCTGTTCCTACGGCAATCAATGCTAGCAAAAGGATTGACCCTTCACTGTTTGTGAAATGGAAAAGGACAATACAGAAGCCAACAAAGACTGAGTCTGCCCTTCCAGCATTTGAGAGAACAAGGGCTGTTGCAATCGCTCCCCAACCTAGTGAAGATCTTCCTGCTTCCTCCTCCTTACCATCCACCTCCATAGACATTCCTTCTTCTCCCGTGAACAATCCATCTCAACCTGCTTCCCCAACACCAGCCCATCTTGAATTACCTAACTTCAATTTGGATTCTATGTTTAACCTGCTTACCCCTTCACCTCATCCTTTACCAGCTCAAATTCCTCACCAATCTCCAGCCTCTCCAAATCATCAATCACCTACTACAGATCAACCATCTTATCATACATCACCTCCTGATGAAGCAACAGTTCAGAAGACCACCATCCCTGATGATTCTCCATCAACAATTCCTCCATCATCCCAAATTACCCCAGTATTCATTGCCTCAGTCTTAGACCTCATCACCCCTTCCATAAAAGCCATGATAGCTGAGGCCATTACCCCCCTTGCTTTATCTATCTCCACTCTTACTGCCTATATCTCTGCCCTTTCAAACCCTTTTTCATCTATGGGCCTGGGTTTAGTTCTCACCGAACCAAGGCAGGGGGAGATGTTCAATGAAGATGAGTCAGGCTCTGCTCGGGCTCATCAGATTGTGCAGTCTCCAGCAGCAGTAGAGCCATTTATTTTACTTAGATACAGCTCTAGATACAAATGTTTTAGATTCTACTCAGAGGATAAGTATAGATTTAGATGCTCCAGTAGTCTTTGGAGAAGAACTGGAGGCATTCCTTGAATCTAATTTTGAGTCCTCTTCTTCCTCCTATGGAGAGCTTTCCAATTCAATCTCCTCACTTGTACTTCTGATCCTCTCCAGGCCATTGTTTGCTATAAGAGACCAGTGTGCCTTCAAATTTTGGATAAGTTTGTTATTTCTAAAACGATAACTAAACCAGCTCTTGCCTTCAAAGTTTGTCTTAAGGAGATCTCTACTCCAGTAGTTGCCCGGTATCTAGAAGGAATCATTACATCATTTTTAGAAGCCAAATGGAAGTCTGCAGAATCTTTAGATAAGATTGAGTCAGTTGCTGCTCTAGAAAAGGTTCTAGATGTTGGTTCTGCTGTACCATCTACTTTTTGGGACGACACTCCAGGACCAAACTTGGATGATCTCATTGCCCAAGACATACTAGAAGAAGAAAGAGAAAAATCCATTGAGAAGGCTAAAGAAGAAAAAGAGAAGGTTTTGTTCAAAAAAATTGATGATCTATATGACAAAAATCAGTCCTCTCATTTTGAAGATGAGGATGAGGATTCTGATGATTCTGAATGGAATAAGAAAAAGAAAATGTTTGCTGCAAAGAAAAGGAAAGTTGTTGCTCCACCTCTTCCAAATCCAGAACATGACACTCCCTACTACATTTTGAAAGGAATTGATCCCAAAGAAAATAATTTTGAGGCCTGGATGTGGTACTCCAAGAATGAACAAAAAGCAAGGAAGAAGAGCAGGAGGTACTCTCCTCCTCCCAAGGGATTTCCGAGAGGTCCTCCTCCTCCTCCATCTACTGGTGCTTCTGGAAATATTGCTTCCAGATCTTCTGCTTCTTCAGCTAGCCAGAATCAGTCCTATACATATCAGAGAAAGGGAAGGCAGCCTCCTCCAAGCAGCTCATACAATCAGAGGCAGACTAGGCACTCAGACACTCCAAGAGAACAGGTAAAGGAAGTTGTATATCAACAACCTACCTTCTCTCCTCCTCCAGCTCCCGAGTCTTCTCCTAAACCAAGATTGTCTTCTTCAAAATAAAAACCTTCTCAGGTCAAGCAAGCTGATTTCAAAGAAAAAAGAGTTGTATACTCTGATAGGTATAACAAAAAGTTTGTTGAATTTGCTCCTCCACCCAGTCTTTCAATTCCAGAGCCAATAGATTTGAATGAAAAGCCATCTCAAGTACAAATTGAAAGTTTTCTAACTCATTCAGTGAAATTTAAAACTGTTAATCCTTTGGATCTATCTGAAGAAAATGAGTATGAAAGCCAAAAGCTTGATTCCAACTTTAGAATGGCTAGATTTTTAGAACTAGTTGGAGCTGCACAAATCAGGAAAGCTAAATTAGAAGGCAAAGACATATCAAAATTCTCCACCATGTCAAAATACAGGAAGAAAGAGTTGGATAGATTTCAAGTCAGCTCAGAGGTTTTTGATGTTTCAAAATATATGGAAAAACATCCAGAAGCTGTTCTGCCCAAAGCAGGAGAACTGAAGATCATTGGAGAACAGGACCTGAAGCTATCAAAGAAGGAAGCATATGATCGTAAAAGAAAAATTTCTTTCTCTCCTGCTTCTTCTATTCCTCCCTCAGACTCTGCTTATAATTAACTTATTGTTTGTTTATCTATCTGATTTATTCCAATCTGAATGCTGATTATATCTATCTGTATTAGATTTATTTTGTTTGAGTGACATCACCCAAATAAGGGGAGATTGTTTGTTCCCTAGTTTTGATTTGGGTTGTGTGATCTCTTTTAGGCTTATTTGACCCAAGATTTATCTATGGTCAATGGTTAGACAAAAAGGTTAATCTATCCATAGGATAGTTTGTTTGGATTGGATTGTTATGATTTTTGGCTAAGTATTTTTTTGCTCGACGATAGTCAATCGTCGCTCGACGATCTTCGAATGAATATCGACGATTTCAGAGTTATATGAACTCTGAAGTAGGATCGATGATCTGCCTGCTCAGATCGACGATCGTGTTGCCCTGGTCGACGTTTTCTGTGAAGAAAGTTTTTCTTCAGGTCGACGATCTGCTTGCTCATATCGATGATCTCCGTTCTTTGGTCGACGATTTTTGTACGCTATTTCTTATATTCTTCTTTGTTAAGATAATGTTTTATTTCCTCATTCGTAAGACATATTTTACTCAAATATTCTGCTTAATTAAATGCTCATATTCCTTTGCTTATTTGCAATATTCTTCTTGCATTAATTGAGAGATTTGCCAGAATAAAGTCTTTTGTTTTATTAGAGGAAATCGTGTTTTCTAACAGTTGTATTATAGCCGTTATGCCTTGCTTCCTGTGCCAAATTATAAAGTCAATTTGATAGGATATTTTAATATCCTTAATTCATTTTTGGGAATGACAGAGAAGATTTCTAGCGCAACTTTCTTTAATTGTTTTATTGTATTATTTGGAAAGATCTTTTAGTGCAGGGCTCGAGATATTATTCAAAAATAAGATAGAAGGTTCTATATTAGTAGTGTAGATCGTTGAAGACATACACAATAACTCAATACAATTCTCAACAGACACAGAACCAGTATTCTCAAGTGAAAAAGAAAAATCTCTTCTTCTCCCTGAGTGCATCCTGTCTTCAGGAAATCAACTCTCAGTGCTTAAGCTTTCAAGAAGAAGAACATCCCAGATTGCAAAAAGCTCCTGAAGAAGAACATTCACTCAATATTCAGAGTCTTCTTCGTAGCTGTTTCAGAAAGTCGTTCAAAGAAATTTGGAGTTCCTACACCCTGAAGCAAAGCTTCTTCCTAGACATTCTCTAAGCCAGGGGGAGCTTTGAATAATTCAGAGCAATCCACTAGCTTCTCTGAACACAGAGAAGACACTCTAACTTTCTTCTTTAACCTCCTGTAAAAGGGTTTTTACTACCTTCAAAAGTGAAGCATTGGTGGCAGGGCACCTAATCAAAAACCTATGTGTTTTGTTCTTAGGCACCTGATCAAAAGCCTTAAGGGTTTCTAGATCTACCTGAAGAAGATCTTGTGGTGGCAGGGCACCTGATCAAAAACCTGTAGTGGATTCCTACCTGGGTGGTAGAAGAGTGGATGTACCCAATTGGGGAACCACTATAAAGTTCTTGTGTTGTCTGGTTGCTCATTTAATTTATGCTCTGTGGCTGTGATAGATATAACTAGGTTGCTAGTTGCTGTGTTAGGACTTATGCTTGACTTAAACTTCAGTTTGCATCCTTTGGTATTCACTCACTCTATTAGGCTTTTAGTGTAAAGCTTTTATTTTTATATTCCATAAATAGCTCAAGAGAAGTGTTTCGAGTCTCTTCATTTTTGAATACTCTATTCACCCCCCCCCCTCTTGAGTAGTAAGTATCTTATCCCCTCTCTTTCAGATGTCTCCATACTCCACATGCTCCTAGATGAAGTGATACCTCATCTCTATGTGCTTTGTCTTGCTGTGAGAGACTGGATTGTTGGCGATTGCAATTGCAATGGAAGAGTGGTAAAACATTGGGTTATTTTGGAACTTCAAGTTGTAATCTTCAAACTGGTTCTTTATCTATAGCAGTTGTGCACAACAACTGACTGCAGAGATATACTATGACTTAGTTATTGAAATTACAACATAGTTCTGCTTCTTGCTACTCCAGGATATGAGTCTTCTTCCTAGGAATTGAGAAGTCTCGGAAGTGCTCTTCCTGTCATCTTTACTTCCTACAAAATCTGCAGCTGAAAAACCAATTATTTCACTGTCATTACTTCTTGGGTACCATAAGCCAAGATTTGGTGTACCTTTAAGGTATCTCAAAATCTGCTTTGCAGTAGCGTATTGAGATTCCTTACAGTTCACTTGAAATCTAGCTCATACACATGTTGAAAACATTATGTCCGGTCTACTCGCAGTAAGGTAGAGCATGGATCCAATTATGCTTCTGTACTTGGTTTCATCAAAAGGTTTCCATTTCTCATCCTTGTCCAGAGACAAAGCTGAACCCATTGGAGCCCGCATAGAGGTTGCGTTCTCCATTCCGAATTTCTTAATTAACTCCTTGGTGAACTTCGTCTGTGAGATGAAAATTTCATCTTCAGATTGTTTCACCTGAAGTCCTAAGAAATACTTCAGCTCTCCCATACTGCTCATTTCAAACTTCCCTTGCATAAGTTTTGAAAACTTCTTGCAGAGGTTGTCATCAGTAGAGCCAAAAATAATATCATCGACATAGATTTGCACTAGCAAAATCTTGCCTTTTATTTCCCTAAGAAATAATGTCTTATCTATCTTTCCCCTTGTGAACTTGTTCTCAAGAAGAAAGCTAGACAGCATCTCAAACCAAGCTCGAGGAGCTTTTTTCAAAGCATATAATGCTTTAAATAAAAGATAAACATGATCAGGAAAGTTAGAATCAACGAAACATGGAGGTTGTTCCACATACACTTCTTCCTTTATGTCACAATTAAGGAAGGCCAACTTCACGTCCATCTGATAGACAGTGAAGCCCTTAAGTGCAGCATATGCTAGGAACAACTTGATTGCCTCCAGTTTGGCTACTGGAGCATATGTCTGGTCGAAGTCAATTCCTTCTTCTTGTCGGTATCCTTTTGCGACGAGTCTGGCCTTGTTCTTTATGATTGTTCCATCCTTGTCCATCTTGTTCCTGCAGACCTACTTGGTTCTGATGACGTTCTTACCTTTGGGTCTTGGAACAAGCTTCCATACTTGGCAATGCTTGAATTGGTTCAATTCTTCTTCCATTACCATTATACAAGAGGCGTCTGAGTTTACTTCCTCAAACTTTTTTGGTTCAACCTATGAGAGAAAGCTCAAATATAAATTTTCAATAGTTGCACCTCTATGAGTTTTGACACCATCTCGGGGATCTCCGATGATTTGATCAATTGGGTGATCTTTCAAGTGTCTGAGCTCTAGATTGCTTGCATTTAGATCTTCCTCAACCATTAGAGTGACTTCATAAACTTGAATGATAACTTCATCATAGTGATCATCTTCTCCAATAGGGGTTGGAGTGGTGATCGTGATGAACTCTTGATCTTTTTCCTTAATTTGCTCATCCAAGCTCAATTCCTTCAATCGTGAACCTGCATCTTCAATGAACACACTAGAAGAACTGCTTTTCAACAAGCTCGTCTCATCAAATACAACATGAATAGATTCTTCCACAACTAGGGTTTTCTTATTGAAAATCCTATATGCCTTACTATGACTACTATATCCTACGAAAATACCTTCAAAGCTCTTTTCACTAAAATTAGTGGTGTGATACTTACAATTATTAAGGACGAAGCATTTACTACCAAAGATTCTAAAGTATGAAATGTTCAGTTTTCTGCCCTTTAGTAGCTCATAAGGTATTTTATTATGGTTTTTGTTTATGAGTGCTCGATTTTGCACGTGGCAAGAAGTGTTGACGGCTTCAGCCTAGAAATATTACGGTAGTGAGGCATCACCCAACATTGTCCTGCAAGCCTCTATGAGTTTTCTATTCCTTCTCTCAGCAACTCCGTTCTATTGAGGAGTACGAGGAGAGGAAAACTCATGAAAGATGCCAGGACTTTCACAGAATTCTGTCATGGCCCCAGACTTGAACTCTGTTACATTGTCACTTCTAATTTTGATAATAGAGCAGCTGTATTCATTCTAGACTTGCTTGACAAAATTCGTAAAGATATCAAAGGTATCTGACATGTGTTTTAGAAATAATGCCCACAAAAAGCGAGAGTAATCATCAACAATAACTAATGTATAATCCTTACCTCCCAAACTTGTAATTTGTAGTACACCGAACAAGTCCATTTGAAGTAGGTGTAAACACCTAGTAGAATCTTTTCCAATAATACTTTTAAAGGTAGCCCTAGTTTGCTTGCCTTTCACACATGTGTGACAAGGTTTATCTTTAACGCACTTGACATTTGGGGCATCACGTACTAAATTAAGAGAAAATAATTTATTAATAGTTTTGAAATGTATATGTGCTAATCTCTTGTTCCATTGGTCACCAAGAGATGCATTATATTTTGCCAAAAAGCACACTGGTGTAGAAGAGTCTATGCAAATAAAATTTAAACAAAACATATTCCTACTATGAGTGCCTAATAAAATCATTCCTAAATTATCAATTGATTTTATCAAACACTTGTCTGCATGAAATTCTACGATGTATCCTTTATCGCAGAGTTGGTTAATGCTTATTAGATTGTGTTCTAATCCTTCAACATAAGCCACATCAGAAAAGAATACACTACCATTGGTAATCATACCGTAGCCTTTTGTAATTCCTCTGTCAGAACCTCCAAAGATGACCTTTGGCCCGTTCATGACTGGAGAAGGCTTTTAGTCCTGGTCATATGCCGAGAGCATCCACTGTCCAAATACTAGATGGGATTTTTTGTAGCATTTGGACATTCCTGGAAAAATAAAATCAAGTTGCCTTAGGAACCAAAACTTGTTTGGGTCCTTGGTATCTCGTTAGCACACTCCCCCTACGAGTGTTAAGATTGTGAATGGTCTTTATCACATTATTAACTTGAGGAGTTTCATAATATTTGGGATTAAACCAACAATCTATGGCAAAGTGACCAACCTTGCCACAACACCAACAGTCAAATCTGTTGTATCTTTTCCTAATGATCTCCTGCTCGACCTTTTGAGATTGTGGTCTAGCAGGGGCAGTAAAATTTGAAGTAGAAGCTTCATTGTGATGACATTCACATGGTTTCTTCTCCTTAGTAGGCTTTTCTACAACAGCTTTAGCTTTTGGTGCTTTCTTGATGTTATGACCATGATTGTAAGGTTTGTAGCTCTGAAGAGTGATCTCCTCATAAAGTGTCTTGAAGACACTCTCGCCAAAGTTCCGAGGATGAGTCCATCCTTGGTACCGAGACTTGGGCTCTACATGAGTAGCCCTAGCAAAGTGACCGTAGGATGAGTTAAGATCAAACTCGTTTGTTAGAAAGATAACCTTCTTGAACGAAGTTTGTTCTTGAGGAACTTTCCCTTTCTCCTTGGCTAAAGCCTTCTTGGCGGCCTTATTTCTCCTTTTGGCCTTATTTCTCCTAGAAGATTTACTAGGGGATGCCATATGGCCTAAGCTAACACCTTTGTCTTGAGCAGAGAATTCAGCAACAAGCGGAAGAACTGTCTTGGGCTTGGAGAAACTTTCAACAAGTTTCTTTTCAGCTACAAGTTGTTCTTCCAATTCCTTGATGATTTTCTCCTTTAGATATAGGTGCTCGAGATCCTTAATATATTATTCCATTATATTATGGAAGTCTTTCCTGAGTGAGTCCATCATTACAATTTACTCCCTCAGATTTCTCTCTTAAGCCCTAAGAGATTTGATCTCCTAAGCCTGAGCTCTTGCAACTCTACAATATTTATCATAGGCTTTGATAAACTCTTTATATGTAGACATGAGTTCAGATTCCTCATCAGAAGAACATTCCTCATGATCATGGTCAGAATCATCAGATTCAGAAAGAGGTGTATTAGAATTTACCTTCCTAGTGAATAGGGGTTCTTCCTCTTCATCTGTTTATGCCATGAGTCCAAAGTAGGCTTCCTCCTCATCACTAGACTAAGATGAGTCTGTGTCACTGAGGGTCTTGCCCTTATTGGGTATCTGGCTTCTTTCGGTCGTCTTCTTATTGTAAGAAGTTTTCTTTTCCTCTCTTCTTCCACCCTCCTTCTTATGAGGGTAGTCAGCTATGACGTGTCCTGGCTTATTACAATAATAACAAACAATGTCAGTAGAAAGATGTTTGTTCTGCTTAAGGTGATACCTATCTTGGCTACTTGAGCCCTTCTTATGACGATCACCATCATGACGTGATCTTCTGAATGAGGCATCCTTGACTTTCTATTGCTTCTTCTTGTTCAAGAATTTCTTGAACTGCCTTGAGAGAAGAGAAAACTCTCCTTCAGATAATTCTGAGCCTGAGGTGCTTGGCTCTGAAGATTCTTCTTCACTTTCTTCTTGTGCTGGGGCAGGAGAAGAATCCTTAGACTTCCTTGAGGTGTCGGTCTTTAAAGTGACAAACTTCTCCTTGGATGAAGACTTGTTCTTCTCTTCTTCATCTTTTCTTAAATTTATTTGTAGCTCATATGACATAAGCTTTCCGAAGAGATTTTGTGGGTCTGTCTCTGCTAGCTTTCCAAATTCTCGGATATCACAAACCTTGTTATCCCATTCCTTAGTTAGAGATCTCAGAAACTTATCATTCAGTTCCCCATTTGTGAAGACCCAACCATAGACTCTTAGGCCATTGACAATCTTGAAGAAATTCTCAAAGGAATCTGCAATGGAGTCCTTGGGACCTTGTCGGAATGCTTCATATTTCTGATTTATAAGGGATATTTTGTCATCCCTAACTTTTTTAGTGCCTTCCATCAAGATGATGAGAGACTGTCACATTTCCTTGGCGGAATGGCAATGAATCAAATTCTATAGCATAGAATCATCGACTGCACTTGTGATGATATTTTTTGCTTTCTTGTCTAAAGAGACAAGTGCAATCTCATCCTTATCAAGATCCATCAGTTTCTTAGGAACTTGCTTTTTTTAGACGATGGTGGAGGTGTTCATAGGAACGCAAGGTCCTTCTTCCACTATCATAAAAATTCTGGGATCCACGACTTCCATGAAGAACTTTATCCTTTCTTTCCATATAGCAAAGTTGTTCTTTGTGCACAGAGGAAGCTTTGTAAAATCCTTAACTCTATCCATGCTTGAATCCTCTAAAGACAACTAGGAGCAAATCTGTTCATGGTGTTAACCTTTTGATGAACAACCTCCCTCTGATACCAATTGATGTTTTTAGTTGTCTACCTAAATCACCTAGAGGGGGTGAATATGTGAGGTCTGCTTCTTTTTGCAGAATAAAAATTTGAGCGATCGAAGCACAGAAAAAAAAGCACACATAACACAGAGTACACCGGATATATTGTGGTTCCCCAATCTTCGGTACGCCCACTCTCCACCTAACCGATCTAGCAACACGCTAGACTCGGCTACTTCACTATTTCCTCGGATTGAAAACTAATCCTACAACTCGGAGCAACGCCCCTACAACTCGATCCACAAAAATAGATCTACACTCATAAGAAAAACTTTCTACAAACTCAGAGACAAAATCTCCTATAAGAATAAAATGATTTATAAATAAATACACAAACTTGTCTTCACAGATCTGCCAAAGACTCGACTTCTTCCTTCTTGAAAATTCAAAAGCCCTTTCAGAAGAGTTGAGGAAGAAATCTGAGTATGTTTGGATCTGAGAACTTAGAATCACCACGATTAAGAAAGAGATGTGCGGCGATAGAGAAGGCTTGATCTGTTGATTATTCTTATCTGAATCCTTTGGATCGATAATATTGGAGTCGATGAAGATGATGAGCAGCGGCGCGGTTCTTCCTGATTTAGAATGAATAAAAATGATTCAGAAATTTTTTTTCTCTCTATTATTCTTCAAAAGGGTTAGTCAAATACGATTAGACCTTTTATAGGAATCAAACAACGGTGATAATCATAAATGACTCAGACACATGGACCAATAATTAAGGAAATTATTTTGAAAACGCGTCCCGTCACTTAACGAAATTTCAGAGAAAAAGAATCGAACTTCAGTTCTCGAGTGGATATAAAATTACTCGAGAACAAAGTCTGGTTCTCGAGAAAGCAACTATAGGAATCTTGAGAAGCAGCACTTAAGGAAATTTTAGGAAAAACATCTTCATTACTCGAGTGTAATATGGATTACTCGAGTACTCAATTTGTTTCTCGATAAATGGATGTAAGCTTCTCAAGTATAAGACTTAGAGAAAATCCTGAAAAAAAATTATGGCTACTCGAGTAATAGAACTTGACTTCTCGAGAAGTAGATGGATTTCTCGAGTACAGGTACTTCACTACTCGAGTAATAGATGTACTTCTCGAGTACTTGACTTCTATCAATCGAGACAAAGTATTGAACTACTCGAGTAAAGGCTTTTAGCTACTCGAGTACTAGACTTAGAGGAATTCTAAGCTAGAAATTTCTGTTAACTCAAGAACAAGGAGAGATCTACTCGAGTAATAGAATTAGCTTCTCGAGAACTAAGTTCAGTCTTCTCGAGAACTATTTCCCTTACTCAAAATCTAGACTTAGCTCGATCGAGTACTCACTGAAAATCTACTCAAGTACTCATGTCCTTCTCGAGTAAAACACTTAGAAAATATTAGCTTCCTGAAAAATTTTCTTTCTTCAATTAAATCAGCAACAAGTCTTTCTCCTACAAGTATAGTGCTTGAAAATGAAGTGTATCCCAATATTAAGGCTACACATGAGTCAACACCATGGATCACACAATGAGGGATTACATTGTATGGTCCTGTGTTTGGTGACTCATTGTAGACTTACATTTGTCTACACTTGGCAATTAAGTCCTACAAACACATAACTCAAACAAGACATCAAATACACCTTAATTCATCTTAGTTTAAGGGTCACTTCATACAAATCTAGGTTATTGTGGATACAATACCCAACACCAAAGGAACTGTCACTCCTGACTCCATTTTGATATCTAAATCTTTTATTCCATAGTATCCACCATTTGTGTAAAGTAGAATTTTTAAATGAAATTCACAATATTCTTATTTATGATATGCTTAATCATCATCACTTTTTCTTTTGTTTTCTTATTTTGCAATTCTGTTTGAGCCAAAATACTATAGTCACTTTATATTTTTTTTGAGATATGTCGTTCACTCTTCAATTATAATGAATAATAAAACAACTTGATCAAAATTAAAGAGAAAGTCATATCACATCTATTGACTATTTATCTAGCTTTTATCCACTTAAAAATCCATTTCCAGCAAGTATCTTATAATGTTATGAAAAATAAATTAAACAATGAACTTCATAAATGAAATTATAACGACTAATAAATCATTTTCAAAATGGATTTGAAAAGGTGTTATAAGGGGTCGTAGGCTAAAAATATTAAATACTCATGGCTATTCTAACTTATCATTCTAACATCGTCTCTTACTATAGGAAAACTCCATTGTTCATGCTTGTTATATCATATCATGATTTGCTAGATAAACTAAATGTGCTCCATATTATAAATTAATAAAGATGAATGTGAACATCACATACACCGTAATGATTTAGTATGATCAATTGATATCCTAAACTCGCATTCTATCTAATTCAATAACATAAGTCATAAGAGTACTTAAGAATAATCTTGAATTGGCTATGTCTATATATCTTAGAAATTATAAACTATGTGATAGATATTGGTTTCATTATGCAATACTCATTTTTTGTGTATTGTGTATAAGGACCATAGAATTAATTGTGCACCAATCGATAGCAAATCACATAATCATTGCCACATCATTCTTGGTCTATGAAATATATTTGTACTAAATACATGCAACTTTTTAATATAAATCAATTTTTTGGGAGCATGACATCGCACTTTGTTTTTTGTACTCATCACTATAATGTCACCTTATAGTGTATCTTAAACTGAATAATTATGTTAGGCTTTATAGCTTGCTATGATAATTCTTTTAAATAATAATAATTAGAATATTAAGACTTCAAAATCGTGATATTTATTAATCCAAGCTTTTGTCATGCATTAGTACCATAATTTTATATATGTATATGTAGGAACCAAATGCATAAGTTTGACCACGATCATTTACCCATTTCTTGTGCCTCGTAATAGCGGGGGTGTAGGGTTGTGTTAATTAGAGACACTAACCTATAAACCATATCTTGTCCTTAATCGGGGAGGGTTCCAGTGGGCCTTGAGAGGCACTGGGGGAAAGTGTTTTAGGTTGAGCGGGTCTCTTTTATATGCATATAGGATTAACACCCCAACCTAAGGCATTTGTGCAGCTCCTCATGACCATCCATCACTTAGTATAGGGCTAGGGTGTTGTCTCATAGCTTGGGTAGTTATAATCTTGGACATGTGTATAACATATCCTTTGTGTTGAAGCGCGAAAAAGGAGAGGAGGGTTTTCGGGCACAAGCAGCTAACGGGTGTTTGGTCTCACAAGCGAGGTGAAGAAGGAGGTTGTGGGGATAGAGGAGTGGTTTTTGAGGATGCTGATATTAGCAGGGGAGGTTGATCAGGAACTGTCAAGCAGACGGTTACTTTGATGGTTAGCTCTGCAGGTTGATACTGAGAGAAGAGAGGAGTTGAAAAGAAGAAGGGGCCGCTAGCAGCGACAACAGCAGACTTCGCCCGCCATGGCTTAAATGTCACTCTTGCGACGGACTTTCTTTGATTATGAATTGACGTTACAGCTTGAGATTGCATCTTTACATAGAAGGAAAATAAAGGGTACTAAGGGGGAAGCTGGTGGCTAAGGAAAAAAGGATGCCAGAGGCCGCGTGGACTGAGCAGAGAGGTTGGCATACCGTGCAGTTAGGTGATCCCGCAGCTCACTTAAGCAAGCCGAGCAGACTACGCGATTAGGCAGAGATAACAGCTGAGGCCGCACGGGCTGAGATTCGGAGTCCGCAGGAACTAATGCCTTGAACTTGTCGTCCTGACTATATCCCTTGAATGAGAGGTATGGGGGGCCTATTTATAGGCCTGAGGAGGTAACGGTCTTGGTAACGTCACCCCTGGTAGAGCGGTAAGTTGAACCAGTAAAGGAGTCTGCCGAGTCCACGCTAAGTTGAGCGGTTAGGGATGCCTACTTGAGCTGATCTGTTGCTGGAGGACTGGGATGATTCCTTCTTTGATATGCTGAGCGAGCTCGCGTCGAGCTGTGCGAGCTGAGCAGTAGACCACCCCTACTGAGAAGAAGTGGGCACTGAGAAAATGGAGGGCTAGCTGGCAGACTACAGAATGATTCTGCCTAGCCTGTTGCATAAAGGATGAGGTAGATAGCTGGCTGTTGAGCTGGGGTTCTTCCAGCACACTTTACAATCAGTCCTCCTAGCTCACAGTGTAATGGAGGAGTCTTTCTCTGCGGCTGGAGGATCGTCGCTGGGTCAGAGGTTGGCGGCCTGTCAGACTGAATATAGCAGGTCACCTTCCTGCTAGAGATGACTCCACGAGGTATGGCGCAGTCTGTCGTAGAGTGGTTTGCCATGTTGCCGTCTCTATAGGCGAGCAGAGACCGAGTTCGCTCATTGCTGACAGACAGCAAAGTTGGTCACCGTCTGGATGATTTGCGGGTTGGAGAGCTTGATGGAGGAGAAAGTCCACCTCTCTTAGGCGGACTGAAGACTAAGTCTGCCACCTTCTTCTAAATAGAGGGGGTAGGTTGCCTGGCGATATGGAGGTCTGTGCGTATGTCAATACCATTATGTTGGACCTATAGAAGAGAACCGTTGCACGGTAAGCCGATCTAACTGCACGGCCTGTAGGGGCGGACTGAGGAAGCAGTCCGTACACAGCAGAACGAGCGGCTGCTACGCGACCTAGGCGGTTAAGCTGGCGAGACCGCCCTAGCCGCATGGCCTGAGTGGACAGAGAAGTTTGTCCACCCATCCTTTAAAAAGAGGGTTGTCAGGCTGTAAACTTTAGAGGGAACCTGGAGCAGGCCTTGACTAGCGCGCTAGTTACCTTGGGAGGGATTGCCGATTTCTGGGGTTAATATAATCCCCTCACTTTTTTAAGTCCCAAAGGGAGCTTCGAAAAAGTAAGAGACTCACAAAAATCATGATCCATCCCTTCGAAAAAAGGAGGCAGGGAGAGATAGAACCTGATATCTCTCCTCAAAAAAGGGTTGCAAATGTCAATCTTTTTCCTGCAAAGGAAAATTTAATGCAAGCGAAAAGAGGTACGTCTCATGTGTACCTGAGTTGCTTTGCAAAATGAAGAAGATGTGAATGTCTTCTAGTGAGCTCTGCAAAACAAATATGAGAGGAAAGTACAGAAGTATGATAACTTGCAAGTACCTGAAAGAGGCTTGCAAGCACCTATTATCTTCTGCAAAAGGAAGAGTTAGTGGCAGATATGAAATAAAACCAAGTTGCAAGTACCTGGATGGGACTTACAAATATCTGCTAATCTCTGCAAAGGATGAGTAAGCAGCAGATATGATAGAAAATTAAACTACAAATATCTACTAATCTCTACAAAAGAAGAGTAAGCAGTAGATATGATAGAAAAGTAAGCTGTAATTACCTGAAGGAAACATGCAAATATATGATAATCTCTGCAAAAGAAGAGTAAACAGCAGATATGATAGAAAAGTAAGCTACAAGTAACTGAAGGGAACTTGGTAATATCTATTAATCTCTACAAAAAGAAGAGTTAAAAGCAGATATGATAAAAAATTAAGCTACAAGTACTTGAAGGAGACTTGCAAATATTTTCTAATCTCTATAAAAAGAAGAAAGTGTAGTAGATATAGAAGGAAACTAAGCTACAAGTACCTAGAAAGGACTTGCAAATATCTGCTAATCTCTACAAAATGAAGAGTGAGTAGTAGATATAGAAGAAAATTAAGCTGCAAGTTCCTGGAAAGGACTTGCAAATATCTGCTAATCTCTGTAAAAAAGAGTGAGTAGCAGATATAGAAGAAAACTAAGTTGCAAGTACCTGGAAAGGACTTGCAAATATCTGCTAATCTCTACAAAAAGAAGAGTGAGTAGCAGATATAGAAGAAAACTAAGTTGCAAGTACCTGGATGGAACTTGCAAGTATCTGTTAATCTCTGCAAAAAAAGAGAGTGAGTAGCAGATATAGAATGAAACTAAGCTGCAAGTACCTGGAAAGGACTTGTAAATATCTTCTAATCTCTTCAAAAAGAAGAGTGAGTAGCAGATATAGAAGAAAACTAAGCTGCAAGTACCTGAAAAAGACTTTCAAATATCTATTAATCTCTACGAAAAGAAGAGTGAGTATCAGATATAAAAGAAAACTAAGTTGCAAGTACCTGGAAAGGACTTGCAAATATCTTCTAATCTATACAAAAAGAAGAGTGAGTAGCAGATATATAAGAAAAAAAATTTGCAAGTACCTGGATTGAACTTGCAAGTATCTGCTAATTTCTGCAAAAAAGGAGTTAGAAGCAGATATGATAGAAAAGTAAGCTACAAGTACCTGAAGGGAACTTGTAAATATCTGTTAATCTCTGCAAAAGAAGAGTAAGCTGTAAATATGATAGAAAAGTAAGCTGCAAGTACCTGAAGGGAACTTGAAAATATCTGCTAATCTTTGCAAAAGAAGAGTAAGCAGCAGATATGATAAAAAAGTAAGGTGCAAGTACCTGAAGGGAACTTGCAAATATCTGCTAATCTTTGTAAAAAGAAGTGTTAGAAGCAGATATGACAGAAAAGTAAGCTACAAGTACCTGAAGGGGACTTTCAAATATCTGCTAATCTCTGCAAAAAGAAGAGTGAGTAGCAGATATAGAAGGAAACTAAGCTACAAGTACCTGGAAAGGACTTGCAAATATCTGCTAATCTCTGCAAAAAGAAGAGTGAGTAGCAGATATAGAAGAAAACTAAGCTGCAAGTACCTGGAAAGGACTTGTAAATATCTGCTAATCTCTACAAAAATAAGAGTGAGTAGCAGATATAGAAGAAAATAAGTTGCAAGTACCTGGATGGAACTTGCAAATATCTGTTAATTTATGCAAAAGAGGAGTTAGAAGCAGATATGATAGAAAAGTAAGCTTCAAGTACCTTACGGGAACTTGCAAATATCTGCTAATCTTTGTAAAAAGAAGAGTGAGTAGTAGATATAGAAGAAAATTAAGTTGCATGTACCTGGAAATGACTTACAAATATCTGCTAATCTCTATAAAAAGAAGAGTGAGCAGTAGATATAGAAATGAAACTAAGTTGCAAGTACCTGGATGGAACTTGCAAGTACCAACTATTGATATGATAAGAAAGACATGATTGGATAGCAGGAGAGATACCCGACAAACTCTACTATTAACTGAATAAGGACAAAACCACGATAATGAACTTTTTGCGTGATCAAGTATGATATATTTAGTATGAAATTCAGATCAGCAAGATGAAATCATCTTAATTAGACTTCAATAGCATGGCTTGTCAATCAAGGAGAACAAAATACACTGATTAATGATTTGTGCCATTAACATCTGATAAGGGTAGCAGAGAGCTTGTTACCCATCATCTGTTAGAGCTTCATGCAAGCCAAGTATATTAGATGGACATAAGCAAAAAGGATGTTGCAAAATCCTTTTGATAGGTCGGATTTAACCTTATAACCTGAAAGAATGCAAAATGAAAAATGAAGGTTACACTCGAAGATGACCCAAAATAGACTGGATGCTGCCACAGGTGTTCCCCCGGGGCCTTATGATCGCTTGCCTAAGAAAAATCATCTAGGGTGTAATCCTACCCATAGCGGACTAGCCGCATTCCCTTGAAAGAGAACAAAAGGGAGACATGCACAAAATCCTAAGAAGGAAACCACAAATACACTACTCTCATGCCTCGGGTTACAAACCTCGCTAATCAATTAGACTAGATGTGCCAAGTGGCCTATTGCTTGTCTTTGGAGTGATCAGCGGAGTTGTGGGCCCCGCGAAGGCACAGATTGAGAGTACCATAGAGTATTTGTCCATCACAGTCATGAGATGATCGAAGATACAAGGCTACACTTGATCACCATTTCTTGCTAAGCAAAGATCATCATAACTGTAATGTATCCTTAGCGAAGCACAGTAGAGCTAACACATGGGACCTCACTTGTACACACTATGTGCTAGAGACCGACTGGATCCGAAGCCTGAAGTCCACCATCATAGATTGAGCGGCACCCACTGCACATACGCGAACACTCCCCACTATAGGTGGTCACCGTAGTTTTATGCCCGAGAATAATCTATGGAGGGAACAACAAGACTTGGAGATATCTCAGTGGTTCAGTGATCTTTATGGCAAAGAGAAAAATTAGAGGTGGAAGCACTCCATAAAGGGAAATGTGTCAGTATAGGATCTCTGACGTAAAATTTATTGAAATGAAAAGAAAGAACACTTAAAAGTGTTTTAAAAGAGAATGTTTGATGAGTAAGGTAGAAACAAACAGTCATGATTGCAAGGAGCTTTTAGAACTTACGACGTCCTTTCTGCTTTAGAATTGTCTTCTAATGGAGCCTTCATCATCGGCTTCAATGGTGTTGTTGACAATGATGTGAGGACAATCAATTATGTGACAAATTCCCTTTGAGAAGCAAGGAATGTCTGTTGCTTCTTTGCCTTTTTAAGTTGACAGATCAGAGTGATCACCCTTCAGGATTAGATCGCGCATCTTACCCTTCCTCAGCATCTTTTGAACTATTTGACGAAGCGCTCGGCAGTTTTTAGTTAAATGTTCGCTTTCTTTATGAAACTCACAGAACGGATCTTAATCTTTTGGTCTTTGATCTGTCAGCTAGTAAGGCCTTTTAAAATTAGCCCTACCCTTCATGATTTGGCTCACTTCTTGCATGGCCTCATCTAGTTTGGACTATGGTAAGTCATCATCTTGTTGCTGATGAACTGAAGTTGTTTGCGGAGGTGGTGCTGGCAATAATAACAATTGATCTTGTGTACTATCCTGGCCCGGGAAGGGATATCGATGACGTTGAAATCTTCTTCCCTTCCTTGAGTGGAATGGAAAATCTTTTCGAGGAGACCTCGGAGGTTGCTTGTAAGAAGAAAGATCTTTCTCTACTATGAGCCTAGAGATGAAGCTGGGATTGCTCTTCTTGCCGCGAATGTATAATTTTGCTAAGACAATCAACTCTTGATAGGTCCTTGGTTCTCGAACATTAGCCTCAAACTTGAGTGGTCCTTCACGCAGACCGTTAATAAGAGCCACTCGATACATTTCTTGATCAATTATCTCAATGTCCAAGATTTCTTTCTAAAAAGGATCCACAAAATGTGACCAAGTATCGTTCTCTCGCTGCCTGATCTCAAAGATGGCTTCTAGACTGCCCCTTCTCTTTGTAGAGGTAGAAAACCTGAGCAGAAACTCTCTTCGCAAATCAGTAAAGGAAGAGATGGACTGAGGATGCAGTCCATAGAACCAATCCCTCACTTGTCCATCAAAGGTTGTTACAAAGAGTTTGCATTTAGTAGCATCTGAAAGGGTCTTGAGAGCTACGGCTGATTCAAAGGCTTGAAGGTGATTCATTGGATCAGTCTCTCCAGTGTAAATTGGCAACCGTGCCTCTCTAAACTTAACTGGATGAATGTGAGGGGATAGATCTGCTTAACTCTAGAGGGGGGGTGAATAAAGTATTTTAAAAACTTGATTAGTTTTTATAGCGAAATTAAAATAAGTGATAATAAAGTGTAAAAGAGAGGAATAAACAAAAATTATCACAGCACAGTAAAACAAGAAATAGAACAACCAGACGACACAAAGAAATTATAGTGGTTCCCCAAAAATGGGTACATCCGCTCTTCTACCACCCTTATAGGAATCCACTATAGTTTTTTGATCAGGTGCCCTTCCACCACTAGTTTTTGCTCAGGTGCCCTGTCACCACATGATCTATTTCAAGGGAGATCTCACAACCCTTTAGGCTTTTGATCAGGTGCCTAAAAACTAACACAAGTCATTTGTTAAGGAGACTTGATAACCAGGTGATAACTTTTGAAGGGAGTTAAAACCCCTTTTTATAGTGAGGTAAAGAAAGTGATGGTGTCTTCTCTTTCTCAAACAACTTGAGAAGACAAGTGGATTTTTGTTGTCAAAGCTCCCCCTGAGATGTTGAATGGTTCAGGAAAGAAGGAAGCTTTGCACAGGGTGTAGGCCTTCAAATTGAAGAAGATCTTCAAAAACTTCTTGGACTAATGTTAATGAGTTGTCCCTTTGAAGCCTGAAGTAGATGACGAAGAACTTTGTATATGAGTTGTTTGTTCTTCACTAATTCACTGATTTACTTTAAAGAAGAACTTCAGAAGCAGATTTGTTTTTATGTTCTCTCACGGTTATATTCTCTATAAGAGCCAAACTCTTATTCATTGTCTGATCTTGATTCTTTTTGAACATATGAATTTTCTTTTACTGTAATAGCAAAATCATTCCCGAGAAAGGTAATTTCCTTGGGAGGCAATTAGAATTTAAGCCATAATTAATGCTGCCATCCAATGGCTATATTCCTTAAGAATATTAAGCATTAAATCTAAGAATCACAAACTCCTGTGATTAAGGCTTCAATCAATCTGCCAGCTCTAAGATAAATAAGCCTGGAATTACTACACAGATTTCGTCGACCTGAACTCGTAGATCGTCGAGCTCAGCTTCTATTTCATCGAGCTGAGAATCTGTCTTGAGTTCAGCGATCATCGACCTGAGCTCAGATTTTGTTGAGCTCAGCCAATAGATGGAACTTTGAGTTTGTGGACATGAGTTTTACTTTCATCATCCTGAATTCCTGACTTTGTCACAACTACATTTCTTGGAATTCTTTCAGCAATTCTAGAGAGTCTTTCTGAGGTAAATCTGGAAATAAACCTATGACCCATGACTATACATTTTGGGTCAATCTAAACATCCTAATAGTAATCCTTGCCCAAATCAGAATTAGGGTTCCAATAATCTCCCCCTATTTGGCTTAGGACACTATTTACACAAAAACAAATAAAATACAAAGCAAAATAATCTGTGTGAATTATAAATTTTCCAGCATATGTACAAAGGTGCTTTGAGAAATAAAGAAAGACAACAGAGGTATTAGAACATAATTAAAAACTAAGGAAAAGCTACAAGAAAATCTGTTAAGGATGTCAACTGCACTTTTGCTTATCTTTAACTGAATCCATTTCAGCATGTCTGAATCCATTTCTAATTCTATGAATAATTGAACCTGCTGACTGCTGTAACCTCTGCACATATTGAGACTAAAGGCTATTGGTTACTATCAAATACCATTATTCCTCTGTGGTAAGATAGGTCTTTTCCTAAAAAGAGAGGTTAGGAGTTCTGGACCCAGATTACCTTGGGTCCTAGTTTTCTTTCATAATAATTAGATATAAAAGAATATTCAGGTTGATTTTTATAACCTAGTGGATGAAATTTCCTATAAGGGATAAACCATTGGAAAAAGGATATTTAAGATTTGGAGTTGGATTATATTTTTGAAAACAATGATTATTTGATTTACGAAATTTTGAGTTCGACGAAAAATAATTTCGTCGATCTGAGTTCAACGATTGGCAGTGAGTTCGTCGAGCTCTGTTCACAGAATGATAATAGTTGTTTTATGTGTTCCACGGTTGTCAATCTCGGTTCGACGAAGTGTATTTTTTTCGTCGAGCATAAATTCCTAAAAATATAAAATCAAAATCTCTCTACATAGTTCGTCGATCTCTATTCAACGAATAGTGTTGTTTTCATCGAGCTTGATTCGACGAATTATATTGAACAAACATTTTCTCAAGATTTTTAGTTTGATTTGGTAAAACTTTCGTTATTTTGTCTAAATCTATTAACTTTTCTTTGCATTTAGCTGATTCTAATGAGGCTATTTGTTCAGAAGTATTTTTTAAATCTTATTTGATTTTTATGTTTTCAGAAGATAAATTATTTACTTTCTCTCTAAGAAGTTTTATTTCCTTCTCAGATTGAATTAAATCTTTACATAGGATTTTAAAATCTTCTTTAAATGTTCTGAAGAGAAATCAAAGGAAGAGATTACCTGATCTTCTTCTGATTCACATTTTGATTCTTCATCAGAGTCTGATTCTTCATCGGAGTTGCTACAAGATTCATTTATTGTCATTAGGAAAAATTCTCTTGCTCTAGACTCTTCTTCATTTTCAGTTGTATAGGATGAAACTTCAGAGTCACTCCAAGTTTTAGCTTTAAAGATTCTTTCTTTAGCTGATCCAGTAACCATTGTTATGAGGGAGTCCTAGATGTCATTTGCTGAAGAGCATTCAGAACCTTCCAGAAAAATGACATCTGACATTGATTAAGCAATAATGTTCATTGTTTTTGCATCACCAATCTTTAGCCTTTTCTGGGCTTCTGTCCATTAAGGTGATGAAACAGAGTTGATGCTAGATGTTTCCACTGGTTGATAAGGACCTGTCTGGTGCTTGAAAACTCTTCAATTTGTGCCATGATAAACTCTTAAGAAATATAAGATCTATCAGATCATTTTGGTTCAGGTGTTAGCCAGTACAACCAAAGAAACGACCCTCTGATACCAATTGAAAGTATGGGGATAGATCTGCTTAACTCTAGAGGGGGGTGAATAGAGTATTTTCAAACTTGATTTGTTTTTATAGCGGAATTAAAATAAGTGATAATAAAGTGTAAAAGAGAGGAATAAACAAAAATTATCACAGCACAGCAAAACAAGAAATAGAACAACCAGATGACACAAAGAAATTATAGTGGTTCCCCAAAACTGGGTACATCCACTCTTCTACCACCCTGGTAGGAATCCACTATAGGTTTTTTATCAGGTGACCTGCCACCACAGGTTTTTGCTCATTTTTCCTGTCCCCACAAGATCTATTTCAAGAGAGATATTACAACCCTTTACACTTTTGATCAGGTTCCCAAAAACCAACACAAGTCTTTTGTTAAGGAGACTTGAGAACCAGGTGATAACTTTTGAAGGGAGTTAAAAACCCTTTTTATAGTGAGGTAAAGAAAGTGATGGTGTCTTCTCTTTCTCAAACAACTTGAGAAGACAAGTGGATTACTGTTGTCAAAGTTCCCCCTGAGATGTTGAATGGTTCAGGAAAGAAGAAAGCTTTGCACAGGGTGTAGGCCTTAAGATTGAAGAAGATCTTCAAAAGCTTCTTGGACTGATGTTGATGAGTTGTCCCTTTGAAACCTGAAGCAGATGATGATGAACTTTGTATATAACCTGTTTGTTCTTCACCGATTCACTGATTTACTTTGAAGAAGAACTTCAGAAGCAGATTTTTTTTCTGTTCTCCCACGGCTATATTCTTTGTAAGAGCCAATCTCTATTCATTGTCAGATCTTGATTCTTTTTGAACATATGAATTTCCTTTTACTGTAATAGAAAAATCATTCCTGAGAAAGGTAATTTCCTTGGGAGGCAATTAGCATTAAGCCATAATTAATGTTGTCATCCAACGGCTATATTCCTTAAGAATATTAATCATTAAATTTGAGAATCATAACCTCCTATGATTTGGGCTTCAATCAATCTGCCAGCTGTAAAATAAATAAGCCTGGAATTACTGCACAGATTTCGTCAACCTGAACTCGCAGATTGTCGAGCTCAGCTTCCATTTCGTCGAGCTGAGAATCTGTCTTAAGTTCAGCGATCGTCGACCTGAGCTCGGATTTCGTTGAGCTCAGATCAGAGATGGAACTTTGCGTTCATCGACCTGAGTTCGACTTTCATCGTCCTGAATTCCTGACTTTATCGCAACTGCATTTCTTGGAATTCTTTTAGCAATTCTGGAGAGTTCTTTTAAGGCAAATCTGGAAATAAACCTATGACCCATGACTATACATTTTGGGTCAATCTAAACATCCTAATAGTGATCCTTTCCCAAATCAGAACTAGGGTTCCAACACTGGAGTTGGTTCGTGGCGAACATTCTCTAAAAATGGTGATGACTCTTCTTTCTCTCCTACAACATAAGGAAAAAAGGTAGCATAAGTTGTAGGTATAAAAGGAGCAGGAGGATAGAAATTAAAAGCTATTGCGTGAGGAGCAAAGGCAGGAGCTGATGAGTAGGGATGACTTCCCTGAAAGTTTAGGAATCTAGCTAGACTTCCTCGGGCAGCTTCCCGGAAGAAGTTTTTGAAAGGAAGGGATAGATCTTATTTACTCTAATTAAATATATGTGTTATATACAAGAGTAAGCACAGCACAAAAATAAAGAAAAAGAAGAGCAAGCAACACAGACAACACAAAGATTATAGTGGTTCTCCAACCTGGGTACATCCACTCTTCTACCACCCTGGTAGGAATCCACTAGCAGATTTTTGATCAGGTAACTACAACCTTTGAGCTTTTGATCAGGTGCTCAAAAACTAATCTTAAGTCTTTTGATCAGGAGACTTGCAACCAAAATAAACTTTTGAAGGGAGTTAATGAACCCTTTTTACAGGAGGTTGAGAGAGAGAGTGGTGGTGTCTTCTCTATCAAGGATCTGAGAGAAGACTAGTGGAAATTGATGTTATCAAAGCTCCCCCAGAGATGTTGAATGGTTCAGGAAGATGAGAGCTTTGCTTCAGGGTATAGGCCTTCAAACTTGATGTTGCTCTCTAGCAAGCTTCTAGACTAATATTGTATTTGTTGTCACTTGGAAGCCTGAAGCAGATGATAAAGAAATCTGTGATAAACCGAGCTATGTCGTTCTTCACTAATTACTAATTGTTATTGTTTCTCTTTCTTCTCTCTCACTACTTCATCCATTTCTACCTTTTGTTTTGTAAAAAAATATCTCTATATATGTCTGAACATGATTCAAACATTTGAATTCACTTTGACTTTAATGGCAAACTCATTTTTGAGAAGGGAAAGAGCCTTGGGAGTTAATTAGCTTTTAACCCATATTTAATGCTCCCCTTCAATGGCTATATTCAAATGAGAATATACGATATAAAATTTGAGAATCATAAAGCAAGCAATTAAGGCCTTAATTAATTCTGCCAGCTGTAAATAAATCTGTCTGAAAAACTGCACAGGAAATCGCCAAACTAAATTTGAAAGCTTCTTCAAATTGGGCTCAGAGTTCATTGATCTCAGCTCGGAGTTCGTCGAGCTGAGCTCAGAGAATATGAATTGAAAAATCGTTGAACTGAGTTTCACAGCTTTCTTTGAGCTGAGCTCAGAGTTCGTTGAACTGAGCGCAGAGTTCGTTGAACTGAGCTTGGAGAATTTCTTCTAGCAATTTTTTGAACTTCAAATCTGAACTTCTCTGGAATTTTTATGAAGGAGCAAACCTAGAAATAATCCTATGACCCATGACTATACATTTTGGGTCAATCTAATGCATCATAATAGTGATCCTTGCCCAAATCAGAACAAGGGTTCCAATAATTTTGACGAGCTATGAGCTCATCATTCTGAGATCGCAAGGAGCTGCAGGCCTTTGCGGAAAGGTTGGCGAGTAAACAGGAGGATAGACCGGCAGATAGGCCGTTGGATAAGCTTATGGAGTCTCCAACACTTGTGCTGGATTAACTGGAGGAACTGGTGTTGCTGCAGATTGCATTTCTAATCATTGCACGATAGCAGCTAGAGTTTGGTTGATTGCTTGAAATTGTTGGGCAGTTTCTCTGCGCGATTGCTCCAAGGCTTCTAAGAGAGGATCTTCACCAGGACTTGATGAAGCATTGTTCTTGGCTGGTTGATGGTCCAATATGAGTAACCACTGATTTCACTGTCTAATCGAGATCTGAAGGTCACGTGTTAACTATTGATGTGTGAAAATGGCAAGGAGGGTTCGCAGGCACCAGCAGCTAACGGGTGTTCGGTCTCATAAGAGAGGTGAAGGAGGAGGTTGCGGGGATAGAGGAGAGGTTATTGAGGATGCTGAGAATAATAGGGGAGGTTTATCAGGAACTGTCGAGCAGACGGTTACTTTGATGGTTAGATCTGTAGGTTGATGCTGAGAGAACAGAGGAGTTGAAAAGAAAAAGGGGTCACTAGCAGTGGCAACATCAGACCTCGCCTGCCGCGGCTTAAATTCCTGATAAAACAGTTTTATTGTTTAAGGAGATAGTGCATAAGGAGTTAGTGAAGCTTACTTGATAACCTATATCATACAGTTGGCTTACTGATATCAGGTTATGCTAGAGACCATTGACATAGGTCACCTTTTGAATGTAACATCTCCACATCTGAAATCTCCATAGCCTTCTGTCAACCCAAAGCCTAAGTCCCCAAAAATTACATTAGGGCCAGCCTTGGCTTTATAGTTGATAAGACATTCCTTGCAACCTATATATGTTTAGAGCAACCACTGTCTAGGTACCACTTGATTTGAATGACAGGGTTCTCTTCTACCTGCAAAGAAAAAGATTAGAGGTTTTTGACCCAGGATATCTTGGGTCCTTGTTATTTGACAAAACCATAACTTAAAATAAATGAATACTCAGGCTGATCTTTATATCCTAGGGGATGATACCTTCTAGGGGGTATAATCCACTGACTAAAAGGATAAAAATTATATCAGATTTTATGTTTTTATTATTATGAACTGGGTTCGACGAAGTTAAGTGAGTTCGTCGATCTGAGTTTGACGATCTGGGTTAAGTTCTTCGATCTCTGCTCGAAGAATGGAAGTATCCATTCTTAGATCCCCTGAAACGTCGATCTCCAGTGGACGAACTAAACTAATTTCGTCGATCGTAGTTTGTAGAATAATTTGGGCTATTATTTGTGTTCAGAGTTCATCGTTCTGAGTTCGACGAACCGTGCCCATTTTATCGTTCTAAGTTCGACGAAAATTGCTGAACATAGTTATTTCTATAATTTCTCTTTCTCTCCTTGTTAAGGTTGGTTTTCTTAAGTTCTGGTTGCTTAAGAACTTCATTAACCTTGTTAACCTGTTTAGTATTTTTCTTGCCTTTATCAGATATAAAATTTACATGTTTTGATAGGTGATTCTTCTGAATTAGAATTGGTTCACTGGAGGAAGCAACTAATCCTAGCTTACTATTATTTATTCTTGCATTTATAGTGCTAGTTATGTCTAACAGTTTTAAGCTTCTTCCTCTAAGAGTTTCTTCTAATTCTATAGCCTTACTTAATTCAGATTTTAGAAAGGTTATTTGATGGTTAGCAGATTTTAGTTCTTCAGACAGTTTGACATTTTTAGCAATGATTTTATCTTGCTCTAACAGCTTTTCCCTGAGGAGTTTGATTTCCTTCTCAGATCCTATTAGGTCTAACACAAGCTTTTGAATTCTACTTTAAATTCTTCTGAATGAAAATTATAAATGGCTATTACCTGATCCTCTTTAGAGAGGAGTTTTTCATCATCTGATTCTTCTGAGTCAGATTTACTGCTTCCATTTTCTATAGCCATGAGGCAAACTTCTTTTACTTTCTTCTCCTCTTCATCTTCACTAGAGCTGGAGGAAGTTGATTCCTCTTCAGTGTCACTCCATGTTTCAGCAATAAAGCCCTTTTCCTTCTTGTAATTGTATTTGCTGGAGGAGGCTTTACTTTGATGACTTCTTCTGGAGTCCTTTTCTTTTCTCCTATCTTTCTTTTGGGCTTCTATACATTTAGAGATGAAGTGTCCTAGTTTCCTGCAACCAAAACAGACAACCTCTTTAATAGGAGTCTTGTCATACCTAGGTTTGTCTTCACTTCTAGATGGCCTTTTTCTGAAATCCTTTCTAGCCATCTTGTAGAATCTCTTAGCAAAGAGACTAATGAGTTCATCATTCACTGGCAGACTTGGTGATTCTTCTACATCTTTGAATGCTAGGTTATGCTCCTTTCTTGTTGGTGTTGGAGCTTTCGGTTCTGCAGCTGCTTCTCTTGATTTCACCAACTCCTCATAGGACTTGAGCTTACCTAACATGGATTCAGTTGATATCTCTTCCATGCTCCTTGCTTCTCTGATGGGCCATATTCTGGAATCCTATGTGCTGGAGAAGCACATCAGAATTTTTTCATTGACCTCTGTCAGAGTAATCTCCTTATCCAAGGTTCTTAGTTCACTGATGATGGAACTAAGACTATTGTACATTACTTCAACTGTCTCTGCTTCATCCTTCTTGAAGTTTTCATACTGAGTAATGAGGTTTGATCTTCTATCTTTCCTCTCATCTGCTGATCCAGCCACAATTTGGTTCAAGGAGTCCCAAATGGCCTTAGCTCATGAGCACTCAGCAACCTTTTGAAAGATTTCATCAGACATTATTTGAGCCAATATGTTCATGGCTCTGGCATCAGCTACCTTTGCCTTTTTCTGTGCATCTGACCATCCAGGGGGTGGGGCTACACTCATGTCAGTTGATGTAGATGGAGTTGAAGCTACTGGAGTTGGTGGTCCTGTTAAGATAGAGTTAAAAATATCTTCATCAATAGAATTCATATATAACTTTATTCTTGCCTTCGAGAAGACAAACTTGTTCAGGTTGCACACTGGAGGTTTGGTGCTTGCATAATCTTTATTCTGGGCCATGCTGTCTATGTGAATCTAATAGAAATATAAAGAGATCTAACTTAGGATCTTTGGTTTAAGGGTTAACATGTACAACCAAAAGAACTCCCCTCTGATACCAATTGAAAGTGAGGGTTAGATCTAATAAACTCTAGAGGGGGGGTGAATAGAGTATTTCTGGGTAATTAAAATCTTTTGCTGAATAATATGACTTGTTCCTATACTCAGATTCTATATCATAGCACAGCAGATTAAACTAATAAAAATCACAGAATCCTAACTATCACAGTCACAGCAAGAACAAAACAAAAAAGCAACCAGACAACTCAAGAATTTTATAGTGGTTCCCCAACCTGGGTACATCCACTCTTTTACCACCCCGGTAGGAATCCACTCAGGTTTTTGATCAGGTGACTGCCACCAATGAGCTTTTGATCAAGTTCTCAAAAACCAAACCTCAAGTCTTTTGGTTAGGAGACTTGTAACCAGGAATCACTTTTGAAGGGAGTAGAGAATACTTTTTACAGAGGGGGTGAGAGAGTGCTGATGTATTCTCTTTCTCAAGTATTCAACTTGGAAGTCTCTGTGGATCTGATGGTGGCAAAAGCTCCCCCTGAAATACTAAATTTATTCAGGGTGAAAGGAACTTTGCTTCAGGGTGATAGGTGTAACGTCCCTAGCCGATCCAACGTGACGATGTCATGGCTCCGCTCTAGGCGACGCTACCGGGCTGCAGCCCAAGCACCCCAACACCTTTCCCTCCACAGGCGGGTTGTTGGTGGCCACAGCCTCCCTTTGATGAGCGAACTCGACAGTTAAGTTGGGCCATATGGGGACTTCCCAGGAGGTCACCCATCCCAGTACTACTCTCGCCTAAGCACGCTTAACTATGGAGTTCTTTCAACCTTCATCACCAATTGAGCTGTAACACCCCAAAATATTGTAGGAGCGACGGGGATCAAATTTGGCCAATTCAGATTTTTGGTGCAGGTGACACGGGCCCCGACACGGGCGTGTCGGAGGCCGTGTCGGGCGTATCGAGCTCGAAGTGTTGAGATGGCCGTGTGGTCGGCGTGAGTCAACGATCATTGAGAGGCTGAACATGGCCTGGGACACGGGCGTGTCCCAGGGCGTATCAGTCCCTCAAAGCCCATACTCAACGATCATTGAGTGAGGTGTACACGGGCCGTGACACGGGCCCGAACACGGGCGTGTCCGGTTTGACACGGGCGTGTCCGATGCCGTGTCACCAGGCCGTGTACCCCTCTGACTCCAATCTGGTGTTTTGTTGCACACGGGGGGCGTGACATGGGTCCCGACACGGGCGTGTCGCAGGCGACACGGGCGTGTCGCAGGCGACACGGGCGTGTTGGAGGCTGTGTCACATGCCGTGTTGCTGGTTTTCAATTTTGGTCGAGACGGCGAATGAGCTATACGGCCAGGCACACGGCCGTGTATGAACCCGTGTTCGGCCCAGGTTTTGGGATTTCAGATCTAATCTTGACCGTTCGTTTCCTTGGCTTTGGATCCAACGGTGGGGGGCTGTTCCTGAGGGGTTTTATCCGGGATTTAGGGTTGGGAATCCTCATTTCCCTTAGTCATTCTCTCTCTAAGAGTTTAGAGAGAGGGGAGAGCAAGTTTGGAGGAGGAGACCAAGATCCGGCCGCCGGAAGAGCTTCGGAGCTCCGAATCGCGATCCGAGTCCAGATCCGCGGAGGTGACACCGTTGCGGTGCTTTCCAACCGCATAGTTTTCGATGGCGCCGCGGAAAAGCGAAAGGGTAACGATTCTCTTCTTGAGCATGTGAAGCTCTTCTTCCTTTGCATGGGAAAACCCCTCTCCCGCGAGTGTGCGGCGAGGTCGTGGTATTCCTTGGGGTAGATATATAAAGTCCCCCTTGTTAGAGTCCGGAATCGTAGTACGGACATAGGCATGTTGTGTGAAGCCTACCCGGACGTGTGTTCCGGATCGGTGATGTTTTGCTATGCATATTTTAGCCGGAGAAGACTCCGAGCGTTGTGGTTGTTTTCGGGTTGCTATGCGGTAGAATTCATCAGGGAATCTTGGGGATTAACCCCAAGGTGCACCCGGAAATCTGGGCGGAAACGAAGTTCTGCCATCTCGGTGGCCTGGGTGCCAGCCGGGAACATAGCGGGGCTATGTATCATGATTGGATTGCAGCAGGGAGCCTTGGGGATGAAACCCGAGGTGCACCCGGAAATCTTGGACGGAAATGTAGTTCTGTCATAACGGTGGCCTGGGAGCCAACCGGGTACTTAGCGGGGCTATGTACCATGTTTGATCGTTAATTGGGACTGGGGAAAGCTTAGTCCGCGCCAAAGGGCCGAATGGCAGTGGCGGAGTGAGCAACGGACTAGTAGCCCTCTACCTGCTCCACCTGCTCGGTTAAAGCGACCTAAAGTTTATGTGGGACTTACCGAGATTTGGAGATCGAGTCTAGGCTGCGGCTGAGAAGACTAAATGCTCACAAAGATTGCCATCCTGGGGGTGGTGGTGGGGTTGAGGACCGGACGGGGTTCGGACTGGCTTCGCCGAGTAAGTGCCCTGAGAGCACGGGGTGTACGGCCGTGAGAGCGTGCACCTATGTTGAGATGCTTGTTTGGCTGTGTTGCGTGTTTTGCTAACAAGTGCAGGGAAGAAGCTTTGCCGCCCCGGTTTGGGGGCGGAATCGTTATAATTTGGTCAGCATTGCTGACTGTTGCCTTTATTTACCACCATGCGGTGGGTTGTTGCTTGCAGGTGCTGAGGAGCTGAGAGGTAATTAGCGGGCTAAAGCCCAAGTTGCTGTGCTGGCCCTCGAAGGCCTTGTTTTGAGTGTTTTACCTCTTGTACTCATATGTGGCCGGCCTGCATGCCGAGGTTTGGAAGATACTTGTATTTAAGCAACTCTTGTAAAGCCTTAAGGCTATTTCTTCCGTTTGGTATATTATACATTCCTATGGGTTTGAGTAGTGGACATTCATGCTTGGCAGGGTTCTTTATTCTTTGCAACTCTAATTAATTGCTTCCGCTAGGTGTTGTGTAGGACGTTGTGATTGGTTGATTGGTTTCAACGCGTAACCAACCGGTCTGTCCGTAGTATATGGCGTCGGGCCCCGGCCGGACCTACTGCTATATGCTATGCGACGGATAGGGGTGTTACAAATTGGTATCAGACTACTGGTTTCGGTCAAGCTTAAATGAATTCGTGGATGAATTCACTTTAAGGAGTGGTGAGCACATGTATGTGCGTCATCGTTATAACATGAAAAGAACCCATGAATGTCCACTTAGGAATGAAAATACACATGTTTGGGGAACCTGCGTGTTCCTATAATTGCTTTTTGCAATTTTGGCTGGTCCCTTATTGGTGTTCTGTTCGACTGTAGGCGTCCGAGAGTGGCGTGTGGCAGTCTGAATGCGCACTTTCTGAGAAAAGCAATGCACCCAGCGATGTGCTGGAGACCCCTACGTCTTTGGAAACCATAAGAAGGGTGGTTGAAGTGGTGTTCGCTGTGAGCAACACACATCATGGGAGTAATGTGCAACCATTTGACCCTGAGATGTCCCCAACATCAGGTGGTATGCTGGAGCAAAGGGCATTTGGGGGTCAAGTAGAGCAGTAGAGGAGCATGACTGTGGCGCAGGGAGCGCATTCGGTGGACGCATATTTGCAGACGTTCCTTATGGTAAGGCGCTACCCAGGCTTTGAATGGGAAAGCGAGCAATCTATAGTGGATAGATTTTATAACGGTCTGCGCAGCGAGTTGCGTATCCTACTGCTAGGACCAAAGTTATTGGGATTCCGAGCTTTGGTGGAATCGGCCAGAGCGTTGGAAGTGGAGTTGGGGGAAACTCACCGAGTACCGGTGAATAGGGTACCAAACCTTACAGATCCTATAAGGACTGCGTATCGAAAGATGCCGAGAGAAGAGGCTGGGTCATCTACTACCCAAACTACCGTCAAATGTTATTCTTGTGGCAAGAAAGGGCACCTCACCAGAGAGTGTTGGGAGAGTGCTCATAAGACAAGGAAAATTTCGGCAGGAACAGTCGGAGATTCGGTGGTCAAGCGGACAACCTCAAAATCTGGGTACCGTAGGTGGTACAAGAAGGCTAGGAGGTCGGGTTTAGTCCCTTCCTCTAGCACATCCGGAGCGACTACAGTCCAAACCCTGGATGAATGCTTTGTTTGTGGAAAGCCGGGGCACTATGCCCGGGACTGTTGGTTCGGACGCCCAATATCCAAAAAGAAGTCGGGGGCAATCTTGGAGGAGAAAGGAAAGGCGGTGGCGTCTACCGCACCGCTATTTACTCCGGCACAACTGGGAGTGAACATCCTTGGCCAGCAGGAGGTCATGTGGCCGACCGTCGGGAAGTCAGGTATGGTTTAAGTGATAGCAATTTTGCTTCTTATACTTGCTACCTTTTGCGTGTTAGCTTAGAAGCTGGAGGTTCTAGACTTTGTTTGGATTATTGGCAATCCGGTGAGAGCATTGTTCGATACGGGAGCTTCGCGCACCTTTTTTCCAAGGGGTTTATATCATGTATTGAAGTACCTTCTTTGTTGGCAAAGGACAAATTGGATGCGTTGTGGCGTTACGGATGTTCAATGCGCGCAAAAAGAGATTCTGTGTTGCAAGGTTACAGTTTAGGGGTCAGGGATTCGACGTGCAAGCGTCGTTACTGCCACCATAGGAGGCTTTGAAGCCTAAGCCTACATTGGGTAGTATCTCGGGTGTATCCGAATATCCTGATGAGTTTCCCTGGAGTCCCCCCGTAGCGAACAATCGATTTCGCGAGTGAGCTGGCGTCAGGTGCCAAATCTGGGTCATGCTCTCCTTATAGGCTAACGCCTAATGAGTTGGCAGAACTGAAAGTTCAATTTGAAGAGGGTATGGATCAAGGTTTTGTGCGTCCAAGTTTGTCGTCTTGGAGCACGCCGGCCCTCTTCGTGTAGAAGAAGGACGGGAGTTTGCGGCTCTGAATCGTTTATGAAAAACTGAGCAAGTCGTTAAAAGAGATCAAGTACCCGATCCCAAGTATTGGCGATCTGTTTGATTAGCTGGGTGGGTCATCGGTGTACTTAAAGTTGGAACTTAAGTCTGGTTACTATCAGATGAGAATCAAGGAAAGTGTTATCTCAAAGATAGCGTTCAACACAAGATATGGGCATTTCGAGTTTACGGTCATGTCGTTCGGGCTGACTAATGCGCCATCAGTGTTCATGGACCTGATGAACAGAACGGTCAGGGAGTACTTAGACCGTGTTGTGATCGTCTTTATTGACAACCTATCGGTGTGCTCGCAGTGCGAAGAAGACCACTTCAAGCATTTGCATTTGGTGTTGGAGACTTTGAGGAGGAATGAGCTTTACGCAAAGTTCTCCAAGTGCGAGTTCTGGCTACCCTCGGTAGCGTTCCTTGGTCATATAGTGAGTGGGGAAGGTATAGCGGTGGATCCGGCAAAGATTGTTGCGATACGGGAGTGGCCTGCGTTATCTTCTGTTGCGGAAGTCCGTAGTTTTCTCGGGCTTGCCGGATATTACAGGCGCTTCGTAGAGAACTTCTCGCGGGTAGCGTTACCTCTCACGAAGTTAACAAGGAAGGATCAGAAATTCTTGTGGACGCAAGAGTGCGTGCAAGCTTTTGAGGAGTTGAAGAGGCGGTTGACCACGGCGCCAGTGCTTAGTTCGCCGAGTGGGACCGAGGGCTTTGAGGTGTATAGCGACGCTTCGGGTAGTGGCTTGGGCTGCGTGTTGTTGCAGCATGGAAGTGTGATCGCGTATGGATCGCGTCAGCTGAAAGTGCATGAAAGAAATTATCCGGTGCACGACTTGGAGTTGGCGGCCGTAATTTTTGCACTCAAGTTGTGGAGGCACTACCTATACGGCATAAGGGTCGATATATACACCGATCACAAGAGCTTAAAATACTTGTTGGATCAAAAGGACCTTATTATGAGGCAGAGGAGGTGGATGGAGTTCCTGGGGGACTACACCTTCAAGATACATTATGTACCCGGGAAGGGCAACGCAGTTGCGGATGCGTTGAGCCGCAGGGCTCCCGCCCGAGCCAACTGGTTGTCGGTGCATGATGAGCGGCTAGTGCGGGAGTTGGAGGAGCTTGAGATCTGTTGCGTTGACAAGCAGACGAGCGCCAAAGCAATGTTAAACTGGACAGAGGTGCAGTATGACCTGACTGACCGGGTTCGGCAGGCATTGGAGTTAGATGACTCCATGAAAGAGCTTATGGAGGCCGCTCTGGATGGGTCAAATTCCCAGTTCTTGGTGGTTGATGGTTTGTTAAGGAAGGATCATCGGTTGTGCGTCCCGAGTGGGTGTAACCTCCGGGCGGAGTTGATGTACGAGGCTCGTCATACCAAGTACTCAATCCACCCAGGGAGCACGAAGATGTATCGTTATCTCAAGAAGCTGTTTTGGTGGTCGGGGCTTAAGAAAGATGTGGCGTTGTACGTGGCTAAATGCCAAACGTGCGCCTTGGTGAAGGCGGAGTGCCAAAAGCCAGGAGGATTTCTGAAGTCCTTGCCTATACCGGAGTGGAAATTCGTTGATATATCTATGGACTTTGTGCACGGGTTGCCAAGGTCGCAGAAGGGGAACGACGCCATCTGGGTGATCGTAGATCGACTAACCAAGGTGTCGCATTTCATTCCGCATAGGAAGGATGATCCAGTGGAGAAATTGGCAAAGTTGTATGTCGACAATATTGTTAGGCTGCATGGTGTGCCCCGTAGCATTGTGAGTGATCGCGATGGGCGGTTCACGTCAAATGATTAGAGGTTAGTGCAGCAGATGCTGGGAACAAAGTTAAAGTTCAGCACAGCTTTCCATCCGCAGACGGATGGGCAGACCGAGAGGGTCAAGAGAACGATGGAGGACATGCCCGGCATGTGTGTTCTAGACTTCGGGAAGCTTTGGGAGGACCACCTGTTTTAGTGGAGTTCTCGTACAACAATAGCTACCAGGCGAGTATCCAAATGGCGCCCTTGGAGGCCCTATATGGTAGAAAATGTCGCACGCCGTTATCCTGGTTAGAAACGAGTGAGGCAAGGTTGTACAAGAAGCTGGAGGTGGAGAGTGCTACCTCGTTAGTGCGGATCATTCGGGAGCGCTTGTTGATCGCTCAGGACCAGCAGACGAAGTATTACAATACCAAGCACCGGAACGTGGAGTTCGCGGTAGGCGATTGGGTATACCTTAAAGTGAAGCCGTTCAAGGGGGTTTCGCGGGTGAGACGCTTGAAGAAGCTGAGCCCGAGATACCTTGGACCTTTTGGAGTTCTGGAGCGAGTCGACGAAGCTGCATATCGTGTGAGGTTATCGGAGAAATTAAGTGGATTACATGTTATGTTCCACATTTCTGTGTGCGGAAGGCGGTGCAAGAGCCTTCGCAGGTGATCGCGGTTGACCAAGTGCCGGTAGACGAGGGGTTGACGACTAAGGTCAAGCCCATTCGTATCGAAGTTGTGGAGGTCAAGAGACTCTGTAATAAGAATATCCGGATGGTTAAGGTCCAGTGGGAATAATTGCGGGTGTGAGGAGCTCTCTTGGGAACGGGAGCAGTCTATGCTCGTGGAGTACCCGGGATTGTTCCGCTCAGGTACTGTTTTGCATTAAGTCCTGTTCTTCCTATATTAATTTCGTGGACGAAATTCTTTAAGGGGGGTAGAATTGTAACACCCCAAAATGTTGTAGGAGCGATGGGGATCAAATTTGGCCAATTTAGATTTTTGGTGCAGGTGACACGGGCCCCGACACGGGCGTGTCGGAGGCCGTGTCGGGAGTGTCGAGCTCGAAGTGTTGAGCTGGCCGTGTGGTCGGCGTGAGTCAACGATCGTTGAGAAGCTGAACACGGCCTGGGACACGGGCGTGTCCCAGGGCGTGTCAGTCCCTCAAAGCCCATACTCAACGATCGTTGAGTGAGGTGTACACGGGCCTTGACACGGGCCCGAACACGGGCGTGTCCGGTTTGACACGGGCGTGTCCGATGCCGTGTCACCAGGCCGTATACCCCTCTGACTCCAATCTGGTGTTTTGTTGCACACGGGGGGCGTGACACGGGTCCCGACACAGGCGTGTCGCAGGCAACACGGGCATGTCGGAGGCCGTGTCACATGCCGTGTTGCTGGTTTTCAATTTTGGTCGAGGCGGCGAATGAGCTACACGGCCAGGCACACGGCCGTGTGTGAACCCGTGTTCGGCCCAGTTTTTGCGATTTCAGATCTAATCTTGACCGTTCGTTTCCTTGGCTTTGGATCCAACGGTGGGGGGTTGTTCCTGAGGGGTTTTATCCGGGATTTAGGGTTGGGAATCCTCATTTCCCTTAGCCATTCTCTCTCTAAGAGTTTAGAGAGAGGGGAGAGCAAGTTTGGAGGAGGAGACCAAGATCCGGCCGCCGGAGGAGCTTCGGAGCTCCGAATCGCGATCCGAGTCCAGATCCGCGGAGGTGACGCCGTTGCGGTGCTTTCCAACTGCATAGTTTTCGATGGCGCCGCGAAAATGCAAAAGGGTAACGATTCTCTTCTTGAGCATGTGAAGCTCTTCTTCCTTTGCATGGGAAAACCCCTCTCCCGCGAGTGTGCGGCGAGGTCGTGGTATTCCTTGGGGTAGATATGTAAAGTCCCCCTTGTTAGAGTCCGGAATCGTAGTACGGACATAGGCATGTTGTGTGAAGCCTACCCGGACGTGTGTTCCAGATCGGTGATGTTTTGCTATGCATATTTTAGCCGGAGAAGACTCCGACCGTTGTGGTTGTTTTCGGGTTGCTATGCGGTAGAATGCATCAGGGAATCTTGGGGATTAACCCCGAGGTGCACCCGGAAATCTGGGCGGAAACGAAGTTCTGCCATCTCGGTGGCCTGGGTGCCAGCCGGGAACATAGCGGGGCTATGTATCATGATTGGATTGCAGCAGGGAGCCTTGGGGATGAAACCCGAGGTGCACCCGGAAATCTTGGACGGAAATGTAGTTCTGTCATAACGGTGGCCTGGGAGCCAACCGGGTACTTAGCGGGGCTATGTACCGTGTTTGATCGTTAATTGGGACTGGGGAAAGCTTAGTCCGCGCCAAAGGGCCGAATGGCAGTGGCGGAGTGAGCAACGGACTAGTAGCCCTCTACCCGCTCCACCTGCTCGGTTAAAGCGACCTAAAGTTTACGTGGGACTTACCGAGATTTGGAGATCGAGTCTAGGCTGCGGCTGAGAAGACTAAATGCTCACAAAGATTGCCATCCTGGGGGTGGTGGTGGGGTCGAGGACCGGACGGGGTTCGGACTGGCTTCGCCGAGTAAGTGCCCTGAGAGCACGGGGTGTACGGCCGTGAGAGCGTGCACCTATGTTGAGATGCTTGTTTGGCTGTGTTGCGTGTTTTGCTAATAAGTGCAGGGAAGAAGCTTTGCCGCCCCGGTTTGGGGGCGGAATCGTTATAATTTGGTCAGCATTGCTGACCGTTGCCTTTGTTTACCACCGTGCGGTGGGTTGTTGCTTGCAGGTGCTGCGGAGCTGAGAGGTAATTAGCGGGCTAAAGCCCAAGTTGCTGTGCTGGCCCTCGAAGGCCTTGTTTTGAGTGTTTTACCTCTTGTACTCATGTGTGGCCGGCCTGCGTGCCGAGGTTTGGAAGATACTTGTATTTAAGCAACTCTTGTAAAGCCTTAAGGCTATTTCTTCCGTTTGGTGTATTATACATTCCTATGGGTTTGAGTAGTGGACATTCATGCTTGGCAGGGTTCTTTATTCTTTGCAACTCTAATTAATTGCTTCCGCTAGGTGTTGTGTAGGACGTTGTGATTGGTTGATTGGTTTCAACTCGTAACCAACCGGTCTGTCCGTAATATATGGCGTCGGGCCCCGGCCGGACCTACTGCTATATGCTATGCGACGGATAGGGGTGTTACAATAGGCCTTCAAGATTTCAACTTCAATGAGAAGATCTTCAGGAACTCCTTGACAGATGCAGTAGTTGTTATCCTTTGAAAGTTCTTGAGAGGATGACAAGAGAAGAAGACTCTTGATTTGAATAGTTGTTCTTCCTCTTCTGAAATCTATTCTTCTTCTGGTCTAGCAGTTCTTTCCTTTCTAGCACTTTGTTATCAAGAGAGAGTGAGAGCAGAGAGAATCCTTGTTGCAAGATGATGGTGTTCCACTCTTCCTTGACTGGTTTTGTGTGTGTCTGTCTCAGTTGTATGTGCTGGAAGAGGAAAAATCCATCTTTTATATTTTTTATGTAAGCGTCCTTTTGAATTATGAAATCCTTTCTGCATTTAATGCTGACGGCCAGAGAATATTTTGCATTGATTCATTTCCCCAACTGTCCCTTTAGAAAATGGCAGGCAATACTCCTGATGAAGACCATAATTAATGCTCTTGTCTAATGGTAATATTCAGAGAATATTAGAGCATTAATCACTTATGAATCATTGCAATATAATAGGAACAGAAGAGGGAAACAGCCAAGTCTGGATTCCTCGACCCGAGTCCATAGTTCATCGAGCTGAGAATAGCTGTTCGTCGAGCTGAGGTCCATAATCGTCGACCTCTGAATGGTTGACTGCTGCTTGACGACTTTCCTATTCTGTGCACCAAGTTCATCGAGCTGATGTCCAAGATCGTCGACCAGAGACCTGAGAACTGAGTTCGTCTAGCTAAGGTCCAAGATCATCGACCTGAGTTTTGATTCTGGACTTAGACTTTTTTCTGGTGCTGAGTGTTGAGACATCATTTTGGCGTTGAGTGTGATCTTCTCTATCGTTGAGTGTTGAGACATCATTTTGGCGTTGAGTGTGATGTCCTCTGTCGTTAAGTGTTGAATTATCATTCTGGCGTTGAGTGTGATGTCATCTATCATTGAGTGTTGAATCATCTGATCCAGAGTTAGTCGATCTGGGACAAGAGAACAGAGTTCGTCTAGCTGATGTTCTATGTTTGTCGACTAAAGTTTGACATAGAAGTGTTGTCACTTTGTCCAGAGTTCGTCGAGCTGATAACCAAGTTCGTAGAGCTCAGCTCAGAGAATTGTCTCTGAGTTCGTCGAGCTGAGCATGACTTTCGTCGACCTGAGATCGACGAATATAGAACTCTTTTTATAAGTCTTGAATTTTCTCTAAGTCTTGAGTCTCTAGCAGTGTTGGAGGCTGGTCCCTTGCATTGTTGACTCTAAGGACTAGCCCTAGACTCTAGGACACAACCATGACCCTTGCTATACATGTTGGGTAATATCCTAACTTAGTGAACCTAGCCCAAATCCAACTAGGGATCCAACATAATATTGCATGCCCCTTGGTCATGCCCATGACCTAGGGCATATACTGCTATTTTTTTCAAAAACTTCATAAACATGTAGAAAACAAAATAAACCTAATTAGAATCAAAAATTGTAAAAAGAAATATTTTATTATAAAATTAAATATAATAATACTAAATAACAATAAATATTAAGCTAAATCTTATTCTAAAATTTGGTTAAAATACTACTTATCAAATACCTCATACTTAAGCTTTTATTATTCCTAAGCAAAAGACTGAGAAGTATTCATAAGACATTAATAAAAAAAATTATTCAAACTAAATTTTATTAAATCAAAAGAAAGATACAAAAAAAATTTAGGAATTTAAAGATTAAGTCCAAAATTATAAAATTAAAAAGAAAAGAGAAAGAAATTTAGCAAAGATTTCTCAAAATATCTAACTAGCAAGCATGACTGAGTAATTTTGCAACAAAGTTAGATTGAAATTATAAAAATCTTTAACTTAAATTAAAAAAAATTTAAATTACTAGTTATGCCCACTTAAAATCTTAATATAAATCAAAAGCAGTTATTTTGGCTATGGGGTTTTAGGGGACAATGGATTTGAAGAGATTTTTGATTTGAGGTGATGAATTTTATTCTCACCTAATTTTTTCTTTTAATTATTCTTTTTTCATATTTGCATATATCTACCATGGGAAATGAATTTTATAATCTTATCCACATGGCATACGAACACACACACGCACACGCACGCGCACGCACACTTACACGCACACACACACACACACACACACACACACACACACACACACACATATATATATATATATATATATATATATATATCACTCTTCATATGAAACTAAAATTAATTGATGGGACCAAACCCCTTTAATAGTTCATTTGGGGGTTCAAATAGACCACTCCCCATGATCCCATCATGGAGATTGATGACTAGTTTTAGTCATCGATTTTGGGGTAATTCAGTAGCTTATTCTCCTAAGTTTTATATTAATTTTGTTATAAGTATGCTTGTTTTAATGTTGTTATTATTATTATTATTATTATCTATAGTTCCATTATATGTGTTGTTATGTTTTATTATTATTATTATGTTTAGGATATTTTCTTTATTATAATTTATATGTAATATTATATCATAATGATCTATGTTATGTTTTGTTTTGTTTTTGTTTTTATATAAGATATTATATTATAGGTTTAGTTTTATTAAAAAAACTTATATCATGTTACATGACTAATGTTATTTTTCTTTTCTTGTTTTGTAGGAGCAGCCCTTGTCCAATCAAGGCCCTACCCGAGCCCTCTACCATCATGGTGCAGCTCATTTGGCCGAGCCCAAGACTACTCATCAAGTGCAGCCCGGCCCCTACATGAAGCAGCACAAGCAGCCCGGCCCCCCTCCATTTTATGTTACCCGAGCCCCTTCTTTGAAGCAGCCCATTGAAGCCCTCTATTCATGCATGTGCCCGGCCCTCCATCAAACACAGCAGCCCACCAGAAGAAGAAGCCCATTGAAGCCCCTTACCATGATACCCGACCACATGCATGCAATTATTCATGCATGTGGCTGACCACACTTCTTTTCTCTCTTTTCATTATTCCCTTACCACCCTTTTAATTCTCATACATGCATCCTCTCTCCCATCATTGAATGCATGCATGAATTCCCCCTTGTAAGTGGCTGGCCCCCCCTCCTTTCCACCATTCTACAAGCTTCCATTCACTCCCCCTATCCACTTTACATTTTTATTTGTCATTCCATTTATTATTATACAATGCATGAAGCCCCTCCTCTCTCCCCTCATTTAAACCCATGCATGAACCATCTCACCCCAAGTGGCCGGCCACCCCTTAGTCTTCCCCTTCTAGATGCTTCCCTCCACTCCTATAAAAGGAACCCACCTCCCATGCTTTGGAGGGGTTGATTTTTTGGATTGGAGCAAGTGAGCAAGAGAGTACTTTTTAAGAGAGTTCTTATTATTGTAATTTTCATTTTCTAGTTTTTCTTTTAGTTGTAATCTCAAATTTTGTTTGAAAGTTTTGTTCAAGATTGTTTTGTTTTAGCATTGTGAACCTTTCCTTTTAATAATAATGCAAATGTTCTTCTCTCTTTATTTTGTTATTTCCCTTTCCAGTATGCGTAGCTAATCTCCTATAGCATTCGATCGTGAGAATCCATGAAGTGAGATGAGAGTGTATTTTGTTTCTTAGTTTTATTTTTGTATTTCATGCTCGATCCTTCTTTGATCCATTTTGCGTCGACTCCGTATTTCCGGTATACGGTAGTAGGCCTTGTTCTCATTTCATAGTAGCCGAGAGGCTCATGATTTGAAAGATCACTCAAAGAAGGAAGGAGTTGAACGCAATCCTAGAGATGGGATGACGTAAATCCTCCGGATTGGAGTCAAATCCAATAGTGCGGATCACCCCGATAATGCAACTTTAGGCTTCTTTGGTTTGTAAAGAGATTTCGATCGAAGAGTCTATAAGTTAGGAGACCTAATGCTCTAGCAAGATATTGTCTTATTTTTGGATCCGTCACGGTCGAGTATGGTTTGCAAAAATTAAAACTACCTTTATTTTTATCTCTCTCATCTAATTTCATGGTGAATCATTGATCGAATGCTAGCTTTTTATTATAAGTTTTTCGTCTCGTAATTTGTCTTCCTTTCCATTTAAAAAAATTTATAAAAATCCAACTATTTTCCGGTAGGATAATACTTCAAGCGTGAGTAAGAGTAATTGACAACCCCGAGTTTAAATACGACCTTGGTACTACAATTCGACAGGTACGCTTGCCTGTTCGGGTTTTGGCCCACCAAGTTTTTGGCGCCGTTGCAGGGGATTTTTCTTCGTCAATATTTTGAAAACGCTTGCGCTATTACTTCTACAAAAATCAAAAAAATTTATATTATATATATTTAAATATTTCTAATCAACCCACTTCACTTTATTTCTACCCCACCTAAAATCTCTCGAAAAGGGTAAGGGGCTTTAAGCGCCACCATTTTACCTAGTACCGGGCGAACCCTTCACCGGGTAGTCCTCGGGAAGTTCGAGAGCCAAGCCGTAAAAAAATCTATTCAAAAAAAAAAATTCCTTTCTTTTCCTCTTTTTCTTTCTTTTCCAAGCTTTCATTTTCATCTTCCCTCGCTTTCTTTGCTAGTGCATGACCCGAGCAAATCCGTCGCTACTTGTTGATTTGGACCTGGAAATCGAACGCTCCTTTCGGAGACAACTACGATTCGGGGCTTCCACTTCTCAAACAGCGGTTGAGGATTCCTTTGGGGATTGCAATTTTAATTCTGAGATGGGAGACCCTAACCCAGGAGTGGCTCAGCAAAGGACTATGTCCGATTATGCTCGACCCAACTTGGAAGGGACAGAGACAAGTATTGTTCGACCTGCAATTGCGAACAATAACTTCGAGCTTAAGCCTAGCATCATTCAAATGGTGCAGCAATATGTACAGTTCAACGGATTACAAGATGAAGATCCGAACTTGCATATTGCTAATTTTCTCGAAATCTGTGACACCTTCAAAATCAATGGTGTCTCAGATGATGCGATAAGGCTAAGACTCTTCCCATTCTCCCTAAGGACTAAAGCCAAACAGTGGTTGAGTTCTCTTCCAAGAGGATCAATTACTACTTGGAACATTTTAACTGAAAAATTTCTTTCTCGTTATTTTCCCCCCGCCAAAACTGCTAAGCTTCGAAACGATATAACTTCATATTCTCAAATTGATTCTGAGACCCTCTATGACACTTGGGAGAGGTTCAAAGAACTTTTGAGAAGATGCCCTTATCATGCTCTGCCTGTATGGTTGCAGGTCCAGACATTCTATAATGGGCTAAACCAAGAGACTAAGCAAATGATAGATGCCGCTTCCGCTGGTTCTTTAGACCGCAAAACTCTGGAAGCCGCTCTTGAGCTTATTGATGACATGGCGATGAACACTTATCAGTGGAATTCGTCCAGGTCTCGCCCATCTAAACCTGCAGGTATATTTGAAGTGGATTCGGTGACGCAACTGGCGATGCAAGTGGAAATGCTCAACAAGAAGATCTCGGAGATGACTGCCCCCTCCGCCGCTAAGGTATATGAAAATGCTGTTGCTGTCGAGCAGGTGGATTATCTGGGGAACATACCCAGGCCTGCTCAAAACAATTCTGCCAATAATTTTTCTGCTTTTTCGAATTTTTCTTCTCCTCCTGGTTTTAATGCTGCTACGAATTCTTATCATCCTGGATGGCGTAACCATCCTAATTTTTCTTGGAGTAATAATGCTAACGTAGTACGCCCACCGCACGATTTTACACCACCACCACCACCGCAACAAAATTTTCAAAAACCTTCCCCTTTAGAAGAGATCCTCGTTAAATATATAAGCTCGAACGATGCCACTATTAGAAATTTAATAGGGTCAATGAAAAACTTAGAAAATCAAGTCGGCCAACTCGCCAAGGCCTTTTCCGAGAGACCACCTGGAACTCTTCCCTCGAACACTGAGCCTAACCCAAGGGAGCACGCAAATGCGATTTCCCTTCGGAGCAGTAAAGTTGTTAACGAGCCCACCACAAGGGAAGAGCCAAGGGTGAGTGTTCCTCCTGTTTTTACCCCCACGGAAAATGATAACTTAGATCTTGAAAAAGAAAAATCTGCATTTGAAAAAGAAAAGGATAGCCCTATTATTTCTAATTCTGAAAAAGACAAAAATGGTTTTCAAAATGATGCTCCGATTATTATAAATGAATTTCCGCCACCTCCTTATCCGGCTAGACTTAGGCAAGAAAAACTAGATAATCAATATCAACGCTTTCTTGAAATATTTAAACAAATTCATATTAATTTGCCGTTTCATGAAGCAATTAGCCAAATGCCTAAGTACGCTAAATATTTTAAAGATTTATTAACGAACAAAAAGAAATTGGAAAATCTTTCTCATGTAACATTGAATGAAGAATGCTTGGCAGTCATTAAAAATTCAAATCTTCCGAAAAAGATAAATGACCCGGGTAGCTTTTCAATTCCTTGTGTCTTTGGTGATTTATTCGTTAAACATGCGTTAGCAGATCTTGGAGCGAGCATCAACTTGATGCCTTTTTCTTTATTTAAAAAGCTTGGTTTGGGCACTCTCAGCCCCACGCGCATGAGTATTCAGTTAGCCGATCGTTCGATTAAGTATCTGTTAGGTGTTGTTGAGGATGTGCTAGTGAAGGTCGACAAATTCATCTTCCCGGTGGATTTTGTCATTCTCGATATTGAAGAGGACATCGAGGTCCCTCTTATCCTTGGTCGTCCCTTCCTAGACACCGCTCGCGCAATCATAAATGTGAGTGACGGAAAACTTATTCTGCATGTAGGAGATGAGGAAGTAGCATTTGATATTAATAAATCGATGAAAAACTCTTTACAAAATGATGACTCTTGTTTTTTCATTGATGATTTAAAAGAAGACTCCTATATTTCTACAAATGATTTTTCTTCCTTTACTGAAATTTCTTCAAATGATTTCGAAAATACGGTTATGTCCGTACAAACTATTTTTGAAAATGAAACTGATTTTAAACAAAAGAATCTTGAAAATTTTCCTTTTGAAAAAGACAAAAATTTGAACAACTATTTTGATAAACCACCCGATCTTGAACCGAAAATATATCACGATAAGAACTTCCGCCACCATAAAAATTTTAAACCAGGCAATCAAGTTCTTCTCTTAAATTCACGATTACGCATTTTCTTTGGAAAATCTAAATCTCGTTGGTCTGGACTGTTTGCGGTCAAGGATGTTTTTTCTGATAAAACTGTGTTACTTTCGCACCCGGAGAGGGGTGAATTTAAAGTGCATGAACGCAGACTTAAACTCTATTTCTCTAATGATTCTGTGACTCCTGCAAAGGAGAATCTTCGTTTTGATTCTTAGTTTATTATTTCTGCTGGACATTTTTATTTTGTGATGGACATTTTTATTTTTCACTTTTATTTTTGGACTTATTATGAAACTCTTTTATTTGGATTATTGTAATAAAAAAAACATTATCGGGCATCTGCCCATGGACTCTATATCTTTTTGCTTTTATTTTTTCTCTTTCTACCGGAGGCCACTCAAGTCCATGATCGTGGTCGCCGCTCCACCATTGCTGATATCAGATGGATCAAGTCATACCTGCTGACGATCAAGTACTCTAAAAGGCAAGCATGGGGGAGCGACATCCGCCTTCATCTCACAACCCCGGGGAAGTCCTGTTTTATTTTTTGTTTAGTTATTTATTTTTCCTGCATTTTTCTTTTCCTCTTCTTCTCAGTCCCCTTCTCTTTTTCTTTATGTTTTCTTCATTGAGGGCAATGAAGAATTTAAGCATGGGGGGGGGGGGGGGTCTAGTTTCTTTTAGTCTTTTCTTTCTGTTCTTCTTCTTTCAAAAAAATTTTATGTTTTATATTAGTATAGTATTTTATGTCATCATAATCTAAAATCCAAAAAATTATAAAATTTAAAACCCAAAAAAAATTAGAAAAACAAAAAGATCAAAAAAAAAATTGTGCTAAAATCTATTTGAAAAACAAAACCTAAAATTATTTTCTATCTTTATTTTCATGTTGCTTCTAGTGAAGTGTAGGCCCATGCGGTTTTTGTAGTTCTATGTAGAATCCTTTGAAAATGTTTTCTAAACTTATCATTTTAGCATAGTCTAGTTCTACTAGTTTCTTTTTCTTAAATATAGGCATCCGGTTTTTACGTTATAAGCTAGCAATGCGTAGTTATGTCTTTTTATTCGGTTAGTTACTTACGAATGGTTGCTAGGTATCATTAGTCCTTTTTCATTTGCGGGGTAGTCTTTCTTGGTGTCTAGAACTTGTACCAAGCTACTCTCGAAGCATTTGCGCCGTTCTTATGTTCTTTAGAAATGATTTAGGCCACCATTTGAATAGTTTGAGCTTTTCTTGCCCACCAAAAACAAAACCATTGCAAAACAATTTTGGGCCTTTTCCTTATTTTTCTTGTTTTTAGCTCCACCTTTCATTTCATCTTGTTCACCAAAGCCAAATGCCCTTCCTATTTGTACACTATAACCTTGAGCTTAAAATTATTTTTGTGGGAGGGGTATTATATTATTTTGGAAATGAAAAGGACATTATAAAACTTATTTTTGGAGCTTCCTTATCAATCGTTATTCAAAAAAGGAGAAAGAAAAAATTATCATTGTAAAATCAAAAAGAAAAAAAGAATGCAAAAAGTTTATGTTTGGCCAAGCTTATAAAAGAAAAAAATACATGGCCTTATCTTTGTTTTAGCTTGAATTGAAGTACTTATCATGTTTTATGCTTTGTTTATTTTTAAGCTCACCCTTGGTTTAGTGTTTAAGCCATCATGTTTATCTTTGTTTTCATTTCCTAATCATTCACCTAAACCAAGTCTTAACGCCTATTAGAAGTCCTAATGATCTTAGAAGATAAATTCGCGTAGTGGAGAAAGTGTGAACGTACAAGCCTATGGCCACCATCATTGATGGATTTCTTTGGAGGTTATCTTGGAGTGGTTTAGGGTTAATGTTTATCTAGCAACCTAGTAGTTTGTTAATGCGCCGTTTATTTAGAACTTCTACTTTTGTTTTCCTTATTTTCATTTATTTTGGATACCTTGTTTTAAGATTCAGAAATGTGTAGACTTTTATCATGTTTTAATGAGATTTTTAGGATTCCACTTTCAATCTTTCTATTGTGCACTTCTCACCCCACTAGTTGATAACATGAATATTAGGATAGTTTAATTTTTCATGTTTTGTTTTTCTTAATTATGAAACCTAAATTAGCTTTGTTTATTTTCTATTTCCTTCCCTAGTTTTCATTTCTATTTGCTTGAGGGCAAGCAAAGGTCTAAGCATGGGGGAGTTTGATGACTAGTTTTAGTCATCGGTTTTGGGGTAATTCAGTAGCTTATTCTCCTAAGTTTTATATTAATTTTGTTATAAGTATGCTTGTTTTAATGTTGTTATTATTATTATTATTATCTATAGTTCCATTATATGTGTTGTTATGTTTTATTATTATTATTATGTTTAGGATATTTTCTTTATTATAATTTATATGTAATATTATATCATAATGATCTATGTTATGTTATGTTATGTTTTTGTTTTTATATAAGATATTATATTATAGGTTTAGTTTTATTAAAAAAACTTATATCATGTTACATGACTAATGTTATTTTTCTTTTCTTGTTTTGTAGGAGCAGCCCTTGTCCAATCAAGGCCCTACCCGAGCCCTCTTCCATCATGGTGCAGCTCATTTGGCCGAGCCCAAGCCTACTCATCAAGTGCAGCCCGGCCCCCTACATGAAGCAGCACAAGCAGCCCGGCCCCCCTCCATTTTTATGTTACTCGAGCCCCTTCTTTGAAGCAGCCCATTGAATCCCTCTATTCATGCATGTGCCCGGCCCTCCATCAAACACAGCAGCCCACCAGAAGAAGAAGCCCATTGAAGCCCCTTACCATACAACCCGACCACATGCATGCAATTATTCATGCATGTGGCCGGCCACACTTCTTTTCTCTCTCTTTCATTATTCCCTTACCACCCTTTTAATTCTCATACATGCATCCTCTCTCCCATCATTGAATGCATGCATGAATTCCCCCTTGCAAGTGGCCGGCCCCCCTCCTTTCCACCATTCTACAAGCTTCCATTCACTCCCCCTATCCACTTTACATTTTTATTTGTCATTCCATTTATTATTATACAATGCATGAAGCCCCTCCTCTCTCCCCTCATTTAAACCCATGCATGAACCATCTCACCCCAAGTGGCCGGCCACCCCTTAGTCTTCCCCTTCTAGATGCTTCCCTCCACTCCTATAAAAGGAACCCACATCCCATGCTTTGGAGGGGTTGATTTTTTGGATTGGAGCAAGTGAGCAAGAGAGTACTTTTTAAGAGAGTTCTTATTATTGTAATTTTCATTTTCTAGTTTTTCTTTTAGTTGTAATCTCAAATTTTGTTTGAAAGTTTTGTTCAAGATTGTTTTCTTTTAGCATTGTGAACCTTTCCTTTTAATAATAATGCAAATGTTCTTCTCTCTTTATTTTGTTATTTCCCTTTCCAGTATGCGTAGCTAATCTCCTATAGCATTCGATCGTGAGAATCCATGAAGTGAGATGAGAGTGTATTTTGTTTCTTAGTTTTATTTTTGTATTTCATGCTCGATCCTTCTTTGATTCATTTTGTGTCGACTCCGTATTTCCGGTATACGGTAGTAGGCCTTGTTCTCATTTCATACTAGCCGAGAGGCTTATGATTTGAAAGATTACTCAAAGAAGGAAGGAGTTGAACGCAATCCTAGAGATAGGATGACGTAAATCCTCCGGATTGGAGTCAAATCCAATAGTGCGGATCACCCCGATAATGCAACTTTAGGCTTCTTTGGTTTGTAAAGAAATTTCGATCGAAGAGTCTATAAGTTAGGAGACCTAATGCTCTAGCGAGATTTTGTCTTATTTTCGGATCCGTCACGGTCGAGTATGGTTTGCAAAAATTAAAACTACCTTTATTTTTATCTCTCTCATCTAATTTCATGGTGAATCATTGATCGAATGCTAGCTTTTTATTATAAGTTTTTCGTCTCGTAATTTGTCTTCCTTTCCATTTAAAAAAATTTATAAAAATCCAACTATTTTCCGGTAGGATAATACTTCAAGCGTGAGTAAGAGTAATTGACAACCCCGAGTTTAAATACGACCTTGGTACTACAATTCGACAGGTACGCTTGCCTGTTCGGGTTTTGGCCCACCAGAGATCATGGGGGGGAGCTCCCGCATGCAATCACGCACAACCTGTGTGTAGGACTACGTCCGTTCAACTTCTCAGGGCCATCAATCGGGGTCGGCCCCTCCCTCTCCGCCAAATCGGTCGGAGCGCCCTCACCTCACGCAGCGGCAATCACGTCGTCTGCCCCGGCCGGCGGGGCGCTCATTCCTGCAACCGGAGAGGGAGGTGTTGGGCGCGGCCGGCCACGCCTTGACCCCCTCCGAGGGTGGATAGTCGGCCGCCCCCCTTCGCTCGGGCCGAGTCCGGTCGGCCGCACTATGCGGCCGGTCGGAGCCACGCCTCGCGGCTGGCCTTATGGACCGGCATGGCTCCCGGCAATCGGCTCCACCTGAAAGCATGTACCATACCCACGCTCTGAGACGGTTGTTAGTGCTGTGCCCAGTATGCTTGCCGCCTTTATGATGGCGCCAGCCTAATGGCCTGCCATCCTCGTTGGGGCTTGCCCCCCTCAAGGTGGTGGTCGACCACCTCCCTTGCCCTCCTTGGGCCCATCCACGCAGTCCTATCATTCTGTCATGATCACGAACGTCCAATGCGTGGCTAACCACTCGCGTAACAACCTAGATAGTGGGGGCCTGCATCTAGTAAAATCTAATATGTAATTAATGTTCCCTCAAAACTATACGCATAATTATGATAATGGTGGTTACGATGTGTGGACAATAGCATAACTATTGTAGCCACCTTGTTGAGGCTTTAAAAAGGCCCCTAGGCCTCCTAAATTTTTGTCTTTTGCCTTCCTTCTTTCTTCTTCCTCATGTTAAAGCTTTACTGGATCCTACTACAGGACACCACTTATAATATCCTGATTCATGCTAGACCCCTCACACGTGTTTTTGGGTCAAGAGAGTTGACTCGGGCTTGGGGTGCACTAGTGGGCAGGCGTCGAGTGTTCACGACGCCTCTCGGCGAGCGTCGAGTGCGTCAACTAGTAGGCAGGCGTCGAGTGTTCACGATGCCTTTGGACGAGCGTCGAGTGCGTCAACTGGTGGGTAGGCAACGAGTGTTCATGACGCTCTCGATAAGCGTCGAGTGTGTCGACGGTGGGCAGGCGTCGAGTGTTCATAATGCCTCTCGATGAGAGTCGAGTTTGTCAACTGGATTTGACGAGCGTCGAGTGATACTCGACGCATACGACGCATTGACTTAGAGGATTTTTCAGCCAGTAGAATTTTGAAGGATTCGTCAAAATGTTTAGCCGATTCGTGGAGATGACATAAAGGATTCCTACAATTCGTCAAATATTGTCGAGGATACTCGACAAATTCGTCGAGTGATACTCTACGCATAAGACGAATTTGACTTAGAAAAATTTCGTCTCGGGCTGTGTTTGCTAATTAATAATTACGGGCTGAACTAGGTTGAGGATTTGTGTTGAGTGACTCCTTATGACCGATCTTTTTACCAAGACCTATTTTATGTAATAATGGGCGGACCAATGATAGAACGACACATGGTGAAGCAACCAAAACCCTAAAGCTTCCTTATAAAAAGGAATACACAAAAACCCTAGTCAAACTATTCCTTGTCGAGTCATTCATTTAGTTTCGAGCTCAACGAGGACAAAAAGGTTGCCGGTGGTGGTTTTCTTGGAAGGACGGCTGAAGCACCGGTGTAGGACCCTATTAGAGGAACCTCGAAGTCATTTCTCTCGGTGTTCTTTGTCTCCAGGAGGGTGATTTGAAGAGGATCATACGTCGTCATGCTGCTAAGAAGAAAAACAAGATTTATGGTCGAAAATGAGGTGAGCTTCCTACCCTCTCCCTTGGTGCTGGATCTTTTGATATATTAAAGGAGAGATGTCCACTCAAGAGATCTTGACTTTGGTTCATAATGGAGATCTCCTAGGTAGAGACCACGCTAGGACCTTTGGCCTAGGTTTATTGTCTTCAACCTTTCGTATCTTCAATATGAGGACAATAGACTTGGTTTTATGAAGAATGGTGGTCTATTGAGGGTGAATATGGGAGTAGGAAGAGTTGAATGTATTTTGTAGGAATGGATATAGGAATAAGATGAACCTATGTTATTCGTTCGACTTTATGATGCATGCAGAAATTGGATTTTTGTATGCTGCAGGCTTCGTGCTTGATTTAAGCCATGATCCGAGCACTTCTAGGTCTCGGGTTGAACACAAAAGTTGTAACCCTCAGAAAGACCATTCTAACGGATGGTTGAATGTTTTATAATGAGCACAATGGCTCCCGCAAAGTGTGACGGATGTTGCTACATTGAACTAACATAAGGTCAAGACAGAATTTTTGTCTAAGTAGTTGATGTGTTAGCCTGATGTGTGAATCTTGTACTTGGTAGGAAGTTGTAGCCTTGGATGACATCTTGCATTGGGATAATCTAGTTTGAGGAAACTTTGATGAGCTAATGCATTATGTATGTGTTTTTATGGACCTTGGATGTACAAATGGTTTATCTATGCACTTCGATGAATGTGCATACAATAATACTATGATAGTTGATATGTATTAGAAGAGTAATTTGTGTGCTTGTACGATATACACAATCGATAACAAATGATGAACTATAAATAATGAAAGAACTTATGGTTTGTAAATGTACACGATTATTAATTATCTAGAAATGTATATGTTACGTTGATTGTTTCTGGAAACAAGTTGTGCTGAAAGATAAATGATTTTATGTGCATGTGCATGGTAAACTTAAAACAAAGAGGGGGCTAGATGAATATTATGCCCATGGTCATGATATGAGCCTATTGATCTTATGAATTGAAAGTATGTTTGGAATAAGTCCACCGCTTAGAGTTGCGTCAACTTCCTACGGGTAGCGATAAGGGTTGTATAGCAAACAAAGGGATTTGATATCTTAGGTTATGACGGAACCTTGTGTGCTTTTGAGCATGGGTTTGGTATGATGATAAGGGAGTCAGTGTGGTGCCCTTGCGTGCTTTTGAGCACGAGATCGGTATAATGAGAAGTGACTCGAATGGATCCCATAGATGTTTGATGGCAAGTCTAAGTGTAATTGCATGCGGTGTGTATTAACACGTGGTGTAATAATCCTGGGTTAAGGATAGTGTGGTAGGTCTACGGGCTCGCCAGTCATCACATCGATGGGAATTGACAGATAGACCTTGGGCAATTGGGCTTGGTCTTCGGTGCTCATTCTTGATGCTCCTTCTATGTTAGTGGACGGTTGGGCTTGGTCCATTGGTGATACGCTCTCAAAGGGTCCCTCCGTGCAAGTTATAGGCTAGTTGGGCTCTGTTCATGGTGCACATCTACCTGAGACCCCTTCTGAGTCGTAGTACACAGAGGCTCTATTATTGTGTTCTTATCGTTGAGGTGTACAGAGGCCTAGGCCTGGTAGTGTGGATACCCACCTAGTAGTGGAGATGCTCGCTTTATTGTCACTATTTGTCCATGATGGATGAAGCTTGAGAGGTTATCTACCTAGTCGAAAAGTTGGAACTAAAGGACTATGTCGACATAGCAAAATAGAGTGTGTGAGTTGCACGTGTGCATCATAAACCATCATTGCATTGCATTACACCGCATAAAATCCTAATCATTTAAATTTGTATGGGAACTTTTATATGATGAGTTACTTTTTGTTAAGATGGTCCTTAACTTATAAATCTATATAGGAATTTTTATATGTTAAGTTCTATTTCTATTTGTAGATTAAATGTTGGTAGTTGACTGCTCTTACTCTTACAATCCTTCTTATATAGAATGATGTTATTAGTTGTAGTGCACTTCTACTATTACTCTTGTGATAATAGAGATATACCACCTGCTTGTACTTATGGTTTTATATACGTATATTGTACCCTTCCTCTTTCTCCCGCCCAGTGCCTAAGAGTCGTCGGAGTGAGAGGATGAGATAGCCACTTAGTATTTATGACTAACTATTGCTATGAATACCTTTTTAGGAGGACACCTAGTGGATAGAGCAGCAGCAGTAACTAAGTTTTCCAGGAGGGAAGTCAAGGCAAGGGGACAGTGCCTGATATGATGATACCCTCACTGTCGTCGATTATTGATGTTAGATTTTGAGAGACTATATTTGTAGCCCTTGGGGGCACTTAACTCTGATGTATTCAGGAGCTATGTAGCTACCTGTCTCTTTTCTTTTGGACTTGTACTAGTGGGGATTTTGACTTCTGTATATTCTTTATGTTGGGTTAGCATGGATGATATTTGTGAGAGCCGGAAGAATAGGCAAAATTGTAGTACCGGTCAACCTATGTGTTAACGCTATCATAATGTGGCTATTTTGGGCATAAGACTCCCCTTGGTTGTATGTTGTATTTTAGGAGGGGGGTCTTACAAATGGTATCATCTTGCAATGATCCTGGACTAAATAATTCATTGAACAATGGACCCACCCCGACTCGATTGGTCAGTTTGAGGTCAAACTGACATAGCTGAAGCAGTGGTGTGCCCATGTGTAATTCATACTAAGTATGTCCAGTTATTACCTTACGATTAGCCAACCTGACCTTAGGTTTATACCTTTATACGTAGATCCCGGCATGCACAGAGCCAATAGTGGGTACTCACGCCGCTACTCAATTTTATCAGTCGAAATCGGGAAAACCACTCACGACAATTATAGACTCATTCAGATCTCAACAAGACCTAGTACAGCAGTAGTCTATGGGTTCTAACTACTTGAGTATCTTCTGAGGCCTCTTCCCGCCTGCTTACCATGGGAAAGAGTTGTCTATTTGTACTGAGGAGTGGCTAGATATTATGAAAGAATTGATTGCTAGATTCAGATGTCCAACCAGTATGGCTATTACTTTAGGTTTATCCATCTTGGAATCATACGCAAAACGATGGTGGAAGTCCCTCATGGGATCCACTTTTCAAGAATGCATATAAACTGATATCAGCTGGATCGAATTATCTGATGCCTTCTTAGAGCATTTCATTCCTTCCATGGCTCATGACAAACTTGAAGAAAAGTTCCTGCAATTGAAACAAGGATCTAAGACAGTGGTAGAATATCAGCGAGAGTTTCAGCATCTCGCAAGGTTTGCTGACTCCTACGATTTGGATGATCGCAGATATGCGAAACAGTTTTACAAAGGATTGTGAGATACTTTAAGGCAAGCACTTTTATTTAAAGCGGAGTCTAGCTTGGCGGAGATAATAGATATGGAGAAGAGATTGGAGGCAGACTATTTGGGAGTCTAGGCCAGTGGTAAGAGAACCGCATTAGGCATGATGGAAGAGGGGCCCAGCTTTAGGAGAATGAAGAATGCTTGTGGTAGAGGAGGAAATTAAATAAGGGGTGGTCACTTCCGTCAGAACTTTAGGATGGAGCGCTCGGCACCACAGCAAGCATTGCCTCCACCTAGGCAGTTTCAACGGTATCAGCAACCTAGAGGGCCGTTCAGGCAATTTTGTTTCCAGTGAAATTAGGCAAGCCACATCTGGTGTTATTGCACGCAGCTAGGTAGAGATGTTCCACCCTATTGTTCCTCCAGCAGCTCAGCAAGGATGAGGGCAAGTCCATGGTCGTGGAAGAGTACCACAAGAAAGAAATCCTGGACCTGCTTGGGAGCAGATGTTTTCTCTAGATATGACTCAAGAGCAGAACCCACAAGGTGTCATAGCAGGTATTTTGTAGCCAAGCTTCCCATCGTATACCTAAGTATGTTCCCTCACTTATGCATGAAATGCAGCAAGGTAGATATATTACGGTTTAATATTTAGGCATGGTGATTGTAAATGGGAGACCTGCCTATACCCTGTTTGATACGGGTGTGACACAAACATTCATCTCGTCGGATTTTGTGAAGGACAAGGAAAGGGTACGAATTTACACCATAGCCAACCGGGGAGTTTGACTCCCTGATGGCTCTGTGATAAAAGCATCCGCCAAATGCACCTTGTATGTGTACATAGGTGGAAAATATTATGAAACCCAGGCAAATGTGTTTCTGCTACCCGAGTTCGATCTTATTTTAGGCATGACCCGGCTGGAGTGGACGTAGGCCCGGATCAACTGTGTAGTAAAGGACATTACGTTGACGCTCGGGGATTCAGAGATTGTATTCCAAGGTATAAAATCTGTACCATGTATGCTAATATCCTCTATTCAGGCCATCAAGGCCTATGCGCAGGGAGACAAAGTTTTCGTTATAAGCTTTGAGATGAAGAAGGAAGTGGGCAGCATAACAGATGTGCCTGTAATTTGGGACTTTCTGGATGTTTTCTGGAGAAGCTGTCCGGATTACCCCCACATAGAAAAGTGGACTTTCAGATCAAACTAGTACCGGGTGCCAAACTCATCTCTCGAACCCAATAAAGGATGGCCCCGAAGGAGCTAGCAGAGTTTGGGGGCAGCTTTAGGAGTTGGTAGGTGATGGATTAATTCACCCCAGTTCATCATCATGGGGAGCACTAGTTTTTTTTTGTAAAGAAGGAGGATGGGTCGCTTCGGTTGTGTATAGATTACCGTGATCTTTACTGGTTGATTGTGCAAAACACTTACGCTTTGCCCCGGATCAACGGGCTTTTTGATCAGTTGGTGGTGTCACATGGGTTTTCCAAGTTGGATTTATGATCAGGGTACTATCTGTTGAGAGTTAAAGTGGAAGATATTCAAAAGACGGCCTTTAGTTCAAGGTACGACCTGTATGAGTTCACGGTGATGCTGTTTGGACTCAAAAATGCCCCCTCTGCATTCATGAGCTTGATAAATAGGTTTTTTGAGCCATTGTCTCCATCGAAGGGGTGTTGGTCTACTCGAAGACGAATAAGTATCACGTGGAGCACTTGTTCCTAGCATTAGAGAAGTTAAGAGAGCATTCCTTGTTTGCTAAGTTCATCAAGAATGAGTTTTGTCTCCGAGAAGTTCCTTTTTGGGCCATGTAATTAGTGGTGCTAGATGTTGGGTCCATTGATCAAAATGTCCTAGATTTGAAGAAGGCTCACAAGTCAATGGTATACACATGAATGTATTTGATGCATAGCCTTAGTTCAATGAATGCAGGTTGTTCTTTGTTGAACTGATTTGATAGTTAGTCAGAGTTATAAAGACAGATGGACTCATGATAGGATGCTGGCAAAGCAGAAATATGGTTAAGTCCAGAAGCATCGAGTGAAGGCAGTTCACTTGACGCCAAGAAGCTAAAATAGTTGACTGATGTTCATGCAGTCAAAGCCTCAGTATTGCAAAAATAGAAATCTGTTTAAGTCCAGAAACGTCAAGTGAAGGCAGTTCACTCAACGCCAAGAAGAAAAAACATCAGCAATACACCCAATATTCAAAGTTGCGGTGTTGTTGTCAAGAATTCTATTTTAGGATAGAAGCGTTGAGTGAAGGAAGTTCACTAAAATTCTACCCGACAAGGATTCTGTCTAAGGACAAAAGCGTTGAGTAAAGGCAGTTCAATCAATGCCTCATCAAGAAGACAGGCAAAGGGAGAAAGTGTTGAGTGAAGAAGATGCACTCAACGTCTACATTCAGGAAAATTAATCTAAGTCTAGAAGCATCGAGTGATGAAGGCTCACTCGATGCTTAAGCTGTTAGACTATACAAGTCTATATACATTGAGTGAGGAAGGCTCACTCAACGCTCTCAACAGCTCTAGTTGCAGAATTCTGCTAAGTACTTTTGTGTTGAGTTACAAGGCTTCACTCAACACCTATACAGTCTCTCTAAAATTTACAAAGTACATAAGCGTTGACTCATGCTGACGTCAGCAAAAATTCAAATATTGCGGGATCTGCTTGCTAGAATACAAAAGGCCCCGCTTGCCTTTTTTACAGCCGTAAATGAAAAAGGAATGGAACAGTTACCATTTCCAGCCTACCCTTACTACGCAAAGCGCCATTGAGCTGCGGGATATAAAAGGACAATTCCGTGAAATTAGAAAAAAGCCAAACGGGAGAAAAACAGTCGTCTTCTTCCTCGGGGCTTAGTTGAAGCATTCGAAGAGCTTATTAAAAAAATTTTCTGTGAATCACAAACAGAGTTTGTTATTGAAGGAACTTTTATCTGAAGATCAAATAACCCCTCAACAGTAAGGTCATGAAGATTTCTTTCTGAGAAAGAAGAAGCAATCTCAGCAGTTACTTCTCAACACAAGCAGAACCAACATTGAAGATCTTTTCCTGGTGTTGTGAAGAAGATAGAGCTGAGTCTTCTCAGTTCAGGAAGAGGCTGACTCAAAGATAACTTCTCTGGAGTCATTCTTCACCAACAAACTTATTCTCACTATAGGATCTTAACTGATCTAAGTTGTAAGCCTAAAATATAAAGGCCAAATGGTAGGATCCTTCTGTAGATCTGAGTGTAGGATCCTTTTGTAGATCTGAGGTAGTGTTTGTGTGCTGAGCTATAGAAGAGGTCATTCTCTGAGGTAGGATCCTTCTATAGATCTGAGTGTAGGGCTATCCTCCTAGCTTGAGTTGTAGGACTTTGAATAAAGTTTTAGTTAGGTGTTCTGTGGATCACTGAGTTGTAGGAGCATTATTTGCTCTAAGTGGTAGGGCATTGGGCATGAGGTAGGACTTGGAGGAGTTTGAGAGATCCCGAGGGATCTATGTTGTAAGCTCTTGGAGCCGAGTTTGGAAAAGTTGGCCTTGTCTAACACACTGTTAGAAAGGTGGGATGGACAGTGGATGTACCCGTACCTAGGGGAACCACTATAAACACTTGTGTGTTGTTGTGTAGTCTTGAAAGCTAACTTAAAATAAAGTCACAACACACCAGAACTTAAAAGATAGTAATAAAAGACACAAAAACCTATTTACCTACCTCTAGGTGTTTAGCTACTCTTGAAAACAAAGACTTTCAAGTTGTATCAGAGGGAGTTTATTTAAAAAGGACTTAACAGTCTGAGCAGATCTCCAAGGGTAGATAAGGATTATCCTTATTAGTTTAGGAGAGAACAATAAGGAGTTGGGCTCCATGAAGCTTCCAATCTATAGAAAGGAGACTTTTGGCATTTTGAAAGAGAGAGTCAGGTTGTTCATGGAGGCTTCTGATCTAAGGATCTTCATCACTGTTCAGGAAGGACCCTTCATCACCATGAAGATTTCTATCGTGGATTCCAGTGTCCCAACCCCAAAGAAGTGTAATGAGATGACCAAAGAGGAGGTCATTCTAGCAACCATAGACAAGAGGGCACAGAACACCATTGTGAGTGCCATAGATGATTCCACATTCAAGAATCTTGTACACTACAAGACATCCAAGTAAATGTGGGACACCCTGATTATCTACATGGAGGGAACTGAATAAGTTAGGGATGACAGGAAAACCCTACTTAATCAGGAATATGAGGCCTTAAGGCAAAGTAGCAAAGACAGTATAGCTGACTGCTATGAAAGGTTTTTTGTAGTGGTCAATAAGCTTAGGACCTATGGGAGAGTCTTTAACAATTATGAGCTGAATGATAAGTTCCTAATATCTCTAACCAGAGACTGGTACACAAAGATTTATGCAATCAAAAAAAGATTCTAAGCTTGCTGAAACTCCCCCTCATACTTTGTTTGGAAAGCTGCTTTCATATGAAATACAGCTATCTGCCAGGAAGGAGGAGGAGACCACCAACAAGACTCATGCCAAGGAGAGTACAATGGCCTTCAATACTAAAAGCCCTAAGAAGAGCAAGGAGAGGATCGCCTAACCCCACAGGAGTACACCTGATTTAGAAAGCACTGAGTCCAACTCATCTGATAGTAACATGTCAGATGGAGAGTTTGTTGCCTTCTCAAGGCAATTCCATAAGATGGTGAAGAGGAGGTAGTGGAAGAACAATCCTTCCTTCTCCTCACATTATAAGAAGGATCACAATAAGTCCTGAAGTTCTCCAAAGTAGGCAGGTATGATTCCAAACCCAGCAAGCATATTTCCTCTAAAATTGTTTATTATTGTTGTAGCAATTCTGGGCATATCATTGCTGATTGCCCAATCAAGAGAAAAGAGACAAGTGAGAAGAAGTACCTCCACTACAAGGGCAAGAAGGAAAAGATCTTCATTTCTAAGAATGAGAAGTGTTGGAGTCAAACTGACTCAGCATCTTCAGACTCTGAAGAACAAGATGAAGTTTATATTGGGTTGTTTGTTGTTGCTGCTGAAGAAGATGAGGACTATCCAGTTGCAAGGATAGGAATAAGGTCTCCTCTGTCACACTTAGATGGTGACAATGATGTGGATGAAGATGTTAGTGGCTGTTATGGACTTATGGCCATGACAGATGGCGAACCTAGCCAGGATCAAACTGATCAACTTGAGGTACCAATTCATTCCCTCTCCTCCTCTAAATCTGAATCTGATTATGAAACAAGTCCCAATTCTAATGCGCTTTCATCCTGTGATGAAGATGTCTAAAAATCTGTGGAAGATGTCAATCAATTGATTTAAAAGTATGGCGTTATTCTGGATGCTCTAAAAATGAGCAAGAGGCTTGTCAAGAAACAAGCTAAGGAGATTGTTTCCCTCCAGCTAGCTACTTTCCAATAGTCTGACTTAGCACCCTTGCTTGATCAGATGAGGAGGGAAGTCAGCCAACAAAAGAATATCTCAATCATCTAGATTGGGACCATCAGATATAAGAACAAGATCAGTATGGATCTTGAACAAAAGCTTCTTAAGGAGAGAAAGTTAGTGGTTGGATTCTCAAAGCTAAAACAGTGTTGCCACTGATAGACTCCTTTACCTCTCAAAAGGATAAGAGAGGTTTGGGGTTCAAGTTGAATTTCAGAGCTGCCCATCTCAAAGGGAAAGGTAAAGCTCCTGTAGTGCCTCAGACAATCTTTCATAAGGTAGTTCTCCCATCTAACAGGTATGACCAAGATAGCATTTATGGTCACTGGAAAAATGGGAACTCTACTTTAAGAATATAAGGGTATCTTATAATAAAGGGAGAAAGGACATGGGTGTGAGTGCACTAAAGCTCTCCATGAGGAAATTCAAATGGCCTATCATGGACCATTTATATTTGGTGCTCCAACCCCCACACTCAAGGATAGGGTAATAGGCAATTCTCAGGGTCCTCCAGAAAAACCTAGAACAAGGCTAATTATCTCAATAAGCTTGACTTGGCAGTCTTTGATGCCATCAACAGCATATCTTCTATAAAGAAGACTACTATTGTTGGAACCAAGAGTATGCTAGGTACATCTACTATTAGACTCTCTTTTAGTCAGATTCTTGTTGAAAGGAACAATAAGAAAGCTACTACACTCCCTTCTGAATAGATATCCTCAAGGGATATTCAAAAAAAGGAGATACAACATCCATGGATATTGTTGTTGTGGCAAAGTGGGACACTTTGCCATAGATTGTTGGCATAACCCTAGTGTGCTAAGGGAAATTGAGAGTCTTCCTATCAGGAGAGCTGCAGGTAGATATGTTCAGTTTCAAGCTAATAAAAACAAAGGACCCAAACCCTTTTTGGGGTCCTAAGGGAAATTAAATTGTGGTTGTAAGATATTCCAAGTACTCATGCACCAATATAGTACTTGGATAGTCGGTGTTCTAGGAGAATGACTGGAACAAGGTGCCATTTAAAGGAAAATAGTCCAGTAAAGAATGGATCTAAGGTGATCTTTGCAGACTCAGGAAAAGGAGTCAACAAGGGATATGGTATGATCACCAATGGAATAGTCTCAATCACAAAAATGGCTTATGTGGAAGGATTGTAACACAACCTAATAATCATAAGCCAACTATGTGATCTAGGCTATGTAATTGTCTTCCACAAGGATAAGTGTCTAATTAAAAGATCAAGTGACCAAGAAGTCATTTTGACAAGCATTAGGAGTGGAAATATTTATTGTTTAAACTTTTTATGTTTAAATTCAGGCACTCCAGTATGTCTAGTTGCTAATGAAAAGTCATTTACTGTATGCAATGGCACAAAAGGCTTGCCCGCCTGAACTACAAGACAATTAGAAAGCTCTTCAGTGAAGAGCTAGTGAGAAATAGACCCAATATGAGATGCACCAAGGAGGGCATTTACTATACATGTCAAAAGGGAAAGCAGACCAAAGCATCTTTAAGAGCATTGGGGCCAAGGATTCTGTGAGGTGTTTGTACCTCCTGCATATGGACTTGTTTAGTCCTATGTCAGTTCATAGTCTAGGTAGGAAATTCTATACACTTGTGATAGTTGAAGACTATTCTATATATGCTTGGGTTTTCTTTCTAAAGAAAAAGTCTTAAACCCTAGACATCTTTATGACCTTTGTCAGGCAAGTTCAGAATGGAAAATGCAGTTCAGTGGTCAAGATCAGAAGTGACCATGGTATTACTCAGTGACGCATCTCTCCCAGAATACTTTTGGGCTGAGGCAGTGAACACTTCTTGTCATGTCTTGAATAGAGCCTCTATCACCAAGTACCACAAGAATACTCCTTATAATATTAGGAAATTCAGAAAACCAAATTTTGCATATCTCAGGATCTTTGGTAGTATGTGTTTTGTGCTTAATAATGGGAAGACCTACTTGACCAAGTTTACTGCTAATTACTATGAAGGGATATTTGTTGGGTACAACAATCATAGCAAAGCCTATAGAGTCTATAACTTGAAAAATCAAGTTGTGGAAGAGTCTGTTAATGTATTATTTGATGAGTCATCAATGATTAATAGTGAGCTGTAAACCTCCTCTAGATCTGCAGGTATAAAGATGAAGATGGATAAACTAGCCATCGAGGACACTTCTCCAACTACCCTAGATGAAGGTGATGGTGTATACATTCTAGAAGAAGGACAAGGCACTCAGGATATGGCTGAAGACCAACAGGATCCAGTCATTGAAGTTCATTATGCTAAAGTAAGAATGCATCCTATAGTCAAGCATTTAAGAGATCATCATAGAAATCAAATCATAGGAGATGCAAGCTAATGGGCTACAACCAGGAGTAGAAGCCTAAACATTGCCATGTATTCCAGCTTTCTTTCTCACGTTGAACCAAAAAGATTTGAAGATGCCAACATAGATCCATTTTGGATTATGGCTATGTAAGAGGAACTGAACCAGTTGAATAGGTGCAATGTCTGGATGTTAGTTCCCAGACCTCAAGGACATAACATCATAAGAACCAAGTGGATCTACAGAAATAAGCTTGATGAAAATGGTGTTATAATCAAGAACAAAGCCAGACTGGTTTCTAAGGGATATAAACAAGAAAAAGGTATTTACTTTGATGAGACATTTGCACCAGTGGAAAGATTGGAAGTTATAAGACTTTTCCTTGCATATGCTGTACATAAAGGGTTCAAGGTTTACCAAATGGATGTCAAGTCAGCTTTCCTAAATGGTGACCTAAAAGAAGAGGTCTATGTTGAGTAACCCTCAGGTTTTGTTAATCCTAACACTCCTGATTTTGTATTTAAGCTTAGAAAAGCCTTGTATGGGTTGAAGCAATCCCCTAGGGCATGGTCTGAAACCCTATCTAGCTTTCTTATTGAGAACAAATTCTCAAGGGGAAAGATAGACTAGACACTATTTCTTAGGGAAGCTAAGAGTAAGATCATCATAGTCCAAATTTATGTAGATGACATAAGTTTATGGTCTACTAATGATGACCTCTACAGAAAGTTTGCTAAACTTATGCAAGGAAAATTTGAGATGACCAGTATGGGGGAACTTAAGTAATTCTTGGGCTTCTAAGTAAGACATTATGAGAATGGATTATCCATCTCACAGTTTAAGTTCACCAAAGAGTTAATTAAATTTTTTGGAATGGAGAGTGCCTCCATAATGAAAACTCCTATAGGGTCAAATGTGTCATTGGACAAAGATGAGACTGGGAAACCTATTGATTAAACTTTGTACAGAGGCATAATTGGCTCCATCCTTTACCTTACTACTAGTAGGCCAGATATCATGTACGATACATGTGTTTGTGCTAGATACAAGGCTTACCCTAAAGGGTCTCATTATTCTGCAGCTAAAAGAATTTTAAAATATCTCAAGGGCACACCTAATCTTGGCCTATGGTACCCTAGGAATAGTGATTTTGAACTAATTGGGTATTCAGATGCAGACTTTGCAGACTGCAAAGAAGACAGGAAAAGCACCTCAGGCTCCTGTCAATTTCTAGGAAGAAGGCTTGTATCTTGGAGCAGCAAGAAGCAAACAAGTATTGCAATATCAACTGCTAAATCAGAATACATATCTGCTGGAATTTGTTGTGCTAAACTATTATAGATTCAATATTAGCTACAGGACTACAACCTCTAAGAAGAACTCCCGTGTTTTGAGATTTTACTAGTGTCATATCTATTACTAGGAATCCTGTATCTCATAGCAGTACTAAGTTTAAAGAGATTAGGTATCATTTTATTAGAGAGCATGTGGAATGTGAGGACATCACCCTTGAGCTTGTCCCCATTAACAAGCAAGTGGCTGATATCTTCACCAAACCACTAGATGAAGCCAAGTTCAACTCCTTCAAATTTGAATTGGGTATGATGAACTTAGCCTAGCTTTAGTTGCTCTTCATTTCTTTGTTATTGCTGGTAGTATTTACCTATGCAGGAGAATAAAGGAATTATGGACCAAGTGTCCAGGCATCGAGTTTGTTGAGTATAAGGGCTCAGACATCGAGTGCGCTGAGTCTACAGTAGTCATTGAGAGCGTCGAGTACGTCGAATCCACTCTACGCAAACTTCAAGGGACTTCTATTTATGACTAATCTACGGGATTAATCTCAGTCGTTGATCTCCTCATGATCATAGCAATAGGTATGCGCCTCTCCACATTCTCAAATTAGAGATATATATATATAGAAAGGTGTGTGCTTAGAATAAAAATACACTACTCCTCGCCCTTTTATGCCCCTACGACGAAACGACGAAAGCTCAGAAAATCTATAGAAATTCACAAGGGCAATGGCGCCAAGAGGATTAGATTTCCTGATCGAGGGATCAAAGCTGGTGAGAAATGGGTTCAAGGATGTGCCTGAGGAAATTCAGCACATTCTCCACCTCCTATAGGTCGTTGACTTAAAATATGTTCTTTCAGAGCCCAACCTACTTTGAAAAAGGGAAGTAATTGAGTTATACTCTAATGCTAAGTTCGACTCATAATCCTCTAAAATCAAGTCCTCCATCAGTTGAAATAATTTCAAGGTTACCCCCAAAAGATTGAGCAAGGCACTACCACTGCCCAAGTTTAGGATGTCAAATGAAGAAGAAGAATTAAACCAAAATGATGTCAGAGCTGCACTGAAGTGGTGTGTATTGTCAAAGCACTCCACTAGATCAATCTTGAGAAGAGAACTAAACTTGAAATGAAAATTCCTAGCCGATGTTGTTGGGAAGGCACTTTTGTGCAAGTCTGGCTCTCATGATAAAATTTCCAAGAAGATGTTCGAGTTGATGGTAAGGATAATTCTTTCCAAAAAAAAACATATTGGGGAAGGGTACTCTTTAACATAATTGTAGAATGTATCTTAGTGCCAAACCTGGGAAGGATTCTATCTCTGTTTCTGCACAATACAGTTTCAGGGATCCTTAACATAAGACTAGGAACAAAAATCCATCATAAGAGAAGGATGGACTCAAAAATGATCGCTAGGTGGGACAGAGTTCTATTGCCACATGCACAGACTATTGAAAAGAAGAATAAGAAAGTTGTTCTAAATACTGAGGAGAGCACTGAGAGCAGTTCATCTGAGAAGAGTGAATAAGAGCCACATAATCCCCATCTCACTGAGTCTACTGAAGAGACTAGAAGAGACATGAGTGCTCAGGTATCAATATTTTTTGAACCTGCTGTAAGGAACCAAGTGGTTGGAACACTGTTGAAACCGGAAACCGGCCCCTGTGGAGTTCGACCCTTGGGGAAGGGGTGATCTCGCACTTACTTCGCTCCTGCAAGAGAAACAACAAGGGAGAGAAAAACAAGGGACAGGACCAAGGGCCCGGCTCGGAGGTCCCACCACACACCCGGAAGATCTTAGAGCGCTTCCCCTCCTTAACCAGTTGCCGGGCTAAGGTACCTCAGAAAGCGCTATAAGACTTGAGAAACCAAAGCGTGACTTCTGAAGTACCCCCTGGGTCCTATTTATAGATTACCTTGGACGGTCTGCGAATAACCCGCCTCTGGTGGTCTGAATTTACTAAAGAGCCCCTCGGATTGGCCTGCCAACAGCCAAACCCCGCTGTTCTGGCTGGTTATACGCACCTCTTGTCGGGTCACCCCCTGTCATCTGGAGGGAGGTGGACTGCAGCCGATCCGCTTGAGAGAGGCGGCTGGGGCCCGGCCCGCCTAGGAGAGGCGACTGGGGCCCGGCCCGCCTAGGAGAGGCGGGCGGGGTTGGCACGCCTGAGAGAGGCGGCTGGGGCCCGGCCCGCCTAGGAGAGGCGGGCGGGGTTGGCCCGCCTGAGAGAGGCGGCTGGGGCCCGGCCCGCCTAGGAGAGGCGACTGGGGCCCGGCCCGCCTAGGAGAGGCGGGCGGGGTTGGCCCGCCTGAGAGAGGCGGCTGGGGCCCGGCCCGCCTAAGAGAGGCGGGCGGGGTTGGCCCGCCTGAGAGAGGCGGCTGGGGCCCGGCCCGCCTAGGAGAGGCGGGCGGGGTTGGCCCGCCTGAGAGAGGCGGCTGGGGCCCGGCCCGCCTAGGAGAGGCGGGCGGGGCTGGCCCGCCTGAGAGAGGCGGCTGGGGCTGGCCCGCTTGATGGGGGCGGCTGGGGCTGGCCCGTTTGATGGGGGCGGCTGAGACCCGGCCCGCCTGCTTGCTTGGGCCCCTTCGGCGGACACGGGGTTGTACACAATCCCCGATCTTTGCGTGCTTCGCAGAAGCTCAGAAAGAAATGTCCAACCCTCGTGTCCGGCGACGACCTTGCTGAGCTGGAGGGAATCTTTTGGTGGGACCCACCTTTTAACTATAAATAAGCCATCGGGCCTTCGATGACTGGCCCTCTCCTCTTGCTCCCTGCGTGGTTTGAGGCCAGGAGATGCCTGCGTCTAAGGAGATACGTGCTCGGTTGGCTGCCGCAAGGGAGGAGAGTCGGGAGGAGGCCCTCGCGGCCGCCCCGTGGTTGGCGCCCAGATCATCCGGCCCGCAGTTTAAGCCGGCAAAGGGAAAGGTTGTCCGCCGTTCCACGCCGAGTGATGATCGGGGTTCCGGCGGCTCCGAGGTTGAATCTGGGTACGTGGTTTCGCCCTTCGACCTGTGCTTTCCACTGACTTTCCCCTTTGTAGGAGACGCCCCCTGAAGACGCATTGGAAGGAGGCTCCGGGAACCTCGCGGATCTCGCCGTGGAGATGATCGACCTGGGCGTCAGTCCCCTTTCCCCAGCGTGCAGCCTTCCTGTGACTCCTCCCCCGCTAAGAGTCCAGGGTCTGGGGAAGCCGCTCGTCGCCCCGGGAGGGAAATCATTCCAAGGTCGGCCGGGTTCTTCTCGGCCAGCTGACGACGCGGGAGACGTGCAGACGCCGGGTAACCCCCCTGAAACCAACCCGCTCGCCGCTCGTCTGTTTCTGACCTTGCTTCTGCAGGATATCGCGTCGTTTCTTCTGATGTCGAGATGAGCGAGGGGTACTCGCCTCCCGTGGAGCCGGAAGACATTGCGGACTTCTTGGGCGACCCGCATGATAGCGAGAAGATGAAGGCGCAGGTGGCGCGAATGTTCCAGAAACACACAATGCTGCTCAAAGAGGCCTTCGTGGGGATGGAGAGAGACAGAGTCAGGGCGGAGGAGCGACTCGCTGCTTTGGAGGGGGCAAGGGGCTCGGCTGAGGATGATGAGCCGGCATCTCCGGGCGCGCACATTACGCGAGCAGAGGAGCGGCTGACAAACATTTCGAAACAGGCCGATCAGACCAAGCGGGAGCTGGCGGCGGTTCGAGAGTATCATGACTCTCGCGTGCCGCCTCAAACCGGCTCGCAGAGGCGGGGTAGGTGGAAATGGATTGAGTACTAAGCCACCTGCCTCGCCCGCCCGTGCCCGCAGTTGCTCGCGGGGTCTGAATCGTCTCGATGCGATCCATCCCAGTTTATCGGAGGCGGATATTATCTAAGAACAATTGCTTGTAATAATTCAGGGTTCTTCTCGCCCGTTCCAGGGCGCATGCCTTTTTATTATTTATTATTATTTTTTGCTGGGTTCTCAGCTTCGACCTTGGAGAGCCTGCCTAGTTGAGGCGGGTAAGGGTCGGCCCGCCTAGAAGAGGCGAGCGGGGGCCGGCCCGCCTAGGAGAGGCGGCTGGGGCTGGCCCGCTTAGGAGAGGCAAGCGAGGGCCGGCCCGCCTAGGCAAGGCGGGCGAGGGCCGACCCGCCTAAGAGTGGCGGGCGAGGGCCGACCCGCCTAGGAGAGGCGGGCTGTTCGCCCGTTCCCCCTCGACTGGGCATTCCTCTCAGACTCTGCTCTGTGCGGGAGGGGGAATGGCTCGCGGCCGGGAGACTCTCGCGGCCGGCCGGCGATTCGACGCGGGCCCGGGCGGGGCTCGGGAATCGAAGCGTCGGGGCTGGCTCTGCTGTTAGTTCACTTTCCCACCTTTCCCGATTTTTCCCGCTCTTTTCCCGGCCCTATAAATAGGCCCTTATTTATTACTTCACCTACCGTATTCAAGAGCCCTTCCAGCTTTACCTCGCGAGAACCCTCTCTTTTCTCTTTCCTCTCGCTCGGCTCGCTTATCAGTTCCGCGAGATGACGGGCGGCAGCGGCGAAGCGGACGGGAGGGGCAAGTGTGCTTGGGTCTTCGCCGACCACAGCTTCCCTTCCGCCGTTATCTCGGAGAAGGAATTCTTGGACACCGTCGGCAACTTCATCCCGCCGGGTTTCGTGGCGAGGCGGCCCGGGAAGGAGGAACGGATCAACGAGCTCTCGGGAGATGAGCTGGCTCTCCCGACGGCCCACTTCGAGGCGGGGCTCCGGCTACCCCTCTGGCCGGAAGTCCGCCAGGTCATCAAGTATTATGGGGTTGTCCCGGGGCAGTTGACCCCGAACTCGATCGCCGTCGTCGTCGGGTTCGCCTGCTACCTTCGCGAGGAGAGGATTGAGTTCAGCCTTGCGGTCTTCCGCAAGCTGTTCTCCTTCCGCGCGAACAAGGACGGGACCGCGTGCTTCGCGAGCATGCACGCCAAGGTGCGGGAGACGGTCAACAAGAGCCACAACTGGCTCAAGAAGTTCGTCTTCGTCAAGGGCGACTTCGGCAACATCCCTTTCTCGCCGGTTCAACTCGGCGAGGCGAGCTATCGGCCCCCTAGCCTGGGGGGCCATGAGGCGAAATTATTCGAGTTCTTTGCCGGGAAGAACCTTGAGGTCGCATTCCTCCGCTGGAATCTGGATGACCTCGTCCCTGTCCCGCCCGGTGAAGGTAAGCGGCTCGCTCGCCTCTGCTTGAATCGCACCTCGGATTTTCCTAACTCTTGTTTCTGCAGGCGAGCGCGACATCCCCCTCCGGCCGCCTTACGAGAGCGCGCGGTCTGCTTTGAGCGAGCTTGGCCGTGCCGAGGCGGCAGCCTTAGCTCACCGCGAGCTCTCGGCTCCCGCTGGCCAGAAGCGATCCGGAGGTGAACTGACCCAGGGCCCTCCCCTTTCTAAGAAGCCGAATAAAGCGGGCGGTCAGGCACTCTCAGTCGGCGATAAGGGCAAGGCCCCTGCGGATCGACCATCCTCTGCCCCCTCCCCTGCGGCTCCCTCGACCGCTGATCCCGCCAGCGGGGCGGCAGGGTCATCGCAGCCGCTCGCGGAGACTCGGCCCGCCGAGAAGCCGGTTCCCCGAGGGCATCCCAACTTTGGCTATGGCGAGGGGCCCACGGACAGATCCGGTGCCCCGTTGCTTCAGTGGGATAAGGAGGCCAACCACTTCTTGGTTCCTCGTTGCTGCCCAGTTGGGCGAAGCAGGATACCGCCTCCAGGGACGCCTTCAATCTCTCCTTCGGCGTGTACGGGCGGGAGGATGCCTCTACCTACGGCGAGGAGGCCATGCGGGTGCTCATTTATGAGAGCGCGCGGGCGCAATTTCAAAGCCTCGCCTTGGCCCACATGGTCGGCCGGCGATGCCTCCGGCTAGACAGGGATGTCCCCTCGCTCAACAAGTTGATCGACGAGAAGGAGGAGGCCCGCAAGCTCGCCCAGGAGGAGGCGGACGACCTGCGAAAGCGGCTCGAAGCGGCTGACGCCGCCCTCGCGCAATATCAGGGGGGCGCGGTAAGCCATCTGACTCGCTCCCGCCTCTGTCCCGTAACTCTTTCTGATAAATTTCTTTGCAGGATGCGGCGACCGCCAGCCGACTTGGTACCGAGATCGCCACCCTCCAGCTGGAGAACCAGACCCTGCAGGCGAGGGTGGGTGCGCTCGAGGCTGCTGCCGCCGTCCCGCCGGCATCTTCGAGCGGCTGTCAACTCGTTCATCACAGCGAGTACGACCTGGCGGTTCTAATGCAACAGAACGGGGCCGACGCGGTGACGTACCTCTTCAATACGCTGCAGCGGGCCAGTCTCCTCAAGGACGAGTGTTCTGGCTTGCGGGTGACCGACGTGGTACCGGAGCTGTTCCTCCCAGTACCCAAGTCAGGCGAGTACCACCGCATCTGAAGGGCCCGCCACCTTGAGGCTTTTATCTTTCCCCCCCTTCTTTGGACATGTATTTTGTTTATTTTTGTGCGACTGCTCCGCGGGCCGCAGTTACAATTTTATAAGAATATATTCACTGCACTTACTTCCTCGATTGTCAATTATTTCCCGCCTCGCAATCGCTACCGTGCGTTGTTTGTTGATTCTCTGATTTTTCGTTGCTGCGAGCGAGCGAGTGAGGCCGCCCGCCCATTTGAGGTTCGGGACGTAGATCTAGGTTCGAGACACTAAAGCTGGCGCGACGCGAGTGGACTGGGCCCGTCTTCCGTGCGTAAAGACTTCGTGTGGGCCGGCCTCTCGGGGGGGGGGTCTTGGCGCTTCCGAGCCTTTGCCTCTAATTCACCCTGTGACCCGTCGGGTGGTAGGTTGGGGCCGGCGTTGCGGCCTCATAGGGTCATCCTGACCGGCCCGCTCACCCGACTTCTGGCGACGTGAGAGTCTAATCCCTCCACTCACACGCCATGCTTAGGGCTTGCCCCTTTATGCACCGGGGCCGGCCTTCTTGGCTCGCCATCTTGCCTGAGCATTTTGGCCGGTCCGCTTCGTTCAATTTCTTGCGCCGCGAGAGCCTAACCCCTTCCCTCGCGCGTTGCGCTTAAGGCTCGTCCCTTTATGCGCCGGGACCAACCTTCTTGGCTCGCCGACTCGCCCGGGCATTCCTTGGGGATGGTATCCAGTCCCTGGTTGCTCGGCGAGAAGTCGTCGGTCCGATCCTGCCTAGGGTCTGGGGTAGACCCCTCCGAGTGACATCCAGCCCTGCCAGCTTGGTGGGAGCCTGGCAGCGGGATCTGCCCGGGGTCTGAGGCGGACTCCTCCGAGTGATATCCATCCCTGCCGGCTTGGTGAGAGCCTGGCAGCGGGATCTGCTCGGGGTCTGAGGCAGACTCCTCCGAGTGACATCCAACCCTGCCAGCTTGGTGAGAGCCTGGCAGCGGGATCTGCTCGGGGTCCGAGGCCGACTCCTCCGAGTGACATCCAGCCCTACCAGCTTGGTGAGAGCCTGGCAGCGGGATCTGCTCGAGGTCCAAGGCAGACTCCTCCGAGTGACATCCAGCCCTGCCAGCTTGGTGAGAGCCTGGCAGCGGGATCTGCTCGGGGTCTGAGGCAGACTCCTCCGAGTGACATCCAGCCCTGCCAGCTTGGTGAGAGCCTGGCAGCGGGACCTGCTCGGGGTCTGGGGCAGACTCCTCCGAGTGACATCCAGCCCTGCCAGCTTGGTGAGAGCCTGGCAGTGGGATCTGCTCGGGGTCTGAGGCAGATTCCTCCGAGTGACATCCAGCCCTGCCAGCTCGGTGAGAGCCTGGCAGCGGGATCTGCTCGGGGTCTGAGGCAGACTCCTCCGAGTGACATCCAGCCCTGCCAGCTTGGTGAGAGCCTGGCAGCGGGATCTGCTCGGGGTCTGAGGCAGACTCCTCCGAGTGACATCCAGCCCTGCAAGCTTGGTGAGAGCCTGGCAGCGGGATCTGCTCGGGGTCTGAGGCAGACTCCTCCGAGTGACATCCATCCCTGCCAGCTCGGTGAGAGCCTGACAGTGGGATCTGCTCGGGGTCTGAGGCAGACTCCTCCGAGTGACATCCAGCCCTGCCAGCTCGGTGAGAGCCTGGCAGCGGGATCTGCTCGGGGTCTGAGGCAAACTCCTCCGAGTGACATCCAGCCCTTCCAGCTTGGTGAGAGCCTGGCAGCGGGATCTGCTCGGGGTCTGAGGCAGACTCCTCCGAGTGACATCCAGCCCTGCCAGCTTGGTGAGAGCCTGGCAGCGGGATCTGATCGGGGTCTGAGGCAATGACATTCATCTCTCATCGGGGGGGGGGGGGGGAAACAAGTTTATCGCAAGAAATTCCATTAGAGATTGAACACAGTTTACATAATTTCAGGGGAAAAAACGCTTCAAGTCGTCTCCACTCCAAGTGAGACTTAGGGTCTCGCCCTCCACATTCCGGAGGCGATACCCCCCCGACTTCAATGCCTCCTGCACGATGAATGGTCCCTCCCGATTGGGGTTGAGCTTTCCCACTATGGCTGATCTCCCTGCCGCGTCCACCTTTCTCAAGACCAAGTCTCTTTCGGCAAACTGCTTGACTCTGACATGCTTGTCGAAATACTTGGCCATTCTTCTCTTTATCTCCTCCTGCCTCACGGCTGAAAGGTCCCGCAGTTCCTCGACCATGTCGAGAGAGAGCCGCAGCTCTTCTTCATTATTGGCTCTCCATTCCTCTTTGTGCTCTCCGGCCTCGACTACCCGAGGTGTCCGGACTTCAAACTCCACCGGAAGTACTGCCTCGCACCCGTGGGAGAGTTTGAAAGGCGTCTCCCCCGTTGCTGTGTTGGGTGTGGTTCAGAGGGCCCAGAGAACCGAGGGGAGTTGCTCCACCCAGCTTCCTCTCAAGTTCTCCACCTTTTTCTTGAGGAGGTTCACGATAATCTTGTTTGCCGCTTCCACTTGCCCATTGCTTCGGGGGTGATGAACTGAGGCAAACCTGAGATCGATCCCGAGCTGCTCGCAGAAGCTGGTGAACTCGGCACTGGCAAATTGAGGGCCATTGTCTGTGACGATGGCCTGGGGCAACCCGTGGCGACAGATGATCTCTCCCCACACAAAGTTTCTGACGACCTGGGAGGTCACCTTGGCCAGCGCCTTAACTTCTAGCCACTTGGAGAAGTAATCAATCATCACGAGCAGGAACCTCCTCTGGCCGCTGGCTTGGGGAAAGGGCCCGACCAAGTCCATTCCCCAGATGGCGAATGGCCAGGGAGCGGTGATACTCCTGAGGCGCTGGGCTGGTTGTAGCTGGAGGGGAGCGAATAGCTGGCACTTATGACATTCTTTTGTGAATTTTGCCGCGTCGAGACCCAGAGTCGGCCAGAAGTATCCCTGCCTGACGATCCGGCCTTCTAGGGTTCGACTTCCGGAGTGACTCCCACACTCCCCGGAGTGGACCTCTTCTAAAATCTTCGGGACCTCCCTCTCGCCCACACAACGTGCCAGCATCCCTGAGAGAGTTTTCCGGTATAACTGGCCGTCTCGCATGAGGTAGTATGCCGATTTGTACTTGAGTTTCTTTCCGTCCATCCCCTTGGGATACTCCCTGATGGTCAGGAAAGTGACGAATGGGTCCATCCAGGAGGGGTGCTGTTCCACCTCCATCAGCTCTCCCTCCTCGATGGATGGGCGAAAGAGGTCTGTGATGGTACCCCCCGCCCGGGGTCCATGCTTTGCCAGCTGATCCACCTGCTCGTTATCCTCCCGAGGCACGTGCCGGATGGAGAAAGTCTAGAAGGTGCCGATGACTCCCTTTACCTTCGCCAAGTAACGCAGCAGGGTGGGTTCCCTTGCCTCGAATTCCCCATTGATCTGGGAGGCCACCACCAGGGAGTCAGTGAGGACCTCCACATCATGCACCCCCAGTTCTCTGGCTAGGCATAGACCCGCAATCACGGCTTCATACTCAGCCTGATTGTTGGTGATGGGAAAATGCACCACCACGGTTTGCTCGATCCTCGCCCCCTGGGGGCTTTCCATGATGACCCCAGCCCCCAGGGAGTGTCTCCCCGACGCACCATCCACCATGACCTTCGAGGGGACCGGGCGAGTGAGTTCCCTGGAGACCATTACAACATTGGAGACCCAGCCCACCCAGGCCGGGTATTGGATTTCGGATATGTGCCTGGAAATAGGGCCGGAGCCTGCCAGCTTTTCTAGGATAGGGTACCGAAGCTCGGCCTTCCTCAAGCTTACCGGGAGTTGTCTTTTCTTCCTCTAAGTACAGGAACAAGTGGCCCTTGCTCAACTGCTTCTTTAGCCTGGAATGCTCCTCGCACTTCGGCCTCCTCTCAACGGGCCTCTCCCCGGCTCGGGAGAGGAACCTTTTGCTAGCCTCCCAGTCAATCGCTGCACTTCCTTCGGGGGAGCCTTCGGGTTGGGCTAGGGCAGGGGTTGAGGCGGTGGCAGGCACCCGCGGAGAGTGGCAAAGGTCTCTTCTAGGTCCCGGAGGTGGGAGTCGATCCGGACTCTTGGAGATCGTCTACATATACTTCCAGGTTCGAAAGACCCTGTCCACATTCAGGTCGCCCCTGCATTTTTCAGCCCGAAGGGCATCATTTTATAACAATAGCACCCATCTCCTGTGATGAATGATACGTTTTGACGTTGCATCCTGATTTGGTGACTGAAAAGGCATCTCATCAAAGGGAAACCGACGGCTGAGTCAACCAGCGTGTCGATCTAACAATCTTTAGGACATGCCGATACACGGGGTATTGGATTTCGGATATAAAGCCGGCCTTGAGGAGCTTTGCTACCTCCTCCCTGATGGGCTCGGCGAGCTTGTCGGATCTTCTCCACCCTGCCTCCGGTGGTTAGAACCTCCATCTCCGCCACCTCCTCTGCCGCCTCCAGACGGGACTGCGCCTCCCACTCCTCAATCTCCCCCTCATCGAAGGCGAGGACCGCCTCCTCAGCTTCTACCACGGCCATCGTCTCGGCCGGCTTTTGAATCTCCTCCGCGACCTTCTCCTGGGCGCGGCTCTCCTCCACCTCCATCTCATCCCCGCCAACTTCCGGCTCCACCTCCTTCAGCCTCCGCCCCATCTCCTCGGCTCCCTCCAGCCAAGAGATGGAGTTCACCGCCGTGACATAGCACTCTCTCGCTTCTTTGGGATCTCCGCGGACCCGGACCTGGACCACTTCGACGTTAAATTTTAGGCATTGGTGGAAGGATGAGGGGACGCAGCGGAAGGCGCTAATGAGAGGCCTCCCGAAGATGGCGCTGTAGCTGCTGGGGGCGTCCACGATGACGAACTTGCAGTTGCGGGACTGTCCCCCCAGGACGACATGGAGTCCCACTCCTCCCTCAACCTCCTTCCTCTCCCCTGAGAAGCCAAACAGAGGTCCGTCCGAGGCCAACACCCTTCGAGCCTCCACCTTCATTGCGTCGAACGCCTTCTTGAAGATGACATTGACCGAGCTCCCGTTGTCGACGAGGATCCGGGGGACGGTGAAGTCCTCGATGGCTGTCTGGATGACCAGCGCATCGCAGAAGGGGTCCTCGTGGCCCGGCATATCCTCCCTGGAAAAAGTGATTTTCTCATCCGGGGGCGGGGACTGGGACGTGGAGCCAACGCTCCTGCGGTACATGGTGTGGAGGCTCGACTTGCGGGATGCCTCGACCCCAGCCCCCCCGTGGATCGCTCTGATCCTTCCTCAGGAGCCCACATCTACCCGGTCTTCGCACCGACCCTCCTCCGCCCGAGGCCGGATCTCCTCAATCCGCACTTCCGGACGCTGTTGTGGTTGTTGCTGCTCCCGGTTGCCCCTCATCTCGAGGAACTCCGGACACGTGGCTGTGGCATGCCCCTCCTCCTGATGGAAGTCGCAGTAAGGCAACTCCACCCTCACCTCCCTTCTCCTTCTCCGTATCGCTCTTCTCCTCTCCCCCAGTGCTATGTCCATAGCCTGCTCCTGGTCGGGAAGGGCCGGCCTCTGGCCCTGCATCCCGCCTGGAGGGTAAAACTGGCCCTGTCCTCCTTGACGGTAGTCCCCTCCACGGAACCCTCTCCTTGCCCCGGGCTCCTGCCACTCGGGTCTCCACCCCAGCCGGAAGTTCGGCTCATGTCCCCCCTGCCTAGGCTGCTGTTGATGCTGCTGCGGCGGCGGCTGTTCCCTCTACCGGGGCTCAGCTCTTCTCTCTTCCTGCCCTCGGCCACCCCTTGGCCTCTCTTCCTCCGCGGCCCACCTGGCCAACCTTCGGGCAAACTCCGGATGCGCCGCCTCTATATCGGCCTCCCGAGCTGCCCTCTCCAGGAGCGCCTCAAAAGATACTGGGGGGGACCTCTTGAGTTCCATTGCAAAGAACCCGGATTGGAGACCTAGGGTGAAGGCCACCATCATAGTATGCCCTGGCATCTCCTGCACTTGGGACAACTCCTCTTGGAATCTATCCAGGTAACTCCCCAGGGTCTCTCCCACCCTCTGCTTGACACGGAACAAGGACTCCACCTCCTTCTTCCTCTTCTTGGAAGTGGTGAACCTCAACATGAACCCCCGACGCAGGTCCTCGAAACAGTAGATGGACCCGGTTGGGAGCTGGTGGAACCATTCTCTCGCCTTCTCTCGGAGGGTGATGGCAAAGAGTCGGCACTTGAAGCCGTCGGACATCTGTCGAATAGAGACCATGTCCTCAAACCACTGGATGTGGTGGACGGGGTCTCCCTTCCCGGAGTAGTAGGTCATCTCCAGCTCACGAAACCGCTCTGGAACTGGGGCGGAGGAGACGAACTCGCTGAAGGGGCTTCCTCCCTCAACGGGGCGAGGGGGGAGCTCTCTCCCCGCCGTCTCGCCAAAATGGTATTCTGCGGCCGAGCCGGGGAACAGAACTCGCCCCTAGAACTCGCGCTCGCCTCTCTCGGCGGGTTCCTTCCCAGGTCGCCTGAGCGGCGCGTCGTCGCCGAGTGCGGGAGCGGCGACTACGACGAAACGACGAAAGCTCAGAAATGTGAGGACATCACCCTTGAGCTTGTCCCCATTAACAAGCAAGTGGCTGATATCTTCACCAAACCACTAGATGAAGCCAAGTTCAACTCCTTCAAATTTGAATTGGGTATGATGAACTTAGCCTAGCTTTAGTTGCTCTTCATTTCTTTGTTGTTGCTGGTAGTATTTACCTATGCAGGAGAATAAAGGAATTATGGACCAAGTGTCCAGGCATCGAGTTTGTTGAGTATAAGGGCTCAGACATCGAGTGCGCTGAGTCTACAGTAGGCATTGAGAGCGTCGAGTACGTCGAATCCACTCTACGCAAACTTCAAGGGACTTCTATTTATGACTAATCTACGGGATTAATCTCAGTCGTTGATCTCCTCATGATCATAGCAATAGGTATGCGCCTCTCCACATTCTCAAATTAGAGATATATATATATAGAAAGGTGTGTGCTTAGAATAAAAATACACTACTCCTCGCCCTTTTATGCCCCTACGACGAAACGACGAAAGCTCAGAAAATCTATAGAAATTCACAAGAGCAATGGCGCCAAGAGGATTAGATTTCCTGATCGAGGGATCAAAGCTGGTGAGAAATGGGTTCAAGGATGTGCCTGAGGAAATTCAGCACGTTCTCCACCTCCTATAGGTCGTTGACTTAAAATATGTTCTTTCAGAGCCCAACCTACTTTGAAAAAGGGAAGTAATTGAGTTATACTCTAATGCTAAGTTCTACTCATAATCCTCTAAAATCAAGTCCTCCATCAGTGGAAATAATGTCAAGGTTACCCCCAAAAGATTGAGCAAGGCACTACCACTGCCCAAGTTTAGGATGTCAAATGAAGAAGAAGAATTAAACCAAAATGATGTCAGAGCTGCACTGAAGTGGTGTGTATTGTCAAAGCACTCCACTAGATCAATCTTGAGAAGAGAACTAAACTTGAAATGAAAATTCCCAGCCGATGTTGTTGGGAAGGCACTTTTGTGCAAGTCTGGCTCTCATGATAAAATTTCTAAGAAGATGTTCGAGTTGATGGTAAGGATAATTCTTTCCAAAAAAAAACATATTGGGGAAGGGTACTCTTTAACATAATTGTAGAATGTATCTTAGTGCCAAACCTGGGAAGGATTCTATCTCTGTTTCTGCACAATACAGTTTCAGGGATCCTTAACATAAGACTAGGAACAAAAATCCATCATAAGAGAAGGATGGACTCAAAAATGATCGCTAGGTGGGACAGAGTTCTATTGCCACATGCACAGACTATTGAAAAGAAGAATAAGAAAGTTGTTCTAAATACTGAGGAGAGCACTGAGAGCAGTTCATCTGAGAAGAGTGAATAAGAGCCACATAATCCCCATCTCACTGAGTCTACTGAAGAGACTAGAAGAGACATGAGTGCTCAGGTATCAATATTTTTTGAACCTGCTGTAAGGAACCAAGTGGTTGGAACACTGTTGAAACCGGAAACCGGCCCCTGTGGAGTTCGACCCTTGGGGAAGGGGTGATCTCGCACTTACTTCGCTCCTGCAAGAGAAACAACAAGGGAGAAAAACAAGGGACAGGACCAAGGGCCCGGCTCGGAGGTCCCACCACACACCCGGAAGATCTTAGAGCGCTTCCCCTCCTTAACCCGTTGCCGGGCTAAGGTACCTCAGAAAGCGCTATAAGACTTGAGAAACCAAAGCGTGCCTTCTGAAGTACCCCCTGGGTCCTATTTATAGATTACCTTGGACGGTCTGCGAATAACCCGCCTCTGGTGGTCTGAATTTACTAAAGAGCCCCTCGGATTGGCCTGCCAACAGCCAAACCCCGCTGTTCTGGCTGGTTATACGCACCTCTTGTCGGGTCACCCCCTGTCATCTGGAGGGAGGTGGACTGAAGCCGATCCGCCTGAGAGAGGCGGCTGGGGCCCGGCCCGCCTAGGAGAGGCGGGCGGGGTTGGCCCGCCTGAGAGAGGCGGCTGGGGCCCGGCCCGCCTAGGAGAGGCAACTGGGGCCCGGCCCGCCTAGGAGAGGCGGGCGGGGTTGGCCCGCCTGAGAGAGGCGGCTGGGGCCCGGCCCGCCTAGGAGAGGCGGGCGGGGTTGGCCCGCCTGAGAGAGGCGGCTGGGGCCCGGCCCGCCTAGGAGAGGCGGGCGGGGCTAGCCCGCCTGAGAGAGGCGGCTGGGGCTGGCCCGCTTGATGGGGGCGGCTGGGGCTGGCCCGCTTGATGGGGGCGGCTGAGACCCGGCCCGCCTGTTTGCTTGGGCCCCTTCGGCGGACACGGGGTTGTACAAACACAATCTATAGAAATCCAAGCCGAAGCCATGGACATTCTGTCTGGTCAGCTAGTAGAAAATATTTGTGTAAAAGTTGAGGGAGAGACTTCCCAAATCCTTGTTCCTATTGAGGAGGAGATTGTCCAATTAGTCCAAGAATAGCTAGACTTATTCATTGAAAATATACAGAAAAGGATTGCTCAAACTCCATAGGGTCCTAAAGTTCATCTATTCTATCCTCAAGTTGAGGGGGAGAAAGTCCTTGAGAGGATGATGGAAGATGCTTTAGTCACAGCCACCTCAGAATAATAAATTCCCATGGGGAATACAGAAGACCAAGATGTCCTAATGGATAAGGCTGAGGTTGAGGGGGAGATTCACTTTGAACTCCCTGCTCATGATATAGTGTATAATATTGACTCCTCTAAGTCTAATAAGGGAAATGTTACTGCTGATGCACCTACTGATGCACACTCTTTAGAGTATATAATGGCTGATTTTGAAGACAAAGAAGTTGCAAGGCCATAACGGCAAAATGTCTGTGATGAAGGTACATCTCATCCAGCTGATCAAATGTCATCCTTCTTTCTAGCCAAACTAAAAGGTTTACTTGATGATCAGAGACAACAACTGGAGCACTACATTCATGACTCCATCAAGGGAGTGAGACAAGATCTTTCCACTAAGATCAAGTCAGTCAGGTTTGAAGACAACTTACTCAAAGCTAACACAGTTGCATTCTTTAATAGGGTTTCTCCTATTGTAACCTTTACTGAAAGTAAGTTGGCTGAAATAAGACAAACTCAGAATGATATCCTGGATAATCAGAACAAAACAACAAGCAACATGGAAGTGATTCACAAAGTATAGCAGAATCTGATGCAAACACGTAGGACTACAATTGAAAGGAGAATGGATACATGTACTCAAGTTCTGGATTACCACTTGCTCAAGGTCAAATACCATGTCACCAAGGGTGTAATCTACCTAGATGTGAAGATGGTTGAAGCTAGTACCTCCTTAACTAAGACTACATCTTAATAAGTCAAAAAGGGGGAGAAAGAAATGATAAAGACAGATACTGAAAATATGGTTTGGATTACAAATGTAATTGAAAGTCTTCAATTTCAAGGTAGCTAATAACCTAGAGGGGGTGAATAGGTTTTCTGGTAAATTATTATTTTCTTTTACTTAATGTGTTATGAGTTAGTACTTTTTAAGCATTCAAGATAAAAACACAAAGAACACACCGAATTTATAGTGGTTCCCCAGATTATGGGAACATCCACTCTCCTCCCGCCTTTTTAAATTCCAGTTAAACAAGGCACTTTTCCAAAAACTCAGCTCCAAAGAGCTTACACCTTAGATCCCACAGGATTTCTCAGTCTCCTCCAAGACTTACAACTCAGGCACAAAGCCCTACCTCAGAGCAAACTTGCTCCTACAACTCAGTGATCAAATGGTCACCTACCTCAGACTTAAATCCAAGTCCTACAGCTCAGGATATAGAGGATAGACCTACCTCAGAGAGAATGACTCTCCTACAGCTCAGGCACAAGGCCCTACCTCAGATCCGAATCTGGATCATACACTCAGACCCAAAGGTCCTACACTTAGAGAGTATGACTCTCTTATAGCTTAGGCAAAGCTTCCCTACCTCAGGCTCAAAAGCCCTACATCTCAGATCCATAAAGGATCCTACCTCAGACCCAAAGGTCCTACACTCAGATCTAAAACTGGATCCTACACTCAGGCAAATCTGCCCTACCTCAGGCACAAATTCCTTACAACTCAGATCCAAAAGGAACCTATAGAAGTGAAATAGTTTATGTTAATTTGACACAGAGCAATTTCTTTGTGTCTGGTACTAGAGCTGAGTTATCTCAGCTATAACTATCTTCACAACAGTAAGAATATGATCTTTCGTAATTTGCTACCTCTGCTGGAAGTATCTCAAAAATATGTTTCTGAACTTGCTGAAGAAGACTGAAGACTGATCTTGAGTTCTTCAAACAGCTAACCTGAACCTGCAGAAAACTGAAGGCTCTTCTTCTCTTTCTTTATCAGACGCTAATTTGAACTTGCTATAGCAGATGAAATTGCTACAACTATCTAGAATGAACTTTTGGTTCAACTGTATTGACTTCAAGCTTTTGGCTCAAAAGCAATGGTGAGGAAGATGAAGTCAAGCCGCAAAGAATGAAACCCTAAAAGTTAAGTTCTTCATTCTTAAGTTGTCCCTTTTATCTTCTACCGATTAACGGCTCCAAGAAGTAGTGGTGACCACCTGCAGTTGACAGCTGTAGTTTTCTTTAACGGAAGAAGACGTACAGTAGAGCGTTGGCGCTATTTGTCATGTTTTGTACCTTTCCAGCAACTTATTTGAACTCTGTTAACTTTTGTTGACTTTGGCTAATGCCATCAGTTATGGACTTAGCCAATTTCTCAAATCCACTCCAGACATTGAGTGAGTTGAGTGAATAAGCATCACTCAATGCCAAAACCCTTTGTCAACTGTCTAAACCATTCTACATCTTAGGCGTTAAGAGGGTTGAGTGAGCCTTTATCAATCAATCCTTTCTGACTTGGCTCATCATTCTGCCTCTAGGAGTTGAGAGCATTGAGTGAGCCTTCCTCACTCAACTTCTCTGGACTCAGTCAACTTCATACTTTCATAGTCCAACAATCTCTACACGATTAAGCATTGAGAGCGTTAAGTGAACTAGCTTCACTCAACTCTTTTACACTTAGTCATTTCTTCACCTGACTCAAGGCGTTGAGTAAGCTGGCCTCACTCAACGCTTTTTGTCTTTGCCTATCTTATTTATTTAGGCGTTGAGTGAAATGGCTTCACTCAATGCTTTTTGTTGTCTGGCGTTGAGAGCATTGAGTGAAGCTTCATCATTCAACGCTTTTATACCTAGCCTCTTTCTGTCATCTTTCTTCTAAGGCTTTATCATCACATGATGCCTTTTGCTTTGGCATCGAGTGAAATGTGTTTACTCGGTGCTTCTTGACTTAGTCGAATATTTAGCCTGCCAAAACAAAGGCTTTGACAGATTCAGCTATCCCGGATGATGGCATTGGGTGAATTGCCCTCACTCAACACCTGTGGACTTGGCCACATAATTACTTTACAGACTGCATGGCTTTGACTATCCACAACTAACTCAGAGCTTTGTGGCATATGGCATTGAGTGAACTAGATTCACTTAATGCCTATGGACTTAGGAAATTTCTAGCCTATCCAGCATCCTCCCTTGTACCTGGCGTTGAGTGAACCTGCTTCACTCAATGCCTATGAACTTAGACAGGTTTATGTCTCTCCACATCTTTACTTTATGACCACTTGTCACATCACTTGGAATACTTGTCCTAACAATATTACAAGGACTAACGTACATGCATGAACTTGAACATACATTAAATACGACAATGTGTATATCATTGACATGTTTGACTTCTTCAAATCTAGAATATTGTGGGCAATGGACCCAACAATCTCCCCCTATTTGAAGAAGCCAAAACCCTTGATCAAAATCCTGAGTCAATGGCATACACTAATATATGTAGCATTAAAACATAACTGAGTCATTGACATACACTAACATATGCAGTAATAAAACATATCTTAGAGAACTTATAACAAGAGAACAAGTTATAGTTACCACACTTTCCTTGCCTGCAGGGTGATCATCATCACACCTACTCCCCCTAAATTATTGCTACCTATCCTTGATCATTTTGATCATTTCCTTCTTATTTATCTGATACCACTTGTATCCTTCTCACTTGTATCCTTCTCTACCCCTTTTTTACTTCTGCAAATATTCAGGGAGGCTCTGATTATCTGCTCCCCCTTTTTGAGTATAGATGAGAAACTCTTGAATCTATCTCTGCAAGTGCTCAACTTGCTCCCCCTCAACTAAAGCATCCTCTATCATACTTCTTGGTAGACACTCTTGTCTATACTAGTCTGGATAGCACTTGAACATGATACCACTGAAGGTATACCACTTGAAAATTCTTCATCCCACTGAAGGACATTTCTTCCTACAAGAAATAGTGTAACCTGCAACAAAGAAACAACATGAGGAGTAACTGAAGCTATACCAGGTTCAACATACCCAACTCAAACTTGAATGTGTTGAACTTTGCTTCATCTAGTGGCTTAGTGAAGATATCAGCCACTTGCTTGTCTGTAGGGACAAACTCAAGGTTGATATCTTCATATTCCACATGCTCCCTAATGAAATGATATCTTATCTTAATATTATTAGTCCTACTGTGTGAGAAAGGATTCCTAGCAATTGAGATGGCACTAGTAGAATTTAAATATAAGGGACTTCTACTTATCTGGAGGTTATAATCCTAGAGCTGATGCTGGATCCACAGTAACTGAACACAGCTGTTGAACACAGCAGCTACCTACTAAGATGTACTCTTACTCTGTAGTTGAAATTGCAATACTTATTTGCATCTTGCTGCTCCAAGACACTAGTCTTCCTCCCAAGAACTGACAAGTGCCAGAAGTGCTCTTCATGTCATCTTTGCAACATGCAAAATCTGCATCTGAATATCCTGTTAGTTCAAACTCCCCATTTCTAGGGTACCATAGGCCCAGAAGTGGTGTGCCCTTAAGATACCTCAAAATACTCTTTGTAGCAGAGTAGTGAGATTCTTTAGGACAAGCCAGATACCTAACACACACACATGCAACATACATTATGTCCTGCCTACTTGCAGTTAGATATAGAAGAGAGTCAATTATCCCTCTATATAAAGTTTCATCAAAGGGTTTCTCTACCTCATCTTTGCATATAAGTACACTTGACCCCATAGGAGTTTTCATGGTGGAGGCAATCTCCATACCAAACTTTTTGATTAACTTCATGGTAAACTTAGATTGGGATATGGACAAGCCATCATCAGTCTGTCTTACATAGAGACCCAAGAAGAACTTAAGTTCACTCATACTGCTACTCTCAATCTTCCCTTGCATAAGTTTAGCAAACTTCCTGCAAAGGTTGTCATCAGTAGATCCAAAGATAATGTCATCTACATATATCTTGACTAGGATGATCTTACCCTTAGATTCTCTTAGGAATAGGGTCTCGTCTATCTTCCCACTTTAGAATTTGTTCTCAATGAGGAAGCTAGACAATGTCTCATACCATGCTCTAGGGACTTACTTTAGCCTATATAGAGCTTTCTTATGTCTATTCAAACAACAAAACCTGGAGGATACTCAACATAGACTTCTTCCTTTAAGTCACCTTTCACGAAGGATGACTTCACATCCATCTGGTAGACCTTGAATCCCTTATGTGTAGTATAAGTAAGGAACGGTCTGATGGCTTCCAATCTTGCCACAAGGGCAAAGGTTTGATCAAAATCAGTACCTTCTTCTTGTATGTACCCCTTAGCTACTATCCTGGATTTGTTCTTGATTATAATACCATTTTCATCAAGTTTATTCCTTTAAATCTACTTGACTCCAATGATATTATGTCCTTGTGTTCTGGGAACCAGCTTCCAGACCTTACATCTTTTAAACTGGTTTAGTTCTTCTAGCATATCAATAATCCAGAACTGATCTATTTATCCTCTTCAAATTTCTTTGGCTAAACCTGTAACAGGAAGCTTGAGTATAGTGTTGTGTTTATACTTTTTCTCATGGTTTACACTCCTTGGCTGGCATCACCAATGATCTGGTGTCTTGGATGATCCCTTAGATGCCTGACTGCTAGAGGCAATCTTGCTTCAACATTATCTACAGGGGCAGCTTCTTGCTTATCTTCATCCACCTCACTTGTGTCTTATAGTTCTTCTACTGGAATGTTCATTCCATTAACTTTATCTTAGACTAATGGAGCAGCTTCTTTGAGTGTTAGCTGGTCCATTTTCTGTTATGTACCTACAATACTAGAAGAGGATCTTGGCAGCTCACTATTAATCATAGTAAACTCATCAAAGACTATATGTACAGATTCTTCAATAACTTGGCTATTCAAGTTATAGATCCTATAGGCTTTACTATGATTATTGTACCCAATAAAAATCCCATCAAAGGACTTGGAGCAAACTTAGTCACATAAGACTTCCCATTGTGAAGCGCATAGCACTTACTACCAAAGATTCTAAGATAGCCTAGGTTTGGTTTTCTACCCTTCAAGATATCATAGGGAGTATTCTTGTGGCTCTTGGTGATAGAGGCTCTGTTGAGGACAAGACATGCAGTATTTACTACCTTAGGCTAGAAATATTATGGGAGAGATGTGTCACTCAACAATGTCCTTCCAGCCTCTATGAGAGTCCTATTTTTTCTCTCAATAATTCCATTTTGCTGGGGTGTTCTTGGAGAAGAAAATTTTTGATGAATCCCTATATCTTCACAGAACTTTGTAATGTTATCAAACTAGAATTCAGTCCCATGATCACTTCTGATTTTGACCACAGCATTGTCAAACTCATTCTGAATTTGCTTGACAAACTTCATGAGGACATCAAGGGTTTCATTCTTTTTTTAAGAAAGAACACCTAAGTAAACTTGGAATAGTAATTAACCATCATGAGGGTGTAGACATTCCTACCAAGACTGTGAACTGGCATAGGACCAAACAAGTCTATATGCAAGAGGTATAAACACCTCACAGAGTCTTTGGTCCCAATGCCCTTGAAGGAGGCTTTGGTCTGCTTGCCCTTTTGGCATGCAGAGCAAATGGTTTCCTTGGTGTATTTCACATTTGGACCATTCCTAACTAGCTCTCCACTAAAGAGCTTGTCAATAGTATTGTAATTCAAATAAGCTAGTCTCTTGTGCCATTGAACACAATAAGGAACTTTCTCATTTGCCACTAGAAAAATAGAAGAGTCTGTATGTAGACAAAGTAAATTTAAGCAATAAACATTTCCACTCCTAGTGCCTGTCAAGATGACCTCTTAGTCACTTGACATCTTAATCTGGCACTCATCCTTATGGAAAACAATAACATAATCAAGATCAGAGAGTTGACTTATGCTTATGAGGTTGTGTTTCAACCCTTCAACATAAGACACTTTTTTGATGGTGACTATGTCATTGGTAATCTTACTATAGCCTCTTGTCACCCCTCTATCTAAACCACCAAAGATAACCTTGGGTCCATATTTCACTAGAGTGTACTCCTTTAAGTTGCTCCTTGTCCAAGTCATATGCCTGGAATAACTACTGTCCAAGTACTATATAGGGGTATGGGCACTTGGACTAACCTGCATCACACAATTCATTTTACCTTAAGACCCCAATATCTATTGGGTCCTACGTGCATGTTAGTCTGAAAATAAACTTTTCTACCAACAGCTTTTTTGACTGGTGGACTAACAGCTACTCTTGGCACACTTGGATTGTTCTAGTACTCTATAACAAAGTGACCTACTTTTCCACAGCGCCAACATTCATGAATGTTATATCTTCTTTTTTATGCAGGACCTGTAGTGTGCTTAACTACTGACTAAATAGTAGGAAGAGGAGCAGCAGCCTTATTAAGATTCCTTTCAGAAAGGATCTGAGTGAAGGTAATTCTTCCAGCTGGCTTATTTGGTATGTTCTGAGTGCCATCAACAGCAAACTTCTTTGTAGAAAACATGCTCTTGATAGCATCAGAAATGCCCAAAAGGCTTGCTGATAGACTGGCCCTTGGTCCGAGTCTTAGCTTTATGGTTCTAAAACATAGTTGTAGCCACATTTTTGAGAGTGGGGGCTGGAGCACCAAAGAAAAATGGTACAGGATGGGACATTTGAATTTCTTCATGGGCAGCCTTAAAGGCACTAACCTTGCTATACCTTCCACCATAGATATGAACATTTTTGTTCACACCAGTGAATCTATCATTCATCCAGTCACCATAGATGCTTTCTTGGTCATACCTGTTTGAAGGCAACTAAACTTTCCTAAGAGGAATAGGAGGCTTGGAAGAAAGAGGTTGTGTTGGAGCTGGAGTTTTTCCCTTCCCTTTGGAAGGGGAAACTCTTGTGCTTCCCTTGAATCCCAACCCCTTCTTACCCTTCTGAGAGGAGAAAGATTATATCAAGGGGAGTACAGTACTTGGTTTAGAATAGCTAGCTACTATTCTTTTCTCCCTCCCTAGCCTCTATTCAAGATCCCTGATGAGACTATTCTTGTACTTGATGGAGCTTATCTTGGATGAGATTCATTACCCTAAGTTGGATAAGTTCCCTATCCTTCTGATTGAACAAAGATGCTCTCTCAGCCTGCTGGGAAGCAGCAAGCTGAAGGGAGGATATCTCCTCAGCCTGCTTCCTAGTCAACTTCTTGCACTTCTTGAATGCATCCAAGAGTTCTCCATACCTGTCAATCAATTGATTGACATCTCCTTCAAATTCATAATAATCTTCACCACTGGATGAAGAAGCTTATGTACAAGGACTAGTCTCATACCCAAACTCAGAAGAAGAAATAAATATATTATGTACCTTGCTTTGACCAGGCTAATCCTGGCTGGATTCCTCATCAGTCATTGTCATTGGCCCATAGCAGTTGTAGGCACCTTCTTCATCTTCATCATACACCTCTGAATCACTATCTTAGTGTGATAGAGGGGCAATGATACCTATAATGGCAGCATGATAGTCTTCATCTACTACTACAACTTCTTGTTCAGCAGTAGCAGCAGCAACCAACCCAATATAGGCTTCTTCTTCTTCAGAATCGGATGAAGATGAGTCTGTCCAGCTCTTCTCTTTCATAGCACTAAAGGACTTCTCCTTCTTTCCCTTGTGCTAGTGATGTTTCTTCCCACCAGCTTTCTTTCTCTTTACTGAGTAGTTAGCTATAACATGCCCAGGTTTACTGCAATAGTAACAAACAACTTTAGATGAATTATATTTACTAGTTTTAGAATCATACCTGTCAGGCTTGGACTAATTCTTTCTGTGATGAGAAGAGGTGGAAGGTCTGCTCTTCTACTGTTTCTTCTTCATCAACTTTTGAAAGTCCCTAGAGAGGGCAGCAAAGTTCTCATTAGACATGCTGCAGTATGATGTATCTAATTCTGAGTTGTCTGACTCAGCTGGCCTCCTTGGAGGAGAGTAAATCCTCTCCTAACTCTTCCATGTGTTATTTGCTTTGAAAGCAAAGGACTTTTCCATTGCTTGGGATCTCCTAGAGGCCTCCTCCTCTTTCCTAGCAGTCAGCTGCATCTCATAAGAGAGCAGCTTTCCGAATAATGTTTGGGGAGGAGTCTCATCAAGCTTGGCCACCTCTATTATAACACATATCTTAGTATCCCAGTCTCTAGTGAGAGACCTTAAGAACTTGTCATTAATCTCATAATGACTGAAGACCCTCCCATAGGTCCTCAGCTCATTTATGATCCTGAAAAATCTTTCATAGCAAGAAGCTATGTTCTCTTTTAGGGATTACCTGAAAGCCTCATACTCTTGGTTGAGCACGGACTTTTTATCATCTCTTACCTCTTAATTACCCTCCATGTAGACCACAAGAGTGTCCCACATCTCTTTAGAGGACTGTTAGTGGACTAAGTTCTGAAAGGTTGAATCATCTATGTCACTAACAATAATGTTTTGTGCCCTCTTATCCAATGTAGCTAGGATGATTTCATCCTTTGTCATCTCTGAATATGTTTTAGGTGTCTAGACATTGGAATCCAGAACTGAGACCTTCATAGGGATGAAGGGTCCCTCCTAGACTGTCACAAAAATCCTTGGGTCATAGGCTTCCATAAATAGCCTGACCCTCTCTTTCTAGATTCCAAAACTCTCCTTTCTGCAGATGGGGAGTTTTATGAAACCTAGCTCTTATGGTTCTTTCCAGAACCCAAAAGTACAGAAATGTATCTACCCTTGGAGATCACTCAGACTGTTAAATCCTTTTTGAGTAATCTCCCTCTGATACCACTTAAAATTCATTACTTTCAAGGTAGCTAACAACCTAGCAGGGGGTGAATAGGTATTCTGGTATATTATTATTATCTCTTACTTAATGTGTTATGAGTTAGTAGTTTTTAATCTTTCAAGACAAAAACACAAAGAACACAGAATTTATAGTGGTTCCCCAAATTATGGGTACATCCACTCTCCTCCCACCTTTCTAACTTCTAGTTAGACAAGGCACTTCTCTAAAAACTCAGCTTCAAAGAGCTTACATCTCAGATCCCGTAGGATCTCTCAGTCTCCTTTAATACTTACAACTCAGGCAAAAATCCCTACCTTAGAGCAAACTTGCTCCTATAACTCAGTGATCAAATGTTCACCTACATCAGAATTGAATCCAAGTCCTACAGATCAGGCTATAGAGGATAGCCCTACCTCAGAGAGAATGACTCTCCTATAGCTCAGGCACAAGGCCCTACCTCAGATCAAAATCTAGATCCTACACTCAGACCCAAAGGTCAACACTCAAAGAGTATGACTCTCTTACAACTCAGGCAAAACTTCCCTACCTCAGGCTCAAAAGCCCTACAGCCCAGATCCACAAAGGATCCTACCTCGGACCCAAAGGTTCTACACTCAAATCCAAAACTGGATCCTACACTCAGGCAAATCTACCCTACTTGAGCCACAAAATCCTTACAACTTAGATCCAAAAGGATCCTATAGAAATGAAATAGTTTGTGTTAATATAACACAGAGCAATTTCTCTGTGTCTACTTATGAGTACTATTTATATACTTATTTTTGGACTTATCTGGGCTAGTTTTCTCGGTTATACACTACACTTTAGAGCCATAATTATTCATATTTATTATTATGCCCATTTTATGTTAAGGTGCACTTTTGGCCCATTTTTTGTGTGATTTCGTAGTTTTGGCTTTTGCCCTACTTGGTGTTTTTTTGTGTTTGGAGAATGTGGTTTGCCTGTTTCGGTGGATCGTCTATTTTAGCTGTAGGTACAAAGGTCGTGTGCGTGTCCCGGGATTGTTTGGGAATGTTTTCTGCCTAAGGGCCACTGATCGTGCATTTTTACATGCATACGGTCAGTGGACTCCTTAGTGCACTATCGCTGGTCGTGAGCGGCCAGTTCGTCGAACCCCAAATAGTACAGGAACACTGCTCACGATCATTAGATCTATAGCGCACGACCACTGGTCGTGAGCCACTGATCGTGCACACTATTCTCCATTTTTCCAAGTTCTGTCTGAGGAATTCGCACGAGCATTGGACATAGTACGCACAACCACCGGTCATGCACCACTACTCGTGCGCGTTTATTCCTTTTTTCTGTAGTTCTACCTTGGGAAATCACATGACCATTGGACATAGTGCGCATGACCTTTGGTCATGCGCTACTGCTCGTGTGTGTTATCCCAGTTTTTTTTGAGTTCTGCCATACTAATACGCACGATCACTGGACATAGTGCGACCACTGGTCGTGCGCCACTGATTGTGTGCAATTTCTGCAAGCTATAAATTCGCAGGTTCCGTCCTAATTCTGGATTCTGGACTTTTTCTCCATCATTTTCGTCTCCGAGGAGGGTTCCGCCATTTTCCTTCTTCCTCCACCATAGGGAGGGACTCCGAGCAAGCTTTCAACGCCAAATTCAAGTCGGAGCAACCTCCCAGCCTCCTCCTTCATCCTTGAGCTTCAAGAAGGGTTTGACCTAACTTTCACCATCAAGCTCGGAGGAGTTTGTGTCATCCTCCACCGGATAGTAACACGAAGAAGACGGGTCCATTGGGATTTAGTGACAGCCTCCTCTACCCCAGATGATGTTGAGGACGGAGCTAGGATGCAGATTGACAACCCAGTGATTCCTTCCGTGAATCCTCAGCAAGACTTCGGATCCGGTCGATTTCGCACTTTCTTCTTCTCTAATTGTTGATAGTGTAGTTTGATCTCTTTGTATTTGATGAAGTGTGCTTAATTTGATATACGTTTGTGTACAATTATGTCTATATGATTTTATATTCACATTTTTTTCTTGAAGTGCGCCACTATCCATTCCCCATCACACAGTGTCGCACTAGCAATTGCTAGTGGCGTGCGTAGCGAAGAGGTGCTCATGACCCTCATTCCGCCATTCTCACCACCTCATCCTCAAGCCTACTCATCCATCCACCTAGCGATTCGGTGCATAGCGGCTTGTGTAGTTTTCCATCCGCCTGGCAAAGCATTGCATAGTGGCATTGCATAGAAGTAGTTTATTAGTGTTTTACTTTCTTTTTCCGCAAACATTCAGAACCCCCTTCGTAAACACAGACCTAAGGACTTTAATCTCAAGTCCTCCTCAAAATTAACTCCACCTTACTGTATTCCTTGAGAGATCAATACTTGGGAAAATTCACCCATTTCATATTACTTGTGCGACCGGTACACTTGTCATAATCCGCATCAAGTTTTTGGTGTCGTTGCCAGAGAACACGGTCATGTGAGTTTTTGGAGAGGGAGATAGGAGATAGAAGCCCTTTTCCATTTGTTCATATCATGTTTCGTATTTGCTTAAGTTTTTAGAATTTATTGCTTATTTTTCTTTGCTTCTTTTGTGTTTTTGGCTTAGCAGGCGGATCCGGGTTACTTTTTATTTTATTTTCATTTGTGTAGCACCCTTGCTGTAAATATTTTTGTTCGCAATGTATTTTGTAGCTTAGTGTTGTCTCTTTGACACTTTGTGCCGATACATTGATGCCTTGGCTATTTTAAATGCTTAGCATTGTATTAGGTGTTTGTTATGCCAAGGTATAGGCCACATGGTGAAGGATTGCCCTCGTTTGTGCGAGACTTCTCCCTCTTAGGGAATGTGCGCAGAAACCCCCGGTTTACGGAGGACTACTGTGGACAGGCCTATCATGGTGTTGCCTGGCCCATACACTGACATTGCACATCATTCTCGTTCCTTGCCCATTGAGATTACCGAAGAATCTCTTGCCGCATACAGGTCTTTCATGAGTCCCTCTCTCCCTTTTTACAAGCTTACCTTGAGTGATGATGATCACTCTGGCGTTAGCCAGCAAAAAGAGGATCAGGAAATCATGGGCACTCCTGTATGGGACGATGAGATTGTTCCCGTCAGTGGAAAGGTATCAGCAGACGATTTTGCGATGGGGCCCTTCTCATTCAATGCCTAGTTTCGAGAGCAGTTTTGCCCCTTCGCAATTTTTGCCTGATGGTGCTACTCCATTTTGTGTGAGTCGGATGATGATGCTGTATTTTTGGATGATTCGGTGCCTGAGGTTGCGCCAAAGTGGGATGAGGACTCTACTATCTCTGGCAAAGAATGTGGATCTTCAGAACGCTATGATTCTCCCCTATGGGATGAGGAATATCCCCCTTTCTGATGCAGAAATTTGCACCTCCTTATTGGATGAGGCGGTCCCTCTTACCACCGCAGACCTCGAGTTCTCGGCTTCCCCACGATACGGCTTATATGATACCAACGATGATCTATGCTCGGATCCTACTAAGAGTGATACCGGGACCACTCTACCATATTTTGCGTGTTTTAGTTTTTCCTCTCGTTTATTACTTGACCCCCTTCATTATCTAAGTCTGTGCAGGCTGAAGTCTCCACGGGTGCGTTGGGATGATGATGAGCCTTGTGCTCATGCAGACGGCGAGTGCATATGTTGGTGCAATAAGGTTTCTACCTCCTTTGTAGTCGAAGTCCCTGTCATCGCCATCGCCTCCTGCAGACCTGCGGTGGATGACGCCATACTGGGCAAGGATTTATTTTGTGGTGAGATGAGTGAGGACAAGCGCTCCTCATAATCTTACTTCCTATTTCCTCTACCTGTGTTGGGCAGGTATTATTATTTAGGTAGAGGGGTAACTGCTCTATCACCGTAACGGTACCCGTTACCGAAATGGATAATGGAACAGTTACCTGTGCACTTTTCTTTTCATAGGCCCATTAGCTAGAAATGTATAAAATTTACAATAACCCCAGTAGTTATCTTACATTTTCTGCATTTTTATTTTTCATGTCTATCTTAGTTTTAGTATTTCTTTGTATTTTGTCTATTTTCTTTTGTTTTTGTGGAGCTCACCCCTGCAGGTATTCATGGCAAATTCGTATTGGCGAGGTTGTGATTCTTCATTTGGCAGACCTGCTTCTATTTTTCACGGGTCTTCTGGTATGCTCACTGGCTGAGCATTGTGTAACCTCTTCCCTTGTCTCTATCTGATTTAAATTTCTATATCATATGATGTGTAGCTTAGTTTAAGTCTGGGGGAAAGCCAGTATTTGTTACCTTTTCCACGCGCATATTTCATTTGCATACTAAAAGCTTTTATTATTTTATTTTGATTCGTTCACTGCATCACACACCACTGTACCCACATGAGTGTGTGCTTAGCCGTTAGTGTGCTGTGAGTTAAACTCGCTTATTTTGTCTGATTTGGGGAAATTATTGTGCTGGTATAGGATTGTGAGATGGAGTAAAATATTGACTCCTACAGTGCTCCTAGTCGAGTGCTCTCATCTCGTGTAGAAATTGGAGTAGATTTAATTTTTCTGTATGCTTATAGTTTTATATTTTTCTAATTGCGTAAAGATTTTTTATTCTACTCAAAAATTGGTGAATCCGGTGTGAATCGAACGGTAGTGTAGGGAGGAAAGATCATCTTTCTCGGTGACTAAGAACTTGCCCCAAGCTACTCTCGAAGCATTGGTGCATGGTTAGTCAAGCGTGAGCGTGATGTAGGCCATCATTTCGGCTCGGTTGTGCCTTGTAGTGTTCCTAAAGTATTATCCTTGCAAGCCCCGTTGTGCCTACCCCTTCTTTTTATTCAGCTCCACCATTATTTCACCAAAGCCTCATAGCCGATCCCAGATGCACACCCAAGCCGAGCTTTAGTGTTTTACATTTTCATTTTAGGGTGTTGATGTAGTGCTATTTTTTATGAATATGTGGATGTGCTCCAAAGTTTTTATTTGCTGAAATTGTTCAAATAAAAAGATGATTTGAAAAAATATATAAAAATGAATTATGAAAAATAAAAGTGAAAAGAAAAAGTATAATTGAAAATTCTATTTGAGATGAGATTGTATTTAGAGTAGGCGGTACACAGACCCATATTTAAAAAAATTAAGTCTGGGGGTGTGGTGTACCCGCTTGTATTTTGGTTAGAGGATAGATTCTTTTTTATACTAGCTCATTTGGGTTAGGTGCATAGCCTTTTTATTTATCTTTGTTTACCTCACCAAAACCTAAGCCCCATCTCTTCACCTAAAGTCCTACAGATTAACACTTTAGTCGAACTAGTACCGTGGAGAGAGTGTGAACGGGCAACCGTATGGTCCCCGACATTGATGGATTTCTTTGGAGGTGATCCTGAGCCCCGGTCTTTGGCAATGCTCACCTGAGTGGCCTGCCTACTTTCTCCCTACGTGTGACCGGAAGATTCACTGTGATTCTATTTTTGAGTAGTAATAAAATATTGAAACGCATTGTGAAAATTATAAACTATTTTGTATACTTAGAAATTTCCTCTATTATATTTTTATGCGCGCGAGCATGCGACTTCACATGGTACTCCATATCTCAATTTCTATGTTATCTTGTTTATTTTCCCTATCTGCATAGATTTTGTTTGCTTGGGACGCGCAAACAGGTAAGTCTGGGGGTGTGATGAGTCCTATTTATATACTTATTTTTGGACTCATCTGGCTAGTTTTCTTGTTGATGCACTACACTTTAGAGCCATAATTGTTCATATTTATTGTTATGCCCATTTCATGTTAAGGTGAACTTTTGGCCCGTTTTCTGTGTAATTTCGTATTTTTTTCTTTTGCCCTACTTGATGTTTTTTTGTGTTTGGAGAATGTGGTATGCCCGTTTTGGTGGCTCGTCTGTTTTCGCTGTAGGTACAAAGGTCATGTGCGTGTCACAGGATTTTTTGGGAATGTTTTCTGCCTAAGGGCCACTAATCTTGCGTTTTTACACGTGCACAGTCAGTGGACTCCTTAGCACACAACCGCTGGTCATGCCGTCCTGTTCGTCGAACCCCAAACAGTACAGGAACAATGTGCATGATCATTGGATCTATAACGCACAACCACTGGTCGTGAGCCACTGATCGTGCGCACTATTCTCGAATTTTCCAAGTTCTGTCTTAGGAATTCGCACGAACATTAGACATAGTGCACACGAGCACCGGTCGTGTGCCACTTCTAGTGCGCATTTATTCCTTTTTTCTTGAGTTCTGTCTGGGACAATCGCACGATCATTATACATAGTGCACACGACCTTTGGTTGTGTGCTACTGCTCGTGCGCGTTATCCAAGTTTTTCTTTGAGTTCTGTGATGAGTTATATATATACCTATATTTTTGTATTTTATTTATATCATTTTACTTTATTTTTGTCTTTTTTTAGTCTTGTTTTATTTAATAAATTACTTATTTTTGTAAATTTTATTCTAACTTAATTTATTTTTGTTTTCTGAAATTTATCAGAAAAAGTCAAAAAATGACATGTCACGCCCGTGACCTTGCCCGACACGGGCGTGTCAGGCACTCAACGCCTTCCGCCAGTCGACACTCAACGATTTCACTGTTCAACACTCAACGCCGTCCCGACACGCCCAAGTCATGCCCGTGACCTTGCCCGACACGGGCGTGTCAGACACTCAACGCCTTCCGCCAGTCGACACTCAACTATTTCATTGTTCAACACTCAACGCCGTCCCGACACGCCCTAGTCACGCCCGTGTCCAAGACCAGTCACGCATGTGTTCGATGTCGACACTCAACGCTTCGTCAACTGTCAACGCTGCCGACATCGAGCTGCCAACATTCCAAGTCACGCCCCAAGTCATGCCCGTGACTGACGCATGTCACGCCCGTGACATGGGGGGTGACCGCCACGTTTTAAGCCGAAGTCAACTTTCCAGTCAAATCACCCGATCAGCTCATGTACAGTAGTGACACGCCCCCCTGTCACGCCCTAGTCACGGGCGTGACCAACCCGAAAAATTTGTCTATAAATAAAAGCTTTCAGAGAGGTTTTTTTGTCCACTTTTTGGTCCATTTTGCTAAGGTGTTATGCTGCCCAAATATATTCCAAATGCTATGTAAGGGAAATTTCTCCCCCTCTCCTTAGCTTTTATTATTTTTTGTGTCTTGTAACTTGTTCTTTTAATAAATAAAACGTGTTTTCTTCTCTTTAAACGTGTTTGGAATGGATCTAAGCAACTCTCCCTTTAGCAATCTTATTTCTTTGCCTTTCCTTTTATGTTTTCATCTTTTATAGCTTTTATAACTCGTTTAGTTTAGGATTTTATCCGCATATCTAGCCGTTATGCCGACGATTTTATTTCCATACTCATAACTTGTTTAGGTTTAGCTTTTCTTCTTTATTATTTTCATTCTTATTGTCTTATAAAAACTCCTTTAAAAGTGTTCGTTTTTATTTTCTTTAACTTAGGCTTTTGAGGATCGTAAAACTTTTCATCCTTTTTAGTTTTATTTTCACTTTTTAGGAGTTTTTATGAAAATACAAGAATGAAAATATGCTCGTTGTACTTTTTTGCCAACTTCACTTTTGCGTTTATTTGCAAAACTTTTCGCTCCGTTTAATTTTTATTTTCTCTTTTTATGCATTTCTACCACATTCTAGCGGTAGAAATGCAGTTGTTTTAATTTTTCAGCAACTTTGTTTTTCTTATTTTTGCAAGTGTGCGTGCGTGTATGAGTTAGGTTTTACAGCTTTATTTCATTTATGTAGAGTGCGTGTGTGCGTATGCATTTATTTCCGCCTACTCGTTAAGAGTTAAATGGCGCTTCGCTTTCATTTCCCGCCCACTCGTTTGACTGGGACTTGTTTTTTATTGCTTTCATTTTCTCATACTCACTTGAGTAGGAAACTTTGCGTGCGTGTGTGTGTTTCATTTATGTAGAGTGCGTGTGTGTGTTTTACTTTAAAGTAGAGTGCGTGCGTGTATGAGATAGATTTACCCCCGCCCACTCATTTGAGCTGGGATTCGCATTTACTGCTTTCTTCAGTCCTACTCGTTTGAGTAGGACTTGCAATTTTCAGCTTTCCTTTACTGCTTTCTTACTGCTTTCTTTACAGCTTTCTTTTCTGCTTTCTAGCGTAAGTGTCCTCATTCCGATGAGTGGCTAACCGCCCTTAGCCCTCAATATCGAAGAGCATTGGGACAGATAAAGTAGCTTTAAATAATTGAAGGTCCTGTTTTTCAGTTTAATTTAATTTCTTAAGGTTTGCCCCGGGTTAACGACGCGTAGGACCGCATATCGATGTGGTCGAGAGGCCGTGCGTATGGACCGAGAGGCCGTGCATATGGACCGATCACCCTTGGGTAAAGAGAGCTCTGCGCCAACCCTTGAGAGAGGAGGCGCATGACTCTACCGGATTGGGTTCGCCACCCAATAGCGGGGTTTTTAGCGTAATGCGGGCGTTAAGAGGAATCCTTCGTCGGTCTAACGATCGGTCGAATAGTCTTAGCGTTCAGGTGAGCGATAGTCCTAGAGATAAGTGAGCTCATTCCTTTGGAACCTCCACGGCCGAGTCTCCGCCTTAATTAATTTGAAATTTATGATCTCTTTTTATTAAAAGTTATTTTAGTTCAGTTCTCTTTTTATATCGTCGTGCTGAGTTCTGCATCGGCCTTCTGCACTTTATTTTTGTTGCTTTATTTTTCTGCGCATTTTATTTCCTGTTTTATTATTATGCACTTATATAAGTTTTATGTCATTTCCTTTTTTATATAATCAACCTAAAATATTATCGGTAGAATAATTGTCTTTCAGGGAAAGAGTAGAAATAGCTAAGCCGACCCTGAGAACAATACGACCCCGATATTCTACACCGGAATATCCTGTACTACACGTGATAGGTGCACTTGCCTCCCTTTCGTTAAAACTCGGTTTCTAACAAAATAAAACGTCTTCTTTTTTTATAAAATAAAATCACCTCCACTTTCATAATTAAATAAAAAGAAACATACACGTTTTAACCACCAAGTTTTTGGTGCCGTTACCGGGGAAAATTTCGACTTACTATTTTGAATTCCAGAAACCTATTAATTATACCCTTTATTTCTATATATATATAAAAAAACAACAAAATGGCCACCAAAAAAATTATATTTATAATAATAGTAATAATAACAATATTAATAATAATAATAAATACAAAAAAAAATCATATTAATAATTATAATAAAAACTTTAAAAAAAAAACTAAAAAACTTAAAAATCTAAAAAATCAAAAACTTAAAAAAAAAACTAAAAACTAAAAAAAATTTAAATTAAAAAACTTAAAAATAAAAAAAAATAAAAATGATGAAAAAATTTATTATTATTTTTTTCATCCAAACATTCAAAATTCAAAAAAAAATATCTTTCATTTTTTATTTATGCTTTTATGATATTTTCATTTTATTTTCTTATCTTTTATTTTCAAAAAAAACAAAAAATCAAAAAAAAAAAAATTCAAAAAATTTTTATTTTCATCAAAAAATAAAAATTATACAAAAAAAATATATCTTTCATATTATTTTTATTTTTATTTTTTTTTGAATTTTCATTTTATGTTCTTTTTTTTTATTTTCAAAAAAATCAAAACTATAAACAAAAAAAACATAAACTTAAAAATCTAAAAAAATTCAAAAAAAAACTAAGAAAAAATATATAAAACAAAAAAATTATTAATTTTATATTTATTTTGTCGTTTCGGCGCGCTTCACTATTGTGAGCGCTAGGGTATCGCATATCGGTCACGCTCTTAGCTAAGACGTTAGCTTACGAGTCACACTCACACGCGCCCCCTATCACCCGCACATTTTTCGCCGAATTTATCTTTTTCGTTTTTTATATTATATTTTTGCTATTTCTTCTAAACTTTTGCAGGTCTTAATTTGACGGCCTTCCCCGAACGCAGTTTAGGGAAGATTTCTAAACCCCTATTTTTAATTTTAATTTTTGTACATACTGCTTAGATTTTTATATATATATCTCGTTCCTCATACTTAGTGCAATATTGGAGACAATGTTGGACTTAAGTATGGGGGTGTTTCCTATTTTCTGTCTTTTTATTTCCTGCACTTAATAAAAAATTTCCAAAAAAATTTGCAAAAATTAAAAACTTCAAAAAATATTTTCATGCTTTAATAATAATAATAAAATTTTCAAAAAAATGAAACATCGCTCCGCGACGTTCGACTCAACAAACCAATCACAAATAAGAGTCTGTTCGCGGGAGAACCTTTTTTACTTTGTAAATATTTTGTAAATATTCTCGTCTCTTTCCCCTTCTTTTTTTTATCTTGTAAAAATTCTCTCTTCTTGTAAATATTTTTGTAAATCGAAAATTCCAAAAAAATTTGTATAACTCAAAAAACATAAAAAAATTTGTATAACCTTTAAAAAAATCGCAAAAAAATTAAAATAACCCCAAAATATGAAAAAAAAATCAGGAAAACTCAAAAAAAATCAAAAAAATTTTATTTTGAGTTAAAAAATTCGAATACCTCATTTCTTAACCTCTTTGCTCTCCAAAATAATCGTTTCGAGTTTATTTATAAGCGAATTTTAATTAATTCTTTATTTACTATTCGTTTATTAATTGTAGCTCGATAGACTTAGATTTCTGGGGTTAAGATTTTAAAGAATTATTTGTCTTTTTCTTATTATAGGGAGCTTGTTTTTCTAATTTTTCACTTCTGTTTTTTGAATAAAAGCACATTTTTATGTTAGAAAATAACATTTATGGATTTCATATTATTTCTACTTATGCTTTTAGAAACGTAGGAACGTTCAAATTAAAGAGGTTGCTCTCAAAATTTTTTATTAAACTCTAGTTTTCTTTTAGAAAAAATCTTATCCACCTTTTTTGCATGCCTTAATCAGTATGATTCCCCACTCACCCTTAAAAGATCTTATGTCAATGGGGATAAGATTTCATCCCGTAAACATAGGCACCCAATAATTAAAAGATTATATGATACAGAGTAAGAGGATAAAATTCATTACTCCTATACATATACATTGGGTTTATTTTTATTTTTGAAGAAAAAAAGAAAAGAAAAATATGTTAGGAAAATAAGATTTCATTTTCCTAAATTATTCAAAGAAATTATATATGGAGGTTTGAGAAAAAATTACCTCGCCTCAAAAATCAAAGCCCTCTTCATAACCGCCAATCCACTTAGCCCAATTTTCTTGATTCTAGAATCAATTTAAACTTTTTGAGAGCATAATTTTTAAATTGAATTATTTCCTATTAATTTCTTTTCAGCTAAAGTTTGTTATATAATTTCAATCCATTTTTGTTAAACTAACAAAATATTTTTCGCTTTATTTTTTTTCCATTTAGAAGTATTTTTTGAAACAGTTCCTCTATTTATAACACTTTCATAATTTAGTATTTAATTCCGAAACCCCGGAAATTTATTTCGATCTTTCTTACAATTAAGTTAAGCGTTAGTTAAATTTAGGATTCTTTTTAATTCCTTATAGGTTCATCTCCAACTTTTGCTCTGGAATAGCAAAAGCTTAAGTATGGGGGTATTTGATGAGTTATATATATACCTATATTTTTGTATTTTATTTATGTCATTTTACTTTATTTTTGTCTTTTTTTAGTTTGTTTTATTTAATAAATTACTTCTTTTTGTAAATTTTATTCTAACCTAATTTATTTATGTTTTCTGAAATTTTTCAGAAAAAGTCAAAAAATGACATGTCACGCCCGTGACCTTGCCCGACACTGGCGTGTTAGGCACTCAACGCCTTCCGCCAGTCGATACTCAACTATTTCACTGTTCAACACTCAACGCCGTCCCGACACGCCCATGTCACGCCTGTGACCTTGCCCGACACGGGCGTGTCAGGCACTCAACGCCTTCCGCCAGTCGACACTCAACGATTTCACTATTCAACACTCAATGCCGTCCCGACACGCCCTAGTCACGCCCGTGTCCAAGACAAGTCACGCCCGTGTTTGATGTCGATACTCAACGCTTCATCAACTGTCAACGCTGCCGACATCGAGTTGTAAACTGTCCAAGTCACGCCCCCAGTCACGCCCGTGACTGAAGCATATCATGCCCGTGACATGGGGCATGACTGCCACGTTTTAAGCCGAAGTCAACTTTCAAGTCAAATCACCCGATCAGCTCATGTACAGTAGTGACACGCCCCCCTGACACGCCCTAGTCACGGGCGTGACAAACCCGAAAAATTTGTCTATAAATAAAAGCTTTCAGAGAGCTTTTTTTGTCCACTTTTTGGTCCATTTTGCTAAGGTGTTATGCTGCCCAAATATATTCCAAATGCTATGTAAGGGAAATTTCTCCCCCTCTCCTTAGCTTTTATTATTTTTTGTGTCTTGTAACTTGTTCATTTAATTAATAAAACGTGTTTTTCTTCTCTTTAAACGTGTTTGGAATGGATCTAAACAACTCTCCCTTTAGCAATCTTATTTCTTTGCCCTTCCTTTTATGTTTTCATCTTTTATAGCTTTTATAACTCGTTTAGTTTAGGATTTTATCCGCATTTCTAGCCGTTATGCCGACGATTTTATTTTCGTACTCATAACTTGTTTAGGTTTAGCTTTTCTTCTTTATTATTTTCATTCTTATTGCCTTATAAAAACTCCTTTAAAACTGTTCATTTTTATTTTCTTTAACTTAGGCTTTTTAGGATCGTAAAACTTTTCGTCCTTTTTAGTTTTATTTTCACTTTTTAGGAGTTTTTATGAAAATACAAGAATGAAAATATGCTCGTTGTAATTTTTCGCCAACTTCACTTTTGCGTTTATTTGCAAAACTTTTTGCTCCGTTTAATTTTTATTTTCTCTTTTTATGCATTTCTACCACATTCTAGCGGTAGAAATGCAGTTGTTTTAATTTTTTAGCAACTTTGTTTTTCTTATTTTTGCAAGTGTGTGTGCGTGTATGAGTTAGGTTTTACAGCTTTATTTCATTTATGTAGAATGCGTGTGTGCGTATGCATTTATTTCCGCCTACTCGTTAAGAGTTAAATGGCGCTCCGCTTTCATTTCCCGCCCACTCGTTTGAGTGGGACTTGTTTTTTATTGCTTTCATTTTCTCCTACTCACTTGAGTAGGAAACTTTGCATGCGTATGTGTGTTTCATTTATGTAGAGTGTGTGTGTGTGTTTTACTTTCAAGTAGAGTGCGTGCGTGTATGAGATAGATTTACCCCCGCCCACTCATTTGAGCCGGGATTCGCATTTACTGCTTTCTTCAGTCCTACTCGTTTGAGTAGGACTTGCAATTTTCAGCTTTCCTTTACTGCTTTCTTACTGCTTTCTTTACAGCTTTCTTTTCTGCTTTCTACCGTAAGTGTCCCCATTCCGATGAGTGGCTAACCGCCCTTAGCCCTCAATATCGAAGAGCATTTGGACAGATAAAGTAGCTTTAAATAATTGAAGGTCCTATTTTTCGGTTTAATTTAATTTCTTAAGGTTTGCCCCGGGTTAACGACGCGTAGGACCACATATCGATGTGCGGGCTCTATTTCCGTTATCCATACGCAACGCCGAGAGGCCAAGCATATGGACCGATCACCCTTGGGTAAAGAGAGCTCCGCACCAACCCTCGAGAGAGGAGGCGCGTGACTCTACCGGATTGGGTTCCCCACCCAATAGTGGGGTTCTTTGCGTAATGCGAGCGTTAAGAGGAATCCTTCGTCGGTCTAACGATCGGTCGAATAGTCTTAGCGTTCAGGTGAGTGATAGTCCTAGAGATAAGTGAGCTCAATCCTTTGGAACCTCTACGACCGAGTCTCCGCCTTAATTAATTTGAAATTTAGGATCTCTTTTTATTAAAAGTTATTTTACTTCGGTTCTCTTTTTATATCGTCGTGCTGAGTTCTTCATCGGCCTTCTGCACTTTATTTTTGTTGCTTTATTTTTCTGCGCATTTTATTTCCTGTTTTATTATTATGCACTTATATAATTTTTATGCCATTTCCTTTTTATATAATCAACCTAAAATATTATCGATAGAATAATAGTCTTTCAGGGAAAGAGTAGAAATAGCTAAGCCGGCCCCGAGAACAATACGACACCGATATTCCACACTGGAATATCCTGTACTACACGCGATAGGTGCACTTTCCTCCCTTTCGTTAAAACTCGGTTTCTAATAAAATAAAACGTCTTCTTTTTTTATAAAATAAAATCACCTCCACTTTCATAATTAAATAAAAAAAACATACGCGTTTTAACCATCATTCTGCCATGCTAATATGCACGATCACTGGACATAGTGCGCACGACCACTGGTCGTACGCCACTGATCGTGTGCATTATAATTTTTGCAATCTATAAATTCGCAGGTTCCGCCCTAATTCCGAATTCTTGACTTTTTCTCCGCCGTCTTTGCCTCCGAGGAGGTTTCCTCCATTTTCATTCTTCCTCCACCATAGGGAAGGACTCCGGGCAAGATTTCAATGCCAAATTCAAGCCGCAGCTACCTCTCAGCCTCCTCCTTCATCCTTGAACTTCAAGAATGGTTTGACCTTGCTTTCACCATCAAGCTAGGAGGAGTTTGTGTCCTCCTCCACCGGATCATGACACAAAGAACATGGGTTCATTGGGAGTTAGTGACAGCCTCCTATACCCCGGACGCAGTTGAGGACCGAGCTAGGATACAGATTAACAACCTGGTGATTCCTTCCGCGAATCCTCAGCAAGACTTCAGATCCAGTCGATTTCACACTTTTTTCTTCTCTTATTATTGATATTGTAGTTTGATCTCTTTATATTTGATGAAGTGTGTTTAATTTTATATACGTTTGTGTACAATCATGCCTTTGTGATTTTATATTCATGTTATTTGCTTGAGGTGCTCCATTATCCATCCTCCACCACACAGTGCCGCACTAGCAATTGATAGTGGCGTGTGTAGCGAAGAGGTGCCCACAACCCTCATTCCGCCATTCTCACCACCTCATACGCAAGCCTACTCGTCCATCGGCCTAGCGATTCGTTGCATAGCGGCCTGTGTAGTTTTCCATCCGCCTGGCAAAGAATTCATAACGACATTGCATTGGAGTAGTTTATTAGTGTTTTACTTTATTTTTTCGCAAACATTCAAAACCCCCTTCGTAAACACCGACCTAAGAACTTCATTCGCAAGTTCTCCTCAAAATTTACTCCACCTTACTGTGTTCCTTGAGAGATTGATACTTTGGAAAATTCGCCCATTTTATATTACTTGTGCGACCGGTACACTTGTCGTAATCCGCATCATCTGCTACTAGAGCTGAGTTATCTCAGCTCTAACTATCTTCACAGCAGCAATAATAAGATCTTCAATAATTTGTTGTCTCTGCCGGAAGTATCTCAGAAATATGTTTCTGAACATGCTGAAGAAGACTGAAGACTGATCTTTAGTTCTTCAAACAGCTAACCTGAACCTACAGAAAACTGAAGGCTCTTCTTCTCTTTCTTTATCAGACGCTAATCTGAACTTGTTATAGCAGATGAAATTGTTACAGCTATCTGGAATGAACTTTTAGTTCAGCTGGATTGACTTCAAGCTTTTGGCTCAGCAACAATGGCAAGGAAGATCAAGTCCAGCCGCAAAGAATGAAACCCTAAAAGTTATGTTCTTCCTTCTGAAGCTGCCCCTTTTATCTTTCGCCGATTAACGGCTCCAAGAAGTAGTGGGGACCACCTGTAGTTGGCAACTACAGCTTGCTTTAACGGAAGAAGACATACAGTAGAGTGTTAGCCCTATTTGTCATGTTCTGTAGCTTTCATGCAACATATTTGAATCTGTTGACTTTTGTTGACTTTGACTTACGTCATCAGTTATGGACTTAGCCAATTTCTCAAATCCACTCCAGGCGTTGAGTGCATTGAGTGGACAAGCTTCAGTCAACGCCAAAACCCTTAGTCAACTGTTTGAACCATTCTGCATCTTATGCATTGAGAGCGTTGAGTGAGCCTTCATGACTCAATACTTCTGACTTGGCTCATCATTCTGCCTCTTGGAGTTGAGAGCATTGAGTAAGCCTTCCTCACTTAATACCTCTTAACTTAGTCAACTTCTGACTTTCATAGTCCAACAATCTCTGCACAATTATGCGTTGAGAGCATTGAATGAACTTGCTTCACTCAACGCTTTTATACTTAGTCATTTATTCACCTATCTGAAGGCGTTGAGTGAGTTGGCCTCACTCAATGCTTTCTTCCTTTACCTGTCTTCTTTATTTAGGTGTTGAGTGAACTAGCTTCACTCAACGCTTTTGCTATCTTGCATTGAGAGCATTGAGTGAAGCTTCATCACTCAATGCTTTTATACTTAGCTGCTTTCTGTCATCTTTCTTCTTAGGCTTTATCATCACACAACGCCTTCTGCTTTGGCGTCGAGTGAGCTGTGTTCACATGACGCTTCTTGACTTAGTCGAAAATCCAGCCCGCCAAAACTGAGGCTTTGACAGATTCAGCTATACTTGACGATAGCGGAGTGAAATTCCCTCACTCAACGCTTGTGTACTTGGCCGCAAAATTGCTTTGCAGAATGCATAGCTTTGACTGTACACAACTAACTCAGCGCTTTATGGCATCTTGCGTTGAGTGAACTGGCTTCACTCAACGCTTGTGGACTTAAGCGATTTCCAGCTAATCCAGTATCCTCCCTTGCATTTGGCATTAAGTGAACCAGCTTCACTCAATTCCTATGGACTTAGATAGGTTTTTGTCTCTCCATATCTTTACTTTATGACCACCTGTTTCATCACTTGGAATACCAGTCCTATAAATGTTACAAGGACTAACCCGCATGCATGAAATTCAACATACATTAAATACAACAATGTATATATCATTGACATGTTTGACTTCTTCAAATCTGGGATATTATGGGCAATGGACCAAACAGTAATCAGAGGCTCAATGAGTCTTGAGCAACTCTCATATGAAAACATTAAAACTACACCAATCCCTGAAGATCTGTATGATGCTCAATTTGGTGATCAGAGTGTTGTTCATTATGTTGAACAAAGTGGTACTCAGCGGGTTAAACCTTCAAATGCTGATGTAATTCCTACATTCAGCCTCACTGTTGATCAGATTGTCAGGGCCAAAGGCAAGTCAATTGCTGAAGAAGAGGAAGAAGTAAGGCTCAACAAGAAAAGATACAGAGAAGAGATGGAGATTAGGCCTGACTTTGAGAAGTTGAGTCCTCAATTAGGGATCATCATCTTATATGTCTGGGATCAATTAAAAAACACAAAATTGACAGGTGAAAGCTCTACAGCTCCCTAGAATGGGTCAAGCTTTAAAGGAATGAGGAATTGAGGAGAAAATTCAGAAGGGACCAAAAGTCAGGGGCATGGCCACCAGATGTTGTGGAGCCTAGCAAGTACTTCCCCAAGCCCTATAGTTACTTTGAAAGACAGAAGGAAAGAAAAAGGCCAACAAAGACAAAGAGCAGGCTAGCAAGAAACCAATAAGGGGATTATGATTAAGGAATAAGAAACTTGAGATGTTTCATATTTTCCTTAAAGGGTTGTAGGAATGTGAACTTTTTGTAATAAGCACACAATCTTTTATGAATCTTTCCTTCTATAAAAAATCATATTTTTGTGTGTTTACATCTTATTGATTTCATATTTTGTGATGTTTATCTGCTAATTTAAGAAGTGTATATCATTGACTGAGGTTCTGACTTCTTAAAATAGGGGGAGATTGTTGGGTCCATTGATCACAATGTCCTAGATTTGAAGAAGGCCCACAAGTCAATGGTATATGCATGAATGTATTTGATGCATACCCTTAGTTCAGTGAATGCAGGTTGTTCTCTATTGAAATAATTTGACAAGTAGTCAGAGTTACAAAAATAGATGGACACATGATGCTGGCAAAGCAGAAATCTTGTTAAGTACAGAAGCATCGAGTGAAGGCAGTTCACTCGATGCAAAGAAGCTAAAAGCGTCGACTGATGTTCAGGCAGTCAAAGCCTTTGTATTTCCAAAGCAGAAATCTAGTTAAGTTCAGAAGCGTCGAGTGAAGACAGTTCACTCGACACCAAGTAGCAAAAGCGTCAACAGTACACCCAATAGTCAAAGTTGTAGTGTTGCTATCAAGAATTATGTCTAAGGACAGAAGCGTTGATTAAAGGCAGATCACTCAACGCCTACTCGACAAGGATTCTATCTATGGACAGAAGTGTTGAGTGAAGGAAGTTCACTCAATGCCTCATCAAGAAGCCAGGTAAAGGCAGAAAGAGTTGAGTGAAGAAGATGAACTCAATGCCTACATTCAAAGAAATCAATCTAAGTTCAGAAGTGTCGAGTGATGAAGGCTCACTCGATACCTAAGTTGTTATACTATAAAAGTTTATATGCATTGAGTGAGAAAGGTTTACTCAACACTCTCAATGCCTGAAGTCGAAGAATTCTGCTAGGTACTTTTGCGTTGAGTGACAAGGCTTCACTCAACGCCTTTGCAGTCTGTCTGAAATTTACTAAGTCCAAAAGCGCTGACTCATGCTGACGTCAACAGAACATCAAATATCGTGGGATCTACGTGCTAGAAGACAAAAGATGCCGCTTACCTTTTTGAACAGCTGTAAATGAAAAAGGAATGGATGAGTTGCCATTTCGAGCCTGCCCTTACTGCGTAAAGAGCCGTTGAGCGGCAGGATACAAAAAGACAGTTTTGTGAAATTAGAAAAAAAATAAACGGGAGAAAAACAATCTTTTTCTTCCTCTGGACTGAGTTGAAGCATTCGAAGAGCTTCCTAAAAATTTTGTCTGTGAATCATAGACAGCGTTTGTTGTTGAAGGAACTTTTCTATGAAGATCAAATTGTCTCTCAACAGCAAGGTCAGGAAGATTTCTTTCAGAGAAAGAAGAAGGAATCTCTGCAGTTACTCCTCAACACAAGAAGAACCAACATTGAAGATATTTTCTTGGTACTATGAAGAAGATATGACTGATTCTTATCAGTTCAGTAAGAGGCTTACCCAGAAATAACTTCTTTGGATTCATTCATCACCAACAAACTTTTTCTCATTATAGGATCTTTACTGATCTGATTTGTAAGCCTAAACTATAAAGGCCGAGTGGAAGGATTTTTCTGTGGATTTGAGTGTAGGATCCTTTTATTGTTTTGAGGTAGGGTGAAAGAAAAAGGGGGTGATAAATTATGAATAACTCTATGGGGGGAATAGAGTTATAAAAAATCTTTTTACAGAAAAGATAAAAGCAGATAATCTAAGCTAATCAAACCACAACACATGCACATATGAACACAGAAAGCACAACAAGACAACATAAGAATTTTATAGTAGTTCCCCAACTGGGTACATCCACTCTTCTACCACCGTTGGTAGGAATCCACTACAGGTTTTGATCAGGTGACTGCCACCAATGAGCTTTTTATCAGGTGCCCAAAAACTAACCCTCAAGTCTTTTGGAAGGAGACTTGTGAACCAGAATAATTTTGAAGGGAATTAAAACCCTGTATAGAGGTGGGGATGAGAGAGTGATTTTGTCTTCTCTTTCTCAAGGTAACACTTAGAAGACTTTTGTGGATTCAAAGATGTTGTCAAAGCTCCCCCTGAAATAAAGAAGGGTTCAGGCTTGGAAGCTTTGAATAGGGTGAATAGGTATTCAACTGAGACTTGATCCAGGATCTTTAGACAAATGATGCTTGAATTTCTTAGCAATGGTCCTGGAAGAGAAGAGTAAGAAGATTCTTGATTTGTAAAAGTTGTTCTTCTTGCTTCTTCTTCAGATCACTGATAGAATGAGAAAACTGATGAGGATCTGCTCCAGAAAGTTTCTAGGATGTTAGCCAGAACAATTTTCTGTCTTTCTCTGAGTGTCTCTCTGTAAGTCTATCTTGGCAAAAGAAAACTTGATCTGTACAGCCTTCTTCTCTGAGAGATGATAAGAATAATTCCCTGTCTTGAATTTCAAAAACATTCCTTTTATTATTCTGCAGGAATTGAGGAAAGGAAACGGCTACAATATCTGCAATAAATGATTTCCTCAACTATCTTTTGCATATAAGACAAAATAATAACTCTGTGAAAACCTATAGTTAATGTTGCACTGTAAATGGCAATAAGCCTTGAAAATATAAGCATTTACTACCAGAGATTTTATTCCTTAAATTGCCTTGACGAAACAAGAATGAAATCTTCAAGATAGTTGAGCAATAAGATAGTTGACCACAGAGAAATAGTCGCAGAGCTGAGATAAAAGATTGTCGAACTAAGATAAGAGATCATCGAGCTGAGGCTAGAAATCATCGATCTGAGTTCTGAGATCGCCGGGCTAAGCTCAGAGATCTTAGCTCTGCAATCATCGATCGAAGATCGACGATCTTCGAGCTGAGTTCGACGAAAGTCGAACTGATATCAGATCCAATGATTTCTTCTGAGTCTTGGTCTGGAAATGAAATCCAAAGCTGGTCTATATGAGATCTGCTCTACTAAGACTAACTTAGACCTAGACTTTGACCCTGGTTATACAAGTGGGTCCAAACCACCTAAGAGTTAACCTAGCCCAAATCAAACATGGGGTTCCAACAATCTCCCCCTATTTGGGTGAGGTCACTCAAGATAAAAGAAATAGCAAAAACAATACAGTGCTATAGGTATCTGATATGGTATTGAAAAAAATCACCAGATATAGTATAGCATGTAGTTCACATATAATCCAGATAGAGCAAAAAAAATAAATAATAAAGAGTTCAGAGAACTTAGGGTTTATCAAAAGGAGGAGCAGAAGAGGGTTTAGAAAATATGATCTTCCTAGAAGGATCTTCTGCTTCTTTCTTTGACATCTTCATATCTTGATCTCCTAGAGACTTCTAAGAAACTGCTCTAGGCACAACTACCTCAAGATGAAGAGTCATATACTCTGATGGATAAAATACTTTCTTGCTAACCTGCAATCTGTCAAGTTGTTTCTCTTTATAAGATGACATAGTAGTGAATTGAGAGGGATCCTGACCTTCTTTTCTGGCTTTATTCATTTGAGATAGCCATACTATTTCATTCAACCTTGCCATTCTGAAGTTGGGGTCAAGCTCAGGATCAAGAGGAGGAGAGGGAGGTCTCTCTGAACTAGCTTCCTGAACTGACTTCTGAGATGGAATTCTAAACTGAGTAAATTGAGCCTGGAAATTTGTAGCCACTGGATTTTGCTTCTTCTGACTGGAGTACAAAGATCTGGGAGGAGGAACTTCACTACGTTTTCCTTTAGGCTTTGCAGAAGAAATAGGCCTTTGAGAAGAAGAATGTTTCCCTAAACATCCAGCTGGAGAGGAGGATTTGAGGATCTGTCCTGCCTCTGATAGGTCTGGGTAATAGGAGTAGACCTTTGAGCTGTTAAACCAGAGGCTCGTACTACTGGAGAGTGAGGAGGAGGAGGAGCCCCGTGGATCCGCCCGAGGACCTTTGATATAAAGATTAGTTGCGCCGTCCTCCATCAGTCCGGGCTTTTGGTGCGAGTGGTTGCGCTAAGTCCTCTCACAGGCCCCCAGAAGAAGGGATGGAGGAAAGGGCAGCAACTCTTTGGGTAAGAGTGATGATGAAGGCAGTTAGAGGAGCTATAGCATGTGCTATAAGAAGCTCTAGGGAAGGAGAGATGAATTGCAGAAGATCTTTTGCTATATCTGAGAATTTTAGGTAAAGGGGTTCAGGCTCAGAGGCTGTGTAAGGAGTTTGATGTCCACAGTTTGAGCAAACTGAAAAAACAGAGGGTAAATCTGTGTGAGTGTTCTCAGGAAAAGTTGAGGATGAAGGGACAGTAGAGGGAAAAGATGTTGATGGAGCATTTTCTTGGATGGGGTCAGATGGAATCTAAGATGACAATGATGGAGAGATGATGGGGGAAGAAATGTGTTGAGAAGAGACATGAGGATCTTCAGGATGATCTTTATGAGGAGATGCTGGATTATCTTTATGAGGAGATGCAGAAAGATCTGGAGGAGGAGATACAGGATTATCTGCAGAGGTCTGGATGTGGATGGGTGAAGCATGAGGTATAGGTGAAGCAACTGGAGAGGATTGGGTTTGGGAGGGAACTGAGGAGGGGACAGAAGAAGGAATATCTTCTTGGTTAGGGAAGTAGCTGCATCAGCTCTTGTATCCTCAGAAGTCTTGGAGGCATTAGAGGGCCTAAGAATTGTTCTCTCCCACTTTGAAAATAAGTAGGAGTCTAACCTCTTACTTGCATTGAAGAATTGGGTCTAGGAGACCATCAATTTAGGAGTTTTTGCCTGGAGAAATATGGCAAAAATTCTCCTAAAGCAAACCTCTTTCTTAGAGCATTTCCTCCTAATCAATTCAAAGAATAAATCAGCCCAGGTGACTGATTTACCATCAACAAGAGCAGACATAATGACAAACTGCTTCCTGTTAATGTTATCATGGGCAGAGTGCTTTCCCAACAGTACTTTCCCAACAATATCAACCAAGAACTTATATTGAACAGCTAAGTTCTTCTTCAGCAGCTTTGCTGGCACTTCATCAGGATGGCCCATCCTTCCCAGCATAGTTCTATACTCAGAACTATCTTGATCCAAACTATCATCTCCATTCACCAAGTCAAACAATTCAGAAATAATGACTTGAGTAAGAATAACTTGATTTCCCGAAATAGTTCCAATCATGGTTGATTCATCTGGACATGTAAAAGAGTAGACCCATTCCTTAATTTCAGCAGTTGGTAACTTGATTCTTGTTGAGATAAACTTCCTCAGACCTTGAACTTCACAGAGCTATAGTATCTCCTTGAATATCGAATTGCAATAGCTGAAGGAGTCGAAATTGATGTCGAACCCTGCGTTAAATTTCATTGCTGACAGGATAGCCGCCGAAATCGCCATTAGAAACGTGCAAGAGAAAACAAAAGATCAAGTACAGGAGGGTAAATTGGAGAGCGCGAGATAGAGCACGACGATAAACCCTTAATATAGGTTTTTCGGAATGTGAAGAGTCGGACTCTGTCCTACGACAAATAAAGAAAAACTTCTATCTAAGGTCGACGATAGATTTTTAATTAAATATTATCGTCAGTCTTAGATTGAAGAGGGAAAATAGATCGTCGATCTTAGGTCGACGATTTATTTTCTGAAGTAAAGGCGTCGATCTCTAGTCAACGATTTTTACTTCACAGAGCTGTCGTCAATCTCAGGTCGACGATGTAGCTTAAGATCAGTTCTAAGATCATCAATCTCTGTTCGACGATTTAGGAACAGATCCAAAACCTAAGATAGAAAAAATTAAATTAATCATTCCCATTGATCATTCCAAGCTGATTCAAGAAGAACAGGTGCTTCTTTTCATCCAGGGTATCTCTAATTAAATGATGTCTTATATATATATGTTTTGTTCTAGAATTATGTACTGGTTTATGTGTTATAGATATAGCACATGTACTATCACAGAAAATGATTGAATTATTTAGATTGAAACCATAACCTAAGAGTTGGTTTTGTATCAACAAAATCTGTGAGCAACAACTTCCAGCAGCCATATATTCAGCTTCAGCAGTTGATGTTTATACAGAGGTTTTCTTCTTGCAAAACCAGGACACAAGTCTATCACCCAGAAACTGGCAAGTTCTTGAAGTGCTCTTTCTGTCCACTCTACATCCAGCATAGTCAGCATCTGAAAATCCAGTCAACTCAAATGCTGACTCTGTTTGATACCAGAGTCCTAGATTAGGACAACTCTTTATATATCTTAAAATCCTTTTTATGAAAATAAGATGAGATTCTTTAGGATTCACCTGGAACCTAGCACATAAACATGTAGTAAACATGATGTCTTGTCTGCTTGCTGTTAGATATAGTAGGGATCCAATAATGGCCCTATACCTGGTCTGATCAACAGGTTTTCCATGTTCATCAGAGTCTAATACAGCATTGGCAGCCATGGGAGTCTTTATAGGGGAGGCATCAGCCATCCCAAACTTCTTAATAAGATCATTAGCATATTTAGATTGGGAAATGAAGATTCCATCGGGAGATTGTTTCACTTGGAGACCAAGGAAATAAGATAGCTCTCCCATGCTACTCATCTCAAATTTGGAATGTATTAGATCAAAAAATCTTTTGCATAATTTGGGATCAGTAGAACCAAATATAATGTCATCTATATATATTTGTACTACTAAAATTTTATCATGATGCAATTTTGTAAAAAGAGTTATATCTACCATGCCTCTTGAAAAACCATGCTCTAAGAGAAAGCTGGCTAAGGTCTCATACCAAGCTCTTGGAGCTTGCTTTAAAACATAGAGAGCCTTATGCAATTTGAAAACAAAAGAGGGATGAGTTGGAGAAACAAAACCTGGAGGTTGTTCAACATAGACCTCTTCTTTAAGTTCTCCATTTAAGAATGCACTCTTGACATCCATTTGGTAGACTTTGAAATTCTTGAATGCAGCATAAGCCAGAAATATCCTTATAGCTTATAGCCTGGCAACAGGAGCAAATGTTTGATCATAGTCAATGCCTTCCTCTTGCCTATATACTTGGGCAACAAGCCTAGCCTTAATCCTCATAATCACACCTTGGGCATCAAGCTTATTCCTGAAAACCCACTTAGTTCCAATTACTGGATAGCCTTTAGGCCTTGGAACCAAGTCCCAAACTCTACATCTTTCAAATTGATTTAGTTCCTCTTGCATTGTAATGATCCAATAGGGATCTTGCTCAGCATCAGTTATGGATTGAGGCTCAATTTGAGAGAGGAAACAGGCATGCATCACATCATGGTTGAGTTGATGTCTTGTCTACACACCTGTTGTTATGTCTCCAATCACTTAGGATCTGGGTTGATCCCTTAGTCTGACAAGATCAATGGGTAGAGTTGGTTCAGCAACAACAATTGGATTTAATTCCTCTTGTGGAATTATGTTTGCTGTTGGATAAAGTTTAGCTTCTTCCATAGTTTCTTCTTTACTATCTTCAGTAGCTTGTGGAGAAGGATTTGATACAGCCTTTGGAGTAAGGTTTAAGTCATCCAATTTCTCATACAAGTGAGGTACCTACAAAGAGTTATTGGTAGAAATCTCTTTCTCATTAAAAAAACATGTTAGCTTCATCAAATGAAACATGCATAGATTCTTCACTTTTTAATGTAGATTTATTAAACACCCTATAAGCTTTGCTAACTTGGGAATATCCTAGAAAGATTCCCACTGCAGCCTTTGCTTCAAATTTTCTAGTGTATTTCTTGTCATTATTGTGAATATAACATATGCAACCAAATATTTTAAAATAGGTGATTATTGGTTTCTTCCCTTTGAGTAATTCATAAGGAGTCTTATGCTTAAGTTTATGTATCAAACTTCTATTCAGTACATAGTTTGCTATGCTCACTGCCTCTGCCCAATAGGATAGAGACATATAAGCATCTGCAAGTAATGTACTTGCAGCTTCAATGAGTGTTCTATTTTTCCTTTCAGCTACCCATTTTGTTGAGGAGTTCTAGGAGCTGAGAAACAGTGTCTGATACCTTCCTTCTCACAGAACTCATGCATAAGAAGAGAGTCAAACTCAGTGTCATGATCACTTCTGATCAATGAAACTTGAGTAGAGTACTCAATCTGTATGGTCTTGAGAAAATTTGTAAGAACCTTAAAGGTAGCTAACTTAGATCTCAGAAAGAATACCCAGGTGAATCTAGAGAGGTCATCTACAACTAATAGAGTATAAGATTTCCCTCCTAAGCTTTGTACAGCAATAGGACCAAAAAGATCCATGTATAGCAGGTACAAGATCCTAGGTGAATCACTCTTATTAATTAATTTAAAGCTAGATTTAGTTTGCTTACCTAATTGACAAGCCCTGCAGAGGCCTTCCTTCTTGTAGGGACGAGAAGGTAAACCTCTCACAAGGTTGTATTTAGATAGCCTAACAATGTTTTTCAGATTAACATGACCTAGTCTCTTATGCCATAAAATAATTTGATTACTAACTATATAAAGCATGCATATGTCAGAAGATGCAGATTGAAAATTTACTAGGTAAATGTTTCCTTGTTTATTCCCAATTAAAACAGGTTTGTTTTCTTTAGAAGAAAAAATACAAGAGTTAGAGTTAAAAGTTACCTGATAACCTTCATCACAAAGTTGACTTATTGAGATGAGGTTATGCTTCAAGCCACTTACATAAGCAACCTTCTTGAAAGTAACTGCTCCAATCTTGACTTTACCATAGCCTTTGATCTGGCCACAGTTTGAATCACTAAAGATAACCTTTGGTCCCAGCTTGGACTTGTAATCACTTAAATTATCCTTACTGCCTGTCATATACTTGGATCAACCACTGTCCATATACCATTGTTTATTAGATGCTGGATAGCTCTTTACCTGCAAGGATGATAGTTAGTTGTTCTTGACCCAGGTAACCTTGGGTCCTTGTTGATTTACATAATTGTAAATGGAAATGTAAGAACATTCAGGTTGATTTTGTAACCTTTGGGATGATATCTTCTTGGTGGTATTATCCATTGATTAAAAGGATTAATGTTGTTATTAGAATTTAAGTTTCTGTTGTTAGGATCTGGGATCGACGATTTCTGGTTGGATCATCAAACTGAGCTCGACGATGTTGGATGAGATCTTCGATCTTCGCTCGAAGAATGAAGATATTCATTCTTGGGGCACCAAAATCGTTGATCTCTGGTCGACGAACCATACTGGTATCATCGATCGTAGATCGAAGATTAATTATTACTGAAATTTGCGTTCAGAGATCATCGTTCTGAGATCGATGATCTGTTCATATATCGTCGATCTGAGTTCGACGATAACTGCTGAACATTGTTACTTTTATTATTCTTCTGGTTTTTAAGTTTGTTTTTAGTTTCAATTTGTTTAAGGACTTCATTAACCTTATTGACTTATTCAGTGTTTTTCTTTCCTTTATCGGAAACAAAATTTATAGGTTTAGAAAGGTGATTCTTTTGAATTAGGATTGGTTCACTAGATGAAGCTCCTAATTCTAGTTTGCAGTTATTAGTTCTTGCATTTAATGTGCTAGTTATATCTAGTAATTTTAAACTTCTGCCATTCAATAATTCTTCTAATATCTTAGCTTTGCTAAGTTCAAATTTCAGGAAGATAATTTGTTCATTTGCATAATTTAGTTCATTTGATAGATTAGCATTTTCAAAAATGATTTTATCTTGATCATTTAATTTTTCTCTAAGAAGTTTACTTCTTTCTCATAGCTTATCAAATCTAAGCATAAATTTTTGAATTCAAATTTAAATTCATCATATTCAAAATCATAAGAAGCTAATACCTGATCTTCAGCTGACAGGCTTTCTTTATCATCAGATTCATCTGTATCTGATCTGCTACTGCTAGCATCAATTTCCATGAGGCAAACTTCCTTTGCCTTGGCCTCTTCTTCTTCTTCACTAGAGCTGGAAGATGTGGATTCATCTTCTATGTCACTCTATGTGTCAGCCACAAATCCTTTGTCCTTCTTTTTATGCTTGCTGGAAGAGGGCTTGCTATAATGCTTGCTTCTAGATTCCTTCTCTCTTCTTCTTTCCTTCTTTTGATTTTCAGGACATTCAGACATGAAGTGCCCTGGTTTCTTGCATCCAAAACACACTACTTCTTTAGTGTGGGTTTTGTCATACCTGGGCTCGCTGTCATTTCTGGATGACTTCCTCCTTAAGTCCTTCCTTTCCTGTTTAAAGAATCTCTTGGCATAGAGACCCATTAGCTCCTCATTGACTATTGGAGCTTCAGTCTCTTCAGCAGCCTTGAATACAATGGATTATTCTTTCCTTGTTGGAGGAGGAGTCCTTTGTTCTACAGCTTCTCTGGACTTGATTAACTGCTTATAAGATTTGAGCTTTCCCAGGAGAGATTCAGTTGAAATCTCATTCAAGCTTCTGGCCTCTTTGATTGGTCATATCCTGGTGTCCCATGAGCTTGGGAAGAACATTAGGATCTTATCATTTACTTTTGTGAGAGAGATGTCTTTATCCAATGTCTTTAGCTCACTGATGATGGAGCTTAGTCTGTTGTACATGTCACCAACAGATTCAGCTTCATCTTTCATAAAATTTTCATATTATGAGATGAGAGTTTATCTTCTATCTTTTCTCTCATCTGCTGAGCCAACAACCATCTGGTTGAGTGAATCCAAGATTTCTTTTGCAGAGGTGCACTCATCCTTCTTCTGAAAGATGTCATCTGACATAGTCTAAGACAATATATTCATGTCTTTGGCATCAGCAATCTTGGCTTTCTTCTGAGCATCATTGTAATCTGGAGGTGGAACAACATTTAAGCTTATAGATGTTGTTGAGGTAGTTTCCACTGGAGCTGGTGGACCTGTCAAAATAGAGTTGACGATATCTTCATAAATAGAGTTAATGTACAACTTGATTCTTGCCTTCCAGATAGTGAACTTTAACAAGTTACATATTGGAGGTCTGGTGCTAATGTATTCCTTATTTTGTGCCATGGTATCAAATAAATTAAAAACACATAAAAAAAATTTATTCAGAGATTATCTGGAGGTCTTGGTTGGCTCAGGTGTTAGCCTGTATAAATATAGCCAACCTCCCTCTAATACCAATTGAAAGAAAAAGGGGGTGATAAACTCTGAATAACTCTATGGGAGGGAATAGAGTTATAAAAAATCTTTTTATAGAAAAGATAAAAGCAGATAAACTAAGCTAATCTAACCACAGCACATGCACACAAGAACGTATCAAGCAGTGCACCGCTATGGTTAGTCACCCTCTCCATCATTGCTCGTCGTTCATACTTAAGGTTTGGGCACGCCCAATCCCCTAAGGTTTCAAGAATTCAAAGATCGAGACATATGATGGTACAAGTGACCCGTCAGGAGTATGTTAGGACTTCACAATCATGATGCAATTTTGCAATGCCTCAGATCAACTTTCAGGTCAACCTATCCTAGCGACTTTTAAAGGACAAGATCATACCTGCTTCCTATCCCTGAAAGGGGAGAAATCAAGGATTTTGCAGAACTAAAACAATAATTCATGGACCAGTTCATTTCAGGCCACCGAATAACTAAAGATGCCTCCCACATCTCTAGGATCCGTCAAAATGAAGGGGAAACACTTAAAGAATTCTTCCGCCATTTCACCACTAAGGCACGACGAATCCCTAGGATAAAATCAGAGCTCCTACATGGGTTTCGTCTTGGAGGGCTCTGTCCTGATGGCTTCCACTCTGTACTAGTACGAGAGACTATACCCAGCTATTCTGATCTTGTTCAACGGATCGATGCCCAGATTGCCGCTGATTATGAAATTTAAGCACACCGCCAATAATTCAAATGCAACTCAAATTGATAGCGAGAATAGGGGTTAACACCACCATTGGTTCCCAAAAAGAGCAACTCATGTTATGCCAACTCTCGATGAGCTGGGGGCATCACCAACATCAAACCTTCACTCCCCTCAACGCTTCGCGAGCAGAAGTGTTGCTTTCCATACACAACCATCCATCTTTCCAAAGGCCAGGGCCTCTTACTCCAAACTCAGGGGACCATTCAAAATATTATGACTTCTATAAGGTCATGGGCATAAGCCAGAAGATTGTTTATGAATGAAGATAGAAATCGAATGATTCATTCGCCTAGGATACCTCTAGAGTTCTCTCTAAAACAAAGGCTCTAAATCAACATGTCAAGAATGATATAGCATAGGCTAATCCCCAGGATGAACATCCCAAAGAAGAGTTTACTTTCTGCTAAAGGAGAAACAAGAGCACCACTACCACTGCTTGCATTTTGTATTTTCAACATTCGTGGAACAAACAACAAGTGTTGTCTCCAATCTTATTGATGGAGTCATTACGGAGTGTTCGGTGATCCCAATAAGGGACTCTGCCTCTCCCCTTACAGAGTGTTCGGGGCTACCAACAAAGTACTCTATCCTCTCCACTTATAGAGTGTTAGGGGCTCCGAACAAGAGACTCCAGCCTCTCCCCTTACAGAGTGTTCGGGGCACCCAATAAGGAATCTTGCCTCTCCCCTTATAGAGTGTTCGATTCTTCCAACAAGGTACTCCTGCCTTTCTCCTTATAGATTGTTTGGTGATCCCAATAAGGGACTCGGGTATCTACCCTCATAGAGTGTTCGGTACTTCCAACAAGGGACTTTGGCCTCTCCCCTTACAGAGTGTTCAGATCTCTACAAAAGAGATTCTATCCTCTTCGGCTCATAATACAGCTAGGCTACGTAAACGGATCGAATATTACATTCTCCGATATTGGATTGAATACTTACATTCTCTGTCATTACTACAAACCAATGCCCCATCATCACTTAGGCATGCCCCCCCCATGGTCACGCAGTCGAATTGAATCCGTACATTCTCCGACACCCGGATCAAATACTTATATTCTCCGACACCCGGATCGAATACTTACACTCTTCGACAGTTCTAATATGGCCAGGATCAATCCCATCATCATATTTAATACTTACATTCTCTGACACCCAGATTGAATACTTATATTCTCTAGCACTTGGCTCATAGCCAGGCCAGGCTACGCAACTAGATTGAATACTTACATTCTCCGGTGATGGATCAAATTCTTATATTCTCGGTTGTTATTATAAGCCAATGCACCTCCATTGTCAGGGCCTGCAAAATTTCTTGAGGCGTGAGATACTTCACTAGGATTTACTGCCCGGCAGTAGCTAGTTACCACGTGGCGGTAGCTCCAAGGTGTGTGTCGAGCTCTCGAGAAAGCGTCGAGCTTTAGGGTACCGTACAGTGGTAGTGACTACTGCATGGAGGTAGCTCAGATCACTCAATTCTCTCAACGCACTCAACGCCTCAGCTCTTGCTAGCGCGCGGCAGTAGAATTAGTGATGGCGGTAGGTTTGGCGATTTACTTGGCAAAGTTCTCGGGATATTACCGCGCAACGTTAGCCTTACCGTGGAGTAGTAGCAGAGCAATAATGACGCATCCACGTGTCAATGCCCGATTCAAGTTTGGGGGCAGTAGCGTCCTTAAGAACCTAACCGATTAAGGTACCGCGCGGAGGTAACTTCTTACCGCGCGGCGGTAGCTCTCATAAACTAATTTCTCCTTTTAATCATGGTCGTCCGCTAGTTTTGGTAAGGGATCCGATGGATGGATGTTATCCCTACGAGTATATGGCTGAGAGTGTAGTGTTTACATCTCATTTTCCTTTGGACTTTATCTTTCTAAGGGTTAGAGAGAAGTGAGAGTGAAGAAGGAAGAAGAGGAAGGAGATCTCGCCACCATTGAAGTTCCTAAGTTCTGATTCGCAAGATGAGTTCGGATCTGTGGAGGCAAGATCGTTGCGGTCGTGTTCATCCGTCTTAGTCTTTGGCATGGCACCGAAGAGAGCACAAAGGGTAACGATTCTCTACTTGGACATGTGAAGTCCTCTGCCTTTTGCATAGGAAACTCTCTCCCGTGAGTGTGCGGTGAGCGTGAGGTTTTCCTTCGGGTAGATACGGTATATCCCTTTAGTTTTTGTATATAGAGTTCAGAATCAAAGTACGAACATAGGCATGGTATCTGAAGCCCATCTGGACAGGTTGGTCTGGATTGGTGCTATTTTCATTATGCTTGTACTGGCCGGAGAAGACTCCATGATGTTTGTTTTTCGTGTTTCTACACGGTAGATTGCAGCAGGGAACCTTCGTGACTAACTCCAAGGAGAACCCGAAAAACTGGGTAGAATCGCATTTCTGCCAGATACCATGCGGCGATAAATCCTTGATTTGTTTGTGGCCTGTATCGTGGAAACCTAGGGCTTGAATTGTGGGGCTTAGAGCTCTGGGTGCCCAGCCAGGTGGCCTACGAGCCACCCATATAGCATAACGGGGTTATGTATTGATTTTAGAAATGGGAATGGGGAGTCCGACCTGCATCGCGGTAGTCTTTGCCCGGCAATGTGAGCAACGGGAAAGGGCCAAACCAACCTAGTAGTTATGTCGAGTGTCTGTGGGTAGTGTTACCTGTCGCTGCCATAGTTATGGGTCTTACGCCTTGCACAGGCTGTTAAGACTACAAAAATGCTCATGTTTGATGTCGTCTTATGAACGGCGGTGGTCCCTTGCTTTTATCCGGACACCAAGAATGTGCCCTGTGTGCACGGGATGTCTTATCCTTCGTGCCTACGCCTATGGTGAAGTGTGCTTAAATTGTACTTTCATTACTATGTTTGGAATTGCTAATACATTGCAGGGAAGGAGCTCCGCCTCCCAAAGTGAGGGGCGGGGTCATTATAATTTGGTCATCTTTAGCTGTCCGTTGCCTAATTTTGCCACCATTCGGTGGATTGTTCTTATGCAGGAATAGGTGAGCCAAGTGGCAAGTAGCGGGCTAAATCCCTTGACGCTGTGCTGGCCCTTGAAGGCCAAAGCGTAGTGTTTGCTTTACTGTTTTCATGTATGGTCAGCCTGCGTGTTGAAGTATGTAAAACATGATATTTCAAGTTGAATGTTGTAAGGCCATAGGGCCAAGACTCTTTGTGTTTGTTCTTTCATTCATGCTTTGGGTTATAGTGGACATTCATGTTTTGTGATGGGTTCTTCTAAATTACTTAAATTATTCGGCTAGAATGCTCTGTGTTAGGTTTCGATTTAGTATCATTGTAATTTGGTATTAATATGTAACTTCGTTGACTGCCCGTGAAATATGGTGTGGGGACCCGGCCAGACCTTCTGTTATATCATATGTGACGGATGGGGGTGTTACAATTTGTTATCAGACTAAGGTGTCGGTCTTACTTAGGAGAATTCGTGGACGAATTCTTTTTAAGGGGTGTTGAGCACAGCCTTGTGTGTCATCGTTATAACATGAAAAGAACCCATGAATGTCCACTTAGGAATGAAAATACACATGTTTGGGGAACCTGCGTGTTCCTATGATTGCTTTTTGAAATTTTGTTTGGTCACTTATTGGTTTGTCCTATAATAATATGTGACAAGGAGTGGTGTTAGACAGCAGGAACATCCGCACTCGGCCAAAAGTAGTGCACCTAATGACGTACCTGCAACCCCTCCTTCGACATAAATGATAAGACTTGTTATTGAGGCGGTGTTTGCGATGATGGACACCCAGCCAGGGAGGCAAGCACAACCTCCTGCCTCTGTTATGGAGCAGGTCACGCTTCGTGCGGCAGAGCCTAGAGTGGTAGAAAGAGTGATAGTAAAACCTTTGGTGCCAAGAAGAGGGATAGAGAAACAACTCAAATATGTCATGAGCTTCAATCCTCTAGTGTTTGCGCTGACTTGAACCCCAACCCTGGACGAGGAATGGCTCTCTTGTGTTAAGAGATTCATGATAGCGATTGAGATGGAAGAATGGGAGAAGTCAACCATAACCTGTTTCATATTGGATGGAGAGGCGCGACTGTGGTGGGAAGAGTTGGAGCTGCACCTATCTATCGGAAGACAACTCACCGATGTTTCGATGGACGATTTCTCGAGGTTATTCTTGGCTAGATACCTCCCCTCAGCACAGAGAATCGACATGGAAAATCAGTTCCAGAGACTGATGTAGGGAGATAGTTGTGTGGATGAGTATCTCCACGAGTTCACGAGGTTTGGACGTTATGCTGGTGTTACTTTCGCTGACGAGGAGCGAAAAACCAACCGGTTCTATGAGGGTCTGCGTGATGACCTAAGGATACTGCTCTCTGGGCCGATGGCGCAGGGTTTCCAAACTCTGGTAAATACCGCCCGATCTTTGGAGAAAGATTTGAAGAGGTTTTAGGAGAAGAAGGTCTCAAGCTCGAAGAAGTCAGAATTCAAGGTACCGAGTTCGTCAAAATCTGAGTTTTGTAAGTGTAACATGAAGGATCGGACTTCGGGTCCAACCACACCTTCGAGTATGTCTGGTGGTACTATGGTGCGAAGCCCGATTACTTGTTATAATTATGTCAAGTAGGGACATATTGCCCAAGATTGTTGGAGTGGGCGCCCGAAGTAAAGGAAGAAGCCTGAAGTAACTTATGCGGAAAAGGGAAAGGCGGTGGAGTCAACCGCATCCCACTATGCTCCAACCTAGCCTAGAGTGTACAACTTTGGCCAATAGGAGGCCATAAAGCAAGCTGATGTGGTGACATATATGATTTAATTAAGCTTTATATACGTGTTACCTTATGTGTGTTAGCTTATAGCTTGTTGTGCTAGGCTTTGTTTTGATCTTTAGTTATCCGGTGAGAGCACTGTTCGATACGGGAGCTTCGCACTCATTTTTATCCGAGGAATTTGTATCGTGCATCGGTGCACCTTCTTCGATGGCAAGTGATAAATTGGACGTGCTGCTTCCTAACGGGTGTTCTATGCACACGGATAGAGTTTACTGCGTGATGGTACGGATTGGGAGTCAAGAGTATAACTTGCAAGCGTTGCTACTACCAATAGTGGAGTTTGATGATATCTTTGGTATAGACTGGCTCTCGGAGTAGCATGCGTACACTGATTGCAATAGTAAGGTGGTCAAACTGGGACTGGATACAAATTGTGAGATGACATTCTCTGGCATGAAGGGATCGAGCAAGACTTTGATGCCTGCTCTCCAGGTGATTAAGGCAGTTCATAGTTGTGCAGAGCTATTTTTCACACTAGTGGAGACTTCGAAGCCCAAACCAGGTAGGATAGTATCCCAATTGTATCAGAGTTTCCTGATGTTTTTCCTGAAAATCTCCCTGGAGCTCCACCTCAATGAGAGATTGACTTCACCATTGAGCTAGTGCAAGGTGCCAAGCCCGTGATACGCTCCCTGTATTGCTTAGCACCTAAGGAGATGGTGGAATTGAAGGTACAACTGCAAGAGCTGTTGGATCAAGGGTATGTGCATCCAAGTTTGACGCCTTGGAGCGTGCCAGTCCTTTTTATTAAAACGAAGGATGGAATCTTACGATTGTGTATTGATTACCGAGAGTTGAATAAGATGATAGAAAAGAAAAAATATCTGATCCCAAGGATTTATGATCTATTCGATCAGCTGGTCGGGTCAACTGCTTACTCAAAGCTCGATTTGAAATCCGGGTACTATCAGCTGAGAATAAGGGAAAGTGACATTCCCAAGACGGCTTTCAGCACACGTTATGGACATTATGAATTCACCGTCATGCCATTTGGATTGACAAATGCATCATCCGTATTTATGGATTTGATGAACAGGACATTCAGAGAATACTTGGACAAGTTCGTGATAGTCTTCAACGATGATATACTGGTGTACTCACAGTGCAAGGACGATCATTTCAAGCATTTACATATGGTATTGGAGATGCTGAGAAGGAACCAACTGTATACCAAGTTCTCCAAATGTGAGTTTTGGTTGTCCTCGATAGCGTTCCTTGGTCAAGTAGTTAGTGGACAAGGTATTGCGGTGGATCCAGCAAAGATAGTTGTGATACAGGAGTGGCTTGTATTGTCTACTATAGCAAAATTCCGGAGTTTTCTGGGGTTTGCCGGCTATTCCAGGCGCTTCATGGAGAACTTCTCGCAAATAGCATTGCCCCTCACTGCTCTAACAAGGAAGAATCAGAAGTTTGTTTTGTTGTCGGAGTGCGCACAAGCTTTCGAGGAACTAAAGTGTCATTTAACCATGGCACTTATCTTATGTTCGCCTTGTGGTTCGAAGGGCTACGAAATTTATATTGATGCCTCTGGGAGTGGTTTAGGTTTTGTTCTGCTTCAACACGGGAAGGTGATAGCCTATGGATCGCGTCAGTTGAAGGTGCATGAGTGGAATTACCCAGTCCATGATTTGGAGTTGGCAACTGTGGTATTCACTCTTAAGCTTTGGAGTCATTATCTATATGGGGTTAAGGTAGATATCTATTCAGATCACAAGAGCCTGAAGTCTCTGATGGATCAAAAGGATCTGAACATTCGACAGCATAGGTGGATGGAGTTCCTTGGGGATTACACCTACAAGATTCATTATATTCTTGGGAAGGGGAACGTTGTGGCGGATGCTTTGAGCCGTAGGACCCCTGCTTGAGCAAATTGGTTACAGATGCACGACGAGTGTCTTATTCGGGATCTGGATGCCTTGGAAATCTCTTGTATTGACAAGGGCATTTGTTCAAAGGCATGTTTGGGTTGGATGGAGGTTCAATATGACCTCACAGATAGGATTCGGCATGCCTTGGAGTTGTACGTGAGCTTGAAACATCACTGGGCGGAAACCGTTGTTGGGTCTAATGACCAGTTCTCTAACAACGATGGACTCTTATGGAAAGGCAGCTGATTGTGCGTCCCCAATGTGAGGAAGTTGCGCGAAGAATTGATGTATGAGGCGCACTTTACAAAGTACTCGATTCACCCCGGGAGCACCAAGATGTTCAAGGACATGAAGAAATTATTTTGGTGGCCGAGTCTGAAGAAAGACGTAGCATTGTATGTGGCAAAAATGTCAAACTTGTTCCTTGTTGAAGGCTGAATGCCAGAAGCGTGGCGGATTCCTGAAGTCCTTGCCTATACCGCAGTGGAAATTTGATGACATTTCCATGGATTTCGTGCATGGTTTGCCGAGATTGCACAAGGGGAATGATGCCATTTGGGTGATCATTGATCATTTAACGAAGGTGTCACAGTTCATACCCGATAGGAAGGATGATTTAGTTGAGAAACTAGCGAAGCTTTATGTGGACAACATAGTCCGTTTGCACGACGTACTCTGAAGCATCGTTAGTGACTGAGATGGTCATTTCACATCTAACGGTTGGAGGCTCGTTCAACAGTTGTTGGGTACCAAGTTGAACTTCAGCACAGCTTTTCACCCACAAACAGATGGTCAGACTGAAAATGTGGATAGGACGATGGAAGATATGCTTCATATATGTGCTTTGGATTTTGGGAAAAGGTGGGAGGACAACCATTTTATGGTTGAGTTAGCGTATAATAACAACTACCAAGCAAGTATTCAGATGGCGCCTTTTGAGGATCTGTATGGAAGGAGGTGTCGTACGTCGCTAGCTTAGGTAGAAACAGGAGAATCGAAGTTGTACAAGGGAAGGGACATTGAAGATGCTACTTCAACGATACGGTTGATTCGAGAATGGCTACTTATTGCTCAAGACTCGTCAGGCCAGGTACTACAATGCTAAGCATCAGAATGTGGAGTTTGCGGTGGGCAATTGAGTATACCTCAAGATAAAACCATTTAAGGGTATATCAAGGATTCGGCGCTTAAAGAAGCTTAGTCTGAGGTATGTTGGGCCTTTTGAGATCTTGGAGCTGATTGGTGAAGCCACCTACCGTTTGGCTCTTTCGATGGAGTTGAGCGGTTTGCATGATGTATTTCACATCTCAGTGTTGTGGAAGACCATTCAAGAGCTTACTCAAGTGATTTTTGCGGATCAAGTACTGGCCAATAATGGGTTTACGACGAAGGTAAAGCCCATTTAGATCGAGGGCGTAGAGGTCAAGCAGCTGCGAAATAAGTCCATTAGAATTTTCAAGGTCCTTTGGGACAACTGTGGTAGAGAGGAGCTATCTTGAGAACGCAAGCAAAATATGAGGAAGGAGTTCCCTGAGCTATTTCTCTCAGGTAATCAGATGCATTGTTTACTTTTATATCTTCCCGTAACGTCAAATTTTGGTACAAAAGTTCTTTAAGTGGGTGAGATTTGTAACGCCCCAAATTTCTTGAGGCGTGAGATGCTGCACTGAGGGTTACCACCCCGCGGTAGCTAGTTACTGCGCATCAGTAGATCTAGGGTGTGCTTCGAGCTCTCGAGAAAGCGTCGAGCTCTACGGTACCATACAGCGGAAGTGACTACCACATGGTTGTAGCTTGGATCACTCAATGCTCTCAACGCCTCAGCTCTTGGTAGCGTGTGGCGATAGAATTAGCGATGGCGGTAGATTTGGATATTTACTTGGCCAAGTTCTCGGGATGTTATCGCATGGCGTTAGCCTTATAGCAGAGTGGTAGCAGAGCAGTTATGACGCATCCACGTGTCAATGCCCGATACGAGTTTAGGGGCAGTGACATCCTTAAGAAGCTAACCGATTAAGGTACTGCGAGGCAGTAACTTCTTACCGCGAGGCGGTAACTTCTTACCGCACGGCGGTAGCTCTCGTAAACTGATTTCTCCTTTTAATCGTGGTCGTCCACTGGTTTTGGTAAAGGATCTGACGGCTGGAGGTTATCCATGTGGGTATATGGACGAGAGTATAGGTTTTACATCTCATTTTCCTTTGGACCATCTCTTTCTTAGGGTTAGAGAGAAGTGAGAGTGAAGAAGGAAGAAGAGGAAGGATATCTCGCCACCATTGAAGTTTCGGAGTTCCAATTCGCAAGTAGAGTCCAGATCTGTGGAGGCAAGATCATTGCGTCCACGTTCATCTGTCTTGGTCTTTGGCATGGCACCAAAGAGAGCGCAAAGGGTAACGATTATCTACTTGGACATGTGAATTCCTCTTCCTTTTGCATAGGAAACTCTCTCTCACGAGTGTGCGGTGAGCGTGAAGTTTTCCTTCGGGTGGATACAATATATCCCCATACTTTTTGCATATAGAGTTTGGAATCGAAGTACGAATATAGGCATGGTGTGTGAAGATAATCTAGATAGGTTGGTCTAGATTGGTGATGTTTTTATTATGCTTGTACTGGCCGGATAAGACTCCGTGATGTTTATTTTTCGGGTTTCTACACGGTAGATTGCAGCAGGGAACCTTGGGGAATAACTCCAAGGAGCACCCAGAAAACTGGGTAGAATCGCATTTCTACCAAATTCCGTGCGCAGTAGTGCTACCACAGGCGGTAGATCCTTGATTTGTTTGTGGCCTGTATCGTGGATACCTGGGGCTTGAATTGTGGGGTTGAGAGCTCTGGGAGCCAAGCCAGGTGACCTGGGAGCCACCCGTATAGTATAACGGGGTTATGTATTGATTGGAGAAATAGGAATGGGGAGGCCGACCCACGTCGCGGTTGTCTTTGCCCGGCAATATGAGAAACGGGAAAGGGCTGAACCTACCGAGTAGTTATGCCGAGTGTCTGTGGGTAGTGTTACTTGTCACTGCCATAGTTACGGGTCTTATGCCTTGCGCAGGTCGTAAAGACTTCCAAAATGCTTATGTTTGATGTCGTCTTATGAACGGTGGTGGTCCCTAGCTTTTATCCAGACACCGAGAATGTGCCCTGTGTGCACGGGGTGTACGGTCGTTCGTGCCTACGCTTTATGTGAAGTGTGCTTAAATTGCACTTTCATTACTATGTTTGGAATTTCTAATACATTGCAGGGATGTAGCTCCACTGCCCCGAGTGAGAGGCAGGGTTGTAATAATTTGGTCAGCTTTAGCTGACTGTTGCCTTGTTTTTCCACCGTTCGGTGGATTTTTATTATGCAGGAACAGTTGAGCCAAGTTGTAAGTAGCGGGCTAAAGCCCATGACGTTGTGCTGGCCCTTGAAGGCCAAAGCGAAGTATTTACATTTACTGTTTTCATGTATGGTCGGCTTGCATACCGAAGTATGTAAAACACTCTATTTCAAGTTGAATGTTGTAAGGTCATAGGGCCAAGACTCTTTAAGTTTGTTATTTCATTCCTGCTTTGGGTTATTGTTGACATTCATGTTTTGTGATGGGTTCTTCTAACTTACTTAAAAGCTTCCGCTAGAATGCTCTGTGTTAGGTTTTGGTTTGGTATCAAATTAATTTGGTATTAATATGTAACTCTGCTGACTATCTGTGGAATATGGCATGGGGCCTCGGTCGGACCTTCTGTTATATCCCATGTGACAGATGGGGGTGTTACCGCTACCCTAACGATCGTATGGTCGGATTGAATACTTACATTATGTGACACCCCGATCAAATACTTACATTCTCTGACAATCCTCTCTTGTCCAGGCTTGGCTCTGCAATAGGTATTGAATCCTTACATTCTCCGACACCCGGATTGAATACTTACATTCTCCGACAATCCTCTTTTGCCAAGACTAAGCACCTCGACTGGATCGAATACCTACTTTCTCTGATAGTCTTCTCAAAGACAGGCTCGACTCCACATTCAGGATCGAATCCTTACATTCTACGACCCAAGGATCGAATTGTTGTACTTCTAAGTGTGACTATATGCTAACATTCCACCAAGCTACCAATATGCATACAACAAAGGCTAGAATAAAGATAACAAACCAATTCAGACGCAAATGCGCTACACAAAATCATCAAAGGATGGTAACAAACATACATCAGATGCGACAATGAAAAAAAAAGTAAATGTGTATAAGCATATGAAGATAAAATTACAAGCCGCTACTCGGCCATATCAGGCTCGGGAATGCTCCATTCATCATCAGAAATTTCATCAAAGCTGAGGGTCGAGATATTACACTATAGGTGCTTGGCAACAAGGTGAAAAGACTTATACACACCGCGTCTGAATACAACCTCACGACCATCCTCCATCTGAGGCTCAACCTCCCTAAACCAAATATCCTCGCAAATCTTCTTAGCAAGCTAGTCTCAATCACGCAGGTAATCTAAGGAATCACCGTACTCCTCTAGTCCAATCATCTTCATCTCAAATATGCGTTCTATTGAAGAAAGATGTATTATCTCTGCCTTGGAATCCTCCAACTCCACCCGCCACACAGAGCTCTTCTCCTGCATAATTCCCCTGAATTTTTTAGAATCATTTTAATCTTATTAGTGGCTTAATATTTGCATAAGGGCGTTACGTTTGCGCGGAGTTTGCTAGTGCGTTGTAATTCATGCAAATTATGTGTCTGTTCGGTCAATTTGATCGTGTTTTGAAAATTGTCGGAATGAAGATTTTGGACTTTAAAAAATTTATCAGATTAATCTTAAGCTTTTCCAAGAAGTTTCGTTGCGACCCGAGTTATATTGAGAGCCTGGTAAAATTTTAAAGATTTCCTATTTTTTATTATTCTTATTCCTAGTATAAAAGTTTAACCTCCCCCTTAGATTAGGTCTTCAGTCTTCTTCTTCTGCTCGCCGAAACAAAGTCACGTGAGAGAGGGATTTTGGTGTTTTTCAAAAGCTTCGGTCGGCCGTCGCAGGAGCGTTTGGGTGCAGAACCTTCGTCGAAGCATAGATTTGAAAATCTCTCGTCGAGATCTACACATGTGCGATGAGCATTTCATATTTTATGGATTTTTGGAGTTGGAGCGAGTATACCTAACCTTCATTTTTGCCACAAACCTTTCAAAACTTTCTCGTTGTGCGTTTCTTTCGGTCAATCCATGGCATGGAGTACTAAAGAGGCCAAAAATCTAGAGATTTAAGGCAAGTGGCAGTCTACCTCTCTTTCTTTGATGTCATTGTTCTTTATTTTCTTCTTTTCTTTCCCTATAAGATCCAAAAGAAGTTTTTTTGGCCTCCACGGTGTTCAAATTGCTGATTTGGAGTTGTGCAAATTATGTCCTATGTCAATTTGTCGAGTGATCTCGTGAAGTCAAGTGGAATTTGTCAAGTGATCTCGTGAAGTAAAACCAAATTCGTCAAGTGATCTCGTGAAGTCAATCCAAATTCATCGAGTGATCTCGTGAAGTCAATCGAAATTCATCGAGTGATCTTGTGAGGTTGAGTCGAATTTGCCGAGTGTTCTCGTGTATTTGGCTGAGTTGGTCAAGGAATTTAAGTAGAATTCGTCGAGAGGTTAAGTCAATTCGCCAAGTGAATGAAGTGAAATTCGTCGAGTGTTCTCGAGGAGTTCGTTGAGTGTTTGCACTTAATTTATGGTATGGACTAAGCGATTTGTCGAGTCCTTACGTCGAATTCGTCGAGAGGTCAGGGAATTCGTCGAGTATACTTAGTCAAATTTGTCGAATATAGTTATTTACTCTTAGAGACTTCTTGATCATTCTTCCCTTATGTCTTTATGGCAACCCGATGCTAAGTCTTGGGAGATTTCAGTTTCTTTTTTTGTATGTGTATTATTATTTTGGACTTTTGGTCGGCAGTGGATAAAGGACCACCCCATTAGTGCCGGTTATGGATCACTATGCACTCTGAATTTATTATTTTGACTTTTGGTTGGCAGTGGATAAAGGACCACCACCTCAGTGCATGTTTCTTTGGATGTGTTGGTCTGATGGTTTATGTTGGAAAGATATCCACCGCCTCAATACCATTTTATGTACGACATTGATGATTCACTCTTCAAGCTAATAAATGTTATTTCTACAATTATATATATACTTTTACTTAGGACATCAATAAGAGGCCTTTTTGCACTTAATGCAAGACCTTCTTCTTTTGTGGTTGCTTTGTGCCAAGCTAATCGTTCTTCTTACTCATATGTTATTAATTTATGTGGTTTGTAGTTTTTTCTAGTTGATTTGGTAACCCACTTACCTTATTAAACCTTTTGATTACTGTTTGAGCTACCTTTGTGCTCTTTATGCTGAGGCATTCTCTTCTTTTGAATGCCTCAGGTTCGAGCCAGTAGCAGGTAGAGTCGATCGGGTTTGTTTGGCCAGTCTTCTACAGCTATTTATCCTCCCTCTTCTAGTAGAAGAGTGGTCGATGTTTATTTTCTTGATTACAAAAGTTCAGGCTTTTGATGTTAATGTTGTGGGTTCGTGTCAGATTATTGGCGCTCATAGCACAGTTTCTTGTGCATTTGATTTTTGTTTTACTGTCTCTGCTACTACTGCATTTTTTACCAATGAAGTGTTTCTCTCTGAGAATGTTTTATGTTATGTTACATTTTAGTTATTTTTATAACTAAACGAATCTGCATTTAGCTTGGACTCATAGCATCTCTTTGAACTTTATATCAACCAACTTTAATGAATATAAAACTCATTTCCTTTACTTAGACTAAATTTAGAGACTAAATTTAGAGACTCGTTTCCTTTACTTAGACTAAATTTAGATTTTCACGTTCATGTAGGAAAAATGAATGTAGTAAATTAAAGGTTTTCCATTGCGAACTATGTTTTCCTATTTCGTGGACTAGTTGAGCAACTAAATCGAGGGACATAGTCTTGAACTTTAAACTCAATTGGTGTTTTCAATCATAAAGATATACGTCTTTTATGAAAATAATTAGAAGTTTGTTCTTGCTAGAGCATCTGCAGTTGTCCCTGCACGGCGTTACATCACGACACGTATTTTCTCTTACTCTGATAATACTCTAAAACTTGAGAAAATGCAGGTTATGACAATTGGTATCAAAGGGGCAAGTTTGTTTCATAAGCATACACACACCAATGTGTCATCAATACGTCTTGGCCGAAGAATAAACACTACACCATAAGCATGATAGAAGTATACGGGGCATATTATGTAGTACGGGATGCATAATATGTGTTTGTATATAGATTCTCATAGGCATAGCAACATGTGACTGTTAAGTTGAAATGGGCGACTTGACATTATCACATGGATGCTCATTAGATTTTTTTTTGTTACATGTGATATAATGTAGTATGGGATGCGTAATATTTCATGTGTACGTCGTTTTTAATATGGATTAAGGCCTTTATTAGAATGCATATCACAACATGCACCACATAACATAGCATAAGCACACATGCCAAGTTAATATTTACATGATGACACTCATACACACATGATTTGAAAGGAAGATTTAAGCATTTATGCATTCATATTATATGCACAAGAGTCGAGGGGATGATGGAGTATCATCCTAAGTTAAATCATAACATTATTCATAGAAAATTCCAGAGGAAGGTATACTTAAGAGCAGAAGTTTGTATATTTCCGGGCTATTCTAAGTTGAATAATTCTGGCATCTAGCAAATTCTTGACAAGACGTTAGTTCGTGTTTATAGAAGATGAATACGATGCATCATATGCTAAGATCGGCTCCCCAGTCCGAGGGTGAGTTTTCGATAGCACATAGTGAAGCAATGATAGAGGAGCTGCGTTTGAGCAACGAGACTTTTTCAAGACAGATGGTTGCGATGCAAGCATAGAAGCGGGCATTGTTGACTACCACCTTAGGGCGACAGCTGGTGCTCATCCCCCTATAGTGGATTAGGATATGCATGTCCCTCCCGCTCCCTTAATGCCTCATGTTCTATTGCCGCCTAAGATGAATTTCATCTCGCATTTCCAGCGCTTAGGACCCCCAACCTATGATGGGAGGGCCGATTTCATGACATTAGATGACTGGATCATTTCTATTGAGGATACATTTTCCTATTCGGGAATTTTTGAGGACCAAAAGTTTATGGTCGATGCTTATCAACTAAAGGGTCTTGATAAAGTATGGTGGATCAGATAAAAGGAAAACCTTGTAGATGAATGCTCGTGGGAAAGGTTTAAATGGATGTTGTTGAATAAGTTCCTACCAACGATGGAGCGAGATAGGTTGATGAATAATTTCTTTGCATCTGAAGTAGAGGCAACTCATGGTTGGTTAGTATGAGATCGAGTTCAGCAAGTTAAGCAAGTTTACTCCAGAGTTAGTAGCCATTGAGGAAGGCAGAGTTAAGCATTTTTGGGTGGTCTTCGAAACAACATCTAGTAGTTAGCCAGTGCTTACTGATCTGAGAGTTATATGGAAGCAGTGGAGGTCGCATTGAAGGTCCACGCTATCGATAATGCCAAGAATCGTGGCTTGTTGCTAAGAAAAGAAAAGAGAAAGGTTGAGAATAATGAAAGCTCCTAGGCATCTGGCCCTACTCTAAAGAAAGGAGGCAAAGAAATATGCAGTTTTTGTGGTCGTCCGGGCCACCCTGTCAAGAAGTGTTTCAAAATTTCGGGTGCTCAGAATCAACCTCAAGTACTTGCGATTAAGAGTTCACCTAAGGGGGAGCTTACCTGCACCTTGTGTAAGCGGAAGGGGCAAGATGTTGCTAGTTGTTGGTTAAAGTATGGGACATGTTATCAGTGCGGACAGAAGGGACGCATGAAGTTTAAATGTCCGCGGTCCGAGCCCGCATTGCATCCAGTTCCTCTTCAAGCTCTGCCACCGCCGCAGCTACAGTAATTGGATGTGGGAAATGGTAAATAGAATATGGTGACCAAGGAAGAAGCTCTGTCTTCAGCACAAGTGATTTCAAGTTTGATTCTAGCCTAATTGCTTGCTAGTAGTTGTAGATTTTATGGTGGTCTAATTAGTTACGTGTATGATTTTATAGGTGAGTTTAATGTAAAGAATTTTTGGGCGCGTTTTCTTTTTGATTCAGGTGCTACTCATTCCTTTATGGCTAGGAATTTTGTATACCAACATCGTTTGGTTATCGATCAAGATGGCGATCCAGTTTGTATTAAGTTTCAATCTGGTGATTCAGTGGTGTCTAATCAGGATATCCAGAGTTGCCTTATTCTCTTAGGTGGATTTCTAGCATATGCCGATCTGAAGGTGCTAGATTTGAAAGACTTCGATGTGATTTTGGGTATAGATTTGTTGTCGAGATACGATGCGGTCATCCAATGCAAAGTTTAGAATTTGGACTTAAGTATAGAGGGTGGCAAACCCATGAGTGTGTTTGGTTTTCTATGCCAGGGCTCCTCAATCATATTCGCGGTGCGTGCTCAAAGACTTTTAGAATCATGTTGTATTGCTTTCCTTATTTCTATTTTGGAAGCTACTTGTGATTCGCAGTGTATTGAGTACATTCTTGTGATGTGAGAGTTTCCCAATGTTTTTCCGGTTAGTCTTCCCGGTCTCTCTCTTATGAGATGTATAATTTGTTATAGACTTTGAGCCTGGTTTTGTCCTATTGTGAGGGCGCCTTATCGTATGCCTCTGCGTGAGTTGGAAGAGTTGCGAACCCAGTTGGATGATTTGTTACAATGTGGTTTTATTAGGCCCAGTTCTTTGCCTTTGGGTGCTCCAGTTCTCTTTGAAAGAAAAAGTATGGATCTATGAGGTTGTGCATAGATTATAGAGAGCTGAATAAGGTAACTATAAAGAACTGATATCTGTTGTATCAGATTGATGATTTGTTTGACCAATTGTGAGGTAGTGCTTTGTTCTCGAAGATTGCCCTTTTTTCAGGCTACCAACAATTGAGAATCCGTGAGTCCGATGTTCCGCGAACTACCTTTAATTCTTGGTATGGGCATTTTGAGTTCTTGGTGATGTCTTTTGGCTTAACGAATGCACCCTCTGCTTTTATGGACATGATGAATAGAGTATTCAAGGATTTTCTGGATCACTTCATGATTATCTTTATAGATGATGTTCTAGAATATTCTAGAACTGCCGAGGAGCATGTCATACATTTGCGCTTGGTGCTGTCCACACCGAGGGAGCGCAAGTTGTTTGTGAAGTTAAGTAAATACGAGTTTTGGTTGACTCAAGTGTATTTCCTGGTCACGTTGTAAGTAAGGATGAAATTTCGATAGACCCAGCAAAGATAAGCGTAGTCTTAGATTGGAAGAATCCTACAAAGCCTAAGGAGATAAGGAGTTTGTTAGGTATTATATCCACAATGACCCTGATTTAAAGAAGTGCCCCTTGAACTAAGATGAATTGAGATTGTATTTAATGTTGTTTTTTTAGTTTGCTTGCATGACTATGTTGTTAAGTACAACCTAATGTCAGGTTATAGTGGGTCATGAAATACAGGACTATATAATGTAATCCTTTATTGTGTAGGCCAATGTGTTGACTCATTTGTAATCTCTCTATTGGGGTGTACTTCTGATTCAAGTACATTAAGAGAAACAAGGAAGGACAAGTTACTGTATTCAGTAGAATAGAATTTTTCTCTAAGTAAAATTTGTCGAGTATATTAGTGAATACTCGTTGAATTCGTCGAGTATACTCGTCAAATTCGTCGAGTATACTCGTCGAATTCGTCGTGTATACTTACTGGTACTCGTCGAATTAGTCATATTTACTTGGGGAATAATTTCTGAATTTCTTAGAAACCAGTTAAATAAAAATCGTCGAGTATCTTCATGTATACTCATCGAATTCGTCGAGTGTATCTATCGATACTCATCAAATTAGTCGAATATATATGTAAATACACGGCAAATTTGTTGAGACTCACTGGATATGCCTTGAGTTCTCGAATGTACTTCTCTGGATTCCTCTAAGTTAAATTCATCGAATAACACTTTGCCTATGCGTTGAATGCATTGAGAGTATCTGCCGATACTCGTCGAATTCGTCGAGTAATCTAGTTGATATTCGCCGAATTCCACGAGTATCTCTACAGAAAAGCGTTATCTATTAGATCTGTCTGGATTCATCTAAGTAATTTTCGTCGAGTTTCGAAGTAGTTTGACAAGTATACCCATATATACGCGACGATACTCGACAAATAATACTTAGGGTTTATTTTCTGTTTTCAAATTTCTGAATCGGATCGTACAGACCATCATGTATAGTAAATCATGAATTTCTCAGTATGGAAGGAATTATCTAGCCGTTAGAGACGAGGAGTTTCTATGAATATCTAGGGTGGATTTCGAGAAACCCTAATCGTGCAATTCCAAGTTCAAGTCGAGAAATTCCAAGAAAATTTCTCGTCAGCCTTCGTTTCTTTTCTTCACAACTCTCTCGGCCGATAATGACGTGACGCACGAATCTTTCTTCATCAAGCGTGTCGACTAGATCCTTGATCTCTAAAGGTTCTCATACTTCTCAGATCTAGTTGATCCGTGTGTTCAGATCAATACCTTAAAGATTTCAGATTCTCTTTCTCCTCAAGATTTTCAAGTTCTATATTTCAGAGGAAAGGAAGACTGATGATTTCAGATCTGAAGAAGATTATTTGTAATCTACTTCTGTATAAATCTTTTTGTACTATTATAGGAGGTTTTTCCTCCAAGTTGTAGATCTTTGTTTTTCGATCAAGTTGTAGGAGAGATTGTTCTCCAAGTGGTAGGATAAGTTGTCTCTGAGTTGTAGGAGTTAAGGCTCCGAGGTATAAGATTGTGAATCTGAGATAAAGGTGAAGTAGCTGAATCTAGCCCTTCATGGTAGATAGGCAAGGCGGGATAGTGGACGTACCCAACTTGGGGAACCACTATAAATTTTTTTGTGTGTCTATGTTCTTATTTTTGTATAATTTGTATTCCACTATAAGATGCAAAACTCACCTATTCACCCCCCTCTAGGTGATTTAGGTTGACGACTAGACACTTTCCATTAGTATCAGAGGGAGGTTATTTGATATAGGGTTAACATCTTGAACAAGATCTCCACCTAATTGTCAATATAATTCACTTAACTGCTATGGACAGAAGTAAGGATATGTCTTCGATGAAGTTGTTTGTATGCACAAAGGAGAACTTCCTCATGTGGAAGGAGAGAGTCAGATTCTACATGGAAGCTGCTGATCCGCACATTTTTCAGATTTTTAAAGAAAGACCTCACATTCCTACACAGCCATCTGCTTTGAATCCTACTATTATGATTCCAAAGAAAATGATGGACTTGAACAAGAATGAAATAGCTCTAGTCTCCTTGGATTAAAAGGCATAGAATATCATAGCCAGTATAGTGGATGACTCAATGCTGCAAAATCTATTCCACTACAAATCTGCCAAGAAAATATGGGATTTTCTCGTAGTTCTCATGGAAGGAACTGAGGAAGTTAGAGATGATCATAAATCTCTGCTCAATCAAGAATATGAGGCATTCAAGCAAGGATCTCACGATACAATTGCTTGACAGTTTTGATAAATTCTTTAAGATCGTCAACGTCCTCAGAAACTATGGTCATATATTTACTAATAGTGAGCTTAATGACAAATTTCTAAGATCCCTGACAAAATACTGGGACACCAAGGTGGTGGACATTCAGGAATTTGGAAAGCTTCCTGAGATTGATCCTTAGAACCTCTTCGGAAAGCTCCTTTCCTATGAACTATAGATAAACACAAGAAAGAAGGAGCAAAGCAGCAAGACTTCAAGCAAAGAGAAGTCAATAGCTTTGAAGGCCAAGGGTCTAGAAAAAATAAAGCTGTGTCACCAGTAAGTACACGAGCTTTTGATGACCAAGAAAATTTCGAGACAAGCACGTCAGGCTCTGAATTGTCTGATGGAGAATTCTCTCTAATCTCCAAGAAATTCAAAAGATTCCTCATCAAGAGAAGTGAAAGTATCTAGCGTCTACTTAAATCACTTAGACGGGGTGAATAGGTGATGTTTGTGTCTTTTCACAGAATAAAAATTTCTTAAATATTAAGCACACAAACACTGAGATTTATAGTGGTTCCCCGAGTTGCATAGGTTCACATTCCCTCCTCGCCTATCTACCACAAAGGGCTAGATTCGACTACTTAACCAAACTCAAATTTCCACAAATATTACACCTCGGAGCCATAACTCCTATAAATTGGAGATGACGCTCCTACCACTCAATCCACAACCGGATCTACGATTCGATCCACAAATGGATCTACCACTCGATCCACAAACAAATCTACCACTCGTTCCACAAACAGATCTACCACTCGATCCACAAATGGGTCTGTTGGAACACCTTATTACTGATTTGGGTAAGGATCACTATGTTCATAGGAGTATGTCTTGACCTCATTGTATAGATTTAAAGGTCAAACTAGAATATGTCTAAGGCTTAAAACTTAGGTTTGAATGCTGCCCCAAGACCTCCTAGATAAGATTACAAGTGCAGAAGACTCAGGCAATTATTGTCGAGCTCAGATCGACGAGGCGTCGAACTAAGTTCAACTATCTCTGAGCTCAGTTCAACGAGTCGTCAAACTCGGTTCGACGATCTTCGAGCTCAGATCGACGTTTCTATCTCTAGCCAAAATCAAGATCTCTGAGCTCAGATCGACGATAGTCGAGCTCAGATTGACGATTTCTGTTTCAAGTCAATTTCCAGTCTCTGAGCTCAGGTCGACGTTAGTCGAGCTCAGATCGATGATATTCTTGAGATATCGATGATTTTAGGATTTCAAATTCAGTCAGTTATGGAATTCAAATTTATTAATATCCAGCAGTTAATGCAAAGGATTTTGTAGCCGTTTCAATCAATCCGGAGCAAGTTTCAATGAGACTAAAAGGGAATGTTTCTTAGGACTTTCCTCAAGAGACAGATATCAATTAACAAAGTCATTTATGACTGGCTAACGGCTATCAAGAAGATTGGATTTCAATATATCTTTTCAGAACAATAAAGACACACAGTTTTTTTTGAGATAGCCACACACAAGAACTACAGGATTACAGTGTTAGAATTCTTACAGAACACAAGGAATAGAACAGAGAAGGAGATCAACATACAGACAAGAATTATTTTTGTATTCTTTCAGATCTCATCTCTAATTCAAGTTTTCAAGGCTTCATCAATCAAGACTCCAGACACAACACATTTCAGCCATTGCTGAAATCATCTATTGCTGGAGATCTCAATCATTCTGAAGGCCTATCACCTTATGCAAAGCTTCTTCTCCTGAACAACTGCAAATGTTAGGGGGAGCTTTGACATCAACAATCCACTAGTCTTCTCTTTGACTGTTGACAAAGAAGAACAACTTCACCTCCTTTTCTTTTCTTTTGCTGTAAAAGGGTTATTCAAAACTCCCTTCAAAAGTTTTGTGTTTGGTTTCTGAGACCTTGTCAAAACTCAGTGGTGGCAAGACACCTGATCTAAAAATCTGTTTTGGTTTTTGAGCACCTTGTCAAAAGCTTATTGGTGCCCAAGACACCTGATCAACTATTCCTGCAGTGGATTCCTACCTAGGGTGGTAGAAGAGTGGATGTACCCAGGTTGATTGGGGAACCACTATAGCTCCTTGTGTCTTCTGGTTGCCTGTGTTTTATTTGTTGTGTGCTGTGAATTAGTTTCTTTCTTTACTTTATTTTACTGTAAGCACTATACACATATACATAAATTAAGTCTTCCACTACCAATTAATTTTTAATTTGCAAAAATTATTTTAATATACTCTATTCACCCCCCCCCCCTCTAGAGTAAAGGTAGATCTTATCCTCACTTTCAATTAGTATCAGGGGGAGGTTTGTTATCCAACAACTAAATAATCATCAGATTGGTTGTTCCTACAGGCTAACACCTGAACCAAAAGATCTCTGATAAGATCAATCTTTAATAGAGGGTGTCTATTTCTATTATATTTATTTTCATATAAAACCATGTCAAAGAACAAAGATTATGCAAGCACCAGACCTCCAGTGTGTAATCTTTCTAAGTTTGCACTTTGGAAGGCAAGGATTAGACATACATGAATTCTATTGATGATGATATCTTTAATTCTATTTTGATAGTGTGTCCAAGACCTCAAGAAACTACAAGTACAAGTGATGTTCCACCTCCTTCAGGAACAGATGCAGACATCAAGAAGTGGAAAGTTGCTGATGCAAAGGCAATGAATATATTGGCTCAGATAATGTCTGATGATATATTTCAGAAAGTAGCTAAATGCAACTCAGCAAAGGAAATCTGGGAAAAGCTATCTGAGCTTGTGTCAGGATTTGTTGATGAGAGAAAGGACAGAAGATCTCATCTCATAACTCAGTATGAGAACTTCACTAAGGGAGAAACTGAGTCAGTAGCTGACATGTATAACAGACTCAGTCTGATTGTTAGTGAATTGAAAACTTTAGACAAGGAGATCTCACTAACTAAACTCAATGATAAGATCCTAATGTGCTTCCCCAGCACTTAGGACTCAAGGATCTGGCCAATCAAGGATACCAGAAGCTTGAATGAGATCACCACTGAAGCTCTATTAGGCAAGCTCAAGTCTTATGAGTTGCTCATCAAAAATAGAGAGGAAGAGCAAAAGACAGCTTCTCCAGTAACAAGGAAGGAGAAGACAATTGCTTTTAAAACTACAGAAGAACAGCCTGAAGACAAGGTCACAGGCAATGAAGAGCTAATAAGCCTACTAGCCAAAAGATTTTACAAGATGGCTAGAAAAGACTTCAGGAAAAGGTCATCCAGAGGCCATGAAAAGCCAAGGTATGATAAATCTAGTAATAAAGAGATTATCTATTTTGGATGCAGGAAACCAGGACACATTGTGCCTGACTGTACAGAGAACTAAAATAAGGATAAGAAAGATAAGAGAGAAAGGAAAAGAGACAAAGACTCCAGGAGAAACAACTATGAAAAATCCTCCTCTAGCAAGAACAAGCATACCAGGAAAGGATTTGTAGCTGAGACCTGGAGTGAAACTGAAGAAGAATCAGATACTTCATCAAGCTCAAGTGATGATGAAGATGATGCCCAAGAGAAGGAGTTCTGCATGATGGCTATCAATGCCTCTCAACATAATTCTGATGCAGAACAAGAGTCAGAATCTGAATCTGAACATGAAGCTGAAGAAGATCAGGTAATAGATTCTTTTGATTTCAATTCAGAGGACTTTAGATTTGAATTTAAGGCACTTTGTTTAGACCTGCTAAAGTCTGAGAAAGAGATTATCTCTCTCAGAAATCAATTGTCTGAACATAACACTTTAAAATCAGATAACCTCAAACTGTCTGAGGAGTTGGAATGCTATAGGTAGGAGATAGCTTCACTGAAAAGTGAACTATCTCAGGCAAAGAAGTTTGAAGAATCCCTTAATGGGAGAAGCATCAGACTGATGGACATCATAAGCACAGTGAATTCAAGACTTAACAGTACACTGGGCTTGGGTGCTTCATCCAGCCAACCTATATTATTAACAACCCCAATCAAATTTATCTCAGATAAAGGAAAGGGAGTTGTAGAGGTAGCAAGGAAGAAATTTGATATACCTAAGAAAAATAAGGTTCAAAGGAAAATGTCGAACAGAGCTCGACGATCTCCAAACGGAGCTCAGCGATCTCAAAGCTGAATCGTCGAACTCAGGTCGACGATCTCTTAACTCTTAACTATGGCAAAGTCGATCTTCGAACGGAGCTCGACGATCTGACCCAAGATCATCGAACTCACCTCAGAGATCGTCGAACAGATCTCAGAGCTTTGAACATTTTTTAAGGGTAAGTCAAACTTCAATCCTAGAGGTCCTACATCCCAAAGCTTTAACCCTTATGCTGAATGGATAATACCTCCTAGGAGATATCATCCTGAAGGCTATAAGAGTCAACCAGGGATGTCTTTTATTTCAAAATTTAAAGTTTATCAACCTAGGCCCAAGGTAAACTGGGTCAAAAACAAATAAATTGTTATATGTGCAGGTGAAGACCTATCCGATAATAAACCAGCAATGGTATCTGGATAGTGGGTGCTCAAAGCACATGACAAGGAGAAAGGATAATCTTACATCCTTCAAAGCCAAGCTTGGACCCAAAGTCATATTTGGAGACTCAAACTTTGGATAGACCAAGGGATATGGTGCAGTCCAAATAGGGTCAGTCACATTCAAGAAGGTGGCTTATGTGGAAGGACTTAAGCACAACTTAATCAGCATCAGTCAACTATGTGATGAAGGCTACCAAGTGACATTCAACAAATCCTCATGCAAAATCAGATCAGAGGACAACGCAACTGTGTTGACAGGTAAAAGGAAAGGTAATGTCTATCTTGTAGATTTTCATTCAACTAAGGTAGATATCTGCTTGTTCAATTCTGTTTGTAAACCAAATGAACTATGGCATAAGAGATTAGGACATATAAACCTTAGAACCATTGCTAGGCTATCCAAGGACAACCTTGTTAGAGGACTACCTTCTGGACCCTATAAGAAGGAAGGACTTTGCAGGGCTTGTCAATTAGGTAAGCAAACTAAAAATAGTTTTAAGTCACTTAATAAGAGTGATTCACCTAGGATCTTGTATCTGTTACACATGGATCTTTTTGGACCCATTACAGTACAAAGCCTAGGAGGGAAATCTTACACTTTAGTAGTTATAGATGACTTCTCTAGATTCACATGAGTGTTCTTTCTGAGGAAGAAGTCTGATAACTTTAAGTGTTTGACAGAGTTTCTCAAATGCATACAGATTGAGTTCCATACTCACATTGCCCTGATCAGAAGTGATCATGGGACAGAGTTTGATTCTCTTCTTATGCAAGAGTTCTGTAAGAGTGAAGGGATCAGACACACTTTCTCAGCTCCTACAACTCCTCAACAAAATGGGGTAGCTTAAAGGAAAAATAGAAACCTTATTGAATTTGCTACTATATTGTTGATAGATGCTCACCTTCCTCTATCCTTTTGGGCAGAGGCAGTGAACACCTCAAACTATGTGTTGAATAGAAGTTTGATACATAAGCTGAAGGGCAAGACTCCCTATAAATTACTCAAAGGGAAGAAACCTAAAGTAGATTATTTCAAAAATTTTGGTTGCATTTGTTACATACACAATAATGATAAGAAATACATAGCAAAATTTCAAGCCAAAGCTGATGAAGGATTGTTTCTAGGATACTCCATGATCAGTAAAGCTTATAGGGTGTATAACAAATCTTCTCTTAAAATTGAAGAATCTGTACATGTATCTTTTGATGAAACTAATATGTCTTATAAGGAGAAGAATACTTCTACCATAGAACCTTTGTAGGTACACTCTCTTTCAAAGAATTTGGACAGGTTGAACATAATTGAAGAGGGTACCACACCTTCACCTATTCAACAAAAAGGTGAAAGCAGTGAAGATGAAGAGGACACTCAACATCTTGGTGCGAACCATATTGAAGAGCCCGTTGTTGTTCCACAAGAGTAAAAAATAACACAGGTTGGTGAACAATAAACATGATGCAGGCCCATGGTTTAGAAGAGAGATTTTCTTGGAGCTTCCAATATAAATAGGGATGAGGGGAATGATTATAGGGAAAACTTGGGAATAATTATATATGGAAAAAAATGAGATAGAAAAGGTGGTAGATTATAATTTATTCTTTTTTTGTTAAATGGAGGTGGTTGTCAGTTTAGGGAGGGGAGGAGGCAGATGTTGTCGGGTTATAGGAGGGTGTGGTGGCCGTTGGTGGTGGAGGAGGGAGTAGGGCCGGCGACTGCTTGGTGGGGGAGGAAAGAGAGGAGGTGGGTGTGAGTAAATAATAGAGAGGGAGGGAGAGAAAAAGTGGCTGCTTGGATAGGGAGAGGGGGCCGAGAGATTGAAAGGGAGAGGGGAAGAGTATGGCTGCTTGAATTAAGAGAGAAAGGAAGGGGGGAGGAGGGTGGTGACTGTTATTTGAGAGGAGAGGGGAGGAGGAGTGAGGCCGGGAAAGGTAAGAGAGAGAGAGAGAAGAGTTGACCGGTGGACGGGGGGGGAGGAGAGAAAAAAAAGGAGAGGGAAGAGATGGCCGAATATTGCCTAGGGGAGAAAAAAATCACGCTTGATTTTCTTGGGTTTTCAATTTTTCATTCTTTCAATACTTAATCAAACAAAATATGACTATATATAGCCTTACACCACTCAATCTACTCCATACATATTTAGAACAAAATAAAAACAATTCCAAAATTAAAATGCATGAAAATGGAAGCAAATATATGTTGGTTATAAGTATCCATCATAATTACAAGAATAAAAATATAATAATAAGATTGCTTAAATTAAAACATTGCTTAAATAGAAATTTCCATAAATAGAAATTGCATAAAATGATAAAAGATAAATAATAAAATATATAATTTTAATTTTAATTTATAATTATATATTTTATTTAAAATGGTGCTGGCAGACATCGTTCAAAATATGAAGCGGCATTGGCAAAGGAGCGTCACGGCATTGACGAAGAAGCGTCGCGGCGTTGGCGAAGAGCGTCGTCATCAATTCTCCCACACTTAAAATCACTCATCTCCGATGAGTGGCCCGTAATGGGGGAACAGTCAGAAGAAAGCAGCAACATTGGGGCAAGTATGGCCATAAAAGTTGGAGGGTGCTAATTAGAAAATTGACATGAACCTCCCTCTGATACCAAATTGATGCAGGCCCATGGTTTAGAAGAGAGATTTTCTTGGAGTTTCCAATATATATAGGGATGAGGGGAAAGATTATAGGGAAAACTTGGGAATAATTATATATGGAAAAAAAATGAGATAGAAAAGGTGGTAGATTATAATTAATTCTTTTTTTGTTAAATGGAGGTGGTTGTCGGTTTAGGGAGGGGAGGAGGTAGATGTTGTCGGGTTATAGGAGGGTGTGGTGGCCGTTGGTGGTGGAGGAGGGAGTAGGGCCGACGGCTGCTTGGTGGGGGAGGAAAGAGAGGAGGTGGGTGTGAGGAAATAATAGAGAGGGAGGGAGAGAAAAAGTGGCTGCTTAGATAGGGAGAGGGGGCTGAGAGATTGAAAGGGAGAGGGGAAGAGTGTGGCTGCTTGAATTGAGAGAGAAAGGAAGGGGGGAGGAGGGTGGTGGATGTTATTTGAGAGGAGAGGGGAGGAGGAGTGAGGCCGGGAAAGGTAAGAGAGAGAGAGAGAAGAGTTGACCGGTGGCTGGGGGGGAGGAGAGAAAAAAAAGGAGAGGGAAGAGATGGCCGAATATTGCCTAGGGGGAGAAAAAAATCACACTTGATTTTCTTGGGTTTTCAATTTTTCATTCTTTCAATACTTAATCAAAAAAACATGACTATATATAGCCTTACACCACTCAATCTCCTCCATACATATTTAGAACAAAATAAAAACAATTCCAAAATTAAAATGCAAGAAAATGGAAGCAAATATATGATGGTTATAAGTATCCATCATAATTACAAGAATAAAAATATAATAATAAGATTGCTTAAATTAAAACATTGCTTAAATAGAAATTGCCATAAATAGAAATTGCATAAAATGATAAAAGATAAATAATAAAATATATAATTTTAATTTTAATTTATAATTATATATTTTATTTAAAATGGTGTTGGCAGAGTCATGCAAAATATGAAGCGGCGTTGGCGAAGGAGCGTCACGGCATTGACGAAGAAGCGTCGCGACATTGGCGAAGAGCATCGTCATCACAACACCCCCTGTTGATTTAGTAACATCAAGAGATCATCCAATCTCCTAAGTGATTGGAGACATCTCAGCTGGTGTGCAAACCAGAAATCAGGTCAACCAAAACCTGATGCACACCTGCTTTCTATCTCAAATTGAGCCTCAATTCATACAAGATGCAGAACAAGATCCACACTGGATCATTGCAATGCAAGAGGAGTTACATCAATTTGAAAGGAACAAAGTTTGGGAGCTAGTGCCAAGTCCAAAGGATCACTCCATTATTGGAACAAAATGGGTGTTCAGGAACAAATTGGATGATCAAGAAATTATTGTAAGGAACAAGGCAAGGCTAGTTGCACCAGGATACTCACAAGAAGAAGGAATAAATTATGACCAGACCTTTGCACCTGTTGCAAGGCTAGAGGCCATAAGAATATTCCTAGCTTATGCAGCACATAAGGGATTCAAGGTCTATCAAATGGATGTAAAGAGTGCATTTCTCAATGGAGATATCAAGGAAGAAGTTTATGTCAGACAACCCCCAGGTTTTATCTCTCCAACTCATCCTGATTATGTTTTTAAATTGCATAAAGCATTATATGGTCTCAAGCAAGCTCCTAGAGCATGGTATGAGACCTTAGCATGCTTTCTTTTGAAAATGATTTTATAAGGGATAGAGCAGACCAAACTCTTTTTATTAGAACCCATAAGTCCAATACCCTAATAGTAAAAATTTATGTAGATGACATTATCTTTTGATCTACTGATTCAAATTTGTGCAAGAGGTTTTCCAACCTAATGCTTTCTAAATTTGAAATGAGTAGCATGGGTGAGCTTTCCATCTTTCTAGGATTGCAAGTCAAACAGCATGCTGATGGCATATTCATTTCTCAAACCAAGTATGCAAAAGAATTGGTTAAGAAATTTGGTATGTCTGAAGCATCATGTATGAAAACACCTATGCCTTCTAATGATGCATTAGATACTAATGAATATGGGAAACCTATTGATCAGACAACATATAGAGCAATGATTGTCTCTTTATTGTACCTTATAGCTAGTAGACCTGACATAATGTTTGTTACATGCATATGTGCTAGATTCCAAGTAAGTCCTAGAGAGTCACACCTAACATTAGTAAAAAGGATTCTTAGGTATGTGAAAAGTTGTCCAAATCTAGGTCTCTTGTATCCAAAAGATTCAGGATTTGAATTGACTGGATTTTCAGATGCTGATTATGCTGGATGTAGAGTAGACAGGAAAAGCACCAGTGGAACTTGTCAGTTTCTTGGTGACAGACTTGTCTCCTAGTTTTGTAAGAAACAAACATCTGTGTCCACATCAACTGCTGAAGCTGAATACATGGAAGCAGGTAGTTGTTGCTCGCAGATATTATGGATTCAAAATCAGCTCCTAGACTATGGTTACAACTTAGATAAGTAAAAAATATTTTGTGATAACACCAATGCTATTTCTATAGTACAAAATCCAGTCCTCCATAATAGGACAAAACATATAGAGATTAGGCATCACTTTTTAAGAGATAATGTTTAAAATAATAAAATTGAACTTCAATATATCCCAACTGATTTGCGAAGGGGAGATATTTTAACCAAACCATTGGATGAAAAGAAACACACATTCTTCCTAAATCAGTTAGGAATGTTAGATGGAGGAAGCTTAAATTACGATCCAAGATTTTAAAACCTTAAAATTGACCAAGACTAGGCTAAAAACTTAATTTTTCTTGTGTCTATAGGTTATTTCTGATTTCTGAACTGCGCTCGACATTTTTCTCAAAGATCGTCGAACGGAGATCGACGTTCTCATGAAATCGTCGAACGGAGCTCAGCGTTTTCTAGATAGTGTTAGGCTATCTCTTTCCGGTCAGAGATCGTAGAACGGAGATCGATGCTCTCCAATATTGTGGAACGGAGATCGACAATGTTAAAGACCTTTCAGATTCTTTTAGAAGCCCAGATCATCGAACTGAGTTCAACGATCTTTCCTTTTCTGTGTCGAACCCTGATATAAAATTCATTTTTCGACCGTCGTTCTCCTTTTGCGCATTCACACCTTCTACAGAGCTTTCTTTCCCTCCAAACCTCTCTGCAATTGGTCTTGTTTGTTCATTTTTGTAGGAAAACATGGCCGTCCCTGTTGCCGTCTTAGCCGCAATGAAGTTTGACACCGGTTTTGATATAGACATGGATTCATTTGAAGGAAGTGATCAGATATTCAAGGATATTCTAGAGCTGTTCAAGGAGCAATAGTTGGTGACAATCATGACTACAAGGATGAAGTTGGCTGCAGATGAGATTAAAGAATGGGTGTACACAGCCCACAATCTGGATCAAAATACAGTCGTCGGGAGTATTTCAGGAACTCAGGTATCCCTCACTCCTGCACTTCTGACAGAAGTTTTTCAATTGAGTACTGGACATGATACTGTTGAATTGTCTGGAGAAGAATTTTCTGTTATGCTAGATAGAATGGGACATTCAGCAGCAAACCCTAACAAATTGCTTAAGAAAACCTCTCAGTAGGGTATAGGTTCTTTGCTGATGTAGTGGGAAAAGTACTGTTAGCAAAACATTCTGCTTATGATACAATCTCTAGGTATCAGTTTTGTTTGATGGCTGCTATAGTTGATAAGAAAAATCTGAATTAGGGAGAACTCTTTTTTGATTTAATTAAGAAGAAGATTAATAAGAACTTTGTTAACTTTTGGAGGATATTAGGCTTGTTCTTGCATAACAGATGCCCCCAATTGCTTGTATCCAATGGTATTTGTTGGAACACCCTATTACAAATTTGGGCAAGGATCACTATGTTATTAGGAAATTGGTTTGACCTAGTTGTATAGTTAAAAAGGTCAAATTAGAATGAGCCTAGGGCTTAGAACTTAGGTTTGGAGCTGCCCCCAGGACCACTCAGAGATCAGGCTTAAGTACTGAGACAAGACAATTTTCGACGAGCTCAGTTCGACGAAACGTCGAACTCTGTTCGACGTTCTCTGAGCTCAACTCTGCAAGTCATCGAAATCCGGTCGACGATCTTCGAGCTTAGATCGACGTTTTGTCTTCAGCTATTTTCAAAGTCGAACTGAGCTCAGCGACTTTGAAAATATCTGAAGACAAAACGTCGATCTGAGCTCAAAGATCGTCGACCGAAGTTCGATGACTTGCAGATTTGAGCTCAGAGAACGTCGAACGGAGTTCGACGTTTCGTCGAACTGAGCTCGACGAAAATTATCTTATCTCAATACTTAGTCCTGATCTCTGAGTGGTCCTGGGGGCAGCTCCAAACCTAAGTTCTAAGCCCTAGACTCATTCTAATTTGACCTTTTCAACAATACAACTAGGTCAAACCAATTTCCTAATAACATAGTGATCCTTGCCCAAATTAGTAATAGGGTGTTCCAACAATCTCCCCCTATTTGGGTTAGGATTACTATTTACAGGACACAATAGGAAATACAAAAGCATACATACAAAAATAAAAGCTAAACTAACAATACAGAAAGATAATCAAAGCAGCATTGCAGAACTCAAAAGGAATGTCAACAAATGTTCAGATATAGATGTACTGTCTGCTTACAGAATTCATTTCCTTTCACTGCCTTTCTTAAATAGAATCTCCCTATTAGGATTGAGAGCATCTTTCTTTGATCTTCTGTTGTCTTCTGCACCTAAGGAGGTTTGGGATCTTGGCCTTGGGACAACAGCCTCAGGATGCAGCTTTATGTAATCTTCAGGATCGAAGAACTTTCTTGAAGCATATCTCTCCAGTTCTGTCTTTCTTTGTTCTGAAAGAGTAGTAATATTAGAAGTATCTTTACCTTGCTCTCTGTCCTTTTTCAATTGATCTAAAGCAGCAAGTTCCTGTATCCTGGCAGTCCATGATAAACGATTATTTTCTGGATCCTCAAAAGGGATTGAAGGTTCATATCTATTTATGGTTTCTGAATCAGTAGATGTCCTTGTAACAACTGTATCTCTGATTTTGTAAGGGAAAGGACCTTGAGTTGAATCCATATTCCCTTGTCCTTCCCTTTGCTGTCTGGAATAAGTTCTGTGCTCTCTCTGATTTCCTCTGTATTGACTTCTTTTAGAATGATAGCCTCTTTGATGTTGACTTCTAGGTTGATGTCTTTGAGAAGGTTGAGAAGAACTATACCTTGAAGCAGATCCAGGTTGAGAAGCAGATCCTCCACCAGTACCAACATCTGGAGGAGGAGGAGGAGGAGGAGACTGAGAAGATCCTTTCTCATATTTGTCAAGTTTTCTTCTTTTCCTAGTAGCCTTTAACTGATTCTTAGAATATTGCATCCAAGACTCTGTTATTTGACAATCATACAAAATATAGTATGGTATATCATTTACATCTTTGGTCGTAGTAGGGGGAAATCTCATCATTGCTTTACTTCTTGCTTTCCTTTTCTTAGAGATGGTGCAAGCAGAATCATCAGAGTTAGTGTTAAATTGATCACTTTCTGAACTCTGGGGTCTGTCATATAGATCATCAATGTTTTTGATATACTCTTCTCTTTGTTTAGACTTTTCAGCAGACAGAACAGGAGAAGAATCAATTGTAGTAGCAGCAGGAGCAGAAGGAACCTTAGAAACAACAGGTTCTTCTAAAAAAATAGCAAGTTCAACAGAGTTGAGCTCATAGAACATCAGTTAGGAATGTTAGAGAAAAATAAATAGTCGTTAGTCAGTCCTCCATAGTAGGACAAAACATATAGAGATTAGGCATCACTTCCTAAGAGACAATGTAGAGAAAAATAAAATTAAAATTCAATATATCCCAACTAATTTACAAAGGGGAGATATTTTCACCAAACTTTTGGATGAAAAGAAACACACCTTCTTCCTAAATCAGTTAGGAATGTTAGATGGAGGAAGTTTAAAATTAATTCTCAATATTTTTTTTAATAAATCTAAAAAAAGACCAAGACTAGGCTAAAAACTTATATTTTCTAGTATCTGTAGGTTCTGTTTTGTCTCTGAACTGCGCTCAACATTTTTCCCAAAAATCGTCGAACGAAGATCGACGCTTTCCAATAAGCATCGACCGGAGTTCAGCGTTTTCCAGGCAGCGCTAGGCTATCTTCTTCTGGTCAACGATCGTCGAACGGAGTTCGACGCTCTCCAATGTCGTCGAACGGAGATCGACGATATTGTAGACTCTTCAGATTCCATTAAGAAGCCTAGATCGTTGAACGGAGTTCAACAATCCTTCCTTTCCGGCGTCGAACCCTAATATAAAAATCATTATTTCGCCGTCGTTCTTCTTTTGCGCTTTCATATTCTCTGCAATTTCTCCAAACTCTACTACACTTGGCCGTGTTTGTTAATTTTTGCAGGTATACAATGGCTGTTAACGTTGCCGCTCTCGCTAAGATGAAGTTTGATACTATATTTGATATCGATATGGATTCGTTTGATGGGAGCGATCAAATATTCAAAGACATTCTGGAACTATTCAGAGAACAACAGTTGGTGCATATTATGTCTACCAGAATGAAGATTGCGGCAGATGAGATAAAGGAATGGGTTTTTACAGCAAATAATCTGGATCAAAATACGATAGTCGGTACTATAAGCGGGACTCGGGTATCTTTATCACCTACGCTTCTAAGTGAAGTATTTCATCTGAGCACTGGAGATGATTCTACTTAAATATCTGGAGAGGAGTTTGATTCAATGTTGGATAGAATGGGTCACTCTGCTGCAAACCCTAATAAGTTATTGAAAAAGAATCTATCCATTGAATTTAGATTTTTGGTTGATGTTGTGGGGTAAATGCTGCTGGCTAAGCACTCAGCACATGATACCATATCAAGGTATCAGTTCTGTCTGATAGGAGCCATAGTGGACAAGAAACATCTGAATTGGGGAACAATCTTCTTTGATTTGATCAAGAAGAAAATTAATAAAAGTTTTGTCAATTTTGGGAGGATTTTAGGGGTATTCCTGCACTCCAGGTGCCCAGAACTGCTAGTCTCAAATGGGATGCACATCAATGCATCTAAAAGACTAACCTGTGCCCTATTTGGGAAATAGGATAGGCAGATCATCAAACCTGCCAGGACTACTATAGCTTCAGGCACAAGGACTCCTGTAGTCACTTCCCCTCAGGCTCCAGCCCTCATGGAAGAACTTCCTGCCTCCACCTCTGCTCCTCCTTCTCCACCTCTTGTTTCTACCTCAACCACCACATCAACCACAACACTCTCCACAACAATAAACATCTCTTCCCCCATTACCATCTCATCACCTCTTTCACCTCCAGCCACCTCAGAATCATTCCTTCCACTCCACTACTATCCACCTCTTACCATTCCATCCTTCAACATATTGGAAGATTCCTTCATGGATGATTCCCCTTCCACTCCTCCTGAGCTTCCTTCTACCTCCTCCTACCAACAACTTCTTCATGATATACTCTCCCAACCATCCTTCACTCCATCCATCTCCACACCCATACCATCCATCTCCACCATCCCTATCTCTCAACCATCAATTCTACCATCCACCACAGCATCAACTGCATCCCATTCACCATCAGTTCAAGCAATTCCATCCTCCACCTCTACTCAAGTCCCACTTGAGCAAGTGGATTTATCAGCCTTGGGAGATAGGCTATATGGGATACTGGCCCCCAAGCTAGTAAGCCTGTTGGAGACCACCATGGCTCCACTCCTGAACTCAATAAAGGAGCTATCTGACAGGCTAAACTCTCTCTCCTCTCCTCAGGCAATCGCTTCTGTGGGGTGCCTTGATCCAGTCATCACTTAATCAAGGCAGGGGAGATTCCCTATGAAGTTGAGGTAATGCCTGCTGCTCCAGGTGATCTACTGCTGCCACAAATCTCCACTGCTGCTCAAGATCAGTACTCACAGTGGACCTCAGGTCACTGTTGTTAGCATTTGATCTTCTTCACAGAAGCTACTTACCAACTCTGGGAGTTGAAGACCTCACTAAGGCCATTGTGCCTATTACTGTCTGTGATCCCAGCCTGATCATATCTTATATAAATTATCTTAAGGCTGTGGAAGTTTCTGATTGTGTTGTTGTTGCTGCTGCTGAAGGTGCTGAATCTAATGATATTGATATGTTGCCTGCTGATCCTGTTGCTACTGCTGCTATTGAACTTGCTATTTTTCTAGAAGAACCTGTTGTTTCTAAGGTTCCTTCTGCTCCTGCTGCTACTATAATTAATTCTGCTGCTGAAAAGTCTAAACAAAGAGAAGAGTATATCAAAAGCATTGATGATCTATATGACAGACCCTAGAGTTCAGAAAGTAATCAATTTATCACTGACTCTGATGATTCTGCTGGCACCATCTCTAAGAAAAGGAAAGCAAGAAGCAAAGCAATGATGAGAGTTCCCCCTGCTAAGGACAAAGATGTAAATGATATACAATACTATATTTTGCATGATTGTCAAATAACAGAGCCTTGGATGCAAAACAATCGGAGTTCGACGTTATTTTACAATCATGCAAAATATAGTATGGTATATCATTTACATCTTTGGCCTTAGCAGGGGGAACTCTCATCATTGCTTTGCTTCTTGCTTTCCTTTTCTTAGAGATTGTGCCAGCAGAATCAACAGAGTTTGTGTTAAATTGATCACTTTCTGAACTCTGGGGTCTGTCATATAGATCATCAATGCTTTTGATATACTCTTCTCTTTGTTTAGACTTTTCAGTAGACAGAACAGGAGCAGAATTAATTGTAGTAGCAGCAGGAGTAGAAGGAACCTTAGAAACAACAGGTTCTTCTAGAAAAATAGCAAGTTCAATAGAGTTGAGCTCAGATTCATTCAGAGTTATTTCCTGCATTTATTGCAAAAAAAATTCTAGTCGTTTCAAGCAATCTAATGCAAGTTTCAAGGAAGACTAAATGGAATGTTTCTTAGGACTTTCCCCAGAGACAGTTGTCATTTATGGAAGTCATTTATGACTGAGTAACGGCCATCTAAGTCAGAATCTGATATACTCCTTCAGAATATGTTTTTGAAAACATAACAGATCATATACAATTATAGAGACAAGAGATATACAGCAGAATTAGATTGAAAGAGACACAGAAGAGGGAACAACAAAAAACTCTCTGATCAAGAGTTCATCTTCTGAGATTTACAAATTTACTGAATCCCAAATCTTCAAGAACACAAGAAAGTTTTCTGTGGAGGAAATCTTCTGCTACTCAACTCCTCCAAATCCTCAAGTGTTCAAAAGCTTCAACATCAAGAACTCCAGACATCAAACATTTCAGCATCTGCTGAAATCATCAATTGCTGGAGATCTGAAGAACCTGAAGACCTATCACCCTAGCAAAGCTCACCTTCCTGAACTCTTATAGATCTAAGGGGGAGCTTTGACATCATCATCCACTAGTCTTCTCTCAGACTGTTGACAGAGAAGAACAACTCAACTTTTTCCTTCTTTTTCCTTTCCCTCCTGTAAAAGGGTTTTTCAAAACTCCCTTCAAAAGTTCTGAGTTTGGTTTCTGAGACCTTGTCAAAACTCAGTGGTGGCAAGACACCTTATCAAAAAATCTAGTTTTGGTTTTTGAGCACCTTATCAAAAGCTCATTGGTTCCCAGGACACCTGATCAACTATTCCTGAAGTGGATTCCTACCAAGGGTGGTAGAAGAGTGGATGTACCCAGGTTGTTAGGGAACAACTATAGTTCCTTGTGTCATCTGGTTGTTGTGTGTTTGACTTTTCTGTGTGCTGTGTGTTTTCTTAGCTCTTGCTTTAGTTTTTATTTCATTACAAGCACCTTACACAAATACATAAATTAAGTCTTCAACTACTTTATATTTTTAATTGTAAATTATTTTAAAAATACTCTATTCACCCCCCCCCCCCTCTAGAGTTAAGGTAGATCTTTTCCTCACTTTCAATTGGTATCAGAGGAGGTCACGGGTTCAAGACCTGGGGGCGCTATTAAATCTTGATTTTTCCCTTCTACCTGTGTGGGTCCGGTTGGTCAGGAAACTGTGGACATGTGGTAACCCCACCTCTGAGCTGGGTGGGCCGTGTGGTAACCCCACCTCTGAGCCGACGGGTTGTGCTGGATGCCGGGGGGGATTGTTGGGTCCGGCATTCCTTCACTTGACCCGTGGCGCTCTGCTACTTATATAAAAAATAAAGTAGCACCCCCTCCAACAGTCCGGGCTTTTGGTGCAGTTGGGTATGCGCTTGATCCTTCACTATGCACATCAATGCTTCCAATAGACTCTCCTGTGCTCTCTTTGGAAAGTGGGATAGGCAAATTGCCAAACCCAGCAGGGGTCCTACAGCTACCACCACTTCAGGCACAAGAACTGTTCCAGTCACTTCCCCTCAGGCAACAGCCCCCCTAGAAGAATTGCCTGCTTCCTCCTCATCTCCACCATCTCCACCTCCTATTTCTTCGACCATCCCTACATCCACCATTTCAATTTCATCCCCCATCACAATTTCTTCACCCATCACAATTTCCTCTCCCATCTCAATTCCATCTCCAACTATCTCTTCATCACCACCAGCCACTCATCAAGAGCAACTCCATCCTCTACATTATTATCCCCCTCTTGATATTGATTCATCCCTCCACCTTTCATCATTCAATCTATTAGATGATTCCTTTATGGATGATTCTCATTCATCACCTCTAGATCCCCCATCATCTTCTACTTCTTACCAACAACTGCTACAAGATATTCTGGCTCAACCATCTTTCACCCCATCCATCTCCATTCCAGTGACATCCATCACCACCATTCCCATTTCACAACCATCCATACCACTACCATCCACATCATCTCTCCATATAACTGCAGCTCCACCTACACCATCAACTTCTGCAACTTTCTCCTCTACCTCTACTCAAGCATCCCTTGAGCAAGTAGATATTCCTGCCCTTGCAGATAAACTATATGAGATGTTAGCACCCAGGCTAACACTCTTGCTGGATACCTCCATGGCTCCACTTCTTAAATCAATCAATGAGTTATCTGCCAGGCTTTATTCTTTCCATCCTCTTCAGGCAATCCCTTCTTTGGGGTGCCTTGATCCAATTTATACTGAATCCAGGCAGGGGGAGATGCCAAATGAAGAAGTGATGCTGCCTGCTCCAGAATAAGAAGTGCTAGATCTGCCAGTGACTCCAGCCCCAGCTCAAGTTCCAGCATGTAATGCAGTTGACTTCAGGTCACTGCTTTCAGATTTTGATGCTCTCTATAGCAGATATCTTCCAGCCCAAGAAGCTGAAGATCTTACTAAGGCCATTGTGCCTGTCTCTAGCTGTGATCCCAACTTGATATTATCTTATATCAATTCTATAAAGGCTGTGGAAATTATTACTACTTTTGATGATGTGTGTGTTGACACTACAGCTGAGAAAGTTTGTTTTGATACTGCTGATGATATGATGATGACAGAGGCTAGTGTTTCAGAGCCTGCTGATATTATTAAGCCTGCTATTGTGGATAGTGTTGTTTCTATTGTTGTTGCTACTATTAATGTTGTTTCTGATGTTTATGCTGCTCCTATTATTAGTGCTTCTGTTCCTGCTGTTTGTGCTGCTCCTGCTGCTGTTTCTATTGTTGCTCCTGCATGTGTTGCTACTTCTGCTCTTGCTCCAGCTTCTGTTACTGCTCCTGTTCTTACTGCTGCTGCTTCATCTAAACAAACTAAACAACAGCAAGAATATATTAAAAGGGTTGATGAGATTTATGACAATCCTCAAAGCTCAGACAGTGATTAATTTAGAACTGATTCTGATGACTCCTCTGTAACCATTGCAAGGAAGAGGAAAGCAAGAAGCAAAGCATTGAAGAGAGTCCCTCCAAAAAAAGTCAACAATGATAATGATATTCCCTACTACATTCTGCATGACTGTCCAATTACTAAACCCTGGATGCAATACTCAAGGAAACAATTGAAGGCTATGCAGAAGAGGAGGAAGTATGACAAAGGAATATCTCATCATAATCCTCCTCCTCCTCCCTCTCCAGATGCAGGATCTGGTGGAAGTTCAGCACAACAAACCTCTCATGCTACAACTCAAAGTTCCTCTCACGTTCAAGATAGATCACAATCCAGAGGACATCAACAAAGAGGCTACTAGTCCAGAAGAGGCCAATATAGAGGAAATCAAAGAGGATACAGAGTATATTCAAGAGGACAATCCAGACAGCATCCTTATCAAAGGGAAGGACAAGGCCCAATTTATTCAACTTCTGGTCCATTCCCATATAATCTCAAAGAAATCGTTCCCTCAAGAGCTCCTCCTGTTGATACTATTAATAGATATGAACCTCCTATTCCCCATGAAGATCCAGAGAACATTCATATCTCTTGGACAGCAAGGATGAAGGAATTAGCTGCTTTAGACCAGATAAAGAAAGCAAGTGAACAAGGAAAAGATACTTCAAATATTACTACATTATCTGAACAAAGAAAGAAAGAGCTTGAGAGATATTCTTCTAGAAAATTCTTTGACCCAGAAAGTTACATGAAGTTGCACACAGAGGCAGTTGTCCCCAGACCCAAATATCAAACCTCCCTAGGTGCTGCTGATGACAGAAGATCTAAGAAAGAAGATCAAGATCCTAATAGAGAAATTTTATTCAAAAAGGGCAAGGAAAAGGACTAATTATGTAAGTTGAACAGTATATCTCTCTCTCTAGCAATCTGCTGTAATCATTCATTTGTTTCTGCAATGATGCATTTCATTATTCTGCAATATTGTATTTGCTTTTATTTCTGCTTGTATGCTTTTTAATTCCTCTGTCATGTAAATAGTAATCCTAACCCAAATAGGGGGAGATTATTGGAACACCCTATTACTGATTTGGGTAAGGATCACTATGTTCATAGGAGTGTGTCTTGACCTCATTGTATAGATTTAAAGGTCAAACTAGAATAGGTCTAAGGCTTAGAACTTAGGTTTGAAAGCTATCCCAAGACCTCTTAGATCAGATTACAAGTGCAGAAGACTCAGGCAATTATCGTCGAGCTCAGATCGATGAGGCATCAAACTCAGTTTGACTATCTCTGAGCTCAGTTCAACGAGTCGTCGAACTCGATTCGACGATCTTCGAGCTCAGATCGACGTTTCTATCTCTAGCCAAAATCCAGATCGACGATAGTCGAGCTCAGATCGACGATAGTCGAGCTCAAATCGATGATTTCTGTTTCAAGTCAAGTTCCAGTCTCTGAGCTCAGTTCGACGGTAGTCGAGCTCAAATCGATGATTTTCTTGAGAGATCGACGATTTCAGGATTTCAAATTCAGTCAGTTATGGAATTCAAATTTATTCAAATCCTACAGTTAATGCAAAGGATTTTATAGCCGTTTCAATCAATCCAGAGCAAGTTTCAAGGAGACTAAAAGGGAATGTTTCTTAGGACTTTCCTCCAGAGATAGATATCAATTAAGGAAGTCATTTACGACTGGCTAACGACTATCTAGAAGATTGGATTTCAATATATCTTTTTAGAACGATAGAGACACACAGTTTTTTTGAGACAGACACACACAAGAACTACAAGATTACAGTGTTAGAATTCTTACAGAACACAAGGAATAGAACAGAGAAGGAGATCAACATATAGGCCAGAATTATTTTTGTATTCTTTCAGATCTCATCTCTGATTCAAGTTTTCAAGGCTTCATCAATCAAGACTCCAAACAAAACACATTTCAGCCATTGCTGAAATCATTTATTACTGGAGATCTCAATCATTCTGAAGGCCTATCACCCTGTGCAAAGCTTCTTCTCCTAAACAACTGCAAATCTCAGGGGGAGCTTTGACATCATCAATCCACTAGTCTTCTCTTTGACTGTTGACAGAGAAGAACAACTTCACCTCCTTTTCTTTTCTTTTGCTGTAAAAGGGTTACTCAAAACTCCCTTCAAAAGTTTTGTGTTTGGTTTCTGAGACCTTGTCAAAACTCAGTGGTGGCAAGACACCTGATCAAAAAATCTATTTTGGTTTTTGAGCACCTTGTCAAAAGCTCATTGGTGCCTAGGAAACCTGATCAACTATTCCTGCAGTGGATTCCTACCTAGGGTGGTAGAAGAGTGGATGTACCCAGGTTGATTGGGGAACCACTATAGCTCCTTGTGTCTTCTGGTTGCCTGTGTTTTATTTTCTTTGTGCTGTGAATTAGTTTCTTGCTTTACTTTATTTTACTGCAAGCACTATACACATATACATAAATTAAGTCTTCCACTGTCAATTAATTTTTAATTTGCAAAAAATATTTTAATATACTCTATTCACCCCCCCCCCCTCTAGAGTAAAGGTAGATCTTACCCTCACTTTCAGGGTCTACAACTCGGATAAAATCTCCTACAAAAGTAAATGAATATTTTACAACAATATTTCACACAAACATATACAATATCTGAAAGCTTCACGCCATCGTTCTTCAAAAATGGATGATCTTGAAAATCTTGGAGAACTCGGAATATGAAATATTGGAAGATCTTGAATCTCGACTCTTGAATCTTCAAACGACTAGGACTGGAGTAAAAGAGATCTTTGGAGAGAAGCAATCCAGTCGTATTGGTCGAAGAAGATCGAATTGTATTGCACGTCGCTGGCCGATCGAAAGAATCGTGAAAACCCTGTAGTCGAGCCGACGGAATTTCCAATCTTGCAATGTTTTCTTGATTTTGAATTTGAGAGAAAGAGCATGATTATTATTGGAATGGAATTCTCCTTAAGTATTTATAGAGATCCCTCTTCCAATGGATATAAAGACTTTTCCGAAAATAACTTGCAAAAGTTACTGTACATGGCTGCCACAACCCGAGCCTGGAAAAAAAATTGTCAGAAAAATGACGTAAGTCATATTCGTCGAGTATCGTCGAGTAACACTAGTATACTCGCCGAATAGTCATTGATATACGACGAATTTGACTTAGACAAACTCAGCTCAAGCTGACTAGCCACTCAATGCCAAGGCTAGAGTCATACTCGACGAATTCATCGAGTATCAGCTGGTATACTCGACGAATTCGTCAAGTATAGGCTAATAGACTTAACTCCCTGATGTCGTCAACTCAACTCTCTTGATGCTCTCGACACCATCCATGCACTCAACGCACTCGATGACATTAAAGTAGTCGACGCACTCGACGCCAAGATATACGACAAATTTTCCTTAAGAAAAATAAGAGAAGTAGCGTCGAGATGATTCGACAAATTTGGCGTGTATCATTATGTATATTCGATGAATTCGACGAGTATCGTTAGATACATTCGACAAATTCGACGAGTATACTTGATGATACTCGATGAATTTTACTTAACTATTTTTTTAATTATTTTAGAAATTCTACAAAAGTATATAAGACGAATTCGACAAGTGATAGTAAGTATATACGATAAATTCGACGAATATCAATGATACTTGACGAATTTGATGAATATCCCTTACGATTCTTGACGAAATTTACTTGGGTAAAATTTCGGTTTTTCTTCAATGAAGATCTTCTTCTTCCTTGAACCTCCCCATGTACTTGGCATAGAAGTACACCCCAATAGAGAGATTACACATGAGTTAACATCATGACCTACATAATGAAGGATTATATTGTGTAGTCCCGTGTTTGCTGACTCATTGTAACCTGTCTTTGGTGTGTACTTAGTATTGTAAACCTGCAAGTACATAACTACAAATACAATATCAAATACAGTCATAATTCATCTTATCTTAACTGGACCCTTCTTCAAATCAGGGTTATTGTAGATACAATACCCAACAATCTTCCCCTATTTTAATAAGTTAGAATTCTATAAGCTAAGGTGAATTGCACAATAATAATAAAGAACATAAACTTGAGCTCTCGACGAATTTGACTTAGACAAACTCAGCTCAACCTGACTAGCTACTCAATGCCACGGCTAGAGTCATACTCGACGAATTCGTCGAGTATCAGCTGGTATACTCGACAAATTCATCAAGTATAGGCTAATAGACTCATGCCTCGACATCGTCGACTCAACTCTCTTGACGCTCTTGATGCCATCCATGCACTCAACGCACTCGATGATATTAAAGCAGTCGACGCACTCGACGCCAAGATATATGATGAATTTTCCTTAAGAAAAATCAGAGAAGTCGTGTCGAGATGATTCGAAGAATTTGGTGTGTCTCATCATGTATATTCGACGAATTCGGCGAGTATCGTTAGATACATTCGACAAATTCAATAAGTATACTTGATGATACTCGACAAATTATACTTAACTATTTTTCTAATTATTTCAGAAATTCTACACATGTATATAAGACGAATTCGATGAGTGATAGTTAGTATATACGACAAATTTGACGAATATCAGTGATACTCAACGAATCCGACGAATATCCCTTACGATTCTTGATGAATTTTACATGGGTAAAATTTTGGTTTTTCTGCAATGAAGCTCTTCCTCTTCTTAAACCTCCCCATGTACTTGGCATAGAAGTTCACCCAAATAGATAGATTACATATGAGTCAACACCATAGCCTACACAATGAAGGATTACATTGTGTAGTCCTGTATTTGCTGACCCATTGTAACCTGTCTTTGGTGTGTACTTAGTATTGTAAACCTGCAAGTACATAACTACAAATACAATATCAAATATAGTCACAATTCAACTTATCTTAACTGGATCCTTCTTCAAATCAGGATTAATGTGGATACAATACCCAACAATCTTCCCCTATTTGAATAAGTCAGAATTCTATAAGCTAAGGTGAATTGCACAACAATAATAAAGAACATAAACATAAGTAAATAATTAAAATTAAAATAGATATAAAAAATTAAAAGACAAAACGCATTCCCTGTCCAAAAAATATAAATTTATATATATATATATATATATATATATATATATATATATATATCAATGAGAGTTTTTGGTTTGGAGGGGGAAACTACAACCACACATAATAATAAACCCAAACAAAATAGAACAACCCTCAGCCCTTCCTCTCTTGGCTCTTCTGACGCTGTCTGACAAAATAGGCCTTGGGCTTTGGGTAATATCTTGGGGGGGCTGGAGGTGCTGTAGGATCATCATGCTTGTGCTTTTTGAAGCGGATCCTTCTCATTGCGTCGACCACTTCATACTTATGTCATTCATCTCGATCATAGTGATCCCATCTGCTTTCCCCTCCAATATCGACCATGGTGAAGGAGTTTAAGATTATTCCTCTTGAGATAGGACTCCATACCTCACGCATTTCTCTATCTCTGACTGGTGGTTCTCTAACAGGTTTTGATCTTGTAGTAGAAGGTCCTTCACCATACTTTCTTCTTTTGTAGACTGGAGCAGGATGTACATCTTCACTCACTTGAACTTCTGGAGAATCAGCAGCAGCAGCAGTTCTATCCTGAGAGAAATACTGTGTGTCTGTCAAAAAATGAGAGTAATCCTCAGTAGGATGAACTTCATCATGAGCAGGAAAAATAGGTACTTAAGCTTCTTGACCTATCCTACCAAAAATCTCCTGGTGAAGTCACGAGAAATTGTCATAGTTGTAATCATTTACCCTTTTGAATTTTGCTAACATCGCTTCCTCAAGCGCATCCACTTTTTCTACCACCTTAGCTTTAATGACCTCCTCCCCCTTTTTGACTTCTACAACTAGAGCATTTGAATATGCTTCCATGTTCGTTTCATAATGAGTCATTGATTGACTATGAGCTTCAATCATTGTTTTGGCATTTGTATCAACATTTCACAGAACATTCAAATTACTCTTTAATCCTTTCATGACAAAATCAACCCCTTTTTCACCTTGTGTAAATTACGAGTCTAGCTTGGCATCTAGCTTATCAAATCTGACCTTAACCTCTATTAGGTTGTTGTTTAGATCTTTTTTTGTTTCCTTGACCTTTTTCAGAACTCTTTGCATGGAGAAATCAAAATAAGCTTTCTACTTGGCCAACATTGTTTCTATGCTCTATAAGATTGAATTATCAGCACTAGAACTTGGGATATTGGGAATAGGAATGCTAAACAGATCCTCACTGGAAGACTCATAGATCGGAGATAATCTTGATTTAGAACTCAACAAAGGCACTGCAGTAGCTAGAACTGGAGTCTGCTCCTCTGCATCTCCCTCCTCATCTGAAAGATCCACAACCTCCTCTTCAGTAGCAGGAGGTGCATTTGACATCTTGCCTATCCTTTTCTCAAGGTTGTGCATGAGCCTAGGAACCTCAGTAGTAACTGATATTGAGGGCCTAGTCACCTCCCCCTCAAAAGATGATGTAGGAACAATTTCTCGGAGTGGGACAATCAGGTTCTCTACTAGAGGTGTCCAAAAAAACCGGGCTCACCGGGCCGGCCCGGCCCGGCCCGGTGAAAAGCCCGGTAGGCCCGGTCCCGGGCCAAGCCCGGTTCGGGCCCAGGCCGGTCCATGGGGCCCTTGCAGGCCCCAGTCTAAAGCCACTGCCCGGCCCGGTGCCCGGCCCGGGCCGGGCCGGGCAAAGCCCGGTCACCGGGCTTAGCCCGGGCCGGGAAAAGCCCGGGCAAAGCCCGGGCTGCTGGAACCAACGGCTCTAAGAGCCGTTGGTTCCAACCAACGGCTCTTAGAGCCGTTGGTTGCCATCCAGCAACCAACGGCTCTAAGAGCCGTTGGCTGCTACCAAGCAGCCACTTGGGCTGCTATTTGCAGCCCAAGTGGCTGCTTTTTTTTAAATAATTTTTAAAAAAAAATTTTTTTTAAAAAAAAACTATAAATTCCCCCCCCCTCCCCCCTCCTTTCTTCCTTTCACCCTCCCACCCTCTCTCTCTCTCTCAACTCTATTTATTTTTTCTCGCGAGCATATCGTCAATGCAGGCGTCGTCTTCCTCATCCGTCGCTCACGAAGTGGTGGAGCACAAGCGTACGGCGGCAGTTTGGGAATATTTCGACTTAGTACAAGTCGGCGCGGAGCAAAAGGCGAGGTGCAAACAGTGCTCGAAATTACTTTCGACCGCTGGCAACTCGACACTCGCAAGACACGTTAAGTCTTGCGCAGCCAAACAAGCTCCTCCCGAGTCGACCCAGGCGCAATTATCGGCATCCGGACAAATCTGGACATACGATCAAGGTCGGCAGCGAGAGCTGCAGGTGAAGAATATCATCAGACGCGGGTTGGCGTTCAACCACTACGACAATGAAGAAGAGACCGATTACATTCACCAAGGGCTACAACCCAAATATCACCAAGTAAGTCGATCTTCTATTAGACGCGACGCGCTTAAATATTACTTAGATGCAAAACAAATTTTAATAATTTTTTTTGAAAAATTTGAGGGTCGAGTGAGTTTAACGAGCGACGTTTGGACAAGTAGTATAAAATTAGGATTATCATATATGTCTATAACGTGTCACTGGGTCGATCCCGTTTCCTGGGATCTAAATAAACGAATAATTTGTTTTGAAAGTTTCGAAGTCCCGCACACCGGTGAGGCAATTTATCAAATAATTTCAAAATGTGTGCGCGAATTTAAAATAAAAGATAAAATTATGAGTATTTCTTTCGATAACGCCACAAATAATACCACCTTAATTGAGTGGTTAAAACGTGATTTGAAACCTATGTTAAACGGCGCCTTTTTTCATACTCGTTGCGCGTGTCACGTTTTAAATTTAGTAGTGCAGGATAGTTTGTCCTATATGGAACCATACATTAATAAAATACGTTTAATGTTACAATTTATTTATAGTTCTAAACAACGACGTCAAGATTTTAAAAAATTCGTAACCGGTCAAGGTCACAAATTTTTAAAACCTCTATTTGACATGTCAATTAGATGGAACTCTACATATATAATGTTAAAACGAGCGATTCGCCAAAAAACACTATTAATGGAATTTTATACTTTGTTAGGTCAACACGAATTAACCGAGTCCGATTGGGCAATTTTAGAAAATTACATGGATTTGTTAGAAGTTTTTTATACTGCGACAAATAGTTTATCGGGCGTATATTATCCTACTAGCCCGCTAGTTATTGAAAATATTGTTAATATTTCACAAAAATTAAATTATTTTAAACAACACGCCGGATGGATCGAATTAATAAAAATAATGGAATTAAAATTTTTAAAATATTATAGAGAAATCCCAGTTATGTTTTCATGCGCCGCCGCTTTGAATCCTCTTTTCGGCGTAGACGGCGTAGAAAATTTTATTGAAGAAATAAATAACAATATAGGCGTAGATCTAAATAATTCAGATTTAGATAATCTGAGTATTTTAAATTTTAACACTATTTTTACTCAATGTTATAATTATTACGATAATTTATATGGGTCGCGGCCCCGAGAGGATGTGTCGCAACCCAAAACATCTAGTAGTTTTAAAAATAAAATGTTAGAGTTAGCTTCTAGGAAAAAAGCGCGCACAACATCTAGTAGTTTAAATGAATTAGGATTGTACACAAAAACACAATTTCGCGATTTTATGTCCACGGACGAATTAGAAAATTTCGATATTTTAAAATGGTGGAAAGGTAAAGTAAATACATATCCTATTATGGCCTATATGGCCCGAGATTTACTAACGATCCAAGCTAGCACGGTAGCTTCGGAGTCTGCTTTTTCTCTTAGTGGCAGGGTTTTAAACGAGCGGAGAAGTCGGCTAAGCGAAAAATCGCTCGAGATCTGCATATGCTACAAGGACCACCTGGACGCGATGAAGAGAAAGCAGCATATTTCAGCGATCGAGGATAGCTCGTCGGACATGGAAGACGAGATGGACGCGATCAATTTAAACTAGGGCCACTAGGCAACTTTTTGTATTTTTTTGATTTGTAATTTTCTAATTTTTAATAATTTAGAATATTTGTCATTTGACATTTGTAATTTTTAAAAATTTAGAATTTCATAATTTTTGTATATTTACAGTGTAAATTTTACACATTCCTAAATTTGTATAATTTCATTACATTAATTATTAATAAATTTTTTTTTCAATATTATGTTGTTCAGTTGTTGTGTTTTTTATTTTTTTTTAGGGTAATTTATTAATTTGTAATTTTATATATATTTTTTAAATTTTTATATAAAATTAAATAGTATATAAATTTTTATAAAAAAAAAAATTTAAAATAATAATAGGGCCCGGGCTAAGCCCGGGCCCGGCCCGGGCCGGCCTGGGTGGCCTTACCAGGCCCCCCCCAGGGGGCATTGCCCGGCCCGGCCCAGCCCGGTTGCTTCTTAGGCCCGGCCCGGGCCCGGTTGGGAAAAGCCCGGGCCCTGCAGGCCCGGGCCAAGCCCGGGCCCGCCGGGCTTTATGTGCACCACTATTCTCTACTAACACTTGCTCAGAACCATCATTTACATTATCAGTGGGTTTAGTCTCATCAGCAATCATCAGTACCTCACTGGTATTTATTTCATAGTCATCCACATGCAAATCCTCCTTGGCAGAAATATCAGCCTCGACCACCTCAGGAACTAACTCTTTGATAGCAGTCTGAGCCATCTTGGCAACCTCTATCATCAGATTCTCTGTCTCTACAACTGTCTCAACTAGCTAAAAATAAGAGTAGCAAATCTCTTAAGCTACCTTAACATGCAAAATGGAACAAAAGGAAAAGTAATGCAATAAAAATAGGAGGAGGTGCCATTCATGAGGCTTAGAAATTTTTGGAAGGCGAGCTGACTCCAGCTTGTGATCCTTGTTCTGAAACCAATATAAAAAAGGCACTATATTAAGGGTCTGTCGGGGCAGACCATAACTATGTAACAACACCCTTCCTCAAGAATGTCCTAGCAGACCCTAGGGAGCAACATCCTCGTGCAAGTCAGCACTTCATGTGCAAATGAAAAAAAGCATATAAATAATATCAAAATCCAGTGGTTTATATGTCATAAGCATCAAACATATTTTTGTTGAATCTTATGGTGCCCATAAAGCGGAGGTGAATAAAGTGTTTAATAATATTCAAAAATTTAAAATACGAAATTGTTAGATTATAGTTTCTATTACTACTGCCAGCTATATTAACTATCGTTAGGCGTTAGTAATAGAAATATTCTTTTACTTTGAAACTAAGAAACAAAAAAGTGGACCAATAATAGAAGAAAATATGTTCTTATATCAAAAATAAAGATTACTAAAATGTAACCCCAATGATGCTTGGGATCGAGGCGAAAATAGAAACCTTTTGGTTTTCTATAACAACCCTTATCCTAAGAACTGGTTAGTTCTAGCCTATCTCTCCAAGATATGGCCTTAAACTCTTAACATCCCTCAGACAACTAGACCCCAAGGTGTGGTTTTGTCATGACTAGGTCATGGCAAAACCCTAGGAAGCCCAAGAAGACCAAGTGGACCTAGGAATGTAGGAGAGATCACTATGGTCTTCCAATAGTAGATTTCTAAACACTAGGTTAGGATGATCATGGTGCTTCACCATGACTCCAAGACCCCACCACAACCTCACCAATCTATTGAAAGGTGCTAAGGGTCTATTGGAATCAACTATGGGTAGCCAAGTTGACCTGGGATCATCCTAGTCCTAAATTGGGCAAGGTGCCCTAACTAAGGACAATGTGCCCCTAATGAGCCCAACCAACCCTATCTAGGTCTTCCTTGACCTAAGGTGAAGCCAATGGGTCACCCAGGATCCATTGGGCTCAACCTTAGAGGCTGACTTGATAAGTCAACCCTAGCCCTAAAGTGGTCAAAGTGCCCTAACTAAGGGGCAAGTGACCTTCATAGTGCAAAGTTAATCCTACACAGCCCTTCTTAGGCCTTAGGGGAAGCCAAGGGGTCACCCAGGACCCCTTGGGGTCAACCCAAATGGTCATGTTTACCAAAGTCAACTCTAGCCCTAACTTGGTCAAAGAACCCTTTCTAAGGGTCAAGTGACCCCAAAGTGCCAAGTCAAATCTTCCCAGCCAAACCTAGACCTTAGGGGAGGCCAATGGGTCACCAAGGAACCATTGGGGTCAACCCAAAAGGCAAATTGACCAAGGTCAACCCTAATTAGGTTAGGTCAAACTTAGCTCAAATGGGCTAACCCAAGCTCAAGCCCTTTTTCATTGGGCTAACCACCTCCTAATAATATGATAGTATGAATTATTGTGTTGCCAATGGGCTAAGTGGATGAACAAATTAAGCCTTGATGACTAGGAGAGATAAAACTCCATTTTACCCTTTAATGGCGGGGAGAGAAAAGGGGAGGAAGAAGGCCATTCATGGCATAGGGAAGCCAAGGGCCACCCTTTATGGCTGGATTCAACTCCCTTGGGGAAGAGGAGGAGTTTCCAGCCATTTTCTGGCCATACTAATCCAAGTTCACCCCCTCCATGACTTGGTCGAAAACTCCATTGATGGCCATTAATGGCCATTGGTGCTTTGCCCCTTCTCTTCCCCATTTGGTGATCTTAAAAGCACCACTGGACTCAGGGGAGCTATTTACACACTTCACCTAAAGGAGACAAGGCGTTCTACTATATTGTTGCAGAAACCCGGCTGGTGGCACAACCACCATGGCAACTCGGCGATCGACGCGACTCCAAGCCCCCAATAAGGTCCTCCCCTTATCCTTTCTCTGTGGGTAGATCATAGGGATCTTTAGGGATGTAAATCGGGCTCACTTGAGCCCGATCGTGAAAGGCATTTTCCCGATTTTTCCATGAAAAACCCACCTTATGGGATCGCCAGAGACGGCCCCTCCGGCGATCGTGCCGCCACCAATCGTCAGCCACCACCTCAATGGAGGTGGTGGAGGTGGTGGTCGGCCAAGGAGATGGATGGGTGGCTTGTAGTTGCGTCTTGAAGTTGGCCCACAAAGAAGGAATTGGGACCGTAGGCAGGAGATTGAAGACGATCCAGGCACCATTGGATCATGCGTCAAGATTCGTGTCACATCTAATGATTTATTTTATTTAATGAATTTTTACTTCCTGTTTACAGTCATTTTAGATTTATTATTAAAAATACCTAGAGACCTCTAGTGAAAAAATGGTTAGCACCAAAGTTGTATCCCCATGGGTGTACTTTAATTTAAAATTTGTTTGAACCAATTTGGATATCTGGTTTGACCAGGGCACTCCTTTTGATGGGGTTTATACCTAGGGCTAGTCAGAGATTAAAATGAGTGCCCCCATTTCATCTCATGTCCAAATGACCTGAATTTTGGACAGGGAGTCATTCTAACCTATACCTAGGTCATGTCCAAAAATGGTATTTTTTGGAGATAATTTTTCTAAATTTTTTAGAAAACTTTAATAAATAATATACAATTTAATTAGATGTCTTAAAATCCTCCAAAACCCTAAATATTTTGGTGGGTGATCTTGGGGGATACTATAAGGCTTTGGTGAAAATTTCACCCCTTTTGGGTTTGATTTGATAGGGTATTGATGTAGGCAAAGATCGATCCTTTTAGGTCAAATTAGGGCTAAGTTCTCTAAGTGCTCTTGAGTTGGCCAACCTCACCCAAAGGTGATGGAACTTGGCACTCAGCCTTCTTAATGTAACGTCCCAATTCGCGCTAGGCCCCTTGATTGCGTATTTGAGTCAAGGGGGCTGTGGTGAGCCCAATGGGGGATGTGGGTGAACAGGTGCGGACGTGCGGGAAATGAGGAAAACAAGGCAAAACAGCATTTTTGGCTGACACGGGTATGGACACGGCCGTGTCCATACCCGTGTGCCTTATAAAAATAGGTTTACCAGTCAGAGAGGTACACGGGCATTGGGACACGGGCGTGTCCCTAGCCGTGTGCCAAGGACACGGGTCGGGACACAGCCGTGTCTCTACCCGTGTGCCGCAACCCTGACCCGGCAGAAAGTGGTTCTGGGAGGAACACGGCCCTAGACACGGCATGCCACACGGCCGTGTCACCTGAACACGGGTAGGAACACGGCCGTGTGCCTACCCGTGTCTGCGATGTATAAAAAGGAAAAAGTTGGGAAACCCTAGCATTTCATCTCCTTTCTTCTGCCCCGAAATTCCTGAGAGGGTTCTTGGCTGGAGGAGGAGGAAGAGCTTGCCAGAGCCATCCTTGGAGGAATCAAAACGCCGCCACCGTCAAGGGAAAAACAATGCCGCCGCGAAGGAGTGCGAGGCTCATGGCCGGCCATGGTGGTACCGCTGGACTTGAGGTGAGCTTCCTCCCCTCTCCCTTGGTGCTAGATCTATAGTTATTATAGGAGAGACATCGACTCCATAGAGTCTTGATGGTGAGGAGGAGAGTTCTTAGGATAAGCCATGCCTAGGTTTTAGGCTTAGTCTCCCTCAACCTTCTCATCCTTCAAAGTGGAGATGAGAGGGGTTTTCGTTGGGGGTTTGGCTTTGAAAGGAGAAATAAGGTTGGGTGTGATTTCTGGAGAAGTTTATGCGAGGTCGTTGCAAGGAAGAAGGTGAACGGATGCCGTTCATCTCGCCTTAAGATGCGTGCAGAAATCTGATTTCTGCACGCGGCGACCTTCGTGGCCAATTTCGGAGGTGTTCTGGCCAGATCTGGGTGATCGACTCAACACGAAAGTCGTAGCCCTTGAAGTTACCTTTCCAACGAGGGGTTGCTCGTTTCCATGCGATACCTGTAGCCACGGGAAAGCTAGTTCGAGTCCGCTGCGTTCGGGAAAATTCCTGTACAGGAAACTGTTTCCTGTACGTATTCGAGTTGAATTTCTGGTATGTTGCGACCAGATCTGGGCGATCGACTCAACACGAAAGTCGTAGCCCTCGCGAATACCTTTCCAACGAGGGGTTGTGCATTGTGATCGGATTCCTGTAGCTCCGGGAATCCCAGTTTTAGTATTGGACTATCCTATGTTAATGCACTTGTTAAATTATAATGTTAGCACTCTTGCAATGATTGTGATTTGCTCATGTGATATCTTGCTCCCATATAACTATAATGTCGTTGTTACTATAATTTAGTATGGTTACTCATTTGGTTGTGTAATAAGGGATAACCATGCAATGGTAGAGAAATGGATTGGATGGGAAGGCTAGATATTAGGAGTTGCTATTGGTAAAGGATATATTTATACAAATTGGCGTTGAACATATCTAATGTACGTAGTGTTGAGGTGAAATCATTGAATAGGTGGGCGTGAACATGATGAACACTATGTGAAGAATATTTTGTAACTGTAATCCGAGCCCAAGGGGTTTATTAACAACCGATGCTTAGAGTTGAAGTCTCCCTACGGGTAGCATCGAGTGAGTTGTTTTGGGGCATGTGATGTGCGACGATTCATCGTGTCGCGGTGTTGAGATAATGATTGTGGCAGGTCTACGGGTTCGCCAGTCGTCACACCGATGGGAGCCAATGAGTAGACTTTGGGCGGTAGGGTTAGATACTTGGTGTCCATAACCCGAGATCTCCTCCGTGCCATGAGAACGGTTGGGCTTGCACCTCGTGCGTTTCCGAGGTTCCACCCGGTTCGAAATCAAAGGCCAGGTTGGGCTGTGTTCTTGGTGCACATTTACCCAAGACCCCTTCTGAGCCGTAGTACGCATGTGAGCTCCGCTGTTGTGTTCTTAGCGTTGAGGCGTACGGGGGCCTAGGATAGGTAGTGTGATACCACCTAGTAGTGGAGACGCCCGCTCCACTGTCGCCGTCTGGCCACGACGGACGACGCCTGAGAGGTTAGCTACCTGCTCGAAAAGTGGGAACTTCAAGTCTGTGTCGACATAGCAACTTGCATGTGCGTGCGCATGATTCGGTCATAGCATAACATTCATATCATGTCATTCATTGCATACACAAGATCCTCATCGTATAAGTTTGTATGGGCACTCTTATACGATGAGTTACTTTACTGTTAAGCCGATCCTTAACTTATAAGTTTGTATGGGCACTCTTATAAGTTAAGTTACTATTCTGATTAATTATACCTGCTGTCATATATTATTGATATTTGTAGAACTGCTAGTTGTGTAGCGTAGTTTATACTCCACTATATTTACAGTCACCTGCTTGTTTACTTGCTTATATATATACATATTGTACCTTGTTCCTTTCTCCGCCCGGTGCCGAGGAGTCGCCGGGGGAGCGGATGTGAAGCCACTTAGTCTTATGACTAACGGTTGCTACGTCTTCCTTTTTAGGAGGAAACCCCGCAGGTAGAGCAGCTGCGGACTATGCAGCAGGACAGCCAGGCCCGGATGATAGGACCTGAGGTGGGGGTGCCATCGGCACCGTCAGTGACAGTAGTGAGTGTTTTCATGTAGCCGTTTGGCAAAACATTTCTAGACTCTTGTTTATTTGTACAAGCCTGTTGTGCTTGTTATCTTCCGCTATTTTTGGACTTTAACTTAGCTGTGAACTGAACTGCTTTTAGCTTTACTTTTCTGTTATGGTTGGGTTGGCAAAATTGTTGTGATATGGATTGTAGCCGGCGGAATAGGCGTCTTGTGGTAAAGGCTAACCCGTGTGTTAGTGCTACCGCAAGGCGGCTATTTCGGGCATAAGACTCCCCTCGTGCCGTGTGTTGTGTTCCGGGAGGGGGGTCTTACAAATGGTATCAGACTTAGCCGATCTTCACCTACAGCAGTCAGGTAACAATGGGCCACTCCCGTTCGATTGGTCGGTTTGGGGACAAACCGACTTAGCGGAAGCAGTGGTGTGCCCATATGTAATTCACACTAAGTTGTCCAACTTTGACATTAGTTTTAGCCAACCTGACCCTAATTTGTACCTTGCGTATAGGTCCCAGCGCAGGTGGAGCCGGTTGGGGGCACTCCTACCCCTTCCGTTCCTTCACAATTCCAGCAGTCGGAGCTGGGACAAACGCTGTCAGCCATATTGGATGCATTTAAAGCCCAGCAAGCTCCGGTGCAACAACAAGCGCCAAGCTCCAACTGGTTGAGCACCTTCCGTGCCCTGTCCCCTCCTGCCTATCTTGGGACAGAATCGCCGGTGCGCACCGAGGAATGGCTTGATACCGTGCAGGAATTGATGGCTGGCATAAGATGTCCGAACAGCATGGCGGTGACATTGGTAGTGACGCTGCTAGAGCTGCACGCCAAAAGGTGGTGGAAGTCCCTCATGGGCTCCATCTTCCAAGGGCGGTTGTACACGGACATCGGTTGGAACGAGTTCACCGAGGCTTTTCTGGAGCACTTCATCCCTTCTTCTGCTCGGGATGGACTTGAAGAAAAATTTCTGCAGCTGAAGCAGGGATCGAATTCGGTAACGGAGTACCAGAGGGAGTTCCAACACCTCGCTAGGTTTGCTGATTCCTATGAGTTGGACGATAGAGGCTACGCGAAGCGCTTCTACAAAGGGTTAAGGGACCCCCTGAGGCAGGCCCTTTTGTTTATAGCCGATGGAAGCCTGGCAGAAATCATTGACATGGCAAAGAGACTGGAGGCGGACCACATGGGATGTGGCAAGAGACCTGCGGAAGGAGTAATTGAAGTCGGCCCTAGTAATAGAAGGCGGAATGATCATGGCAGAGGAAGGGGAAACCACAGAGGCGGTCGGTGGGTCAACCGGAACTATCGGGTGGAGTACCCAACTCCGCAACCACTACCTTTACCACCACCACCGCAGCAGCAATATTATCAACAACCTGGGGGCCGACGTGAGATGATATGTTTTGAGTGCAACCAACCGGGGCATGTCCGACGAGTTTGCCCGCGACTGATCGGGGTGCCCCTATTGCTCCCCCTCCAGTAGCTCCACGGGGACGAGGGCACATGCGTGGCCGAGGAAGAGGACCACCAGGGAGAAATCAAGGACATGCACGGGAGCATGTATTCGCATTGGATATGACTCAGGAGAGAAATCCGCAGGAAGTCATCACCGGTACGTGCAAAATTGTTTTAATATTATATGACTTGTTGGATTTATGATACAAATGATACGCGCTATTCTGAATAGTGATTACCCCTTTTGGAACCTAGGCACTGTCGTGGTTAGCGGGAGACCCGCCTATACGTTATTTGACACGGGTGCGTCTCACTCGTTCATTTCGGAGGACTTCGTGAAGGACTTGGAGGGAGTGCAACACTTCACGGGCATTGCTCAAAGGGTGCGCCTTCCGGACGGCTCTGAGATGACGTCGTCAGCAAGTTGCGACTTCGACACCCTTATTGGAGGAAAGTTCTTTGAAACTCCGGCTACAGTGTTAAGAATCCCGGAGTTCGATCTCATCCTGGGCATGAAGTGGTTGGACTGGCACCACGCCAGGATCAATTGTGCGGAGAAGCAAGTTATGTTGAGGCATGGAGACTCGGAAGTCATCTTCCAAGGTATTAAATTCGCACCCCGTAAATTATTATCTTCAATCCAAGTTATGAAATCTCATATGGAAGGGGACGAGGTCTATGTGATTTGCTTCGAGTTGAAGAAATTGACATTAGAGGTCAAGGATGTGCGGGTGGTGCGAGAATTTCCCGAGGTATTTCCCGAGAAATTGCCAGGACTACCCCCGCATAGGGAAGTGGACTTCCAAATCAAGCTAATTCCGGGTGCCAAGCCCGTCTCGCGAGCTCCATACCGAATGGCTCCGAAGGAACTTGCAGAGTTTAGAGTTCAGCTTCAGGAATTGGTGGAAGCAGGGTTCGTTCGCCCAAGCTCGTCGCCTTGGGGAGCGCCCGTTTTGTTCGTCAAAAAGAAGGATGGCACCTTGCGGTTATGTATTGATTATCGAGAGTTGAACCGGTTAACGGTGCGGAACACCTATCCCCTACCGCGCATTGATGAATTATTCGATCAATTGGTGGGATCGTATTGGTTCTCCAAGTTAGATCTGCGTTCGGGATATTATCAGCTGAGGATACAAGAAGATGACATTCAGAAGACGGCGTTCAGTTCGAGATATGGTTTGTATGAATTCACCGTGATGCCGTTTGGGCTCACAAACGCCCCTTCCGCCTTTATGAGCTTGATGAACAAGGTGTTCGGCCCTTATCTGGACATCTTTGTCATCGTGTTCATCGATGATATCCTAGTCTACTCCAAGACTGAAGCAGAACACGCCGAACATCTAACTTTAGTGCTGAGGAAACTAAAGGAGCACACTCTGTTTGCCAAGTTCAGCAAATGTGAGTTTTGGCTTCGAGAGGTCGCGTTCTTGGGCCATGTGATTAGTGGGGCGGGGCTAGCAGTAGATCCGGCCAAGGTGCGGGCCGTGAAGGAGTGGTCGCCATTGAAGTCAGCGGCCGACATACGAAGCTTTCTTGGACTTGCCGGGTACTATCGCAAGTTTGTGAAAGGCTTCTCGAAGATCGCCCTTCCCCTTACTACGCTGACCAAGAAGGGTGTGCCGTTTGAATGGACACCCCAGTGCGAAGCTGCATTCCAAGAGTTGAAAGACAGATTGACGACTGCACCCATCCTAGCTCTTCCATCTGGGAAGGAGGGCTTTCAAGTTTACACGGATGCGTCGTATCAAGGGATGGGAGCTGTGTTGATGCAGAATGGGCATGTGATCGCTTATGCTTCAAGACAGTTGAAGAAGCATGAAGCCAGCTACCCGGTGCATGATCTAGAGTTGGGAGCGGTGGTATTCGCCTTGAAGATGTGGAGGCATTATTTATACGGCGTCCACTGCGAGATCTACTCGGATCACAAAAATCTGAAGTACGTTCACACCCAAAAGGAGTTAAACTTGAGACAGCGGCGGTGGTTGGAGTTCTTGTGCGACTATGATTTCACCTTGAACTACCATCCCGGGAAGGTTAATTCCGTAGCTGATGCCTTGAGCCGGAAAGCGCCGGAAGCGAGCACGGAATCCCGCTTGATGAGGATGGAGTTAATCCGGACGCTGCAAGAGATGGAAATCACTTTGGTCTTTAAGAATCAACCGGAAGAGTATACCGAATATTTGGCCGCGATGAGTATAGTTTGCAACATACGAGACCGGATCCGTACGGAACAAAAGAAGGATGCGGCTTTAACCCCGGCTTTCAAGTCAATGGAGGATGGGACTGCGGAAGAATACTCCCTAAAAGACGGCCTCGTCCATTTTCGTGGCCGGCTTTACATCCCCGAAGGTGACAACATTCGGGAGGATATTCTAAAGGAGGCCCATTGCTCCAAGTACTCGGTGCACCCGGGGATCGCGAAGATGTACACCGATTTGAGAAAGACGATGTGTTGGCCGGGCATGAAGAGGGATGTCAAGTACTTTGTTACTCATTGTGTGGCCTGCCAAATGGTGAAGGCAGAGTGCCGAAGCCCCGGTGGAATGCTACAGTCGTTGCCCATCCCCGAATGGAAATTTGAGGACATCTCCATGGACTTCATCCACGGGTTACCTCGCTCGCGCTCGGGGAATGATTCTGTGTGGGTGATAGTTGACCGGTTGACCAAGGTAGCCCGATTTATCCCAATGAAGAAGGAGGCGCAAGTGGGCGTCTTAGTGCGTCTCTTTGTGGAACAATTTGTGCGGTACCATGGTGTGCCAAAGACGATCGTCTCCGACCGGGATGGTCGGTTTACTTCAAGAGAATGGAGGGCTGTACAGGCTTATTTGGGCTCGCGCCTCGCCTTTAGCACAGCCTTTCACCCACAAACGGACGGGCAATCTGAACGAACCATCCGAACATTGGAGGACCTATTGAGGTTGTGTGTGCTAGATAAAGGAGAACCATGGGAGAGGCTCTTACCTCTCGTGGAGTTCTCTTATAATAACAGTCATCAAGCTAGTATTGGAATGGCACCTCATGAAGCTTTGTATGGAAGGAGGTGTAGAACACCCTTGTCCTGGGTGTAAGACGAAGATCCGAAGACATTGGGAAATGAGTATATTGATGACACGGACGCGGTGGTAAGGTTGATCCGGAATCGAATGCTAGAGGCTCAAAGCCGACAGGCGAAATATTACAACGCAAGGCACCGTATGGTAGAGTTTCAAGTGGGTGATAAGGTGTTCCTGAAGATTCGACCGATGCACGGAGTGTCACGAGTACGTGGAGTCAAGAAGCTCAGCCCAAGGTATCTCGGGCCCTATGTTGTAGTGGAAAGGATTGGCCCTCTGGCCTATCGATTGGAGTTACCACCGGAGCTGGAGAACCTTCACGACGTGTTCCATGTATTGTCGCTTCGGAAGGCTTTGTTGCGACCTGAACAGTATATCCCCACGGCGGATGGTGCCGTGGCATCTGATAGGTCTGTGCGACTGGAGCCGGTGCGGATCGTTGATAACGAGACAAGGACCTTGCGCCGCAAAAGTGTTCCCTTGGTGAAGGTGCTATGGTATAATCACGGGAAGGAAGAGTGCACATGGGAGCCAAGGGATTTGATGCAAGAGCGCTACCCGGAATTATTCACTCCAGGTAAAAAAAATTTATTTGAAAGCATAGTTCCCTTTTTATGTGTTTCACTCCCATAGCCTTACCCTGATTTCGGGGACAAAATCTTTTATTTTGTTTATAGGATTTGTAACGTCCCAATTCGCGCTAGGCCCCTTGATTGCGTATTTGAGTCAAGGGGGCTGTGGTGAGCCCAATGGGGGATGTGGGTGAACAGGTGCGGACGTGCGGGAAATGAGGAAAACAAGGCAAAACAGCATTTTTGGCTGACACGGGTATGGACACGGCCGTGTCCATACCCGTGTGCCTTATAAAAATAGGTTTACCAGTCATAGAGGTACACGGGCATTGGGACACGGGCGTGTCCCTAGCCGTGTGCCAAGGACACGGGTCGGGACACGGCCGTGTCTCTACCCGTGTGCCGCAACCCTGACCCGGCAGAAAGTGGTTCTGGGAGGAACACGGCCCTAGACACGGCATGCCACACGGCCGTGTCACCTGAACACGGGTAGGAACACGGCCGTGTGCCTACCCGTGTCTGCGATGTATAAAAAGGAAAAAGTTGGGAAACCCTAGCATTTCATCTCCTTTCTTCTGCCCCGAAATTCCTGAGAGGGTTCTTGGCTGGAGGAGGAGGAAGAGCTTGCCGGAGCCATCCTTGGAGGAATCAAAACGCCGCCACCGTCAAGGGAAAAACAATGGCGCCGCGAAGGAGTGCGAGGCTCATGGCCGGCCATGGTGGTACCGCTGGACTTGAGGTGAGCTTCCTCCCCTCTCCCTTGGTGCTAGATCTATAGTTATTATAGGAGAGACATCGACTCCATAGAGTCTTGATGGTGAGGAGGAGAGTTCTTAGGATAAGCCATGCCTAGGTTTTAGGCTTAGTCTCCCTCAACCTTCTCATCCTTCAAAGTGGAGATGAGAGGGGTTTTCGTTGGGGGTTTGGCTTTGAAAGGAGAAATAAGGTTGGGTGTGATTTCTGGAGAAGTTTATGCGAGGTCGTTGCAAGGAAGAAGATGAACGGATGCCGTTCATCTCGCCTTAAGATGCGTGCAGAAATCTGATTTCTGCACGCGGCGATCTTCGTGGCCAATTTCGGAGGTGTTCTGGCCAGATCTGGGTGATCGACTCAACACGAAAGTCGTAGCCCTTGAAGTTACCTTTCCAACGAGGGGTTGCTCGTTTCCATGCGATACCTGTAGCCACGGGAAAGCTGGTTCGAGTCCGCTGCGTTCGGGAAAATTCCTGTACAGGAAACTGTTTCCTGTACGTATTCGAGTTGAATTTCTGGTATGTTGCGACCAGATCTGGGCGATCGACTCAACACGAAAGTCGTAGCCCTCGCGAATACCTTTCCAACGAGGGGTTGTGCATTGTGATCGGATTCCTGTAGCTCCGGGAATCCCAGTTTTAGTATTGGACTATCCTATGTTAATGCACTTGTTAAATTATAATGTTAGCACTCTTGCAATGATTGTGATTTGCTCATGTGATATCTTGCTCCCATATAACTATAATGTCGTTGTTACTATAATTTAGTATGGTTACTCATTTGGTTGTGTAATAAGGGATAACCATGCAATGGTAGAGAAATGGATTGGATGGGAAGGCTAGATATTAGGAGTTGCTATTGGTAAAGGATATATTTATACAAATTGGCGTTGAACATATCTAATGTACGTAGTGTTGAGGTGAAATCATTGAATAGGTGGGCGTGAACATGATGAACACTATGTGAAGAATATTTTGTAACTGTAATCCGAGCCCAAGGGGTTTATTAACAACTGATGCTTAGAGTTGAAGTCTCCCTACGGGTAGCATCGAGTGAGTTGTTTTGGGGCATGTGATGTGCGACGATTCATCGTGTCGCGGTGTTGAGATAATGATTGTGGCAGGTCTACGGGTTCGCCAGTCGTCACACCGATGGGAGCCAATGAGTAGACTTTGGGCGGTAGGGTTAGATACTTGGTGTCCATAACCCGAGATCTCCTCCGTGCCATGAGAACGGTTGGGCTTGCACCTCGTGCGTTTCCGAGGTTCCACCCGGTTCGAAATCAAAGGCCAGGTTGGGCTGTGTTCTTGGTGCACATTTACCCAAGACCCCTTCTGAGCCGTAGTACGCATGTGAGCTCCGCTGTTGTGTTCTTAGCGTTGAGGCGTACGGGGGCCTAGGATAGGTAGTGTGATACCACCTAGTAGTGGAGACGCCCGCTCCACTGTCGCCGTCTGGCCACGACGGACGACGCCTGAGAGGTTAGCTACCTGCTCGAAAAGTGGGAACTTCAAGTCTGTGTCGACATAGCAACTTGCATGTGCGTGCGCATGATTCGGTCATAGCATAACATTCATATCATGTCATTCATTGCATACACAAGATCCTCATCGTATAAGTTTGTATGGGCACTCTTATACGATGAGTTACTTTACTGTTAAGCCGATCCTTAACTTATAAGTTTGTATGGGCACTCTTATAAGTTAAGTTACTATTCTGATTAATTATACCTGCTGTCATATATTATTGATATTTGTAGAACTGCTAGTTGTGTAGCGTAGTTTATACTCCACTATATTTACAGTCACCTGCTTGTTTACTTGCTTATATATATACATATTGTACCTTGTTCCTTTCTCCGCCCGGTGCCGAGGAGTCGCCGGGGGAGCGGATGTGAAGCCACTTAGTCTTATGACTAACGGTTGCTACGTCTTCCTTTTTAGGAGGAAACCCCGCAGGTAGAGCAGCTGCGGACTATGCAGCAGGACAGCCAGGCCCGGATGATAGGACCTGAGGTGGGGGTGCCATCGGCACCGTCAGTGACAGTAGTGAGTGTTTTCATGTAGCCGTTTGGCAAAACATTTCTAGACTCTTGTTTATTTGTACAAGCCTGTTGTGCTTGTTATCTTCCGCTATTTTTGGACTTTAACTTAGCTGTGAACTGAACTGCTTTTAGCTTTACTTTTCTGTTATGGTTGGGTTGGCAAAATTGTTGTGATATGGATTGTAGCCGGCGGAATAGGCGTCTTGTGGTAAAGGCTAACCCGTGTGTTAGTGCTACCGCAAGGCGGCTATTTCGGGCATAAGACTCCCCTCGTGCCGTGTGTTGTGTTCCGGGAGGGGGGTCTTACACTTAACACCTAAAATACCCCCTCTATTGATTTTGGGTGGAATTTGAAAGATGGAGCCCTAGAACTCTAGGGTAGACTCTATGTGTGCTTACCTAGGGTTTGAAGGTCATGGGGTCATGTGACCTTGAAATGACTTGAAATTAGGTGGAGAGGACTTTTGGGTAGTTAAGGTCCTCTGGTAAGAATATTATTGGATTTAGAGGTAGTTAAACCCCCCCCAAAACTCTAACCCTAGTTTAGGGCACAAATCTTATACATGTAAGTTAGGCCATAAAAACTCTATAAAAAGATGTAAAACTTGGGTAGTGTAGTCATAGGGTTAGTATGAGACTCTGGTAATTTTATTGGAAATTTTTGGAACAATAATTTTAGTACCTCCTTTGCAATACACGGGTTAGCCCTTGATAGTCATTTATTTATTATGATCTCACTGTTCATTGAAAAATTATGTAAATTGGGCAGAGGAAGTTTTAGATTATTATGCTCATATGTGAATTTTGTTATAATTTTTAGATGCATATTTTCAGTACTTACCTCACAAGCTTATAAGTATGCAAACATTTTCAATAATAGATTCAGAGCTCAATGCTTGTCAGAAAATTATGAAACTTAAACAGTGGTGTTCTTAGGTCAATATGCTCATGAGGAAATTTTATCATAATTTTTAGATGTATAATTTCTATATTTATTTCATTAATTCATGAAAGAGGAATATTGTTCAAAATTAAAATTAGAGTTGATTATTCACTGGAAAATGTGGAAACTTGGTAAGCAGTGTTTATAAATCATTGTAGTCATGTTTGAATTTTCCCATAATTTTTGGAAGTCTATTTGTAGCACTTGTTTCTTTAATATATATTTATGAGTTTACCTTCAAAATTTTGATCAGAGGATTAAACCTTGCAAAAAAAATTGGAAGACTTGGATTTACTATCAATTAGCTGTATAGTATTTATCATAACTTTGTGGAGAATTTTGCAAGGCTATAAAAGCTACTTTATATTAAAAATTAGGGCATTTGGATTTTTAGGGAAAATATATAAAATACCAGTTAAATTTGGAAAATTACAAAATTCTGGATTTAGGCTAAATATGTCATGATAGACCCCCATTAATTATCTTAGGGCTTTTGGATAAAGATTTGGAGTACCTCCTATCATGTACATCATATAGTATAGGGTAGTCTGCATATAGTAAATCTGCAAAAAATTTGATAGCATTTGAATTGGGCATATGGATTGGGGTTAGTGGTTTTATGGTTTGGCTAAAGTGAAATTGAGTACATCCATGGAAGTTGAGATGAGTTGAAGGTTGGTTTGAGTAGGATTAGGTGGTGTTCGGGATCGACGAATGATCGTCTTTCCCGTGGAGGGAGAGAGAGGGTCAAAACACACTAGGGTTAGATCCAGAGTAATATAAAAGGGATTGGGAATCGGGTATTAACCAATAATAGTAAGTGCCTTGCGAAAGGGAGCTTTGGGCTTCAGCCCATCGTAGTTCTTAGTGCCCTCGAGACCCCTTCACGGGGTATGCCTTGGGCAGTCCTGAGCTAACATAAACTGTAGACATAATAAACTTCAAGAGCAACTAGAATAACTAGGGGTTCACTTTTACACACCCCAGTGTCTCGAGAAGTTAGGTGGGGTCACACGTGTTGTAGGCTCGGTGGTTGTGGAAATGGGCAGGATAGCCCAGCGAGCAGAGGGCTCGGTGGATAATTGTGATGGATGGGTTAGTCCGGGGAGCTTTGGCTCGGTTGTTGGTTGTGACAGACGGGTTAGTCCGGGGGTCTTTGGCTCGGTGGCTGATACAATAAGATTTCATGTGCATAAATTATAAGGTGCTGGGTCTTCGGTATTGGAGGGTCGATGTACCGATGCCAATACGTTGACTCGACAAGTGTGGTTTTGCACTTCGCCAAAAGAAGTCCGGTGGACCAGCTGGCAAAGAGTACCCAAGAGCTCCGCATAGTGCACCAGCGTCAAGGCGTACGATAGGTCTTACTGGTAGTGCAATTACAGGTTTAGAGGTGGGCGAGGCCCAACCCACCACTTCTATTTGCCACTATGGAGGTATCCTGGGAGGTTAGGCTCCATAAAGGGGGAACTAAAGCTCTGTGTGCACAGAGTCGAGTTGGTGTGTTGCACTTGCATGATTCACATCATAGCATACTTTCTTGACATAGCATAACCATTGCATATAAACCTTGACACCTATTATATAAATTAGTATGGGACTCTTTATACAATAGGCCCTACAAAACGACCCCTGGTTTATAAGCTTGCGTGAGCGTGCTTATAAGCTAAGGTTATTATTCTGTGGATATATATATTGCTTGCTTGAAAACCAACACCTTATCGTATAAATTGGTATGGGACTTTTTATAATATATGAGCCTTGCAGAAGACCCCTTAGCTTATGTGATTGTATGGGCATTCATATAAATTAAGGTTACTTATATCATATTCTATCTTACATACTTTTATTAGTGCTACCTATTTTCATAGAACTGCTAGATTTGTTACGCCGCCACCTGCTACTTTGTTATTCTCTACTTTCATTACCTTCCTTTCCTCCTCCACGCTCGGTATCTAGGATCCATGGGGAAAGGGGTAGGGGATGATAGGCCTTAGTCTTTTAGACTAACGGTTTTCGGACCAAATCATTTTAGGGGATCGTGGAGCCCAGCACGGAGGTGCAGCCCCGGAGGTCCGCATGCTTGGAGACGGGACAGTCTAGTATAGGAGTTCAGACCGCTAGGATAGTGAGTCCCGATCACTAGTAGTAGTTTTAGTTTTGCTTCCGCGATGAGTGAATTGTAGTGAGGACTTGATGCATCGGGCATGAGCCCTATTTCCTATACTTTTATTATTATTGATGTGGACTCTCCCTTTGTGGAGATTAATTATTTTATACACAACTGTTGTGGATATATGTTAGAGTTTTACTTTTATGTACTCTCATATTTTACTACTATTCTGTGATCGATATGGTCGGCAGAATCAGCATTTTGTTGTGACGACCTTCCCGGGCGTGAAGGTGTTACCACAAAGCGGCAGTTCTGGGCCAAAGATCCCGTGGTTTAAAAGGGGGGGTCTTACAAGTGGTATCAGAGGAGACCTCGATCGAAAAAGTAGCAGTCCACAAACCCTGGGTCACCCCTGCACGAGTTTAGTTTGGGGACAAACTAAGCAGTGGAAGCAATGGTGTGCCTATATGGGGGATCACATGTAAATTGTACACTTTAAATTAGGTTTGGTTCTATCACTTACAAATGGTCTTTGTTACGCAGCCTCCGGCACTACCTACACTATAGGGCGGAGTCCAGCAAACTCTGAATATTGCACCACCTCCCCTGGCTCCCACTCCGTTTCTACAGTCGAAGATGGCGCAGACCCTGACATCCATTCTGGTGGCTTTCAGGGCCCAGCAGGTTCCGGCTCCGCAGCCAAACCCGGGGGCCAATTGGTTGAGCATCTTCCGAGGACTTTCTCCCCCATCTTACTTAAGTATAGATTCGGTTGTACGGACAGAGGAGTAGCTTGACATCATGTACGAAATGCTGACTGGGATACGGTGCCAATGGGAGGAGAGGGTTCCTTTTGTGGTCTCTTGCTTGGAGTCCCATGCCAAGAGATGGTAGAAGACACTGCTAGACATGACTTTTGTAGATAGGGAGGTTGCTGACATTAAGTGGGAGGAGTTCACGGCCATATTGCTGGAGCACTTCGTTCCACAGTCGGCAAGAGATGAGCTGGAAGATAGGTTCCTGCAGTTAAGGCAGGGCAACAAGATGGTGGTGGAGTACCACCAGGAGTTCAATCATTTAGCATGTTTTACGGATTCCTATCAGCTGGATGAGGCAGGATACACCAAGAGATTCTATAAGGGCCTACGAGAGGATCTGAGAGAGGCTCTTTCGTTCATATTCAACAGGCCTATACCTCGGATATTGGAGATGGCAAAGAGGATTGAGGCATATTGGCACATGACTCAAGGCCGGAAGAGGCAAACTGAGGAATAGGGTCGGGGAGCCAGAAATGATTAGCGAAGGCGCCGCATTGCTGATTGGAGAGATGGGAGAAGGGAAGAGGACCAACCTCGTCAAGAGGTGAGGCAGGAGCCGAGGGAACCGGTGGTGATGGCTCCTCAACCTCTCTTGTTGCGGGAAATACAGAGACTCGGGGGTATGGTGTATCCCCCGCCCGAGTGCTGCAACTATCATCAGGTAGGGCATATTTAGAGAAACTGCCCCATGAGGGGGGTACCACTACCAGCACCACCAGCTACCCCGCCTACTCAGCAGTTTGGAGGCGGAGTATGTGGCCGAGGACATGGATTCCAGGGCGGAGACTGCAGAAAGGAGAGGGAGCAACTGTATGCCCTGGATCTTGCTCAACCTCGGAACCCGGAGCAAGTGATAACAGGTATGCCAGTAATTTTAAGTTCTTTTCTTTCCCAAAAAACTAGACTCATGGATATAGAATTGTTAGAACTAAGAAGGAAAACCATAATTAGACTTCTAAGATATTTAAATACCCCAGGCATAGTCTTCATCAGTGGCAAGCCCGCTTATACGCTGTTTAATATGGGTGTTTCGCACTCATTCGTGTCGGAAGCCTTCGTGGAAGGACTAGAAGGCGTGGAGCGATTCACTGGCTTGACCAGGAGGGTGCGTCTACCCGACAGATCGAAGCTATTCACCTCTGCCCACTACAACATGGAGGTGGAGATCGGCGAAAAGGCATTCGAAGCACCAGTGACAATCCTAAGGATGCCAGTCTTCGATCTGATCCTGGGCATGACGTGGTTGCATTGGAACCATGCCCAAATCGACTGCCTGTCAAATAGGATCACATTGAGGCATGGGTATTCCTATGTCATCATCGAAGGTATTAGATCTACAACCCCTCTCTTGTTATCATCCGTACAGGACGTCAAGTCCCACCTGCAGGGAGAATAGGTATATCAAGTGCTGCTTGAGATGGCCGAGGCCAAAGATTCCATCTCTAGTATCCCGATAGTGCGGGATTTTGCTGATGTGTTTCCATAGAAGCTGTCAGGTCTACCCCCCACATCGGGAGAAGGACTTCCAGATACAGCTCGTGTCGGGAGCTAAGCCGGTGTCGAACGCTTCCTACTGGATGGCTCCAAAGGAGCTAGTGGATTTTAGGAGTCAGTTGAAGGAGCCGGTTGTAAGATCCTGTCTCCCCATTCCGAGGCTAACCCGGATCTTATGCCCAGAACCGCCGCCTTACGGTGACACTAACGCACGGGTTAGTCGACACCGCAAGACGTCAATTCTGCCGGCTAGTACGATCATAACCTGTCGGCCAATATGAGAATAAAAGAGTACAAAGCAGAGCAAACATGTAGAAGTCCACAGCCACAGTACTAAACATATATATAACAGATGATAAGTACAAGGTACAGTCCATAATGAGTACAATATAATGAGAGTAAAACGGGCTTATGCCCAGTACATCAATATCAAATCACTCTCTCTCTCAATCTAATAGCAGCGGAATCTATCATTTCAAATCATCACACCTGAACATGTGCTCTAGTAGTAGTAGTCGGTATCTGCCCCTCAAGCCCTGCCTCCTCACCGTGCTGGTCCATCTCCTCGAGCTCCTAAAAATAGTATGGTCACTGACCATTAGTCAAAAAGACTAAGTCGTTTCCTCCACACCTCGCCCCGCAACTCCTAGGCACCGTGCGGAAGGACGAAGCGGAGGACAACAAGGGGTGACAAAGGTGGAAGCAGGTGACAGGAACTAAAGAAGAATATATAGAAATATAAGTAATGAAAAGTAACCTTCACTTATACGAGTACGCATAAGCAAGGGGTCTTCTACAAGGCTCCCATCATATAAAATGTCCAATATCATTTTATACGATGGGGTGTCAGGTATCATAAGCAGTATATGTATAAAAAGGAAAGTAACCTCAACCTATAAACTTGCCCACTCAAGCTTATAGGCTAAGGGATCATTTAGCAGGTCCTAATGCATAAGCGTCTCATACCACTTATACATTAGGTGTCATAGGTTGTTATGTATATTTATGATATGCATCTATATGGTGGGTATGATATGAACATGCAGTGCAACACACACACACGACTCCATGATCACAGACATTTAGTTCCCACTTTTCGAGAGCTAGCATCACTCTCAGGTACCGCCGTCGTGGCTCCGGCAGCAGCGGATCGGGCTTCTCCGCTTTCTAGGCAGGTATACACACTACTAGGCCTAGACCTCTCTTGTGCGCCTCTGTACATGAAACAAGTGTACTCTAGAGTCTCTGCGTACCACTTTGGTGACTACCTGTCAGTCTTGTTGGGCCGGGTGCGCGTTATCGGGAAAAGTCCTCCAGACCTCAGTATAAACAACCTACTGGTCCCTCTAACCCTCGCACCCGCCTGGACCACCGTACTGCCGTCGGTGTGACGACTGGCCAGTACCGCATGGCCCTCCACTAGTATATGCACATGCAAGTATAATATATTGAGCCTCCAGCTCGAAAGACTATCCTGTCCCAAATCTCTCCAACCCGTCACGGGTGAGTATGTACTACAAAACCTCCAACCCTGCCCGGGTGAGTATATATATGTCAATCTCTTTCCTCCAACTCTGCACGGGTGAGCGAGTAGTCAATAGACTCCAAGTCCCTCCAACCCGGCACGAGTGAGCACATGTCTATTACACTTGACCTATTATACTACTCTTGTCTACCGGTTGTTATACCTAGTGACTTAAGCTATGGGTTGGGGAAAGACGGTCTTCCGTCGGCTCCTCCTAAATAAGTCTAAGGTTGCACTATTACTCTTGTCTCTAAAATACATCTGCCACCCAGGGTTATACTTCCGATCTTAGACTCTAACTCAGTTGTTGATTCGTTCCCTGTTGGCCTATAGTGTAGCCTACCTTTACTATGCGCACTCCATGGCCTTGTACCACCCTGAAATCGAACTTTCAAATCCTTGTGCCTCCAACCCCCAAATATTTATCCTAGGGTGGTATGATCTACTAGAATGAGTATGGTAATTTTCATAATTTTCTCAATTATTTTTATAATTAATTTATTTTCTCCAAATATTCCCAAGATCATTTAACACATGAAGTATGTCTTTGCATAGCCCTAATGATACAAAATAATTATCCTAACCATTAACATGATGAAATATCACTATTTCCCAAGGTTTATAAGTTCTCACCAAACATTTGTATTTATTTATTTATTATTACAAAACCATCATAATTACCACTTTTCAAAGTAAGTATGGGAAATTTAATCACAAAAATTCTAAGAAAATTACAGGGGATCTAAATCATCAAAATAATGGTACTGACAAAGTTTCATCAACTTTAACAATGTTATAGACTTGCAATTCAATTTCTTGGGTATTTACCAAAATGCCATTATGATGAATTAAAATTTGTATGCACATCCAAAAATTCTGAAATAAATATGTCAGTTAACTAATACCTATATACACCTCTATAAATATTCCCAAATCTTCTGACCTATATTTTCATTAAATCATGAATAAAAGCAATAGGGGTAAAATGGTCATTTCATGTTATGTTACCTCAAAAGACCTTAAACAGAGAAAATAAAAATACCCCAATTCAATTATGAACAATTATTCAACAGAGCCAAATTTGAAGATTTTTTTCTAATTACTTCCATTTTTCATTTTAATTTACCAATAAAGCTATAAATTTTCAAAAATTCCAAATAATGGGATTTTTGTTCCCAAAAGTCCCATAATAATTTTGTGGGACTACATTTGACCTAAATGTCCTCTATATTTAATTTCAAGGTCTGCAGAAGTCCTAAGATGAATAAATTCACATTATAGCAAAACTTGCTATTTGCACACCAAGGCTTATTCTAGCCTACACTTGCAAGTGGGTTAACCCATCATGCAGTGGTTCAAATGGGCTGAAATTTTTGTAAGACCCTAACCATATCCCAAAGGACTTGCCACCAAAATTTGGGGCCATTTGGAGGCCTAACACTCCATTTATTTCATTTATTTAATTTATGACATTTTGAATAAAACTATAGGAAAAAGTATTCCAAAAATTCCTAATTTTTTGCAGGGGCTAGATATTTCCTAAACATGCACATGCCCAAAATTTCAGGTCATGTGGACATCTGGTTTGGCATGGGCTTCATTTTTGATTTCTGCCCTAGCCTAGGACCAGTCCTAGGAGAAATGACCTACAGGACAGTCCACTGGGTAAAAACTTATGATTTTTGTGGCATTTGAAATTTAAGACCTAGGGCTACAAATTATCTTCAGGGTCCATGACCTATCAATGACTCTAGGTACCCTAATTTTTAGTTTGAAAATGGCTGTATAAGTGTGACAATATTTACACTATTCATTTATTTAACTCAGTATTTATATATATGATTTAGCACTAATCCTAAAGCAAAATGGGCGGCATCCCATCATCATCCCCGATGGATGGACGGCCTGGATTGTTGTTTCCTGGGCCACCTTGCGGGGCATTTTCCGGCCGACTGAGGCGGCGCCGTGGCCGGCCAACGGTGCCACCACCTTCACGGTGGTGGCGGCTACATTTTGCCAGCGATAAGGCGGCGGGAGACGGCGGCGCCGGCGATTCCAAGAGATGTAAAATTCTCGGAAAATCTGAGAATTTCTCACATGGAATCGGGCTCAATTGAGCCCGATTTCTCTCCTAATTGATCTAGGATGCTAGTACGTGGAGAGGGGTGGCAAAACGGACCTATATGGCGGCTTGACGGCGGCTGTGGCGGCGGTTTGCCATGGAAGTGGTGCTCCGATGATCTCCTTCCCAGATTCTCGATTCTTCACTAATTCCTTTGATCCAGCACTCGAATTCAACTCTCCAGAGCCTTCTGAAGCTAATGGCTGGGCCGGTTTGGCCTGGGAATGCTTATACCGGGAGATACTCCCTATGTGAGCTCGGCCTCACTTTGATATCTCCGCCATTGCCTCCACCTGGCCATACCTTGCTGTAATTCCTTTGGAATTGAGTTCCTGGAGTCAGCCAGCAAGCATTGTTGCTGAGAGAAGAGGGCCAAATGGCTCATATCATCTTCTCCCCCACTTCTCTCTCCTCCATTCACCCAAATTTCCATTTTTACCCTTGTGCATGTCTTCTCTCTCCACCACCAGGGGGGTAGGGCTGGTCATTGGCCATTTGGCTGGTCATGGGCCAAATTTGGTGGGCTTGGCTCATGGGAAATGACTTGGGTCCATTTTTTTTTCTTCTTTTAGGCCTAATGTTGACTTGTTGACTTTTGGGGTTGACTTGGTCAACATGATGGGTAGGTTGACCCCATATGATGGCCATGGACTCCATGTCATCACCTAACATGGGTTGGGCCATGGTGATGGTCTTAGCCCACTAGGAATGGGCTTGGTCTTCAATTACCCTTAATTAGGCTTAAGGTTGACCAAGTTTGACCTTAGGGTTGACTTGGTCAAATGGGTGAGTGGGTTGACCCCACCTAGTGATCATGAGGTCTAAATCATCACCCAATATGGCTTGGGTCATGGTTATGCCCCACTTAATCCAATTGGGCTCATGAGTGTGGGGTTTGACCACTTTAGATCCAAGGTTGACCTGGGTCAACTATGGTCAAAGTGTTGACCTAGGGCATGACCTTGGGTCCACTTAGATTGTAATTAGGGTTAGGGCAGTGTGGTGGGGGTCATGGTGTGGTTAGGGTCCTCATTTAGTCTAGTTTGACCTAGTTTGACTTGGCCCTATAGTGGACCCCACATGGTTACAACTCACCACTTAGGGTCAAACCTAGCTAATTTCCCCTAACCCCCACCCCATGCCTAACCCAATCTAAGTTAAGGGGCCTAGAAGTAACATGGGATGTTACAAATCCTAAAAATAAAACAAATAATTTCATCCCCGAAATTCAAGTTCGGGTCTACGGGGTTCTAGTTGCAAGAATTTGAAATCTTAAATCATAAATTAAATATGTACCTGTTGTAAACCACTCTGGGTGTTGCTCCATCATCAGGTCCCTCGGCTCCCAGGTGTGCTCCTCCCGTCCATGGTTGGACCACAACACCTTCACGAGTGGGACCTTCTTTTTCCGCAACACTCGGACAGCCGTATCGTCGATCCGGATCGGCTCCAGTCTAACTGAGCGGTCAGGCTCTACCGGTCCAGCTGTAGTGGTGATATGCTGTTCAGGTCAAAGGAGAGCTCTTCGCAAGGAAGAGACATGGAAAACATCATGTAGGGTGCTCAACTCCGGAGGTAGCTGCAGTCGGTAGGCCAAGGGGCCCACACGCTCCAAAATCAAGTAGGGCCCCATGTATCGTGGACTGAGCTTCTTGTGTCTCCGTATCCGAGAGACACCGTGTACCGGTCGAATCTTCAGGAAAACTCTGTCTCTAACCTGGAACTCTACTTTCCGGTGCCGAGCATCGTAATATTTTGTTTGTCTGCTCTGTGCCTCCAAAAGCCGATCCCTGATCAAGCGAATCTGGGCCTCCATATCTTCCACAAAATCTGATCTGAGGGCTCTAGTATCCACATCCTGGACCCAAGATAGTGTTGTCTGGCACTTCCTCCCATAAAGTGCCTCATAAGGAGCCATCCCGATGCTGGCCTGGTGACTGTTGTTGTATGAAAACCCGATCAGTGGCAGTAGCCTCTGCCAAGGCTTCTCAGTATCCAATACACATAGCCTGAGCAGGTCCTCCATAGTCCGTATCGTCCGCTCCGTCTGACCGTCGGTCTGCAGATGGAAGGCAGTGCTAAAGGTAAGTCTGGAACCCAAATAAGCATGCACTGCCCTCCATTCTCTGGAGGTGAAGCGGCCATCTCTGTCCGAAACAATAGACCTGGGAACGCCGTGGTACCGGACGAACTGCTCTATAAACAATCTCACCAACACAGCAACTGGGGCATCCTTTCTGACCGGAATGAACCGTGCTACCTTGGTCAATCTGTCCACAATAACCCAGACGGAATCGTGCCCAGAATGGGAGCGAGGGAGTCCGTGTACAAAATCCATGGAAATATCCTCGAACTTCCATTCTAGGACTGGCAGTGGCTGTAATACACCACCTGGGCTCTTGCACTCGGCCTTCACTCGCTGGCAAGTCTCACAGTGAGTCACAAATAGGTGATTTCCTTCTTCATTCCTGGCCAGTACATGGTCCTTCGTAAGTCAGCCCACATCTTGGTGATGCCGGGATGGACTGAATATCTGGAGTAGTGTGCCTCTCTGAGGATGTCATCCCGGATCCCACCTCCTGCTGGAATGTATACTCGACCACGAAATCGAAGAAGATCGTCCTCCAGCGTGTAGTCCTCATACTTGCCTCCTTCCAAAGCGCCAAAAATAGGCTCTAAATCAGTATCCAGTCTCTGATGCGTAACGATGCGCTCCCGAATAGTGTCATCGCTGGTCACTGAATTTAAATACTCTCGGTACACTGCTGGTTCTGACTCAGACACCATGGTAATGTGCATCTCCTCCAACATTCATACCAGCTCTAAGGACATCAAGCGAGGCTCCGATCCGGAAGTGCCAGCTCTTCTACTCAGTGCATCAGCTACCGTATTAGCCTTCCCTGGATGATAATGAATCTGATAATCATAATCGCAGAGAAACTCTAACCATCTCCTCTGTCGTAGATTTAGATCCTTCTGGGTATCAATATATTTAAGATTCTTGTGATCCGAGTAGATAACACAATGAATCCCATATAAGTAATGCCTCCAGGTCTTTAGGTCGAATACCACGGCCCCGAGTTCTAGGTCATGTACCGGATAATTATGTTCGTGTTTCTTCAATTGTCTCGAAATATAAGTAATGACGTGTCCATGCTGCATCAAGACTGCGCCCATCCCCTGATAAGAGGCATCCGTGTAGATCTGGAATCCTTCACTCCCGGATGGGAGCCCAAGGATAGGGGATGAGGTCAGTCGGTCTTTCAACTCCTGAAAAGCTGCCTCACATTATTTTGACCAAACAAAGTTTGCATCTTTCTTCGTCAATGACGTAAGGGGGAGGGCTATTCTTGAGAATCCCTCCACAAACTTACGATAATATCATGCCAATCCCAGAAAGCTGCGGATGTCTGCTGCTATCTTTGGCCGTGGCCAATCCCGTACCGCCTCTATCTTAGCTGGATCCACCGCCACTCTAGCTCCACTAATAACGTGACCCAGAAAAGCCACCTCCTGTAGCCAAAATTGGCACTTAGAGAACTTTGCATACATCTGAAACTCTCTCAACCTCTGTAAAACTTGGGCCAGATGTTTTGCGTGTTCTTCCTGCGTCCGGGAATAGATTAGAATATCGTCGATGAACACAATGACGAAGCGATCCAAATATGGTGCGAATACACGGTTCTTTAGGGTCATGAATGCGGAGGGGGCATTCGTGAGCCCAAATGGCATGACCGTGAATTCGTATAAGCCATAACGTGAGCTGAATGCTGTCTTCGGTATGTCTTCCTCCCAAATGCGTAACTGATAATAGCCGGATCGTAAATCGAGCTTAGAGAACCAGAAGGCTCCCTGAAGTTGATCAAATAACTCATCTATCCGGGGCAATGGGTAGGTGTTCCGAACCGTCAACCTATTCAATTCCCTGTAATCTATACACAGTCGGAGGGATCCATCCTTCTTCTTCACAAATAAAACCGGTGCTCCCCATGGCGACGAACTTGGCCGCACAAATCCTGACTCCACAAGTTCCTGTAGCTGAGTCCTGAACTCTGCCAATTCTCTAGGTGCCATTCTGTAAGGTGCCCGGGACACTGGCCTCGCCCCTGGCACTAATTGGATCCTGAAGTCCAAATCCCGAACTGGTGGTAGTCCGGGCAATTTCTCCGGAAACACATCGGAGAAATCCCGTACCACTGGGATATCAGCTATAGAACTCTCTACTGCTACCATCTCAAAGCAAATAAGATACACTTCCTCCCCTTGCTCATAGGCCTTGACAGCCTGTATGGAAGACAATGAAAGAAGGGGGATAGGTCGGATACCTTCGATAGTAACGTAAGAATCTCCATGTCGGAGTGTGATCCTCTTCGAGGGACAATCTATCTGCGCGTAGTTCCAATGGAGCCAGTTCATGCCTAGAATTAGATCAAAGTCTGGTAGCCTCAAGACCGTTGCCGGAGCTTCGAATGCCTTGCCCCTATCTCGACTTCCATATTGCAGCAATCTGTGGTTCGAAGTTCTGAGCCATCAGGAAGTCGCACACTTTTTTCCAAGCCAGAAAACTTCTCTACTCCCTCTAATCCTTCAATAAACGTGTTCGACACGAAGGAGTGTGAAGCACCCGTATCGAAGAGGGTATGAGCAGGCTTGCCGCTAATCATCACTATGCCTGAGTTCGTTTGAGTCCAAAGGTAAATATTATTCTTAAGGTTTATAAGGCACTGATTAAAGTTTAAACTTATGAATCTTGCATAATTAAAGTACCTGTAATCACTTCCTCGGGGTTCCTCTGCTCCGTGAGGTCCAGCGCATACGCCTGTTCCCGATCTCGGCCTCGGCCGTGATGTCCTTGGCCTCGGCCTCGGCCTCGGCCTCGTCCTCGGTCCTGGTGAACTGGAGGGGCCACTGGAAGTGGAGGAGGAGGAAGAGGGTGGACCTGAAGCGGGCACTGCATCCTGATGTGCCCAGGTTGGCCGCAACCATAGCAGGTGGTCTACCTCTGACCTCGATCATCCTATCTCATCGGCCCGGGAGTCTGTATAGGTGGGGGAGCCAATGGTGGAGGAGGCCCCTGATCCTGCCTGTAGTTGGGGCGATGACGTCCCCCACCCCTCCTATATCTGATAACCTTCCCCCTTTGGGATGTCCTGCTACCATCGGAAGACGATCCTTCGAGCGGCCTTTTATCTCTGCCCTGTACCATTAGCTGGTCAGCCTCCATCTTTTTCGCCATTTCTATGATTTGAGCAGTGGTACCATGCGATATAAACAACAGGGGTTGCCTCAACGAATCCCGGAGGCCATGATAAAATCTTTTAGCATACTTTCGATCATCCCATTCATGAAAGCCTGCAAACCTAGCCAGGTGGGAGAACTCTCTCTGATATTCGATCACTGATCGGCTCTCCTGCTGGAGGTTCAGGAACCTCGCCTCCAATGTGTCCCGGTCTGTGACAGAAACATAATGGTCCAGGAACGAGTCGCTGAATTCTTCCCAAGATATGTCTGTTAGTTCCCTATGTAACATCCCATTTCCAGCTAGACCCCTAGGAGTCGGTTGGTCGTGAGAGAACCCTAGGAAGCCCAAAAATTGAAATAAATCGACCGAGACTTCGGGTCACGGGTTGGTCACGCCCGTGACCGACCCATCATGCCCGTGACCTAGGGCGTGACTCCCTCGACGATCGTCGATCTCCGTGAGACGATCGTCGAACATGCTGCCGGGGCATGTCACGCCCGTGACCATGGTGTCACGCCCGTGACCAAGGGCGTGGCTCCTTCGACGATCGTCGATCTCCATGAGACGATCGTCGACCTTGCAACCCGGACATGTCACGCCCGTGACCTAAGTGTCACGCCCGTGACCTAGGGCGTGACCAGCCTTCGACGACCGTCGATCTCAGTTCGACGCTCGTCGACCTCAGAATTTGCCGTTCGGGCCTGTCACGCATGTGACCTAGGTGCCACGCCCGTGACATAGGGCGTGACCACCATTCGATGACCGTCGATCTCAAATCGACGATCGTCGACCCAGAATTAACCACCCGGGCCTGTCACGCCCGTGACCCAAGTGTCACGCCCGTGACCATCCTTCGACGATCGTCAATCTCAGTTCGACGATCGTCGAGCCCAGAATTGGCTATCCGGGCCTGTCACGCCCGTGACCTATGTGTCACGCCCGTGACATTGGCCGGAACGACGGTTCAGGGCCGAAATTATTCTAACACACGTGGAAATAAATGCTGGTGTGGGAAGTTACACTAGGAGTAATTACAGGCCGTTTTTCCTTCTGTAATTATATAATAAAGGAGGAAGATGTGGTCCAATAGGAAACCGCCAACTGGACACACCTGTTCATCTTCCACCGTTTCCTATCCCTTCACTGTAACCGAAAGGCTATTAAGAGGAGCCTTCATGGCCATTACGGCTTTACCCTTTCACCTCCCCACTTTCTGACTTATAAAAGCCCACTTGGGGCAAGAGGAGAAGTTTACATGCTCAAGTAAACGGATCAGATCTTTGTTCTTGCTGTAGGAGAAGTTCAGCTATGCCACCACTGCGCCATGGCACCCCGTCGTTCTTCTCGCCTCCAAACCGCGAACAAGGTCCTCCTCTGCTTCTTCTCTTTCGTGGGTAGATCTTAGGATTCTTAGAAAGGAGGTTCGCGCTCAACAGAGCCGGACCCATCTCTCGTTTTCATGGAAAACCATAAAAAAATGTATTCTTGAGTTCGCCGGAAACCGCCACCTCCGGCGGCCAAACCACCGCCGACCGCTAGCCATCGCCTCAACGGAGGTGGTGGTGGTGGTGGCTAGCCAGGGAAGTGACCGGATGGCCGGCGACGGATCACGGAAATGGTACAGGAAAAATGACTTCCTGAGTTCTGGTTTTCGGGTTCATGTGGAAGATGAACAGTAAATTAATTTTATAATTTATGATTTAAGTACATAATACATAGAGGAAAGATATAATGTCTGAGTATATTTTGAGGCTGCAAAATGAGACACTTAGAGGCCGTTTTAGGAAAAGTGTCCAGTCACAAAAGCCGTAGCCCTTTGAGTCTAGATTAATTTAAAATTGGTTTCAACTCGTTTGGGTAAGCGGTTCGACCGCAGCACCCGTTTTAGTGGGGGCTGTACCTAGAGTTGGGCAGAAATTAAAACGGATGCCCACTCTTCGTCCCTTGTCCAAACGACCTGGAATTTTGGCAGGGGATTAGCATTAACAATACCTAAAGGCAGACCAAAAATGAGAATTTTTGGGGATACTTTGCCTAAAGTTTTTGTTTCAATTTAATAAACTTAGAGGAATTTATTTAAGTGGTCAAATGACCTCCAAACCCTCCCAAATTTTGGTGAGTGGTCCCTGGCTATAAAACCTAGTTCTGTACAAAATTTCAACTAATTTGGAGGAGTTTTGGGTAGGAAATCTTCTACCCATAACTAGGCATTAGAGAGACACCTTCTAGTAAAAAGTGCATGAAGGATCAAGCGCATACCCAACTGCACCAAAAGCCTGGACTGTTGGAGAGGGCGCTACTTAATTTCTTAAATAAGTAGCAAAGCGCCACGGGTCAAGTGAAGGAACGCCGGACCCAACAATCCCCCCCCCCCGGCGTCCAGCACAACCCGTCGGCTCAGAGGTGGGGTTACCACATGGCCCACACGGCTCAGAGGTGGGGTTACCACATGTCCACGGTTGCCTGACCCACACAGGTAGAAGGGAAAAATCAGGATTTAATAGCGCTCCCCCGGTCTTGAACCCGTGACCTCCTCTGATACCAATTGAAGGATCAAGCGCATACCCAACTGCACCAAAAGCCCGGACTGTTGGAGAGGGCGCTACTTAATTTCTTAAATAAGTAGCAAAGTGCCACGGGTCAAGTGAAGGAACGCCGAACCCAACAATCCCCCCCCCCCCGGCGTCCAGCACAACCCGTCGGCTCAGAGGTGGGGTTACCACATGGCCCACACGGCTCAGAGGTGGGGTTACCACATGTCCACGGTTGCCTGACCCACACAGGACCAACACAGGTAGAAGGGAAAAATCAGGATTTAATAGCGCCCCCCGGTCTTGAACCCGTGACCTCCTCTGATACCAATTGAAGGATCAAGCGCATACCCAACTGCACCAAAAGCCCGGACTGTTGGAGAGGGTGCTACTTAATTTTTTATATAAGTAGCAGAGCGCCACGGGTCAAGTGAAGGAACGCCGGACCCAACAATCCCCCCCCCCCCCGGCGTCCAGCACAACCCGTTGGCTCAGAGGTGGGGTTACCACATGGCCCACACGGCTCAGAGGTGGGGTTACCACATGTCCACGGTTGCCTGACCCACCGGACCCACACAGGTAGAAGGGAAAAATCAGGATTTAATAGCGCTCCCCCGGTCTTGAACCCGTGACCTCCTCTGATACCAATTGAAGGATCAAGCGCATACCCAACTGCACCAAAAGCCCGGACTGTTGGAGAGGGCGCTACTTAATTTCTTAAATAAGTAGCAAAGCGCCACGGGTCAAGTGAAGGAACGCCGGACCCAACAATCCCCCCCCCCCTGGCGTCCAGCACAACCCATCGGCTCAGAGGTGGGGTTACCACATGGCCCACACGGCTCAGAGGTGGGGTTACCACATGTCCACGGTTGCCTGACCCACACAGGTAGAAGGGAAAAATCAGGATTTAATAGCGCCCCCCCGGTCTTGAACCCGTGACCTCCTCTGATACCAATTGAAAGTTAGGTGATAAGATCTATCTACCTCTAGAGGGGGGGTGAATAGAGTAAGTTCAAATAGATTGATGTATTTAAAACTTTTGATTTACTTAGTGTAGAAAGAGAGTTATGCAATGGTTAAATATGTGATAAAGCAAACAGCACACAACACACAGCAAGAAGTAAACATAAACCACAGAAGACACAAGGAAATTATAGTGGTTCCCCAAACTTGGGTAGTCCACTCTTCTATCACCCTTTGATAGGAATCCACTGCAGGATGATTGATCAGGTGTCCTGGGCACCACCAGATTTTTTGATAAGGTGTCTTGCCACCACTGATTTTGACAAGGTCTCAGCTAACCAAAAGGGTAACTTTTGAAGGGAGTTAAAACCCTGTACAGATGGAATAAGGTAAAGAAAGGATGAGTATGCTTCTCTGTCAACTATCAAAGAGAAGCTTGTGGATTTTGATGATGTCAAGGCTCCCCCTGAGATGTAGATGAGTTCAGGTAGAAGAAGCTTTGCACAAGGGTGACAGGCTCTTCACTGCTTGTCCTTCTTCAGCAATAGATAACTCAGACACTGAGTGTTTGATGTCTGAAGGTAGAAGGCAGTCTGTAGAAGAGTTGATTGCAGAGCAGAAGAGAATTAGAAAGAATTGATGATGATCTTTTTCTGAGTGATGTTCTTCTCTTTGAGTTCTCTGCAGCAGATTCTGTGAGAGAGAGAAGATGAAGAATGTTCTCTGTAACAAATCTGAATAACTGTGTATATCTCTCTCCAAAAATCTCTAAGTAATAGAATTACTACTGTCTGATAGATAGCCGTTGGCAGGGCATTCAATGCATTCCTTAACTGTCCATGCCTTGGAAGGAAGTGCCTTAATTGATTTCCAAAGAAAATTCCTTGAGATATGGACCAATTAAGTCTTGAAACGGCCAGGGGATCTCTTGTAATAACTGCTTTGATGATCTTTAATTTGAATTTCAAATGACAACCGTCGGGAGAATCCAAAACATTGAATTCATCATAAGTCGTCGATCTGAGCTCGACTATCCGTTGATCAGAGAGTGATTAAGGATGCAGAGAGAATCATGCCAAAACGTCGAGCTGAAGTCAACGTTACGTCGAACTGAGGACGACGCTGCGTCGAGCTGCGATCGACTATGCGTCGAGCAGCGGTCGACTACGCGTCGAGCTGAGGACGACGATACGTCGAGCTGGGGTCGACTATCCGCAGAGCTGAGCAGAACTAAAATCTCAAATATCCTAAGTTCTAAACTCACACTCAATGACCTATGCTATACAATGAGGTCATGAATCCTTAGCATAGTTATCCTGACCCAAATATAAAAAGGGTGTTCCAACAGTGCACTAAGAGTTTGGAAAGGTCAAATCACCTCAACAGAGGCTGATTTTCTGATCTCTGACTTAGAAGGGTGTTATAACCTGCTTGGAGGAAAATGGTGAGGTTTAGGGTTGGTTTACCCTAGGATCCAAGCTCAAACCCTAAATGAAGGGTTTTGAGGTTTGTGAAGGACATAGGAGCAAAAGCTCTTGTATGCCCTTGAAATTTGCAGGAGAGTGGCATGATATACTGAAAACCCTCTGGTTGAAATAGTGAAGGAATTGGAGGTAATTAGGTACCTCGAAGGTTGAGATTTTGAATTAGGATAGAAATGTAATTTAGTTATTTTAAGCACTAAATCTAATCCAAAAATTATGAAACTCGGGAGGACGGAGTTTTAGCATGTTTTAGACTTATGGTAATTTTCCTGGAATTTTATGATTAATAAATATTATACTTCATGTGTTAAAGGATTATTAGCCCGATTTGTTGTTTCAAATATTTGGAGGTTTTAAATTAATTATAATCAGTTAAAATTCTGGATTTAGATGTTGACTAGTAGAACATTGATCCTTGAATTTTTATAGAATTTTATGTTGAGTAAATCTAGTACTTTGTTCACAGATATTAGAAAGGGGTTTTGTTGTTTAAAAATTAATTATGGATAAATTACTTGCTGGAAAATTATGAAACTTGGCCAGTGCTAATTTTAGGCCTTTATCTGCATGTCATAAATTATTTATAATTTTTGGAAGAATACTTTCTGTACTTGATTCATAAACAACAGAAGTTAGAGATTATTTCTAAAATAGTTTTCATGTCCTTTTGCTGATAGAAAAATTATGATACCTAGGATTTAGCCTATTGAGATAACCTACTAATTATCATAAATCTGCTGGATATCTTGCATGATTACTTAGGGTAGTTTATGTTCAAACCGGTAGCCCTTGGGATTTTCGAGGAATTTAATTTAATGCCAAATAAATTATGAAAATTTCCATTTTCTGGATTTAGGCTAATTATATCATGATAAGTCCCCAATAAATAATTTAGGGCATTTGGATGAGTATTAGATCATTGCATAACCGGTTCGACATATAGTCTAGATCGGTCAGCATATAACAAATTTGTGAATTGCAATAAGACATGATCTGAGGAAGACATTGGAGTTAAACATTTTGTCTGGGTGGGCAATAGTGGAGGAAATCGCAATAGGAAGATAAAAAGAGTAGCGAGAAGTGGTGATAGCTAGAGTTAAGAGGTGCTCGGGTTCGGCGAAAGATCGCTTTTCCCGAAGAGAGGAAGGTTAAAAATCACCCTAGGATAGTCTACCGTAATATGAGAAGGGAATCGGGTTAAGGGAGATAAACCAATAATAATAAGTGCCTTGAGAAAGGGAACTTCGGGCCGTAATGCCGCCATCTTGGTTCCTAGTGCCCCTTGAGAGCCCTTCACGGGGAATACCGGGGGCAGTCCTGGGCTAACGTAAACTGTAATAACAAACTGGCAAGAGTAACCTAGTAACTAGGGTTGTACCTTTCACAAACACTGTTGGCACAGGAGGATTGATGGGAGCTTCGGCTCGGTTGGTTTGGGACGGACGTTTTGGTCCGGGGAGCTTCGGCTCGGTTGGTTTGGGACGGACGTTTTGGTCCGGGGAGCTTCGGCTCGGTTGGTTAAGAGACGGACGGGATGGTCCGGGGAGCTTCGGCTCGGTTGGTTTGGAGACGGACGTTTTGGTCCGGGGAGCTTCGGCTCGGTTTTGTGTGTTTACGAATAAACTTGCATGTGCATAAGATAGGAAAAGTTAAGGTGGTGGGTTTTTCGATATCGGGGAGTTTGATTGCACCGACACCGATATTATTGACTCGGCGGGGTGATTAGCACTTCGCCAACAGAAGTCCGGTGTGCCAGCCGGCAAGAGTACGCAGGCGTCCGCTTAGTGCACCAAGCGTTGAGGCGTACGATAGGTCAGACCAGTGGTGCTTTTACTGGTTTTGAGGTGGGCGAGGCCCAACCCACCGCTTCCGTCCGCCACTACAAAGGTATCCTGGGAGGTAACGGCTCCGAAAGGGGGAACTAAAGGTCTGTGTGCACAGAGTCGGGTGTGTGAGTTGCACTTGCATGTTTCATCATACCCACTAGCATGTCATAGCATAATCGATTCATTAAACCCTGACACCTAAAGTATAAGTGGTATGGGACGCTTATACATTAGGACCTACAAAACGACCCCTTGGTCTATAAGCTTGTGTGGGTAAGTTTATAAATCAAAGGTTAATTTGATATATATAATAACAACCATTGCTGTTTGATAACCGACACCCCAAGGTATAAGTGGTATGGGACACTTATACGATGGGAGCCTTGCAAAAGATCCCTTTTGCTTATGTGTTCTCGCATAAGTGAAGGTTAAATTCATATATTTGCTTTTCTTACTGCTAGACCTATTATAACAATTATATTAACTGCTCACCGAATACAACTTGTTAGATTAGTTCCGCTGCCATCTGTTTCTTGATTAATCTCTACCGTCATGTCCTTCCCTTTCTTCCTCCCCGCTCGGTACCTAGGAGCCATGGGAGAAGGGGTGGGGGATGATAGGGCTTTGTCTTTATGACTAACGGTTTTCGAACCGCATCATTTAGGGGATCGTGGAGCCCAGCATGGAGGAGCAGCCCCAGAGATCGGTGCGCCTAGAGATGGGGCAGTCTAGCTCCGGAGTTCATACAGCCGGGACCGTGAGTCTCGACCTTGAGTAGTTTCTATTTTGCTTCCGCTTGAGAGATTGTAGTGAGGACATTTTGTACCGGGCATAATCCCACATTTTGTAGTACTCTGATGTTTTCTGTGGACACTCCCTTCGTGGAGATTTTTATTATATATATGTGATTTATTATTGTGGACTGCATTGCCCTTACTTCAATTATTGTGCTACCTTTCTGTGATCGAATTGGCCGGCAGAATCGGCGCCTTGTGGTGATGACCCTTCAGGACATGAAGGTGTCACCGCAAAGCGGTGACTCTGGGCCTAAGACCCCGGTGGTTGAAAAAGAAAAAAAAGGGGGTCTTACAAGTGGTATCAGAGGAAACATCGATCAGAAGGACGTAGCAGTCCACAAACCTTGGGTCACCCCCGCTCGAGTTTAGTTTGGGGACAAACTAAGCAGCGGAAGCAGTGGTGTGCCCAAAGGAGGATCACATATAACTTGTCCACTTTTATTTAAGTTTGAACGTTTTCTCAGCGTGTATTTTTGTTACGCAGCCTCCAGCACGGACTACGCCACAAGGTGGAGTTCAACAGGCTCAGGATGTTGCACCACCCCCACCGGTCCCCACTCCTTTCCTTCAGTCAGACATGGGACAGACCCTGACTGCCATCCTGGAGGCCTTCAGGGCCCAGCATGTTCCGGCCCCACAGCCAAATCTGGGGGCCAACTGGCTAAGCATCTTCCGAGGACTGTTTCCCCCGTCCTATTTGGGGACAGAGTCGGCGGTTCAGACGGAAGAGTGGCTCGATATCATGTACGAGATGCTGACCGGAATACGGTGTCCCTGGGAGGAGAGGGTGGCTCTGGTTGTCTCTTGCCTGGAGTCCCATGCAAAGAGGTGGTGGAAGACGCTGTTGGACACGACTTTTGCTGATAGGGAGGTTGCGGAGGTTACTTGGGAGGAGTTCAGGGCCGCACTGCTGGAGCATTTCGTTCTGCAGTCGGCTAGGGATGATTTGGAGGAGCGGTTCTTACAGCTGAAGCAGGGCACCCGGACCGTGGTGGAGAACCATCGAGAGTTCGACCATCTGGCTCGATACACAGATTCCTACCAGCTGGACGAGGCAGGGTATATCAGGAGGTTCTGTAAGGGCCTGCGGGAGGACTTGAGGGAGGCTCTGTTGTTTGTATCTGACGGGCCCATCTCCCGGATTCTAAAGATGGCAAAAAAGAATTGAGGCAGATTGGCACGCCACCCGGGGCCGGAAACGGCCAGCAGAGGATCAGGGACGGAGAGGTAGAAATGACCAGCGGCGAGGTGCTGTACCAGAGGGGATGAGGACAGAGGACCAGCCTCGTCAGGACGTGAGGCAGGAGCCGAGGGAATAGGTGATATTGGCCCCTCCACCTCTTCGGATGCAGGAGATGCCGAGACCCGGGGGAATGGCGTATCCCCCACCAGAGTGTTTTCTTTGTCATCAGATTGGGCACATTCGAAGGAACTGCCCCATGAGGGGGGCACCACCTCCAGCACTACAGGGCGGCCCACCAGCTCAGCATTACAGAGGTCGAGGACGTGGCCGCAGTCGTGGATACCAGGGGGGAGATCGTAGACAGGAAAGGGAGCAGGTATATGCCTTGGACCTTGCGCAGCCTCGGAATCCGGAGCAGGTCATAGCAGGTACGCTGCAAAGCCTCTTTATTTTCATAGAATTTCCCTTTCAATGGTTAAAACTTTGAATCGCACTAGATAGATTAGCAAGGAAAGTAAACTCACTATAGAACCCTAAGATATCTAATCACCCCAGGTATAGTCTTCATCAGCGGCAAGCCGGCCCGCACGCTGTTCGATACTGGAGCTACTCACTCCTTTGTGTCGGAGACGTTCGTAGAAGGACTGGAAGGTGTGGAGCGATTCACAGGATCGAGGATGAGGGTGTGACTACCGGAGGGATCTGAGCTCCTTACCAAGGATCACTGCAATATGGAGGCAGAAATTGGTGGAAAGGCATTCGAGGCTCCAGCGACGATTTTGAGGCTGACAGACTACGACCTGATCCTGGGCATGGTATGGCTACACTGGAACCATGCCCAGATTGACTGCCAGGCAAAGAGGATCACCGTGAGACACGGGGACTCTTTCATTACCATCGAAGGTATAAGACCTGTCTCTCGTATACTCTTATCTTCGGTACAGGCCGTTAAGGCCCATCTGCAGGGAGAGGAGGTCTATCAGATTCTATTTGAGATGGCGGAAGTTAAGGAGTCAGTGACAGACATCCCGGTGGTGCGAGATTTCGCTGACATCTTTCTAGAGAAACTACCAGGATTACCTCCACACCGAGAGCAGGATTTTCAGATACAGCTTGTGCCGGGGGCCAAGCCGGCATCTAGGGCCCCTTATCGAATGGCCCCAAAGGAGTTAGCAGAGTTTCGGACTCAGTTGCAGGAATTGGTTGAGGCAGGATTTGTTAGACCGAGTTCCTCGCCATGGGGAGCACCGGTCCTATTCGTGAAGAAGAAGGATGGGACCCTCCGCCTGTGCATCGATTATCGAGCACTAAATAGGCTGACCGTCCGGAATACCTATCCGCTCCCACGGATAGATGAATTGTTCGATCAGCTGGAGGGAGCCCATTATTTCTCGAAGCTGGACTTGAGGTCAGGATACTACCAGCTACGGATCCAGGAGGAGGATATCCCGAAGACGGCCTTCAGTAGCAGATATGGCCTGTATGAGTTCACCGTGATGCCCTTCGGGCTCACAAATGCTCCGTCGGCGTTCATGAGTCTCATGAACCGGGTTTTCGAGGCCTACTTGGATGTGTTCATCATAGTATTCATAGAAGACATCCTGATCTACTCTAGGACGGAGGAGGAGCACACTCGGCATCTAGCACTCACTCTGGAGAGGTTGCGGGAGCATCGCCTTTATGTAAAATTCAGCAAGTGTCAGTTTTGGTTGAAGGAGGTGGCCTTCCTAGGCCACATTATCAGCGGAGCCGGGTTGGCAGTAGATCCGGCAAAGATTCGGGCAGTTCGAGATTGGCCGCAGTTGAAGACAACCACCGATGTACGAAGTTTCTTGGGACTTGCCGGTTACTACCGGAAGTTCATGGAGGGGTTCTCTCAGATTGCCCTCCCCCTCACATCTTTGACGAAGAAGGAGGCACCTTTTGTTTGGACCCCGCAGTGCCAGGCGGCTTTCCAGGAGCTGAAGGACCGACTCATCTCAGCCCCTATTCTGGCCCTTCCATCGGGAAAGGAAGGATTCCAGGTATATACTGACGCATCATACCAAGGGATGGGAGCGGTGCTGATGCAGAACGGACACGTCATAGCATATGCCTCCTGCCAGCTGAAGACCCATGAGAAGAACTACCCAGTGCACGACCTTGAGATTGGAGCGGTCGTTTTTGCTCTGAAGGTCTGGCGCCATTATCTTTATGGAGTCCACTGCGACATCTACTCCGACCATAAGAACCTGAAATACGTGGACACTCAGAAGGAGCTGAATATCAGGCAGAGGCGCTGGGTGGAGTTCTTAGCTGACTATCAGTATGAGATGCACTACCACCCAGGGAAGGCAAACATGGTGGCCGACGCATTGAGTCGGAGAGCGGCCACTTCCGAAGCTGGGACCCAAGTTATATCCATGGAGCTAGTCCGGTCATTCAGAGATATACAGATATCCCTAGTGTCCGAGGATGATCCAGAGCTGTATAGGGAGTATCTGACATCGATGGTGGCCATAGACGATATTCGGGATCGCATCCGGGACGGACAAAGGACAGATGCGTGGGCAGAGCCGATGTTCCGAGCCTTGGAGGAGGGTTCGACAGGAGATTATTCCCTGAGAGATGGTCTGCTACATTTCAGAGGCAGAGTATATATACCCGCAGGAGGCCAGATCCGAGAGGATATTATGACGGAGGCGCATTGCAGCCGGTACTCTGTGCACCCGGGGATCACAAAGATGATCGCTGATCTGAAGAAGATGATGTTTTGGCCGGGCATGAAGAAGGACATTACGTATTTCGTGACCCATTGCGAGGCTTGTCAGTTGGTGAAGGCGGAGTGCAAGAACCCCGCAGGATTGTTGCAGCCACTCCCGGTGCCGGAGTGGAAGTTTGACGATATAGCTATGGATTTTATACATGGTCTTCCCCAGTCTCGGACGGGGAACGACTCGATCTGGGTGATTGTTGATCGATTGACGAAGGTGGCCCGCTTTATACCGATCAGGAAGGATGACTCGGTGGGAGTGCTGGTACGGAACTTCGTGGAGCAGTATATCCGATATCATGGCGTGCCCCGGACGATAGTGTAGGACCGCGATGGATGGTTTACATCCAGGGAGTGGCGGTCAGTGCAGGCATATTTGGGCACCCGGTTGACTTTTAGCATGGCCTTCCATCCACCCTCAGACGGACGGGCAGACCGAGCGCACCAACCGGACCTTGGAGGATTTACTACGACTGTGTATACTGGACCGAGGGGAGCCGTGGGAGAAGATGTTACCGTTGGTCGAGTTCTCCTATAATAATAGCTACCAGTCCAGCATCAGGATGGCGCCTTATGAAGCCTTGTATGGAAGAAAATATAGGACCCCGCTTTCTTGGGTTCAAGACGAGGATCCGAAGGTGTTGGGATCGGATTTTGTTGAAGACACCGAGGCTCAGGTGAGACTGATCAGAGATAGGATGTTGGAGGCGCAGAGTAGACAGGCTAAATACTATGACGCCCGGCATCGTCAGGTGGAGTTTCGGGTAGGGGATCGAGTGTTCTTGAAGATCCGGCCCATGCACGGAGTCTCACGGGTGCGCGGTCGGAGGAAGAAGCTCAGCCCTAGGTATATGGGCCCTTACCGGATCCTGGAGCGGATCGGACCCCTAGCCTACAGGCTAGAGTTGCCGCCAGAGCTGGAAGCTCTACACGACGTCTTCTATATTTCTTTACTGAGAAGGGCTCTACTACGCCCAGAGCAGCGGATTTTGACCACCGAAGGGCCGGTAGCTTCAGACCGATCTGTTCACATGGAGCCGGTTCGGATCGACGACAAAGGAGTACGGATCTTGCGCCGCAAAAAGATCCCCTTAGTCAAGGTTCTGTGGAGAAACCACGGTCAGGAGGAGCACACCTGGGAACCGCAGGATCTGATGAGGCAAAGATACCCGGAGTTGTTCATTCAGGTACATCTCACCACCTCTCGGTACTCTATAGATTGCCTTCTTGTTTGGACAGTTAAGACTAGATAAGGAAAATCTAGGACCTAGGCATGCGCACTTAATCAGAAAGGTAGGGGCTAATATTTTGTTTATTGGGGAGATTGTCTTCGCTTATCAAACGAATAGTTGCCTAAAACCAATAGAAAGATTGTATGGGATGTTACAAGTTTAATTTATTCCGATAGAAATCCCCGTAGGCTCAACCTCAATTTCGGGGACGAAATTTTTGTTTTGTTTATTGGGATTTGTAACATCCCATTTCCGGCTAGACCCCTAGGAGTCGGTTGGTCGTGAGAGAACCCTAGGAAGCCTAAAAATTGAAATAAATCGACCGAGACTTCGGGTCACGGGTTGGTCACGCCCGTGACCGACCCGTCACGCCCGTGACCGACCCGTCACGCCCGTGACCTAGGGCGTGACTCCCTCGACGATCGTCAATCTCCGTGAGACGATCGTCGAACATGCTGCCGGGGCATGTCACGCCCGTGACCATGGTGTCACGCCCGTGACCAAGGGCGTGGCTCCTTCGACGATCGTCGATCTCTGTGAGACGATCGTGGACCTTGCAGCCCGGACATGTCACGCCCGTGACCTAAGTGTCATGCCCGTGACCTAGGGCGTGACCAGCCTTCGACGACCGTCGATCTCAGTTCGACGCTCGTCGACCTCAGAATTTGCCGTTCGGGCCTGTCACGCCCGTGATATAGGGCGTGACCACCATTCGATGACCGTCGATCTCAAATCGACGATCATCGACCCAGAATTAACCACCCGGGCCTGTCACGCCCGTGACCCAAGTGTCACGCCCGTGACCATCCTTCGACGATCGTCGATCTCAGTTCGACGATCGTCGAGCCCAGAATTGGCTATCCGGGCCTGTCACGCCCATGACCTATGTGTTATGCCCGTGACATTGGCCGGAACGACGGTTCAGGGCCGAAATTATTCTAACACGCGTGGAAATAAATGCTGGTGTGGGAAGTTACACCAGGAGTAATTACAGGCCGTTTTTCCTTCTGTAATTATATAATAAAGGAGGAAGATGTGGTCCAATAGGAAACCGCCAACTAGACACACCTGTTCATCTTCCACCGTTTCCTATCCCTTCACTGTAACCGAAAGGCTATTAAGAGGAGCCTTCATGGCCATTACGGCTTTACCCTTTCACCTCCCCACTTTCTGACTTATAAAAGCCCACTTGGGGCAAGAGGAGAAGTTTACACGCTCAAGTAAACGGATCAGATCTTTGTTCTTGTTGTAGGAGAAGTTCGGCTACGCCACCACTGCGCCATGGCACCCCGTCGTTCTTCTCGCCTCCAAACCACGAACAAGGTCCTCCTCTGCTTCTTCTCTTTCGTGGGTAGATCTTAGGATTCTTAGAAAGGAGGTTCGCGCTCAACAGAGCCGGACCCATCTCTCGTTTTCATGGAAAACCATGAAAAAATGTATTCTTGAGTTCGCCGGAAACCGCCACCTCCGACGGCCAAACCACCGCCGACCGCTAGCCATCGCCTCAACGGAGGTGGTGGTGGTGGTGGCTGGCCAGGGAAGTGACCGGACGGCCGGTGACGGATCACGGAAATGGTACAGGAAAAATGACTTCCTGAGTTCTGGTTTTCGGGTTCATGTAGAAGATGAACAGTAAATTAATTTTATAATTTATGATTTAAGTACATAATACATAGAGGAAAGATATAATGTCTGAGTATATTTTGAGGCTACAAAATGAGACACATAGAGGCCGTTGTAGGAAAAGTGTCCAGTCACAAAAGCCGTAGCCCTTCGAGTCTAGATTAATTTAAAATTGGTTTCAACTCGTTTGGGTAAGCGGTTCGACCGCAGCACCTATTTTAGTGGGGGCTGTACCTAGAGTTGGGCAGAAATTAAAACGGATGCCCACTCTTCGTCCCTTGTCCAAACGACCTGGAATTTGGGCAGGGGATTAGCCTTAACAATACCTAAAGGCAGACCAAAAATGAGAATTTTTGGGGATACTTTGCCTAAAGTTTTTGTTTCAATTTAATAAACTTAGAGGAATTTATTTAAGTGGTCAAATGACCTCCAAACCCTCCCAAATTTTGGTGAGTGGTCCCTGGCTATAAAACCTAGTTCTGTACAAAATTTCAACTAATTTGGAGGAGTTTTGGGTAGGAAATCTTCTACCCATAACTAGGCATTAGAGTGACACCTTTTAGTAAAAAGTGCACTAAGAGTTTGGAAAGGTCAAATCACCTCAACAGAGGCTGATTTTCTGATCTCTGACTTAGAAGGGTGTTATAACCTGCTTGGAGAAAAATGGTGAGGTTTAGGGTTGTTTTACCCTAGGATCCAAGCTCAAACCCTAAATGAAGGGTTTTGAGGTTTGTGAAGGACATAGGAGCAAAAGCTCTTGTATGCCCTTGAAATTTGGAGGAGAGTGGCATGATATGCTGAAAACCCTCTGGTTGAAATAGTGAAGGAATTGGAGGTAATTAGGTACCTCGAAGGTTGAGATTTTGAATTAGGATAGAAATGTAATTTAGTTATTTTAAGCACTAAATCTAATCCAAAAATTATGAAACTCGGGAGGACGGAGTTTTAGGATGTTTTAGACTTATGGTAATTTTCTTGGAATTTTATGATTAATAAATATTATACTTCATGTGTTAAAGGATTATTAGCCCGATTTGTTGTTTCAAATATTTGGAGGTTTTAAATTAATTATAATCAGTTAAAATTCTGGATTTAGATCTTGACTAGTAGAACATTGATCCTTGAATTTTTATAGAATTTTATGTTGAGTAAATCTAGTAATTTGTTCACAGATATTAGAAAGGGGTTTTGTTGTTTAAAAATTAATTATGGATAAATTACTTGCTAGAAAATTATGAAACTTGGCCAGTGCTAATTTTAGGCCTTTATCTGCATGGCATAAATTATTTATAATTTTTGGAAGAATACTTTCTATACTTGATTCATAAACAACAAAAGTTAGAGATTATTTCTAAAATAGTTTTCATGTCCTTTTGATGATAGAAAAATTATGATACCTAGGATTTAGCCTATTGAGATAACCTACTAATTATCATAAATCTGCTGGACATCTTTCATGATTACTTAGGGTAGTTCATGTTCAAACCGGTAGCCCTTGGGATTTTCGAGGAATTTAATTTAATGCCAAATAAATTATGAAAATTTCCATTTTCTGGATTTAGGCTAATTATATCATGATAAGTCCCCAATAAATAATTTAGGGCATTTGGATGAGTATTAGATCATAGCATAACCGGTTCGACATATAGTCTAGATCGGTCAGCATATAACAAATTTGTGAATTGCAATAAGACATGATCTGAGGAAGACATTGGAGTTAAACATTTTGTCTGGGTGGGCAATAGTGGAGGAAATCGCAATAGGAAGATAAAAAGAGTAGCGAGAAGTGGTGATAGCTAGAGTTAAGAGGTGCTCGGGTTCGGCGAAAGATCGCTTTTCCAGAAGAGAGGAAGGTTAAAAATCACCCTAGGATAGTCTATCGTAATATGAGAAGGGAATCGGGTTAAGGGAGATAAACCAATAATAATAAGTGCCTTGCGAAAGGGAACTTCGGGCCGTAATGCCGCCGTCTTGGTTCCTAGTGCCCCTTGAGAGCCCTTCACGGGGAATACCGGGGGCAGTCCTGGGCTAACGTAAACTGTAATAACAAACTGGCAAGAGTAACCTAGTAACTAGGGCTGCACCTTTCACAAACACTGTTGGTACAGGAGGATTGATGGGAGCTTCGGCTCGGTTGGTTTGGGACGGACGTTTTGGTCCGGGGAGCTTCGACTCGGTTGGTTTGGGACGGACGTTTTGGTCCGGGGAGCTTCGGCTCGGTTGGTTAAGAGACGGACGGGATGGTCCGGGGAGCTTCGGCTCGGTTGGTTTGGAGACGGACGTTTTGGTCCGGGGAGCTTCGGCTTGGTTTTATGTGTTTACGAATAAACTTGCATGTGCATAAGATAGGAAAAGTTAAGGTGGTGGGTTTTTCGATATCGGGGAGTTCGATTGCACCGACACCGATATCGTTGACTCGGCGGGGTGATTAGCACTTCGCCAACAGAAGTCCGGTGCGCCAGCCGGCAAGAGTACGCAGGCGTCCGCTTAGTGCACCAAGCGTTGAGGCATACGATAGGTCAGACCAGTGCTGCTTTTACTGGTTTTGAGGTGGGCGAGGCCCAACCCACCGCTTCCGTCCGCCACTACGGAAGTATCCTGGGAGGTAACGGCTCCGAAAAGGGGAACTAAAGGTCTGTGTGCACAGAGTCGGGTGTGTGAGTTGCACTTGCATGTTTCATCATACCCACTAGCATGTCATAGCATAATCGATTCATTAAACCCTGACACCTAAAGTATAAGTGGTATGGGACGCTTATACATTAGGACCTGCAAAACGACCCCTTGGTCTATAAGCTTGTGTGGGCAAGTTTATAAATCAAAGGTTAATTTGATATATATATAATAACAACCATTGCTGTTTGATAACCGACACCCCAAGGTATAAGTGGTATGGGATACTTATACGATGGGAGCCTTGCAAAAGATCCCTTTTGCTTATGTGTTCTCACCTAAGTGAAGGTTAAATTCATATATTTGCTTTTCTTACTGCTAGACCTATTATAACAATTATATTAACTGCTCACCGAATACAACTTGTTAGATTAGTTCCGCTGCCATCTGTTTCTTGATTAATCTCTACCGTCATGTCCTTCCCTTTCTTCCTCCCCGCTCGGTACCTAGGAGCCATAGGGGAAGGGGTGGGGGATGATAGGGCTTAGTCTTTATGACTAACGGTTTTCGAACCGCATCATTTAGGGGGTCGTGGAGCCCAGCATGGAGGAGCAGCCCCAGAGATCGGTGCGCCTGGAGATGGGGCAGTCTAGCTCCGGAGTTCATACAGCCGGGACCGTGAGTCTCGACCTTGAGTAGTTTCTGTTTTGCTTCCGCTTGAGAGATTGTAGTGAGGACATTTTGTACCGGGCATAAGCCCGCATTTTGTAGTACTCTGATGTTTTCTGTGGACACTCCCTTCGTGGAGATTTTTATTATATATATGTGATTTATTATTGTGGACTGCATTGCCCTTACTTCAATTATTGTGCTACCTTTCTGTGATCGAATTGGCCGGCAGAATCGGCGCCTTGTGGTGATGACCCTTCAGGACGTGAAGGTGTCACCGCAAAGCGGCGACTCTGGGCCTAAGACCCCGGTGGTTGAAAAAGAAAAAAAAAGGGGGTCTTACACCCTATCCCCATAAACTGAGTCCCGAATAGACTTCCACCATCTCTTTGCATGGGCTTCTAGTGCGGAAGTGGCAAGTGGTACCGCTTGGCTGACTGGGCAGCTAATTCCAGCCAGTAACTCCTGAATGGTCTCCAACCACTCCTCTGTCTTCACAGCATCTTCTGTCCCGCGATACAGTGGCGGAGACAGACTTTTAAACACACTCAACCAGTTCGACCCTGGGTTGGGCAGCTGTACCAGGGCTTGCTGGGCTCTGAATGCATCCAGGATCGCCGTCAGCGTTTGCCCCATCTCTGTCTGCATGAACGGAATGGCAGCCGGAGGGGGAGGAACCGCATCCTGTGGAGGCTGCATAAGGGTAAGGTAATGTCAAAATTGGCCTAACTCATTGTTTAATGGACTGTTTTATGTGGCTTTTTACACATGGGCACACCATTGCTTCCGCTGCATAGTTTATCCGCAAACTAATGCTTGAGCGGGGTGTTCCAGTGTTGTGGACTTTTATTCTCATATGATCGTGTGTTCAAGTGATACCAGTTTGTAAGATCCTGTCTCCCCATTCCGAGGCTAACCCGGATCTTATGTCCAGAACCGCCGCCTTACGGTGACACTAACGCACGGGTTAGTCGACACCGCAAGACGCCAATTCTGCCGGCTAGTACGATCATAACCTATCGGCCAATATGAGAATAAAAGAGTACAAAGCAGAGCAAACATGTAGAAGTCCACAGCCACAGTACTAAACATATATATAACAGATGATAAGTACAAGGTACAGTCCACAATGAGTACAATATAATGAGAGTAAAACGGGCTTATGCCCAGTACATCAATATCAAATCACTCTCTCTCAATCTAATAACAGCGGAATCTATCATCTCAAATCATCACACCTGAACATGTGCTCCAGTAGTAGTAGCCGGTATCTGCCCCTCAAGCCCTGCCTCCTCGCCGTGCTGGTCCATCTCCTCGAGCTCCTAAAAATAGTATGGTCACCGACCATTAGTCAAAAAGACTAAGTCGTTTCCTCCACACCTCGCCCCGTAACTCCTAGGCACCGTGCGGAAGGACGAAGCGGAGGACAACAAGGGGTGATAAAGGTGGAAGCAGGTGACAGGAACTAAAGCAGAATATATAGAAATATAAGTAATGAAAAGTAACCTTCACTTATGCGAGTACGCATAAGCAAGGGGTCTTCTACAAGGCTCCCATCGTATAAAATGTCCCATACCATTTTATACAATGGGGTGTCAGGTATCATTAGCAGTATATGTATAAAAAGGAAAGTAACCTCAACCTATAAACTTGCCCACTCAAGCTTATAGGCTAAGGGATCATTTAGCAGGTCCTAATGTATAAGCGTCCCATACCACTTATACATTAGGTGTCATAGGTTGTTATGTATATTTATTATATGCATCTATATGGTGGGTATGATATGAACATGCAGTGCAACACACACACACGACTCCGTGATCACAGACCTTTAGTTCCCACTTTTTGAGAGCTAGCATCACTCTCAGGTACCGCCGTCGTGGCTCCGGCAGCAGCGGATCGGGCTTCTCCGCTTTCTAGGCGGGTATACACACTACCAGGCCTAGACCTCTCTTGTGCGCCTCTGTACATGAAACAATTGTACTCTAGAGTCTCTGCGTACCACTTTGCTGACTACCTGTCAGTCTTGTTGGGCCGGGTGCGCGTTATCGGGAAAAGTCCTCCAGACCTCAATATAAACAACCTACTGGTCCCTCTAACCCTCGCACCCGCCTGGTCCACTGTACTGCCGTCGGTGTGACGACTGGCCAGTACCGCATGGCCCGCCACTAGTATATGCACATGCAAGTATAATATATTGAGCCTCCAGCTCGAAGGACTATCCTGTCCCAAATCTCTCCAACCCGTCACGGGTGAGTATGTACTACAAAACCTCCAACCCTGCCCGGGTGAGTATATATATGTCAATCTCTTTCCTCCAACTCTGCACGGGTGAGCGAGTAGTCAATAGACTCCAAGTCCCTCTAACCCGGCATGAGTGAGCACATGTCTATTACACTTGACCTATTATACTACTCTTGTCTACCGGTTGTTATACCTAGTGACTTAAGCTATGGGTTGGGGAAAGACGGTCTTCCGTCGGCTCCTCCTAAATAAGTCTAAGGTTGCACTATACTCTCGTCTCTAGAATACATCTGCCACCCAGGGTTATACTTCCGATCTTAGACTCTAACTCAGTTGTTGATTCGTTCCCTGGTGGTCTATAGTGCAGCCTACCTTTACTATGCGCACCACATGGCCTTGTACCACCCTGAAATCGAACTTTCAAATCCTTGGGCCTCCAACCCCCAAATATTTATCCTAGGGTGGTATGATCTACTAGAATGAGTATGGTAATTTTCATAATTTTCTCAATTATTTTTATAATTAATTTATTTTCTCCAAATATTCCCAAGATCATTTAACACATGAAGTATGTCTTTGCATAGCCCTAATGATACAAAATAATTATCCTAACAATTAACATGATGAAATATCACTATTTACCAAGGTTTATAATTTCTCACCAAACATTTGTATTTATTTATTAATTATTACAAAACCATCATAATTACCACTTTTCAAAGTAAGTATGGGAAATTTAATCACAAAAATTCTAAGAAAATTACAGTGGATCTAAATCATCAAAATAATTCTACTGACAAAGTTTCATCAACTTTAACAATGTTATAGACTTGCAATTCAATTTCTTGGGTATTTACAAAAATGCCATTAGGATGAATTAAAATTTGTATGCACATCCAAAAATTCTGAAATAAATATGTCAGTTAACTAATACCTATATACACCTCTATAAATATTCCCAAATTCTTCTGACCTATATTTTCATTAAATCATGAATAAAAGCAATAGGGGTAAAATGGTCATTTCATGTTATGTTACCTCAAAAGACCTTAAACAGAGAAAATAAAAATACCCCAATTCAATTATGATCAATTATTCAACAGAGCCAAATTTGAAGATTTTTGTCTAATTACTTCCATTTTTCATTTTAATTTACCAATAAAGCTATAAATTTTCAAAAATTCCAAATAATGGGATTTTTGTTCCCAAAAGTCCCATAATAATTTTGAGGGACTACATTTGACCTAAATGTCCTCTAGATTTAATTTCAAGGTCTGCAGAAGTCCTAAGATGAATAAATTCACAGTATAGCAAAACTTGCTATTTGCACACCAAGGCTTATTCTAGCCTACACTTGCAAGTGGGTTAACCCATCATGCAGTGGTTCAAATGGGCTGAAATTTTTTAAGACCCTAACCATATCCCAGAGGACTTGCCACCAAAATTTGGGGCCATTTTGAGGCCTAACATTCCATTTATTTCATTTATTTAATTTATGACATTTTGAATAAAACTATAGGAAAAAGTATTCCAAAAATTCCTAATTTTTGGCAGGGGCTACATATTCCCTAAACATGCACATGCCCAAAATTTCAGGTCATGTGGACATCTGGTTTGGCATGGGCTTCATTTTTGATTTCTGCCCTAGCCTAGGATCAGTCCTAGGAGAAATGACCTACAGGACAGTACACTGGGTCAAAACTTATGATTTTTGTGGAATTTGAAAGTTAAGACCTAGGGCTACAAATTATCTTCAGGGGCCATGACCTATAAATGACTCTAGGTACCCTAATTTTTAGTTTGAAAATGGCTGTATAAGTGTGATAATATTTACACTATTCATTTATTTAACTCAGTATTTATATATATGATTTAGCACTAATCCTAAAGCAAAATGGGCGGCATCCCATCATCATCCCCGATGGATGGACGGCCTGGATTGCTGTTTCTTGGGCCACCTTGCGGGGCGTTTTCCGGCCGACTGAGGCGGCGCCGTGGCCGGCCAACGGTGCCACCACCTTCACGGTGGTGGCGGCTACATTTTGCCGGCGATAAGGCGGTGGGAGACGGCGGCGCCGGCGATTCCGAGAGATGTAAAATTCTCGGAAAATCTGAGAATTTCTCACATGGCATCGGGCTCAATTGAGCCCGATTTCTCTCCTAATTGATCTAGGATGCTAGTACGTGGAGAGGGGTGGCGAAACGGACCTGTATGGCGGCTTGACGGCGGCTGTGGCGGCGGTTTGCCATGGAAGTGGTGCTCCGGCGATCTCCTTCCCAGATTCTCGATTCTTCACTAATTCCTTTGATCCAGCACTCGAATTCAACTCTCCAGAGCCTTCTGAAGCTAATGGCTGGGTCGGTTTGGCCTGGGAATGCTTATACCTGGAGATACTCCCTATGTGAGCTCGGCCTCACTTTGATATCTCCGCCATTGCCTCCACCTGGCCATACCTTGCTGTAATTCCTTTGGAATTGAGTTCCTGGAGTCAGCCATCAAGCATTGTGGCTGAGAGAAGAGGGCCAAATGGCTCATATCATCTTCTCCCCCACTTCTCTCTCCTCCATTCACCCAAATTTCCATTTTTACCCTTGTGCATGTCTTCTCTCTCCACCACCAGGGGGGTAGGGCTGTTCATTGGCCATTTGGCTGGTCTTGGGCCAAATTTGGTGGGCTTGGCCCATGGGAAATGACTTGGGTCCTTTTTCTTTTTCTTCTTTTAGGCCTAATGTTGACTTGTTGACTTTTGGGGTTGACTTGGTCAACATGATGGGTAGGCTGACCCCATATGATGGCCATGGACTCCATGTCATCACCTAACATGGGTTGGGCCATGGTGATGGTCTTAGCCCACTAGGAATGGGCTTGGTCTTCAATTACCCTTAATTAGGCTTAAGGTTGACCAAGTTTGACCTTAGGGTTGACTTGGTCAAATGGGTGAGTGGTTTGACCCCACCTAGTGATCATGAGGTCTAAATCATCACCCAACATGTCTTGGGTCATGGTTATGCCCCACTTAATCCAATTGGGCTCATGAGTGTGGGGTTTGACCACTTTAGATCCAAGGTTGACTTGGGTCAACTATGGTCAAAGTGTTGACCTAGGGCGTGACCTTGGGTCCACTTAGATTGTAATTAGGGTTAGGGCAGTGTGGTGGGGGTCATGGTGTGGTTAGGGTCCTCATTTAGTCTAGTTTGACCTAGTTTGACTTGGCCCTATAGTGGACCCCACATGGTTACAACTCACCACCTAGGGTCAAACCTAGCTAATTTCCCCTAACCCCCACCCCATGCCTAACCCAATCTAAGTTAAGGGGCCTAGAAGTAACATGGGATATTACACCGGTGGAGGCTGGGTTTGTTAGATCGAGTTCTTAGCCTTGGGGAGCTCTTGTGCTATTCGTCAAGAATAAGGATGGGACGCTCCGATTATGCATCGACTATAGGGCTCTGAATAGGCTGACGGTCCGGAACACGTATCCTCTATCGAGGTTTGATGAGTTGTTTGACCAGTTGGAGGGAGCCAACTGGTTCTCAAAGTTGGATCTGAGGTCAGGTTACTACCAGCTGTACATTCAAGAGGAGGATATTCCGAAGACAGCCTTCAGCAGTAGATACTGGTTGTATGAGTTTACCGTGATGCCCTTCGGGCTCACGAATGCGTCATCATATTTCATGAGCTTGATGAAACGGGTGTTAGAGTCGTACCTCGACCAGTTCTTTATAGTATTCATAGATGACTTCCTCATCTATTCAAGGACGAAGGAGTAGCATACACAGCATCTTGCCTTGACTCTAGGGAAGCTCAGGGAACACTACCTATATGCCAAGTTCAGCAAGTGCAGTTTTGGATGATAGAGGTGGCCTTTTTAGGGAATATTATCAGTGGATTGGGACTGGTCGTGGACCCCGCAAAGATTCATGTTGTGCGAGACTGGCTTTAGTTGAAGACGGCCACGGATGTACGAAGTTTCCTGGGATTGGCCGAATACTACCGGAAGTTTTTGCAGGGATTTTCCCAGATAGCCCTCCCACTCACTTCTTTGATGAAGAAGGACATTCCGTTCATTTGGATGTCATAGTGTGAGGCGGCCTTCTAGGAGTTCAAGAGCTGGCTTACGTCGGCCCCTATCCTCGCCCTTCCATCTGGGAAGGAGGGCTTCCAGGTGTATATGTATGCGTATTTTCAGGGGATAGGTGTCGTGCTGATACAGTATGGTCATGTGATAGCTTATGCTTCATGATATCTGAATAAGCATGAGCAGAACAATCCTGTTCATGACTTGGAGATGGGAGCAGTAGTGTTCACTTTGAAGATTTGGCGGCATTACCTCTATGGTGTGCACTGCGACATATTTTCGGACCACAAGAATCTAAAATATGTTGATACATAGAAGGAGTTGAACGTTTGCCAGAGACAATGGGTGGAGTTCCTATCTGATTATGAGTGCATGATACACTATCACCAAGGGAAGGTGAATGTGGTGGCAGACACGCTGAGCCGGAAGACTACAATCTCAGGAGCAGGACCTCAGTTGATGGTCATAGAGTTGGTGCAGATGTTAGAGAAGATGCAGATATCTCTGGTGTCTGAGGATCATCCCGAGTTATACCGGGAGTACCTGTCATCGTTGGTTGCCACCGATGACATTCGGGATCGTATCAGAGCCGAGTAGAGAAGGGATGACAAGCTGGAGCCAGTATTCAGGTCCTTGGAGGAAGGCATGGCTGGGGAATATACAAAGAGAGACGGGCTGATATGCTTCATAGGCAGAGTGTATATACCGACTGGGGGTAGAATTCGGGAGGACATCATGATTGAGGCATACTACAGTAGGTACTTGGTGCACCCAAACATCACTAAGATGACGACCGACCTGAAGAAGACAATGTACTGGTCAGGCATGAAGAGGGACATCACCTACTTCATAACCCACTGTAAGGTTTGTCTGTTGGTGCAAGAAGAGTGTAGGAACCCGGCCAGATTATTACAAAAACTTCCAGTGCCGGAGTGGAAGTTCGACGACATCGCCATGGACTTCATACATGGTCCTCCTTGGTCACATGTGTGGAATGACTCGATATGGGTGATCGTCGACAGATTGACGAAGGTGTCTAGGTTTCTACCGATCAGGAAGGACGCTCCGGTGGGTGACTTGGTACGGAAGTTTGTGGAGCAGTTCGTTCAATATCATGGAGTGTCGAGGATGATAGTGTCTGATCTTGATGGACGTTTCATGTCTAAGGAATGGAGGGTGGTTCAGGATTATTTGGAGTCACGGTTGACTTTTAGAACCGCCTTCCACCCTCAGACGGATGGACATACAGAACGCACCAATCAAACCCTGGATGATTTACTGCGCCTTTGCATACTGGACCGCGGAGAGCCGTGGGAGAGGCAGATACCATTGATTGAGTTCTCATACAACAACAGCCACCAGTCCAGCATTGGCATGGCCCCTTATGAGTCTTTATACGGGCGGAGATGCAGGACTCCTTTGTCTTGGATCCAGGATGAGGATCCGAAGGCATTAGGCTCAGAGTTTGTCGAGGATACGGATGCTCAGGTGCGATTGATACGGGACAGGATGTTGGAGGCCCAGATCAGGCAGGCTAAGTATTACGATGCTCGGCATCATCAGGTAGAGTTTCTAGTGGGAGACCAGGTATTCTTGAAGATCTGACCGATGCATGGAGTTTCACGGGTGCGTGGTCGGAAGAAGCTCAATCCGAGATATATGGGGCCTGACAGGATCCTAGAACGGATCGGCCCCTTGGCTTATAGAATGGATCTTCTGCGAGAGCTAGCGGGTTTGCACAATCTCTTTCATATCTCCCCCTAAGGAGAGCCCTATTTCAGCCGGAGCAGCAGATTACGACTACAGATAGGCCTATAGCTTCTGATCGATCAGTGCACCTAGAGCCGATCCAGATAGAGAATACTGGGATACGGGTCTTGTAATGCAAGAAGGTCCCGTTGGTCAAGGTCGTGTGGAGTAATCTTGGCAAGAGGAGCACACATGGGAGCCATAGGACTTGATGTAATAAAGGTACCCGGAGCTTTTCAGTCAGGTATTCCTTTCAGCCTCTCGGGATGTTACATTTTATTTTCCATACTTGAAACCCCGTAGGCCTAAATCGAAATTCGAGGACGAAATTTTTTGTTTATGCATTGGTATTTGTAACATCCCTAAGACAACTAGACCCCTAGGTGTGTTTTTTTCATGACTTGGTCATGATAAAACCCTATGAAGCCCAAGAATACCAAGTGGACCTAGGAATATAGGAGAGATCACTATGGTCTGCAAATAGTAAAATTCTAAACACTAGGTTAGGATGATCATGGGGCTTCACCATTACTCCAAGACCCCACCACAACCTCACCAATCTATTGAAAGGTCCTAAGGGTCCATTGGAATCAACTCTGGGTGGCCAAGTTGACATGGGATCATCCTAGTCCTAAATTTGGCAAGGTGCCCTAACTAAGGGCAATGTGCCCCTAAAGAGCCCAACCAACCCTATCTAGGTCTTCCTAGACCTAAGGTGAAGCCAATTGGTCACCCAAGATCCATTGGGGTCAACCTTAGAGGCTAAGTTGACCCAAGTCAACCCTAGCCCTAAAGTGGTCAAAGTGCTCTAACTAAGGGGCAAGTGACCTTTAGAGTGCAAAGTTAACCCTACACAACCCTTCCTAGGCCTCAGGGGAAGCCAAGGGGTCACCCAGGACCCCTTGGGGTCAACCCAAATTGTCATGTTTAACAAAGTCAACTCTAGCCCTAACTTGGTCAAAGTACCCTTCCTAAGGGTCAAGTGACCCCAAAGTGCCAAGTAAACTCTACCTAGCCCAACCTAGACCCTAGGGGAGGCCAATGGGTCACCAAGGACCCATTGGGGTCAACCCAAAAGGTCAAATTGACCAAGGTCAACCCTAGTTTAGGTTAGGTCAAACTTAGCTCAAATGGGCTAACCCAAGCTCAAGCCCTTTTTCATTTGGGCTAACCACCTCCTAATTATATGTGAAAGTATCTAGTGTCAACCTAATCCACCTATAAGGAGGGGGAGTTGGAATAGGTGTTGTGAAGTCTTTTGCGGAATTAAACTAACCTGCACAAGTAAGCAAACAAAACACAGAATACACACAAAGAATTATAGTGGTTCCCCGATTTGGGTACATCCACTTTCCCCCTTCGTCCTATCTCCCACCAAGGGACGACTCGGTCACTTCTCCAAATGGATTGAAATCCAATCCTCACACTAGGAGCAATGCTCCCCTAACCACGAAAGGAACCCTTCTAACAACGGAGTCACAACTCCACTACAACGGGTTGCACCCAACCCTTACAAATAGGAATGAAAATTCCTTTACAACAAGATTGAATGTAAATAAAAATACAAACAATGCTTTATGGAGATTCCGATGTCCTTCTTCGTTCGTTGAAGCTTGCACGAAAAGTACGAAGAGTCCACAACCGGATTTCTCACTTGGAATGGATCTTGTCAAGATCGGCGGCAGCAAGCAAGTGCGACAGCGATGCTTTGTAAATCCAAACTTCTTGACAAAGCAAGCTAGGTCTCCGAACGATCTCAGTCGGATCAAACGTCTCAACCGATTTGGAAGGGAGAACAAGTCTCGTTCAACGAATCGGAAGACAAGAGATCTCGAGAGAGACATGTGAGACTGGTTGCTTGCCTCGGTGCTGTCGTCGAGTGATCATAGACAAGCTGAGATCAGCGGCGGCGACAACTTTGTGAGCGGCGACAAGCGATCGGCGGATTCCGCGATCGGCTAGGTCACGGCGGCGTGATTTCATTTCGTATTTTTCTTTTTGGTGTCTTTAGAGTTTCAAAATATGCATGTATTTATACAAGGAGCCAACCCTAAGAGCCATTGTGGGGCCCACGAGGAAAAGCCCTAGCCTCGACCGAAATAGCGCACGGCGGCTCGGTTCGGTCCAGCGAGCGACGAGAATCTGCCTAAGGCAAAATCAGCGGGAGTCATTGGTGATTCCCATCGATGTCGGCGGGAATCACTCTCGACTCCCGTCGATTCTTCCTTGGAAGAATTTTTGACTTTGCCGGCCGGAAGTAGTCGGCAGGAGTCACTTAGTGATTCCCGTCGAAGTCGGCGTGAATCACTAACGACTCCCGTCGATTCTTACTTGGAAGAATTTTCCTCCTTCCTTCTTTTGATAGCTTGGTCTTTGACCCATCCTTGCTCCTTATTCTGCTCTTGATCTACCTTGACCCTGTACTTGAAAATAAGTACACTATAATAGAGAGAGCACACGTAGATCAACACACTGATCTACACAATGAGGGATTACGTTGCGCAGACCTGTGTATATTGACCCACTGCACTCTGACATTGGTGTGTACTTAGCATGGAATAGCTGCAAGCACAACTTGATAGAATTGGCAAATACATTGTCAATTCAACTTAGCTTGTTCAGGCTCTTCTTCAAATCAGGTCTATTGTGGATGCAATACCCAACAATCTCCCCCTATTTGAAGAAGCCTAAACCCTATAAGCTAAGGTGAATAGAACAGATGGAAATGAAAATCATAAAATTCAAATTCAGTTGAGTGTGGAATTCATTACCATTTTCCTGAGAGCAACATATCCTTAGCCGAGGTGATCTCCCCCTATCTGAGAGCAACATAGCCTTTGTGGCTTACTTAGCATTAGTAGCTACCTTAGCCTTGGCCGAGAGGGTAATCTCCCCCTTTTAGGCTTCTACAAACCTGGGACTTCACTTGGAGTAAAATGCTCCCCCTAAGTTCTTGCATCCGTGCCCGATCTTGAGTTCCTGGCAGATGCTTCCCCTTGATTCAAGAGCCTTGAGCCTTTCAGTCATCAATCTTCAAAGTTCAGCATGCCGAGTTCAGTTTTGAAGAAATTGAACTTGGCCTCGTCTAGTGGCTTCGTGAAGATATCTGCAATCTGCTTATCCGTTGGGACATAGCAGAGAGATATATCTTTGTTCTCCACATGCTCCCGAATAAAGTGGTAGCGCACTTCAATATGCTCTGTTCTACTGTGTGATACTGGATTGTTCGCAATTGCAATTGCGCTCGAGGAGTCGCAATATATGGGAACTTCTCTGAACTGTAAGTCATAATCTTCGAGTTGATTTCTGATCCATAGAATTTGTGCGCAACAGCTGCCTGCTGAGATGTACTTAGATTCAGCCGTAGAGGTTGCGACACAGTTCTGCTTTTTACTGCTCCACGATATAAGCCTTCTTCTGAGGAATTGGCATATCCCGAAAGTGCTTTTCCTATCATCCCTGCTTCCTACAAAGTCAGCATCTGAAAAGCCTATCAGCTCGACATCATTATTTCTTGGGTACCACAAGCAAAGATTTGGTGTACCTTTAAGGTATCTAAGAATCCACTTTGCAGCGACATAATGAGATTCCTTAGTGTTCACCTGATATCTGGCACAAACGCATGTCGAAAATATAATATCTGGTCTACTAGCAGTAAGGTAGAGAAGAGATCCAATTATACTTCTGTACTTGGTTTAATCAAAAGGTTTCCCTTTCTCATCCTTGTCCAGAGACACAGTGGATCCCATTGGAGTCCTCATAGAGGTTGCACTCTCCATTCCGAATTTCTTGAGGAGTTCATTTGTGAACTTCGTCTGAGAGATGAAAATTCCATCCTCAGACTGTTTCACTTGAAGTCCCAAGAAGTACTTCAGCTCTCCCATACTGCTCATTTCAAACTTCCCTTGCATAAGTTTGGAAAACTTCTTGCACAGGTTGTTGTCCATTGAGCCGAATATTATGTCATCGACATAGATTTTCACCTACAAAATCTTGCCTTTGACTTCCCTAAGAAACAACGTCTTATCTATTTTTCCTCTCGAGAACTTGTTCTCAAGAAGAAAACTAGACAGAGTCTCATATCAAGCTCGATGTGCTTGTTTTAATCCATATAATGTTTTATTAAGAAAGTAAACATGATTAGGGAGAGTTGGATTAACAAAACTTGGGGGTTGTGTGACGTATACTTCCTCTTTTAAATCTCCATTCAGGAAAGCAGACTTCACGTCCATCTGATAGACAGTGAATCCTTTATGAGAGGCATACACAAGGAACAACCTGATTGCCTCGAGCCTTGCAACTGGTGTAAAGGTTTGGTCGAAGTCAATCCCCTCCTCCTGTCTGTATCCTTGAGCCACTAGTCTGGCTTTGTTATTGATGATGACACCGTGTTCATCCAGTTTGTTTCTGAAGATCCACTTAGTATCGATCACATTCTGTTTCTTTGGTCTGGGAACTAGCGTCCAGACGTTGCATCGTTCGAATTGATGAAGTTCATTTTGCATGGCCAATATCCACGATGCATCTTTGTTCGCTTCGTCGAACTTATTTGGCTCAACCTGTGATAAAAAACTAAGGTGCAGAATCTCGTTAATTGTACCTCTGCGAGTTCTGACACCATCCCGAGGATCTCCTATGATCTGATCTCTTGGGTAATCCCTCACGTGTCTGAGCTCTAAGATTCTAGCATTTGGAGCTCCTACAGCTTCTCGGGCTCCTCCCTCTTCTAAGAGAATCTCCCCATCCTGACTGTCATCTTCTCCAGTTGGTGTTGAGGTTGAGACCTTGATGTACTTGGGAGCTTCATTTTTAGCGGTCTTATCTGGACTTAGCTGTTCAAGCCTTGCACCTGCATCTTCAAGAATGCCACTAGAAGAATTGCTGTGAAGCAAGCTTCCTTCATCAAATACAACATTAATTGACTCTTCTACCACTAGGGTTTTCTTATTGAAAACCCTATATGCCCGACTATGGCTACTATAGCCCACGAAGATGCCTTCGAAGCATTTTTCTCCGAATTTAGTACGTGGGTACTTCCCATTATTGAGTACATAGCATCTGCAACTAAAGATCCTTAGATAGGACATTGTCGGTTTCCTGTCTTTCAATAGCTCATAAGGCGTCTTACGATGGTTCTTGTTGATCAAGGATCGGTTTTGCACGTGGCAAGCTGTATTGACAGCCTCTGCCCAAAAGTACTCTGGAAGAGAAGCGTCATTCAACATTGTCGTACATGCTTCAATGAGCGTTCTATTCCTCCTCTTCGCAACTCCGTTTTGCTGAGGAGTACACGGGGAGGAAAACTCATGAAAGATACCATGTTATTCACAGAATTTTGCCATAGCCCCAGACTCGAATTCTGTTCCATGGTCACTTCTGATTTTGACCACGGAACAGTTAAGTTCATTCTGAATCTGCTTAACAAAATTAGTGAAGATGTCAAACGTATCTGACTTTCGTTTCAAGAAGAACACCCACGTAAATCGAGAGTGATCATCAATAATCACTAGCATATACGATTTTCCTCCTAAGCTATTAACTTGCACCGGACCGAACAAGTCCATATGCAGAAGATAAAGATATCTGGAAGAGTCTTTGTCTGCAATGCCCTTAAAGGTAGCCTGAGTCTGTTTGCCCTTCTGGCATACAGCATGAAAGTGAAGGGATAGATACTACTCTAGAGGGGGGGTGAATAGAGTTATCAAATTTTGCACAGACAAAACTTAATAGTCTACCCAACTCCCTTGGAGTGAAGTGCGGAATGAAAAGATTATAGATATTGATTTAACCTTAAAGCCTAACACAAGTGATGTGTACAAACACAAGCTAACTGTAATTACAGTTAAGCTTGGAAAAACCTAATCAGCAACTAGCAACCTAGTTATATCTAATCACAGCCACAATACAGGAATTAAACAATGGAATCCAGACGACACAAGGAAATTTATAGTGGTTCCCCAAACAACTTGGGTACGTCCACTCTTCTACCCACACGGTAGGAATCCACTCAGGTTTTTGATCAGGTGCCCTGCCACCAACAGAATCTGCTTTAGGTAGATTCAGAAACCCTTTAGACTTTTGATCAGGTGTCTAAAAACCAAGCACAGGTTTTTGATCAGGTGCCCTGCCACCAAGGGATACTTTTGAAGGGAGTAATAACCCTGTACAGGAGGGGGAAGAAGGTTAAGATGTCTTCTCTATTTTACAATAGATTAGAGAAGCACAAAAACTTGCACTGAGCTAGAATGCTCTAAAGAATCAAGGCTCCCCCTGGCTCAAGGATGTCCAGGTGAAGTCTTGCTTCAGTGCAGAAAACTCTTCAGAAAATTCTGAAGGAAAAGCTACAGGAAGAAAATAAATAACAAAAAGAAATCTCTTCAAGCAGCTATTCTTCTTCTTCTTCTTCTTCAAAGGATCTCTGAGTTTGAACTTCCTGAAAGCAGGAGAACTCAGGTTGAAGAAGAGATGAGGATCTTAACACTTCTCAGTTAGATGGAGTTTGCTGAGAGCAGAAAGCTTGAAGGCTTGAAAGCTTGAATGAACAACTGGTTAGCTATTAGCTTCTATTAACTAGCTTGAATCCTTCTGCAAAGGGTTCTTTATATAATCATCAGCAAGCAACGACTCTCTTCCATTTGAATTATTTGTCTTCTTCTGAGCCTTGAGACCTGGGCTGTAAATATCAAGAAGACAGAAATATCTCTGCAGCAAAACATTCTACAAAAAGGAATAAACCTCTTTCTAAGAAGCTGCAGGCTTAAATCAAATAATCAGAAGGACTAAATAAAGTCACATCAGAAATAATCTCTTTATAGCAAAAAGAAGACTTTTCAGTCCAACGGCTATAAAGGGCTGTCAGCAGATAAGGTAATTTAAAGAGACAGCTAATAAGACAAACAACTTTATCTTAAAAGATTTGAACTCAGGCAAAAAGAATAGAGCAAATAATGCCTGGTTATTTTATCATACAGCTTGAAATAGTGTGCCAGAAAATGTATTAATTAATTAAATATAATAAATAAATACAAAATATAAAGGCAGGCAGAAAGCGTCGAACGACCTTCGGAGATCGTCGACCGACGCACGGAGATCGTCGATCTATCGGGCAGATAGTCGAACGATCTAGATAGTCGACCTATCGAAGAAGATAGTCGAACTACCCCGGCAGATAGTCGACCTATCAGAACAGATAGTCGAACTATCAGATAGTCGATCTATCAGGACAGATAGTCGAACTATCAAGCGCACAGAGATAGTCGACCTATCAAGCAGATAGTCGACCTACCTCAGAAAACAGATAGTCGACCTATCAACAGATAGTCGACCTATCAACGCAGAACAGATAGTCGACCTATCAACAGATAGTCGACCTATCAGCGTAGAACAGATAGTCGACCTATCAACAGATAGTCGACCTATCAACGCAGAACAGATAGTCGACCTATCAACAGATAGTCGACCTATCAACGCAGAACAGATAGTCGACCTATCAACAGATAGTCGAACTATCAACGCAGACAAAGCGTCGACCAACTGATAGACGATCGTCGATCAGCCGATAGACGATAGTCGAACGGCGTTCGACTATAGTCGAACGAAAAACCTACTTAACCAAATTCTCAATTTGGAAAAGCGAGGACTCTACAGCTAGACTTCTAACCATTGACCATAGATATTTCTTGGGTCAAAGGGCACAAAGGAGAGGACTAAACTCAAATCAAACTAGGGTACCAACAATCTCCCCCTATTTGAGTTAAGTCTCTCAAAAACTAAAACAAACAACAATAGAATACAAAAAATAATTTCAGCAAATAGTTAACAATAAACTGGCAGATTATCAATCAGATAGACAAATATAGCACAGCAGTTAATTAAACTATTAAGAATCTTTAGAGTCTGGTAAAGGATCAGAAGAACTAGAAACAAAGGAAATTTTTCTTAGAGGGTCATCTGATTCTTTCTTTGACATTTTTAGGTCCTGCGCACCAATGATCTTCAGTTCTGTAGCCCTAGGGACAACAGCTTCAGGGTGCTTTTCCATGTACTTAGATGGATCAAAAATCTCAGGATTAATCTGGAACTTTTCAAATTCTTTCTTTCTGTAAGCTGACATGGTAGTAAAACCAGTTGTATCTTTTCCTTCTGCTCTAGCTTTTCTTATCTGAGCTGCTCCTACAAGTTCTTGAAAGCGAGCCATCCTAAAGTTAGGATCGAGCTCAGGATTTTCATACACGGGCTCAGGAGAAGCAGCATCAGCTATTTTATCTAGATAAGACATTAGAGAATACTTAGCAGAGAGATTCTTGCTATATATTTTAAAACAAAGGTGAACTATTTACCTTTTGATACAATTTCCTCAGACTGTACTGGAGAAGGAGATGAAATTCTCTTCTTTGGAGAAGGAGGTGGGGAAAAGGTTGGTCTTTGAACCACAGTCTCCTTCATTTGTCTTTGAGAACCATAAAATGATTTGCCTTGAGAGCTTTGATAACCTTGTCTTGGCTGGGGCTGAACAAACGCAGATTTTCCAGAGGAGGCAGTAGGATGAGCTGATAGGTTCCCAGAGGCTCCTGCACCAGGAGGTGGAGGAGGGGGACCTCTGGGAGTCCATCTTGAGACAGGACTATCATACCTCTTGGTTCTTTTTCTTTCTTTCTGCTGATTCTTCGAAAACCACATCCAATGCTGGAATTCCTTGGATTTAGGGTCAATGCCCTTCAAAAATATAATAAGGAATATCATTATCCTTGCTAGGAGGTGGAGGAGGAGCAGCTTTTCTTTTCTTTGCAGCAGATTTCTTTTTCTTTGACTTCTCAGAAATATCAGAATCATCATCATCAGACTGAGATGAGGGAGGATTTTCATAAGGGTCATAGGCTTCTGAAACAGCCTTTTCTTTAAGCTTAAGATCAGATTTTTCTTTTTCCTCTTCCATGGCATCCAGAGCCAGAAGGGAGTCTAAATCCATCCCTGGAGAGTCATCCCAGATGGTTGACTTTTCAATTTGCAAATCTTTCTCTTTCTCTTTTAAAGATTGAACTCTTAAATCCCATGCTGCTCTTGCTTGATCTTCTTCCAAATTCAGAACAGGAGAGTCAACTTTGACTTCCTCTTTCTCAGACTCATCTTCTTTATTATCTAAGAAGGATTCCAACTCAGGGTCTACTTGAGTAGCAAGAATACTTGGGTCAGCCTCAGAAACAACTGCTATGATTTGAGCAGCTAAATCTTCTTTAATAACATCTATAAAATTATGAATATTGATCTACTAAATAAACAGAGATCATTCCTTCAAGGTATTCACAAACTATCAAATTAATCGACTCATCAACAAAACGAATGAAAGAGTTACCTTCATACTTAACCATCTCCCAGCAGTCATTCAGATATGAAGTTATAATTCCTTCCAGGAATCTAACTATCACAGGAGAGGTAAGATCTTCTAAGCAGACTTTAACTGCAATCTCAGATAATAAGATTCCATCTGCTATTTCCTTCTCAGACAAAACTGGAGCTATTTCTATCTCAGCAGGGGCAGATTCTTCCTGAGCAGTCATTACAACATCTGGAGCTATTTCTATTTCAGCTTGGGCAGCCATGACTGAATCCTTTAAAGCTGGAGGAGAGGCAGGATGGTCTGAGACATCTTCATGGAACATCTCCCCCTGCCTGATTTCAGTGGCTACTGAAACCAGGCCCCTAGAGGAAGATGGCTCAGCAGATTTTGAAATGGATTTGATGGAGGCAGTTAAAAGATCAATGGAGGCTGCAAGGGGAGCGATTGCCTCGTCAATCATGGTTTTGATTGACGGGGTAATCAGCTCCACAATGCGGGAGATAAGCTTTGGAGAGATTTCAAAAGATGATGGATGAGAGGGGGATGGAGCTGCAGCAGATATGGTAGTGGTGCTGGGATGAGAAATGATGTGGACAGGGGATCGAACTGGAGATACAGCAGGAGAGTTAATTGGGGAATGAATTGGGAATGAACGGGAGATACAGGAGGAGTAGGAATTCTCTCTGATCCTAACAGATCAAAGCTAGGAGCAGATATCCTAGCTAGATGAGTAGGTAGAGGAGAGGCTGGAGGGGAAAGAGGAACAACCATAGTTGTTTCTGGAACAGCAGAGGAAGAAAGTCTTACTTCAACTGAAGTTGATGGTACTTCAACTGAGGCAGACGGCAATGCAGAGGAGGAGGAAGGAAGAGCTGAGCCAGCTTCACCAAGGTGAGGAGCGACTGATACAGTCCTTGTGTCCTCAGATATTGCTGGAGTAGATTTCACAAACGTTCTTTTCCACTTTGAGAACAGATGAGGATCCATCTTCTTGCTGGCGTTGATTGTAGTTGTAGTGGAACTCAGCAGATGGGGGAATCTTTCCTTCAGGAAAATACCGATAACCCTTCCTAGGGTGACTTCCTTCTTGCCATTCTTTTTCCTGATTAAATCAAACAGAACTGCAGCCCAATCTATCCTTTTTCGATTAACAATCGCACACATGAGTGCGAATTGCTGCCTTGTTATATTATCGTGGGCAGAGTGCTTGCCCAGGAGCACTTTTCCTACTATCTCAGCCAAAAACTTGATTTTGAAAGGGAAGTTTACCTTGAGCAGCTTGGTGGGAATGCCCTCAGCATGTCCCAGCTCAACAAGCATTCTTCCAAATTCCTGAGCATCTTGCTCATAATCCTCGTCACCAATAACTAATCCAAAAACATCAGATAGAACGGCCGGAGTCAGGATAACTTCTTCTCCGCCTATGGTACCAGTCATCGATTCGTCTGTGGAAGACGACGTGAAAGCCCATTCTTTGATTTCTGGAATGTTGATCTTAATCCTTTCAGACATTAACTTCTCTAAACCTTGATCCCTGCAGAGCTGGAGAACTTTCACGATTCCGGCATCGCAGCTACTGAATGCTTCGAAATCCACACTGAATCCTGCATCAAACTTCACGACGGCTAGAACAGCTGGGGAAACCGCCATTGATTCGCTGGAGAAAGCTTGAGAAAGGACGAAGAAGACGAAGGGGACGAAGCGACAGAAAATCGCAAGCGGGAAAGCAGAATGCGAAAGGGCACGCTCCGTCGACGATAAAGCAAAAGATCTTTTGACCTAGGTCGACTATCGGCTTTATATCTGACCGGATATAGTCGGTCTATTAAAAAGATCTAGACCCGATGGTCGAACGATCGTTCGACGATCGGCTCAGAAGCAGAGTAGTCGGACTGCCGTTCGACTATTTCTGGCTTCTCAAACAACAGGCTATCGTCATCCAGAGATCGACGATGAGCTCGACCTGTTCGACGATGGTCGAACGTCGATCGACGATCTTCAAACAGATAAGCTATCATTAACCAGAGGTCGACGATAGGCTTAAACCGTTCGACTATCTTCGAACGTCGTTCGACTATCTTCAAACAGATTTCAACATAGGCAGATAAAGTCACACTTAGTCTCGTCCATTGATCATGCCTAGTTGAACTAAAAAGAACAGATGCTTCTGTTCATCTAAGGGCTTGGTGAATATATCACCTCTCTGAAACTCAGTGGATATGAACTCAAGAAAGATCTTGTTCTTTTCCACACAATCTCTCAGGAAATGGTGCCTAATCTCAATGTGCTTCGTTCTAGAGTGGTGCACTGGATTTTGTGCAATTGAGATAGCACTTGTACTATCACACATGATCTTGGTGTTCTTGTGTGAGTAACCATAATCCACAAGCTGGTTTTGAATCCACAGGATCTGTGAACAACAACTGGCAGCTGCTATATATTCAGCCTTTGCAGTTGAAGTTGAGACAGAAGCCTGCTTCTTACAGAACCAAGAGACCAATCTCTCTCCCAGGAACTGGCAAGTTCCTGAGGTGCTCTTCCTGTCAACTCTGCAACCAGCATAATCAGAATCAGAATATCCAATTAATTCAAACTCTGACTCAGCTGGGTACCAAAGTCCTAGATCTGGACATCCTTTCAGGTATCTCAGGATTCTCTTTAGAAGAATCAGATGAGATTCCTTGGGGTTGACCTGGAATCTAGCACAAAGGCATGTAGCAAATATTATATCTGGCCTACTTGCAGTTAGATATAATAGGGAACCAACAATGGCCCTATAATTCTTTTGATCAACTGGCTTGCCGTGATCATCAGAATCAATAACTACATTAGTAGCCATGGGTGTAGGCATTGCTGAAGCATCAGCCATCCCAAATTTCTTTACCAATTCCTTGGCATATTTGGATTGGGAGATGAAGATACCATCAGCATCTTACTTAACTTGGAGACCAAGAAAGTAAGACAGCACACCCATACTACTCATCTCAAACTTAGAGTGCATCAGGTCAGAGAACCTTTTGCAAAGTTTGGGATCAGTGGAGCCAAAAATAATATCATCTACATACACCTGAACTAACAGGATTGTGTCCTTGTGATGCTTGACGAAAAGGGTTCTATCAACTACTCCCCTAGTAAAGTTGTGCTCTAACAGGAAACTAGCTAAGGTCTCATACCAGGCCCTAGGAGCTTGCTTTAGTCCATAAAGAGCTTTCTGTAACTTAAAAACATGAGAAGGCTGAGTTGATGAAACAAACCCTGGTGGTTGTTCAACAAACACCTCTTCCTTAAGCTCACCATTCAGGAATGCACTTTTGACATCCATTTGGAACACCTTAAACTTCATGAAGGCTGCATAGGCCAAGAAGATCCTTATTGCTTCTAGCCTTGCAACAGGAGCAAAGGTTTGGTCATAGTCTATACCTTCCTCCTGTCTGTAGCCCTGAGCTACAAGCCTAGCTTTATTCCTTACTATGATTCCATTTGCATCTAACTTGTTTCTATACACCCACTTGGTGCCTATGATCAGTTGGCCTTTAGGTCTTGGAACCAAAGTCCAAACTTTACATCTCTCAAACTGATTGAGCTCCTCTTGCATTGCAATAATCCAGTGGGGATCTAGCTCTGCATCTTTAAAGGTGAGGGGCTCAACTTGTGAGAGGAAACAAGCATGCATCACATCCTGTCTTAATTGATGTCTTATTTGCACACCAGCTGATATGTCTCCAATCACTTGAGATGTAGGGTGATCTCTAAGTGTGACAATATCAGCAGGTGGGATGTGATCTTCAGCAACAGTTGGGATTAATTCCTCAGGAGGAATTTGATCTACTGTTGGTGGTACAACAACAGCTTCAACAGCTTCAGCAATGTCTTCATCACTGTCTGATTCAGTGATCTGAAGAGTTGATAGTTGAAGAATTTCTTGAGGGGCATCATGTACCTGCAAAGAACTGGAGGAAGGAGAATTTTCTTTCTCCTTGTAAAACATCTGATGCTCATCAAATGATACATGCACAGATTCTTCTATCTTACAGGTTGATTTGTTATAAACCCTATAAGCTTTGCTTACTTGGGAATATCCAAGCATGATTCCCATTGAAGCTTTTGCTTCAAACTTTCTAATATATTCTTTATTATTATTATGAATATACACAATACAGCCAAAAACTCTAAAGTAATTAATTTTTGGTTTCTTTCCTTTAAGCAACTCATAAGGAGTTTTACACTTAAGTTTGTGTATCAAACTTCTATTCAAGACATAGTTGGCTGTACTAACAGCTTCTGCCCAATAGGATAGAGGCATGTTAGCATCTGCCAACAATGTGCTAGCAGCTTCAATGAGTGTTCTATTCTTCCTTTCAACTACCCCATTTTGTTGAGGAGTTCTAGGAGCTGAGAAGCTATGTTTGATACCTTCTCTCTCACAGAATTCTTGCATGAGAAGAGAGTCAAACTCAGTACCATGATCACTTCTGATCAAGGCCACATGAGTAGAGTACTCAGTCTGCACACAAAGTAGAAAGTCTGTAAGGGCTTTGAAGTTATCAGACTTAGTTCTCAAAAAGAAAACCCAACTGAACCTAGAGAAGTCATCTACAATTACTAATGTGTAATACTTCCCTCCTAAACTCTGTACATTTATTGGGCCAAAAAGGTCCAAATGTAATAAATACAGGATCCTAGGAGAATCACTTTTATTTACAGATTTAAAAGAATTCTTGGTTTGCTTGCCTAGCTGACAAGCCTTGCATAGGCTCTCCTTCTTGTAGGGGCAAGAAGGTAAACCTCTAACAAGGTTGTGCTTAGATAACCTAGATATATTTTTAAGGTTTACATGACTAAGCCTTTTATGCCATAGGGAATTATTATTAAGGGTTACTTCATTAAACAGGCAGATTTCAGAATGAGATGAATTAAAATCTACTAAATATATATTACCTATTCTAATACCTACTAAAACAACATTATTATTTAAAGTAATATTGCAAGAGAAATTAGAAAATGAAACCTGGTAGCCAGCATCACACAGCTGGCTGACTGAAATCAGATTATGCTTCAGTCCATTGACATAAGCAACTCTCTTGAAAGTAACTGCTCCAATTGTGATCTTGCCATAGCCTTCTGTCTGACCACAGCTGGAGTCTCCAAAGATAACCTTTGGGCCGAGCTTAGCTTTGAACTTTGACAGTAGATCTTTATTTCCTGTCATATGCTTAGAGCATCCACTATCCAAATACCACTTATTTTGAGTGATTGGATAGGCCTTCACCTGCAAGACAATTATTTAGACAGAGTGGACCCAGGTAACCTTGGGTCCCTTGTTTTTCACATAAGAAAAACTGGAAATGTATGAGAATGCAGGCTGAGGGTGATAACCTAGTGGGTGAGATCTCTTAGGTGGGATTCTCCATGCTGATGATGGGTCAACAAACCTAGGGTTTCTATTCTCATTTAGGTTTCTATGGAATTGATTATAATTTTGAAAATCATATTGAAAACGTCGATCGATGTTCGACGATGGGTGCTCAGATCGTCGACCTTCGTTCGACCATTGAGCTTCCGATCGTCGAGCTGCGTTCGACGCTCTTTGCATTTCTTTAAAAAATTTCTTTCTCTTTTCTCTCTTAGCTTTATTTAGGGTTTTATTAACCAGATTTACTTGCTCAGTGTTCTTCTTTCCACTAGCTGAAATGAAGTTCACTGGAGTTGAAAGATTATTTTTAAGAAGGACTGGGGGTTCACTGGGAGAAGCTCCTAAGCCTAGTTTATCATTACCTGACCTAGTGTTAGTCATGCTGGTAATTTCTAACAGCTTAAGACTTCTACCATTAAGGGATTCTTCTAATCTCTTAGACTTAGCTAATTCTATTTTAAGAAATTTAATTTCTTCACTACAAGTAGTGAGATCTTCCTTTAACCTAATGTTTTCAGAGGCTATTGATTCTGAGTCAGCTAACCTATTTCTAAGTTCTTTTATTTCCTTCTCTGAGCTAATTAAATCTAAACATAAAGATTTAAATTCTAACTTAAATTCTTCTGAAGTAAAATCATAAGAAGAAAGTACCTCATCTTCTGTAGGCATCTCTTCATCAGAATCAGAACTCTCTGCAGCAGAGTGGTTGCTGCAGGCATCTATTGCCATTAGGCAAACTTCTTTTGCCTTCTTCTCTTCCTCATCTTCACTGGAGCTTGATGAGGAGGATTCTTCATCAGAATCACTCCAGGTTTCAGCAATGAAACCTCTCTCCTTCTTTTTGTTTTTGTAGGAGGATGGCTTGGAGTGCTTCCTGTGCTGTTCTTTATCTTTTCTCTTTTCTTTGTTCTTCTCCTCTGGACACTCTGGCAAGATGTGTCCAGGCTTCCTGCAACCATAACAGATAATTTCTTTAGCAGGAGAGCGATCATACCTTGGTTTGTCTTCATAACGTGAAGACTTCTTTCTGAACTCCTTTCTCCCCATTTTGAGAAACCTTTTGGCAAACAGTGCCATAAGTTCCTCATTAGATTGGCTGCTTTCAGAAACATCTGCAGCCTTAAGAGCTAGAGATTGCTCTTTTCTTGTTGGAGTGGGGGTCTTGGCTTCAGCTTCTGCTTCTCTGGTCTTCAGCACTTGCTCAAAAGACTTGAGCTTGCCGAGGAGAGCTTCAGTGGAGATCTCATTAGTACTTCTGGCTTCTTTGATGGGCCAGATTCTTAGATCCCATGTGCTAGGGAAGCACATAAGAATCTTATCATTGACCTCTGTCAATGATATGTCCTTGTCCAGGGTCCTCAGCTCATTGATGATTGAGCTGAGCCTGGTGTACATAGCTTCAACTGATTCAGCATCAGTTTTCTTGAAGTTCTCGTACTGTGAGATCAGGTTGGACCTTCTGTCCTTCCTTTCATCAGCTGAACCAGCTACAATCTGGTTCAGTGTGTCCCACATGGCCTTTGCTGAAGAGCAATCAGCAACCTTCTGGAACACCTCATCAGACATAGTCTGAGCCAGTATGTTCATTGCTTTGGCATCTGCAATTTTGGCCTTCTTGTATTCATCATTATAATCTGGAGGAGGCACTGCACTCATATCAGATGATGAGGCAGTGGCAGCAGCAGGTGCTCTTGGGGGACCTGACAAAATAGAAGCAAAAATACTTTCATCAATAGAATTCATATAAAGTTTGATCCTTGCCTTCCAGATGCCAAACTTAGCTAAGTTGCATGCTGGAGGTCTGGTGCTTGAATAATCCTTAGACTGGGCCATGATAGTGAATATCTATAAGCTCTTGGTATCTATCAGGATCTTGTGACTTAGGTGTTAGCCTATTCAGTCAGTCAACCTCCCTCTGATACCAATTGAAAGTGAAGGGATAGATACTACTCTAGAGGGGGGGTGAATAGAGTTATCAAATTTTGCACAGACAAAACTTAATAGTCTACCCAACTCCCTTGGAGTGAAGTGCGGAATGAAAAGATTATAGATATTGATTTAACCTTAAAGCCTAACACAAGTGATGTGTACAAACACAAGCTAACTGTAATTACAGTTAAGCTTGGAAAAACCTAATCAGCAACTAGCAACCTAGTTATATCTAATCACAGCCACAATGCAGGAATTAAACAATGGAATCCAGACGACACAAGGAAATTTATAGTGGTTCCCCAAACAACTTGGGTACGTCCACTCTTCTACCCACACGGTAGGAATCCACTCAGGTTTTTGATCAGGTGCCCTGCCACCAACAGAATCTGCTTCAGGTAGATTCAGAAACCCTTTAGACTTTTGATCAGGTGTCTAAAAACCAAGCACAGGTTTTTGATCAGGTGCCCTGCCACCAAGGGATACTTTTGAAGGGAGTAATAACCCTGTACAGGAGGGGGAAGAAGGTTAAGATGTCTTCTCTATTTTACAATAGATTAGAGAAGCACAAAAACTTGCACTGAGCTAGAATGCTCTAAAGAATCAAGGCTCCCCCTGGCTCAAGGATGTCCAGGTGAAGTCTTGCTTCAGTGCAGAAAACTCTTCAGAAAATTCTGAAGGAAAAGCTACAGGAAGAAAATAAATAACAAAAAGAAATCTCTTCAAGCAGCTATTCTTCTTCTTCTTCTTCTTCAAAGGATCTCTGAGTTTGAACTTCCTGAAAGCAGGAGAACTCAGGTTGAAGAAGAGATGAGGATCTTAACACTTCTCAGTTAGATGGAGTTTGCTGAGAGCAGAAAGCTTGAAGGCTTGAAAGCTTGAATGAACAACTGGTTAGCTATTAGCTTCTATTAACTAGCTTGAATCCTTCTGCAAAGGGTTCTTTATATAATCATCAGCAAGCAACGGCTCTCTTCCATTTGAATTATTTGTCTTCTTCTGAGCCTTGAGACCTGGGCTGTAAATATCAAGAAGACAGAAATATCTCTGCAGCAAAACATTCTACAAAAAGGAATAAACCTCTTTCTAAGAAGCTGCAGGCTTAAATCAAATAATCAGAAGGACTAAATAAAGTCACATCAGAAATAATCTCTTTATAGCAAAAAGAAGACTTTTCAGTCCAACGGCTATAAAGGGCTGTCAGCAGATAAGGTAATTTAAAGAGACAGCTAATAAGACAAACAACTTTATCTTAAAAGATTTGAACTCAGGCAAAAAGAATAGAGCAAATAATGCCTGGTTATTTTATCATACAGCTTGAAATAGTGTGCCAGAAAATGTATTAATTAATTAAATATAATAAATAAATACAAAATATAAAGGCAGGCAGAAAGCGTCGAACGACCTTCGGAGATCGTCGACCGACGCACGGAGATCGTCGATCTATCGGGCAGATAGTCGAACGATCCAGATAGTCGACCTATCGAAGAAGATAGTCGAACTACCCCGGCAGATAGTCGACCTATCAGAACAGATAGTCGAACTATCAGATAGTCGATCTATCAGGACAGATAGTCGAACTATCAAGCGCACAGAGATAGTCGACCTATCAAGCAGATAGTCGACCTACCTCAGAAAACAGATAGTCGACCTATCAACAGATAGTCGACCTATCAACGCAGAACAGATAGTCGACCTATCAACAGATAGTCGACCTATCAGCGCAGAACAGATAGTCGACCTATCAACAGATAGTCGACCTATCAACGCAGAACAGATAGTCGACCTATCAACAGATAGTCGACCTATCAATGCAGAACAGATAGTCGACCTATCAACAGATAGTCGAACTATCAACGCAGACAAAGCGTCGACCAACTGATAGACGATCGTCGATCAGCCGATAGACGATAGTCGAACGGCGTTCGACTATAGTCGAACGAAAAACCTACTTAACCAAATTCTCAATTTGGAAAAGCGAGGACTCTACAGCTAGACTTCTAACCATTGACCATAGATATTTCTTGGGTCAAAGGGCACAAAGGAGAGGACTAAACTCAAATCAAACTAGGGTACCAACAATCTCCCCCTATTTGAGTTAAGTCTCTCAAAAACTAAAACAAACAGCAATAGAATACAAAAAATAATTTCAGCAAATAGTTAACAATAAACTGGCAGATTATCAATCAGATAGACAAATATAGCACAGCAGTTAATTAAACTATTAAGAATCTTTAGAGTCTGGTAAAGGATCAGAAGAACTAGAAACAAAGGAAATTTTTCTTAGAGGGTCATCTGATTCTTTCTTTGACATTTTTAGGTCCTGCGCACCAATGATCTTCAGTTCTGTAGCCCTAGGGACAACAGCTTCAGGGTGCTTTTCCATATACTTAGATGGATCAAAAATCTCAGGATTAATCTGGAACTTTTCAAATTCTTTCTTTCTGTAAGCTGACATGGTAGTAAAACCAGTTGTATCTTTTCCTTCTGCTCTAGCTTTTCTTATCTGAGCTGCTCCTACAAGTTCTTGAAAGCGAGCCATCCTAAAGTTAGGATCGAGCTCAGGATTTTCATACACGGGCTCAGGAGAAGCAGCATCAGCTATTTTATCTAGATAAGACATTAGAGAATACTTAGCAGAGAGATTCTTGCTATATATTTTAAAACAAAGGTGAACTATTTACCTTTTGATACAATTTCCTCAGACTGTACTGGAGAAGGAGATGAAATTCTCTTCTTTGGAGAAGGAGGTGGGGAAAAGGTTAGTCTTTGAACCACAGTCTCCTTCATTTGTCTTTGAGAACCATAAAATGATTTGCCTTGAGAGCTTTGATAACCTTGTCTTGGCTGGGGCTGAATAGACGCAGATTTTCCAGTGGAGGCAGTAGGATGAGCTGATAGGTTCCCAGAGGCTCCTGCACCAGGAGGTGGAGGAGGGGGACCTCTGGGAGTCCATCTTGAGACAGGACTATCATACCTCTTGGTTCTTTTTCTTTCTTTTTGCTGATTCTTCGAAAATCACATCCAATGCTGGAATTCCTTGGATTTAGGGTCAATGCCCTTCAAAATATAATAAGGAATAACATTATCCTTGCTAGGAGGTGGAGGAGGAGCAGCTTTTCTTTTCTTTGTAGCAGATTTCTTTTTCTTTGACTTCTCAGAAATATCAGAATCATCATCATCAGACTGAGATGAGGGAGGATTTTCATAAGGGTCATAGGCTTCTGAAACAGCCTTTTCTTTAAGCTTAAGATCAGATTTTTCTTTTTCCTCTTCCATGGCATCCAGAGCCAGAAGGGAGTCTAAATCCATCCCTGGAGAGTCATCCCAGATGGTTGACTTTTCAATTTGCAAATCTTTCTCTTTCTCTTTTAAAGATTGAACTCTTAAATCCCATGCTGCTCTTGCTTGATCTTCTTCCAAATTCAGAACAGGAGAGTCAACTTTGACTTCCTCTTTCTCAGACTCATCTTCTTTATTATCTAAGAAGGATTCCAACTCAGGGTCTACTTGAGTAGCAAGAATACTTGGGTCAGCCTCAGAAACAACTGCTATGATTTGAGCAGCTAAATCTTCTTTAATAACATATGTAAAATTATGAATATAGATCTGCTAAATAAACAGAGATCATTCCTTCAAGGTATTCACAAACTATCAAATTAATCGACTCATCAACAAAACGAATGAAAGAGTTACCTTCATACTTAACCATCTCCCAGCAGTCATTCAGATATGAAGTTATAATTCCTTCCAGGAATCTAACTATCACAGGAGAGGTAAGATCTTCTAAGCAGACTTTAACTGCAATCTCAGATAATAAGATTCCATCTGCTATTTCCTTCTCAGACAAAACTGGAGCTATTTCTATCTCAGCAGGGGCAGATTCTTCCTGAGCAGTCATTACAACATCTGGAGCTATTTCTATTTCAGCTTGGGCAGCCATGACTGAATCCTTTAAAGCTGGAGGAGAGGCAGGATGGTCTGAGACATCTTCATGGAACATCTCCCCCTGCCTGATTTCAGTGGCTACTGAAACCAGGCCCCTAGAGGAAGATGGCTCAGCAGATTTTGAAATGGATTTGATGGAGGCAGTTAAAAGATCAATGGAGGCTGCAAGGGGAGCGATTGCCTCGTCAATCATGGTTTTGATTGACGGGGTAATCAGCTCCACAATGCGGGAGATAAGCTCTGGAGAGATTTCAAAAGATGATGGATGAGAGGGGGATGGAGCTGCAGCAGATATGGTAGTGGTGCTGGGATGAGAAATGATGTGGACAGGGGATCGAACTGGAGATACAGCAGGAGAGTTAATTGGGGAATGAATTGGGGAATGAACGGGAGATACAGGAGGAGTAGGAATTCTCTCTGATCCTAACAGATCAAAGCTAGGAGCAGATATCCTAGCTAGATGAGTAGGTAGAGGAGAGGCTGGAGGGGAAAGAGGAATAACCATAGTTGTTTCTGGAACAGCAGAGGAAGAAAGTCTTACTTCAACTGAAGTTGATGGTACTTCAACTGAGGCAGACGGCAATGCAGAGGAGGAGGAAGGAAGAGCTGAGCCAGCTTCACCAAGGTGAGGAGCGACTGATACAGTCCTTGTGTCCTCAGATGTTGCTGGAGCAGATTTCACAAACGTTCTTTTCCACTTTGAGAACAGATGAGGATCCATCTTCTTGCTGGCGTTGATTGTAGTTGCAGTGGAACTCAGCAGATGGGGGAATCTTTCCTTCAGGAAAATACCGATAACCCTTCCTAAGGTGACTTCCTTCTTGCCATTCTTTTTCCTGATTAAATCAAACAGAACTGCAGCCCAATCTATCCTTTTTCGATTAACAATCGCATACATGAGTGCGAATTGCTGCCTTGTTATATTATCGTGGGCAGAGTGCTTGCCCAGGAGCACTTTTCCTACTATCTCAGCCAAAAACTTGATTTTGAAAGGGAAGTTTACCTTGAGCAGCTTGGTGGGAATGCCCTCAGCATGTCCCAGCTCAACAAGCATTCTTCCAAATTCCTGAGCATCTTGCTCATAATCCTCGTCACCAATAACTAATCCAAAAACATCAGATAGAACGGCCGGAGTCAGGATAACTTCTTCTCCGCCTATGGTACCAGTCATCGATTCGTCTGTGGAAGACGACGTGAAAGCCCATTCTTTGATTTCTGGAATGTTGATCTTAATCCTTTCAGACATTAACTTCTCTAAACCTTGATCCCTGCAGAGCTGGAGAACTTCCACGATTCCGGCATCGCAGCTACTGAATGCTTCAAAATCCACACTGAATCCTGCATCAAACTTCACGACGGCTAGAACAGCTGGGGAAACCGCCATTGATTCGCTGGAGAAAGCTCGAGAAAGGACGAAGAAGACGAAGGGGACGAAGCAACAGAAAATCGCAAGCGGGAAAGCAGAATGCGAAAGGGCACGCTCCGTCGACGATAAAGCAAAAGATCTTTTGACCTAGGTCGACTATCGGCTTTATATCTGACCGGATATAGTCGGTCTATTAAAAAGATCTAGACCCGATGGTCGAACGATCGTTCGACGATCGGCTCAGAAGCAGAGTAGTCGGACTGCCGTTCGACTATTTCTAGCTTCTCAAACAACAGGCTATCGTCATCCATAGATCGACGATGAGCTCGACCTGTTCGACGATGGTCGAACGTCGATCGACGATCTTCAAACAGATAAGCTATCATTAACCAGAGGTCGACGATAGGCTTAAACCGTTCGACTATCTTCGAACGTCGTTCGACTATCTTCAAACAGATTTCAACATAGGCAGATAAAGTCACACTTAGTCTCGTCCATTGATCATGCCTAGTTGAACTAAAAAGAACAGATGCTTCTGTTCATCTAAGGGCTTGGTGAATATATCACCTCTCTGAAACTCAGTGGATATGAACTCAAGAAAGATCTTGTTCTTTTCCACACAATCTCTCAGGAAATGGTGCCTAATCTCAATGTGCTTCGTTCTAGAGTGGTGCACTGGATTTTGTGCAATTGAGATAGCACTTGTACTATCACACATGATTTTGGTGTTCTTGTGTGAGTAACCATAATCCACAAGCTGGTTTTGAATCCACAGGATCTGTGAACAACAACTGGCAGCTGCTATATATTCAGCCTCTGCAGTTGAAGTTGAGACAGAAGCCTGCTTCTTACAGAACCAAGAGACCAATCTCTCTCCCAGGAACTGGCAAGTTCCTGAGGTGCTCTTCCTGTCAACTCTGCAACCAGCATAATCAGAATCAGAATATCCAATTAATTCAAACTCTGACTCAGCTGGGTACCAAAGTCCTAGATCTGGACATCCTTTCAGGTATCTCAGGATTCTCTTTAGAAGAATCAGATGAGATTCCTTGGGGTTGACCTGGAATCTAGCACAAAGGCATGTAGCAAACATTATATCTGGCCTACTTGCAGTTAGATATAATAGGGAACCAACAATGGACCTATAATTCTTTTGATCAACTGGCTTGCCGTGATCATCAGAATCAATAACTACATTAGTAGCCATGGGTGTAGGCATTGCTGAAGCATCAGCCATCCTAAATTTCTTTACCAATTCCTTGGCATATTTGGATTGGGAGATGAAGATACCATCAGCATCTTGCTTAACTTGGAGACCAAGAAAGTAAGATAGCACACCCATACTACTCATCTCAAACTTAGAGTGCATCAGGTCAGAGAACCTTTTGCAAAGTTTGGGATCAGTGGAGCCAAAAATAATATCATCTACATACACCTGAACTAACAGGATTGTGTCCTTGTGATGCTTGACGAAAAGGGTTCTATCAACTACTCCCCTAGTAAAGTTGTGCTCTAACAGGAAACTAGCTAAGGTCTCATACCAGGCCCTAGGAGCTTGCTTTAGTCCATAAAGAGCTTTCTGTAACTTAAAAACATGAGAAGGCTGAGTTGATGAAACAAACCCTGGTGGTTGTTCAACAAACACCTCTTCCTTAAGCTCACCATTCAGGAATGCACTTTTGACATCCATTTGGAACACCTTAAACTTCATGAAGGCTGCATAGGCCAAGAAGATCCTTATTGCTTCTAGCCTTGCAACAGGAGCAAAGGTTTGGTCATAGTCTATACCTTCCTCCTGTCTGTAGCCCTGAGCTACAAGCCTAGCTTTATTCCTTACTATGATTCCATTTGCATCTAACTTGTTTCTATACACCCACTTGGTGCCTGTGATCAGTTGGCCTTTAGGTCTTGGAACCAAAGTCCAAACTTTACATCTCTCAAACTGATTGAGCTCCTCTTGCATTGCAATAATCCAGTGGGGATCTAGCTCTGCATCTTTAAAGGTGAGGGGCTCAACTTGTGAGAGGAAACAAGCATGCATCACATCCTGTCTTAATTGATGTCTTGTTTGCACACCAGCTGATATGTCTCCAATCACTTGAGATGTAGGGTGATCTCTAAGTGTGACAATATCAGCAGGTGGGATGTGATCTTCAGCAACAGTTGGGATTAATTCCTCAGGAGGAATTTGATCTACTGTTGGTGGTACAACAACAGCTTCAACAGCTTCAGCAATGTCTTCATCACTGTCTGATTCAGTGATCTGAAGAGTTGATAGTTGAAGAATTTCTTGAGGGGCATCATGTACCTGCAAAGAACTGGAGGAAGGAGAATTTTCTTTCTCCTTGTAAAACATCTGATGCTCATCAAATGATACATGCACAGATTCTTCTATCTTACAGGTTGATTTGTTATAAACCCTATAAGCTTTGCTTACTTGGGAATATCCAAGCATGATTCCCATTGAAGCTTTTGCTTCAAACTTTCTAATATATTCTTTATTATTATTATGAATATACACAATACAGCCAAAAACTCTAAAGTAATTAATTTTTGGTTTCTTTCCTTTAAGCAACTCATAAGGAGTTTTACACTTAAGTTTGTGTATCAAACTTCTATTCAAGACATAGTTGGCTGTACTAACAGCTTCTGCCCAATAGGATAGAGGCATGTTAGCATCTGCCAACAATGTGCTAGCAGCTTCAATGAGTGTTCTATTCTTCCTTTCAACTACCCCATTTGGTTGAGGAGTTCTAGGAGCTGAGAAGCTATGTTTGATACCTTCTCTCTCACAGAATTCTTGCATGAGAAGAGAGTCAAACTCAGTACCATGATCACTTCTGATCAAGGCCACATGAGTAGAGTACTCAGTCTGCACACAAAGTAGAAAGTCTGTAAGGGCTTTGAAGTTATCAGACTTAGTTCTCAAAAAGAAAACCCAATTGAACCTAGAGAAGTCATCTACAATTACTAATGTGTAATACTTCCCTCCTAAACTCTGTACATTTATTGGGCCAAAAAGGTCCAAATGTAATAAATACAGGATCCTAGGAGAATCACTTTTATTTACAGATTTAAAAGAATTCTTGGTTTGCTTGCCTAGCTGACAAGCCTTGCATAGGCTCTCCTTCTTGTAGGGGCAAGAAGGTAAACCTCTAACAAGGTTGTGCTTAGATAACCTAGATATATTTTTAAGGTTTACATGACTAAGCCTTTTATGCCATAGGGAATTATTATTAAGGGTTACTTCATTAAACAGGCAGATTTCAGAATGAGATGAATTAAAATCTACTAAATATATATTACCTATTCTAATACCTACTAAAAAAACATTATTATTTAAAGTAATATTGCAAGAGAAATTAGAAAATGAAACCTGGTAGCCAGCATCACACAGCTGGCTGACTGAAATCAGATTATGCTTCAGTCCATTGACATAAGCAACTCTCTTGAAAGTAACTGCTCCAATTGTGATCTTGCCATAGCCTTCTGTCTGACCACAGCTGGAGTCTCCAAAGATAACCTTTGGGCCGAGCTTAGCTTTGAACTTTGATAGTAGATCTTTATTTCCTGTCATATGCTTAGAGCATCCACTATCCAAATACCACTTATTTTGAGTGATTGGATAGGCCTTCACCTGCACGACAATTATTTAGACAGAGTGGACCCAGGTAACCTTGGGTCCCTTGTTTTTCACATAAGAAAAACTGGAAATGTATGAGAATGCAGGCTGAGGGTGATAACCTAGTGGGTGAGATCTCCTAGGTGGGATTCTCCATGCTGATGATGGGTCAACAAACCTAGGGTTTCTATTCTCATTTAGGTTTCTATGGAATTGATTATAATTTTGAAAATCATATTGAAAATGTCGATCGACGTTCGACGATGGGTGCTCAGATCGTCGACCTTCGTTCGACCATTGAGCTTCCGATCGTCGAGCTGCGTTCGACGCTCTTTGCATTTCTTTAAAAAATTTCTTTCTCTTTTCTCTCTTAGCTTTATTTAGGGTTTTATTAACCAGATTTACTTGCTCAGTGTTCTTCTTTCCACTAGCTGAAATGAAGTTCACTGGAGTTGAAAGATTATTTTTAAGAAGGACTGGGGGTTCACTGGGAGAAGCTCCTAAGCCTAGTTTATCATTACCTGACCTAGTGTTAGTCATGCTGGTAATTTCTAACAGCTTAAGACTTCTACCATTAAGGGATTCTTCTAATCTCTTAGACTTAGCTAATTCTATTAAGGGATTCTTCTAATCTTAGACTTCTACCATTAGTGTTACTAGGCAAACGAGGATAGAAGAGTCTATGCTAAGAAAATCTAAGCAGAAAATATTTATGCTCCTAATGCCAGTTAATACCGTCTCCGAAGAGGCACATGATATTATCAGGCACTTTTCCTTGCAGAACTTAATGCCGTATCCTTTATCACACAACTGGCTTACACTGATCAGGTTATGGTTTAACCCTTCAACATAGGCCACGTCTGTGATCGAGAATACACCGTTGGATATCATACCATAACCCTTGGTGACTCCTCGATTTGATCCTCCAAAGATGACTTTGGGTCTATTTTCGATTGGAGAGTAATCATGCAACAGGCTTCTTGTCCTGGTCATATGCCGGGAACATCCACTGTCCAAGTACTAGATTGGCGTTTTGGTGGCCTTTGGACATACCTGCAAAACAGAATTAGTTTCCCTTGGGAACCTAATCGGACTTGGGTCCTAGATTCCTTGTTAGCACACTCCCCCTCGAGTGGTTAACCCTACGAGTGGTCGGCCTCGCATTGCTAACATGAGGAGTCTCATTGTTTCTTGAATTAAACCAGCAATCCACGGCAAAGTGACCAACTTTGCCATAGCACCAACAGTCAAACCTGTTGTACCGTTTCCTAGGCTCCTGCTTCACCATTGGAACGGTGGGTCTAGCCGGGGCCTTGGATCTGGAGGTGGAGGCATCATGATGATAGCAGTTACATGATTTCTTCACTTCCTGTTCCTTCTGTATAACAGGCTTGGCCTTTGGTTCCTGCTTCCTATTATGGCCGCTAGAGAAGTGTCCATAATTCTCCATTTGGATTTCCTCATAAGGTGCTTTGAAGACACTCTCACCGTAGTTGCGGGGGAAGGTCCTTCCATCATACCGGCTCTTGGGCTTTTCAACCGAGGGCCGCAAGAGGTGGCCATAGGTTGACTCAAAGTCATGTTCATTGCAGGGAAAGCTAGGCTTTCGGAATGAAATATGACCGAGTGGGGACTTTCCCTTTTCTGCAGCAGAGGCCTTCTTAGTAGCCTTATTTTTCCTCTGATTTCTATTTCTCCTGGTTGATTTACAAGGCTCAGCCACATGCCCTAAGCTAGCCCTCTTAGGCTGAGCAGAGAATTCATTAACCAGAGGAAGAACGGTCTTGGGCATAGAGAAGCTTTTGACAATCTTCCTCTCGGCCGCAAGCTGTTCTTCCAGCTTGTTAATTTCTTCCTGCTTTTGGTCAAGGAGCGTTAGAGAATCTGACTGCTCATAAGTCAGGTCCAGGTGTTCCTGTCGGAGAGATATCAAGCTAGTGATCTCTTCTCTTAGGGACACTCCCTCAGCCTTAAGGAATTTGACTTCCTTTTTCTTAGCGCTCAACCTCTTTCGGCATTCTTCAAATGTATTGAGCAGGAGCTCATACTTTTCGAGGAGTTCAGCTTCACGGGCAGATGGGTTGTCCTCGTGATCATCTTCAGGAGACACAGAGTCAGAGTCAGAGAGGGGGGTGCAATCTTTTACCTTCCCAGTAAATGGGGAACAATCTCCATCTGAGTCGGAGCGACCCATTAGCCCGAAGTAGGCTTCCTCATCATCACTGGAGCCTGATGAGTCAGATTCACTCAGTGTCTTTGGCTTCTTGGCAATATAGCTCCTCTCCTTCTTCTTGTCTCGAGAGGACTTGTGCTCCTCTCCTTTCCCCTTATCTCTCTTGCTTTGGTGGCAGTCAGCAATGACGTGGCCTGGCTTATTGCACCCAAAGCAGATAACGTCAGCAGAATGATGTTTGTTCTATTTAGAATCATACCTGTCAGAAGAGTAATTCTTCTTCTGATGTCTGGAGGAGGAGCCATCTCCTTTTCTCTGATTCCTCATCTTAAGGAACTTCTTGAACTCTCGAGTGATGAAAGAGAATTCTTCTTCAGATAGCTCTGAGCTGGATGAACATGGCTCAGAGTCTTCTTCCTTAGCCTTTCTCCGAGAGTGGGACTAGGCTGCACCCTTGCCTTTCCTTGAGCTATTAGCTTTTAGGGCCATAGTCTTTTCTTTGGCTACAGCCTTATCAGCCTCCTCTTCAGCTTTTCTGGTGTTCAGCTGAAGCTCGTAGGACATTAGCTTCCCAAACAGAATCTGGGTATCAGTTTCTGCCAGCTTGCCAAACTCTCTGATTGCACAGATCTTGGTGTCCCATTCCTTAGTCAGAGATCTAAGGAATTTGTCATTTAGTTCACCATCGGTGAACACTCTGCCATAACCCTTCAGGGCATTAACGATCTTAGGGAAGTTCTCGAAAGTCACTACGATTTCTTCCTTGGGACCTTGCCTGAAAGCCTCATACTTTTGGTTCAGAAGGGATCTTTGATCATCCTTTACTTCATCTGTGCCCTCCATCAGAATGATCAGGCAGTGCCAGATGTCCTTGGCAGTCCTGCAGTTGCTGAAATTCTGCATCATTGAATCATCGACGGTGCTCACTAAAATGTTTTGAGCTTTCTTGTCTAGGCCGACAAGCACCATCTCATACTTATTCATTTCGGAGAGCCTCTTGGGCACCATCTTGGTCGGATCAATGGTGGAGGCCTTAGTGGGGATATGAGTGCCCTCCTCCACTATCATGAAGAGTCTGGGATCAACTGCTTCCATGTAGAACCTGATCCTTTCCTTCCAGATGGGAAAATTCAGCTTGGTGCATACTGGAATCTTTCATGTATAATTGAGTCCGTCCATTCCTGAGATCTTCTTTCTTATTGACACTAGACACAGGATCTTACTCAAGGTGTTAACCTTATTGATGAGTAACCTCCCTCTGATACCACTTGAAAGTATCTAGTGTCAACCTAATCCACCTATAAGGGGGGATAAGTGTCGTGCAGTCTTTTGCGGAATTAAACTAACCTGTACAAGTAAGTAAACAAAACACATAATACACACAAAGAATTATAGTGGTTCCCCGATTTGGGTATGTCCACTTTCCCCCTTCGACCTATCTCCCACCAAGGGATGACTCGGTCACTTCTCCAAACAGATTGAAATCCAATCCTCACACTAGGAGCAACACTCCCCTAACCACGGAAGGAACCCTTCCAACAACGGAGTCACAACTCCACCACAACGGGTTGCACCCAACCCTTACAAATAGGAATGAAAATTCCTTTACAACAAGATTGAATGTAAATAAAAATACAAACAATGCTTTATGGAGATTCCGATGTCCTTCTTCATTCGTTGAAGCTTGCACGAAAAGTACGAAGAGTCCACAACCGGATTTCTCACTTGGAATGGATCTTGTCAAGATCGGCGGCGGCAAGCAAGTATGGCAGCGATGCTTTGTAAATCAAAACTTCTTGACGAAGTAAGCTAGGTCTTCGAACGAACTCAGTTGGATCAAACGTCTCAACCGATTCGGAAGGGAGAACAAGTCTCATTCAACGAATCGGAAGACAAGAGATCTCAAGAGAGGCACATGAGACCGGCTGCTTGCCTCGGTGCTATCGTCGAGAGATCAGAGACGAGCTGAGATCAGTGGCGGCGATAACTTTGCAAGCGGCGACGAGCGATCAGCGGATTCCGCGATCGGCTTGATCACGGCGGCGTGATTTCATTTTGTATTTTTCTTTTTGGTGTCTTTAGAGTTTCAAAATACGCATGTATTTATACCTGGAGCCAACCCTAAGAGCCGTTGTGGGGCCAACGAGGAAAAGCCCTAGCCTTGACCGAAACAGCGCACGGTGGCTCGGTTCGGTCCAGCGAGCGGCGAAAATCTGTCTAAGGCAAAATCGGTGGGAGTCGTTGGTGATTCCTGTCGATGTCGGCGGGAATCACTCCTGACTCCCATCGATTCTGCCTTGGCAGAATTTCTTACTTTGCCGACCGGAAGTAGTCGGCAGGGGTCACTTAGTGATTCCCGTCGAAGTCGGCGGGAATCACTAACGACTCCCGTCGATTCTTACTTAGAAGAATTTTCCTCCTTCCTTCTTTTGATAGCTTGGTCTTTGACCCATCCTTGCTCCTTCTTCTGCTCTTGATCTACCTTGACCCTGTACTTGAAAATAAGTACACTCCAATAGAGAGAGCACACGTGGATCAACACACTGATCTACACAATGAGGGATTACGTTGCGCAAACCCGTGTATATTGACCCACTACACTCTGACATTGGTGTGTACTTAGCATGGAATAGCTGCAAGCACAACTTGATAGAATTATCAAATAAAATGTCAATTCAACTTAGCTTGTTCAGGCTCTTCTTCAAATCAGGTCTATTGTGGATGCAATACCCAACAATATGATAGTATGAATTATTGTGCTGCCAATAGGCTAAGTGGATGAGCAAATTTAGCCTTGATGACTAGGAGAGATAAAACTCCATTTTACCCTTTAATGGAGGGGAGATAAAGGGGGAGGAAGAAGGCCATTCATGGCATAGGGAAGCCAAGGGCCACCCTTTATGGCTAGATTCAACTCCTCTGGGGAAGAGGAGGAGTTTCCATCCATTTTCTGGCCACACTAAGCCAGGTTCACCCCCTTCATGACTTGACCGAAAACTCCATTGATGACCATTAATGGCCATTGGTTCTTGGCCCCTCCTCTTCCCCATTTGGTGATCTTAAAAGAACCACTGGACTCAGGGGATCCATTTACACACTTCACCAAAAAAAGACAAGGCGTTCCACTGTGTTGTTGTAGAAACCCGGTCGACAGCACCACCACCATGGCAACCCGACGATCGACGCGACTCCAAGCCTCCAATAAGGTCCTCCCCTTCTCCTTTCTTTGTGGGTAGATCATAGGGATCTTTAAGGATGTGAATCGGGCTCAATTGAGCCCGATCTGGAAAGGCGTTTTCCGGATTTTTCCATGAAAAATCCACCTTATGGGATCGCCGAAGACGGCTCCTCCGACGGCCGTACCACCGCCAATCGTCAGCCACCACCTCAACGAAGGTGGAGGTGGTGGCCGGCCAGGGAGGTGGTCGGGTGGCCTATAGCGGCGGCTTGAAGTTAGCCCAAGAAGAATGAATCAGGACCGTTGGCTGGAGGTTTAAGACGATCAAGGCACCGTTGGATCATGCGTCAAGATTCGTGCCAGATCTAATGATTTATTTTTTTAATGAATTTTTGCTTCCTGTTTACAGTCATTTTAGATTAATTATTAAAAATACCTATTGACCTCTAGTGAAAAAATGGTAAACACCAAAGTTGTATCCCTATGGGTGTACTTTATTTAAAAATAAGTTTGAACCAATTTGGATATCTGGTTTGACCAGGGAACTTCTTTTGGTGGGGTCTATACCTAGGGCTAGTCAGAGATTAAAATGAGTGCCCTCACTTCATCTCATGTCCAAATGACCTAAAATTTGGACAAGGAGTCATTCTAACATATACCTAGGTCATGTACAAAAATAGGAATTTTTGGAAATACATTTTCTATAGTTTTAAGAAAATTTAATAAACCATATATAATTTAATTAGATGTCTTAAACACCTCAAAAATCCCCAAAATTTTGGCGGGTGATCTTGGGGGATAATATAAGGCTCTGGTAAAAATTTTACCCCTTTTGGGTTTGATTTGATAGGTTATTGGTGTAGGCAAAGATTGATCCTTTTAGGTCAAATTAGGGCTAAGTACTCTAAGTGCTCTTGACTTGGCCAACATCACACAAAGGTGATGGAACTTGGCACTCAGCCTTCTTAGCACCTAAAATACCACCTACACTAATTTTGGGTCAAAGTTGAAAGGTGGAGCCCTATAACTCTAGGGTAAACTCTATGTGTGCTTATCTTAGGTTTGAAGGTGATGGGGTCATATGACCTTGAAATGACTTGAAATTGGGTGGAGAAGACTTTAGGGTAGTCAAGGTCTTCTGGTAAGAATATTATTGGATTTAAAGGTAGTTAGACCCCCTCCCCCCAACCCTAACCCTAGTTTAGGGCACAAATCTTATACATGTAAGTTAGGCCATCAAAACTCTATGAAAAGATGTAAAACTTGGGCCAGTATGAGATTATGGTAATTTTATTGGAAATTTTGGAACAATAATTTTAGTACCTCCTTTGCAATACATGGGTTAGCCCTTGATAGTCATTTGTTTATATGATCTCACTGTTCACTGAAAAATTATGTAAATTGGGCAAAGGAAGTTTTAGATCATTATGCTCATACCAGAATTTTTTTATAATTTTTAGATGCATATTTTCAGTACTTACCTCACAAGCTTATAAGTATGAAAACATGTTCAATAATAGATTTAGAGCTCAATGCTTGTTAGAAAATTATGAAACTTAATCAGTGGTGTTCTTAGGTCAATATGCTCAAGAGGAAATTTTATCATAATTTTTAGATGTATAATTTCTATATCTATTTCTTTAATTCATGAAAGAGGAATATTGTTCAAAATTAAAATTAGAGTTGATTATTCACTGGAAAATGTGGAAACTTGGCCAAGAGTGTTTTAAGTCATTTTATTCATGCTTGAATTTTCCCATAATTTCTGGAAGTCTATTTGCAGCACTTGTTTCTTTAATTGATATTTATGGGTTTACCTTAAAAATTTTGATCAGAGGCCTAAACCTTGCAAAAAAAATTGGAAGACTTGGATTTACTATCAATTAGTTGCCTAGTATTTATCATAACTTTGTGGAGAATTTTGCATGGCTATAAAAGCTACTTCATATTCTAAACTAGGTCATTTGGATTTTTAGGGAAAATAAATAAAATACCTGTTAAATTAGGAAAATTCCAAGTTTCTGGATTTAGGCTAAATATGTCATGATAGACCCCCATTAATTATATTACGGCTTTTGGATGAAGATTTGGAGTACCTCCTATCATGTAAATCATATAGCATAGGGTGGTCTACATGTAGTAAATCTGTTAGCATTTGAATTGGGCATATGGATTGGGGTTAGTGGATTTTTGGTTTGGTTAAAGTGAAATTGAGTACATCCATGGAAGTTTGGATAAGTAGAAGGTTTGTTTGACTAGGAAGTTAGGTGGGGTTTCATCCCTAGTTTTGAATATTAAAGGGATTGGGAATCGGGTATTAACCAATAATAGTAAGTGCCTTGCGAAAGGGAGATTTGGGCTTCATCCCATCGTAGTTCCTAGTGCCCTCGAGAGCCCTTCACGGGGTTTGACTTGGGCATTCCTATGCTAACATAAACTGTAGGCATAATAAACTTCAAGAGCAACTAAAATAACTAGGGGTTCACTTTTACACACCCCAGTGTCTCGGGAAGTTAGGTGGGGTCACATGGGTTGTAGGCTCAGTGGTTGTGGAAATGGACAGGATAGCCTGGCAAGCCGAGGGCTCGGTGGATAATTGTGATGGACGAGTAAGTCCGAGGAGCTTTGGCTCGGTTGTTGGTTGTGACGGACGGGTTAGTCCGGGGGGGTTTGGCTCGGTGGCACAATAAGATTGCATGTCCATAAATTATAAGGTGGTGGGTCTTCGGTATTGGAGGGTCGATGCACCGATGCCAATATGTTGACTCGGCAAGTGTGGTTTTCCACTTTGCCAAATTAAGTCCGGTGGACCAGCCGACAAAGAGTATACAGGAGCTCTGCTTAGTACACCAGTATCGAGGAGTACGATAGGTCTGAATGGTAGTGCAATTACTAGTTTAGAGGTGGGCGAGGCCCAATCCACTGCTTTCGTTTGCCACTAAGGAGGTATCCTGGGAGGTTAAGCTCTAGAAAGGGGGAACTAAAGGTCTTTATGCACAGAGTCGAGTGGGTGTGTCGCACTTGCATGATTCACAAAATAGAATACTTTCTTGACATAGCATAACCATTGCATATAACCCTTGATTCCTATTGTATAAATTGGTATGGGACTCTTTATACAATATGCCCTACAAAATGACCCCTTGGTTTATAAGCTTGTGTGAGCATGCTTATAAGCTAAGGTTATTATTCTGTGGATATATATATTGCTTGCTTGAAAACTGACACCCTATCGTATAAATTGGTATGGGACTTTTTATATAATAGGAGTCATGCAGAAGACCTCTTAGCTTATATGATTGTATGGGCATTCATATAAGTTAAGGTTAATTATTTCATATTCTGTCTTACATACTTTTATTACTGCTACCTACTTTCATAGAACTGCTAGATTAGTTTCACCGCCACCTGCTACTTTGTTATTCTTCACTTTCATTACCTTCCTTTCCTCCTCCCCTCTCAGTGCCAAGGAGCCATGAGGGAAGGGGCTGGGGATGATAGGACTTGGTCTTTTAGACTAACGGTTTTCGGACCAAATCATTTTAGGGGATCGTGGAGCCTATCACGGAGGTGCAGCCCCGGAGGTCGGCAGGCTTGGAGACGGGACAGTCTAATACCTGAGTTCAGACTGTTGGGACAGTGAGTCCCGATTGTTAGTAGTAGTTTTAGTTTTGCTTCTGCGATGACTGAATTGTAGAGAGGACTTGATGTATCGGGCATGATCCCTATTTCCTGTACTTTAATTATTATTGTTATGGACTCTCCCTTCGTGGAGATTTATTATTTTATTGTGACTGTTGTGGACATGTGTTAGAGTTCAACTTTTATGTACTCTCATATTTTGCTAGTATTCTGTGATCGATATGGCCGGCAGGATCAGCGTTTTGTGGTGACGACCTTCTCGGGCATGAAGTTGTTACCATGAAGCGGTGGTTATGGGCCTAAGACCTCGTGGTTTAAAAAAATGGGGGGGGGTCTTACAAAACTGCCCCTAATTCTACCAAAGACCTAGTCACCAAAGCATACCGTAAATTGAGGAATAATCCTAGGAAACTGGCGTCCACACCAGATGATTTTCCTTGTAATTCTTGCATAACTTAGTCATCCCTACAAGAAGAAAATTTACAATAACCAAAAATAAAAGAAGTTCAAGTAAATAAGCAATATAAAAACTCCCTCAATCTGATGAACTCAAAGATGACAAAGATGTGGATGTGCGGTTGACCCTTCTTCGAGCTCATAGCCTTTACGAGTGGTGACAGGAGTTATCTTGATTGTAGGGAAGAGACTCTCACGAAAGTGTATGAGTTATGTCTTTGGTCATGATCTACTTATGTCTATCTAGAAGGAGGAGATTTGCTATTTTTATAGACACATAAAATAATGCTAGCATTAGTACTACAGCCACATAGTAGCTATTTTAGGAAACTTTTCTATCTTCATAAAGTAATATTCTGGCAATAATTTCCTATAAAAATGGACCTTCCAAAAAGATATCACCTAGCATTAGTGATACCACCCGATAGTAGATATATTAGGTATGTCATAGTTCTCCTTCCTCTTTTGCTCTTCCATTAGCGGTGGATTGGAGGTGTTTCCAAAATGATAGCGTTTGAGTTAGTGATAATGCTCGGTAGTAGAACTTTCCTTTTTCAACACCAATTTCTATTTTTGCATTCTTTCTTTTCTTGAGGATCATGCCTTTTCTGTCATAGGCACTAGCGCGATCGATAGAGGTAACATCTGACAGTAGCACCTAATTTGTTGTGCTTCTGCTCCTCATCATTTTGACTTGTCTTCAAAGGAGTTTGGGTCTATTATTCCTTCTCTCTATAAATACAAAACAAGAAGATCAAAACCAAACTAGGATTTATTATTCTCAAACCAAGAGATATAGAATGCATTTTCCAACAAACTCTCTGATGCACTGAACTATGACCACAAACGATAACGCCAAGTATACCATATCAAGAATAGTATAGGATTTGAAATCAATGTCGTATTAGACTCAGGGCTACTGAGTACTTCCACTTCGAGTGAATTATTATTATTTTATCAAAAAAGAATTAGCAGTTTGTGAAATAAGATGAAATTATGAAATAAAATTAAAATCAAAGCATTTGATCAAGAATAAATCCTAAGGAAAATATAACTTGTGTGATTCAAACTCAAAAGCTTGAAAAAGAGAACTTGACCGTGGAGATTCCCGAAGTATGGACGCACCACTCTCGACGACTACGACCAACTGAGATTAAGAAATATTGACCAAACTCTTATTCAAATCAAAAACATAAAGCTCTCTTTATCTCAAAGAATCCCTCTAAAGGATTTCACTCCTATCTAGATGAGTTTCGTCGTCCTCTCTCAAGGGTTTTGATCAACTCCTTTTCTTCTCGAATGATCGATTTGTATAGACGAAGCTCTCGGCTAACTAGAGTACAAAAATAAGTGCAAATCTTACATAAACATAAGAAATTTGGATTAATCGTGAATAAATTGTTAGTTGCAATTCAAAGCTTTTGATATATAATAATCATGAAATTATAATTCCAAAAGGAATCATCCAATCAAATGCTAGAAAAATCTAGCTTAATATGATTCAGATTTAAAATCCAAACAAGAAGAAGAGAAGAAGAGAAACAATTATTTTATCAACTAAGAAAAGGAGTTATAATTGCAAGAAAAGGGAAATCTACACTAAGAATTGAAATTGCAATAAATGAAATTGAAATCTACACTAAGTAAAAGAAAATACATAAAATGAAGCTAGATGTGGCCAAAGATGGACTGGAATTGGACTCCCTGAGTTCTGGAGTTTCTGGGCTTTTATAACTATAATTTTTGGGTTATACATCGCAAAAACACATTTGAGACCTGGGGTCGTGTAAGGAGCATGAATGCTGGAAGTAAGTCGGGCGTGATCAGCATTAATGCGGGCATTTTGGGCATGTTGCGCCCTTTGTTCATGCCCGTGATAGGGAGGTGTGACCTTTGAATACTACTTCTAGCGGAAACTTCTAAAGAGATAGCGTGTAATGGTCGATCTATGGACTTACACAGGAATGACCCTTGATGGTCACGGGCATGATAAGGCGGGATCCGAGGGCATAAATGGCGGCTGAGCTCGGGATCAGTTTGTGGTGTGTCACGGGTGTGTCACGCCCTAGACACAAATATGACTCCAAAGTATAAGGATGTGTACTTGCACTTTTTCACTATTTGTTCTCTGGATCACATCAGCTTGTTGGGGCATGTCAGAATAATATTACACACCCCTAGGTCACTCCTGTGACCTAGGGCGTGCACTGCTATTTTTTGCAAAAACTCTAGAAACCCAAACAAAACAAAATAAACCTGTTTAAAATAAAAAATTATAAAATAAAGATTTTTTTTTATTAAATCAAATATAATAAAACTAAATAACTATAAATATTAAGCAAAATCCTATACTTAAATTTTGTTTAAATACTACTTATCAGATACCCTCATACTTAAACTTTTGATATTTCAAAGCAAAAGAACATGAAGTATTAATAAAGCATTAATAAAAAATTTTATTTAAACTAAAATTTATTAAATCAAAAGAAAGTTACAAATTAAATTTACAGATTTAAAGATTAAGTCCTAAATAATGAAATTAAAATGAAAAGAGAAAGAAATTTAGCAAAGATTTCTCAAAATATCTAACTAGCAAGCAAGACTAAGTAATTTTGGAACAAAGTTAGAATGTGTTGGTACCCTAGTTTGGATTTGTGTTAAGTCTTCTCAATTAGTTTCTTGACCCATGATTTATCTATGGTCAAAGGTTAGTTGTTAGGTTAGATTCCCTCAGTTGTAGAGTTGTTGCTTATCCAGTTGAAAATCTGGCTAAGTTATTTTTGGTTCGACTATAGTCGAACGGCGCTCGACTATCGTCTATCAACTATTCAACGATCGTCTATCAGTTGGTCGACTTTCGTCAGCCAGCAGATTGTCTATCTTTGAGTTAGTTCAACTCTTGATAGCTCGATGATCTGTGGTATCTGCCTCATCGATCGTCGAACCCTGCTCGACTTCTTTCATTCAGACAAATTGTTTGATAGTTCGACTATCTGCCTTTATAGTTCAACTATCTGATAGCTCGACTATCTGCTCTGATAGTTCGACTATCTGTTCTGTTTTGATAGTTCGACTATCTGCTCTGATAGTTCGACTATCTATTTTGTTGTGATAGTTTGACTATCTGCTCTGATAGCTCGACTATATGCTCAGTGTTGATAGTTCAACTATCTGTTTGATGGTTCGACTATCTTTTTGATAGCTCGACTATCTGCTTTGATAGTTCGACTATCTGTGTCGTTCGATTACCTGTTCTGATAGTTCGACGATCTCTGTGGTTCGGTCGATGATCTCCGAGGATCGTTCGACGTTCTTTTGTCTGCTATTAGTAATTTTGTACTCCTTCTCTTCTGTGATTTATTTCCTATTTATTTGGCATATTTTATTAAAGATTATTTCATTGATTTTATGTTGACATTTCAAGGCAATCTTTGCCCCATTCTTTATGCATAAGTCAAGTTCTTTCTGACAAAAGCCTTTTGTCTTATTAGTTGAAATATCTTTATGCTTTATCTGCCATGCGGTCCTTTATAGCCGTTAGACACAAAAGTCTTCTCTGGCCGTAAAGAGTTTGGTCTGATGTGACTTTCTCTAGTATTCTTTTATCAGATTGGATATGCAGCTTCTCAGAAAGCTTTATCCCTTTATAGGATGTCTGCCTGCAGGATGTATTTTTGTATTGTGCTATTTGCAGCCCAGATTGCAGATCTCAGAAGAAGACAAAGTTCAAATAAAGATTAGAGCCATTACAGAGGCTAATATATAAAGAGCTCTTTTGAAAGAAGTTTCAACACACATATACATAGATAGAGAGATATACTCACAGACACCAAGTCTGGTTGACACAGATATTCATATATAAATTCAAAACAAGAAGAACAGCTCTCAATTTCTTTCACATTCAACTGAGAAGATCTACTCTCTTCAGCATTCTTCTTCAACCCTGAGTTCATCCTGCTTCCAGGAACATTCACACTCAGAGCCTCTAGAAGAAGAAGAAGAAGAAGAAGAAAGAAAAGCTGATTGAAGAAGAACAATCATTATGCATCAAGAGTCTTCTTCAAGCTGCTCCTTCAAGAACTTGAAGACAACAGATTTTATCTGTCCAGAGTTCAGAAGAGATCCTGCACCCTGAAGCAAGACTTCTTCCTGGATATCACTAAGCCAGGGGGAGCCTTGATTCCTTAGAGCTTTCTAGCTCTGTGCAATCCACTAGCTTCTCTTATATTGTTTTAACAATAGAGAAGACACTCTAACTCTCTCTCAATCTCCTGTAAAAGGGTTATTACTCCATTCTAAAGTGAACCTTGGTGGCAGGGCACCTTAGCAAAAACCTGTGTTGGATTTTGAGCTCCTGATCAAAAGCTCAAAGGGTCTACTTGATCTACCTGAACCAGATCAGTTGGTGGTAGGGCACCTGAACAAAAACATGTAGTGGATTCTTAGGTGGTAGAAGAGTGGATGTACCTATTTAGAGGGAACCACTATAAACCTCTTGTGTTATCTGTGTTGCTTACTTTAATTATTGCATTGTGGCTGTGAATAGAACTAACTAGGATTTCTAGTTGTTGTGTTAGGACTAAAGCTGAAACTGTAATTACAGTTAGCTTTCTCTTGTGCACCACATTTTGTGTTAGGCTCTAGGGTTTCAAGTATCTATAAACTCTTTCCGCAAATTAACTCTAAGGGAGTTGAGTAGATAGTCATAATTTTTGAATATTCTATTCACCCCCCCTCTAGAGTTATATCTACCCTAACTTTCAGAATGAATTATTATAATCTTTAACTTAAAAGAAACTTAAAGGAAAAAAATAAATAAATCACTACTTATGCTCTCTTTAAATTTCAATTTAAATCTAAAGAAGTTATTTTGGCTACGAGGCTTTGGGGGACAAAGGATATGAAGAGGTTTTTTATTTAAGGTAATAAATTTTATCCTCACCTCATTATTTTTTCTTTTTTTCTTTTATTTTTTTCATATTTACATATGTTTTCTAAGTGATAATGAATTTTATCCTCTTATTCCCATGACATATGAATAAATATTTTTTTTCACTCTTCTTATAACACTAAAATTAATAGGGGTATTGAATTTTATCCTCTCACTCCATCTTTTTATTTGGGGGTTGAATATATTTATTAAGGAATATAAAATTCTCATGACATATGGTTAAATAATAAATGAAAAAAAATTGCATATGTGTACCACAAGATGATGAATTTTATCCTCTCATCCCCATGACAAATGATCTAACAAGAAATCAAAAAAATAAAAGTATATTAAATAAAATCTTAGATTAAATTTAAATTTTAGAGTGCAACTATATTAAATTAAATTTTCCTAAGAAACTAAAAGTATGTGATAGAAATAACTAAAATCTAAGGTTGTTAAAAGAAATTACTACAAAATGATGCTACATGAAATATAAGAGAAAATGTGCTAAATAAATTGCACCAATCATAATAAAATCATAAGAAATATCTTAAATTTAAATACCATAAAAATTAAATCTAACTTACTAAGATAAGAAAAAACATTAGCAAATTAAAAATAAGAAAAACACTTATAAATAAATTCAAACTAGATTTCTGAAAATAATCAAAAATATAAGCAAGGGTTCATTTGAAATATATATATATATATATATATATACAAGTGACAGGCACGGGCCTTCGACCCTGGGGGCATTCGGCGGGGGTGCAACAATCGGCGGGGTGTGACATTCGGCGGGGTACGACATTCGGCGAGGTGCGACATTCACCGGGATGCGATATTCGCCGGTGGTGCGACATTTGTGGTGGTCGGCTACATTTGTCGTGAGCGGCGATATTTGTCGTGGGCGACAACATTTGTCGTGGACAGTACCCGCCCCTATGGCCTCGCACGACAGTACCCGACTGATGACGGCGGGCTTTGCACGCTCCCGGCGGGCTCCGCCCGACCCGCAACATATACATATGAGTACTCAAAATGACCGTAAAAAAATATAAATTAAGAATACAATTTTTATTTTGTAAAACAAATTATATTTTAACAGTAAAACATTAATTTTTCTCTTGTCATTTGTAGCTAGAGGCAATAGGTTTAGGGTATCTAGTGTTTTTATTTTTTGTATTTTAATATTATAAAGTTGTGTAATTAACTAAAAGGATATTGTCTTTATAATATACTAATATAAAGTTTGGTATAATTGTGTAATTATGAATACAACTATAAGGGCAATATAGGGACATCAGGCAATGTTTCACCAAAGAGTAGTTTTCGTATATTAGTAAAGATATATATTTGGATTTTTCTAATTTTTCCATATATATATATATTGAAAAATAAAAATAATACTTAAATAAATAATACTAAAATACTAATCCTAGTTTTTTTAATTCCTTGATTTCTTGAGGTCTATCCTGTGAAGGGCTTCTATAGGTACTAGGAGATATGGTGGGATGAAAGCCCAAATATTGTTTTCCAATAAATTATTTTTTGATTTTCTAATTTTTTTGGGTTTTCTATTTTTGTCTTTTAATAAAATTTAAGAAATAGCCTCACCCCCATACATATAGTTGTTAAACTTGCAAATATTATTTAGGTAACAAAACACACTTTTAAAGGTGGCACTCTTTCTTATTTTTCACACCCCATAACCTGCAGCATACATCCTTATATACATGAGCAGTGCGGCTATTTGAATATTTTATATCACCGCTTTATCATAGTCATCATTACATTCCTTGGATATTACAAAGATATCACCACTTGCTAAGATACAGACAAACATAATATTAATTATTTCATTGACTTTGATGCTGACATTGGAGTTGAGCCTCTTAAAACCTTGCAGCTGTCATCCGATGAGGTTATTCTTTACATTCCCCCTTGGAACCTCTAGGGCTTTCACATTACAGGAACTGCGCAGTTTCATAAAACGATCTTGCGGTAAAGGTTTTGTGAACAGGTCGGCTATTTGATCTTCCGTCTGACAATATACTAACTGAATGGCTTTTCTTTCTATTAATTGGCGGATGAAATGATGTTTTAGATCAATGTGTTTTGTTCGTTGATGTTGCACTGGATTTGTGGCAATCGCTATGGCCGATTGATTGTCGCAGTACAAAATAAGAGGTTCATGTGGTCCATCTTCATCTTCTGAAATTTCTTCTATTTGGTGAGGGTTTTCAGCTTTGTCTTTTTCCCTTCTTTCTATCTTTTTCTGAACTTGCGGGGTAGCCGTTTCTTCAATCATCCATTGAAGCCATATGGCCTCTGAGGCTGCATGAGCAATGGCGACATATTCCGCTTCTGCTGATGATAGAGCGACGGCTTTCTGCTGTTTGGAGTTCCAGGCTATGGGTTTTGAGCCAACAAAAAATAAATACCCGCTGGTACTAGTTCGATCATCAAGTGAACCTCCCTAGTCGCTATCACAAAACCCTTTAAGCTTATTATCTGCTTCTTTTGTGTATAGGAGACCGAAATTAGAGGTACCTTTTAGGTACCTTAGTATGCGCTTAACAGCGATCATGTGCATTTGAGATGGGCCACTTACAAATCGAGAAACTATACTTACTGCATTATGAATATCTGGTCGGGTTGCAGTCAAGTATATTAATGTTCCCACTATTTTCCGGTAAAGTGTTTCATCTGCTGGTTTGCATGCATCATGTTTCAACAATTTTGCATATGTGACCATTGGAGTACTTACTGGTTGTGCATCTTGCATTTGAAACCGTGTGAGTAGATCCATGGTATATTTCTCTTGCGTAATGAACATATAGGAAGGTTGTTGGAGAACTTGCAGACCTAAGAAGTATCTCATCAAGCCTAAGTCTGTCATTTCATACTTGTGCATCATTCGTTCTTTAAACTTTTGCACTAGCAGGGTATTTGTACCAGCATAAATGATATCATCAACATATATGGCTAACATTAAATAATTATTAGCCTCATACCTCTGGATATACAGAGCAGGTTCTGAAGGGCATTTGACAAATCCTTCTTGCTGTAAATAACTGTCCATATGAGCATTCCATGCTCTTGGAGCCTGTTTTAAACCATATAATGCTCTCTTTAATTTGTATACTTTGCCTTCTTCATCTTTCTTTTCAAATCCTTCAGGCTGGGTTACAAACACTTCTTCAGTAATATCACCATTTAAGAATGCTGATTTGATGTCTAATTGATAGACAGGAAGATGGTTTTGAAGAGCTATGGCTAAAAACAGCCGAATGGTTTCCATTCTTGTTACTGGGGCATATGTTTCTGAATAGTCTCTTCCAGGAATCTGTGCATATCCTTTTGCAACTATTCTTGCTTTATGCTTTAGCAGTTTTCCATGTTGGTCGTATTTTATTTTATATAGCCACTTAAGGCCTATAACCTCTTTATTAGTAGGCTTATCTACTAATTCCCAGGTCTGATATTTCTCAATCATTTGAAGTTCTTGTTGCATAGCTTCAATCCATTTTGGATCGGATTTTGCTTCTTCATAGGTGTGAGGTTCCGTCACCATACATGCTATATATGGTTCTGCATAAAGATCTTCTATTTTCCTATACTTTCTTGGTGGATATGATGTATCGAAATCTTCAGCAATGCATTGTGAGCTAGAAGTTTGGCTAACACTGGATGGTAGAGGAGCATCTTCTTCATTCAAGGAGAAATCTTCATCTACAACCGTGGGCCTACTTCCACACACTTGAGACTGATCCACTTGTTTAGTCCACGTCCATGCTTTATCCTCTTGAAAGTATACATTTCTGGAAATCATAACTGCTTTGGTTGTAGGATTATATAATTTGTATGCTTTGGATTCTTGACTGTAGCCCACCAATATACATGGTTCACTTTTAGCATCTAATTTAGTTCTCTTAACTGCTGGTATATGAGCATATGCTAGTGATCCAAATACTCGCAAATGAGCTACAACTGGTTTCCTGTTATTCCATTTCTCATAAGGGGTACTACCTTGAAGAGATGCTGTTGGGGCTCGGTTTAATAGATAGATAGCACAATTAAAAGCTTCAGCCCAAAATTCTTTTGGTAACTGCTTTGCTATCATCATTGTTCTACCCATTTCCACAATTGTACGATTTCGTCTTTCTACTACGCCGTTTTGTTGTGGTGTCATTGGAGTAGATAACTGCCTGAATATCCCTTCAGAATGGCAAAATGAGATAAACTCATTGCTCATAAATTCTCCACCTCTATCACTTCGAATGGCTTTAATTAAATAATTACTTTATTTTTCCACTAAACTTTTGAATTGTTTAAACTGATTAAACACTTCTGATTTGTGCTTTAAGAAGAATATCCATTGCATCTGAGTGTAATCATCTACAATAAGTAAGAAATACTGATTACCTGAGATAGAGGGTGAGGGAGATGGTCCCCATACATCCATATGTAATAGTTGTAATGGCTTATTAGCTCTCCAGGTTGCCTCTTTTGGTACACCTTGTTGAGTTTGCTTTGCAGAAATACAATGTTCACAGGTTTCTCCTTGTTTTGAAATATTTGGCAATCCTCTTACTAGTAAATTTTTGCGCAAGTGATACAAAGCTGCTAGGTTGAGATGGCCATATCGTCTATGCCATAAGTCATTGATTGTTAGCTCCTCCTTACAAACATAAGCTACTTGAGGCTGCAATTTACAAGGAAATATTTTATTTTGAGCCATCTGAACTATCATTACTGCTTGGTGACTTTGTGGATCAAGTATCTGACATTCTCCTTTGTCAAATACTACTTTCAATCCATTTTGTATTAACTGGCCAATGCTTAACAAATTATGTTGCAGTTGAGGGACATACAACACATTTGTGATTATCTTGGGAATTCCTTTTTGATTGAGAATAGTTACATCTCCTTTTCCTTTAATTGTTAAGGTATTTCCATTGCCTATCATTACCTCTGCTGTAATTGGAAAGATATGTTGAAACAAAGACTGATTATTGCTCATATGATTAGAGCAGCCACTGTCTAATATCCAAATATCGCTGCTATGATTCATTTTAGCCTGATCAGCACCAAACATCCGTTCAGGTGAAGCTGAATTCAATAATAGTCATTTCTGAAGTTTGACCAACTTTATTCTTGTGCCAACAATCTTTGTCTAAGTGGTTTGCTCGCTTACACGTTTTACACTTATAGTAACAATCTTTCATGTCATGGTTTGTTCTTTTACAGAGAATACAAAATTGTTTCTTCTGATCTGTAAAGGAAAGATTGTCCTTTTGTGCTTTATAATCTCGTCCTTCTCTACCTCTACCTCGAATTCTTCCTCTGAAAGTGCCTCTACTTTCTTTTTGTATTGAGTCATAAGTATTTCCTTCTTTGTCTTTGTTATACTGATGTAATGGCTGAGTAGTCTTTTTATGAATCCATCTGGTTTGTAGAGCTTGTTCGGACAGGTTTTCAGGATTGTTAAATCTTTCTTCATGTGATTGAAGGGATCCTCTCAGCTCTGTTAAAGAATATTGACTCATATCCTTGGATTCTTCAATTGCGGCTACAACATAATTGTATTTGGAAGGTAGATGACGAAGGACTTTAGTCACAATTTTTTGTTCTTCTATCACATCTCCTAAGTTTCTGATATTATTTACCATGATATTAATTCTGGAAAAATAGGAGGAGATAGATTCACCTGGGTTGATATGCATATTGTCAAAAGCAGTCCATGCAGCTTGTAACTTTATCAGCACAATCTTTTCATTGCCTTTATATTCTGTTTGCAGAATATTCCAAGCATCTTGAGCAGTTTCTGCTGCTATGATACGTGGGAAGATTGCTTTACTAACCCCTTGTTGGATATGAAGTAAAGCTTTAGCATCCTTCTTTAAATTATCTGTATACTCTCGAACGGCTGCTGCATCCCATGTAGATAGTGGGTGCTTTTCAGTTGGATGTTGGAATCCATCAGTTATAAGAGCCCATAATCCTTGCGATTGAAACAGGGTCTTCATCTGAACTTGCCATAGTCCATAATCTTCACCATTAAATATTGGTACACCGGTTTGAGAGTAAACAAAATTTGAGGGGGTAAGTGATGAGGTGGATGCCATGTGAGGAAGATAAGTTGTGCTAAACCTTCTTGAAGCCATATATAAACTCTCTTATGCTCTGATGGTAATCTCACCTCTTATACCAATGTTAAACTTGCAAATATTATTTAGGTAACAAAACACACTTTTAAAGGTGGCACTCTTTCTTATTTTTCACACCCCATAACCTGCAGCATACATCCTTATATACATGAGCAGTGCGGCTATTTGAATATTTTATATCACCGCTTTATCATAGTCATCATTACATTCCTTGGATATTACAAAGATATCACCACTTGCTAAGATACAGACAAACATAATATTAATTATTTCATTGACTTTGATGCTGACATTGGAGTTGAGCCTCTTAGCACCTTGCAGCTGTCATCCGATGAGGTTATTCTTTACAATAGTTAAACATTTTCCCAAATGTTTAAAAAACTTATATAAAGGATTGAAAAAATAAAATTACAAGAAAAAAAATTATATTAAAACACGTAAAGAAAAAGGTAAGTAAAGGATGCCTCACAAGAGCATTTTTTTCTCGTATTCAAGTTAGGCGATTATTGTTTGCTAAATGGAAAATAAAAATAAAAATGTGTCGGCAACTCCCTTAATATGCAATGCGGGGAACATGCCGAAATCCGTTGCCCAGTGACTCCTTCCTTATAGTCTTCATTCCTCTTTTGTTGGCGGTGAGCTTCAAATTGTAAATCCAAATTACCTATCCATACTTGAGGTAATTTGGATTTTTGTAGAAGAGCGACAATTGGAATTTTGAAGATGTTTAATTACAACGGCTCATCATTTGCATAAAAAATATTAGTATAAGAAGAATCGAAGATTAGCTCATTAGAAAATATTTCCCTAGGAGGAGCATCTTTTGAAAAAAATGATCAAGCTCGAGTTCTTTATTTTCCAAAATAAAAATGTTATCAAAAAATTCTAAATGAAAAAAAAAATCATGCGGTAATACATTTTCTTGAATTTTTTATCAAAATTATTATAAAGATATGCATGAACAGGCAGGGTGGAACCAATGAAGATGAAGAATAAAACTGTTCAACTTCAGTTTTCTCTAGCGCCTCCATGATTTTTTAAATTTCTAAAAAATTCTCGTCTTGATTTTGGGAAAACTTATTTGAATTTGGATCAAGAAAATCAGGAGAATTCCCAAGAGTAGGGAAAGAAGAATTTTGCAATGCTAAATTAGAGGAATGAAAATTCTAAAAGATTGAATATTCTTCATTATTATTATTATTATTATTAGAAAAAAAATTTCATTACAATTATAAAAATTATTTTCATAAGAATTTTGAAAATTATTTTAATAAGAATTACAAAAATTATTTTCATAACAGAAATTTTAAGGATTAAAATTATTTTCATTATAATTAGTAAAAAAATTTCATTAAAAATTTACTTTCACTAAAAACATTTTAATTATTTTCATGCGAGTTATAATAATTATTTTCATGAGAAAATTTTTGAAAATTATAATCATTATGAAAATTTTTCTCATAAATATTAGTTTATTTACATAAGACTTATAAAAATTGTTTTCAAAAGAAAACTAATTTTACAATTATTATAAAAATTATTTTCGTTATAAACTTTTGAGAATTTTGAAAATAATAACACTCCTCCCTTTTATGATTTTTATCACAAAATGTACAACTGATATTTCACTATCTTATAGCTTGCAAAATATTAAGTTTATTTTCAAATGCGTTAAGAGTAGCGGCTAATTGAGATAATATTTTTTTAAAAAGATAAAACAAACGTTACTTAATTGAAAGAAATTTAAGAGATAAAAATTAAAGAAATTTTTTCTTTATTTTAAAAGTGAGTTAAGCTAATCCCGGACTTCCTGACGTTTACTCTGGAAGGGTTCACTCCTGTACAAGGAGGTATGATGGGATGACAAGCCCAAACCTCCATTTCCGAGAATTTAGATTGTCTTAAAGAGAATTTTTTCTTAAAAAGAAAACAAGAAAGGGAAGAGAAATGATAAAATTTATGAAATGTGCTCTTTTAAAATATCAACAAATATTCTCCTCTAACGACGCCAAAAATTTGATGCGTTGAACTATGACCGCAAACGATAACATCAAGTATATCATATCGAGAGTATTAAAGGACTTGAAAACAATGTCGTAATAGACTTGGGGCTGCTGAGTACTTCTACTTCAAGTGAATTATTATTATTTTATTGAAAAATAATTAGGGGTTTAAGAAATGGGATAAAACTACAAAATAAAATTAAAAGTAAAGTATTTGATCAAGAATTAATTTTAAGGAAAATATAATTTGCGCGATTAAAACACAAAAGATTGAAAAAGAGAACTTGACTGTAGAGATTCCCGAAGTATGAACGCACCTCCCTCGAGAACTGTGCCTTACTAAGATTAAGAAATATTGACTGAACTCTTATTCAAATCAATAACTTAAAGCTCGTTTTATCGGCATGAATCCCTCTATAGGATTTGACTCCTATCCGGATGAGTTTCGTCATCCTCTCATGAGGGTTGCAATCAACTCCTTTTATTCTCAAATGATGATTTGTGCGCATGATCCTCTCCGCTAACTAGAGTACAAAAACAAGTTCAAATATTACATAGACATAAAAAATTAAGATTAATCAAGAATAAATCATAAGTTGCAATTCAAAGCTTTCAATAGATAATAATCATGAAATTATAATTCAAAAAGGAATCATCCGATCAAATGCTAAAAAAATCTAGCTAAACATGATTCAGATTTAAAATGAGTATAAGAAGAGGAGAAGAGAAATAACTATTTTATTAGCTAAGAAAAGGAGTTATAATTGCAAGAAAAGTGAAATCTAAACTAGAAATTAAAATTGCAATACATGAAATTAAAATCTACACTAAGTAAAAGAAAATACATAAAATAAAGCTAGATGTGGCTCAAGTGGGGCTGGAATTTGACTTCTTGAGTTTTGGAGGTGCTGGGCTTTTATAGCTGCAATTTTTGGGTTATATTCCTCAGGTAAATGCCCGTGAACTGGGGGCATGTAAGGGGTATGAATGCTGGAAGCAGGTCGGGCACAATCTGCATCAATGCGGGTGTTTTGGAAATGCCACTCCCCTTGGTCACGCCCGTGATAGGGGGGACCTGACCTCTGAAAAATGCTTCTAGACAATGTCGTGTAACGGTCGATCCACGAACTTAACGGACGTGACCCTTGATGGCCATAGGTGTGACAAGGCGGGATTAAGAGGCTTGACTGGCAGTTGAGCTTGGAATCGACTGGTGGCGTGGCTTGGGTGTGTCACGCACTTGACACAGACATGACTCAAAAGTACACGGGCGTGTAGTTACTCTTTTTCACTATTTTGGCTCTAGATTATGTCAGCATGCTGGGACACGTCAGAATAATATTGCATGCCCCTTGGTCATGCCTATGACCTAGGGCGTATACTGCCATTTTTTTCAAAAACTTCACAAACCTGTAGAAAACAAAATAAACCTAATTAGAATCGAAAATTGTAAAAATAAATATTTTATTATAAAATAAAATATAATAATACTAAATAACTATAAATATTAAGCTAAATCTTATTCAAAATTTGGTTAAAATACAACTTATCAAAGGAGCTTTTATTATTCCTGAGCAAAAGAATGAGAAGTATTCATAAGACATTAATGAAAAAAATTATTCAAACTAAATTTTATTAAATCAAAAGAAAGATACAAAAAAATTTAGGAATTTAAAGATTAAGTCCAAAATTATAAAATTAAAAAGAAAAGAAAAAGAAATTAAGCAAAGATTTATCAAAATATCTAACTAGCAAGCATGGCTGAGTAATTTTGCAACAAAGTTAGATTGAAATTATAAAAATCTTTAACTTAAAGGAAAAAATTTAAATTACTAGTTATGCTCTCTTAAAATCTTAATATAATTCTAAATCAGTTATTTTGGCTATGGGGTTTTAGGGGACAATGGATTTGAAGAGATTTTTGATTTGAGGTGATGAATTTTATTCTCACCTTATTTTTTTCTTTTAATTATTCTTTTTTCATATTTGCATATGTTTATCAAGGGAAAATGAATTTTATAATCTTATCCACATGGCATATGAACACACACACACGCACACACACGCACACACACACACACAGATATATATATATATATATATATATATATATATATATATATATATATATATATATATTCACTCTTCATATGAAACTAAAATTAATTGATGGGACCAAACACCTTTGATAGTTCATTTGGGGGTGCAGATAGACCACTCCCCATGATCTCATCATGGAGATCATGGGGGGATCTCCTGCGTGCAATCACACATAATTTGTGTGCGGGACTACGTCCGTTGAATCGCTCGGGGCCGTCCATCGGGGTCGGCCCCTCCCTCTCCGCCAAATCAGTCGGAGCGCCCGCACCTCATCCTGCGATCATCACGTCGTCTGCCCCGGCCGGCGGGGCGCTCCTTCCTGCGACCGGGGAGGGAGGTGTTAGGCGCGTTCGGCCATGCCTTGACCCCCTCCGGGGGTGGACAGTCGGCCGCCCCCCTTCGCTCGGGCAAAGTATGGTCGGCCGCACTATGGGGCCGGTCGGAGCCACGCCTCGCGGCCAGCCTTATGGATCAGCACGGCTCTCAGCAATTGACGCTACCTGGTGGCTTGTACCATACCCACGCTCGGAGACAGTTATTGGGGTTGTGCCCAGTGTGCTTGCCACCTCCATGATGGAGCCAGCCTGCTGGCCCGCCATCCTCATTGGGGCTAGCCCCCCTCAAGGTGGTGGTCGACCGCCTCCCTTGCCCTCCTTGGGCCCATCCACGCAGTCTGATCATTTTGTTATGATCACAAACATCCAATGCATGGGTAACCACTCACGTAACTATCTCGATAGTGGGGGCCTGCATCTAGTAAAATCCAATATATAATTAATGTTCCCTCAAAACTATGCGCATAATTATGATAACGGTGGTTACGGTGTGCAGACAACAGCATAACTATCGTAGCCACCTTGTTGAGGATTAAAAGGCCCCCAGGCCTCCTCAATTCTCATCTTTTGCTCTCCTGCTTTCTTATTCCTCATGTTAAAGCTCTACTGGATCCTCCTACAGGCCACCACTTGTAATATCCTGATTCGTGCTAGACCCCTCACACGTGTTTTTGAGTCAAGAGAGTTGACTCAGGCTTGGGGTGCACTGGTGGGCAGGCGCCGAGTGTTCACGACACCTCTCGATGAGCATCGAGTGCGTCGACTGGTGGGCGGGAGTTGAGTGTTCACGATGCCTCTCGACAAGCGTCGAGTGCGTCAACTGGTGGGCAGGCGACGAGTGTTCATGACGCTCTCGATGAGCGTCGAGTGCGTCAACTGGTGGGCAGGCATCGAGTGTTCATGATGCCTCTCGATGAGAGTCGAGTTTATCAACTGGATTTGACGAGCGTCGAGTGATACTTGAAGCATATGACGCATTGACTTAGAGGATTTTTCAGCCAGTAGAATTTTGAAGGATTTGTCAGAATGTTTAGCCGATTCGTGGAGATGACACAAAGGATTCCTACGATTTGTTAGATATTGTCGAGGATACTCGATGAATTCGTCGAGTGATACTCGATACATAAGACGGATTTGACTTAGAAGAATTTTGGCTCGGGTTGTGTTTGTTGTTTAATAATTACGTGCTGAACCAGGTTCAGGATATATGCTGAGTTACTCCTTAGGACCGATCTTTTCACCAAGACTTTTTTTATGTAATAATGGGCGGACCAATGATAGAACAACACATGGTGAAGTAACCAAAACCCTAATGCTTCCTTATAAAAATGAATACACAAAAACCTAGTCAAACTATTCCTTGTCGAGTCATTCTTTTAGTGTCGAGCTCAACGAGGACAAAAAGGTTGCCGGTGGTGGATTTCTAGGAAGGACGACTGAAGCGCCGGTGCAGGACCTTATTAGAGGAACCCTGAAGTCATTTCTCTCGGTGTTCTTTATCTCAAGGAGGGTGATTTGAAGAGGATCATACGTCGTCATGCCGCCAAGAAGAAAAATAGGATCTATGGCCTGAAATGAGGTGAGATTCCTACCCTCTCCCTTGGTGCTTGATCTTTTGATATATTATAGGAGAGATGTCCGCTCAAGAGATCTTGACTTTGGTTCATAATGGAGATCTCCTAAGTAGAGACCACGCTAGGACCTTTGTCCTAGGTTTGTTGTCTTCAACCTTTCCTATCTTCAATATGAGGATGATGGACTAGGTTTCGTGAAGAATGGTGGTCTATTGAGGGTGAATATGGGAGTAGGAAGAGTTGAATGTATTTTGTAGGAATGGATATAGGAATAATATGAACCTATGTCATTCGTTCGACTTTATGATGCATGCAGAAATCGGATTTTTGTATGCTGTAAGCTTCGTGCTCGATTTAATTCATGATCCGAGCGCTTCTAGGTCTCGGGCTGAACACAAAAGTTGTATCTCTCAGAAAGACCTTTCTAACTGATGGTTGAATGTTTTTTAATGAGCACTATGGCTCCCGCAAAGTGCGACGGATGTTGTTGCATTGAACTAACTTAAGGTCAAGACAGATTTTTTGTCTAAGTAGTTGATGTGTTAGCCTGATGTGTGAATCTTGGACTTGGTAAGAAGTTGTAGCCTTGGATGATATCTTGCGTTGGGACAATCTAGTTTGAGGAAACTTTGATGAGCTAATGCATTATGTATGTGTTTTGATGGACCTTGGATGTACAAATGGTTTATTTATGCAATTCGATGAAAGTGCATACAATAATACAATGATGGATGATATGTATTAGAAGAGTAATTTGTGTGCTTGTACGATATACATAATTGATAGCAAGTGATGAACTATAAACAATGAAAGAACTTATGGTGTGTAAATGTACACAATTATTAATTATCTAGAAACATATATGTTACGTTGATCATTTCTGGAAACAAGTTGTGTTGAAAGATAAATGATTTGATGTGCATGCATAAACTAAACTAAAAACAAAGAGGGGCTAGATGAATATTATGCCCATGGTCATGATATGAGCCTATTAATCTTATGAATTGAAAGTATGATTGGAATAAGTCCACCGCTTAGAGTTGTGTCAACTTCCTACGGGTAGCGGTAAGGGTCGTATAGCAAACGAAGGGATTTGATATCTTAGGTTATGACAGAACCTTGTGTGTTTTTGAGCACGGGTTTGGTATGATGATAAGGGAGTGGGTGTGGTGCCCTTCTGTGCTTTTGCGTACGGGATTGGTATGATGAAAAGTGACTCGATTGGACCCCTTGGATGTTTGATGGCAAGGCTAAGTGTAATTGTATGCAGTGTGTATTAACACATGGTGTCATAATCCTGGGTTAAGGATAGTGTGGCAGGTCTACGGGCTCGCCAGTCATCACACTGATGGGAATTGACAGATAGACCTTGGGCAGTTGGGCTTGGTCCTCGGTGCTCATTCCTAAGGCTCCTTCTATGCCAGTGGACGGTTGGGCTTGTTTCTTTGGTGATACGCTCTCAAAGGCTCCCTCCGTGCCAGTTATAGGCCAATTGGGATGTGTTCATGGTGCACATCTACCCAAGACCCCTTCTGAGTCGTAGTATGCAGAGGCTCTACTGTTGTGTTCTTATCATTGAGGTGTACAGAGGCCTAGGCTTGGTAGTGTGGATACCCATCTAGTAGTGGAGACGCTCGCTTTATTGTCACTATTTGGCCACGATGGATGACGCTTGAGAGGTTAGTTTCCTAGTTGAAAAGTTGGAACTAAAGGACTATGTCGACATAGCAAAATAGAGTGCGTGAGTTGCATGTGTGAATCATAAACCATCATTGCATTGCATTACACCGCATAAGATCCTAATCATATAAATTTGTATGGGCACTTTTATATGATGAGTTACTTTTTATTAAGCTGGTCCTTAACTTATAAATCTGTATGGGAATTTTTATATGTTAAGTTCTATTTTTATTTGTAGATTAAATGCTGGTAGTTGACTGCTCTTACTCTTATAGTACTTCTTATGTAATGATGTTATTATTTGCAGTGCACTTCTACTATTACTCTTGTGATAATAGAGATATACCACCTGCTTATACTTATGGTTTTATATACATATATTGTACCCTTCCTCTTTCTCCCGCCCAGTACCTAAGAATCATCGGAGTGAGAGGATGAGATAGCCACTTAGTATTTATGACTAACTGTTGCTATGACTGCCTTTTTAGGAGGACACCCAGCGGATAGAGCAGCAGCAACAGGTTATCCAGGAGTGCAGTCAAGCCAAGGGGACAGGGCCTGATACGATTATACCCTCGCTGTCGTCGGTTATTGATGTTAGATTTTCAGAGACTATATTTGTAGCCCTTGGGGGCACTTAACTCTGATGTATTCAGGAGCTATGTAGCTAATTGTCTTTTTTCTTTTGGACTTGTACTAGTGTGGATTTTGACTTTTGTATATTCTTTATGTTGGGTTAGCATGGATGATATTTGTGAGAGCCGGAAAAATAGGCAAATTGTAGTACCGGTTAACCTATGTGTTAACGCTATCGCAAGGTGGATATTTTGGGCATAAGACTCCCCTCGGTTGTATGTTGTATTCCGGGAGGGGGGTCTTACAAATGGTATCATCTTGCAACAATCCTGGCCTAAAAAATTCATTGAACAATGGACCCACCCCACCCTCGATTGGTCAGTTTGAGGTCAAACTGACATAGCGGAAGCAGTGGTGTGCCCATGTTTAATTCACACTAAGTATGTCTAGTTATTACCTTACGATTAGCCAACCTGACCTTAGGTTTATACCTTTAAACGTAGATCCCGGCATGTACAGAGCCAGTAGTGGGTACTCCCGCCCCTTCCGTCCCTACTACATTTCAGTAGTCAAAACTAGGAAAACCTCTCACGACAATCATAGACACATTCAAATCTCAGCAGGCCCTAGTGCAGCAGCAGGCTATGGGTTCTAACTGGTTGAGTATCTTTTGAGGCCTCTCCCTGCCTGCTTACCATAAGACAGAGTCGGTTGTTCGTACTGAGGAGTGGCTAGATATTATGAAAGAAGTGATCGCCAGATTCAGATGTCCAGCCAGTATGGCTATTACTTTAGATGTACCCATCTTGGAAACATACGCAAAAAGGTGGTGGAAGTCCCTTATGGGCTCCACTTTTCAAGAATGTGTATACACTGACATTAGCTGGAACGAATTTTCTGATTCCTTCTTAGAGCATTTCATTCCTTCCATGGCTCGTGACAAACTTTAAGAAAAGTTCTTACAATTGAAATAAGGATCTAAGTCAGTGGCAGAATATCAGCGAGAGTTTCAGCATCTCGCAAGATTCGCTAACTCCTACGATTTGGATGATTGTAGATATGTGAAAAGGTTTTACAAAGGATTGTGAGATACTTTAAGGCAAGCACTATTATTTATAGCGGAGTCGAGCTTGGCGGAGATAATAGATATGGCGAAGAGGTTGGAGGCAGACTATTTGGGAGTCCAGTCCAATGGTAAGAGAACCGTATTGGGCGTGATGGAAGAGGGGCCCATCTTTAGGAGAAGGAAGAATGCTTGTGGCAAAGGAGGAAATCAAATAGAGGGTGGTCGCTTCCGTCAGAACTTTAGGATGGAGAGCTCGGCCCCATGGCAAACATTGCCTCCACCTCAACAGTTTCAACGGTATCAGCAACCCAGAGGGCCGTTCAAGCAAGTTTGTTTCCAGTATAATCAGGCGAGCCACATCTGGTGTTATTACACTCAACTAGGTGGAGATGTTCCCCCTGTTGTTCCTCCGGCAGCTCAGCAAGGATGAGGGCAAGTCCATGGTCGAGGAAGAGGACCACAAGGAATAAATCCTAGACCTGCTTGGGAGAAGATGTTTTCTCTAGATATGACTCAAGAGCAAAACCCACAAGGCGTCATAGCAGGTATTTTGTAGCCAAGCTTTCCGTCGTATACCTAAGTATGTTCCCTCACTTATGCATGAAATGCAGCAAGGTAGCTATATTACGGTTAAACATTTAGGCATGGTTACTATAAATGGGAGGCTTGCCTATACCCTATTTGATACGGGTGTGACGCACATATTCATCTCGTCGGATTTCATGAAGGACAAGGAAGGGGTGCGACATTACACCGGAACCAATCGGGGAGTTTGACTCCCAGATGGCTCCGTGATAAAAGCATCCGCCAAATGCACCTTGGATGTGTACATAGGTGGAAAACATTCTGAAACCTAGGCAACGGTGTTGCTGCTACCTGAGTTCGATCTTGATTTAGGCATGACCTGGCTGGAGTGGACGCAGGCCCGGATCAACTGTGCAGTAAAGGACATTACATTGACGATCGGGGATTCAGAGATTGTATTCCAAGGTATTAAATATATACCATTTATGCTAATATCCTCTATTCAGGCCATCAAGTCCTATGCACAGGTAGACAAAGTTTATGTTATAAGCTTTGAGATGAAGAAGGAAGTGGGCAGTATAGCAGATGTGCCCGTAGTTCGGGACTTTCTGGATGTTTTTCCAGAGAAGCTGTCAGGATTACCCCCATATAGAAAAGTGGACTTTCAGATCAAACTAATACTGCGTGCCAAACCCGTCTCTTGAACCCCATAAAGGATCACCCCGAAGGAGCTAGTAGAGTTTTGGGTACAGCTTTAGGAGTTGGTAGATGATGGATTAATTCACCCCAGTTCATCATCATGGGGAGGTCTAGTGTTTTTCGTAAAGAAGAAGGATGGGTCGCTTCGGTTGTGTATAGATTACCAGGAGCTTAACTGTTTGACCGTGCAACACACTTACCCTTTGCCCCGGATCAACGGGCTTTTCGATCAGTTGGTGGGGTCACATGGGTTTTCCAAGTTGGATTTACGATCGGGGTACTATTTGTTGAGAGTTAAAGAGAAAGATATTCAAAAGATGGCCTTTAGTTCAAGGTACGGCATGTATGAGTTCACGGTGATGCCGTTTGGACTCACAAATTCCCCCCTCTGTATTCATGAGCTTGATAAATATGGTGTTTGAGCCATTTATGGACATCTTTGTCATTGTCTCCATCGACGGGGTGTTGGTCTACTCGAAGACGAACAAGTATCATGTGGAGCACTTGGTCCTAGCATTAGAGAAGTAAAGAGAGCACTTCTTGTTCACTAAGTTCATCAAGTACGAGTTTTGGCTCCGAGAAGTTAACTTTTTGGCCCATGTTATTAGTGGTACTATATGTTGGGTCCATTGATCACAATGTCCTAGATTTGAAGAAGGACCACAAGTCAATGGTATACACATGAATGTATTTGATGCATAGCCTTAGTTCAATGAATGCAGGTTGTTCTTTGTTGAACTGATTTGATAGGTAGTGATAATTACAAAGACAAATGGACTCATGACAGGATGCTGGCAAAGCAGAAATATGGTTAAGTCCAGAAGCATCGAGTGAAGGAAGTTCACTTGACGCCAAGAAGCTAAAATAGTTGACTGATGTTTAGGCAGTCAAAGCCTCAGTATTGCCCAAATAGAAATCTAGTTAAGTCCAGAAACGTTGAGTGAAGGCAGTTCACTCAACGCCAAGAAGCAAAAGCGTCAATAATACACCCAACAGTCAAAGCTGCAGTGTTGCTGTCAAGAATTCTATCTAATGAGAGAAGTGTTGAGTGAAGGAAGTTCACTCAACGCCTACTTGATAAGGATTCTGTCTAAGGACAGAAGCATTTAGTGAAGGCAGTTCACTCAACACCTCATCAAGAACCCAGGAAAAGGGAGAAAGCATTGAGTGAAGAAGATGCACTCAACGTCTACATTTAGAGAAATAAATCTAAGTCTAGAAGCATCGAGTTATGAAGGCTCACTTGATGCTTAAGTTATTAGACTATACAAGTCTATATGCATTGAGTGAGGAAGGCTCACTCAATTCTCTCAACAGCTCTATTTGTAGAATTCTGTTAAGTACTTTTGTGTTGAGTGACAAGGCTTCACTTAACACCTATGCAGTCTGTCTAAAATTTACTAAGTCCATAAGCGCTGACTCATGCTGACATCAATAGAAATTCAAATATTGTGGGATCTGCTTGCTAGAATACAAAAGGCCCCACTTGCCTTTTTGTACAGCTATAAATGAAAAAGGAATGGAACAGTTGCCATTTCCAGCCTACCCTTACTACGCAAAGCGTCATTGAGCTGCGGAATACAAAAGGATAGTTCTGTGAAATTAGAAAAAGCCAGACGGGAGAAAAACAGTCGTCTTCTTCCTCTGGGCTTAGTTGAAGCATTCGAAGAGCTTATTAAAAAGTTTGACTGTGAATCACAAACAAAGTTTGTTATTGAAGGAACTTTTCTCTGAATATCAAATAACCCCTTAACAGTAAGGTCAGGAAGATTTCTTTCTGATAAAGAAGAAGCAATCTCAGCAGTTACTTTTCAACACAAGCAGAACCAATATTGAAGATCTTTTCTTGGTGTTGTGAAGAAGATAGAACTGAGTCTTCTTAGTTCAGGAAGAGGCTGACTCAAAGATAACTTCTATGGAGTCATTCTTCACCAACAAACTTATTCTCACTATAGGATCTTAACTGATCTGAGTTGTAAGCCTAAACTATAAAGGCCAAATGGTAGGATCCTTCTGTGGATCTGAGTGTAGGATCCTTTTGTGGATTTGAGGTAGGGCTTGTGTGCTTGAGCTATTAGAGAGGTCATTCTCTGAGGTAGGATCCTTCTGTAGATCTGAGTGTAGGGCTATCCTCCAAGCTTGAGTTATAGGACTTTGATTAAAGTTTGAGTTAGGTGATCTGTGGATCACTGAGTTGTAGGAGCATTATTTGCTCTGAGTGGTAGGGCATTGGGAATGAGGTAGGGCTTGGAGGAGTTTGAGAGATCCTGAGGGATCTATGTTGTAAGCTCATGGAGCCGAGTTTGGAAAAGTTGGCCTTGTCTAACACACTGTTAGAAAGGTGGGATGGATAGTGGATGTACCCATACCTATGGGAACCACTATAAACACTTGTGTATTATTGTGTAGTCTTGAAAGCTAACTTAAAACAAAGTCACAACACACCAGAACTTAAAAGATAGTAATAAAAGACACAAAAACCTATTCACCACCCTTTAGGTGTTTAGCTACTCTTGAAAACAAAGACTTTCAAGTGGTATCAGAGGGAGTTTATTTAAAAAAGACTTAATAGTCTGAACAGATCTCCAAGGGTAGATAAGGATTATCCTTATTAGTTCAGGAGAGAACCATAAGGAGTTGGGCTCCATGAAGCTTCCAATCTATAGAAAGGAGACTTTTGGCATTTGGAAAGAGAGAGTCAGGTTGTTCATGGAGGCTTCTGATCTAAGGATCTTCATCACTGTTCAGGAAGGACCCTTCATCACCATGAAGATTTCTACCCTGGATGCCAGTGTCCAAACCCCAAAGAAGTGCAATGAGATGACCAAAGAGGAGTTCATTCTGGTAACCATAGACAAGAGGGCACAGAACCCCATTATGAGTTCCATAGATGATTCCACATTCAAGAATCTTGTACATTGCAAGACATCTAAGTAAATGTGGGACACCCTGATTATCTACATCGAGGGCACTGAAGAAGTTAGGGATGACTGGAAAACCCTACTTAATCAGGAATATGAGGCCTTAAGGCAAAGCAGCAAAGACAGTATAACTAATTGCTATGAAAAGTTTTATGGAGTGGTCAATAAGCTGAGGACCTATGGGAGAGTCTTTAGCAATTATAAGCTGAATGATAAGTTCCTAATATCTCTAACCAGAGACTGGGACACAAATATTTATGCAATCAAAGAAGTGTCTAAGCTTGCTGAAACTCCTCCTCATACGTTGTTTGGAAAGCTTCTTTCATATGAAATGCAGCTATCTGCCAGGAAGGAGGAGGAGACCACCAACAGGACTCATGCCAAGGAGAGTATAGTGGCCTTCAAGACTAAAAGCTCTAAGAAGAGCAAGGAAGGATTGTCTCACCCCCAAGGAGTCCACCTGATTCAGAAAGCACTGAGTCCAGCTCATCTGATAGTAACATATTAGATGGAGAGTTTGTTGCCTTCTCAAGGAAATTCCATAAGATGGTGAAGAGGAGGCAGTGGAAGAACAATCCTTCCTTTTACTCACATTACAAGAAGGATCACAACAAGTCCAAGAAGTTCTCCAAAGGAGATAGGTATGATTCCAAACCCAGTAAACATATTTCCTCTAAAAATTTTTATTATTGTTATAGCAATTCTGGGCAAATCATTGCTGATTGCCCAGTCAAGAGAAAAGAGACAAGTGAGAAGAAGTACCTCCACCACAAGGACAAGAAGTGAAAGATCTTCATTTGCTAAGAATGAGAAGTGTTGGAGTCAAACTGACTCAGCATCTTCAGACTCTAAAGAAGAAGATGAAGTCTATATTGGGTTATTTGTTGCTTCTGCTGAAGAAGATGAGGACTATCCTATTACAAGGATGGGAATCAGGGCCCCCTTGTCACACTTAGAGAGTGACAATGATGTGGATGAGGATGTTAGTGGATGTTATGGACTTATGGCCATGAAAGATGGCGAATCTAGCCAGGATCAGACTAATCAACCTGAGGTACCAATTCATTCCCTCTCCTCCTCTAAATCTGAATCTTATTATGAAATAAGTCCCAATTCTAATGCGCTTTCATCCTGTGATGAAGATGTCTCGAAATTTGAGGAAGATGTCAATCAATTGATTGACATGTTTGGCGTCATTCTGGATGCTCTAAAAATGAGCAAGAGGCTCGTCAAGAAACAAGCTAAGGAGATTGTTTCCCTCCAGTTAGCTACTTTCCAACAGTCAAACTTAGCACCCTAACTTGATCAGATGAGGAGGGAAGTCAGCCAATTGAAGAATATCTCAATCATCTAGATTGGTACCATCAGGTATAAGAACAAGATCAGTATGGATCTTGAAGAAAAGCTTCTTAAGGAGAGAAAGTTAGTGGTTGAATTTTCAAAGCTAAAACAGTGCTGCCACTGATAGACTCCTTTACCTCTCAAAAGGATAAGAGAGGTTTGGGGTTCAAGTGGAATTCCAGAGCTGCCCATCCCAAAGGGAAAGGCAAAGCTCCTGTAGTTCCTCAGACAATCTTTCATAAGGTAATTCTCCCATCTAACAGGTATGGCCAAGATAGCATTTATGGTCACTGGAAAAATGGGAACTCTACTTTAAGAATATAAGGGTATCTTACAATGGAGGGAGAAAGGACATGGGTGTGAGTGAACTAAAGCTCCCCATGAGGAAATTCAAATGGCCTATCATGGACCATTTGTATTTGGTGCTCCAACCCCCACACTCAAGGATAGGGTAGTAGGCAATTCTCAGGGTCCTCCAGAAAAACCCAGACCAAGGGTAAGTCTGTCAGTAAGCCTGACTTAGCAGTCTATGATGCCATCAATAGCATATCTTTTATAAAGAAGACTGCTATTGTTGGAACCCAGAGTATGCCAGGTACATCTACTATTAGACTTTCCTTCAGTCAGATTCTTGCTGAAAGGAATAAGAAGAAAGCTACTACACTCCCTTCTGAACAGATATCCTCAAGGGCTATTCAGAAAAGGAGATACAACATCCATGGATATTGTTGTTGTGGCAAAGTTGGACACTTTGCCATAGATTTTTGGCACAACCCTAGTGTGCTAAGGGCAAGTGAGAGTCTTCCTATCAGGAGAGATGCAGGTAGATATATTCAGTTTCAAGCTAATAAGAACCAAGGACCCAAACCCTTTTGGGTTTCTAAGATAAATTAAATTGTGGTTGTAGGATAGTCCAAGTACTCATGCACCAATATAATACTTGGACAGTGGGTGTTCTAGGCATATGAGTGGAACAAGGTGCCATTTAAAGGAAAACAGTCCAGTAAAGAATGGATCTAAGGTGATCTTTGGAGGCTTAGAAAAAGGAGTCACCAAGGGATATGGTATGATCACTAATGGCATAGTCTCAATCACAAAAGTGGTTTATATGGAAGAATTGTAACACAACCTAATAAGTATAAGCCAACTATGTGATCTAGGCTATGTCATTGTCTTCCACAAGGATAAGTGTCTAATTAAAAGATCAAGTGACCAAGAAGTCATTTTGAAAAGCATTAGGAGTGTAAATATTTACTGTTTAAACTTTTTATGTTTAAGTTCAGACACTCCAGGGTGTCTAGTTGCTAATAAGAAAGTCATTTACTGTATGCAATGGCACAAAAGGCTTGCCCGCCTGAACTACAAGATAATTAGCAAGCTCTTCAGTGAAGAGCTCGTCAGAAATGGACCCAATATGAGATGCACCAAGGAGGGAATTTACTCTGCATGTCAAAAGGGCAAGCAGACCAAAGCATCCTTTAAGAGCATTGGGGCCAAGGATTCTGTGAGGTATTTGTACCTCCTACATATGGACTTGTTTGGTCCTATGTCAGTTCATAGTATAGGTAGGAAAGTCTATACACTTGTGATAGTTAAAGACTATTCTAGATATGCTTGGGTTTTCTTTCTAAAGAAAAAGTCTGAAACCCTAGACATCTTTATGACCTTTATCAGGCAAGTTCAGAATGGAAAAGGCAGTTCAGTGGTAAAGATCAGAAGTGACCACTGTACTGAATTTCAATCTAAAGGCATGACAAAGTTCAGTGAAGAACTAGGGATTTTTCAGGAGTTTTATTCTCCAAGAACACCCCACCAAAATGGCATACCTGAGGGGAAAAATAGGACTCTAATAGAGGCTAGCAGGACACTGCTCGGTGATACTTCTCTCCCAGAATACTTCTGGGCTGAGGTAGTGAACAGTTCTTGTCATGTCTTGAATAGATCATCTATCACCAAGTACCACAAGAATACTCCTTATAAGATTATGAAATGCAAAAAACTAAATCTTGCATATATCAGGATCTTTGGTAGTAATTACTTTGTGCTTAATAATGGGAAGACCTACTTGACTAAGTTTGCTACCAAATACTATGAAGGGATATTTGTTGGGTACAACAATCATAGCAAAGCCTATAGAGTCTATAACTTGAAAAATCATGTTGTGGAAGAGTCTGTTAATGTATTCTTTGATGAGTCATCAATGATTAATAGTGAGCTCCAAAGCTCCTCTAGATCTGCAGGTATAGAGATGAAGATGGATAAACTAGCCATCAAGGACACTTCTCAAACTACCCTAGATGAAGGTGATGGTGTGTACATTCCATAAGAAGGACAAGGCACTCAGGATATGGATGAATACCAATAGGATCCAGTCATTGAAGTTCATTATGCTGAAGTAAGAATGCATCCTGCAGTCAGGCATTTAAGAGATCATCCTAGAAATCAAATCATAGGAGATACTAGCTAATGGGTTACAACCAGGAGTAGAATCCTAAACATTTCCATGTATTCTAGCTTTCTTTCTCAGGTTGAACCAAAAAGATTTGAAGATGCCAACATAGATCCATTTTAGAATATGGCTATGCAAGAGGAACTAAACCAGTTCAATAGGTGCAATGTCTTGAAGTTGGTTCCCAGACCTCAAGGACATAACATCACAGGAACCACGTGGATCTACAGAAATAAGCTTGATGAAAATGGTGTTATAATCAAGAACAAAGTCAAACTGGTTGCCAAGGGATACAGACAAGAAGAAGGTATTGACTTTGATGAGACATTTGTACCAGTAGCAAGATTGGAAGCTATAAGACTCCTCCTTGCATATGCTGCACATAAAGGCTTTAAGGTCTACCAAATGGATGTCAAGTCAGCTTTCCTAAATGGTGACCTAAAAGAAGAGGTCTATGTTGAAAAACCCTCAGGTTTTGTTAATCCTAACTCTCCTAATTTTGTATTTAAGCTTAGAAAAGCTTTGTATGGGTTGAAGCAATCCCCTAGGGCATGGTCTGAAACCCTGTCTAGATTTCTTATTGAGAACAAATTCTCAAGGGGAAAGATAGACAAGACATTATTTCTTAGGGAAGTCAAGAGTAAGATCATCTTAGTCCATATTTATGTAGATGACATAATTTTTGGGTATACTGATGATGACCTCTGCAGAAAGTTTGTTAAACTTATACAAGGGAAATTTGAGATGAGCAGTATGGGGGAACTTAAGTACTTCTTGGGCCTCCAAGTAAGACATTCTGAGAATGGATTATCCATCTCACCGTCTAAGTTCACCAAGGAGTTAATTAAAAAATTTGGAATGGAGAGTGCCTCCACAATAAAAAGTTTTATGGGGTCAAATGTGTCATTGGACAAAGATGAGACTGGGAAACCTATTGATGAAACTTTGTACAAAGGCATAATTGGCTCCATCCTTTACCTTACTACTAGTAGGCCAGATATCATGTATGATACATGTGTTTGTGCTAGATACAAGGCTTACCCTAAAGAGTCTCATTATTCTGCAGCTAAAAGAATTTTAAAATATCTCATGGGCACACCTGATCTTGGCCTATGGTACCCTAGGAATAGTTATTTTGAACTAATTGGGTATTTAGATGTAGACTTTGCAGACTATAGAGAAGATAGGAAAAGCACCTCAGGCTCCTGTCAATTTCTAGGAAGAAGGCTTGTATCTTGGAGTAGCAAGAAGCAAACAAGTGTTGCAATATCAACTGCTAAATTAGAATACATATTTGCTAGAATTTGTTGTGCTCAACTATTATGGATTCAATATTAGCTACAGGACTACAACCTCTAAGTAGAACTCCCGTGTTTTGTGATTCTACTAGTGTCATATCTATTTCTAGGAATCCTATCTCTCATAGCAGTACTAAGTATAAAGAGATTAGGTATCATTTTTTTAGAGAGCATGTGGAATGTGAGGACATCACCCTTGAGCTTGTCCCCATTAACAAGTAAGTGGCTGATATCTTCACCAAACCATTAGATGAAGCCAAGTTCAACTCCTTCAAATTTGAATTGGGTATGATGAACTTAGCCTAGCTTTAGTTGCTCTTCATTTCTTTGTTGTTGTCGGTAGTATTTACCTATTCAGGAGAATAAAGGAATTATAGACCAAGTGTCCAGGCATCGAATGCATTGAGTATAAGGGCTCAGGCAACGAGTGCGCTGAGTCTACAACAGGCATTGAGAGAGTCGAGTGCGTCGAATCCACTCGACGCAAACTTCCAGTGACTTCTATTTACGACTAATCTATGGGATTAATCTCAGTCGTTGATCTCCTCATGATCATAGCAACAGGTATGCGCCTCTCCACATTCTCAAATTAGAGATATATATAAATAGAAAGGTGTGTGCTTAGAACAAAAATACACTACTCCTCGCCCTTCTTTGTCCCCTGCGATGAAATGATGAAAGCTCAGAAAATCTATAGAAATTCACAAGAGTAATGGCGCTAAGAGGATTAGATTTCCTGATCGAGGAATCAAAGTAGGTGAGAAATGGGTTCAAGGATGCGCCTGAGGAAGTTCAGCACATTCTCCACCTCCTACAGGTTGCTGACTTAAAATATGTTCTTTCAGAGCCTAGCCTGCTTTGGAAAAGGGAAGTAATTGAGTTATACTCTAATGCTAAGTTTGACCCATCATCTGCTAAAATCAAGTCTTCTATAAGTGGAAATAATGTCAAGGTTACCCCCAAAAGATTGAGCAAGGCCTACCACTGCCCAAGTTCAGGATGTCAAATGAAGAAGAAGAATTAAACCAAAATGATGTCAGAGCTGCACCGAAGTGGTGTGGATTGTCAAAGCACTCCACTAGATCAATCTTGAGAAGAGAACTAAACTTGAAAGGAAAATTTCTAGCTGATGTTGTTGGGAAGGCACTGTTGTGCAAGTCTGGCTCTCATGATAAAATTTCCAAGAAGATGTTCGAGTTGATGGCAAGGATAATTCTTTCTAAGAAAACATATTGGGGAAGGGTACTCTTTGACATATTTGTAGAATGTATCTTAGTGCCAAACCTGGGATGGATTCTCTCTGTTTCTACATAACACAGTTCCAGGGATCCTTAATATAAGACTAGGAACAAAAATCAATCATATAAGGAGGATGGACTCAAAAATGCTCGATAGGTGGGACAGAGTTCTGTTTCCACATGCACAGTCTATTGAAAAGAAGAATAAGAAAGCTGTTCTGAATACTGAGGAGAGCACTGAGAGCATTTCATCTAAGAAGAGTGAAGAAGAGCCACATAATCCCCATCTCATTGAGTCTACTGAAGAGACTAGAAGAGACATGAGTGCTCAGGTATCAATATCTTTTGAACCTGCTGCAAGGAACCAAGTGGTTGGAACACAGTCTGTAGAAATCCAATCCAAAGCCATGGACATTTTGTCTGGTCAGCTAGTAGAAAATATTTGTGTAGAAGTTGAGGGAGAGACTTCCCAAATCCCTGTTCTTATTGAGGAGGAGACTGTCCAATTAGTCCAAGAAAAGATAGACTTCTTCATTGAAAATCTACAAAAAAGGATTGCTCAAACTCCAGAGGGTCCTGAAGTTCATCTATTTTGTCCTCAAGTTGAGGGGGAGCAAGTCCTTGAGAGGATGATTGAAGATGCTCTAGTCACAGCCACCTCAGAACAATAAATTCCCATGGGGAATACAGAAGACCAAGATGTCCTAATGGATAAGGCTGAGGTTGAGTGGGAGATTCACTCTGAACTCCCTGTTCATGATACAGTGTATAATATTGACTCCTCTGAGTCTAATAAGGGAAATGTTACTGCGGATGCACCTACTGATGCACCCTCTTTAGAGTATATAATGGCTGATTCTGAAGACAAAGAAGTTGCTAGGCCATAACGGCAAAATGTCTGTGATGAAGGGACATCTTATTAAGCTGATCAAATGTCATCCTCCTTCCTAGCCAAACTAAAGGTTTACTTGATGATCAGAGACAAAAACTAGAGCACTACATTGATGACTCCATCAAGGGAGTGATACAAGATCTTTCCACTAAGATAAAGTCAATCAAGTTTGAAGTCAACTTACTCAAAGCTAACACAGTTGTGTTCTTCCATAGGGATGCTCTTGTTATAACCTTTATTGAAAGTAAGTTGGCTGAAATAAGACAAACTCAAAATGATATCCTAGAGAATCAGAACAAAACAACAAGCAATATGGAAGTGATTCAAACACGTAGGACTACAATTGAAAGGAGAATGGATGTATGTACTCAAGTTCTGGATGACCACTTGCTCAAGGTCAAATACCATGTCACCAAGGGTGTAATCTACCTAGATGTGAAGATGGCTGAAGCTAGCACCTCCTCAACAAAGACTACATCTGAAGAAGTTAGAAAGGGGGAGAAAGAAATGATAAAGGCAGATACTGAAAATGCGGTTTGGATTACAAATGTAATTGAAAGTCTTTAATTTCAAGGTAGCTAACAACCTAGAGGGGGGTGAATAGGTTTTCTGGTTTATTATTATTTTCTTTTATGTAATGTGTTATGAGTTAGTACTTTTTAAGCATTCAAGAAAAAAACACAAAGAACACACTGAATTTATAGTGGTTCCCAAATTATGGGTACATCCACTCTCCTCCCGCCTTTTTAACTTCAAGTTAGACAAGGCACTTCTCCAAAAACTCAACTCCAAAGAACTTACACCTTAGATCCCACAAGATCTCTCAGTCTCCTCCAAGACTTACAACTCAGGCACAAAGCCCTACCTTAGAGCAAACTTGCTCCTACAACTCAGTGATCAAATGTTCACCTACCTCAGACTTAAATCAAAGTCCTACAGCTCAGTATATAAAGGATAGCCCTACCTCAGGGAGAATGACTCTCCTATAGCTCAGGAACAAGGCCCTACCTCAGATCCAAATCTGGATCCTACACTCAGACCCAAAGGTCCTACACTCAAAGAGTATGACTCTCCTATAGCTCAGGCAAAATTGCCCTACCTCAGGCTCAAAAGCCCTACAGCTTAGATCCACAAAGGATCCTACTTAAGACCCAAAGGTCCTACACTCAGATCCAAAACTGGATCCTACACTCAGGCAAATCTGCCCTACCTCAGGCACAAAAGCCTTACAACTCAGATCCAAAAGGAACCTATAGAAGTGAAATAGTTTATGTTAATTTAACTCAGAGCAATTTCTCTGTGTCTGGTACTAGAGCTGAGTTATCTCAGCTCTAACTATCTTCATAGCAGTAAGAATATAGTCTTCAGTAATTTCCTGCCTCTGTTGGAAGCATCTCAAAAATATGTTTTTGAACTTGCTGAAGAAAACTAAAGACTGATCTTAAGTTCTTCAAACAGTTAACCTGAACCTGCAGAAAACTGAAGGCTCTTCTTCTCTTTCTTTATCAAATGCTAATCTGAACTTGCTATAGCAGATGAAATTTCTACAACTATCTGGAATGAACTTTTGGTTCAGCTGGATTGACTTCAAGCTTTTGGCTCAGCAGCAATGGCGAGAAAGATGAAGTCCAACCGCAACGAATGAAACCCTAAAAGTTAAGTTCTTCCTTCTGAAGCTATCCCTTCTATCTTCTACCGATTAACAGCTCTAAGAAGTAGTGGGGACCACCTGCAGTTGACAGCTGCAGCTTTCGTTAATGAAAGAAGACGTACAGTAGAGCGTTGGCGTTATTTGTCGTGTTTCATACCTTTCCAGCAACTTATTTGAACTCTGTTGACTTTTGTTGACTTTGGCTGACATCATCAGTTATGGACTTAGCCAATTTCTCAAATCCACTCCAGACGTTGAGTGAACAAGATTCACTCAATGCGAAAACCCTTAGTTAACTATCTGAACCATTCTACATCTTAGGCATTGAGAGCGTTGAGTGAGCCTTCATCACTCAGTGCTTTTTGACTTGGCTCATCATTCTGCCTCTAGGAGTTGAGAGCATTGAGTGAGCCTTCCTCACTCAACGTCGCTAAACTTAGTCAAATTCATACTTTCATAGTCCAACAATCTTTGCACGATTAGGCATTGAGAGCGTTGAGTGAACTAGCTTCACTCAACTCTTTTACACTTAGTAATTTCTTCACCTGTCTCAAGGCGTTGAGTAAGCTGGACTCACTCAACGCTTTCTGCCTTTGCTTATATTCTTTATTTAGGCATTGAGTGAACTGGCTTCACTCAATGCTTTTGCTGTCTAGCGTTGAGAGCATTGCATGAAGCTTCATCACTCAACGCTTTTATACATAGCCTCTTTTTGTCATATTTCTTCTTAGGCTTTATCATCACACGATGCCTTCTGCTTTGGCGTTGAGTGAAATGTGTTCACTCGATGCTTCTTGACTTAGTCGAATATTCAGCCCGCCAAAACTAAGGCTTTGACAGATTTAGCTATACTCAATGATGGCATTGAGTGAATTTCCCTCACTCAACACCTGTGGACTTGGCCGTAGAATTGCTTTGCAGACTGCATGGCTTTGACTGTCTATAACTAACTCAGAGCATTATGGCATATGGCATTGATTGAACTGGCTTCACTAAATGCCTATGGACTTAGGCGATTTCTAGCCTATCCAGCATCCTCCCTTATATCTTGTGTTGAATGAACCTTCTTCACTCAATGCTTGTGGACTTAGACAGGTTTATGTCTCTCCACATCTTTACTTTGTGACCACTTATCACATAACTTGGAATACCTGTCCTATCAATGTTACAAGGACTAACCTGCATGCATGAACTTGAACATACATTAAATACAATAATGTGTATATCATTGACATGTTTGACTTCTTCAAATCTGGGATATTGTGGGCAATGGACCCAACAATCTCCCCCTATTTGAAGAAGTCAAAACCCTCAATCAAAATCCTAAGTCAATGACATACACTAACATATGTAGCATTAAAATATAACTGAGTCATTGACATACACTAACATATGCAGTAATAAAACATAACTTGAAGAACTTATAATAAGAGAACAAGTTATAGTTACCACACTTTCCTTTCCTACAGGGTGATCATCATCACACCTGCACCCTAAATTACTACTACCTGTCCTTGATCATTTTGATCATTTCCTTCTCATATATCTGATACCACTTGTATCCTTCTCACTTGTATCCTTCTCTCCCCCTTTTTGACTTCTATAAATAGTTAGGGAGGCTCTGATTATCTACTCCCCCTTTTTGAGTATAGATGAGCAACTCTTGAATCTAACTCTGTAAGTGCTCAACATGCTCCCCCTAAATTGAAGAATCATTTATCATACTTCTTGGTAGACACTCTAGTTTATACAAGTCTGGATAGCACTTGAACATGATACCACTGAAGGTATACCACTTAAAAAGTCTTCATCCCACTGAAGGGCATTTCTTCCTGTAAGAAATAGTGTAACCTGCAACAAATAAACAACATAAGGAGCAGCTAAAGCTATACCAGGTTCAACATACCCAACTCAAACTTGAAGGTGTTGAACTTTGCTTTTTTTAGTGGCTTAGTGAAGATGTCAGCCACTTGCTTGTCTGTAGGGACAAACTCAAGGTTGATATCTTCATATTTCACATGCTCCCTAATGAAATGATATCTTATCTTAATATGCTTAGTCCTACTATGTGAGACAGTATTCTTAGCAATTGAGATGGCACTAGTAGAATCACAATATAAGGGTCTTCTACATATCTGGAGGTTATAATCCTGGAGCTGATGCTGGATCCACAGTAACTGAACATAGCAGCTACCTGCTAAGATGTACTCTGACTCTGTAGTTGAAATTACAACACTTATTTGCATCTTGCTGCTCCAAGACACTAGTCTTCCTCCCAAGAACTAACAAGTGCCAGAAGTGCTCTTCATGTCCTCTTTGCAGCCTGAAAAATTTGCATCTAAATAGCCTGTTAGTTCAAACTCCCCATTTCAGGGTACCATAGGCCACAATTTTGTGTGCCCTTAAGGTACCTCAAAATCCTCTTTACTGCAGAGTAGTGAGATTCTTTAGGACAAGCCTGATACCTAGCACAAACACAGGTAGCACACATGATGTCTAGCCTACTTGCAGTTAGATATAAAAGAGATCCAATTATCCCTCTATATAATGTTTCATCAAATCGTTTCCCTACCTCATCTTTGCATATAGGCACACTTGACCCCATAGAAGTTTTCATGTTGGAGGCAATCTCCATACCAAACTTTTTGACTAACTCCATGGTAAACTTAGATTGGGATATGGATAAGCCATCATCAGCCTGTCTCAATTAGAGACCCAAGAAGAACTTAAGTTCATTCATACTGCTCATCTTAAACTTCCCTTGCATAAGTTGGGCAAACTTCCTGCAAAGGTTATCATCAGTAGATCCAAAGATAATGTCATCTACATATATCTGGACCAGGATGATCTTACCCTTAGATTGCCTTAGGAATAGGGTCTTGTCTATCTTTCCCCTTCGGAATTTGTTCTCAATGAGGAAGCTAGACAATGTCTCATACCATGCTCTAGGGACTTGCTTCAGCCCATATAGAGCTTTCTTATGTCTATAAATAGAATAAGGTGTGTTAAGAACAACAAAACCTGGAGGATACTTAACATAGACTTCTTCCTTTAAGTCACTATTCAGGAAGGCTGACTTCACATCCATCTGGAAGACCTTGAATCCCTTATGTGCAGCATATGCAAGGAACTGTCAGATGACTTCCAATCTTGCCACAAGGGCAAAGGTTTGATCAAAATCAATACCTTTTTCTTGTATGTACCCCTTAGCTACTATCATGGCTTTGTTCTTGATTATAATGCAATTTTCATCAAGTTTATTCTTATAAATCCACTTGACTCCAATGACATTATGTCCTTGTAGTCTGGGAACAAGCTTCCAGACCTTACATCTTTTAAACTGGTTCAGTTCTTCTATCATAGCAATAATCCAGAACTGATCTATGTTAGCCTCTTCAAATTTCTTTGGCTCAACCTATAACAGGAAGCTTAAGTATAGTGTTGTGTTGATACTTTTGCTCCTAGTCACCACTCCTTGGCTGGTATCACCAATGATCTTGTGTCTTGGATGATCCCTTAGATGTCTGACTACTGGAGGCAATCTTGCTTAAACATTATCTACAGGGGCAGCTTCTTGCTGATCTTCATTCACCTCACTTGTATCTTGTAGTCCTACTGGAATGTTCATTCCATCAACTTTATCTTGGACTAGTGGAGCAGCTTCTTTGAGATTTAGCTGGTCCATCATCTGTTATGTACCTGCAGTACTAAAAGAGTATCTTGGTAGCTCACTATTAATCATAGTAGACTCATCAAATACTCCATGTACAGATTCTTCAATAACTTAGCTTTTCAAGTTGTAGATCCTATACGCTTTACTATGATTATTGTACCAAATAAAAATCCCATCAAAGGACTTGGCAGCAAACTTAGTCACATAGTACTTCCCATTGCGAAGCACATAGTACTTACTACCAAAGATTCTGAGATAGCCCAGGTTTGGTTTTCTGCCCTTCAAGATCTCATAGGGAGTCTTCTTGTGGCTCTTGGTGATAGAGGCTCTGTTGAGGACAGGAAATACAGTATTTACTACCTTAGACAAGAAATATTCTGGGAGAGATGTGTAACGACTCCACCCATTAAATAACATATCATAGAAGGTCCGGCCGGGGCCCCACATGATGTTCCACGAACAGACGGTAATGTCACAGGATAATACCATCAAAGCATCCTAACTCAGAGCATACTAGCGGAAAAGTTACACATTAGCTGAACTCATACCAGGAATATCCACTATATATATAAACCAAAGTTATATACAACCACTCAAACGAGGGGATAGCAAATATTACAGTTTGGCCTTAAGGCCTTATAGTTCCTCTTTATACAGTATGGATTACAGACATCGGCGCGTAGGCCGGCTATACATGAATAAAAGAAAGTACATTAGCTAGCCTTCAAAGGCTAGAAGCAACAGCAGCGGCAAGAGCGGCAACAGCAGCAGCAGGGACATCAGCTCTTCACTTCCTCCTCAGCTTTCCAGCACCTGCACAGGGACAATCCACCCAGAAGGTGGCAAATAAGGCAACGGTCAGCATTCAGCTGACCAATTTATAACAATCCTACCCCTTATGCGGGGTAGTGGCATTCCTTCCCTGTAGAGCAATACATTAATAGACAGATATCATACATATTGTGCTCTCATGCACAAGTAATCCATCACAACCGTCAGCCACCCGGCCCGACGATCTATGCTCTCAGGCACACTTTTGGGTACACTAGCGAACCGGGATCAACACCATTGAGCATTTAGTCTTGATGGCGCGCAGTCCTAAGACTCTCATTATATTGCTGACGAAAGCCTAATGCCTTGGCACTCTCTTGTACAGCCAACATAACGCAGGTACAGATCCACCACCCCCTGGTTCTCAAATTGCCTTGCCATCACCAAGCACATCGTACTTGCGGCTACAATTAAAGGCGCGGGTCGGCTTCACCTTTCCTGTTCGTCAAGAAGCCTTTTAAGAGCTCGCAGCTCACAATAGTCATAATGTCCACCAAGGACTGGCTTCACAATCCAAAAGGGGAGTCAATGCCGGCATCCTTTGCGGTCGCTTGGCGGGTTCAGGAGAACTCTCTATCTGCACCCAAACTCAATTCAAACCCTGCAATTCATGCAGTGCCAGAAAACTGGTCTTTTCAATACAAGCATTACAAGGGTGTTTTCCTGGAATTCCTCATCCCAGTACTTCCTGTTACTCTCCTTCACAGGCACAACCCATCGACCCCACTAACTACACGAGTCTACATAGAGTCTTCTCCAGTGCGTAAATGCAACATCACCAATCCAGACCAACCTGTCTAGATGGGCTTCACACAGCATGCCTATCCCGTACTATATATTTTCGGGTCTAGATGCAGACTCAAGCTGGGGATAGCACCTATCACCCACTGGAATCACTCACTTTTCCACCTTTTGGTGGAGAGGATTCCTTACTCATGCATAAAGGAGGACTTCATATGTCCAAGAAGGAATATCGTTACCCTTGACGGTCTCTTAGGAGCCATCGAAAATCTGGCCAGTTGGAAAGCACCGTAGCAGCTTTGCCTCCACAGAACTAGCCTTAGATCTCGAATCGGACCTCGGGAGCTACACCAATGGCTTGCCCTTCTCCTCCTTCACCTTCCTCCAAGATTTCCCTTTTTCTCTCTTGGTAAGAATGAGAGAAGCTACCAATCCTTAGTCTTATCATTATAGGAAAGCACCCGGGCCATTGGATCCAAATAGAAATAAATGGATGGCCAAGATCTGCCCAAAAGTCCAAATTTGACATGACACGGCCTGTGACACGCCCGTGTCACAGGCCGTGTACCCCAAGCGGTGCACGAACCGACTCAAACTAAACCAGAACACAGGCTCCAACATGCCCGTGTCACAGGGTCGACCACCCGTGTCAACTTTGACACGGTCGTGTGACCGGCCGTGTCACCCTTTCAATACAGGACCAAATCACCCGAGAAGGACACGGCTAAGGCACACGCCTGTGTCCTTGGCTGTATGCCCAACATGCCCCAATGACACGCCCGTGTCATAGGGCGTGTTCCACACTCAATGCCACTCCTCTCAACGCCACTCAACACCGCCCGATTTCAAACCCGAGCAGGACATGCCCTGGGACACGCTCGTGTCCTAGGCCCTGTGCACTGGACATCCCCTGGGACACACGCGTGTCCCAGGCCGTGTCACCAAGCCTAACCCCATTTTGGGACTTATGGGTTTTGGGGTGTTACAATCCTCCCCTCCTTAAAATAAATTGATGAGTACAATTATGATAGGCTTTTTACTATCATAATTGTAATCATGTCCACTATTTTCTACTTCTTTATTAAGTAATTGCACAGAATAGTTAGGAATTGGTTTTATCATGAATAGTAGAGCATAGTTTGGAGTTTATATTATTTCATGTATTAAGCTATTCACTTACTACTTCATTATTTTAATATAGGTACTGCGAACCAGTGGAACTAGAAGTCTTGGAGCAAACAAGGGAGTTGACGGGTCTAACATTGCTGATCACAAGAGAAGAATTGGTGACACACGAGTAAGAACACGGCCGTGTGCCTACCCGTGTTCTATTCCGGCTACAAACAAAGGAGAAGTCAAAGCACCACACGGGTTGGAACACGCCCGTGTTCCCAACCTGTGTACTTTTCGGGACAAAATGGAATATTGCAGCCGGCCAACCCGTGTCATGAAGAACAACACGGCCGTGTTCATCAACACGGTCGTGTCGGTACCCGTGTCATCTAATACGGCCCACGACCAAACATGTCTACTCGTGTGGAACCGCCCTGGAACTGCCAACACGGCCTGCAACACAGCCGTGTTGGAACCTGTGTTTGACCATGTTTGCTATGAGACTATAAAAACCTTGAGAAAATTTTATTCTGGACTTTTGGATCAATTTGCATTGGAGCTTTTCTGGAAGACGAAAGTGGAGCACCCAAGTGAAGGATAATTTAAGAGGATTTTTATATGCCTTTAATACTTCATGTATCTTCTTAATTTTGATTTTATCTTGGTGATTCAACTTTCCTTATTTTATATTTTACATGAACTTTATATTTGAACAATTTTCTTAATCATGCATCGCTTTGTTTGTATCAAATTTGTGGTAGTTTATGCGTATATATTCCTTAGAACAAAAATGATTATCCTAAATATGAATTTAGCTTTTGCTATTCATGAATTTCAAACCTCTAGATTGAGAAATTGGATGTTTGTAATGATGTTAATAATTTCATAATTACGAGTTATTTCTATTTACATTACAATTTTCATGATCGAGAGATATGTTAATTGTATAATTTTGATGTTTGTAATGATTTTTGTGTCCCAGGCCGTGTCACCCAGCCTGACCCCATTTTGGGACTTATGGGTTTTGGGGTGTTACAAGATGTGTCACTCAACAATGTCCTTCTAGCCTCTATGAGAGTCCTATTTTTCCTCTCAATAATCTCATTTTGCTGGGGTGTTCTTGGAGAAGAAAATTCTTGATGAATCCCTAGCTCTTCACAGAACTTTGTAATGCTATCAAACTAGAATTCAGTCTCATGGTCACTTCTGATTTTGACCACAGTATTGTCAAACTCATTCTGAATTTGCTTGACAAACTTCATGAGGACATCAAGGATTTCATTCTTTTTCTTAAGAAAGAACACCCGAGTAAACTTGGAATAGTAATCAACCACCACGAGGGTATAGACTTTCCTTCCAAGACTATGAACATGCATAGGACCAAACAAGTCCATATGCAAGAGGTATAAATACCTCACAGAGTCCTTGGTCTCAATGCCCTTGAAGGAGTCTTTGGTCTACTTTCCCTTTTGGCATGCAGAGTAAATGGTTTCCTTAGTGTATTTCACATTTGGACCATTCCTAACTACCACTCCACTAAAGAGCTTGCCAATAGTCTTGTAATTCAAATGAGCTAGTCTCTTGTGCCATTGCACACAATAAGAAACTTTCTCATTTGCCACTAGACAAACAGGAGAGTCTGTATCTAGACAAAGGAAATTTAAGCAATAAACATTTCCACTCCTAGTGCCTGTCAAGATGACCTCTTGGTCACTTGACCTCTTAATCAGGCACTCATCCTTGTGGAAAACAATAACATAGTCAAGATCAGAGAGTTGGCTTATGCTTACGAGGTTGTGTTTCAACCCTTCAACATAAGCCACTTTTGTGATGGTGACTATGTCATTGGTAATCTTACTATAGCCTCTTGTCACCCCTCTATCTGAACCACCAAAGATAATCTTTGGTCCATCTTTCACTAGAGTGTACTCCTTTAAGTTGCTCCTTATCCAAGTATTATTCCTGGAATAACCACTGTCCAAGTACCATATAGGGGTATGGACACTTGGACTAACCTGCATCACACAATTTATTTTACCTTAGGACCCCAATATCTATTGGGTACTAGGTGCATGCTAGTCTTAAAATGAACTTTTCTACCAACAGCTTTTCTGAATGGTGGACTAACAGCTGCTCTTGGCACACTTTGATTGTGCCGGCACTCTATAACAAAATGACCTACTTTACCACAGCACCGACATTCATGAATGTTGTATCTTCTTTTTTATGCAGGACCTGTAGTGTGGTTAACTGCTAACTAAATGGTAGGAAGAGGAGCAAAAACCTTCTTTAGATTCCTTTCAGCAAGGATCTGAGTGAAGGTAAGTCTTCCAGCTGGCTTATTTACTATGTTCTGAGTGCCATCACCAACAATCTTCTTTGCAGAAAACATGCTCTTGATAGAATCAAAAATTCCCAAATCAGGCTTGCTGATAAACTGGCCCTTGGTCTGAGTCTAAGCTTTATGGTTCTGAAACATAGTTGTAGCCACATTTTTGAGAGTGGGGGCTAGAGCACCAAAGACAAATGGTACAGGATGGGAGATTTGAATTTCTTCATGGGCAGCTTTAAAGGCACTCACCTTGTTATACCTTCCACCATAAATAAGAACATTTTTGTTCACACCAGCAAATCTGCCATTCATCCAGTGACCATAGATGCTTTCTTGGTCATACCTGTTTGAAGGCAACTAAACTTTCCTATGAGGAACATGAGGCTTGGAAGCAAGAGGCTGTGCTAGAGCTGGAGCTTTGTCCTTCCCTTTGGAAGGGGCAACTCTTGTGCTTCCCTTGAATCCCAACCCCTTCTTACCCTTCTTAGAGGAGAAAGATTCTATCAAAGGGAGTACAGTACTTGGTTTAGAATAGCTACCTACTATTCTTTTCTTCCTCCCTATCCTCTCTTCAAGATCCCTTATGAGACTATTCTTGTACTTGATGGAGCCTATATGGATGAGATTCATGAACCTAAGTTCGTTAAGTTCCCTATCCTTCTGATTCAGCAAGATGCTCTCTCAGCCTGTTGGGAAGCAGCAAGCTGAACGGAGGATATCTCCACATTCTACTTCTTAGTCAACTTCTTGCACTTCTTGAAGGCATCCAGAAGTTATCCATACCTGTCAATCAATTGATTTACATCTGCTTCAGATACATAATCATCTTCACCACTGGATGAAGAAGCTTCTATACAAGGACTAGTCTCATACACAGACTCAGAAGAACTAGATAGATTACGTACCTTGCTTTGACCAGGCTAATCCTAGCTAGATTCCTCATCAGTCATTGTCATCAGCCCATATCAGTTGTAGGCACCTTCTTCATCTTCATAATACACCTCTGAATCACTATCTGAGTGTGATAGAGGGGCCCTGATACCTATCATGGCAGCATGATAGTCTTCATCTACTACTACAGCTTCTTGTTCAGCAGCAGCAGCACCAGCCCAATATAGGCTTCTTCTTCAGACTCGGATGAAGATGAGACTGTCCAGCTCTTCTCTTTCTTAGCACTGAAGGACTTCTCCTTCTTTCCCTTGTGCTGGTGATGTTTCTTCTCACCAGCTTTCTTTCTCTTTACTGGGTAGTCAGTTATAACATGCCCAGGTTTGCTGCAATAGTAACAAACAACTTTAGAAGAATTATATTTACTAATTTTAGAATCATACCAGTCAGGCTTGGACTGATTCTTTCTGTGATGAGAAGAGGTGGAAGGTCTGCTCTTCAACTGTTTCTTCTTCATCAACTTCTGAAAGTGCCTGGAGAAGGCAGCAAAGTCCTCATTATACATGCTGCAGTACAAAGGTCCTACACTCAGATCCAAAACTAGATCCTACACTTAGGCAAATCTTCCCTACCTGAGGCACAAAAGCCTTACAACTCAGATCCAAAAGGATCCTATAGAAATGAAATAGTTTGTGTTAATATGACAATGCAATTTCTCTGTGTCTGCTGATGAGTCATATTTATATACTTATTTTTGGACTTATCTGGGCTAGTTTTCTCGTTGATACACTACACTTTAGAGCAATAATTGTTCATATTTGTTTATTATGCCCATTTCATGTTAAGGTGCACTTTTGGCCCGTTTTCTGTGTGATTTCGTAGTTTTTGCTTTTGCCCTACTTGGTGTTTTTTTGTATTTGGAGAATGTGGTATGCACGTTTCGGTGGCTTGTTTATTTTTGCTAGAGGTACAAAGGTCGTGTACGTATGCCGGGATTGTTTGGGAATGTTTTCTACCTAAGGGCCACTGATCGTGCGTTTTTACACATGCATGGTCAGTGGACTCCTTAGCGAACGATTGATAGTCGTGCACAGCCTGTTTGTCGAACCCCAAACAGTAAAGGAACACTGCGCACGATCATTCGATCTATAGCACACGACCACTAGTCGTGAGTAACTGATCGTGTGCACTATTCTCCATTTTTCCAAGTTCTGTCCGAGGAATTCGCACGAGCATTGGACATAGTGCGCACAACCACCGGTCATGCGCCACTACTCGTGCACATTTATTCCTTTTTCTGGAGTTCTGTCTGGGTCAATCGCACGACCATTGGACATAATTTGCATGACCTTTGGTCATGCTCCATTGCTCTTGCGTGTTATACCAGTTGTTCTTTGAGTTCTGCCATGCTAATACGCACGATCATTGGACATAGTGCGCATGACCACTGGTCGTGCGCCACTGATCGTGTGTAATTTCTACAATCTATCAATTCGCAGGTTCTGCCCTAATTCCAGATTTTAGACTTTTTCTCTATCGTTTTCGTCTCCGAGGAGGGTTCTGCCGTTTTCCTTCTTCCTCCACCGTTGGGAGGGACTCCGGGCAAGCTTTCAACGCCAAATTCAAGCCTGAGCTACCTCTCAACCTCCTCCTTCATCCTTGAGCTTCAAGAAGGGTTTGACCTAGCTTTCACCATCAAGCTCGGAGGAGTTTGTGTCATCCTCCACCGGATAGTGACACGAAGAAGACGGGTGCATTGGGAGTTAGTGACAACCTCCTCTACCCCGGACGCAGTTGAGGACCGAGCTAGGATGCAGATTGAAAACCCAGTGATTCCTTCCGTGAATCCTCAGCAAGACTTCAGATCCGGTCGATTTCGCACTTTCTTCTTCTCTTGTTGTTGATAGTAAAGTTTGATCTCTTTGTATTTGATGAAGTGTGTTTTATTTGATATATGTTTGTGTACAATCATGTCTATGTTATTTATATTCACGTTATTTACTTGAGGTGCGCCATTATCCATCCTCAACTACACAGTGCCGCACTAGCAATTGCTAGTGGCGTGCGTAGCGAAGAGGTTCTCACGACCCTCATTCCTCTGTTCTCACCACCTCATCCACAAGCCTACTCGTCCATCAGCCTAGCGATTCGGTGCATAGCGGCCTGTATAGTTTTCCATCCTCCTGGCGAAGCATTGCATAGCGACATTGCATAGGAGTATTTTATTAGTGTTTTACTTTCTTTTTTCACAAACATTCAAAACCCCCTTCGTAAACACCGACCTAAGGACTTTAATCTTAATTCCTCCTCAAAATTAACTCCACCTTACTGTGTTCCTTGAGAGATCGATACTTGGGAAAATTCGCCCATTTTATATTACTTGTGCGACCGGTACACTTGCCATAATCCGCATCAAGTTTTTGGCATCGTTGTCGGGGAACACAGTCATGTGAGTTTTTGGAGAGGGAGATAGGAGATAAAATCCCTTTTCCATTTGTTCATATCATGTTTCTTCTTTGCTTTAGTTTTTAGAATTTGTTGCTTATTTTTTTTGTTCCTTTTCTGTTTTTGGCTTAGCAGGCGGATCTGTGTTACTTTTTATTTTATTTTCAGTTGTGTAGCACCCTTGCAGCAAATATTTTTGTTCGCAATGTATTCTGTAGCTGAGTGCCGTCTCTATGACACTTTGCGCCGATACATTGACGCCTTGGATATTTTTAATGTCGAGCATTGTATTAGGTGTTTGTTATGCCAAGGTATAGGCCACATGGTGAAAGATTGTCCTCGTTTGTGCGAGCCTTCTTCCTCTGAGGGCATGTGCGCAGAAACCCCCGGTTTACGGAGGACTACTATGGACAGGTCTATCAGGGTGTTGCCTGGCCCATACACTGACATTGCACATCATGCTCGTTCCTTGCCCATTGAGATTACTTAACAATCTCTCGCCGCATACAGATCTTTCATGGGTCTCTCGCTCTCTTTTTACGAGCTTCCCTTGAGTGATGATGATCACTCTAGTGTTAGCTAGTAAAAAGAGGATCAGGAACTCATGGGCACTCCTATATGGGATGATGAGATTGTTCCCGTCAGCGGGGAGTGTCAGCGAATGATTTTACGATGGGGCCTGCTCATTCAATGCCTAGTTTTGAGAGCAGTTTTTCCCCTCCGCAATTTTTGCCTGATGGTGCTACTCCATTTTTGTGTGAGTCGGCTTATGATGCTGTATTTTTAGATAATTCGGTGCCTGAGGTTACGCCAAAGTGGGATGAGGACTGTACTATCTCTGACAAAGAATGTGGATCTTCGGAATGCTATGACGCTCCCTGGTGGGATGAGGAATATCCCCTTTCTGATGCGGAGATTTGCACCTCCTTATTGGATGAGGCGGTCCCTCTTACCACCGCAGACCTCAAGTTCTCGGATTCCCTACGATACGACTTATATGATACCAACGATGATCTGTGCTCGGATCCTACTGAGAGTGATACTGGGACCACTCTCCCATATTTTGCGTGTTTTAGTTTTTCCTCTCGTTTATTACTTGACCCCCTTCATTATCTGAGCCTGTGCAGGATGAGTCTCCACGGGTGCATTGGGATGATGATGAGCCTTGTGCTCATGTCGACGGTAAGTGCATCTGCCGGTATGAGAAGGTTTCTACCTCCTTCGCAGTGGAAGTCCCTGTTGTTGTCATCGCCTCCTACAGACCTGCGATGGATGACGCCTTGTTGGTCAAGGATTTTTTTTGTGGTGAGATGAGTGAGGATCGGCGCTCCTCCTTATCTTACTCCCTATTTCCTCTACTTGTGTTGGGCAGGTATTATTATTTAGGTAGAGGGGTAACTGCTCTATCGCCGTATCGGTACCCGTTACCGAAACGGATAATGGAATAGTTTCCTGTGCACTTTTCTTTTCATAGGCCCATTAACTAGAAATGTATAAAATTTAATAAGTTGTGCTGGGAGGACAATAACCCCAGTAGTTATCTTACATTTCCTGCATTTTTATTTTTCATGTCTATCTTAGTTTTAGTATTTCTTTGTATTTTGTCTATTTTTCTTTTGTTTTTGCGGAGCTCACTCCAGCAGGTATTCATGGAAAATTTGTATTGGCGAGGTTGTGATTCTTCGTTTGGCGGACCTGCTTCTATTTTTCACGCATCTTCTGGTATGCTCACTGGCTGAGCATTGTGTAACCTCTTCCCTTGTCTATATCTGATTTAAATTTTTATATCATATGATGTATAGCTTAGTTTAAGTATGGGGGAGAGCCAGTATTTGTTACCTTTTGCACGCGCACATTTCATTTGCATACTAGAAGCTTTTATTGTTTTATTTTGATTCGTTCATTACATCGCACACCACTGCACCCACATGAGTGTTGCTTAGCCGTTAGCGTGTTGTAAGTTAAACTCGTTTCTTTTGTATGATTTGGGAAAATTATTGTGATGGCATAGGATTGTGAGATGGAGTAAAATATTGACTCTTGCAGTGCTCCTAGTCGAGTGCTCTCGTCTCGTGTAGAAATTGGAGTAGATTTATTTTTTTTGTATGCTTATAGTTTTATATTTTTCTAATTGCGTAAAGACTTTTTATTCTACTCAAAAATTGGTGAATCCGGTGTGAATCGAATGGTAGTGTAAGGATATGTGTAGCCGTCACTAGACTCATTTTGCTCGAGTCGGTAGGAAGGATCATCTTTCTCAGTGGCTAAGAACTTGCCCCAAGCTACTCTTGAAGTATTGGTGCATGGTTAGTCAAGCGTGAGTGTGATGTAGGCCATCATTTTGGCTCGGTTGAGCCTTGTACCGTTCCTAATGTCTTATCCTCGCAAGCCTTGTTGTGTCTACCCCTTCTTTTGATTCATCTCAACCATTATTTCACCAAAGCCTCATAGACGATCCTAGTCATACACCCAAGCCGAGCTTTAGTGTTTTACATTTTCATTTTGGGGTGTTGATGTGGTGATATTTTTTGTTAATATGTGGATGTGCTCCAAAGTTTTTATTTGCTGAAATTATTAAAATAAAAAGATGATTTGTAAAAATATATAAAAATGAATTGTGAAAAAGAAAAGTGAAAAGAAAAAGTATAATTGAAAATTCTATTTGAGATGAGACTGTATTTGGAGTAGGCGGTGCACACACCCATATTTTAAAAAATTAAGTCTGGGGGTGTGGTGTACGCGCTTGTATTTTGGTTAGAGGATAGATTCTTTTTTATGCTAGCTTATTTGGGTTAGGTGCATAGCCTTCTTATTTATCTTTGTTTACCTCACTGAAACCTAAGCCCCATCTCTTCACCTAAAGTCCTACAGATTAACGCTTGAGTCGAACTAGTACCGTAGAGAGAGTGTGAACAGGAAAGCGTATGGTCCCCGACATTGATGGATTTCTTTGGAGATGATCCTGAGCCCGGGTCTTTGGTAATGCTCACCTGAGTGGCCTACCTACATTCTCCCTACGCATGACCGGAAGATTCACCGTGATTCCAATTTTGAGTAGTAATAAAATATTGAAACGCATTGTGAAAAGTATAAACTATTTTGTATACTTAGAAATTTCCTCTATTATATATTTTTATGCGCGCGAGCATGCGACTTCGCATGGTACTCCACATCTCAATTTCTATGTTAGCTAGTTTATTTTCCCTATCTACATAATTTTGTTTGATCGAGATGCGCAAACAGGTAAGTATGGGAGTGTGATGAGTCCTATTTATATATTTATTTTTGGACTCATCTGGGCTAGTTTTCTTGTTGATGCACTACACTTTAGAGCCATAATTGTTCATATTTGTTATTATGCCCATTTCATGTTAAGGTGCACTTTTGGCCCGTTTTCTGTGTGATTTCGTATTTTTTGCTTTTGCCCTACTTGGTGTTTTTTGTGTTTGGAGAATGTGGTATGCCCGTTTTGGTGGCTCGTCTATTTTCGCTATAGGTACAAAGGTCATGTGCGTGTCACGGGATTGTTTGGGAATGTTTTCTGCCTAAGGGCCACTGATCGTGTGTTTTTACACGTGCACGGTCAGTGGACTCCTTAGCGCATGACCACTGGTCGTTCGCGGCCTATTCGTCGAACCCCCAAATTGTACAGGAACACTGTACACGATCATTGTATTTATAGTGCACAACCACTGGTCGTGATCCACTGATCGTGCGCACTATTCTCCATTTTTCCAAGTTCTATCTGAGGAATTCGCTCGAGCATTGGACATAGTGTGCACGACCACCAGTCGTGCGCCACTGCTCGTGTGCATTTATTCTTTTTTTCTGGAGTTCTGTCTGGGGCAATCGCACGACCATTCGATATAGTGCGCACAACCTTTGGTTATGCACCACTGCTCGTGTGCGTTATCCCAGTTTTTCTTTGAGTTCTGCCATGCCAATACGCACGATCACTGGACATAGTGCGCACGACCACTGGTCGTGTGCCACTGATCATGTGCATTATAATTTCTCCAATCTATAAATTCGCAGGTCCCGCCCTAATTCCGGCTTCTGGACTTTTTCTCCGCCATTTTGGTCTACTACGAGGGTTCCGCCGTTTTCCTTCTTCCTCCACCGTAGGGAGGGACTCCGGTCAAGCTTTCAATACCAAATTCAAGACGGAGCTACCTCTCAGCCTCCTCCTTCATCCTTTGAGCTTCAAGAAGGGTTTGACCTAGCTTTCACCATCAAGCTCGGAGGAGTTTGTGTCATCCTCCACCGGATTGTGACACAAAGAAGACGGGTCCATTGGGAGTTAGTGACAGCCTCCTCTACCCCGGATGCAGTTGAGGACCGATCTAGGATGCGGATTGACAAAAAGGTGTTTACTTTCGTGAATCCTCAACAAGACTTCGGATCTGGTCGATTTCACACTTTCTTCTTCTCTTATTGTTGATAGTGTAGTTTGATCTCTTTATATTTGATGAAGTGTCTTTAATTTGATATATGTTTATGTACAATCATGTCAATATGATTTTATATTCACATTATTTGCTTGAGGCGCGCCATTATCCATCCTCCACCATACAGTGTCGCACTAGCAATTGCTAGTGGCGTGTGTAGCGAAGAGGTGCCCATGACCCTCATTTCACTGTTCTCACCACCTCATCCGCAAGCCTACTCGTCCATCCGTCTAGCGATTCGGTGCATAGCGGCCCGTGTAGTTTTCTATCTGCCTGGCGAAGCATTGCATAGCGGCATTACATAGGAGTAGTTTATTAGTGTTTTACTTTCTTTTTCTGCAAACATTCAAAACCCCCTTCGTAAACACCGACCTAAGGACTTTAATCTCAAGTCCTCCTCAAAATAAACTCCACCTTATTGTGTTCCTTGAGATATTGATACTTGTAAAAATTCGCCCATTTTATATTACTTGTGCGACCGGTACACTTGTCGTAATCTGCATCATCTGCTACTAGAGCTGAGTTATCTCAGCTCTAACTATCTTCACAGCAACAAGAATAATATCTTCAGTAATTTGCTGTCTCTGCTGGAAGTATCTCAGAAATATGTTTCTGAACATGCTGAAGAAGACTGAAGACTGATCTTGAGTTCTTCAAACAGCTAACCTGAACCTACAAAAAATTGAAGGCTCTTCTTCTCTTTCTTTATCAGACGCTAATCTGAACTTGTTATAGCAGATGAAATTGCTACAGCTATCTGGAATAAACTTTTGGTTTAGCTGGATTGACTTTAAGATTTTGGCTCAGCAGCAATGGCGAGGAAGATGAAGTCTAGCCGCAAAGAATGAAACCCTAAAAGTTTAGTTTTTCCTTCTGAAGCTGCCCCTTTTATCTTCCGCCGATTAACAGCTCCAAGAAGTAGTGGGAACACCTGCAGTTGACAGCTATAGCTTGCTTTAACGGAAGAAGACATACAGTAGAGCATTGGCCATATTTGTCATGTTCTGTAGCTTTCATGCAACTTATTTGAATCTGTTGACTTTTGTTGACTTTGACTTACATCATCAGTTATGAACTTAGCCAATTTCTCAAATCCACTCCAGGCGTTGAGTGCGTTGAGTGGACAAGCTTCACTCAACGCCAAAACCCTTAGTCAACTGTCTGAACCATTCTGCATCTTAGGCGTTGAGTGAGCTTTCATGACTCAACGCTTTCTGACTTGGCTTATCATTCTGCCTCTTGGAGTTGAGAGCATTGAGTGAGCCTTCCTCACTCAATGCCTCTGGACTTAGTCAACTTCTGACTTTCAAAGTCCAACAATCTTTGCACGATTATGCGTTGAGAGCGTTGAGTGAATTGTCTTCACTCAACTCTTTTATACTTAGTCATTTATTCACATATCTGAAGGAAATGAGTGAGCTAGCCTCACTCAACGCTTTCTTCCTTTGCCTGTCTTCTTTATTTAGGCGTTGAGTGAACTAGCTTCACTCAACGCTTTTGTTGTCTGGCGTTGAGAGCATTGAGTGAAGCTTCATCAATCAATGCTTTTATACTTAGTTGCTTTCTGTCATCTTTCTTCTTAGGCTTTATCATCACACAACTCCTTCTGCTTTGGCATCGAGTGAGCTGTGTTCACTTGACGCTTCTTGACTTAGTCGAATATTCAGCCCGCCAAAACTGAGGATTTGACAGATTCAGCTATACTCGATGATAGATTTAAGTGAACTGCCCTCACTCAACGCTTGTGGAGTTGGCCGCAGAATTGTTTTGCAGAATGCATGGCTTTGACTGTCCACAACTAACTCAGAGCTTTATGGCATCTTGTGTTAAGTGAACTGGCTTCACTCAATGCTTGTGGACTTAGGCGATTTCTAGCTTATCCAGTATCCTCCCTTGCATCTGGCATTGAGTGAACCGGCTTCACTCAATTCCTGTGGACTTAGATAGGTTTTTGTCTCTCCACATCTTTACTTTGTGACCACCTGTCACATCACTTGGAAAACCAGTCCTATCAATATTACAAGGACTAGCTTGTATGCATGAAATTCAACATACATTAAATACAATAATGTGTATATCATTAACATGTTTGACTTCTTCAAATCTGGGATATTGTGGGCAATGGACCCTGTTGGAACATCCTATTACTGATTTGGGTAAGGATCACTATGTCCATAGGATTATGTCTTGACCTCATTGTATAGATTTAAAGGTCAACTAGAATAGGTCTAAGGCTTAGAACTTAGGTTTGAAAGCTGCCCCCAAGACCTCCTAGTACAGATTACAAGTGCAGAAGACAAAGGCAATTATCGTCGAGCTCAGATCGACGAGGCGTCGAACTCAGTTCGACTATCTTTGAGCTCAGTTCAATGAGTCGTCAAACTCGGTTAAACGATCTCCGAGCTCAGATCGACGTTTCTGTCTCAAGTCAAATTCCAGTCTCTGAGCTTAGGTCGATGATAGTCGAGCTCAGATCGGCGTTTCTGTCTCAAGTAAAATTCCAGTCTCTAAGCTTAGGTCGATGGTAGTCGAGCTCAGATCAACAATTTTCTTGAGAGATCGATGATTTCAGTATTTCAAATCAGTCTATTATGGAATTCAAATTTCTTCAATCTCCAGCATTTAATGCAAAAGATTTTGTAGTCATTTCAATCAATCTGGAGCAAGTTTCAAGGAGACTAAAAGAGAATATTTCTTAGGACTGTCCTCTAGAGATAGTTATCAATTAAGGAAAGTCATTTATGACTGGCTAACGGCTACCTAGAAGATTGGATTTCAATATATCATTTTCAGAAAAAAAATAGAGACAGAGAACCAACAACCAAGAAAATCATCTAAGAGACAGACACACACAAGAACTACAGGATTACAGTGTTAGAGTTCTTACAGAACACAAGGAATAGAACAGAGAAGGAGATCAACACACAGAGAAGAATTCCTTCTACTCTTTAAGACCTCCTCTCTGATTCAAGCTTTCAAGGCTTCATCAATCAAGACTCCAGACACAACATATCCTCAGCCTTTGCTGAAATCATCTTTTGCTAGAGATCTCATCTTACTGAAAGCCTATCACCCTGTGCAAAGCTTCTTCTCCTAGCCTACTACTAATCTCAGGGGGAGCTTTGACATCATCAATCCACTAGTCTTCTCTTTGACTGTTGACTGAGAAGAACATCTTCACTCCTTCTATTTTCTTTTGCTGTAAAAGGGTTATACAGAACTCCCTTCAAAAGTTTTGTGTTTGGTTTCTGAGACCTTGTCAAAACTCAGTGGTGGCAAGACACCTGATCAAAAAATCTGGTTTGGTTTTTGAGCACCTTATCAAAAGCTCATTGGTGCCCAGGACACCTGATCAACTCATCCTGCAGTGGATTCCTACCTAGGGTGGTAGAAGAGTGGATGTACCCAGGTTGATTGGGGAACCACTATAGCTCCTTGTGTCATCTAGTTGTTTGTGTTTTATTTGCTGTGTGCTGTGAATTTACCTTCTTGCTTTACTTTACTTTATTTTACTGCAAGCACTATACACATAAAAATAAATTAAGTCTTCCACTGCCAATTAGTTTTAATTTGCAAAATTATTTTAAAAATACTCTATTCACCCCCCCCCCCCCCCTCTAGAGTAAAGGTAGATCTTACCCTCACTTTCAGACCCAACAGTAATCAGAGGCTCAATGAGTCTTGAGCAACTGTCATAGGAAAACATTGAAACTGCACCAATCCCTGAAGATCTGTATGGTGCTAAATTTGGTGATCAGAGTGTTGTTCATTATGTTAAACAAAGTGGTGCTCGGCGGGTTAAACCTTCAACTGCTGATGTAATTCCTACATTCAGCCTCACTGTTGATCAGATTTTCAGGGCCAAAGGCAAGTCAATTGCTGAAGAAGAGGAAGAAGTAAGGCTCGGCAAGAAAAGATACAGAGAAGAGATGGAGATTAGGCCTGACTTTGAGAAGTGGAGTCCTCATTTAGGGATCATCATCTTATATGTCTGGGATTAATTAAAAACCACAAAACTGACAGGTGAAAGCTCTACAGCTCCCTAGAATGGGTCAAGCTTGAAAGGAATGAGGAACTGAGGAGAAAATTCAGAAGGGACCAAAAGTCAGGGGCACGACCACAAGATGTTGTGGAGCCTAGAAAGTACTTCCCCAAGCCCTACAGTTACTTTGAAAGACAGAAGGAAAAGGAAAATGACAACAAAGACAAAGATCAGGCTAGCAAGAAACCCAGTAGGGGGATTGTGATTAAGGAACCAGAAACTTGAGATGTTTCATATTTTCCTTAAAGGGTTGTAGGAATGTGAACTTTTTGTAATAAGCACACAATCTTTTATGAATCTTTCCTTCTATAAAAAATCATATTTTTGTGTGTTTACATCTTATTGATTTCATATTCTGTGATGTTTATCTGCTAATTTAAGAAGTGTATATCATTGACTAAGGTTCTGACTTCTTCAGATAGGGGGAGATTGTTGGGTCCATTGATCACAATGTCCTAGATTTGAAGAAGGCCCACAAGTCAATGGTATACACATAAATGTATTTGATGCATACCCTTAGTTCAGTGAATGCAGGTTATTCTCTATTGAACTGATTTGACAAGTAGTCAGAGTCACAAAAACAGATGGACTCATGATGTTGGCAAAGCAGAAATCTTGTTAAGTACAGAAGCATCGAGTGAAGGCAGTTCACTCGACGCCAAGAAGCTAAAATCATCGAATGATGTTCAGGCAGTCAAAGCCTTAGTATTTTCAAAGCAGAAATCTGGTTAAGTTCAGAAGCGTCGAGTGAAGGCAGTTCACTTGACACCAAGAAGCAAAATTGTCAACAGTACACCTAATAGTCAAAGTTGTAGTGTTGCTATCAAGAATTCTATCTAAGGATAGAAGCATTGATTGAAGGCACATCACTCAATGCCTACTCGACAAAGATTCTGTCTATGGACAGAAGCGTTGAGTGAAGGCAGTTCACTCAATGCCTCATCAAGAAGCCAGGCAAAAATAGAAAGAGTTGAATGAAAAAGATGCACTCAATTCCTACATTCAAAGAAATCAATCTAAGTTCAGAAGTGTCGAGTGATGAAGGCTCACTCGATGCCTAAGATGTTATACTATAAAAGTTTATATGCATTGAGTGAGGAAGGCTTACTCAACGCTCTCAATGCCTGAAGTCGCAGAATTCTGCTAAGTACTTTTGCATTGAGTGACAAGGCTTCACTCAATGCCTTTGCAGTCTGTCTAAAATTTACCAAGTCCAAAAGCGCTGACTCATGCTGACGTCAGCAGAAATTCAAATATTGCGGGATCTGCTTGCTAGAAGACAAAAGACGTCGCTTACCTTTTGTACAGCTGTAAATGAAAAAGGAATGGTGAGTAACCATTACCAGCCTGCCATTACAGCGCAAAGAGCCGTTGAGCGGCAGGATACAAAAGGAAAGTTTTGTGAAATTAGAAAAAAAACAAACGGGAGAAAAACAATCATCTTCTTCCTCTGGACTGAGTTGAAGCATTCGAAGAGCTTCCTAAAAAGTTTGTCTGTGAATCACTGACAGAGTTTGCTGTTGAAGGAACTTTTCACTGAAGATCAAATCGTCTCTCAACAGCAAGGTCAAGAAGATTTCTTTCTGAGAAAAAAGAAGAAATTCTGTTGTTATTTCTCAACACAAGAAGAACCAACTTTGAAGTTCTTTTCTTGGTGTTATGAAGAAGATATGAATGATTCTTCTCAGTTCAGTAAGAGGCTGACTCAGATATAACTTCTCTGGATTCATTCATCACCAACAAACTTATTCTCATTGTAGGATCTTAACTAATCTGATTTGTAAGCCTAAACTATAAAGGCCGAGTGGTAGGATTTTTTTGTGGATCTGAGTGTAGGATCCTTTTATGGATTTGAGGTAAGGCATGTGTTCCTGAGCTATATGAGAGGTCATTCGCTGAGGTAGGATCCTTCTGTGGATCTGAGTGTAGGGCTATCCTCCTAGCCTTAGTTGTAGGACTTTGATTAAAGTGTGAGGTAGGTGATCTATAAATCACTGAGTTGTAGGAGCATCATTTTATTTGAGTGGTAGGGCATTGGGCCTGAGGTAGGACTTGGAAGAGTCTGAGAGATTTACTGTGTGCACGCTCGACCGCTCCATAAGCTAAGACAGTCCAAGTTATTCTGGTCTGACTGGGGCATCATGTTTGTCAGAAACAGTTTCACACTATTTGTGGGAAGCGAGTTCCCAGCATCCTTAGAAGATAGTACCCTTGACACAGTGGTACTCGTGACTAGAGAACGTGATGGGAGAAGTTGCATGCACCCTAGAAGGGACGATACTCGGGGGGCAGATTGGTCCAGTTCCCCCTCACTTGCCTATCAACATACCTGAAGCATTACCCCCCCCCCCCCATGCGAATGTCCAAGGATGCAGAGCCCATTCCGACAGAAGATCTGAAGCTTTGTATCAGTACAATCACCTGAAAGTAGAAGGCATCAGGACAGCAGAAGATAAAAGGTTCACACGTGAATAAATTCATAATATAATTACTGAAGAGCATGAACGTATCAAGCAGTGCGCCACTATGGTTGGTCACCCTCTCCATCATTGCTCGTCGGTCATACCTAAGGTTTGGGCACACCCAATCCCCTAAGGTTTCAAGCATTCAAAGATCGAGACATATGATGGTACATATGATGGTACAAGTGACCCGTCAGAGTATGTCAGGCACTTCGCAATCATGATGCAATTTTGCAATGCCTCAGATCAACTTTTAGGTCAAGCATTCCTGGCGACTTTGAAAGGACAAGATTGCACCTGGTTCCTATCCCTAAAAGGGGAGAAATCAAGGATTTTGTAGAACTAACATAATAATTCACGGACCATTTCATTGCCAGCCGCTGAATAACTAAAGATCCCTCCCACATGTCTAGGATCAGTCAAAATGAAGGGGAAACCCTTAAAGATTTCTTTCACCATTTCACCACTAAGGCACGGCGAATCCCTATGATAAAATCAGAGCTCCTACATGGGTTTCTTCTTGGAGGGATCCGCCCAAGTGGCTTCCACTCTGCACTAGTATGAGAGAATATACCCAGCTATTCTGATCTTGTTCAACGGATCGATGCCCAGATTGTCGCTGATTATGAAATTGAAGCACACTGCCAACCATTCAAATGCAACTCAAATTGATAGCAAGAGCAGGGGTTAACACCACTGTTGGTTCCCAAAAAGAGCAACTCATGCTATGTCAACTCTCGATGAGCTGGGGGGCATCACCAACATAAAACCTTCACTCCCCTCAATGCTTCGCGAGCGGAAGTGTTGCTCGCCATACACAACCATCCATCTTTCCAAAGGCCAAGGCCTCTTACTCCAAACTCAGGGGACCATTCAAAATATTATGACTTCCATCAAGGTCACAGGCATAAGAAAGAAGATTGTTCACGACTTAAGAAAGAAATCAAAGAATTCGTTCGCCTTGGATACCTCGAGAGTTCTCTCTAAAACAAAGGCTCTAAATCAACATGTCAAGAATGATCCAGCATAGGCTAGTCCCCAGGATGAACATCCCAAAGAAGAGTTTACTTTCTGCTAAAGGGGCAACCAGAGCACCACTACCACTGCTTGCATTTTGTATTTTCAGCATTCGTGGAACAAACAACAAGTGTTGTCTCCAATCTTATTGATGGCTTCATTACAGAGTGTTCGGTGATCCCAATAAGAGACTCTGGCCTCTCCCCTTACAGAGTATTTGGGGCTACCAACAAAGGACTCTATCCTCTACACTTATTGAGTGTTCGGGGCTCCCAACAAGGGACTCCAACCTCTCCCCTTATAGAGTGTTCGGGGCTCCCAATAAGGGACTCTAGCCTCTCCCCTTATATAGTGTTCGATTCTCCCAACAAGGTACTCTGGCCTTTCTCCTTATAGATTGTTTGGTGATCCCAATAAGGGACTCGGGTATCTACCCTCATAGAGTGTTCGGTGCTCCCGATAAGGGACTTTGGCCTCTCCCCTTACAGAGTGTTTAGATCTCTACAAAAGAGATTTTGTCCTCTTCAGCTAATAGTACAGCTAGGCTATGTAAACGGATCGAATATTACATTCTCCGATGTTGGATCGAATACTTACATTCTCTGCCATTACTGCAAACCAATGTTATTGTTACTTTTTCTGACGAGGAGCGAAAGACCAACTGGTTCTATGAGGGTCTGCGTGATGACCTAAGGCTACTGCTCTCTGGGCCGATGACGCGGGGTTTCCTAACTCTGGTCAATACCACCCGATCTTTGGAGAAATATTTGAAGAGGTTTCAGGAGAAGAAGGACTCAAGCTTGAAGAAGTCAGAATTCAAGGTACCGAGTTCATCAAAATCTGGGTTTTGCAAGTGTAACATGAAGGCTCGGACTTTGGATCCAGCCACACCTTCGGGTACGTCTAAAGGTACTATGGTGCGAAGCCCGATTACTTGCTATAATTATGTCATGTAGGGACATATTGCCCGAGATTGTTGGAGTGGGCGCCCAAAGTCAGAGAAGAAGCCTGGAGCAACTTATTTGGAGAAGGGAAAGGCGGTGGAGTCAACCGCATCCCACTATGCTCCATCCAAGCCGAGAGTGTACAACCTTGTCCAACAGGAGGCCATAAAGCAGGCTAATGTGGTGACATGTATGATTTAATTAAGCTTTGTATACGTGTTGCCTTGTGTGTGTTAGCTTATGGCTTGTTGTGTTAGCCTTTGTTTTGATCTTTAATTGTCCTGCGAGAGCACTGTTCGATACGGGAGCTTCGCACTCCTTTTTGTCCGAGGAATTTGTATCGCGCATCAGAGCGCTTTCTTCGATGGCAAGGGATAAATTGGACGTGTTGCTGCCTAACGGGTGTTCTATGTGCACGGATAGAGTTTGTTGTGTGATGGTATGGATTGGGAGTCAAGAGTTTGACTTGCAAGCATCACTACTACCGATAGTGGAGTTTGATGTGATCTTTGGTATAGACTGGCTCTCGGAGCAGCATGCGTATATTGATTACAACCGTAAGGTGGTCAGACTGGGACTGGGTACAAATCGTAAGATGAAGTTCTCTGGAATGAAGGGATTGAGCAAGACTTTGATGTCTGCTCTCCAGGTGGTTAAGGCAGTTCGTAGTGGTGTACAGCTATTTTTCACGCTAGTGGAGACTTCGAAGCCCAAACCAGGTAGGATAGTATCCCAGTTGTATCATTATTTCCTGATGCTTTTCTTGAAAATCTCCCTGGAGCTCCACCTCAACGAGAGATTGACCTCACCTTTGAGCTAGTGCCAGGTGCCAAGCCCATTTCACGCTCCCCGTATAGCTTAGCACCTAAGGAGATGGTGGAATTAAAGGTACAGCTGCAAGAGCTGTTGGATCAAGGGTATGCGCGTCCAAGTTTGTCGCCTTGGAGTGTGCCAGTCCTTTTTGTTAAAAAGAAGGACGGAAGCTTACGATTGTATATTGATTACCGAGAGTTGAATAAGCTGATAGAAAAGAATAATTATCTGATCCCAAGGATTGATGATCTATTCGATTAGCTGGTCGGGTCAACTATGTACTCAATGCTAGATTTGAAATTCAGGTACTATCATTTGAGAATAAGGGAAAGTAACATTCCCAAGACGGCTTTCAGCACACGTTATGGACATTATGAATTAACCATCATGCCATTTGGATTGACGAATGTGTCATCTATGTTTATGGATTTGATGAACAGGACATTCAGAGAGTACCTGGACAAGTACTTGATAGTCTTTATCGATGATATATTGGTGTACTCACAGTGCAAGGATGGTCATTTCAAGCATCTATATATGGTATTTGAGACGTTGAGGAGGAAACAACTGTATGCCAAGTTCTCCAAATGTGAGATTTCGTTGTCCTTGGTAGCGTTCCTTGGTCATGTAGTTAGTAGAGAAGGTATTGCGGTGGATCCGGCAAAGATAGTTGCGATACGGGAGTGGCCTGTGTTGTCTACTATGGCAGAAGTCCGGAGTTTTTTGGGGCTTGCCGGCTATTACAGGCGCTTCATAGAGAACTTCTTGCATATAGCATTACCCCTCACTACTCTTACAAAGACGGATCAGAAGTTTGTTTGGTCGTCGAACTGCACACAAGCTTTCGAGGAACTAAAGTGTCGTTTAACCATGGCACCTATCTTATGTTTGCCTTATGGTTCGAAGGGATACGAAATTTATAGTGATACCTCTGGGAGTGGTTTAGGTTGTGTTCTGCTTCAGTACGGGAAGGTGATAGCCTATGGATCGCGTTAGTTGAAGGTGCATGAGAGGAATTACCCGGTCCATGATTTGGAGTTAGCGGTTGTGGTATTCACTCTTAAGCTTTGGAGGCATTATCTGTATGGGGTTAAGGTAGATATCTATTCAGATCACAAGAGCCTAAAGTATATGATGGATCAGAAGGATCTGAACATACAACAGCGTAGGTGGATGGAGTTCCTTAGGGATTACACCTACAAGATTCATTATATTCCTGAGAAGGGGAATGTTGTGGTGGATGCTTTGAGTTGTAGGACCCCTGCTTGAGCTAATTGGTTACAAATGCACGACGAGTGGCTTATTCAGGATCAGGAGGCCTTGTAAATCTCTTGTGTTGACAAGGGCATTTGTGCAAACTCATGTTTGGGCTGAACGGAGGTTCAATATGACCTCACAGACAGGATTCGCGTGCCTTGGAGTTGGACGTGAGCTTGAAACATCACTGGGCGGAAACCGTTGATGGGTCTAATGACCAGTTCTCTATCGATGATGGTCTCTTATGGAAAGTTAGCCGATTGTGCGTCCCCTATGTGAGAAAGTTGTGCGAAGAATTGATGTATGAGGCACACTTTACGAAGTACTCGATTCACCCCGGGAGCACCAAGATGTTCAAGGACATGAAGAAATTGTTTTGGTGGCCGAGTCTGAAGAAAGACATAGCATTGTATATGGCGAAATGTCAAACTTGTGCATTGGTGAAGGCCGAATGCCAGAAGCCTGGCAGATTCCTGAAGTCCTTGCCTATACCGGAGTGGAAATTTGATGACATCTCCATGGATTTCGTGCACGGTTTGCCGAGATTGCACAAGGGGAATGATGCCATTTGGGTGATCGTTGATCGTTTAACGAAGGTGTCACACTTAATACCCAATAGGAAGGATGATTCAGTTGAGAAACTAGCGAAGCTTTATGTGGACAACATAGTCCGTTTGTACGACGTACCCCAGAGTATCGTTAGTGATCGAGATGAACGTTTCACATCTAACGGTTAGAGGCTCATTCAACAGTTGTTGGGTACCAAGGTTAACTTTAGCACATCTTTTCACCCACAGACAGATGCTTAGACTGAAAGGGTGGACAGGACGATGGAAGATATGATTCATATGTGTGCTTTGGATTTTGGGAAAAGATGGGAGTACCATCTTTTTATGGTTGAGTTCGTGTATAATAATAGCTACCAAGCCAGTATTGAGATGGCACCCTTTGAGGATCTGTATGGAAGGAGGTGTCGTACGTCGCTAGCTTGGGTAGAAATGGGAGAATCGAAGCTGTACAAGCAAAGGGACGTTGAAGATGCAACTTCAACGATACAGTTGATTCAAGAATGGCTACTGATTGCTCAAGATAGGCAGGCCAAGTACTATAATGCCAAGCATCGAAATGTGGAGTTTGCGGTGGGCGATTGAGTATACCACAAGATAAAACCATTTAAGGGTGTATCAAGGATTCGAGGCTTAAAGAAGCTTAGTCTGAGGTATGTTGGACCTTTTAAGATCTTGGAGCAGATTGGTGAAGCCACCTACCATTTGGCTCTTTCGGTGGAGTTGAGCGGTTTGCACAATGTATTTCACATCTCAGTGTTATGGAAGGCCATTCAAGAGCCTACTCAAGTGATTGCTACGGATCAAGTACTGGCCAATAATGGGTTGACAACAAAGGTTAAGCCAATTTGGATCGAGGACATAGAGGTCAAGCAGCTACGAAACAAGTCCATTAGAATGTTCAAGGTCCTTTGGGATAACTATGTCAGAGAGGAGCTGTCTTGGGAGCGCGAGCAAACTATAAGGGAGGAGTTCCCTGAGCTATTTCTCTAAGGTAATCAGATGCATTGTTTACTTTTTATATCTTCCCATAACGTCAAATTTCGGGACGGAATTTCTTTAAGTGGGGGATATTTGTAACGCCCCAAATTTCTTGAGGCGTGAGATGCTTCACTGAGGGTTACCGCCCCAAAGTGGCTAGTTACCGCGCGGCAGGAGCCCCTGGGTGTGCGTCGAGCTCTACAGTACCATGCAGCGGTAGTTACTACCGCGTGGCGGTAGTTACTACCGCGTGGCGGTAGCTTGGATCACTCAACACTCTCAACGCCTCAGCTCTTGCTAGCGTGTGGAGGTAGAATTAGCGATGGCGGTAGGTTTGGCAATTTACTTGGCCAAGTTCTCGGGATATTACCACGCGGCGTTAGCCTTACCATGGAGCGGTAGCAGAGCAGTTATGACACATCCACGTGTTAATGCCCGATTCGAGTTTAGGGGCAGTGACGTCCTTAAGAAGCTAACCGATTAAGGTACCGTGAGGCGGTAACTTCTTACCGCGAGGCGATAACTTCATACCGCACGGAGGTAGCTCTCATAAACTTATTTCTCCTTTTAATCGTGGTCGTCCATGGGTTTTTGTAAGGGATCTGACGGTTGGAGGTTATCCTTGTGGGTATATGGCTAAGATTGTAGGGTTTACATCTCATTTTCCTTTTGACCTTCTCTTTCTAAGGGTTAGAGAGAAGTGAGAGTGAAGAAGGAAGAAGAGGAAGGAGATCTCGCCACCGTTGAAGTTCCGGAGTTCCAATTCATAAGACGAGACCAGATCTGTAGATCCATGATCATTGCGGTCGCGTTCATCCATCCCTGTCTTTGGAATGGCACCAAAGAGAGTGCAAAGGGTAACAATTCTCTACTTGGACATGTGAATTCCTCTTCCTTTTGCATAGGAAACTCTCTCTCACGAGTGTGCGGTGAGCGTGAGGTTTTCCTTCAGGTAGATATAGTATATCCCCATAGTTTTTACAGATGGAGTTTGGAGTCGAAGTACGAACATAGGCATGGTGTATGAAGCCCATCTAGACAGGTTGGTCTAGATTGATGATATTTTAATTATGCTTGTACTTGCCGGAGAAGACTCCGTGATGTTTGTTTTTTGGGTTTCTACACGGTAGATTACAGCAAGGAACCTTGGGGACTAACTCCAAGGAGCACCCGGAAAACTGGGTAGAATCGCATTTCTACCAGATACCGTGTGGGAGTAGTGCTACCATAGGCGGTATATCCTTGATTTGTTTGTGGCCTGTGTCGTGGAGACCTAAGGCTTGAATTGTGGGGCTGAGAGCTCTGGGAACCCAGCCAGGTGGCCTGTGAGCCACCCGTATAGCATAATGGGGTTTGTATTGAGTGGAGATTTGGGAATGGTGAGGCCGACCCGTGTTGCGGTAGTCTTTGCCCGCTAATGTAAGCAACGGGAAAGGGCCGAACCTACCGAGTAGTTATGCCGAGTGTCCGTGGGTAGTGTTACCTGTCACTGCCATAGTTATGGGTCTTAGGCCTTGCGCAGGCCGTAAAGACTACCAAAATACTCATGTTTGATGCAATATTATGAACGGTGGTGGTCCCTGGCTTTTATCCGGACACCGAGAATGTACCTATGTGTACAGGGTGTATGGCCGTTTGTGCCTACTGATGGATATTTTCTCCATGCTAGCGCGTGTTTCCAATTGATGAGGCAAGTATACCTATCGTTCGGAGTATAGAATCAAGTGTCGTATTTCAACTCGGGGCTGTCGAGTACTTGTACTCACAAGGAAAGCTATTATCTTACCGGAAGAAAATTTGGTTTTTGTTGAACAAAAAAAGAAGCTTTATACTAAGGAAGAGAAATTCAAATATGAGAAAGTTAGCACTTGATCTAGAATTCCCTTGGGCTAAAATAAACCTTCTTGAAAAAAGTGGTATGCAAGTTCTTATCTACTCACTCGACAGTGGAGGTTCCTAAAGTACAAAAGCATCTCTGTCAAGCTCATGCTTCTCACTAACCTTAGGTTGATCGATTAAGACTTCTCAGCCAGTCGAAACCCCTAAGCTTGCTTTAGGCGGTGAACAACACTATTGGATTTGACTCCAATCTGGAAGATTTACGTCGTCCTCTCTCGAGGAGTGCATTCAATTCCTTTTATCTTTGAGTGATCTCCTCGTATCCGCAACCTTTCCGTCATTTAGGATACGGATCTTAGATCGAAACCCATATCTGCGTAATATGAATTTGATGAAATAAAAATCAAAGATAAATCGTAGCGAGTAACTTTAAGAACAAGACATTTGATAAAAAAGTGAAGATTTTATTTTACTCCAAGGTTCATCAAGATCAAATGCAAAAAGGAAGTTAGCTACTCATCATGATTAGGAAATTACAAAGGAGGGTAGAGAGAGACATGCTTGAATTAAAAACAAGTAAAATTAAAGCTAATAACAATAGTAAATCTAAACTAGAAATGGAAAATACAGCAAAAGAAAACAGCAAACTACAAGACTCCAACTCTCGAAAATTCCTCCCCCCCCCCTTGAGCATCTGAAGTTTTCTGGAATTTATAGAGAAAATTTCTGTTTGGTCACGCCCTAGGTCACGCCCGTGACCTAGGGCGTCTCAGGTTCGGAACTGTCGTCTTGAAACCCAGGGAATGTTGGAGGAGAAATTGTCAAAATCTGCTAACTGACTGGTAACGCCCCTAGGTAATGCCCGTGACCTAGGGCGTATCAAGTATGTTTCTGGAAAACGACGGGAAGCTGAAAACGTCGGGGGTAAACTTCACTTGATGGAGGCATCACGCCCTTGGTCACGCCCGTGACCACGGGCGTGTCTAGCTGTAACGACAATCTGGCGGCAACAGCATGAACGACGGGTTAATTGGCTGAAAACGTTCTTGACACGCCCTGGGTCACGCCCGCGACCCAGGCGTGTTAATTTAATCTGACGTGGCAGCGACTCAATGGTCATTCCCCAGCTTGCACGCCCTGTGTAAGTGTGACACGGTCGTGCAATATATCGACATGAGCGTGTCTTGGCCGGTCGACGATCTTCAGGCGCGGGTCGACGATCTTCTGCTGCAGACTTGTTTTTTGCGTGTCATGCCCCTTTGTCATGCCCAGGTAGGGCGTGTCACAGGGCGTGTCTAGGCCAGTAAACGTGAAATCTTCCAGTTTGCTCCAAATATTTTGTAAATTAGCCCTGCAAAATTAAAAATTAATTTATTAAAATAAATAAATATAAAATACAGAAATAAGTTAATTATAAACTTAATATTATAAAAGTAATATAATATCTAACTATTAATTAGAAAATAGCATAATAAAAATAGGAATAATTAGACTTATCAAATACCCTCATATTTATCTGTTTGCTAGTCCCGAGCAAACAACTTCCTATAGGGAGTAGAAAAATTTTAAATGCTAGAAAAAAAAATTGAGCCTAAGGAGTAAAATGCGAAGTCTTATGCCTATGCTTGTAGCTATTTTTGTAGAAAGACTTACTCAGCATACAAATTAGGTTTTTATCTTTCTTAAAATGTGTTTCCACTATTATTTTTACTTTTAAACTGAAAAATCCAGTAAATCTCAAAATTATCTTTAAGGAGAGTGTAACGTGTGTACTAAGATAACATTGCACAAATGAAGATTAAGATACCCTCCAAAGAAATCCATCAATATCGATGGCCATAGGCTTGCCCTTTCACACTCTCACTGTGGCACTAGTCTAACTTATAAACATAAATCAATAGGGCTTAATTAGGTTGAAATGTAGGCTTAGGTTTTTGGTGAAGGTGGTCAAAGATAAAAACGATGGCTAGTCACACCAAAACCTAGGGAAAGCTTTTACACAAAAATTTGTTATTGCTTTAAGAACGCAGCCAAATTCTTAATTCTTTTGTTTCTTTTCTTATTTTTTTTTCAACTCTCTCATCATGTTTGAAATTTTTTTTCTACCTCTTCATTTTTTAAATGATAATTTTTTCTTTATTTTGAAGAGGAGAGAAGAATAAATCAACTTTTTTTATAAGAAAAGAGCCACCAAAAATAAAAGGCTCCTAATCACTCACAAACCATGATTGTATATATATGTTCAAGCTTGGTCTTAGGTGTGCAATTAGGTTGCTTTTTAGGCTTTGGTAAAATGCTTGGTGGAGCTAAAACAAAGGAATAGGGAAATAGGCTCAAAATGGCTTACAAAGATAAAAATTTTAGGTACTGGTACAAAAGCTCAAACTGGCCAAAAAAGTGCCTAAATAATATTTATGCTAATTAGTCTAACTTATGCAAAGTCTTGAGAATAGTTAGAGGGCAAGTTCTAGACATCGAAAAAGAATACCTCTCTCTTGGTCCGCGAAATATCTCTCTAGCAAACTTCTACTTACTCACCTAAATTATTTTAAAGTTTTACCAGTTTTCAAAGTGAAAATAAAATAAAACATTTTCACGCATTTAGAAAAATGAAAATCTAATTATATGCTGAATATTTAAATCTACATAAATTCTACTTACACGTGCATTTGACTAGAAACACAGCATGGCTAACAGTTTTACTTCAAAATTAAAAATTCAATTAAAACATTAAAATTCTCTAAACACTATAAAAAGTTGAATTACTAGGAATTTTGCATATGAAAAAATATAGAAATAATGACTTCTCTAATTAAAGATTAAACCTAAATTTTTTTATTACTTCTTAGACTTCCCGAGGTATACCCTGTGAAGGGCTCTCACCGATACTAGGAGGTAAGATGGGGTGATATCTCAAACGTCCCTTTCTAAGAAATTTAATTTTCGATTTTCTAATTTCTTTTTGTATTTTTTTTAAAATTTTTTTGAAAAACAAAATTGAAGACAAAATAAACTTTTTGAAATTTTTGATATATAATTTTTTTTTGAGTTTTAATTTTTTTGAAAAAAATTTTGTGGTTTTTTTTTTAAAATTTTTTTTTTTTAAAAAAAATGTATGTTTTGCTTGAAAAATATCCCTCCCCCATACTTAAACAATACATTGTCCCAAATGTAAAAATAAAGACAAGAATGGAAAAGAGACTTACCTGAGAATATCGAACCAGCATCAAAAGATACCTGTAAGAGAGTAGTAGAGCAAAACATAATATTTTATAGATTTTTTTTTCATAATAAAAATAAATACATGAAAATAAAACAAAGATACAGATATAGAGAGGTGACCCTCTACAAGTCCAAAGAAATGAAAAGGCAGCTACTCCTGGTCAGGAGCATCCTCGTGCTCCTGATAGAAAGTCTGCATGTTCGCGAACTCGCGGGTAATGTGCGACATAGAAGAATTATGGTTTCGCTCGAGCACGGCGAAGCGCGCATCAAAAGAAGTGAAGCGACCGTCAAAATGGGTTTGCATCTAGTCTATGCGAGTATGTAGTAATCCAAATTGCTGGTCCCAATAATTTGGAGGATCGAGCGCTGGAGCAGAGTGCAGCGATGATGGCGGAATCTGGGGGGAATGATCAGTAACGCTGGGACCGACACCATGATCAAGATCAAGATCCCTGCCACCAACTAACGGGGGAATAGCCTCAAACTCGCCCTCACGTCGTCGCGCTAGGCCGAGGGCCTGAAGGGTCGGGAATTGAAGAACCTGCGGCGTTTGCATGCAAGTGAGCCGCAGAAGGGCATCCCAGGCGTCGGTCTGCTTGGCGAGGAAAGTGATGAAATTCCCGTCGTGCACCTCTCCTAATCTCACATTTTCGTCCTGGTGCCGAAAGAAAATGGCGAGCATGAAACCAAGGTTGAGTGGGACCCATAAAAACATACTATACAAGTATAGTAAGTCTGCCCGAGTCACCACGTCGTGGCTATCGCCGCGCTCAGAAAGAGTAAAAGTGAGAAGTTTGTGTAGAATGCGCAAAGCGGGAGAAATTAGGTGGCTACCCTTTGATTTCTTTGGGGTGTAGGGGGTGGCGTCATTACTAATTTCCGACCAAAAAGTGAGGAGGTTGAAGTCGGGAGGGAAATCAGTTTTGAGGCCGAGGTAGGCGGGGGAAGTGGAAAAGGCCTCCGAGCAAAAGCCCATGGTGGCATTGAGTTGGAGGATGGTGAGCTGGTACATCATCCCTCCCATGCAAAAGATGATGAAATCATCTTGCGCTGCCCAACGGAACTCAAAAGAGGCCAAGAACTCGATGGTGAGCTCGAGGAAAGAAGGCTCAGAAATAGAGAAGAGGGGGGCCCATCCCGGGGTGGATAGAAAGCCCTAAACTATCTCCGCCGCTCCGAAGGTGGCAAGGATGGCCCAGTCCAAAATGCGGAAAATGCCAAATGGTTTGGCACGCAGTCGCTCACTCCGATCTTGTTGGGTGGCGTTGTCGAAAAGGAGCATGGCCTCCGCCGAGGCAGGATCGGCGGGGTGCTCAGAGGAAGATGCGGAGGAACGAGGGTAGTGGCAAGGCATGATAAGAAAAAGGGGAGAAGTTCTGTAGTACAAGGAGAAGAGAATAAAAGGTATGAAGGCTGGAATGTGTGGAGAGAAGAGAAGGAGAAAACTCCTATTTATAGGGGTTTTCGGGTCGGTCACGCCCCATGTCACGCCCGTGATATGGGGCGTGACAAGCATGGGTCAAACGCGGAAGGAATCCAAGGCAGACTGCCTCAGATTTGGGGGTCACGCCCCAGAGTCACTCCCGTAACTACCAGAGTCACGCCCGTGACTCCCAGAGTCACGGCCGTGACTCTAGGCATGTCACTGGTATTCTAGGTAAGCCCGCGGTAATCCGAGGCGCTGGCCTCGGATTCTGCTGTCACGCCCCATAGTCACGCCCGTGACTATGGGGCGTGTCAGTCAAATCGAACACATTGCAGAGAATCCGAGGCAGGCCAGGTCAATGCCTTGGATACCTATGACACGGGCATGACATGCCCATGACCATGATGGTTACGCCCGTGTCATGTCCGAATGACGGATGGGAAAAATGAGGGAGGAGTAACCTCCCGCCGGCTAGGCTGAACACGCCCGTGACCCGAAGGTCACGCCCGTGATAGGGGCGTGTACGAGAGAAAAAAAAATTGTTGTTGTTTTTGTTCTTTTTTTTTTACTAATTTGTTAAACATCCAAATAGACTAGAATAAAATAAAGGTTACCGACTTGAAGAATTATGTAGACTTGACGCTCGTCCTAAACCGATCGTCATGCAGCGATGTCTTTTAAACCTGTAAAAACTTACAAAGAAAATTAGAATAAAAAGAAAGGATAACTGTGGGGTGTCTCCCACGAGCGCTTTGTTTATGGTCGGTGAGCTCGACCATAGTGGTGAGCGCGAACTAGGGGTTTGACAACGTTATGTTGTCCAATTGTGCGTTACTAGTATCACTGGAAATAAATAATTTCAGTCGGTGCCCATTTACTTTAAAGTCGCCTCCTTCCGGGTGCGAAATAAGCACCGTCCCGTAATGCCAAACCTCCTTTACGATGAAGGGGCCGGACCAACGAGACTTAAGTTTACCCGGAAATAAGCGCAAGCGCGAGTTATAAAGGAGGACTTGGTCTCCCGCTTGGAAGTCCTTTGGGTGCTTAATTTTCTTATCATGATAAAATTTTGTGCGCTCCTTATAGAGTTTATTATTCTCATAAGCAAGGGAGCGCCACTCATCGAGCTCGTTAAGTTGGAATTTACGAAGCTCGGCGGATAAATTTTCATCAAGATTTAAAAATTTAAGTGCCCAAAAGGCACGATGTTCAAGCTCAACCGGTAGATGGCATGCTTTCCCATAGACCAATCGATACGGCGTACAACCGATAGCGGTCTTGTACGCGGTCCGATAAGCCCATAGAGCATCATCAAGCTTGACTTACCAATCCTTTCTACTAGTAGAAACCATTTTTTCTAGTATACGTTTAATTTCTCGGTTAGCGACTTCTACCTGGCCACTAGTTTGAGGGTGATAGGGAGTGGCTAACCTATGTGTAATGCCGTATTTAGATAAAACTTTAGCAAATTGTGCGTTACAAAAGTGTGTGCCCCTATCACTAACTATTGCCCGCGGTGCTCCAAATCGTGAAAATAGTTTTTTGAGAAATCGAGTCACGACTCGGGCATCATTAGTGGGAAGGGCTTGCACTTCCGCCCACCGTGACATGTAGTCGACCGCTACCAAAATATATTTATTTCCATAGGATATTGGTAGCGGTCCAACAAAGTCGATCCCCCATAAGTCAAAAACTTCTACTTCTAAAAACGAATTTAAAGGCATTTCATCACGGCGGGAAATATTACCTGAGCGTTGGCATTATTAACAACGACTTACATGGGCGTGAGATTTCCTTGAAGATGCTTGGACAATTGAAGCCTGCTTCAAAAACTTTCCGAGCCGTCCGATTAGCTTTATAGTGCCCACCGGCGGGTCCCTCATGACAATGCTTTAAAATTTGGGCACCTTCCTCATGAGAAACACATCTCCACACTACTTGGTTCGTGCAAACACGAAAGAGAAATGGATCCTCCCAAAAATAATTTTCCAAATCGGAAAAGAATTTCTTCTTTTCTTTATAAGAAAAACCGTTTGGGAGGAATCTCGCAACTAGGTAGTTTGCGAAATCGTCGAACTAAGGAGTGGGGAGAGTAATTACCTTATGAATGGCGAGAAGGCGCTCCTCGGGGAAGGTATCGTCAATGTCCTCCTCTATGAGCTCCCCCGAATTTGGGTTCTCCAACCGCGAAAGATGATCAGCCGCCAAGTTCTCCGCTCCTCTCTTGTCTCGAATCTCCAAGTCAAATTCTTGGAGTAGTAAGATCCACCTAATAAATCGTGGCTTTGCATCTATCTTTGTTAATAAATATCGCAAAGCAGAATGATCGGTAAAAACAATAATTTTAGACAAGGTTAGATAGGAACAAAATTTATCAAATGCAAATATAACAGCTAATAATTCTTTTTCGGTGGTAGTATAATTTTCTTGTGCGGCGGTTAGTGTTTTGCTCGCATAATAAATAGGATGAAAATTTTTAATTATGCGCTTTCCTTAAACCGTAAATACGGCAAAACTACTAGCATCGCACATTATCTCAAATGGAAGTTCCCAATTGGGAGCGATCATTATAGGAGCGTTGATTAATTTTTCTTTAATAAGAGAAAAAGCATTCAAACAATTTTCATCAAAAATAAATGGTGCATCTTTTTCTAATAAGTGCGTAAGGGGCTTAGTTATTTTAGAAAAATCTTAAATAAACCGGCGATTGAAACCAGCGTGCCCCAAGAAACTACGAACGGCCTTAACATTTGAGGGGGGAGATAGCTTTTCTATAGTTTCAATTTTGGCTTTATCAACCTCTATGCCCTTGCTAGAAATTTTGTGGCCTAAGACCAACCCCTCCCGCACCATAAAATGGCACTTCTCCAAGTTCAAGACTAGGTTCGTGTCCTCACATCTTTGGAGTACACGAGAAAGATTTGCCAAACATAAAAAAAAAATCTCCAAAGACGGAGAAATCGTCCATGAAGACTTCCATGATATCCTCCACTAGTTCATCAAAGATCGCTAGCATGCACCTTTGGAAGGTTGCCGGTGCATTGCATAAACCAAAGGGCATCCTTCGATAGGCGAAGGTTCCAAACGGACAAGTGAAGGTTGTTTTCTCTTGGTCTTCGGGCGCAATTGGGATTTGAAAATATCCCGAAAGACCATCAAGAAAACAATAAAAAGAGTGCACGGATAACCGTTCAAGGATTTGGTCAATGAACGACAAAGGAAAATGATCCTTACGGGTTGCATCATTTAATTTGCGATAATCGATGCACACCCGCCATCCGGTAACAGTTCGAGTAGGAATTAATTCATTTTTATCATTAGGAACTACTGTTAATCCTCCTTTCTTGGGCACCCTTGGACCGGACTCGCCCAAGAGCTATCCGAAATCGGATAGATGATGCCCGCATCTAATAATTTAATTACCTCGGCCTTAACTACCTCCTTCATGTTAGGATTTAGCCGGCATTAAGGTTGAATAGTTTTGTGAGCGTGTTCTTCTAAAAAAAAAATTTTGGTGCAAAAGGAGGGATTAATCCCTCTCAAATTCGTGATCTTCCACGCAATTGCGCGGCGATGACGTTTTAAAATATTAGATTTTTTTTTTTTCATCATCGGCCAAGTAGGCCGACACAATTACGGGAAGTTTAGAATCCTCCGCTAGAAATAAATATTCTAAATGATCAGGCAATTGTTTTAGTTCAAGAGCAGGAGGTTCATCATAAGATGTTTTAAAACGATCACTACCGACTTCTAAAATTTCAAATATAGGCGCGCGAGTGATCGAAATATTATCACTATTTTCATGAACAATTAAATCTAAATTTTCAAAATCAGATTCATGATCAATAGATGATAAAGCAAGTTCAGAAAAAGAAAAGGAGTCTTCTTCGGGAGAAGCCTCCAAGTAATAACATGAGTCGTCATTAGCGAGCGAATTTTCATAGACGAGTTAATATTAAAGGTAACTTCTTCATCTCCGACTCTAAGGAGAAGTTTACCATTACTAACGTCTATAATAGCACGCGAGGTGGAAAGAAAAGGGCGACCGAGAATGAGTGGTACCTTGGTGTCCTCTTCGATATCAAAGATGACAAAATCTACCAGAAAGATAAATTTGTCAACTTTGACAAGCACATGCTCTATGATCCCCATAGGGAGCTTGACAGACCGATCCGCCAATTAAATGCTCATTCTTATGGGTCTAGGTTCTCCTAATCCCAACTTTTTTAACTAGAGAATAAGACATTAAATTGATAGAGGTGCCTAGATCGGCTAACGCACGTTTTACCAATAAATCACTAAATAGGCATGGAATAGAGAAACTACCCGGATCGGGTAATTTCTTAGGTAATTTGTTGAGTAAAACTGCTGAACACTCTGCGTTCAATTGAACCGTAGAGATATCCTCAAGTTTCTTTTTATTGGATAAAAGATCCTTGAGGTACTTGGCATACTTTGGCATTTGTGCAATGACTTCGCAAAATGGTAAATTAATTTGAATTTGTTTAAACATGTCTAAAAATTTACCATGATGCTCATCCACCCGGTCTTTTTGCATTCTAGATGGATAAGGAAGAGGTGGTTGATAAGCTTTTGGTTTATTATAACTAGAAGGCTTAATCGGAGGAGAAGATGAAGAGATTGTTACCTCCGTATAAACCGGAATTGGAGAAGTTTCAACCGGAATTGTAGAAGTGGTTACCTCCTTCCCACTCCGTAGAGTGATAGCTTTAGCTTGCTCCTTTGGGTTGGGCTCCGTATTGCCCAGTAGCGCTCCTTGTTGGCGATCAGAGAGAATTTTGGCGATTTGCCCAATTTGGGTCTCCAAATTACGAAGAGATCCTGTGAGATTCCAGAAATTGGCATCATTTGTAGTTGTATATTTGGTGAAAAACTCCTCGAGATTGAGAGCTTTGGAGCTTGTGGTGGAAAATAACCGGGAGGAATGGTGTTAGGTGGGCGAGCCGTATTCCCCGGATTACTCCAAGAGAAGTTGGGGTGGTTCCTTATACCCGGGTGATAGGTATTACAAAAATTATTACCCGGATTATAAGGTGGCCGATTCGGATTACCCATGTAATCCACATGCTCGACAATAGTAGAAGGCTCCCAATATTGGGGCTCATAGGTGTAATAGCCTCCCCAGCACCACGCTCGCAAGTACGGCTGCCGGCACCCCCAGTACCACGCTCGAAAGGGTTCAGCCTAACCAGGTCTGCAGACTATACACCCCAACCCCTCTCCGTGCCTGTTTTTCAGCAGTGGCGGGTTGTTGCCACTGGGGATCGAACCCAGGACCTTGATAAGAGACTCTTTACCACAGCTCTCATCACCAACTGAGCTGCAGCTCAGTTGGTGATGATAGCTGTGGTAAAGAGTCTCCTATTAAGGTCCTGGGTTCGATCTCCAGTAGCAACAACCTGCCGCTGCTGAAAAACAGGCGCGGAGAGGGGTTGGGGTGCATGGTCTGCAGCTCAGTTGGTGATGAGAGCTGTGGTAAAGAGTCTCTTATCAAGGTCCTGGGTTTGATCCCTAGTAGCAATAACCCACCGCTGCTGAAAAACAGGCGCGGAGAGGGGTTGGGGTATATGGTCTGCAGACCTGGTGTGGCTGAACCCTTTCGAGCGTGGTGTTGGGGGTGCCGGAGGCCATCCTTGTGAGCGTGGTGTTGGGGAGGCCATTACAAAAAGTGCACTTTTTTATAACGGTCCATGCCCGCCAACCCTGCGAGACCCAGCTGGCACCGCCGGCCTACCAAAAGTCCAGACCCGGGCCCACTACTGGCAGTAAGCCTATCACATTCAAGCCTGCAGGCCATGCACCCCAACCCTTCTCCGCGCCTGTTTTTCAGCAGCGGTAGGTTGTTGCCACTGGGGATCGAACCCAGGACCTTGATAAGAGACTCTTTACCACAGCTCTCATCACCAACTGAGCTGCACAGGCATGGTGAGGGGTTACGGTGCATGGTCTGCAGACTTGGTTAGGCTAAACCCTTTCGAGCGTGGTGCTAGGGGTGCCGGTAGTCGTCCTTGCGAGCATGGGCTGGGGAGGCCGTTATAACAGGTAGGTGTAGACGAGGAAGTAGTCATCTCGTTCATTTGTTTTTGTAGTTTCTCAACCTGGAGAGATAAACTAGAGACCGTATCTATTTTGTACATCCCGGCCAGTTTAGGTGGACGAGACCGGGGTGTACTCCACTGATATGTATTCATGGCCATTCCTTCTATAAGTTCTTGGGCGACCGCCGGTATTTTGTTATTTAACATTCCACCGGCGGCGGCATCAATATGTTGCCCCGTTTGTTGATTGAGGTCATTATAGAAGGTTTGCACTTGCAACCAATCAGGGATTGCATGGTGCGGGCAATGGCGAAGCAATTCCTTAAATCGCTCCCAAGTATCATATAACATTTCCGTATCAACGTGGGAGAAATAAGTAATATCATTGCGCAATTTGGCCGTTTTAGCAGGCGGAAAATATTTCGTGAGAAATTTTTCCGTCATCTCGGCCCAAGTAGTGATGGAGCCTCTTGGGAGAGAACTCAACCACTGCTTAGCCTTGGTGCGCAATGAAAAAGGAAAAAGCCTTAGCCGAATGGCATCATCGGAAACCCCGTTGATTTTAAAAGTATCGCATATTTCTAAGAAGTTAGAAATATGCGCATTTGGGTCCTCATCTTGAAGCCCATCAAATTGTACTGATTGTTGTACCATTTGAATGATGCTTGGCTTCAATTCAAAATTATTGTTCGCGATAGAGGGTCGAACAATACTTGATTGCGCCTCATCCAAATTTGGTCGGGCATAGTAGAACATAGTCCGTTCTTCGGTCATATTTGGATTTTGATTACCCAAATTAGAAGAAAATTGAGCGAAAGAAGAAGAAGAAGAAGAAGATGGTGAAGAAAAAAAGTGTTACCTATGGATTACTCAACCAAATCTGGAGAATTGAGGTCACGGAGTCTTAGGCGTCGCCGTAAGCTTTGCTCGATCTCTGGATCCAAATCAAGTAGATTTGACGGATTCCCTCGAGTCATACACAAAAACAAAACAAAAGATAAAAGTTTTAAGATTTAAAAATTTATAATATAAAATTTTTCAAGACTTCCCAAGGGCTACCAAGTGATGGGTTCGCAAGGTACTAGGCGGTATTGCGGGATGAAAACCCGGCACGGCCCTTTCGCAAGAAATTTTAATTATAAAAATTTAAAAATAAAACTTTAAAATAAAACAAATTTTTTTTTTTTGGTAAAATTTTTTTCTTGAAACAAAAAGTAAAATGATAAAACTAATAGCTCCTTGCTTTCAAAATATCAACAAAGAATAGGTCCCCGGCAACGGCGCCAAAAACTTGATGGATATTTTCTCCACGCTAGCGTGTGTTTCCAATTGATGAGGCAAGTATACCTATCGTTCGGAGTATAGAATCAAGTGTTGTATTTCAACTCGGGGCTGTCGAGTACTTGTACTCACAAGGAAAGATATTATCTTATCGGAAGAAAATTTGGTTTTTGTTGAACGGAAAAAGAAGCGTTATACTAAAGAAGAGAAATTCAAATATGAGTAAGCTAGCACTTGATCTAGAATCCCCTTGGGCTAAAATAAACCTTCTTGAAAATAGTGGTATGCGAGTTCTTATCTACTCACTCGACCGTGGAGGTTCCTAAAGTACAAAAGCATCTCTGTCGAGCTCATGATTCTGACTAACCTTAGTTTGATCGATTAAGACATCTCGACCAGTCGAAACACATAAGCTTGCTTTAGGCGGTGAACCACACTATTGGATTTGACTCCAATCCGGAAGATTTGCGTCGTCCTCTCTCGAGGAGTGCATTCAACTCCTTTTATCTTTGAGTGATCTCCTCGTATCCGCAACCTTTCGGTCATTTAGGATACGGATCTTAGATAGAAACCCATATCCGCGTAATATGAATTTGATGAAATAAAAAATCAATGATAAATCGTAGCGAGTAACTTTAAGAATAAGACATTTGATAAAAAAGAGAAGATTTTATTTTATTCCAAGGTTCATCATGTTCAAATGCTAAAAGGAAGTTAGCTACTCATCATGATTAGGGAATTACAAAGGAGGGTAGAGAGAGACATGCTTGAATTAAAAACAAGTAAAATTAAAGCTAACAATAATAGTAAATCTAAACTAGAAATGGAAAATACAGCAAAAGAAAACAGAAAACTACAAGACTCCAACTCTCCAAAATTCCTCCCCCCCCCCTTTGAGCATCTGAAGTTGTCTGGAATTTATAGAGAAAATTTCTGTTTGGTCACGCCCTAGGTCACTCCCGTGACCTAGGGCGTATCAGGTTCGGAACCGTCATCTTGAAACCCCTGGAACATTGGAGGAGAAATCGCAAAAATCTGCTAACTGACTGGTCACGCCCCTAGGTCACGCCCATGACCTAGGGCGTGTCAAGTATGTTTCTGGAAAATGACAGGAAGTTGAAAATGTTGGGAGTAAACGTCACTTAATGGAGGCGTTACGCCCTTGGTCACGCCCGTGACCACGGGCGTGTCTAGCTATAACGGCAATCTGGCGGCAACGGCACGAACGGCGGGTTAATTGGCTGAAAACGTTCTTGACACGCCCTGGGTCACGCCCGTGACCCAGGCGTGTCAATTTAATTTGACGTGGCAGCGGCTCAACGGTCATTCCCCAGCTGGCATGCCCCGTGTAAGTGTGATACAGGCGTGCAATGTATCGACACGGGCGTGTTTGGGTCGGTCGACGATCTTCAGGAGCAGGTCGACGATCTTCTGCTGCAGACTTGATTTTTGCATGTCACGCCCCTTTGTCACGCCCAGGTAGGGCGTGTCACAGGGCGTGTCTAGGCCAGTAAATGTGAAATCTCCCAGTTTGCTCCAAATATTTTGTAAATTAGCCCTGCAAAATTAAAAATTAATTTATTAAAATAAATAAATATAAAATGCAGAAATAAGTTAATTATAAACTTAATATTATAAAAGTAATATAATATCTAACTATTAATTAGAAAATAGCATAATAAAAATAGGAAAAATTAGAGTTATCACCTACGCTTGTGGTGAAGTGTGCTTAAATTGCACTTTCATTACTATGTTTGGAATTGCTAATATATTGCAGGGAAGGAGCTCCGTCGCCCCGAGTGAGGGGCCGGATCGTTATAATTTGGTCAGCTTTTGCTGACTGTTGCCTTGTTTTGCCACCATTCGGTGGATTGTTCTTATGCAGGAAGAGGTGAGCTAAGTGGCAAGTAGCGGGCTAAAGCCCTTGATGTTGTGCTGGCCCTTGAAGGCCAAAGCAATGTGTTTATATTTATTGTTTTCATGTATGGCCGACCTGCGTTCCGAAGTATATAAAACACTCTATTTCAAGTTGAATGTTGTAAGGCGATAGGGCCAAGAGTCTTTGTGTTTGTTCTTTCATTCCTGCTTTGTGTTATTGTGGACATTCATGTTTTGTGATGGGTTCTTCTAACTTACTTAAAAGCTTCTACTAGAATGCTCTGTGTTAGATTTTTGTTTGGTATCATAGTACTTTGGTATTAATATGTAACTCCGCTGACTATCTATGGAATATGGCGTGGGGCCCCGGCCGGACCTTTTGTTATATCCAATGTCATGGATGGGGGTGTTACAGCTATCCTAATGATCGCATGGTCGGATTGAATACTTATATTATATGACACCCAGATCAAATACTTACATTCTCTGACAATCCTATCTTGTCCAGGCTTGGCTCTGTAATAGGTATTGAATCCTTACATTCTCCGACACTCGGATTGAATACTTACATTCTCCGACAATCCTCTTTTGGCCAGCTCGACCGGATCGAATACCTACTTTCTCTCATAGTCTTCTCAAAGACAGGCTCGACTCTGCATTCAGGATCGAATCCTTATATTCTCTGACCCAAGGATCGAATTGTTTCACTTCCAAGTGTGACTATATACTAACATTCCACCAAGCTACCAATATGCATATAATAAAGGCTAGAATAAAGATAACAAACCAATTCAGATGCAAATGCGCTACACAAAATCATCAAAGGATGGTAACAAACATACATCAGATGCGACAATGAAAAAAAAATGTGTACAAGCATACGAAGATAAAATTACAAGCTGTTGCTCGGCCACATCAGGCTCGAGAATGCTCCATTCATCATCAGAAATTTCATCAAAGCTGAGGGTCGAGATATTACACTATAGGTGCTTGGCAACTAGGTGAAAAGACTTCTCCACATCGCGTCTGAATACAACCTCACGTCCATTCTCCATCTGAGGCTAAACCCCCCTAAACCAAATATCCTTGCGAATCTTTTTAGTAAGCTAGTCTCAATCACGCAGGTAATCTAAGGAATCATGGTACTCCTCTAGTCCAATCATCTTCATCTCAAATATGCGTTCTTCTGAAGAAAGACGTGTTATCTCTGCCTTGGAATCCTCCACCCGCAACACAGAGCTCTTCTCCTGTGTAATTCCCCTAAATTTTTTAGAATCATTTTAATCTTATTAGTGGTGTAATATTTGTGTAAGGGCATTACGCTTGCGTAGAGTTTGCTAGTGCGTTGTAATTCATGCAAGTTATGTGTCCGTTCGGTCAATTTGATCGTGTTTTGAATATTATCGGAATGAAGATTTTGGACTTTATAAAATTTATCAGACTAATCTTAAGCTAATCCAAGAAGTTTTGTTGCGACCCGAGTTATATTGAGAGCCTGGTAAAATTTTAAAGATTTCCTATTTTTTATTATTCTTATTCTTAGTATAAAAGTTTAACCTCCCCCTTAGATTAGGTCTTCAATCTTCTTCTTCCGCTCGCCAAAACAAAGTCACTTGAGAGAGGGAGTTCGGTGTTTTTCGAAAGCTTCGGTCGGCCGCCGCGGGAGCGTTTGGGTGCAGAACCTTCGTCGAAGCATAGATTAGAAAATCTCTCGTCGAGATCTACGCATATGCGATGAGCTTTTCATATTTTGTGGATTTTTGGAGTTGGAGCGAGTATACCTAACCTTCATTTTTGCCCCAAACCTTTCAAAACTTTCTCATTATGCGTTTCTTTCGGTCGATCCGTGGCATGGAGTACTAAAGCGGCCAGAAATCTAGATATTTGTGGCAAGTGGCGGTCTACCCCTCTTTCTTTGATGTCATTGTTCTTTATTTTCTTCTTTTCTTTCCCTATAAGATCCAAAAGAAGTTTTTTTTGCCTCCATGGTGTTCAAATTGTTGATTTGGAGTTGTGCAAATTATGTCCTATGTCAATTCGTCGAGTGATCTCGTGAAGTCAAGTGGAATTTGTCGAGTGATCTCGTAAAGTAAAACAAAATTCGTCGAGCATCTCGTGAAGTCAATCCAAATTCGTCGAGTGATCTCATGAAGTCAATCCAAATTCATCGAGTGATCTCGTGAGGTCGAGTCAAATTCGCCGAGTGTTCTCGTGTAGTTGGTTGAGTTGGTCAAGGAATTTAAGTAGAATTCGTCGAGAGGTTAAGTCAATTTGTCGAGTGAATGAAGTAAAATTCGTCAAGTGTTCTCGAGGAGTTCGTTGAGTGTTTGTACTTAATTTGTCATATGGACTCAGCGATTTGTCGAGTGCTTGCGTCGAATTCGTCGAGAGGTCAGGGAATTCGTCGAGTATACTTTATCAAATTTGTCTAATATAGTTATTTACTCTTAGAGACTTCTTGATCATTCTTCCCTTATGTCTTTATGGCAACTCGATGCTAAGTCTTGGGAGATTTCAGTTTATTTTTTTTGTATGTGTATTATTATTTTGGACTTTTGTTCGGTAGTGGATAAAGGACGACCACATTAGTGCCGATTGTGGATCATTATGCACTATGACTTTATTATTTGTACTTTTGGTTGGCAGTGGATAAAGGACCACCACCTCAGTGCCTGTTTCTTTGGATGTGTTGGTCTGATTGTTTATGTTGGAAAGATATCCACCGCCTTAATACCGTTTTATGTACGACATTGATGATTCACTCTTCAAGCTAATAAATGTTATTCCTACAATTATATATATACTTTTACTTAGGACATCAATAAGAGGCCTTTTTGCACTTAATGCAAGACCTTCTTCTTTTGTGGTTGCTTTGTGCCAAGCTAATCATTCTTCTTACTCATATGTTATTGATTTATGTGGTTTGTAGTTTTTTCTAGTTGAGTTGGTAACCCACTTACCTTATTAAACCTTTTGATTAATGTTTGAGCTACCTTTGTGCTTTTTATGCTGAGGCATTCTCTTCTTTTGAATGCCTCGGGTTCGGGCCAGTAACAGGTAGAGTCGATCGGGTTTGTTTGTCTAGTCTTCTGTAGCTGTTTATCCTCCCTCTTCTAGTAGAGGAGTGGTCGATGCTTATTTTCTTGATTACAAAAGTTCGGCCTTTTGATGTTAATGTTATGGATTCGTGTCAGATTATTGGCGCCCATAGCATAGTTTCTTGTGTATTTGATTATTATTTTACAGTCTCTGCTACTACTGCATTTTTTACCAATGAAGTGTTTCTCTCTAAGAATGTTTTATATTATGTTACATGTCAGTTATTTTTATAACTAAATGAATCTGCATTTAGCTTGGAATCATAGCATCTCTTTCAACTTTATATCAACCTACTTTAATGAATATAAAACTCTTTTCCTTTACTTAGACTAAATTTAGAGAATGTGTTTCATTAGCATGTTTGTTAGATTTTCACGTTCATGTAGGAAAAATGAATGTAGTAAATTAAAGGTTTTCCATTGCGAACTATATTTTCCTATTTCGTTGATTATTTGAGCCACTAAACCGAGGGACGCGGTCTTGAACTTTAAACTCAATTCGTATTTTCAATCATAAAGATATACGTCTTTTATGAAAATAATTAGAAGTTTGTTCTTGCTTGAGCGTCTGCAGTTGTCCCCTACACAGCGTGACATCACGCCACATATTTTCTCTTACTCTGATAATGCTCTAAACTTTGATAAAATGTGGGTTGTGACAATTGGTATCAGAGGGGCAAGTTTGTTTCATAAGCATACACACACCAATGTGTCATCAATAAGTCTTGGCCGAAGCATAAACACTGCACCATAAGCATGACAGAAGTCTACGGGGCATATTATGTAGTATGGGATGCATAATATGTGTTTGTATATAGATTCTCATAGGCATAGCAACATGTGACTGTTAAGTTGAAATGGGCGACTTGACATTATCACATGGATGCTCATTAAATTTTATTTTTTTTCATTTCATGCGATATAATGTAGTATGGGATGCATAATATTTCATGTGTACGTAGATTGTAACATGGATTAAGGCCTTTATTAGAATGCATAGCACAACATGCACCACATAACATAGCATAAGCACACATACCATGTTAAGATTTACATGATGACACTCATACACACATGATTTGAAAGGAAGATTTAAGCATTTATGCATTCATATTATATACACAAGAGTCGAGGGGATGATGGAGTATCATCCTAAGTTAAATCATAATATTATTCATAGAAAATTCCATAGGAAGGTCTACTCAAGAGAAGATGTTTGTGTATTTCCGCGTTGTTCTAAGTTGAGTAATTATTGCGTCTAGCTAATTCTTGACGAGATGTTCATTCATGTTTATAGAAGATGAACTCGATGCCTCGTATGCTAAGATCGGATCCCCAGTCCGAGGGTGAGTCTTTGGCAACACATAGTGAAGAAATACAGAGGAGCTGCGTCTGAGCAACGAGACTTTGTCAAGACAGATGGTTGCGATGCAAGCGTAGATGCAGGCATTGTTGACTACCACCTTAGGGAGATAGCTAGTGCACATCCCCCTGCACTGGATCAGGATATGCATGTCCCTCCTGCTCCCTTAGTGCTTCATGTTCTATTTCCACCTGAAATGAATTTCATCTCGCATTTCCAGCGCTTAGGAACCCCAACCTTTGATGGGAGGGCTGATTTCATGGCATTAGATGACTGGATCATTTCTATTGAGGATAAGTTTTCCTATTCGGGAATTTCTGAGGACCAAAAGGTTATCGTTGCTGCTCATCAACTAAAGGGTCTTGATAAAGTCTGGTGGATCAGATAAAAGGAAAACCTTGCAGATGAATGCTCGTGGGAAAGGTTTAAATGGATGTTGTTGAAGAAGTTCCTATCGATGGTGGAGCGAGATAGGTTGATGAATAATTTTTTGCATCTGAAGTAGAGGCAACTCATGTTTGGTGAGTATGAGATCGAGTTCAGCAAGTTAAGCAGGTTTACTCCAGAGTTAGTAGCCATTGAGGAAGGCAGAGTTAAACATTTTTTGGGTGGTCTTCGAGGCAACATCCAGCAGTTAGTCAGCGCTTACTGATCTGAGAGTTATATGGAAGCGGTGGAGGCCGCATTGAAGTTCATCGTTATCGACAATGCCAAGAATCGTGGCTTGTTGCTAAGAAAAGAAAAGAGAAAGGTTGAGGACAATGAAAGCTCCTAGGCATCTGGCCCTACTCTAAAGAAAGGAGGCAAAGAAATATGTAGTTTTTGTGGTCGACTGGGCCACCCTATCAAGAAGTGTTTCAAAATGTCGGGTGCTCAGAAGCAACCTCAAGTACTTGCGATTAAGAGTGCACCTAAGGAGGAGCTTACCTACACCTTGTGTAAGTGGAAGGGGCATGATGTTTCCCGCTATTGGTTTAATGACAGGACATGTTATCAGTGCGGACAGAAGGGACACATGAAGTCTAGATGCCCGCGGTCCGAGCTTGCTTTGCATCCAGTTCCTCATTAAGCTCTGCCACCTCTGTAGCTACAGTAGTTGGATGTGGGAAATGGTAAACTGAATGTGGTGACCAAGGAAGAAGCTCAGTCTTCAACACAAGTGATTCTAGCCTAATTGCTTGGTAGTAGTTGTAGATTTTATGGTGGTCTCATTAGTTACGTGTATGATTTTATAGGTGAGTTCAATGTAATGAGATTTTGGGCGCGTGTTCATTTTTATTCGGGTGCTATTCATTCCTTCGTGGCTAGAAATTTTGTATACCGACATCATTTGGTTATCAATCAAGATGGCGATCTGATTTGTGTTAAGTTTCCATCTGGTGATTCGGTGGTGTCTAATCAGGATATTCAGAGTTGCCTTATTCTCTTAGGTGGATTTCTAGTGTATGCCGCTCTGAAGGTGCTATATTTGAAAGACTTTGATGTGATTTTTGGTATAGATTTGTTGGCTAGATACGATGCGGTCATCCAATGCAAAGTTAAGCACTTGGACTTCAGGATAGAGGGCGAAAAACCAATGAGTGTGTTTGGTTTTCTACGTCAGGGCTCCTCAATCATATTCGCGGTGCGTGCTCAAAGACTTTTAGAATCCTATTGTATTGCTTACCTTATTTCTATTTTGGAAGCTACTCATGATTCGCAGCGTGTTGAGGACATTTTTGTGATGTGAGAGTTTCCTGATGTTTTTCCGGTTAGCCTTCCCAGTCTCCCTCCTATGAGAGATATAGAATTTGTTATAGACCTTGAGCCTTGTTTTGTCCTATTGCGAGGACGCCTTATCGTATGGCTCCGCGTGAGTTGCAAGAGTTGCGAACCCAGTTGGTTGATTTGTTATAATGTGGTTTTATTAGGACCGGTTCTTTGCCTTGGGGTGCTCCAGTTCTCTTTGAAAGAAAAAGGATGGATCTATGAGGTTGTGCATAGATTATAGAGATCTGAATAAGGTAACTATCAAGAACTGATATGTGTTGCCTCAGATCGATGATTTGTTTGACCAATTGTGAGGTATTGCTTTGTTCTCGAAGATTGACCTTTGTTCAGGCTAGCATCAGTTGAGAATCCGTGAGTTGGATGTTCCGCGAACAGCCTTTCATTCTTTGTATGGGCATTTTGAGTTCTTGGTGATGTCTTTTGGCTTAACGAATTCACCCTCTGCTTTTATGGACATGATGAATAGAGTATTCAAGGATTTTCTGGATCACTTCATGATTATCTTTATAGATGATGTTCTAGTATATTCTAGAACTATCAAGGAGCATGTCATACATTTATGCTTGGTGTTGTCCACACTGAGGGAGCAAAAGTTGTTTTTGAAGTTAAGTAAATACGAGTTTTGGTTGACTCAAGTGTATTTCCTGGTCACATTGTAAGTAAGGATGAAATTTCGGAAGACCCAGCAAATATAAGCGAAGTCTTAGATTGGAAGAGTCCTACAAAGCCTAAGGAGATAAGGAGTTTGTTGGGTATTATATCCACAATGACCCTGATTTAAAGAAGTGTCCCTTGAACTAAGATGAATTGAGATTGTATTTGATGTTGTTTATTTAGTTATGTGCTTGCATGACTATGTTGTTAAGTACAACCCAATGTCAGGTTATAGTGGGTCATGAAATACAGGACTATATAATGTAATCTTTTATCTTGTAGGCCAATGTGTTGACTCATGTGTATCTCTCTATTGGGGTGTACTCTTGATTCAAGTACATTAGGAGAAATAAGGAAGGACAAGTTGTTGAATTCCGAAGAATAGAATTTTTCTCTAAGTAAAGTTTGTCAAGTATATTAGTGAATACTCGTTGAATTCGTCGAGTATACTCGTCGAATTCGTCGAGTATACTCGTCGAATTCGTCGTGCATACTTACTGGTACTCGTCGATTTTGTTGTATTTACTTGGGGAATAATTTCTGAATTTCTTGGAAATCAGTTAAATAAAAATCGTCGAGTATCTTCATGTATACTCATCGAATTCATCGAGTGTATCTATCGATACTCGTCAAATTAGTCGAATATATATGTCAATATACGGCAAATTTGTCGAGACTCACTGGATATGCCTTGAGATCTCGAATTTACTTCTCTGGATTCCTCTAAGTTAAATTCGTCGAATATCACTTTGCCTATGCATTGAATGTGTTGAGAGTATCTGTTGATACTCGTTGAATTCGTCGAGTAATCTAGTTGATATTTGCCATATTCCACGAGTATCTCTACAAAAAAGCATTATCTGTTGGATCTATCTGGATTCATCTAAGTTATTTTCGTCGAGTTTCAAAGTAGTTTGACGAGTATACCCATATATACTCGACAATACTCAACAAATAATACTTAGGGTTTATTTTTCTGTTTTCAAAATTCCCAATCGGATCGTCCAGACCACCATGTACAGTAAATCACGTATTTCTCAGTATGGAAGGAATTATCTTGTCGTTAGAGATGAGGAGTTCCTATAAATATCTAAGGTGGATTTTAAGAAACCCTAATCGTGCAATTCCAAGTTCAAGTCGAGAAATTCCAAGAAAAGTTCTCGTCGACCTTCATTTCTGTTCTTCACGACTCTCTCGGCCGATAATGATGTGACGCATGAATCTTTCTTCATCAAGCGTGTCGACTAGATCCTTATCCCTAAAGGTTCTATTAAATATTTCAGATTCTCTTTCTCCTCAAGATTTTCAAGATCTATATTTCAGAGGAAAGGAAGACTGAAGATTTCAGATCTGAAGAAGATTATTTGTAATCTACTTTTATATAAATCTTTTTTTACTATTATAGGAGGTTTTGCCTCCAAGTTGTAGATCTTTGTTTTTGGATCGAGTTGTAGGATAGGTTGTTCTCCAAGTGCTAGGAGAAATTGTCTCTGAGTTGTAGGAGTTAAGGCTCCGAGGTAAAAGATTGTGAATCTGAGATAAAGGTGAAGTAGCTGAATCTAGCCCTTCATGGTAGATAGGCGAGGCGGGATAGTGGACGTACCCAACTTGGGGAACCACTATAAATTTTTTGTGTTTCTATGTGATTATTTTTGTATAATTTTTATTCCACTATAAGATGCAAAACTCACCTATTAACCCCCCCTTTAGGTGATTTAGGTTGACGACTAGAAACTTTCCATTGGTATCAGAGGGAGGTTGTTTGATATAGGGTTAACATCTTGAACAAGATCTCCGCTTAATTGTCAAGATAATTCGCTTAACTGCTATTGATAGAAGCAAGGATATGTCTTCGATGAAGTTGTTTGTATGCACAAAGGAGAACTTCCTCATGTGGAAGGAGAGAGTCAGATTCTACATGGAAGCTGCTAATCCGCACATTTTTCAGATTGTTGAAGAAAGACCTCATATTCCTACACAGCCATCTGCTTTGAATCCTACTGTTATGATTCCAAAGAAAATGATGGACTTGAACAAGGATGAAATAGCTCTAGTCTTCCTGTATTAAAAGGCAAAGAATATCATAGCCAGTGCAGTGGACGACTCAATGCTGCAAAATCTATTCCACTACAAATCTGCCAAGAAGATATGGGATTGTTTCGTAGTTCTCATGGAAGGAACTGAGGGAGTTAGAGATGATCGTAGATCTCTGCTCAATCAAGAATATAAGGCATTCAAGAAAGGATCTAACGATACAATTGCTTGACAGTTTTGAGAAATTCTAAAAGATCGTCAATGTCCTCAAAAACTATGGTCATATATTTGCTAATAGTGAGCTTAATAACAAATTTCTAAGATCCGTGACAAAAGACTGGGACACCAAGGTGGTGGACATTCGGAATTTGGAAATCTACCTTAGATTGATCCTTAGAACCTCTTCGGAAAGCTCCTTTCCTATGAACTACAGATGAACACAAGGAAGGATCAAAGCAGCAAGACTTCAAGAAAAAAGAAGTCAGTAGCTCTGAAGGCCGAAGGGTCTAGAAAATATAAAGCTGTGTCACTAGTAAGTACATGAGCTTTTGATGCCCAAGAAAATTTTGAGCCAAGCACGTTAGGCTCTTAATTTTCTGATGGAGAATTCTCTCTAATCTCCAAGCAATTCAAAAGATTGCTCAGCAAGAGGAGTGAAAGTATTTTACGTCTACCTAAATATCTTAGAGAGGGTGAATAGGTGATGTTTGTGTCTTTTCGTAGAATAAAAATTACTTAAAAATTAAGCACACAAACACCGAGATTTATAGTGGTTCCCCGAGTTGGGTACGTTCATATTCCCGCCTCGCCTATCTATCACAAAGGGCTAGATTCGGCTACTTCACCAAACTCAGATTTCCACAAATCTTACACCTCGAAGCCACAACTCCTACAAATCGGAGATGATGCTCCTACCACTCAATCCACAACCGGATCTACGAATCGATCCACAAATGGATCTACCACTCGATCCACAAATTGATCTACCACTCGTTCCACAGACGGATCTACCACTCGATCCACAAATGGGTCTACAACTCGGATAAAATCTCCTACAAAAGTAAATGAATATTTTACAACAATATTTCACACAAACTTATACAAGATCTGAAAGCTTCGCGCCGTCGTTCTTCAAAAATGGATGATCTTGAAAATCTTAGAGAACTCGGAATATGAAATATTGGAAGATCTTGAATCTCGACTCTTGAATCTTCAAATGACTAGGACTAGAGTAAAAGAGATCTTTAGAGAGAAGCAATCCAGTCGTATTGGTCGAAGAAGATCGAATCGCACTGTACGTCGCTGGCCGATCGAAAGAATTGTGAAAACCATGTAGTCGAGCCGACGAAATTTCTAATCTTAGAATGTTTTCTTGATTTTGAATTTGAGAGCAAGAGCACGATTATTATTGGAAAGGAATTCTCCTTAGCTATTTATAGAGATCCCCCTTCCAATGGATATAAAGACTTTTCCAAAAATAACTTTCGAAAGTTACTATACATGGCCGCCGCAATCCGAGCCTGTAAAAAAAATTGTCAGAAAAATGACCTAAGTCATATTCGTCGAGTATCGTTGAGTATCACTAGTATACTAGTCGAATTGTCATTGATATATAACGAATTTGACTTAGACAAACTCTGCTCAAGCTGACTAGCTACTCAACACCACGGCTAGAGTCATACTCGATGAATTCGTCTAGTATCAGCTGGTATACTCGACAAATTCATCAAGTATAGGCTAATGGACTCAACGCCTCGACGTCGTCGACTCAACTCTCTTGACGCTCTCGACGCCATCCATGCACTCAATTCACTCGATGATATTAAAGCAGTCGACGCACTCGACGCCAAGATATACGAGGAATTTTCCTTAAGAAAAATCAGAGAAGTAGCATCGAGATGATTCGACGAATTTGGCATGTCTCATCATGTATATTCGACGAATTCGGCGAGTATCGTTAGATGCATTCGACAAATTCGATGAGTATACTTGATGATACTCGACGAATTTTACTTAACTATTTTTCTAATTGTTTCAGAAATTCTACACATGTATATAAGACGAATTCGACGAGTGATAATTAGTATATACGACAAATTCGATAAATATCAATGATACTCAACGAATTCGACGAATATCCCTTACGATTCTCGACGAATTTTACTTGGGTAAAATTTTTGTTTTTCTGCAATGAAGCTCTTCTTCTTCTTGAACCTCCCCATGTACTTGGCATAGAAATTCACCCAAATAGAGAGATTACATATGAGTCAACACCATGGCCTACGCAATGAAGGAATACATTGTGTAGTCTCGTGTTTACTGATCCATTGTAACCTGTCTTTGGTGCATACTTAGTATTGTAAACCTGCAAGTACATAACTACAAATACAATATCAAATATAGTCACAATTAATCTTATCTTAACTAGATCCTTCTTCAAATCAGGATTATTGTGGATACAATACCCAACAATCTTCCCCTATTTGAATAAGTCAGAATTCTATAAGCTAGGGTGAATTGCACAACAATAATAAAGAACATAAACTTGAGCAGATAATTAAAATTAAAATAGATATAAAAAATTAAAAGATAAAACGCATTCCCTGCCCAAAAATATAAATCATATATATATATATATATATCAATAAGAGTTTTTTGTTTGGAGAGGGCAACTACAACCACACATATTAATAAACCCAAACAAAATAGAACAACCCTCAACCCTTCCTCTCCTGGCTCTTTTGACGTTGTCTGACAAAATAGGCCTTGGGCTTTGGGTAATATCTTGGGGGGCTGGAGGTGCTATAGGATCATCATGCTTGTGCTTTCTGAAGCATATCCTACTCTTTACATAGGCCACTTCATACTTATGTTATTCATCTCAGTCATAGTGATCCCATCTGCTTTCCCCTCCAATATCGACCAAGGTGAAGGAGTCTAAGATTATTCCTCTTGAGATAGGACTCCACACCTCAGGCATTTCTCTATCTCTGACTGGTGGTTCTCTAACAGGTTCTTATCTTATAGTAGAAGGTCCTTCACCACACTTTCTTCTTTTGTTGACTGGAGCAGGATGTACATCTTCACTCACTTGAACTTCTGGAGCATCAGGAGCAGCAGCAGGTCTATCTTGAGAGAAATCATGTGTGTTTGTCCAAAAATGAGAGTAATCATCAACATGATGAACTTCTTCATGAGCAGGCACAACAGGTACTTAAGCTTCTTGACCTATCCTACCAAAAATCTCCTTGTGAAGCCACGAGAAATTGTCATAGTTGTAATCATTTACCCTTTTGAATTTTGCTAACATTGCTTCCTCAAGCGCATCCACTTTTGCTACTGTAATACCCCAAAACCCAGTTTTGGTTTTCAGGCCAAGTGACACGGCCTGGGATACGGGCGTGTCCCAGGGCGTGTCAAGCAAATACTCGAGCTGGTCTTGAGTATGTTTCAAAGTTGGGTTTCGGGTGTTTTTGGAGTGACACGGCCTGAGACACGGGCATGTCCCAGGGCGTGTCATCCTCGGGTTGCTGCAGGTCGCGCATTCGACGATCGTTGAGCATCGTGATCGACGATCGACGAGAAGAGGCGACACGGCCTGTGACACGGGCGTGTCATAGGGCGTGTCCTTCTCGACGATCGGCGAGATCATGTCGACGATCGGTGAGAATAATCTCGGCGATCGACGAGATTCGTCGAGAGAGGCAACACAGCCAGAGACACGGGCGTGTCTCGGGCCATGTCAGGTTAGGCGGTGGTCACGGGCGTGTTCAACCCGTATGGTGAGGCGGTTCTTTGCCGCTTAAGGGCCGCTTAAGGGACACGGCCTGTGACACGGGCGTGTCATAGGGCGTGTCAAGGCCGAAATTTACTTTTTTTGCAGATCTCGGCCGTTTGTTTCCCTCTTTCCAGATCTGGTGGTCTTCAGTTTTTCCAGCCCCTTTAAGACCCCGAACCAGCAAACTTTTCCTCACTTTATCTTCTTAAGTGAGAGAAGGAAAGAGGAATAAGGAAGGAAGAAGAAGGAGGAGGAAGGAGAGGGAGATCCAGCTAGTCCAAGCTCGGATTCGCGATTGGAGGCCATATTTGGGAAGACAGAGCTCCAAGCAGTGCTTGCCATGGCTCCAAAACATCCTCCAAGGGTAACGACTTCCTCCTTGGATATGTGAAATCCTTCCTTTTTTGCATATGTATGAATCCTCTACAAAGGTAGAGTTGAATTCTCTTGGGATGTTGAACTCCATCCCTTGATTCTTGTTGGAGTAGTCCCGGAAGCTAGAAGTACGGGTAGGCATGTTGTGTGAAGCCCATCTAGATAGGTTAGTCCGGATTGGTGATGATTATATGCATATCAGAGTAAGACTCTGTTTTATTGTGATGCATATGATGTTTTTGGTGGACACCTGCAGCTTGGTACAGTAGGATGTTATGTGGATGGGTTGATGCTGTGTGATCTCAGCCCATGTAGCTGTGAGTGCTACTTTTGGGGGTTGATGCTGTGTGATCTCAACCCTTGTAGTTGTGATGCTACTTGTTGAGCCGGTGGGGCTGCAACTGTGGAAAAGCCTGTGTGGCGAACGGGCAAGGTGAAGCTGTACCCGTGTTAGCCTTGATCGATGTCTGACGTATGTGAGCTGCGGGCAAGGCTGATCTGTACCCGTATTCTGGTTGTCTAACCATGGGGTGCTTAAGGCCCTGTTAGGATCACAGAATGAGAATCGCTCCGGCTATTTGAGTCATGGAGGATAGGAATGCTCGCGAATTTCCGTCATGTCTGGGACCTCTGAACAGTGGTGGGACCCTGGTTTTCCGATACACCGATAATGTACCCTGAGAGCACAGAACGTCGGGCCGTCGTTCCGACGTTTGTGGTGGATGATGACTTGTACGGGCGTATAAGTGTGATGTGCTAACGCATACTCTTTTGATTGTTTATAAGTGCTATGCAGGGAAGGAATTCCGCTGTCCCGTGCCAGGGACAGGGTCGTTATAAATGGTCAGCCAAATGCTGACCGTTGCTTTGTTTACCACTGCTTGGTGGATCTTTTGCGTTCAGGTCAAGAAGGGCCAAGTAGGGATGAGGGTGGAAGACCCTAAGCTGCTGCTGCTGAGTGCTAGCCCTCGAAGGCTATTTATGTACCTTGTGTAAGAACTCATGTGTGGCCGGCCTACGTGCCGATGTATGGAAGATACCTTCTTGTATAAAGAGTAACACTTGTAAGAGTCCATAAGGCCATACTTGTGGTTTTATATTATGGCATGTTTGGTTTAGCTGTGGACTTCTGTGTTGATGTTTGAGTTCATTCTTGCAACCCTTTTAAACTTTCGCTAGAATGCTCTGTGATAGGATGTGTATTTGGTATTACTTCGTAACGTCTCCGCCTATTTGTAAGACATGGTGTGGGGCCCCGGCCGGACATTCTACTATGTTGCACGTAACGGGTAGGGGTGTTACAATTTGGTATCAGATTCCTTGGTTCCCTCCTCTGAATTCGTGGATGAATTCTTTTGTGGGGTGGCGAGCTCGTGTGTGAGTGTATAAAATTGAACTCAAACATGTCCACATAGGATTGAAATGCACTGGTGTGTTACACTTGTGTGTTTTTTTTGACGTTTTATTGTGTGGCTTGTCGCTGAATTATATGGTTTGACACATATAGGTGATGCGAAGTGTTGCGGGTCAGTCAGAACCTCAGCATTCTGTTGAGAGTGCGGCACCGGCAGAGGTGCCCACCCCTCCTCCATCAGCTGAAACTGTACGTTTGATTACAGAAATGGTACTTGCGGTGATGAATGCTCAGCAAGCAGGGCAAGCTCGGCCTGAGGCTCCCGTGCCTGTGGCAGTGCGTCAAGAACCGGTGGGCATAGCGGTTGATCAGCGTGCCACAGATCAGCAGCTGAAGCAGTTTATGAGCTTTTATCCTCCGACGTTTACTGGGGCGGGTTCCCCAGCTCAAATAGAGGATTGGCTTGCTCGGATCAAGCGCATCTTGACCGCCCTTCGGGTTGAGGAGGAACAGAAAGTCACATTAGCCACTTTTCTTCTTAAAGGAGAAGCTCGGTTGTGGTGGGATGAGGTAGAACTGCACCACTTGGCAGGCAGACAGTTGACGGGAGTCTCTATGGACGAGTTCTCTCGGTTGTTTTTGGGCAAGCATTTGCGGTTGCAGCAACGGATTGTCTTGGAATTGGAGTTTCAGCGGTTGACGCAAAAGGAGAGCAGCGTGGATGAGTATCTGCATGAGTTCACGCATTTGGGGTGTTATGCGGGCGCTATCTTTGCCGAGGAAGAGCGCAAGACCAGTCAGTTTTATACGGGACTGCGGGATGAGTTGCGGCATTTACTCTCGAGTTCCGTGAATCAGGGATTTAAAGCTCTGGTCTGCACCGCAAGGGCATTGGAAGCAAATTTGAAGCGAGGACAATCTAAAGGACCTTTGGCTGTTGCAAAACCGGAGTTCAAACCGCCGCGTCCAGAGAGAAGTGGATTTTGAAAGAAATGGGGTAAGAAGTCCAGACGTTCTGGGTAAGCTCCTTCATCAGTTACTTCGGAAGCGTCGTCGGGCTATGAATCCCGCACTTTCTATATGTGTGGCAAGCCGGGACATCTTGCTCGGGACTGTCGGGTTGGTCCTCCGAAAGGTGACAAGAAGCCGGGAGCGTCCTATGCGGAAAAAGGGAAGGCGGTGGCGGAGTCTTCTGCTTCACAAGTGCAGCCTCGAGTTTTCAATCTGCGACAACAGGAGGCCATTAAACAGGCTGACTTCGTCACAGGTGCGCGTGATCTCTGAGTTCTTTTCCCTTTGTGTAGTACTGCTATGTTTTTGGTGTTTATTGTGGTGTTGCTATGTTAGGCTTCGTCCTAATTTGGGAGCATCCGACACGAGCACTATTTGATACTGGTGCGTCACATTCGTTTCTGTCAAAGGATTTCGTATTGCGCATTGGCGCGCCGATACGAGGCATGATAGAAAGTTTGAAGGTACTCTTACCTAACAAATGTGTTCTGGGTGTGTAGAAGGGAAAATAGGAAGTTGGGACTTCAGATTGGAAGCACTTGTGCTGCTGATTTCGGAATTCGACATAATCTTCGGTATGGATTGGTTGTCAGAGCGGCATGCTCGCATTGATTGTAATTCTAAGGAAGTTATGTTGGGGCAGAACACTGAACAAGAAATAAGGTTTAGCGGCATGCAGGGGATAAATGAGATGTTGATATCCGCTCTGCAAGTTCAGAAAGCCGTTAGAATGGGTGCCGAGTTGTTCTTCACGCTAGTAGCAGCAGTAGAGCCAAAGCCTAGTGTGAATGAGGTACCTGTTGTGTCGGAATTCCTGGATGTGTTTCCAAAAGACCTTCCGGGGTTACCACCCCAAAGAGAAATCGACTTCACGATAGAACTGGTACCGGGTGCAAAACCTGTGGCCCGTGCCCCCTATCGTGTAGCGCCAAAGGAAATGGCGGAGCTGAAGGTTCAGTTGCAAGAATTGCTAGATCAAGGTTTTATAAGGCCAAGTCAGTCACCTTGGTGTGCGCCGGTTCTCTTTGTGAAAAAGAAGGACGGCAGCTTGCGTCTATGCATAGATTATCGAGAACTGAACAAGCTGACAGAGAAGAATAAGTATCCGATCCCACGGATCGATGATTTGTTTGATCAACTAGTGGGCTCTTCGGTGTATTCGAAGCTGGATTTGAAATCAGGTTATTACCAGCTGAGGGTTCGGGAAAGTGACATACCCAAAACGGTGTTTGGCACATGCTACGGGAATTATGAGTTCACGGTGATGCCCTTTGGATTGTCTAATGCACCTTCGGTGTTTATGGATTTGATGCACCGAACGTTTAAGCAATATTTGGATCTCTTTGTGATCGTCTTTATTGACGATATCCTTGTGTATTCCCGATCTAGAGAAGAGCATGCAAATCATTTGAAGATGGTATTGCAAACCCTGAGGGAAAAGAAACTCTATGCCAAGTTTACTAAGTGTGATTTCTGGTTGTCATCCGTGGCTTTTCTGGGCCATGTAGTTAGTGGAGAAGGCATTGCAGTGGATCCTGCCAAAATTATTGCTATGCAGGAGTGGCCTGTTCCTTTGTCGGTAGCCGAAGTCAGGAGTTTCCTTGGACTTGTGGGCTACTACAGGCATTTTGTGGAAAATTTCTCAAGAATAGCATTGCCTCTCACTACCCTAACGCAGAAAGAATAAAGGTTTGTTTGGTCGCCCGAGTGTTCACGAGCTTTTGAAGCGTTAAAGAGTCGGTTGACTACGGCCCCAATTTTGACAACACCTTGTGGCATAGATGGTTTTGAGGTGTACAGTGATGCATCGGGTAGCGGCTTAGGTTGCGTTCTCCTTCAGCGTGGTAAGGTGATAATATATGGCTCGCGCCAATTGAAAGCCCATGAGCGGAACTATCCAGTCCATGATTTGGAATTGCCGCAGTCATCTTGGCACTTAAGTTGTGGCATCATTATTTATATGGTGTAAAGGTGGATATCTATACAGACCACAAGAGTCTGAAATATATTTTAGATCAAAAAGACTTAAATATGCGACAGAGAAGGTGGATGGAATTTCTTGGTGATTATACCTTCCAAATTCATTACACCCCTGGTAAAGGGAATGTAGTCGCAGATTCCCTGAGTTATAGGACTCCGGCAAGGGTGAATTGGTTTTCATACCATGATGAACGGTTGATCCACGAGCTAGAACGGATGGATATTACTTGTGTGGAGAAAAACACTGCTGCGACCATGTGTTTGAATTGGACAGAGGTACAGTATGACCTAATGGATAGGGTCCGCCAAGAGACGGAATTGGATGATAGTTTGCAGCGCTATGCAGCGGAAGATAATAGCTCTCGGTTTTCTTGTGACAATGGACTTTGGAGAAAAGACGATCGAGTATGTGTTCCTTGTTAGAGAAATCTTCGTGCAGAAATCATGTACGAAGCCCATTTTTCAAGGTATTCGATTCATCCTGGAAGTTCAAAAATGTATAAGGATCTGAAAAAGAACTTCTGGTGGCCGGGTATGAAGAAAGATATAGCACGTTATATTGCTAAGTGCCATACATGTGCTCTAGTGAAAGCAGAATGCCAAAAGCCAGGAGGATTCCTGAAGTCACTACCGGTCCCAGTGTGGAAATTTGATGATATTTCCATGGACTTCGTGCATGGATTGCCGAGATCTCAGCGGGGTAATGATGCGGTTTGGGTGATTGTGGATCGATTAACAAAAGTTGCTCATTTCATTCCAAATCGAAGAGATGATCCAGTCGACAAGTTGGCTAAAATGTACGTAGATTCGATCGTACGATTGCACGGGATTCCCCGTAGCATTATTAGCGATCGAGATGGACGCTTCACATCAGGAGATTGGAGGCTAATTCATCAGCTGTTGGGCACAAAGTTGCATTTCAGTACGGCCTTTCATCCCCAGACGAACGGTCAAACTGAAAGAACCAACAGGACGTTGGAAGATATGCTCCGGATGTGTACGCTAGATTTTGGAAGTCGCTGGGAAGATCATTTGTTCATGATTGAATTTTCCTATAACAACAGTTACCAGGCCAGCATTCAGATGGCCCCTTTCGAAGCTTTGTACGGCAGGAAATTCCGCACACCATTATCTTGGGCGGAGACGGGTGAAACGAAGCTTTACAAGCAGCAAGATGTGACTGATATGCATGAAACGGTACGTACAATTCGTGAAAGGTTGTTAATTGCTCAAGATAGGCAGGCCAAATATTATAATGCCAAGCACCGGGACGTAAAGTTTGCGGTGGGTGATTGGGCATATCTAAAAATCAAGCCTTTTAAAGGTGTGTACAGGATACGGCGTCTGAAAAAGTTGAGCCCGAGGTATCTAGGACCTTTTGAGGTGATTGAATGCATCGGTGAGGCAGCCTATCGGTTACTGCTACCGCCTGAGTTAAGTAGCTTACATGATGTGTTTCATGTATCGGTGCTGCGGAGAGCAATAAAAGAGCCGTCGCAAGTGATAGTTGCAGATCGGGTATCAGTCGATAGTGGGCTAACGACAAAGGTTAGGCCCATTCGGATTGAAGATGCCGCCGAGAAGCAATTGAGGAACAAAACAATCGGGATGGTCAAAGTCCGGTGGGACAATTGTGGCCGAGAAGAGCTTACTTGGGAGCATGAGCAAACCATGCGGACAGAATTTCCCGAGTTATTTTTGTAATTGGTTATGTAGTAGACCTTGTAATAATCAATAAATATGGACTTTATCGAGTTTTCAGTCATTCAAATTTCGGGACGAAATTTTCTGCAAGGAGGGGAGGATTGTAATACCCCAAAACCCAGTTTTGGTTTTCAGGCCAAGTGACACAGCCTGGGACACGGGCGTTTCCCAGGGCGTGTCAAGCAAATACTCGAGTTGGTCTCGAGTACGTTTCAAAGTTGGGTTTCAGGTGTTTTTGCAGTGACACGGCCTGAGACTCGGGCGTGTCCCAGGGCGTGTCATCCTCGGGTTGCTGCAGGTCGCGCGTTCGACGATCGTTGAGCATCGTGATCGATGATCGACGAGAAGAGGCGACACGGCCTGTGATACGGGCGTGTCACAGGGCGTGTCCTTCTAGACGATCGGCGAGATCATGTCGACGATCGGCGAGAATTATCTCGGCGATCGACGAGATTCGTCGAGAGAGGCGACACGGCCAGAGACACGGGCGTGTCTCGGGCCGTGTCAGGTTAGGCGGTGGTCACGGGCGTGTTCAACCCGTGTGGTGAGGCGGTTCTTTGCCGCTTAAGGGCCGCTTAAGGGACACGGCCTGTGACACGGGCGTGTCACAGGGCGTGTCAGGGCCGAAATTGACTTTTTCTGCAGATCTCGGCCATTTGTTTCCCTCTTTCCAGATCCGATGGTCTTCAGTTTTTCCAGCCCCTTTAAGACCCCGAACCAGCAAACTTTTCCTCACTTTATCTTCTTAAGTGAGAGAAGGAAAGAGGAAGAAGGAAGGAAGAAGAAGGAGGAGGAAGGAGAGGGAGATCCATCTAGTCCAAGCTCGGATTCGCGATCGGAGGCCATATTCGGGAAGACAGAGCTCCAAGCAGTGCTTGTCATGGCTCCAAAACATCTTCCAAGGGTAACGACTTCCTCCTTGGATATGTGAAATCCTTCCTTTTTGCATATGCATGAATACTCTACAAAGGTAGAGTTGAATTCTCTTGGGATGTTGAACTCCATCCCTTGATTCTTATTGGAGTAGTCCCGGAAGCAAGAAGTACGGGTAGGCATGCTGTGTGAAGCCCATCTGTATAGGTTAGTCCGGATTGGTGATGATTGTATGCATATCAGAGCAAGACTCTGTTTTATTGTGATGCATGTGATGTTTTTGGTGGACACCTGCAGCTTGGTGTAGCAGAATGTTATGTGGATGGGTTGATGCTGTGTGATCTCAGCCCATGTAGTTGTGAGTGCTACTTTTGGGGGTTGATGATGTGTGATCTCAACCCTTGTAGTTGTGATGCTACTTGTTGAGCCGGTGGGGCTGTAACTATGGAAAAGCCTGTGTGGCGAACGGGCAAGGTGAAGCTGTACCCGTGCCAGTCCTGATCGACGTATGACATATTTGAGCTACGGGCAAGGCTGATCTGTACCCGCATTCTGGTTGTCTAACCGTGGGGTGCTTAAGGCCCTGTTAGGATCACAGAATGAGAATCGCTCCGGCTATTTGAGCCATGGAGGATTGGAATGCTCACGAATTACCGTCATGTCTGGGACCTCTGAACGGTGGTGGGACCCTAGTTTTCTGGTTCACCGATAATGTGCCCTGAGAGCACGGAACGTCGGGCCGTCGGGCCGACATTTGTGGTGGATGATGACTTGTACGGGCGTACAAGTGTGATGTGCTAACGCATACTCTTTTGATTGTTTATAAGTGCTATGCAGGGAAGGAATTCCGCTGTCCCGTGTCAGGGACAGGGTCGTTATAAATGGTCAGCCAAATGCTGACCATTGCTTTGTTTACCACTGCTTGGTGGATCTTTTGCATGCAGGTCAAGAAGGGCCAAGCAGGGATGAGGGTGGAAGACCCTAAGCTGCTGCTGCTGAGTGCTAGCCCTCGAAGGCTATTTATGTACCTTGTGTAAGAACTCATGTGTGGCCGGCCTGCGTGCCGATGTATGGAAGATACCTTCTTGTATAAAGAGTAACACTTGTAAGAGGCCATAAGGCCGTACTTGTGGTTTTATATTATGGCATGTTTGGTTTAGCTGTGGACTTCTGTGTTGATGTTTGAGTTCATTCTTGCAACCCTTTTAAACTTCCGCTAGAATGCTCTGTGATAGGATGCGTATTTGGTATTACTTCGTAACGTCTCCGCCTGTTTGTAAGACATGGTGTGGGGCCCCGGTCGGACCTTCTACTATATTGCACGTAATGGGTAGGGGTGTTACAGCTACCACCTTAGCTTTAATGACCTCCTCCCCCTTTTTGACTTCTACAACTAGAGCATTTGCATATGCTTCCATGTTCGTTTCATAATGAGTCATTGATTGATTATGAGCTTCAATCATTGTTTTGGCATTTATATAAACATTCTACGGAACATTCAGATTGCTCTCTAATCCTTTCATGACAAAATCAACCCCTTTTTTGCCTTGTGTAAACCACGAGTCTAGCTTGGCATCTAGCTTATCAAATCTGACCTTAACCTCTACTAGGCTGTTGTTCAGATCTTTTTTTGTTTCCTTGACCTTTTTCAGAACTCATTGCATGGAGGAATCAAAATAAGCTTTCTACTTGGCCAACATTGCTTCTATGCTCTGTAAGATTGAATTATCAGCACTAGAACTTGGGATATTGGGAATAGGAATGCTAGGCAGACCCTCACTGAAAAACTCATAGATCGGAGATAATATTGCTTTAGAACTCAGCAAAGGCACTACAGTAGCTTGAACTGGAGTTTGCTCCTCTACAGCTCCATCCTCATCTGAAAGATACACAACCTCCACTTTAGCAGTAGGAGGTGCATCTGACATCTTGCCTATCCTTTTCTCAAGGTTGTGCATGAGCCTAGCAACCTCAGTAGCAACTGATATTGAGGGCCAAGTCACCTCCCCCTCAGAAGATGAAGCAGGAACAATTTCTGGGAGAGGGACAATCAGGTTCTCTACTAACACTTGCTCAGAACCATAATTTACATTATCAGTGGGTTTGGTCTCATTAGCAATCATCAGTTCCTCACTGGTATCTATTTCATAGTCATCCACATGCAAATACTCCTCGGCAGTAATATCAGCCTTGACCACCTCAGGAACTAACTCTTTGATAGTAGTCTGAGGCATCTTGGCAACCACTATCATCAGATTCTATGTCTCTGCAACTGTCTCAACTAGCTCCCCCTCTACTCCTGCTCTCAATCTCTCAGGAGTTTCCATGGGGGTTGGAATCAGAATCCTTTCCACAGGAACTTGATCTTCCTCCTCCAAAGGCAAATCTTAGGCTCCCCTTTGCCGCAAGATCCTCCTATCCCACCTTTAGAAGATAAATGAATCAATCTTATTCAGGTAATGGATTGGCACTCCTTTGGTTATATCAAACTTGTCACCGTCCAAATAGTTCAAGTACAAGCTGATAATCCTCCCAATGTTGGGAGTGCGGAGACTATCCTTGATTTTCTCAAACAGTAGTGCACCCTAGTCCAATCTTTTCATGCAGATGATTGTCACTAAAACCTTGAACATTTCTGTTGACAGGTAGTCGTGGGATCCTGCCTTGCAAAGCAGTACTTTTCCAATAATATCTGTTAATAGCTTCCCCTCATCATTCATTCATTTTCTCTTAACGACCTTAGTGCCCCTTGGCAATCCACAGAACAGCAGTGCTCTTGAGAAGTCTTCCTCTTCTAGGTGATCTGCTTCTACACAGGCGGGAAGCCTCAGGAGCTGGGTGAGAGTAGAGGCCTTCACATTCACTAAAGTCTTTCGAACCTTGCTTTTGATGATAGAGTCTTCATGCCGGAGCTTGGCATTCTGGAAGAACTCAAGAACGTCCTTCTCCAATATTTTGCAAGAATGTTCAAGGACAAATGAGAGACCGGCTATCTCTAGTATCAGGATTATATTTCTGAATTCATCAGAGGTTGAGGCAAAGCCTATTCAAACTAATTCTCCACCCCCTAGAAATCTACTGGTAGTTCGAGGAGTCATGGAGAATCAGTGAAAATCTCTGAACTGTACTAACTGTAAAAACTATTTCCTATCACCGACGGCCAGCGAGAGTAAGCAAATGATCGGAGAAGAAGTTGCTGGAAATCGAATTGAAGGAAATCTTTGTTGGAACTCGACTTGGACTGTCGTGACTGACCTAATCGAGGAGGACAGGAGCAGGTCCGTGGGAAGGTGATGACGAATCATTTACGGGAGTCGAAGGGTCGGGAGAATAGTTTGGCTAGTCTGTCTGTCTTGTTTCGACGAAATGGAGTGTGGTTGCCCCTAACCCTCCTTAATATATATTTATATATTTAAATTTAGGACATGGAAAGACACGTACCTGATTAGCCAAGATTCTTTAGATCCATTATAGGAAAGAAATGTTGACCTAAGTGAAAATCGGCGAGTTTCACCGAATGCAGAGTCAAGTTCGGCGAGTTTTGGCAAGTATATCCATGAATATTCAACGAATTGATGACTTTTGCTGACCGATACTCATCGATTTTGCCTTAGACAAATTTCTTCCTTGATGAATTTCCTAAGTGATTTCCTCTTGTTGGCCTTCTTCATGAATCTTTGTTAAGCATGCCTTGTTCCGTTTTGAAAAATGAGAACTTTCCCTCGTCTAGTGGCTTTGTGAATATATTTTCGACCTGCTTATCCATTGGGACATAGCTGAGGGCTATATCCTTGTTCTCCACATGCTCTCGGATAAAGTGATATCACACTTCATTGTGTTTTGTTCGGCTATGAGAAACTGGATTATGCGTGATTGCTATTACGCTGGATGAGTCACAATACGTTGGAATCTCTCTGAACTTTAGGTTGTAGTCTTCTAGTTGATTCCTGATCCATAGAAGTTGTGTGCAACAACTATCCACTGAGATATACTCTGACTCGGAAGTAGAAGTTGTCACACAATTCTGCTTCTTACTGCTCCATGAATAAGCCGTCCTCCGAGGAATTGGCACATCCCGGAAGTGCTTTTCCTATCATCCCTGCTTCCTACAAAATCGGCATCTGAAAAAACAATTAGCTCGACATCATTATTTCTCGGGTACCATAAGCCAAGATTTGGTGTACCCTTAAGGTATCTTAGAATTCGCTTTGCAGCGACGTAATGAGATTCCTTTAAGTTCACCTGAAATCTAGCACAGACGTATGTTGAAAACTTTATGTCTGGTCTACTTGCAGTAAGGTAGAGCAAGGATCCAATTATGCTTCTGTACTTTGTTTCATCAAAAAGTTTCCCTTTCTCACCCTTGTCCAGAGACACAGTTAAACCCATTGGAGTTCTCACAGAGGTTACATTCTCCATTCTGAATTTCTTAAGAAGCTCCTTGGTGAAATTCATCTGAGATATGAAAATTCCATCTTCAGATTGCCTAAGAAATACTTCAGCTCTACCATACTGCTCATTTTAAACTTCCCTTGCATAAGTTTGGAAAACTTATTGCAAAGTTTGTCTTCCTTATAGCCAAATATAATGTCATCGACATAGATTTGCACTAGCAAAATCTTGTCTTTTACTTTCCTAAGAAATAATGTCTTGTCTATCTTTCCTCTTGTGAACTTGTTCTTAAGAAGAAAGCAAGACAACGTCTCATACCAAGCACGTGGAGCTTGCTTTAAGCTATATAGAGCTTTCTTAAGAAAATAAACATGTTCTGGGCGAGTTGAGTTTACAAAACCTGGGGGTTGTGCTACGTATACTTCCTCTTTCAGATTCTCGTTGAGGAATGCTGACTTCACGACCATTTAATAGGTTGTGAAGCCTATGAGGGCAGCATAAGCAGGAAATAACTTGATCGCCTCGAGCCTGGACACTGGAGCAAAGGTCTAGTCGAAGTCGATCCCTTCTTCTTATCTATAACCTTGAGCTACAATCCGGGCTTTGTTCTTTATGATTACGCCATTCTTGTCCAGCTTGTTTCTAAAAACCCACTTGTTGCCGATCACATTCTGTCCCTAGGGTTTCGGCACCAACTACTAGACTTTGCATCATTCGAACTGATTGAGCTACTCTTGTATTGCCTCTAAGAGGCATCCTTGTTTGCTTCTTCAAACTTCTTCGGCTCAACTTGAGACCAATAACTAAGATGCAATAACTCGTTAGCTATACCTCTTTTGGTTCTAACACCATCGCCTGGCTCTCTAATGATTTGATCAGCTGGGTGATCTCTTAGGTGTCTGAACACTAGATTTCTTCCTCTTCCTCCAGCAGGTTCTACAACATCTGGAGCATCCTCTGGGGTTGGTTAATCTATATGTTCTTCATCCACCATGCCTAGATCGATGACCTTGACTAAAATTGGAGTATCTTCTTTGACTGCTTCATCCAAGCTTAGTTCCTTGAACCTGGTATCTGTATCTGCACCAATAACACTAGACGAGCTTCTTTAGAGCATGATTGTCTCATAAAATACAACATTAATGTCTTCTACCACCAGAGTTTTCCAAAAATACCTTCAAAACATTTTTCACTAAACTTTGTGTGGTAATACTTCCCATTATTAAATACGAAGCATTTACTTCCAAAGATTCTAAAGTAGGACACAGTCAATTTTCTGTCATTCAGTAGTTCATAGGGAGTCATACGGTGGTTCTTATTGATTAGAGCTCTATTTTTCACATGGCAAGCTGTGTTGACTGCTTCAGCCAAGAAGTACTCTGGTAGTGAAGAGTCATTCAACATAGTTATATATGCTTCAATAAGGGTTCTATTCCTTCTCTCAGCAACTCCATTTTGTTGTGGAGTATGCGGGGAGGAAAACTCATGAAAGATACCTTGGCTTTCACAGAATTTTGTCATGGCACCAGACTCAAATTCTATTCTGTGGTCACTTCTGATTTTGACCACTAAGCAGTTCAATTCGTTCTTAATTTGTCGGACAAAACTAGTGAAAGAGTCAAAGATGTCTGACTTGTGTTTCAGAAAGAACACCTAAGTAAACTGAGGGTAATCATCAATAATTACTAACGTGTAGACCTTACCTCCTAAACTTTGAATAGGAATAGGACTGAATAAGTCCATATAAAGTAAGTATAGACTTCTTGAAGAACCTTTTTTAGAAATACACTTGAAGGTAGCCCTTGTCTGCTTGCCCATTTGGCATGCGTGACACGGACTCTATTTAAGGCATTTAATGTTGTGGGAATCACGTACTAAGTTGTGAGAAAATAACATATTTAAGGTTTTGAAATTAATATGTGCTAATCTCGTGTCATTAGTCACAAAGAGATGCACTATCTTTTGCTAGAAAACATACTGGGGTAGAATTGTCTAAACATAGGAAATTTAAACAAAATATATTTCTACTCCAAGTGCATGTTAATATCATCTCCAAATTAGCAGATGACTTTATCAGATACTTGTCTTTATATAACTCAACGATATAGCCTTTGTCGCACAGTTGACTTATGCTTACAGATTATGTTGTAATCCTTCAACATAAGCCACGTCTGTGAAAGAAACTATTCCATTGGAAATCATACTGTAGCCTTTAGTAATTCCCCTGTCTGACCCTCCAAAGATGACTTTTGGTCCATCTTTGATTAGGGTAAATTCTATCAGTAGGCTTCTTGTCCCGGTCATATGCTGAGAGCATCTGTTGTCCAAATACCAGATGATATTTTTATTGGCCTTTGGAGATACCTACAATGACAAATCACTTTACCTTAGGAACCCAAACATATTTGGGTCCTTGGTTCCTTAACAGCTTACCACCACTAGGAACATTAACTTTGCAAGTGGTCTATCTCGCAGGGTTAACTCGTGGAGTTTCAAAATTAGTAGGGTTAAACAAACAATCTGCGCCAAAATGACCAATTTTGTCGCAGCACCAACAGTAAAACTTGTTGTACCTTCTCTTGTATTCCTGCTTTACCTTTTGAATGTGAGGACTAGTAGGGGCAACAAACTTGGAGGTGGAAGTCCTGATTACAGCATACACAGGGCTTCTCCATCTCCTTTGCCTTAGGTACAAAAGTTTTGGCTTTTGGTGCCCTCTTATGGTTATGTCCATGAACATAAGGACCATAACTCATGAGTTCAATATCTTCATAAGGTGCTTTGAAAACACTGGCACCATAGTCTCGGGGACGGGTCCATCCCTGGTATCGCTTCTTGGGCTCTACATAGGTAGGCCTAGCAAGATGATTGTAGGAAGACTCAAGGTCAAACTTGTTCGTCGAGAAGATTACCTTCCTGAATGAGGGTTGACCTAGAGGTGCCTTCCTCTTTTCTTTGGCACTGGCTTTCTTGGCAGCCTTACCTTTAAAGGCTTTGTGGACAAGACCACCACCATTCTTCGGAGCTGAAAACTCATCGATGAGAGGAAGAATAGTCTTCGGCTTGGAGTAACTTTCAACAAGTTTTCACTCCACCAAGAGCTTTTCTTCTAGCTCATCAAGGTATTTCTCCTTAAGACTCAATGTTTCAGCAAAGCCTTTGAGTTCCTATTTCAAGGAGTGGACTTCCACTCTAAGAGGAAGCAATTTTGAAATTTCCTCCTTCAGACTGGTTTCTACTGCCTTGAGGGAGGCAATCTCTTTCAACTGCATTTTGACTACCTTACGATATTTGTAAAATGCTTTCAAAAGGTTCTCGTGCTGAATCATTAATTCAAAATCCTCTTCCTCAGAAGAATAGACTTTATGAGCATTTGAGGAGGTATCTGACTCATAGAGTATTGTGTGCGAGTTTACCATCCAGTGGTACTCGGAGTCTCCAACTTCCTCGTCTGATTGAGCCATAAGCCCGAAGTATGCTTCCTCATTCTTTGAGTTGGACTCGCTTGAGTCACTATCACTAAGAGTATTGGACTTCTTGGCGATGAAGCTCTTTTCTTCTTTTCTCTTACCCTTAAAGGATCTCTTCTCCTCTTTCTTGGAGCCTTCCTTCTTCTTGTATGGACACTCTGTAATCATGTGTCATACCTTGTTGCAACAATAGCACACAACGTCAGAGGAAGAATGTTTGTTTTGTTTAGATTTGTACTTATCCTCTCAGTTGTAGCTTTTTCTGGAACGATCACCATCACAATGGGATTTCCTGAAGTCAAATGAGGATGACTGATTCTTCATCTGTCTCCTCTTGCTAAGTAGTTTTTTGAACTACTTAGATATGAGAGAAAACTCTCCATCTGATAGCTCAGAGCCTGACGTGCTAGGCTCGGAGTCTTCTAGAGTGTTTGGGGCACGAGCCCTTACTAGTAACATAGCTTTGGACTTTCTTGAACCTTCGTCCTTTAGAGCTACCGACTTCTCTTTGTTGGAAGTCCGGTTGCTTTGCTCCTCCTTCTTTCTGGTGTTCATCTGTAGTTTGTAGGAGAGTAATTTTCAAAAGAGGTTCTGAGGGTCAATCTCAGGCAACTTCCCAAACTCGATAATGACAACCACTTTGTGTCCCTGTCCTTTGTCAGGGATCTGAGAAAATTGTCGTTTAGTTCTCCATTAGTGAATTTGCGGCCGTAGTTTTTGAGACCGTTCACGGTCTTGAAGAACTTCTCGAAGCTGTCAGCAATGGTATCATTTGATCCTTTCTTGAACGCTTTGTACTCCTGATTCAGCAATGATCTATGGTCATCTCTAACTTCTTTTGTTCCTTCCATCAGAACAACTAGGTAGTCCTACATTTCTTTGGCAGATTTGTAGTGGAATAAATTTTGTAACATCGAGTTGTACACTGCACTTGCGATAATATTCTTAGCCTTCTTATCCAAGGAGACCAAGGAAATTTCATCTTTTGTGAGATCCATCATATTTTTGGGAATAAAGATATCTGGGTTCAGAGTTGAATCTTGCGTAGGTATATGCCGTCCTTCCACAATCTGAAAAATTCTTGGATCTGCAGCTTCCATGAAGAACCGAACTCTTTCTTTCCATATGGGAAAGTTCTCTTTCGTGCACAGTGGTAACTTCATTGAAGACATGTCTTTACTTCTGTCCATGGTTACTAGATGGAATCTCTTGATGCTAGAACAGAGATCATGTTCAAGGTGTTAACCTTATATCGAACAAAATGCCCATCTGATACCAATTGAAAGTATCTAGCGTCTACATAAATCACCTAGAGGGGGTGAATAGGTGATGTTTATGTCTTTTCGCGGAATAAAAATTACTTAAAAATTAAGCACACAAACACCGAGATTTATATTGGTTCCCTGAGTTGGGTACATCCACTTTCCCGTCTTGCCTATCAACCACGAAGGGCTAGATTCGGCTACTTCACCAAACTCATATTTCCACAAATCTTACACCTCGGAGCTGCAACTCCTAAAACTCATAGACGAAGCTCCTACCATTCGATCCACAACCGAATCTATGACTCGATCCACAAACGGATCTACCACTCGATCCACAAATAGATCTATCACTCGATCCATAAACAGATCTACCACTTGATCCACAAACGGATCTACAACTCGGAGAAAATCTCCTACAAAAGTAAATGAATATTTTACAACAATATTTCACACAAACTTATACAAGATCTAAAATCTTCACGCTGTCGTTCTTCAAAAATGGATGATCGTGAAAATCTTGGAGAACTCAGAATATGAAATCTTTGAAGATCTTGAACCTCGACTCTTGAATCTTCAAACGACTAAAACTGGAGTAATAGAGATCTTTAGAGAGAAGCAATCCAGTCGTATTGGTCGAAGATGATCGAATCGCGCTGCTTATCGGTGGCCGATCGAAAGAATCTCGAAAACCCTATAGCCGAGCTGACAGAATTTCCAATCTAGGAAAGTTTTCTCAATTTTGAATTTGAGAGCAAGAGCGCAATTATTATTGGAAAGGTATTCTCCTTAGGTATTTATAGAGATCCCCCTTCCAACAGATATAAAGACTTTTCCAAAAATAACTTGTGAAAGTTACTGTACATGGCCGCCAGAACCCGAGCCTGGAAAAAAAATTGTCAGAAAAATGACCTAAGTCATATTTGTCGAGTATCGTCGAGTATCACTAGTATACTCGCCGAATAGTCATTGATATACGACGAATTTGACTTAGACAAACTCAGCTCAAGCTGGCTAGCCACTCAACACCAAGGCTAGAGTCATAAGTGATGAATTCGTCAAGTATTAGCGGGTATACTCGACGAATTCGTCGAGTATAGGCTAATAGACTCAACGCCTCGAAGCCGTCGACTCAAAGCTCTCGACGCTCTCAGCGCCATCCATACACTCAACGCACTCGATGCCATTGAAGCAGTCGACGCACTTGACGCCAATATATATGAACAATTTGCCTTAAGAAAAATCAGAGAAATGGCGTCGAGATGATTTGATGAATTCGGCGTGTATCATCATGTATATTCGGCGAGTATCGTTAGATACATTCGACGAATTCGATGAGTATACTTGATGATACTCGACGAATTTTATTTAACTGTTTTTCTAATTATTTCATAAATTCTACACAAGTATATAAGACGAATTACACGAGTGATATTAAGTATATACGATGAATTCGACGAATATAAATGATACTCGATGAATTTTACTTGGGTAAAATTTCTATTTTTTTGAAATGAAGCTCTTCTTCTTCTTTGAACCTCCCCATGTACTTGGCATAGAAGTACACCCCAATAGAGAGATTACACGTGAGTCAATACGATATCCTACACAATGAATGATTACATTATGTAGTCTCGTGTTTACTGACCCACCGTAACCTGACATTTGTGTGTACTTAGCATTGTAAACCTACAAGTACATAACTACAAATACAATATCAAATACAGTCATAATTCATCTTAGCTTAACTGGAAACTTCTTCAAATCAGGGTTATTGTGGATACAATACCCAACAAGGAGGCAAATGAAAAATCAGTCCTCCTCCTCTGACTTCAGAAGATCATATTGTGATGGTGGGTCCAAGAAAAGCTACATTCGAGATGACTGGTATAAGTCTAAACCAAACAACATTCTTCTTCTGACATAGTTTGTTATTATTGCAATAAACAAGGACACGTGATTGCGGAGTGTCCGTATAAAAAGAAGGAAGGATCCAAGAAAGAAGAGAAGAGATCCTTCAAAGGTAAGAGGAAGGAAGAGAAGAGCTTTGTGGTAAAGAATTTAAAGACTCTTGGAAACAATGACTCAAGTGAGTCAAGCTCTGAAAATGAAGAAGTTTACTTCGGGCTCATGGCTCAATCAGATGAGGAAGTCGGTGACTCCCAATTTAGTAGGAAGGTAAACTCTGACACAATGCTCTCTGAATCTGAAACTTCTACTAATGTTCATGAAGATTATTCTTCTGAGGAAGATGATTCTAACTTGATGGCTCAGCATCAAGAACTTTTGAGAACCTTTGACAAATGCCACAAGGTAGTCAAAAAGTAATCAAAAGATATTGCTTCTCTCAAGGTAGTGGAATCATGAATAAAGGAGGAAATTGCTGAATTAACTCCTCTCAGAGATGAAGTTCACTCCTTGAAAGAGAAATTAAAATGCTCTGCTGAACTATTAAGTCAGAAGGAGAAATACTTAGATGAGCTAGAGGAAAAGATCTTGGTGGAAAGGAAACTTGTTGAAAGTTACTCTAAGCCAAAGACCATTCTTCCTCTCATTGATGAATTCTCTGCTCCTAGGAAGGGTAGTGGTCTTGGCCACGAACTGAGAAAGGTAAGGCTACTAAGAGAGCTGATACCAAATGCAAAGGGAAGGCACCTCAAAGTCAACCCTCTTTTAAGAAGGTAATCTTTCCCACAAATAAATATGACTTTGAGATATCCTATGGTCACTTTGTCAGGCCCACTTATGTGGAGCCTAAAAAGCACATCCAAGGATAGACCCATCCCTAAGACTTTGGTGTTAGTGCTTTCAAGGAACTGTATGAAGAAATAACTCTTAAAGAGTATGTTCCTTATGTTCATGGACCAAATTTCAAGAAAGCGCCGAAAGACATAATTGGTGCTTCCAAGGCTAAGGAGATAGTGAAGCCTTATGTTTGCTGCAATTATGAGGCTTCCAACTCCAAGTCAGTTGCCCCTACTAGACCTCCCATTCAAAATATAAAGCAGGATTACAAGAGAAGGTATAATAGATTTTATTGTTGGTGTTGCGGCAAGATTGCTCACTTTGCGGTAGATTGTTGGTTTCATCCTGTGAAAATTGAAACTCCATGAGAAAACATTGCAAGACCGACCACTCACAATGTTAATGTTCCTAGTGGTGTTAAGCTAATAAGGAACCAAGGACCGAAATCTGTTTGGGTTCCTAAGGGAAAATGATTTATGATTGCAGGTATGTCAAAAGGCCAACAAAACTCCAATCTAGTATTTGTACAATGGATGCTCTTGGCACATGACCAGGACAAGAAGCTTATTTCAAGAATATACCCCAGTCGAAGACGGTCCAAAAGTCATCTTTGGAGGGTCTGACATAGGAATCACTAAAGTCTACGATATGATTACCAGCGCTATAGTTTTCTTCACAGAAGTGGCATATGTTAAAGGATTGCAACATAATTTAATTAGCATAAGACAATTATATGATAAAGGCTTTATCATTGAGTTCTACAAGGACAAGTGTCTGATAAAATCGTCTGCAAATTTGGAGACATTCTTAACAGGCACTCGGAGTAAAAATATTTTCTGCTTAAATTTTCTATGTTTAGACTATTCTATACCAGTGTGATTTTTGGCAAAAGATAGTGTGTCTCTTTGTGACCAATTGCACAAGTGATTAGCACATATAAATTTCAAAATTATTAATATGTTATTTTCACAAAACTTAGTGAATGATGTTACCAGCATTAAGTGCCTTTAAAAGAGTCCATATCACGCATGCCAAATGGGTAAGCAGACACTGTCTACCATTAAGGGAATTACTGAAAAAGATTCTTCTAGATGTCAATACTTACTTCATATGGACTTGTTTGGTCATATACTAGTTCAAAATTTAGGAGGTATGGTCTATGCATTGGTCATTGTTGATGATCACTCTTGTTTTACTTGGGTATTCTTTCTAAAACACAAGTCATACACCTTTGAGGCTTTCACTAATTTTGTTAGAAAAATTCAGAATGAGTTAAACTACTCCATGGTCAAAATCAAAAGTGATCACGGAACAGAATTTGAGTTTGGGGCCATGACAGAATTTTGTGGAAGTCATGGTATCTTTCATAAGTTTTCCTCTCCACGTACTCCATAATAAAATGGAGTTGTCGAGAGAAGGAATAGAACCCTCATTGAAGTATGTAAAACTATGTTGATTGATGCTTCACTACCAGAGTACTTCTCGGCTGAAGCAATCAGCACAGCTTGCCACGTGCAAAACAGAGCATTAATCAACAAAAGCCATCGTAAGACTCCCTACGAAGTGTTGACAGGCAGAAAATAGACTATGTCCTACTTTAAGATCTTTGGCAGTAAATGCTTCGTACTTAACAATGGGAATTTTTATCATACGAAGTTTAGTGAAAAGTGTTTTGAAGGTATTTTCATAGGATGTAGTAGCCATTGTAAGGTATATAGGATTTTTAACAAGAAAACCCTGGTGGTAGAAGAATCTATAAATGTTGTATTTGATGAGACAAGTAAGCTTCATAGCAGCTCGTCTAGTGTTATTGGTGTAGATGTAGGTACCAGGTTAAAGGAACTAAGCCTGGAAGAAGCAGTTCAGAAAGATGCTCCAAGCTCAATCAAGGTCGTCGATCCAAGTATGGTGGATGAAGAACTACTTCAACCTACAGGAGATGCAATAGATGTGGCAGAACTGCTGGTGGGAGATGAAGAAATCATGTGTTCAGACACCTAAGATATCACCCTGTTGATCTAATCATTGGAGAGCCAAGCAACAGTGTAAGAACCAGAAGAGGTACTGCTAATGAAGTTCTACATCTTAGCTTTCTGACTCAGGTTGAGCCAAAGAAATTTGAAAAAGTAAACAGGGATGTCTCTTGGATAATGGCTATGTAAGAGGAGCTCAACCAACTTGAAAGGTGCAAGGTTTGGGAGTTGGCACCCAGGCCCAAAGGAAAGAACGTGATCGGTACCAAATGGATATTCAGAAACAAGCTGGACGAGAATGGAGTAATTATAGAGAATAAAGTCTGTCTTATAGCTCAAGGGTACATACAAGAAGAAGGGATCTACTTCGATCAGACCTTTTCTCCAGTGTCCAGACTCAAATAGATCAGGTTTTTACTTACGTATGCTTCTCACAAAGGCTTCAAATTCTATCAAATGGACGTGAAGTCAGAATTCCTCAACGGTGATCTAAAAGAGGAAGTATATGTAGCACAACCCCCAGGTTTTGTCGACTCAACTTTCCCTGATTATGTATATTTTATTTAAAAGGCTCTATATTATTTAAAAAAGCACCCCAAACCTGGTATGAGACGATGTCTAGCTTTCTTTTTGAGAACAAGTTCGCAAGAGGAAAGATAGATAAGACATTATTTCTTAGGAAAGTAAAAGGCAAGATTTTGCTAATGCAAATCTATGTCGACGGCATTATTTTTGGCTCTATGGAGGACCACATTGAAAGAAGTTTTCTAAACTTATGCAAGGGAAGTTTGAAATGAGCAGTATGGGAGAGCTGAAGTATTTCTTAAGACTCCAGGTGAAGCAATCTGAAGATAGAATTTTCATCTCTCAAATGAAGTTCACCAAAGAGTTACTTAAGAAATTCGGAATAGAGAACGCAACCTCGATGAGGACTCCAATGGGTTCAACTATGACTTTGGACAAGGATGATAAAGGAAAACCTTTTGATGAAACTAAGTACAAAAGCATAATTGGGTCTTTACTCTATCTTACTGCTAGTAAACCTGACATAATATTTTCAACATGTGTATGCACTAAATTTCAGGTGAACTCGAAGAAATCTCATTACGTCGCTTCAAAGAGGATTTTGAGATACCTTAAGGGTACACCAAACCTTGGCTTATGGTACCAAAGAAGTAATGATGTCGAGCTAATTTGTTTTTCAAATGTTCATTTTACAGGAAGCAGGGATGACAGGAAAAGCACTTCTGATACTTGCCAATTTCTCAGAAGAAGGTATATTTTATGGAGCAGCAAGAAGCAAAATTATTTGGCAACCTCCACTTCCGAGTCAGAGTACATCTCTGTTGGTAGTTGTTGCGCACAGCTTCTTTGGATCAGGAATCAGCTTGAAGATTACAACCTGAAATTCAAGGAGATTCCAATGTTTTGCGGCTCCTCTAGTGCGATTGTGATTGCAAATAATCCAGTCTCTCACAGCCAGACAAAACACATCGAAATCAGATATCATTTCATCCGGGAGCATGTGGAGAATAGGGACATAATTCTCAATTATTTCCCTACGGATAAGCAAGTCGTAGACATATTCACGAAGCCGTTGGACGAGGCCAAGTTCACATTCTTCAAAATGGAACTGGGCATGCTCAATAAAGACTCCTAAAGACGGCTAGAGAGTCAAAATTCTCTCGATGAAGTATATCTATAAGTAGTCAAATTTTCCAAGGAAAATTCGTCGAGAATTACTCATGGGAACTCGTCAGTTCGCCGAAACAAAACAAATTTCCACGATGAAATGCGGCGATATTCGACGAATTCTGCTCGACTTCCGTAGGATTTCGACGAATCATACTTAGTTCATTTCTTTTATTAGATCTGAACAGTCGTTGGTTAAAGGTACGCGCTGTTGGGTATTGTATCCATAATAACTCTGATTTGAATAAGCTTTTCTGGAACTAAGATGAATTGAGTTTGTATTTGATATTGTTTTCTAGTTATGTTCTTACAAGTCAATATTGCTAAGTACAATCCAATATCATGTTACAGTGGATCTTGAAACAGAGGACTATATAATGTAATCCCTTATTGTATAGTCCAATGTGTTAACTCGCATGTAATCTCTTTATTAGGGTGTACTTCTATTTCAAGTACATTAGAAGAATCCAAGAAGATCAAGTTGCAGCCTCTAGAAGAGAAGATTTTCTCTAAGTAAAATTCTTTTAGTATAGTAAAGGATACTCGTTGAATTCGTCAAGTATACTCATGAATACTAGTCGAATTAGTCGTGTATGCTTACTAGCACTCGTTGAATTCATCGTATTTACTTAGAGAATAATCTCCAAAATCCTACAAATTAGTCAAGTAAAAGTTGTCGAGTATCATCAATACACGTCAAATTCGTTGAGTATACTACCTAATACTCGTTGAATTCATTGAATGTACTTGTCGATACACGACAAACTCGTCGAGTCATCTCGACTGTACTTCTCTGGATTTCTCTAAGTGATATTCGTCAAATATCACTTCATTTGCTTCTAATGTGTCAAGTCAGCTAGCCGATACTCATCGAATTCGTCGAGTATACTAGCTGTTACTTGTCAAATTCATCAAGTATCTCTTTTGTCTTGTGTTGCATTATATGTTCGATCTAGCTGAAATCTTCTAAGTAAATTTTGTCGAGTTTCCAAGTGATTCAACGAGTATACCCATACATACTAGACGATACTCGACGAATTATATTTAAGGTTTTCTTCTTCTATTTTCAAATTTTCGGCTAGGGTTGTCTAGATCACCATGTACAGTGATTTTCAGATCTCTCGATTAGAAATGATTTTTCTAGCCATTGTAAGAGGAGGTTTTCTATATATATGTAGGGTGGATTTCAATTAACCCTAATCATGCATATTTGGAAAATTAAGAAATGACAAGAACGAAATTCTTCCCGTCAGCGTCGATACGATCTTCACTGCTCGTACGGCCGACGATATTTTTGGAGCACGATTCTTTCTTATTCAAGCAAAATGACTAGATCGCTGGTCTCTAAAGGTTCTGATTCTCTCATATCTAGTCGATATGTGCATCCAGATAAGTTTTTCAAGTCTTCAGATTTTATGTTCTTCAATACATTCACGATCAACTTTTCAGAGGAACAAGGGATCGAAGATTTTAGATATATATTTAAGATTAATGTTAATCCTTTTGTGTAAAACTTTTCTTTTATTATAGGAGGTTTTTCCCTCCGAGTTGTAGATCCTTATTTATGGATCGAGTTGTAGGAGAATTTGTTCTCCGAGTTGTAGGAGAGGTTGTTCTCCGAGTGATAGGAGCATTGTCTCTGAGTTGTAAGAGTTGAGGCTCCGAGGTGTAAGATTGTTTGCAATCTGAGATAAAGGAGAAGTATATGAATCTAGCCCTTCGTTATAAATAGGCGAGGTGGGACAGTGGATATACCCAACTCGGGGAACCACTATAAATCTGTGTTTTTGTGTGCTTATTTTTTAGTAATTTTTATTCCACAAAAGACACATAACACACCTATTCACCCCCCCCCCCTCTAGGTGATTTATGTTGACACTAGATGCTTTCAATTGGTATCATAGGGGTCTTGTTCGATATAAGGCTAACACCTTGAGCAAGATCTCCTATCTAGCTGTCAAGAGATACCGCTTAGTTGCAATGTATAAGAGCAAGGATATGTCTTTGGTGAAGTTGTCGGTGTGCACTAAGGAGAACTTCCCCATATGGAAGGAAAGAGTCAGATTCTACATGGAAGTTGTTGATCCTCGCATATTTAAGATTGTTGAAGAAGGACCTCACATTCCTACACAACCCTCTTTTCTCTGAATCTTATGGTTATGATTCCATAAAATATGCTGGATTTGACCAAGGATGAAATTGCCCTAGTTTCCTTGGACAAAAAGGCAAATAATATCATAGCCAATGCAGTGGACGACTTAATGCTACAAAACTTATTCCACTACAAATCTATTAAGGAGATGTGGGACTGTCTCGTAGTTCTCATGAATGGAACTGAATAAGTTAGAGATGATCGTAGATCTCTACTGAATCAAGAATATGAGGCATTCAAGTAAGGAGTTAACGATACTATTACTGACAGCTTTTAAAAATTCTTTAAGATTGTTAATGGCCTCAGAAACTACGGTCGCACCTTCACTAATGGTGAGCTAAACGACAAATTCCTCAGATCCCTGACAAAGGACTGGGACACAAAAGTGGTAGCCATTAGGGAGTTTGGAAAGCTGCCCGAGATTGATCCTCAGAATCTATTCGGAAAACACCTCTCATACGAACGATAAATGAACAATCTAAAGATAGAGGAGCAAAGCAGCAGGACTTTAAGCAAAGAGAAGTTGGTAGATTTGAAAGTTGAAGGGACAAGAAAAGTTAAAGTTGTGTCACCAGTAAGGACACAAGCTCTAGATACCCCAGAAGACTCTGAGCCAAGCACGTCAGGCTATGAGTTGTCTGATGGAGAGTTCTCGCTAATCTCCAAGCAATTCAAGAGATTTCTTAGCAAGAGGAGGAAAATGAAGAATCAGTCCTCCTCCTTGGACTTCAAAATATCACATCGTGATGGTGATCGGTCTAAGAAAAGCTACATTTGAGAGGACAGGTATAAATCTAAACCGAATAAACAATCTTCCTCTAACATAGTGTACTATTGTTGCAATAAACCAGGACACGTGATTGTGGAGTGTTCGAATAAGAAGAAGTAAGGATCCAAGAAGGAAGACAAGAGATCCTTCAAAGGTAAGAAAAAGGAAGAGAGGAGCTTTATTGCAAAGAAGTCAAAGACTCTTAGCGATAGTGACTCAAGTGAGTCGAGCTCTGAAGATGAAGAAGCTTACTTTGGGCTCATGGCTCAATCAGATAACACTACAACAAATATGGACATCAACGGCGTTTTTAAGAGGCTTTGGCGACGTTTTTCAAACGTCGCTAATGTTTTGCGACACTTTTATAAACGTCGCGCATATCGCAAGCGTCACGAATACAACCGTCGCCAAATGTTTTCGCGGCGTTTTTTATATACCCTCCGTCTGACATTTGCAGCCTTTACGTTAATAAATATATGGCATGCTTTGACCACGTTTCGTAGTGTAAAATGTGGCAAGCCTTAGCAATGTCAAACTGAAAAATAGGCAATTCTTGAGAGATAAAATATCTAGTCTAATTCCAATTATATCAAGATTATCAATCATCATGAAGATATATATTCCATAATAATCTATTTTCATTTTGAAAACAAAATTGTCCATAAAATACATAGTTTTAGAGGGGCGCATTTTTTTCATTAGGGCAGAAAATTTTAGAGGCATTTTTTTAAAACGTGGCTAAAAGAATGTTACAATAACACTTACATAACAAGTGACGTTAAAGTTAGTAGTTTTCGACGCGTTTTATAAAGCGTTGCAAAAAAAAACGTCACCGTAAATATTTTTTTCCTATAGTGTGGGGAAGTAGGAGACTCCCAATTCCATGGGAAGGTAAACTCTCACGCGATATTATCTAAATCTGAAACCTCAACTAATGGTCATGAAGACTGTTCTTCTGAAGAAGATGAAGCTGACTTGATGGCTCAGAATCAATAACTTTTGAAAGGCTTTGATAAATGTCGCAAGGTAGTCAAAAAGTAATCAAAAGAGATTGCTTCTCTCAAGGCAGTGGAGTCAAGCCTGAAGGAGGAAATTCCTGAATTAATTCCTCTCAGAAATGAAGTTCACTCTTTGAAAGAGGAACTAAAATGCTCTGCTGAACTGTTAAGTCAGAAGGAGAAGTATTTAGATGGGCTAGAAGAAAAACTCTTGGTTAAGAGGGAACTTGTTGAAAGTTACTCTAAACCAAAGACCATTCTTCATCTCATTGATGAATTCTCTGCTCCAAAGAAGTGTAGTGGTCTTGGACATATATCTTAGAAAGGTAAGACTGCTAAGAAAGCCGCTACCAAAGGCAAAGGTAAGGCCCCTCAAAGTCAACCCTCATTTAAGAAGGTGATCTTCCACACAAACAAATATGACTTTGAGACATCCTATGGACACTTTGCTAAGCCAACCTATGTGGAGCCTAAAAAGCGCTACCAAGGACGGACCCGTCCCCGAGACTTTGGTGCTAGTGTTTTCAAAGCACTTTATGAAGAAATTACACTCAAAAGTTATGGTCCTTACGTTCATGTACCAAGTGGCAAGAAGGCTCCAAAAGCCAACAATGTTGTTACCAAGGCTAAGGAAACAGTGAAGCCATGTGTGTGCTGTAATTACAAGACTTCCACCTCCAAGTCAGTGACCCCTGCTAGACCTCCCGTTAAAAAGGTAAAGCGGGAGTACAGGAGAAGGTACAATAGGTTTGACTATTTGTGTTCCAGCAAGATTGGTCACTTCGTCGTAGATTGCTGGTTTCATCCGGTAAAGCTTGAAACTCTACGAGTTAACAGTGTGAGACCAACCACTTGCAACATTAATGCTCCAAGTGGTGTTAAACTAACAAGGAACCAAGGACCCAAATCTATTTGGGTTCCTAAGGTAAAATTATTTATGATTGCAGGTATGTCCAAATGCCAAAAAAATGTCAATCTGGTATTTGGACAGTGGATGCTCTCGGCATATGACCGGGACTAGAAGCCTACTGCTAGAATTTTACTCAGTCAAAGATGGAGCAAAAGTTATCTTTGGAGGGTCTTACATGGTAATCACTAAAGGCTACGGTATGATTTCCAATGGCATAGTCTCCTTCACAGACATAGCTTATGTTGAAGGATTACAACATAATCTGATAAGCATAAGTTAATTATGTGGCAAAGGCTATATCGTTGAGTTCTACAAGGACAAGTGCCTAATAAAATCATCTGCTAATATGAAGAGTATCTTAACAGGCCCTCGGAGTAAAAATATTTTCTATTTAAATTTTTTGTGTTTAGACAATTTTACACCAGTGTGCTTTTTGGCAAAAGATAGTGCGCCTCTCTGTGGCCAATGGCACAAGAGATTAGCACATATTAATTTAAAAACTATAAATATGTTATTTTCTCACAACTCAGTGCATGGTTATCCCAGCATTAAGTGCCTTAAAGAGAGTTCATGTCACGCATGCCAAATGGGTAAGAAGACAAGGGCTACCTTTAAGGGTATTTCTGAAAAATATTCCTCTAGAAGTTTGTATTTACTTCATATGGACTAATTCAGTCCTATGTCAATTCACAGTTTAGTAGGTAAAGTTTATATGTTAGTCATTGTTGATGATTACTCCCGTTTTACATGAGTATTTTTTTCTAAGACACAAGTCAGACACCTTTGAGGCTTTCACTAATCTTTTTAGGCAAATTCATAAAGAATTAAACTGCTTGGTGGTTAAAATCAGAAGTGATCACGGAATAGAATTTGAGTCTGGTGCCATGACAAAATTCTATGAAAGTCAAGGTATCTTTCATGAGTTTTCCTCTCCGTGTAATCTACAACAAAATGGAGTTGCTAAGAGAAGGAATAGAACCCTCATTAAAGCATGTACGACTATGTTGAATGACGCTTTAGTACCAAAGTACTTCTGGGCCGAAACAGTCAACGCAGCTTGTCATATGCAAAATCGAGCTTTAATCAACAAAAGCCATCGTAAAACTCCCTATGAATTATTAAAGGGCGGAAAACTGATTGTGACCTACCTTAGGATCTTTGGTAGCAAATGCTTCTTACTTAACAATGGGAAGTATTATCGCTTGAAGTTTAGTGAAAAATATTTTGAAGGTACTTTTGTAGGGTATAGTAACTATAGTAAGGCATATAGAATTTTTAATAAGAAAACTCTAATGGTAGAAGAGTCTATAAATGTTGTATTTGATGAGACAATCATTCTTTATAGTAGCTCGTCTAATATTGTTGGTGTAGATGCAAGTACCAGGTTAAAGGAACTAAGCTTGGAAGAAGCGGTCAAGGAAGGTGCTCCAAGCTCAGTCAAGGTCATCGATCCAAGTATGGTGGATGAAGAATGACTAGATGAAAAACTACCTCATCCTACAGGAGATACAATAGACGTGGTAGAACCTACTGGTGGGAGAGGAAGAAATCTAGCATTCATACACTTAAGAGATCACCTGACTGATCTGATCATTGGAGAGCCATATGACGGTGTTAGAACAAGAAGAGGTACTGCTAACAAAGTTCTACATCTTAGTTTTTTGTCTTAGGTTGAGCCAAAGAAGTTTGAAGAAGCAAACAAGGATGCCTCTTGGGTTATGTCCATGCAAGAGGAGCTCAATCAGTTTGAAAGATGCAAGGTTTGGGAGTTGGTAGCAAGACCCAAAGGACAGAATGTGATCGGTACCAAATGGGTATTCAGAAATAAGCTGGACGAAAAAGGAGTGATTATAAAGAACAAAGCCAGGCTTGTAGCTCAAGGGTACAGACAAGAAGAAGGGATTGACTTCGATGAGACTTTTGCTCCAGTGGCCCGACTCGATGCAATCAGGTTATTTCTAGCATATGCTGCTCACAAAGGCTTCAAAATCTATCAAATAGATGTGAAGTCAGCATTCCTCAATGGAAATCTGAAAGAGGAAGTATACGTAGCATAACCCCTAGGTTTTGTCAACTAAACTTTCCCTGATTACGTTTATTTTCTTAATAAAGCTCTATATGGCTTAAAACAAGCTCCCCGAGCTTGGTATGAGACGTTGTCTAGCTTTCTTCTTGAGAACAAGTTCACAAGAGGAAAAATAGACAAGATATTATTTCTTCGAGAAGTAAAAGACAAGATTTTGCTAGTGCAAATCTATGTAGATGATATTATTTTTGTCTCTACAGAAGACAACCTTTGCAAGAAGTTCTATAAACTTATGCAAGGGAAGTTTGAAATCAGTAGTATGGGAGAGCTAAAGTATTTCTTAGTACTTCAAGTGAAACAATCTGACGATGGAATTTTCATCTCTCAAACGAAGTTCACTAAAGAGTTGTTTAATAAATTCGGAATGGACCTAACATAATTTTTTCACACTTTTGGGTTCATCTATGTCTCTGAACAAGGACGTGAAAGGGAAACCTTTTGATGAAACCAAGTACAGAAGCATAATTGGGTCTTGCTCTACCTTACGGCCAATAGACCTAACATAATTTTTTCAACAAGTGTGTGCGCTAGATTTCAGGTGAACTCTAAGGAATCTCATTACGTCGCTACAAAGAGGATTTTGAGATACCTTAAAGGTATACCAAATATTGGATTTTGGTACCCAAGAAGTAATGATGTCAAGCTAATTGGCTTTTCAGATGCAGATTTTGCAGGTAGTAGGGATGATAGGAAAAGCACTTCCGGGACGTGCCAATTCCTCGGAAGAAAGCTCATTTCATGGAGCAGCAAGAAGTAAAATTGTGTGGAAAATTCCACTGCCCAGTCACAGTACATCTTTGTTGTTAGTTGTTACGCACAGCTTCTCTAGATTGGGAATCAGCTAGAAGATTACACTTTAAAATTCAAGGCGATTCCAATGTTTTGTGACTCCTCCAGTGCTATAACAATTGCAAATAATCCATTCTCTTATAGATGGACAAAGCATAATGAAATCAGATGTCATTTCATTCGGGAGCATATGGAAAATAAGGACATAACCCTCAACTATGTCCTGACGGATAAGCAAGTCGCGAAAATTTTCACGAAGCCACTGGATGAGGCCAAGTTTTCATTTTTCGAAATAGAACTGGGCATGCTCAACAAGGAGTCTTGAAGACAGCTAAGAAGACAGTAATTCTCTCGGGAAGTACATCTCTAAGTAGAAATTTTCCAAGGCAAATTAGTCAAGATGACTCGCCAGAACTCGATGATTCGTCAAGATTATGCAAGTGTCTACGATGAAACTCGACGAATCCTGCTCAGCTTCCGTGGCATTTCGACGACTCATACTTAGGTCAATTTATATTGGATTCGAAGAGTCTCCGATTTCAAGTACGCGATGTTTTCCCCTGTTAAAACTTTAAATATATATATATAATAGTTCTTGGGGTAAACCGTCTGCATTCTGTCGAAAGATAGAGCTGAATCCCGCCAAATACCTCTTCCCAACGATTCTGATTCCGCGTTAGTTACTGCAACGGTCCAACTTCTCTGACGATTTGTCACTGACAGCGATTCTTTGTCATTTCCTGCAGCAACATCAGTTCCTTCAAGGTCTTGGGTTTTTTATTTTATCCTCAGTCACCGAAGATCGTCCAAAGACGATTGCTTCATTCTTCAACTTTCTTCTACTGCTATCCATGGCTCTTAGAGGAACAAGTGGCTTGCTTGTAGGGGAGAGTTAGTTCGAACAGGGTTTGCCTCGATCGTGGATGAGTTTAGGAATGCCATTCTGATGTTGGAATCAGTCGGACTGTCATTCATTCTTGAACACCCCTGCAAAGTCCTGAACAAGGTTGTGCTAGAGTTTTTCTCCAATGCAAAGCTCTGAAGAGAAGATACGGTAATCAAAAGTAAAGTTCGACAGATCAACGTCAAAGTAAAAGCCTCTCTACTCTCAAGGTACTTGCGGCTTCCTGAATGTGATGAAGCTGATCAGTTGGAAGAGGATTATTTTTCCAGGGCACTGCTCTTCTGGGGTTTACCACTAGGAACAAAAGCAGTTAAGCGCAAAGGGATAAATGAAGAAGGAAAGCTTTTATCAGACATCATCGACAAAGTTTTGTTACGTAAGACTGGATCCCACGACTATTTATCCTCAAAAATGTTCAAAATTATAGCGGCCATTATATCTAGAAAGAAAATTGACTTGGGTGCAGTGATGTTTGCAAGAATCAAGGATAGTCTTCGAGCACCAAATTTTGGCAGAATTCTAATCTTATATCTAAATTAGCTTGACCGTGACACATTTGATATGACCAAAGGTATACATATCCATCACCTGAAGAAAATCGACTCATCTATCTTCTCCAGGTGGGATAGGAGGATACAAAGACCAAGTGGAATCAGATTGCAGCATGATGTTGAGGAGGAGAAAGTTCCCAAGGAAAGAATTCCTACTCCCATCCCCCCATGAGATTCCTAAAGGATCGAATGCAGGAATGGAGGGGGAGCCTGGTGAAACCTAAGTGGCTACTAATGTGCAAGTGCCCTTGGTGGTTAATTCTTTTGCAGTTCCAGATGCTCCAGAGGCAGTGGTTCAGCCTGCTGAGGTTCATGCTCCTACAATCTCAGGTGTTCCAGAGATAGGTGATCTTCTTACAATGGTTGCTGAAATTAGTAGGGATGTTACTACTAAGATAATATCAGAATAGAATGATGATGAGAGAGCTACTTTTGAAAGTGTGGATGTTGCTGCTAATGTTGATGGTGAGATTGGTGTTGTTGCTGAAGGTGAATTTGTTGAGGTTGTGGATGAGCCAATTGATGATACTAAGCTACATATTGCAGACTATGACATGGATGTTGATGAGGATCTTCTAGCTACTGGTGATGTAAATGATTCTACTGAGATTGTTGTCAGAGATAATCTGCTTGTAAATCTCCCAAATATTCTACCTGTAAGGACTGAGGGGGAGCAGATTCAACCTTTAATCTCGATTCAAACGGAGTTGGACAAATTTGTACGAAAACTACAGAGAAGAATGGCTGCAATTCCTGGTGGACCTCTAGTAGAGGAGGTAGAAATTATTGATTTTTCTGATGAGGAAGGAGATGTAGAGGTGCATCCTCCTGTCTTAGAGGCCCCTGATACTTGACTGCTATCTAAAGCTCGTGTTACTCCTATGGAAGAGTCTTCCAGTGACTCAGAGGTAAGTGCTGATCTCCCTTATCCCCCAGTATTTCAGTTGAAGATCTTCCAAGTACTAGTTCAAACATTCCTCTTCTAAAATCTATAGAAGCCCTGGTGGTAAAACAACAGGCAAGTTTTGATTATTTTTTGAAGAAAGTGTTGAATAAAGTCAAAGAAACTGAAAAAGATATGAACAACAGCCTTGCTGAGATCAAGGTATGTTTTGATAAGCTGGATGACAGGATGGATTCATGGTTTGTGCAAGGTGGTTAGGCTATTGTTCACACGATGACTAGGTTGAAGAGCAACCTGATTGTCCTCCAAAATGTTGATACAAATGACAAAATGGTCATTACTGCCCAAAATGAGGGGATGAACTATTTTGACGACCAAATGGTCTATTATAGAAATGTTATTGCAGCCAAGGAACTTGAAGAAGTCCAAAAGGGGGAGAAAGCATTGCAAACTAAGGTAGCTATTATTGAAGCCCAGATGGTAGAACAGTTCAAGGCTATAAATACATAAATTATAATAACTTCAGCTGGCTTCATAATGAGATATTTTGTGGGCAAGGTCGTACTCATGCTAGAATTCCTAAACCTGCAGTGCCTGGCCCATTACATGATGATATCCATCCTGCCCTGGATTATTCGCAGTACTGGATAGACACTCAGGACTTCTCTTAGTATGGACCAGGATTTGTTGCTGCTGTTATTGAGCCAGAAATTCAGATAGTTATAGACTCACCTCCTCTTGCTCATAAGAAAAGAAGATATGTTGAAGGCCCCTCTGCGGTAAGGTCTGAGCCAACTAGAGAAATTGTTGAAGTATGGAGTCCCATCTCCAAAAGCATTATCCTAGACACCTTCAAATTGGTATACTTGGCAAATGAAAATAGATGGGATTATTATAGCAGGGAGGAGTGGCAGAAGCATGAGGTTGCTAATGCTAAAAGAAGGCTACATTTCAAAAAGTATAGATTTGATGATCCAGAAGCTCCTCTAGCACTGTCCAAGTACTATCAAAAGCCAAAAGCCAACATTGACAGACAGTATCAGAAAAGACAAGAGAAAAATGTTTATTTGTTTTTCAGTTGATGGTTGTGGATGAATGTGAAGGGATAGATCACACTAACTCTAGAGGGGGGGTGAATAGAGTATTAAAAACTTTTGATTAATTTTTATAGCAGATTAATAAAATAAGTTATATCTATATGTAATATGAAAAAATAAAATAAGAAAATCACAGCACAAAAAAACAACAAGTAGAGCAATCAGATGACACATATTTTATAGTGGTTCTCCTAAAACTTGGGTACATCCACTCTTCTACCACCCTGGTAGGAATCCACTACAGGTTTTTGATTAGGTGCCCTACCACCACAGGTTTTTGCTCACGTGCCCTGTCACCACAAGATCTATTTTCAAGGGAGATTGTTGGAGTTAGTGACCGGGCGGTCTGACGGCTTGTCTTGGCGGATTGAAGACCGCGCGGTCTGGCGATTTCCCTTTAGCGGTTTGGTTGCAGGGCTATTGCTGTCTGGAGTCCAAGAGGTCTAGCGGTTTGTCTCAGGCGGCTTGGAGACCGAGAGTCTGGCGGTATCCCATGGCGGCTTCTCTCTCTCTGGTGGCAGCCAAGCGGTTAGCCCTTCTCATCTAACCGCGCGGCTTGTGCGATTTATTTTTTGTATAAGCCGCTTAGTCCTGTAAATTTTTTAGTCCCACATCTCTAATTTGTATTCTCTCTTCTCTCCTCCATTCTATAAAAGGGAGGCCATACCTTTGTAATAGATACCTTTTTCAGATAATAAAATTTTTGTTATACCACTTCTGGTTTGTTCTCGTTCGTTTCTTACATGGTATCAGAGGACTCGATATACTCGTCCTGATTCTGTGTGCCTTTTCTGACCGTGCGACCTGTACGCGCGGCTTGCTTCTTCTTCTCGCGACCTGTCCTCGCGACTTGTTTCTTCCGCCTGCTTGTTCCCTATTTGCGCGGATTCTTTCTCTCCTTGTCATTGCCCTTTGTGTGTGCAACCTCTTTGGTTCCTTTTTCTTCTCGCCGTGACCTGTGCTTAGTCGCCGCGACCTATTCTTTAGTTGCCGCAACCTGTCTCTGCGACCTGTTAGCCTTGTTTGCCTTGTTTGCCTTCCCGCAAACTCTTCTCCTTCTTCTTCTGTTCGAGCGGTCTGCTTTCTAGCCGCTCGACTTCTTCCCCTCTGCTTGGTTCTGAGTCTTGGTCGTTGCTTTTCTAGCCGCTGGTGTCTATCATCGTGACCGCCAGAGATCTCTTTCTCCTAACCGCTACGATTTTTCCCTGTTCGCGCGACTTGTTTTCTATCCGTACGGTTTGCTTCCTAATCGCGCAGCTTCCTGTTGTTTTCTCTTATGGCTCTTTCTAATGCTTCTACTGCCACCACTCCTATCGCCAATTCGGCTCCGCCTCTTCCTCCTACTCCTTCCGAGAAACTTGGCACCGTTTCCAAACTTTTCGGCTCCAAATAACCGGATTGGAGCGTCTCCTTCACCTTTCTCCTTTGCTTGCAACGCAAATTCCACCATCTCTTTGATGACCCTCATCCCACCACTTCACCTCTCTTTGATGACTGGGATGTGAGTGACGTGCTTTTGCATACTTGGCTCGTTAATAGCCTCTTCGATGAATGCCTTCCCGTCATCCGTCATGATGAGACGGTCAAGGCCACCTGGCTTCATCTTTTCGCTCTGTACACAAAGGGGGCTCAGACGTCCCGCATCTATACGTTGTATGCGGACCTCTTTGCTCGTCCTACCTTGTCTCATGCTGCTGCTGCCTACCAACAGGTTCAGGCTCTCGGGGCTGAGATTCTTCAGAATTGCCCCTTTTCTGCGGACTTGGCTCAACAACATAAGCACTTCTAGGAGCTTTTTATTGTGTGCTACCTTCTCCGTCTTCCTGATACTTATGATATGATCCGCCAACAAATTCTGGGTGAGGCGGAATCTCCTACCTTAGATGCCACCGCTGCCCACATTGCCACTGTCACCTCCCTCCTTCAGCACCCGCTTCTGCCCGCTCCTTCTCCACTGGACAACTATGCTCACCAAACTCAGCGGAGTTGCTCTGGTAGCCGCAGTCACCAGTCTAGCGGACGTGCTCCTTCCCGCTACCTTTGCTCTCACTGTGGCCGCGCCGGCCACACGGTGGATCGCTGCTGGATGAAGCATCCCCATCTTCGCCCCTCGGGTGACTCTTCCGCCTCTTCTTACAAGCCGTCTGCCTCCGTGGTCACATCATCAGGTAGTGCCCATGTGGTGACTCAAGGCAAATGGCTTATCGACTCTGGTATGACTAATCACATGACGGACAATCCTCAGTGCTTCTCTCTCCTCGAACAGCATGATCGGTTGCCTCCTGTCCTCATTGCAGACGGTTCTCCCTCCCCGGTTCATGGGTCGGGAGTGGTTCATGTTACTCCATCTCTTCGCCTAGCGGACACTCTCTATGTGCCCAAATTTCCTTGCAACTTATTGTCGATTACCTCTTAATGCAAGTAGCTTCAGTGCTCTATGATGTTTACTCCGACTTCTTGTTCTTTTCAGGATCCGAGCTCCCAACGGACGATTGCTTCTGGGACTGAGAGTGGCAGCCTCTACTTCCTCAATAACATTTCTGCCTTGTCTGCCTTCTCTTCTTCTTGTACGGATCTTATCCAGTGGTATCTCCACCTCGGTCATCCTCCTCCATTACTTTCACATCAGCTTATGCCCCACCTCCCTCCTTCCAGTACTCCTCTCAACTACGATGCTTGTCATCTTGGCAAGCACCACCATTCCTCCTTCCCGCCGAAGCAAGGTCGGGGCTCTACCCGTCCGTTTGATCTAGTCCACTCCGATGTCTGGGGAACTGCTCCTACCCTCACCATTGGTCAGGGTAATTCTTATTTTGTTACTTTTATTGATGATTTTTCTAGATGTACTTGGGTGTATCTCTTACGAGATCGCTCTGAACTTTTGGATGTATGGATCTCTTTTTATTAGTTAATTAAAACTCAGTTTAATGTTTGTATTAAAACTTTTCGCTCAGACAATGCTAAAGAATATCTGAGTCATAAGTTTACCACTTTCTGTGTGCAATATGGCATTATTCATCAGACTAGTTGTGTTTATACCTCCCAGCAAAATGGGGTGGCAGAACGCAAAAACCGTCATCTCCTCGATGTCCCTCGTACCTTGATGACCCAGATGCATGTTCCTTGCTCCTATTGGGGCTATGCCATTCTCCTTGCCTGCTACCTCATCAATCGCATTTCCTCCACAGTTCTCCATGGGAAAACCCCATTCTCCATTTTGTATCCGGGCAAGGAGCCTTTTCCTCTCCCTCTCAGAATCTTTGGGTGCACTGCCTTTGCGCATGCCTCATCTGCCAACCGTGATAAGCTCTCCCCTCGCTCCACCAAATGTGTCTTTCTGGGGTACTCCACCACTCATAAAGGCTATTGTTGCTTTGACCCCGTTCTTCGTAAGCAGTTTGTCTTTGCTGATGTCACCTAATGTGACTAACCTTAACCCTATAACTAACAAATGAACCTAGGCTATACATGTTGGGTCAATGAATAATCCTAATAGTGAACCTAGCCAAAATCAACCCTAAACATAGGTGGGGTTCCAACAATCTCCCCCTATTTGGGTGAGGTCACAATGAACAATAATAAAAGAAAAATCACAAAGCATAAAATAATATTTAGCAGAATTATAAAGTTTCAGTAGATATAATTAGAAGTGCCTAGTGACATATTTACAAAAAATAAAAGTCAAAGTCCAAAAACAGAAAAGGAGAAATTATCAAACTCTTTTATCATCCTGTGAAGTTCTAGTAGAGGGTTTGGTAAAGATAATTTCTTTATTGGGATCCATTGCTTGCTGTTTTGACATCTTTATATCTTTTGCTCCAAGAATTATCACAGAAGCAGCTCTGGGCACTACAGATTCTGGATGTAAAGACATGTAAGAATCAACATTGAAATTTTTTTGTACCTAGTATTTGTCCAGCTCTTTCTTTCTGTATGAAGACATTGTAGAAAACTGGGAAATATCATGTCCTTCTTCCTTAGCTTTTCTGATCTGAGAAAGTCCTATAAGCTCTTTAAACCTGGCCATCGTGGAATTAGGGTCCATTTCTAGATCACAAACTCGAGACAGTGGCCTTTCAGGGCTTGCTTTATCTTGCTGATATCTTTCAGATGTCTTATATTGTCTGCTTTGCTTCTGATACTATTGTTGTTTGCTGCTGGAGCTGTATTGTTGTCTGCTGTAAGATGGTTTGGAGTGTTAAGAAGATGTAGACTTTTGAACTTGAGAAACATTGCCTGAAGATCAAGCTATAGGAGGAGGAGGAGGACCTCTCCTAAATTGAGGTGGAGGAGAGTATCCCCTGTGTTGGGTATTATATCCACAATGTACCTGATTTGAAGAAGCCCCTGAACCAGCTAAGGTGAATGGACAATGTATTTGATCATTTGTCTTCAAGTTGTGCTTGCAGTTTTTCCTCGCTAAGTACACACCAATGTCAGGGTGCAGTAGGTCAATATACACGGGTCTGCGCAACGTAATCTATCGTTGAGCAGATCAGTGTGTTGGCTTACGTGTACTCTCTCTATTGGAGTGTACTTATTTACAAGTACAGGGCTGTGATAGATCAAGAGTAGTCAAGGAGCAAGGATGAGCAAAAGAGCAGCTCACGGGTGGAAAGACGAAATATCTTCTAAGTAAGAATCGACGAGAATCACTAGTGATTCTCGCCGAATCGTCGAGAATCACTGGTTGATTCTCGCTGACTATCTCCGACTGACTCAGCGCGTGCAAATCTCACGCCAAGTCAAAATCGTCGAGAGTCATCAAGTGTTTCTCGACGATTCGTCGAGAATGATTCTGCATTCTCGACGATTTGTCGAGAATGATTGATGACTCTCGCCGATCCACTCTGGTTTGCCAAGTTGTTCAGCATGAATTCTGCTAAGTAGAATTCGGCGAGAATCGTAGGTGATTCTCGCCGATTCGTCGAGAATCACCTATGATTCTCGCCGAATTTGCCTTAGGCGAAATTCTGGTGCTCGCTGGACCGGACCATGTTTCAGGCGTTGTTTTGAACCGGAGCTAGGGTTTGTTTTGGTGGGGCCCACAACGGTCATATTGTATGACCTACTGTATAAATACTTCGGTATTTTGAACAGTAATCAGCACGAATACACAAGAAAGAAAACCGAGCCACCGTCGTGACCTAGATCGCGGATTTCTTTTCCGCCGCTGCCATCGCCGCTCGGGAAGTTAGTCGCCGCCGGTTATCGAGGATACCTCCAGATCTTCCGGCGACAAAAGCTTTGCCAAGCAACGCGTCTCACGTGTCCTTCTTGAGATCCTTTGTCTCTTGGTTTTTAGATCGGGAATACCTTCCCTTTCCAAATCAATCGATACGATTGATCCAAGGAAGACCGTTGGTAGACCTTGCCAGCATAGCTACGAAGGTTGGATCTCTAAAGCTCAGTCGCCGCACTTCTTGCCGCCGCCGATCCCAAACGCCAAGCCGCCGCTCTTCTTGCCGCTGCCGGTTTCGTGGAGATTTATTCTAAGTGAGAGCTAAGGTCGTGGACTCTTCGTCTTCATCAAGAACGCGTCATCGAACGAAGAGGGACACCTAGCACTCCATAAGTAGTTTGTATATTTTATACATTCCATTTTATTTTTTTTGTAAAGGAATGTAGGTTCCTCGTTGTAAGGGTTGGGTGCAACCCGTGGTGGAGGAGTGGTGACTCCTTCGGTTGGAAGGGTTCCTTCCGTTAGTATGAGGATTGGTTTTCAATCCTGTTGGTGAAGAGACCAAGTCGTCCCTTGTTGGGAGATAGGTCGAAGGGGGAAAGTGGACGTACCCAAATCGGGGAACCACTATAACTGCTTGTGTTTGTTTGTGCTGTGTTGTTTTGTTTACTTGTGCAGGTAGAATTTTAATTCTGCTAAAATCGCTGCAAGACACCTATTCCCCCCCCCCCCCATAGGTGAAGGTAGTTGGCACTAAGTGGACTTTCAAGTGGTATCAGAGGGAGGTTGCTCAGTAATAAGGTTAACACCTTGAGTAAGTTCCTGCCACTAGTGTCAAGAAGAAGGCAGATATCTACTATGGACGGACTCAAGTACTCAGGCAAGATCCCAGTATGCACCAGGCTAAACTTTCCTATCTGGAAGGAAAGGATTAGATTTTACATGGAAGCAGTCGACCCTCGACTCTTCATGATCGTGGAGGAGGGACCTTATATTCCCACTAAGGCCTCCACCATTGATCCTACCAAAAGATGCCAAAGAATCTTTCTGAAATGGACAAGGACGAGATGGTGCTGGTCGGACTTGATAAGAAGGCACAGAACATACTAATCAGCGCAGTCGATGACTCCATGATGCAGAACTTCTGCAACTACAGGACAGCCAAGGATATCTGGCACAGCTTGATTATCCTGATGGAGGGAACAGATGAAGTGAGGGATGATAGGAGATCCCTCCTGAACCAGAAATATGAGTCCTTCAGGCAGGGGCCCAAGGAAGAGATCGGAGTTACCTTCGAGAACTTCCTCAAGATCGTCAATGCTCTAAAGGGATATGGAAGAGTGTTCACTGATGGTGAACTTAATGATAAATTCCTTAGGTCCCTTACTAAGGAATGGGACACGAAGATCTGCACCATCCGAGAGTTTGGCAGATTAGCTGAAACTGATCCTCAGATACTCTTTGGGAAGCTCATGTCCTATAAGATCCAATTGAACACAAGGAAAGCTGAAGAAGAAGCAAAGAAGGCCGCAGCCAAGGAAAAGACTGTGGCCCTAAAAGCCATTCACTCCAGGAAGGGCAAGGGTGCGGCTTCATCCCGTGCGGGGAAAAAGGATGAGGAGGAAGACTCCGAGCCATGCTCCTCCAGCTTAGAGTTGTCTGAAGAAGACTTCTCCCTCATCACCCGAGAATTCAAGAAGTTCCTCAAGATGAGGAATCAAAGAAAGAGAGACGGCTCCTCCTCCAAAAATCAGAAGAAGAATTATTCTTCTGACAGGTATGAATCAAAACCGAACAAACATCATCATACTGACATCATTTGTTTTAGGTGCAATAAGCAAGGACACGTCATGGCCGACTGCCATCAAGGCAAGAGAGAGAAGGGAAAGGGAGAAGAGCACAGAACCTCTAGAGATAAAAAGAAGGAGAGGAGCTACATCACCAAAAATTCAAAGACACTGAGTGAGTCTGATTCCTCAGACTCCAGTGATGATGAGGAAGCCTACTTCGGGTTGGTGGGTCGCTCTGACTCAGAAGGAGAATGCCCCCCATTCACTGGGAAGGTAAAAGCTCGTACCCCCTCTCCGACTCTGACTATGAGTCTCCTGATGATGATCTCGAGGACATCCCATCTACCCGAGAAGCTGAGCTCCTCAAAAAGTATGAGCTTCAGCTCAACACCTTCGAGGAGTGCCGCAAGAGATTGAGGGCTCAGAAAAAAGAAGTCAAATTCCTTAAGGTCGAGGGTGTCTCTCTAAGGTAAGAGATCACTAGCTTGATTTCTCTCCGACAGGAGCACCTGGACCTGATCTCTAAGCACTCAGAGTCTCTAAGTCTCCTTGACCTTAAACAGGAAGAAATCAATAAGTTGGAAGAACAACTTACGGCAGAAAAGAAGATTGTCCAAATCTTCTCTATGCCAAAGACTGTTCTTCCACTGGTTGATACCTTCTTTGCTAAGGCTAAGGGGGCTGGCTTGGGACATGTGGGTGTGCCTGGTAAATCATCCAGGAGAAACAAAAAGCAGAGGAGAAATAAGGCTACAAAGAAGGCCTCTACTGCAGAAAAGGGAAAGGCCCCACTCAACCCTGCTGTATTCAGGAAGCCTGGCTTTCCCTACAATGAACAAGACTTTGAGTCAGCCTATGGCCACTTCTTCCGGCCCTCGGTTGAAAAGCCCAAGAGCCGGTATGAGGGGTGGGCCTTCCCCCACAACTTTGGCGAGAGTGTCTTCAAGGCACCTTATGAGGAAGTTCAAATGGAGGATTATGGCCACTTCTCTAGCGGCCATAATAGGAAGAAAGCACCCATGGACAAGGCTGTTACACTGAGAAACCATGAGGTGAAGAAATCATGCGACTTTTGTCATCATGATGCCTCCACCTCCAGGTCTAAGGCCCCGGCTGAACCTTCCGTTCCAAGGGTGAAGCAGGTGCCTAGGAGGAAGTATAATAGATTTGACTGCTGGTGCTGTGGCAAAGTTGGTCACTTTGCCGTGGATTGCTGGTTTAATCCGAGGAATAACGAGACTCCTCATGTTGGCAATGCGAGGCAGACCACTCGTAGGGCTAACCATCCGAGGGGGAGTATGCTAACGAGGAATCTAGGACCCAAGTTCGATTGGGTTCCTAAGGGAAATTAATTCAGTTTTGCAGGAATGTCCAAAGGCCACCAAAACTCCCATATGGTACTTGGACAGTGGATGCTCCCGGCATATGACCGGGAAAAGAAGCCTGCTGCGTGATTACTCTCCAGTCGAGAATGGACCCAAAGTCATCTTTGGGAGATCAGATCGAGGAGTCACCAGGGGTTACGGTATGATTTCCAACGGTATAATTTCTATCACCGACGTGGCTTATGTTGAACGGTTAAATCATAACCTGATCAGTGTAAGTCAGTTATGTGATAAAGGTTATGACGTTAAGTTCTGCAAGGATAAATGCCTGATAATATCGTGTGCCTCTTCGGAGACGGTATTAACAGGCATTAGGAGCAGAAATATCTTCTGCTTAGATTTTCTTAGTTTAGATTCATCTACCCCCGTATGCCTAGTAGCAACAGGCAGTGCATCTCTTTGTGAATAATGGCACAAGAGATTGGCACATATTAATTTCAAGACAATTAGTATGCTGTTTTCTAAAAACTTAGTAAGGGATGCTCCCATTATTAAGTGCATCAAAGATAGCCCCTGTCCTGCATGCCACAAGGGCAAATAGACGCGGGCTACCTTTAAGGGCATCGTTGACAAAGACTCCTCCAGATGTCTTTATCTTCTGCATATGGACTTGTTTGGTCCAATGCAAGTTCATAGCTTGGGAGGCAAGTCTTATACGCTAGTGATTGTTGATGATCACTCTCAGTTTACTTGGGTGTTCTTCTTAAAACGCAAGTCTGATACGTTTGACATCTTCACCAGTTTTGTCAGGCAGATTCAGAACAAACTTAACTGCTCCGTGGTCAAAATCAGAAGTGACCATGGAACAGAGTTCGAGTCTGGTGCTATGACAGAGTTCTGTGAAGAACTTGGTATCTTTCATGAGTTTTCCTCCCCGCGCACTCCTCAGCAGAATGGAGTTGCGGAGAGGAGAAATAAAACGCTCATTGAAGCCTGCACGATAATGTTGAATGACGCTTCTCTCCCAGAATATTTCTGGGCAGAGGCTGTCAATACGGCTTGTCATGTACAAAATCGGGCCTTGATCAACAAGAGTCATCATAAGACGCCTTATGAACTACTGAAAGGTAGGAAGCCAACCATGTCCTATTTTAGGATCTTTGGCTGTAGATGTTATGTACTGAATAACGGGAAGTACCCGCGTACTAAGTTTGGTGAAAAATGCTTCGAAGGCATATTCATGGGCTATAGTAGCCATAGCCGGGCTTATAGGGTCTTCAATAAGAAAACCCTAGTGGTAGAGGAATCAATAAATGTTGTATTTGATGAAGGAAGCTTGCTTAATTGCAATTCTTCCAGTGGTTTTCTTGAAGATGCAGGTGCAAGAATCGAACAGCTACACCTGGATGAGCCCGATAAAGATGCAACTCCAAAGTACGTCAAGGTCTCCACCTCAACGCCGATCAGAGATGATGACGGTCAGGATGGAGTAGTCCTCCCTAAAGAGGAAGGAGCCCTAGAAAATGCTAGAGCTCTTGATGCAAGACTACTAGAGCTCTGACACGTGAGGGATCATCCAAGAAATCAAATCATCGGAGATCCTCGAGACGGTGTCAGAACTCGCTGAGGTACACTTAACGAGTTTCTGTATTTTAGCTTCCTTTCGCAGGTTGAGCCAAAGATGTTCGACGAAGCAAACGAAGATGCGTCTTGGATATTGGCCATGCAAGATGAGCTGCATCAATTCGAACGATGCAACATATGGACGTTGGTTCCCAGACCAAAGACGCAGAACCTGATTGGCACCAAGTGGATCTTCAGAAACAAGCTGGATGAACACGGGGTCATCATCAAGAACAAGGCCAGACTGGTGGCTCAAGGATACAGACAGGAGGAGGGGATCGACTTCGACCAAACGTTTGCGCCGGTTGCAAGGCTCGAGGCAATCAGACTGTTTCTAGCATATGCCTCTCACAAAGGATTCACAGTCTATCAGATGGACGTGAAATCGGCATTTTTGAATGGAGACCTGAAAGAGGAAATATACGTCGCTCAACCCCCAGGTTTTGTCAATCCTACTTATCCTAATCATGTATACTTTCTTAATAAAGCTCTATATGGCTTAAAATAAGCTCCACGAGCTTGGTATGAGACCTTGTCTATCTTTCTTCTTGAGAACAAGTTCTCTAAAGGAAAAATAGATAAGACATTGTTTCTTAGGGAAGTCAAAGGCAAGATCTTGCTGGTGAAAATCTATGTCGATGACATTATATTCGGCTCAACGGACAACAATATTTGTAAAAAGTTTTCTAAACTTATGCAAGGAAAGTTTGAAATGAGCAGTATAGGAGAGCTAAAGTATTTCTTGGGACTTGAAGTGAAACAGTCTGAGGATGGAATCTTCATTTCTCAGACGAAGTTCACAAATGAACTCCTCAAGAAATTCGGAATAGAGAATGCAACCTCGATGAGGACTCCAATGGGATCCACTATGTCTCTGGATATGGATGAGAAAGGGGAACCTTTTGATGAAACTAAATACAGAAGCATCATTGGATCCCTGCTCTACTTTACTGCAAGTAGACAGGATATCATGTTCTCCACATGTGTTTGTGCCAGATATCAGGTGAACACTAAGGAATCTCACTATGTCGCTGCAAAGCGAATTCTTAGATACCTTAAAGGTACCCCTAATCTTGGCTTGTGGTACCCGAGAAACAATGATGTCGAGCTAATAGGTTTTTCAGATGCTGATTTTGCAGGGAGTAGGGATGACAGGAAAAGCACTTCTGGGACGTGTCAATTCCTCAGAAGAAGGCTTATCTCATGGAACAGCAAGAAGCAGAACTGTGTAGCAACCTCCATAGCAGAGTCTGAATATATCTCGGTAGGCAGCTGTTGCGCACAACTACTATGGATCAGAAACCAGTTAGCAGACTATGACCTTCAGTTCAAGGAAGTACCAATGTATTGCGACTCCTCCAGTGCAATTGCCATTGCGAACAATCCGGTATCGCACAGCAGGACGAAGCATATTGAAGTGCGCTACCACTTCATTCGGGAGCACGTGGAAAACAAGGACATCTCTCTCTGCTATGTCCCCACGGATAAGCAGATTGCAGATATTTTCACAAATCCCCTAGACGAGGCCAAGTTTAGTCTCTTCAAAACTGAACTGGGGATGCTAAACTATGAGGAATGAAGACTACAAAAGCTCCAGGCTCGTGCATCTAGGGGGAGCATCTGCTAGGAACTCAAGCGTAAGCAAAGGTGCAAGATGTAACACCCCAAAAAGGCCCCAAAAAGACTCAACATGAAGTTTGAGTAGCAGGCTGTTTGACACGGCATGGGACACGGGCGTGTCCCAGGGCGTGTCGGGTGTACACGGCCTGGGACACGGGCGTGTCCCAGGGCGTGTTCAGGCTAGTCGACGATTGATAGTCGATGAGCGTCGAGCCTGGGACACGGCCTTCGACACGGGCGTGTCCCAGGGCGTGTTCGAATTATTTTTCGAAATTGGCCTATTCGAGTCAGAGCCGGACACGGCCGTGAACACGGCCTTGAACACGGGCGTGTCAGGCTGGACACGGGCGTGTTCATTGCCGTGTTCCGACCCGTGTACTGGTTTTGGAAATCGGTGAGTACCGTGTAGCAGGAGACACGGGAGTGTCTCAAGACTGACACGGGCGTGTCAGGTTCGACACGGGCGTGTCAATGCCCGTGTTGTTCAGTCGGTTCAAACTATGTGTGCCGCTTAAGGGTACACGGCCTGTGACACGGGCGTGTCACAGGCCGTGTCAGCTAAAAATAGAGTTTTTTTTGGGCTAATCGTGGCCGTTCAGTTTTCTCTCTTTTGATCCAAGGGTTCAGGTGGTTTCCTGGCTGGATTAAGTCGTGATGGAAGAATGAAGAAGTCATTCTTCATTTGTGCTTAAGGATGAGAGAAAGAGAGAGGAAGAGAGAAAGAAGGAGGAGGAGAGCAAGCCACCGGCAGAGTTCCCGTGGTCCGATTCGTGATCTGAAGTCGGCGTTGTGAAGGCAAGGCTGCTGCGGTTCTTTCTCACCGGCTAGTTTTCGATGGCACCGAAGAGATCGACAAGGGTAACGATCTCCCTCCTTGGACATGTGAAGTCCTTCTTTTCTACATTGCATAGGGAAAACCCTTCCCCGCGAGTGTGCGGTGGGTCGTGGTGTCCCTTGGGGTAGATATGTGAAGTCCCCCTTGTTAGAGGCCGGAATTGGAGTACGGCTCTAGGCATGCTGTGTGAAGCCCATCTGGATATGGTCTGGATTGGTGATGCTTGTTTGCATATCGGAGAAGGCTCCGTGATTATGGCTTGTGAAGCCTATGGCTTGTGATGCCTTGTTCCTACCTGTTGCTTGGTGCGGCAGGAAGTACTGGACGATGTCCAGGAAATGAAGAGGGTTGGATGCAACTCTTGTGGCCGTGTGTTGCCACTTTGTGAGTGGTTGAGCCGTTGGGCTGCAACTCGATAAAAAGGCAGATTGCCGAACAGGAAAGGTGAAACCGACCCGCGCCTATAAATAGCCATGGATACTTCCGTATTCGAGGTGGCACGGCGACTTGAGCAACGGGGGGTGGCTGATCCGTACCTGCGTTAGGTCCGTCCGACTTGGAAGCCTGGTTATAGGTTTTGTTGGAGCGCCTAATGAGAGTCTTAGGCCCGCGCGCCGGAAAGACTAGAATGCTCAAATACCGTGTAGACGGTGGTGTTGACCCTGGTATTCCGGTACACCGAAAATGTGCCCTGAGTGCACGGACTGTCGGGCCGTGTGGCCGATAGTTGTGATGGCTTGAATGTGCCTGCGCGCACATAGTTGCTATTTGATGATGCCATGCTTTGCAGGGAAAGAATGCTCATGCCCCGAGAAAAGGGGTAGGATTGTTATAATTGGGTCAGCTGAAAGCTGACCGTTGCATTGTTTGCCACCGGTTGGGTGGATTGTTCCCGTGCAGGTGCTGGAGAGCCAAGTGGTAAATGATGGGCTGAAGCCTACTGCTGTTGCTGCTGCTGCTGCGGCTAGCCCTTGAAGGCTAAGCGAATGGCTTTGTTTTGTTTTCTCTTGTACTCATGTATGGCCGGCCTGCGCACCGAGGTTTGTAAAACATGTTGTATGTAAAGAGGAACTGTAAGGCCTTAAGGCCAAACTCTTGGATTTATGTACATTCCGTGGTATATATATAAAGGTGGTTTATATATTGGACATTCCTGTTTAGAGTTCAAAGTTGTAACTTAAAGCTTCCGCTAGAATGCTCTGAGTTAGGATTCGTATTTGATTTGGTATTATCCTGTGACCTCACCGTCTGTTTGTGGCATATAGTGTGGGGCCCCGGCCGGACCTTCTACTATACGTCATTTAACGGATGGGGTCGTTACACAAGAACTGAGGGGGAGCATGGTGACAAGTGCTATAGTCTTAGATTTGCAGAAGCCGAAAAGGGGGAGATTACCCTCTCGGCTAAAGTGCTAAGGTGCATGCTCCAAAGATAATGGTATGGAATTTCAACTCATTTTTCAAAGTTGTGTTCTCTTCCAGCTGGTATATTCACCTTAGCTTGTAGGGTTTAGGCTTCTTCAAATAGGGGGATATTGTTGGGTATTGTATCCACAATGTACCTGATTTGAAGAAGCACCTGAACCAGCTAAGGTGAATGGACAATGTATTTGATCATTTGTCTTCAAGTTGTGCTTGCAGTTTTTCCTCGCTAAGTACACACCAATGTCAGGGTGCAGTAGGTCACTATACACGGGTCTGCGCAACGTAATCTCTCGTTGAGCAGATCAGTGTGTTGGCTTATGTGTACTCTCTCTATTGGAGTGTACTTATTTACAAGTACAGGGCTGTGATAGATCAAGAGTAGTCAAGGAGCAAGGATGGGCCAAAGAGCAGCTCACGGGTGGAAAGAAGAAATATCGTCTAAGTAAGAATCGATGAGAATCACTAAGTGATTCTCGCCGATTCGACGAGAATCACTAGTAATTCTCGCCGAATCGTCGAGAATCACTGGCTGATTCTCTCCGACTATCTCCGGCTTACTCAGTGCGTGCAAATCTCACGCCAAGTCAAAATCGTCGAGAGTCATCAAGTGTTTCTCAACGATTCGTCGAGAATGATTCTGCATTCTCGACGATTTGTCGAGAATGATTGATGACTCTCACCGATCCACTCTGGTTTGCCAAGTTGTTCAGCATGAATTCTGCTAAGTAGAATTCGGCGAGAATCGTAGGTGATTCTCGCCGATTCGTCGAGAATCACCTATGATTCACGCCGAATTTGCCTTAGGCGAAATTCTTGTGCTCGCTGGACCGGACCAAGTTTCAGGCGTTATTTTGAACCAGAGCTAGGGTTTGTTTTGGTGGGGCCCACAACGGTCATATTGTATGACCCTTTGTATAAATACTTCGGTATTTTGAACAGTAATCAGCACGAGTACATAAGAAAGAAAACCGAGCCGCCGTCGTGACCTAAATCGTGGATTTCTCTTACGCCGCTGCCATCGCCGCTCGGGAAGTTAGTCGCCGCCGTTGATCGAGGATACCTCCAGATCTTCTGGCGACAGAAGCTTTGCCAAGCAATGCGTCTCACGTGTCCTTCTTGAGATCCTTTGTCTCTTGGTTTGTAGATCGGGAATACCTTCCCTTTCCGAATCGATCGAGACGATTGATCCAAGGAAGACCATTGGTAGACCTTGCCAGCATAGCTACGAAGGTTGGATCTCTAAAGCTCAGCCGCCGCACTTCTTGCCGCCGCCGATTTCGAATGCCAAGCCGCCGCTCTTCTTGTCGCCGCCGGTTTCGTGGAGATTTATTCTAAGTGAGAGCTAAGGTCGTGGACTCTTCGTCTTCGTCAAGAACGCATCATCGAACGAAGAGGGACACCTAGCACTCCATAAGTAGTTTGTATATTTTATACATTCCATTTTATTTTTGTTGTAAAGGAACGTAGGTTCCTCATTGTAAGGGTTGGGTGCAACCCGTGGTGGAGGAGTGGTGACTCCTTCGATTGGAAGGGTTCCTTTCGTTAGTGTGAGGATTGGTTTTCAATCCTATTGGTGAAGAGACCGAGTCATCCCTTGTTGGGAGATAGGTCGAAGGGGGAAAGTGGACGTACCCAAATCGGGGAACCACTATAACTGCTTGTGTCTGTTTGTGATGTGTTGTTTTGTTTACTTGTGCAGGTAGAATTTTAATTCCGCTAAAATCGTTGCAAGACACCTATTCCCCCCCCCCATAGGTGAAGGTAGTTGGCACTAAGTGGACTTTCACCCTGCTCTTCTTCCTAGCTTTCATTTCATTCTTAGAATATCTCATCCAGTTGGGCATGTCTGGAGTGAGAGGAATGTTGTGCAGAATATAATAGGGATTATCAGCAGTTGGATTTAGCTTTGTAGCAGCCTTGGGAGGAGCCTTCTTCTTAGCTTTTCTCTTTTTGGAACTAGTGTCCTCAAAGTCATCAAAATCTTCATCATCATCATCAGATGCATTTGCAGGATTATCATAAAGAGCATGAATCTGTCTAAGCATATCATTAGAAAGAATTGGATGAGACTAAGGTTGTACTTGAATTTCTGGATCTATAATTTCTGTGATAACTTGAGTCTGAACATTGTCACTTTCTTCTTCCATATCTTGAAACATGATCTCATCAAGATCTGGCTTGGAAGACTCAGCTCAGCCAAAGGTTGGAGTAGAAAAAGCCTTTTGCTCTGAGTTAGATATTGGCTCTATAACAATATCAGAAATTTAAAAACTTGTCCTAAGTTGTTCCAAAACTTCAGGACTGATTAGAGCTGAGTAACATACTATAGCTTTACAAAAATCTGGAACTGAATAAGCAAAAGCTGGTAGATTATTGTTATGCGCTTAATCAAAAGAATATAATAAAGAAACTATATCAACTGTGGGATTTATGATGAAATCACCAACAGTGTTTGTTGCTGAATCTTCAAAATAATTCATCTTTGTATCCTCATTAAGAATCTCAATAATCTCAACTGAAATTTCTACAGCTGGATCTGCTGCTACTGAAGCTGGAGCTGCTATTGCTGGAGCTTCTTCACAGAACATCTCCCCCTGCTTGATTTTAGAAAGTCCTAAACCCAGGCCCCCAGAAGAAGGGATGGAGGAGGAGGCAGCAAACTGAGTAGATAGAAAGGAGATAGAAGCAGCTAGAGGGGCAACAACCTCATCTATTAGCTTCTTAAGAGAGGGAGTGATGAATTGAAGAAAATCTTTTGCTATGTCAGAGAAATTTAGATAAAGGGGCTTAGGAGTAGATGTGGTGTAGGAGGATTGGTAACTATAATTTGAAAAGACAGAGAAAGCTTGAGGGAAGTCTGTTTGTTAGAATTCTGGGAATGTGGATGGAATGTTGGATGGGGGGATGGCATTAGGTAATTGATCTTGAATAGGTGAATGTTGTGGAGATGGTTGAGGAGATGGAGATGATAGTAGCTAGATTTAAATTTGGTTGGGTAGAGGTGGATGGAATGTCATCAAGATGAGATGGAAATGGAGATTGAGGAGGTGGAGATGGTGGATCCTCATGGATATGAATTGGAGATGGTGGTTATGATAGAGAGACTAGAGGAGTGGAGGTAGAGGGTTGTTTAAGTGGATTTGATTAAGGAAATATTGAATGAGGTAGAGATGGAGGATGAACAGGAGAGGGAGGAGCAGGAGCTTCTTCATGTGTTGGGGGAGTGGCTGAATCAACCCTGGTATTCTCAAGAGCTAACCTGGAAGAGGAGTCCCTGGAGAGCTTAGTGATTACCCTCTCCCATCTACCAAAGAGGGCAAAAGTAAGCCTCTTTTATGCATTAATAAAAATGGTCTTGGAGACCAACAATTCTGGAACCTTGGCTTGCAGAAAGATTCCCAGAATCCTTCCAAAACTAACATCCTTCTTACTGATTTTCTTCTTAATCAAATCAAACAAAATTCTTCCCCAGTTCACTGATTTCTTATTTACCAAGGCACACATCAAATTAAATTGTTGCCTTGAAATATGATCATGAGCAGAATGTTTTCCTAACAACACTTTGCCGACAACATCAGTCAAGAATCTATATTCTATTGATAAATTTTTCTTAAGGAGGTGGTTAGGGTTTCCTGCAGTATGACCTAACCTTTCTAGCATTTCATCAAATTTAATGCTAGATAAATCTATTACATCTATACTATTAACAAACTCAAAAACTTTAGTCAACATTTCTGGAGAGAGAGGAACCTGGTTACAAGAAATCGAACCAATAAGAACTGGAGTATCTTGAATTTTTTCTATGAAAACCCATTCTTTTATCTCTATTACTGGAAGTTTGATCCTGGTTGTCATGAGGTACTGCAGATTTGGACCTTCAAATAGTTTTAGAACATCTTGGAATATTTGATCTGAGTGAGAGAATGATTCCAAATCAATATCAAAGCCCGCATCAAATTTCATTCCGGAGAGAGTCGCCGTCGAAATCACCATTACATGCAAGAGCAAAAAATCAAGTGCAAAAGAACTGGAAAGCTCGAGATAAAGTTCGATGAAAACCCTATTATAAGTTTTCACAAGGTGAAACGGCAAACTCCGTCCTGCGAAAAAGAAAAGGCTTCGAACTCAGGTCAACGAAAAAATTCCACGAGGAAGTAATAGCGTCGATCTCAGTTTGAAGAGGGGGAAAATAGTTCATCGTTCTCAGGTTGACGAAATATTTTTTGAAGCAAGATCGTCGATCTCAGTTCTACAAAAAGTGATCAATTCTTTAGACCTTGGACAGAAATCAAATTAAACTTCTCCATTTATCATACCTAGCTAATTCAAGAAGAACAAATGTTTCTTTTCATCCAAAGGTTTGGTGAAGATGTCTGCTCTTTGTAAATCAGTAGAGATAAAGATAAGATTAATTTTCTTTTTGTCCACACAATCTCTAATGAAATGATGTCTAATTTCTATATATTTCGTCCTACTATGATGCACTAGATTTTGTGCAATGGAAATTGCACTCGTACTATCACAAAATATAGTTGAATTATTTAGATTGAAACCATAATCTAGGAGTTGGTTTTGAATACACAAAATTTATGAACAACAACTATCAGCTGTTATATATTCAGCTTCAGCAGTTGAGGTTGACACGGATGTCTGTTTCTTACAAAACTAAGACACAAGCCTATCACCAAGAAACTGGCATGTTCCTAATGTGCTTTTCCTGCAACTCTACATCCAGCAAAGTCAGCATCTGAGAATCCAGTCAATTCAAATTCTGACTCATTTGGATACTAAAGTCCTAAATTTGGACAACCCTTTATATCTCTCAAAATCCTTTTAAGTAAAATAAGATGAGATTCTTTAGGGTTCACTTGGAGCCTAGCACAAAGACATGTAGCAAACATTATATCTGGCCTACTAGATGTGAGATACAACAAGGACCCAACAATAGCTCTATATATTTTCTGATCAACTGGCTTGCCCTGTTCATCAAAATCACTCACAATATTGGAAGCCATAGGTGTTTTCATAGCTGAGGCATCAGACATCCCAAATATCTTAACTAGCTCCTTAGTATATTTAGATTGGGTGATGAAAATTCCATCAGGGGATTGCTTCACTTGAAGACCAAGGAAGTAAGAAAGCTCACCCATGCCACTCATTTCAAACTTGGAATGCATCAGGTCAGAAAACCTTTTGCATAGTTTGAAATCAGTGGAGGCAAAAATGATGTCATCTACATATATTTGTACTAACAAAATTTTATCTTTATGATGCCTAAAAAATAAATTCCTATCTACAATGCCCCTAGAGAACTTATGCTTTAAAAGAAAGCTAGCTAAGGTCTCAAAACAAGCTCTTAGAGCTTGCTTTAAACCATAGAGAGCTTTATGCAATTTGAAAACAAAAGAAGGATGAGTTGGAGAGATAAAACCTGGTAGTTGCTCCACATAGACTTCCTCTTTGAGTTCACCATTGAGAAAGGCACTCTTGACATCCATTTGGTAGACTTTGAACTTCTTATATGCTGCATAGGCAAGAAATATCCGGTTAGCCTCCAGTCTTGCAACAGGGGAAAAGGTCTGGTCATAATCAATTCCTTCCTCCTGAGAATAGCTTTGAGCTACCAATCTTGCTTTGTTCCTTACAATAGCTCCTTGTGCATCCAATTTGTTCCTAAAAACCCATTTAGTTCCAATGACTGGGTAGTCTTTGGGTCTTGGAACTAAATCCCAAACTCTGCATCTCTCAAATTTATTGAGCTCCTCTTGCATTGCAATAATCCAGTGGGGATATTACTTTACATCTTTTATGGATTGAGGTTCAATCTGAGATATGAAGTAAGCACGCATCAAATCTTGGTTGAGTTGATGTCTTATTTGCACACCAACTAATTTGTCCTCAATCACTTGAGATATAGAATGATCTCTAAGTGTGACAAGATCAATAAGAGGAGTTGGTTCATCAACAGCTTAGGGAATTAATTCCTCTTGTGGAATTATGTTAGATGTTGTTGGTTCAATTATTCCAGTAATTTCTTCTTCACTCTCTTCATCAACCTGTGGAGAGGAATGTAATGTAACCTCTTGGGTGAGGTTTAAGTCATCCAAATTCTCACATAAAAGAGGTACCTGCAAAGTATCTCTGGTAGAAGAATCCTTCTCCTTGTAATACATGTTAGTTTCATCAAAAGTTATATGTACAGATTCTTCCATTTTCAAGGATGATTTATTAAATACTCTATAAGCCTTTCTGACATGGGAATATCCAAGAAAAATTTCTTCTTCAGCTTTGGCTTCAAAATTTCTAAGATTTTTCTTGTTATTATTGTGAATGTAACATCTACAACCAAATACTCTAAAATAATCTATTTTAGGTTGTTTCCCTTTAAGCAATTTATAGGGAGTCTTACACTTAAGTTTATTTATTAAACATCTATTCAGAACATAATTTATTGTGCTTACAGCCTCTGCCCAAAAAGATAGGGGCAAGTAAGCATCTGCAAGCAATGTCCCTGCAGCTTCAATAAGGGTTCTATTTTTTCTTTCTGTTATCCCATTTTGTTGAGGAGTTCTAGGAGCAGAGAAGTAATGCCTGATACCTTTCTTCTCACAAAATTCTTGCATAAGAATAGATTCAAACTCAGTATTATGATCACTTCTAATCAATGCAACTTGAGTAAAGTACTCAATCTTTATGCTCCTAAGAAAGTCTGTAAGAACTTTAAAGTTATCTGACTTGTTTCTCAAAAAGAACACTCATGTGAATCTAGAGAAGTCATCTACAATAAGTAGAGTGTAAGATTTCTCTCCCAGACTTTATAGAGCAATGGGTTCAAAAAGATCCATGTGAGGCAAATACAAGATTCTGGGAGAATCACTCTTATTAATTGATTTAAAATTATTTTTAGTTTGCTTGCCTAACTGAAAATCCCTGCAGATACTTTCCTTCTTGTAGGGGTCAGAAGGTAATCCTCTAACAAGGTTGTCCCTAGATAGTTTAGCAATGCTTCTTAAGTTTACATGTCCTAGTCTTTTATGCCATAATTCATTTGTATTACTAATCTGATTAAATAAGCAAATCTCTGAACTAACTGACTTAAAATTTACTACATATATATTGCCTATTCTAGTTCATGTTAAAACAATTTCCTTTGAACTAGAAGAAATAATGCATAAAGACTTGTTAAAGGATACCTGATAACCTTCATCACATAACGGACTTATGGATATTAGGTTATACTTGAGACCACTCGCATAGGCTACTTTTCTAAAGGTGACATCTCCAACTTTTACATTTCCATATCCTTTTGTTTGGCCACAGTTGGAGTCTCTAAAGATCACCTTTGGTCCAAGCTTTGATTTGTAGTCTGTTAGATTTTCCTTATTGCCTGTCATATGCTTTGAAAAACCACTATCTAGGTACCAATGTTGCTCTGTGGTAGGATAGTCCATCACCAGAATGAAAATAGATTAGGTGTTCTTGACCCAGGTAACCTTGGGTCCTTGATTCTTCTCAAATTTATAACTAGAGATGTAAGAATAATTAAGTTGGTCTTTATATCCTAAGGGGTGAAATCTTCTAGGTGGAATTATCCACTGGGTAAAAGGATTAACAAGTTTTGGTTTCTGATATTTAGTTTGATATAAGTTGAAATTTCTGTTTTCAAAATTTGAGGTCGACGAATTTAGTTGAGTTCATCGATCTGAGGTCGACGAAAAGTATTGATTTTGTCGATCACGGTTCATATAATAATAATACTCATGTCCTGCATTCCATGATCGTCGATCTCTATTCGATGAAATATATTTATTTCGTCGATCACCAATTGTTGAGTAATCATACGCAAATTCTAGGTTCAGAGTTCGTCGATCGCCGTTCGACGCATAATACTGATTTCGTCGATCTGAGTTCAACGAATTTTGTTGAACTTTATTTTTATGAGATTTTTTATGTTTCTTTGATTTGTTCTTTGGTAAGATTTCAGTATTTTTATCTGTAAGTTGTAAAACTTCTTTTTCTTTTTCTTTAGCAGAGATGAATTTTATGGGGGTTGATAAAATATTTTTCTGAAGAATAGGTGGCTGACTTGATAAAGCTCCTAAGCCTAATTTACCATTAAGCCTGGCATTTACTATGCTAGTGATGTCCATTAATTTAATATGTATCCCATTAAGGGATTCTTCAAATTGTTTTGCTTTATTTAGTTTAGTTTTTAATGAAATAATTTGTTATGCATTCTAATTCAGCTTTTAGTTTGATGTTTTCTGAAAACAGATTGTCATATTAAATTTTTTTTCTCTGAGAAGTTTGATTTCCTTCTCAAGTTTAATTAAATCATTACATAGAAGTTTTAATTCAGCTTTAAAATGATCAGAAGTGAAATCAAAACAAGTTATTACCTGTTCCTCTTCTGATTCAGATTCTTCTGCTGATTCTTAAGTTATTGAGTGACTGCATGATGCATCAATTTCCATCAAGAAGATTTCTCTGGCCTTTGCCTCTTCTTCATCCTAAATAGAACTGGATGAAGTTCCTTCTTCTAAATCACTCCAGGTATCAGCCATAAATCCCATCTTCTTCTTCTTGTATTTGTTGGAGGAGGGCTTGTTGGAGTGCTTCGTATACTCTTTCTCTTTACTCTTATCCTTCTTTTGAGCCTCTGGACATTCTGGGAGAATATGTCCTAGCTTCCTACATCCATAGCAGACAATTTCCTTGGTAGGAGTCTTATTATACCTTATCTTGTCCTCATTTTTGGTTGACCTTCTTCTGAAGTCCTTCTTAGCCATTTTGTAGAATCTTTTAGCTAATAGACTCATTAGATCTTCATTGGCAGTTAGAGCTTCTGATTCTTCAGATGACTTGAAGACAATACTTTGCTCCTTCCTTCCTGAGGTAAAAGTCTTTGGTTCAGCTGCTTCCCTGATTTTGATAAGCTACTCATAAGACTTGAGCTTGTCTAACAATGACTTAGTAGAAATCTCATTTAGGCTTCTGGCTTCCTTGATTGGCAAGATCCTAGAATCCTATGTGTTGGGGAAGCACATAAGAATATTATCATTAATATCTGTTAATGAGATGTTCTTGTCCAGGTTCTTCAGCTCATTGATGATCAGGCTGAGTCTATTGTACATATCTGCAACTGACTCTGACTCTTCCTTCTTGAAGTTCTCATATTGTGAAATGAGAAGGGATTTCCTAACTTTCCTTTCATCAGCAGATCCTACTACCATTTGGTTATGGTAATCCCAAATGGCTTTTGCTGATGTGCATTCTACAACCTTCTAAAATATATCATCAGACATGGTTTGGGCCAGAATATTCATTGCCTTAGCATCAGCAATCTTGGCTTTCTTTTGTGCATCAGTCCACTTAGGGGGTGGAACAGCACTAGTGCTTGTACTGGTTGTTGCATAAGGAGTAGGGGGACCTGTCAAAATAGAATTTTATATGTCTTCAATTGAATTCATATACAGCCTAATCCTTTCCTTCCAAAGTGCAAACTTGTTAAGATTGCACACTAGAGGTCTGGTGCTTGAGTACTCCTTGTTTTATGCAATGATGTAAAAAGACAATAGAGTAAATGGGATCTATCAAAAATCTTTTGGTTCAGGTGTTAGCCTGTGAAACCAAACAACCTTACCCTATAATACTAATTGAAAGTGAAGGGATAGATCACACTAACTCTAAAGGGGGGTGAATAGAGTATTAAAAACTTTTGATTAATTTTTATAGCGGATTAATAAAATATGTGATATCTATATGTAATAGGAAGAAATAAAACAAGAAAATCACAGCACAGAAAAACAACAAGTAGAGCAATCAGATTACACAAAGATTTTATAGTGGTTCCCCTAAAACTTGGGTACATCCACTCTTCTACCACCCTGGTAGGAATCCACTATAGGTTTTGTATTAGGTGCCCTACCACCATAGGTTTTTACTCAGGTGCCCTATCACCACAAGATCTATTTTCAAGGGAGATCTAGCAACCCTTTGAGCTTTTGACCAGGTGCACAAAAACCAAACTAAGTCTTTTGATCAGGAGACTTAACAACCAAAGACTAACTTTTGAAGGGAGTTAAAACCCTATACACAAGAAAGTAAAAAGAAAATGATTATGTCTTCTCTTTCTCAATAAACTGAAAAGACTAGTGGATTTTCTGTTGTTGTCAAAGCTCCCCCTGAGATGTGGAATTATTCATGAGAAAGAGAGCTTTGCTCAGGGTGTAGGCCATCAGACTTCTTGAAGATCTTCAGGGAACTTTCAGAGAGAAGTTGATGATTTTGTCTCTTGAAATTCCTAAAGCAAAAGCTGATGAAGACCTTTATTTTTAAGAGAGCTATTCTTCTCTCAGTTTTTTGTAGAATAATCTTTCTATCACAGGTTCCTTTTTTCTTGTCTAAAAAGATAAACCTTATATATTCCTTACAGATTTTTGGTCTTTGAAATTCGAATTCCTTCCCTTGACTGACTGCCGAAATTTTGGGAATTGAATGGCTTGAATTTGTCTTTAATGAATTTCCCTAACTGTCTCAATAAAATAAGCCAAGTAATAACTCTATGAAAACTATAATTAATGTTGCCATGGAACGGCTATATTCTTAAGAATATGAGCATTAATTATGTGAGTATTACTACCTTAATATAATTGAATTCAAAGTGATAGTCGATATGAGAAACTGCAAAGGAAAAACGTCGAACAGAACCTGGAAGTAAATAGTCAAACTCAGGAATTATTTCGTCGACCTGAACTCCAAGTTTGTCGAGCTGAGAATTCTCCTTCATCGATCTGAGCTCAGCAATCATTGATCTAAAACTGAACTTCTAATCTGAGCTCCAATTTCGTCGACCAGAGATAGAATTTCGTCGAGCTGAACTTCTGATATGAGATCATAGATCGTCGATCTCAGCTGGACTTTCGTCGAGCTCAACTCAGAGAAGGAACTTTGAGTTCGTCGATTTGAGATTCACGATCGTCGAGCTGAGTTCAGCTATCGTCAAACTGAATTTCTGAAATCTTTTTAACTGCATTTCCTTGAAGTCTTCTATGTCTAAAGTCTGGAGTCTCTAAAGTCTTCTAAAGGAAAGTTAACCTAATATAACTAACCTTAACCTTGGAACTAACAAATGAACCTAGGCTATACATGTTGGGTCAACGAATAATCCTAATAGTGAACCTAGCCGAAATCAACCCTAAACATAGGTGGGATTCCAACAGTGGATTTTGGTTGCCCCATATAGAACTTTTTCTAATATATATAATTTAATGTTTTGGCTGGAATGATGTTATCTCTTATTTTTTTATATGTTTTTTCATGTTAATATTTTAAGATTATTATGTGTGCAATTCACCTTAGTTTGTAGGGTTTTGACCTTTTCAAATAGGGGGAGATTATTGGGTATTGTATCCACAATAACTCTGATTTGAAGAAGCATCCTTTGAACTAAGTTGAATTGAGTTTGTATTTTATATTGTTTTCTAGTTGTGTGCTTGCAGGACGATATTGTTAAGTACAACCCAATGTCAAGTTATAGTGGGTCTTGAAACAGGATTATATAATGTAATCTCTCATTGTATAGGCAAATGTGTTGACTCACATGTAATCTCTCTATTGGGGTGTACTTCTATTTCAAGTACATTAGAAGAATCCAAGAAGTTCAAGTTGTAGCCTTAAGAAGAGAAGATTTTCTCCAAGTAAAATTCGTCGAGTATAGTAAATGATACTCATCAAATTCATCGAGTATACTCATAAATACTCGTAGAATTCATCGTGTATGCTTACTGGCACTCATCGAATTTATCATATTTACTTAGAGAATAATCTCTTATTTCCTAGAAATCATTCAAGTAAAAGTCGTCGAGTATCATCATGTATACACGTTGAATTCGTCGAGTATACTAGCTTATACTCGTCGAATTCATCAAATATACATGTCGATACACGACAAACTTATCGAGTCATCTCGACTTTACTTCTCTGGATTTCCCTAAGTGATATTCATAGAATATCACTTGGTATGGCTTTGAATACGTCGAGTCAGCTAGCCGATACTCGTCGAATTCGTCGAGTATACTAGTTGATACTCGTCGAATTCGTCGAGTATCTCTTTTGCCATGTGTTGAGTTATATGTTCAATCTGGCTGAAATCTTCTGAGTAAATTTCATCGAGTTTCTAAGCGATTCAACGAGTATACCCATACATACTCGACAATACTTGACAAATTATACTTAAGGTTTTTCTTCTTCTGTTTTCAAATTTTCAACTCGGGTTGTCCAGATCGCCATGTACAGTTATTTTCAGATCTCTCAATTAGGAAGGATTTTTCTAGCTATTATAGAAGGAGGTTCTCTATATATATATAGGGTGGATTTCAATCAGCCCTAATCGTGCATATTTGGAAAAATCAAGAATCACAAGAACAAAATTCTTCTCGTTGGCGCTGATATGATCTTCGTTACCCGCATGGTCGATGATCTTTTTGCAGCATGATTCTTTATTCTTCAAGCAAAATGACTAGATCACTGATCTCTAAAGGTTTTGATTCTCTCAAATCTAGTCGATTCGTGCATCCAGATCAGGTTTTCAAGTCTTCGGATTTTTTGTTCTTCAAGACATTCACGATAAACTTTTCATAGGAACAAGGGATCGAAGATTTAAGATATATATTGAAGATTATTATTGATCCTTTTGTGTAAAACTTTTTATTATTGTAGGAGGTTTTCCCTTCGAGTTATAGATCCTTATTTTCTGATCAAGTTGTAGATCCTTGTCTGTGGATCGATTTGTAGGAGAGTTTATTCTCAGAGTTGTAGGAGAGGTTGTTCTTAGAGTGGTAGGAGCGTTGTCTCTGAGTTATAGGAGTTGAGGCTCTGAGGTGTAAGATTGTTTGCAATCAGAGATAAAGGTGAAGTAGCTAAATCTAGCCCTTTGTTGTAGATAGGCGAGGCGGGACAGTGGACTTACCTGTAAGAAATGAACTAAAACAAACCGGAAGCGGTTTAACTGAAACTTTATTATCCAAAAAAGGTATCTATTAAAAAGGTATGGCCTCCCTTATATAGAATGGAGGAGAGAAGAGAGAAAACAAATAAGAGATGTGGGACTAAAAATATACATGACACAAGCGGAATGTAAAGACACAAACCGCACAAGCCGCGTGGTTAGACAGAAGGGCTAACCGCTCGGCAACTACCCGAGAGAGAGAGATCGCCATGTGAGACCGCTAGACCGCCCGGTCTCCAAGTCGCCAGTGACAAACCGCTAGACCGATTGGACCACAGACAGCAACACACAGCAACCAGACCACTGAAGGGAAATCACCAGACCGCGCGATCATCAACCCGCCAAGCCAGACCGCCAGACCGCCCGGTCACCAACATCAACACTCCCCCTCAAGCTGGAGCATATATATCGATCATGCCCAACTTGTCACAAATATGAAAAAACGAGGCGGATACTGGCTTGGTGAAGATGTCAGTCAGCTCTTTATCAGAAGTGACGAAGGGAGTGCAAATTTGTTTCTTCAAAATCTCTTCACGAATGAAATGACAGTCGACCTCAATGTGCTTGGTTCTTTCATGGAAGACTGGATTTTTGGAGATGTATATGGAAGCCTTGTTGTCATAGAACATAGGTAGAGGATGGTTGTAGACCTCCCCTAAATCCAGCATGAGAGCCCATAGCCATTTTAACTCACAAGTGGTCGATGTCATACTACGATACTATGCTTCAGCACTGGACCTGGAAACAACAGACTGCTTCTTGCTCTTCCAGCTTACCAGATTTCCCCCAACAAAGGTGCAGAAACCGAAGGTAGACTTGCGATCCCCTTTGTCATCAGCATAACTCGCATCTGAGTATGCTTAAACCCTCAGATGACCATTCTTCTGAAAGAGTAATCCTTTCCCAGAGGCTGCTTTGACATACTCCAAGATCCGCAAGGCAGACTGTAGATGGCACTCCCTTGGTGCTTGCATGAATTGACTCACCTTGCCCACAGCATAGGAAATGTCGGGCCTGGTCACTGTGAGATATATGAGCTTACCAACTAGACGCCTGTACCGCGTAGTATCTTAAAGAAGAGGTGAATCATCTGCCCAGGTTTTGTCTTCTCCAATAGCCATAGGGTATCGGGAAGGTTTGTCTCCAGTCAATCCTGCTTCTTTTAGAAGGTCAAGGGCATACTTACGCTGGGAAAGGACTAAGGAGTTTGTCTTCTGAGAGATTTCGATCCCCAAAAAGTACTTCGGAGAGCCCATATCTTTCGTGATGAAGATGCCGCTTTGTCAAGGCTACCCCTTCCTGGTAATCGCCAGTGAGAAGAATATCATCAATATACACAGCAAGAACCGCCAGTCCCGAGGAGGTTTTGAGAATAAATAGAGAGTGATCGGCAGAGCGGTGCGCAAAACCAACGGCCGCCACAATGCCACTGAACTTGTCAAACCAAGCTCGAGGGATCTGCTTGAGACCATAGATTGCCTTCTTCAGCCGGCATACTCGTCTCTCCCCCTGAGCAACATACCCAGGAGGTTGCTTTATATAAACGGCCTCCTGAAGATCACCATAAAGGAAGGCATTCTTTACATCTAGCTGGGAAATTGGCCAATCTTTATTGACCGCCACAGAGAGAAGTACCTGTATAGTACTGAGACGAGCCACGGGAGAGAAGGTGTCAAAGTAATCAACCTCATAGGTCTGAGTAAAGCCCTTAGCAACAAGACGAGCCTTATAACGGTCCACAGTGCCATCCAGGCTAAATTTGACCACAATGACTCAGCGACAGCCAACAACATCAGTACCGAAGGGAGGAGGAACAAGAGTCCAGGTACCCCGCTCCGTTAGGGCCGCCATTTCCTCATCCATGGCCATCTTCCAGTGAGGAATAGCAAGGGCCTCCTGGTAGAAATGAGGTATGGCGGTGGCAGAGATAGCCAGCGCAAAGGCCCTACGAGAAGAGGTAAGATGATCATATGAAATAATAGCAGCAAGGGGGTGTATGGTACACGTCTGCACCCCTTTGCGAAGAGCTACAGGAAGATCCAGGTCGTCGGGTTCCTCGACATCCAGAGCATTCGTGGCAGAGAGAGCTGGCCCGGGAGGAGAGATGGAGGCGGAGAGAGGGGAGTGTACGGAGACAAAGTACGGGTGGATATCGTAGTAGGAGGCGAGGGAACGAAGGGAAGAACAGGAGAATCAGAGGCTGGGGGAAGAGAAGAGGAAGCTTGGGGAAGAGAAGAGGAGTCATCCGAGAAGTAGGAGACATTCTCGAAGAAGGTAACGTCAGCGAAGACGAACTGCTTACAAAGAACATGGTCAAAGCAACAGTAGCCTTTCTGAGTGGTGGAGTACCCCAAAAAGAAACATTTGGTCGAGCGAGGGGAGGGCTTATCACGGGTGGCAGATGGGGCATGCACAAATACAGTGCACCCAAAGATTCGGAGAGGGAGAGTAAAAGGCTCCTTGCCCGGATACAGTATGGAGAATGGGGTTTTCTCGTGGAGAACTGAGGAGGGAATGTGATTGATGAGATAGCAGGCAAGGAGAACAGCATAGCCCCAATATGAGCGAGGGACATGCATCTGAGTCATCAATGTGCGAGCGACATCGAGGAGGTGATGGTTTTTGCATTCCACCACCCCATTTTGTTGGGATGTATAAACACAGCTCGTCTAATGAATAATGCCATGTTGCACACAAAAAGAGGAAAAAGCATGACTCAAGTATTCTTTAGCATTATCAGAGCGAAATGTTTTAATAGAAACACCAAACTGATTTTTAATTAAATGATAAAGAGAGAGCCATACATCAAAAAGTTCAGAGGCATCTCGTAAGAGATACACCCAAGTACATCTAGAAAAATCATCAATGAAAGTTACAAAATAAGACTACCCCGACCAATGGTGAGGCTAGGAGCAGGTCCCCAGACATCGGAGTGGACTAGATCAAATGGACGAGTGGAGCCCCGACCTTGCTTCGGCGGGAAGGAGGAACGGTGATGCTTTCCAAGTTGACAAGCGTCGCAGTTGAGAGGAGTACTGGAGGGAGGGAGGTGGGGTAAAAGCTGATGTAGAAGCCGTGGTGGAGGATGACCGAGACGGAGATGCCATTGGAGAAGATCCGTACAAGAAGAAGAGAAGGCGGACAAAGCAGAAACGTTGTCGAGGAAGTAGAGGCCGCTGCTCTCAGTCGCAGTAGCAATCGTCCGCTGGGAGCTCAAATCCTGAAAAGAACAAGAAGTCGGAGTAAACGTCACAGAACACTGAAGCTGCTTGCATAAAGAAGTAACCAACAATAGATTGCACGGAAACTTGGGCACATAGAGAGTGTCCGCTAGTCGAAGGGACGGAGTAACATGAACCACTCCCGACCCATGAACCGGGGAGGGAGAACCGTCTGCAACGAGGACCGGGGGCAACCGATCATGCTGTTCGAGGAAAGATAAGCACTGACGATTGCCCGTCATGTAATTAGTTGCACCAGAGTCGATAATCCATTTACCTTGAGTCACTACGTGGGCACTACTTGATGATGTGACCACGGAAGCAGACGGCATGGAAGAGGAGGCGGAGGAGTCACCAGAGGGGCGAAGATGGGGATGCTTCGTCCAGTAGCAATCTGAAGTATGTCTGGTGCAGCCATAGTGAGAAAAGAGGTAGCGGGAAGAAGTACGCCTGCCAGACTGGTGACTGCGGCTACCAGAGCAACTCCGCTGAGTTTGATGAGCATAGTTATCTGGTGGAGAAGGAGCGGGCAGAAGCGGGCGCTGAAGGAGAGAGGTGACAGCGGCGATGCAGGCAGCGGTGGTATCTAAGGTAGGAGATTCCGCCTCACCTAGAATTTGCTGGTAGATCATGTCATACGTATCAGGAAGCCGGAGCAGATAACACACAACCAGAAGCTCCTGGAAGTGCTTGTGTTGTTGAGCCAAATCCGCAGAAAAGGGGCGATTTTTAAGAATCTCAGCACCAAGAGCCTGAACCTATTGGTAGGCAGCAGCAGGAGACAAGGAAGGTCGGGCAAAGAGGTCCGCATACAACGTATAGATGCGGGACGTCTGAGCCCCTTTGGAGTACAGAGCGGCCAGATGAAGCCAAGCGGCCTTGACCGTCTCATCATTACGGATGACAGGAAGGCAATCATCGGATAGGCTGTTAGCGAGCCAAGTACGCACAAGCGCGCCACTCGCATCCCAGTCATCAAAGAGAGGTGAAGTGGTAGGAGGAGGGTCATCAACGAGATTGTGGCGTTTGCGTTGCGAGCGAAGGAGAAAGGTGAAAGAGACGCTCCAATCCGGGTAGTTGGAGCCGAATAGCTTGGAAACGGTGTCAAGGTTCCCGGAAAGAGTAGGAGGAAGATGTAACGTCCCACTTCGCGCTAGGCCCCTTGATTGCGTATTTGAGTCAAGGGGGCTGTGGTGAGCCCAATGGGGGTGTGGGGGAACAGGTGCGAACGTACGGGAAATGAGGAAAACAAGGCAAAATGGCAATTCTGGCTGACACGGGTATGGACACGGCCGTGTCCATACCCGTGTGCCTCATAAAATTAGGCTTACCAGTCAGAGAGGTACACGGGTATTGGGACACGGGCGTGTCCCTAGCCGTGTGCCAAGGACACGGGTCGAGACACGGCCGTGTCTCTACCCGTGTGCCGCAACCCTGACCCGGAAGAAAGTTGTTCTGGGATGAACACGGCCCTGAACACGGCAGGCAACACGGCCATGTCACCTGCACACGGGTAGGAACACGGCCGTGTGCCTACCCGTGTCTGCGATGTATAAAAAGGAAAAAGTTGTGAAACCCTAGCATTCATCCCCCTTTCTTCTGCCCCGAAATTTTTGAGAGAGTTCTTGGCTGGAGGAGGAGGAAGAGCTTGCCGGAGCCATCCTTGGAGGAATCAAAACGCCGCCGCCGTCAAGGGAAAAACAATGCCGCCGCGAAGGAGTGCGAGGCTCATGGCCAGCCATGGTGGTACCGCTGGACTTGAGGTGAGCTTCCTCCCCTCTTCCTTGGTGCTAGATCTATAGCTATTTTAGGAGAGACATCAACTCCATAGAGTCTTGATGGTGAGGAGGAGAGTTCTTAGGATAAGCCATGCCTAGGTTTTCTAGGCTTAGTCTCCCTCAACCTTCTCATCATTCAAAGTGGAGATGAGAGGGGTTTTCGTTGAGGGTTTGGCTTTGAAAGGAGAAATAAGGTTGGGTGTGATTTCTGGAGAAGTTTATGCGAGGTCGTAGCAAGGAAGAAGATGAACGGATGTCGTTCATCTCGCCTTAAGATGCGTGCAGAAATCTGATTTCTGCACGCAGCGACCTTAGTGGCCAATTTCGGAGGTGTTCTGGCCAGATCTGGGTGAACGACTCAACACGAAAGTCGTAGCCCTTGAAATTACCTTTCCAACGAGTGGTTGCTCGTTTCCATGCGATACCTGTAGCCACGGGAAAGCTGGTTCGAGTCCGCTGCGTTCGGGAAAATTCCTGTACAGGAAACTGTTTCCTGTACGTATTCGAGTTGAATTTCTGGTATGTTGCGACCAGATCTGGGCGATCGACTCAACACAAAAGTCGTAGCCCTCGCGAATACCTTTCCAACGAGGGGTTGTGCATTGTGATCGGATTCCTGTAGCTCCGGAAATCCCAGTTTTAGTATCAGGCTATCCTATGTTAATGCACTTGTTATTTTATAATGCTAGCACTCTTGCAATGGTTGTGATTTGCTCATTTGTTGTCTTGCTCCCATATATCTATAATGTTGTTGTTACTATAATTTAGCATGGTTACTCATTTGATTGTGTTATAAGGTATAACCATGTATTGGTAGAGAAATGGATTGGATGGGAAGGCTAGATATTAGGAGTTGAGATTGGTATAGGATATATTTATACAATTTGGTGTTGAACATATCTATTATGTGTAGTGTTGAGGTGAATTTATTGAATAGGTGGGCGTGAACATGATGAGCACTATGTGAGGAGTATTTTGTAACGGTAATCTGAGCCCAAGGGGTTTATTAACAACCGATGCTTAGAGTTGAAGTCTCCCTACGGGTAGCATCGAGTGAGTTGTGTGGGGGCATATAATGTGCGACGATTCATCGTGTCGCGATGTTGAGATAATGACTGTGGCAGGTCTACGGGTTCGCCAGTCGTCACACCGATGGGAGCCAATGGGTAGACTTTGGGCGGTAGGGTTAGATACTTGGTGTCCATAAACCGAGATCTCCTCCGCGCCATGAGAACGGTTGGGCTTGCACCTCGTGCGTTTCCGAGGTTCCATCCAGTTCGAAATCAAAGGCCATGTTGGGCTGTGTTCTTGGTGCACATTTACCCAAGACCCCTTCTGAGCCGTAGTACGCATGTGAGCTCCGCTGTTGTGTTCTTAGCGTTGAGGCGTACGGGGGCCTAGGATAGGTAGTGTGATACCACCTAGTAGTGGAGACGCCCGCTCCACTGTCGCCGTCTGGCCACGACGGACGACGCCTGAGAGGTTAGCTACCTGCTCGAAAAGTGGGAACTTCAAGTCTGTGTCGACATAGCAACTTGCATGTGCGTGCGCATGATTCGGTCATAGCATAACATTCATATCATGTCATTCATTGCATACACAAGATCCTCATCGTATAAGTTTGTATGGGCACTCCTATACGATGAGTTACTTTACTGTTAACCCGATCCTTAACTTATAAGTTTGTATGGGCACTCTTATAAGTTAAGTTACTATTCTGATTAATTATACCTGCTGTCATATATTATTGATATTTGTAGAACTGCTAGTTGTGTAGCGTAGTTTATACTCCACTACATTTACAGTCACCTTCTTGTTTACTTGCTCATATATATACATATTGTACCTTGTTCCTTTCTCCGCCCGGTGCCGAGGAGTCGCCGGGGGAGCGGATGTGAAGCCACTTAGTCTTATGACTAACGGTTGCTACGTCTTCCTTTTTAGGAGGAAACCCCGCAGGTAGAGCAGCGACGGACTATGCAGCAGGACAGCCAGGCCCGGATGATAGGACCTGAGGTGGTGGTGCCATCGGCACCGTCAGTGACAGTCGTGAGTGTTTTCATGTAGCCGTTTGGCAAAACATTTCTAGACTCTTGTTCTTTTGTACAAGCCCGTTGTGCTTGTTATCTTCCGCTACTTTTGGACTTAAACTTAGTTGTGAACTGAACTGCTTTGCTTTTACTTTTCTGTTATGGTTGGGTTGGCATAATTGTTGTGATATGGATTGTAGCCGGCGGAATAGGCGTCTTGTGGTAAAGGCTAACCCGTGTGTTAGTGCTACCGCAAGGCGGCTATTTCGGGCATAAGACTCCCCTCGTGCCGTGTGTTGTGTTCCGGGAGGGGGGTCTTACAAATGGTATCAGAGTTAGCCGATCTTCACCTACAGCAGTCAGGTAACAATGGGCCACTCCCGTTCGATTAGTCGGTTTGGGGACAAACCGACTTAGCGGAAGCAGTGGTGTGCCCATATGTAATTCACACTAAGTTGTCCAACTTTGACATTAGTTTTAGCCAACCTGACCCTAGTTTGTACTTTGCGTATAGGTCCCAGCGCAGGTGGAGCCGGTTGGGGGCACTCCTACCCCTTCCGTCCCTTCACAATTCCAGCAGTCGGAACTGGGACAAACGCTGTCAGCCATATTGGATGCATTTAAAGCCCAGCAAGCTCCGGTGCAACAACAAGCGCCAAGCTCCAACTGGTTGAGCACCTTCCGTGCCCTGTCCCCTCCTGCCTATCTTGGGACAGAATCGCCGGTGCGCACCGAGGAATGGCTTGATACCGTGCAGGAATTGATGGCTGGCATAAGATGTCCGAACAGCATGGCGGTGACATTGGTAGTGATGCTGCTAGAGCTGCACGCCAAAAGGTGGTGGAAGTCCCTCATGGGCTCCATCTTCCAAGAGCGGTTGTACACGGACATCGGTTGGAACGAGTTCACCGAGGCTTTTCTGGATCACTTCATCCCTTCTTCTGCTCGGGATGGACTTGAAGAAAAATTTCTGCAGCTGAAGCAGGGATCGAATTCGGTAACGGAGTACCAGAGGGAGTTCCAACACCTCGCTAGGTTTGCCGATTCCTATGAGTTGGACGATAGAGGCTACGCGAAGCGCTTCTACAAAGGGTTGAGGGACCCCCTGAGGCAGGCCCTTTTGTTTATAGCCGATGGAAGCCTGGCAGAAATCATCGACATGGCAAAGAGACTGGAGGCGGACCACATGGGATGTGGCAAGAGACCCGCGGAAGGAGTAATTGAAGTCGGCCCTAGTAATAGAAGGCGGAATGATCATGGCAGAGGAAGGGGAAACCACAGAGGCGGTCGGTGGGTCAACCGGAACTATCGGGTGGAGTACCCAATTCCGCAACCACTAGCTTTACCTCCACCACCGCAGTAGCAATATTATCAACAACCTGGGGGCCGACGTGAGGTGATATGTTTTGAGTGCAACCAACTGGGGCATGTCCGACGAGTTTGCCCGCGATTGATCGGGGATGCTCCTATTGCTCCCCTCCAGTAGCTCCACGGGGGCGAGGGCACATGCGTGGCCGAGGAAGAGGACCACCAGGGAGAAATCAAGGACATGCACGGGAGCATGTATTCGCATTGGATATGACTCAGGAGAGAAATCCGCAGGAAGTCATCACCGGTACGTGCAAAATTTATTAATATTATATGACTTGTTAGATTTATGATACAAATGATACGCGCTATTCTGAATAGTGATTACCCTTTTGGAACCTAGGCACTGTCGTGGTTAGCGGGAGACCCGCCTATACGTTATTTGACACGGGTGCGTCTCACTCGTTCATTTCGGAGGACTTCGTGAAGGACTTGGAGGGAGTGCAACACTTCACGGGCATTACTCAAAGGGTGCGCCTTCCGGACGGCTCTGAGATGACGTCGTCAGCAAGTTGCGATTTCGACACCCTTATTGGAGGAAAGTTCTTTGAAACTCCGGCTACAGTGTTAAGAATCCCGGAGTTCGACCTCATCCTGGGCATGAAGTGGTTGGACTGGCACCACGCCAGGATCAATTGTGCGGAGAAGCAAGTTATGTTGAGGCATGGAGACTCGGAAGTCATCTTCCAAGGTATTAAATTTGCACCCCGTATATTATTATCTTCAATCCAAGTTATGAAATCTCATATGGAAGGGGACGAGGTCTATGTAATCTGCTTCGAGTTGAATAAATTGACATTAGAGGTCAAGGATGTGCGGGTGGTGCGAGAATTTCCCGAGGTATTTCCCGAGAAATTGCCAGGACTACCCCCGCATAGGGAAGTGGACTTCCAAATCAAGCTAATTCCGGGTGCCAAGCCCGTCTCGCGAGCTCCATACCGAATGGCTCCGAAGGAACTTGCAGAGTTTAGAGTCCAGCTTCAGGAATTGGTGGAAGCAGGGTTCGTTCGCCCAAGCTCGTCGCCTTGGGGAGCGCCCGTTTTGTTCGTCAAAAAGAAGGATGGCACCCTGCGGTTATGTATTGATTATCGAGAGTTGAACCGGTTAACGGTGCGGAACACCTATCCCCTACCGCGCATTGATGAATTATTTGATCAATTGGTGGGATCGTATTGGTTCTCCAAGTTAGATCTGCGTTCGGGATATTATCAGCTGAGGATACAAGAAGATGACATTCAGAAGACGGCGTTCAGTTCGAGATATGGTTTGTATGAATACACCGTGATGCCGTTTGGGCTCACAAATGCCCCTTCCGCCTTTATGAGCTTGATGAACAAGGTGTTCAGCCCTTATTTGGACATCTTTGTCATCGTGTTCATCGATGATATCCTAGTCTACTCCAAGACTGAAGCAGAACACGCCGAACATCTAACTTTAGTGCTGAGGAAGCTAAAGGAGCACACTTTGTTTGCCAAGTTCAGCAAATGCGAGTTTTGGCTTCGAGAGGTCGCGTTCTTGGGCCATGTGATTAGTGGGGCGGGGCTAGCAGTAGATCCGGCCAAGGTGCGGGCCGTGAAGGAGTGGTCGCCATTGAAGTCAGCGGCCGACATACGGAGCTTTCTTGGACTTGCCTGGTACTATCGCAAGTTCGTGAAAGGCTTCTCGAAGATCGCCCTTCCCCTTACTACGCTGACCAAGAAGGGTGTGCCGTTTGAATGGACGCCCCAGTGCGAAGCTGCATTCCAAGAGCTGAAGGACAGATTGACGACTGCACCCATCCTAGCTCTTCCATCTGGGAAGGAGGGCTTTCAAGTTTACACGGATGCGTCGTATCAAGGGATGGGAGCTGTGTTGATGCAGAATGGGCATGTGATCGCTTATGCTTCAAGACAGTTGAAGAAGCATGAAGCCAGCTACCCGGTGCATGATCTAGAGTTGGGAGCGGTGGTGTTCGCCTTGAAGATGTGGAGGCATTATTTATATGGCGTCCACTGCGAGATCTACTCGGATCACAAAAATCTGAAGTACGTTCACACCCAAAAGGAGTTAAACTTGAGACAGCGGCGGTGGTTGGAGTTCTTGTGCGACTATGAATTCACCTTGAACTACCACCCCGGGAAGGTTAATTCCGTAGCTGATGCCTTGAGCCGAAAGGCACCGGGAACGAGCACGGAATCCCACTTGATGAGGATGGAGTTAATCCGAACACTGCAAGAGATGGAAATCACTTTGGTCTTTAAGAATCAACCGGAAGAGTATACAGAATATTTGGCCGCGATGAGTATAGTTTGCAACATACGAGACCGGATCCGTACGGAACAAAAGAAGGATGCGGCTTTAACCCCGGCTTTCAAGTCAATGGAGGATGGGACTACGGAAGAATACTCCCTAAAAGACGGCCTCGTCCATTTTCGTGGCCGGCTTTACATCCCCGAAGGTGACAACATTCGGGAGGATATTTTAAAGGAGGCCCATTGCTCCAAGTACTCGGTGCACCCGGGGATCGCGAAGATGTACGCCGATTTGAGAAAGACAATGTGTTGGCCGGGCATGAAGAGGGATGTCAAATACTTTGTTACTCATTGTGTGGCCTGCCAAATGGTGAAGGCGGAGTGCAGAAACCCCGGTGGAATGCTACAGTCGTTGCCCATCCCCGAATGGAAATTTGAGGACATATCCATGGACTTCGTCCACAGGTTACCTCGCTCGCGCTCGGGGAATGATTCTGTGTGGGTGATAGTTGACCGGTTGACCAAAGTAGCCCGATTTATCCCAATGAAGAAGGAGGCGCAGGTGGGCGTCCTAGTGCGTCTCTTTGTGGAGCAATTTGTGCGGTACCATGGTGTGCCGAAGACGATCGTCTCCGATCGGGATGGTCGGTTTACTTCAAGAAAATGGAGGGCTGTACAGGCTTATTTGGGCTCGCGCCTCACCTTTAGCACGGCCTTTCACCCTCAAACGGACGGGCAATCTGAACGAACCATCCGAACATTGGAGGACCTTCTGCGGTTGTGTGTGCTAGATAAAGGAGAACCATGGGAGAGACTCCTACCTCTCGTGGAGTTCTCTTATAATAACAGTCATCAAGCCAGTATTGGAATGGCACCTCATGAAGCTTTGTATGGAAGGAGGTGTAGAACACCCTTGTCCTGGGTGCAAGACGAAGATCCGAAGACATTGGGAAATGAGTATATTGATGACACGGACGCGGTGGTTAGGTTGATCCGGGATCGAATGCTAGAGGCTCAAAGCCGACAGGCGAAATATTACAACACAAGGCACCGTATGGTGGAGTTTCAAGTGGGTGATAAGGTGTTCCTGAAGATTCGACCGATGCACGGAGTGTCGCGGGTACGTGGAGTCAAGAAGCTCAGCCCAAGGTATGTCGGGCCCTATGTCGTAGTGGAAAGGATTGGCCCTCTGGCCTATCGATTGGAGTTACCACCGGAGCTGGAGAACCTTCACGACGTGTTCCATGTATCGTCGCTTCGGAAGGCTTTGTTGCGGCCTGAACAATATATCCCCACGGCGGATGGTGCCGTGGCGTCTGATAGGTCTATGCGACTGGAGTCGGTGCGGATCGTTGATAACGAGACAAGAACCTTGCGCCGCAAAAGTGTTCCCTTGGTGAAAGTGTTATGGTCTAATCATGGGAAGGAGGAGTTCACATGGGAGCCAAAGGACTTAATGCAAGGGCGCTACCCGGAGTTGTTTACTCCAGGTAAGAATTTTATTTGAAGGCATAGTTCCCTTTTTCTGTGTTTCACTCCCATAGCCTTACCCTGATTTCGGGGACGAAATCTTTTATTTTGTTTATAGGATTTGTAACGTCCCACTTCGCGCTAGGCCCCTTGATTGCGTATTTGAGTCAAGGGGGCTGTGGTGAGCCCAATGGGGGTGTGGGGGAACAGGTGCGAACGTACGGGAAATGAGGAAAACAAGGCAAAATGGCAATTCTGGCTGACACGGGTATGGACACGGCCGTGTCCATACCCGTGTGCCTCATAAAATTAGGCTTACCAGTCAGAGAGGTACACGGGTATTGGGACACGGGCGTGTCCCTAGCCGTGTGCCAAGGACACGGGTCGAGACACGGCCGTGTCTCTACCCGTGTGCCGCAACCCTGACCCGGAAGAAAGTTGTTCTGGGATGAACACGGCCCTGAACACGGCAGGCAACACGGCCGTGTCACCTGCACACGGGTAGGAACACGGCCGTGTGCCTACCCGTGTCTGCGGTGTATAAAAAGGAAAAAGTTGTGAAACCCTAGCATTCATCCCCCTTTCTTCTGCCCCGAAATTTCTGAGAGAGTTCTTGGCTGGAGGAGGAGGAAGAGCTTGCCGGAGCCATCCTTGGAGGAATCAAAACGCCGTTGCCGTCAAGGGAAAAACAATGCCGCCGCGAAGGAGTGCGAGGCTCATGGCCGGCCATGGTGGTACCGCTGGACTTGAGGTGAGCTTCATCCCCTCTCCCTTGGTGCTAGATCTATAGCTATTTTAGGAGAGACATCGACTCCATAGAGTCTTGATGGTGAGGAGGAGAGTTCTTAGGATAAGCCATGCCTAGGTTTTCTAGGCTTAGTCTCCCTCAACCTTCTCATCATTCAAAGTGGAGATGAGAGGGGTTTTCGTTGAGGGTTTGGCTTTGAAAGGAGAAATAAGGTTGGGTGTGATTTCTGGAGAAGTTTATGCGAGGTCGTAGCAAGGAAGAAGATGAACGGATGTCGTTCATCTCGCCTTAAGATGCGTGCAGAAATCTGATTTCTGCACGCAGCGACCTTCGTGGCCAATTTCGGAGGTGTTCTGGCCAGATCTGGGTGAACGACTCAACACGAAAGTCGTAGCCCTTGAAATTACCTTTCCAACGAGTGGTTGCTCGTTTCCATGCGATACCTGTAGCCACGGGAAAGCTGGTTCGAGTCCGCTGCGTTCGGGAAAATTCCTGTACAGGAAACTGTTTCCTGTACGTATTCGAGTTGAATTTCTGGTATGTTGCGACCAGATCTGGGCGATCGACTCAACACGAAAGTCGTAGCCCTCGTGAATACCTTTCCAACGAGGGGTTGTGCATTGTGATCGGATTCCTGTATCTCCGGGAATCCCAGTTTTAGTATCAGGCTATCCTATGTTAATGCACTTGTTATTTTATAATGCTAGCACTCTTGCAATGGTTGTGATTTGCTCATTTGTTGTCTTGCTCCCATATATCTATAATGTTGTTGTTACTATAATTTAGCATGGTTACTCATTTGATTGTGTTATAAGGTATAACCATGTATTGGTAGAGAAATGGATTGGATGGGAAGGCTAGATATTAGGAGTTGAGATTGGTATAGGATATATTTATACAATTTGGTGTTGAACATATCTATTATGCGTAGTGTTGAGGTGAATTTATTGAATAGGTGGGCGTGAACATGATGAGCACTATGTGAGGAGTATTTTGTAACCGTAATCCGAGCCCAAGGGGTTTATTAACAACCGATGCTTAGAGTTGAAGTCTCCCTACGGGTAGCATCGAGTGAGTTGTGTGGGGGCATGTAATGTGCGACGATTCATCGTGTCGCGATGTTGAGATAATGACTGTGGCAGGTCTACGGGTTCGCCAGTCGTCACACCGATGGGAGCCAATGGGTAGACCTTGGGCGGTAGGGTTAGATACTTGGTGTCCATAAACCGAGATCTCCTCCGCGCCATGAGAACGGTTGGGCTTGCACCTCGTGCGTTTCCGAGGTTCCATCCGGTTCGAAATCAAAGGCCATGTTGGGCTGTGTTCTTGGTGCACATTTACCCAAGACCCCTTCTGAGCCGTAGTACGCATGTGAGCTCCGCTGTTGTGTTCTTAGCGTTGAGGCGTACGGGGGCCTAGGATAGGTAGTGTGATACCACCTAGTAGTGGAGACGCCCGCTCCACTGTCGCCGTCTGGCCACGACGGACGACGCCTGAGAGGTTAGCTACCTGCTCGAAAAGTGGGAACTTCAAGTCTGTGTCGACATAGCAACTTGCATGTGCGTGCGCATGATTCGGTCATAGCATAACATTCATATCATGTCATTCATTGCATACACAAGATCCTCATCGTATAAGTTTGTATGGGCACTCCTATACGATGAGTTACTTTACTGTTAACCCGATCCTTAACTTATAAGTTTGTATGGGCACTCTTATAAGTTAAGTTACTATTCTGATTAATTATACCTGCTGTCATATATTATTGATATTTGTAGAACTGCTAGTTGTGTAGCGTAGTTTATACTCCACTACATTTACAGTCACCTGCTTGTTTACTTGCTCATATATATACATATTGTACCTTGTTCCTTTCTCCGCCCGGTGCCGAGGAGTCGCCGGGGGAGTGGATGTGAAGCCACTTAGTCTTATGACTAACGGTTGCTACGTCTTCCTTTTTAGGAGGAAACCCCGCAGGTAGAGCAGCGACGGACTATGCAGCAGGACAGCCAGGCCCGGATGATAGGACCTGAGGTGGTGGTGCCATCGGCACCGTCAGTGACAGTCGTGAGTGTTTTCATGTAGCCGTTTGGCAAAACATTTCTAGACTCTTGTTCTTTTGTACAAGCCCGTTGTGCTTGTTATCTTCCGCTACTTTTGGACTTAAACTTAGCTGTGAACTGAACTGCTTTGCTTTTACTTTTCTGTTATGGTTGGGTTGGCATAATTGTTGTGATATGGATTGTAGCCGGCGGAATAGGCGTCTTGTGGTAAAGGCTAACCCGTGTGTTAGTGCTACCGCAAGGCGGCTATTTCGGGCATAAGACTCCCCTCGTGCCGTGTGTTGTGTTCCGGGAGGGGGGTCTTACAGAAGAGGCAAAGCCGGATTTGCGACAGGGGTGGTGGCAGGAGTGGTGGCAATAGAACCATCATGAAGACCCATAGGAGCAAACAACAGGAAGCCGCGCGGTTAAGAAACAAGCCGCGTGGATAGGAAGAATAAGATCTGAAGCGGTCACGATGTCAGACACCAGTGGCCAGGGAAGCCACGACCAAGCCGCAGAATCAAGCAGAGGGATAGAAGTCGACCGGCTAGAATACAGTCTGCTCGAACAGAAGCAACAGGCAAAACAAGGCACAGGGCAACATGTCACGGCAAACAGGGAAACAGATCGCGGCGAACAAAGTGCGGCGATAAGCACAGGAACAAAGAAGTCGCACACACAGAGGGCAACAATAAGGAGAGAAAGAGACCACGCGGATAGGTTGCAAGCAGGCGAAGCAAGCCGCGCGGACAGGGAGGGCGCACAGAATCAGGAGGAAAGGATTGAACCTGGCTCTGATACCATATAAGAAACGAACTAAAACAAACTGGAAGCGGTTTAACTGAAACTTTATTATCCGAAAACGGTATCTATTACAAAGGTTTGGCCTCCCTTATATAGAATGGAGGAGAGAAGAGAGAAAAAAAGTAAGAGATGTGGAACTAAAAATTTACATGACACAAGCGGACTGTACAGACACAAACCGCACAAGCCGCATGGTTAGACAGAAGGGCTAACCGCTCGGCAATTGCCAGAGAGAGAGATCGCCATGTGAGACTACTAGACCGCCCGGTCTCCAAGTCGCCAGTGATAAACCGCAAGACCGCTTGGACCACAGACAGCAACACACAGCAACAAGACCGCTGAAGGGAAACCTCCAGACCGCGTGGTCATCAACTCGCCAAGCCAGACCGCCCGGTCACCAACTTCAACATTACCCAACTCAGGGAACCACTATAAATCTCTTTGTTTTTTGTTTGCTTATTTTTCAGTAATTTTTATTTCGCAAAAGGCGAAGAACACACCTATTTACCCCCCCCCCCCCCCCCCACACACCCCCCCTCTAGGTGATTTAGGTTGACACTAGATACTTTCACTCACCGATTTCTCATGTCTCAAAACTTTAAATATATATATAAGGTTTTCGGGGCAAAACGCCTTCACATTTGTTGAAAGAGAAGTCTGAATACCATAAATTTTTCCCGTCCTCCGCTTCAGCTACCGCAACTTTAGAGCATCATCTTCTTCATCTCATTCAATCTTCTGGACTTTAGGGTTTCTCAATGGCTCCCAGAGGTACTAGTGGCTTGCTCGTAGGGTGAGAATTTGTTTGTACAGGTTTCTCTATGGCCACGGATGAGTTGCGTAATGTAATCCTTATGTTGGAATCGGTCGGTCTCACCTTCGTCCTCAATCAACCTTACAAGATGTTGGACAATGAGGTTCTGTAGTTCTTCCAACATGCTAAGCTCTACAGGGAAGATATAATAATCAAGAGCAAAGTCAGGCAAGTCAGAGTCAAAGTGAAAGCTTATATACTCACAAGGTATTTACGACTCCCAGTGTATGAAGAGGAAGATCAGTTAGAAGACAGTGATTTCTCAAGAACTCTATTATTATGTGGACTACCAAGAAGAACTAAAGCAGTCAAGCGAAAAGGGATGAATGACATATAACGGTCCAGGCCCGCCAACCCTGCGGGACCCACCTGGCACCGCCGGCCTACCAGAAGTCCAGACCCGGGCCCACTACTGGTAGTCATCCTATCACATCAAGCCTGCAGGCCATGCACCCCAACCCCTCTCCGCGCCTGTTTTTCAGCAGCGGTAGGTTGTTGCCACTGGGGATCGAACCCAGGACCTTGATAAGAGACTCTTTACCACAGCTCTCATCACCAACTGAGCTGCAACCTACCGCTGCTGAAAAACAACCTACCGCTGCTGAAAAACAGGCGCGGAGAGGGGTTGGGGTGCATGGCCTGCAGGCTTGATGTGATAGGCTGACTACCAGTAGTGGGCCCGGGTCTGGACTTCTGGTAGGCCGGCGGTACCAGGTGGGTCCCGCAGGGTTGGCGGGCCTGGACCGTTATAAAAAGTGCACTTTTTATGTAATGACCCTAACCGATCCAACGTGACAGTGTCACGGCTCCGCTCTAGGCGACGCTACCGGGCTGCAGCCCAAGCACCCCAACCCCTCTCCCTCCACAGGCGGGTTGTTGGTGGCCAAAGCCTCCCTTTGATGAGGCAAACTCGATAGTCAAGCCCGCACTACGGGGACTTCCCAGGAGGTCACCCATCCCAGTACTACTCTCGCCCAAGCACGCTTAACTATGGAGTTCTTTCAACCTTCATCACCAATTGAGCTGATACCACTTGTAAGACCCCCTTTTTTTTCTTTTTCAACCACCGGGGTCTTAGGCCCAGAACCGCCGCTTTGCGGTGACACCTTCACGTCCTGAAGGGTCATCACCACAAGGCGCCGATTCTGCCGGCCAATTCGATCACAGAAAAGTAGCACAATAATTGAAGTAAGAGCAATGCAGTCCACAATAATAAATCACATATATATAATAAAATCTCCACGAAGGGAGTGTCCACAGAAAAACATCAGAGTACTATAAATGCGGGCTTATGCCCGGTACAAAATGTCCTCACTACAATATCACTCATGCGGAAGCTAAAACAGATACTACTCAGGGTCGAGACTCACGGTCCCGGCTGTATGAACTCCGGAGCTAGACTGCCCCATCTCCAGGCGCACCGATCTCTGGGGCTGCTCCTCCATGCTGGGCTCCACGATCCCCTAAACGATGCGGTTCGAAAACCGTTAGTCATAAAGACTAAGCCCTATCATCCCCCACCCCTTCCCCCATGGCTCCTAGGTACCGAGCGGGGAGGAAGAAAGGGAAGGACATATTTGTGGAGAGTAAAAGTAAACAGGTGACAGTGGACTTAATCTAACAAGTTGTATTCGGTGAGTAGTTAATATAATTGTTATAATAGGTCTAGCAGTAAGAAAAACAAATATATGAATTTAACCTTCACTTATGCGAGAACACATAAGCAAAAGGGATCTTTTGCAAGGCTCCCATCATATAAGTGTCCCATACCACTTATACCTTGGGGTGTCGGTTATCAAACAGCAATGGTTGTTATATATTTAAAATTAACCTTTGATTTATAAACCTGCTCACACAAGCTTATAGACCAAGGGATCGTTTTGCAGGTCCTAATGTATAAGCGTCCCATACCACTTATACTTTAGGTGTCAGGGTTAAATGAATTGATTATGCTATGACATGCTAGTGGGTATGATGAAACATGCAAGTGCAACTCACACACCCGACTCTGTGCACACAGACCTTTAGTTCCCCCTTTCGGAGCTGTTACCTCCCAGGATACCTCCGTAGTGGCGGACAGAAGCGGTGGGTTGGGCCTCGCCCACCTCAAAACCAGTAAAATCACCACTGGTCTGACCTATCGTACGCCTCAACGCTTGGTGCACAAAGCGGACGCCTGCGTACTCTTGTCAGCTGGCGTACCGGACTTCTGTTGGCGAAGTGCTAATCACCCCGCCGAGTCAACGATATCGGTGTCGGTGCAATCGAACTCCCCGATATCGAAAAACCCACCACCTTAACTTTTCCTATCTTATGCACATGCAAGTTATTCGTAAACACACAAAACCGAGCCGAAGCTCCCCAGACCAAAATGTCCGTCTCCAAACCAACCGAGCCAAAGCTCCCCGGACCAACACGTCCGTCTCCAAACCAACCGAGCCGAAGCTCCCCGGACCAACACGTCCGTCTCCAAACCAACCGAGCCGAAGCTCCCATCAATCTTCCTGTGCCAACGGTGTTTGTGAAAGGTGCAGCCCTAGTTACTAAGTTACTCTTGTCGGTTTTGTTATTACAGTTTACGTTAGCCCAGGACTGCCCCTGGTATTCCCCGTGAAGGGCTCTCAAGGGACACTAGGAACCAAGACGGCGGCATTACGGCCCGAAGTTCCCTTTCGCAAGGCACTTATTATTATTGGTTTATCTCCCTTAACCCGATTCCCTTCTCATATTACGATAGGCTATCCTAGGGTGAATTTTAACCTTCCTTTCTTCGGGACAAGGCGATCTTTCGCCGAACCCGAGCGCCTCTTAACTCTAGCTATCACCACTTCTCGCTACTCTTTATATCTTCCTATTGCGATTTCCTCCACTATTGCCCACCCAAACAAAATGAATTATTTAACTCCAATGTCTTCCTCAGATCATGTCTTATTTCAATTCACAACTGCTATATGCAGACCGACCTAGACTTCATGTCGAACCGGTTATGCAATGATCCAATACTCTTCCAATTGCCCTAAATTATTTACTGGAGACTCACCATGATATAAATGACCTAAATCCAGAAAATGGAAATTTTCATAATTTATTTGGCATTTAATTAAATTCCTCGAAAATCCCAAGGGCTACCGGTTTGAACATGAACTACCCTAAGTAATCATGCAAGATATCCAGCAAATTTATGATAAATAGTAGGTTATCTCAATAGGTTAAATCCTAAGTATCATAATTTTTCTATAATTAAAAAGGCATGAAAACTATTTTAGAAATAATCTCTAACTTCTGTTGTTTATGAATCAAGTATAGAAAATATTCCTCCAAAAATTATAAATAATTTATTCCATGCAGATAAAGGCCTAAAATTAGCACTGGCTAAGTTTCATAATTTTCCAGCAAGTATTTTATCCATAATTAATTTTTAAACAATAAAACCACTTTCTATTATCTGTGAACAAAGTACCAGATTTAATCATCATAAAATTCTATAAAAATTCAGGGATCAATGTTCTACTGGTTAAGATCTAAATCCAGAATTTTAACTGATTATAATTAATTTAAAACCTCCAAATATTTGAAACAACAAATCGGGCTAATAATCCTTTAACACATGAAGTATGATATTTGTTATTCATAAAATTCCAGGAAAATTACCATAAGTCTAAAATATCCTAAAACTCCCTCCACCCGAGTTTCATGATTTTTGGATTAGATTTAGTGCTTAAAATAACTAAATTACATTTCTATCCTAATTCAAACTCTCAACTTCCGAGGTACCCAATTACCTCCAATTCCTTCACTATTTCAACCAGAGGGTTCTCAGCATATCATGCCACTCTCCTCCAAATTTCAAGGGCATATAAGAGCTTTTGCTCCTATGTCCTTCACAAACCTCAAAACCCTTCATTTAAGATTTGGGCTTGGATCCTAGGGTAAACCAATCCTAAACCTCTCCATTTTTCTCCAAGCAGGTTATAACACCATTCTAAGTCAGAGATCAGAAAATCAGCCTCTGTTGAGGCGATTTGACCTTTCCAAACTCTCAGTGCACTTTTTATTAAAAGGTATCTCACTATTGCCTAGTTAAGGGTAGGAGATTTCTCACCCAAAACTCCTCCAAATCAATTGGAATTTTGTACAGACCTAGGTTTTATAGCCAGGGACCACTCACCAAAATTTGGGAGGGTTTGGAGGTCATTTGACCATCTAAATAAATTCCTCTAAGTTTATTAAATTAAAACAAAAACTTTAGGCAAAGTATCTCCAAAAATTCCCATTTTTGGTCTGCCTTTAGGTATATCCAAGATTAACCCCCTGCCCAAATTTCAGGTCATTTGGACAAGGAACAAAGAGTGGGCATCTGTTTTAATCTCTGCCCAACTCTAGGTACAGCCCCCACTAAAACGGGTACTGCGGCCGAACCGCTTACCCAAACAAGTTGAAACCAATTTTAGATTTATCTGGACTCAAAGTTCTACGACTTTCGTGTCTGGTCATTTTTCCTAAAACGGCCTCTAAGTGCCTCATTTTGCAGCCCCAAAATATATCCAAATAATACCTTTTCCCATTTTGTAATATATAATAATCTATATATTATAAAGTTTATTCTACTGTTCATCTTCTTCATGAAACCGAAAACAGATACAGAAAACCATTTTTCCTGTAACACTTCCGTGATCCGTCGTCGGCAGTCCGGTCACTTCCCTGGCCAGCCACCACCACCACCACCTCCGTTGAGGCGATGGCTAGCGGTCGGCGGTGGTTTGGCCGCCGGAGGTGGCGGTTTCCGGCGAACTCAAAATACCTTTTTCATGGTTTTCCCATGAAAACGAGAGACGGATCCGGCTCCGTTGAGCGCGAACTTCCTTTCTAAGAATCCTAAGATCTACCCATGAAAGAGAAGGAGCAGAGGAGGACCTTGTTTGCGGTTTGAAGGCGAGAAGAACGACGGGGTGCCATGGCGCGGTGGTGGCGTTGCTGAACTTCTCCTACAGCAAGAACAAGGCTCTGATCCGTTTACTTGAGCGTGTAAACTTCTCCTCTTGTCCCAAGTGGGCTTTTATAAGTCAGAAAGTGGGGAGGTGAAAAGGTAAAACCGTAATGGCCATGAAGGCTCCTCTTAATAGCCTTTCAGTTACTGTGAAGGGATAGGAAACGGTGGACGATGAACAGGTGTGTCCAGTTGGCGGTTTCCTATTGGACCAACACTTCCTCCTTTATTATATAATTATAGAAAGAAAAACGGCCCGTAATTACTCCCGGTGTAACTTCCCACACCAGCATTTATTTCCACGCGTGTTAGAATAATTTCGGCCCTGAACCGTCGTTTCGGCCAATGTCACGGGCATGACACATGGGTCACGGGCGTGACAGGCCCGGATAGCCAATTCTGGGCTCGACGATCGTCGAACTGAGATCAACGATCGTCGAAGGATGGTCACGGGCGTGACACTTGGGTCATGGGCGTGACAGTCCCGGGTGGTTAATTCTGGGCCGACGATCGTCGATTTGAGATCGACGGTCATCGAATGGTGGTCACGCCCTAAGTCACGGGCGTGACACCTAGGTCACGGGCGTGACAGGCCCGAACGGCAATTTCTGAGGTCGACGAGCGTCGAACTGAGCTCGACGGTCGCCGAAGGCTGGTCACGCCCTAAGTCACGGACGTGACACCATGGTCACGGGCATGACATGCCCGGGCCGCAAGGTCGACGATCGTCTCACGGCAATCGACGATCGTCGATGGGGTCACGCCCTTAGTCACGGGCGTGACACCTTGGTCACGGGTGTGATATGCCCAGACAGCACGTTCGACGAACGTCTCGTGGAGATCGACGATCGTCGAAGTAGTCACGCCCAAGTCACGGGCGTGACGAGTCGGTCACGGGCGTGACCAACCCGTGACCCGAAAATATTGATCGCTTTATTTCAAATTTTGGGCTTCCTAGGGTTTTGTCACAACGAACCGACTCTTAGGGGTCTAGCCGGAAATGGGATTTTACATGACAAAGGAAAACTTCTTTCAGATATCATTGGAAATGTTCTGTTGTGTAAGACTGGATCCCATGATTACCTCTCCTCAGACATGTTCAAGATTTTGGTCGTCATCATATGCCAGAAGAGGATTGAGTGGGGTATAGTGTTATTTGGAAGGATAAAGGACAGTTTCTGAGCACCCAACTTTGGAAGGATTATCAGCATATACTTGAATCAGTTGGATAGAGACACATTGGATAAGACCAATGGAGTACCAATTCACCACCTAAAGAAAATTGACTCCACTATCTTCTCTAGATGGAAAATTAGAATCCCAATGCAAGGTGGTCTCCAAGACTTGCCTGAGGTAGAGGAGGAGGAAGCTCCTAAGGAAAGAATTCCTACTCCTACCCCCCCCCCCCCCATGAAATTCCTGAAAGCTCGTGTGTAGGAATAGATGGGGAGTCTGGTGAAACCCAAGTGATTATTGATGTACAAGTACCATTAGTTATTTCTTCTTCTGCAGTTTCAGATGTTCTAGATGCAGTCATTCAGGTTGTTGAGGTTCATGTTCCTAAAGAATCAGATGCTCTAGAGACAGTGGTATAAGGTTCAGTTGTAGAGACAGATGATCTTCACACTGTGATTACTGAAATTGGTAGGGCTGCTGCTACTGAAGCTGGATTTGATGAGGTTGCTGATGAGAGAGTTATTTATGAATATTTGGATACTGATGCTTTAGATGACGATGCTGATGATGATGATGTTGTTGTTGATAATGTAAATGATGTAGAACACAATGTTGTTGTTGATAATGTAAATGATTCTACTGAGCTCGCTTCTATAGAGATCATGATGGTATGTCTCCCAGAGATTCCTTCAGCTATGAATGAGGAGGACCTGATTCATTCCTTGGTTTTAGCTCACACAAAGTTTTATAAGTTTATCAGAAACCTATAGAAAAGGATTGCAAAGATAACAATGCTTCCATAAGTTAATCACAACAATACCATGATACTTCACATACACATCAAGCATGATAACATAGCAATGAGTTATACATTCAATTATCGGACATCACAGCCACTTTCCAAAAACTATGTCATTCTACTGATTATAACCATGCACATCCTTACTGGATTTCACAAGAATATCATTTGTATGCCAAAATCGTATCTAGTCTTTTGTTCACCAAATTTTCCCAAATCATTTGTTTATTAAACTCCTTCAAACCATTTGTACAAACATATTTCACCAAATCATTTGTACAAACATGTTTCACCAAACCATTTGTACAAACATGTTTCACCAAACCATTTGTTTACTTAAGGATCTAACAACTGAATCCCATCAACCATTTGCTTATCACGATTACGTATAGACTAAGTTTACCAAAACTTCAACATTATTTTGCTACGATCTTTTACCAAATCCAAACCCGGTTCTACACTAACCCGAGAACAACATGTACTTAAGACATGATTGTACAATAACTTCGACTGGACATTTTCGAGGATATAGGGCTCGTATGAAAACGTGTAACCATCTATTGGAAATTTCTTTCCAAGGACTACGACTTTTGTGTTTATTCAAAAACCTAGATCTGATCGTAACCTACTCGAAAACGTCCATGAAGTTCGCTGCGCACAGAAAACAGATTTCTGCATGCATCTTAATGTAAGATGAACGACATAAGTTCATCTTCTTCCTTTATTTATTTGTCCAAGACTATATTCAGACTTTCCTCCTCCCTTATTCACCCTCAATAGACCATTCCTCTTCACGAAACCAAATCCATCATCTTCACAAAAAAGAGAGGAGAGGTTGAAGACATTGAATCCCTAGGATAAGGTCCTAGTATGGTCTCTTCCTAGGAGATCTTCATCTCGCAAGTCAAACTCTTTTGAGTCGACATCTCTCCTAGATAATAACAACAGATCTAGCACCAAGGGAGAGGTTAGGAAGCTCAACTCGTTTCCGATCATGGATCTTGTTATCCTTCTCGGCGGCATCTTCTCCTCGTTGGTGTTGTTCTTCATGGGAAGGAACAACCCCTCCTCCAGAAAATCTGACTCCAACAACTTTCCCTCTTCCGACGATTTCGGCACATATAATAATTCAGCAAGAAGTGAAGTGACGGCTACGGTTTTCTGTAAGTCTCCTTTTATAGGAAGAATTAGGGTTAGAACGCCTGCCACGTGTCACCCTAGTATTGGACCGCCCATTATTATTTAAATTAAGTCTTGTAGAAAATACTGGGTCCTAATAAGTCAATTGGCGCATTTCCCGAAAACCTAGTTCAGCCCATTCATATGAACCCGCAACACAGTCTGCCGAAAATGTTCTAAGTCAAAATCGCCATGTATACCATATACGGCGATTCATCGAGATTCATCATGATAACTCGATGCCTATAAAGTCCAGCACTTTCAAGTCAAAATCATCGAGTATACATGACAATTCATCGAATGGCGTCGAGTTTACTCAATGCACACGACGCTTCATCTAGTGGCGTCGAGTTTACTCAACACATATAGTATCCAGAATAATTCTAAGTTAAAACACTCAACGCCTCGTCGAATGGTGTTGAGACCACTCAATGCCCTCGACGCTTTCTGAGTCCTGAAATAGTCTAAGTTAAATTTCGTCGAGTGGAGTTGTGACCACTCAAATCACTCGACACTTTCTGAATTCAGAACAATTTCTAAGTTAAACTGGAATAACATTGATACCACTCAACGCCTGGTGGTTCCAGAACAATTTTTTTAAGTTAAACTGGAATGGCGTTGAGACCACTTAACACACTCAACGCCTGGTGGATCCAGAACAATTTTTCTAAGTTAAACTGGAATGGAGTTAAGACCACCCAACACACTCAATGCCTGGTGGATCCAGAATAGTTTTTCTAAGTTAAACTGGAGTGGCGTTGAGACCACTCAACACACTCAATTCCTGGTTGAGTCCATAATTCTTCTAAGTGAAATTTGCCCTATTAGTCGAATATAACTCGACGCCTATTACCGATGCACCCCGAGCTTGAGTCAGCTTTCTTGACTCAAAACGCGCACGAGGGGTCTATCACGAAATGGTACGTTACAAAACCAATAAACAAAATAAAAGATTTTGTCCCCGAAATCAGGCTAAGGTTGTGGGGGAGATAAAGCATGGAAATATAATATGCTTAAACTTTACCTTGGGGAAATAACTTCGGGTAGCGCTTACGCATCAAGTCCACCAACTCCCAAGTATATTCTTCCTTCCCATAGTTAGACCAAAGGACCTTAACCTAAGGTACACTTTTCTAACACAAGTTCATCGTCTCGGTGTCCACTATCCGTATTGGCTCTAGTCGAACAGATCTATTAGTTATCACTGCTCCATCTGTAGTGTAAACATGTTGATCAGGTCGTAATAATTCCTTTCGAAGTAATGACACATGGAAGACGTGGTGCAAATTTTCCAGCTCTGGTGGTAGCTCCAGCCAATAGGCCAAAGGGCTAATTCTTTCAATAAAGAATAGGGCCCCACATATCTCGGGCTAAGCTTATTCATACCACGCGCTCGTGACACTCCATACATCGACCTGATCTTCAAGAATACTTTGTCACCCACTTAAAATTCCACCATCCGATGTTTTTTATTATGGTATTTTGCCTGCCGACTTTGAGCCTCAAGCATGCGGTCCCGTATCAATCTAACAGCAGCATCAGTATCATCAATATATTCGATTCCCAAAATCTTTGGATCCTCATTTGCACCCATGACAATGGAGTTCTACACCGTCTCCCATAAAGTGCTTCGTTGGGTGCCATCCCGATGCTAGCTTGATAACTGTTGTTGTACGAAAATTCCACCAGTGGCAAGAGCCTTTCCTATGGCTCTCCTCAGTCCAATACACACAATCTCAACAGATCTTCCATAGTTCTGATGGTACTCTATGACTGACTATCCATCTGAGGATGAAAGGTTGTGCTAAAGGTAAGGCGATAACCCAAGTACGCTTGAACTGCCATCCACTCCTTGGAGGTAAAGTGACTATCGTGGTCGGAGACTATCATCTTAGGCACCCCATGGTACCGTACAAACTACTCCACAAAGAGACGCACTAAAACATCAACATGCAACTCCTTCTTCATTGGAATGAATCTCACAACCTTCCTCAAGCGATCCACAATTACACAAACTGATTCATTCCCCGATCGTGATCGGGGAAGGCCGTGAACAAAATCCATGGAGATATCTTTAAACATCCACTATGGAATAGGTAACGATTGTAATAATCCTCCAGGGCTCTTGAACTTCACCTTCACCTTCTCACAAGTCTCGCAGTGTGTAACATAGTTCTTAAAAACACTCTTCATTCCTGGACAAAACATGGTCTTTTGTAGGTCACTATACATCTTGAAAATCCCGGGATGCACCGAATACTTGGAACAATGTGCCTTCTCAAGACGTCTTTCGGAATTCATCGCCCTTAGGAATGTAGAGCCAGCCACGGAAATGAACGAGGCCGTCCTTTAGAGTATACTCTTCAGTAGATCCATCCTCTATAGCTTTAATCACAAGGGCCAGAGCAACATCCTTCCCTTGCTCTGCCCGAATTTGATCTCAAATGTCATAAACTATGCTCATGACACCTAAATATTCTGTTGGGTACATTGGTCACAATGTACTTGATTTGAAGAATCCCTTTCAGCTCAATGATATAAACATAGTTTTATTTGATGAATTTTCAGTTCTTGTGTGCAGGAAAATAAAGCTAAGTACAAAAGTGTCGAGACACTAGACCAGTGTTGACACTTTTGTCAAAGATGCGCTGAGACAAGGAGAAAGCTGTGTCGACACTCATGACTAGTGTCGACACTCTTAAAATAGAAGTATTGAGTCAAATAGAAAGTTTTATCGACACCCATGACTTGGGTCGACACTATGATACAAGAAAGCAACTGTGTCGACACTCAAGATTAGTGTCGACACAAATTACACAAGCTGTGTCGAGACAAGGTGAAGGTTGTGTCGAAACATTCAGAAGTATGTCGACATCACTATAAGAGTTATGTCAATACCCAGGACTGGTGTCGATATATTTAACAGTCAAGTTTCAACACTTCAAGCCGAATTGTTTTCTAAGTGTAGAAATCAAGACAGAGGTCCTGACAACTGTCAAATGTCAGTTTTAACCGGATCAGCCGGTTACCTTTGGCATAGCCTATATAAAGGGATCATCTCTACAGAAACAAATATAGAATAGAGAAAAAGAGAAGAAAAAATTAGAGAAGCCAGATCTAAGAAGTAATCTGCTAGAATTCAGAAGGTGGAGAGAATTCTGATCAAGAATCGTCTTCAATTTTCTCCAGCCTAGATCTACCCTAATTTCTACTTCAAGAAGAATTTAAAATCTAAGAAGGGTCAGATCAAATCAATTACAACAAGGATCAAGGTAAGCTGACTTATCAAGTTCAGTTCAAGACGCAGTCACCCAATTCTCTCTTACTGGGTGACTAATTCTGAATTAATTTCTTTTCACTATTATTAATCTTATAAGATCTATTTGTAGATCTGAGTGTAGGGGAATCAATTTCTTTGAGTTATAAGCATGTGTTATAAAGACTGAGGTAGAGCAGGAATTACATGAGGTAGGAGAAGTGGGTATTTCTTTAAGGTGTTGGAACTGATTGTTCTGAGTTGTAGGGTAGGAGTTGCCTGAGGTGTAGGAGTATGGATTCACTCTAAGATAGAGTTCTTGGAAAGAACTTGAGGTGTAGGATCTTGGTGATCTGAGTGGTAAGACTTGTATAGTCTGAGTTATAGGAGCCAGCTGGGCTCTGAGCTGTAAGATCTGAGGATCTGAGTAAAGAAAGAAGAGGGAGTTTGGCCGAATCTAGTTCATTGCTAGATAGGAGAAGGGAGAAAGTGGATGTACCCATAAATTAGGGAACCACTATAAATATGTGTGTACTGTACTGTGATTGTTGTGCTGTGATTGTTTTAATTGCAGAATAGTTTTCTTGTTTTATCTGACTAGGGTAGTAATTATAAAAAAAGGTAATTCTCAGAATTTAAAAAGTAGTCTAGAATTAAATTGAACCTATTCACCCCCCCCCCCCCTCTAGCTCACTCACAATCCTAAAACAAACATTTACAATTGGTATCAGAAGGTGGGTTTACAGAGAAGGCATAATAGCCTAGTGAGAATCCAAAGGATTGTAGAGAAAGATAAATCATGGCTTAGAGGGAAAATAATACCATCAAGCTCCCACTCTGCTCCAAAGAAAATTTTGAAATTTGGAAGGAGAGAGTAAGATTATTCATGGAGGTAGTAGATCCAAAAATATACATCATAGTAGTTGAAGGACCTTTCATTCCCAAGAAAGTGTCAATTCTTGATGCAAACATCAAGACACTAAAGACCTATATAGAGATGGATAATGATGAAATCATTCTGGCCTCTATGGATAAGAGGGCTCAAAATATTATAGTCAGTGCAATAAATGATTCAACTTTTCAAAACCTGATTCATTGTAAAACATCTAAAGAAATGTGGGAGTCACTGACTATCTATATGGAAGAAACTAATGAGCTCAGCAATGATAGAAAATCTCTACTAAACCAATTGCATGAAGCCTTTAAACAGGATAAGAAAGACTCAGCGGATGAATGTTTTGAAAAGTTCTTCAGAATTGTAAACAACCTGAGGACTTATGGCAGGAGCTTTACTAACTATGAACTTAATGACAAGTTCTTGGGGTCCCTGAACAAGGAATGAGACATCAAGATCTGTGCAATAAGAGAAATGAGTAATTTATCCAACATAGACCCCTGGGCTCTATTTGGCAAGCTGTTGTCCCATGAGTTACAACTCAATCTCAGGAAGTCTAAAGAGGTTTCAGTTAGAGCACACAATAGAGTAAAGTCCTTGGCCCTAAAGGCCGAGACATCCAGGGAGGTTAGATAGAAGTCAACACTCTCAGAAAGACTGGAAATAGCTTTTGAGTATTCAGAATCATCCTCATCAGGAGGAGATCTGACTGACAAGGAACTGTCTCTCTTCTCTAAACAGTTCAAGAAAATGTTGGGGAGAAGAAGTCAGGGTAGCTGGAAGGGTCCAGCTAAAGACTCTTCTCTTAAGAAGACCAATCATCAAGATAAACCCAGGAAGAAGAAATCTGGGGACAGGTATGGTTCTTCACAGAACAAATATATTAAGACTAATATTGTGTGTTATTGTTGCAACAAAAAAGGGCATGTCATAGCTGATTGCCTAATAAAAAGAAAGGAGAAAACGTCAGAGAACTAGAAGGATGGACATCACAAGAAGGCTGACAAAAGCCTCTTGGCAAAGAGATAGTCTACACTGTTTGATATTGTGTCTGGTTCATCAGAATTAGAAGAGGAGGAGGCTCTCATGAGCCTGATGGCTATTGAGGAGACACAATCAGGAGAATGAGATCAGGATTGTTCAAGTCCTGCTAAGGTAAAAACAATCTATCATAGTTTAGCCTCAGATTCTTTTTCTGCATCAGAAAATGAATCATGTTCACACTCCTCTAATAATAGAGAACATGATTCAGACATTGAAGCTGATTTTAACACCCTTATCAACAGATATAGGAAGTTACTAAAGGCCTTGATTGCAAGCAAAGAGCTTGCTAAGGATCAAGCCAGAGAATTAGAATCTCTGAGGGAAGTATCTTTTCAATTGGAGAGGGCCAACATAAAGTTGGACTTGCAAAAACTGAATCTTATAGAACTAACCAATAAGATAGATTGTCAGGTAGAGATAATAGTAGAATAAGTCAAGACTGTCAAGGATCTTGAAGCAAAGCTCACCTAGGAAAGACAGCTCCTGACTCAGTTCTGAAAACTCAAGTCAGTGCTACCAATCATAGATACCTTTTCAGCACCATTTAGAAGAGGTATAGGGTATGAAAAAAATAAAAAGTTCAAAAAAAAATCTGAACCTAAGGGTAAAGCCCCAATGGGTCCAGTTAAGCAACCTTCCAAGTATCTTCCATCCAAAAGATGCTTGAGATCATGTGTTCCTTGACACATGAGTTCTGAGTGCTCTACTAGTAAGGTCAATAAAGAGCCTTGCTGGAAGGGACAGACATCTAATTTCAATATAGGCCTGAAAGTCTTTATTTCAAGGATAGCTAAATAACCTAAAGGGGGGAGAGGGGTGAATATGTTATTCCTCTCTTTTTGAGTTTCTTTAATATTTCCTCTTTAAGATCTTTGGCTGTTAGTTGTTTTATGCTTTCAAGATATACACAACCTGCACAAAGAAACAACACAACAAGCACACACAGATTTATAGTGGTTCCTCTAATAAGGGTACATCCACTTTCCCTCCCACCTATCCAACTATCTTGTTAGACTAGGAACTTCTCCAAAACTTGCTCCAAAGAGCTTACACATCAGATCCCTCAGGATCTCTAAGTCTCTTCCAAGACTTACTTCTCAGGCTCAAGGCCCTACAACTCAGTGATCTAAAGATCACCTACCTCAGGCTGTTAAGCCCTACACTCTGGCTGGGAGGACAACCCTACCTAAGATCCACAAAGGATCCTATACTCAGAGAGCAGCACTCTCCCACCTCAGGCTATTAAGCCCTATAACTCAGATCCACACTTGGATCCTACAGGATGAAGGTGGGTTGGTGGTTACTCTTGACACAAGAGATGTTTCTCTGTGTCAAGCTTCTTGACTGAGATAAACTCTGCCACACTATGACTACAAGAATTTATTTCCTGAGTCTACCTTTATTAAACTAAGAAGTTCTTAGTTCTAACTACTTCCACAGCAACAAGTATATATTTACTTGAGCTGCAAGTGACTTGCAGAACAATATTTTGCCTCTTTCTGAACTAAGCCTGAAGCTTAGCCCTAACTACTACTTCACAGCACCAGGGATTTTTCCTGCCGGAACTGTGAAGTTACTACAGCTAATTGCTGCCACCGGAGCTGAGAAAATCTATGTTCTAACTTTGCAGACTAAGATAGCTCTGCCTCTTCTTCCTTTCCTGGGCTGATGTGATTCAGCCCTAACTTTGACTCTTGAGGAATAGTCCCCTGAGCTTACTTTCATATCTCTACTTCTTCAAGATTCTTCTCTTCACAGCTTCCAGATTAAGATCTTCAGGATGTTGCTTGTCTAGCTGAAACTGTGAAGAAATTACAGCAAGGGTCGGCCATAGGCTGCTTCCTCTTTCCTTAGAGAAATACTCTGAGCTGCTAAGGTTGATGAAGATGACAACAACAAACTTGCTCTTCGTCTTGTTGACTTGAGCTTCATGTTCTTCAGCACAGCAACAATGACGGTGAAGAAGAACGACCTGATAGCTCCTTTTAAAAGCTATCTTCCTCTATAAAGCCTTTCTCTTTTATTAATTATTACCCAACAGCTCTTTGAGCAGTGGGCCCTAAGCCATTAATGGCCAGCAACAACCTTGCTTTAATGCCAACTATCGTACAGTAGTTCTGCGATAACATTTGTCGCGTACTATAGCCATCCCACCACTAATTTGAAATATGTTGACTTGTTGATTTGCTGACATCACCAGCTATGGACTTAGCCAAAAATCAAGCATCATTAGTATAGGCATTGAGTGAGAGTCCTTCACTCAACGCCAAATCACTTAGACAGATTTACTGTCTCTTGGCATTGAGTGAGTAACCTTCACTCAACGCCAAACTACTTAAAATATTAATCTATTTCTAGGCGTTGAGTGATTCAGCTTCACTCAACGCCAACTTGCTTTATCAGCATTCCGCTGCTTGACGTTGAGTGAGTGAGCATCACTCAATGCCAAACTCCTTTGACAAAATTCTGTCTTCACTAGGCATTGAGAGCGTTGAGCGTGTCTTCATCACTCAATTCTTTTTGCCTTAGGAAAAGCTTTCTGCACCTTAGGTGTTGAGAGCGTTGAGTGAGCATGCCTCACTCAATGCTCTTAATGCCTGTGGACTTAGCCACTTTTCTACCTCTCAAACATTAGGCTTTGACTGTCTCAGCCTGCCTCACTCAACTTTGAACTGAGTTCGACTAATGCTGAACTGAGTTCGACGAATGGTGAGCTCAGCTCGACTAACTCTGAACTTAGTTCGACGAATTCAAAAACCAGTTCAACTCACAGCCTTTTTGTTGTATGGAGTTGAGTGTGTCTTTATCACTCAACACCAAACAACTTAGCCATATTTCTGCCTATAGTTGTACGGCGTTGAGTGAGTCAACTCCACTCAATGCCTGTGGATATAGCCACATTTCCAGCTTGCTAACAGTTAGGCTAAGACTAACTAAGCTATATTCAATGCTTTTGCTTACCTGGCATTGAGTGAATAGACTTCACTCAATGCCTGTGGACTTAGCTGTATTTTCAACTGCTCCTTGACTTCTGGCATTGAGTGAGCTTTCCTTACTCAATACTTGTGGACTTAGGCAAATTCTTGCCTTTCTAGCATCTTCTATTGGTGTCCACCTTTCTGCCTTATGACCACCTATCACATCACTTAGACAATCTGTCTAGACTTGTTCCATGGAACATCCTGCACATGATGAGCTTAAACAACATCAAATACAACTATGCTCTCAGTGTTGATGGTGATGCCTCTTCAAATCCACTCTAGGGAACATTATGGGCAATGGACCCAACAATCTCCCCCTATTTGAAAAAGGCAGAACACCCAACAATACTAAGAGACATTAACATAATCAGCAGAATAAATTTATGCAACAGTAGATTATAATTTGCTACAACTGCTAGCTTATGCTATATTAATTCAATGTGCTCCATTTAATTGTATTGAATTAATAAGTTAAGTCAATGAATCCTTATACTACTTGAGCAATTGCTCAAGTAATATGCACTTTCCTTTATACCATTTAATATTTAAATGGAGCACAACTAGAAGCACTTACCTCAAAGTATGCACTGACACAATCATGGCTCAACATGGGTCAGTCATTGCATTTCTCATATTACTAAAATGTTTTCAAGTAATATGAAGCGACTCAACATGACCTAGTCATGTCAAGTATTGCTTTCTCGAGAAATGATATGGCTTTCTCGAGAAATATACTTAACCCAAATTGTTGAATTAAAGAGCTGATTTCTCGAGAAAAGATTTGCTTTCTCAAGAAATGGCCTAGTCTTCTCGAGAAAAAGTATTTAACGTAAATTCTTAGAACTGAAGGATTGATTTCTCGAGAAAGATTTGATTTCTCGAGAAGAATACTTAGCTTCTCGAGAAACGATTTTGACTTCTCGAGAACTACTTTCCTTTCTCAATAAATGAACTTGGTTTCTCGAGAAATCTTCTAGGCCTTTCTCGAGAAAAAGGACCTAGATAGTTCTTGAGAATTTTCCGAGAAGTCTTAAGGTTTCTCGAGGCCAGCTTTGCTTTTTCAAGTAATATACTTAGACTTCTCGAGAAACACATTTGATTTCTCGAGAAAGGGACTTAGAAATTTTTTCAGAAAAAATTTCTTTTCTTCTTTGTTGAAAACCAGCAACCCTTCCTTTCTTCCATGCTTTAGTACTTGAAAATGAAGTGCTTCCCAATAGAGAGGTTACACATGAGTCAATACAATGGATCACACAATGAGGTATTACATTGCATGGCCCTGTGTTTATTGACTCATTGTAAACTGACATTGGTCTACACTTAGCAATAATGACCTGCAAGCACTCAACTAAAAAAAAGCATCAAATACATACTTAATTCATCTTAGTTCAAGGGTGACTTCACACAAATCTAGGTTATTGTGGATATAATACCCAACATAATGTTAGTTTAATGATAGTATTAGTTTAATGTTATTTAATGTTTAAATGTTATTGTAAAACATTTTATATAAAATGTTGAATAGAGGAATGAAGAGCAGTTTTTAGACAGAACAAAAAAACCTCCCGTGAGAGTTTTTCCTAGGGTTCGGCCCTACTCCTTTATCCTGCATGAACTATGTGAAGCAGCGGGACGGCGGCTTGTCAACCACCATCCTTGTGTTGTAGTCGACTACAACGCCTCCTTCACTTTATAAGTTGATTATTGATAGTGGAAGTTGCATGAATGTTATTTCAGAGTGTGCCATCACGCGTATGGAACTCACTACGGAGCCCCACCACCACTCCTACCAAGTAGCATGGGTCAACAAAATGTCCCTTCCCGTTATACGGAGATGTCTTATACCCCTTACCATCAAGTCTTATTCAGAAAATATTTAGTATGATGTGATCCCCATAGAAGCTTGCCATGTTTTGTTTGGACGTCCTTGGCTTTATGATCATGATGTGATGCATTTCGGGAGAGCTAACACGTATGAATTTAAATTTAATGACAAGAAAATAGTTCGCCAACCCACACCTCCTAAGGACCACTCCACCCCCTCCAAGGATACCACCCTACCGGTAGAAAAGAAAACGTTAAGTTTAATGGGACATAAGGAATTCACTCGCGATTCTTTTCTTGGTAGAGTTATGTATGCCTTAGTGTGTCTTCAAGCTAAGGGCTATGCTCCCAATTTGGAAGATTTGTCATAGGAATTGAAAGCGTTGCTAGAAGAATTTAAGGATGTCTACCCGGATGAGTTGCCACCCACGTTACCACCACTGAGAAAGATCCAACACGCTATAGATCTAATATCAGGTTCGTCTCTACGAAATCTCCCACACAATAGGTTGAACCCCGCGGCACACAAAGAATTACAAACACAGATTTTGGAACTTTTACAAAAGGGTTTTATAAGGCATAGCAAGAGCCCATGTGTTGTCCCTGCTTTACTTGCCCCCCAAAAAGACGGATCTTGGCGAAAGTGCGTAGATAGTCGTGCAATTAAAAAGATTACCATTAAATACCATTTCTGAATCCCCGCTTAGATGATTTATTGGATATGCTAGTCGGTGCCACGATTTTCTATAAATTGGATCTTAGAAGTGGCTACCACCAAATACGGATTCGTGAAGGGGATGAATGGAAAACCACATTTAAGTCTAAGGATGGGTTATATGAATGGAGTATCATGCCACTTCGCTTATCAATTGCCCCAGGTATGTTTTCCCGCATGATGACATGCTTGTTCCAACCCTTTATGGGTAAGTTTATTGGTGTATACTTTGATGACATTTTAGTGTATAGCACTTCTCCGTCGGATCATTACTCCCATTTACAAATTATTTTCTCTATTTTTCTTGAAGAGAAGTTGTCTGTGAATCTTAAGAAGTGTACATTCTTTGTCCACTCCATAGAGTTCCTTGGCTATATTGTGAGTTCGGAAGGTATTAAGGTGGACCCGGGAAATGACCAAGTCATTAAGGATTGGCCTGAGCCGCTTTCATGGTTTAGAAACTTTTTATTGGCATTTCATTAAGCACTTTAGTAGTATCATGGCACCCATTACGGAGCGTATGAAGAAGTGGAATTTTAAGTTAACTACCTCTACCACCATTGTGTTCCAAACTATCAAAACTAAAATGACGGAGGCTCTTATTCTTCGCTTACCGGACTTCACTAAGGTTTTTGAACTATCAGATGATGCCTCCGGAATCGGAGTTGGTGTAGTGCTAAGCCAAGGGGGACATCCTATTGGATATTTTAGCGAGAAATTAGCGGACCCAAAATTAAATTATTCCAATTATGATTGGGAATTTTTCGCGGTCATTCGTTGTATGCAATATTGGAGGCATTATCTCCTTCCCAAGGAGTTCGTTCTCCTTTCCGATCATGAGGCCCTTAGGTTCATTAATTCTCAACATAAAATCAGCCCCAATCACGCAAAGTGGGTCTCCTTACTACAAGAGTACACATTTTACCTCAAGCACCTAAAGGGTTCACAAAACCGTGTCGCCGATGCCTTTTCACCTCTCTTTATTTTTAACTACGATGTAAGTAAAGGTTATTGGGTTCAAAAGAATTAAAGAGGAGTATGCGTAATGTCCGGACTTTAAGGACATATATTTATCCGCCCAAAATGACTCCCCTTCTACCATAACCGCGTATTATATTCGAGATTGATATCTATTCAAGCATTCCAAGCTATATCCCGCAATCATCACTTCATCATTTCATCATTTGGGAGACTCATAGTGATGGCCTTGGCGGTCATTTTGGTCATGACAAAACGATTACATTAGTGGGGGATAAATTTTATTGTCCACGCTTAAAATCACTTGTTAACAAAATTGTTAACATTTGACGCACATGCCAACTCGCTAAGGGTAACAAGACTAATGTTGGGTTGTACGTATACCCCTCTTCCTATTCCGTCCATCCCATGGGAAGACGTGAGTATGGATTTTATTCTAGGTCTTCCTTCATCCATTCGTCGTCATGATTATATTCTTGTCGTTGTAGACCGGTTTTCCAAAATTACTTACTTTGCCCCCATGAAGTAAAACGAACAACGCTTCTTATATTGCTAAATTATATTTTAAAGAGGTTGTTATTCATCGTGGAGTTACTAAAACTATCGTTACGGATCGTGACATTAAATTTACTAAATACTTTTGGAAAATGCTTTGGAAATTAATGGGTGCCAAACTATTATTTTCCTCCGCCTACCACCCGTAAACGGATGGGCAGACGGAAATTGTTAATCGTAGTTTGGGCAGCCTATTGCGGTGTCTTGTGGGTGACCATAAGGGTACTTGGGATCTACTCCTTCCCAACACCCAACTCGCTTATAACAACTCTAAGAATCGATCTACCAGTCTATCACCGAATGAGGTTGTGCATGGTTACAAAGCGCCCGTGCCACTTGATTTGATTCCAATACCTCCCACGTACAAATCAAGTCACTTTTCACGAGAGTTTGCTCAACACGTTCACGATCTCCACAAGCGCATTCAAGAAAGGTTAGCACCCAATATGCTTCTTATCTATCGTATACTAATACTCATCAAAGAGCTTCTAATTTTAATATTGATGATTTGGTTTTGGTCCATTTGCTCCCAGAGCGGTTTCCCTCGGGCACCGTCAAGAAGTTGGTTAATAGGAGAGTCGGACCCTTTAAAATTATCAAGAAATTGGGAAATAATGCTTATGTTTTAGACTTACCCGCTGATTGGGGTATTTCCCTATTTTTAATGTTTCGGATTTAACGTTGTATGTCTGTCCACCACCAGAATTACTTCACTCTCCATTCTCTTCTTCTGATGCGTCGTCCTCTTCTATAAAGTTGGGGGGTGAGCGTGTTCTCGTGTCTCTCTTATATACGGATCCTACCATGGTTACATCGGATGGTGGTTCTATCGCCAATATTTCACTTGATGCTAACATTTTTCGAAGGTTTACTAAAACCACATTTTTGCCTGATAGGATTCTGGATGATGAAGTTGTTACCTCCGCGGATGGTGGTCTCCACCGCTATCTTATTTGTTGGTATGACTGCCCCACTTTAGATGATTATTGGCTTTCCGAGGATGGTTTGGAATGCTTGGATGTTGCACTCCTCTAACACTATCATCGTGAACAATCACAGGTGATGAGTGCTTTTGATCGGGGTAGGATTGATGGCATCGACCCGCCAATGAATGAAGATATCCGCTGCTACAACCTTCGCTCATGACCGCGATGCCACAACAATCAAGAAAAGGAAGATATCCGTTGTTACGACCTTCATGCACGGCCATGTTCTAACGCATAGCTCTTGGGTTCCCTCTGCATGGTTCTTGCATTCAACATTTAGTGTTTAAGTTTTAGTTTAAGCTATTTTTTTAGTTTACTGCATTAGTATAAGTTTAATGTTTAATGTTACCTTATGTTTAATGTTAGTTTAATGATAGTATTAGTTTAATGTTGTTTGAAGTTTAAAAGTTATTAAAAAACATTTTATATAAAATGTTGAATGGAGGAATGAAGAGCAGCTTTTAGGCAGAACAAAAAAAAACCTCCCGTGAGAGTTTTTCCTAGGGTTCGTCCCTACTCCTTCGGCCTACACAAACTGTGCAAAGCAGCCCGCCTGCAACCTGTCGACCACCATCTGTTGTGCTGTAGTCGACTATAGCATCTCCTTCGCTTCCTCTCGGTGTGACTCCTGTGGACTTGAGCCCCCATCTCCCTTCTCTGTCTATCTCTACGTGATTCATGCGAGTTTCCGCTGTCAGCATGTTGGCCTCCTCACGTTGGTCTCGATCCGGCCTCTGTTCCTTCCCCCCCCCCCCACCCCCACCCCCACCCCCTACCCAACCCCCCACCCCCTGCGCTTCCTTAGTGTGACTCCATTGAAGTAATGGCAAGTATTCCCCTCCGTTCGGTGTGACTTCGGTGGACTCATGGTAGAGAGAGTTTCCTCAAAAATTACCTAGAGTGCTTGGGTAATGATTCCCTCTACTCTATTTTGTGTGTTCTTCTTGTATACATGATTTTGTGTGGTGAAAGAGGCAGGTGTTGCCTTCGAATCTATTGGATTTTTTGAGGGATTTAGTCGAAGTTTTTGCGTTGTTTTTTGATCGATCTTGTGATTTGAAGGATTGGGAAAATCCTTATTGTGGCATTGATTGGGTTGGGCAAACCCTTGTTCTGACGCTCTAAGGATTGGGAAAATCCTATGCTAGTTTTCTTCACGGGAGAAAACTGACTTCTTTCTGAATCGATATTTTGGTTGGAATTCTCTCTTGGTGTATATTGTGCATGTGTTACGATTTAAATCTCTATATTGGAGTGGCTAAGACTTTTGCACGCACGTGAGTAATCAGAAAGGGCTTGAGTGAATCGTCCCTTAAACTACCACGCACACCTCGATAGGTATGCCTGCATCATGGGCGTTTTGGATCTCACCGCTTGATCATGCTGCAACATATGCTGACATCGGGCCATTATTTTCATTATTTTTTATTTCTGTGAGTTACCGCCACGCGGTAGCCCTAGCGTTGGCGGTAAGTTTGTTGCATATTTTTTTTGGGGGGGGGGGGTGTTTTATGTGTTTTTGCTTTTGTTTTTTTCCTTATATTTCTTTCAGTTATTTTATAATCAAAAAAATGAAAAATCACAGAACTCCAAAAACACGTTTTTTGTCTTCATTTTGCTTTATTTGATTTGTTTAATCTTTTATTAAAACAAAAAATATATAAAACCCCAAAATGAAAAAAAACTATGGATCGTTCTTCCTTAGGACACACATGACTAGAACCTAGAGCATAACGATTATGTGCAATATTTGATTTAGGAGCGTTAATCCCTGCTAACACTGTCTGATTATGTCATGATGTGTCAAATCTATAGGTACTTAGCTATTGATTGCGACTAGACAGGATAGTGTATGCTGAATATGCCTTTAGGTATGTGTGATGATTTAGGTAGCGTAATTGCATTAAATGTTCACACATCCATAGAAAATGCACTCACGTAGAAAATCATGCGTACATGCTATAACTCGTGATATTGTGTCTAACATGCTCGAAATAACTTGAATAATAAATGTCACAGTGTTCATGTTTTTATATAAAGCTTAGAAATTTGGTCCAAAATTCTAGTACATAAGTCTTTTGTATACAAGTTAAAGTGTGCTTATCTATGGGGGTAAATTTCGATTGATTTGGGGTCCTTGAACTCAAAAATTGTATAAAAATAATATTGAAAAAAAATGAATGAAACAAATGAGTATATCATACGAATGAAATAAATGAATGAAACAAATGAGTATATCAAATCATGTGTCAAGGATACCCCCCCCCCCCCAAGCACTCCTCACTCCTAATAAGTCTTCATAAGCATTGTGAGGATGAGCACCTTGGTCAAAAGAATCATTTTAATCTTGTGCGCGGCAGTAGTGGTCATCGAGTGCGTCAAGTGGATTCGGCAAACGACGAGTGCACTTGTTGACCGTTAAGTTACTAGCGCGTGGCGGTAGCGGGATACTGCGCAACAGTAGTCGAGACATATTAATGCCAAAGCACTCTGTGAGAAACCGCGTGGCAGTAACATTTTGGAATAGTTCTCTAATATTTACCGTGCGGCGGTAGTGAGCCAGGTGTGAAGGTGAGGATAGATACAACTCTAGACGGGGGGTGAATAGAGTATTCAAAAATTATGACACCCTACTCAACTCCCTTAGAGTTAATTTGCGGAATGAGTTTATAGATATTTGAAACCCTAGAGCCTAACACAAAGTGAAGTGCACTAGAGAAAGCTAACTGTAATTATAGTTGAGCTTTGGTCCTATCACAGCAACTAGCAATCCTAGATATTTCTACTCACAGCCACAGTGTAATAATTAAAATAAACAACACAGACGATACAAGAAGATTTATAGTGGTTCCCTCTAAATAGGTACGTCCACTCTTCTACCACCCTGGTAGGAATCCACTACAGGTTTTTGTTCAGGTGCCATGCCACCAACTGATCTGCTTCAGGTAGATCAAGTAGACCCTTTGAGCTTTTAATCAGGAGCTCAAAATCCAACACAGGTTTTTGATTAGGTGCCCTGCCACCAAGGTTCACTTTTGAAGGGAGTAATAACCCTTTATACAGGAGGTTGAGAGAGTTAAAGTTTCTTCTCTATTTTTAAAATAGATTAGAGAAGTTAGTGGATTGTACAGAGCTAGAAAGCTCTAAAGAATCAAGGCTCCCCCTGGCTTAGAGAATATCCAGGAAGAAGTCTTGCTTCATGGTGCAGGAACTCTTCTGAACTTGTGACAGAGAGCTGTCTTGAAGTTCTTAAAGGAGCAGCTTGAAGAAGACTCTTGAATGTAGAATGATTGTTCTTCTTCAATAGCTTTTCTTTCTTCTTCTTCTTCTTCTTGAGACTCTGAGTGAATGTTCCTGGCAGCAGGATGAACTCAGGATTGAAGAAGAGAGAGTTGAAGAAGGTTGATCTTCTCAGTTGAATGTAACAATATCTGAGAGCTGTATCTCTTCTTGTTTTGAATCTGTGTATCTCTCTATATCTTCTATATCTGTATATCTCTTGTATATGTTGTTCTTTCAAAAGAAACTCTTTATATATGGGCCTTTGTAACGGCTCTAATCTTTGTTTGAATTTTGTCTTCTTCTGAGATCTGCGATCTGGGCTGCAAATAGCAAAAAACAAAACATATCCTGCAGGCAGACATGCTATAAACGGATAACACTTTCTAAGAAGCTGCAAATCCAATCTGATAAAAGGAGTACTAAAGAAAGTCACATCAGACTAAACTCTTTACGGACAGAGAAGACTTTTGTGTCTAACGGCTATAAAGGACAGTATGGCAGAATAAAGCAAAAAGATATTTCAACTAATAAGACAAAAGACTTTGTCAGATAAAGCTTGACTTATGCACAAAGGATGGGGCAAAGATTGCCTTGAGATGTATGCATAAAATCAATGAAATAATCTTTAATAAAATATGCCAAATAAACAGGAAATAAATCAAAGAACAGAAAGAGTACAAAATTACTAAAGGCAGACAAAAGATCGTCGAACGACCCTCGGAGATCGTCGACCGAAGCACAGAGATCGTCGACCTATCAGAACAGATAGTCGAACGACACAGATAGTCGAACTATCAAAGCAGATAGTCGAACTGCCACAGCAAATAGTCGACCTATCAGAACAGATAGTCGAGCTATCAGATAGTTGAGCTATCAAGGCAGATAGTCGAACTATCAAGCAGAACAGATAGTCGACCTATCAAACAGATAGTCGAGCTATCAGATAGTTGAGCTATCAAGGTAGATAGTCGAACTATCAAGCAGAACAGATAGTCAACCTATCAAACAGATAGTCGAGCTATCAGATAGTTGAACTATCCAAGCAGATAGTTGAACTATCAAGAAATCTGTCTGGTCAAAAGAAGTCGAGCGGGGTTCGACGATCGACGAGGCAGATACCACAGAACGTCGAGCTAACGAGAGTTGAACTAACTCAAAGATAGATGATCTGCTGACTGCCGATAGTCGACCAACTGATAGACGATCGTCGAACAGTTGATAGACGATAGTCGAGCGGCGTTCGACCATAGTCGAACCAAAAACAACTTAACCAAATTTTCATCTGGATAAGTGACAACTCTACAACTAGAGCAATCTAACTAAACAACTATCCTTTGACCATAGATAAATCTTGGGTCAAGAAACTAAATGAGAAGACTAAACTCAAATCCAAACTAGGGTACCAACAATCTCCCCCTATTTGGGTTAAGTCTCTTAAAACAAAACTACAGGAAATAAATATAACTTAGGAAGAGAAACACCTAAGCAGCAAATAGCATTAAACAAACAGACAAATAAACAATTGTCAATAAATGAAACTTAAGAAGCATCAGAATCTGATTTTGATATAGAGGAACCAGGAAGAAAAGAACTTTTTCTGAAAGGATCTAAAGCTTCTTTCTTTGATATAATTAAATCTTGTTCTCCAATAATTCAAGATTCTCCTGCTCTTGGTACTACTGCTTCTGGGTGCTTTTCCATATATTTAGAAGGATCAAAGACCTCAGGTCTGACCTGGAATTTATCTAGCTCCTTCTTTTTGAATTTATACATAGTAGTTAAGCCTGTAATATCTTTTCCTTCAGCTTTGGCCTTTCTGATTTGAGCTGATCCAACTAGTTCAAGAAATATAGCCATCCTGAAATCAGGATTAAGCGCTTGACTTTCATATTCATTTTCACCAGTTGAATCTAAAGGTTTTACAGTTCTGAATTTTGTAGAGAGTTCAAGCAAACTTGCAGCTGGCTCTTTATTTTCTTGAATAACTAAAGAAGGTGGAAGAGCAAACTCAGCATATTTTTTACTTGATTTTTTAGAGAAAATAACTCTTTTACCTTTTGAATCAGTTTTCTTTGTTTGAGCTGGCCTTGTGGAAGATATGCTTTTGGTTTCTTTGGAAGGTGATGCTTTTCTCTTGGGAGAAGGAGGAGGAGAAAAAGTTGGCTTCTGATATACTACCTCCTTTACTTGCTCTCTTGTATCAGCTTCTTCCCTTTGATATCCAGATTGGGATTTGCTTTGATATCCTGGATTGCTTCTTCTTTGACGAGCTTGAGATGGAGTGAACCTAGCAAAAGGGGCTGAAGGATTTGAAGACATATTACCAGATGCTCCTGCACTTGGAGGTGGAGGAGGAGGGCCTCTGGGATTCCATTTTGGAGCTGGACTGTCATACCTTTTGCTTTTCTTTCGCTGCTTTTGCTGATTTTTGGATAATCCCATCCAATGCTGATATTCTTTGAATTTGGGATCTATCCCTTTCAGTATATAATAAGGAATATCATGATCAGGATTAGGAGGAGGAGGAGCAGCGGCTTTCCTTTTAGCTTCTTTCTTCTTCTTAGACTCTTCTGAATCATCAGAGTCATCCTCATCCTCAGAATGAGATGATAGAGGTTGATCATAAGGATCAAAAGCCTCTTGCTCAGCTTTTTCTTTGTCTTTTAATGCAGCTTTCTCTTTCTCTTCTTCTAAGGCATCCTGTGCAAGAAGAGTATCCAGATCTAGTCCTGGGGTGTCATCCCAAACTGTAGATTTTTCTTCTTGAACAACTGAAACATTTTCTTTCTCAACTACAACTATCTTGAGGACCAGTTCATCATGCACAGCTACCTGAGCTGGAGGAGAAGATACAGGATCTTGAATAGCAGGTTCTTGCACTGGTTCTGGAGCTGGTTGTTGAGAAGGTTCTTGGACAGCTTGAACTTCTTCCACTAGATCTGTAGTATCAGGAACACAGATTTGCTAAATGGAATTGAAATATCCCTTCTAGGTATTCACGGACTAGCATGTCAGTTAACATGTCAAGGAAATGAGTAAATGAATTACCTTCAGGATTTTCTTTATTATTTTCGAATTCCCACAAGTCATCTAGATAGGAGGTGATGACTCCTTCTAGGAATATGGCAACTAAAGGAGTAGAAGCTTCTTCAAGGCACACTTTGAATGCAAATTCTGCTTCCATTATGATATCGGAAGGCCTCTGAACTGGTGTTGGTACTGCAGATGATAAGGTAGTGTCAACTGGAGCTACTGTTTCTTATTGAATCTCAACTTGGGGCTCTACTGGAAGAGTAATAAGGGGCAGTCCTGAGGCATCTTCCTCGAACATCTCCCCCTGCCTGATTTCAGTAAATACTGAAGTCAGGCCCCTAACTGAAGAGGGCTCAGCAGACTTAGAGAGGGCTAAGATGGAGGATGACAGGGAAGAGATGGAAGAAACGAGAGGGGCAATTGCTTCTTTAATCATGATTTTTATTGAAGGAGTAATTAGCTCCAAGATGTTTGCAATGAAAGCTGGAGTTATTTCAAATGAAGAAGTAGATGGGGGAAGCTCAGAAGATGGAAGATCATCAGGGATGATGGTCTCCTGATGAGATATGTTATGAATTGGGGATTGATGGGTGGATGCAGGAAGATCAATATGATCTTGATGAGAAATTGGTGACTGAGGAGGAGTGGGGAGATTCTCAGAAACCAATAGATCAAAACTAGGATGAGAAATCCTAGCAAGATGTGAAGGAAGTGGAGATGCTGGTGATGCATGGAGAATTGTGGAGGAATCTCTCTCTCAGGAACTGACAAGTTCCTGAGGTACTTTTCCTGTCAACTCTACAACCAGCATAGTCAGAATCAGAGTATCCAATTAACTCAAATTCTGATTCAGCTGGGTACCATAGTCCTAAATTTGGACATCCCTTCAGGTATCTCAAAATTCTCTTGAGAAGAATCAAATGAGATTCCTTGGGGTTGACCTGGAATCTAGCACATAGGCATGTGGCAAACATTATATCTGGTCTACTTGCAGTTAAGTACAACAGGAAACCAACAATGGCCCTATAGTTTTTCTGATCAACTGGCTTACCCTGATCATCAGAATCTATAACTACATTAGTAGCCATGGGTGTATGCATTGTTGAAGACACAGTCATCCCAAACTTCTTTACCAATTCCTTGGCATATTTGGATTGGGAGATGAAGATGTCATCAGCATCTTGCTTTACTTGGAGACCAAGAAAGTAAGACAGCTCACCCATACTACTCATCTCAAACTTAGAGTGCATCAGGTCAGAGAACTTTTTGCACAGTTTGGGATCAGTGGAGCCAAAAATAATATCATCCTCATACACTTGAACTAACAGGATGGTGTCCTTGTGATGCTTAACGAAAAGGGTTCTATCAACTATTCCCCTAACAAAGTTATGCTCTAACAGGAAACTAGCTAGAGTCTCATACCAGGCTCGGGGTGCTTGTTTAAGTCCATAAAGAGCTTTTTGCAACTTGTAAGCAAATGAGGGTTGAGTTGAAGAAACAAACCCAGGAGATTGTTCAACAAACACCTCTTCCTTTAGCTCACCATTTAGGAATGCACTCTTGACATCCATTTGAAATACCTTAAACTTCATATAGGCTGCATAGGCTAGAAAGATCCTTATTGCCTCTAGCCTTGTAACAGGGGCAGGTCATAGTCTATACCTTCCTCCTGTCTGTAGCCCTGAGCTACAAGCCTAGCTTTATTCCTTATAATAATTCCATTTGCATCCAACTTGTTTCTAAACACCCACTTGGTGCCTATGATCAGTTGGCCTTTTGGTCTTGGAACCAAAGTCCATACTTTACATCTTTCAAATTGATTGAGTTCCTCTTGCATAGCAATGATCCAGTGGGGATCTAGCTCAGCATCTTTTATGGTGAGGGGCTCAATTTGTGAAAGGAAACAAGCATGCATCACATCCTGTCTTAATTGATGTCTTGTTTGTACACCAACTGATATGTCACCAATCACTTGAGATGTAGGATGATCTCTAAGTATAACAAGATCAGCAGGTGGGATGTGATCTTCAGCAACAGTTTGGATTAATTTCTCTGGTGGAATAGAATCAACTGTTGGTGGTACAATAACTGCTTCCACAGTGTCTCCATCACTGTCTGAATCAGTGATATGGAGAGTTGAAAGAGGGAGAATCTCTTGGATGACATCTTTGCATGAATATGGTACCTGCAATGAGCTTGAGGAAGGATAAGTTTCCTTCTCCTTGTAAAAAATCTTTGACTCATCAAAAGAAACATGCACAGACTCCTCTATTTTAGAAGATGATTTATTAAATACCCTATAAGCTTTGCTTACTTGGGAATATCCAAGAAAAATTCCAATTGAAGCTTTTGCTTCAAACTTTCTAAGATATTCTTTGTTGTTATTGTGAATATACACTACACAACCAAAGACTCTAAAATAATTAATTTTAGGTTTCTTTCCCTTAAGTAACTCATAAGGAGTTTTACTCTTAAGCTTGTGTATAAGACATCTGTTCAAGACATAATTAGCTGTGCTAACAGCTTCTGCCCAATAAGAAAGAGGCATGTTAGCATCTGCCAATAATGTTCCAGGAGCTTCAATCAGGGTTCTATTCTTCCTTTCCACTACCCCATTTTATTGGGGAGTTCTAGGAGAAGAGAAACTATGTTTGATACCCTCTTTCTCACAGAATTCTTGCATGAGAAGAGAATCAAACTCAGTACCATGATCACTTCTGATCAAGGCAATATGAGTAGAATACTCAGTCTGTACACATAGTAGAAAGTCTGTAAGAACTTTGAAGTTATCAGCCTTAATTCTCAAGAAGAACACCCAAGTGAACCTAGAGAAGTCATCTACAATTACTAAAGTGTAAAATTTCCCTCCTAGACTCTGTACATTTATTGGGCCAAAAAGGTCCAAAAGTAATAAATACAGGATTCTAGGTGAATCACTTTTATTTACAGATTTAAAGGAGTTTTTGGTTTGCTTGCCTAATTGACAAGCCTTCCATAGGCTCTCCTTCTTGTAGGGGCAAGAAGGTAAACCTCTAACAAAGTTGTATTTAGATAACCTAGATATGTTCTTGAGGTTAACATGGCTAAGCCTCCTATGCCATAAGGTGTTGTTATTTGTTACTTCATTAAACAAGCAGATTTCAGATTGGGTTGAATTAAAATCTACTAGATAAACATTACCCTGTCTAATACCTACTAACACAATATTACTATTTAAAGTAATATTATAGAGAGTATTAGTGAAAGATACCTGATATCCTGCATCACATAACTGGCTTACTGAGATAAGATTGTGCTTCAGTCCAGTTACATATGCAACCCTTTTGAAAGTTATTGCTCTAATGGTAGTCCTATCATATCCTTCAGTTTGACCACAGCTGGAATCTCCAAAGATCACCTTTGGTCTAAGCTTGGCCTTGTATCTTGACAGATTGTCTTTATTTCCTATCATGTATTTGGAACAGCCACTATCCAAGTACCATTTGTCTTTAGTATATGGATAGGTATTCACCTGGAAATTAAACAATTAGACATTGTGGACCCAGACAACCTTGGGTCCATTATTTTTCACATAATGAAAACTTGAAATAAAAGAATAAGCAGGTTGGGGTTTATATCCTAAAGGGTAAAATCTCCTAGGTGGAATACTCCATGTAGTTGATGGGTCAACAAACCTAGGATTTCTATTTACATTAGGATTTCTAAGGTTCAGGTGATTATTTTGAAAATCATATTGAAATCGTCGATCATCGTTCGACGATCGATGCTCAGATCATCGAGCATCGTTCGACCATTGAGCCTTCGATCGTCTAGCAGCGTTCGACTCTTTTTGTAGTTCCTTAAATTTTTGCTTCCTCTTTTCTCTCTTAGCTTTATTTAAGGCTTTGTTAACTAGATTTACTTGCTCAGTATTCTTTATTCCATCAGCTGAAATAAAGTTTACTGGAGTTGAAAGATGATTTTTAAGAACCAATGGGGGTTCGCTTGATGAGGCTCCTAAGCCTAGCTTATTATTTTCTGACCTAGTGTTTGTCATGCTAGTGATCTCTAACAGCTTAAGGCTTCTACCATTTAGAGATTCTTCTAATCTTTTTGATTTAGCTAGTTCATTTTTAAGAAATTTTATTTCTTCACTGGACTTAGTGAGTTCTGCTTCTAACCTAGCATTTTCAATGGAGAGGATTTTTGATTCTGCTATCCTATTTCTAAGCTCCTTAATTTCTTTTTCTGAACTAATTAAATCTAAACAAAGGGATTTAAATTCAAATTTAAATTCAGCAGAAGAAAAATCATTAGAAGATAATACCTGATCTTCTGTAGGCATTTCTTCATCATCATCAGAACTCTCTGCAGCTGAGTGATTGCTGCAGGCATCAATTGCCATGAGGCAAATTTCCTTTGCCTTCTTCTCTTCCTCATCTTCACTGGAGCTTTAGGAGGAAGATTCCTCATCTGTGTCACTCTAGGTCTCAGCAACAAATCCTTTCTCCTTCTTCTTATTTTTGAAGGAGGAGGACTTGGAGTGCTTCTTGTGATGTTCTTTTTCTTTTCTCTTTTCTTGGTTCTTTTCCTCTGGACACTCAGGTAGAATGTGTCCAGGTTTCCTGTAACCATAACAAATAATTTCTTTAGCAGGATATCTGTCATACCTTGGTTTATCTTCATATCTTGAAGATTTCTTTTTGAGTTCCTTTCTGCCCATCTTGAGAAACCTTTTGGAAAAGAGTGCCATCAGCTCCTCATTTGATTGGCTTCCTTTAGAAGCATCAGCAGCTTTTAGAGTAAGGGTTTACTCTTTTCTTATTGGAGTTGGATTCTTGGCTTCAACCTCAGCTTCCCTGGACGAAAGCACTTGCTCAAAAGATTTGAGCTTGCCAAGGAGAGCTTCAGTTGAGATTTCAGTAGTGCTTCTAGCCTCTTTGATGGGCCAGATCCTGAGATCCCATGTGCTGGGGAAGCACATCAGTATCTTATCATTGACCTCTGTCAATGTTATCTCTTTATCAAGGGTTCTCAGCTCATTGATGATTAAGCTGAGCCTGGTGTACATTCCTTCAACTGATTCAACTGCAATCTTCTTGAAGTTTTCATATTGGGATATAAGGTTGGACCTTCTATCCTTCCTCTCATCAGCTGAACCAGCTATAATCTGGTTCAGTGAGTCCCACATGGCTTTTACAGAAGTGCAATCAGCCACTTTCTGAAAGGTTTCATCAGACATAGTCTGAGCTAGAATATTCATAGCTTTAGCATCAGCTATTTTTGCTTTCTTGTAAGTGTCATTGTAATTTGGAGGTGGCACTGTACTGAGATTTGTAGATGTTGTTGCAGTGGCTGCAGCAGGTGGAGTGGGTGGCCCTGTTAAAATAGAAGAAAAAATATCTTCATCAATAGAATTCATATATAACTTAATTCTTGCCTTCCAGATGCTAAACTTTGATAAGTTGCAAACTGGAGGTCTGGTGCTAGAATAATCCTTGTACTGGGCCATGAAGTGAATATCTATAAGCTTGGTATCTATCTAGATCTTGTGACTCAGGTGTTAGCCTGTACAGTCAATCAACCTCCCTCTGATACTAATTGAAGGTGAGGATAGATACAACTCTAGAGGGGGGGTGAATAGAGTATTCAAAAATTATGACACCCTACTCAACTCCCTTAGAGTTAATTTGCGGAATGAGTTTATAGATATTTGAAACCCTAGAGCCTAATACAAAGTGAAGTGCACTAGAGAAAGCTAACTGTAATTACAGTTGAGCTTTGGTCATATCACAGCAACTAGCAATCCTAGTTATTTCTACTCACTGCCATAGTGCAATAATTAAAATAAACAACACAGACGACACAAGAAGATTTATAGTGGTTCCCTCTAAATAGGTACGTCCACTCTTCTACCACCCTGGTAGGAATCCATTACAGGTTTTTGTTCAGGTGCCCTGCCACCAACTGATCTGCTTCAGGTAGATCAAGTAGTCCCTTTGAGCTTTTGATCAGGAGCTCAAAATCCAACACAGGTTTTTGATCAGGTGCCCTGCCACCAAGGTTCACTTTTGAAGGGAGTAATAACCCTTTATACAGGAGGTTGAGAGAGTTAAAGTTTCTTCTCTATTGTTAAAATAGATTAGAGAAGTTAGTGGATTGCACAGAGCTAGAAAGCTCTAAAGAATCAAGGCTCCCTCTGGCTTAGAGAATATCCAGGAAGAAGTCTTGCTTCAGGGTGTAGGAACTCTTCTGAACTTGTGACAGAGAGCTGTCTTAAAGTTCTTGAAGGTGCATCTTGAAGAAGACTCTTGAATGTAGAATGATTGTTCTTCTTCAATAGCTTTTCTTTCTTCTTCTTATTCTTCTTGAGACTCTGAGTGAATGTTCCTGGCAGAAGGATGAACTCAGGATTGAAGAAGAGAGAGTTGAAGAAGGTTGATCTTCTCAGTTGAATGTAACAATATCTGAGAGTTGTATCTCTTCTTGTTTTGAATCTGTGTATCTCTCTATATCTTCTATATCTGTATATCTCTTGTATATGTTGTTCTTTCAAAAGAAACTCTTTATATATGGGCCTTTGTAACGGCTCTAATCTTTGTTTGAATTTTGTCTTCTTCTGAGATCTGCGATCTGGGCTGCAAATAGCACAAAACAAAACATATCCTGCAGGCAGACATGCTATAAAGGGATAACGCTTTTTAAAAAGCTGCAAATCCAATCTGATAAAAGGAGTACTAAAGAAAGTCACATCAGACTAAACTCTTTACGACCAGAGAAGACTTTTGTGTCTAACGGCTATAAAGGACAGCATGGCAAAATAAAGCAAAAAGATATTTCAACTAATAAGATAAAAGACTTTATCAGATAAAGCTTGACTTATGCACAAAGGATGGGGCAAAGATTGCCTTGAGATGTATGCATAAAATCAATAAAATAATCTTTAATAAAATATGCCAAATAAACAGGAAATAAATCAAAGAACAGAAGGAGTACAAAATTACTAAATGCAGACAAAAGATCGTCGAACGACCCTCGGAGATCGTCGACCGAAGCACAGAGATCGTCTACCTATCAGAACAGATAGTCGAACGACACAGATAGTCGAACTATCAAAGTAGATAGTCAAACTACCACAGCAGATAGTCGACCTATCAGAACAGATAGTCGAGCTATCAGATAGTTGAGCTATCAAGGCAGATAGTCGAACTATCAAGCAGAACAGATAGTCGACCTATCAAACAGATAGTTGAGCTATCAGATAGTTGAGCTATCAAGGCAGATAGTCGAACTATCAAGCAGAACAGATAGTCGACCTATCAAACAGATAGTCGAGCTATCAGATAGTTGAACTATCCAAGCAGATAGTTGAACTATCAAGAAATCTGTCTGGTCAAAAGAAGTCGAGCGGGGTTCGACGATCGACGAGGCAGATACCACAGAACGTCGAGCTAACGAGAGTTGAACTAAATCAGAGATAGATGATCTACTGACTGACGATAGTTGACCAACTGATAGACGATCGTCGAACAGTTGATAGACGATAGTCGAGCGGCGTTCGACCATAGTCGAACCAAAAACAACTTAACCAAATTTTCATCTGGATAAGTGACAACTCTACAACTAGAGCAATCTAACTAAACAACTATCCTTTGACCATAGATAAATCTTGGGTCAAGAAACTAAATGAGAAGACTAAACTCAAATCCAAACTAGGGTACCAATAAGGTGGCATTGCCTGGATGGTGGATTTGGAGGTACCACGCGGCGGTAGCTCTCGGATCAGAAAAACCCTAGGTCTATTTGGTCGCTCCTTTATATATATTGTCCAAGTCTTGGCCGCCAGTCTTCATCTCTCAGTGACAAACTTCATCGCAGGAGACAAGGTTGACGTCATCATGCCACCAAGAAGAAGGAGCGATCCATGGCCGGAAATGAGGTGAGCTTCCTACCCTTTCCCTTAGTGCTAGATCTTTAGATATAAAATGTAGGAGAGACATCGATTCAAGAGAACATGATTTGGGATATTAATGGAGATGTCCTAGGAAGGGACCACGCTAGAACTTCATTCTAGGGCGTAGATCGCCATATGATAATCTTCAATCATCTCCTCTCTTCATTACGAAGAAGGTGGACTTGATCTCGAGAAGAATTGTGGTCAAATGAGGGATAAAGGGATAAAGAAATGTTGATTGTACATTGTATGATGGTTGGAGGAAGAAGATGAACTGATATCATTCATCTTTCTTTACAATGCGTGCAAAGTGCTGTACAGAAATCTATTTTCTTTGCGCAGCCGGCTTCACGACCATTTTGGCGCATGATCCGGTCTGATGTAGGTCTTGATCTCAACACGAAAGTAGCTCTCGAAAAGGCCTTTCCAATGGATGGTTACCCATTTTTATAGGAGCTCTGTAGCTCCGGGAATGTTCAGTCAAAGTTACTGCACTATAATAACATATATGCAGGCTGCGTTTTGTCTAAGTGCATATGGCTAGATTTGAAATCCATTTTTCGGGTAGATGGATTTAAATTTAGATCCCAGGCTCGATGTGGAAGATGTAGCCCTCGAAGAAACCGTTCTGACTTGGGGTTGCTCGTAATTTTTGGGTGGCCTATAGCTTCTTGAAATGCAGTTTTATTAAATTGTGGCGTGTTGTCATGATGTCTTAATAATTGATAATAAACTTGTTTTATGAGTTGATTAACTGGGAGTTTGGATGGCAAATAACTGATGATATTATGATCATATGTTAGCATTATTGATAAATTTGGGAGTAGTATATGTCATAAAGAAATATTTATAGTTATTTTAATATAGTTTCTATTTAATAAACAGTCATATTCTATTTAGTTTTATATTAATATTTATATTAATTCGTTTCTTTTCATATTTCAGGTTAATTTGGGCTGCAAAAAACAATTTGGAGCTTGCAGGATTGATTAGGAGAAGAAGTTGAGCAATGCTGGAAAAATCGCATTTACACGCACTAGTCACGACTGTGACCTTCAGGTCACGAGCGTGACCAGTGGCCATGACCCTCACAGAAGTTCTAGAAGCCAATAACACGTCAATTAAAATTGCACGCCCGCATGTCACGGGCGTGACATGGGGTGTGACCTTGGATACGGGCGTGACCAGTAGTTGGAGCACAAGATTGTAGTTCCACTTCAAATTAAATTTACACGCCCCCATGTCATGGGCGTGACTCGCAGGCGTGGCATCCAGCTCAGGCGTGTCGCTTCTTTAAGATTCCAGTTTTGGATCAAGGATGTTTCAAGCTTATACGCCCTAGGTAACGGACGTGACCTCTTCAGCAAATACTAGATTAACTCCTGCCATTTCCAATAACAGTAAAGACATGCCCTAGGTCACGGGCGTGACCTAGGGGCGTGACTCACAAAACAGCAATTTTCGTTGTTTTTCTCCCAACATTCTTGGTCTTTCAATAGGATGGTTCCGCACCTGACAGGCCCCCTAGTCACGGGCGTGACTTTCCAGAAAAATTCCTATAAATTCCATAAAGAGCCAGGAGCTTATGAGTCAACCAGGAGGGGAACTAGGAGTAGATTTTAGACAGTTTTAGTAATTTAGTTTCCAGCTCTTGCGTTTCTTTATTATAATTTCAATTTCATAGTTTAGGCTTGCTTTTATTTTTAATTCAAGCACTTCTCTTTTAGCAATTATGCTGCTCTTCTCTTTTTTATGTAGTTTTTATATCATGTTGAGTAGTTAATTTCATTAGCACTTGATCATGATAAACTTTGAAATTAAATAAACTTATTTTTGTCAAGCTCTCTTTAATTCCACTTCAATCTATCTTTGATTTTATAATTTATGATTTCGATCTTAGATCTGTATCATAGATTTACCGAGAGGTTGTGGATACGAGTAGATCACTCAAAGGTAGAAGGAGTTGTATGCACTCCTCGAGAGAGGACGACATAAATCTTCCGGATTGGAGTCAAATCCAATAGCGGGGTTCACCGCGTAAAGTAAGCTTAGGGTTTCTAATGGCCGAGGGGTCTTAATCGATCAACCTAAGTTTAGTCAAGAGCATATTCTCGAGAGAGACGCTTTTGTAATTTGGGAACCTCCACGGTCGAAGTAGGTAATTTAGAAGCTTGCCTTTCATGAAAAGTTTATTTTAATTCAAAGGCAGTCTAGATCAAGTGCTATCTTTTATTTCATCTTCATATAGTTTTAGCTAACCTTATTATTATTCGATAAAATAATATTAATTTGCGTGAGTAGAAGTAGTCAACAGGCCCAGAAGAATACGACAATTGATATTTTGTTAAAAATATCCTATACTATGAATGATAAGTGCTCTTGCCCATAGTTCGTAGAATTTAGAAATATTTTCAATCCTAAATTTTACCCATCAAGTTTTTGGCGACGCTACCGGGATTTATTATTGTTGATATTTTAAAAGCGCAAAATTTATTAATTTATCACTCTATTTTTCTCTACCCTAATTCTCTTTTTTACTTTTTCTTTTTAAATTCATTTCTATTAGGCGAAGATTGTTTTTTATTTTCTTTTACAAAAAATGTTATCTAAATTGGCCGCCTTGCTTGCCGAGCTTGAAAATAAACTCAATATTTTGGAAGCCGTAAAAAAGTGCCAATTTTTTTGTTATTATTGTGGTGCTCCTAATCAAAGTGAGGATTGTTATAATTATTATTATTATAAAAAAAATTCTTATGAAAATAATTTTTCTCACTTTACTGATAATTCTTTTTCAAATTTTCATGAAATTTTTTTTTCAAATTTTTCTAATTTTCATGAAAACAATTTTTCAGGCTTTAACGAGAATAATTTTTCTAATTTAAATAGTTTTTCATCAAACTCAGATGTTCACTTTTCTTGGTCACAAGATCACATGGAAAAATTCCTGAGTCATGTAAATAATTATTTAGATTCGAATTTTTGTTCCTCTTTTTTCGCACCTCAAGTTGAGTTGTCTAATTTTTGGGGATTTTCACAAATTCATTTTTCTACCCCCCCCCCTAAAATTTAGCTCTAATTAATACTTGTTCTAATGATTCTTCTCCCTCTTCAAATATTTCTCCTATGGAGGAACATGAATCTTCATGTGCCCCCTTAGTATCTTATTCTAAAAAAGAAGAAAAATTATTACATCAAGAATTTATAAATCGTATGGGCACAATGGGTGAATTAGAAGAATAACATGTTTCCTCTCCTACTTCTCCCACTTCTTCTCATCTTCATCATGAATTTTCATGCTCAACCTATAAATATTTAGGAATCCAAATTCATGAAAATGATATGCCTAATGATTTTATCTTAAATGAATTTGTAGATAACAATTTAATTTTAGAAAATAAACAACCGGAGCTTATACAAATAGTATCGCAAGAGCCCCCTCCTTGCAAAAAATTTTCTGACACGCTTCTTTTTTATTTTTCTTGCACTAACAAATTTCAGAAAGAAGATGAGCCGTTGCAATCAAATGTCGTCCCTGATCCATTTGTCGCTCATCTACAAAAATTCAAATCACCTGACGTATGGATAGGTGATTAGAATTGATACTTTCAAGTCAACCGTTCAAAGAAGGAAAATCAACAAGTAAACGAAGGAGTAGTCGGGCGATCGTCTACGGCTTATTCACCAAAGCGTGAATTAAGGGAGTTGCTCGTTCACTTCAACTTTAATTTTTCATTCTCCGAACCAAAACCGACTAGCTTAAAGACGAGAAAAATAAAAGAGCTCTTGGGAGACACCCCTTGCTTATTTTTTCATTTCTTGAACTTTTTAAAAAAAAATTAATTAATCTATTTTCTTTTTCTTTCCCCCCTTCCTTGGTATATAAACATTAGGGATAATGTTTATTCTTAAGAATGGGGGTGGAGTCACCTTTACTGTTTTTAATTAAAAATCAAAAAAATGAAAAAATATTATAAAAAAATTTGTTTTCTTTTTATTTTAATCAAAAAAATTGAAAATCAAAAATTAACTTCTTGGAAAGGGCTGTGTTGGGCTTTCATCCCACAAAATTGCATAATACCTTGCAAACCTATCATTGGGTAGTCCTCGAAAAGTCCAAGAAATAACAAAAAAATAGAATTATAATTTATGTTTTTAGTATTTATATCTTTAAAAAAATCAAAAAATATAATAAACTCCTGCTTAATTTATTGTGATTTTTAGAGATTTACTTTGAGTTTATTTATAAGAATTTTTATAATTTTTGGTTTTCTAATCTTTTATTTCATCATTGTTAGTTAGATTTAATTATTAGGTAATTTGATTTTAAGGAATACTTTATAAATTAAATTTGTTTAGGGTAATTTATTTAGCTTTTTTTTTCTCTTTTATTCTAATTAGTTTCAATTTTGTAGTACTTAGCTCAACAATTTTTATATTTTAATTATATGCACTTTATGCTTTAAGATTCTTAGGAAATTTTAATTTACTATAGTTGCTCTCTAATTATTTTAATTTAATCTAAAAATTTGTCTAGACTTTCCTTTATTCTTTTTATTTTCTTGTTAGATCATATATCACGGAGATTAGAGGATAAAATTCAATATCCACTATTAAACATATGCAAATTTTTTCTTTATTGTTAGATCATATGTCATGGGAATCAAGTATTCCTTGGTACACATATACAACCCCAAAAATAAAAGATGGAGTAAGAGGATAAAATTCATTACTCTCAATTATTTTTTTTTATTTGAAGAGAGAAAAATATTTGTTCATATGTCATGGAAAATGAGAGGATAAAATTCATCATTTTCCTGGTAAACATATGCAAATATAAAAAAAATGTGTGAGAAAAATTCATCACCTCCAATCCAAAACCTCTTCATATTCCTTACTTTTCCAAAACTCATTAGCCAATATAATTGCATTAGACTTAAATTAAAATTCTATGAGAGCATAAGTAGTAGTTTAAATTTTTTCTTCAAGTCTCTTTTTGATAAATGATGTTAATAATTTTAATCTAATTTTGTTTGCTTAAACTACTCAATTTTGAATTATAATTATTTATATGACAAATTTTTTGTTAAATATCTTTGCTCTTCACATTTTAATTTCATATTTTAGGACTTAAATTTTGAATCTCTAAATTGTATTTTTTAATTTCTTTTGATTTAATAAATTTTTAGTTTAATAAAAAATTTATATTGATTTCTTATAAGTACTTCTCGTAGTTTTGCTCTGAAATAGCAAAAACTTAAGTATGAGGGTATTTGATAAAGCAATATTGATAGTTATTTTAATATAGTTTCTATTTAATAAAAAGTCATATTCTATTTAGTTTTATATTAATATTTATATTAATTCATTTCTTTTCATATTTCAGGTTAATCTGGACTGCAAATAACAATTTAGAGCTTGTAGGACTAATCAGGAGAAGAAGTTGAGCAATGCTAGAAAAATCGCATTTACACGCCCCAATCATGGGCATGACCTTCAGGTCATGGGCGTGACCTTCAGGTCACGGGCGTGACCTTCAGGTCACGGGCGTGACCTTCAGGTCACGGGCGTGACCTTCAGGTCACGTCACACGGGCGTGACCTTCAGGTCACGGGCGTGACCTTCAGGTCACGGGCGTGACCTTCAGGTCACGGGCGTGACCTTCAGGTCACGGGCGTGACCTTCAGGTCACGGGCGTGACCTTCAGGTCACGGGCGTGACCTTCAGGTCACGGGCGTGACCTTCAGGTCACGGGCGTGACCTTCAGGTCACGGGCGTGACCTTCAGGTCACGGGCCTGACCTTCAGGTCACGGGCGTGACCTTCAGGTGTGTGACCTCTCCAACAAATGCAAGATTAACTCCCGCCATTTCTCCTTCCCTCAATTTCCAATAATAGTAAAGACACGCCCTAGGTTAGGGGCGTTACCTGCAAAATAGCAATTTTGGTAGTTTTTCTCCCAACGTTCTCGGGCTTTCAAGAGGACGGTTTTGCACCTGACACGCCCCCTAGTCTCGGGCGTGACCTAGGGGGTGACTTTCCAGAAAAATTCCTATAAATTCCAGACAGAGCTAGGAACTTAAGAGTCAACCAGGAGGGGAACTAGGAGTCAACTAGGAGTAGATTTTAGGTAGTTTTTGTAATTTAGTTTCCAGCTCTTGCATTTGTTTATTGTAATTTCAATTTCATAGTTTAGGTTTGCTTCTATTTTTTATTCAAGCACTTCTCTTTTAGCAATTATGTTGCTCTTCTCTTTTTTAGGTAGTTATATCATGATGACTAACTAATTTCATTAGCACTTGATCATGATAAACTTTGAAATTAAATAAACTTCTTTTTGTCAAGCTCTCTTTATTTCCACTTCTATATATCTTTGATTTTATATTTTATTATTTTGATCTTAGATCTGTATCCTAGATTTACCGAGAGGTTGTGGATACGAGTAGATCACTCAAAGGTAGAAGAAGTTGCATGTACTCCTCGAGAGAGGACGACAAAAATCTTCTGGATTGGAGTCAAATCCAATAGTTGGGTTCACCGCGTAAAGCAAGCTTAGGGGTTTCGATTGGCCGAGGGGTCTTAATCGATCAACTTATGTTTAGTTGAGAGCGTATTCTTGAGAGAGGTGCTTTTGTAATTTGGTAACCTCCACGGTCGAAGTAGGTAATTTATAAGTTTGCCTTTCATGAAAAGTTTATTTTAATTCAAAGGGAGTCTAGATCAAGTGTTATCTTTTATTTCATTTTCTTTATATAGTTTTAATTAACCTTTTTATTATTCGATACAATAATATTAATTTGCGTAAGTAGAAGTAGTCAACAGCCCAAAAGAATACGACACTTGATATTTTGTCAAAAATATCCTATACTATGAACAATAGGTGCTCTTGCCTATAGTTCGTAGAATTTAGAAATAGTTTCAATCCTAAATTTTACCCATCAATATGTCATGTTGAATTAAAGGTTTATAAAATGAGCTTTATTGGAGATGACTGAAACAATATTATTATTGTACAAATATTGTTGGGTACATTGGAAACTATGTACCAGATTTGGAGAAGCCTCACCTAACTCAATGATATACATCATTGTGTATTTGATGGGATATTGAGTTTAAATGTGCAGGTCAAAGAAATGCAGAAAAATATTCTAAGTACAAGTGTCGACACTGGTGAAGGAAGTGAGTCGACACTAGAATCCAGTTTGTGTCGACACACAGGACTTGTGTCGACACATAGAAATTCTGTCAGCAGTAGTTGTGTTGATACACAGGACTTGTGTCGGCACACAGAAGTTCAGTCTACAGCAACTGTATCGACATACAGGACTTGTGTCGACACACACACTCAAGAATTCTGTCGACACCAACTATGTCAAGACTAGAAGCAATTGTGTCGACACACAGGACTTGTGTCGATACACTCAATAGAAGCTGTGTCGAGAAGATGAAGAATAGCTGTGTATATATTATGGAAGCTGTTTCGACACCATCAAGTCTTGTGTCGACACATGGTCTATTTGTGTCGACACATTTGGAGTATTGTCTCAACAACTTTATGCTGTGATAGAGTTCAAGGAGATGTCAGGTGTCAAGACTAAAGATCTGTCAACTGTCATAACTAACAAAGCTGTCACGTCTGTCAAAGCTGTCAGAAGGCGATTATAAATCGAATCAACCGGTAACCTCAGATGAGATCTATATAAAGACATGTGCTATCACACAAAAAAAGAGAGAACAATAACAAGGAGAAGAAGGAAAGACTCAACACTTCCTATCAGTTGAAATCAAGAAGAAGGCAGATTGTGAACAAGTCTGCAAGAAGAATTCAGATCCATTTCTTGATTAAAAGAAGGAAGATGGATTGAAGATCATCTCCAACTTCATTAGAAGATCAACCTTACTTTGTTCAGATTAAGGAAGCTTGAAGAAGCTAAGACAGGTTCGATCTTAAGAAGTCAGTTCAATCAAGAACTGATCAAGAAAGTCTTTACCTCATTCTCTTTCTATCTGGTTGAAGAATTTATTATTTTAAACAATCAATTTTCTGTAAGATCTTTTGTAGATCTGAGTGTAGGAGAGTTGTCTCTCTGAGTTGTAAGCCTAAATATATACAGGTTAAGGTAGGGCTGAGTGCCTGAGGTAGGATCTTTGTGATCTGAGTTGTAGGCCTGGTGTCAAGGGCTGAAGTAGGGTAGTTGGCCTGAGGTAGGATTCTTGGGAAGAATCTTAGTTGTAGGACTTGAAGAAGTCTGAGTTGTAGGAACCAGTTGGGTTCTGAGTTATAAGATTTGTAGATCTGAGATAGTGGAAGGAAATTTGGCTGAATCCAGCACTCAACTAGATAGGTGAAGGGGGAGAGTGGACGTACCCACGAATTGGGGAACCACTATAAACCATTGTGTGTTATGCTGTTATTTTTCTGTAATTGTTATTCTTTGTGCTGTGATAGTTGTGATGTGATTAACTTTTTAATTGCCTAAGTTGTTAAAAAAGGATTTGAACCTATTCACCCCCCCCCCCTCTACGTGTTTAGGCTCTATAAACCAAATCTTTCAAGTGGTATCTGAGGGAGGTTCTCTCAAATATAGACCTAACAGTCTGAGTTGATCTCTAAGGCAATTATCTATTAACCAGAATGGGTTTAGGTGAAAATCAGAAGGAACTTGGATCCATGAAACTTCATATCTGTATGAAAGAAAATTTTGGCATATGGAAAGAGAGAGTCAGATTATTCATGGAAGCATCTGATCCAAGAATTTACATCATAGTTCTAGAAGGGCCATTCATTCCTATGAACATATCAGTTTTTGATGCAAATCTCAAGACTCCAAAATGTTATTCTGAAATGACTCAAGAAAAGATCATCCTAGCAACCTTAGATAAGAGGGCACAGAACATAATTGTAAGTGCCATAGATGATTCTACATTCTAGAATCTGGTCCACTATAAAACCTCCAAGGATATGTGTGACACTTTGATTGTCTATATGGAGGGAATAGAAGAAGTAAGAGAGGATAGAAAGGCTATGCTAAATCAAGAGTATGAAAGTTTTAGACAAGCCAAGATAGATAGCATAGCTGAATGTTATAAGAAATTCTTTAGAATTGTAAATGAGCTAATGACCTATAGAAGAGTCTTTAGCATATATGAACAAAATGACAAGTTTCTCAGATCACTAACCAAGAACTGGGATACCAAAATATATGCCATAAGAGAGGTGGCCAGGCTTGCTGATACACCTCCACCAACATTATTTGGAAAACTATTATCATATGAGATGCAGCTCACTACCAGAAAGGAGGAGGAGAAAAGTAATAGGTCTGAATATAAAGAAAAGTTAGTTGCTTTCAAGGCTGAAGCCACAAGAAAGGGCAGAAGAAAGTCACCTTCTCCTCCAAGGAAAATTGTTGAAGTTGAATCAGAAAATACTGACATCAACACTTCAGACAGCCACAACTCTGATGATGACTTTGCTGCCTTCACAAGGAAGTTTCAAAGGTTCATGAAGAAGAAGAAATGGAGAATAAAGCCATCTTCATCTTTCTCCAAGGATGACTATTACAAGAAGAAGAAAACTTCTAAGGATGACAAGTATGGCTCTAATCCCAGTAATCAAACTTCTTCTAAAATTATTTGTTATTGTTGCAATAGGCCAGGACATGTCATAGCTGATTGTCCTGATAAAAGAAAGGAATCTAAGGACAAGAAGAAGCATCAAAATAAGGGCAAGAAGGAGAGATCCCTTGTTGCCCAGAAGCAGAAGAGTTGGACTGACTCTTCTCATCAGAATCTGGAGAAGAGGATGAAGCAGAAGCCTATATTAGATTGTTCACTACAGAAGAGGATTCTATATAAACTAAATTCTTGTAAATACTGGATTCTATAAATGGGATTGAAGATCATTATTGTAGAGGACTGATGGCTCTGTCTGAGGAAGATCAGTGCCAGGATCAGCCTGGTCCCAGTAAGGTATACAATCCATCTTCAGTTTCTAATTATTATACTGGATCAAAATCAGAAGCATCTGCGTCAAGAGATGTGGATGGTTCTGAATCTGAAGGGGATGTTCATCAACTAATTAATGAGTATGGTGGTCTATTGCAAGCTCTTAAGAGAAGCAGAACCCTTGTTAAGAAGCAGGCTGAGGAAATTGCATCTCTCAAACTGGCTACATCAGATTCAGCAAAAATGCTGGATTTGAAATTGAATGAAGTTGCCAAACTGAAAAACATAACTGTTATTTAGATGGGTACAATTACTTTCAAAAATGATCACATCAAGAGTTTGTAAGTAAGACTTCAAAGAGAAAAGGATCTTGTGGCTAAATTCTCAAAGCCAAAGTCAGTCTTACCCATAATTGATAACTTCATTTCCCAAAAAGGTAAGACAGGATTAGGCTTTAAGGAGAGAACAAGGGCAGCTAATTCTCAAAGAAAAGGCAAAGCCCCAATTCAGCCACTAGATGTGAAACCCCCTATTTTTTCAGGAAAGTTATACAACCTACTAACAGGTATGATCATGGCATCACTTATCGTCACTGTAAGTATGGTGATCAGAATGGCAAGGGTGCAACTGCTAATAAGGTAGCTCATGAGCAAACACATTATGTTCTTCAGGAGTCATCAGTGTTTGATGCTCCAGCACCAGCATTTAAAAAGACAGTTGATCCTACAGACTTGAGGACTGCTGACAGAAATACTGTTAAGCCTGTTCTTAAAAGAAGGTACAACAGATATGAGTGCTAGTGTTGTGGAAAAGTGGGCCACTATGCCATTAATTGTTGGTACAATGCTAGTGTTCTGAAAAAAGCCAGCTTACCTGTCAAAAAGGATGCAAGTAAGCATGTCAAGTATCAAGCTAACCTGAACCTAGGACCCAATAACAATTGGAGTTCTAAGGAGAGGTAATTTTATTTGACGCAGGTGAGTCCAAGTGGTCATACCCCAATATGGTACTTGGACAGTGGATGTTCTAGGCACATGACTAGAATAAGAAGGATGCTGAAGGATTACTCTCCCATAGAAAATGGACCCAAAGTGATCTTTGGTGGATCTGAAAAGGGAGTCATTAAAGGGTTTGGTAACATTTCCAATAACTCTATCACTATCACCCAAGTGGCTTATATGAAAGGTCTAAAACATAACCTAATAAGCATAAGACAACTAAGTGATCTTGGTTATGACACTTCTTTCCACAAGGGTGTGTGCTAAATAAGAAGGTCAAGTGATCAAGAGATCATTCTGACAGGCACTAGGAAAGGAAATGTCTACTGTCTTAACTTTGATTGTGAGAATAAGATCTCTCCTATTTGTCTAGTTGCAGATGAGAAAGCATCTCATTGTGTCCAATGGCACAAGAGGCTAGCTCACCTGAACTACAAGTCAATAGGCCAACTCTTTAGTATGGAGTTAGTAAGGAATGGTCCTCAAGTCAAGTGCATTAAAGAGGGTGTATGTTCAGCTTGCCAATAAGGCAAACAGACTAAGACCTCTTTCCATGGACATGATACCAAAGATTCTATGAGATGTCTATACCTCCTGCATATGAATCTATTTGGTCTTATGCCAGTTCATAGTCTAGGTAAGAAAGCTTACACATTTATGGTTGTGGATGACTATTCTAGATTTACATGGATTTTCTTCTTGAGGCAGAAATCTGAAACCCCTACTGTCTTCCAGAATTTTGTTAGGCAAATTCAGAATGAACTTAACAATTCAGTGGTCAAAATCAGAAGTGACCATGGGACTGAATTCCAGTCTGAATGCATGGCAAGGTTCTGTGAAGAACTTGGGATTCATCAAGAGTTCTCCTCACCTAGAACTCTCTAGTAAAATAGGATTGCTGAAAGAAAGAATAGGACTCTTATTGAGGCCAGTAGAACACTACTAAGTGACACTTCTCTCCCAGAATATTTCTGGGCTAAGGAAGTAAATATTGCATGTCATGTTCTCAATAGAGCTTCCATCAACAAAAGACACAAGAAGACACCCTATGAGATTATGAAAGGCAGAAAACCAAACATATCCTACTTTAGAATCTTTGGTAGCAAGTGTTATGTTCCTAATAATGGCAAGCACTATCTAACTAAGTTTGCTGCCAAATCCCAAGAGGGGATATTTGTTGGGTACAGCAATAATAGTAAGGTTTACAGAATCTACAACTTGACTACACAAGTTGTAGAAGAATCTGTCCATGTACTCTTTGATGAATCTAAGCTAATCAACTGTGAGCTGTCTAGCACTTCTTCTAGCCCTACAGGTTTGAAGGAAAAGATGGACAAGCTAACCATTAGTGAAGACTATCTTATAAGATAGGATGAGGAAAATGAAGGATGTTGTCCAGGGGGGGTACAAGACCTACAACATGAAGATGAAGGCAATGAAGTACAGCTTGATGAGGAAAATGAAGAGAACCAAGAGGTTAACAGATTTCCTCCAGCAATAAGACATCTGAGGGATCATCCAGCACACCAAATCATTGGTGATGCAAGACATGGAGTTCTGACCAGAAGCAAGAGCATGAACAAAGTTTTATGTTCAAGCTTCCTGTCCCAAATGGAACCTAAGAAGTTTGAAGAGGCTATACAAGACCCAATTTGGATTGACTCCATGCAAGAAGAGCTGAATCAATTCAGAAGATGTAAAGTCTGGGAGTTGGTTCCTAAACCAAAGGATCACAATGTCATAGGAACTAAGTGGATCTACAGGAACAAGTTAGATGAAAATGGCATTATAGTCAAGAATAAAGCCAGACTGGTAGCAAAAGGCTACAGGAAGGAAGAAGGAATAGAATTTGATCAGACATTTGCCCCAGTGGCAAGGTTGGAAGCAATAAGCCTATTCCTGTCTTATGCAGCTTATCAAGGGTTCAAAGTATTCCAAATGGACGTAAAGTCAGCATTTTTGAATGGTGACTTAAAAGAGGAAGTTTATGTTGAACAACCTTCAGGTTTTGTAGATCCTCTTTATCCCAACTATGTATATAGGCTTAAGAAAGCTCTATATGGATTGAAACAAGCCCCTAGGGCTTGGTATGAAACTCTATCTGCCTTCCTTATTGAGAATAAATTCTCAATAGGGAAAATTGACAAGACTCTATTATTTAGGGAATCAAAAGGTAAGATCATCCTAGTCTAAATATATGTTGATGATATTATCTTTGGATCAACTGAAAATAACCTTTGTAGAAAGTTTGCCAAACTTATGCAAGGGAAGTTTGAGATGAGCAGCATGGGTGAACTGAAATTCTTCTTGGGACTCCAAGTTAGACAGACTGATGATGGCTTGTCCATATCCCAGTCTAAGTTCACCAAGGAGTTCATTAAGAAATATGGCATGGAGTCAGCCTCCACCATGAAAACTCTAATGGGGTCAAGTATGCCTATAGACAAAGATGTGGCAGGAAAACTTGTTGATGAGTCCTTGTATAGAGGGATAATTGGCTCCCTTCTTTACTTGACTGCTAGTAGACCTGACATCATATATGCCACATGTGTCTGTGCTAGGTACCAAGCTTGTCCAAAGGAATCACATTATTCTGCTGTCAAGAGAATTTTAAGATATCTTAAGGGCACACCAAATCTTGGTCTTTGGTACTCTAAGAATAGAGACTTTCTGCTAACAGGTTTTTCAGATGCAGACTTTGCAGGTTGCAAATAAAATAGGAAAAGCACCACAGGCACATGTCAGTTCCTAGGTGGAAGATTGGTGTCATGGAGAAGAAAAAAGCAGACAAGTGTGGCTATATCCACTGCTGAGTCAGAATATGTAGCTACAAGAAGTTGTTGTGCTCAGCTGTTATGGATACAACATCAACTTGAAGACTATGACATCAAGGTAAGTAGAACTCCATTATATTGTGATTCTGCAAGTGACATATCTATTGCTAGAAATCCTATTTCACATAGCAGAACAAAGCATATAGAAATCAAGTTTCATTTCATTAGAGAACATGTTGAAAAAGAAGATATAAGTCTAGAATTTGTCAACTTTAATAATCAAATTGCTGATATATTTACAAAACCTCTGGATGAAAGTAAATTCAATTATTTTAAGATTGAATTAGGTATGTTGAACCTAAAATAAGATATTAGGTCAGCACAAATTTTCTCAAGAAAATTTGGCTAAGTTAGGAAGTTTGTGTCGACACAAACTCATTATGTCGACACTATCAGCGAGTTATGTCGACAAAGGATTAAACTGTGTCGACACAGAAATAAAATCTGTGTCGACAGAAAAGGTTTGTGTCGACACAACTCTATCGAGACCTTGTACCAGAAGATTTTTTTTGTCGACTCACAAAATCTTTGTCGACACATAGACATAAAAACACCTACAAAGCTCTGTCGAGACCTAGGTAGTTTATGTCGACACATGTAAAATTTTGTTGACTGATAAAATTCATATTTAGGCGCGTCTTTTGTTCTATCTTTATAAGAATACTATAAATAGGAGAAAACAAATTCTAGCCGACTGTGCTTTCCAGAACTCTCGACTCTAGACCCTGTGTCGCCAAGAAATTCTTCTGTCTACTCTCTTCTCTCTCTATCATTCATGGCGCCACAATTGGAAGATAAGGTAAACGAGGGATATGAACTGGTTCGCAAGGCGTTTGAGACTGCCTCCCCAGAGATCAAGGCCGTGATTACTCTAATCACCGACAACGGATTGGAATACTTAGTCTCTGAACCAACCAGGATATGGAAAAAGGAGGTTCTTGAATTTTACTCTTCAGCAACAATGGATTCTAAAGGAATGAAGATTAAGTCCTCTGTAAATGGTACTGCAGTAAAACTCACACAAAAGAGTATAAGGAAGTCGCTTCATCTGCCCAGGATTAAGGAAGAAGATGGCATCGCCTCTTTTATGGCAAAAGATTCTCTTCAATGGTGTGGACTGAATCCCACAACCAAGATTGGATCTTCAATGAACAGGAAGGGAATGAATTCCCATGGCAAATTCCTGTAAGAGATTATAGGCAAGGTTATTCTGTACAAAACAGGAGGACATGATAGGATTTCTGCATATATGTTTAAACTCATGATCAGAGTTATATTCAAGGTGAAAACAGACTGGTCTGCTGTTATATTTGATAATATCAAAGAAAGTCTCAAGAAGCCCAATCTGGGTAGGATACTAAGCATGTATCTGGCTTTCACCATTCCAGAAGTGATGAATCAGACTCCAGGTTCAAAAATTAATCATATGAGGAGAATGGATTTAAAAAAACTATCCATATGGGATAGAGTATTGACTAAGGATGTGTCTACACCACAGAAACACATGAAGAAGGATCAGAAAAAGAAGACTACAACCCAGGCAGCTGACTCTTCTAGTGATTCAGAAGAGCAGGTTGACTTCAGCTCAGATGAAGATCAACCAAGAAAATCACATACACCAACACCAGATGAGGAGGTTCAGACCCAATGGGATGGAATCCAAATTAAAGACAATCAGGTGGTATCAACTCCAGGGGGAGATAACAATGAAACTTCAGTTATCCATGAACCTGAAAATCCACAGCTACCGAACGTAGGGGGAGGTATAGCTGAAGTTGCACTGGATAGTGAGAATGCAACTGATATAGTAATAAAAATAGTTTTTGAAATAAATAATGATGCCACCACCACAACTGAGAAAGAAGCGCAGGATGTGCATATGTGTGATTCTGAACAACCTGAGCAACACAATTCTCCTATTTTAGAGAAATCTCAGGAAAAGGACTTGGATATCCAGGGAGAACCATTTGTTGAGAAGGAGAAATTTATTCCTCTAGTTCAGATGCAATAAGAGATAACTCTAGAGGAGTTATTTCCTGACTTCCAAGGAGCTAGAATTGAGGGGGATATGCCAAAGACTGAGGGGGAGATGCCAATCATTGCCTCTAGTCCAAAAGAAAATGTGGATCTAGCTAGTTCATCTGATTCTTCTGAAGATGGAGAGGCCTCTAAAGCAAAGAAAAAGAAACTGGTGGAACTCAGGAAGAGGAGCTCAGGCTATAAGAAAGCCTTGCAGACTGTCCCACAAACACCAGCTCCAGTAGTAGACTTCAGTTCCCTTTTGGTAAAACTACAAGTGAAGATATATAAGCAAAGAATAACTCTTGAAAAATATGTGGATGAGACCCACAAGGACCTGCAATTTTAGCTGGCCCAGGATATCAAATCAATCATATTTGAAGTCAATCAGAATAAAAAGGAAATGACAGATTGCGTCCATAAGGGAGGTAATGATGTGGTTTACTTGGCTAAGCAACAACAAGAGATAAAAACTTAAATAGTAGACATTGCAGTCAAACAAGGCTATGTTCTAGAAAATCAACTCAGAATGAATGAAAATCATAAAGACTCACATCATGCCATTCTAACAACTCTTGGGACTAGTGAAACTGCTATAAAGACTGAAGTGTCCAAGCAAATCAAAGAAGATTTAGCAGCTATCCAAATAGCAATCCAGGCTGCTCAAACTGCTATTTCTGATCAATTGAAGAAGTTCAAAACCTACTACAAAGAGGGAACAGAATATTTGGCTGGTCATGTAAGGTTTCAAAAGGATGATCTGAGAGGCCATGTGGCCAGAGAAGTCATAAAGGTGGAGAGAGTATTAGTCCAAGCTAGCTTAGATCATGTTAAATGGATAACCAATAGCATCAGAGCAACTCTTGGTTATCAACCCCTTTGTGATGATGACAACACTGCTAAATCTTGAATTCAACTTGATTACCATGAAGGGGTTCAGCAAGAAGTAGCCCAAGTCATTTACCCCCCCCCCTTCTATTTTTGAAGAAATACATCAGGCAGTTCACCAAATGTATAGCCATCCACAGGAGGTACATAATGTCATTCTTAAAACAGTTGAAATGCCTGCTATTGTAGTTCAAAGAGAAAAAGAAGCTCAGTTGTCTAAGAAAAGGTTCAGAGAACAGGCAGAATTAAAGCCTGATTTTGAACAATGGAGTCCAACCTCTAGGAATATTATTTTGACTGCTTGGAAAGTTGTGAAAGAAAATATGCATGATAGAGGCAAATGGTATTCTGAACAAGAATGGAGCAAATACTAGGAGAGGCAAGTTGCCTTATACCAGTTCAGAAGAGATCTCAAAGCTGGGAAACTACCTGCTAACTCTGTGGAGACTAGCAAGTACTTCCCAAAGCCTTATCATTACTTTGAAAGGAAAAAGATCAAGTCTGAAGAGATCAAGAGGAAGGATCTGAAAGGAAAGAAGCTGACTAATGACACGGAGGCTAATGTACAAGCTAGGATTCAGTCTGGCAAAGGAATTGTCATCAAGAAGCCTGATCAATCGTAGGGATAGATTGACTAGGTCTAGAACTATTCAATCTTTTGTTCTAAAATCCTTGTAACTCAAAAACTGATTATTGATTTAATGAATTTTATCATATTCTGTGATGATAATACTTGCTCTTTCTGTTTATGAGTTACCCTTCCTGTAAAATGATTTTATACATCATAATCTTTGTTTTATTATGAGTGGTGTATATCATTAACTAAGGGTTATGACTTCTCCAAATAGGGAGAGATTGTTGGGTACATTGGAAACTGTGTACCAGATTTGGAGAAGCCTCACCTAACTCAATGATATACATCATTGTGTATTTGATGGGATGTTGAGTTTAAATGTGCTGGTCAAAGAAATGCAGAAAAATATTCTAAGTACAAGTGTCGACACTGGTGAAGGAAATGTGTCGACACCAGAAGCCAGTTTGTGTCGACACACAAGAATTGTGTCGACACATAGAAATTCTGTCAGCAGCAGTTGTGTCGACACACGGGACTTGTGTCGACACACAGAAGTTCAGTCTACAGTAACTGTGTCGACACACAGGACTTATGTCGACACATACACTCAAGAATTCTGTCAACACCAACTATGTCAAGACTAGAAGATATTGCGTCGACACACTCAACAGAAGTTGTGTCGAGAAGATGAAGAATGGCTATGTAGAAATTATGGGAGCTGTGTCGACACCATCAAGACTTGTGTCGACACATGGTCTATTTGTGTCGACACATTTGGAGTATTGTCTCGATAACTTTCTGTTGGGATAAAGTTCAAGGAGATGTCAGGTGTCAAGACTAAAGATCTGTCAGCTGTCATAACTGACAAAGCTATCACGTCTATCAGAGCTGTCAGTAGGCGGTTATAAACCGGATCAACCGGTAACCTCAGATAAGATCTATATAAAGACCTGTGCTATCAAACACAAAAAAGAAGAGAGAACGATAACAAGGAGAAGAAGGAAAGACTCAACACTTCCTATCAGTTGAAATCAAGAAGAAGGCAGATTGTGAACAAGTTTGCAAGAAGAATTCAGATCCAATTCTGGATTAAAAGAAGGAAGATGGATTGAAGATCATCTCCAACTTCATTAAAAGATCAACCTTACTTTGTTCAGATTCAAGAAGCTTTGAAAAAGCTAAGACAGGCTGGATCTTAAGAAGTCAGTTCAATCAAGAACTGATGAAGAAAGTTTTTACCTCATTCTCTTTCTATCTGGGTGAAGAATTTATTATTTTAAACAATCAATTTTTCTGTAAGATCTCTTGTAGATCTTAGTGTAGGATAGTTGGCTCTCTGAGTTATAAGCCTAAATATATAAAGGCTGAGGTAGGATCTTTGTGATCTGAGTTGTAGGCCTGGTGTAAAGGGCTGAGGTAGGGCAGTTGGCCTGAGGTAGGATTCTTGGGAAGAATCTGAGTTGTAGGACTTGAAGAAGTTAGAGCTATAGGAACCAGTTGGGTTCTAAGTTATAAGATCTGTGGATCTGAGATAGTGGAAGGAAGTTTGGCCGAATCCAGCACTCAATTGGATAGGTGAAGGGGGAGAGTGGACGCACCCACAACTTGGGGAACCACTATAAACCATTATGTGTTGTGCTGTGATTTTTCTGTGAATGTTATTCTCTGTGCTGTGATAGTTGTGATGTGATTAACTTTTTAATTGCCTAAGTTGTTAAAAAAGGATTTGAACCTATTCACCCCCCCCCCCCTCTAGGTGTTTAGGCTTTATAAACCAAATCTTTCACATGTTTAATTCTAGAGAAAGATTTAGACGAGGTATACCTCATGGACATGAGATAAGTTGAACCTTGATCTCAATATTGATGGGATGATTGATGTAGTCCACTACTTAGAGTTTTGTCTCTCTACGGGTAGTAGTGCGGGACTAGTGTAGCATATAGGTGGTTTGCTACTTGTGTAAAATGTGAACCTTGCGTGCTTGGAGCACGAGTAAGTTGTTTTGAAGGGACTTAGTGTGGAGCCCTTGCGTGTTTTTAAGCATGGGTTTGGTATGATGAGAAGGGACTCGGTTGGAGCCCTTTGATATTTGATGGGATAGCCAAGTGTAATTACATGTGTTTTGTGTTGACACACGGTGTCATAATCCTAGGTTAAGGATAGTGTGGCAGGTCTACGGGCTCTCCAGTCGACACACCAATGGGAGTTGATAGATAGACCTTGGGCGGTTGGGCTTGGTCCTCGGTGCTCATTCCCGAGGCCCCTTCCGTGTCAGTGGACTGTTGGGTTTGGTCCTTTGCTGATACACTCCCAAAGGCTCCTTCCATGCCAGTTATAGGCCAGTTGGGATGCGTTCTTGGTGCACATCTACTCGAGACCCCTCCTGAGCCGTAGTATGCAGGAGCTCCATTGTTGTGTTCTTAGCATTGACCTGTACAGAGGCCTAGGCTTAATAGTGTGGATGCCTGCCTATTAGTGGAGACGCCCGTTCTACTGTCACTGTTTGGCCACGACGGATGACGCCTGAGAGGTTAGCTACCTGCTCGAAAAGTGGGAACTACAAGTCTATATCGCCATAGCAGTGTGCGTGTATGTGAGCATGGGTGAGTCATCATATTGCATTCATATCATAATATTGCATTGCCCCGCATAAGATCCTCGTAATATAGATTTTTATGGGCACTTTTATATGATAAGTTACTTTGATGTAACCGATCCTTAACTTATAAAATTGTATGGGCATTTTTATAAGTTAAGTTATTTTTTATCCTTATGATTAATATGATGTTAGCGTAGACTGCCAATTATTTATTATTGATTTTTGTTCATACTTGCTTAGTTTAAAAGTGCTAATATATACATATATGAACTACTAGTTATAACGCTCTTATCACCTGTTTATTATATATATTACTGTTATATTGAGTCGCTGGGGTGAGAAGATGTGATAGCCACTTAGTGTTTATGACTAACGGTTACTATGTCTACCATTTTAGGAGGATACCTCGTCGATGGGACAGCAATAGTGCCATGTGTAGGAGGACAGCCAGACTAGGGAGACAGGGCCTAATAGGACGTTACCCTCGCTTCCTTCAGTGATCGATGTGAGTTTGAGCATTATGATGTAGCCTTTGGGCAATGTTTTGTGTACTATGACATTAAAGAAGCTAAATAACTTCTTATTTATTGATGTACTCTTTTGGACACTTACTCTGTGATATTATGACTTTTGTGCTCTTCTTTTTGGTTGGGTTGGCATTGTGATATCGGATTGGCCGGCAGGATAGGCGGCTTGTGATACAGATTAGCTCGTGTGCAGATTCTACTGCAAGGCGGCTTTTCGGGACATAAGACTCCCCTCGGTCGTGTCGTGTTTTCTGGGAGGGGTCTTACAAATGGTATTAGAGGGAATCGGTCCAACGATAAAGAATTCATTGAGTGTGGTGTTACCTCCACTCAATTATTTGGTTTGCTGACAAACTGGATTAGCAGAAGAAGTGGTATGCCTATTCGTGATACACACTAAGTATGTCCACCCATTACCCAACGTTTAGCCAACCTGACCCAAAATCCGTGTTATGAACGTAGATTCTGGTACATACAGAGCCGACGATAGGCATTCCTGTCCATCTGATCCCTACTCCGTTCCAACAATCAGAGTTAGGGTAGACCCTAACTGCAATCTTGGATTCCTTCAGGTCTCAACAGGCTCCGGTGCAGCAACAGGCTCCAGGCTCTAATTGGTTTAGTACCTTCCAAGCTCTTTCTCCACTCGTCTACCACAGTACTGAATCGGTCATTTGCATAGAGGAATGGCTAGATGGTGTACAAGAATTAATGGTCGGAATCAGATGCCCAGCCAATATGGCTATTACTTTAGAGGTGTCCATCCTAGAGTCACACGCAAAAAGATGGTGGAAGACCCTTATGGGTTCCACTTTTCAAGGACATGTGTACACCGATATCAGCTAGAACGAATTTTTAGAGGCCTTCTTAGAACATTTTGTTCCCTCCACTACTCGAGATGAGCTCGAGGAAATATTCCTGTAGTTTAAATAGGGATCTAAGTCAGTCATGGAGTATCAACAGGAGTTTCAACACCTCGCCAGGTTCACTGACTCCTATGATTTGGATGATCGCAGATTTGTGAAGCGGTTCTACAAAGGTTTGTGAGATCCCCTAAGGCAAGCACTTTTGTCTATAGCGGACTTGGGTCTGGCGGAGATAATAGAAATGGCAAAAAGATTGGAAGCAGATCATCTTGGGGTCCAGGCTAGTGGTAAGAGACCCGCTGATGGCGTGATGGAAGCAGGACCCAGCTTCAGAAGGAGACAGAATATTAGCAGTGGAAGAGGAAACCAAAGAGGTGACGGCTATTTCCATCAGAATTTTAGGATGGAACGTCAGGCCTCACAGCTAACATTACCTCCACCCCTACAATTCCAACCACATCAACAACCCAGAGGGCCATTAGGGCAAGCCTGTTTCCAATGTCATCATCTAGGCTACATTCGGCGTTATTGCCTGCAGATAGGAGGAGATGTTCCCCATATTGTTCCTCTGGCATCTCAGCAAGGACGAGGGCATGTTCGTGGTCGAGGATGAGGACCACGAGTAAGGAATCATGGACTACTAGGGAGCATAAGTTTGCTCTACATAGGACTCAAGAACAGAATCCTCAGGACGTTATTGCAGGTATTTCATAGTCATTTAATATGTTATAATCATTCGTCCTAAGATTACCTAAGTTTGTGTTGGAAATTTAGCTTGAGAATGTCATAACTTGGTATTTAGGCATCGTGAGTGTAAGCGGAAGACCAGCGCACACTCTATTTGATAGCGCTGCCACTCACTCGTTCGTCTCGAAGGACTTTGTGGAAGATCTAAATGGTGTACAATACTTCATCGGTATCACCCGGAGAGTATGCCTTCCGGACGTCTCCGAGATGACTTCGTCTGCCAAGTGCAACTTGGAGATGTATATTGGAGGAAAACTTTTTGAAACCCCTGTGATAGTGTTGAGGATGCAAGAATTTGATCTTATTTTGGGCATGGCATGGCTGGATTAGCACCATGCCAGGATTGACTGTGTGGCAAAGTAAATCACCTTGAGGCACGAGGATTCTGAGATAATCTTTCAAGATATTAAACTTGTACCCCGAATTATGTTATCTTCAATTTAGGCCCTTAAGGCCCATAATAAAGGGGATGAGGTGTATATGATATGTTTTGAACTAAGAGAGATGGCGTCGAATATGGAAGATGTACTAGTGGTGCGGGATTTTCTTGAGGTTTTCCCCGAAAAGTTATCTGGATTGGCCCCGCCTAGGGAAGTAGACTTCCAGATTAAGCTAGTGTCGGGTACCAATCCCATCTCTCAAACCCCTTATAGGATGGCTCCAAAGGAACGGGCAGAGTTTAGGGTGTAGTTGCAAGAGTTGGTGAAATATGGGTTTGTGCATCCCAGCTCATCACCCTAGGGAGCTCCCATTCTGTTTGTTAAGAAGAAGGACGAATCATTACGATTATGCACAGATTAGCAGGAGCTCAACTGATTGACAGTGCAAAACACCTATCCTTTACCCCTGATCGACAAGCTAATCGATCAGCTAGTGGGAGCATATTGGTTTTCCAAGATTGATTTTTGCTTGGGGTACTATCAGTTGAGAATACAAGAGGAAGATATTCAAAAAACAGGGTTTAGCTCGAGATATGGCTTGTACAAATTCACTGTGATGTTATTTGGGCTCACAAACGTCCCTTCTGCATTCATGAGTTTGATGAACAGGGTGTTAGAGCCGTATCTGGATGTTTTTGTCATCATATTTATTAATGACATTTTGGTCTACTCAAAGACGAAAGAGGAGCATATTGAAAACTTGGCCTTAGTTTTGAAGAAACTAATTAACTAAAGGAGAACTCCTTGCTTGTTAAGTTCAGCAAATGTGTGTTTTGGATCCGAGAAGTTGCTTTATGTGAACATGTTATAAGTGGTGATGGATTAGCAGTAAACCCGTCCAAGGTGCGTGTGGTGAAGGAGTGGTCGCCTTTGAGGTCAACGACCGATGTGCAAAGCTTTCTTGGACTTGCTGGGTACTACAGCAAGATTGTCAAAGTATTTTTTGAAGATTGCACTTCCCCTCACTACACTGACAAAGAAGGGTGTGTCATATGAGTGGAGACCCTTGTGTGAGGTTGCATTCTAAGAGCTGAAGGATCGACTTACCCCCGCACCAATCCTAGCCCTTCTGTCTGAGAAGGAAGGATTTCAGGTTTACACTGATACGTCCTATCAAGGTATGGGAGCAGTGTTGATGCAGCATAGACATGTGATCGCTTGCGCTTCAAGACAGCTGAAGAAGCATGAAATTAATTACCCAGTGCATGATCTAGATCTGGGGGCAGTGATCTTCGCCCTAAGAATTTGGAAGCACTATCTCTACGGAGTTTAGTGTGAGATTTTCTCAGATCATAAGAACTTGAAATATATTCATACTCAGAAGGAGTTGAATTTGAGGCAGCGGTGGTGGTTGGAATTCTTGTGAGATTATGAGTTTACGTTGAACAACCACCCCGAGAAAGCGAACTTCATAGCAGATGCATTAAGCAAAAAGGTACCAATGTCGATCTCTGAACTCGTATGATGGCTATGGAATTGGCTCGAGTGCTCGAGGAGATGGAGATTGCGCTGGTGTGTAAGGATCATTCTAAGATGTATATGGAATACTTAGCTGCCTTAAGTATAGTATGCGACATCCGTGAGCAGAACGGGCAGAGCAAGGGAAGGATGTTGCTCTAGCCCCGGTGTTTAAGGCAATTGAGTGTGGATCTGCTAAAGAGTATACCCTGAAGGAAAGCCTCATTCATTTCCATGACAGGCTCTATATTCCCAAGGGCGGTGGAATCCGGGAAGACATTTTGAGAGAGGATCATTGCACAAAGTATTCGGAGTACCTTGGTATTGCCAAAATATACACCGACTTGCGAAGGACCATGTTTTGGCCGGGGATGAAGAGGGATGGCATGTACTATGTTACGCACTATGAGGCTTGTCAAAGGGTGAGGGTGGAGTGTAAGAGACTGGAAGGATTATTACAGTTATTGCTCATTCCTGAGTGGAAGTTCGACGATATCTCCATAGATTTCGTTCACCGGTTACCTCGCTCGCGTTCTGGGAACGATTCAGTTTGGGTGATTGTGGATCTCTTGACGAAGGTTGTCAGTTTCATTCCAATGTGGAAGGAGTCGTATGTTGATGTTTTGGTGTGTCTCTTTGTGGAGCAGTTTGTGCGGTACCATGGGGTGCCCAAGATAATTGTCTCTAATCTCTATGGTCGCTTCACTTCCAAGGAATGGAAGGCAGTTCAAGGACATTTGGTTTCTTGCTTCACTTTTAGCATGACTTTCCACCCTTAAACTGACAGCCAGTCTGAGAGAACAATCAGAACTATGGAAGACTTGTTGAGGTTATGTTTTTGGATAAGGGAGAGTCATGGGAGAGACATCTACCATTGGTGGAATTCTCATATAATAACATCCACCAAGCAATCATCGGAGTGGAACCTTATGAAGCCCTTTTATGGTAGGAGGTGCAGGACCCCTTTATCATGGGTTCAGGATGAAGATCCTAAGGTATTGGGAGTGGAGTATATTGATGACACCGAAGCTATGGTTAGAGTGATACGAGACCGCATGCTAGAGGCACAGAGTCGGCAAGAAAAGTATTATAATGTGAAGTACTATATGGTGGAGTTCCAAGTGGGTGACAAGGTGTTCTTGAAGATCAGGTCAATGCATGGAGTGTCACGTATGCGTGGTAGAAAGAAGATCAGCCTGAGATATTTGGGGCCTTATGTTATATTGGAAAGAATTGGCCCTTTGGCCTATCGGTTGGAGCTATCATCTGAGCTAGAAAATTTGCACAATGTCTTAAGTGTGTCATCACTTCCGAAAGTACTACTGTGACCTGATCAGCATGTCCCCGCCATAAATGGAATAGTGGAAACTGATAGGTCTATTCGATTAGAGCTGGTGCGGATAGTGGACACCGAGACAAGAAGCTTGCAGTAAAAGAGTGTTCTTTTGGTGAAGATTCTGTGGTCTAATCATGGAAAAGAGGAGTATACTTGGGAGCCGGTGGACTTGTTGCGAAAGCACTACCCAGAGTAATTACCCTGAGGTAAACTTAAATGCATACCTTGTATTTTTCATACTTTGTTTTCCCCTACAGACTTAGCCTATTTTCGAGGATGAAATCTTTTGTTTTGTTTATAGGATTTGTAATGTCCTGATTCGTGTTAGACCCATCACACGCATTTTTGATTCAAGAGAGCTGACTCAGGCTCAGGGCGCATTGGTGGTCAGGCTTGCGCCTGAGCCGGGGAAGTGCTGGCTCGATGCTGGATGTCAGATTGCTACCGCGCGGCGGTAGCAGGATACTATACAGCGGTAGCAAGCGTCGAGTACATAGACTAGATTCGACAAGCGTCACATATACTAGACGATCATCAAGATACTACAGTGCGGCGGTAGCGGGATACTGCACGGTGATAGCAAGATACTGCGTGGTGGTAGTGTTCATTGAGTGCATCAAGTGGATTTGGCGAGCGACGAGTACACTCGTTGATCGTTAAGTTACTAGCGCGCGGCGGTAGCAAGATACTGCGCAACAATAGTCAAGACAAGTTAACGCCAAAGCTCTTTATGAGCAACCGCATGGCAGTAACGTTTGGGAATAATTCTCTGATAGCTACCGCGAAGTGGTAGTGAGCTAGGTGGTGTTGTCTAGATGGTGGGTTTGGATGTACCGCGTGGTGGCAGCTCTCGGATTGGAAAAACCCTAGGTCTATTTGGCCGCTCCTTTATATACGTTGTCCAAGTCTTGGCCGCTACTCTTCTTCTCTCGGTGAAGAATTTCATCGCAGGAGACAAGGTTAACATCTTCATGTCGGGAAGGAGGAGGACGCAATCCATGACCAAAAATTAGGTGAGTTTTCTACCCTCTCCCTTAGTGCTAGATCTTTAGATCTAAAATATAGGAGAGACATCGGCTCAAGAGAGCTTGATTTGGGAGTTTAATGGTGATTCCCTAGGAAGGGACCACGCTAGAACTTCGTTCTAGGGCGCCGATCGTCATATGATAATCTTCAATCATCTCCTCTCTTCATCACGAAGATGGTGCACTTGATCTCGTGAAGAAATGTGGTCAAACGTGGGAGAAAGGGGTAGAGAAATGTTGGTTGTGCCTTATATGATAGCTAAAGGAAGAAGATGAACCGATGTCGTTCATCCTTCTTTACGATGTGTGCAAAGTGCTGTACAGAAATCTATTTTCTGTGCGCAGCAGGCTTCACGCCCGTTTTTGGGCATGATCCAATCTGATTTAGGTCTTGGGCTCAAAACAAAAGTGGTAACCCTCGGAAAAACCTTTCCAATGGATGGTTACCCATTTTCATAGGAGCTTTGTAGCTCCAGGAATGTTCAGACAAAGTTGATGCACTATAATAACATATGTGCAGGCTGCGTTCTGTCTAAGTACATATGGCTGGATTAAAATCCGGTTTCGGGTGTAATGGATTTGGATTTAGACCCCAGGCTCAGCGCGGAAGTTATAACACTGGAAGATACCTTTCCGATTTGGGGTTGCTCGTAATTTTTGGGTGGATTATAGCTTCTTGAAATCTGATTTTAAAAAATTGTGGCGCATAGTCTTGATGTCTTAATAATTGATGATTACCTTGTTTTATGAGTTGATTAATAAGGAGTTTGGATGGCAAATAACTAAAGATATTGTGCTCTTGCCCCCGGCCTGTCTCTCACCCAATCAGCGCCCTTAGCCTGCTGGGAGGAGCCGGGTACCTCGTCCCAGTCGAGTGCTCCGAAGCGGAAGCCGGATGCTCCACCCCCAACGTCTTCCAAGAAGACAAAAACATCAGCGCTGTATAAGGGCAAGTCCGGCGTCGAATCCCCCGCCAAGGCCCCGATCGCGATGGGTACGACGAATATTATCGCCAAGATCGTTGCTACCATGGAGAAGGCTTTCGAGGGACCGGTGCCAAGAGGGCACCGAAACTTCAGGCTCGGCAAGAGGCATCTGGACGAGACGGGCAAGCCTCTTCTTCAATGTGACCCCAAGGCTAACTGTGCCACCATCTCGACGCTTCTACCAGCGTGGATGGAGTAAGATACTACCAGCAGCGAGGCCTTCTCCATTACCTTCAAGTTATATAGACGGGACGATGGTAACATCTATGACAAGGAGTCGACCCAGACCTTTGTGCAAAAGGTTGTGCGGGCCCAGCTGTGTGCCCATGAGCTCGTGCACATGTCATCGCGCCGGAGCCTCAACCTTTAACGAAACCTAAACGAGGTTCAAAAGTCGTGGGATCTTGCCGCGGCAGAGGTGACCTCCTTGAAGCGCCAACTGGCAGCCTCCAAGGCGCTTCTCGCCAGTTACTCAGCGCAAGGGGTGAGTGAATCATTCATTGTCCCTTCGTACTTTCGCATCATTCCTAGCTAACTCTTTTCAATACCCTTTTCGCTGGACTCTGCGAATATTGAGCTACTCTGTACGCAGGTGACCGGCCTTGAGCGCGAGGTCATGGGATTGAAGGTCGAGAACAAATGCCTGCAAGAACTCTCCTTCTGCCGCCCCTGGCGAGAGGGTCAGACAGCATCAATACAGCAACTACGAAATCAAAATGATGATGCAAGAGAATGCACAGGTGAGGCCAAGCATGTGATCGAGGTGCTGCGAGGTGCCGGATTGCTAAATGAAGGCGGCAAGAATCTTATGGCATGCAGCGTCCTCCGCTGGATGTTCACTCCCATTGACAAGCCCAAGGAGGAGGAGGACCTTTATCACGAGGATGAAGCCGACTCACTCTTCGGCGGGGTAGGAGGTTCCTCCAGCGAGAAACTTTACAACTCCTCCTGAAGACTTTCTGCTCTTTTTTTGTAACTTGTATTTTTCTTGTTCTAGAGTATTCATGTAATGGGCGATACCCCTAATAGATATATATGCGTATATAAAAGATTCTCTTTTTTATATGCAATTTCTTTCATTTCAGTCGAGATGACTATTGTTGTTAGTTTCTCATTTTTTTTGCTTTTAACCATTCGTAAATGCCTTCGTGCATTCGCATATACCTTTGGCTCTTATGTTGTGAAAGCAATGCCATTGCGGCCCGTATTCATGAACCACATCTAGCGGGAGCCGGCTTTGACCCCTTACTCTGTGGGGCTGGTCGAATAAGTAGGTCTGCCTAGTAAACCTTTGTCGAGTGGGCCCTGCCGAGAGGGTCCTGCCGAGAGGGTCCTGTCGAGAGGGGTCTGCCGAATGGGACCTGCCGAGCGGCCCTTTATGTTGTACGAGTTTCGCTTGCACATTTGTATTCTGCATGTCCTCAGAATAAACATTATTGTTCTTGGAACATCTATCCCTCGAAGCATTCAACGTTCACCGAGGGCCTATCAGACCTACTAGCTAGGTGAGAGCCTGACAGCGAGAGCAGCTTGGGACCTAGTTCTTCATCAGTTCACAATATTCATCGAGGGCCCAACAGACCTGCCAACTAGGTGAGAACTTGATAGTGGGAGCAGCTCGGGACCTTGTTTTTCATCAGTTCACAATGTCCACTCAGGGCCCAATAGACCTATCAGCTAGGTGAGAGCCTGACAGCGGGAGCAACTCGGGACTTAATTTTTCATCAATTCATAATATCCACCGAGGGTCCAACAGACCTGCAAGCTAGGTGAGAGCCTGACAGCGGGAGCAGCTCGGGACTTAGTTTCTCATCAGTTCACAATGTCCATCGAGGACCCAACAGACCTGCCAACTAGGTGAAAGCCTGACTACAGGAGCAGCTAGGGACCTAGCCTTTCATGAGTTCACAATGTCCACCCAGGACCCAACAGATCTGCTAGCTAGGTGAGAGCCTGGCAGTGGGAGCAACACAGGACTTAGTTTTTCATCAGTTCACAATGTCCACTGAGGACCCAACAGACCTGCCAGCTAGGTGAGAGCCAGACAGCGGGATCAACTCGGGACTTAGTTTCTCTTCAGTTCACAATTTTCACCGAGGGCCCAATAGACCTGCTAGCTAGGTGAGAGCTTGACAATGGGATCAGCTCGGGACTTAGTTTTTCATCAGTTCACAATGTCTACCGAGGGCCCAATAGACCTGTCAGCTAGGTGAGAGCCTGACAGCGAGAGCAGCTCGGGACTTAGTTTTTCATCAGTTCACAATGTCTACCGATGGCCCAATATACCTGCCAACTAGGTGAAAGCCTGACATCGGGAGCAGCTTGGGACTTAGTTTTTCATCAGTTCACAATTTCCATCGAGGGCCAAACAGACATGTCAGCTAGGTGAGAGACTAACAACGGGAGCAGCTCGGGACTTAGTTTTTCATAAGTTCATAATGTCCACTAAGGGCCCAATAGACCTGGCAGCTAGGTGAGAGCCTGACAGCGGGAGCAGCTCGGGACTTCATTTGACCTGTCTTTAAGCCTTGAGGGGTGGGGAGGAAGAAAATAACATGCTAAGAGAGAAAAGAGACAGGAATGAGACATGCATTCTATTTATTCAGGGATAGAAGCATTTCAAGTCATCACCACTCCAGGTATGGCTGATGGTTATGCCCTCCATATTTTGGAGGCGATAACTTCCCGACTTGAGTGCTTCCTTGATTACATAGGGACCTTCCCAATAAGGATTGAGCTTCCCTACCAACGCAGACCTTCTGGCTGCATCCACCTTTTTCAAGACAAGATCCCATTTTGCAAACTATTTTCCATATACATGCATGTTGAAGTACTTAGTCATTCAGCACTTGACTTCCTTTTGCCTAACAATGGCCAGGTCGCGAATCTCCTCCACTAGGTCCAGTGAGATTCGCATCTCGCCCTCATTCTCGATCCTCCAACCCTCTTCCCCTTCTCCTGTAATGACTACCCATGGTGACTTGACCTTGAACTCTACGGGAAGCATGACCTCGGAGCCATGTGAAAGCTTGAATGGGGTTTCCCCTGTGACCATGTTGGGTGTGGTTCTTAGGGCCCAAAGAACTGATGGGAGCTGTTCCACCCAGTTACCCTTTAGATTCTCTACCTTCTTCTTCAACAGGATCACAATGATCTTATTTGCCGCCTCCACCTGCCCGTTACTCTAGGGATTGTTGATGCGAACCTGAGATCAATCCCAAGATGGCTACAGAAGCTGATGAATTCTTCACTGGAAATTGCGGCCAGTTGTTGGTGACTATAGCCTGAGGTAACCCATGCCGACAGATGACTTCTCCCCAAACAAAGTTATGGATTACCTGGGAAGTTATCTTGGCCAGAGCTTTGAATTCCAGCCACTTGGAGAAGTAATCAATCATGATCAGAAGAAATCTCCTTTGCCCATTGGCCTGAGGAAAAGGCCCCACTAGGTCTATTCCCCGAATTGCAAAAGGTCATGATGATGTGATGCTTTTGAGCCTCTTGGAGGGTAAGAGTTGTAACAGCGTTAATAGCTTACATTTAATACATTTCCTTGCGAATTCTACAGCATCCTTGCTCAAGGTTGGCCAGAAATACCCCTGTCGAACGACCCAGCCCTCTAGGGTCCTACTCCCAGAGTGGCTTCCACACTCTCCTGAGTGGAACTCCTCTAAGATCTTTAGAGTCTCCTCCTCGGATACACACATAGCAAGAAATCCCGAGAGACTTTCGAAATAGCTCCAAGCCGAGATGATCAACACAAAAGCCAACTTTTCCAGGATGGGATACCTAAGCTCTGCCTTCTTCAAGACCTGACTTACATAGTAAATTGGCAGTTGCTTCTTGCCCTCTTCCCGAACCAAGATGGAACTTATGGCCTCTGCTCCCACTCTAAGCTAAAAGGTCAAGTCTTCCCCTTCCTTAGGCCCTTGGAGCAGTGGGGCCTTGGATAGTTGACATTTTAGAGACTGGAAAGCCTCCTCACATTCCTTGGACCATTCGAACTTTTGACCTCCTCGCAGTACCCTAAAGAAGGGTGAGCACTTCTCTCCTGCTCGGGAAAGAAACCTGCTCAGCCCCGCAAGCTTCCCTATCAGGCGATGGACCTCCTTGGCATTCCTTGCTGACCCTAGCTCCATTATGGCTTTTATTTTATCTGGGTTGGCTCTACCCCAGCAGGGGTCAGGAGGTGTCCAAGGAACTTCTCCTGACTTGCTCCGAAAACACACTTTTGGGGGTTCAGCCTCATTTTAAATTTTTGCAAGGTGGAAAAATTTTCTTCCAGATCTTGGAGGTGAGAGCTCACATCCTTGCTCTTTACCAACAAGTCACCACATATACCTCTAGGTTCCTCACCCTCTACTCCCAGAAGACCATGTCCATCATTCTTTGGTAGGTTTCTCCTACATTCCTCAGCCCAATGGGCATCATGTTTTAGCTATAACATTCGGTGCTCATGATGAAAGGCACGTCCTTTACATCAGGAGGGTGAATCCTGATCTGGTGATAACTTGAAAAAGCATCCAAAAAACTCACTATAGGGAAACCGACGGCTGAGTCAACCAGCGCATTGATCCGAGGCAAGGGGTAGCAATCCTTAGGGCATGTTATATTCAACAATGAAAAATTAACATACATTCTCCACTTTTCAACTCCCTTTTTTACCATTACCCCGTTTGAGACCCAACCTGGAAAATGGATCTCCAACACAAACCCAGCTTTGAGAAGTTTCTTCACCTCCTCCTGGATAGGTCCCTTGAGCTTGTCAGCCACATTACTTTTCCTATAGCGGATAGGGTGGACCTTCGGATCGAGGTTCAACCGATGGCAAGCCATGTCTGCATCAATATCGGGCATATCCGATGCGCTCCATACGAATGTATCCATGTGTTTCTGAACGCACGCTAGCAGCCTATCTTGATCCTCTTTGCTTCAGCCCTTACTGGCTCGCACCTTATCCACCTTGCCTGCTCGAGTCAGAACCTCTAGCTCTACCACCGATTCCACCGGCTCCATCCGGGACCAATCCTCACACTCTTCACCTGTCTACTCTACTTCGGAGAGGACCTCCTCTTCTACCGCTTCCTCTACCACCATCGTCTCTTCCCCTCCTCTTAGCTCTTCTTCTGCACTCTCCTCCAAAACACGGACCTGCTTCTCCTCCAGCTCTGTCGTCACCTCCTCCATCACCTTCCCCAATGCTTTGGCCTCCCACATCCACGATATGGTATTAACTACGGTGATATAGCACTACCTCGCCACCTTAGGATCTCCCCAAACCTGGACCTGCACCCCTCCATCGTTGAACTTGAGGCATTGGTGGAAGGATGAGGGGACGCACCAGAAAGTACTGATGATAGGCCGACCAAAGATGGCATTGTAGTTGTTAGGGGAGTCCACGATCACGAACCAGCAGTTACGGGATTTTCCCCCCAAAGTCACATTAAGCCCTACTCCTCCTTCTACCTCCTTCCCCTCTCCCGAGAACCCAAATAGTGGTCCATCTAAGGATAGCACTCTCTTAACATCCACCTTCATCCCATCAAACGCCTTTTTGAAGATGACGTTGACCGAGCTCCCGTTATCCACCAAGATCTGGGAGACAGTGAAGTTCTCGACCGCTGCTTGTACTACTAGCGCATAATAGAACGGATCCTCATGATCCGGCATGTCACCTGAGGTAAAGGTAATCCTCTCCATGGGAGGTGGGATCTGGGATGTCGAGGCGATGCTTCGCTGGAACTTGGTTTGGAGGCTCCCCCTACGAGTGGCCTCTATCCCCGCTCACCCGTGGATTACTCCAATCCTTCCAGAGCATCCTATGTCGTCCCTCTTCTCACACTTGTCCTTGTCGGCCCTGGCGACCACCTCCTCGATCCACACTGTTGGTTGTTATTGCCCTTGTCCTCTCGCCCTCCTCAGATCTAGGAACTCGGGGTAAGTGGCAGTTGCGTGACCTTCCTCTTGATGGAAGTCACAGTATGGCAACTTCATCGCTTCTCTCCATCCTCCCCGGACATTCCTTATCCCATTCCTTCCTTATACTATTGTCATGGCTTAATGTTGCGGGGGGGAGGTGGCCTCAGGCGTTGTCTCCACCAAGGGGGATTGAACCTCCCCTGTCCCCCTTGATAGTTTCCTCCTCCCTGGAACCTTCTTCCTTGGCCTTAGACAGGCACTCCTGTTGTCTCCAACCCAACTTGTTGGTGGGTTCCTGATAACCCCACCCATGTTTTTGCCTTGGGAATACCAGCCCCATCGACTCATCCCTTCTTCTTTCCTCCTAACGCCTGCTCATCCCCTGCTCCTTCTCCTTGCTTTCTACCAACCTGGCCAGTTTCTTAGCAAAGTTGGGGTTCACTGCCTCTTCTTTGATCTCCAGAGCCGCTCTTTACACTACTTCCTCGAAATACAACGGTGGACTCCACTTCAGTGCCTCCCTAAAAAATCCTTCTTGCAGCCCCAAGGTGAAGGCCATCATTAGGGTAAACCTTGGAACCTCCTCCACAACGAGGACTTCCTCCTGAAATCGATCAACATAACTTGCCAGGGTCTCCTTCGGTCCCTGCTTGATTACGAAAAGGAATTTTGCACCCTTCTTCCTCTTCTTCGAAGTTGAGAACCTCAATAGAAAAAGTCAGACACAAATCTCCGTACCAGTAAATTGAACTATTAGGAAGCTAGCGAAACCAGTCCCTCGTCTTGTCTTTGAAGGAGCTGGCAAAAAGTCGGCACTTAAATGCATCAATCATCTATCTAATAGAGACAGCGTCCCCAAACTACTAGACTTGCTGAACCAGGTCGTCCCTATCAGTATAATAAGACATCTCTAGCTCCCTGAACCCCTCGGGGATCGGGTATGACACGATCAGCTCGTTGAAGGGGCTTTTGCTTTCCACGTGAGTGGGGGGTTCTCGCAAGTTCACCTCACTGATTCGGCCCGCACTCGGCGAGTCAGGGAATAGTTCTTGCTTAGGGGGATCATGCCTGCTGATCTCGCTTTCCTTCCCCTTCCCGGTTCGCCTGACCAGGGCATTCTCGCCCAGAGCGAGTTACGTGACCACTAGAATGTCCAGAGTTGAGCACTCGCCACGAGTGGCACTGAGCCAGTAGTGCAAGGTCTCCATGACCTCCTTTCTGAAATCCTCGAGCATGCCTACAACCATCAGACCCGGCGGAAGTGGTGACTGCTCCTGGCTAGATCCTTACCCTTCGTCTCTAGCTATGGAACCAACTGAGGTTCTTCTATGCTGGCTACTCTCCACGCTCACCGCACCAAAGTATTGAAACCGGAAATTGATCTCTGTGGAGTTCAGGGTCCCAAAAAGGGTGTGACCACGCACTTACTTCCCTCGGGTAAGCATGTCAGAATAAAGATTCAGGAACTTAGGAACAAAACTGATGTCTCAACCAGGAGTTCCCACCACTCACCCAAGAAAATCAAAGAGCTTTTCCTCTCCCAAGTTAATGTTGAGCTTGGGCACCTTGGAGAGAGCCTAAAGAAGAAGGAAACAAGAGAAAACTATTGATCCATCTCTCCAAAGGTTCCCCTCGGTCCTATTTATATATTTCTAAATCTGTTCTGCCAACATCATAACTTCGCTATTCAGAATTACTATACGCAGCCCAATTGGGTCTGCAAAAAGCATAGCTTCGTTGTTCTGGAAGGCTCTTTGCAGTCCTTCAAGGGCATCCAAGTAATTCTTCCTCTGGACCCTATTGGGCGAGTGGTCCATGAAGGCGAGTGTTGGGTGAGCCAGACACTCGCCTCTGCAGTTCCCTAAAAGGGAGAATGTAAGATAAACATGCCACTCCCATATATTGACGAGATCCCTTTCGCCTGCTATGGGCGGGAGCCCTTTACTCCTTCTGGACTTGTGCGGCTCTGCATGCCCCACTAGCCTACTTAGACACTTGGACCTGAATGTCCTACAAAGCCTTGAACTTTTTGGAGGGGCCCACTCAGCGAATATGAGGTTGTACACATGTTGTCCACTATCGCCTGACGATATCACTATTATAACCAGCGGTAGTAAGCCGACTATATCAGCTGCATTGACCTGACCATTATAGCCTGGCGATATCCCTATCACCAACAGTAACAAACTGGTTGCATCGACCTGACCACTATCACCTAGCAATATCGCTATCGCCAGCGGTAACAAATCGACTGCATCAACTTGCCACCTATATTGAACTGACCGCTATCGCCTGGAGATATCGCTACCACCAGCAATAGCGCCAGAACTGCAACTTTTTGTTTTTCAATTGTAATAAACCTAGGGTGTTACACTAGCCAGCCATGGCTGAGGCCGCCCATACGTCGGGAGGTTGAGGGGCTGCTTGCCCTTGCGGGGCCGGCCGATGCCACCTGTGCACCGAGAAGCCGAGTGGCCGACGGCCCTTACGGGGTTGGCCGAGGCCGCATGAGTGTCGAGCGCCTAAGGGGCGGCCGAGGAAGTGGCTGGCATACGGGATCCCGTATAGTAGTTGGGATCTCGTGCGCGTTGGTTATCATGCAGATCGAGCATGCGGATAATACGTGTGGAGGTTACGCAAGTAACTACCCACTTTGTTGGTGGGGTGAGAGGGAAAACCAATTATTTGTAGCCTGAGGTTTTCTATAAATTGGGGTTAACTCCATTAAAGATGATCAGTGATTGTTTACCTAATACAACTTTCAAAAAGTCTCAAATACTAAGATAAAAGATTCTATGGTCTCTTGAGATATAAATGTTGTTGCAATAACAATATTTTGATTGTAATGATTTGCAAACACAAATGACACATGCAATATTATGCATATTCATCTATTACGTTGAATCAAATCATTCCAAGACCATCTATGCATAAAAAATTAGTCAACCTATTAAAACCATCAATTTGAATCTCATAAGCGAACATACTTGTTGAAGTCGAGAAAATCCCTACTCAAAAATTCGGATCAATGCAACCTAAGGTTATTGGTCCAGCGGTCGGGCTCGACGGCTTAATAGGCTCGAACATAGAAATAGAGGGACAACTAAAAGTACCCCAGGTGCTGCGATAGGGAGGTCCCACAATATACCCAAATACTTGGAAAAAGTTTCCCCTCTACAACCAAAGATGGCCGAGCGAGGTACAAGGGGGACAATAGCTGGTGACTTGTCTCTTTGAAGAAAGGATCTAAAGACTCAGCTAAAAGTCCAATGGAAGAGGTGATCAAGATCTTTTTCAAGATTTCGAAGTTCATATTCTTGAACTCCTTGAGTCCTATTTATAGACAAATCCTGGGGGGAGGGTCTCTAGGAGAGGACACCCAGCCCTGCGAATGTCAGCTGAATCCTTCTGGCGACTTGACTCGGATGTTGGCGAGTATTGGTTGGCAACCACCTGTGATGCTCAGCATGACTGGCATAGTTACTGGTCGGAGGTTGTCTGCTAGGCGAGTATTACTAGTACTCTCCATTATTATTATTTGGAATTGTCCTGGATGGAATGGTCTTTAAGCTCGACCCCGTTGTTGGGTAGTCGCATTACCTGGCGTGCATGATTCTCGCATTCATCTAAGGATCCCCTTGTGCCCCCTGCAATTCGTTGATTGTTGATTGGGTCTTCATATGCTGGTGTTGCTTGTTGACTACTGATTGTTGACCTTTGACCCTTGATGAATAGGGGTTGTGTAATACTATCATTCATTGTCAGCATCTTCAATTGTTGCTAAAGGCTTGTTGTATCTCCATTATCTACTCTTGAAGTTCTATCTATTGCTATTAATTTGTACACATTACTTTTGGAAAAACTAACATTTTGTGGCCCCCTACTTCATAAACAAGAAAATTATATGCATCTGCGGTCTTCATTTCAACTCAAGACATTGATTTAAATACAAAACTCTTCTCCTCATTATGAGCCTACGAGATTGAAGTATATGTCAATCGTTCGTATTGATAAGTTCGTGGTTATGTTCCTCAATGAATTTTTCAAATGTCAAGTTTTTTCCTTTTGTTATTGGCATTAAAGATAATCATCACAGAATAATTTGTTCTACCGTACATCTGGCAATATTTGGCTGCACTGTCTGCAACTTTAGGAATACTCTTAACTCTAGTCATACTACAACAATAATTTATTGATTTTATAATATTTATAATCGTTCATAATATTTGATGCTCTTTGCGAACACTAAATCCATTACTGCGTACATAAGCACAATACACTGCGTGAGCTTCATCCTCACTTTGAACAATTTGAAATGATTTCTTGGTATTATGAACATACATTATATATAATTAATACTTAGATATTATGGTTGTATAAAAGATATATTAAAGATGGTTGTGATTGATAGTATTACTTTCGAGACAACCTAAACACCTAGAGGGGGGGTGAATAGGTACTTTTCCTTGTTTTAACTTAAGGCAGAATATAACTACAGTTCTTTGAGTAAATCAGATATTTCTATAGCTAACACAGCACAACAATCACAATCATACACACATCACAGATTGCACACAGATTTATAGTGGTTCCCCAAGGTATGGGTACATCCACTTTCCTCCTTCACCTATCTAGCAGTGTGCTAGATTCGGCCTAACTTCTTCCTTTATCTCAGATCCTCAGATCCTACAGCTAAGAATCCAGAAGGATTCCTACAACTCAGAATGTTTCCACACTCCTACAACTCAGGCTAACAAGACCTACCTCAGCCTTGCCACAAGGCCTACAACTCAGAGAATACCTTCTCCTACAACTTAGACACAAACAGCCCTACCACTCAGAGAACAAATCGCCTACACTCAGCCTTTATAAAACAGGCTTACAACTCAGATCTATGAATAGATCCTACAGAATTTGATAAGGAATTTTATAATCTCTTACCCTTGTTGAGAGAGAAGGGAGAAGAACTTTCTTGATCAGCTTCTTGAAGAGGCTGATGGCTGAAATCAACTTGATCTTAGCTTTCTTCAAAGCTTCTTGAATCTGAACTAGTTGGGTTGATTTCCTTTGAATATAACTGACTGACAGCTTCCTCCTTAGATTCCAGAAATAGATCTGAATCTTCTTGACAGATTAGTTCAGCATCTGCTTCTTGAGAGACCAGTGATTGTCTCCTCCTTGACTTCAAATAGCTGGAACTCTCTCTCTCCAAACCTCTTGAAGATACTTCTGAATTCTTGATTGAATTCAACTTAGACTTAATCTGAGTGGATGATCACTACAGAATGTCTTCTTAGATCTTCTCACGAAGATCTACTTCTGTGCCTTGCGCTTTCTTGATCAGAGATCTATCTCACAATAGTTGTTTTTTTGTGTGTCAACAATAATGAATAATAATTCTTATCTCTTCCTTCTTCTAAATCCATCTATATATAGACTTCATCCATGGTAACCGGCTGATCCGGTTTATAACTAACTTCTGACAAGTCTGATAGCTTCAGTAAACCTGTTATAACTCACAGCTGTCAAGTCGTCAAACATATCTTGAGCCTTTGTCTTTGTCAGCAAAGCGTCGAGACTGCCTGTCATAAAGTGTCGAGACCATCTATCAATATGTGTCGACACAAGTGACTTAAGTGTCGACACAGACTTTGGTAGTGTCGACATAGCCGTCTTGATGTCGACACAGCTTCTTGACACTGCATCTTGAGAATGTGTCGACACTGATTATTTGTGTCGACACAAACACTTCACCATTCATCAGCAATCAACTTGGTCTAGACTCAGCTGTGTGTCGACACAAGTCCTGTATGTCTACACAGTTCATGTAGACTCAGAACATAGCGTGTGTCGACACTGCCTCCAGGTGTCAACACAGTTGTTGTCGACTCTGACTCTGTGTGTCGACACAGTTATTGTCGACTCTACCTCTGTGTGTTGACACTGCCTCCCGGTGTCGACATAGTTGATGTCGACTGACAATTTCTGTGTGTCGACATTGCCTCCCGGTGTCAACACAGTTGATGTCGACTGATTATTTCTGTGTGTCAACACTTCCTCCCGGTGTCGACACAAGTGATGTCGACAATGTTTCTGTGTGTCGACACAGCTTCCCGGTGTCGACACAAATTCACTGAAGTGTTGACACAGCCATTTCCAAGTGTCGACACAATCTTACTGAAGTGTCGACACAGCTTCCTCAGGTGTCGACACATGGACTTAGAAATTTTTCTTTGCAATTTAACACATTCCTAACCTACACATATAAACTTAAAACAACATCAAATACACCTTGATGTATATCATTGAGCTAAGTTTGGCTTGTCCAAATCAGGTACACATTTTCCAATGTACCCAACAGTGATATTAAAGATTTCTTCTAGCCATTACATAAATGTGACCGTGATATTCAAAATTTTCCCAGATAATATAGATATCTTTGAGAGTTTCTCCAAGATAATACAAAAATATCTCAAATATTTCAAAAATCTTCTAGATATTGTACACATAGCTGAGATAATAGTTATATATATTCTCTGATCTTTTTCTCGAAACTAACAATGATCATAACTACTGTTTATATTTTTTAAACAACCTCATCTTTTTTATGATAACCACAAAATATAGATGATGTTAGGCAAAAGAGATAGACATACCTCATTCATCTTCGATGAGACTCCATTGCACAAGCATGAAGTATTCTGGGTAGTCATGTACAGAAAGTCTGGGCCCAGAAAGCCCGCCCGGCCTGGCTTTCTCAGGAAAATCCCGTCCCTGGCCAAGACCGGGCTTGGGGGACCTTACGGGGCCCCCATTTGAGTCGGTTGCCCAGCTCGGGCCAGGCTGGGCAAAGCCCGGGCGTCGGGCTAGCCTGGCCCGACACCCGAGTTGGCAGAATGTAACATCCCCATACTTCTAGACCCCCTAAAGTTAGGGTTAGGTCTTGATTGGTGCATGGAGTCCATAGTGTGATCCTAACTCAGCTTGAACTTAGGGAAAATTATTGTGTGCACCCCTAATGTGCACAAGTCAATCTAGGCCAATTCACACCCATATGAACTCTCTCCCTTAAGAAAATCTCACTAACACCTCCATAATCCTAAGGGAGAGGCAACTGAGCAATGGACTCAAGACTAGGTCAATCAAATAGGCCAAATTGGCCAAAGTCAACTTTAGGTCAGCATAAATCAAACCTTCACCTAAAAGGTCTAATTGGCCCTAAAACCTAAAACTGACCTTGCCCCTAGTCTTGGGATATCAAGGGAGACTCTGGTGACCCAAAAGCCCCATCATGGGATCACCAATATGACCAATTTAACCAAAGTCAAACTTGACATTATTTAGGTCAAAATCACACTATTTGGCAATGTTGGCCCAATTAGGGCATCACCATGACCCATCAATAATGGGTGGTGTCAAGGAACTCAAGACACACCTCTTGGACCAGTCAACCCATTAAGTTAACCAAATTCAACCCCAAGATCAACCATGGTCAAAGTGAACCCTAAATGGTTAATAAGAGCCTAAGCCAATTCAGGTGGGCTAAGGCCTTGCCCAAGGCCCATCCTAAGGCCCACTATGTTTATCAAATTTATTTAATCTTAATTAGGTGATTTAATTTGGGTTTAATAGGAGTAATTAAGAGGGAAGTTTCATTTGCAGAGGGGAATAATAGAGGGAGGCCAAGTGACACTCCCTTCTTTTTCCCAAACCCCTCCTTTCATCTCCTTGATGAAGAGGAGTTTTCCAGCAGTTACAGGTCGGCCACCATCAAGGAGGCCCTTAATTGGCCATGGCTGAAACCCCCTACCTTAAATCTCCTATATATAGGCCCCCAAAGCTCAATTTAATCCTTTCGTCACCTTCAGAGGGCCTCAAGTAATCAAAATCGACTCTTGGATCACTACAAACGGTGGAGAATCGAGTTTGGGAGGAGGTTCGCTGGAAAACACCAAATTCATGGCCACCCGCCGGAGTAGCCGCATTCAAGCCCAAAATAAGGCATATTTCTACTCCTCTCTATATATTAGAATCCTAGGTCGTTAGGAGTCGGAAATGGGCTCAATTGAGTCGAGTTCCATTTTCAAATTCTTTAGGAAAAGCCATTTTGGCTCTTCCCAGGTTCACTAGAAACCACCACCTCCGACAGCCAAACCACCACAAGGCAATTCCATCTCAACGGAGGCGGTGGTGGTGGTGGCCGGCCGGGGAAGTGGCCGGGTGATCGGCAAACAGCTCTGAAAAGATCTCCAAGTCGGGTAAATCCCACCCCTCGGCTAGAGGTAGGGGATGAAATCACCACCGTTGATTTGGATTTATATTTATTATTATATATTTTACCCCCTTTAATATGCACTTTTTGATACTGAAAAATGAGGCCCTTAGGTGCAGAACCATAAAAAGTTCATGAAAAAGGTATCCCTATAGGGGTACTTTAATTAGAAATTAAAATTAGGTCATTTGAGGCACTATAGCTTCCTGTAGGTCAATTCTTGTGGGACTGGTCTTCAGGGTAGGATAGTCACTATTTTCTTAATAAATTTTAATTGGCCATGGGTATTTTCTTGAAATTTGGTGGTGGCATGTATTTTCCATATATACACCCCCTGTCCAAAAATGGGAATTGTTGGACAACATGTTCTTATAGTTTTGGGTAAATTGTGATTTTCTATAAAAGTGAATTATTTTGTGAAAATTATATATAATGACCTTAAATTTTTCTCAAAGGCTCATTTGGTCAGTATAAAGGCTTGGCAAAAATCTAAGCTCTATTGGAGCTCAGTAGGTTGGCGAATCTACTTTGCATGTGGTTGAGCTATATAAGATTTGGGGTGCAATTAGCTAAAAGGGGAAAAAGGGGGATTAAGGCCCATCAGACTTGTGGGATATCCCTTAGAGCTTGGTAATGGACTTATGAAGATGGAATACACCATCAAAAGTGAGATTAGGGTTTTTGAAACAAAAAACTCTAGGTATTTGATTTATTTTAGTTTTGGCACTATTTTAAATTAAGGGAATAATAGTGAGCAAATCAACTTATAAAATTTTAAGACTATGTCACTAGGGTTGTGTTGACATAATTCACCTCAGGTATTTATTTGAGAATTATTGAGAATTTCTATCTAGGCTGTTTACCTAAAAGTACGATTATGCTCTTTTGGTAATTTGTTTTAAATCATGATTAATATTACCTAAAAAATTATATGAATTTTACATGATCATTGTTATAGTGCTACGAGGCTCTGTGATTTATCTTCTAATTTTTGGAATCATATTTATGGAGTTTTATTAAATAATGACATTTTGGTAATATGTGAATTTTGCTAAATTTGGTGGTTAAATTTGTCTAGAAAATTATCGTCCACTGGAATTATGCTTTATTTGTCATTTAATACCTCAGGAAATTTTATGGGATTTATTTACATAGCTGTTCAAGTACTTCTTTTGAATTGTGACCTAAAGGTCATAATTTTGGAAAATTTATATTTGCCACTATAAGTCACTAAAAAATTAAGAAATTTTGTCCAGAGCCATTATTACTCAATATAATGTTAAAATAATTTTATCTTGTTGTTTTGATAACAGAAAGTGGCACTTCATGTTCAAAATCACATATAGCAATAATTTGGGAAAATTACAATAAATGCAGATTATTTTATGAAAATTATAAATCTCTGGTTTTAGCTCTAAAATGTCATGATAGACCTCAAGAAATAATCATAGGGCCTTGGGTAAAGTATTTTGTGAATTCTTGTTCATACACTCATATGTGTTCATGTGGTCTGCATTTAGCATTTTGGTAAAAAATAGTGTTCCAACAGTTCGACCACATCATTTTAGGAACACATGGAGATGCCGCCATAGTTCGACCAGGCTAAGCTATTCTAACTATCACAGCCACAGCAAGAACAAAAATAGAAAATAAGTAACTAGACAACACGAGAAATTTATAGTGGTTCCCCTAAACTTGGGTACATCCACTCTTCTATCACCCTAGTAGGAATTCACTAGCAGGTTTTGATCAGGTGACTGCCACCACAATATCTATTTGCAGGGAGATATTGCAACCATTTAGGCTTTTGATCAGGTGCCCAAAAACCAAACCAAGTATTTTGATCAGGAGACTTGACAACCAAAAGCTAACTTTTGAAGGGAGTTAAAACCCTTTTACAAGAGGTGAGAGGAGGTGATGATGTCTTCTCTTTCACTATTCAACAGAGAAGACAAGTGGATCTTTGATGTTGACAAAGCTCCCCCTGAGATGTTAATGGTTCAGTAAGACTGGAGCTTTCCTTTAGGGTATAGGTCTTTAGCCTTGTCTGAAAATAGTCCTGGAACTTTTTTGACTGAATAAGGATTTGTTGTCCTGAATGTTCCTAGATATGAAGCTTGAAGAAGACTCTTGATTGTGATGATTGTTCTTCTTCAGTTTTCAGACTTGACAAGGTGAAACATAGAGAATTTTTCTGCACTGAGAGAGAGAGAGAGAGTTCTAAAAGATTGGTCTGTCTTTGTGCTGTATATCTTTCTCTGTAGGTTCTGGTGGTTCCTTCTGTCTCTTATCTGAAAGACAAAAATCTCTTTTTATATTCTCAGTCAATAAATTCTCCTTTGAAATTTGAATTACTGCCTTAAATGTTGGCTGATCTGGAGAATACAAACAGCTGGAATATATCATAAATGAGTTTCCCCAACTGTCCTTTAATGCAATAAGCAAGTAATTATCCTAATGAATACCATAATTAATACTGCCAATAACGGTTATATTCAGAGGAATATAAGCATTAATTACTCAGGAATAATATTGCTATTAATATAGAAATAAAGGAACAGAAGGAAGAAAACTTCTCATTCTGGAACTGGACAGATATCGTCGATCACTGAACAGAATTCGTCGACCTAAGATCCAAGATCGTCGACCTAAGAATTCCAGTTCGTCGACCTGAGCTCTGTGAACTGCGTACTGCGTACTTAGAATGACTTGCCAAAACTGCACTCTGAGTTCGTCGAGCTGAAAGTTTGTCTGAAGAAAACTAATCGTCGACTTGAGCTCGAATATCGTCGAGCTTAGCTCAGAGAAATAACTCTGAGTTCGTCGATCTGAGATCGATGATCGTCAAGCTGAGTTCGAAGAACTTTGAACTGATCAAACTATTCTCTGAAATCTTCTAAGTCAGAGTCTTCTGAGGTCCTCTGCTTGCTGGTCCAAGAAAGTTGAACTTAAGTACTTAGCCTAAACTCTAGGACTACTAGACTTGACCCTGGCTATATAAGGTGGGTCAGACTCAGCCTAAATTAGTAAACCTAGCCCAAATCCAAGTAGAGATCCAACAATCTCCCCCTATTTGGATGAGGTCACTAAGTGTAAAGTATAACAAAAGAAAAATAAAAATATACAACTTGAGACTAAATAACTGACATAACAAATCAGTAGATAGAAAGAATATTCACAGAGAATAAGATTGTTTTAGAGCCTGTCTGGAGGAGGAGCAGAAGAAGATTTAGTGAATATTATTATTCTGAGAGGATCTTCTGCTTCTTGCTTAGACATCTTCAGGTCTTAAGCCCCAAGAAGAGTTATAGTAGAAGCTCTAGGCATAATAGCTTCTGGGTGGACCTGCATATAAGCATTTGGATCAAATAATTCTTTGTCTACCTCAAACTTTTCAAGCTCTTTTTGTCTGAAGGAAGACATAGTTGTAAATTGTGATGGATCTGTTCCTTCTGTCTTTGCCTTGTTTATCTGAGACAAGCCTATTAGTTCATGGAATCTAGCCATCCTAAAATTTGGATCAAACTCTGGTTCATATTATAGATCAGTTGAAACATTCTGAGCAGTCCTTTGAGGCTTTCTGAAAATAACAGACTGTTGCTGATAATTTGTTGAAGGATAATTCTTTACAGATTTTTCAACATAATAGGAATTTGGTGGTCTGCATTCATTATATTTTCCAGTAGGAATGGAAGATTGTCTTTGAGCTGGTCTGGAAGATTGTCTTGAGTGAGAAGGAGCTGGCTTAGAAGATCGTCTTGGATATTGATAAGGAGCAGGCTTAGGAGGTTAAGAAGCACTAGAAGTAGGTCTTGCTAAATTGCCTGAAGCTCCTATAGCAGGAGGAGGAGGATCCTTCTTGAATCTCTTCACCGGAGAAGATCCAGACCTCTTCTTCTTCTTATGTGCTTTGGCTTGGTTCCTTGACAATCTCATCCAATGAGGAGTTATTGGAGTAAGAGGAATATTATGCAGAATATAGTATGGAACATCATTATCTGGATTTTTCTTGAGAACAGCCTTTTCTGGAGCTTTCTTTTTCTTTAATTTGGATCTTTTAGAAGCATCGGAATCAGAATCATCTTCTGAATCCTCATCATCCTCAGATGATCTAGGAGGATTATCATATAAATCATCTATTTCTTCTAATGTTTCCTTTAAAATCTGTTTATCAGCCTGAGGAGGAGCTGGAGGTAGAACAACTGCAAGAGGAACAACAATCTCTGTAATCAATTGAGAATCTTCTAAGTCTTTATCAGTCAGAAGAAAATCATTCAGCTCAGGATCATTTTGCATATGTTCAATCATTAGTGTAACATCATGTGCAATTAAATCATCTAGACTTGGTATTGGACTATCATCCAATACATAGGTTGGGCCAGTTGGTTCCACAACCATGTTGATAGCAAAACTTGCATTTAGTTGACTAACCACTTCAATACTTACAGCAGGAGTATAGCATACAATTGCCAAAGATGGCCTGACAACTGGAAGAAAAGAATTTTGATGAATTGTATTGAAAGGATGTAACAAATCCAAAATGTCTACTGAGGGATTGATATAGCAATCACCATCAGTCACAATCTCTGCAACTAATATATCTGCCTCTGGAACCATATCTACATCTGGAAAGTCAGTTATTTGTAAAACTGTATCTATTGCTGTTGATGCTGGAGCTGCTTCTGCTGCCACTGGAGTTGCTTCTTCATTAAGTATCTTACCCTGTCTGGTTTCAGTAAGAACTGGAGCCAGGCCCCTAACTGAAGAAGGGGGACAGAGAAGACAAAAAGTTGAGTAGCAAGAGATGAGATGGAAATAGCAAGAGGTAAAATAGCCTCTGCTATGAGTTATTTTAAAAGAGGTGTGATGGTTTGCAGAATAGATGAAATGGAGGGTGAATCTATGTTTATGAATTCAGGTGGAGTTTGAGTAGATATAGATGGGTTAAAGGAAGAAGATGATGGATATGGGGGTGAAGAGTCTGGCATTAGTTCATCTGTAGGGGATGGAGTATGACTGGGGGATGAAAGCATATTGAATGATGGTAGAGAAGATAGATTGTAAAGACGGATGTCAGTAAGATGTGAAGGAAGAGGAGACAGAGGAGGAGTAACATGTTGTGGTGTAGGTGAAGGTTGATGTTTAGGGGATTGATGTGGTGAAGGATGATGTACTGGAGAATGAACTGGTGAATGTTGATGTAGTAGAGAGTGAACTAGTGAAGCAAGATATATTGGGGAAGCAGGAGGTGTAGGTTGATGTTCTTATGATGTGGAAGTAAGCTGGAGGGTTGTTGAGGGTGTTTTAACAAGTGGAGGTGGAGGGGGAATGGAAATATCCTCAGCAGGGTGGGGAGTGGCTAGAGCAGCCCTTGTACTCTCAGAGAGTCTGGAAGAAGAAGCCTTGGATAGCTTAGGGATATTCCTCTCCCATCTGCCAAATAAGGCGCATGTAAGCCTCTTGGAGGCATTAATGAATATGGTCGGGGAGACCAGTGATTCAGCAGCCGTAGCCTGAAGGAAGATTCCCAGAATTCTTCTAAAACACACTTCCTTCTTGGTGTTTTTCTTCTTAATCAACTCAAACAAAATTTTGGCCCAGTTCACGACCTTTTTATTCACCACTGTACACATCACTAGAAACTATTGTCTAGTAATGTAATCATGGGCGGTGTGCTTGCCCAGCAGTACTTTGCCTACAACATCTGCTAGAAATTTATAGTCTGCAGATAGATGTTTCTTCAGCAGTTTGTTAGGGTTGTCTCCAGAATAACCTATTCTAATCAACATTTCATCCAATTCAGCAGTGACAATTTCTAACTCCTCTTCTCCAATCAGTAAACCGAAAATTTCAGTTAGAACATCAGGGGTAAGAGTAACGGTGTTACCCGATATTATTCCGATCAACGTATTAGCATCTGGAGTTGATAAAGTGAAAACCCATTCTCTAATCTCTGTCGCCGCAATCTTTATCCTAGTAGTCATTAGATTCTTCAACTGTAAATCTTCAAACAACTTCAAAATATCAAGGAAAATTTGATCCGAGTGTTGGAAAGATTCGAAGTCTATGTCAAAACCATGTTGAATTTTATAGCTGTAAGAGCGCTTGCTGGAATCGTCATGATCACCTGCAACAGAGAAACAGAGAGATCAAGTGCAAGGGAACTGAAAGCGCGGGATAGAGCTCGAAGAAAACTTATTTATAAGGTTTTTCAGAATATGAAATGACAAACTCCGTCCTGCGAAACAGAAAAATTCTTCGATCTGAGGTCGACGAATCATTTTATTGACAAAAGAGTTCGTTGATCTAAGTCTGAAGAAGGGAAAACTTTTCGTCGTACTCAGGTTGATGAAAATTTTCTAAAGCCAGGTCGTCGATCTCCAGTCGACGAAAATGAATTACACAGAGAGTTCGTCGATCTCAGGTCGACAAAAATTCTCATGAACTTTCCTCAGTTCGTCGATCTCCGTTCGACGAATTGTAGCAAATTCTTCGACCACAGACAGAGAATTAAATTAATCCATCTCCATTCATCATGCCTAGTTGATTCATAAAGGATAGATGTTTTTTCTCATCCAAGGGTTTGGTGAAGATATCTTCCCTTTGCAAATCAGTGGGGATGAAGGTAAGATTAATTTTATTCTTATCAACACACTCCCTAATGAAATGATGTCTTACATCTATATGCTTGGTCCTACTATGATGCACTAGATTTTATGCTATGGATATAGCACTGGTACTATCACAGAAAATAGTTGAATTATTTAAGTTGTATCCATAATTCAGGAGTTGATTTTGTATCCATAGTATCTGTGAACAGCAACTGCCAACTGCTATGTATTCAGCTTCTGATGTTGATGTAGACACAGATGCCTGCTTTTTACAAAACTAGGAGACAAGTCTAGCACCAAGGAATTGGCATGTTCTTGATGTGCTCTTCCTGTCCACTCTACATCCAGCAAAGTCAGCATCTGAGTATCAAGTTAACTCAAACTCTGACTTAGTTGGATACAAAAGTCCTAGATTTTGGCAACTCTTTATATATCTTAAAATCCTTTTTAGCAAAATTAGGTGAGATTCTTTAGGGTTCACCTAAAACCTAGCACAATGACAAATAACAAACATAATATATGGCCTACTTGTTGTGAGATATAAAAGGGACCCAACAATGGCCCTATACAATTTCTGATCAACAGGTTTCCCATGTTCATCAGAATCAACCACAGCATTTGTAGCCATAGGTGTTTTCTTAGCTGAGGCATCAGTCATCCCAAACCTTTTTATTAGCTCTTTAGCATACTTGGATTGAGATATGAAAATGTCATCAGGAGTCTGCTTCACTTGGAGGCCAAGGAAGTAGGAGAGCTCATTCATGCTACTCATCTCAAACTTAAAATGCATAAGGTTGGAGAACCTTTTGCATTGTTTGGGATCTGTAGAGCCAAATATGATGTCATCTGCATATATTTATACTAAAAGAATTTTATCACGATGATGCTTGAAAAATAAAGTCATATCTACCATGCCTTTAGAAAATTTATGCTCTAAAAAAAGCTAGCTAAGGTTTCATACCAAGCTCTTGGAGCTTGCTTTAGACCATAGAGAGCTTTATACAATCTGAAAACATAAGAGGGATAAGTTGAAGAGATAAAACCTGGTTGTTGTTCCACATAAACCTCTTCTTTAAGTTCTCCATTCAGAAAAGCACTTTTTACATCCATATGGTAGACTTTGAACTTTTTGAATGCAGCATATGCAAGGAAAATTCTTATTGCCTCAAGCCTGGCAACAGGAGTAAATGTCTGGCCATAGTAAATGCCTTCCTCTTGCCTATAGCCTTAAGCTACTAGCCTTGCCTTATTTCTTATAATAGATCCTTGGGCATCAAGTTTATTTTTGAATACCCACTTAGTTCCAATGACTGGGTAGTCTTTGGGTCTTGGAACTAAGTCCCAAACTCTACATCTCTCAAACTGGTTGAGCTACTCTTGCATAGCAATAATCTAGTGTGGATCTTGCTCAGCATCTTTGATGGATTGGGGCTCAATTTGAGATATGAAGCAGGCATTCATTACATCCTGGTGGAGTTGATGCCTTGTCTGCACACCTACTGATATGTATCTTATTACTTGAGATATAGGATGATCTCTAAGTATGACAGGATCAGTTGGTGGAGTTAGTTCAGCAACAGCTTAGGGAGTTAATTCCTCTGGTGGAATTAAGTTAGCTGTTGTTGGCTCTCCATTAAATTCAGTATCTTCATCATCACTTTCTTCAGTAATATGTGGAGAAGGATGTGTAACAGCCTCATAGGTGAGGGATAACTCATCCAAATTCTCACACTTGTTAGGTACCTGCAAGGTTTCACTAGTAAGAGCTATATTCTTCTTGTAAAACATGTTAGTCTCATCAAAAGAAATGTGAATAGACTCTTCCATTTTCATGGTTGATTTATTATATACCCTATAAGCCTTGCTTACTTGGGAATATCCAAGAAAAATTCCAACTTCAGCTTTGGCTTCAAACTTTCTAATGTATTTCTTGTTATTGTTATTGATGTAATAGACACAACCAAATACTCTAAAATAGTCTACTTTAGGTTTCTTCCCTTTGAGTAGTTCATAGGGGGTCTTACCCTTAAGTTTGTGTATCAAACTCCTGTTCAGGACATAGTTTGCTGTGCTCACAGCCTCTGCCCAAAAGGATAGGGGCAGGTGAGCATCTGTAATTAATGTGCCTGCACCTTCAATGAGTGTTCTGTTCTTCCTTTCAGCTACCCCATTTTGTTGAGGAGTTCTAGGAGCAGAGAAACATTGCCTGATACCTTCCTTCTCACTAAACTCTTGTATTAGAAGAGACTCAAACTCAGTACCATGATCACTTCTGATCAATGCAACTGGAGTAGAGTACTCAATATGTATGCTCTTGAGAAAATCTGTAAGAACCTTGAAGTTATCTGACTTGTTTCTCAAGAAGAACACCCAAGTGAACCTTGAGAAGTCATCAACAATCTCTAAGGTATAAGACTTCCCTCCTAGGCTTTGTATAGCAATGGGTTCAAAAAGATCCATGTGGAGCAAATACAAAATCCTAGTTGAATCACTCTTATTAAGTGACTTAAAACAATTTTTAGTTTGCTTGCTTAACTAACAAGCCCTGCAAAAACTTTCCTTCTTGTAGGGATAAGAAGGCAATCCTCTAACAAGGTTATCTTTAGATAACCTAGCAATGTTTTTCAAGTTAACATGTCCTAATCTCCTATGCCAAAGTTCATTGTAGTTACTGGTTTGGTTAAATAAACAAATTTCTATTTTAGCTGATTTGAAATTAACTATGTAGATATTTCCTACTCTAGAGCCAGTTAAAACAGTAATATTGTCAGCAGAAGAAATAATGCAAGAGGATTTATCAAATGATACCTGAAATCCTTCATCATAGAGTTGACTAATGGAAATCAGGTTGTGCTTTAATCCACTTACATAAGCTACCTTCTTGAATGTGACAATTCCAATCTTTACATCTCCATATCCTTTATTCTGACCACAGTTGGAGTCACCAAAAATAACTTTGGGACCTAGCTTGGACTTGTAGTTGGATAAGTTGTCCTTGCAGCCAATCATATATTTTGAACAACCACTATCCAGATACCACTGTTCCTTTATGGTAGGATAGTCTTTTACCTGCACAAAAACAGATTAGATATTCTTGACCCAGGTTACCTTGGGTCCTTGTTGATTTACATAATTAAAGCTAGAGATGTATGAATACTCAAGTTAATTCTTATAGCCTAAGGGATGATACTTTCTTGGTGGAATTATCCATTGGTTAAAAGGATTAATATTTTCTCTGGACTGGTGAAAAAACCTATTGGAATTAAAGTTTTTATTATTATGAACTGAGGTCGACGAATTCTGGTGTGTTTGTCGATCTGAGTTCGACGAACGAACCATACTGGTTTCATCGATCGTAGTTCAGAGAATAATTATAGTAAAAGTTTGTGTTCGAAGTTCGTCGACTTGAGTTCGACGAACTGTACACATTTCATCGATCTAAGTTCGACAAAATCTGCTGAAAATTGTTCTGATTATTATTTTTCTTGCTCTTTTTCTTCTTCTTATTTTTATGTTTAAATTCTATTTGATTAAGATTTTTTTTCTCCTTACCTTTTTCAGAAACAAATTTTATTGGGGTTGTTAGAATGTTCTTCTAAATATGTGGGTGTTGGCTTGATGAAGCACCTAAGCCCAGCTTGCCATTAAGTCTTGCATTTACTGTGCTTGTGATGTTCATCAACTTGATGCTTCTCCCATTTAAGGATTCTTCAAGTTGCCTTGCCTCAGATAATTCAGTCTTTAATTTAATAATTTGTTCATTGGCTAAAGTTATTTTATCTTTTAATTTATTATTTTCTGGCAGCAGGTTCTCTTGTTCATTTAGTTTCTCTCTAAGTTGTTTAATTTCTTTTTCAAAATTTATTAAGTCTAAGCACAAGGATTTGAATTCAGTTCTAAAGTTTTCAGAATTAAAATCAAATGATGATAATACCTGATCCTCTTCAGATAGAGGTTATTCAGTGTCTGTCTGGTCAGCATCAGATTGGGTACTTGATGCTTCAATAGCCATCAAGCATATTTTCTTGGCTTTTGCTTCCTCTTCATCTTCACTGGAGCTGCAGGATGAAGATTCTTCTTCAGTGTCACTCCAGGTTTCAGCAATGAAACCTTTCTCCTTTCTTTTGTGCTTGCTGGAGGAGGGCTTGCTGTAATGTTGTCTTCTGGTCTCTTTTTCTCTTCTTTTATCTTTCTTTTGAGTCTTTGGACACACTGAAATGAAGTTTCCAGGCTTCCTGCAGCCAAAAAAAACTATTTCTTCAGTTGGTGTTTTATCATACCTGGGTTTGTCATCTTTCCTAGATGACTTTCTTCTGAAATCCCTTTTGCCCATTATGTAAAATCTCTTGGCTAAGAGACTTAGGAATTCTTCATTTACTGATGGGGCTTCTGATTCTTCAGTGGCTATGAAAGCTATATTTTGCTCCTTTCTCCCAGATGAAGGAGTCTTCTGTTCTACAACTTCTCTTGACTTAATCAGTTGCTCATAAGATTTAAGCTTTCCCAATAGAGATTCAGTGGAAATCTCATGAACGTTTCTAGCTTACTTGATAGGCCAGATTCTAGAATCCCATGAGCTAGGGAAGCACATAAGGATTTTGTCATTCACTTCAGTAAGAGTGATGTCCTTGTCCAATGTCTTCAGCTCATTGATAATAGAGCTTAATCTATTATACATATCACTAACAGCCTCTGACTCATCCTTCTTGAAGTTCTCATACTAAGAAATGAGGTTGGATCTCCTATACTTTCTCTCATCAGCAGAACCAGCTACCATCTGGTTAATTGAGTCCCAAATAGCTTTGGATGATGTGCATTCAGCCACTTTCTGGAAGATGTCATCAGACATAGTCTGAGCCAAAATATTCATGGCCTTTGCATCAGCAATCTTGGCCTTTTTCTGAGCATCTGTCCACTCAGGTGGTGGAACAGTATGTGTGCTTGATGTTGAGGTGGATGCAGTCACTGGAGTAGGAGGTCCTGTCAAAATGAAATTAAAAATGTCCTTATCAATAGAGTTCATATAAAGTTTGATTCTTGCCTTTCAGATGGCAAACTTATTTAAGATGCACACTGGAGGTCTGGTGCTTGCGTAATCTTTGTTCTGTGCCGTTGTGATAATAGAAAAGCTAAGAAAGAGGAAATATGATCTAACAGGGATCTTGGTTCAAGTGTTAACTTGTACAACCAAAGAAACACACCCTCTGATACTAATTGAAAGAAGGGGTTAGATCTGACTTACTCTAGAGAGGGGGTGAATAAAGTATTTAAAAAATTCTTGGCAGTTTTTAGACTTATATCAGAGTAAAGTAAGTGATACCAAATATAATAATTAAAGGAAAGACAAGCTAAGCTATTCTAACTATCACAGCCACAGCAAGAACAAAAACAAAAAATGAGCATCCAGACAACACAAGAAATTTTATAGTGGTTCCCCTAAACTTGAGTACATCCACTCTTCTATCACCCTGGTAGGAATCGACTAGCAAGTTTTGATCAGGTGACTACCACCACAATATCTATTTGTAGGGAGATATTGCAACCCTTTAGGCTTTTGATCAGGTGCCCAAAAACCAAACCAAGTATTTTGATCAGGAGACTTGACAACCAAAAGCTAACTTTTGAAGGGAGTTAAAAACCTTTTACAAGAGGTGAGAGGAGGTGATGATGTATTCTCTTTCTCTATTCAATAGAGAAGACAAGTGGATCTTTGATGTTTATAAAGCTCCCCCTGAGATGTTGATGGTTCAGTAAGACTGGAGCTTTGCTTCAGGGTGTAGGTCTTCAGCCTTGTCTGAAAACAGTCCTGAAACTTTTCTGACTAAATAAGGATTTGTTGTCTTGAATGTTCCTGGATGTGAAGCTTGAAGAAGACTCTTGATTGTGATGATTGTTCTTCTTCAGTCTTCTGACTTGACAAGGTGAAACACAGAGAATTTTTCTGCACTGAGAGAGAGAGAGTTCTAAAAGATTGGTCTGTCTCTATGCTGTATATCTTTCTCTGTAGGTTTTGGTGGTTCCTTCTGTCTCTTATCTGAAAGACAAAAATCTCTTTTTATATTCTCAGTCAATAAATTCTCCTTTGAAATTTGAATTACTGCCTTAAATGTTGGCTGATCTAGATAATACAAACGGCTAGAATATATCATAAATGAGTTTCCCCAACTGTCCCTTAATGAAATAAGTAAGTAATTATCCTGATGAATACCATAATTAATGCTGCAAATAACGGTTATATTCAGAGGAATATAAGCATTAATTACTCAGGAATAATACTGCTATTAATATAGAAATAAAGGAACAGAAGGAAGAAAACTTCTCATTCTGGAACTGGACAGATATCGTCGATCTCTGAACAGAATTCGTCGACCTGAGATCCAAGTTCGTCGACCTAAGAATTCCAGTTCGTCGACCTGAGCTCTGTGAACTGCGTACTGAGAATGACTTGCCAAAACTGCACTCTGAGTTCGTCGAGCTGAAAGTCTGTTTGAAGAAAACTGATCGTCGACCTGAGCTCGAATATCATCGAGCTCAGCTCAGAGAAATAACTCTGAGTTCGTCGATCTGAGATCGACGATCGTCGAGCTGAGTTCGAAGAACTTTGAACTGATCAAACTGTTCTCTGAAATCTTCTAAGTCTGAGTCTACTGAGTTCCTCTGCTGGCTGGTCCAAGAAAGTTGAACTTAAGGACTTAACCTAAACTCTAGGACTACTAGAATTGACCCCGGCTATACAAGGTGGGTCAGACTCTGCCTAAATTTGTGAACCTAGCCCAAATGTAACTAGGGATCCAACAGTTTCCTGAACCTTTTGGAGGGGAAAGGAATCAAAACCTCAAACCCTAACATACAAAAATCAAAGAAATGGGGAAAACTTACCACGATCATGTAGCCCTCGCCGAGAGCTTTCCAAATCTCTAAACTATTGACGAATCCGACCACCGGAGCTCTGGAAATCGCGACCGAAAGCACGCCAAGCCCATCGAACTCCTCTCTTTCGCGAAAATAGTGGTGTCGGGTTATGGAAGAAGATTAATAGTAACGAGGTAGGGTTTTCGATTCGGCCGATTCTTATTTATACTTATAAATATATTAATATATATATATATTATTAATTAATTAATTAACGTCAAAACGACCCAAAATCCAAACAACCTTAGATTCCTATGAAAATTGCACCGTAGTTAAATACCGACACTATGAATCCAACGGCAAAGTCGAAATCGAAGTCCGACAAACCAAATTCGAGCAAACAACTCCCGAAGCCAAAACACAAGCAATCCCAAAAAGGCTCCACCAAGTCACCAAAATAGACCCGGTTCGCGAGGGAATCTTGCAAACAGGCTAAAAACCAGCCACACCGAAAACCTAAAGAGAAAAAACCACGCTCTAACAACGGCACATGCCAAACACGCATTAACATAATGCCCTGACGTCCCAAATATGCCAATAAAAGAAATAAAGTAAACAGCGAAAAATCAGGGGCGTTACAGCTGCCCCCCCTAAAAGAAAGTTTTGTCCCAAAACTTTATGCACAAAAACTCCTACAGAAGAAGGAAATAATCAAGGGTTATCAAATACATACCAAACAAAACTAGAAGAACAGATGAGGATGAGCCTCCCTCATAGCTGACTCAAACTCCCAAGTCGCGCTCTGCACGTCTTGGTTCCGCCATAAAACTTTAACCATAGGTGTTGTCTTCATTCGCAATACCTTATCTTGAGTATCCAAAACACGAACAGGCACCTCTATATAAGAAAGGTTAGGCTCCAACTAGGGCACGAAATCAAGAATTTGCTTGTCGCTAACATCACACTTTCGCAATTGGCTTACGTGAAAAACATCGGGCACACCCGGAAAACTTACGGGCAAATCAAGCCTGTAAGCTGACACACCAATCCGCTCAACAACTCCAAACGATCCCATATACCTCGGGTCCAATTTATGGTTCTTAGCAAACCTTTTTACACCGTACATCAGGGAAACTTTAAGAAACACCATGTCCCCTACCGCAAATTCCAAATCAGTCCTATGCTGATTGGCGTTCTTCTCATAATGCTCTTGAGCTTTCCGAAGCTTCTCTCGAATAAGCTTCACAGAAACATCCATTTCTTCTAACGCTTCAGAACCTAACAGCAGTCTCTCACCAACCTCGGCCCAAAATAAGGGAGTTCTGCAATGTCTCCCATACAAAGCCTCAAACGGGGCCATCTGTAAACTTTCTTGATAACTATTCCATCAATCTTAAACGCTCGTCTCATGCTCCCCCATGGTCCAAAATATAACATCTGATCATATCTTCCACGATCTGATTTACTCTCTCCGTTTTACCATTAGTATGTGGATGATAAATGGTGGAATACCTCAAATCGGCACCCAACCTTTCCTGTAAACTCTTCCAAAAGCGAGATGTAAACCTGAAATCTCGATCCGATACAATACTCACTGGTACTCCATGTAATCTGATGACCTCGTCAAAGTATAACTCGATTATCTTTTTCATGGAGTAGTCAATCTTAAAGGGCATGAAGTGAGCACACTTCGTTAGTTTATCAACGATAACCCAGACTAAATCATGTCCTCGGGGAGATCTCGGCAATCCAGTAATGAAGTCCATAGAAATGCTCTCCCACTTCCAACTTGGAATCTCTAAGGGCGTCAACTTGCCACTAGCCCTTCCATGATCAGCCTTTGCTTGCAGGTGAAAGATTCTGACACAAACTTGGTTATGTCACCTTTCATCCAAAACCACCAGACAATCTGCTTCAGATCTTCATAGATCTTAGTTGAACCAGGGTGGTAGGCAACACTAGAACCATGAGCCTCTTTGCACAACTTAACTCAAATATCCTCAAATGCGAGAATACAAAATCTGTCGCAGTACTTCAAGGTACCCGCATTGTCAATCGAGAAATCCGGTAATTCCCATTTTGTAGTTCTATTATAAAGGTGCAGCATATCAGGATCATTCCTTTGATGTAGCCTTGTAAGTGTAATCCATGAAGGCTCTATTAGTTCCAAACTGTTGGGCGAGTCGCTACTGCCCACTAATATACCCATCAGGAGAAATTCCTCAACCAAGGAATCTACAGAAAGATTAAAGATTTTAGCTATCTTCCTACTCAAGGCATCGGCTACCACATTAGCTTTGCCCAGATGGTATTGGATCTCAACATCATAATCTACAACATACTCAAGCCATCTCCGTTGGCGCAAGTTCAATTCCTTTTGAGTGAAGATGTACTTCAAACTCTTATGATCCGTATAAATCTTGCACAAAGCGCAACATAACAAATGTCTCCATAACTTCAAGGCGTAAATCATAGCTGCAAATTCCAAATCATATATAGGGTAATTTTTCTCATGTACCTTTAACTATCGCGACCCATATGCATTCACTTTGCCCTCTTGCATCAACACGCAACCAAGTACAACGTGCGATGCGTCCACATACACAACATACTTTATCCCTTCGGTGGGCAAGGTTAAAACGGGAGCAGTGCATAATCTCCTCTTTAATTCCTGAAAAGCCTCTTCGCACATATCGCTCCAAATGAAAGCTTCGTTCTTTTGCATCAATTTAGTCAAAGGCACGGACAATTAAGGAAACCCTCTACAAACCTTCTATAATAGCCGGCTAGCCATAGGAAGCTCCTTATCTCTTTGGGAGTAGCAGGTGTTGGGTTTCTCTATGAGGTGGCACAACAGTTGTGCACGCAGCGGAAATAGTAAAATCAAGAACAACCCAAAAGAGATTTGGGATCGGGCCATGAAAGTTGAATCAAGAAGTTAAGAAATAACTAGGTAAAATTACCTTGGCGGCGTTGAGTCACAACTCAACGAAGATGCTCCAATGTATGAGTTCTTGTCGGCGGCGAGTCCCACGTAGAATAGTGTCTACGTCTCTGCAGAAATCCACACGAGCGGAAGAATGTCGATCTTCGTCGCACGAAAAACGGGAAGGGAGATCGACTGCACCTTGCACTTCCACGGACTGCTAGGTCCGCTCCAGGAAGACAAGCACCGGCGACTGTCATCGGAGAGGAGGCCGGCGGAGCGAGCGATCAGCGGAACACTTCCGTCGGGCGAATCGGCGGAACACTTCCGTCAGGCGAATCGGCGGGGTTCTCATTTAACCGCTCAAACCTAAGTCCTTATTTATACACAAAGGATAAACTGACCTAGGAAAAATCGCTATCCGCAGATCATAGAAAATTAGGGTTTCTGGAAATAAATCGTCGGGAATCAGCATTCGTCGAGAATCGAACAGTTCGATTCTCAACGATTCTCGACGACTCTCGACGATTCTCGACGAACCACAGCCGACGATTCTCGACGATCGATACTCGACGATTCTCGACGATCAATACTCGACGATTCTCGACGATCGATACTCGACGATTCTCAACGATCGATACTCGTCGATTCTCGACGATCGATACTCGTCGATTCTCGACGATCACCTTGGCAACATTTGTCGGACCCCATTCTCTATGGTGATTGGTAACCTTTACCAACACAGTCAATCTTCTAACTTCTCCACATGCTCTTATGTGCGACCCTGCAGGCTCATATCGCGTTGGCAGTTAGATTACATTTTTGACCACTTCAAGATCACCATAATAACTCCAACAGTCTCCCACTTGATCTTGAAAGTATCAAACCAAAAACCTCACAAACAATGAGCGGCATCTAGCAATGCATCATTGCTACCCAAGCAATAAGAGTTCATAACTCATAAGCCTTTATGAACAATGTTCCAGCGTTGTCTTTGTCCCTTTGTCCCTTACATCCGGAAATAACTAGAGGCATGGACCGTGTCACTCTTATAATAGCTCAATCCAAGTATCTTGATCTAGAACGGACTTCCAGAGAATGGTGAGTCCAATATCACATATTGACTCAACCAAGCATGGCCATGCATTTCTCAGCCCAGTTCCATCAAGGGGCCCATGGATGCAACTCCTGTCATATAGGAGGACAAATCTCATATCTGCTCACACACAAACACCCAAATGATTCGTAACATGTCCAACAACCACCCTTATCATCAACCTTTCTCAAGGAAGACTTTAGATGGCATCAAAGTACGCTTTTTCTCACTTGATGAATGCTGTGACTTCAGGTCAAAGGACCACAACACCATTGTCAATTGAGACCTACTCGTGACATATTTAGATAACAATCCACAAAGTAGTTTCAGGTTGGGTCTGTCCAGTATAACTTGTTCATTAACAAGTACCCACGTGATGACTTGATATCATAATATCATGACCTGTGAGAACTTGTCATCAGTTAACGCACATGCTAGTCTTAATGTATCATCATCACCCTTAGTTCTTATGATGATACAACGACCAGGGACCTTTCAAGAATGAAGCTTCAAATAAATCATAGACTCTCACATTCAAGTCACGTACTTGATGTCCTTTGGAAGCGACCATTCTAAGGGTATTTATTATGTTAACATTTAACTATCGCATAGAGAAATCATAATAAAAGAACTTGTCATTAATTGTAAAAGAAAAATTCTGGTACACAATTCATCATATGAATAAATAACAAATAGCCAACAGAATATATGTATACACGCAACCCACAAGTCTCTCACTAGAGTTGATTATTTAGGTATCGTATACCCATTGATCTAGTATGACCATCATGCTTTCCCTGCGCGAGAGGCTTTGTCAGTGGATCCGCAATATTCTCCTTAGTCGGCACTCTGCAAATGTTCACATCTCCTTGTTCGACAATTTCACGAATAAGATGGAACCGTCGAAGTATGTGCTTGGAGCGCTGATGCGATCTAGGTTCCTTAGATTGTGCAATTGCACCATTATTATCACAGTAGAGAACTACGGGACCAACAATGCTAGGAACTACATCAAGCTCGCCGATGAATTTCCTAATCCATACAGCCTCCTTCGCTGCGTTAGCTGTAGTGATATATTCGGATTCTATTGTAGAATCAGCAACTGTCTCTTGCTTGGAACTCTTCTAGCTCACAGCTCCTCCATTAAGGAAAAACACAAACCCTGACTGAGACTTTGAATCGTCCCTATCAGTTTAGAAGCTAGCATCCGTGTAACCACTTACAACGAGCTCTTCCTCTCCACCATACACCAAGAACACATCCTTTGTCCTTCTCAAGTACTTCAGGATATTCTTGACTGCAATCCAGTAACACTCACAGGGGTCTGACTGATACCTGCTAGTCATGCTCAAAGCAAATGAGACATCAGGTCGAGTACATAACATTGCATACATGATTGATCCAATTGCTGAAGCATATGGAATCAACTTCATGCGGTCCTTATCTTCACAAGATTTTGGACATTGGTCCTTAGAGAGATTCACACCATGAGACATGGGTAAAAATCCCTTCTTGGACTCAAGCATGTTGAACCGCTTCAACACCTTCTCGATGTATGTACTCTTGGTCAAACCCAGCAACTTCTTCGATCTATCTCTATAGATCTTAATACCGAGTATATAAGTCACTTCACCCAAGTCCTTCATAGAAAAGTAGTTCTCTAGGTTATTCTTAACAACTTTCAGGGTAGGAATGTTATTCCCAATCAACAGTATGCCATCTACATACAATATCAGGAAGACAACAATGCTCCCACTGATTCGCTTGTAAACACAAGGCTCATCTTCATTCTTGATGAAACCAAACTCTTTGATTTTCTTATCAAAACGAAGATTCCAACTTCGAGAGGCCTGCTTCAGTCCATAGATGGACCTATTCAGCTTGCATATTTTAGTGGCTTCATTTGGGGATACAAAACCCTCAGGTTGTGTCATGTACACTTCCTCAAGGAGGTTTCCATTAAGGAAAGTCGTTTTGACATCCATCTGCCAGATCTCGTAGTCATAATACGCAGCAATAGCAAGCAATATCCTTATGGACTTTACCATGGCAACAGGGGAAAAGGTCTCATCATAGTCAATACCATGAATTTGCTTAAAACCCTTAGCCACCAGTCGCCCTTTGAATGTTTGTACATTCCCATCCATGTCGGTCTTCTTCTTGAAGACCCATTTGCACCCTATGGGTCGTACCCCTTCAGGTGGTTCCACCAAGTTCCAAACTTGGTTTGCGTACATGGAGTCCATTTCGGATTTCATAGCCTCAAGCCATCTGTCGGAGTCCGGTCCATTCATCGCCACTTGGTAGGTTGCTGGTTCATCATCATGATCCATAAGCAACACATTACTTATTTGAGACATAAGAAATCCATATCTCTCAGGCTAAAATCTTGGTCTACCAGATCTACGTAGGACTTGTGTTTCTTGAGCAGGTTCTCTAGCTAAAACATCTTGTAGTCCTATCTAAGAATCCAATTCCGGTTCATTCACTACTTGTGATTCTTGAACTTCTTCAAGTTCTACCTTTTCTGTCTTTCTTGATAAGAATTCTCTCTCCAAGAAGACGCCAGTTCTTACGACAAACACTTTGCCCTCGGACGGTAGGTAAAAGTAATACCCTTTCGTTTCCTTAGGATATCCCACCAGATAACATTTATCCGATTTGGATTCCAGCTTGTCAGGCATTTGACGTCGCACGTATGCCTCACAGCCCCAAATTTTAATGAACGACATACTAGGACGCTTCCCAGTCCATATCTCATATGGTGTCTTCAGAACCATTTTCGTTGGAGCGCGATTTAGTGTCATTGCAGCTGTCTTTAAAGCAAAACCCCAAAAGTAAACAGGCAAGTCTGCATGACTCATCATCGAACGTACCATGTCTAACAGAGTACGATTTCTCCTCTCAGACACACCATTATGTTGTGGTGTTCTTGGTGGAGTGAGCTGTGATACAATACCACACTCTTTCAGATGATCACGGAACTCATGACTTAGGTATTCGCCACCTCGATCAGATCAGAGTGCTTTAACCCTTTTACCCAACTGGTTTTCTACTTCATTCTTGAACTCTTTGAACTTTTCAAAGGTCTCGGATTTGCACTTCATAAGATACACATATCTGTATCTACTGAAATCATCAGTAAATATAACGAAGTAGAAAAACCCACCTCTAACCATGGTGCTCATGGGTCCGCATACATCACTATGTACAACACCCAAGAGATCCTCCGCCCTCTCAGTATAACCAGTGAAAGGGGCTTTAGCCATTTTGCCTAACAAACAAGATTCGCATCGCTCAAATGATTCATAATCAAATTAGTCTAAAAGTCCATCTTTATTGAGCTTGGATATACGCTTCTCGTTTATATGGCCCAAACGACAATGCCAGAGATATGTAGGGTTTGAGTCATTTGTTCTTAGTCTTTTATTATTTTCTACATTATAGATCAGATGGTCCAAGTTCAAAACATAAAGACCATTAAACAATTGGGCTACAGCATAACAAACATCATTCTTAAATATAGAACAACAGTTGTTCTTAATTATAAAAGAAAATCCAATCATGTCCAAGCATGAAATTGATATAATGTTTCTAGTTATGGCCGGAATGAAATAATAATTATCTAGTTCTATTACAAGCCCACTGGGAAAAGAAAGACGGTAAACCCCTACGGCTACAGCAGCAACTCTTGCTCCATTGCCGACACGCAGGTCCACCTCCCCTTTACTCAGCAATCTTCTCCTTTCCAGTTCCTGCACATTTGTACAAATGTAAGAACCACATCCGGTATCCAATACCCAAGATGAAGGAGCAGAAAGGTTTATCTCTATAACGCAAATATTTGAAGTGGAAGTCATACCTCCCTTCATTTTCTACAGACCCTCAATGTAAGAAGGACAGTTCCTCCTCCAATGACAAGCCTTGCCATAGTGGTGGCATTTCCCTTCCTTCACCGTGCTCTTCTTTTTATTCAGTGCAGAAGACTTGGGCTCAAGATGTGACTTAGGTCCCACCTTCATCTTCTTAGAGCCCTTAGCCTTACCCTTGCCCTTATGCACCATCAGTATGGGGCTGGCAGGCTTGGCCTTCATCATGTTGATCTCGGCAGTTCTTAACATGCCTAGGAGCTCGGGCAGTGTCTTGTCTATTTCATTCATGTTATAGTTCAAGACAAACTGCTCATAACTGTCCGACAACGATTGCAGGATTAGATCTGTGGCCAACTCTTGACCTAGAGGAAAACCCAGCCTTTCAAGGTTCTCTATATACCCAATCATCTTGAGTACATGAGTCCCTACTGAGTCTCGAACTCCCATCTCGCACTGAAATAACGCTTTTGTGACGTCGAACCTCTCTTGACGAGCCTGCCCTTGAAACATTTTCTTGAGATGCTCGTCAATCTCCTTGCACCCCATGTTCTCATGTTGCTTCTGAAGCTCAGAGTTCATGGTGGAAAGCATAAGGCATTCGACGTATAAGGCGTCATCAGTATACTTCTTATAAGTATCCTTATCAGCACGGGAAGAGTTCCCGGTCGGCACCTCGAGGGCTTCTTCTTCCAAGACATAGAGCTTTCGCTCTTGCCTGAGAACAATTCTCAGGTTCCTGTACCAGTCCATGTAGTTGGTCCCACTGAGCTTATTTTTCTAAAGGATGGCTCTCAGAGACAGAGTGGAGTGTGAACCACTTGCCATGGAATTCTACAAGAATTCATGCAGAATAATATCGGTACCAAAATTTCAAAATACAATTTATTTTTAATTTGGACTTCAATTAAAACTCCCACTATTTTTATTCGAAATGATGGCCCTCACTATCAATTCAGAGAGTTCATGCGAGCTACTCTCTTAGTGGACAAGATCCGTATTTCACCAACACAATGAGTCAGCTTTGGCTATTCTCTCACGATGTGATTATTTAGGTAGGTAACGCTTGCCAATTGCATCCTCATGCAATTCTTGTATGGTTGGTGAATAACTCCTTATTCGCATCCATCATATGGTGCATGCCAACCCTATACCTCTAGGCACTCAACCTTTGTGGTCACCTAGTTAAGTTAAACCCGATGTCGACAGTGGGATATCACAATTATCCGCTCGCACCCTTACCAAGATAGATTAATGCACCTTGCTTTGGCAAGCCCACACTTCATCGATCGAGGCAGGAAGAGTATCATCCATCGGAAGGCATCCGAACACTTAATATTTGATGAAGGGATTTTGATAATAGGTTAACAATTAACCATGATCAACATTTGATCAATGTGCACATCCATAGAAAAACACTTATCTAAAATCCACATGCATCCCTTATGTGCATAACATGGTACTATCAACATTTGATGGAAGAAAGGGCTAAATCTGAACATTCGGACTCTTCCAAATCTTCATATTTACATGCATTGGACAAAGGCAAAGGCAACTCGACTTAAAGCAGTAGACAAGCTCGTCTCTCCTTGTTGGATTCAAAATTTAAAACAATACACGAGTTCATTAACCACTCGAGGGACTGTTACTGCTAAGGAGACAACAATTTCTAACAATTAGAAATTACCACGAAATCCCAGACGTTCCTAGCGGGGTTCCAAGGGGCCACGCCCCTAGCGGGGTCTTAGGACCAAATTTTTGCAAAATCACCACTGATTTCCCTTGAAAAATCATTAGCAATTGATGTTCCAGGATTAAATCTAGACATTTAGAACACTTCTAAATCCCTAGGTTTACACGTACTGGAATAACCTAACTTGCAATACAAAAATCATGGCCGCAACCTAGATCTGATACCACTGTTGGGTTTCTCTATGAGGTGGCACAACAGTTGTGCATGCAGCGGAAATAGTAAAATCAAGAACAACCCAAAAGAGATTTGGGATCGGGCCATGAAAGTTGAATCAAGAAGTTAAGAAATAATTAGGTAAAATTACCTTGGCGGCGTTGAGTCACAACTCAACGAAGATGCTCCAATGTATGAGTTCTTGTCGGCGGCAAGTCCCACGTAGAATAGTGTCTACGTCTCTGCAGAAATCCACACGAGCGGAAGAACATCGATCGTCGTCGCACGAAAAACGGGAAGGGAGATCGATTGCACCTTGCACTTCCACGGACTGCTAGGTCCGCTCCAGGAAGACAAGCACCGGCGACTGTCATCGGAGAGGAGGCCGGCGGAGCGAGCTATCAGCGGAACACTTCCGTCGGGCGAATCGGCGGAACACTTTCGTCGGGCGAATCGGTGGGGTTCTCATTTCACCGCTCAAACCTAAGTCCTTATTTATACCCAAAGGATAAACTGACCTAGGAAAAATCGCTATCCGCAGACCACAGAAAATTAGGGTTTCTGGAAATAAATAGTCGGGAATCAGCATTCGTCGAGAATCGAACAGTTCGATTCTCGACGATCCTCGACGACTCTCGACGATTCTCGACGAACCACAGCCGGCGATTCTCGAAGATCGATACTCGACAATTCTCGACAATGGATTCTCGACGATTCTCGACGATCGATACTCGACGATTCTCGACGATCGATACTCGTCGATTCTCGACGATCACCTTAGCAACATTTGTCAGACCCCATTCTCTATGGTGATTTTGTAACCTTTACCAACACAGTCAATCTTCCAACTTCTCCACATGCTCTTATGTGCGACCCTGCAGGCTCATATCGCATTGGCAGTGAGATTACATGTTTGACCACTTCTAGATCACCATGGTAACTCTAATAGCAGGTCTATTCCAATCCATAACAACAGTTATCTTCTCTGGGCCAACAGAGATTCCGTCCTTATTAACCACATGACCCAAGAAGGAAACCTGAGTTAACCAAAACTCACACTTGCTCAGCTTAACATACAACTTATGCTGCCTTAAAGCAGACAAAACTAAACGCAAGTGTTGTGCATGCTCCCCAGCACTGCGGGAGTATACCAGAACAACATCTATAAATACGACCACAAAATGGTCCAAGAAATCCTTAAACACTTTGTTCATCATATCCATAAAGGCAGAGGGTGCATTAGTCAATCCAAAAGACATAACTAAGAACTCGAAATGCCCATGCTGGGAATGAAAAGAAGTCCATAGAATATCTGTCTAATGAATCTTCAACTGATGGTAGACTGAACAAAGATCAATCTTTAAAAACACAGTGCTGCCGCGCAATTGATCAAACAAGTCATCAATTCTCGGCAGGGGATACCTGTTCTTGATAGTGACCTTATTCAATTCTCTGTAATCGATACACAGCCTCATCGATCCATCCTTTTTTTTTACAAACAAAATGGGAGCACCCCAAGGCAAAGAACTCGGCCTAATAAAACAATTCTGAAGCAACTCATCCAGCTGGGTACGCAACACCTCCAGCTCATGTGGGGCCATACGATATGGGGCCTTAGCAATAGGACGAGTACCCGGCTCCAAATCTATGATGAATTCCATGTCTCTCTTAGGCGAAAGACCGGAAAGATTAGCTGGAAATACATCTGAAAACTCGCATACCACAAGAATCTCCTCTAAATACGGCAAACTAACCTTGGTTTACAAAACCGAAACCAAACAAGAAAAACATCATTAGTCTAAAAGGCTCCGAGCACCTACCGTAAAAATAATCGAAGACACCTGGCGTGGATAATCATAAACACTCTTGGGTTAACCATTGTCCATCTTGAAGTCCAAGCGCTTAACCTTGCACTAGATAGCAACATCATATCTGGACAACCAATCCATGCCCAAGATCACATCAAAATCTTCAAGGTCTATCACCTTCAAATTAGCAACTGCTACAAAATCGCCTAACAGAATCGGACATCTCTGAATACCTTGGTCTGATACCATAGAATCACCAGGAGGGAACTTAACACAAAACATGTCACCAACCTGATCGAGAGTCAACAGATGACACTCTACGAACGCCCTAGCCACAAATGAGTGGGTAGCACCCGAATCGAACAAAACACGCTCCCAACGGTTCTTTACCTTAAACTTTCCTATAAAAATGCATACGTAACTAAGGGAACGAATGCCGAAACTATAACTACGAAGTAAAAGCTAAAACTAGGAAAGGATCTAACCTGAGATAAATTGAGTAGACGTCTGAGCTTCCTCCAAAGACACCACGTTCAGCTTGCCCTTCCCCTTGTCCAATGGCTGTGGTGGCGGCAAGGCCTGAAGTGGAACTGGCCGCAGTGTGTGTTGGAACTGCGGGCACTTCGACTTGAAATGTCCTTCCTGTCCGCACAAATAGCAGACTCCTTTCTTTCCCCAATAATGGGTAACATTGTGTCCCCTTTAATTTCTTACACGCAGAACAGACTAAATCTCCTTTAGTGGCACTCTGAATTACATGAACCTATTCCTGCTTCTGAGCTCCTAATCTCTTGAAACACTTCTCAAATGCATGGCCTGGTCGGCCACAAAAACTGCATATCTCTTTGCTTCTCTTACAAGACGCAGAACCAAATTCCTTAGAATTCTTACCCTTGTCTGATTTCCTCTTATCTTTTCTCATTTACTGACCTCGATTCTTAGCATTATCGATCACTTCGACCTTCAAGGCAGCTTGCACAGCTTATGCATAGCTTTCTGATCTATAAGCATTGTCCAACTGCTGGATGTCATTCCTCAGACCACCCAGAAAATGTTTAACTCTGCTGGCTTCATAAATTACAAAGTCAGGGGCAAACCGGCTCAGTTTGCTAAATTCAATCTCGTACTCACTAACCGTGAGTTGTCTTTGCTTCAAATGTAGAAAATCATTCATCAGACGGTCTCGCTCGACCGATGGCAGAAACTTCTTCAGCAATAACTCCTTAAATGATTCGTAGGAACACCCGTCCTTCAAAATTTCCTTTTCTCTCAACCACCAACTCTTTGCCAAACCCTTAAGCTGATAAGCAGCGACCATCACTCTCTGGTCCGCTTAAATTCCCGAGTATAAAAACATCTCTTCGATTGCTATTATCCAGTCATCCAAAGCCATATAATCCACTCTACCATCATAAGAAGGAGGTCCTAAATGCTAGAAATGCGAGATAAAATTCATCTCTGGTGGTAACAAAATCAGAGGCACCAGAGGAGCAGGGAGAACAGGAACATCCAGACCCACTACAGGGTCCTGTACTCTCGGCAGCTGTCCTGACACAACCGATAACAATGCTTAGAACTGCAACTGCATCTCCACCATCTGCCTAGACAAAGTCTCATTACTCTACCGCAGACTTTCGATCACCACTTCTCTTTGCGCACCTGAAGACTCACCCTCCGACTGGGGAGTCGACCTAGCCGCCACACGCTTAGGCGTCATTCTAATAAAACAACGAACACTAATCAAAACCTAGCTCAACCGCTAGAACCAAACAACATAGTCCAGACAAAACATACTTAAGTACTTGCTCATGTTGCTAACTTACTCTGGGATTTTCAATAATGATGTCATGCTTAACTTAGGATGATATACCGTCATCCTACTGACTCATGTGCCTAAACCATAAATGCATGAATTCTTATTTATTTTGACTCAAAACCATGTGTGCACGTATGTCATCATGTAAATCTTTAGCTTGGCACGTATGCTGATGCAATGTTATGTCATGCATGTTGTGGTATGCAATCAAAAAAAGGCCTTAATGCATGTTATGAGCGGTGTACACATGAAATATTATGCATCCCATACTATATAATATCGCATGTAACGAAAAAGTAAAACGTGTTAATGGGCATCCATGTGATGATGGTTATGCATCCTATACTACATAACCGTCACATGTTGCCATCTATGGTGGATCAATATACAAACACATATTATGCATCCCATACTACACAATATGCCTCGTATACTTCTTATCATGCTTATGAGTGCAGTGTTCATGCTTCAGCCAAGACGTACTGATGACACATCAGTGTGTGTATGAAATGACACTAGACAACTAGCACAAACTTGAGATAGTTGTTTGACCAATTGTCAAACAACCTATCCCTCTGATACTAACTGTCACAACCTGTATTTTACCCGCATTAAAGTTAAATCAGAGTAAGGGAAAATATGTGTCGTGATGTCATGCCATACAGGGGATAACTGCAGATGCTTAGGCAAGACTCCAACCTCTATTATTTATATGAATTTCATAAGTTTATTAAGAGAGAAACCAGTTTAAGTTTAGATGGTCGAATCCCTCGGCACGGTGGATCAACTAGTCCACGGGTAAAAATATAGTAATACGTTGCGAAAATACTTTGATTAGATTGATTTAACATCCTACGTGAGTATAAACATCCTCGAAAGATAACGCATGGTATGCAAGACTCTAGATTTATTATAAGTACAGAAATAGCCTTTACGTTAGCTAGAAGATATTACCTTTGTTTTAGAAAGATGACATGTATGAAATACTAGTAGTAATGCTTTTATAAGTTAAAATATCTAACATGCAACCTAGCATAAAACATTCCATGAGAGCAAGTAAAAACAACCACAAAAATTGGCAAACTAGCAGCTTAGCAAAATACTTGGCATCCCAAAAGAAAACCACCAGTGGTGTCAACAGCCTGACATAAGCCCACCTAGAAAGTATGTATGTTTGTACTAACAAGAAAGTGACAGAAACTACCTCACTACAGTGAGGAAAACCTCTGCAACACAGCAGTCCACTAGCAAACTCCCGAACCTAGCCGCTCAACCGACTACTGCTCTGAACCAGAAGCATTCAAATAAAGAACACCTCAGTAAGAAAATACAAGTGGAAAAAGAAACAAGGAGGTAATAATCAAGTAAAAATAGAAGGGGTTACCAAACCCTAATAAGCAATGCTGTCGACCTCAGCTAATAAGATCAACCAAAGAGAAATAAGTGAGAAATTATTCATTAAAAAGTAAGCAAGTTGCACCAAGTGCGAAAAGTTACCATGCTTCGCTCAAACCTGCAGAAGCAAACAACCAACAAAGACCAACACTACGGAAAAGGAACTATACAGTCCTATACATGTGAATCATTAACACTGGTAAAACCGCAGATCTGAGTCGGCGACCAAAATGTCCAATACCGAACTAACAGACCCAAATGTCTCAGAGGCACCACGGTGGCGGCCATAAGGTCCAACACACCTAAACAGCCTGTAAACAGAGACCCAAAACAAAACACCACGTGCAATGATTCACGATACGACATCCAATTTGCGATCATTTATCCTCTACCGATCTAGTCGTAAACCACAACCTTACAAACCCAGCAAAACCCAAATACCAAAGTTTAAACACTTCCCACGACCAACGGGACAAAAATACTCAAAATAAACCCTAAGGACCAAACTCGACGGATCGGACCAAAAACGGCGAAAAATTCTAAGTCCTGGCCCATTCGGCGAGTATACCCGACGATTTACAGTGATACTCGATGAATTCTACACTATTCGGCGAAATGAACTAATGATACTCGACAAATCCCCATGATATACGTCGAATTTTACTTTGATATTCAACAAATAGGACTTGACGTTAACCTGCTACACTCGGCGAATTATGCACCTAGTCATACTCGATGAAATTTGACAATACCCGCCGAATCTGTTATCGATACCCGACAAATTAGCCTTAGCGAATTTGGTGATACCCGCCGACTCTGCCCTTGGCTAGACCTCACCATACCCGACAATTTGCCCACGATACTCGACGAGTTCCTATCGTCGACACTCGACGAAATTTGGCTTTGTCGAACCTAACTTCTACTCGCCGAATTCCTACCAGATACCCGATGAATTCCTGCTAGCCGATAAATGCCGAAAATGACTTATGCCGCTAACCCTAGTCTCCTTAGTTTGACCGAAAACTTGCTCTATCCTAGGGGTTCTTGTCAAAATTCAATCTACACTAATCCTACTCTCTACGAGAGGAGGAAAGAAAAGAAAGTCAAGGCTAGAATTGGACACGCAAGGGGGAAAATCCACTTGCCTTGAAACTCCGGAGAAACGTTGCCCGCTCACACCGCGATAAGGACCGACCGTGAAAAGGCCCTAGCAACGTTTCCTGAAACTTTTGGAGGGGAAAGGAGTCAAAACCTCAAACCCTAACAAACAAAAATCGGAGAAATGGGGAAAACTTACCACGATCGCGTAGCCCTCGCCGAGAGCTTTCCAAATCTCTAAACTATTGCGAATCCGACCACCGGAGCTCTGGAAATCGTGACCGAAAGCACGCCAAGTCGCTGAACTCCTCTCTTTCACGAAAACAGCGACGTCGGGTTAAGGAAGCAGATGAATAGTAACGAGGTAGGGTTTTCGATTCGGCCTATTCTTATTTATACTTAAAAATATATTAATATATATTATTAATTAATTAAATAACGTCAAAACAACCGAAAATCCAAACGATCTCGGATTCCTATGAAAATCGCACCGTAGCTAAATACCGACGCTACGAATCCAACGACAAAGTAGAAATTGAAGTCCGACAAACCAAACTCGGGCAAACACCTCCCGAAGCCAAAACACAAGCATTCCCAAAAAGGCTCCACCAAGTCGCCAAAACAAACCCGACTCGCGAGGGAATCTTGCAAACAGGCTAAAACCCAACCACACCAAAAACCTAAAGAGCAAAAACCACGCTCTAACAACTGTACATGCCAAACACGCGTTAACGTACTACCCTGACGTCACAAATACGCCAATAAAAGATATAAAGTAAACATCGAAAAATCAGGGGCGTTACAGCCCGTGTTAACCTAGAAATCGGCGATCCCTCCCAAGATAGCTAGCTCGCAAGTCGCGATCTGCTCCAGGCTCCCTCTGGAGGTCGCGGCCTGTCTCGGCCCTATTTTTGGTCGGGCAGATAGAATTCTCTGTCCGCCCAGACCGCATGGCTCGGGCGGTCTCCCTGCTTTGACCGTCGCATCCGCGCGATAACCATGTATTCTGTAGGGATGGCGGACTGCTTCCTCGGTCCACCACTTCAGGCCGCGCGGTTAGACCGGCTAACCACGCTATAATGTTCTCATCCAACAGCTGTAGATTGCCTACCTCTCTGATCAACACAGGCGAGCTCCAATTCGCCATGCCCGCCTAACAAAGACGGACTGCTCCTCTATCCGCCCAGTAGGAGGCAGATTATTCTCTAGCCCAATCAGCAGGCAAACTCTCCAGGTCGCCTAACAGTGGGCGACAAGCCTCCAGGTCGCCCAACAGCAGGGGTGACATGTTCCTTCAGACCGTCAGCTCGCCTAACTGTAGGGGTGACCTGCCTTCTATCCGCTAGCAGGTGGCAGACTCAACCTTAGTCTGCCAGAAGGTGGCGGACTCGCTTCATCCAGTAGTAGAGGCAGACTCACCCTGTCTGCCATGTACTAAGCGGACTCACTATTCAATCCGCCAGAAGCACTTCAGCTTCCCAGCACCGGCTCCTTCCCAGAAGTAGGCGGGCTACTCCTCAGCTCGCACAACAGGGCATTGGCTCGCTTAGTGCAGCCGAGGCGGACTCGTCCTAGTCCGCCAGCAGTAGATCGGCTCAGCATGCGAGCTTCTTAGCTCGCACAGCATGGCGCGGACTCGTTCGCAGCTCGCCCAAACCTCCGGGGGTGACATCATCAAGCCCAGTTCTGACGTCTCCTCCTCGAGCCTATAAATAGGACCCCATACCTCTCATTAGGAGAGGAGGCATCAGGGAGCATCATTGGCAGCAAACCCTGCAGATACAAATTTCTATCCGCCAACCCTTCTCGCGGACTGGCCACCTGTCCGTACGGCCTCAGCGTCTAACCATTGCGGTCTAGTACCTGGAGTTGGCTCCATCCAACCCTTCACCAATCTGTCCGGGCGGATTCAGCAGTCAACCCTAGCGAATAATCTTCCCGGCTTTCCTCTGCCTCAGCGACCTCTGCGGTCTTCCCTTCCTGATCGCGCAGCTCAGCCTAAGGCATTGAGATGTGGGATCAGCAGTCCGCGCGGCTAGGTCATCAGGCCGGCAACTACAGGCTTGGCGACTCGCCAGTTCAATCTGCATGGTCTCAGCAACCTCTCACTTCTAGCTGTCGGCTTCCCCCTGTACCCTTTATATTTTTCCATGTAAAAGAGCGAACTCAAGCTGTAATATTGATTCATAATCAAAGAAAAGTCCGTCGCAGGAGTGGCATTTATGCCGTGGCGGGCGAACTCTGTTGTTGCCGCTGCAAGCGACCCCTCTCTTCCCTTTTCCCCTCTCTTGGCATCAACTGCTAATCCCTAACCGTTAAAGTAACCGGGTGCTCGATAGTCCTCATAACCTCTCCTACCCTCGCATCCTCGGGTCGAACGTGTTCACCTATATAGAGCGCGGAGAGGCGCATTTTGTGCATCAACAGTAAACACGCGGCCTTCAGATTTCAAACATACGGTGAAAACCAACTGTTACCCATGTCAGACCATCAACCTGCCGAGAACCTCGCTCCTTCAAGTCCTACTCAAGATCCTCTCTGGGAAGCCTTGGAGCAAACGCGGCGGGAAACCGCCAAGTAGTTCCAAGCAATCAACCATGCTCTAGCTGCTATCACGTAGCGATTAGAGGCACAATCTGCAGCAATACCAGTACCTCCAGTCAATCCAACACCAACATTGGAGAACCCGCAAGCCAATCTGTCGGCTTACCCGTCAGTCTACCCTCCTATCTATCCGCCGACCTATCCAACAACCCATCTGCAAGGGCAGGCCGCAGGCCCTTTGCGGTCTCAAAATGACGAGTTCATAGCTCGTCAAAACTTCTTTCGGGAAGTTGCCCGAGTAAGTATAGCAAGATTTTTGAATTTTCAGGGAAGTCATCCTTACCCTTCAACTCCCGCAGTTGCTCCTCCCACAGTAGCTTTTCCTTTTTATCCTCCCGCTCATTTTTCAACTACATCTTATCCTCCATTATTTCCTTTTCCTTATGCTCTAGGAGAACAGGGAGAGCCATCGCCATTTACAGATAGTATCCGGCAAGAACCAACTCCAGCTCACTTCATAGAGCCGTGATTACCAACTTACACTAAGGAGTCTGACCTAGTTGCACACTTACAAGCTTTTGAGTCAGCCTCCCTCCTCAAGACTCTTACCGATGCTACCAGGTGCAAGCTCTTCGTAACGTCCTTTGATGGACAAGCAAGAGAGTAGTTCTACGGACTGCGCCCTCAGTCCGTCTCCTCCTTTGCTAATCTGCGAAGAAAGCTTCTACTTAGGTTTTCTACCTCTACCAAGAGGAAGAGCGGGCCGGAAGCCCTATTTGAGATCAGGCAGTAAGAGAATGAGACTTGGGCTCATTTTGTCGATCGTTTTCAAAGAGAGATTCTTGACATTGTAAATGTCGATCCAGAGATGTACCGAGTTGCTCTGATAAGTGGTTTAAGAGAAGGGTCACTTAAGTTCGAATCTAATGTTAGAGTGCCAAGGACATACCAGGAGATGATCAGTCTTGCCAACTTCTACATACGAGATGAAAAGAGTAATCCCAACTACATCTCCAGGCTTGTGATATAGAAAAATCCTTATTCTTCATACGGGCAACCTCCAAAGTCTTCTCAGAAGGATTTTCAATCGCGAACAAGGAAGGGAAGGAATTTTTGATGTCATCAACACCTCTTTCCAGGCCAAGATAACTTCCAAAGTCAAATATCACAATTGTCAGTTCCTCCCGCTTATCCAGCACAAGATCCGCAAGCAGCCTCAGTTTACCAGCAGTAGGGTGATAACTCGTCAGAATCTGAACTGAGCAGAGCTATGCAAGAAGTAATTCAAGTCATGAAAGGTAAGACCGGTTATAAAAAGCCTTATCAGCCCGTAGATCAGAGATCCAAAGATCCAGATACCTACTGTGAATTCCATAAAGAGAAAGGGCATCCAACTGAAAACTGTCGAGCGCTTCGTCAACTGGTGGAGAAGATGATGAGGCGGGGCAAATGTCGTGACTTATTCCAGAAGGATGACTACTCTGATTCGTCCACTTCGAAAGGCAAAGAAGTAGCAGGCATTCCTTTTGGCTCAAAGGGAGTGAGCCAAATCAACAATGATCTTAAATTCATTATTGGTGAAAACATTGATGCAGATGACGTAGGCGCCCTTAGAAATTTATTCTGAGGTGAAGATGGACGTCACAAAGTTCATAAAGCTCTTCACGATCATGGCTGGTCGGTTTTGTTTTCCATATTGAACATTTCTCTTACATATGTTCTGAATATTTTTAAGTACTCTTTCATTCATTTCAATAAATCTTTACGTCAGAGATCCAGTACTGACACATTCCCCTTTTTGGAGTGCCTCCTCCTCTATTTTCTCTTTGCCAAAGGGATCGTTGAACCAAGGAGATATCACCGAGTCTTTGTTTAACCCCACATAGATTGGTTGCTGACGTAATACCACCATGACCACATATAGCGGGGAGTGCTCGCATATGTGCAGTGGGAGCCGTCCAATCTGTGTAGGCAGACTTCAGGGCTTCGGATCCTAGCCAGTATCTAACATAAAGCGTGCATCAAGGGAGGTCCCATGTGTTAGCTTTACTGTGCTCTGTTAGGGATACATTACAGCTAAGATGATTGTTGCTTGGCAAGCAATGGCCCTCGGGTGTAGCCTTGCCTCTGTGATCATCTCACGCTGTGATCATCGAACACTCCAAGGTACTCTCAACCCGTGCCTTCCAGGGACCCACAATATCTCGGATCTTTTAGGGAGAGCAATGCTATAGACCACTTGGTGCACCTGACCTAACTAATCAGCGTAACTTGTATCCCTAAGGCATGAGAACAGTGTGTCCATCAATCCTTCTTAGGAGTTTTGCATTTTCTCTTTTGCGCCCTTTTGGGGGAGCGCGGTTAATCCGCCCTTGGTAGACTACACTTTTGATGATCCTTTAGGGCGAGCAATGCTTTAGACCTTTTGGCGCACCTGGCCTAATTGATCATCTTCAAGTGCAGATCTCTTTCAAACTGCCTTTTTTCAGGTTAACAGGAAAAATCCGACCTATCCAAAAGATTCGCGACATCATATTTCTTGCTTATACTCATCTTATATACCCAGCTCATACAAAGCTCTATTCACTAGCAGTGCCTCTACTATACTTATTGAATATTTTGGCACCAATTGTTTAATCAAAGAATCTGGTTCTCTTTGTCAACAAGCCATGCTATTGAAGTCTAATCAAAGTGGTTTTACCCGACTAATCTGGATTATATATTAGGGATATTATATCTGACTGTGCAAGAAGATTATGGTTATGGCTTGATCTCTACTCAATTCTGCGCATTCTTTTACTCGGTTGATAGCTGAGTTTGTTGGATATTCTTCTTGCTGTCCAATTATATCTTCCTTACCGTCTCAACATTTAGCAGGTACCCACGCTTTGCATTTTCTTTCATATCTGCTTCTTACTCTTCTTTTTGCAGAGATTAGCAGATATTTGCAAGTTCCCTTCATGTACTTGCAAGTCCTTTTCTTTCATATTTGCTTCTTACTCTTCTTTTTGCAGAGATTAGTAAATATTTGCAAGTTTCCTTCAGGTACTTGCAAGTTCTTTTCTTTCATATTTGCTTCTTACTCTTCTTTTTATAAAGATTAGCAGATATTTGCTAGTTCTCTTCAGGTACTTGCAAGTTCTTTTCTTTCATATTTGCTTCTTACTCTTATTTTTGCAGAGATTAACAGATATTTGCAAGTTCCCTTCAGGTACTTGCAAGTTCTTTTCTTTCATATTTGCTTCTTACTCTTCTTTTTGCAGAGATTAGCAGATATTTGCAAGTTTCCTTCAGGTACTTGCAAGTTCTTTTCTTTCATATTTACTTCTTACTCTTCTTTTTGCAGAGATTAGCAGATATTTGCAAGTTCGCTTCAGGCACTTGCAAGTTATTTTCTTTCATATTTGCCTCTTACTCTTCTTTTTGTAGAGATTAGTAGATATTTGCAAGTTCACTTCAAATACTTGCAAGTTCTTTTTCTTTCATATTTGCTTCTTACTCTTCTTAATTGCAGAGATTAGTAGCTGCTTGCAAGCTCCCTTCAGGTACTTGCAAGCTATTGTTCTTCTATACCTCCTCTCACCTTTATTTTGCAGAGCTCGGTAGAAAGCATTCACAAGTCTTCTTCACTTTGCAAGAACAATTCAGGTACACGCAAAATACACATTTTTCACTTGCTCTGACTTTTCTTCCTTGCAAAAGAAAAAGAAAGTGTTCTTAGACTCTCAGTAGGAGAGGCATCATGTACTTGCTCTCCCCTGTCTCGTTTTGGCCAGCTTTCGAGGGGTGGATCACGATTTTCGTGGGTCTCCTACTTTTTTGAAGTTCCCTTCAGGACTTCAAAAAGTGAGGGGATTATGTTAACCCAAAAATCGACGATCCCTCCCAAGGTAGCTCGCTCACAAATCGCGATCTACTCCGGGCTCCCTCTGGAGGTTACGACCTGTCTCGGCCCTATTTTTGGTTGGGCGGATAGAATTCTCTGTTTTCCCAAACCGCACGGCTAGGGCGGTCTCCCTGCTCTGACCGCCACGTCCGTGGGGTAACCGTGTACTCTGTAGGGATGGTAGACTGCTTCCTCGATGCACCACTACAGGCCGCACAGTTAGACCGGCTAACCGCGCTACAATGTTCTCATACAACAGGTGTTGATTGACTACCTCTCTGATCAACGCAAGCGAGCTCCAATTCGCCATGCACGCCTAGCAGAGACGGACTGCTCCTCTATCCGCCCAGTAGGAGGCGTATTGTTCTCTGGACCAACCAGCAGGCGAACTCTCCAGGTCGCCCAACAGTGGGCGACAAGCCTCCAGGTTGCCCAGCAGCAGGGACGACCTGTTCCTTCAGGCCGCCAGCTTGCCCAACAGCAGGGGCGACCTGCCTTCTATCCACCAACAGGTGGCAGACTCAACCTCAATCGGCTAGAAGGTAGCGGACTCGCTTCATCCAGCAATAGAGGCGGACTCACCCTGTCCGCCATGTACTAAGCAGACTCACTATTCAATCCGCTAGAAGCACTTCAGCTTCCTAGCACCGGCTCCTTCCCAACATTAGGCGAGCTACTCCTCAGCTCGCATAGCAAGGCGCAGGGCTCTCTTAGTGCAGCAGAGGCAGACTCGTCCTAGTCTGCCAGCAGCAGATCGGCTCAGCAGGCGTGCTCCTCAGCTCGCACGGCATGGCACAGACTCGTTCGTAGCTTGCCCAAACCTCCGGGGGTGACATCATCAAGCCCAGTTCTGACGTCTCCTCCTCGAGCCTATAGATAGGTCCCCATACCTCTCATTAGGAGAGGAGGCATCAGGGAGCATCGTTGGCAGCAAACCCTGCTGATACAACTTTCTATCCGCCAACCCTTCTCGCGGACTGACCACCTGTCTGCGTGGCCTCGACGGCTAACCATTGCGGTCTAGTCCCTGGACTTGGCTCCAGCCAACCCTTCACCAATCTGTCCTGCCGGATTCAGCAGTTAACCCGAGTGAATAATCTTCCCGGCTTTCCTTTGCCTCAGCGACCTCTGCGGTCTTCCCTGCCTGATCATGCAATCCGCCTAAGGCATCGAGCTGCAGGATCAGCAGTCCGCGCGGTCTGCCGACCTGTTTGATTAGTCCGCGTGGCTGGGTCCTCAGGCCGACAACTACCAGGTTGGCGACTCGCCAGTTCAGTCCGCGCGGTCTCAGCAACCTCTCTCTTCTAGCCGCCGGCTTCCCCCTGTACCCTTTATATTTTTCCATGTAAAGGAGCGAACTCAAGCTGTAATATTGATTCATAGTCAAAGGAAAGCCCGTCGCAGAAGTGACATTTAAGCGGCCTCTTTCTTCCCTTTTCCCCTCTCTCGACATCAACCGCTAATCTCTAACCGTTAAAGTAACCGGCTGCTCGACAGTCCTCATCACCTCTCCACCCCCGCATCCTCGGATCGAACGTGTTCACTTCTCTAGAGCGCGGAGAGGCGCATTTTGTGCATCAACAGCCCAGGCCGATCTCGGTTGGCAAAAAGCTCGGGCCCGACCGGCCCGGTCCAAGCCCAACCCGATCGGACTTTTTGGACACGACTAATTCTAGGTGATTAATTCTGCACTCTATCACAGACGAGAGCAAGAAACACAAGTCTAGGTAAAAATGTTTGAAAATACAAAAAATGAGAATTGCCATTGAGATATTATTTAGTGGGCAAAAAAAAACTAAATGACAGTTTTTTGTCATAAAAACAACAAAATTTTCTGCCACTTGTCATATCGTGCTGACCCAGACACAAGTCTGCTTATTAAAAAAAGTAATGATTATGAGTACTTATTTTGAATAGGTGTAAATCAACTTTTTAAACAATTTTTTTTAATGTTACGATAAATTATATAGGGGCAAACCAATTCCCTCCTCACGCGTTTGGAGCGAGCGGCTCTTTCCGCAAAACCCTAAAAAGTGGGTGATGTTCATTTGCGTTCCCGCATCCTTACGCTACAGGAGCGAGCGACTCCTCACGCGGAGCTCATGCCTACAGGACTGAACATCGTCCGGAGCGAGCGACTCTTTCCGCAAAACCCTAAAAACTGGGCACTAGATTTCTCTTTCAGATGAATAAATTTCTTCCTTTTTTTCACTATATGATCCAATTAGGTCATTAGCTTCAGACTGATAGAGTGAGCCATTTTAAAAGCAATGAAAGAGTTTGAAATTTCTTAGGCGTGAATGGATTTCATGCTTTTGGAGCTGATATCCTCCCTTCCCAACTTGGTCAGTGGAGGTTTGAAAGCTTTAGGTGTTTTGCAATTTCATTTTTTTTCTTCATTAGCTTTAGGTCGAAAACTTTAAGTCCAATGCTCCATTTCATTTTGTTTTGGTAATTGATGGTCAAACGAAAGAAGTAGAATTTTGATTAATTTAAAACTTTTGTTATACGTTAACATTTGTACTATTAATGTAAACTATTAGTTCACATTATTGATTAGTTCACATTATTGATTTGCTTCTATTCTTTGCCCATAACAACCGCCTAAAAAAAATTCCGCGCGGGTATTTTCCCGCCAAAGCAGCACAACTAGGGTTTTGTTTGGCGACCGGCGAAGGGACGGTGGAAAAGCAAGAAAAGTGAACAATGTCGGATTCTCCCGCTCCCGGCCGGCGTACCCGTGGCAAGGGCCATGATGTTACTGTTCGTTCGGAAGCCCTGCAGCGCCTCAAAACCCTACGTAGCTCCCGTGGGCGGCGTGGCGCCGGCGCTGTTGGCTTTCAGATCAAGCTAGACGAGCCAATCTACGACACTGTCGAAGAGGATGACTATGCAGCCCTTGTTTCCCGACGCCGCGAGTATGCCGGCGGATTTATTGTTGATGACAACGGCCTCGGCTACGCCGATGACGGCCACGAGGAGGATTGGTCGAACCCGAGCTTCCCTCACTCCTCTGACGAAGAATTCTCTGAAGGAGAAGAGGAGAAGCAGAGGAAGAGGAAAGCGCCAAAGAAAAACCCCTCGGTTAAAAAGCCCCCGCCTTCTTCTTTATCGACCGCTGCATCCTTGATGGGAAAACAACGTCTCTCTTCTATGTTCACTTCCTCGGTCTTTAAGAAGAGTGATCGAGTGAAAGAGTCTCCTCTGTCATCCGATAGTTTAATTGACGATGTTATTGCTGAATTTGCTCCGGACGAGGCTGATCGAGAGAAGAGGCGAAGGGGATCTACCATTGGAACTCGAAGTGCTGCTTTGCCTCCTGTTGTACTCATAGAGACGGAGAAGCTACCCTTTCATGTTGAAATTGAACCACGACAAGTAAATTCCAGTGCTGAAGTTAAAGCTGAGGTTGTGGAAAAGGACAGCAAGGTTCATGTAAATGATGCTACAGTAGAAACAACAGATACCTGCTTACATTCTGGGATTGAGCTTGTGGATGCCACAAAATTAAACACTGTTAAGGATAACATTATTGAAGACGTGGCCACTGAAGCAAGACTTAACATGAAGGGATTCTCACTCAATGCAAAGATTAAGAAGGAAGAGGAAAGCCCTAATGTTAGCGCGACTGCTGGGTGGAATGCAGTCTGCCGTGAAGAGGGAAATGAGGGTGGTCTTCTAGCTGAATCAAATGGCAACTTGGACGAGAAATCAGAGTTTGAGCTTGATTCTGATGGATCATTGCCACTCTATATTATTGATGCTCATGAGGAATCTTATGGTGGCAACATGGGAAATCTTTATCTTTTTGGAAAGGTATAATTTATATCTTTTCTCATTCTTGGTACATTCCTCGACTACATTACATCTGTGTATGAAATTTGATATCTTTGAATGTTTATAAAATCCAGTGGTTCTATTTTGTCATTGCATATTTGCTAGGTCAAATCAGGTGGTACATATCATAGTTGTTGTGTGGTTGTAAAGAACATGCAGAGATGTGTATATGTTATCCCTGAGGGCTCTGTGTTCCCTAGCAAAGAAGTAGCCGAGGTTGAGAGAAAGTTTTTTGATTCTCCTTCAGCTTCACGAGGAGCTCTCCAAGTAAGTTGGTAAACTTTTCATCATTCAAAATAAGTATATATATGTATACTACTAATGAAAAAAACAAATGTGCTTCCTGTTTGTTGATATGCAAACAATTCTTGTTATTGTTTTATAGTTGTTAACTTATTCGTTATAAAATGAGTTTTTTTGTTCAGGAGATGGCATCCGGATTAAAAAATGAATTAACAGAAAGATTGTTGGATCTTAATGTTTCAACATTTAGCATGGTTCCTGTTAAGGTTTGCTATCCATTTAACATTTTCTTATATATTAATTCTGGAGATGTTTATTTTAATGCATTAATAACAATAACACTCAAGCCTTTATCCCACTATAGTGGGGTCGGCTATATGGATCCTTTGTCACCATTGTGCCCATCTTTTGTCAAAATCTCACTAATGCCTAACTACACCATGTATTTCCTTATAGTTTCATTTCAAGTCTTTATTGTTCTATACCTCCATCGTTTAACATGGCTAGTGACTAGAGTCTCACAATGCCTAACCGGTGCGTCTAATGGTCTCTTTTGTACGTGTCCAAACCATCTTAGACGAGCTTCTCGCATAATAATGCATTAATAATAACATTTTAATGCATTAATAATAACATTTTTTGCCTTTGGTTTTAAACATTGTTGTACTATGATAAACCTAAATTCAGCGTGGTTATGCATTTGAGCGGACTGACATACCCAGAGGAGAGTATTATGTCCTCAAGATCAGGTACCCATTCAAGGTATGCTAATTGGATGCAATTGGTAATTTTTTTAAGCTTGCAGTAATTTGGCTAAGTTGTAATAATTAAATGCATCACAGGAACCGCCTCTCCCAGCAGATCTCAAGGGTCAAAACTTCATTGCGCTGTTTGGGACACACTGCAGGTAGGGCAATTGAGCAATATGACTGAATTTTTGTGGTCTAAAATAATATTTCATTCTTCTTCATTGGAATTAATTTCTGATCCCAATCTTGATAGTACAATTGTTATTGAAAACAAATTCAGCCAAATAAGGAAATCAGACCAAAATACTGGGGAGGGAGTCCTCACTAAATAGGAAATTGAATCAATAGGAATAATTTTTTTTATAGAAATTGTAAATCCCTAAATAAGAAGCAACAACTTCTTAGTTGTAATATTACAACTGCACGCTAAAAATTAGGCTTGATTGTCCACGCTTCTCCCAGGATAGGTTGGAAACATTAATTAAGCATAGTTTTGATCTTTTGCATGTTTGAATTTTATTTGTTGCTTTGATGTCGTGTGTTTGTGCACTGCTCTAACAATGAAAGTTCAAATCCATGGAGTTTTTAGCCTACCATTAGTTGTAGAAAACTATTTTAGGTATTTATATATCACCTTAAGCTTTGTTATTATGTTGATTGAAAGTTAGAAACAAAAGGAGAACTCACGAACCATGTACGCATAAGCACACACATGCAATGGGCTAGACCGGTTATCAGGTTTGTTTAGGAAATATTCAATTGAATTGAGCTGTTTTTGATTAACCACACACATGCAATGGGCTAGACCGGTTACCGGGTTTGTTTAGGAAATATTCAATTGAATTGAGCTGTTTTTGATTAACTCTAATTTCCTGGATCGGTTTTTTGTACCGCATCATATATTTTTATTTAGTCTCTGGGTTACCGAAATCCTAAAATGCCTCTCTTTTTTTGCTAACATTGCGACTCAACAAAAGCACTTTGAGAAGCTCCTTGTAGTCTTCTTTCTCCAGCTCCTTGTAATCTTCTTTCTCCAGCACCTATCATAGTTATATGAGATGATCTGCCAACGGGTTCCGGGGGAATCTATTTATCCTTAGATGGCAACCAAGTGTGTAGAAGTACTCAACAAATCCCGAGGAAATGCGATACTTTATAATTTTAAAATATCCAATAATATATAACGATAGGTATACTTGTCTAATCGAATTATAGTTAGAGAGATACTCAAAATCTTGATAAAATTGTCGGGTGAATTATAATATTTTATCTAAGGATAAATTGATTGGGATTTATAATCTAAATTGAAAAGAGAAAATTGAAAAAGTAAAAGTGAAGAGAGAATACGAGATAAAAGTAGCACTTGATTTAGAATTCTTCCAAAATGAAATAAAAGTAACTCAAATTGTATCATAAGCTTTAAACAGAAGATCTCGACCGCGAGGGTTCTTAAATTATGATAGTTTACCCCTCGAGAATAACTATCAACTAACCTCAGGTTGATCGATTGAAATCTCCTTCAACTCCAAATCCCTTAGTTTGCTTTAAGTTTTGTGAACCCCTCTAATGGATTTGACTACAATCCAGAGAATTTACATCTTCCTATCTCTAGGAGCGCATGTTACTATTTTTTACCAATGAGTAATTTCCTCGTATTCACGGATCTCTTGACCAATTAAAATTAAAATATAGATCACAGTTGAAAAACTTATCCTGAAAGTATGTATTCAACACAATTAAGATTCAAAGGTAAATCAAAGATTTTTATTAAAAGACTTATGATTCTAAGTGGTGTTACATAAAATATTTTATTTTAGAGTTTATCATGATCAAGTACTAATTAAAATTTAATTACTCATCATGATGATAAAAGGACTACGAAAATATAAGAAAACATGAAATTGAACATAAAGATGAAAGATTCTTACAACTATGAAAAATTTGTATCTCCAACCTATAAATCTAATAGTCTGTACTTATCATTTTATAGTAAAAGATATTTTTAAAACATTAAGTATCGTATTTCCTCACAGTTTGTTGAATACTTCATCACTTAGTTGCCATTTTTGCTCCAAAGATAATTTGTATGGTGATTTATAGTCTAAATTGAAAAATTAATTGCGAAGAGAGAATATGAGATAAATGTAACACTTAATCTAAAATCATTCTAAAATGAAATAAAAGTAACTCAAATTGTATCATATGCTTTAAAAAAAAAATCTCAACCACTAGGGTTCCTAAATTCTGATAATTTCCCTCTCGTGAGTAACTATCAACTATTATCTTCCACATTGGATGCTGCAACCATTGGTGCTCCATTGCAATTCATCTTCTGAGTTGAACTATTTTTGTTATAACTTCTTCTGAGAGTTATGCTCATGGTTCTAGATGAGGATCAAATTGTTTCCATGGAAGATGTGCTGAGGGACGTAGTGATCATCGTCTCATTTGTTCTTATTGTAGCAAGATCAATCATCCCGCTGATCGTTGCTTCGCCAAGCATCGTAATCTTTGCCTCCATGCTTATGTTAGTGCTACTGAGTATGCAAACACATTGTAGTTTCCCTGCAGTCAGACGTCATACACAGGCTTCTCTTGATATTGTGGTTGTTGTTGCTCCATCAAGGAACTCCATTACCATCACATATGTTGCATCCTCTCCATGTAGTACTTGTGTTGCTACTCAGAGTAAGTGGCTTATCGGCTTAGGTGCTACTAGGCGTGCAAATTAGGCCTGCAGGGCCCTGGAAGGGCCTAGGCCCCCTTGGGCCCGGGCTTTTTTGCTGCTGGGCCCAGGCCAGGCCTTGAGCTAATCTGGCCCAGGCCGGGCCAGAGCCTCCACTAGAAATTGAGACCTATCAAGGCCCGAAAGCTGGGGCTTGACTGGGCTCGGGCCGGGCTCATGCCAAATATTTTTCAAAAATCATTAAAAAAGATTATAAAAAATCACATTTTAAATTAACATTTTAAAAAAATAATTTTTTTAATTAAAATAAGGCCAAACGGTCTGATCGTTTGGCCTTATAAATTAGGACCATTTTTTAATCTTATAAATTATTAATTTTTTTTAAAATAAGAGATATTACTTATAATATATTATATATATAATTATTATCTTATAAATTATATATATATATATATATTATATATAATAATATAATTATTTAATAGTAATGATTCTTGCCCATGCTTAGCTGTAGCCTAGGCATGAATCACTTAATTAGCCGCCTGACACCATGTAAGGCGGCTAATAAAAGCAGCACATGTGCTGCAACAACACATGTGCTGCGACAACACATGTGCTGCTTTTTTCATTCTGCCAGGTCAGAAATGGGCCTTGGACCGGGCTTTGCCCAGGCCAGGCTCCAGGACGCCCAGTGCCTGTGCCTGTGCCTGGCCCGGGCCGGGCAGCAGCCGGACATGCAACTAATATAGGGGCCTTATAAGGCCCCCTAGGCCCGGTCCAAGCCTAACCTGGCCCATACAACATATGCGATGGTAGGACGTAAGATTTTAACTATCACGTATGCTCCATCAAGGAACTCCACCACCATCACATATGTTGCATGAATCCGTAGGACGCAAGATTGCAATTGGTACAAAAAATTATAAAGTTTACGCGTACATTCATAGGAGAGAGCAAAGCTTTGGAGAAGGCAAGGAAGTGATAGTTAAGAGTTAGAATCGAGAGGTACCCCTAGGGAGCAACGAGGAAAATAAATGCTAGGCAAATTTGTCCCTACACAGTAACAAAAAGAATTTGGATAAATGCCTACTAACTAAGCATCCTTAAGAGTATGCATATTTATCTTTTATTCAACGTTGATGATTTGACTCCGTACCATGAGCCTCATAAGTATATGAATTCATCTCCTGAACACCTCTTAGCCTTAGCTATAACAGTCCGCAGACCGCCACAATTTACAATTCATATTATATAACAACAAAGTTCTAATCTTTTTTTTTTCATTGCAACAATAACAGTAAAATGTAAGCACAACGAGTACAAAAAATGCATAAAATATAAACTTTAAATTTCATTAAAAATTTAATTATACATGCCCAGATTTCCATACGTACATATAATGCGACCATTTATATATCAAACAACTGTACTATAGTATACCACACAGACTTAATTATACATGCCCCGAGAGAGAAGTTATATGCGGGAGTGGGAAAACATGTCTCACGTGGTTTATTTGTGGTTGCCCAAAATACCATGGCTTATTTTTCGGCTGTAGGGAGAGTTAATGACTTTTCCTTAATTACAGAAATGCCCTTGCTTATTTGTTATTTTAGATGTATTTCGCTCCCGGGTACCATAAATAATCGCGTTGAAAAAAGACTTCTTATAAAATGACATTATCACCTCAATTCGCTGTTGAAGTCCATCATAATCATTCGTGATCAGATCTTGCAATCACAAGGGACGATACCTAAATAAAATTTGGATGTTACAAATCTCCCTTTCTAATAAAATTTTCGTCATCAAAAATTACAATCATACATGGGTCAAAAAGGAAGGCATATTCTTCATTGCTCCAAAGTTCATCTTCTTTTTTCCATTTATACTCTGGTCGACCACAGTTTATCCAAAGAGATTTTACTAAACAAATCTCTCTGTTCCCGGACTTTTGAATCCTTGAGTTCACAATCCCGACTGGCTTAATACTGATACTAAGATTAGATTCGACTGATGTATCCTCAATACTAATCATCTGACTTGGGTCTTTGACTGATCTTCTCAAATATGAGACGCCGAGTACGTCATGTAATTTACTCATTTCATCAGGTAAGGGTAACCTGTATGTAATCTCATCAATGCGCTCAAGTACTTCTAATAGACCAACGAATCTTAGACTTAATTTCTTCATTCACTTAATTCTAGAGACTCTTAATTGGTCTGACCTTTAGGTAAGCATAATCTTCAATACTGAATTCCACTGTTCTTTGTCGCAGATCGTAATATTTGGCTTGTCTTGGGCGATCTACATACACTTCTGGATAAGCTTGACTTGAGTTGTGGCCTTGTCAATCCATGATTCTTTATTGACAGCCCTCTCTTCATTTTCATTCCAACATAAAAGTGTCCGACAACGTCTTCCATAGAGACTCGAAAGGTGCCATCCTAATACTTACTTGAAAATTATTATGGTAGGAGAATTCAACTAGGGTGACATATTTTTCCCACTTACCTTCAAAGTTCAGAATACACATACGAAACATATCTTCCATGATTATATTTGTGCACTCTGTTTTCCCATATGTATCAGGGTGAAAGCTATGCCAAACCTAAACTTAGTACCCAAGCTCTTCTGAACATATTTCCAGACCTTAGAAGTAAACAACAGACCTCAGTAATTACCTTTGGCCTTGACCAATCTCTTATTGCTTCTATTTTCTTCATATCAACCGAGAGTCCAGTTTGACTGACATGTTCCAAAAATGTCACCTCTGAAAATCAGAACTCACAAATAATTTTTTTTGCATATAACTGATTCTCTCGGAGTGTACCCAAAACTGTCCTGAGATGTGCGTCATGTTCTTCCTTGCTCTTTGAATACATCAGGCTGTCATCCATGAAGGAGATAACAAAATGATCCAAAAATTATAGGGATACTCTATTCATCAGATCCATAAAGGCAGACAGGGTGTTAGTCAACCCGAACGACAACAACAACAAACAACAACATTCAAGCCTTTATCCCACTATAGTGGGGTCGACTATATGGATCATTTGTCGCCATTGTGCCCTATCTTTTGTCATAATCTCACTAATGCCTAAGTACATTATGTCTTTCCTTACAGTTTCATTACCAAGTCTTTATTGGTCTACCCCTCCCTCGTTTAACATGCCTAGTGACTAGACTCTCACAATGCTTAACATATGCCTCTAATGGTCTCCTTTGTACGTGTCCAAACCATCTTAGACGAGCTTCTCGCATCTTCTCTGCAATTGGTGCTACTCCTATCTTATCCCTGATACTTTCATTCCTAATTTTATCCAATCTCGTGTGTCCACACATCCACCTAAGCATTCTCATCTCCGCAACTCCCATTTTTTGCTCATGTACACAATTCACTGCCCAACACTCAGAACCATAGAGCATCGCGGGTCTAATTGCAGTATGGTAAAACTTGCCCTTAGGTTTTAGTGGTACTTTACGATCACATAAGATCCCTGACGCGCCTCTCCACTTCAACCAACCCGCTTGGATTCTATGTGTCACATCTTTATCAATACCTCCGTCTTGTTGAATTATCGATCCAAGATATTTAAAACACTCACTACGGGAAATATCTTGATCACCCAACTTAATAACAAAGTCACCTGTCCTTCTTGTACTGCTAAATTTAAGCTCCATATACTTCGTCTTTGCCCCGCTCAACCTAAAACCCTTCTTTTCTAAAGTATCTCGCCAAGATTCAAGTTTTGCGTTTACACCCTCGCGCGTCTCATCAACTGCCCTTCTTGTACTGATGTATCCTCAATAAACACCAAGATATTGCTTGTTGGATATGTCTGGTGAGCTCATCTAAGATGAGGGTAAAGAGATAAGAGCTTAAAGTTGAACCTTGATGTAAGCCAACAGTGATAGGGAATTCCTGTGTTAATCCTCCAGATGTCCTCACCCTTGTCACTGAATTTGTATGCATATCTTTGATTGTGTCAATATATGATATATTTGCACCTTTCTTTTCTAAGACTCTCCATAAGATCTCTTTTGGAACTTTATCATAAGTCTTCTCAAGATCAATAAACAACATATGCAAATCTTGTTTTCTTCCTCGATAGTTGTCAATGAGTATCCTCAAGAGATGTATATCTTCTATGGTCGACCTCCCTGGCATGAATCCAAATTGATTCAACCCTAACGACATGCCCATAAATTCGTAGTGTCCGTACCTCATTTGAAAAGTCGTCTTCAAAATATCTCCGCCCTGAATTCTCAACTGATGATAACCCGATCTTAGATTTAACTTAGAGAAAGTGCAAGATTCCTCAAGCTGATCAAATAAATCATCTATCATCAGAAGAGAATACTTGTTCTTAATGACGAGTTTGTTCAACTCGTGGTAGTCTATGCATAATCTTAAACCATTGTCCTTATTTTTAATAAAGAGAACAAATGCATCACATGACGATGTGCTGGGCCCGATGAATCCCAATTCAAGCAACTCCTGCAACTGGATTTTTATCTTGGCTAACTCTCCTGGAGCAATGCGATAAGGGGCCTTCGCTACTGGTGTAGATCCCATAATAAGGTCGATTTGAAAGACAGGAGGAGCCCTAAACAGTTCTTCTGGGAAGACGTCAGAAAACTCATTGACTACTGGTACTTCTTGCAAGTCTCTTTTGGCTTTTGCATGCATCAGCATGAGAAAAGCAACACAAAATTTTTAATATTTCTGGCAGCCTTGACTGAAGAGATGATTAGTTTAGAGAGTCCCTTCATGCCTCGGAAGATGATAAGGGACTGGTCGGGTCCTTCTAACTGAACTCCTTGCTATCTTTGCATTTACATCAGACAACCATTCCATTCACAAAATTACATCGAACTCGGCAATAGGAAGGAGGGACGCCTCTCAGACAATTTCATATTCTCCAAAAGATATTGGAGTTCTACACTTGCGATTGGTTTGCATAATTGATCCGTTAGGCATCGTGATATCTAACATAGCCGTATCTGGAAGGACCTCTAGCCGAGTCTACGCTCAAAAGATTCTTCTATGAACATGTGCGAAGCACCCGTATCAAAGAGAACCTTGGATGGTTCATTTTGGATCATAAGAATACCTATATGCTTGAATGTGACTTAATAGTTTATGTGATATTGGGGTGGAAAGTTTTTTTTAAAATTTAATATTTACTTACCTGTGACCACGTCTTTCTCCTCTTTTGTCTCCTGTTGGCCAACTCCATAGGCTATAGGCTGCACCAGATCTTGTTCTTGGGATGGCTTTCGATTCATGTCTATCACTGCCTATCCTTTATCAGTTCTGCTCAGACTGCCAACTTCAAACTTCGACTACAGGACATGTCATATACTCACAACAAGGTATTAGACTACAAAAGAGAAATTTAAATGTGCAGAGAAACACTAAGTAATTGGCAAAAATGGTTATTGTGTCCTCTCTTATCGTCCGTCTTTTGCTTCTTGTTTCAGTTTTTCCTTGATGATTTTGAACAGAGGGGGAAATACTTGACCGTGACGCATTTTAGTCTTGCTTGTTTCTGAAGTTGTTGTGTCCCTGCACCCTCAGTTGATCCACCTCCAGCTCTTAGCAGTATCGACCAGACTTCTATAGTCAGAATCGAGCATGGTCAGCAACGTCTGTCTCAGCAAGTCACGAACGTCTTCTTTAAAGAGGTGACATTTATCATATTTATTTCCTTGCAGTAAGTCCGCATATCAAGATAAATGAGTATACTCTCGCTCATAGGCTGTTACAGTCCTATCCCCTTGAATCAACTTGTGATACTTCTCCTAAAGGGTATGACCCTTTAGGGGAGGCAATAATCAATTTGAGAGTGTTATGGAGAACTCGTTCCAGGTAAACATATCTACAGAACGACTTGACATAGGGAGAGATCGAATTATCATTATGTTAGAATAGGAATTGTAATTTTTAAAAAGGGCGGTAGTTAAGATTACGCATAGATTACCGCGAGCGAACAAGCTCACCATTAAGAACTAGTTTCCTCTTCCGAGGATAGATGATTTATTTGCACCTTTTCCAAGTTAGATATGAGATCGGGTTATCATCAGTTAAGAATTTGGGACAGAGATATTTAGAAGATAGCTTTCTGCACGAGGTACAAACACTATGAATTTGTGGTCATGCCGTTCGGGTTGACAAATGTCCCATCTGCCTTTATGGATCTGATGAATAGAGTATTCCAAAAATTTTTGGATCATTTTGTTTTTGTCTTCATAAATGACATTCTGGTGTATTCAAAGAGTAAGGAAGAACATGGTGCACATCTCAGGACAATTTTGGGTACACTTATGGAGAACCAGTTCATGCAATATGTTATAAGTGTGAGTTCTGGTTTTCAGGGGTGACATTTTTGGGACACATTGTCAATCAAGCTGGACTGTGGGTTGATCTGAAGAAAATAAAAGCAATAAGAGATTGGTCAAGTCCGAAGGAAGTTACTGAGGACTGCAGTTTCCTTTGCTTAGTGGGTTATTACAGGAGATTTATTAAGGATTTTCCAAAAAAAAACATTGCAAATAATTTCGCTTACCAAGAAAGGAAAGGTTTTCAACTGGACAGTGGAATATGAGTTTGCCTGTGAGGAGCTGAAGAGCATACTGATGACTGCACCAATTTTATGTTTACCTTCGGGGGTAGAGGGTTTCCAGATCTACGATGATGCTTATGGTCAAGATTTGAGATGCGTGCTGATGCAACATAGCCTTCGCATCCAGACACCTGAAAGTGCATAAGAGACATTATCCTGTTCGCGATATGGAATTAACAACAGTTCATGAACTTAAGATTTGAAGACACTAACTCTACGAAGTTTGTTGTGAAGTCTTTACAAATCACAAAAGCCTCAAGTATAACTTTGATCAGTAAGAACTCAAGATGAGACAATGTTGGTGGATAGAGTTTCTGTCAAATTATGATGCGGCTATCCAGTACCACCTGAGGAAGACAAATGTGGTAGCAGTTGCTCTTAGCAGATTAAGTACGAGTTTTCTCCTTATTACCCAGTTGGAAGATTTGGTGCGAGCTTTGGAGAAACTAGAGATCAGTGTGATACCACGCACTAGTATGCGTTCTGTAAGTTTATGTTGGATAGAGATCAAGTGCGACCATACCTGCAGTAGAGCACTGGATTTCATCAGAACTCTATAGTTAAGCGTGCCTGAGAGACAGTAACACTCAGATGGATGACCTCCTGAGAAGCCCTCGCGTTGTACCATTTGTAACGACCCAAACCTCACAATATCAGAACTATTGTTCGCTTTGGTTCATCCCAGTCCATACTGAGCTGAACCACATGGTTTCAGGAGGTCAGCCCATCAGAATCATAGGCCTTTTTTCAAATGTGGCCTATGAGCACTTTTTTAGGAGGTCACCCATCCCACGACTACTCCCACCGGACATTGGAGCACGCTTAACTTTGGAGTTTCCAACAACAACTCTACCACATGCTCCAAAAAGGCGTTTCTGATATTTGAGGATATGAATTATTACTTATGCCAACGACCTTCTATTCAATTCTGATGTGAGATTCGGTTCTTTCCTCCTCCTTTCACGTAGACACATGCCATCCTGGAAGCTTGCCAGGAGCTACTTTGCCCGAGCTTCACTGTCCCCAAAGCACTCCCCGCCCTCATTGGATTCAGAATGATACAACCCTTTCTCCCATTATCCCATCCATTCCCCTCCCACACTAAATCCCAATGGCCTGTGCCTTGTCCTGTTGGGTGCTGGCCAGGTCGTACCATTCCAGCCTCAGGACATCTCTTCCAGATGCTCCCCTGAGTCCAGCAGCTGTTCTGGATTTTCTTCACCACTCAACAGCCTCCTCTGGTTCAGATTCCTTCCACCAGCCCCACTCCAGACCTTCCAGTGACCGGTCTGGACTACCTGTAACACCAGCCGCCTCCCTGACTGCATCTCAGCAGCTCTGGTCTAGAACCAGCAGTCCCCATTTGGGAGTTTCCCAACTGACAGCGCCTCCCTGACTGCATCTCAGCAGCCCTGGTCTAGAACCAGCAGTCCCCATTTGGGAGTTTCCCAACTGACAGCCTCTCCCCGTCATTTTACAACCTCTGGGAACCTCAAAGTAGCGCCGAAAGTCAGCAACCATCAACATAGCGGCCTTGGAACCGCTTCTGCTGCCTTAAACTATATCAAATCTCTCAATTTGGTCTTGAATACTTGTGTAAGTTCTAGTTTTGGATGTTTATTTTCCTTTGTGATGAACACCCGTTGAATTGTATACAATTTGGGATATTATTTTGTAATATTTTGTTCAATTTTCTCGCATCTATTTCAAGGATTTATTCGCCAAACATTTAATACACACAATCTTACTGAATTGTTGCTAGAACTTGTTCATTGCTTTAAAGCCTAATCTCAATCACGCATGTTTCCGTTGCCTAGATTAATTCAAAATTTTGTTGCAATTACTTGTCGAACAATCACATGCGTATTACATCATTTTATAATTCCCTACATCCTACACTTGCATGCACTCGTTAGAGTTCCACTAGGGCACACTAGTCCTGCAAAATCACTTAAGCTTTACATGTTTCAAAGAACTTACATCTTGATGATGAGAAAAATAGAGCCTGTACATGATTTTCATTTCATTTAAATATTAGCTGATGCGCAAATAATTTTACTGAAGCTGAAGAAAAAATATTTGATAAATATCTTATTTTCAGTGCTCTGGAGCTATTTTTGATTAAAAGAAAAATCATGGGACCCTCTTGGTTATCAATTTCAAGATTTGTCACCAGTACAGCTTCTGAACGGGTGTGATTGCATCCCCCTCATTTGACAAACCTGCAGCCTCTGTTTATTGTTTCTAGTTTATTATATGAATTAAGATTGGTTAGTGCACTAAACTTGAGCTTTGGGTTTTTGTTGAATGTTATAACAGGTCAGCTGGTGTAAATTTGAAATAGTGGTTGATTGCTCCAAGGATATAGCTGTCACTAATTCAAAGAATTTTCTAGAAATTCCTTCATTGATTGTTGCGGCCATAAACTTGAAGACTATCATCACTGAGAAGAATGCAAATGAAATTGTCTCAGCTGCTGTAATCTGTTGCCATAAGACAAAGGTTTGATATTCACTTTTGAAGTAGTTAGTCATATATGGTGATGTTCACACATTATAATTCCTTCCTAAAATGGGTTTATGTGATTACTCATGCAAGAGGTTTTACTTGTACACGTAATTTTCTTGCTTTATTAGTTATATTACCGATTCTCATATTTTGATAATTCATTGATATGGACACTGTTCTCAACTCTTTCATCCCACATAATTTTAAGCATATACCTCAGGTTGATGGCCCAATTATGTCCTCTGAGTGGAAAAGAAAGGGAATGCTTAGCCATTTTACTGTTATTCGAAAGCTCGATGGAGGTATATTCCCAATAGGTGTTCAAAAAGTGGTCGCTGATAGAAACTTGAAGGCTGGGATAAATGTATTGGCGTTGGAAAGCAGGTATTCTGTCACCACTTCTTTTCTCTCAAGTGCTCTAATTTTCCCTCTCCCACAGAAGAAAAGTCTATTTTGTGTTTTGTATCTCATGCAGTGAAAGGGCCTTGCTAAATCGTTTGATGATTGAATTTCATAAGCTGGATTGCGATGTGCTTGTTGGACATAACATTTCTGGATTTGATCTTGATGTTCTTCTCCACAGAGCACAGGTTCAATTTTATAAACCAAACTGATTGCTTCACCATCTACAAGCGGTGCACATCATAAAAAAAAGAGAATTTTACCAAACATTTAGTGAAATATCTTCCTAATTACATGTGAAGTAATGTATAGGAAGTTAGGCTATGGTAATTAAACAGAATTTCATTTGAGTTGCATTAGTTTTAATTGGAGTCTCCTACAAATCATTTTTCTCGAGATTCAAACTCTTATCTTCATCCAGGAGTGACATCATGTGACTATTGCTGTAGTTTTTATTTATTTAATAAGAATACTTATTTTAACCCTTATTGCTATTATTTTATTCGAGAAATCCTTCAATAATTTTTGTGTATTGAATTTAACTTGGTTATAAATACCTCACATGTTATTCCACCTATACATTGATGGGGATCACATTTCATGGGTGGGCTGACTCTTATTGGAATCCACCCAAGTTTACATATGCTGAAGGCTGAGTTATGATCTGAGCCCGTGATCACGTTCAGAATGAAGACGAGATATTTTTATGTATTTTATTTGCGCTCATTTTTATCTATTATGTTTGTTGGGGCCAATCATAGGCGTATGTCATGGGTTCCTAGCCTATAAATATGAGTGTAGGGGGCTGGATTTTGGGCATCTCAAAGTTTGGACAGAAATTCTTGGCTTTGTAGTCGTCCCACAGTATCGATTCCGTGGATCCTTAGTGCCAAAGTCAAACATAACTACTCCCTTTTTCATAACTTCCTCATAACAAGTTAATCACCCCGACCACTCATAACCACCATTAACTACCTCCTCCACCACCAATTCAGTCACAAACTACCCACATCCACAATAATACTTTCGTCTCTTTGCTGTAACAGCCCAAATCACTCATAGCTGCCCACCCATTCCCCTCCCAATTGCAGAACCACCTAATACTGAGCCAAATGAAAGATTCACTTACCTGAATCTCCCTCACTGAGCTTCTCTACCTTTCAATTCACAAATTTCTCCTAATCTAACCTAATCAAACATCTCCACTTACACCCATGGTGAAATATCTGCCCAGAACTTGAATTTTACTAATCCGCCTGGCTGAATTGTTGGCCCAACCTCCCAAACAAACCGTACATCACCTGTACCCTAAGCAGTGGTCCAAGACCTCCCCCTCTGCAAACCATCCAGCCCACATGCCATAAGCTCTCATTTCCTTTAGCTCGTTGTCACCACACACATTCTTATTCACAGTAAAATTGTTCAACATCTTGAAATCTGCAGTGTTTTTTATTCTATAAAATCTGCACTGTTTCTATACCATATTGCTGTCTGGCCACAAAAATCAGCAACTAATGATTTCCACGGATTCCTATTGCCTATATAAGTTATTGTTTGAAGTCAATATTACTCTGTGTGTAATCGGTGAAGAAATATACCCTTTGAAGGTCTAAATTCGCAGAAATTGTTCATTCTTGATTCTACTTTAAAGATGTATTTTCCGAGCATTTAATTGAATCACTCTCTTTATTTTAATTGAATCACTCTCTTTATTTTAATTGGATCTTGTTTGTATTTGTAATGCCTAATATCAAGTGTGAATGTTTGTGAACTCTACTAATAAATTCCAAAATTATTGTAATTATTTGTTGGATAGTCACATGTGCATTACATTATTTTAGATTCATACAATCCTCCATGAACACCCACTTATTATAGTTCCATTAGGGCATGTTTACACACTTTCACTCACTGCATTCGTCCTATGTCATACAGGCTTGCAAGGTACCCAGCAGCATGTGGTCTAAGATTGGGCGTCTCAAGCGTTCTATAATGCCTAAGCTTACTAAAGGAAATGCTCTATATGGATCAGGAGCCAGTCCAGGAATTATGTCATGCATTGCAGGTCGACTCTTATGTGATACCTATTTGAGCTCTCGAGACCTCTTGAAGGAGGTATATAAGATATATACTAGATTAATACTTTGATCAAGCTAGTATTTTACTCTAATATTTTTTGACGCATTTTCCTTTGTATGTGCAATTTAAGGTAAGTTATTCATTGACACAACTGGCAAAAACTCAACTGAATAAAGATAGAAAGGAGATTAGCCCGCATGATATTCCTGAAATGTTCCAATCATCGGCAACACTGCTTCAGTTGGTAGGTATCTTATGTTTATGATTGTTGTAGCGACCAAGAACAGTTGGTTACATATTTTTTTTCAAAACAAAGGTTCTTTTCTGGCTTTCAATTATCAAATAATACATTTTATTGTCAGCTAAAAGCTGGTATATCAAATATGTATATAGGTTGAATATGGTGAGACTGATGCTTGGCTATCTCTGGAACTTATGTTTTATTTGAGTGTTCTTCCCCTAACAAGGCAGCTGACAAACATCAGTGGAAACCTCTGGGGAAAAAGTCTACAGGTCTGTACTTGTTTATTATCCCAAATCGATCCAATTATATCACAATGTAGATAACAACAACAACACTCAAGCCTTTATCCCACTATAGTGGGGTGGCTATATGGATCTTTTGTTGCCATTGTACCCTACCGTTAGTCATAATCTCACTAATGCCTAAGTACATCATGTATTTTCTTCTATTTTCATTCCAAGTCTTTATATCACAATGTAGATATTTTACATTATTTTTCGCATTGAATTGCTCAGGGTGCAAGAGCACAACGGGTGGAATACTTATTGTTACATGCTTTTCATGCAAAAAAATATATGGTACCTGACAAATTTTCTGCTCCAAGAATGGAGACAACTACAACAAAAAGGAAAAATGCTACTGGTCTGGATGCTGAGGGCGTTGATGACTTGAATGATGCAGATCTTGATAATGTTCAACCTATTGGTCATTCAAATGGAAGGAAAATCCCTGCCTATTCGGGTGGGTTGGTTTTGGAACCAAAGAAGGGTCTTTATGACAAATATATATTACTTCTGGACTTTAATAGTCTTTACCCTTCTATTATTCAGGTATTATCTTACTTGCATGCTTGAATTGATCCAAAAGAAATCAGCTCAGTTGTTATTTATTCTTCATTTGTAATGTACTTCATTGTAATCAAGTTTACTTTTTTTGCTTGAAATTTTATCATATTTTTCTTCGCACAGGAGTACAATATTTGTTTTACCACAGTTGAAAGACCCAATGATGATGTGATTCCAAATTTACCATCATCCAAGAATGCTGGAATCCTCCCCGAGGTACTTTTTTTCCTTTTGTAGACAACTATTCCTTCTCCTTGGTGTCAGTCTTTTGTCATATTCAGTTTTTTACTGATATCTCTTAGTTGCTGCCAGAACTAACCACTTCACTAAGGTTGTGCACTCAATAAGCCTCTTTTGCAGGGATTTTCGTTGTGTTTGCTTGGTTCCTGATGAGTTATTTCTGAGCCTTTATTCACAATGGTTTTTAGTACCTGTAATCCTCAAGTAAACCTGTCATTGTTGCCATTCAGATTTCACTGCGAGATAATCAATGTTCTCCTGAAGGCTATGATGGAGATTGACCGCGCCACATTGGACGATTCATCATTATCGGCATTTTGGATCATCAGATGGTCGATCGGAGGCCGTGATCATGATCGGCTCGATTTTTCATATATCTATGTATTTTTATTTTATTTTGAGTTGTATTTACGGAGTTTGGCAAAATTACCCATCGGGCTATCATGACCATTGGATTTAATTAACCTAATTTTCTCCCCCCCCTCTTTGTATCAGCCCAAGCAACCGGTTCATGAGGGAATCAAGAGTTTGGGTTTCTAAAACAGGAACCTCTCTGTCATTTCTGCTCGGTGCGATGCCGGGCGGTTTGTGCGACGCCGATACTCCTTCCACCGCCTCTTGCTGCCTCCCACCGTGTTACCGCAAGAGAGAACACTTGTATTAATCGAAACAAGGATACAATCACGAGGTATACTCGTGCCCTTCTTCTGGAAGCTGGTTCCTCCAAGAAGCCTTTCTCCAAGAGGAGAACCCAAACCCTAATAACATAAAAGATAAGATGAACTCTCCCATACCACCTCCTTATATAGGGAGGGGGGGCTCACAACCATAAACATTAAAAAAAGACAAGATAAAAGCAGTTACGCGCACGTGCGTAACAATACACCCCGCTTGAAAAACGACCTTGCCCTCAAGGTCGGAGCGCCGCCCTCCACTAGTAGCGATATACCCGCGAGGGCCCAGATGTAGAGGTGCCTGGAGCGCCGTCCAGAGGTACATCGATGATCTTCAGCGTGTCCAAGTAAGCAGCGGTGAGCTCGTCCACGTCCTCCCCGATGAAGTACCAGAGCTCCTTTAGAGGACAATCATGAGTAGGCGAGTAGGGTTGTCGGCAACAAAAACACAGGCCCTTGCTCCGTAGGTCATTGTACTCTTGGGTGGATAGACGGTTAGTGGGGACAGGACAGGTGTTGCGTAGGCCCATATTGGGTGGACGAGGTAGAGGAGGTGGCAATGGCGGTTGTTTTGTCGGGGGAGGAAAGTATGGCTGGTAGGGAGGTTTGGAGGGAGCAGTGAGGAAGGAGGGTCCTCAGACAGCGTGAGGAATTCGGCCTCCACCAGTGGGGTGAGATCCATGACTTGGTTCAAAGTGACCGGCTAAAGGGTGCGGAGGCGGGATCGGATATGGGGTTGCAAGCCATGCATGTAGTAGGCCAGGTAATGATCGGGGTGAAGTCCTGGGACATGGGTGACCAACTCAATAAACATGTTAACGTACGAGTCAATGGAGCCGGTCTGGCGAACTCCGCAGAGGCGCTCGATCATGGAGCCGGAGTAGCAGTGGTCGTATCGCTGAATGAGGGCCCCGTGAGAGCCGTCCAAGTGAGGCCGGGGGAGCATTGGCTGAGTTAGTGGACCCAATGGAGGGCGGACCCTTCCATGCCGACGATTGCTGTGGAGGCCTGCTGTTCTGGAGTCTGGTGAATATAAAAAAATTATTCGGCGCGGGCAATTGTTACGTGCCTCTTTCAGTGGTTGCCGTAAGGGCAGCGGGTGAAGGATACAAAGGGGGTTAACCCTTAGAAGTGGTGGAGGGGATGAGAGAGTGGGCCGAAACCCTAGAAGGAAGATGAGGAAGGAGAAGAGCTTGGGATGAGAAAAGCAACTTAATATTTCTTCTTGCATACCCGATACATGACCCCAAGGGCCCTATAAATATAGGGGCCGATGGCATAACTGTAAATAACCTGAACTTTAAACAAATATTAAAATACTTAGACGCTACGACTAATATGACTCAAGCCAACACGACTCGATACAACATGACTCGACTCAACATAATAATAATAATAATAATAATACAAGATACGTGGATGGAGGATCCGTAACACCCCATCCGTCCTTGACATCGAGCTTGTCCCCAAGCTCGAACTCCAGCTGGATGGCGGAGCATCTGGCAGCTTGATCTCGCGCCAGAATAGCGCCTGCTGGGCTCTAGCGGTAGCGGCGGTGTAGGGAAGCAGCGGCGGCGCCGTCGGAAAGACGTGCGGCGGAGGTAATGGCTTTCGCCCTGTCGGTGGAGCGGTGGTGAGCAGCAGTAGTACGGCGGATGGAGGAGCGGCGACCGTCAGCAGAAACGGATCCGTCGGGGCCAACGGAGCACGGGTCTGCAGGAGAGGCGGTGGAGTGGCCGGTGGGAGTGGCAAGGCAGGGGCCGGCGGTAAAGTGGCCGGTGGGAGTAGCTTGGCGGGGGTCGGCGGTGGAGTGGCCAGTGGGAGTGGCAAGGCGGTGGCCGGCGGTAGAGTGGCCGGCGGTAGTGGCTTGGCGGGGGCCGGCGGGGCAGGGGCCGGAAGAGGAGGCAGTGAGATGGCCGGAGAAGGCGGCAATGCAGGAGCCGAAGGAAGGAGAGGGGGTGGAGGCGAAAGCGGTGGAAGGAGGACCACCATGGAGACAGATGGTATATCGGCGACGAGTGGTGGCGGCGACGGTGGCAGCGACGACGGCGATGGCGGTGATGACGGCAGTGGTGGCGACTGCATGAGGCGAGCTGGTGGCGGCGGCGATGGCAGAGATGACAGCGGTGGCGGCGGTGCGTCATGAAGGACGGGGGATGGTGGTGGCACCATCCTTGGAGGGAAAGGCGGCGAGTCCAGCTCCGGTGGTGGTGGTGATAGAAAAACCACCAACGAATCGCGAGACATGCAGAGGGCGTCAAGCCTGAGGTCGAGCCGAGCATCGGCGTGGCCGAGTCGAGCCTCCCGAGAAGCAATACGGCGGTTTATCTTGACGAGGGCGGCGAGAAGCTCAATGCGGTCGGCATCGGTAAGTAACATGATGAAATTGTTGTAATAATTAAATAAGTACTTAGCAGGAAGGAAGTAAGGAATTAGAGGAAATGAAATGAGTGAGGGGGGGTGGCTGAACGAGAGGAAGAAAATTAAATTAAAAAGAAGTTGGGTAGTTGATTGTGTTAATGGTGGAGGGGACGAGAGGGGTAATGATGAAGCAGAAGAGGTTTGACTTTAGAGAAGAGTGGCGGGATGTGATTTGCAGGAAAAAAGAAATAAAATTAAAGGGAAAGGAGGGAGGTGGTGGGGGTCAGGGATATGAAAATTTAATTAATATATAAATAGATAGAGGGGGCGGATGGGATAGGTTGACTGCAGGAATTTTAAAATAAAAAATAAAAGGGAAGTGAGCAGCCCAAGAGAAGTGAGCACCCCGAGAAATGTTTGGACGGGATGGGGGGGGGTAATGACTGATATAGTAAGGAAAAGAGGTAGGGGAAAGGACAGGCGGCTAATGTAATAAAAAAATACAGGCGGAGGGGCCGAGGTAATGCGGGATTGGCAGATGACGGGGCTCGAGATCCGGTTGGGTTGACGGTGACGACGATGAGGCGGAGAGCAGAGATGACGGGGCACGCACAAGGAAGCTGATGCGGCTGAGGGAGCGGAGATCGACGCTGCAGGCAGAGATCCACGCTGCCCGACGATGCCGGAGACGGCGTTGCTGGACAGTGCTGGCTGGCGCTTGAGGAGGCTGCGGCTTCGATTTTGCTGGATGGAAAGTTGGCCGGCGCTGATGCAGAAAGCAGTCCCGGATTCCAGGAAGAAGTACGGGGCCGGGAGGCTCTGTTGATTGCGACTGGTATGCGGCCAGTGAAAACGACGGAAAACAGACACCGTAATGGCAGCAGTAAACAGGGGAGAAGGCGTCTGTTGTTGGAGAAGTTTTGGCTCGGTGGAACAGCGGCTGGGCGCAGTGAAGAAGCGGCGGGAACGGCGACCGGAGGGGAGGAAAGATCCTCTGATACCAAGTTTGTTACGTGCCTCTTTCAGTGGTTGCCGGAAGGGCAGCGGGTGAAGGATACAAAGGGGGTTGACCCTTAGAAGTGGTGGAGGGGATGAGAGAGTGGGCCGAAACCCTAGAAGGAAGATGAGGAAGGAGAAGAGCTTGGGATGAGAAAAGCAACTTAATATTTCTTCTTGCATACCCGATACATGACCCCAAGGGCCCTATAAATATAGGGGCCGATGGCATAACTGTAAATAACCTGAACTTTAAACAAATATTAAAATACTTAGACGCTATGACTAATATGACTCAAGCCAACACGACTCGATACAACATGACTCGACTCAACATAATAATAATAATAATAATAATAATAATACAAGATACGTGGATGGAGGATCCGTAACAACAATCCACCCAAGTGGGTCAGTCCCGTTGAATGTGGGGATGTGGGAGCTGTGGAGAAAGGACCGGCAAGGCGGGAGCTGCGGGGGCCACTGTGCTGGAGGATCCCAAGGCGGAAGCAGTGGTATGCCCCGAGGTCTGGCCCAGTTGCAGGTTATGAAGCATGGTCATAAGTGATGTGAGCTTGTCGTCCCGGGCGTCAAGGTGCGAGTTGATGCTGGTGAGGTTGTGTTCGATGGCGTTTACGTGGGATTCCGTCCAACTCTTTGGCATACGAATCGATCGGCGCTACTGAGAAGGGATTAGACTGTGGCTGACGGAACTGAGGGCTGCGGGGCGGCGTCGCTGAGAGGGAAGCATGCTGATGAGAAGGGGTCCGTGCTGTTGAAGGCTGCGGGACAGCGCTGCGGAGAAGGGATCGGACGGAGCGGCCTGGAGCAGCCGGAGCCGGCTAGGAAATGGCGGAGCGGGGCGGATCGGGGCTTGGAGAAAGCGGATTGGGGCTTGAAGCAAGCGGATCGGGGCCTGGAGCAGGCGTAGTAGGTGTATCGGGGCCGGACTGGCGGAGCAGTCGCCGAAAAAGGCACAACGACGAGTAAGGGATCCGTCGGGGACGCGAGCAGTCAGAGATTCGATCAGGGAGCAGTCGGCGAGTGCGGAGCGGTCGGGGACGCGATCGATGATCAGTGTTGCCGACGGCATTCGCGGACGACGGGATCGACTAGGGCACAATGGGGATTGAGCGATTTGGACCAAATCCGACGACAAGATGCAGGCGGAAATGGCAGGATCGGACCAATGTTACTGCAAGAGAGAACACTTGTATTAATCGAAACAAGGATACAATCACGAGGTATACTCGTGTCCTTCTTCTGGAGGCTTGTTCCTCCAAGAAGCCTTTCTCCAAGAGAACCCAAGCCCTAATAACATAAAAGATAAGATGAACTCTCCCATACCACCTCCTTATATGGGGGGGGGGGGGGCTCACAACCATAAACATTAAAATAGACGATATAAAAGTAGTTACGCGCACGTGTGTAACACACCGCCTCCTACAACCTCCTATCAGGCATTCCACGCCTCTCCAGCCCTTCCCACCACCGATCCAAACTTCCCATTCCTTCTACCGATCCAAAATGTCACCAACCTACCTTCCCCATGCATTTCCGCGCCCGTCCAGCCCTTCCCACCTCTAAACCAAGCATCCTTTTCCCTCCCCGCTGCATATCCCAGCCTCTCTGCCCCTCTCCACTCCAAAATACGCCCTCCTGCGCCTCCCCGCTGTACGACCTTCCTTGCTGCAGATTTCAGCATTCCAGCCCCTTCCCACTCCAAAATCCTACCATTCAGCATCTCCCCGCTGTTAAATTTCGCTGTCCAGCCCCTTCCCTCAGCCAACTCCACTTCCCTGCTCTATATCTGCCATATTCAGCACCTCTACAAGCAACTTTCAGCCCCCACCAGCCCTCCATTTCCACGACAATTTCCCTCTGTATACCCACTCCAACACTTCCTCAAAACCATACCTGCCTCTTTCCTTCTTCCAATAGCCCCCTCCTAGTCCATTCCATCCCACCAAAAAGCCACCATCCCACTCCGACAGCCCTACGCAACAACAACTCCACCCCCAGACAACCATCAACACCCTCCGATCTCCCCCACAACCTACGGCATTGAGTACTTCGTGAGTTTTACAATGTGGTTTCATTTTCTCTGTATTATACGAGAATTACATGTATTACTTAAAGTTATTGAGCTTGTATTTACTTGACTCATTACTCTCTTAATTGTGCATCATATATTCACGTGCATCTACTTTTAACCCACTCTCAATTAACTTGTAATTGTTGTTTGATTATGTTATGGACTTGTTTTGTTTAGATCGTTGGAGGTCGGGGATACAAGGGGCAAACCCTAAAATGGTGGAGGAGAAGAGAAAGTTAGAAGAAGCTTGGGGGAAGAAGAGGAAGCCCTAAAGGAGGAGAGGGCTTAGAGGGAGAGGAATTTTAGAGAGGTAAAAGGAAGTTCATATTTCATTGCTTAATTCCAATTACATGACTAGGTCTCCTTATATAAGGCCCAAATGACACAGGCGTAACTACTCGATACAATTACAAGCACAAAATATTAAACATAGAAAAAGACTACATAACGACTCGACTCAATACGACTTACTACAAATACATAAAATAATAATTACTAGATAACTGAAGGAGGATCCGTAACACTCCACCAATCCTTGAAATTGAGCTTGTCCTCAAGCTCGAACTCTTGTAGGATGAACGAATCCTCTGGCTCCTTGATCTCTGATAGAGATAATCGTGTTCTCCAATCTATACTCGATTAAGACAAGTGTACCTATCAAAATATAATATAGGATATAAAAATATCAAGGTCGTATTAAAACTCGGGTCTGTCGAGTACTGCTATTTCGAGAAAACAACTATTATTTTATCGAAAGAAAATTTAGAGAAATTATATTTAAACTAAAATGCGAAAATAAGAAAACCTTACTTGATCAAAACAACCTTTGAATGAAATAAAGAAAATATTTTATATATGTCTAACCCGATCCTTGACCGTGGAGATTCCCGAAATATGAACACGCCTCTTCCGAGGATTGCACCCAATTGAGATTAGGGACCGAACTCTCGTTCTAATCGATAACCTAACACTCGCCTTATCGAAGTGAATCCCGCTATAGGATTTGACTCATATCCAAAAGATTTTCGGTATCCTCTCTCGAGGGTTGCAATCAACTCTTTTTATTCCTGCGCGATCGATTCGTACGCGCGATTCTTTCGGTTACTAGAGTACGAAAACGTATATCAAAATTCATAACCGGCATATGAACTCGGCACATTAAAACAAGGAATAAATCTAAGGTGGAGAAATAGAGAATAAAAGAGAAGTGATAATTTCATTCAAACTTCGCTATGATCAAAACTGACATTTATACTATTTAACATTACAAAATAAAAATTGTACCTGAAGGAAGAAGGAACATTGCTAAAAATAAAATTTAAATTATCATTGAATAGAGGGAAATTACATGAAATCAAAGAAGTGCATAAATGAAAATTACATAAAAATTAAACTAAGCTAAATAAAGGTAATGTGCAAGAAATAAAATACATACTCTACCCAAACGGGCAGAGGAAGAGAGAACGTTATATGAAGAGCCTAGGCCTCTATATATAGGTGAAAATGAGAGGAATATTAAGGGTTGAAATGAAGAGCATTCAAGAGGGGGAGATAAAAGGGTGGAGCAATAAAATAAGGGCGCTGGTGGATGATGATATGTGCACACCATAAATTTTATTTGCATGTCAAGTAAACGCCATAAATTTTATTTGCATGTAAAATTGTTAAATTAAAGTAATGAGTTTTTTTTACTTCAAATACAAAAGATTTCTTCTCTTTTACATTTTAAAGCAACAAAAAAAAACAAAAATCACCGATATAACTAAAAATTTGAGGGTGTGACATGCAAAATAAAGGTGTTGTCTTAAGCAAGTTACTTAAAATTAAATATTTTTACCTGTAAGCTTGTTCAAAGGTTGGCTTGCTGTAGATCCAATAGCTCCTGTAGTTTTCGTTTCAATTCAGTTTTTTGAATAGTCGATGATATATTGGGAGACGTATGGTGAAGCTGTAGGATCAGAAAATAGGGGCGATGAGGTTGATGGGATTGAAAAAAGTAATGTATGGAGTGGTGTGCACATGTAGCACATAAAAAGACGTTTAATGATTAGATAATAGGGAGAGGGTGTGCATGAAAAGGTGAAGTGAAGGAAAGGTGGCGACAGATGGAGAGGAGACGGGCTGGAGTTGATATGTGCATGATTTAATGGAAGCTGGAGTGGTGCAATTAAAGTGGCCGCATAAGATTTAATGTAAAATGAAAAGAAAAGTGAGGTGGTTGTATTTAATTGGTTTTGAATGACAACAAAATGAATGATTTGAAGTGGCGTGAAATATTGTGCATTAATGTATGAGAATAGGAGGGGGTGACAACAAACACGATAAATGAGGAGATGAATGAGTGATATTATGGATGGATGACATGGCATGAGAGGTTTGGCCAAATGGAATTGATTAGTGAGCAGGAATATGGAAGTGGCAGGATTCCTCAACACAGGTGGCGACATTAAATGAAGGAATTGCATGAAAATTTGGTGGGTTATTCATGAGATTTACGTGGAGGGGGTTGGAGGTAAGTTGAAGAGTCCATGTGCATGCATGAATTCAGAAGTGGTGATGTGGTATTTTTCAGTGCTGCATGGATGATTTTGGGGAAGGTTATAAATGAATTAATTCATTATTTAAAGCGGAGGTGGCGGCGATGGCGTCGAGTGCAGCTTTGACGAGGCGGGCGACATCTAAGACGGCGTGGCGTCGAGTGGAACTTCATGGCGGTGGGTTGCACATGCAAAGGTGGCGTGCAACAACTCAGTGGCGAGGAGGCGACTTGGACTTGTGCGGCATGAGCTCGCGGAGTTGGCGAAGATGACGAGCAACATCTAAGACGGCGCGGTGGAGACAACATGAAATTTTTTTATTTGCAAAAGTCGGGAGAGCGACCACAGCAATAAACCTACAAAAATAAACATAATTAAAATTAGCTAAAATATAAAACAAACGATTTATAAATGAAAATACTTAATGTATTACTAATTTATATTAAATATTATACTAAATCATATATTAAAAATATGTATAAATTCTACTCATCAATCTCGCGCCAAAATAGCGCTTCGTAGTGTGTCGCTGTGGAATTTGCAGCGAGGTGTAGCGACGGTGCTGTCAGAAGGACAAGAGGTTGAAGCAATGGGTCCGACAGGAGGCAGAAATGGCAGGATGGCCAAGGGAACTGCGACTGACAGAATGAAGGGGTCCGGAGGGACCAACGATGCAGTCGCGAACAATGACTAGAAGGTGGCCGAAACGGCCGACGGAGGAGTCGACCTCAGGAGGCGGTTAGAATGGGCTGGTGAGGTGGCTGAAGAAAACAACGGTGCGGAATTCACCGAAGTTGATGGTGGAATCGACCAAGTTGGAAGGGGTAGCAACCAGGGTTTAACAAAGATGATAACAACGCAGGTGGGGGCAGAACTGCGAAGTGTCCCGACCTCTCCAATTGATCAAGCTTGGCGTCGAAGCGAGACATGGAGTCCTGGAATGATGTCGATCATTTCAACAACATCGAGTGGAGGACGGTTGGATCAGCTGCACTAATCTTAATGTCCATTTGACAAGAATATGATTGAATACTAATAAATTAATCTATAAAATAGATTAATAAATTAGGAATCAAGACACAGTCAGCACATGGCTCAAAAAAAGCTGGGATGGGGCTCGATACAGCAGAGCCGAAGCCAGCGTGGGCTCGAAGGGGCGTGATTGGGCGGCTTGATGCCTCAGTAGAAAACACGTGCAAAATCAGGCGTCGTCGACGAGGCCCGTGACGCAGAACTCGGGCTTGGATGGGATCGCATGGAGACGACGATGGAGAGATGTATGCCGACTGTCGGCGGTAGCGAAAATAGTCGTTCCACTGCTTGGCGGGCGGACATCGTCAAAGGGAGGTCAACCGACCACTGATGTGTGCGCTGGAAGCGGGTGAGGGCCTTGCTGGGAGGTTTCGATGAAGCAGCGATGGCGTCGTCGAACAACGGAGTGAGCGGATTAGATGTGTGTAGCGGGAGCGGGGAAGAGGAACGACAACGAATGCTAAGCTGAGTTGGCACTTCTGGGTTGACGTCGGGCTTGTGGTGGACGAGAAGATGATGGAGCTGCGGACACAGTCAAGGAGGAGCATCGGGAGAGTGTAGCCGAGGAAGGAGTGTTCTGATACCAAGATGTTATGAACTTGTTTTGTTGAGATCGTTGGAGGTCGAGGATACAAGGGGCAAGCTCTTGAATGGTGGAGGAGAAGAGAAAGTTAGAAGAAGCTTGAGGGAAGAAGAAGGGGAAACCCTAGAGGAGGAGATGGCTTAGAGAGAGGGAGAGGAATTTTAGAGAGATAAAAGGAAGTTCATATTTCATTGCTTAATTCCAAATACATGACAAAACCTACTTATATAAGGCCCAAATGACATAGACGTAAATATCCGATACAACTACAAGCACAAAATATTAAACATATAAAAAGACTACATAACGACTCGACTCAATGCGACTTACTACAAATACATAAAATAATAATTACTAGATAACTGACGGAGGACCCGTAACAGATTACTTCCATTGCAATATTTGTAATCAATTGCGACACCTGCACGAGATTTTAAAATTAAAATTTTTAATTAATTATGCGTCATAAAATACTTGCATGATTGAATCATCGCATGCACATCACATTATGGTTATCCTTCGGTAGATCATTGGATTGCATGTATGTTTGCATGTCATTTGAGGGTTGATCATAGCTTCATTTGCGCCCGTCGTGTGTTCGCTAGTATTGCATATATGGTTAGGGCATCACAAGTCTGCCACCTATAGATTTATCCTGCATCAGATGACTCAGATTGGTAACATAGTCTAGATTCAGGCTTTATTTTAATACGCAGTAGTAGAGTCTAAAAGTTCCTTCATGGCTAGTTATCACCGTCATTCCTCTCCTCCATTTGGGGATACCGTGTCTTTCTTCACCCGATCCCATAGAGTGCCTTCTGAAATATCCTTACGTTACATACTGATTATTCTCGATTGCAACACACTACTTTCAGAGATCGTGCTGATCCATCGATGCGATCCCACTATGCTGGAGACTATCACATTGATGATTACCGTCGTCCTCATCCCTATGCTCGAACAATCAGTATTGATCCTTCAACATGACTTAATTATCTTAGGGTTGATTATTACAAGGATCATCATTTTGAGAGATCGAGAGTGTAGGTTTTGTGTTGTTGCCCCATCTTTCGACTGTTCATCAAGTCTCGAGTTTTTCAATTATTAGCTCGTGGATATGATGTATTACCTCGATTATTTTGAGTTATTCGGTGAACGACACATTAAATTTGCGAAACTTAGACTTATAACTCAGGCAAGAGAATATTGGTATAACATTGAGAAAACCCATGAGCGGGATCATATTCACCGCATCACTAGTTGGGTGGAGATGAAGCGTTGATTGTGTCAAAGGTATTTTCCTGCGTCGTATCAGAGTCGCTTGCTCGATCAATTATTTACCATTCCGCAAGGATCCCTATCCGACGTTGAGTACATGGATCGTTTTGACGAGCTAATAGTGAGGAGCAACATCCAGGATGAATCAACTATGACCACTCTCCGATTTCGATCTGGACTTCGATCTAAGATACGTACTTAATTGATCTATCACCGCTCACCGTCCCTCGAACATATGTACCGACTCACCCTTCATTATGAGTAGTTCTCGAGATTTAGAGTTAACCGAGTGGATTCCTACCTTGACCTCCCCACTACGATCCCCTCCCATTCTGAGGCCACCACTTTACCGACTCATGTCCTATCAAACATGATATAAGTGATACATGATACTAATTTATCTCACCCCAGTGAGATAGTTTGTCCGATGAGTGGTCCATCATTTAATCCTGATTCAGACCCTACGACCTCAAAAAAGAATGAGTATGAGAAATCCGGTGATCCTATAGTGATGTGTGCTTCACCTACCCCCGACTTTGACTTAGTTCTCCGATCAAAACTCACCCTTGCATGTTCATCTAAGATATTATCGTGGCGAGTCATACTACGAGTGAAGTTCAAGAGCATGGTATTGGCTTTATAGTGGCTGTCTCTCATGTCCTTGAGGTTTTTATTCTTATCGATGTTACTCATCTAAATGATCATCCTCCTACGATTGAGTTCTTTGTTGAGCACCACATAGAGCCTCCTGGAGAACCACCAGATGAATTTTTCATTTTAAGAGACATTCAACACACCCCCACATTGCATCATTGTGTCCCTCTCTCACATTCCTTTAGATGATCGCAATATCCACGATGAATTTACTTACTAACCTCCAAAGTTACATTCTAATAACATTATCTTTGACATTCGTTCAGGAGATTGCCTCCATGATGAATTTTTCTATCGATCACCCGGTGAGCCTCCTGATGATTCACACCCCTTAGAAGACATTTGGTAAGTCATGATATTACAACTCGGAACCAATGTCCTGGGTAGTCATTTGGGTGCCCATGCACTTGACGAGTATTTCTACACCCTGCCATGGAAGCTCCTAATAAACCACCCATCTTTAGGGACTTTTACGTCAACGTAGAGTTTGCATCCAGTGAGTGTTGAGTTCATTATTCATCATTTGCATTTGTTGAATAGTTTGTATGTCATGTTCGAATGTTGAGTTATATTAAATGATGAGCATTTCAAAACTTGCGCGAGTAATCACATGAGAGAGCAAATGTACATTGAAGGTGATTTGTACTTTATTTGAGAGGTTCCCATTGAGGGGGCAGCTATGAATCTAAGTGCTAGATGAATATGTCCATATATTGTTATGAGAGAGTCTGAGTCAAATTTATTCGAGCTTATTACTAGGAATGCTAATATTCATCTTGTACCTAATGTTGAGGACTTGACTCTAGATGTGGAGCCACTTAGTTTTGGACCTTCATCCTTCCCTTTCAGTTTCAATTTCCACCGTCACTACAACCTCTCTTGTACCTCCAGTCTCCACTATAGTTGTTGGAACCAAGAAAATCCTAGTTCCAAATGTTCGAATCAAAATGTAGTCTAAGGATACTAATCCTGCTATCAAATGCCCCGGATCTAATGGCTAGAGCCAGATGGAGAACTGAACTGTCTATAAATAGAATCCGAGTGCTGCAGCGAGGAGGTCCCGTGATACGATCCCGGAGAGGAATCCGGCTAGGGGAAGAGCCGACGGAGGTGAGGGAGAGGAAGGAGGAGGGAACGAGAAGAAAACCTATGGAGCAACCCTAAATTCCATACATCCAAGCATAATCCAAAAAAAAGAGTACTACACAACCCCTTATAGGTGCGGGGTACGGATAGCGAAAAACAGTGCAAATAATAAAGTGTACAAATAATGACATATAACATAACAAAATGCAAATAATATGATCATGTCGGCGGCGCGTCTTCGGTCTCTTCTCCTCCATACGAAACCAATATTGTCTTCCTCCACGTGTGGACTCACTGCGGCGTCTCGTTGGCGTGTGCGTGTCTTGTAGGCATGCTCAACCGTAACAATGCCGCCGTATGGAAAATATGCCTTGTCCCCAAGGCAGTAGTTGGAGGATTGGCGACATAAGTGATCCTTGGGCAGCCACGGAGCTTCAGACATCCAGACGGATGACCCAGCAACAGGGACCTATGACGAGCCGGAGTCCCCCTGAAAGTGGTTGAGAGGACTTAGCGCAACCACTCGCACCAAAAGCCCGGACTGTTGGAGGACGGCGCCACTAATCTTTATATCAAAGGTCCTCGGGCGGATCCACGGGGCAGCCAGTTAAGCCATTACCGCATAACACCGCAGCGCGGGGGCGATTCCGGACCGCAGTCCCAACAATCCCCCCCCGGAAACGACCCCGGGGTTTCGAACCCGCGACCTCCTCTGATACCAATTGAGAGGACTTAGCGCAACCACTCGCACCAAAAGCCCGGACTGTTGGAGGACGGCGCCACTAATCTTTATATCAAAGGTCCTCGGGCGGATCCACGGGGCAGCCAGTTAAGCCATTACCGCATAGCACCGCAGCGCGGGGGCGATTCCGGACCGCAGTCCCAACAGTGGTAGCGACAATCAAGTAGTTTGGCTGGGTGGTACGACACCAACTGCCATCTTTCATCCGGACCGGAAGAGCCGAGCAAGACAATCGACTTTCACCTGAATGGGTAAGACCCCCCCCATCAACATCCCCTGCATCAGAGGCTCGAGCTCATCCTTCCGCCCAAGGTTAGAACGGAATGGCTGGCCACAACTGCTGTGGTCCTAGGCTGGAGGGAACTAGCGCGGTCAGTTGGACGAGCTGGTGGCAATCCTGCTGGAGTTTGGGTGACGCCGACAAGCGCAGTAGAAAGCTCTTGATGGTCCTTCTGGGAAGGGAAAGACCCATCGGACGGGCCCGAGAGGGCCCACATCCATGCGGAGAGGCCGACATTCATGGTCCGCTGGATCGTGCAGAGCGGGACCGAAGAGCGGAGTCACCTTTGAGGCGACATGGCTAGCCCCCGTAAAGGAACTGCATGGTCATAGTCGCCCAATTGACGGGTACATCACCGAGCGTACGGAGCCAAGCCACCCCCAAAATGGTGTCGATACTGCCTAAGCCGAATGCGTAGAAGTTCGCGATCACGGAACAGGACCCCATAAAGAGACACGACCGTGAAATGGCCCTGAGGCGGTCGACGACGCCCATCGCCCAGGCAGACCGTTACATTCAGAGAGGGAACCGAGGGAAGGCGAGCTACTGCACCTGACCATCAGAGATGAGGGTGTGGCTTGCGTCGCTGTCCACCATGATGATGATCGAGCGATCCCGAGAGATGCATGGTCTGCTGGTCGGAGATCTCGCTCGTCGAGGCATAAGATAACTACAGGAGGTAGAACGTAGCCGTGGTGGGGTCGAGAGGTGTATCCCCGACTGAGAGATCCAGGGCCTCAAATTCGGCCAGTGTAACCTCATGGTCAACGTCGCCGATGATGGCATGAAACTCCTTCACAGAGCACTCATGGTTGGGTGAGTAGATTGACGACATCAAAAACAGAGACCCTTGCTGCAAAGCTTATTGCAATTACTATTCAAGAGGCGCTGAGGGGCCGGTTGGCGGCCCGACCGATTTCCCCAAGGCGGCGACTGCGGTAAGGAGCCGGGGAAGGTGTTCACCAAGGCGGCTGAGGCTGGTGGTGGTCGGCCGTAGGAGTAGGTGATCGGGGGGAGAGGTCGGCTTATACCAGACGCGCCAAGTACATGACGTCAGGTACTGTGTGGGGGTGGTGTGTGCGGAAACAGGAGCGGATATGTGGCAGTAGACCCTGCATGTAGAAGACCAGGTAATGGTCGGGCGGTAGCCCGGAGACGTGAGAGACCAGGGCGAAGAACTCATCAACATAGTCGTTCAGGCCGCAAAGACGCTCGATAGAGGAGGATCCGGAGTAGCGGGTATCATATCGCCGGATCATCTCCTGCTTGAGCTCAGGCCAGGAGAGTCATGGGTTGGAATGGAGGAGCCACCGAGCCCAATGGAGGGCCGAGCCGTTCAGGACAACCACAATCGTAGACACCTTGTCGTGCTCTGGTGTATAGTTGAGGTCGAAATATTGCTCCGCTTTGACGATCCAAACCATCAGGTCAACACCGACAAAGGTGGTAATGCCGAGGGAGAGGGTGGACCGGTCCAGAATGGGTGGAGGAGCCACCGAGCCCAATGGAGGGCCGAGCTGTCCAGGACAACGACAACCGTAGACACCTTGTCGTGCTCCGGTGTATAGTTGAGGTCGAAATATTGCTCCTCTTTGACGATCCAACCCATCAGGTCAACGTCGACAAAGGTGGGAATGACGAGGGAGAGGGTGGACCGGCCCAGAATGGGTGGAGTGAGTCCAGAAGGAATGAGCGGTGGTTCGATGCCGAGGAGAGAGCCGCCGTCCGCGGGCGAGCTGGATTCGGAAGCGGCGGTCGACGCTTGGAGGGAATCGATCTTGAAGTGGAGGGCAAGGAGAGAGGCATGCATGGAGGCGATGAGTTGCTCTTAAGCCTCCATGCGGCTGCTTAGGTCTTCAGCAGCTGCATCCGGAGGAAGATCACCGGCAAAGCTGAATAGAGTTCAATAGTTCATCATTTAATTGGATATTTTAAAAGCACTTCAAAGAAATATACTGCCCCTAACATTAACACAAATATCCTACTTTCTCTACTTAAAATAGTGAGTTGATTTGAACACTAAACATGAACATCACAACTTGGACACTGGAAATGAGGAAAATAGGCGAAATGACGTGAAAATGGGTACTCCAATACAAAACAATACTCTTAAGGTGAACTGGGTCATCACCAACGCAAGAGAAAATGCTATTTTTGAGTAAATCCGATCGTATCTTATGAAAAAGGTTCTACATTTTAAATGAACAAAATGTGGCGTAGAGTTGTGGGCCTGCTTCATATTTCCTCATGATTAGGAACAAAAATTTGGGAGAAAAACCCTACAACAGATGACTACCATGTTCTTGACATTGGAAATGAGTTGAATGGAATCTATGTGACTATAGTAATAGCATACCACAAGATTCTGTAAGAAAATTGAGTGGCATGTGCAAATTCATACATATGGGCTTAACAGTAAATTTTTAGAGCAAGCAGAACTGTACAAGTAAAGATAAGGCAACTTTACATTTAAGAACCTAGTACACATGAAACAATAGTACACCAACATGATTAGAGTTCTAAAAGTTTGTGCATTTTTAACTCCATTTTGGTAGGATTGAAACGGCACTGCAAAAATTGGTGTGTTTGGTAAACCTCCAATTTGGAGCCCTGGTGCATGGTGCAGTGAGAAAGGCCGAACGGTGAGATCATCTTTTTTCACTGGAGCTTCATTTTATACAGGAGCCGCCGGAACCGCTCTTTGAAATGGAGCCTTAGAGTAGATTTGGGAGGGCCGTGGCAGATGTAGATGAGGTTCAAGAAGTAGATGGAACGAGCTCCTAAATGTGGCTCCATCCCTACGGTTGGAAATATGCACAAACAACATTTTTGGGAATCTACGGTTCCAAACAAAGGTTATTTAAACAGGCAGACGCTGTATTTTTTCAAAACCGAGACAGAAAAAATGTCAAAACAAACGGGGCCATAGTTGTGCAAGAGTGAAGGTAATTGATAACTTTTCATTATTACAATAGGGGCGAAAGAAGTCATTGCTTTGGTCATCTAGCTTATTTCTATTTTTTTCTTTAAGAAGACATTGAACTTGATGAAGTTTTGATTCCAATGCCTTTAGATTGTGTTAGAAAAGATATTGTAAAGACCCATCTAAATGATCCATTTATTTTCTTTCCCTCTTGTTCTATTTGTCCCACATTGTGTATAAGAGACTCTTCTCCTCTTTTCCTCCTATAAATATGTACTCATACATTGTATTCATATACAGAAGAAGTATATAGAAGGTAGATTGTTCTGTTCCTCTTTTCTTGTGTATTTCTCTACATGGTATCAGATCCATACGGTCCTACCTCTTGCTTCGGGAGGCTACCTTTGTTTTAACCGCTCGTGTCTGCGGTTTACCCGCTGGCTATCCGTGCCTCTCCTACGGCCTCCTACCTGCCAACTTCTAGCGGCTTCTACCCTCTACCCACCAGCTTCTAGCGGCTTCTACCCTCTCCCCCGCCAGCTTCTACCCGCCCTGATATCCGCTCATCTCTTGCGTTCTTCCTTCTTCTACCCGCTCTCTCTCTTCTCCTTCCGTGGAACCATGCCCTTTCGTCTCTCGCCTGGCTTTTATTGCCGTCTTCTGCTACTGCGGGGTGGACCCCTCCTTTTTTTCTTCTCACGCGGTCTTCTCATCCTATCTGCGCGACTTCCTGATTGTTTGCCGCAGTGCATTGACCGCCTGTCTTCGCGGTTACCCATGGGACGTGTCTTCTAGCGCGGCCTACTCTCTTCTTGTCGCGGTGCCTTCTCCTTTGACCGCGACTCTTCTCGCTGCCCCCACCTCCCCTCTCCGACCCGGACTCTTCTTGCCGCGGCCTCTTCTCATCCTCTAACTGCTTCCTCTTGCACTCTTCTCGCTTCTCCTAGTCGCGCGGTCTGTTAATTTGTCCGCGCCTTCTGTGATCTACCCGTGCGATCTGCTTTTCTCTTCTACCCATACGTCTGCTTGTCGCGCGGTCTGCTCGCTGCGACTTCTCTCTTCCTTGCCGCTTGGCCGCTTGGTGTGTTCTGTTCGTCCGTGGGTTCTGCTTGCCGCGCGATCAGCCCACTGCCGCTGTCGCTCCGACCTCCTTTTCTTGACGCGCGGTCAACCCGCTGCCGCTGCGACCTCCTCTTCTTGCCGCGCGATCAGCCCGCTGCCGCTGCGACCTCCTCTTCTTGCCGCTGCCGCTTGACCCACGGGTTGTTCTGCTGTGCGGTCTACCCAGTGACTTTTCCTTTCCTACTGTGCGGTCTGCCGGCTAGCTGTCCTGTATAACTGGCTGCTCTCTTCCTCATGGATACGTCTACTGCTACTTCTCCTGCAGTAGTGTCTGCTCCGGCTCCTGAATTACGTGACGAGTTACGCATCACGACTATCTCTCTGACAGAAAAGGTTGAATGGATACATTCCGTTCGCCGAGTTCTTCAGTCTAAGGCTTTTTGCATCACTTAACTCAGGATGTTCCCGCTACTCCTACTAATGACTGGATTCGTAACAATGAGCGTGTTCAGACGTGGCTTCTCAACTCCCTTGATGATGAATCTTACCGCATGTCCATTTATCACAAGACGGCCAAGGCCATGTGAGACGAGCTTCATTCCCTTTATTCAAGCAAGGACAGTCTTCAGCACATGTATGACATCATTACTGGTTTTCAGACTCGACACCGGCGATGCTACCGACTTAACTTCATTTGTTGCTCGTTCCAAGACTCTTGTTGAAGCCTTGATTCAGCATCAGCCCCCAACTATGGATCTTACTGCCCAACGTGCTCAAAAGGAAGCCGCCAGAATTTCCATGATGATGGCTCATGTCCCGCCTCATCTTCAGAGTGTCCGGGCTCAGATTCTCTCGTCTGCAGCAACTCCCTCGTTTTCTGATTTGTGCTCCATGCTGCTAAAGGTGTCACCACCCCCTAATACTACTGGACCTCCTTCCCCGGCCCTTCTCCAACATACTTCTGATCCATTGCTACCTCTTCCTCCTCCCACTCGTGGAGGACGTTCTGGCTCTCGGGGAAGGGGTCGTGGTGGACGACCGCGTCCTCAGTGTTTTTTCTGCAGTAAATATGGGCATCTTGAGGCAACCTGCTTCCGCAAACATGGTCGTTCTCCTCGTCTGACTGCTTATGTTGCTGATCATAGTCCCTCCGCCACTCGTGCTGACCTTGACGACGTCCGCAGACAGCTCCAGCATCTTCAGTGGCTACTCAGTCACCCGCCTGCCTCTGTTGCCTTCGTCAGCAATGAAGGTATCGTTTGTCTCTCCACTGGTCCGTGCTGGATAGTGGATTCCGGTGCTACTCACCATATCACCTCGCTGAAACCACCTCACTACCTGGGTTCCTCATATCCCAGGTGTATCACTGTGGCCAATGGCGCTACCGTCCCTGTCTCCGGCTATGCTGATATCCTCCTGAATTCCGCTATATCTCTCCGCTCGGCTCTTCATGTCCCGCTCGGCTCTTCATGTCCCGTGCTCCCCATTTAATCTACTGTCTGTTAGCCGCCTCACTGCCGATTTAAATTATTATGTCACATTTACCTCTACTTCTTTTGTGGTGCAGGATCGACGAACGCGGAGTATCATTGGTAAAGGATGACTGTACAACGAGCTCTACCTTCTCGATGATTCTTCTACCATCCTCTCATCAGTCTCCTCCATTGATTGACATCGTCGTCTTGAGCATGCTCCTCTACCAGTCCTCAAAAAAGCTCTACCTGATATTTCTCTTCCGTCTTTTACGTGTAATTCATGTATTTTGGGAAAACAATATCGTTCATATTTTCTTCCTCATTATACTCGGAGCTCTGCTCCTTTTATTTTAGTGCATTCTGATGTTTGGGGCTCGTGTAAAATATCTAGTGTATCTAGCTACCGGTATTTTATCACCTTTATTGATGACTATTCTCGGACGACTTGGTTATACTTACTACGCGATCGCTCCGAACTTTCCCGTGTGTTCCAGGCTTTTTTTCTTGAAACTCAAACACAGTTTTCCACCAACATTAAAACTCTTCGTACTGATAATACTCGTGAATACACTAGCAATGAGTTTGCAAATATCTGCTCTTAATTTGACATTATTCACCGGACTTCCTGTGCCTACACACCGCAACAAAATGATGTTGCCGAATGTAAAAACAGACACATCCTTGATATTGCTCGCTCCCTTATAATTCAAATGCACGTCCCCAAGGTCTATTGGAATTTTGCCCTTTCGACAACATGTTATCTCATTAACCGTCTCCCTTCTTCCGTCCTACAAAATGCTACTCCGTTTAGTCTACTTTTCCTGTCTACTCCGTTCTCTCTCCCACCTCGCATTTTTGGTTGCACCTGCTATGTTCAGACACTTGGTCCGTCATCGGGCAAGATGGATTCCCGGGCGACCAAATGAATGTGTGTTGGATACTCCCGTACCCATAAAGGCTATGTGTGTTATTCTCCTACTACCCACAAGGTGGCCATTTCTGCTGTCGTTATTTTTCAGGAAGATCAACCATACTTCAACGCTCCAACATCACCTCCGTCACCACAACCTTTACCAAGACCTGTTATTCCTCTTACTTCTCCTCCACCTCCACGTCTCCCCGACCCAGCTCCCGTTCTTCAAAAACCTCCTCTTATTCGTGTCTATACCTGTCGCCCTACTCACTCCGTCGCCCCGGTGCAATTGGCTTCAACCTCTGACACTCTACGACCTGATGATCTGACACCGGTCTCCAATGCTCATCCCATGGCGAATTATGTGTCTCTACATCGTCTCTCTCCGGAGCTTCACACCTTTGCTACTTCATTGTCCTCTGTTTCTGTTCCTAACTCTGTGCAGGAGGCTCTTCAACATCCTGGTTGGCGGACAGCTATGGACGAAGAAATGACAGCTCTCTGGGCTAATCAGACGTGGGATTTGGTTCCTCTTCCTCCAGGCCGCTAAAAGCCCGCTTGGTGGCTCGTGATGGGACAATTGATGGGACATCAAGCATGCTCATGATGGGACAATTGACCGTCTAAAAGCTCGCTTGGTGGCTCGTGGGTTTACTCAACAATAAGGTCTAGATTATGAAGAAACATTGTCTCCCATGGCCAAGCTCAACACGGTTCGTGTCTTCCTTTCAGTGGCTGTGCATCGCCAATGACCCTTATATCAATTGAATATCAAGAATGCCTTTCTGAATGACGATCTGCAAGAAATCGTGTACATGCAGCAACCTCCGGGGTTTGAGATCACAGGAGAATCCCGGGTTTGTCACCTAAAAAAAATCAATTTATGGTCTCAAACAATCCCCTTGGGCATGGTTCGATAAATTCAGTAGAGCTGTACAAGAGATTGGTTTTACTCGGAGCTCGGCAGACTTCTCTCTGTTTACTCGACATTACCCAACAGACACCGTGCTTATCTTAGTGTATGTTGACGACATGCTAATCACAGGTGATGACGCAAAGAGAATACAAATGATCAAAAAGCACCTGAGCTCTGTGTTTCAAACAAAAGATCGGGGGAACCTCAGATACTTCCTCGTCCTTGAGATCACGAGACGACCGAATGATCTTGTCCTATCTCAACGGAAGTATTGTATCGACCTTCTTCAGGATACCGGATACTCCGGATGCAAGCTGATCAAAACTCCCATGGATGTCAATCATAAGCTTTGTGCTGGGAGCTCAGATACAGATCCTCTCCTCTCAAATTCAGAATACTATCGACGCCTTGTTGGAAAATTAATTTACCTAACAGTTACAAGACCTGACATATCCTTGCGGTTGAGGTTGTCAGTAGATTTATGCACTCTTCTCGGATGTCTCATTTACAGGCTGTCGAACGCATCATGAGATATTTAAAAACAACCCCTGGTCAAGGGCTGGTATACAAAACCTCTTCTACTTCTACTCCAACTCTTGTTGCGTATTCAGATGCAGATTATGCTGGATCGCCGAATGATTGGCACTCTACCAGTGGATTTTGTACCTACTTGGGAGGTCATTTTATTACTTGGCGCAGTAAGAAACAAGCTGTAGTTGCTCGATCATCAGCTGAAGCTGAGTATCACTTAATGACGTCGGTTGTATCCGAGCTTACTTGGCTCGAGAGTCTCCTAGGTGATATGGGAGTAAAACTTTCCTCATCATCTACCTTACTCTGTGACAGTCAAGCTGCTATACACATAGCTAAGAATCCGGTCTTCCACGAAAGAACAAAACACATTGAAGTTGATTGTCACTTTGTCCTAGAGAAAGTTCAAATGAAGAAACTAGAGTTGAGACATGTTCCGGCAACTGACCAAGTTGCTGATATTCTCACAAAGACCTTGCCTAGTACTCTATTCTATAAGTTCTTGTACAAGCTTGGTGCCTATGACTTGTACGCTCCAGCTTGCGGGGGGGGGGGGGGGGGGGGGGGGGGTGTTAGAAAAGATATTGCAAAGGCCCATCTAAATGACCCATTTATTTTCTTTCCCTCTTGTTGTATTTGTCCCACATTTGTATAAGTGTCTCTTCTCCTCTTTTCCTCCTATAAATATGCACTCATACATTGTATTCATATACAGAAGAAGTATGTACAAGGTAGATCGTTCTGTTCCTCTTTTCTTGTGTACTTCTCTACAGATTGAAAAAAATTCAAACTGCAAAAACACATATTTTGGCATTTTCTAGACTAAAGTGATTCTCCCACTAATGAAAAATAATTGGCTTCCAAGCTCATAAAAAAGCAGCCCGGTGCACAAAGCATCTCTGCGCATCGAGGGTCTTGGGAAGGTCCCACCACAAGGGTGATGTAGGCAAATCTTACCCTACATTTTTGCAAGAGTCTAATGGGAGAGAACAGAAAGGAGATAGATCAAACAAAGAATTGACAAGAATAACTTCTTCCTTGTTTTGCTACCAAAAAAATAACTTGTTCCTTGTTTTAATGAAGTGACCTTCTCCACCCTTGTCAGATGATTAGAAGAGGAAGAGATAGATCAAAAAAAGAATTGACAGTCTAATGGGAGAGAACTGAAAGGTCAACTACACACCACCAAGAATATATGAATAAAAAAAGTACCATTCTCAACTGATGGTAATATCAAATGTTGGAAGTGGCACACAATTAGAAATCCGTTGTCTCTGCTGATATTAGTACTCCCATTTCTACCACTACAGATTACCAATTTAGCTATTTATACTATATACTAAGTGCATACTTTGGCTATAGTTCACTTGCGTTCGCGCAACCAAAAATTATCTTTTGTCCTTCTAGTCTCGCCAATCGCTGAAAGGCGATCGTAGAATGAGGAATGGTCGCCAATTGCCAAACAAAGTGTTACACCTCCGGACGAGGCTCGGCTATTTGGTCGGCAATACAGGCGGCGGCTGAGCGTGACGGAGGCGACAACGCGGCTGAACCAATTGGTTCAGCCCCCACTTCATAAGTTTTGGCCCAGGGGGGGGGGGGGGGCTGGTTCAGCCCCCATTGGGGCCGACCGGCCCTGGGTCCGCGTATAAATATACCGGACCCCCTCTTTGGATGGATATGAAAAGTATTATTCAGGTATTTCCCCCTTCCCTCCTTCTTTAACCCTAATTTCTCTAGTCACCTTAGATTCCCTCTCTCTTCTCCTTCTTCCTAACATTTGGTATCAGAGACTCTTTTCTCCACCATGGTAACCACTCTCACTTAAGAGGAAGTCGGCCGCTTGGAAACCTTAGAGGACAATCTCGTAGGGTTGACGGATTCGGTGGCCGCAATCGAGGAAAACGTGAAAACTTCCACCCAAAGGCTCAAAGAACGGATCGACACCCGAATGGAAGAGATCATGACAATTTTGGCGCAAAACTCGAAGGGTAAGGCTGTGATGGAGGAGGATCCGGGCGGATCTCCCGCTGCAGGACCAGATCCGCACCGGATCGGCCAGGCGGGCTCGACAAGGGTTGCCGACACCACGCAGGGGGCCGGATCGGGCACGGGGGGCATCGACCGGGTCGGAGCAGGCGGGAGTGGCCCCGACGGGGTCGGATTGGGCACGGCAGGCGGTCCCGGTTTTAGATCAGGCGTTGGAGGCGCCGACGGGTTTGGATCGGGCGTGGGGGGGGGGCTCGACGGGATCGGATCTGGCGCAGGAGGCAGCGGAGGTGTCGGCGGGTTTGGAGGTGGCTCCGGCGGGATCGGATCGGCCGGATTTGGCTCCGGCGGGTACGACGTAGGCGGAGGCGGCCCCGGTGGGTTCAGCATTGCCGGTTTCGGCGATTTGGGCGCTAGAGGGGGAGGGTGGCTGGTTCCCCCATATGGAGGAGGGGAGGGCTTGTTACCTCATCCAGCAAGAGGAGGCATGCGGTGGGGTGGTGCTCCCGCGGCGTGGCAGTTTCGCCGTGGCTTCCCGGACGTGCCTTTTGAACACGAAGAACCAAGGAGACCGCCGGGATTTGGACAGGAGGCGGGGTGGCGAGGACAGGCCTGTCAGCGGCCGTACATGCCGCCGAAACTGATGCGCATGAATTTCCCTCGATATGCCGGAGGGGACGCCTTAGAATGGGTACATAAGGCGGAGTTGTTTTTCAGCTATCAAGAGGTACCCAAGGTGCAGTGGGTGCAACTGGCGTCCTTCCACTTGGAGGACGATGCTTTTGAGTGGACGGTTCCTGCGGGGGCGGGATTATGTGCCGTGGGCAGAGTTTGTTGATGGGTTTACCGCTCGGTTCGGGCCCCTGGAGTTTGAGGACTTTGAGGCTCTCTTGCAAAAATTATGTTCGAAGGGCAGCGTGATGCAATACAGGACGGAGTTCAAAAAGTTGGCAAATAGGGTGCACTGGGAGGAGAGGACACTCCTCAGTTGTTGTCTCTGGGTTGAAGGACCACTTAAAAGATGAGATTCAGGCGTACATGCCCCGCAGATTGAATCACGCCATCAGTCTGGCCCGCATTCAGGAAGAGCGGTTCGGTGAGACCCACTACTACTACACCGGCTACTGCCAGGAAGGACCCGCCGGTTGCGGGACGGCCGACGGTGACACGGCTGTCCTGGAGTGAGTTACAAGCACGAAAGGAAAAAAGACTCTGTTTCAACTGTGATGAGAAGTTTACGGCAGGACACAAATGCCAAAAGGTCCAGGTCTTTATGTTACAACAGGAGGTTGAGGACGAGTTGAGTCCAGAGGAGCTGGATTTCGGAGGCGACTTGGACCTGACCGAGCTCGGGGTCTCTCTGCATGCCATGGAGGGGTGTAACCCCCCTCCGCTTACTATGCGGCTTGCGGGGCTGGTCCGACAGGAGAAGGTGACCATCCTGGTGGACAACGGGAGTACGCACAATTTCATCCATCCGGATGTGGCACAGAAGGTTGGGCATTTGATTGACACTGGGGCTGCCTTCCAGGTCATGGTGGCCGATGACAACAAATTGCAGTTCCAGGGTGTACTGAAGGGAGTAGAGGTTCAGATGCAAGGGTACGTCAGACGCACAAATGTCTATCTTTTACCCATTCGGGGCTCGGACATGGTGCTGGGCGTTCAGTGGCTGCAACAGTTGAGGAGGGTCACCTTCGATTGAGACCAGATGACAATGGAGTTCTTGCAAAGTGGGAAGCAGTTCTGTTTGCGGGGTCTCACTTCTTCGCCGGTCAAGGAATTTCTCTACGCAGTCTCCAACAGCTCGAGGAGGCGGGAAGTTTGATGGCGGTACTTTTGGGGGTGCGGACGGATGAGGTAAAGTCAGTTGAGGTGCCTATGCAGATTCAGGATTTGGTAGAGCAGTACGCGGATATTTTCCAGGAGCCACGTACACTTCCGCCTTCACGGTTTTAGGATCATCAGATTGTACTCAAGACAGGGATGGAGCCTCCCAATATCCGACCCTATAGGTACCCGCACATGCAGAAGGCCGAGATTGATCGCAGCGTACGAGAGATGCTCGATGCAGGCATCATAAGGCCGAGCACGAGTTCCTTCTCGGCTCCGATCATTCTCGTCAAAAAAAAGGTTGGGTCTTGACGGTTTTGTGTAGATTACCGTGCCCTGAACAGTGCCTCACTGAAAGATAAGTTTCCGATTCTGTTGATTGGGGAGCTGTTAGACGAGTTACATGGGGGGATACGGTTCACCAAGCTTGATCTACGGTCTGGATATTATCAGATTCTCATGAAGGAGGAAGACATCCACAAGACAGCATTCAGGACTCATGACGGTCATTATGAATTCTTGGTGATGGCCAACGGGTTGACGGGTGGACCGTCCATCTTCCAGACGAATATGAACGAGATTTCCGGGACCTTCTTCGTCACTTCGTGCTCATCTTCTTCGATGATATTCTTATTTACAGTGCTACTTGGGAGGACCACTTGCACCTTGTTGACCAGGTATTCTCCATTTTACGCCAGCACCAGTTGTATGCTAAGAGATCGAAGTGTTCGTTCGGTCAAGAGGAAGTGGAGTATCTGGGGCACTTGGTCTCGGCCGTAGGGGTGAAAGCCGATCCTCGGAAGATTGAGAGCATGGCCTCTTGGCCACGACCCCAGACCCTTAGGGCTCTGCGGGGATTCTTGGGCCTTACTGGCTACTACCGGCGGTTCGTGCGTGATTACAGGAAGATTGCCAGGCCACTGACACAACTGTTACAGAAGGACGCCTTTTCTTGGCAGGATGAGGCTGAGGTTGCTTTTCAGGCACTCAAGCGGGCTATGACGACGACTCCAGTCTTGGCACTCCCGGATTTCACCAAGGAGTTCGTCGTGGAGATGGACGCCACCGGGGTGGGATTGGGTGCTGTGTTGATGCAGGAAGGACGACCGATTGCCTTTTACAGCAAGGCATTGGCTCCAAGGATGTTGGGATTATCGGCTTATGATAAAGAGATGCTGGCCGTCATCCATGCCGTGGGCCTCTGGCGACCGTATCTGTTGGGCCGTCATTTCAAGATTCAGACAGATCATCAGAGTTTGAAGCACTTCTTGGACCAACGGGTTTCCTCCCCCTCCAACAGAAGTGGGTCACCAAGCTTTTGGGGTACGACTACGAGATTGTTTACCGGCAAGGGAAGGACAATCGGGTTGTTGATGCCTTGTCTCGCTTGCCGGAGGGCACTCTAGCCCACATTTCTATGCCCCAGTTGGATGCTATCGATGAGATTCAAGAGGAGGTCCAGCGGGACCCCGAGCTGCAGGCTATTGTGCAAGATCTACGGCAGACGCGTGAGACAGCTCCAGGCTATCATCTACAAAATGACCGGCTATACTATCGGGGTCGAGTGGTCATACCCTCCCAATAGGCTTGGAGGACGATCATGATGCACGAGTTCCACTCGTCCCCGACGGGCGGCCATGCCGGTGTTTTCCGCACTCTACAACGGGCACGTGCCAATTTGTTTTGGAAGGGAATGCGACGGGATATTCAATTATTTGTTCAGCAGTGTGACGCGTGCCAGCGGCAGAAGTATGAGACCACCTCCCCGGTTGGGCTACTTACGCCCTTGGAGATTCCGCACCAGATTTGGGATACAGTGTCCATGGATTTCATTGATGGCTTGCCTCGGTCTAAGGGCAAGACGGTCATTTTGGTGGTGGTTGATAAGTTGTCTAAATACGGGCATTTCCTCGCCTTGAGCCATCCTTATACCGGCGAGTCTGTTGCTGCTCTTTTCGCTCGCGAGATTGTCCGGCTTCATGGAATCCCTCAGGCGATCATCTCGGATCGCGATCCCACTTTTGTTGTCAATTTTTGGTGGGAACTCTTTCGTTTACAAGGGACCACCCTGCGCTTCAGCACGACTCACCATCCGCAAACAGACGGTTAGACTGAGGTCTTGAATCGGGGCATAGAGACCTACCTCCGTTGCTTCGTCATGGACGAGTCGCACACGTGGACGAGTTGGTTGCATTGGGCTGAATACTGCTTCAACACTTCTTATCATTCAGCCAGCAAGCTGACTCCCTTTGAGGTGGTCTACGGGCGTCCGCCTCCTTCTCTGAGCAGTTATGAGCCGGGTGGTACGGCAGTGACAGCAGTTGACCGAGCACTCCGTTACCGTGACCGCACACTCGCTACCTTGCGCAAGAATCTCCGGACGACACAGGATCGTATGAAGGCACAGACGGACAGACATCGCACCGAGCGGGAATTTCAGGTGGGGGACGAGGTTTTTCTCAAGCTCCGCCCCTATCAGCAGTTGTCCGTTGCATAGCGGACGAATCAGAAGTTGGAACCCCGTTATTATGGTCCATTTCGGATCACCCGGCGGGTGGGACCAGTTGCTTATACGTTGACGCTGCCTGAGGGGTCCAGGATACATCCCACTTTTCATGTCTCCATGTTGAAGCGGAAGATTGGCGACACTGTCGAGGTCAACCCTTGTTTGCCAGACGCTACTACCGGGGGAGAGCTACGCTCAATTCCTGACGACGTACTTTTGATCAAGTGGAAGCGCCGCGGCACGACGTACTGTCCCGAGCTACTGGACAAGTGGAAGGGTCTCGGCGCAGAGCACAACACCTGGGTGGATTTGCTAGAGTTTCGGGAGCTCTACCTCGATTACCACCTTGGGGACAAGCTGGTTCTTGATGGGGAGGGGAATGTTACGCCCCCGGATGAGGCTCGGCTATTTGGCCGGCACTACAGGCGGCGGATGAGGCGTGACGGAGGCGACAACGGGGCTGAACCAATTGGTTCACCCCTCATCATAAGTTTCGGCCCAAGGGGGGGGGGCTGAAACAAGTTGGTTCAACCCCCATTGGGGCCGGCCGACCCCCTTGACCGGCCGGCCCTGGGTCAGGGTATAAATATACCGGACCCCCTCTTTGGATGGATATGAAAAGTATTATTCAGGTATTTCCCCCTTCCCTCCTTCAACCCTAATTTCTCTAGTCACCTTAGATTCCCTCTCTCTTCTCCTTCTTCTTCCTAACACAACTATTAGGAGCGGTCGACGGTCGGCTATAAGGGGTGGTTGGCTATACGGAGTAGTCGGCGATCGATAATTAGTTATAACGAGCAGTCGACGATCGGCTAAAATGAGCGGTTGGCTATCAGCCCGTATGAATTATATGAATTTAATTTTTCAATTTAGAATGAAATGTATAAAATTTTAATCAATTTAAAGTTATTTTTAATTAAAAAATATGGATATCAATAGTTTTCAAAGATACTAGCAGTCTGGCAGGGGAAACCCCATGCCTGGCGCATCAATACTCCCCATGCCCGACGCATCAATACTCCCGATGCTTGCCTTCTATCATGTGCAATGTGCGACAGCGACCACACCAGAATACGTCGCATGCTATCCCCTCGCACGAAAAATGCGCAAATTGGGGACAATGCACATCTTGCGCATTTTCCATGCGGGGGGATAGCGAGCGGCGGCTTCCGGTGAGGTTACCATCAAACATTGCACACGGGAGAAGGTGAGTGGCGGCGAGCGTATTGACGGGCGGGGTATGAGGGTTCCCCATGCCATACTGCCCTTGTATGAATAAGTTACCAAGCATACAATATCCTTCAACAAACTATCCTTTTCTGATGATCCTAACACATATTTGAATGAAAAATATGAGAAAAAAGCACATACAATATAATCACTTAAAATGTTTCAGTGCTATGAAAAAAGGGGAAAGACAATGAATGTATTAGAGTTTGCATAAATACTCAACTCAATAAGCAAAGACTTACTGAGAAAGAGCCCAGTAGACGATCACGAGCAAGAACTTCAGGAGTTTTTATCCATATCTGTCAAGACAGAAAACACTGATTTTAGCCGATATCAACAAAATATTTCTTCTTTTTATACATTGAATTTTGTTTATTTTTTCCCAAACAATGTGGAATCTATCATAAAACCCTCACCTGGCCGTCGTACCATCCTGTTTCCTCATCTACAATCTCACAAAACAAAAAGAGAAATCGTCTCAGGCCCCATTTGATTGTTGAAGTTATTATCCCCTCGCACGAAAAATGCGCAAATTGGGGACAATGCACATCTTGCGCATTTTCCATGCGGGGGGATAGCGAGCGGCGGCTTCCGGTGAGGTTACCATCAAACATTGCACACGGGAGAAGGTGAGTGGCGAGCGTATTGACGGGCGGGGTATGAGGGTTCCCCATGCCATACTGCCCTTGTATGAATAAGCTACCAAGCATACAATATCCTTCAACAAACTATCCTTTTCTGATGTTCCTAACACATATTTGAATGAAAAATATGAGAAAAAAGCACATACAATATAATCACTTAAAATGTTTCAGTGCTATGAAAAAAGGGGAAAGACAATGAATGTATTAGAGTTTGCATAAATACTCAACTCAATAAGCAAAGTCTTACTGAGAAAGAGCCCAGTAGACGATCACGAGCAAGAACTTCAGGAGTTTTTATCCATATCTGTCAAGACAGAAAACACTGATTTTAGCCGATATCAACAAAATATTTCTTCTTTTTATACATTGAATTTTGTTTATTTTTTCCCAAACAATGTGGAATCTATCATAAAACCCACACCTGGCCGTCGTACCATCCTGTTTCCTCATCTACAATCTCACAAAACAAAAAGAGAAATCGTCTCAGGCCCCATTTGATTGTTGAAGTTATTAGACATTGGTATTTGAAAAAAATAATAGAACTGTTTCTATTAAAAACTTGCCCAAATATGTGAAACTAACGTATGCAGTGGATATATGAGAAGTGGTTGAAGATTTGTACACTCAACGGCGGCGCTTAGCAAGCGATTGCCGACATAGGCCCATCCAAGATACATCCGGATCACGGCGAGAGTGATGGCCAGAATCCCGGCGGAGGCGTCGTTGAGTCCGCAACGAAGAGCTTCTGCCAACGGATCGCTGACAGCACTGGTGCTGAATGCAGCAACGGGGAGGCCAACCAAGATCGCGTAGGAAGAACCGACGATGGCGAGGCGGGAGAAGTAGTCGCGGATTGGCAGACGCCCAAACGTAGAGAGTAGCAAAACTCCCTGGCGCAGTCGCTAGGCAGCAGATCGACGACACCGACGTCAAGCGATGGATGCGGCAGGCTGGTGGAGGCGCTGCGTGAGGGATCAAACGCTACAAGATTGGATGCAAAATGGAAGTCGCGGCGGAATCAGATGCGATGCGCGGAAGTAGGGCAAAAGTTGCGTTGCGCGGCGGGATTGGACGCGGAACGAAAGTCGCGGTATTGTGCAATCACGATCCAACAGATAGATGGTGGGCGGTGATGCAAGTCTGACTAAATTGATATGATCCTGGAGAGGAATCTGACAAAGGGAAGGGCCGACAGAGGTGAGGGAGAGGAAGGAGGAGGAAACGAGAAGAAAACCTAGGGAGCAGCCCTAAATTCCATACTTCCAAGCATAATCCAAAAAAGAGTACAACAAAACCCCTTATAGGTGCGGGGTGCGGACAACGAAAAGCAGTGCGAATAATAAAGCGTACACATAACAACATATAACATAACAACATGCAAATAAGATAATCATGTAGGCGGAGCGTCTTCAGTCTCTCCTCCTCTAGACGGACCCGCCATCGTCTTCCTCCGTGTGCGGACTCACTACGACGTCTCGTTGGCGTGCTCATGTCTCATCGGCATGCACAACCATAACATCCCGCCACGCATCCAGAAGTAAAAAGGGCTCCACCTCCAAAAGCAAAGGGCTGAGCTAGGTATTGGGAAGGCACAAACTGATGAGTAGAGAGCTTTTGGGGGGGGGGATCAGTGTCATTCCTAGTACCCCCGAGGTCTTATTTATAGTCATCCTGGGGGGGGGGGGCTGGTACGAGAATAACCTCCCCCTACAAAGTACCTGACTCGCGACTTGAGGAAGATTGATGGAGATCGACCATGCCACGTTGACCGATTCATCATTATCGACATTTTTTGGATTGTCAGATGATCGATCAGAGACCGTGGTCGCGACCAGCTAAATTTTTCATATTTCTATGTACTTTTATTTTCTTGAGTAGTATTTAGAGAGTTAGGAGAAATTACCTATAGGGTTATTGTGACCATTGGATTTATTTAACCTAATTCTCCCCCTCCCCCTCTTTATATCAGCCCAAGCAGCCGGTTCACGAGGGCATCAAGAGTTTGAGTTTCTAAAATAAGAATTGCTCGGTCATTTACTCTTGATGCAATGTCAGGCAGTGTGACACCGAGACCCCTTCCACTGCCTCTTGCCGCCTCCCACTGCCTCCTACTACCTCCTATCTGGTATTCCACGCCTCTCCAGCCCTTTCCACCGCCGACTCAAACTTTTCCATCCTTCTCCATCTCCAAAATGCCGCCAACCTACCTTCCCCACGCATTTCTGTGCACCTCCAGCCCTTCCCACCTCTAAACTGAGCACCCCATTCCCCGCTGCATATCCTAGCCTCCCCGCCCCTCTCCAGTACAAAATACACCCTCCCGCACCTCCCCGCTGCAAGTCCGACCTTCCTTGTTGCAGATTTCAGCATTCCAGCCCCGCCCACTCTAAAATCCTACCATTCGACACCTCCCCGCTGTCTAGCCCCTTCCCTTCACCAACTTCACCTCCCTTCTCTATATCCTCCATATTCAGCACCTCACAACAAATTCCATCCCCCACCAGCCCTCCTCCATTTTCACGGCAACACGTCTCCATATATCCACTTCAACACTTCCTCAACACCATACCTTCTTCTTTCCTTCTTCCATCAGCCATCCCAGTCCACCAAACAGCCACCATCCCACTCCGACAGCCCCTACGCAGTAGCAACTCCACCCCCAGACAATCATCAACACCATCAAATCTCCCCACCACCTTTGACATTGAGTACTTGTGTGAGTTTTACATTATGGTTTCATTTTCTCCGCATTAAACGAGAATTACTTGGATTCCTTAAAGTTATTGGTCTTGTATTTATTTGACTCATTGCTCTTTTAATTGTGCATCATATATTCACTTGCATTTATTTTCAATTTACTCTTAGTTAACTTGTAATTGTTGCTTGTTTACTTCCATTGAAATATTTGTAATCAATTGCGACACGTACACAAAATTTTGAAATTAATTTAATTTATTAATTGTGTATCGGAAAATACTTGCATGATTGAATCATCGCATGCGCATCATAGTCGGGTTATCCTTCAGTAAATCATTGGATTGTGTGTATGTTTGCTTGTCATTCTAGGGTTGTTCATAGATTCATTTGCGCCTGTCATGCATTCGCTAGTATTGCATTTGGGGTTAGGGTATTGCAAGTTCGCCACCTATAGATTCGTCCTGCGTCACCCTCTACTCTCTATGCCATTTGTTTGTGATTTCATAATAGCATCACATACATACTATGACCAATGTGAGAAAAACCTTAGTAGGAAACTTATTCTTGATGCCTGATACCTCCACGACATTCTCAATGGTCTACGACTTCCATTGAAATAGCAAGAAGAAAAATAGTTAATGGTCACCTTGGCCTAACCAATAACCCTAAATTAATAGAGTTGTATGAGTGATAGAGTCACCTCCCTCAATGTTTATCAGATGATCTTCTTCAACCTGTAATATAACAACCCTCAACACGCGAACATGCGGTTTTCTTGACTTAATCTAGAATCCCTCAATTGATAGAGTTATTTTGAGTTTAGATCCACCCCGTATGTTCAAACGAATACCATAAACATCATGATTCCAAGATGAATAGAATTTTAATGAAGATTTTGATCAGACAAGTTTGGTGAACATACCCCCAATTGAGGACTAGAAGGAACAAATGAGGTATATCCATATATATGACTTTATTTTGAATTTTTCTTTGATAAAATGACAATCAATTTCACTGTGCTTGATTTCTGGTGAAAAAATGGGGTAGATGTTTTGTGGATTGTAACTTAATTGTCACAATAGAGAGGTATGTGCCTATAGACTTGAAAACCCATTTTCCTAAAAAAAAATTTTAGCCACATGTGCTTACATGCGTCTAACGTTATGTGCTCACATGTGGCTATCACTAAGAGCTCACATTCTGTCTCTTACTTCTCCAAGTCACTAAATTGCCACCCACAAATGTAATGTAAACATTAATAAAACTCCTGTCAAAGGTAGATCCGGCCCAATCAACATCACAATAACCTTGCACATCCAAATGTTGATGGCTCTTGTAAAGGATTTCTTTGACTCATGGCTAACAACAAAGGAATACTAGAGTGAGTGCTTGCCAAGTAAGCCAATTTTTCTACAAGATGTTGAAACTTCAGTTTTCTTTCTAAATCGGGAGTCATTGTTATGGACATTGTAGTTGGGATCAATAGGTCTGTCTACAAGTTTAACTCCAAATTATTTTATTTTACCAAGAAGATTCAAAATGTACTTTCTTTGAGAAATAAAGGTCTCTCCAACAGATCTAGTTACCTTAATCCCCAAAAAGTGTTTTAAGTAATTCCATATCCTTGATTTCAAAACCAGAGGTTATACTTATGAAATCCCAAAATTTTTGTTACAATAATAAAATCTTTTAATCTCCAAAGTGATGATTCACATATTAATGACCCAATTATTAATAATAAAATTTATTCTGGGTCATGATAAGTTTATTCTAGATTTATAAAAAAATTTGCATGCTAGTTCTCATGACCTTTGCTTTTAGCAAGTGTTGAAGAATTCTTAAGATGCTCTCTTATTTTTTATTGTATATTTGGCATGCATGCATTATGGCCCATTGGGCCCATTCATCTGTTAGGATTCTTTAATCCCACATCCTGTATTCTCCCTCAACTCCTCTTTTTCTCTAAATAAGGAGTATATTGTACATTCTTTGGATACTAATGAGAAGAACAATTTATTTGTAACACGGTATTAGAGCTGTGACTGCAAGTGCCCACCTTGACTGCCCTTCCCGCTTATGTGGGGTCTCTCGTTTGTGATCGCCCGCAGTGCCTTCTTCTCTTCCCAAGTCACTGTCTTAGCCTCCTTCTAGACTTTATATGCTTCTTTCTACCACTCGTTGGGACTTGCGTGTGTGCGTGTCCAAGCTCCCGTGCAAGCTCTCGTGCAGATCGTTTTCCTCTGCCCGCAGCCTGTGACCGCGCAACATCCTCTTGTTGACCGCCTGCCTCTGTCCGCAGCCTGTGACTACGCAGCCTCCTCTTGATGACCGCATGCCTCTGTCATCCCGGTGTTCGCCCGATTGTGTCTCTTTTTGCGCCGGCTCTATCCGCGCTCGACTCTACTCGTGCGCTCTTGGGTGCCCGCCGATTTCATTGTGTGATCGCCCGAGTTCACGCCTTGCTCGCCTTTGTTTCCTGCCTGTCTCTGTGCGTGCCATCCCCTTCTTGGTTGCTATTTGCATAGACCCCTGCCTACGACTTGGGCGGCCACTCTTCCTGTGACCGCATCTCCTCCTTCTGTAGACCTGCCTTCTTTTGGGACGATGGGAACGAATGCTGCTCTACTTCCTCGGCTCTTCCTGCTCTTGCTTCGGCTCCTGTCCCTGATGCTCGAGATGAACTGCGGATTACTAGTATCTTGCTCGCCGACAAGATGAACTTTGTTTAGTGGGTGCACTCTGTGCGTCGTGTTCTTCAGACCAAAGGTCTCCTTCATCATCTCACCCGTTCCACTCCTGCCGAGCCTACCAAGAAATGGCTTCGAGATGATGGCTTTGCCCAATCTTGAATCTTGAACTCCATGGACAGTGGACCGTATTAGATGACTATGTATCATAAGACTGCCAAAGCTATGTGAGAAGAGCTCCACTCTCTCTACTCTGGCAATGCCAGCCCCAACACTAAATTTAATTGCTCAACAGGCTCATGATGAAGCTGTTAGTATTGCCTTACTGATGGCTCGAGTTCCTCCTCATCTCCATAGTGTTTGGGCATACATCCTCTCAGTCTCTTCTATCCCCACATTGTCTGATGTTTACTTATTTTGGTAGGGACGACCATACTGAGGCGACGTGTTTTAAGAAATATGGTTTTCCTATGCCGCATACATCCCTACTGTTGGTGGCCCTTACACTTCCCGCTTCGACATTGACACTTTATGAGAGGGACTCCAACTTCTTCGCATGATGATTTCCCACCCTTCTAGCTCCGTTTCTTCCATCTCCAATGAAGGTATCTTCCACCTCTCCAATAGTCCATCTTGGATTATGGATTTCGGTGCCACCAACCACATCACTCCACAAAGGCCCTCTCAGTACTTGGACTCGCCATGTTTGAAGTTCATTACAGTGGCTAATGGTGACACCACTCTTGTTACCGACTCTGGCGATGTGTTGCTAACACCCTCTTTTTCATTTCTTTCCATTCTTCATGTTCCTGGCTCGCACTTCAATATGCTTTCTGTTAGCCTTCTCTTACACGATCATGGATGCTTAATCACTTTCTCCCCCTCTTCTTTTATTGTGCAGGATCGGCTGACGCGGAATATCATTGATAAAGAGCGGCTATAAAATGGGCCCTATACATCATGGATCTTCTCGCCTTGACCCTCTCCTCCGCCAGCTCTGTTGATTGGCACCAACGTCTTGGTCATGCTCCTCTCCCCATCCTCCAGAAGGCCCTTCTCAATTTTCATTTTTCTTCTTTTGATTGCGAATCATGTACCTATGGAAAACAACATTGATCTATTTTTCCTCCTCATTGTACTCGGAGCGCTGCTCCTTTTGATTTAGCACATTCTGATATTTGGAGACCCTACAAAACAACTAGTATCTCTGGTTATCGCTATTTCTCACATTCATTGATGATTTTAACGCATGACTTGGTTATATATATTGCGCGATCGCTTTGATCTACTGCCCATTTTTTCGCTCCTCTGTCGACGAAACTCAAATACAATTTCCCCTCTATCAAAATCCTTCGCACGGATAATGCACTCGAATATAACGGACATGCATTTCAGGAAACCCGCACCTCGTTAGGCATCATCTACCAATCCTCCCGTGCATATACGCCGCAACAAAATGATGTTGCTGAGCGGAAGAACCACCTTCTTCTCCTCGCTGGTTCTCCACTTTGTGACACCCTCTTCCCTCTTATTTCCTGACTGACCTCCCTTCCCTCTGACCCCACAGGTCTTTGACTGCGTTTGCTTCGTCCATCACCTGGGTCCACTCGTTGACAAGCTGGCACCTCGTGCCACTCGTTACATTTTTGTTGGGTATTCGCGCACCCAGAAGGGGTATGTCTATTATTCTCCTACCACCCTGAAGCTGATCACGTTTACTGATGTGACTTTTCTGGAAGACTAGTCTTTCCATCCATCCTTCCCCACACCTACGTCTCCTCCTATCTCCCACGTACTCTTGTTCGTACCAGCTCTCCTCTACTGCCGGCACCACCGGCTACCTCGGCTCCTCATTTTTGTGTCCACTCTCGCTACTCTCCTTGATCCATTGCCCTGTGACAACGCCCGTCTACTACAGATGCTCCGCTGATTGATGATTCGATCATGCCCTCCACCGTGCATCCTCTCCCGAATTATGTTTCTTTACAACGTCTCTCCTTTGATGTGCGCAGGTTTGCAACCTCCTTGACCAGTATTTCCACTCACTCCTCTATACAGGAAGCTCTTCATCATCCGGGGAGGCGAGAGGCAATGGATGAGGAAATGGCTGAGCTTTGGGCTAACCAGACTTGAGACCTTGCCTCCTTCCTCCTAACCATGTAATTGTTGGATGTAAGTGAATCTTCATCGTGAAATATCATTTTGATGGGACTATTGACCGCCTTAAAGCCTGTCATGTTATCCGCGAGCCGCGACTTTACTCTACAACATGACCTTGATTATGAGGAGACCTTTTCTCCTATTGTAAAACTCAATATTGCTCGTGTCTTAATCTCTTTTGCTGTCCATCCTCAGTGGCCGCTGCATTAGCTTGACATTAAAAATGTCTTTATTAACGGTGATCTTGTGGATATTGTGTATATCCAACGACCTCCTGGTTATACAACCACGGAGGAGTACCTAGTTTGTCATTTGAAGAAATCGCTATATGGGCTCAAACAATTTCCATGAGCATGATTTGATAAGTTTATTTGGGTGGTTCTCACGCTCAGCCGAATAGACTTCTTGTTTATTCGCCGACGATCGACTAACACGGTGATTTTTCTGGTGAATGTTGATGATATCCTTATCACAGGTGATGATTTTTTGGCATTACTCAAATCAAGAAACATCTATCATCCCATTTTCAGACTAAAGTCTTGGGTTGCCTCCGCTACTTCTTGGGGATTGAGGCAGGCTAACACCCTGATGGCCTTGTTTTGTCTCGGCAGAAATATTGTCTCGATGTACTTCACGATGCAAGCTACTCTGGGTGTAAGCTTGTCGATACACCTATGGATTCAAATCATCAGCTCTCTGCTCATTGCTTAGACGCTGATCAACTACTTCCTAATCCGGAGTATTCTTTACGGTTGGTGTGGTCAGTCGCTTAATGCACGCTCCCAGAATCTCCGACCTTCAGGAGGTTGAGCGTATTCTTAGATATTTTAAGAATGCTCCGGGACAAGGATTGGTTTACAAACCCTTTACTTGCTGTCTCTCATTGTATATTGTGCTGCTAATTTTGCGGGTTCCTGCGATGATCACCGGCCCACTAGTGGTTACGACACATATTTTGGTGGAAACTTGGTTACCCGACGAAATAAGAAGCAGATTATAGTTGCTCGCTCCTCAGGATAAGAGGAATATCGTTCTATGGCTGTTGTTGTTTTTGAACTCACATGGCTAGAGAGTCTTCTGATTGACTTAGGCGTTTAACTTCCATCACCGACTGTTCTTTTTTATGATAGCCAAGATGCTATCCACATCGTTGAGAATCCTGTGTTTTATGAATGCACAAATGCATTTAAGTTGATTGCCACTTTGTCCGGGAAAAGGTTCATTTTCGAAGATTGATTCTCCGACATGTGCCGACAACCGATCAAGTTTTTGTTATACTCACCAAGGCCTTGCCTCATCCACTATATCAACAATTTCTCTCCAAGCTTGGTGCCCATGACTTCTATGCTCCAGCTTGCGTGGGAGTATTGAAAAATCCTTAATATGCTATTATTTTTTATTGTATTTTCCCATGTATGTATTATGGCCTTTGGGCCCATTCATCTCTTAGGATTCTTTAGTCCCACATCTTGTATTCTCCCTCAACTCCTTTCTTCTATATAAGGAGTGTATTGTACATCCTTTGGATAATAATGAAAAGAACAAATTATTTGTAACATCCATACCACATTAAAGTGGATAAAAAAGATTAAACCCTTCTTAATTCCATGTGTATTTATTTCTTTTGTAAAATCTTTGAATGTAGAAAACATTTTTTTTTAAATCATGAGATGATAATTCTCTCAAAATTATGTCCTATAGTGGTAAAACAATTCCATGTTTATTGTTCATCTTGTGCGTTGTCCATACATTCCTTAGACAAGCTTATATACTACACACTATGAAACATAATAACTGTATTCTAATGCTAAATAATTATAGCTGAGTCCATTATTTTCATGTAATTCATGTGAAAAAATGACCTAACATCAAACTATATTGCTGTTTTGAAATTTTATAAGCTCTAGACATACTTGAAAGTTATATTTTATTCTTAATGTGTGAACTAAAAAATCAACCTCTGACTCCTATTGCTGTTGGAGAATTATTTATGCCCCAAGAGCTTAATAAACCTAATATTACAGTAAAACACGTAAATTTAAAGACTAACCAGCGGCCCCTACTGCTGTTGGAGAATTATTTAAGCCCCGAGAGCACATTAAACCTAATATTTGTGTAATACACATAAATTAGGAGACCATCCAATAACACCTATTGTTGTTTGAAGACTATTTAAGCCTCAAGAGCATATTTAACATAATGTTTGAGTAAATTACATAAATTAAAATACTAACCAGTAATATACACGCTGTTTGGAATTTATTCTAGTCTTTTTAGAGCACCAACATGCTTAAACAAACTCGTTTGAGTATGTCCAAGTGTTGAACTAGCAAATTTTCATCTAAAGAAGATTAAGTATTGGTGGAATCTCAATCAAAATTCTTTAGTTTGATAGAGCTCTCTTATCATTTAAGATTGAACAAATTAAGAGAGGAGATGAAGCTTAGAATAAGGAATGAAAAGGAGGAAGAATACAAGTATAATTCTTTATTTTTAAGCCACTAAAGCAGCCTTTATACATCACCAAATATAATACATTTTAATAGCCTTTTTATTTAGGAATATCTCTCTTTCAATACATAATTTCTTCCATTAGTAAGGGTTGTAAAAGCCACACATACACCCTTTAAAACACACACACACACACCCTTTAAAACACACACATATCCTTTAAATTCAGTCATCCTCAACTTCAAAGCCTCACAATCACAGCATGCTGCCGCAACCCCCTTAGCACCCAAATCAAGCACTTAACACATGTGAACAACACGTACACATATTATAATGGGTTTTCGGCTGTTGTAATGTGATTTAAAATCAATGTAGGTGTGGCTTTTTTCTTATTATCCATGCTGCTTTATTATCCGGTTAAGAATTTAATGTTGGCAACACATAGAAGAATACCCGAGAGATAGAGGAAGCAAGATGGATAATAAGAAAAGGAGCCAGGTTAATAAAAAAATTCAGCTTAATGAAGAATCCGCAGGACATCTCCCAAGAAGAACAGTCCAGCAACCAGCGATGCCCCATAAAGCCTTCCCTTGGATTTAATCCAAGGGCTTAAATTCAGCCACCAATCTTCCACTAAGGGGCAGCCATGACATTAACCTCTTCACTAGCTCAAAAGTCCCAAAATAGTGGACATATAATGAAATCCCTTAAATTCCAAAACCGACATTGTTATCAGCCTAAGCCAAGAATCAAAAGAAGGAATTAAAGGCTCATTTAACACCCCTTTAAAAAGCTCTAATAATCTTCATATAGCCCAAGTTGAAGCTGCTATATAAAGCCCAAGAAATTTCATAATGTCCAAACAATTAGATGAGAGATACAATCAGTTAATAATAACCAGCCAACTTAGATGCCAAAGCTTAAAGTCCATCCTAGATGCTAATGCCAAATGCCCAAGAAATTTCATAATGTCCAAACAATTAGATGAGAGATACAATCAGTTAATAATAACCAGCCAACTTAGATGCCAAAGCTTAAAGTCCATCCTAGATGCTAATGCCAAATGCAAATCAATTTAATAAGAGATACAAAATCGAAGTAACAAAAATTAAGAGAAATAAAATCGTGAACCGCAAAATAAAGGTGCAGTTGATACTCATCCCCTAAATCGCATCATCATTAGGGAGGCTTAATTTATTTGGTTAGTTAGGTTAATTGGAGCTTGTAAATGTACTTTACGGTTTAAAAGTTGGAGGTTTTACAATTCACCCCATTCTTTTTAAAGTTTCATCCTAAAAATCTTCATTCAGAGCTTTCATCATACAATTATGGGAATATATTTCATTTGATTTCTTCTCTTTCCCATGTGGCACCATGTAGTGGATTCCCTTTTCACCAAACCTTAAGAAAATTGAATTCTCGATTCCTTAATGTCTTACTTTGACGATCCACAATCTTATATGGTTTTGTTGAACTAATAAACCAGGCTTTATTTGAATATTTGCAACTGAGAACGTCTTCTTGGGATCAGTAACATATTTCCTCAAAGAAGATACGCGGAACATATCATGGTGGTTCACAAATTCAACAGATAATGCTAATCTAGAAGCTGCATCACCGTTTCTCTCGGTGATTGCAAATGGTCCCACATATCCCGGGTTGAGTTTCCCAATTCTGCGTAATTGAGAAATTCCTTTAAACATCTTTATCTTTAGACAATCTTGATCTCCCATTACGAATTCAACTCTTCGGTGCCTGACATTGTAATATTTTTTCTGCCTATATTGGGCCATTCTCAACCTTTCACAAACAATTTTAATTTTATCATACATTTTATCTACTACTTTCTACTTAAACTACTTATTTTCACCATCCTCAGCCTAACTTAGGGGAGTTCAGCATCGCCTACCGTATAGTGCTTCAAATGATGCCATTTGAACACTGGACTCATAACTGTTACTATATGAAAATTCCTCCGGTGCCAAGTACTTCTCCCATGATCCCTTTAAATCTAGAACCACCATTTTGAGGAGATCCTCCAGCATCTTAATCGTTCGTTTCGATTGCCCATCTGTTTGTGGGTGAAATGTTGTGTTATACTATGATTTAGTTTCCAACATCTTATGTTCCAATTTTCACGTGTCAGACGTAATTCTCATGTATCTGTAAAAAATTATTGATCTTGGAACTCCATGTAACTTCTTTATTTGGTCAATATATTGTTCAACTAATCCTTCCGTTGGACCACCTTTCTGTATAGGAATAAAATGTGTCACTTTTGTCAAACGATCAATGTTTACACAAATGTCATTATTTCCTTCCTTACTACGAGGTAATCCCATAACAAAATCTATAGAGATGTCATCTCACTTCCATTCTGCAATGGAAAGTGACCACAAATATCCTTCTGACTTCTGATGTTTAGCATTGTCAATTTGGCATATGTGACACTTTGCTATATACCTGATCACTTAATTTTTCATCCAAGGACACCAAAATTCTTATTTTAGATCTTGATACATCTTCGTTCTCCCTAGATGAACCAAATAACTTGTGTTATGAGCTTTACACAATATTTCAGCTCTCAAATTATCCACGTTAGGCACACATAGTCTTACATTAATTAATAATACTCCGTCTTCAATAATAAAAGTCTTTGTCTAACCATCCTTCACCTTCAGTATTAGGTCTAGTAAACACAAATCTCGATCGATTGTCTTCTTAATTTTATCTTTCATCTCATATTGAATTTATAATTGGTAGCTGTGTCTTCGTTTTTATTTATTTGTTTGAATCAATATAATCTATGCCGTTTTCACTTCTAGTTTTAATGTCTTATTCTGCGAAGTTCTTGTAGAAATCGTGGCTAAGATTTTTCTGCTTAAAACATGAGACACTATATTGACTTTCTCAGGACGATATTTTATATCTAGATCATAATCCTTGATGAATTCCATCCATCTTCGTCGTCGCAGGTTTATCTTTTTTTGTGAGAATATATATTTCAGCCTTTTGTCATCTGTCAACACCACAACTAATTCCATATAGGTAATGCCGCCAAATCTTCAAGACAAAAATTACAACAGCCAAATTCTTTATCATGATCAGATAGTTCCTTTCAGGCTCTTTCAACTGCCTAGATGCATACGCCATTACCTTCTCGTGCTGCGTGAGTACACATCCCAAGCCTTTAAATGACGCATCACTATATATATGGAACCATTCTGTCCAATTGGGCCTCACCAAAATGGATGCAGTCATTAGATTTCTTTCAATTCTTCAAAAGCTTCTTGACACTCATCAGTCCATTGGAACTTTACATTTTTTCGAGTCAATTTGGTTAATGATAGGGCAATTTTGGATAAATCCTTAACAAGTTTCCAGTAATATCCTACAAGGCCCTGGAAAGTCCTCATTTCCATCACTATTGTGGGTCTAATCCAATTGAGAATTGACTTGATCTTCGATGGATCTACTGATAACCGATCTTTATTAATCACTTGCCCCAAAAGACAACCTTATCCAACTATAATTCACATTTTGAGAACTTCGCATATAACTCGTATTCTTTCAACGTCATCAATTCCATCCTAAGGTGTTTAACATACTCTTCTTCTTTATTTTTTGAATACATGAGGATATCATGTATGAACATCATTACAAACTTATCCAAATACTCTTCAAAGATCCTATTCATCAGGTTCATAAACACAGTTGGAGCATTTGTCAATCCAAACAATATCACAACAAATTCATTATGTTCGTATTTCGTACTGAATTTTTTTTTATAGATATCCTCTTCTTTGATTTTCAACTGATAATACCCTGATCTGAGTTCGATTTTGGAAAAGATCGTGACATTCACCAATTGATTAAATAAGTAATCAATTCGAGGCAGATGATACCTATTTTTGATCACGAGTTTGTTTAGTTCTTTGTAATCTATGCACAATCTTAAGGTTCCATATTTCTTTTTCATGAAAAGGACTGGGCCTCCCCATGACAATGAACTAGGTCGAATGAACTTATTGTCCAACAACTCTTGAAGTTGATTTTTTTACTCGACCATCTCTTTTGGATCCATACGATAGGGGTCTTTGCCACGAACACTTCTTCTCCTGTAAGATTATCTAAAAACTTAATTTCTCAATAATGCAAGATCCCTGGTAATTTTTCCGAAAATATCTCACGATAATTCACAAACAACAGACAGCTTAATTTCGTCTCAACATTAGCTTTACTTTTGATCATCACCAACATTACTTCACAACCCTTTCAAATCTTCTTCACAACCTTCATTACCGAGATCATAGCTTTAGATATTTCACACATCTCACGGAAGTGCACATAAGTTTGATCTGGAAACTTTATTTTTATAATTTATAACTGCTTCATGCTTGATTAATCAATCTATACTAAATATTATATTGAACTTTACCAACAGTTTGACAATAAAATCTATTTCTATCCACTTATCCCCCAAATTAATCAGTGCCTCACATCTAAATTTAGTTATCATGACTGTATTATTTGACATTGAAACTTTCAATTCATCGACAACCTGATACGATTTTAATTGTAAGTGCTTAACAGTCTTATTAGAATTAAATGAATGAATGACTGCAGTGTAAAAAAGTACCCTTAGAAGATTATAATGCATATTAATCATACTTGTCACCACAACATCATCAGCCTTGGCTTCTTGTTGGCTTAGATTGAAAACTCTGGGTTACACCTGCCTTTCTTTTGGAGCTTCAAAAACTAGTCCAGACGCGATTGATCCCTTATCGAGGTAGCTTGAAAAACCAATATGATACACTTCTGTGTTAGAGGTGGAGCTCCCTTTCCTTTCGATCATCTGCTTCACATTCGGGCAGTTATTCTTGTGATGTCTTGGTCAGTTGGTCGATGACATTTGAATCAAATATTTAATTAGGCCAGACAATGGCCATCATGTGTCTTCCTGCATTTTTCACATCTCTTCAGCTCCACAACCTGATTCACGCTTTGGCTACACGTATATGGTTCGACCCCTTTTTCTTTTTCTAGCTAGGGTTTCCCTCTTTGGTAGTGGGTTCCTTTCCTCTGCTTTCCAATATCCTTTTCTTCTGAAATTTCCTCCGCTTCTGCGATTTTTTGAGATCTATCTCTATCAATTTTGCGATCTCTACCAAGTCGTTATAACTCCTTATTTTTCGAGAATTTAAATGTCCTAATATTGTCTCAGCCCTTGTGGTAAATGAAAACAGTTGTCTTTTTCATTGGCATTAAGGGCCCCTACATAATTGTCCAGGTGATTAAACTCAATTTCATATTATTCCACTGAGCGACTTCCTTGCATTAATTGAAGAAACTTCTGCTGCAATAACCTCTTCTCAGACGAAGGCGCGAACCAACCTGTGAATTCTTGGAGGAATTTTGCCCACATTTTACCTCTCACGCCCCCTGTAGCATACCTTCCTTCCAGTAGACTATCCCACCACGTTCAGGCTTTACCTTCTAAGATGAAGGTTGCGAGATATACTTTTTGGTCCTTTGGGCACTTCATTGCTCATAAGATAACTTCGATCTTCTTAATCCAATTTCCAGTTTTAATTGGAGTCACCCTCCTTGGACATAAGGTGTTTTCAGTTTCAAGAAGTGCATGAGATAAAGATCGATCTGCATTTGGTGTTGGGCACCGGAGCTAGCAGGAGTCGGCGCGACACCTTCCTTAAGCATGCTTGAGCTAACTCAGATACCTGCACACCCAGTTCATGAGCGCCAACAATTTCCATCGATGTACTTTCCTCCGGTTCTTGATGACGTCTCAAACTTGTATATGCTCGGGCAAATTCCTATTGTAATTAATGCTACATTAGTATAAGCATGAGATGTTCATATGCAAGATATACCTAAGCAAATTATATGTATGTTCTACATGTTTTTTGGTATTCTTTTGATCGTGACATCCAAATATTGTAAACCTAGTTCTGATACCACTTAATTGTAATGGTTCGCTAGACTGCCATAATTTAAAAACTCAACTTTATCAGGAGCAACACTCTGTTGGAATTTGTTTTTCGTCGCAACGGAGACATGCAATAGAAAATTATGCAGAATACCAAAAGCCTTTCAAAATGTAGAACAACCTGCAACAAAAAACGAAATACAACATCCAAACAATTATATAACAAGTTTTTTTTCCAATGTACGGCAACGTCCATGCAACTATATATCTAATATATACATAAACGAACATGATATCACACAAGTTTAGAGGTACCAAAAACCACTAGTCCTACGTATGAACTCCACAAATCCTGTCCCCAAAAGACTCCTCACCACCGGTCCATCTAACTCAGAATCAAACCAAACTAATCTATCATGCAAGCAATTCTCGTCCTGTCAAGTCCTCCTATGACGCTCTATAAACTCGGCCATGACAACAATTATTTTAAGTCACAACTATTACTTTTCTTAGCATCTTCTTTCCCTCTTCTGATAACCTGCTAGATAACTCTCCTTCCTTGTCCTTAAATAATAAGGGTTAAAACCCGTTAGTTATACAGACTCCGTGAATTCTTACATTTTTAACTGTTTGATGTAACTCAACTTGCATCTGCAACCTAATTTACGCTATTTTTATTTAATGCAACACATGTCTTTGTGTTTGTTATATTTATTGTTTCTCGCATTTCAGTTACACTTGTTTATGGCTTATTGACATGACCGGCTAATAAGTCCTTGAATAAAATGGTCCAGCGTTAGTTCGGGCAAGCAAAGAAATATTAAAATAATTTTAAATCACTATCCTAAAATTAAAGAAATACAAATAAATATCATATCTTTAATTTTAGGAAATAAATAAGGAGGAGAATATTAAGATCTATATATCTGGTATTCATTTTATTTATGGGAATGAAATTTTCCCCTCCTAAAATCCTCATCCAAATTACCCAGAAGCTATATTTCCTTTCAAAAGTTGTTTCCTTTCAAAAGTCATTTCCTTTTAAAACTCATAATTCCTTTAAAAACCTATTTCCCCCTCTGTTCAGACACCTTGGAAGAAATTTCAGAAAACAAAGACATTTCTCTACTTTTAGGACATTCTAGCGAGTTTTCCTCCCATGCTTCATGTGACTCCTGCATCTCTCCTGAACAGATGACTACTGTAAGACCCGAATTTATATATATAAATATTTTCGCAATATTAAAATCCCCGATGATGAAAAAATTGATTTCAATGCCGATTCGACATCGCACGTTAATTTTGATGTTCGGATTTTCCGTTTGATTTTGCGACAGTCGTTTCGTTTTCGTTTAATTTTGAATGGCTTGAGTTGGACGGATTTTATATGAGCTTATTTGAACTTGGACTTGGTTTGGATTGGGGTTTATGTGTGACATTTGTTGGTGGACCGGCTGTGTGTGTGTGTGGCTGTGGCTGTGCACTATTTGAAACCGGTTGTACCGGTGGTGTGACTGGCTGCCTGGGTTAAGCGGTGGAGTGTTCCCGTGATATAACACTACGCTGTATTCGCTCTTCTTCATTCTCGACGGAACGAACCCGACTGAAGCTGCTGCCGCGCCGATCACTCTAGCCGCCTCAAATCTCCTCCGTTTCGCACGATTTCTTCTTATTTAGGAAGGTAATCTCTTTCTCTTCAATCCTCTCTCTTCTTGTATGAAGTTATGGTATAGATTGGAGAGGGCTTGTAACCTAGGGTTAAGATTTTTGGAGTTTTGAGTTCATGAAAAGCATATAAAATGTTCCTATACCGTTTTTGTGCCCTAATCTATGATTTTGAATTAATTTGAGAACCAAATCATTAGGGTTTCAGATTTGGAGTTTTGTTTTTGTTTTGCTCTCCTGGTAAGGGCTGGCCGACTGCTATTGTTTGGGGTTGTGTTTGTGTTGGTTGTTGTTGTTGTGGGAGTTGTGTGTGCTGGCCGACTGCTGTTGTTGGGGGTTATGTGTGTGCTGGCCGATTGCTGTTGATGGCGGTTGTCTTAGATGGAATTTACACTTTAAATTAAGCTGCTATTTGCAGCCCTTGACGTTGCCATTATGGCAACCCTTGCGGCTGTCTGTAGGAGCAAATTGAATTATATCTTGTGGGCATAAGAAACCTTTATTGATCGAATGATGCGCCTTCATTTTGAGTCACCCACGCTAGTCCTTCCCTAGACAACTCCTAGAGGTCGTAATTGTGACCGTCGTAGGAGTCCGCTTGTAACTATTTATAGCGCAACCCTAAAGTAAATGATTTATTGATACTGCAGAGGATGATGTCCGGCGATAGACACGACGAGAATCCTACGAGGGACAAGGGCAAAGGAAAAGTTGGGGTGAATCCTTACCGTTTCTTTTTAAGAACCTGGTACACTAGTTATTCTTAAAATATTTTATATCATTGAAAATTTAAATTGCTGAACACGCTAACGTGGCTTAGCGGGCGATAGAACTCTGAGGGGAACCAAATATAAATAAATTCTAATTTTGAATTGAATTGAATGAACTGAAATGAATTAAAGAAAATGATTTAAAAATGAAATAATTGAAATTGAGATCCCGTCGACGCATCGAAATGCCAAGGGTCGGTCTGGTAGGGGGATGCTTCAAACTCCTACACCTCGTGAGAGGGGTAAAACTCTCACACCTCGTAGGAGGTGTCGAACTCTTACAGAATATGAATCCAATTTAGGAGGCGTTGAAGCCTGCTGCGCGTGAGAGCGCCCTAAAGAGGATATTGATAGGAAGGGTCGACAGACCCAGATGTTTGAGAAATTGAATGACCCCCAGCATTTTGAGAAAGGAATCACGAATGAACAAACTTCGATATAGAATGAACAAAATATGATTTGATATCAGATATAGAATTGTTGATTATACCTGTTTCCTTGCTTAAAAACATGATCATATTGATATAGATTTGATTACTGCTGACTCTCTTGTTTGCTTGCAGTACGAAGCTATAGGTAAGGGTAAGGAATTTACTTAGTTTTCAAAACTAATTGGTTCCTGATTTATCTTATAGGAATTCTAATTTTGAATAAATTCTAATTTTGAATTGAATTGAATGAACTGAAATGAATTAAAGAAGATGATTTAAAAATGAAATAATTGAAATTGAGATCCCGTCGACGCATCGAAATGCCAAGGGTCGGTCTGGTAGGGGGATGCTTCAAACTCCTACACCTCGTGAGAGGGGTAAAACTCTCACACCTCGTAGGTGTCGAACTCTTACAGAATATGAATCCAATTTAGGAGGCGTTGAAGCCTGCTGCGCGTGAGAGCGCCCTAAAGAGGATATTGATAGGAAGGGTCGACAGACCCAGATGTTTGAGAAATTAAATGACCCCCAGCATTTTGAGAAAGGAATCACCAATGAACAAACTTCGATATAGAATGAACAAAATATGATTTGATATCAAATATAGAATTGTTGATTATACCTGTTTCCTAGCTTAAAAACATGATCATATTGATATAGATTTGATTACTGCTGACTCTCTTGTTTGCTTGCAGTACGAAGCTATAGGTAAGGGTAAGGAATTTACTTAGTTTTCAAAACTAATTGGTTCCTGATTTATCTTATAGGAACCGAACATCTGCGTACCAGACCCCGCTAGACGCACTCAGGCAAAGGCAGATAGAAGACCAGTCGAAGACGTGGCTCGTCCACGGGTTAGCATGTGTCTACTTTTTGTACATGTTCTATGTGTTTAATACATGTAGACACTCCTGTACTAGTACTTTCGTTGGACAGTATGTATATTTCGTATAATAGTGAGATGTGGTTTTATGTTTTCACCTGGTATACTTTTCTGTTATTATAACTGCTGCGCATATACTTATGAGAAATCTGCTCGAAATGAATATTTAAATTGTGGCGGATTTTCGGCCGTTACAATTAAGTGGTATCAGAGGGCGGTTTCTCGCAGTGCGTGCGTGTAATGCAGAAAGTACCAGAATGAAACATAATTCACAGTGATGAGATTCGAATATTTGAATATACTGAACTGTTCTATGTTTACCCTCAGGAAACGTTTCAAGTGTATTCGAGCCGCAGGATGCTCGAGACTCTTGATGAACCTGAGGTCTCCAGGGACTCTAGGTCTGAGGAAAGTGTGAGTGAGCAACAATCTTCCCTAGTGCATATCGCTGATATTGCCCAAGCCTCGCCTGATTGATATTGATATGAAGCAATTTCTAGAATTGAAACTGCCGAATTTTCGAGGTGGTTTGTCCCCGATCGAGACGGAAGACTGGATTCTACGGATTGAGACGATATTTGATACTATGCGATGCCCAGCAGAAAGGAAAGTGGAGTTGGTTGTTTTCCTTCTGGAGAGAGAGGCTAAGCGATGGTGGGTGAATTTAATGAAAGGAAAGTTTCAGACTCGAGGTTTGGCGAACGTGACTTGGACAGAGTTTGTTCGCGAGTTTACAAAATGGTTCGTGTCGCGGACAGAAAAGAGACAACTGCAGGAGAATTTTTTGCGCTTAGTGCAAGGAAATCGCTCTGTCCTGCAATACGAACCGGAATTCTCCAGCTTAGCATATTATGCAGAATCCGCAGTGGCAACGGAGGAAGCTCGATGTTTACGGTTCCAGGAAGGGTTGCGGGATGATATTCGCGCTTCAGTGGTTCCGTTTGATATTACAGAGTATGTGCTATTGGTGGAGAAGTCTCGGTTAGTTGAGCTGGACAATGAAAAGAGACAGAGGAAGATGGAGATGCGAAAGAGGTTCAAAGAGGGTGCTAGCCAGGATAAATCAGGCAAAACAGGTGAAGCCCCGTGGAAAAAGAAGAAACAACAACAAGCGACATCGACAGTGAGCACCCAAGTGTCCCAATCAACATCGACAAAGTGCATCAAGTGTGGCAAGATGCATAGAGGGGAATGCTTGACCGGAGTTTGTTTTTACTGTTGCCAACCGAGCCATTGTCGAAGAGATTGTCCAAAACTACAAAAGGATGAAAGTTTGAGGGGAGCCCCAGCCTTACCGACCCAGAAGATGTATCATATTGGGACTTCCAAGGAAGGGGAGTCGATTGCATCGACACCCGCTGAAGGGGCCAGAGATGAGAGGCTGATTCAGGCCCGAGCTTTCAATCTCAGTCAGCAAGAGGCAAAAGCAGATGATACTGTTGTGATAGGTATGCTGCATGTTCATGATCAAGTACTGAAAGTTTTATTTATACAGGCGCTAGTCATTCTTTTCTTTCATCATATACTCTCGATATAATTTATACACGACCATATCAGTTTGCAAAACCAGTGAACGTGCTGCTACCGAATAATACGATTTTGATGACGCAAGAGCGAGCCGTGGTCTCGCTGTCTTTTAACGATAAGAAAATTGAAGCCGATGTTGTAGTCCTACCGCTGGTAGAGTATGATATCATCCTCGGTATGGACTGGCTATCGGATAGAGAAGCCGTTATTAACTGTAAAACGAAAGAAGTAGCATTTAAATGCCCAGATGGAAGTTCGATGATCTACAGGGGTCTGGGCGAAGTTGAAAAAATTAGGATCTCGGCACTGAAAGCTAGGAAAATGGTGTGGAAAGGCTGTGAGGCCATTTTGGTGATGATTAAAGAAGTGAAAGAAGAGAAGAAAGAAATTATGGCTGTGCCCGTAGTGCGGGAATACGTGGATGTATTTCCAGAAGAGTTACCGGGTGTGCCTCCAGCTAGATAAGTTGAATTTGAAATTAACGTAACTGAAGGAGCTACTCCCGTGACAAAGACTCCGTATCGGATGACGGCAAAAGAATTGGCAGAATTGAAAGTGCAATTGCAAGAATTGCTTGATAAGAAATTTATCTGACCGAGTACCTCACCTTGGAGAGCTCCAATGTTATTTGTGAAAAAGAAGGACGGGTCTCTCCGTCTATGCATTGATTATCGCAAACTAAATAAGTTAACAATTAAAAATAAATATCCTCTGCCGCGCATTGATGATTTATTTGATCAGCTGGTGGGCGCCCGCGTATTCTCAAAAATTGACCTTCGGTCAGGATATCATCAGCTGAGAATTCGGAAGGCGATATCGCAGGACCCCTTCTTGATGGGTATATTCGAAAAATTGAGAAGGTTAGACGCGAGTGCCTTTGTGGAAAAGGATGCCTTATTATTCCTGAACGACAGGCTATGTGTACCAGATGCTGATAATTTGCGGAAGGATATCTTGTATGAGGCGCATAATACGCCATATTCGATTCACCCGGGCCGGACAGATGTACCACGATTTGAAACAGGATTTTTGGTGACCACATATGAAAAAGGATGTTATTCAGTACATTGCTCAATGTCACACCTGCCAGATAGTGAAAGCAGAACATCAGAAGCCGGCTGGATATCTTCGATCCCTTCCCATCCCAGAATGGAAATGGGATGACGTTGCGATGGATTTTGTGTTTGGGCTGCCTCGCAGTAAGGCAGAGAATGATGGAATCTGGGTCATTATTGACCGATTGACAAAAAACGCCCATTTTATACCGATCAATCAAAGCAGACCGACCAAAAAGTTGGTGGAACTTTATGTAAATATGATTGTGAGATTACATGGTATCCCATATACGATAGTGTCCGATCGCGATGAACGGTTTACGTCGGATTTGTGGCGAAGGGTGCATAACAGAATGAGAACAAGGCTTCTGTACAGTACAGCCTTTCATCCGCAAACAGATGGTCAATCCGAGCGCACTATCCAGATGCTTGAGGATTTATTGCGAATGGTGGTCTTGGATTTGAAAGGCTCCTGGGAAAAATATTTATCATTGGTTGAATTTGCTTATAATAATAGATACTAAACAACGATCCAAATAACCCCGTTCAAAGCTCTATATGGGATGCAATGTAGGACTCCGTTGAGCTGGGCGGAAGATGGAGAGAAGAAAATATTTCCGCAGTAGAAGACAGATAAGATTGAGGAAAAAGTCTGCATTATCCAACAACGAATGAAAATCGCACAAGATCGTCCACAAAAATATTATAACGCTCGACATCGTCTGGTGGAATTTCGGGTGGGCGATCAAGTGTGTTTGAAGATTAAACCGTTTAAAGGGATTTCACGATTGCGACAAATTGGAAAATTAAGTCCGAGATATGTTGGTCCCTTTCCAGTGATTGAACGTATTGGCGAGGTGGCGTCTCTTAGCTCTGCCTACTGAATTACATAAATTGCATGATGTTTTTCATATATCCGCACTCAGACGGTATATTCCGAACCCAGATTTGATGATGTCGACTAGTGATGTGCAGATAGAAGCTGATTTGTCAAGTCCGACAACACTTTATCAAATTATTGATCGGCAGAGCAAGAATCTTCGGAATCGACATGTGAACTTTGTCAAAGTGTGGTGGACAGGCCATCCCGTCAGGGATGCTACTTGGGAGCGAGAGGACTTACTGATGAAAATCTTTCCCTCTTTCTTTGAGAATCGAGAAGATGCTTGAATTTTCGAGGACGAAAATTCTGATAAGGAGGGGAGAATTTGTAAGACCCGAATATATATATATATTCGCAATATAAAAATCCCCGATGATGAAAAAATTTATTTCAGTGCCGATTCGACGTCGCACGTTAAATTTGATGTTCGGATTATCCGTTTGATTTTGCGACAGTCGTTTCGTTTTCGTTTAATTTTGAATGGCTTGAGTTGGCTTTATTTTATATGAGCTTATTTGAACTTGGACTTGGTTTCGATTTGGGTTTATGTGCGACATTTGTTGGTGGACTGGCTGGGTGTGTGTGTGGCTGTGCACTATTTGAAACCGATTGTACCGGTGGTGTGACTGGCTGCCTGGGTTAAGCGGTGGAGTGTTCCCGTGATATAACACTACGCTGTATTCACTCTTCTTCATTCTCGACGGAACGAACCCGACGGAAGCCGCTGCCGCGCCGATCACTCCAGCCGCCTCAAATCTCCTCCGTTTCACACGATTTCTTCTTCTTTAGGAAGGTAATCTCTTTCTCTTCAATCCTCTCTCTTCTTGTATGAAGTTATGGTATAGATTGGAGAGGGCTTGAAACCTAGGGTTAAGATTTTTGGAGTTTTGAGATCATGAAAAGCATATGAAATGTTCCTATACCGTTTTTGTGCCCTAATCTATGATTTTGAATTAATTTGAGAACCAAATCATTAGGGTTTCAGATTTTGAGTTTTTTTGCTCTCCTTGTAAGGGCTGGCCGACTGCTATTGTTGGGGGTTGTGTTTGTGCTGGCTGGCTGTTGTTGTTGTGGGAGTTGTGTGTGCTGGCAGGCTGTTGTTGTTGGTGGTTGTGTGTGTGCTGGCCGATTGTTGTTGATGGCGGCTGTCTTAGATGGAATTTACACTTTAAGTTAAGCTGCTATTCGCAGCCCTTGACGTTGCCATTGCGGCAACCCTTGCGGCTGTCTGTAGGAGCAAATTGAATTATATCTTATGGGCATAAGAAACCTTTATTGATCGAATGACGCGCCTTCATTTTGAGTCACCCACGCTAGTCCTTCCCTAGACAACTCCTAGAGGTCGTAGTTGTGACCGTCGTAGGAGTCCGCTCGTAACTATTTATAGCGCAACCTTAAAGTAAATGATTTATTGATACTGCAGAGGATGACGTCCGGCGATAGACGCGACGAGAATCCTACGAGGGACAAGGGCAAAGGAAAAGTTGGGGTGAGTCCTTACCGTTTCTTTTTATGAACCTGATACACTAGTTATTCTTAAAGTATTTGATATCATTGAAAATATAAATCGCTGAACACGCTAACGTGGCTTAGCGGGCGATAGAACTCTGAGGGGAACCAAATATAAATAAATTCTATTTTTGAAATGAATTGAATGAACTGAAATGAATTGAAGAAAATGATTTAAAAATGAAATAAATGAAATTGAGAACGCGTTGACGCATCGAAATGCTAAGGGTCGGCCTGGTAGGGGGGGTTCTTCAGACTCCTATACCTCGTGAGAGGGGTAGAACTCTCACATCTCGTAGGAGGGGTCGAACTCCTACAGAATATGAATCCAATTTAGGAGGCGTTGAAGCCTGCTGCGCGTGAGAGCACCCTAAAGAGGATATTGATATGATGGGTCGAGGGACCCAAATGTTTGAGAAATTGAATGCCCCCGCAGCATTTTGAGAAATGAATCACGAATGAACGAACTTCGATATAGAATGAACGAAATATGATTTGATATTAGATATAGAATTGTTGATTATACCTGTTTCCTAGCTTAAAAACATGATCATACTGATATAGATTTGATTGCTGTTGACTCTCTTGTTTGCTTGCAGTACGAAACTATAGGTAAGGGTAAGGAATTCACTTAGTTTTCAAAACTAATTGGTTCCTGATTTATCTTATAGAAACCGAGCACCAATGTGTGTTGAGACCGGGCGGTCTGGCGGCTTGTCCCAGCAATTTGGTAGCCGGGTTGGAGACCGGGCGGTCTGGCGGTTTGTCTGGCGGTCTGGAGGCTTCTCCCAGCGGCTTGGTGCCGAGATGTTGCTGGCTGGTGTCTGGCGGTCTGAGCGATCTGGCGGCTGGTCTATTGCGGCTTGGGGATAATGGCCGCTTGTCCTCCACATTGTAGTGGTCGTGCGGTTAGGCTAACCGTGCTGCTTGTGCGGCTTGTATAGTTTTATGTTCATGTAATTATTAGTCCCACATTGTTTATTTGTAATCTCTTTTCTCTCCTCCATTCTATAAAATGGAGGTCATACATTTGAAATATATACCTTTTTGGATAATAAAAATTTTGTTACTCCAATTTTTCGGTCTCTTGTTTTCTGTTCGCACATGGTATCAGAGGACTCGATCTTTTCCTCCTGATTTTTGAGCTCTCTCTGTCTGCGCGACCTGTCCGCGCGGCTTGTTCCTCTTCTCGCGACCTGTTCTCACGACCTGTTTCTTCTATTGTCGCGCCCTGTTCGCGCGGTTTCTTTCTTCCCTTGTGGGAGACCTCTCTGCCCCTCCTTTCTAGCCGCTCCCGCTCTCTAGTCGCCGCGACCTGTTCCTAAGTCGCCGCGACCTGTTCTCCTTGGGGCAGCTTCCTTTCTCGCCGCTCCTGCTTTTTAGTCGTCGCGACCTGCTCCTAAGTTTTCGCGACCTGTTCTCCTTTATGCGGCCTCCTTTTCTAGCCACTCCTGCTAGTTAGTCGCCGCGACCTCCTCTTTAGCCGCGCGACTTGTTCTTCTCTCTGCTCTCTTCTATGACAACCTTCGATATCACTACCTCCACTACTCCCGCTGCCTCTCCTCCTCCCACTCCTTCGGGCAACCTTGGCACCGTTTCCAAACTCGTCGGTCCCAATTACCCGGATTGGCGCGTCTCCTTCACCTTCCTTCTCCGCTCTCAACGCAAACGCCATCATCTCACCGATGACCCTCCTCCGCAATATACCCCTCATTTTGATGATTGGGATGCCAACGATGCCCTTGTCCGCACATGGCTGACTAACAGTCTTTCTGATGAATGCCTACCCGTCATCCGTCATGATGAGACGGTCAAGGCTGCATGACTTCATCTTGCCGCTCTCTACTCAAAGGGGGCTCAGACGTCTCGCATCTGTACTTTGTATGCAGACCTCTTTGCCCGTCCCTCCATGTCTCCTGCTGCTGCATACCAACAAGTTCAGGCTCTTGGAGCCGAAATTCTCCAGAATCGCCCCTTCTCTGCGGATCTGGCCGAGCAACACAAACACTTCCAGGAGCTGCTAGTTGTGTGCTACCTTCTGCGACTTCCTGAGTCCTATGATATGATTCGTCAACAAATCCTTGGCGAGGCGGAGTCTCCCACCTTAGATGCAACTGCTACCCGCATAGCCGCTTTTACCTCTCTGCTACAACGTTCACTGTTATCCTCCCCTCCTCCAGCAGACAAGTATGCTCACTACACTCAGCGGACTGGATCTGGTGGCCGCAACCATCAATCAGGCGAACACGGTGCTGCCCGCTTTCTCTGCTCTCACTGCGGTCGCACCAGCTATACAGTTGATCGCTGCTGAAAGAAACATCCTCATCTTCGACCAACGGGTGACGCTTCAACCTCCTCTTTGAAGTTGTCCGCTTCGGTGGTCACGTCTTCAGGTAGTGCTCATGTCGCTACTCAAGGTAAATGACTGATCGACTCTGGTGCTACCAATCAAATGACTGACAATCCTCAATGTTTTTCTCTCCTAGAAAAACATGATCGGTTGCCCCTTGTCTTTATTGCGGATGACTCACCCTCACTGGTCAATGGGACGGGAGTGGTTCAAGTCACTCTGTCTCTTCACTTGGAGGATACCCTCTACGTGCCCACGTTCCTTGCAATTTACTATCTATCACTTCTCTGTGCAAGCAACTACAGTGTTCTGTCACATTCACTCTTACCTCTTGTTCTTTTCAGGATCTGGGCTCCCAACGGACGATTACTACTGGGACTGAGAGTGACGGCCTCTACTTCCTTGACAACGTTTCCGCATTGTCCGCTTCCTCCTCTACTGATCTTCTCCAGTGGCACCTTCGTCTTGCTCACGCTCCTCCACGACTTCTTCGTTAGCTTATGCCTCACCTTCCTCCGCAGAGTCCTCCCCTCAACTGTGACGCATGTCAGCTTGACAAGCATCACCGCTCCTCCTTCTCACCTAAGCAAGGTCGTGTATCTTCCCGACCGTTTGATCTGGTTCACTCCGATGTTTGGGGACCCGCTCCTACCCTCACCATAGGTCGGGATAGTTCATATTTTGTAACTTTTATTCACTATTTCTCCCTCTGTACTTGGGTGTATCTCTTACGAGATTGCTCTGAATTATTTCATGTATGGACATCTTTTTATTATATGATTAAGAATCAATTTGATGTCTCTATTAAAATCTTTCGCTCTGATAATGCAAAGGAATATCTTAGTCATGAGTTTTCCTCCTTCTGTATGAAACATGGTATTATTCATCAAACTAGTTGTGTCTATTCCTCACAACAAAATGGCGTGGCCGAACGCAAAAATCGTCACCTTCTTGATGTCACGCGCACTTTGCTGACTCAAATGCAGGTTCCTCGCTCCTATTGGGGCTATGCTGTACTTATCTCTTGCTATCTTAGCAATCGCATTCCCTCCACCGTTCTCCACGGCAAAACACCCTTCTCCATTCTCTATCTAGGGAAGGATCTGTTTCCTCTCCCTCTCCGTGTCTTTGGGTGCACAGCCTTTGTGCACTCTCCTTCTGCCACCTGTGACTAACTCTCACAACGGGCCACCAAGTGTGTCTTTCTGGGATACTCTACCACTTAGAAAGACTATTGTTACTTTGACCCGGTTGCCCGCACGCAGTTTGTCTCTGCGGACGTCACCTTCTTTGAAAATACGTCCTACTTCTCTCCCGACTCTTCTTCCTCTCCTGATATTCCTCCTCCTACCACCCCTTCCGTTCCCTCTACACCTACCGAGACTCCGCCACCTCCTCCCTCTCCACCATCTCCTCCACCGTGTCCACCTATCGAGATATCTCCCTCTTCTCCGCGGTTGTCTCTCTCTACTCCCGGGCCAGCTCTCTTCGCCATGGATGCCCCGGAAACTGAGGAACTCGCCGATCTGGATATTCTCATTGCTCTTCGCAAAGGGGTGCAGACGTGTACTCAACACCCGCTAGCTGTTGTTGTTTCATATGATTGTCTAACTCCTTCTCGCAGGACGTTTGCCTTGGCTATCTATGCCACTGCCACTCCCCGCACATACCAGGAAGCTCTTACTATTCCTCATTGGAAGACCGCCATGAATGCGTTCAGTGCTACCCTCACTGAATGGGGTACATAGACCCTTGTTCCTCCCCCTTTGGGCACTGATGTGGTTGGCTGTCGATGGATATTCGTTGTGAAGTTTCGTCCGGACGACAACGTGGATCGATACAAGGCCCACTTAGTCGCCAAAGGCTTCACTCAGACTTATGAGGTTGATTACTTTGACACCTTCTCTCCAGTTGCTCGTCTCAGCACCATTCGGGTTCTTCTCTCTGTGGCTGTCAATAGGGATTGACCCATTTCCCAGCTGGATGTCAAGAATGCCTTCCTCTATGGTGATTTTCAGGAGGACGTATACATGGAGCAACCTCCTGGGTATGTTGCTCAGGGGGAGACACGAGTATGCCATCTGAAGAAAGCCATCTATGGCCTAAAGCAAAGCCCTTGAGCTTCGTTTGACAAGTTCAGCGGCATTATTGCGGCCATTGGTTTTGCAAGAAGTTCAGCCGATCACTCCTTATTCATTCGCAAAACCTCCTCTGGTATGGTGGCTCTTGCTGTATATGTGGATGATATTTTTCTAACTGGCGATGACCAGGCTGGGGTAGTTTTGACAAAGAAACACCTCCGGCAACACCTGGTCACTAAGGATATCGGCTCCCTCAAATACTTTCTGGGGATTGAAATCTCTCGGAAGCCCAACTCTTTAGTTCTCTCCCAACGGAAGTATGCTCTTGATTTGCTAAAAGAGGCAGGTTTGACTGGTGCTAAACCTGCCAGATATCTCATGACTATTGGGGAAGACAAAACTTGGACAGATGACTCGCCTCCTCATCCGATTCTTCGAGGTACCGACGTCTAGTGGACAAACTCATTTATCTCACAATGACCAGACCCGACATCTCCTATGCTGTAAGCAAGGTTAGCCAATTCATGCAAGCTCCTAGGGAGTGCCATCTACAGTCTGCCCTGAGGATATTGGAGTATGTTAAAGCAGCTCCAGGGAAAGGATTGCTTTTTCAGAAGAATGGTCACTTGAGGGTTGAAACGTACTCAGATTCGAGTTATGCTGATGATAAAGGAGACCGCAAGTCAACATCGGGATTTTGCACATTTGTTAGAGGAAATCTTGTGAGCTGGAAGAACAAGAAACAGTCTGTTGGCTCCAGGTCTAGTGCAGAAGCGGAATATCGTAGTATGACGTCGGCCACATGTGAGTTAAAGTGGTTACGAACTCTCATGCTTGACCTAAGAGAGGTCTACAACTATTCTCTTCCTATGTTCTGCGCCAACAAGACTGCTATATACATTTCCAAAAATCCGGTCTTTCTTGAGAGAACAAAACACATAGAGGTCCACTGTCACTTTATTCGAGAAGAGATTTTGAAGAAACAGATTTGTACTCCGTTCATCACTTCTGACAACGAGTTGGCAGATGTCTTCACCAAGCCGGTGTCCGCTTCATTGTTTCACATTTGCGACAAGCTGGGCATGATTGATATCTATGTTCCAGCTTGAGGGGGAGTGTTGAGATCGGGCGGTCTGGCGGCTTGTCCCAGCAGTTTGGTAGCCGGGTTGGAGACCAGGCGGTCTGACGGTTTGTCTGGCTGTCTGGAGGCTTCTCCCAGCAGCTTGGTGCCGAGATGTTGCTGGCTGGTGTCTGGCGGTCTGAGCGATCTGGCGGCTTGTCTATGGCGGCTTGGGGATATTGGCCGCTCGTTCTCCACATTGTAATGGCCGCGCGGTTAGGCTAATCGTGCGGCTTGTGAGGCTTGTATAGTTTTATGTTCATGTAATTATTAGTCCCACATTGCTTATTTGTAATCTCTCTTCTCTCCTCCATTCTATAAAAGGGAGGTCATACCTTTGTAATATATACCTTTTTGAATAATAAAAATTTTGTTACTCCAATTTTTCGGTCTCTTGTTTTCTGTTCGCATAGCGTACCAGACCCCACTAAACGGACTCAGGCAGAGGCAGATAGAAGACCAGTCAAAGACGTGACTCGCCCATGGGTTAGCATATGTGTCTACTTTTTGTACATGTTCTAGGTGTTTAATACATGTAGACACTCCTGTACTAGTACTTTCGTTGGATTGTATGTATATTCCATATAATAGTGAGATGTGGTTTTATGTTTTCTCCTGGTACACTTTTCTGTTATTATAACTGCTGTGCATATACTTGTGAGAAATCTGCTCGAAATGAATATTTAAATTGTGACGGATTTTGGGCCTTTACAACTACCTCCACCAGGGTGACACCCACGTCTTCCTGCCTCTAAGGTTTCGACGCCACCTCTCCCCTGATTCCCGCCGTTCTCGACAACTCCATCGTTGTTTCAGGCGTCCCACTACAGGAGCTCGTTAGATCTCGCAGTCTTTCTCCAGAGTTTCTCTATTGACGATTCCAGCCTCCGTGGGATCCGTCAACCAATTATCTCCCCCCTTCGATGATTTCGACAGGAGCCCTGAAGACCTCAACCGATCGGTTTCAGCCGACTCCCTGATCAGCCCTCCCTCGCATCCACCTTCATACAGAGCCCTACCCTTGATTTTGTTATTCAATCAATTCCTTTTATTCTCTTGGATTGGTTCGACACATCACTCTGCTCCTAGAGGTATACCTATCGCCGATTCTCTCGCTCACATCAAGTTAGATTAAAATTATGCTACATTTATTTGATCTTTATATTTTGGAGCTTGCCCTAACTCTCGTTATGCTTGATTTCGTTTATTATAATATTCTCGCATCTTTCTCTTTTATTTTGCTCGTGCCTATGGATTCTCATTTTTGCGATATCCTCTGTTTGAGTGTTGTTTATTTGAGAGCACCATGGTAGGCTAGATTAATTGCCTAATTTATGTCTCATTGATTTAAGCATGTGCACCTCATTTAAATTTGATCTCTATTTTATTTTTATATAAAACTCTTGTGTAGCGGTTTACATCACTATTTACATACAATTAAAGGGAATTAGTACATAAAGTGCATGCATAAAATAATTAATGTGCATAACATGATAAAAGAATTGTTAACTGAAATAAATGTACAGTAGTTGGCATTAGAGAAAAAGCTTAACTACTTTAAAAGAAAATGATCGAATATACTAAAAGAAATAGTGCATAATGCATAATTCTTTTATTTTAATTTGCTTCACATTTTCGCTATTTAATTCTTTCAACCGCAGTTACATTATTATTAAGTTCTAACTTTGCTATTCTAAATTCCTTTTTTCATTTTCTTTTCTATTGGATGTTAAAGTTAAGGATAAATTATTATTATTTCTTTTCTTTTCATCCTCGGCCTAGCTCATGCGAAATATCTTGCTAGGGCTATTAACTATAGCAAACCTGCAAGCATCTGTTGCATGACCATAATCATCTTGGAGTCCTCAAGGAAACTCCTATCTTATAACTGCTGGTAGATGATTCACCCTCCCTCGGGTGTACCCTTAACTTCATTGTATTGCATGCACACCTGCCTTTTATTTTGCATAACTTATATTCTGATGTGTGGAATGTTTAATTATCTCTCTTCAGATTACCTTTCTGGATTTATGCCGCCAAATTTTAAATTTTTAACCGGTCAATAAAGATGGATTCGTCGTACCAACCATATCCATTTCTTAATATTTACCCCTTTAAATTGAAAGGAGAACTAAATTGAATACATGTTTTAGAACACTTCAAAATCGACAATGAAAATCTATGCATAAAAGTCGAAAGCTTAGAAAACTGGGCTCACCACTATTAATTTCAAGAAAAGGAGAAGAAGAAATGTAGATAAGCCCTCTACAGTAGCTATTAACGAGCCCAAGCTAGGAGAACGGCCAGAGAAGAGTGAGCCAACAACCTTGCCTTGCAAACCCAAGCCAAAAACTAAGGTGTTTTATGTTTCAAAGCATGGGAAGTGGGAAAGAGAAGGTGAGAAGAAGAGCAACACATAAAAGAATACCCGAGAGGTAAAGGAAGCAACATGGATAATAAGAAAAGGAGCCAGGTTAATAAAAAATTCAGCTTAATGAAGAAGCCGCGGGACATCTCCCAAGAAGAACAGTCCAACTGCGAGCCATGCCCCTTAGAGCCTTCCTTTGGATTAATCCACGGGCTTAAATTAAGCCACAAATCTTCCACTAAGGGGCAACCACGACATTAACCTCTCCACGAATAGTGAATAAAGAGAAGCGTATGAGCGCGGGAGTGCGCAAGAATAAATACTAATAAATTGAGAATTACAAAAATGAAAACAATTGAAACAAAACTTACAAACCATTATCTCTACGAGTATGGAACAAACACAAGACCCAACGGTAAAGTAATAACACAGACACCTTAAACTTTCAAAGTACTAAGAGGGGAGGGCTGGAGGCGCTTTAAGAAGGCTGTCCGGAACAGATTTCAACGATGAACAACTTAGGGTTGATGCTCTTGAAGTCTGGACAGCGACCCGAGGATTTGGGTTGGCTGTGGAGGAGGTGAGGGGGCTTGGGAAAAGTCCTGGAACAAATTCCTGGACTAGTTTTGCTGTCCTGCACAGCAGGAGATGAATTCCTGCAGCAGGAATTCAGGTGGGGGGTGGGAGGGAGAGGGAATTAATTGTTGGATCAACTCCAAGTGTCCCTGCTGCAGGAAAAACAGATTTTGTTGGAGGAACAGTGGCTGGAATTTAATCCAGGGGCATATGGAGGTTGTGGCCGGTTGAGTGGGTGTGGGAGGGGGTTGGAGTAGTGGCAGAGACGGGGGATAGTTTCTTTGGCTCCACGTGAGTAAAGAAGGGAGAGGTTGGAATAATTCGGCCAGCAGAAGTAGGAAGGGGGAAGTTAGTAATATAGAGGAGGTGGGGAGTGAGTTTTTACGTGAGAATGAGGGGTCAGGTTTGGATGAGAAATGGACTGAGAAATAGAAGGGAGTTAGAGGGGATGGGCCGGTCAAATGAATAGGGGTAGTGGGAGAAGAGGATTCCCTTATTTTAGGAATTAATTCCTAAAATTAAGTATAGTGGAACATATGGAGTAATGGTGGTTATGAATGGTGGAGGTGGAGGGTGGCTCGTGGAGGCCGGCGGTGGTTGCCGGTGGTGGTGGTGATCGCCGAAGATGTTTTTCGCGATCGCTGGAAAATGGGAAATGTTAGGAAAATGATGGGAGAGGTGGGGAATCATCGGAGATGACCGAAAATGTTTTCCGGTGATCCTCGGAGGTGGAAATAAGGGAAAGAGTGAGCTATTTTGTTGGGGGAATGAAGGAGGGGGTGGTTCCACGACAAGGGGATGGTGGAGGGGTGGTTGCCGTTTTCCTGTACAAGGAAAATTGGCCCTTAGCCCGCTGGTTGGTTTTCTGGCAGCAAACTAAGAAGAAGGTTGATGGCGTGGAGGGTGGGAAGAGAAGGTGGAGAAGGGTTATGGTGACTGACTGGGCTTATGGAGGATGAGGAATATGGGCGCCCGATCTCTTGGTAGGAGGACTGAAGTGATTGGCGGCTGCTGTTGCTGGAAGGATGAGAATGACTGCTGCTTGAAGGTGGAGGTGGTGGGTGTTGTGGAGAGGCCGGCCTAGGGAAGAGCCCTGCTGGGATGTGCCCGGATGATTTAGTGGGAACAAGGGGTGGCTGTGCTATAATTGGAGGAAGAGAAAATTTAGATTGGCTGGCCAAGAGTAGGCTTGGGATGGGCCGACCAAGGGGTAGGGAGGAGGGAATATGATGGAACCTGTGGTGCATCTTTTTATTTTTATTTTTATTTATTGTATCTGTATTTTTTCCTTTGTCGCGCACGTTATTAGCGCTTTTGATGTAATTTTGTATCGTGCACGCTATCGTGCAATTTTGTTGTCTCATTGGTGTGACCGGCCAACGAGACCCTAAATGCATAGGTCCGGTATTTTAGGAGATAGTTAGTTTAGAGCAACCTTAAAGTAATTAACTATTTCAATGTCATTCTAATCCTAGCCTTTAAAAATGAATCTCATGATGTGTGCCAATATCAAAAGAAATCCCAAACTCTAATTCCTCCCTATAAAAACAAACCCTTCCCCATGGTAATAACCGACTGGAAAAGAAAGGGAATAGCGCTACTGTGCCGCTTTTTCCTTTTCTCCAGCACCGCCTGAAGCCCGCGACGGAAGCCCCGCCTCCTACACCTTCCTGCAACTTCAGCTGCCGATCTTCACTCTGACGCCACCCGTGGAGCTCTCTCCAGCTGCAGTCGAGCGCCAGAGCCTTCCTAGGCACCGACAATCCTTCCAGTGCTCATTTCCTCCGGCGTCGCCGCGGCCTGAAGCGCCGCCTGCCATCGACGAGGCCTCCTGTGCCTTCCTTTGGTAGATTTCGTGACCTCCGACGTTCCTTGGCTTCCGGACAACACCTCCTCTGCTCCAGCAGTTTCCTCCAGCAAACCCATCGAGCTTCCAACCACCCTCTCTTGCTTCAGCCACTCGTACAGTTCTCTGGTTACTACAACTCCGACCATATCCTCAACCGGGTCCTGTTCCACGCCTACTGACAGTCTCCCCCACCTCCAGTCCACACCGGCCTCTTTCCAGTCTAGTCACCGTTGTCCAGGAATCTCTCCAGCCACTGCCTCTCCGCCGAGGTTATACCTCGCTTCTCCTAGCTCAATCCTCCAGTATATTTTTATGCCTAAATCTTTAAATGAATAGTTTGTTATTAGAGCTTGCCCTAACTAATCAGATCTTCTGATTACCGTTATTTTTGTTTACATATGCATGCCACCAATTAATTCTTGTGCTTGTGGAATGGAGATTCATGATGTTAGTACGCGCGTGCGGTGACCGTACTATAGTTTGCGACGCTTTGGTCGTTTTATCCGTTTAAAATAGTCCGCAAAGTCCTTTGGCCCCACATTTATTTTAAAAGATCGCAATTATTATCTTTCAAAACTGCAGCCCTAGGTTTCGGTTTACATCAGTTTGGTGTGTCTGTTAGGATATCTTACTCCTATTGTGGGATAGCCGAGCGATTTGCGCTTCCGAAATTTTAAGTTTAAGGGTTTTCCAGTTTATCTATGGAATCAAGAGTGGAACACCTAAAAGGGAGATTTAGGAGATATGGGAAAGCATATGGAAGAACTTATGACCACTGTCACTGCACTTACTCTCTCTGTGAGAGACACAAACCAAGTCTTGTTAGGGTTGCTCAATACAGTCAACAACTTGGAAGCACATTACAACTTAGGGGGTCCTGCTGCACAACCCCCTACTCCTCCTGCACGACCTCCTACACCTCCACCACCAGAACCCCAACTAGCAAATCAAGATAATAAGAATCCCCCTAGGTGGGATGTCTATATTAAACTAGATGTTGGGGATTTTGGGGGCACACTAGAGCCTGGGGTTTGCCTTGATTGGTGCAAACAACTTGAGCGATTCCTCAGATGGAAGCGCACACCTGCCCACCAGCAGGTGGAGTATGCTACCCTGAAGCTGAAGGGCCCCACACTCACATGGTGGAGGCAGGTCGAGCGTATGCGATACACTTTGGGGGAAACCTCCTATTACCACCTGGGTTGAGTTCAAAGCTCAACTCAAGAGGAGGTACGTCCCCGCTGATTTCATGCAGACCTTGTATCGTAGGTATCACAACCTACGAAAATACAAACAAACTATCGACGAGTACACGAATGAGTTCCTAGTCCTCCAGTCACGCTTAGATCTGATGGAGGAAGACCACATGGTTGTGGCCCGTTATCTTAATGGGCTACAGTACGCTATATGAGACCAGTTAGAGCTTCACGATTTTCGGGACCTTGGAGAGATCTCCAGCCGAGCACGTCTGCACCCTAAACCACTACTACACCCACATCTGCTATTACTGATTCCCCACCTCTTGCCATTACTGGAGCCCTGACTCTTCACCCTGGCCCTTCCCGGGGTAAGGAGCCCATAGGAGCCCGATCCCACACTGGAGTGTTTCGATGCTTCAAGTGTATGAATCCTGGGCACAAATCTTCTGAGTGCCCGCGATGCCAGTTCGTTGCTGTGATTGATTCCACCTCCGGGGGTGAACCAGAGTATGGGGTCTTTCTTAGTGACCCCCATCCTGAGCCCCTGCCCGAGGCTGATAGCGTCGTCAAGGTCGAGGGAGAGCAAGCAAAGCCAACCTAGTCTATGTTCTTCACTCTAGTTTGGTTACCTCTGGAGAGACCACTGAGCATGATCCTTAGAGAAAGGAAATTTTTCGTACTACCGCCCGCATTCAGGAGCATTTATGTTCTATTATTATTGATAGCGTCAGTATGGAAAACTACGTGTCTCAGCGTATGGTGGAGAAGTTAGGACTTGTGACGCGCCCCTTAGAGCAGCTGTACCACGTAGCCGGGGTTAGTAGCCCTTTGACTATCCCCATTACTCATTGTTGTCAGGTCGAGTTCTCTATCGGGGAAGTTCATCGAGATTCGGTATTATGCGATATCGGCCCCATCGATGTCTGCCACGTACTTCCAGGACGACCATGACAGTATGACCATCATGTCCTGCATGATGGTGTGAGGAACTCCCATTCTTTTGATCATCATGGGCGCAAAGTTATTCTTCTTCCCCAGAAGAATTGTCCTGTTCCTAGAGCACCTGGGAGGACCTCACCAGCATCTCCTTCGTCGTCTTTAGTCTCCACTACACCACTCCTATTTAGTGCTATGCTTCGGCCTGGGCCCTCGCTCCAGGAAGTGGCGTCTGATTCTCGAAAGTCATCTGTCTTGGGTGCTCTGGAAGCACCACCTTTTATTGACTTTGTATTCGACGGGTACGCATTTAGTCCGCATCGTTTTTCCTTGGTGGCAGTCGAGCACATTGAGACACCTCATCTCGATCGCTTGCTATTTGAGTTTTTTAGATCTGACCGTACTAGGAACGTTGAAATGACACATATATTTTATACTCCTCATCGGGATGCCCGCTTCCATGGGTTTTTGTGGAAGATCTTGATCGATATATTTGGGATCTGTTTAAAATTTTGTGATTTAAGGGGGATTTCACCGGGTGAAATCAAAGCGATGGACGACCCTGGTCTAGCGGACGATCATTAATGTCTACCAAGCAAGAGTATGTTGTGTCATGAGTTACTGGTTCCACGGCTTGCTTCCATTTGTTTCACGTTTCCCCTCCCACCACTTGTTTGCTACACACACCTCCCCTGTCATCCTCTGAAAGTTCTGATAATTACTATTTCTTTAAACGTTTTGCATGAAATTTGTCTAATGGATTACGAGTTTTTGGGGATGAGAGGTTACTTGCAGGCCTTGGGTCGCAGCCACGGTACCAGCAAGACACGTATGCAGCTTCTCTCTGACCACCGTCTTGGACCTGATAATGATTGGTTGCATTGCATTCTCGACAGGGTCGAGTTCTTTCAACCCCGGAGGAATTGATGCAACCTGTGGTGCATTTTTTTATATTTATTTATTGCACCTGCATTTTTTCTTTTGTCGCGCAAGTTATTAGCGCTTTTGATGTAATTTTGTATCGCGCACGCTATCGTGCAATTTTGTTGGCTCGTTGGTGTGACTGACCAACGAGATCCTAAATGCATAGGTTTGGTATTTTAGGAGATAAGTTAGTTTAGGGCAAATTTAAAATAATTAACTATTTCAATGTCATTCTAATCCTAGCCTTTAAAAATGAATCTCATGGTGTGTGCCAATATCAAAAGAAATCCCAAACCCTAATTCCTCCCTATAAAAACAAACCCTTCCCCATGGTAATAGCCGGCTGGAAAAGAAAGGGAATAGCACTACTTTGCCGCTGTTTCCTTTTCTCCAGCGCCGCTTGAAGCCCGTGACGGAAGCACCGCCTCCTACTCCTTCCCGCAACTTCAGTCGCTGATCTTCACTCCAACGCCACCCGTGGAGCCCTCTCCTGCCGCAGTCGAGCGCCAAAGCCTTCCTAGGCACCGAAGATTCTTCTAGTGCTCATTTACTCTGGCGTCGCCGCAGCCTGAAGCGCCTCCTGCCACCGATGAGGCCTCCTGTGCCTTCCTCAGACAGATTTCGTGACTTCTGGCGTTCCCTAGCTTCCGGACAACACCTCCCCTGCTCCAGCAAACCCATCGAGCTTCCAGCCACCCTATCTTGCTCCAGCCACCCGTACAGTTCTCTGGTTACTACAGCTCCGACCATTTCCTCAGCCGGGTCCTGTTCCACGCCTGCTGACAGTCTACCCCACCTCCAGCCCACACCGGCCTCTCTTCCAGTCTTGTCACCGTTGTCCAGGAATCTCTCCAGCCACTGCCTCTTCGTCTAGGGTATACCTCGCTTCTCCTAGCTCAATCCTCCAGTATATTTTTATGCTTAAATCTTTAAATGAATAGTTGGTTATTAGAGCTTGCCCTAACTAATCAGATCTCCTGATTACCGTTATTTTTGTTACACGTGCATGCCACCAATTAATTCTTGTGTTTGTGGAATGGAGATTCATGATGTTAGTACGCACGTGCGGTGACCTTATGGTAGTTTGCGACGCTTAGGTCATTTTATCCGTTTAAAATAGCCCGCAAAGTCCTTTGGCCCCACATTTATTTTAAAAGATCGCAATTATTATCTTTCAAAACTGCAGCCCTAGGTTTCGGTTCACATCAAAATAATTCTGGGCTTCCCACCCGAAGTCGGCTTCTGTAATAAAATGATCAAGGATTGGACTTCTATTCTCCAATCTTCAATACCCCTAATGAGAGCCCTCACCCTCTATTTATAACTTTTATAGGGAGCAATGAACGATTATGATTGGTCGACGCTTCGACTCATTTTTTTTTTACAAAAATACAAATCAAAATAAAATTCAATAAGAGACAAAAATACTATGATCGGTGAGCCGCTCGAAATGAGCGGTCCTGATTGTCACTGCGCCCGAGGTCGCCGGGTGTAGACTCGAATGGATTGGGCGAGCTGCTCCCCATCACCTCCCCCCATCTCAGAATCATTCATCTCGGTGGAATGAAGATGATCATAAAGTCGTTGTAGGGCGGGGGTGAGTCTCTCGAGCTCTGCGACTAATATCCATGTATCATCGGTTAAGTGGCGGCCCTGCCAATGGACCAGATAGAGAACTCTGTCTGGTGCGAAAACACGCTCATGTGCTACGATCTCCGTAATGATGTCAAACGGGCTGACGGCTGAAGAAGGAACTGCTAAGGACGATGGACCTGTTGATGACGGTGGGACTGTGGAACTGCTGACGGTGACGAAACTGCTGATAATGGTGGTGCTGTTGCGGACGGTGGAACTACTGATGACAATGGAATTGCTGATGACGATGAAACTGCTGATGATGATGGAACCGCTGATGACGACAGAACTACGATATACGATGGAACTACTGAAGGTGGTGGAGTTGCTGTTGACGAACTAGGTGCAGGAACTGGAGAAGCCGAATGATTTGTTGGTGCCGAGGAGTCGGGTAGGAAAGGAAGTTGGGTGGTAGGCGAAGACTGCTGCTGAAGCGGTGAAACAAAAGGAGATATGGTGGTGACTGAGAATGAAGTGGAGCAGTGGATGTAGATGGAGGCTGAGGATGTAGTGGTAGAGGGCGAAGGGTGTATGCAGTCATGCGACTCATAATATGAAGTCAAATCTTCAACATTAAATACAAGTGGAATCCTCAAAGTTGGCTGGATATCCAGCTTATAAGCATTTGCTCCAATTCGTTTCAGCACAGTGTAAGGATCCATTTGCTTAACATTCAATTTTCGAGCAGTTCCTTTCAGGAACTTCTCAACGCGTATACGAACCATCACTTGTCCTCCTTTAATGCTTTTCATTTTCCTGTGGCTATCATCATACAATTTATAAATATCATTATTGCAAGAAATCTTTCGCCGGACCGACTCATGTATGCTATGTATATGCCTAATGAAAGACTCAGCTGACTCACTAGGACATGACTTTATAGGCAGGGGAATAAGATCTATCGGCTTCCTGGGCTCATAACCTAAGACTACCTGAAATGGACTCAATCCTATGGTCTTATTCACCGAACTATTAAATGCAAACTCCGTCATGGGTAACACCGTGTCCTAAGAGATGTTGCGGTCACCAACGAGGAATCACAAAAGATTTCTTAAGCTCCTGTTTACGACTTCTTTCTAGCCATCTGTCTGCAGGTGGTATGCAGATAAAAATAACAGTGTCGTGCCAGTCTTCTTCCAAAGGGTCTTCCAAAAATAGCTCATGAATCGTATATTTCGATTAGAGACGATTGTCTTGGGGAGACCGTGAAGTCAAAAAATGTTCCGAAAGAATAGTGAAGCAACGTGAGACGCATCTGTTGTCTTGCTGCATGCGATAAAGTGAGCCATTTAAAAAAACCGATCAACTACGACGAGTATGCAATCGTTCTTGCGTAGGGTGCGTGGTAATCCTAGCACAAAGTCCATACTAATATCCACTTAAGGCTGGTGTGGTGCTGGTAGTGGTGTTTACAGTCCTGTATGTTGTCATGTTCTCTTACCTCTCTGGCAGATGTAGTAATACCAGACAACTCGTGCAACGTCCCTCTTGAGGGAGGGCCAATAAAAACGATCTTCCATGATGGCTAATAGCCGTTTCATGATGGCTCTTTTAAAAAACATTATTTAATTTCTGCATTTTCTTTATGTGGTGTGCCTTTAGCCACTTGTTATTTGCTTTGAGATGTAAGCCTATATAAGGCCTTGAACTTTTCATTTGATGGTAGACTTTAATTGAAATCAAAATTTGAATTTGCCAACCCTAATTTTCCCTCTCTTCTTCTCCTAGCCGCCGCCCCCCCTCTTTCTTCCTTCCTCCAAACCGCCGGCCTCAAGGCTCCTTCCTTCTAGAGTTCGGCCATCTCCTCTCTCCCTCTTGCTCTCGGCCGCCCCCCCTCTCTCTAGTGTTCGGCTACTCTCATCTCCCTCTTGCTCACGGCCACCCGAGATCCTCTCTCTCCAAGGATACCTTGGCCCATGCATGAGAGGTTGCTTGCAAGGAAGAAGATAGGGGTTTCCTCCACGGCGTGAAGTGAAGGAGATTAGCACGTTCATCATTCGTAGCGCGCTTCCCGTGGACTTTCAACGGAGGAGCGATCAAACTTGGTGGATCCACGCATCGCGGATCTACAAATCCGAGAGGGGTAACGAAAATTTCTACCAAGAGTTTTCTTTCTCTAGATAGTTCTTGTGGTGGACGAATTTTGCGTTATTTTCCGATTTGTTTTTCTTCGCGGTTAATCAAATAATAGATCGGTATTTTTCGTTTGGATTTCCGAAGGATTCGTAAGAGGATTGACGATCCTCGCTTTCTTTTTGTTGGGATAGATCCTACCATCTTTCGAATCATTTTGTTTTTGGTGGATCTATTTTGGTACAACCCAAAAGCTCGTTCGGGATCAAGATTATCCCATTTAGCCGGAAAGAATTTGGCCTATAGCCAACATTCGATCTATTTGCGGAACGGCGATCCGTATTGTTAGCGCGAACGATAAATAAAATAATTGTTGTGACTGCGTTTTCGTTAGTGTGTGGATTAGAGAGCGTAGATCGTGTCATAAGCATTATCGTGGCCTCCGTGACGAATCTCTAGGATATACCCTACATCACAAGCTCATCGAAACGAGTCATATACTCAGCGACAGAGAGGGTGCCTTGTCATAGAGCTAGGAGTTGCTCCAGGAGCTGACTACTGTACAAAGCGGGGAGATATTTTTCTCTAAGTTTCTGCTTTATATCGTCCCATCAGGTGATGGGGTCGAGGACTTCTCTATCTAGAGAGCGCTCCAAACTCGTCCAGTAAACTTTATCCTGCCCAATTAATTTCATTTTGGCAAACCTTACTCGCCTCTCATTGCTCTTCTCGAACCAGTAAAAGTAGTTGTTCATTTCCAACAACCAATCGCTAAATGCCTTAGGATCTAACTTCCCGTCAAAGGATAGGGCATCTATCTGTATACGGCGGGTAATGTCATCCTCTTAACCTCTGGGGGCATCATAGCGGCCCATATAGTCATCTCAATCATAATGGTATTGAGCGTCCTGACCGTGATGACCTCTACGCGGTGGGTACTGTGGCAGAGGCTGTTCCTTTTGGGGAGGAAGAGCCTGGCTCCCATTGGGGTTCCTATAACAATCGTTGGCTACCACTGGGGCTTCCTGGGCCGGCTGGGGAGCCCATGCAATTGAGTTGTGGAAAATACGATCTGGGGTGTATGCAGGAGCTTGAGTTCTGCCTCTTTCACGACGATCCTCAAGTGGGACAAATTTTGGCCTAGTTGACCCAACCGGACTGGGAGACCTAGTGGACTCTAGATCCTCTACTCTAGTGGTGATATTTTGAAACTGCTCTCTAATATCGTGCAATTGTGCGCCCACTTGATCGAATCAATCCTCCAAATTTTTTTGGAGATTGGTCATTAACATATCAGTGTCAGAACTGGTAGTGGCTTGACTGTGTTGCGGTGTTGATTTCGACATTGAACGCCTATATGCCTTACCGCTACATAACATGCAATGCAGCCCAACCTGGCTCTGATATCAAACTGACGTAGGGTAAGTCTCTAAATGAATACTAAGGCTAAATGCAATGATCAACAAAATCAATTTGCAAACTAATATTTTTAAACCATATAACTTGATTTTCCACCATTGAATTAAAACATTTAAAAACAAGGCAACAAAGAGAAGCGTATGAGCGCGAGAGTGTGCGTGAATAAATACTAATAAAATGAGAAATTACAAAGATGAAAACAATTGAAACAAAACTTACAAACCACTATCTTTACGAGTAGGGAACAAACACAAGACCCAACCGTAAAGTAATAACACACACACCTTAAACTTTCAAAGTACTGAGAGAGGAGGGCTGGAGGCGCTTTAAGAAGGTTGTCCGGAACAAATTTCAGCGATGAACAACTCAGGGTTGCTTCTCTGGAAGTCTGGACAGCGACCCAAAGATTTCGGGTGGCTGTGGGGGAGGCGTGGGGCTTGGAAAAGTTCTGGAGAAAATTCCTGAACTAGGGAAGGGGATGAATTGTTGGATCAACTCCAAGTGCCTGTTCTATAGTGGTAAAACAATTGCATGCCTCTTGTTCACCTTGTGCGTTGTCCATAAATTCCTTAGACAAGCTTATATACTACACAATATGAAGCCTAATTTACTTAATTTCTAATGCTAAATCTTTAGAGTACTATAATGTTGTTTGGAAATTTTTTAAGCTCTATACACACTTTAATGTTCTATTTTATAGAAAATCTGTGAATTAGAAGACCAACCAGCAACCTCTATTGCTGTTGGAGAATTATTGAAGCCCCAGGAGCACATTAAACCTAATACTATAGTAAAACGCAGATTGGAAGACCAACCAGCAACTCCTATTGCTGTCGGAGAATTATTTAAGTATCGGGAGCACATTAAACCTAATGTTTGAGTAAATCACATAAATTAGGAGACCAACCAGCAACCCCTATTACTGTTTGAAGACTATTTAAGCGTGGGGAGATTATTACACATAATGTTTGAGTGAAATACATAAATTAAAAGACCAACCAATAATATACACGCTATATGGAATTTATTCTAGTCCTTTTAGAGCCCCAAAAATCTTAAATAAACTTGTTTAAGTATGTTCAATTATTGGACTAGCCAATACTCATCTAAGAAAGATTAATTAATGGTAAAATCTTAATCAAGTATACATAAGTTACCATAACTTAGTTATACGAGTATTAATGCTAGTAAACAAATTGTGCTCCAGCATAATACTAGCTTAAGAGTTAATTGCTCATGTAATTATAAAAAGGAATGTAAGAGCGTGAATGATGAAAATGGAAATGACAATAAAGGTAAGTTTACCAATGAATTTACTTAAGCAAACTCTTGGGGGCATGGTTAATTCCCTTGCCATAGGTACGTGGAGTTCCACCATAGTTTATGTCATGGTCCTACTACTCAGAAGGGGTCAAACCCTCGGGTGGTGAGGCTTTATGCATCACCATAATTATTTTACTACGGTGGTGAGGCTATCCTCACTATAGTTTTTCCCATTTGGAGGTAAGAGGTACATTACCATAGTCATCGATCATGCACGAGCTAAAGAAATCTTAACTAACCACATGAGTTAGTCCTGGATTTTACTTCTAATGAAATTTACATAGAACAAATTAAGTAAAAAGTTTCAAGAAGGATTTTCAAAATCAAAAGTCATTAATATGTAAGAACCTAGTAAGAGATCAAGAAAACCCTAGATAAAATTATAGGAAAACACAATCAATACAACAACAACAACAACACTCGAGCCTTTATCCCACTATAGTGGGGTCGGCTATATGGATCCTTTGTCACCATTGCCCCCTATCTTTTGTCATAATCTCACTAATGCCTAAGTTCATCATGTCTTTCCTTATAGTTTCATTCCAAGTCTTTATTGGTCTACCCCTCCCTCGTTTAACATGCCTAGTGACTAGACTCTCACAACGCCTAACAGGTGCCTCTAATGGTCTCCTTTGTACGGGTCCAAACCATCTTAGTCGAGCTTCTCGCGTCTTCGGTATTATGAATTTATAGAGTAAGGGGAACAATCACCAAGTATTTTACTCACCCTTTATTTAACATTTTTAGTTGCAGGACTTAAAAAGTACCCCCGAGCTCTTGATTAGCAAGAACATTCAAGGAACTAGAACAAAATCATGATTGTGCGTGGTGACGACGAATGTTACTTCTTACTTACTACCTAGTTTATTTTATTTTCACTTCTAGAACTTGTGGCATGCGAGTCAATTTAGCTCATGTATTACTATCTTATATAACCGATGCAAGAACTTGAAAATTTTCATGATGATGGATATTTAGTGTCAATTGTTAGACGACTCTTTATGTGTTTATGAGAATTGATGACATTACAGTACGGTTACTTATCGTTGTACAATCAATTACTTGTAGTCTTGTGATTAGTTCTTGCAGCTTCTTATAGAAAGATATGTTTTAGGATCCTTAGATGTTACAATACTCCTTTTAAATCAATAATATCTTGTTTGTTATCACCCGCGATGATAATTTTTTCAACATAAAGCTATCAGAATAATAATATGATTTGTTGTCTTATGAATTAACACAAAATGGTCACAAATTTTCTTAGAAAGATGTGTATCAAGAAGGTTGGAGTTTCCTTGTTAAGCTTGTAACGCCCTTGATTTTTCGATAATTGTTTTAATCCCTTTTGTGGCGTAATAATGACGTAAGGGCGTTACGTTGACAAGTAGTTAGAGGGGCGCCGTCGTTAGTGCGTAATTTTGTTCATCGGAATTAGAGTTTTCGACTTGGGAAAATTTAAGTGGTTAATTTTAAGCGTGTTTGTGAAGTTTGGTGGCGATCCGGGCTTAATTGGGATCTCAGTGAATTTTATATGAATTATTTTTGTTTTAACTTCGGGAAATTTTAACCTGAGTTTGGTTTGTCGGATCCTGATTTCGACTTCGCCGTTGGATTCGTAACACCGCCATTTAGTTTTGGTGCGAATTTCATCGAAAACCAAGGCGTTTTAGTAATTCTCGACGTTTGAGTTTTTTTGGTAAATTATATTAATAATATAATATTATATATGTAAATATATATATAGACTTCTAAACTGAAACCCTATTCATCGCCTTCCCCAAACCGTCGGTCCGAAGAGCGGAAGAAGAAGTGACGATTCAGCCATCATGATGTCTTCCGACCGCCGCTTATCAGAGATCCGGTGCACAAAACCTTCGATGGAGTATAGATCTGGAAAACTCTCGCCGAGATCTTCTCGTACAGGGTAAGTTTTCCCGTTTCGTGGATTTTTGACGTTAGGGTACTTGACCTTAACCCTTGTTTTACCCTGAAAAGTTTCTGAGATCGTAGACAAGGAGTTATTGCGACCGATCTTTGAGGCGAAGCGCTTGAGAGACCGGTTTTCAGAAGATTTTGTGGCAAGTGGTGATTCCTCCCCTCTTGCCAGTTCGTTTGTTCTTATTGTCTTTTTCCTTCCTTCATAGAATGTAGGAATAGGGTATGGTTGGTGTTCGTCAAATCGGAGTAGTGTAGGAATCAGACTGAATCCTTTTTCGTCGAGTGAAATCGTCAGTCTGAATCCTTTTTCGTCGAGTGAAATCGTCGAGTCTGAGTCCTTTTTCGTCGAGTGAAATCATCGAGTCTGAATCCTTTTTCGTCGAGTGAAATCGTCGAGTCTGAGTCCTTTTTCGTCGAGTGAAATCGTCGAGTGTTCATGATCGGTCTGAGTCCTTTTCGCCGAGTGTAATTCTTCGAGTATCATGAAAGGCCAAGTAATACTCGACGAATTCGTCGAGTGATTCCAGTTAGGCGTCGAGTGAAGTTAAATTCGTCGAGTATCCAGTGAATGGGTCGAGTGTTCATGAGAGGCCAAGTCTAATTCGTCGAGTATTCTGGACGAATTCGTTGAGTATCATTGGGTATTAGTTGAATTAGCTAAGTCTTTTCGTCGAGTATCTATTTATTCGTCGAGTATATTCGTGGAACCAAGTTAAATTCGTCGAGTATATTTCAATTTGTCGAGTGAAGTGTTGGCGTCAAGTGCGTTGAGTGATTTAGTGTATTCGCCGAGTGTCTTCCAATTCGTCGAGTATTCTCGACGAATCGGTGTGTACTTAGAATTATTTTGTCGAGTAATCTTCCTATTCGACGAGTAATTCCGACAAATCCGTGTAGACTTGGAAGTTTTTCGACGAGTGGTTTTCCTATTCGTCGAGTATGCTTTATTAGATTTTTTTGGGTTTTCTTTCGTTATAAGTATTCTTTTGGAAGTTTGTTTGTAGCCTTTGGTTGACAGTGGATAAAGGACCACCACCTCTGTGCCGGTTTGTGAATCATTACGCCTGGTGGGTGTTTTTTGTTTTTCTCTTCTTATGAACTGTTGTGTTGTGTTGGACAATGTGGCCACCACGACAATGCCTTTTTGAGATTGTTTGGCCTGATGGTTTGTGTTGGACAAGTGACCACCGCCTCAGTACCGAGTTTCTTTTTCCGGTGTTAATGATTCACATATTTAACTGATCAGTCTTTTCCTATACATATACATATGTTTATAAGCATACTCTTGCTGATGTTAGCAAAACATAACTCTTTATCGCACTTGATACAACTTTTACATAATTAACCTCTTGAATTTTTCATTTGTTTACTGAGATTTGACTTAGGTGCTGTGGTTTGACAGTTTTTCTGTCTTGGGTTGGTAACCCTTAGACTTCTCTTGACTATTTACTTTTGGTCTTTATTGCCACTTGTTTATTTCTTGCTGAGACGTTCTTTCTTTTGAATGACTCAGACTCGGAGCAGTAGCCGTCCGAGTAGCTAGAGTTGGGTGTTCTTTGCATGGGCTTAGTAGCTGTGGTTTTCTTCCCTCACCTTCGTGAGGTAGTTTTGTTGTTCTTGTTTTAGTTCAGACATACATTTTGTTCTATGGGTTCGTGTCAGGTTGTTGACACCCACAGTGAATTGTTGTAGATGATAGACTATTTGCTAGCTGCTATGCTAATTTCTTGCTGTTTGTCGTACTTACTTGCTCTCTGGGATGGTTTTATGTTAGGTTGCACGTTAGTTATTTTCAGAGTATAAAAGATAAATGTCCTTATCCCATAATCATATCATCTCTTAAAAATCAAATGTCACTCTATTTTAACGAACGTAAAAGCTCTTTTGGTACTTATGATAAATCTAGAGGAGTACATATCATAAATAATCCTGTTGGATCTTCATACTCATATAGGATAATAAATGAAATAAACAAAGTATTTTCCTCTGCGTATATATTTTCACCCGTGGACTAGTTGATCTACTGAGTCGAGGGACACGACCATAAAAAAAACCTAAACTCAAACTATATCTTCATTATAACAAACTTGAGAAATTTCATGAAAAGTGTTAGGAGTAGGTTCTTGCCTGAGCATTTGTAGTTGTCCTCTGCACAACGTGGCATCACGACGTATATTTTCTCTTACTCTGATACATTATTAAATGCTGAGAAATGCGGGTTGTGACAAAACTAGCCCTAAGAGATTATTTCAGACCATAAATGGTCTCGAAGAAAAAACATCCTTTACATATAGTTTTAAAGAGAACAATATTTGCGAGAAGCAATAGATACCAGGACTCTTACATAGTTAAGTTAGCAAAACCAGCCAAAATGTTATGCAATCCATGTAAACCCCTTACCCACAAGTGATGGGGATCGATGTTGGACTACATGCCATATTCGGTGGGGCCTGCATTCGTGTATTTGCGCAGGAGATGTTGATCGGATCAACGATTTGAGACCACGAGCACGTCCAGATTGCCTCTTCATCCAGTCGCTAACCGTAAGCCTTGTCTCTTGTTTTTCGCACGAGAGTCGTCTGTTCTCCTTGTTGCTAGTGGAAGCCCGCACCCTCAGTTAACTCCCGTTATCCGATTGAAGCTCTAGAACTGCCGCGAATCCCTTCTCCCCTTCCAGTTGATGCCCCACAACAAGCTCTTGCCGCTACTCTTCTCCCCTACCAATCAGATCCCCACAACAAACCCTTCCCGCAAATCCCCATCTCCTCTTCTAGTCGAAGCCCCACAACAAACGCTTACCACAACTCCTTTTCTCCCGTACCAGTCGATGTCCCACAACACACCCTTGTGGCCGGCTGTGTGTTCTTTCTTCCAGGGTTTACTGCCATACTTGCCCTCTTCAACCGAAGCTCCACACGCCCTTACCGTTGCTTCCTTCCCCTATCCATTTACCTTCCTCGCACAACAGCCTCGTCCAACCCAATTATATTTTATTTTCAGTCAATTGCAGAAGGATTGTTCGATTCCATGCACTTTTCTCACCAGTGCCGCTGCTCCGCAACCACCCGCCGCCGGATCTCTGTGGCTGTGAGTATTATTGTATTGCATTTTATTTTACTTATTGAATATTAAAAAACATTGCATCTTTGTTTTGGCATTTGTCTCAATTGTGTAGCTACTTTAATTTTCATATTATCCTATTGAATTCATTTGTGAATGTTCGTAGTTGAAAGCATCTCGTGCGTAGGTGAGCATGACATTGCTTGCATACTTGAAATTATAATTTCACGTGTTAATTTACCAAAACTTATATACACTATTGCTAGAGTTTTATTTCCAGATTAAAGTAAAATTGCTCACACATCATTTAGATTGGGATTGTTTGAGTCTGTCTTGCATCACTCACATAGGTTTGCATTAACGTCGACACAACCACCTCACACAGCCTTCCCCGCGTCAACAAGTCTTGCCTTATACCAATCAAGAGTGAGATCTTGTTGATACTTAACTGTGAATGTTCACTACACCTTGTAATGTGTATGCCCGTAGGAGTGGAGAGAACCTCCTTAGTGTTCGACATCCATAAGGCTTCCATTTCAACATCCATGGCTTTCTTTCAATGGGTATTAGAGACAATGTCTGAAAAATGGTTAAAAATAAAAAGAGTTGATACATATGTAAGATATGATTGTTATGAGGGAGGTATAGTGATATTCAAAAAAATGACCAATAAGATACCTAGTTTGACCACTCTTGAGGGTGGGAAAAACATGCATAACAACAGAACTTCAATCTATCTCCGGAGGGCACATGTTTAGTGAACTTGGTTTTATCAACCTGAGTACGCACTTGCGTCCTGTTCTAATAAACTTGAGTTACCTTTCATCTTAGATAAGTCCAAATTTTAATGCCTTCTCCCTTGTTCCATCTCTTGGATGTCTGAATTTCTTTATTAACAACCCTTCGCCGGAGGCATCATTATGTCATTACTTAATTGACTTGAATCAAAATATGATGAAAAGCAGCATCTTGCACTCAATGATGGCCATAAACCAAACATGAAGAAGGTTACTAGTGTCTAGATCGCCAAAGAGATGCTCATCCTAATGAGAGTAAGTTTTTCACATTAATTTGAGTTAAACATAATATCCTAGATGTAACATCTTTGGAGAGTAACATTTATATATGTTTTGGTCAACAACATAACAACAACAACACTCAAGCCTTTATCCCACTATAGTGGGATCAACTACATGGATCCTTTGTCTCCATTGTGCCCTATCTTTAGTCATAATCTCACTAATGCTTAAGTACATCATGTCTTTCCGTAAAGTTTCATTCCAAGTCTTTATTGGTCTACCCCTCCCTCGTTTAACATGCCTAGTGAGTAGACTCTCGCAACACCTAACAGGTGCCTCTAATGGTCTCCTTTGTACGTGTCCAAACCATCTTAGTCGAGCTTCTCACATCTTCTCTTCAATTGGTGCTACTCCTGGCTTATCCCTAATACATTCATTCATAATTTTATCCAGTCTCGTGTGTTCACACATCCACCTAAGCATTCTTATCTCCGCAACTCCCATTTTTTGCTCATGCACACAATTCACTGCCCAACACTCAGAACCATAGAGCATCGCTAGTCGATAAAACTTTCGTTTAAATTTTAGCGGTACTTTACGATCACATAAGATCCCTGCGCGCCTCTCCACTTTAACTAACCCACTTTGATTATATGTGTCACATCTTTATCAATACATCCATCTTTTTAAACTATCGATCCAAGATATTTAAAACACTCACTACAAGAAATATCTTGATCACCCAACTTAATAATGAAGTCATTCGTACTTCTTGCACTGCTAAATTTAAGCTCCATATACTCCGTCTTTGCCCTGCTCATCCTAAAACACTTCTTCTCTAAAGTGTCTCTCCAAGCTTCAAGTTCTGCGTTTACACCCTCGTGCGTCTCATCGACCAAAACGATATCTTATGCAAACAATAAATACCAGGTATTACTTCTTGGAAATGCCCGGTGAGCTCATCTAAGATAAGGGTAAAGAGATAATGGCTTAAAGCTGAACCTTGATGTAAGCCAACAGTGATAGAGAATTCCCGTGTTAATCCTCCAGATGTCCTCACCCTTGTCACTGAATTTGTATACATATCTTTCATTATGTTAATGTATGATACATTTACACCTTTCTTTTCTTACTCTCCATAAGATTTCCCTTGGAACTCTATCATAATCCTTCTCAAGATCGATAAACAACATATGTAAATCTTATTTTTTTCTTCATAATTGTCAATGAGTCTCTTCAAGAGCTGTATAGCTTCCATGGTCGACCCCCTGACATGAATTCAAATTGATTCTCCAAGATATTAGTTTCCTGTATTACTCTTCTTTCTATTACTCGTTCTCATAGTTTCATGGTATGACTCTTTAGTTTAATTCCTCTGTAATTAACACAATTTTGTATATCTCCTTTGTTCTTATACAAAAGTATCAAAATACTTTCTTTCCATTGGTCTGACATACTCTTTGACTTTAGTATCTTATTGAAAAAACTTGTAAGCCACGAAATTCCTTCATTCCCTAGAAACTTCTATACTTCGATGGGCATATCATTTGACGCAACCGCTTTTCCATTTTTTTATCTTCTTTAGAGCACCATTTACCTCCGAAACTTGATTTTTTCGATAAAACGTTATGTTCTTATACTCCTCTGATTTACTCAACTCTTCCAAGATCTATTCATTGTCTTTTATTTCATTATAAAGTTGATAAAAGTATCTTTTCTATCGCTCGTTAATATCAACATAATCCGTCAAAACTGTATCTGATTCATCCTTTATGCATTTTACTTGGCTTAAATTTCTTGACTTTATTGACAACTTTATACCTGACTAAGTTTTCATTAGTTCTACAAACGTAGAGTGATTTATAGCTGACTCTCTTTGTCCTCACTTTGTCTTGCACTTCCTCTTTCCACCACCAAGATTCTTTATTTTGGGGCGCACGACCTTTTAATACTCCAAGTACGTCTTTTCACTTATCCTTACATGTGAAGAAATAACTTTCCATGAGACAGTAGAATCAACATAAGAGTTATCAATTAGTTGTTCCATAACTGATGTATTGAAAACAATCTGCTTTTTCATTTTCAAGTTCCACCACCATATTTTTTGTAATATTTTTGTCCTTATCTTAAATTTATTATATTTAATTTGTACGTCCAAAACTACTAACTTATGTTGTGTTGTAAAACTTTCTCCTGATATGACATTGAAATCCTTACAAATTATTATATTCATTTTGCGAATCATAAAATAATCAATTTGTGACTTATTTAGTATGCTTTTAAACGTAATTAAATATTCTCCCCTTTTTATGAAAAATGTATTTGTCACAATTAGCTCATATGCTATGACAAAGTCTAAAATAATTCGTCTTTCTTCATTTCTTTCTCTATATCCAAATCCTGCATGAACGCCTGTATAATCTACATTTTCCGTCCCTATATGTTCATTTAAGTCTCCTCCTATGAAAATCTTCTCTTTTTGTAGGATTTCTCTTACTAAATCATCCAAGTATTCCCAAAAATTATATTTTAATAACTTCACTTAATCCTACTTGTGGCGCGTAAGCACTAATCACATTAATAGTTTTCTTTCCTATGATTAATTTAAGAGTTAAGATTCTTTCACCTTTTATACTTCAACAACTTCTTCCCTCCAAGTAGTATCTATAATAATACTTACTCCACTGTTTGTTTTATTTTTTCCTGTGTAGCATAATTTAAAACCTGAATTGTCTAACAATTTTAGTTTTCTCATCCACCCATCTAGTCTCTTGCAGACATAAAATATTTATCCTTCTTCTAATCATTGTATCCACATAACCTACACAAATATATTTGACAATCTGTGATCTGAGTTTTTTATTATTAGGTCTAATAATGTTTACAAAGATCAGACAACCAAAGATTTAGGAAAAAAATTAAAGAGGGCTGAGTTGCGCAACACAATTTCTAAAGGACTTTTCCTCCCCGAATATGTGATGTAATGCGATTACTCAGATGACCTGTATGGATTTCTTAATCTCACAACCATGTTGGAACCTGCATTTCTTGTAACATTCATTTGTAATATCCAAAATATGTCTTCTCTTCTTTTTAGCAATCCATTTTGTTGAGATATCCCATGTCCAGGTGTTTGAAAAACTTTCTCCTTTTTGCCTAATTTTTTTGTGAAGGTCCTCACATGTGAGTTTTCCTTATTCTGAGCACTTTTATCATACCATCAAATTGGGTCTTCACATCATAGTTAAATAATTTAAAATTATCATTTTTTTGGTTTTATTTATCATATAAATCAAAGTGAAGTGAGAGACATCATTAATAAAAGACAAAATACTGAAAATAATTCACATAATTAAGAGCAATCCATACGTTTGAATGCATCATGTCAAAGCATTTGGTTCTCGTGGAATTATAATGTTTTCCAAGTTTATAAACTTTATGTTGAATAATTTTATTGGTATACCCAAATATACGATGCCAAAGACCTAACCAGAAATCATTAAGAATGTTCTCTTCTTCAAATATCTACCTAATATTCATAATGTAGATCCCATCAGATCTAGAGTTGTCACGATTCCGGTTCAGTTCCAGGTCTACTAAAACCGTGAACCAAACCGCTAAGGTAACGGTTCTTCAAATTGGAACCAAAACCTTATTTGGTTTGACCGGTTCCGATTAAGGTTAAGGTACTAGCATAATTTTTGGAACCGTCGTATCAACGATTCCGGTTATGGTTCAACAAGAAACAAAACCAAACCGGTCACTAACGGTTCAGTCTGGTTCTATGCGGTTCGGTCCGGCTCCAATCGGTTCCAACCAGAACCAAAACCAAACTTTGCTGAATGAATGTGGGGAGGTCAAAAACTAAACACCGGAGGGGAAAAGTAAACCCGTTTGGTTGCTTTGCAAGAGGGACTTCAAAGTCCAGGGATGCAGGAATTTTACGTTATACCAATATGGAGAACTTTTTTGTATAATATAATAAGTAGGGCTGAAAGTTAAAAATCAAAACCGCAAAACCTCAAAATCGCACCAGGACACCGATTTTAAACCACACCGAACGATTTGATTGTGGAGTGCTTTCGATGGTTGCAAAACCACATAGTTTGCAGTGAGGTTTTTGGCGGTGCAAAACCCAACACCGTGCCACACCGCTATTATTACAAATTTAATTTTTTTAGCTTATTGTATTATTCACCGAAACCAACTCCAAACAGAACCAATGTCGAACCACAACGCACGGTTTTGGTGCGGCGCGATTTTCTTCAGTCCAAAACCGCCCCCGTTGGTGTGATTGCGGTTTGAGTTCAAACCGCATAAGTTTCACCCTTAATAGTAAATATAGATATTATAAATAGGTTAAAAAAATAACAATATTATAATAATATTAATAAAAAATATTAAAAATAATAATAAACGGGTCGCGGTTCGGTTCTCTGCTTCTGTCCGGTTCGGATCGGGTCAAAATCCCGAAACCTCTTAAGACTTGTATGTTGCGGTTCCGGTTCAGATAATAAAATGAAAGAACCACACATGGACCAATGTTGTTCACGGTTCCAAAATTTAAACCGGTACCCGAATAATTCGTGAACGGTTCGGTCCGGTTCTTTGCGGTTCCGGTTCGGTTCCAGTTTTCGGTTTTAAGTGACAGCTCTAATCAGACCCATATTTGCCGCTCTTCCTGATCATCAGATCCTATAAGGCACAATGAGAAAAACAGCGAGGGTAGTTTAGTTTTTTAATGTTGGAACTTACCAATAATAAATTGATAGGAAAAGGGGGAAATCACAAATTTGATAGAGATAATGAGAAATATGTATGATCAATTTACATGCACGGAGATATAGGACCCATCAGCAAATATGATATTGCAAGATGAAGGAATAAGAGAGTTAAGCTTAGTTTGGCGCAACGTTTTCGCCGGCCGTTTGGGGCAAACGCCGCCGGACGGTGGGTAAACAAATGCCCTCCGGCGGCGTTTGCTCAGTTTTCTCCCGCCGTCCCCTGAAAAACGCCGCAAACCGCTCCGTTTCGACCCCCAGCTCCCCGCCTCCAGTTCGATCGCCTTGGAGGAAACGCCGGATGGGTCCGCCGTCGCTGCGCCAAATAAAGACTTAATTTGAATCGAAGCCCATTCTTGTTGTTAAGTGATCCTAAATCAATAATCCATGGAGTACTGGCCTACTAGGTCTTCTGGTGGTCAAGGAAAAAGCTTAGGCAATAGTAGATGAAATTTCCTGCAACGAAAAGTCGAAAACCACCCAATAGAAGCTTTCAAGGATACAGGTTCTCTAGAAAATCTCTCTTTTTAGTTGTAAGACTCTGTCATCAAGGGTATTTTATAAGACAGTCTAAGGCCTACATATCTCTTATCATTTCCTCTAATCCATCCCTTGGGAACCAACCTGGAAGGCTGGAATTTAGTTCTCGACATTTATCTTTGTTATGACCCTTTTTCCCAAAGTGGGGGTATTTCAACTTACAAGAATATCTTTAGGTTTAGTTATACGAGATGGCAGGGTGAAGCATGCAGTTGAATTCTAATACTCTTCAGATGTTAAATCTTCTTGCTTGATCCTTAAAATGGCACATTTAAACTTCTCCTTCTGAAATGAAGCAGCTTAAGCTAATCCTCATGTTTATTCCTAATACTTTCTTAAACTCTTAACCTGAATAATTGAGGTCATGGGTAGTAACTTGTCTATTTGTTGAAATATTTGACTTCTTACAGTGGCCAATGGTTTATATTGTTTGTATGTTCATTATTTTTAAGTAGTCTTTTGCTTTTACTTTGTAGTTATTAAGAAATTTGGTTGAAAGAAGAAGAACGGTTAAAAAATTGCTAAAGAATGCTTCTGGTCTCAAAGTACAACAGCTTGATATCCAACAACAAGCATTGAAGCTTACTGCTAACAGGTCAGTACTTCTGGTGAAAGCATGCTCAATTTTATGTTGTATTTATAATAATTATGCTACATGATCATTTGCAGTATGTATGGCTGTTTGGGCTTTTCCAATTCAAGATTTTATGCCAAGCCAATTGCAGAGCTCATAACATCTCAAGTAAGTTACGTCATTTCATTCTGTATTTATATTTATACTCAGGGGAGGGCCCACATAGGGCCCAGTGTGGGTGTCTACCCACACTGAATTAAAAAAAAACCACTAATAAAAATTAAATTAAAACTATTTTTCCTTATATACATTATATATTGTTAGTATTTATTACATTTTAAATGAAATATGATTGGTATAGTCGTCATGGTCTCATGCATTTGAGTGGAAGGTCACGAGTTCGATTCTTCATGAGATCATAATTTTACCGAATTTGATTGTACAAAAAAATCATTAAAAGTGTAGATATTTTTTCAATATGTGGACATATTGCACTAAAATTTTTATTAAAATATAGACATATTTGTCTTATATTTAGACACTACAAAAAAATTCATTAAGAAATATTGACATAATGTAAAAATATGTGACATTAATATAACATAGAATTTTTTATCGGCTGATTAAAATTTTCAAACTAATTAGTATTCCACCAACATAGAAAATTATTTTTGTCCGCCACTGTTTATATTATTACACATTAGGGATGATAATAGGGTCAGATTTAATCTACTCTATTGATGATAAAAAAGTTTGTGTAATACATAATGGGTTTAGGACAGACTTTGAGTAATATACTTAGTGCTTAAGTTTGTATCGGTAACCGGAAACTAGATGTATTTTGTTAGGTGCTAGGGCTCAAGAGGAGTAGAGGGAGGAGTCAAGAAGGAAGATGAGAGAAAAATTTCATCACCTAGGGCTTCCCCAAAAGTAATCTTACTCTAAGATAATCCAAATGAGATACCCACAAAGGCCTATATTGTGTCTAGTTTCGAGACGCAAGGGAAAATGATAAATAACCCACTGTCCAAAATATAACTGTGATGATACCATATAAAGCTGATTGATGTGCTAAGATCGTGCGCATTACTAGTGAATGCATGCCGTCATATTAGGATTTGTGCCGTCGTCACCTTAGTACCGAAGCCGACATATGTGCCGTGTCCTAGTCTTCTCGTTCCTTGCCCTCTTCCGTATTCGTAACATTGCCTCCCTCCTGAAAATTTGTCTTGTCATCAAGGCAGAAGAAACTTCCAAAAATCCCTTCAACTGAAGTGGTGGCAGGGCGGTCGGGTTGGTTGGCTCGGCGTCGTGCGACTTGTGCCACTAGTAAGCGGCAAAGTCCACTGGTGCTGGCTGCTGAGGAGGATGGAGGCCCCTCGCTAGATGAGGAAGGGGAGCTGCCCCAACCATGAGGAAATAGATTCCCACTGGAGGGAAGCGCATCATCATGTGATCCTATTTGACATACATGTCTCCTAGGGTACGAAGCTACACGGCGCCGAGTATGATGTAAATGCCACCGAGCTCAAAGGAATAAAAATTTATGCGGAGAGGGCAGTGACCCACAGTCATCTGCAATTTTTCAGCGACGATCACCCAAGCAAACAAAGAAGTGAGGTGTAGGAAATCGACAAATATCGAGTTGTGTCACCAGGCACTGGGGGATTAAATTGTGTCTGAACCCACTGTCAATCAACAATGCAGGGAAATTCCATACATTGATCCAGAGAGCGTGATATTGCGGGGACCAGAGGCGCCATGAATCGTAGAGCACAAAATATCTAAACAATGCAGTCTCGCATAGGGTCCCATCATAGATGGCGAGTTATCGTCGTTCACGACATCAAAATTTGCAAGGGTGATCTCGGAGCCCTCCTCGCTAATGGTGATGCATAGCTCGTTATCGTGGTACTCCTGGTTAGTCATTCGAGTGCCATTCGGCGGTCAGGGCGGTCGTGGAGGTGGTCCGAGACGCAGAGGAGCTGCATTATGCGCCTAGGGTGGCGATCAGAAGAGTGGTGGAGGGTAAGTAATCGGTCCAGGCGTTGAACTCCCTGGTGACTGGCTGGTGTCGACTGAGGGGACATTGAAGGCTCCATCCACCAAGCGGACGAGATCCATGAGAACAATAATTGTTCGGGGGTGGCGGGTTCAAAGGCAGGACCGTATGTGGGGAAGGAGCCTCTGCATGAAAAAGACCAAGTAATGATCTGACGGTAAGCCAGGAATGTGCGTCGCCAAGGCAATTAACTCACTGATGTAGTCGTCAAGGAGGCTCGATTGCCAGACACCATACGAACGTTTGACTGTCATCCGAAAATAGCAAACATCTTAGCGGAGGATGAGGTCCTATTGGAGTTCCGACCAAGAGAGCGAAGAGTTATTCTGTCGAAGCAAGCGAACCCAATAGAGGGTCGTCCTTCCTTGCCAATGAGAGTCGTAACAAACTTTTGCGACTCTAGAGTCAGATGAAGGTCAAAGAATTGTTTTGCATGGGCAGTCCACCTCATGTGGTCGGTGTCGTTGAAGGAATTTTGAACGAACGACGTGATGGAGGAAGGCCCGCCAGCAGTGGGAATGGATCCCATGTAATGTCCGGATGCGCACCGAGAAGCGATGGTGACTCCGCGCTGGACGTCAAAAAAGTACTTGGTCGGTCGGCTAGGAGGGCGTCAAATTTAGCATCCACCCACAACATTAGGGCTTGGAGAGAGGCGTTGAACACTCATGGGCACCAAAAGATGTCCGGGTTGATCGGGCGTTGGGGGGGGGGGGTCTGAGCCGCGGAAGCGTCAGAGGTCCCATTGAGCGAACTCGGGGCCTACGACACTGCTAAGGTGGACAGAGGGCAAAAACTACACTGATCGGCTGCAACAGGAAGCATAATCAGAATCTAAGAAATCAGGATGCGACAATATGCGGGATTGCGGATCCTGAAGGCGCACGAAAAGACAATCGTTGGTGCAGCGAGCAGAAATAGCGGCTCAAGCAGGTACAATAGGCGCAACTAGCGGAATTAACAGTATGTGGGATTGGGAGACCACGAGCGTTGATTGCGGTGGAAATCAGAAGGCGAGGTGGTGCACAATCTTGCTTGATCGATCCTGATATGCGGAAATGCCCGATCTAGGATCGCGTTAGTGAGCCTTGAAACGTGTGATATGAAGAAGCTGGTCGATCTTCGTACTACGAAAACCGTGGCCTTAAGAGCGACAAGTCTAACCAAATGTTAGGTGCTAGGGTTGAAGAGGAGGTGAGGGAGGAGTCGAGGAGGAGGTAAAAGTAGAGAAGAATTTCAGCCCCTTGGGCTTTCCCAGAAGTAATCTTACTCCAAATAATCCAAAAGAGATACACGCGTACGTCTATATATTGCCTAATTTCGAGACACGTGAGTGCAAATGGTAAATAACCCACGACCCTAAATACAAATGCGATGATAACATATAAAACTGATGGGTGAGCTAAATTCGTGCGCGCTACTGAAGAATGTCGATCGTCGTCGCCTCGGTCCCGACGTTGACATATGTGCCATGTCTCAATCTTCTAGTCCCTCACCCTCTTTCGTATTTGTAACAATGTCGCCTTCTCAAAAATTCGCGTTGTCCTCAAGGCAAAAGAAATTTTTGGAATGTCTTGCAGCTGGAGTGGTGTCGGGGAGGTCGAGTGGGTTAGCTCAACATCGTGCCACTAGTAGGCAGCAAAGTCCACTGCCGTTGGCTGCTGTTAAGGATGGAGGGCCTCCACCAGATGAGGAAGGGGCCCTCAAGGAAAAAGAAATTTTTGGAATGTCTTGCAGCTGGAGTGGTGTCGGGGAGGTCGAGTGGGCCAGCTCAACATCGTGCCACTAGTAGGCAGCAAATTCCACTGTCGTTGGCTGCTATGGAGGATGGAGGGCCTGCACCAGATGAGGAAGGGGCGCCGCGCGACCATGAGGAAAGAGATTCCCACTGGAGGAAAGCACATCATGCGATATCAATTGACCTACATGTCACCGAGGGTACGAAGCCACACAATGCCGAGTATGACGTTAGTGCCACCGAGTTCAAAGGAGTAGAAATTTGCGTGGAGTGGACGGGGGCCCACAGTCATCTGTTGGTTCATACAGAGGTCCCTAGTGATTTTGCAGCAATCATTGTCAAAGCAAACTATGAAGTGTGGGGGGTAGGAGATCAACGAATATCTAGTTGTTACCAGGCCTTGGGAGATGAAAACGTGGGTGCCCCTACTGTCATTCAACACTGTCAGGAAAGTGCCATACATGGATCCGAAGTGTCATAGTATGGGGACCAGAGGGGCCACTAATCGTAGAGCACATAAGGTCTAAACAAACAATGCTGTCTCGTGCGGGGACCCATGGCAGCGGGTGAGTCATCTCTCTCCAGGACATCAAAATCTGCAAGGGTGATCTTAGGGTCCTTCTCGCCAAAGGTGATGCAGAGCTCCTTAAGAGGACTGTCAAGAGTCGGGGAGTAAGGTTGTTTACAGTGGAAGCAGAGACCCTTAGTGCGAAGATCGTGGTACTTTTGGTTGGTCATTCGAGGTTTGTTCGGCAGCCGGGGCGGTGGTCCGAGATGTAACACCCAACTTTTCAGAGTATGGCTCCTGGACTGATTGTATAACCTAGAGTAGGAGCTATCTGATTTCTGAGCAGAACTTGGAGAGAAGGCAAGCAAAGCGCCCTCTGTTTTAATATGAATGATTGGTGATCGTTGACCGACTGGGGTCTGATCGGCGATCGAAGATCGTTAATCGTTTGGTCCGATCGACGATCATTGACCGAGTGAACTGAATTGCAATCGTTGACTGACGATCGTCGACCGAGTGTTTGATTGGAGATCGACGAGCAGAGCGCCGATCAACGATCGTCGATCGAGGGGGAATCGATCAACGATCGTCGACCTGTAGAGACGATCAACGGTCGTTAACCGAGTCAGGGCCGATCATTGAGTGATTGGGAAATAAAATCTGTATGGTCACGAGCAATAAAAAGAACTCAATTGCGACCATATATCAAAAAGGGAGTTAATATGATAGCTTGGGGCTTTACCCGAGATTCATTTTGGCCGGATTGGGGAAATGATAGAATACTCTTTTTCTTACCTTCTGAAAACTGAGAGTGAGAGCGAGAGACCGAGGGCATAAATCTAATTTGAGTGATCTTGCTGGTGCTGTCGAGTGAGAGCGTTGAACAGCGGTTTCGATCCAGATCTATGGAGAACTCCATTTGTTAATCACTCTTTACCCACTAATTGCACTGGAGAGAGCTCCAAGGATAACGACTCTTCTCTCGATTTTTAGGACCAATGAATGGTCATTTTTGTTTCAGTTTCTTGTATAGGAGGTCTCCTCCACTAATTAATTGAGGGTATGATTTCCTTTGGTTCAATTAGAGTCCTGGGGCGTGGGATTGCGACGTCGGCATGAATGCATTAACAAATCCGACGTGTGAGGTGGATTAGACATGATATGAAGCCTACCCGTGGCCATAATCCTGGATTGGTTATGATAATGTGACAATACAAAAACCCGTTTCTAAATTTCGTACCAGAGATTGACTCTGAAGTGCACATTGTAGTGTAACCGTTAGCAAGGAGACTAGAGGTTATGATGTTTGCAGAACGATGTGTCGTTCGTTATCCGTAAAGAGCCTAATTAGGGCTAGTGATTATTGCATTTGGTTGCACGACGAATGGGTACGTATATGCCTTGATTGTGATGACAGAGATGATCATATCTCCTTGGTCGATATTCGTCCGTGAGTTGCGCTTAGGCTTCACGCTAAGGGGTGAGACGACGTGATTCCTCCCTATTGCTTGATATTCGATGGTGAGGTGATACTCCAAGAAGTGTGATGGATTTATGTTCATGCCCACATATCATTCGGAATTTTGTGGTGAGATGATGCTCCTGCCAAGAAGTATGATGGATTTATGCCCGCCTATCGTTTGTATTCAGTAGTGGATTAATGCTCGCACCGAATGGAGGCCGTGAGTGCCCTAATTTGATGTGTGATTGTTATGTTTAGTATTATAACATGCAGTGTCGTGATAAGAGGTTGAGGTGATCCTTTGGGTGAACCCAACCATCATGCATTTCTTTGACTTTTTTTTGGTGCAAGTGATTCAACACACAATGGAGTGTAGTGGGCCTAAAGCCCTAAGCAGCTTGCAGGAGGGATGACTGTTTTCATATTTTTATTATTTCGGCTTGCGAGCCGATGTGTAGACTCTATACTTATACCAATAGTGCTTGTGTCTTTTGATGTCCAATCATGATATGAATATATGAAGGCTAAAACCATACATTGTTGTATTCATAATTGTAATAGATGGACATTTATAGTTTGATATTTTTAAATTGCTTCCACTAGCGCTGCATTATGAGCTTTTGTTCTTTTACCTCTTTATAACATTTACTTGTACATGTCATATGTTGCGGGACCCGGTCATACCTATATTATATTACATGGACATGGGTAGTGATATAATTTGGTATCAAAGCTTTAGGGAAATGATCCTTAGTCATTAGGTTCGAGGAAGAACCCTTTTAAGGGGTGGTGTGCATGTAGTGCGTAAACCTAAAAACAACCAACATTATGATGAATGCTTATTTAGAATTAAACATGTTTGCTTGTTTTTGGAATCTGAGTATTCTATGATTGCTTGTTTTCGAAACTTGAGCGCTCCATGATTGTTGTTGTTGATGTGGTTTCAATTACTAAATGATGTGTTTCATGTGTATAGGTGACTAGGAGTGGAGCGGGACAATCCCAACTCCGTAACACTAACGAGGGAAGTATGCCCTCTTCTACTGCAGCTAGCCCTCCTTCTGTGGAAATGTGTGTGATCATAACTAATGCAGTGATAGGCGCATTAGATGCTCGACTAGAGAGGTGGAATCGACACCAAATGCTACACCTCTTACTCCTCCTGAGGTGGCATTGACACCATTTGCTGTTGTGTCGTTAGCTAATCCACGAGAGCCTAACCATTAGCTAAATTTTCTATGCTTTAACCCTCTGTCATTTACTGGAGTTGAAACTCTAACCAAGGCTGCAGAGTCGTTGGCCCGAGTAAAAAGAATTCTCGAGGACCCAGAGACTAAGGATGGGAAGAAGGTTACCTTAGCCACCTTCCAACTGAATGGGGAGGCAAGACTCAGGTTGAATCAAGAAGTGGAGTTTGGTTTTGGTGGGCGAAGGTTTGCTCAGATCTCCATGGAGGACTTCTTAGAGTCTTCCTTAGGAGATACATTCCCCCTGTGACACGCTTAACACTACATGGACAATTTCTGAGATTGATCCGGAGAGACCTAAAGGTCAACGAGTACTTGCATGAGTTCACCAGACTGAGCTGCTATGCAGGGAAGCTGGTTGAAGATGAGGAGACAAAGGTCTACAGATTTTATGAAGGCCTCCGTGATGACCTGTGACTGAGACTAGTGGGATCGAGATCTCCCGGGTTTCACACTCTTGTGGAGACCGAGAGGTCATTGGAAATGGACTTGGAAAAGGTCCAATGGAGGAAAGCCTGCAATGCAAAGGCATCAGAGTCAAAGTTGCCTCATTCTCAAGGGAAATATGGGGGTAATAAGCTGAAGAGGAAGCTGCGATAAGCAGAGGCATATCCGCTTGCTATGTCGATAACCACCACTGGATGGGGTTCCTTGGCCTGCTATACTTGTGGGAAGGTGGGACACATGACACTGACATGATGGAGCAACCCTCCGAGGATTGAGAGCCGAGCAGTGGATGCCACTCAGGTAGCAAGTCCGGGTTATGCAGCGCACTTGGGTATGAGAGGTGGTGTTAGTCCCCTCTTATAAAGGAGGTCGGAGGTTTTATCCCGGCGCTCAACAACCTACCGCGTAATATTCCCGTAAATAATTCGGAGCCTTCCACGGAGATTTGGTTGGGGATGTTGTCATTCGACTGCAGTCGGCCAGGACCGGAATTCACAATGTGCAGTGCACTTGGGTATGAGAGGTGGTGTTAGTCCCCTCTTATAAAGGATGTCGGGGGTTCTATCTCGGCGCTCAACAACCTACCGCGGAATATTCCTTTAGATAATTCAGAGCATTCCGCGGAGATTTGGTTGGGGATGTTGTTGCCATTCGACTGCAGTCGGCCAGGACCGGAATTCACAATGTGTTGCCCCAACCTGGTTTCTAACAGGAAGGAAGTGGAATCTTCCGCTTCTTAGTATCCATCGAGCCAACAGAGAGTGTACTCCCGTGGACAACAAGAGGGCATCTGACATAACGACGTCGTGACAAGTATGATTATTAGTTAGCTTGCATTGATTAAATTAATTTGTACCTTATATGCGGTTGTATGTCTGGTGTGTTTGTAATTAGGATTCGTTCTAATATTCAACTATCCGACAAGGGCTTTCTTCGATACCAGAGCGTCACATTCTTTTCTGTTTGAGGAATTCATAATGCGAATTGGAGAGCCGCATTTGTTGACAAAAGACAGATTGGGTGTGCTACTACCGATGAGTATATGATGAATACGAATAAGAGACGTTATATGAAGGTCTGGATAGGAGACCGAGACTTTGGAAGCGTCCTTGCTTACCATTATCAGAATTCGATGTGATCTTTGACATGGACTGACTTTTAAAGTAGGATGCGTCCATAAATTGTAAGCTTAAAGAGGTCACACTGGGTAAGGATAACGAAGGCAAGACAACTACTGATTTGCCCGGGCTTGGAGCTAAGCCCGTGTCACGCTCACCTTATAGAATACGTCAAAGGAAATGACAGAGTTGAAAGTTCAACTACAAGAGTTGCTAGAGCAAGACTATGTACTCCCGAGTTTTTCTCCTTGTGGTGCACTAGTCATTTTTATGAAAAAAGGAAGGTAGTTTGCCGCTATGCATTGATTATCGAGAATTTAATAAGCCGACGAAGAACAAAAAGTATCTGATCCCTTGTATCTGTAATTTATCTGATTAGTTGGTTGGTTCTACCGTTTACTTGAAATCCAGATACTACTAGTTGCGGATACATGAGTTTGATATCTCGAAGATGACATTTAGTACACGTTATGGTCACTTTGAGTTCACCGTGATGTCGTTTGGGCTTATGAATGCCCTATTCGTATTCATGGGCTTGGTGAACTGGACATTCTAAAAGTACGTAGATTGGTTTGTCATTGTCTTTATTGACAACATCTTGGTCTACTCTTAGTTGGAGGAGGAGCATGCAGAGCATTTGCATGCTGTTCTGCGGAGACATCAGTTGTTTGCCATGTTCTCCAAATACGAGTTTTGGCTATCGACAGTCGCATTTCTGCCTTTCTGGGTCACGTGGACTTATGCCAGTTTGGCAATGTAAAAGCTTATGGGTCGTGCCAGTTGATGGTGCATGATAGGAACTACTCGATCCATGATCCAGAGTTTGATGTCGTGGTATTTACCTTGAAGCTATAGAGACACTATTTGTATGACATGAAAATTGATATTTTCACGAACCATAAGAGATTGAAGTACTTGTTAAGCCAAAAAGAGTCGAATATGTGGCAAATAAGGTGGATGAAATTCTTAGGGGATTATACCTTCGATATCCACTACATACCCGAGAAGGGGAATGCTGTTGTCGATGCATTGAGTCGGCGGGGTCCAGTGCAAGCTAGTTGGATTTTGGCTCATGTTGACCGTTTAGCTCTGGACCTTGAAGCGTTGGCATTTTCATGTGTTGACAATAGTACAACGATTACGACATGGTTGAACTGGATGAAGGTCCCATATGATATTGCGGGCTGAGTCTGACAGGTGTTGGAACTCGATGAGAGCACGCAACATTAAGTGGCAGGGACCGTAGAGCGGTCAAACACTATTTTCTTATGAGGATGAACTCTTGAGGAAGGATGGCAGATTGCAAGTCTCTAACTTTGAAAAACTTCGTGATGAGTTGATGTACGAGACACATTTACCAAGTACGCAATTCATCCAGGAAGTACAAAGATGAACATAGATATGAAAATATTGTTTTGGTGGCTAGGTATGAAGAGAGACATTGCATTGTTTGTGGCAAATTGTCATGCTTGTGTGCTAGTAAAGGCCGAGTCCTAACGGCTTGGTGGATTTTTGAAGTCTTTGCCTATTTTGGAATTAAAGTTTGATGACATTTCTATGGACTTTGCATGGCTTGCCATGGTCGTAGTAGGGTAACGACGTCATCTGGGTGATTGTTGATCGATTGACGAAAGTGTCACACTTTATTTTGAATCGGAATGACGATTTAGTGGAAAAGCTTGCAGAGTTATATGTTGAGAACATAGTATGTTTACACAGTGCACCTCGTAGCATCGTTAGTGATCAAGATGGATATTTCACGTTCAACTATTAGAGGCATATTCAACAACTGTTGGACACTAAATTGAAATTTAGCACTACTTTCCATTCACAAATGGAAAGAACCAACATGACGATGAAAGATATGTTGCGAATGTACGCGTTGGATTTTGAAACAAAATGAGAGGACCATCTCTACATGATTGAATTTGCTTACAACAGTTATCAAGCGTGTATCCAAATGACCCCTTTCGAGGTGTTTAATGCAAGAAAGTGGCGTACACTCCTAGCTTGGGCGGAGACGGGCAACGCAAAGTTCTTGAAGCAAAATGATGTTGATAATGCGAATACGATGATTCGAGTCATACACGAGACATTGCTAATTGCCCAAGATAGACAAATGAAGTATTATAATATAAAGCATAGAAATGTAGAGTTTGCGGTGGACAATTGAGTATATTTAATGATCAAACCTTTCGATGGAGTGTCAATGATCCGTTGCTTGATGAAGTTAAGTTTGTGATACTTAGGACCATTTGAGATTACTAACCGTGTTGGAGATGCTACGTTTTGGTTTGCTTTGTCTTCTGAGCTCAACGGGTTGCATGATGTATTCCACATTTTGGTGTTGAAGAAGGTCATTCAAGAGCCTGCTCAAGTTATTGCAGCTAACTAGGTGCTGGTGAGCCGAGGTTTGACAACTAAGGTTAGACCTGTTTATGTTGAGGACGAGGTAGTCCGTCAACTTAGAAACAAAAGTATAAAAATTGTGAAAGTCCATTGGGACAATTGTGGTCGTGAGGAACTCTCGTGAGAACGAGAGCAAACCATGCAAGAAGAGTACCATGAATTATTTCCTCAGGCACAGTGAACTGGAATGAAAATGTAGCTATTATTTTCTCCGGTCTTAGGACCGATGAATGATCATTTCCTTTTTGATTTCTTGTATATGAAGGTTTCTTCTACTAATTAGTGGATGATATGGCTTCCTTTGGTTTGATTAGAACTTCGGGATGTGGGATTGGGACCGCGACATGAATGCATTAAAAGAATCGATGTGCAAGTTGAATTAGACATGATGTGTAAAGCTTACCCTGTGGCCGTAGACCCGAATCAATGATGATGATGTGACGATGCATATATGCGTCTTTAGATTTTGTACCGGGGAATGAATCCGAAGTGCACGGTGTGGTGTGAACGTTAGCAAGATGAATAAATGATACCGTAGTGTGAGTAGAACGTGATGTCGTTTGTCTGCACGAAGAGCCTAGTTAGAACTAGCAATGATTGCATTTGGTTGCATGATTGTGATGGAGGAGATGATGATATCTCCTTGCTCGGTATTCGACGGTGAGGTGTGGTACATCCCCCTTACGACTACCGCTACAATTTAGCATATGTATTCTATATTAAGCAAGATAAGAACATCCAAAGTACAACAATATATGATAGAGTACGAGAAGTAAAATGTCATAACAAATTAAAATCATTCCATTTCATTAAAGTTTTACAACGATATAACAGGTAGCCCTCTACATACATCATAATGGCTTACCAACACTGTACATGCAACCGGTAGCCCTATATATACATCAAAAGGGGCTTACCTACACTATAGTACCAACATGACTGAGTGAAACAGACGACTAGCATGTACAGACATGTGTCAGAAGTAGGACTACAAACACTACATAAAGTAAAACTGAAACTCCTCATGAGGACACTCTGGGTCACTGCACCTCGACCTATGATCATCCAGGACGCCGAACACTGTTGTTGAAACTTCAACCTATACACGATACCTCTTCTCCTGGCGAGGAGTACATAGTCGAAGCTGACTACTGGTAGCCGGAACTGTCTCTTTTTTGACCTGTTTGGTTTTATGTTCTAATTAATCAAAGAATTATGTGAATTCTTAATTTTCCTCCTATAATCAATTTTATTTTAATCGTAGAAATTCTTATTGTCTTGCATAGTTCCTTGTTATATCCTTTCCTATTCACCTTCAAATATGGACCATATGAAGTATAAATTAATGTTTCATGAATTCATTGTGTCTTTATCTCACACATTTATGAAGTAATATTCTTCCCGTGCCCTTGTCTCGCTCGTGCATATTACCAGTCATGCCCTTAACTCGCACGATTAATATTCATGTCAGAAGTTTATTCTCCTCATCTTCCCATTTGGGTTAACTCTTCATATTGCCCATTGAACTGAGGTGTTATTTCTTCTTTTATTTCTACAATTTTCTTGGAGGGTTAATCATGTATTTGCCCTTCTTTGCTTACCTTAAGTACTTGTCTTGGTTTGATTCATTATTTCTATTTGACACGTTAGCGCATTGTCATTTTATTCATTTCTTGTTCGACCCTAATATACGAGCACAATGTGAGTCATATGCTAATATACGAGCACAACGTGAGTCATATGAAAAGCAAAATAACTTGCAAATATTAGGAAATATGAACTCACCCCTACTATCTCTTTGCCTTTTTCCTTGCGCGGCTCATTTCCCCCTATTTTCTCTTTGCCTTTTTCTTTGCATGGGTCATTTCCCCTTTCTCTACCTTGAGAAATCATGAACTAATTAATTTACCATTATTCAGTGATCAAATGGTAAAACGTAAGGTGCTAACATAAAAATCTTGGCTTATTATGGCTGCTCTCAAGTCTAAACATAACAAACATGCTTTAATGAAACAAGGGAAATGTACAAGGGTTCATGAAATGGAGCTTTGACTTCAATCATTCATGATTGTTGGCTACCCTAACATGGAGGCAAAAGGTTTTTGCCCTAATTTCATACTACACCATTATTCCACCCTAATTAACCCTTTTTGAGGAACCATATAACTGAAATTAGGATAAATATGACATTTTTCCACCTAGGATTTTTGAAATCTTGCATGAACATAAAAAAAGAAGCCCTAATAATCCTCTGAAACTCAAGAGGAGAAAGCCTAAGTGAACAAAAGAATATTTAGGTTAACTTAGCAATTTCAACCCTAACAAACAGAGTCTCCAATCCAAATAAAACTCAAGAGGAGTTGAGAGGAAGGGATTACCTTGCTCTAGGAAGAAAAATCACCTAAATCGAAGGAGATTGGGGGCGGCTGGAGCAAGCGACGTCGTGCAGCTCTTTTGCGGGTTTTGTCGGGTGTAGCAGGAAAAAATGAGGTACGGGTTTTCATTCTCTTCCTCTTAAACAAGCACCGCTTGCTACTATCGGGAAACATACCATTTTGACCTCCTAGAACCGGTCTACACTTCCCCCAACAAGTAAAAGTCATTCCTCCAGCCGGTCCAACTTCAATAACATTTCTACACTTAATATACCGGTTTAGTCTCCTCTCTAACCGGTCTCACATTTATATGTATTTTTTTTATTTTGTTTTGTTTTGAGCCTAGTGTAAATACATCATAAACATATATAAAACAAAAATACCTGTACAATTTACGACGTCACAAGGTGTGCTTAGGCTTCCCGCTAAAAGGTACAACGATGTGATTCGTCCCTATTACTCGGTATTCAGTGGCGAGCTGATACTCCCACCAAGAGGTGTGATGGCTTTGTGCTCACCAATCTTTCGGAATTCGGCGGTGATATGATTCTCCTGTCAAGAGGTGTGATGGATTTATTCCCGCATATCGTTAGCATTCAGTGGTGAGATGATGCTCCCACCAAGAGGTGTTAGCTTTACGCCTACCCATTGATCAATATTTGGTGGCAAGGTGACATTGCCACCAAGAGGTGTTGTCTTTATGCCTACCTATTGTGATGAAACAAGGTTGAGATAAATATAAGTCTCCCTTGATGTTTTGATGCATTGATATGGAAATGGAGGCAGTGAGTACCCCAAATTGATGTGCTATTGCCATGTATAATACTAAAACATGTGGTGATGTGATAGGAGGCTGGGGTGATTCTTTGGGTGGACCAAACCATCATGTATTCCTCGGTCCACTCATTTTACTTATGCAAATTTAGAAGATTGATTGTGATTGAGCCTTCACTATGTTTAGTATAAAATAACCATTTTTCTGCTTTAGATATACATGTTGCATGTTGTTTGTGCATACTTGCAGGTGTGCGGTGATCCTCCACAAAGTCCGCTATGATGAATCGGGGGGAGTTGTTACGCGGCTTGTGGTCGACTCATAGTTGACTCTCATTTTCCTCCAAATTGTGTTTGGTGCAGGTGCTTCAGCACGCAATAGAGTGTGGCAGGCCTAAATTCCTAAGCAACTTGCAGGGGGATGTCTGTTTTCATACTTTTGCTATTTCGGCTTGCGATCCAATGAGTAGATTGTATATTTGCACCAATAGTGCTTGTTGTCTTTTGAAGTTCATTCGTGATATGATGTAGGACTAAGGACAAATAATGTTGTATTCATAAATTTAATAGATGGACATTCATAGTTTGGTATTTATAAATTGCTTCCGCTAGTGCTGCTTTATGAGTTTTTGTTCTTTTACCACTTTATAACATTTACTTACGTATATGATATGTTGTGGGAGCCTGGTCGGACCAATATTATATTACGTGGATAAGTGTGATGGAGGAAGGCCTGCCAACTGTGGAATTGGATCCCGTGTAAGGTTCGAATGCTCGCCGAGAAGCGACGGCGGCTTCGGGTTGGATGTTGAGGAAGTGCTCGGTCGATCAGCTGGCCAGGAGGGCGTCAAACTTAGCATCCATTCACAACATTAGGGCTTGGAGAGAGTCGATGGACTTCTCATGAGCGTTGAGGTGAAGAGAGATGGATGGGATGATGGGGGGCTGAGTCGCAGAAGTGTTCACAGGTCCCATTGAGCGACGTCGGGGAATACATTGATGCTGAGGTGGACAGAACGCCAAAACCGCACTAATCAGAGACACTAGACTAAAACAGGAAGCACATGCGGAATTGAAGAAACCGGGATGTGGTGGCGCACTAGATTGCGGATCCTGAAGTCGTGCAGAATGACCAGAGCTAGGTGTTGTGAGCGGGAACATCGCCGCGATCTGGTTCATCGGGTGCAACAAGTAAAAGTAGTGGCGAGTGAGCGGGATGGGAGACTGCGAGCGAGGATTATGACGGAAATCAAAAGACAAGGCAGGGAGCAGTTGGGTGGATCGATCTTGAGCAGGAAAAATGACCAGTCTATGATCGCGCTAGCGAGCTGGGAACATGCGACGTGAAGCAACTGGTCGATCTTCGGATGACGAAAACCATGGCCGGAAGAGCGGCAAGTCGGACCAAATGTCAGATGCTAGGGTTGAAAAGACGGATATGGAGGTTTCGGGAAGGAGGAAGTAGAAGAGAGAAGAATTTCATTCCCTAGGGCTTCCCCAAAAGTAATCTTACTCCAAGATAATTCAAATTAGATACACGCATAAGCTTATATAGTGCCTTGTTGCGAGATAGGCAAGGGAAAACTTTAAATAATCCATGACCCAAAATACAATTGCGATAATAATATATAAAGCTGCTGTGCGCGCGCTAAGCTCGGGTATGCTACTGGCGAATGTCCCTCGTTGTATTGGGGTCCGTGTCATTGTTACCTCGGTCCCAACGTCAATATATGCGCCGTGTCATTGTTACCTCGGTCCCAACGTCAATATATGCGCCGTGTCCTAGTTTCCTCGTCCTTCTCCCTCTTCCATATTCATAACATATTTTCAACATTAAAGTTAATTTGGTAGTATATATTTATATATATCAGCTACATGTAGGCATATTCTCAAGTATACCTTTTGAAAAGTACTGTTGATAGTGCCTCAATATAAATTTCTAATGCCAAACTTACTTTATTCGTAATATAAATAGAAGTGTGCATTGACTTATTACTTACAATTTTAATATTTGACGAATGGGACTTGGATAAGTCCTACCCACACTCCATTTGCATCAATCTCTTATAGCATACTTGATATGTGTGTTGGGTAAGCATGTTTGTTTATAAATTAAATATGTACGTGAGTACCAGAACCTGACTGAAAACTAGCGTGTTTCTATTCCTTAAAATCTGTATGAGCCGATGCACATGTTATGATATAAAATTAGAAATGAGACAGTATGTATGCTACATAAAGATAGTTTGAAGGGAGGCCTTAAAAATGATGAATACATCCTAATGGCTTCCCCTACAATTATGTTTTAGCAAGTTCTGCAGATAATCGTACTAAATCTCATAATTGTGTACTTATGGAAATTTAAGTAGTTATGAATGAAAATGCTTGAGGTTCTCTAGATATGACAAGGAGAAATTTTGGAACTATATTGCAAAATGCTCAATGCTATATTTCAAATTATTAAGGTCTCTCTCTAAAATTCCTTTATGCTAATTGTAATTCATGCACTTGACTCCGTTTGAATTTATCAGCATGTTAGTCCTATCAGTTTGTTTTTGTATAGAAAATAAGGAAATGCATCAATACAATTATAAAAATATATATTTCTTAAATCGGGTAGAACAATCAATGGAAAATGGATTTCTATTAATTTTTTAGAAATTTATGTTCTGAAATTGTCAGATCTCAAGTAATTTGTAAATCAAGTTTATGAAGAAATATGGTTGGCTAAGACCGTAGTTGTTGAAATTTTCTCTAATATCAAAGCACAACTCAAAAGTTCATCGCAGATGAGCTGATTTAAGAACACCTTGATTTTTATATTTTGGTATTTATTCTCATCGCAGGGGAGAGAAATTTTACAGAGCACTGTGGATGTGGTCCAGAACAACTTGAATTTAGAGGTACTACTTTTTCTAATGATCTTTATTCCCCTGTCATCTTTTTGATAGTGTTTTAGTAATGTTATAACACCAACCACTAGTTGTGCCAAGTGAGGAGATAAGTTTCAAAAAGTGTTCAATAGTCCTTTGAGTTCAATGTAAATCTACGTATCTATCTCTTTTGGTTTTCAACACAATGAAAACATGATTATGGAGGAAATATTATGGGCGTGTCAAGCCAAGCTTGGGTGAGATTAATAGTTGCTTGAGCTTGGCTATTTTATTTCTTATTATGTTCAAGCTTGATTGTGTTTGAGAATGCTTGAAAATCCCATGTTTGGGCTCTGCTCTTTGCTATGTTGGTAGACTTGTTTTAGGCTACTTGGAGTCAATGAATATTGATTACATAATTAAGCATTTAAAAATTAAGCTATATTGGGCCATTATTAAACTTATAAATGTTATACACATTTATAATTAATTCTGCAAGTTATGTGCTTATCACAATCAAACATGGATGCGATTAAGCTTAGCCCGATAAGAAAATGAGCTCCAGATACTTATCCAAGTTTGATGATCTACAATCAAACATGGATGGTGTTTCAATATCTGCTGGGTTCACCTACACATCAAATTGGTATTATAGACTGTTAGAAAAGCCCAATTAAGGGCCCATGTTTTCACTTTTTTCTCTCTCCTTGTATTAGTCCCACATCTTGTATTTAGGACTTCTCTCCTCCTTCTTCTCCTATATAAGTGTATTCATACTTGTAACTATTTATTCAAGAAGTATATACAAGCTTTGAGGCCTCTCTTTACATGGTATCAGAGGGAATCCGTTCTCCTCCTGTGGTACCCGGCCTAACCGGCTACCTCTCCTAGCCGCCCTCTTTCACCCGTGTCCGCGTGGCTTCCCCTTGCTGCCGACTCTTGTGGATAACATATTTCTATCCGCTCCCCCCCCTCTCTCTATTTCCGTCGTGGCTACCACCCCCCTCCCTTCCTCCTTCCCTCTTTTTATAAACTTCTCTCACGTGGGTCCACCTTCTCATCCTTTTCTCTTCCCGCGCGGACACTTCCTATCCGCTGCGGGCTCTCCTACACTTCCTATCCGCTGCAGACTTCCATCCGTTGCAGCCTCTGCCTGCTCGCTGGTCGCTACTCGCAGCGACTACCTCTCCCTGCTCGCTGCTTGCTACTCGCATCGACCAGCCTCGCCTTCTCGCCGTGCGGTCTAGTTCTAATCGCTGCGGCCCTTCTCTGCTCGCTGCTCGCGGCTCGCAGCTTCCTGCCTCTCCTTCTCGTCGCGGTTTGAGTCTCCTACTCGCCACCCCTGCTTCTTCTCGCTACTCGCCACCCCTGCTTCTTCTCGCTACTCGCCACCCCTGCTGCGGCCTCCTCAATCCGCAGACTCTCCTTCCTGCTCGCTACTCGCCTGCGGCTTGCCTTGTCTCTTGCGATCTCCCTCATCTCTTGTAGTCGCATTTTGGTCGCGATCTCCTGATCGTTGGTATCTCCGCCGAGACCGTGCGACTTCCTTGTTCTTTTTCTGCCCGGCCTTCTTTTTCTAATCGTGCGACCTCTTCTGCTAACCGCATATGGCGTCCGATAAGTCTGCAACTACTTCTGCTCCACCAGCCCGTGCGGCTGCCTCAGCGTCAGAACTTCGTGAAGAGTTACACATTACTACTATCTTCCTCTCTGGAAAAAGGAATTTTGTTGAGTGGGTTCACTCGGTTCGCCGTGTTCTGCAGACAAAAGGTCTTCTTCACCACTTGACCCGGGCTACTCCGGCTGCTCCATCTGATGACTGGCTTCGCGACGACGGTCGGGTCCAATCCTGGCTTCTCAACTCCATGGACACCGAGCCCTACCGCATGGCCATGTATCATGACACGGCGAAGATCATGTGGGAGGAGCTTCACTCATTTTACTCTGGCCATGACAGCTTACAACACCTATATGATATCATTTCTGATCTTCAGAATCTGGCCCCCGGTGCTCCTGGTGATATGCTCTCCTTCGTGGCTAAAGCAAAGAGGTTGGTCGAGGCTTGGATTCAACATCAGCCTCCTACTACTGATCTCACCATTCAACGAAACCATAAAGAAGCCGTTGCCATCGCCATGATGATGTCTCGTATTCCTCCCCACCTGCATAGCGTTCGAGCACAGATCCTCTCGTCCGCCACCACTCCGTCATTATCAGATGTTTGCTCCATGCTGCTAAAGGTCACGCCTCCTTTCGAGGCCCCTCTTGGTTTTGCCCCAACTCTTCTTCAACAGCCTCTTCTTCCAACCCCTCCTACTCGTTGATCTTCCACTCGGGGGGGCCGACCACCGTCTCGGGGACGCGGACGTGGTGATTGTTCCTCTATGAAATGCACTTACTGTGGCCGGGATAACCATCTCGAAGCTACCTGTTACCGCAAACATGACTTGCCTCCTCACTCGACGGCTACTTCCTCCGCTGATCCTACTCCAACTGGGCCTTCTGCACCTGATTCGGCTGCGACTACCCGCCAAGACATTGATGAGCTCCGCACCCAACTCCAACAGCTTCAGGGTGCCCTTAGCTGCTCCTTCGGCTCCGTTGTGTCCTTTTCCGCGGAAGGTATAACATGTCTCTCTCATAGTCCTTGCTGGATCGTTGATTCCGGCGCCACTCACCATATGACCTCCCAGAAGCCCACAAAGTACCAACGGACGCCTTATCCTCTTTGCATCACTGTAGTCAATGGTGATACCCTGTCTGTCTCTGGCACTGCTGCTCTTCAGCTTACTCCAACTCTATCTCTTTCCTCGGTTCTTCATGTTCCAGGGTTCCCTTTTGTTAGAAGTAGCGAACAAACGACTAGAGCAGAGAACAAACGACTAGAAAACAAGCCGGAACTTTGAATAATTGAAATTTTATTATCCAAAAAGATATCATTTACAAAGGTATGGCCTCCCTTTTATAGAATGGAGGAGAGAGAAAAGAATACAAACTAACAATGTGGGACTAAAGCTATACAACAGATCTGCGCGGCTAGAATAAGAGACCGGAACAGGCCGCGCGGTTAGACAATGTTCTAACCGCTCGGCAATACCAGAACCAAGAGAGAGATGCGGTAGGAGACCGCTAGACCGGCCGGTTTCCAAGCCGCCGGAGATAATCCGTCAGACCGCCGGATACCACACAGCAACAGTCTGGAAATCAACCCGCCAACCTCAATCCGCCAGACCGCCCGGTTAACAACCCGCCATGCTCAAACCGGCAGACCGCCCGGTCTCATACTTCGACACTCCCCCTCAAGCTGGAGCATAAATATCAATCATGCCCAGGTTGTCACAAATGTGAAAGAAGGAAGTAGAAACCGGCTTGGTGAAGATATCAGCCAACTCTTTGTCGGAGGTGACGAACGGAGTGCAAATCTGTTTCTTCAAGACCTCTTCTCGGATGAAATGGCAGTCGACCTCTATATGTTTCGTTCTCTCATGGAAGACCGGATTTTTGGATATGTATATAGCGGCTTTGTTGTCACAGAACATAGGCAGAGGATAATTGTAGACCTCTCCTAGGTCAAGCATGAGAGCCCGCAACCATTTTAACTCACACGTGGTTGACGCCATACTCCGGTATTCGGCTTCTGCACTGGACCTTGAGACAACAGACTGCTTCTTGCTCTTCCAGCTCACAAGATTACCTCCAACAAATGTGCAGAAACCCGATGTAGATTTACGGTCACCTTTATCATCCGCATAGCTTGAGTCTGAGTAGGCTTCAACTCTCAGATGACCATGCTTCTGAAAGAGTAGCCCTTTCCCTGGTGCTGCTTTGACATACTCTAGTATCTTCAAGGCAGACTGAAGATGACATTCCCTGGGAGCTTGCATGAACTGACTGACCTTGCCTACAACATAGGCGATATCGGGTCTGGTCACCGTGAGATAAATGAGTTTGCCCACCAGACGTCTATACCTCGTGGCATCGGATATAAGAGGTGAGTCATCTGTCCATGTTTTGTCTTCTCCAGTGGCCATGGGATACCGGGCCGGTTTGGCCCCGGTCAATCCTGCCTCTTGTAGAAGATCAAGCGCATACTTCCGTTGGGAGAGAACCAACGAGTCGGGCTTCCGAGAGATTTCTATTCCCAAAAAATATTTCGGGGAGCCCATATCCTTCGTGACAAGGTGTTGACGGAGGTGTTTCTTTGTCATGTCCACCCCAGCCTGGTCATCACCGGTAAGAAGGATATCATCCACATACACCGCCAAAACCACAAGGCCAGATGCGGTTTTGCGAATAAACAATGAGTGATCGGCGGAACTTCTTGCAAAGCCAATTGCAGCTACAATGCCACTAAACTTGTCAAACCACGCCCGAGGGCTCTGCTTTAGGCCGTAGATGGCCTTCTTCAACTGGCATACTCGTGTCTCCCCCTGAGCAACATACCCTGGAGGTTGCTCCATATAGACGTCCTCCTGAAGATCCCCATACAGAAAAGCATTCTTGACATCAAGTTGAGAAATTTCCCACTCCCTGTTGACGGCCACAGAAAGAAGAACCCGGATGGTGCTGAGGCGAGCAACCGGAGAGAAAGTGTCAAAATAGTCAACTCCATAAGTCTGAGTAAAGCCTTTGGCCACCAGTCGGGCCTTGTAACGATCCACAGTGCCGTCCGGGCGAAACTTCACAACGAACACCCAGCGGCAGCCAACCACATCAGTACCGATTGGTGGAGGAACAAGGGTCCAGGTACCTCTTTCAGTAAGAGTGGCAATTTCCTCATCCATGGCAGATTTCCAATGAGGAATAACAAGAGCCTCCTGGTAAGTGCGGGGAGTGGTAGTAGCCGAGATGGCCAAAGCAAAGCACCTGCGAGAGGGAGTAAGACGATCATAGGAAACAACAGCCGCAAGCGGGTGTTGGGTACACGCCCGCACCCCTTTGCGAAGGGCAATGGGAAGATCCAGGTCGTCTTGTGCCTCAGGGACCGGAGCATCCGTGGCAGAGAAGGCTGGCCCGGGACTAGAGAGAGACGGCTGCGGAGAGGAAGGAGGGGAGATAATAGGGAGAGGAGGAGACGACATAGGAGGGGAGACGTCGACATGTGTGGAAGGCTCACAGAGAGATGGAGGAGAGTCAGAAACAGCAGGAGGAGGTGAAGATGGGAAAGAAAAGTAGGATGCATTTTCAAAGAAGGTGACGTCTGCGGAAACAAACTGTTTGCGCAGAACGGGATCAAAGCAACAGTAGCCTTTTTGAGTTGTCGAGTAACCCAAAAAGACACATTTGGTGGAGCGGGGGGAAAGCTTGTCGCGGGTAGCATACGGAGCATGCACAAAGGCCGTGCACCCAAAGATACGGAGAGGAAGAGGAAAGGGTTCCTTGCTCGGGTAGAGAATGGAGAAGGGGGTCTTGCCGTGAAGAACAGAAGAGGGAATGCGATTGATGAGATAGCAGGCAAGAAGAACAGCATAGCCCCAGTAGGAGCGAGGCACCTGCATCTGTGTCATCAGAGTGCGAGCGATATCGAGGAGATGACGATTTTTACGTTCCGCCACCCCATTTTGTTGGGAGGTGTAAACACAGCTGGTCTGATGAATAAGACCATGTTGCATACAAAAAGATGAAAACTCATGACTGAGATATTCTTTAGCATTATCAGAGCGCAAAACTTTAATAGAAATAGCAAACTGAGTTTTAATCATATTATAAAAAGATTGCCATACAGATAAGAGTTCAGAGCGGTCTTTTAAAAGATACACCCAGGTACATCTGGAGAAATCATCAATAAAAGTTACAAAGTAAAAACTACCCCGACCAACGGTGGGAGTAGGAGCAGGACCCCAGATATCAGAATGAATGATATCAAAAGGGCGGGAGGAACCACGGCCTTGCTTCGGCGGGAAGGAGGAGCGGTGATGCTTGCCAAGCTGACACGCATCACAGTTGAGCGGAGAACTGGTTTGAGGTAAGTGGGGAAGAAGCTGACGAAGAATCCGAGGAGGAGGATGACCAAGGCGAAGATGCCATTGAAGCAGATCAGTAGACGAGGAAGAGAAGGCGGACAGAGCGGAAACATTGTCGAGGAAGTAGAGGCCGCCGCTCTCAGTCCCAGTAGCAATCGTCCGTTGGGTCCTCGGGTCCTGAAAGCAACAAGAAGTAGGAGTAAATAATACAGAGCACTGAATTTGCTTGCATAAAGTAGTAACGGAGAGTAAATTGCAAGGGAACTTCGGGACATAGAGAGTGTCCGCTAAGCGAAGCGAGGGAGTGACTTGAACCATGCCCGTCCCATGAACCGGGGAAGGCGAACCATCCGCAACTAGGACCGGGGGTAACCGATCATGCGTCTCTAGGAGAGAGAAGCAGTGAGGGTTTCCGGTCATGTGATTTGTAGCACCAGAGTCAATCAGCCATTTACCTTGGGTAACGACGTGTGCACTACCTGAGGTGGTGGCCACAGAAGCAGATGGCCGAGAGGAGGCGGAGGTTGAGGAAGAAGTATCACCAGAGGGACGAAGATGAGGATGTTTCTGCCAGCAGCGGTCAACAGAGTGGCCGGTACGACCGCAGTGAGAGCAGAGGAATCTTGACGGACCGCGCGGGCCAGATTGGCTGCGACCACTATTGCCACCCCGCTGGACTTGGTGAGCATAGGAGTCCGGTGGAGGAGGGGAGGACAATAGAGGACGTTGGAGCAGTGAAGTAACAGCGGCGATGCGAGCCGCGGTGGCATCCAAGGTGGGAGACTCGGCTTCGCCCAAGATCTGCTGGCGGATCATATCAAAGGATTCAGGAAGCCGTAGAAGATAACAAACAACCAGGAGTTCCTGGAAGTGTTTGTGCTGTTCGGCCAAGTCCGCGGAGAAGGGGCGATTCTGGAGGATTTCGGCTCCAAGAGCCTGAACTTGCTGATAAGCCGCAGCAGGAGACAATGAAGGGCGAGCGAAGAGATCCGCGTAGAAAGTATAAATGCGGGATGTCTGGGCCCCCTTTGAGTAGAGAGCAGCAAGGTGAAGCCACGCGGTCTTGACCGTCTCATCATGGCGTATGACAGGAAGACATTCATCGGAGAGGCTGTTAGCCAACCACGTGCGGACAAGCGCATCACTTGCTGATAAGTTCCGGCTTGTTTTCTAGTCGTTTGTTCTCTGCTCTAGTCGTTTGTTCGCTACTTCTAACATGGTATCAGAGGACTCGATCTTCTCCTCCTGATTCTGTGCGCCCTGTCCGCGCGGCTTGCCCCTTCTTCTCGCGACCTGTTCTCGCTGTTTGCGCCCTGTCCGCGCGTCCTCTTTCTCCTGCCTTTCAGTCGCAGCGACCTATCTCCTTGTTCGTCGCGACCTGCTGCTTTATTCGCCTTGTCTGTTCGCGCGGTCTATCTTCTAGCCGTTCGACCTCTTCCCCGTCTTGGACCTGCGGCTTGGTCGTGGCTTCTCTGGCCGCTGGTGTCTAACATCGTGACCGCCGCAGTTCTTCTTCTTTCTATCCGCACGGCTTATCTTCTAACCGCGCGGCTTCTCGCAGTTTTCTCCTATGGCCCTTTCTGAAACCTCCCTCTGATACCATGTTAGAAGTAGCGAACAAACGACTAGAGCAGAGAACAAACGACTAGAAAACAAGCCGGAACTTTGAATAATTGAAATTTTATTATCCAAAAAGATATCATTTACAAAGGTATGGCCTCCCTTTTATAGAATGGAGGAGAGAGAGAAGAATACAAACTAACAATGTGGGACTAAAGCTATACAACAGATCTGCGCGGCTAGAATAAGAGACCGGAACAGGCCGCGCGGTTAGACAATGTTCTAACCGCTCGGCAATACCAGAACCAAGAGAGAGATGCGGTAGGAGACCACTAGACCGGCCGGTTTCCAAGCCGCCGGAGATAATCCGTCAGACCGCCGGATACCACACAGCAACAGTCTGGAAATCAACCCGCCAACCTCCATCCGCCAGACCGCCCGGTTAACAACCCGCCATGCTCAAACCGGCAGACCGCCCGGTCTCATACTTCGACACCTTTCAATCTACTTTCTGTTAGTCGTCTCACACACGACCTTGATTGTTGCATAACCTTTTCCCCTTCTTCTTTTCTTATGCAGGATCGTCGCACCCGGAGTACCATTGGTAAGGGGCAGCTGTTGAACGGGCTTTATATCTTGGACATCCCACCCACTATTCTCTCTGCTATCTCCATCGTTGATTGACACCGGCGCCTTGGGCATGCCCCCTCCCAATTCTCAAGCGGGCGCTTCCTGATGTACCCCTGCAGGAGTTCTCTTGTGAATCCTGTATATACGGCAAACAACATCGTTCTTCTTTTCCACCTGCATGTAACAGGAGTAGTACTCCTTTATCTTTAGTCCACTCTGATGTATGGGATCTGTATAAAGTTCCCAGTATTTTTGGCTATCATTATTTTGTCACGTTTATTGATGACTACTCGCGTACTACATGGCTCTATTTACTACATGATCGCACTTAACTTACTCCTGTGTTTCGTGCCTTCTTGACTGAGATGCGTACACAGTTCGCCACCCCCCTCAAAGTTATCTGCACCGATAATGCTCGCGAATATACTGGACATGCCTTCTCTACTCTCTGCACCGAGTTCGGTATTATCCATCAAACTTCGTGTGCCTATACTTCTCAGCAAAACGGGGTCGCCAAACGAAAAAATCGTCATCTCCTCGATATGCTCGCTCCCTGATGATCCAGATGCAGGTTCCAATCGAATATTGGAATTTTGCTGTCTCCACAGCTTGTCATCTCATCAACCGAATCCCTTCATCTGTCCTTAATTTTGCCTCTCCACTCCATCTTCTCTCTCCCTCCATCAACCTCCCCTCTCTCACACCACGAGTCTTCGGGTGTGTTTGTTATGTCCACCATCTTGGCCCTCCTTCCGACGAACTTACTCCTCGGGCTGCCAAGTTTATGTTTGTTGGCTACTCCCGGACTCAGAAGGGATATGTCCGTTACTCTCCTTCTGACGGTCGACTGGTTGTTTCTGCGGACGTCACCTTCTGCGAAAACCAGCTCTTCCACTTACCTTGCCCCCTCTCGTCTTCCGCTCCTCCTCCTCTTTCCCGGCCTGCCGTACCAGTCACGCCATCCTCTTTCCCATCCTCTTCCTCCTCTCACCTCGCCCTTCCTCGGGTTCCTCCACCACTTATCCGTGTCTATTCTTGACGTCCATCCAAGGATATTCCCGTGAACCAGCTCCCCGCTACCAGCGCTACATCGGCTACGGCAGATCCGGTTCCTGTCTCTACAGCTCATCCCTTGGCCAACTATGTCTCTCTTCATCGACTCACGCCACCTCTCTTTCCTCTATTTCTTTTCCTAACTCTGTGCAGGAGGCGCTTCAACATCCAGGGTGGCGGGCAGCCATGGAAGATGAAATGCGGGCTCTCTGGGCAAACCAGACCTGGGATCTGGTCCCTCTTCCTACTGTTCATACCTCCGTTAGCTGCAAATTGGTCTTTGTTGTGAAGCATGCGGCGGATGACACTGTTGATCGTTTGAAGGCACGACTTGTGGCCCGGGGCTTTACTCGGCAATATGGCCTTGATTACGAGGAAACCTTCTCTCCAGTGGCAAAATTGAACACAGTCCGCGTTCTTCTCTCCTTGGCTGTTCACCGTCACTGGCCGCTTTATCAGCTGGATATTAAGAATGCATTCCTCAACGACGATCTGCAGGAGACAGTCTATATGCACCAACCTCCCGGGCTTGAGACCACGGGGGAGTCCCTGGTCTGTCACCTTCGCAAATCCATTTATGGTCTCAAACAGTCTTCGCGTGCGTGGTTTGAAAAATTCAGTAAGGTCGTCTGTGCTAGTGGTTTTACTCGGAGCTCGGCTGATTTTTCTCTCTTCACCCGACATCGGTCAACCGGGACTGTAATTCTTCTGGTCTATGTTGACGATATTCTGATTACTGGCAATGATACGATGGAAATACAACAGATCAAGGAACAGCTAAATTCCGCCTTTCAAACCAAAGATCTGGGCAACCTTCGGTATTTTCTCGGGCTCGAGGTTGCACGACGCTCTGATGGTCTTGTATTATCCCAGAGGAAGTACTGTATGGACCTCCTTCATGATGCCGGTTACTCTGGGTGTAAACCTGCGGAGACTCCTATGGATGCTAATCTCAAGCTCTCGGCTCACAGCTCTGACTCCGACAAGCTGCTCACAAATCCGGAATATTACAGACGCTTGGTTGGGAAGCTGATCTACCTTACGGTAACTCGACCGGACATCTCCTTTGCTGTAGGAGTTGTGAGTCGGTTCATGCATTCTCCTCGAACATCTCATCTTCAAGTTGTCAAGCGCATTCTTCGATATCTCAAGATCGCCCTCAGACAAGGACTTGTGTAATCCACATCTTTATCACTCATCGCGTACTCTGACGCTGACTTTGCTGGATCTATTGACGATAGGCGCTCCACTACGGGGTTCTGTACCTACTTTGGTGGTCATCTCATAACTTGGCGTAGCAAGAAACAAACTGTGGTTGCACGCTCTTCTGCTGAAGCCGAGTACCGGGCTATGGCTGCGGTTACTTCCGAGCTCACCTGGCTTGAGAGTCTTTTGGGAGACTTGGGTATTCAATTCTCATCACCGACGACCTTATTTTGTGACAGTCAGGCAGCAATACATATTGCCAAGAATCCGGTGTTCCACGAACGCACAAAACATATCGAAGTTGACTGCCACTTTATCCGGGAAAAAGTGCAGTCAAAGAAGATAGATTTAGAACATGTACCTTCTAAAGATCAAGTTGCGGACATCCTAACAAAAGCTCTCTCCAGGCCTCTATACTATCAGTTTTTATCCAAGCTTGGTGCCTACGACTTGTACGCTCCAGCTTGCGGGGGAGTGTTAGAAAAGCCCAATTAAGGGCCCATGTTTTCTCCTTTTTCTCTCTCCTTGTATTAGTCCCACATCTTGTATTTAGGACTTCTCTCCTCCTTCTCCTATATAAGTGTATTCATACTTGTAACTATTTATTCAAGAAGTGTATACAAGCTTTGAGGCCTCTCTTTACGTATACAAAGATTCACCAATCTATCCACACGCCGAGCTATATTTTGTCAGTTGAATTGCTAGATTTCCATTCAATTAGATATAAAATGAGATCACTTAAGCTCTCCAAAGTGGAATTGGATTATTTGGTCAAACCCTTTAATGAGAGGGTTTTAAGCACAAAATGCTTCTAGTGTTTAAAAAGGTGCTATAGAAGGGTGTGATTGAATGGTCGATGATGTCTCCAAATAGTGGGAGCAATGTATCTAAATATCACAGACATATATTCCAGCACATTGCTTGTAATTTTGAATTTGGTTTGGTCTTTAGATGTTGGGCGATATTGATAAGGTTATTTTTTGAGGTGTCTATGGCTTTGCTGTTGTGGTATGATGATTGAATATGAGGGAAGGATACAATTCATTTTTCAAATGTTAGCGGGTTATACGATCATTGTCAAAGTGCTAAGTACATTTGATGATACTATTGTGGTAGCCTGATGACTATAGGTTGGTACGAATGCCATTCCAGTTTATGGGTGTTAGTGGGAAATATCCTCTCTTTCATCATGCACTGAAATGCCTCGCAGAAACATTATAAAAGTAATAGCATGAACAGGCTTTCTTGAAAGATGTCGATGTAAAACATCAATGAATGATATCTTCTAAATCTATGCTGATGCATTGATTGAATAGTCAACTTCGGGCATCTATAAATGGAAAAATGAAGGGCTTTGATGTAGTCATCAACATGTGTGCTAGTGAAATTATTAGAGGAGGTATAGATGAATACATGGGCAAAATTTCCAATGGTGACACTTCTGATGCATTAGCGAAGGCAATTGTGGGAAGTTGATGAAGGTGATGACATAGAGCATTAATGGAGAGCGCTGATGAAGAACTCCACAGATAATTAATAAAGTGCCACCATAGAGTGAAAGTATTTGTTAATGAAGAGTATCAATGGAGGTGTTGACGGAGGGATGAGTTGAATGAGCTGCTGAGTAGTTGGTGAAAGTATTATTGGCGATTTGGATAGAACTGATGATGTCCGTGTCAATGGAGGCATCAACATAAGGCATTAACAAAGAAATTAGTGAATGCTGAATATGGGTGATTATGAACATTGACAAATGCATTGAAATAATCATCGATGAAGGTAATGCAAACATTTATGATGGAATTTCTGAAGGTATTGAGGGAGATCATGGATGGAGGCTTTGACAAAAGGCATTTATAATGATGGTTGACAAAGATTGTTGTGAAGATGTTGAAGGGAATTGTTTAGTCATCAAGAGGTCGTTATGGAGGGCTAGGCAAGTATGTTGCACAAATATGTTAACACAGGACATTGCTGAGAGGTGGTCAGCGCTTAGACATACAATGTAACATATCATTCTTGAGCCTTCATAGGAGATCCATGCATTCTTAGATGATAATCACAGTTGCATGCATACTATAAGATATTTTTGTATATAACAACACGGGGATGGTGTGGTATTCTGATGGAGATCGGCCGCATGATCTTGTTCAATGGAGGAAATCGGGTTCCTACTCGGCATGACCCGTTTTTGCATATTTGACGGAGATGCATTGATCGATCGACGATTCGAGGCCGCGAGCGTATCCGGGGCATCGTTTTACATTTCATTTGTTTTTATTTTTATTTTTTTGCTTGTATTTAGTGTTTTAGGACATTGAGCGTAACAGACGATCATAACCGTTCACGCCGAGTGCCCAACTGTCCCTTCTTGTTATAAATAAGGGCGGGTGTTCTCATTTTCAGTCATTGTTGATTTGTGAGAGATTCTAAACCAACAATCATCCGCGGTGCGACGCCGCAAGGCCGGGGTGCGAAGCCTCGGATCTTTATCAGTTTTTTATTTCTTTTCTCACTGTTCCCGTGAACACTCCCTCCATATCCCACAATTCCCTCTCATAACCGCACTGTTCATCTTCCCATTCCTCACGACAATCCGCCCAACGCTGCTCTTGTTCGCTTCCTTCTTCCTCGACAGAAGGATCAAAAGCCCCAACCACAAAACCTAAGTCGCTGAAAACCTTCTCTCCCCTCTTCATTCTTCCCCAGCACTGGCTACTGCCCTCCGTTCCTGCGACTTGGCGCAAACCCCTAGCCTCTCCATCTTGCCGTAAGCACTCTGCCTCCACACCTCAAACACAAACAAGCTTCACCTTCCCTGCGCCGATTACCGCTACCACCCTCATACCTACCCGAAAATCTCTTTATTATTTCATCCCAGCCAGCCACCTATCCCATTACCGCGCCGTTGAACCCGGAAACCACGATTCAAAGTGAGTTCGACCGAGGGTGGTAACCTGCCCTTATTTCTCCTGAGCTAGAGCACTAGTCCGAATCCTTGGAGCAGGAACCTTGCCCTCAATAGATGGAAAACTAGAAACAGACCCCGAGATGCAGCGAGGAGGTCCCGCCACACACTTGGAAGATCTAAGAGAGCTTCCCTTCCCAAACCAATGCTAAGCCGGGCACCTTGGGAGACACTTGAGAGCACTCGACCTGTCCACCCGGAAACCACGGTGAACAGGGAGATGGAGCCTTCAACCTGTCCACTCAGAAACCACAGTGAATAGGGAGCTGAAACCCTCTCCAACTAGAGCCAGCCTCAGGAGGAAGAAGCCAAGAAGCAGTCCCCTCTCAAAGGTGCTCATGGGGGTCTATTCATAGTTTTTCGTGGATGGCTTGTGGATAATGGGAACCCGCCTTTCGGTTTTACTAACTGCAGCCCAAATTGGTCTGCCAACATCATAATCCCGCTGTTTGGAGCGGCTAGTGGCAGGCCAAAAAAGGGCTTCCTGGGGGTGGCGAGTGCTCGACGAAGCTGGGACTCGTCACTTGCCTTGAGCCTAGGGCAAGTGCAGGTCAGCTCACCCTACTCTCCCCTTACTCGCCCATACCTGCCTGCATCCTTGGGCGAGTGCGAGTCAGCTCACTCCACTCTCCCCTACCCGCCTTGGATCCTTGGTCAAGTGCGGGTCAGCTTGCCCCACTCGCCCCTACTCCCCTGGGCCCAGATCTTGCCCCTAAGAGGAGAATTCCCTTGCACTCGCCCTAGGTGGGAGAGACCCTCTAGGCCATCCTAGGTCATCTCTGATCTCGACGAATTACGGGTTATACATGCGCCACGATATACCTTTACTCTCCTCTAGCCGGTCGAAGGCAGCGCCTAGTCTCCTGGACGGTGTATCAGTTCCGCTCCCCTCTCCCTACTCGATCCCGTCAGCGACTCGGTAACCTCACAACTATTGTACTTATTTCCCCTCCCATTCCTATGTCGTGGAGCCATTGTGTAAGCCAACAACAACACCCCCTTATCCCGAAATCAACAACAACCAAACCTTCCCCATTTACTGACTCTGACACAACCATATCCATAGTCTCGGGGAGCTACGCCAGCCTCCATTGTCAGATATTCTTTGCTACGCGAGTATTATTGTATTGTGTTTGTTTCTTTTTTTATTGAATATGAGAAAATATTATGTAGTTGTTTGGGTATTTTGATTTCTTAATGCATTTGTTCATTTTTGTCCTTGTTCTATAAAGCTTAATTGTGGAAGTTGTGATAAATATCACTTTGTGCGAATGTTAACGTGATTTGTTTGTGTGCCAGAAAATTATTAATCAACTTGGGTTAATTTGCCTCTCTTATAAAAACATCACTGCAAAGTTTTTTTTCGGATTAAAAATCTTAAAACTCATTTGCATTTCATTCACTTTTATTTGAGTCCTTGCATCACGAGCACTTAGGGTCACATTAGTATCGACACACCTAAGTCACACTGTCTACCCCGCGTCAAATTTAGTTTCAGACCCCAGGTTACAATCCCACTATGCTAGAGACGATCAGTGTGATGATGGTCGTTGTTCATATCCCTGCATGCGAGCGGATCGTGTTGTTCCTTCAACATGAATTGATTACCTTAGGGATGATTATTATGAGGATCATCATTTTGAGAGAGATCTTGAGTGTCAGTTTCGTACTGATGCCCCTTCTTTTGACGGCTCATTCCCGAGTCCTTTAGTTATTGACTCGTGGACATGAAATATTACCTCGATCATTTTGAGTTATTCAACGATTGTTGCATAAAATTTGCGAAACTTAGATTGATAGATCATCCGAGGGCATATTGGCTTATCATTGAGAGGACCTCTGAACGAGAACGTCTTCATCGCATCATTAGTTAGGTGGAGATAGACATATTTTATGTCTGAGGTATTTACCTGCTTCCTATTGGAGTTGCCTACTCGAGTATTTATTCTCCCTTTAGCAGGGATCCTCTTTCGTCATTGAGTACAACGATCATTTTTGATGAGTTAGGAGTGACGAACAACATCCGAAAGGAGCCAACTATGTTCACTTCCCGATTTCGGTCTGGGCTTTGATCTGAGATACGTGCTAAGTTGACCTATCCTTACTCTGAGTCTCTTGAGCAGACATTCCATCTCGCTCTTCATTATGAGTAGTCCTTGAGATCCACTAGAGGTAGTTGAGTGGATGACCACCTTGACCTCACTAGAACGAGTCCCTTCCATTCTGAGGCTACCACTTTGGCTACTCTTGGCCCGTTAGACACGATAAAAGTGGTGCCTTAGACTGATTTATCTCACCCCAGTGAGGTACTAAGTCCGATGAGTGATCCATCCTTTGATTTTTATTCATCCCCTAGGACCCTTACTGAGAGCGAGCTTAGGAGACTTAGTGAAACTATCGTGATGTGTTCTTTCCCTACCCCTGCTCTGATCATTGACTTGGCCTTGCATGCATGTTCACCTGAACCTCCTTATATTGTTGTGGCGAGTCATATCCCAAGTGAGGGTAGAGAGCATAGTTTCGACTTTGTCGTAGCTATCTCTTCCCATCTTGAGGATGAGGACGCTATATTATTGATGACAGGCATCTTACAGATCACCCATCTATGAATAAACTCTTTGATGAATCCCCCGTTGAGACTTTTGGAGAGCCACTTGAGGAGTTCTTTCTTTCTGGAGACGTTCCGTCGACCTTGTTGTTACATTCTTGTGTTCTTGTCCTACACGTCCTTTTAGATCATCATATTCACAATGAATGTACATACACACCTTCTGGTTAGTTCCCTGATGTGTCACATTCTCTTTGCCAGCATGTCATGTTTGTTACACTTCATTTGCACCGTCGTTTGTATGAGGGCACACCGGATATTTTTAGAACCTACGTTGGTACTCGCCGCATTTGCGACGAATTTTATTATACTCCTCCTAGTAAACCCCCTGATGAGCCACATATTCTATCACTGCTCATCTGAGATGTATCTATCATTAGTAGCAAAGTCAAGTTTGAGAATACACTTCATGACTTACTGATCTTATGTCTTACAACTCGCACTTATAGAGATAGTCCGCACAATATATTGACACATCTTATTACTAATGTCTCCGATGTTCATTGAAGTGTTCATTGTGCCGGCGATGACTTTTTTTATGACCTACCTTTTGAACCTCTTGATTACATACCTATCTTAGGTGTTTCTTTTAGTACCTAAAACCACCGGTTTACGGATTTATTCGTGTCAGTAGATCATCTCTTATATGTGTTGTTTATTCATTTACATTTAGTGCATGACTCATCTGTGTTGCATGAATCACACATATTTTATACTTTGCATCATTTGCATAAAATGCATGAATTAATTCAGAAGAAAACTACTAGCAATTTCGAATTATATAAGGTATGTGCAGATATGTACAAACGTGAGCAATATTTTCAGGTGTGTGAGCATGTCATGGTCGGACTTTGCGAGGAGGGACTCCTCAAAGGAATCGCTACTAAACTAGAACTTTAGCGAATGAGTCCTTAATTCTTATTGGGTTATAAAGAAAGTTGAGACATATCCCTACGAGATCTATTTTTTTGCAGATATGGGTATTTATCCCATATTTAATACGAAAAATTTGACACATTACTTTGAACCTCTCGAGCATAGGGATCTATATTTTGAGCCTCTTCTGACACTCTATCAGTTACAGCTTGACACTTCTTCTGTTTACCTTAGATGGGCACCCACGAATTTACCTACACCTCTTATGATTCCACCTGTTTTTCTAGATCCACCAGCAAGAGAGGTGTGAGCTGAGAGTATTACTGGTACTGTGATGGACGAGTGCACCACCTTTACAGACGATCCTTCTTACTGTTACTTAGTTCACTGGAGTGGGCACCCCACCTTTGATGATGCTTGGATATTGGCGACGGAGCTTGATAGACTTTCCCTTGATCTTCAGTTGTATTTAGTCAAGTCTTTCTTATTTTATTATCCCACTATGGGGGTATTTTGGTCCATGTATTTTTTCCCTACTCGTATATATGTAAGAGTAGTGGGATATGAGATCTAATTCCTAATTCTAATATCATTCCGATTTCAACCTAGCCATACTCGCTCCGGTCTCGCAAAGCTCCCTCCCATCTCGCCCTCTTGTCTCTCCCGCCCGCGCTCTCCATCGTTCGACCTGCTCTCTCCGTCGACTGTTTTGAGCGGCCCGTAGGTGCTCGAACCGCTCATGCGATCGCCTGGAGGGAACGATGTTATCGTCGCTTGCTTAGGAAGACGTCGCCACCGTTCTCTCGTGATGCCACCTTTCTTTTCCGTCGTTCTAGTCTGATTCTCTACCACTGTTGTTGATTCTCTGCCATTGCTGCTGCCCTTTTGTTGTTTTGTCGTAGCTTCTTCTGTCATTGCTGCTGTTTCTCTCCCATCGACAGTAGCTGTGCTGCTCCCATTCTTCGCTTCGGTGCCTGATGCTTCTTAACTCCCTCCCCGATCCAGCATCCTCCTTCAGTGAGATCGAGCAGCCCCTTCTCTCCTTATCTGTTCCAAGCCTGTGAAGAAGATTGGGCCGCAGGTTCAAAGGGATGATTTCACCATCAGATCGATGCATATCATGTGATCCCGTCACAGACTCATCCTTGGTCACTTCGTCGCGCATGATGATGCCACAAATGAGTGACCCTCCACAAACTCATCCTTATTTTGCTCCTGCTTGCCATGGTCGTGGTCCCAGCCGTGGAGGAATTCGACGTGGGTGTTCTCGAGTGACTGATGCCGCGTATGCGACCAAAGTTTATGATGCCCCTTCATATCCTCCTTCTGGACAGTTCTCTGCCCAGGAATTGGATGTTCTTCGTCGCCTTCTTCATTCCGAGCCTGACTCTTCTTCTAATGTTTCCAGTGCCTCCACCTCATTTGCTACTGCGACATCAAACCATATGTGTTCACACCTCCACACAAAAATGGGGTTGTTGAACGGAAGAATCGCCATCTTTTTGAGGTGGCATGTTGTCTTCTTCATTCTATGCATCTTCCCAAATCTTATTGGGGTGATGCTGTCCTCACTGCCTCTCATCTTATAAATCATCTTTCCTCCCGAATTTTAGATTATGCTACTCCCATCGCTCGCCTCTTGATGCGGTGGGACCAGAGCTGCCCCGCTCTGACGGCAGTCACAACCTAGCCAGAGGAGCACGTCCAGCGACACACAGCCGGGCTGCAGCCCAAGCACCCCACCCATGACCGCGCCTATTCTCAGCGCGGCGGGATGTTGAGGCGAGGTCTCGAACCCAGCCCCCTTGATAAAGAGCTTTCCTAACAGCTCTCATCACCAACTGAGCTGCAGTCTCGAACCCAACCCCCTTGATAAAGAGCTTTCCTAACAGCTCTCATCACCAACTGCAGCTCAGTTGGTGATGAGAGCTGTTAGGAAAGCTCTTTATCAAGGGGGTTGGGTTCGATACCAGCTCAGTTGGTGATGAGAGCTGTTAGGAAAGCTCTTTATCAAGGGGGCTGAGTTCGAGACCTCGCCTCAACATCCCGCCGCGCTGAGAATAAGCGCGGTCATGGGTGGGGTGCTTGGGCTGCAGCCCGGCTGTGTGTCGCTGGACGTGCTCCTCTGGCTAGGTTGTGACTGCCGTCAGAGCGGGGCGTCTCTGGGCCCACCGCATCACCTCTCCTCTATGTCGGTTGTTCATACCTCTCCTCTTCTATCTCGTGTATTTGGGTGTGTATGTTTCGTGCATGCTCATTAGCCTCAAATGGACAAACTTGACCTTTGGGCTCAACATTGCGTATTTATCGGTTATTCCTCCACTACGAAAGGATATCGATATTACCACCCTCCTTCCATGCATTTTTCTATACCATGGGTATATTACTTTTCAGGAGGTGGAACCTTATTATCCAGCTTCGACTCACTCTCTTCGTCAGGGGGAGTTGGGCGACACTTGTGTTCCTTCTACTCAAGGTTGTCAGGATCGCGATCCAGATCATAGGATCTTACGATCCTACGATCCAGATTTTGTAAATCGATCCTGATTTTGTAAAGCGATCCTCGATCCGACCCTACTATCAGATCCGATCCTACCACAAAACGATCTCATCTAGGATCTCGATCCTGACAACCTTGCTTCTACTATCTCTTTTCCACTTATTCCTCCTCTCATTCCCGCTCAGTCTTCTATCCCTGTTCCTGTTATTCAGGTACCTCCGTCTTCCCCCATCCAAGTTCCTCAGATTCCTTCTTCCATCTCTTCTTTTTCCGCACGTATACCATCGTCATCAACCAGGGAAACAGATTGCTAGTGTTCCACCTCTGCCAGTGCCCTCTTTAGGCTCAGATTCTAGTGATGACCCTCCTGCTTTGCTAAAAGGTAAAGATGTAAGCACTCAACACCCTGTTTCCAATCATGTTTCTTATTATCACCTTACCCTGACCCATCAGACCTTTATTTCTGCATTATCTTCGGTTTCCATTCCCAAGGCGTTGCAGGAAGCATTGAAGATACCAGTTTGGACACGGGCTATGAAGGAAGAAATGTCTGCCTTGGAAAAAAATCATACATGGGACGTGATGCGGAGCAGAGACGAGCACGATCTTTGGGCCCGTTAGGGGCTGATTTGGCGACTTACCATATATGGCATGCCCGGATCGACGATCAGACTCCGCGGTTGCGTCCGGCACATTGCCGCGAGTCAAAAACATATATTAGTTTATTTTTTTGAGTTTATTTTCACGTATTTAGTGGCCGATTCCACCGGCCAATCATAGTCGTTGATGGTGAAGCCCTAATTTGTTTTCTTCTTATAAATATTGGTCTAAGTGGCTGAATCAAGGTATTGCAGATTTTGGAGACATTGAATCCCGGAATGCCGCGATCCCTCCCCGGTATCGATGTCGTGGAACCCTAGGTGACGACTCCTAGGCCTCCAAACTCCTCCCCAAGGTAATCCCTACCCCCACCTTCATTTTCTACGCCTCAAACCTTCGCTTCACCCGTTGCAGCCCGCCATTCCAGCCCCCGGAAAACAGCCGGCCTGCTGCCCCTTTTCCGCTGCCTAACCGGCCTCCTCCCCTCAAACCCGCCGCCTCTCCACCGCCGCTACAGGGCCGCCGCCACCTCTTGTCCCCTCCCCACGGCTGGCCGACGAGCCCTCACCTTTCCCCACCGCCGCCACCTCCTTAAATTGCCCTAACCAGCCGCCGGCCTCCACCGCCCCCTCCTCCCCAATCCGCCATCTCACCTTCGTGGATCCACCGTTCTAACACCCCTAAAATCTTAGATCCGTCCAGATCTAGGGTTATAGCCGCCCGATCCGTTATTTCCACCGCTCATACTTTTCATTTTCCCGGATCCGACTCTAAATAGCGGATCTACTCCTCCCCGACCCGAATCTACTTATATGTGGCCGAATCCACCGTTTTATTGCCCGTTTTCACCCTTCACCGTCGAGGACAGCTACCGTCATCATCTTCACGCCGCCGGCTCCATCTCCGATCGTCGATCTACACATCCGGCCCTCCAAATCTTCAGTGCCTCGGTTCAGCCCTCTACTTTGTGAGCTTTTGTAGTATTGTACTATTTGATTCAGCATTTTTCATTTGGTGATTTATCATATCTTGTTGCGATTCCTGTTTGTAGTTTTTTTTTTGGTGCTCTAATAATTTGCAGGAGGAAACATTCGCCGCGCGCTTCGCTTTGGCCCTCCGAGCGGAGGAAAGCCATTAAAAAATTGCCTAAAATAAATATTTACTTGTTCTATTTTAATATCTGTGTGGCGCTAAATTTTCATTGCTTATATTCATTCGTCAAAACATTGATCATCACATCGCATATAGGTTTGGATTAGCGTGACACCCGTGCACTCACACCTAGCGTTGCAGGTTTGTGCACCACTAGCCTACCCTTACATCAGGACGTCTCCTTTCTTCCCCCCGGAAAGAAAGTCATTGGATCACGATGAGCCATGGGTGTTCTTGGTTAAGCATAATCAGGATGGTAAGATTGAACGATACAAGACTAGGCTAGGAGTGGACTATCAGGAGATGTTTGCTCTCATGGCAAAGATGGACTCCATACGGGTTCTTTTATCATGTGTCGCTTGCTTAGGATGAGATCTTCATCAACTGGATGTTAAAAATGTCTTCCTCCACAGTGAGCTTGATGAGGAAGTGTACATGAAATTTCCTCTTGGATTTGTAAAATAGGGAGCAGAAGGTCTTGTTTATCGCTTGAGAAAATCGCTATATGGGCTGAAACAGTCTCCAAGGGCATGGTTTGACATATTTCTCAAGGCAATGCTCAACTTCGCTTACAAGCAGGGACAATCTGATCACTCCATATTTATCCGTAGAAACGACCAGAAGATTGTGATCCTTATTGTCTATGTGGATGATATTGTGATTACAGACAATGACTCTGAGAAGATTAATATCTTTAAGTCCCTTCAATCTGCTGAGTTTGAGGTGAAAGACTTGGGAAAATTACGATACTTCCTTGGTATTAAGGTGTCTCGGTCGAATCAAGCCATCTTTATCTCTCAACAGAAGTATGTCTTGGATCGTTTAAAAGAAACTGGAATGTTAGGTTGTCCCTGCAAATATTCCTATGGAGGAGAATCACAGGATAGATGAGGACAATGATGGTGATCGCACAGATACTCCAAGCTATCAGAGATTGGTTGGGAGACTCATATATCTATCTCACATGAGTCACACTCGTCCTGGGATTACGTATGTTGTAGGTATCTTGAGTAGATATATGCATGTTCCTAGGATCAAACATCAAGAGACATCATATCGCATATTACGATACCTGAAGAAGGCTCCTGGTCGTGGCCTTTTGTTCTCTCAGAACAATCACTTGAAGATTGAAGTCTTCACTGATGCTGATGGGACTGGATGTCGTGATGATAAGAAATCCACTACCGGCTACTGTACCTATGTTGGAGGAAATTTAATGGCATGAAGGAGTAAGAAGCGGAATGTGGTTGCTAGATCTAGTGCTGAGGCTGAGTATTGTGCAATGTCTCAAGGTTTATGTGAAGGTCTTTGGGTGCATACCATGCTACGCGATCTAGGGCTCCGGGGGAATAGCCTTATCTCCTTATACTGTGACAATAAGGCTGCGATCAACATAGCTCATAACCCCGTTCAACATAATACAACTAAACATGTTGAGGTTGATCGACAATTTATCAAAGACCATTTGGATAACGGAAATGTGGTCACTCCATTCGTTCTGTCCAAAGACCAACTTGCCGATGTGTTCACCAAGAATTTGGGATGCAATATTTTTGTTGATGATATTCAAAAGCTTGGATAAGTGTTTTAGTTCAACTTGAGGGGGAGAGTTGTGTTTAGTCAAGTCTTTCTTATTTCATTATCCCACTGTGGGGGTAGTTTTGTCCATGTGTTTTTCCGTACTCATATATATGTAAGTGTAGTGGGATATGAGATCTAATTCCTAATTCCATTATCGTTTCCGATTTCAACTTCTCTAACTACAACACAGTCATGTCTTCATTTCTCGGAGATGAATGTTATTCAGTCGTGGGGAATTGATGGGGATCGACCACATGATCGTGTTCGATGGAGGAAATTGGGCCACCACTTGGCGGGACCCGTTCTTGCATATTTGGTGGAGATGCTTTGATCGGATCGGCGATTCGAGACCGCGAGCGTGTCTGAAGCATCATTTTTCATTTTATATGTAAATTATTTTATTTATTTTGTCTTGTATTAATTGTTTTTGGACACTGGACGTAACAAACGATCTTAGTCGTTCACGTTGGGTGCCCAACCAACCCTATTGTTATAAATAGGGACATGTGTTCTCATTTTTTGGCATTGTTGATTTGTGAGAGATTCCAGACCGGCAATCATCCGTGGTGCGACTCCGCGACCCCGGGGTGCGTAGCCTCAGTTCTTTATCAGTGTTTTAATTTTTTTCTCACTGTTCCCGTGAACACCCCGCTTCATATCCCACGATTCCCGCTCATGACCGCATTGTTCATCGCCCGCTTCCTCACGACAAACAATCCAACGTTGCTCCTGTTCGCTTCCTTCTTCCTCGACAGAAGGATCGAAAGCCCCAGCCGTAAAACCTAAGCTGCTGAAAACATCCTCTCTCCTCTTCTTTCTTCCCCAGCGCTAGCTACTACCCTCCGTTCCTGTGACTTGGTGCAAACCCCTGATCGCTCCATCCTGCTGTAAGCTCTCTGCCTCCACATCTCCACCATAGTCAAGCTTCACCTTCCCAGCGCCGATTGCCCCTACCACCCTCATACCTACTCGTAAATCTCTTTCCTGTTTTGTCCCAGCCAGCCGCCCATCCCATTACTGCGCCACGATCTACCTGTCGCTCTCCTCTGGCCAATCGAAGACAACGCACAGTCTCCTGGCTGACGTATCAATTCTGCTCCCCTCTCCCTACTCGATCCCGTCAGCCACCAGTAAACTTGATGTAGAATAAAATTAGGGTTTTGGAACATTATGATATTGTATGCGTTCGATTCAAACTTATGTAGGCCGAGAGGTTCAATTTTCAAAATTATGCACGCTAAATCACTTTCGAGGGGCAAACTTCGTTAAAATTGCTAATTTTATTTGGGTACGACCCCTCGAGCATCTCTTGAGTTGAACCGTAGAGAGATTTGACCTTCCATAAACAAAACACAACAATAATTTATGAAATACAGTAATAGAAGTAGTTGAACGTTCTGGGCTATCTCTTAATTATTTAAGTGAGTGCATAAATTTAAAACTAGAGTAAGGAACGGGTGAAGATAACGCCCGAGAGCAGTCCATCTCAAATTCCAAGCAGAGGTAGAAGATTGCTGCGAGCCATTTGCTGGAGGAAAACGCTAGAGTCGATAGCAAGCGACAACGGTGAGGAGTCAGGTGGCAACCATAGGGAGGGGATGAAGCTTCCATATGGCGTGGACTGATGGAGGTCAGAGATCCGTCTGTAGTGGTGTCGTCCTGCTGGAGCGACAGAGTCTCAGGCGGCAGAAACTGGAACGAGGGGTGGCGAACCCTGCTGGAGCATCGTTTAGGAGGTTGGAGCAGCGACAGTGAGAAGCTATAGTCTTCCCGGACGCCTCGGCAGCGGAAAAGGGCTGTTGCGTTGTTGTCGTCGAGGAAGTTAGAGCAGCGACAGAGGGTAGCTGTACACGCGAGGGACCAACAATGCAGAGAGTCAAATAAGAAATCGATTTCTCTACTGACTGGTCTGCCCCTTCTTTGAACATGGGAACTTAGATATAGAGTAGGGTCTTTTTTCCAAATAACTTTTCCTAAATAATTTTTTCCAGAATATTTGTTTCCCAAATAAATCTTTCCAATTGTTTATAGATTTTGAAATTATTTTCAAACATAATATTTCCTATTATTTTCTGTCTTTTGAATTTAAATTTTAAATTTATATTTTTTAAATAATTTTAAACTTGCTCGTTATGTCCTAACGACTAAAATTACCGGAGCTTTTTTATTTAAGGTCTCATCATGTGGTAAAACCAACGAGCCGATCAACCACAAACAAAAGCAGGGGTGTGACACATGATGACGTCATGCATCTTTGGATGCGACAGAGGGTGCATCAATTCCCCCGAGGTTGAAAGAGCTCGACCCCGACGGGAAATCACAAACACTGACAATAGAGAGTTCTGATGTCTTCATTGGTACTGAATTGGGTGGTATGACTGGGGATTTGACAGGTGGCTCGATACGCTTTTGAATTTGAAAGGACAAAATCTTCTGCAATAAGCAAACACCGAATCTCCCTTTGAAAAGTACAACTCAGCGATAACGACCGACTATGAATTTATAATTTTCAAATCTTGCTTGTAATTTGCTAGCAATAATTTTATGCAGTTATTTTAAATAATTAATTTGAGTTTGCGCATCGAATAAATACGTTCATGTAATGAGAGATGATTGCAGTCAGGTGTGTGGAGTAACACATAGATAATCTCGACAGGAGATATATTAAGAGAGCGAATTTTAGAATTATTAATTGTGAATTTTGCTTGTGGAGGTACAAGATCCCAATACGTCAGATTCGTCTCACTGAAACGCCTAAGAATGTTCCCCAAACTCCAATTAGTGATCTTGGTACGTATATTGATCAGTGAGTGATAAGAACTACTAAATTCGAGTTTAATTCCCTTTTGACCCCATAAAGTGTTCCAAAAATATGATAAAATTTTTTTTTAATATATAGATGCAACTCTGCAAATATCCTTATCTCCAAATGATAGTGTGGTGAAATAAAAGTGTAGTCTCAAAATATGAAATTGATAGAGCAAGGTGTGTGGAGTGAGTGGTCATTAGATATAGTATCAAAAAGCTGAAAAATATCAGGTGGCTCGTCGGGAATTAATAAATGTGGGGTGAGTGACACATCCGGGCCACGAGTTACTTCTTGGGGTGGGAGTTCAGGCGAGAGTGCGATAAGCACTAGTGGGGTGGAGTCAATAGAAAGTGAACTAGAAGGCTTAGAGGCCCCTCACGTGCTCTTGGAATAGGGCAGTTCTTCCGCGGAAGAAGAACAATCTTGTGTCCTTTGTGCTCGAAGGAATGAGAGTTCCTTGTGTCGTCGTGCATGACATGTCTGTCGTATTGCCAAAATCTCTTTAATAGGATATGACAGACATCCATGGCGGCGACATGACATAACGCTATGTATGAATATGTGCTCCCTATAAAAACCCAACTAGGCAGTAATGGGTAACATGCATAGCCAAATGACTATTAACTCCGGATAAGCTGTAGGGTTGTTCTAACGGGTGCGTCTCAAGCCCTAATGTGCCAGCCATGCGTTGAGAAACAAAGTTCTCCATACTGCCACTATCTATGATAATAGAACAAAATTGTCCCCGAATACGTGCAGTGGTGCGAAAAATTGTGTCTCCGGTGGTCATCTTCAGTAGACTCGCTAAGGGTAATCAAACTATAACGTAAGACGTAGACTGAGTGCTTTGCGTGCTCACCTTCCACTTCTATGAATTCCTCAGACTCGTGCTCAGGCTCAGAGCCAGGGTGAGATTCTGTTCCGGTCCCGCCTTGGTCGCGCATGTCGCGAACTATTTATCTAGTCTAATTAATGTTTTTTATGCGTAATCGATCCTCCATGTCAAAGCCCAAGGAGGGGGCACTTTTATGAACTATTTATATGTGTGTGTGTGGCCAAGACAAGCAAGCAAGAAGTATTTTCATTTTATTTTCTCTAAACCCTCTCTCTAGTTCTCTCTCTCTCTACTGTGCTTTAACCCGCCAGGTTGCCCTAGCCGGCTACGCCTCCCGTAGAAATTGCGAAAACCGCTATTTCCACTTGTGCCGCCATCCCTGATTCACGAATCCCGCAGGCCACCTCCGCCGATTTACACATCGCAAGCCGCCGCCGCCATAGCTCGCCGGAATCCCTCCTCCTTCTCCCTTGAGGACTTCCCTCCTCTTCCCCGGTGCACACGCTCGCAATCCCGAGCACGTAACAACTTGATATTAGAGGGAACGCTACTCCCCGTTGCCAACACGCCAGATCTGCCCCGACCGAGCTCCGCCCCGACCAACTCCGGCCCGCACAGCGCCGCCCCGACCTCCTCCGGCCCGCACGGTCCCTTCCCGACCAGCTGCGCCCCGCACGGCCCCTTCCCGACCAGCTGCGGCCCGCACGGCCCCTTCCCGACCAACTGCGGCCCGCACGACCCCTCCCCGACCTCCTCCGGCCCGCACGACCCCTCTGCGCAGTCAAATCCTCAGCACCAGGCTTCGCACCGGCCGCTCACCGCCAGCCCCTCTTCCCCACACATCCTTCTCGGCTCCTCTCTCGACGGGGGCCCCTTGCTCGCTGCCTCTACCGGACTACTTCCTCCACCGGCACCTTTTACCTCCATCCCCTCCGGCACCGCTAACCCACCACCTCCGCCTCACGCAATGGCCGACCAACCCTCCCTCTCGCAAGTTTTCGAGTTTCTCGCCAAGCTCCTTACGGAACAACGCACTCATTGCCGCCATCACCACCCAACTAGCGGCTAACCGATCGGTCCAACCAGCCACGGGTTCCTCCAGTGAAGCGCCGATTTCGCCAACCCTGCCAGAGTTTTGTCCCCGCGACATGACGACAACGGGGTGCCACGATACTTGCGGCTGGATTTTCCAATATTCGACGGCCATGAAGACCCCTTAGCTTGGCTCTCTCGTTACGAGTAGTTCTTCGCCCACCAGCGCACGCCTTGGGACGAGTGGCTCAGCATTGCTGCCTTTCACTTGACGGAACCCGCGCAACTTTGGTTTTTCCAACTGCAACGGGAGAAACCACTCCTTTCTTGGGAAGATTTCAAGGTGAACTACACCCTCCGTTTCGGGCCACCCCTCCACAGCAATCCCCTGGGGGATCTCATTTCTATCCGGCAGACTGGTCCGATCGACGAGTACTTTGAACAGTTTCAAGTCCTACTGGCCCGCACTACTGCCGTTTTTCCGACACAGGAGGTCTCCATCTTCACGACGGGACTCCATGAGCGCCTCCGCATGGACGTAGAATTTCAGGCACCCGCAGATCTGACCACGACAATGAGTTTGGCTCGCATTTGCGAGAAGCGTCTGCTTTACATCACCAGGACACCGAGGGGTCCAATCGTCCTCCGCGGCCTATGTCATCGACTACAGCCAGTTTCCTCGCCCCAGACCGCGACGCCGACCGCCCAACTACCATTCGACGACTGTCGCCATAAGAGATGAATGACCGTCGTGCCAAGGGCCTCTATTACAACTGCGACGAGCCATTTTTCCGTGGACATCGCTGCAAGCGCCTCTTCTGGTAGGAGGTCAACGACTCGACTTCTGAATGGGATGCTGACACTGACACGGAAGATCCGATGCCCACCGTCACTACAGACCAAGCTTCAGGGCAAGCTTGTCATCGGAAAGGGTAAGGATGTTACGGTCCCGCCTTGGTATCGCCTTGGTCGCGCATGTCGCGAACTATTTATTTAGTCTACTTTATATTTTTGTATGTGTAATCGATCCTCCATGTGTAAGTGATAGAGAAAATCGTATTCTCCAATCTATACTCGATTAAGGCAAGTGTACCTATCGAAATATAGCATAGGATATGAAAAATATCAAGGTCGTATAAAAACTCGGGGCAGGCAAGTACTATTACTCACAACGAATCGATTATCCTACCGAACGATTAATGAGTTTTGAAAATGAAAATAAACTAAGTTAAAAAGAGAAAATAAACTATTACGAGAGAAGTGCTCGATCGACGATTCACTTTGAAATAAAATAACGAAAGAAATTAGTTTAGCATTTGTAAATCTATTAAGACCGTGACGGATCCGATATTAGGAAGTAATCTCGCTAGAGCATTAAATCCCCTAACTTATAGACGTTTTGACCGAAATCTCTTTACAAGTCAAAATGGCCTAAAGTCGCATTATCGAAGTGACCCGCACTATTGGATTTGACTCCAATTCGGAGGATTTACGTCATCCTATCTCTAGGGGTGCGTTCAACTCCTTCCTTTCTTGAGTGATCTTTCATATTCACGAGCCTCTCGGCTACTCAAATATGAGATCGGAATCTACTACCGTATACTAGAAATACGGAGTCGATACGAGATAATTCAAGGAAGGATCAAAAATAGAAAACTACAAAAGCAAACATACAAATAAAGAATGCGTTATTTCATCGCAAAGATCGTCGCGATCGGGCACAAAAAGAACTAGCTACGCATGATAAAGAAAGAAAACAAAATAGAAGAAGGAGAAATTAATTGCATTGCTAAATAAAAGAGGTACAAAATAATAATACTAAAAAAGATAAGATAATATTACACTAAAAAAGACTATTATAACAATGAAGGAAGAACACTTGAACTAGCACTCTACTTCTACCAAAAATACTTAACATAAACTACTTTAAACTCAAACTACTTAACATCAACAAGAGGGGAAGGGGTTCCTTTTATAGGAGAGGGAGAACATTCTAGATGGGAATGAAGAAGGGGAAACCAAGGGGGGTGGCCGGCCACATCAAGGGAGAGGGTTCATGCATGGCTTTAAATGAGGGGAGAGAGGAGGCATGGATGCAATGTATTATATTTAATGGAAGTGAAATAGAAAATATAAAATAAAGAGAGGGGGGATGAATGGAAGTATGTAGAAGGGAGAGAGAATGAATGTGGAGGAGAAGTAGAGGGGGGTTCGGCCATGCTAAGGGAGGAATAATGCATGCATGCAATAATGAGGAGAGAGGGAGAGAAAATGAATGAGGTGGCAAGGTGCATGCATGAGAGTGGTCGGCCACATTAATGGGGATATTAGTGGGCTGCATGGGCTACTCCAAGGGCTCGGTTTGCTTGTGTTGGCTGCTCCAAGTGGGCTAGGTGAAGAGGGCCGACCACATGTAATTGAGGGCTGGACTTGTAGGCTCGGGTTGGGCATGTTGGAGGGGGCCGGGCTGCATCATATCTTGCATGGGCTGCTTGTAAGTGCTCGGGTAGAGGGCTAGGTGCTGCTCCTAATCTTGAACAATAGTGCTTGCATCATGTAGGGCTCAGGTAGAGCATGGTGGGCTGCTCCATCATGAAGGGCTTGTGCTTGGGTTGCACCTACTACAACAAAAAGAAATACAAAACATAAGTTATAAAACAGCAAAACATAAATAAAATATTAATAACATTAAAACATTAAAATAACAAAATATTAAAACATTAAAACATAATATTAACTAATAATAATAAACATAACACAATATAAGGTGACATAATACATATAATAAGACAATATAGATTTTAACATCAAAACATAAAATGACACCAAAACACAAAATTATAACAATACTTAGGGATTTCTTAAACTAAATTATACCAAAAATGGATGACTAAAACAAGTCATCAAATTTCCCCATGCTTAGACCTTTGCTATTTCAGAGCAAAAGTAAGAGAAATATTTATGAGGCATTATAAAATTTTCAATTAAACTAAAAATTTATTAACACCAACATCTAGCCAAAAATAAAGTTTAGGGATTTAAGAATCAAGTCATAAATTATGAAATTAAAGTGACAAGAGAGAAGAATTTAGCCAAAAATTCTCTAATAAATTAACTAGCATTCAAAATGGAGTAAAGTGCAAACAAAGTTAGATTGGGATTATAAAAACCATGACTTAAAAGAAACTTAAGGAAGAAGACAACCTACTACTTATGCTCTCCATATATTTTAATTTAAAGACTAAGACAATGATATTGGATAAGGGGTTTTAGGGAGGAAATTAACATGAATAGCTCTTTGATTGGAGGTGATCATCATTTTTTTTTCACACCTCACACAATTTTGTTTTTTTTGAATAATATATATGTAATACCAGAAAATGATAGACTAACATCCTATCACTTCCCCCGACATATATGAACTTTTTAATTCCTCTCTTCATTTTTTTTGGGTTGCATATGTTTACCAAGGAATAATGAATTTTATCCTCTTATTCCCATGACATATGATCTAACAAATAAAAAGAAAAATGATGGGGTTAAACAAAATTTTTAGAAAATAAACTAAAATACTAGAGAGCAACTACTAGTAGATTGAGATTTCCTAAGAATCTGAAAGCATGAAGTAATAATAATTGGAATTCAAAATTGTTTTAGCAAAATTACTACAAAATTGAAACTATTTAAAATAAAAGAGAAAATGTGCTAAATAAATTACTCTAAACAAAGTAAAATCATAAGATGATCCTCAAAACTAAATCACTAAATATTAGATTTACCTAAATATGATGAAATAAACGATTAGCAAATAAAAATGCTTATAAACTAACTCAAACTAAAGTTCTAAAAATAACAAAAAGCTAAGCATGAAATTTATTATATTTTGATTTTTTGACATTTTTTCATTTTTTTGGGGTTTTGAAATATTATCTTTTTTTGGAATTTTTTGGATTTTTCTATTTTTTTGGGATTTTTGATAAGGCTAAATAGAAGTAGTACTAAAAAGAAACTTAATAAAACTATACTAATTTTTTTTGAAATTTAAAACAAATTTTTTTTTTGAAAAGAAAACAAAAAAGAAATAAAATAACTAAACCCTCCCCCATGCTTAAACCTTTCATTGCCCTCAATGAAAAATAAAAATAAGAAAGAAAAAGGAAGAAGAAAGGGGAGGGGGGATACAATAAAGTAAAGAAAAAAAGAAAACGACTTCCCCGGAGTCGTAAGGACGAATGCAGATATCGCTCCCCCATGCTTGAGCTGGACACCGGCTCGGGCCTAAGAAAGAAATGAAATGATGGAGCCAAACGAACCGCCGGGGGTTTTATTCCTGCAAAACAAAATAAACAAAAAGAAAGAAACAAAAAGGATAAGCAAGTGGTGCCTCCCAAGAGCGCTCTCTGTTTAACGTCGGTTGAGCCCGACGTTATTTGTTAGCTAAAGGGAAAATAAAAACTAAAGTGAAGAGGTAACTCCCTAAGTATGTGCTTAGGAGAGTAAACTAGAAAAAAGAAAAATTGAAGAATCGCACCGACATGCGGTGGGATCTTCAAGGGAATGACGCCCAAGAATGAACGGACGGAGTTATAGAAGAACTCCGCCGTATGTAAAATGGGGAAGAATGGGTCGTCAAAAGGAGAAGAATAAAAATAAGAAAAAATATAAAGAGGCATAAAAGAAGTAGAAAAATAATTTTCATCAATGGAAATGTCACAAGGAGAAGGAGAGTCTTGTGAAATTTTGGGAGAAGAAAGGGAAGGAAGAACTAAAGAAAAAATATCTAAAGGAAAAGAAGAAGAAGAAGACTCGCTAAAACTAGAAAAATTAGGAACAGTTGAATTTGAGAGCGTAATGGAATCACCAACGTCTTCAGTTGGAGAAATAAGAGACGTCTCGTCATCCTCAACGGGTAAGAAGCACACCGGAATATCCATAGAGGCGTCTTCCAAAGGAGGAAGGAAACAATCCGGGATATCCGAATAGTTATCCTCCTCGAGAGGAAAAAGACAAGCCGGGATATCCGGTGACTCAATACATGAAGAAATTGGAGGTGAGGGAGAAGAAGACGAAGAAAAAGATGCGGCCTTACGAGAAAGATAATCCATAATGGTCTTGAAATGCGAACTAATATTATCAATAGAAGTTTGCAATTCAAGATACCCATTATCGAGAGAATTAAAATTAAAATTTGGGGGCGCAGCGCTTTGCGGGGCAAAATCATAAGGAAAATAAGACGGGTTTCCCATCTCCCAAGATGGATAAAAATTAGAGTACGGGTCAAATTGGCCATTTTGACCTTCCCCAGAAAAATTAAAATCAAAAGAGGGAGGGGTTCCCGAAAGACATTCAGAATAAAAGTGGTCGGGCGACTCGCAAAAAGCGCAAAAATATGACGATTTCATAAAAAAAACTGTTACCAAAAAGAAAAAGAAAATTTAATTTTTTTGGTTTTTTTTTAATATATATATATTTTTTGAAAAATAGATTTTTTAGTGGATTGGCTCTCGAACTTCCCAAGGGCTACCCGGTGAAGGGTTCGCAAGGTACTAGGTAAAATGGTGGCGCTTAAAGCCCCTTACCCTTTTCGAGAGATTTTAGGTTGGGTAGAAATAAGATGATGTGGGTGGATATATAATAATAATAATATATATAATAATACACGGAAGATCCGATGCCCACCGTCACTACAGACCAACCTTCAGGGCAAGCTTGTCATCGGAAAGGGTAAGGATGTTACGGTCCCGCCTTGGTATCGCCTTGGTCGCGCATGTCGCGAACTATTTATTTAGTGTACTTTATATTTTTGTATGTGTAATCGATCCTCCATGTGTAAGTGATAGAGAAAATCGTATTCTCCAATCTATACTCGATTAAGGCAAGTGTACCTATCGAAATATAGCATAGGATATGAAAAATATCAAGGTCGTATAAAAACTCGGGGCAAGCAAGTACTATTACTCACAACGAATCGATTATCCTACCGAACGATTAATGAGTTTTGAAAATGAAAATAAACTAAGTTAAAAAGAGAAAATAAACTATTACGAGAGAAGTGCTCGATCGACGATTCACTTTGAAATAAAATAACGGAAGAAATTAGTTTAGCATTTGTAAATCTATTAAGACCGTGACGGATCCGATATTAGGAAGTAATCTCGCTAGAGCATTAAATCCCCTAACTTATAGACGTTTTGACCGAAATCTCTTTACAAGTCAAAATGGCCTAAAGTCGCATTATCGAAGTGACCCGCACTATTGGATTTGACTCCAATCCGGAGGATTTACGTCATCCTATCTCTAGGGGTGCGTTCAACTCCTTCCTTTCTTGAGTGATCTTTCATATTCACGAGCCTCTCGGCTACTCAAATATGAGATCGGAATCTACTACCGTATACTAGAAATACGGAGTCGATACGAGATAATTCAAGGAAGGATCAAAAATAGAAAACTACAAAAGCAAACATACAAATAAAGAATGCGTTATTTCATCGCAAATATCGTCGCGATCGGGCACAAAAAGAACTAGCTACGCATGATAAAGAAAGAAAACAAAATAGAAGAAGGAGAAATTAATTGCATTGCTAAATAAAAGAGGTACAAAATAATAATACTAAAAAAGACAAGATAATATTGCACTAAAAAAGACTATTACAACAATGAAGGAAGAACACTTGAACTAGCACTCTACTTCTACCAAAAATACTTAACATAAACTACTTTAAACTCAAACTACTTAACATCAACAAGAGGGGAAGGGGTTCCTTTTATAGGAGAGGGAGAACATTCTAGATGAGAATGAAGAGGGGGAAACCAAGGGGGGTGGCCGGCCACATCAAGGGAGAGGGTTCATGCATGGCTTTAAATGAGGGGAGAGAGGAGGCATGGATGCAATGTATTATATTTAATGGAAGTGAAATGGAAAATATAAAATAAAGAGAGGGGGGATGAATGGAAGTGTGTAGAAGGGAGAGAGAATGAATGTGGAGGAGAAGTAGAGGGGGGTTCGGCCATGCTAAGGGAGGAATAATGCATGCATGCAATAATGAGGAGAGAGGGAGAGAAAATGAATGAGGTGGCAAGGTGCATGCATGAGAGTGGCCGACCACATTAATGGGGATATTAGTGGGCTGCATGGGCTACTCCAAGGGCTCGGTTTGCTTGTGTTGGCTGCTCCAAGTGGGCTAGGTGAAGAGGGCCGGCCACATGTAATTGAGGGCTGGACTTGTAGGCTCAGGTTGGGCATGTTGGAGGGGGCCGGGCTGCATCATATCTTGCATGGGCTGCTTGTAAGTGCTCGGGTAGAGGGCTAGGTGCTGCTCCAAATCTTGAACAATAGTGCTTGCATCATGTAGGGCTCGGGTAGAGCATGGTGGGCTGCTCCATCATGAAGGGCTTGTGCTTGGGTTGCACCTACTACAACAAAAAGAAATACAAAACAACAAAACATAAATAAAATATTAATAATATTAAAACATTAAAATAACAAAACATTAAAACATTAAAACATAATATTAACTAATAATAATAAACATAACACAATATAAGGGGACATAATACATATAATAAGACAATATAGATTTTAACATCAAAACATAAAATGACACCAAAACACAAAATTATAACAATACTTAGGGATTTCTTAAACTAAATTATACCAAAAATGGATGACAAAAACAAGTCATCACTAAGCCCAAGGAGGGGGCACTTTTATGAACTATTTATATGTGTGTGTGTGTGGCCATGACAAGCAAGCAAGAAGTATTTTCATTTTATTTTCTCTAAACCCTCTCTCTAGTTTTCTCTCTCTCTCTACCGTGCTTTAACCCGCCAGGTTGCCCTAGCCGGCTATGCCTCCCGCAGAAATCGCGAAAACCTCGATTTCCACTTGTGCCGCCTTCCCCGATTCGCGAATCCCGCAGGCCGCCTCCGCTGATTCGCACACCCCAAGCCGCCGCCGCCATAGCTCGCCGGAATCCCTCCCTTGAGGACTTCCCTCCTCTTCTCCGGTGCACACGCTCACAATCCTGAGCACGTAACAGATTCATTGACGTACACTCCATACTCAGGCTCTCATCCATCAGTGGAATCAATAACAATGACAAAGTGACGTTGCGGAAACTCAAACGACTTGCGCCCCGACTCCATGCACTTGAAGCATCAGAATACTCCAGTGTTGGGCTTAGTCCCAATAATCTCCTTTCTCTTGAAGGGAATAGTGGATAGGGTTGAAGTCTCGATAGTGATGGGAAGGTGAGTGGAATCTGAGATTCTAGCAGTGGTTGTAGTTGTGACGCTCGTTGTAGATCTATCAGTAGATCTTACTCTGGAGGCCCCTTTTTATTAGGACTCCACTCTTCGTGCGCAGCTCAAAATCTCTCATAAGTCCTTATAATAAAAAAACTCTATCTGGTCTCTAATAGAATAGCGTAACCCATTCAGATAACGTGACACGGTCACGGCATCATCCTCTCGGAGGTTGAGGCAAGACTGCTGTACTAGGAACGCCACAAGACGTCGATGAGTAACATGCATAGTCAAGTGACTATTAACCCCATATAAGTTGTAGGGCCACTACAAGGGGTGTGTCTCGAGTCCTAGCGTCTCAACCATGCGCTGGGAAATAAAATTTTCCATGCTACTACTATCAATGACAATAAAACAAAAGTGTCCCTCAATGCGCGCAGTAGTGCAAAAAAATTTCGTCCTTCCATAATTCTTGCTCCGTGATCGCACTAGGGGAAACCAAGTTATAGTGTAGGACACAAACTAAGTGCTCAACTTGCTCTCCTTCAACCTTGATCACGCTTTCAGATTTGGGCTTGGGCTCAGGTTTGGAGACACTAAGACTTCATATTCAGGCTTATGCCCATCAGTGGTCTCAGTAATTACGACAAAGTGGCGTTGCGGGTACTCAGAAGATTTGTTCCCAGGTTCCATACACTTGAAGCATCATAATACTCCAATGGTGGACTTGGATCCCATGGGCTCCTTACCCTGGGAGGGGACAGTGGGAGGAGCCGGGGTCCCAGTAATGACATGAGGACGAGGATTAGATACCCTAGAGTTGGGTGCATTGGTGGTGCTTGAGGTAGGTCTATCAGTAGACCTATGCCCATATGTCCTCTTCTGAAGTGTGACCTCTACTCTACACGCTCTACTAGACACTTCACCCAAATCTCTAAAGTCGTGTAACTCTAGCTCATCCCTAATAGTATAACGTAGCCCGTTCAGATAATGGGACACTGTCATATCGTCTTCCTCGTGTAGGTCTAGTCTATACTGCAACACTAGGAACTTGTTGGTATACTTGTCCACGACAAGCTTGTCCTGGTGAAGGTTGTGGAACCTTCGATAAAAAGTTTGCAGATAGTCCAGAGGGACATATCGTTTCCGCAGCTGTGTCTTAAAGTCTACCCACATAGTGATAGGGGCTAGGCCTAGAGTGAAACGGGTGCGCTCTAGCTGAACCCACCAAACTAGTGCGGGTCCCTTAATCCTAAGGACGGAATACTCAACCTGACGATTCATAGGCATTTGTTTCCACACCATGAACCTTTCAACACGCTCACACCAATCTGAGCATTTTTTCGGGTTCCACATGACCCTCAAAATCACCTACATCTAGCTTAACTCCATCCCAACAGGGTTGGCGACGGAGTCTTGGTTCGAGTTGTGCAGGATCTGCTGGTCTAGGGTTGTGCAGGATCTGCTGGTCTAGGGTTGTGTTCCTCGTGTCCAGGGTTTTGTTGTGGTACTTGATTCAAACCTAGGTGATGTTCGGCTTCTAAAGTATAAACGAAGGTTCTTAAGCCGTTTATCACGTGATTGTTATTGCTTATGTTGGCATGGAGCGTTTCAAACGACTTCATTAAATCACTCATTCGCTTGCCTAAGTCTACTAAGCTATTTTCTATTTGATCTAGACGGTTCTCAATTTTTTCAATAAAAACATAAATGTTTTCTTTTAAATTTCTTTTTTAAAAATACCTTATATAAATAAATGTTTTTTTAAAAACAAAAGGAAAACTTAACAAATTTTTTTTTGAAACATTGAACCTAAAAAAACAATTGTTTTTTGTTTTGTTTTTTTAAATAGTGATGGAATTTGTTTGTTAAGACCAATTTTTTTTTGAAAAACAATTATTTTTTGTTTAAAAACAACTTAACTAAAATCAGGAATTGATTTTAAAATCAGGATCGTCCGATTCACAATAGGAGTGAATCCAACCTGCTTTGATACCAAACTGAGGTATACTAAAATTTGAAATTGATTTTAAAAAGATAATTTTGTGCGCAAATTAAAGTTTAGCTGTGAAATCACGACATCTCGAGCTTCGACATGTGAAAATTAAATCAAAAGATTTGCAAACCTGCATAAGGCGATTAACACTTGCATGTCTTCAACAATAAATTCATTTTATCCGCATGCGTCACAATGAGAGAGAGCGACAATAGGTTTAACAAATTAACGACAAACAGGAGCAAGGTTAAATCGGGCAAGCAACTCTAAAATTATTAAACTTAAACATTCATTCATGAAAAATAGACTAAGGGTAATCGAGTTGCAAAGGAGGGAGAGTCGTACCAACGTCGTGTGCTAACGATGATTCACATATGTGTAGGAGTGGGTACTATGGGCAGAGGTTTCTGGATCTGCAAGATAGTTGTAAAAGGCTAAAATAGAGGAGGTCTCTGCCTGACAAGTCACATTCAAGGCCTGTGACGTCAGGGGGTGATTGCTGACCGACTGGAGGAGTTTCGTGGTCGGAAGATCAATTGGGAAGGGTTCCAACGGCGGTTTGCAGATCGGACAACGAGCTTCCTGCGGCAGAATACGCCGGAAAACTGTGTGGATTGGATCTAGGCTCGATGACGTCTAGGAGGGGCGGTGGCTCGGTCGCCGATGCTGGAGAGGTCCTCTGGAGGCGTCGACGGGGTGAGGAAGGCCCTTGGTAGGCGAGGGATTCGATTCCGATGAAGGAGTGGCGGGCAATACCGGGCAGAGTAAAAGTTCTCTGCCCGATTTCTATCCCGCTCCCCTTTTTCCTGGATTAGCTGATTACTTAAATGCTAATAGGAATAAGCCGGGGTTACTTTTCCAAAGGGTTTTATGGGGGGTTTTTAATGGAGTTTAATGAAGGAAGAGGAGGTTTTAGAGAGGAAAATAAAATAAGGTGGAGATTGAATTAACCAGCTGTTTTAATAATATTAAAGGGTGGAATTTTTAATTCAAGGGACGACTATTTTGACTATTGAAAGGTGTAGGAGGTATGAGATTAATTGGGGGAATACCAAGAGTTGTGATTCTTTTTTAACAAAATCTAAAATTAGGCAAAATTATTATCTAAAGATATTAATTTCAGATTTAATTATTATCTAATAATTTCGTTTCTTGCTTGCCCTAAAGAAATCTTGTCCTAGTTTGACAGACCAATTTATTTTAGATCTCATTGGTCGGTTACACCCATAAATCACACAAACAATTGCGCAAGCTCGCTACAAAACTAACAAACATACGTGAGAGCGCTAAGTTGTCAACCTAAATCACCTAGAGGGGGGTGAATAGGTAAATTTCGTGTCAAATGCGGAATAAAAAATATAACACAGCACAGATCCGTAATCAAGCAATCACACAGACGACAAGAGATTTATAGTGGTTCCCCAATCTTGGGTACGTCCACTTTTCTCACCGATCTAGCAAATCACTAGACTCGGCTACTCCACTATCTCGGATTGTAAAAACAATCCTACACCTCGGAACCACGTTCCTACAAAACTCGATCCCAAACGGATCTACACTCGGAAGATAAAACTTCCTACCACTCGGAGAAAGATCTCCTACAATGAAATTTGATTGAATAAAGTTTACAAACAAGAATATCACAGATCTGGATCTTTGACGTAATCTTCTTCTTGAGAGCTTTTCGGTTTGAACAGAAACAGTTGAAGAAGACTTGACTGAGATCCACGATTCTGAGATCTAGAATCACCACGATCAAGAAAGTAAATCAGAGACGATGAAGCACGGAGAGATCGGATGATTCTTCTTGAGTCTGGATCGCTAGAGAAACTGAGATCGATAGCAGCGGCGTGAGAACGACGATCCAGAGCTTCTCCCGAAAACGGCAATGGCGGCGGATGAGAAAATTAGGGTTTTCGGGATTTTCTCTTTCTTAAAAAGATAATCTCTGTAAACGCGTTTTTAGTCAAATCTGAAAGGACCTATTTATAGGCTATCTCCAACGGTCATAATCGTAATTAAGATTGACACGTGGACCAATCAGAAAAAGGTTAATTTCAAATCTCCGTCAATTCTGGACTTAACGATTTCTGGAATTATGAGCCGACATACTCGGGTTAGATAAGATACTCGAGTACAAAGGTCTGCTACTCGAGTAGATAAGAGAAACATGTACTTGAGTAAAAGAAATGACTACTCGAGTGCCTTGGAAGAACTACCCGAGTTACTCTAGACAGATTACTCGAGTAAGTAGAAACATCTACTCGAGTACTAATCCAAACTACTCGAGTATAAGAGAAGTCTATTCGAGTGCTAATCCAGTCTACTCGAGTATAAAAAGGATCTACTCGAGTATAAAAAGGATCTACTCGAGTGCTAAGCCACTTACTCGAGTATATGAGCGAAGTTACTCAAATATGTGGACTTAGAAATATTTAGACTAAACAGATAGCCCTACTCGAGTAAGGAAAAAAGGTACTCGAGTATATGAGTAGATTTACTCGAGTATATGGACTTAGAAACTTTCTGAGATGAAAAGTCCAGATCAACTCGAGTACGATCAGAACACTTACTCGAGTAACTTGAGAACTACTCGAGTATGTAATCCAATCTACTCGAGTACTAAGTCACTTACTCGAGTATATATAAGATACTACTCGAGTATGTTGACTTAGAAAAAATTTCTTCTGATAAAGTCTTCAAAACTCCAGAGTCCAGTAGTCCAAGTGCATGGAAACAAAGTTTACCCCAATAGAGAGGCTATACATGAGTCAACACCTTGGATCACACAATGAGGAATTACATTGTATGGTCCTGTGTTTGATGACCCACTATAGACTGACATTTGTTTACACTTGGCAATAGAGTCCTGCATGCACAACTTAAACACAACATCAAATACAACTTAATTCATCTTAGTTTCAGGTCTGACTTCCCACAAATCTGGGGTATTGTGAAGACAATTACCAACAATCTCCCCCTATTTGTAGAAGTCAGCACCCTTTGCACTAAGATGAATTTCTAGAAAAGAAATGATCATCTATAACAACAAGTAATAGAAAATGACTAAAACAGAGAATAATAATAAATAAGGGAACCATAATCAGATTTAGATATATTAAATAGAAAGATTTTCCAGTTCCACAAAACACTTTCAGGGGTAATTCTCTCTGTGAAGTTTAGCTTTCTTCAGCTCTTGCCTTTCCAAATAACTAAAGGGTTTAGGAAAATAAGTCTTTGGCCTTGGAGGAGCTGCTGGATTGTTGAATCCCCATTGCCTGTCATGTAATCTGATCTTGATTTGAGATGCATCATAGACTTTCCATTCTGAGTAGCTGTAGAATTTGTCTTTATTTTCCCCAAAATCAGTTACCAGCTTTAGAGTGTCAAAGATTAAAGATTTGGAGGTTGGACTCCAAACTTCTGAATGTACTGACTCTGATCTGCCCTCTGAAGCTTGAGCTTGCTCTCTCTTAGGTGCAGAACGGCTAGCAGAAGCGCCGTCACCATATTTTCTTTTCTTGCTGGGGCCACCTTGATCAGCAGGTCTTCTAGAGGAGGAAGTACCTCGATCAAAGTGCCCCTGAGAGCTGGCAGGGACATCCTCTTTCCACACATCAGAATATGAAAGAGGAGGCTCAGACATCTCTCCAGCAGGTCTGGGAGAGAAGGCTAGCACTGCCTCTGGAATGGTAGCATGAACCTGGGCATCAGATGGAGGATGTTCCTCAAGAGGATCTAAGCTTTTAGGAATGATGGAGGGGTCGAGCTGGAATTCTGGAAAATTCTGATTATGTACCCAAACTGCAGGGTCATAAATGTAGAATTTGATAGACTGTAGCTGAGCTAGAATATCTGCTTTCATGGTGTTAACTAATCCATCCAGGGTCTCTTTAGACTTGGTAGAGATTTCAGCAGAAATTTTCTCAACTTGTTCTTTCACGATTTTCTCCCCCTTGCTGATTTCTACAGATAGCTTTTCAATAGCTTCATCTCTGAATGTGCCTACTTCTTCACAAACTTTCATCACATTGGCTTCAGCTTTGGTCTAGCAGAATCTGGTTATGTGCCACTGTTTCTGATTGATTTCTGACTTCACCCAAGCTGGTGATGGTGTGATCTATCGCTTTTCCACCTATTTTGAAGAGTTGTTTAAGTTCATCAGTGTTGGCTTGAATTTCTGCAAAGCCTCTGTTCATCTCAGTTTCAAGAGCAGAGACCTTGTTGTTAACTGATTTCAGAGACTCATCAAAGTAATTTCTCTGATCTTGGAGCATCTTCTCAATCTTACTGATGATGTCTGAGGAGCTGAGGGAAGCAGAAGATGGAGCACTGGCAGAAGTGGAGACCTGAGGGAGCTGAGAGATTGAGGGAGTCCAGGGAGGGATTTCTTTCACAACCACTGAGCTAGCAGTTCTCTTGGTGTGAGTGATTTCTACTGAATCCAGGGGATCTGTGAAGGAAGGGAGAGTGAAGGCTAATGTCCTTAGAGGAGGCTCAACAGGTTCTGGGGATAACTCCTCTTCGTCGGACAGGATGATACTATCATGTTGTTCTGCTTCTGCAATGGGAGACTGAGCTGAGGATGGAGAGGGTTTGTTGAGAGGGATCTGTTCATCTTGTACCTGAACCTCAGGAGTACTAACAACTGGATCTACTGGAGGTAGGGGAAAGTCTGACCTTAGTTCTTCAATAAGTTTATCAATCTCTGCAGCTGTGGACAGAAGGTCTTGCTGAATTTGAATATCTTCTGGAGGAGGAGGAGGAGAAGGATCTCTGACTGTCTGGGAGGGAAGTCTGTAAACAGAATCTGGGAGCTAGATGAGGCAGGCTCCCCCTCAACTACTGCACCTAGGGTGTCAGTAGCTTGATGTAGAGGAGGAGATGGAGTCCTGTCATCAGCAACATGCTGTGGGGTGGGGACATCTTCATCTATGATGACTTTGGAGGCTTGGGCAGTGTTCTTGAGTTGGATTTCATATCTTTGGATGGAAGAGATGGATACCTTTTTCATGTGATGGAGGGGAGTTCCTTTGGAGAAATCAAACACTGTAGGATTAATCTCATGGAGGAGGAGGGAGATAATCCTGGCATAGCTTGGTTTGTTCACAGTTTCTTTGATCTTGTCCAGTATCATCATTCCAAACTGGAATTTCTTCCGGCATACTATGGCTTGCATAAATCAAAAAAATTTTGGGATATTTCTCTGAGGGAATAGGTTTTGCAGAGAAGAACTTTGGCAATGACATCAACAAGAAATTTCCCCTCTAAATTGAAATCTGCACGTCGGAACGAATATCCTTCATACGGGTTTATTCCACAGAAGAAACTGGTTCTCTCGGAATCTTCAGAAGTCAGATCATCTTCTTCATCCACCACTGGCAGTTTTAACAGAGTAGCTAATGAAGTTTTGTCCAGACGGATTTTTATCCCACTGACCTTGGTTTTGAGAACTGTACCATTTCGCTTGACCTTCAGATTTTTATAGAACTCTTCCACTGCAGAAAATAGGATCTTACACAGCGTCTGTAACAGGAACGACAGCCCGGCTGTGTCAAGGAGAATGAGAAGGTTTTGGAAGTCATCAGAGAGATCGGCGATTCCATCTATAACCAATTCGGACCCGATTCCTATCTTGGAAGGAGGAGCCATCGAGTTCTGGAGTAAAGGATTCTGGAGAAGATAACGCTCTGCGGTTCTGGAAGACGAAGCGCCGGCGAGTACTCGAGAAAGGTTTTGTGGAAATGGATTACGGGATCATTCTATTTATATACATAACCCTAATTAGGTTTAAGATTGAGTTTTAAAATAAATCATACCTTATGGGGGGCGGCAAAAATCGAGGTGTGCGAAAAGAGAAAAATGAGATTTTCAAAGTTCTGGAATTTCCAGGTACTCGAGTATATATATCGGCATACACGAGTAATCTGTTGTAACCTACACGAGTAAGTCGAAGACCAAGTAGTTCATGAAGTACTCGAGTGAGTTACTAAGTACTCGAGTATGAAGAATATGTACTCGAGTGAATTTTGTACCTACACGAGTAGATACTTTGAGTTACTCGAGTATATTGTAATGTACTCGAGTGTAGTCGTGTAACTACTCGTGATTGTTTCCAAGTACTCGAGTATGTGAGTACACTTACTCGAGTAAGTCACTTTGACAAAATATTTTTCTCGAAGCACTGATTTTTACCTCCACCAACTTTTAACTCTGAGATTTTGATAGAGACCACTAATCTTCTTTGTTGAGCATCCCAAGTTCAGTTTTGAAGAATGAGAACTTGGTCTCATCTAGCGGCTTCGTGAATATATCTGCAACTTGCCTATCTGTGGAGACGTATTGTAGATCTATGTCTCCATTCTCCACATGCTCCCGAATGAAGTGATATCGAAGCTCTATGTGCTTTGTCCGGCTGTGGGAGACGGGGTTGTTGGCGATTGCTATTGCACTGGAAGAGTCACAAAGCAGAGGGATGTTCTGGAACTTCATGTTATAGTCTTCAAATTGATTCTTGATCCATAGAAGCTGTGCACAACAGCTGCCTGCAGAGATGTACTCTGATTCAGCCGTTGAGATGGCTACACAGTTCTGCTTCTTACTGCTCCAGGAAATAAGTCTCCTTCCGAGAAATTGGCAAGTCCCGGAAGTACTTTTCCTGTCGTCTTTGCTTCCTGCAAAATCTGCATCTGAAAATCCAATTAGTTCACTATCATTACTTCTTGGGTACCATAAGCCAAGATTTGGTGTACCTTTGAGGTATCTCAAGATTCGCTTTGCAGCAATGTAGTGAGATTCCTTAGAGTTCACCTGAAATCTAACACATACACATGTTGAAAACATTATGTTTGGTCTACTTGCGGTAAGGTAGAGCAAGGACCCAATTATGCTTCTGTACTTGGTTTCATCAAAAGGTTTCCCTTTCTCATCCTTGTCCAGAGACATAGCTGAGGCCATTGGAGTCCTCATAGAGGTTGCGTTCTCCATTCCGAATTTCTTAAGTAGCTCTTTGGTGAATTTGGTCTGTGAGATGAAAATTCCATCCTCAGATTGTTTCACTTGAAGCCCTAAGAAATACTTCAGCTCTCCCATACTGCTCATTTCAAACTTTCCTTGCATAAGTTTCGAAAACTTCTTGCAGAGGTTGTTGTCTGTAGAGCCAAAAATAATGTCATCAACATATATTTGTACCAGCAAAATCTTGCCTTTTATTTCCCTAAGAAATAATGTCTTGTCTATCTTTCCTCTTGTGAACTTGCTCTCAAGAAGGAAGCTAGACAGCGTCTCATACCAAGCTCGGGGAGCTTGTTTAAGACCATATAAAGCTTTTTGCAGTAAATAAACATGATTAGGTAAAGTTGAGTCAACAAAACCTGGCGGTTGCTCTACATACACTTCTTCCTTTATGTCACCATTCAGGAAGGCGGACTTGACGTCCATCTGATAGACGGTAAAGCCCTTGAGTGCAACGTAGGCAAGAAATAACCTGATCGCCTCCAGTTTTGCCACTGGAGCATATGTTTGATCAAAGTCGATTCCTTCTTCTTGACGATAGCCCTTGGCGACAAGTCTTGCTTTATTCTTTATAATTATTCCATCTTCGTCCATCTTATTCCGGTAGACCCATTTTGTCCCGATGACATTCTTACTCTTGGGTCTAGGAACAAGTGTCCAAACTTTGCAACGTTTGAACTGATTCAACTCTTCTTCCATGGCTAGTATCCAGGATGCATCCGAGTTTGCTTCCTCGAACTTCTTAGGTTCAACCTGTGATAGAAAGCTCAAGAATAAATTCTCGTTAGTTGTACTTCTCCGGGTTCTGACACCATCCTGAGGATCTCCTATGATTTGATCTAAGGGATGATCCTTCAAGTGTCTGAACTCTAGGGTCCTTGCATCTGGGATCTCTTCAGCCACTGGTGTTGCATCTTCAGCTGGGATGTGTTCTTCATCTTGATCATCTACCTCTCCAATAGGGGTTGTAGAGGTGATCTTGATGAACGTCTCATCTTTATCTTGAGTAGGCTCATCCAAGCTAATTTCCTTCATCTTGGTACCTGCATCTTCAATGAGCACACTAGAAGAGTTGCTTTGCAGCAAACTCGTCTCATCAAATACAAGGTGTATCGACTCTTCTACCACCAGAGTTTTTCTATTAAATACTCTATAGGCCTTACTATGGCTACTATAACCTACAAAAATACCTTCAAAGCTTTTCTCGCTAAACTTGGTATCGCGATACTTGCCGTTGTTAAGTACGAAGCACTTACAGCCAAAGATTCTAAAATATGAAATGGTTGGTTTCCTGCCTTTTAGAAGTTCGTAAGGAGTCTTATCATGGTTCTTGTTGATGAGAGCTCGATTTTGCACGTGACAAGCGGTGTTGACGGCTTCAGCCCAGAAATACTCTGGAAGTGAGGCATCACTCAACATAGTCCGGCAAGCCTCTATGAGTGTTCTGTTCCTTCTCTCAGCTACTCCATTTTGCTGTGGAGTGCGCGGAGAGGAAAACTCATGAAAGATACCTTGACTTTCGCAGAATTCTGTCATGTCTCCAGACTTGAATTCCGTTCCATTGTCACTTCTGATTTTGACTACGGAACAGTTGTATTCATTCTGGATTTGCCTAACAAAACTAGTGAAAGTACTGAAGGTGTCTGACTTGTGTTTCAGAAAGAACACCCACGCAAAGCGCGAGTAATCATCCACAATAACCAACGTATATTCCTTACCTCCCAAACTTCTAACTTGCAGTGGACCAAACAAGTCCATATGGAGAAGTTGTAAGCTTCTATTGGAATCCTTGCCTATTATGCTTTTAAATGAACTCCTTGTTTGCTTGCCTTTGATACAGGCGTGACAAAGACTGTCCATAACGCACTTGACATTAGGTGCATCACGTACTAAGTTTTGGGAGAATAGTTTATTAACAGTTTTGAAATTAATATGTGCTAGTCTCTTGTGTCATTGGTCAGCAAGAGATGCACTACTTTTTGCTAAAAGACACACTGATGTAGACGAGTCTATACAAATGAAGTTTAAACAGAAAATATTTCTGCTTCGAGTGCCTGATAAAACAGTTTCCATGTTGTCAACCGATTTTATCAAACACTTATCAACATGAAATTCAACCACGTATCCTTTGTCGCATAGTTGGCTTATGCTGATGAGATTGTGTTCCAATCCTTCAACATAGGCTACATTCGAAAAGGATACGCTACTGTTAGTAATCATACTGTAGCCTTTAGTTATTCCTCGATCTGAACCTCCAAAGATGACCTTTGGTCCGTTGCAGACTGAGGTGAAATTCTGGAGTAGGCTTCTTGTCCCGGTCATATGCCGAGAGCATCCACTGTCCAAGTACCAGATTGGCATTTTGGTGGTCTTTGGACATACCTGCAATTACAATCACTTAGCCTTAGGAACCCAAACAAGTTTGGGTCCTTGGTCTCGAGTTAGAATACTCCCCCTACGAGCATTAGCCTCATGAGTGGTCATTCTCACGTTGCTAACTTGAGGGGTTGCAATATTTCTAGGATTGAACCAACAATCGATGCCAAAATGACCAATTTTGTCACAGCACCAACAGTCGAACCTGTTGTATCTTTGCCTAGTGTATTCCTGCTTGATTTTCTTAAATGATGGTCTAGCGGGAACTTCACTCTTGGAGGAAGAAGCTTCATGATGATGGCAGCTACATGAAGTCTTCTCCTTCATAGGCTTTTCCACAGTAGGTTTTACCTTTGGTGTCTTCTTGATGTTATGACCATGAGCATATGGTCCATAGTTCTGAAGTTGAATCTCTTCATGAGGTGCCTTAAAGACACTCGCCAAAGTTACGAGGACGAGTCCAACCTTGGTATCTTGACTTAGGCTTCTCGGGGATCGGCCTAGAGAAGTGTCCATAGGTGGACTCATAGTCGTATTCGTTCGTAGGAAAGATAACTTTCTTGAACGAAACTGGTTCCAAGGGAGCTTTCCCTTTTTCTTCAGCTAGAGCCTTCTGGGTAGTCTTATTCTTTCTCTTGGCCTTGTTTCTCCTAGAAGATTTACTAGAAGTACCAATGTGGCCTAAACCAGCACCCTTGGCCTTAGCTGAGAACTCAGCAACGAGTGGAAGAACTGTCTTAGGCTATGAGAAACTCTCAACAAGTTTCTTCTCAGCCTCGAGTTGTTGTTCCAATTCTTTGATGATTTCATCTTTAAGGTCGAGGTGCTTGAGAGCTTGATTGTATTCTTCCATAGCAACATTGAAGTTCTCTTGAAGAGAATTATTCTTGGTGACTTCTTCCCTCAAGGTGCTCTCACTAGCCTGTAGAGATTTTATCTCTTTGGCTTGAGTTTTCACGACTCTGCGATATTTTTCGTAAGCCGTGAGTAACTCCTTATACTGTTCCATGAGTTCAGATTCATCCTCAGAGGAATGACCCTCTTGCTCATTATCATCATCAGATTCAGAGAGAGGAGTGTGATATTTTGCCTCCCCAGTGAACTGGGGGACTTGTTCATCATCAGAGTGAGCCATGAGCCCGAAGTAAGCTTCCTCTTCTTCAATCGACTCAGATGAGTCGGAGTCGCTGAGAGTTTTGCTCTTCTTGGCTAATAAGCTCTTCTCTGTCCTCTTCTTGTGGTATGAAGATTTCTTTTCCTCTCTTCTGCCACCCTCTTTTTTCTTGTGAGGGCAGTCCGCGATGACGTGACCTGTCTTATTACAACAATAACAAACGATGTCAGTTGAAATTTGTTTGTTCTGTTTGGAGTTATACCTGTCATGGCTGCTCGAGCCATTCTTTCGCTGATCACCGTTATGTCGTGATCTTCTGTATGAGGCATCTTTGCCTCTCCATTGCTTCTTCTTATTCAAGAATTTCATGAACTGCCGCGAAAGGAAAGAGAACTCTCCTTCAGATAGTTCTGAGCCTGAGGTGCTTGGCTCGGAGCCTTCTTCTTTACTTACTTCTTGAGGAGGAGCTGGCGAGGCAGCTTTGCCCTTCCTTGAACTGTCAGCCTTTAAAGCAACCGACTTCTCTTTTGAGCAGAAGCGACTTATCTCTTCTTCGGCTTTTCTGGAGTTGATTTGCAGTTCATAGGACATTAGCTTGCCAAATAGGTCCAAATAGGTTCTGTGGATCTGTCTCTGCTAGTCTGCCAAACTCTCGGATGGCACAGACTTTATTATCCCATTCTTTGGTGAGAGATCTCAGAAACTTATCATTCAGCTCCCCATTAGTAAAGACTCGGACATACACTCTTAGTCCATTAACTATCTTAAAGAAGTTTTCAAATGTGTCAGCTATGGGTTCCTTGTGACCTTGTCGGAAGGCTTCATATTTCTGATTCAGTAGGGTTCTCCGATCATCCCTCACCTCTTCAGTACCTTCCATTAAAGTAACTAGGGACTGCCACATCTCTTTAGCTGATTGGCAGTGAATTAGATTCTGCAGCATTGAGTCATCGACTGCACTTGCGATAATATTTTTAGCTTTCTTGTCCAGGGAGACAAGTGCAATCTCGTCCTTATCCAAGTCCATCAATTTCCTTGGAACCTTTTTGGTTGGGTCTATTGTTGATGCAGTCATAGGAACATGCGGACCTTCTTCCACAATCATGAAGATCCGAGGGTCTACTGCTTCCATGAAGAACTTAACTCTTTCCTTCCACATAGGAAAATTGTTCTTGGTGCAGATAGGGAGCTTAGCAAAATCCTTGGTCTTACTCATACTTGATACTTCTCTGGAGACAACTTGATGAGGATTAGATCAAGGTGTTAACCTTTTAACGATCAACCTCCCCTCTGATACCAATTGAGAGCGCTAAGTTGTCAACCTAAATCACCTAGAGGGGGGTGAATAGGTGAATTTCGTGTCAAATGCGGAATAAAAAATATAACACAGCACAGATCCGTAATCAAGCAATCACACAGACGACAAGAGATTTATAGTGGTTCCCCAATCTTGGGTACGTCCACTTTTCTCACCGATCTAGCAAATCACTAGACTCGGCTACTCCACTATCTCGGATTGCAAAAATAATCCTACGCCTCGGAACCACGTTCCTACAAAACTCGATCCCAAACGGATCTACACTCGGAAGATAAAACTTCCTACCACTCGGAGAAAGATCTACAATGAAATTTGATTGAATAAAGTTTACAAACAAGAATATCACAGATCTGGATTTTGACGTAATCTTCTTCTTGAGAGCTTTTCGGTTTGAACAGAAACAGTTGAAGAAGACTTGACTGAGATCCACGATTCTGAGATCTGGAATCACCACGATCAAGAAAGTAAATCAGAGACGATGAAGCACGGAGAGATCAGATGATTCTTCTTGAGTCTGGATCGCTAGAGAAACTGAGATCGATAGCAGCGGCGTGAGAACGACGATCCAGAGCTTCTCCCGAAAACGGCAATGGCGGCGGATGAGAAAATTAGGGTTTTCGGGATTTTCTCTTTCTTAAAAAGATAATCTCTGTAAACGCGTGTTTAGTCAAATCTGAAAGGACCTATTTATAGGCTATCTCCAACGGTCATAATCGTAATTAAGATTGACACGTGGACCAATCAGAAAAAGGTTAATTTCAAATCTCCGTCAATTCTGGACTTAACGATTTCTGGAATTCTGAGCCGACATACTCAGGTTAGATAAGATACTCGAGTACAAAGGTCTGCTACTCGAGTAGATAAGAGAAACATGTACTCGAGTAAAAGAAATGACTACTCGAGTGCCTTGGAAGAACTACCCGAGTTACTCTAGACAGATTACTCGAGTAAGTAGAAACATCTACTCGAGTACTAATCCAAACTACTCGAGTATAAGAGAAGTCTACTCGAGTGCTAAGCCAGTCTACTCGAGTATAAAAAGGATCTACTTGAGTGCTAAGCCACTTACTCGAGTATATGAGCGAAGTTACTCAAGTATGTGGACTTAGAAATATTTAGACTAAACAGATAGCCCTACCCGAGTAAGGAAAAGAGGTACTCGAGTATATGAGTAGATTTACTCGAGTATATGGACTTAGAAACTTTCTGAGATGAGAAGTCCAGATCAACTCGAGTACGATCAGAACACTTACTCGAGTAACTTGAGAACTACTCGAGTATGTAATCCAATCTACTCGAGTACTAAGTCACTTACTCGAGTATGTGAACTTAGAAAAAATTTCTTCTAATAAAGTCTTCAAAACTCCAGAGTCCAGTAGTCCAAGTGCATGGAAACAAAGTGTACCCCAATAGAGAGGCTATACATGAGTCAACACCTTGGATCACACAATGAGGAATTACATTGTATGGTCCTGTGTTTGATGACCCACTATAGACTGACATTGGTTTACACTTGGCAATAGAGTCCTGCATGCACAACTTAAACACAACATCAAATACAACTTAATTCATCTTAGTTTCAGGTCTGACTTCCCACAAATTTAGGGTATTGTGAAGACAATTCCCAACAATACGAGAAATTTGCGTGACGACAAGCTCTACAAACAGGTAATATAAAATGCAGTAAAATAAATAACGATGCAATTCAAGTTGCATCAGGATACAAACAGGGACAGTCTAATCGCACTATGCTTATCTGAAAAATGTGAACAAAAAACCGTGGTACTTATTGACCGAAGGTGGCATAGAAGAAATTGCAATCTCAAGGAACTCTTGTCTGCTGAGTTTGAAGTAAAGGACTTGGGGAGATTGCAATACTTCCTGGGAATTGAATTGACCAGATCAAATCAAGGTATTTTTATCTCTGAACTTAGTATGTTTTGGTTATGTTAAAAGAGACCGTTACGCTTGGTTGTGTTCCAACTTCCAACTAACACTCATATGGAGGAGAATCGTAGGATTGCTGAAGGCAATGATGGTGACCGTACTGGTGCCCCAAGTTATTTGAGATTGCTTGTGTTCGAAGTAAATGACCTATTTCACACACGTTTTGACTTTAAATATGTTACAGGTATCTTGAGTAGAGATATGCATGATCTCATGATCAGACATCATGAGGCCGCTTATCGTGTAATGCGGTACTTAAAGAAGGCCCCTCGCCATGCGCTCATGTTCTCCAATAACAACCACTTGAAGATCAAAGTCTTCATTGATGCTGATTGGGATGGAAGCCGTGACGACAGGAAATTCACAACGCTGTACTGTACCTTTGTTGGTGGAAATTTGATATCAGGGTATCTTGAATACAAGAAATTCAAAGATTTATTCAATTATTCTTAGAGGATTATGGACAAATTATTGATCAACCTCTACAACTATCTAACTGATCAGATTTATTCAAAACTCAATGCTAAAAATAGCTAAAAAGTGTAATAACTTTTTTTAGCTTCCATAAGTTCCATCTTGAAGATATAAGTTTTTCAATTGATACAGCAAGATGCAGAATGTTGTGGACAGATCTAGTGTTGAAGCTAAGTACCGGTCAATGTCTTAAGATCTTTGTGAAGTTCTATGGTTGTGTACTGTGTTGCAAGATCTGAGACTTCAGGAGAATGTCCCTCTCTTCTTATATTATGACAACAAGACAACTATTAGTATTGCTCACAACCCAGTTCAACATGACATGATTAAACATGTTGAGGTCGATCAACATTTTATCAAAGACCACCTGGATAAAGGAAACTTGGTCACTCTTTTCGTTCGTTATAAAGATCAATTGGCCGATGTCTTTACCAAAAGCTTGAAATGTGATGTGTTTACTGATGACATCCATAAACTCAGAATGAATATTACCTTCTGGCCGACTTGAGAGGCAGAGTTATAATTAATAGATAACTACAAGTCGTTTTATTCTGTATTACCCAACCAGGTTATTGTTGAAAGGGGGGCCCAAACCATCTTGGGAAACCCGGGGAAGAAAGCCCACAACCCGACTGCAGTCGGTGCACTCCAACCAAATCTCTCGGGGCCCACATCTTGGGGAAATCCCGGGAAGGTTGTTGAGGCTTGGGCTCGATCCCGGGCCTCAACAACCTTCCCGGGATTTCCCCAAGATGTGGGCCCCGAGAGATTTGGTTGGAGTGCACCGACTGCAGTCGGGCTGTAGGCTTTCTTCCCCGGGTTTCCCAAAATTGGTCGTGCCCCCCTTTCAACAGAAACTCGGGGAAGAAGCTTCTTCATGAAATCCTGATACCCAACTGAGCTGCAGCTCAGTTGGGTATCAGGACTTCATGAAGAAGCTTGATAAAGGAGGTCCCGGGATCGAGCCCGAGCCTCAACAACCTTCCCGGGATTTCCCCAAGAAGAAGAATTCCCAATGGAGATCCACTATCCTCGTTCAGCAATGAACCCCCATGGTTTGAACTTCCTCCTCCAAGTGTGGGCTGCCTCATATAGATTTGTCTCGCCTGGATGAACTCCCACCACCATCTGAAGACAAGTCGCCATCTACGTCAACCAAACCAGCACCGTTCAGCACTTTTGTTGAAAGGGGGGCCCGGCCCATCTTGGGAAACCCGGGGAAGAAAACCCACAGCCCGACTACAGTCGGTGCAGTTATTTACGTCTTTTGGCTCCCCTTACTCAAGTATACGTACGGGTAAAGGGTTTAATTATCGTTATGAGATCATTACTTCAACTATTTTTTGGTGACTGAGATAATGTTTAGTTGCTAAAACAAGATACTCTGCATTGTCAAAGTGTTATCATCAAATGAATCTATGATTTGTTGAATGTTTAGATCATGAAAATTATTATGATGATCAGTTGTGTCTTTTTGAAGTAACAACATCAGGTAAGTTAATTTTATTTTCTTTTATTTGTTGATGAACAGGTTGTTTATGGTGATACAGATTCTATTATGATCTTTACTGGGCTGGATGACATTCCTAAAGCCAAAGCAATTGCTGCAAAAGTGATTCAGGAGGCGAGGCTTGTTATTTGATTCACCTTACCAATTTTTAAGTTGCAATACACCTGCATTATCGTAGTCATAAAATGCTGCGATTTCAAATTTGGTTATGATGAAAATAAGCTACTATTACTGCTCAGGTTAACAAGAAATATCGCTGTCTAGAGATTGATCTTGATGGCTTATACAAGAGAATGCTTCTTCTTAAGAAGAAGAAGTATGCTGCTGTTAAAGTGCAATTTAAGGATGGAATAGCATATGAGGTTGGACATATATACTGATCATTTTCTTTATCAATTATATTTTTTGTACTATTGACACTTTGAACAGTGATAGTGATTTATGGTGCATGTTGCAGGTCATTGAACGCAAGGGCGTTGATATGGTTCGACGTGATTGGAGTTTGCTGTCCAAAGAAATAGGCGATTTCTGTCTCAGCCAAATATTATCCGGAGGGTAATAACTTGTAAAAAATTCGTAAACTTCCCCTTATATTATTTAGTTTCTGGTTTGAAACTTTTCTTACCACGTGAAATTTATGAATATGATTTTTTTATTGTCCATCTAAAGGTGCTATTTTACTTTTTAGTATTACTGTGTTCAGTTTAACACTATTTTCTTTTTAATATGAATGCCCTATTCCTGCAGAACGTGTGAAGATGTCGTGGAGTCGATTCATGATTATCTTATGAAGGTGAAAGATCCCTGAAACTTCATTTTAGCCATTATATAGTTGAGTTTATTAGTATTAGTATTATTATATTAATATTTGTGTGAGTAGGTTTAGTCCCACATCTTGAGTCAGTCTTTGTGAGTCGTTTGTAATGTTATAAATAGTCCCCTATGTGGAAGAATGAAAGATCAATCTATTATGTTTTCTAATATACAACTTGGTATCAGAACCAAAATGATTTCTCTTCTCTGAAACCCTAAACATCTCTTCCCGTGGCTGCCACTTGATTCCTGCTTCTCTGTTTCGATCCCGTCCTACGTTGCTAAAGCCCCTGTCGAACAACTCCCTTCCCGCTCTCGTCGACGGAATCGTCGTTTGATTCCATAGACGGGAGTGTCTTCTATTCCCCTCAACAAGGACTCCTCTGCCTTAGCCTACGCTCGATCCTGTCAAGCCTGGGGTTGCTCTCGTCGCTGATCATGTCGACGATGTGGTTCCAGTCTAAGTTGTCAAGGCGCGCGCCTAGGCGCACCTGAGGCGCCGGGCGCACCAGGCGCAGCCCGCCGCGCCTCAGCACAGCTGAGGCAGGCGATGTGCCCCAGGCGCGCCTCAGGCGTGCCCAGGCGCGCGGCGCGCGCCTTACAGGCTCCCAGGCGCGCCAGAGGCGCGCCCGGGCCTTTTAAGGTATTTTTTTTTTAAAAAAATTTTGAATTGGCAAAAACATGATCTTAGACGCACCCGAGGCACCCCCTAGGCGCACTTGGGCGCCCAATTCGCTGAAATTGAGCGAATTGGGCGCCCAATTCGCTGAAATTGAGCGAATTGGGCGCCCAATTCGCTGAAATTGAGCGAATTGGGCGCCCATTCGCTGAAATTGAGCGAATTGGGCTCCCAATTCCCTAAAGTTCAGCGAATTCGCTCAATTTCAGCGAATTGAGCGCCGAATTCGCTCGATTTCAGCGAATTGGGCGCCGAATTCGCTCGATTTCAGCGAATTGGGCGCCCAATTCGCTCGATTTCAGCGAATTGGGCGCCCAATTCGCTCAATTTCAGCGAATTGGGCGCCCAATTCGCTCAATTTCAGCGAATTGGGCGCCCAATTCGCTCAATTTTCTTTTTCCCCAATTTTTGCGCCTCACGTGCCTCAGGCGCGCGCCTGCGCCTTGTGCCTTGCGCCTAGGCTCCAGGGGCCCTTTGCGCCTCGGTGCGCCTTGCGCCTTTGATAACTTAGGTTCCAGTCGACTGGTGCGGCATTCGGTCTCCACGATGTCTGTGTTCTATGACGGAAGCTGCGTCCTGCCCATCGATGCTATGCGCTATCTTCGATAAGCTCGTCGATCCCGTCCCAACTTCCCTTCTTCTTCGATGAGATAGTGTTTGCTGCTGATCCGGGACGTCCTTTCCTGCTGCATGATCTAGACCTTCTGGCTCCATCCGTTGCTCGCCTTTCCTGTTACCGTCGGGCTGCTGCAGTCGGACTGTCAATGGTCGCGCGTTGGTGATGGGGATGATGGGGTGTTTTGTAATTTTTTTTAGTTTTATTTGTCTTCTTAAGTGTTTCGTTTGTTATATGCTTTCTTTCACGTGTGTTTCACGTGTTGGGGAGTGTTTGGGATGAGGGCAACTCAGATGATCTTTCCTGTTGTTCTCCTTAGTCTCATACGATCTCCAGGCTTATGTCTTGTGATGTTTGTGTCTCCCCAAGTTTTTCCTTGATGTTTGGTAGGTGGTATGGTATTTGGTGGTTGACCTTTTTCCCTTTCTCTCTTATCCCTGCGGTCACGTAGATTTGTGTGCTTTTTTTCTTATCTCCGCGGTCACTTAGATCTGTGTGTGTGGTGTTATCCCCGCAGTCTCGTAGATTCGTGTGTGTGGTTTTCTCTTCCCTTCCGTGCATGCTTCCATCGTCCGACTTTGCCTACCACTTTTACCATTTCTTTTATGATGTTTTCAAGTTGGGGGTTTCCCCTCCAACTTGAGGGGGAGAATTGAGTTTATTAATATTAGTATTATTATATTAATATTTATGTGTGAGTCAGTTTTGTCCCACATCTTGAGTCGGTTTTTGTGAGTTGTTTGTAATGTTATAAATAATCTCCTATGTGGAAGAGTGAAAGATCAATCTATTATGTTTTCTAATATTCAACTTATATATCTTCGTAGAGTGCTATTTTTCTTTTTATTATTAAAACTAGCTACAAGCTGCAATTCTGTTGATCATTTTTCGATACATTTACTTATATGTAGCATTTTGTTTGCAGGTGCAAGGGGAAATGAGGAATGGAGAGATTACACTTGAAAAGTATGTAATTACAAAGAGCTTAACAAAACCTCCTGAAGATTATCCAGATACTAGGAACCAACCTCATGTGCTGGTCAGAAATTTCTGTACTAGTTATGTTTAGCTTAAGTTTTAGTACTTTATATTTATTTTTATTTTATAACATGTAGGTAGCTTTAAGATTGAAGAAAAATGGTTATCCAAATTGCTCAGCTGGTGACACAATCCCCTACATTATTTGCTGTCAGCAGGTATCAATATTTGTAATATGTGAGAATATTTAATTAAATACGATAGTCTTAATTTGTGAGAATATTTAATTAATAGATTGAGCTTGAATCAATGTGGCAAAACTCTAGCACTCATTCTTATATCAGACTAAAAATAAATATATCTTGGAAATACATAAATGTGAACTTGCCAATTAATTTTCTTAGCACATGCAATATTTTAAATGTCCTTTGAATGTATGTCAATGCGTTGGTTTTGAGAGAAAAACATTTTCCCTCAAAATAGGTTGTCATTTAGTAAAATTTAGGCCGACATATTCGTTTATTTCTGATATATTGGCCTACGCGACTTTTGAAAATATCCTGCTATTTTATTTTATGTTATGTTAACATGTACATTCTTAAATTATCTTTATGTATTGCATATTTATGCGATTAAACTTATTGTTTTGTTCTTTTTCGTATGCATTATTCTTACAATCAAGTTTGTATAATATTTCAAATTATACATTTGCTAATTAATATTTAACAAAAGTTTAAAATATTTTAGACATTATTAGGTAATAAATTTTATGGTTTAACATAAATTTATTAAGTACAAGAAGATTTTTTTTCCAACAAGGGCATTTAACTTTAAAATTTAAAATTTAGTATCGTTTAAATAAAAATATTGTGCAATATTGATTATATTTCACAATTTATATATTTATACTTATTGTGGATATTTCTTACTAGTAGTTGTAGTTTGTTGCTAGTATTGTGTCTTAGGTTTTCTTTGACTTTATTTGAGGATATATATAACTCATTATTTGTGTTCTTGTTATACTAATTTTTACTTTTAGAACATATATGTATACTTGATATATATTTTTAGTTATAATATATGAACATTTAGAATGGGAGTCTTGGGGGAAGAAAAAGTTTGCACCAATTGCAGAGAAGTTACGAGAAGCTCGACTAAGATGGTTTAGACAAGTACAAAGGAGACCATTAGAGGAACCTGTTAGGCGCTGTGAGATTCTAGTCACTAGGCATTTTAAACGAGGGAGGGGTAGACCAATAAAGATTTGGAATGACACTATAAGGAAAGACATGATGTACTTAGGCATTAGTGAGATTATGACTAAAGATAGGGCACAATGGTGACAAAGGATCCATGTAGCCGACCCCGCTATAGTGGGATAAAGACTTGAGTGTTGTTTTGTGTTAATATATGAACATTCAGAAGGGGAGTCTCGGCGCACCGGTTAACGTGTCGATGTGTGACCTTGAGGTCACGAGCTCGAGTCCTGTAAGCAACTTCTTGCAAAAATGCAGGGTTAGGTTTGCCTACATTCCACCCTTGTGGTGGGACCCTTCCCTGGACCGTCACTGCGCGATAATGCTTTGTGCACCGGGTTGCCCTTTTAATATATGAACATTCAATATTTAAAATGCGCCTGGCATGTCTCTGACATTCGCCATCCGATGTTTTAAAACTCAATCTGACTTGTCGCGGACATTCTATATTTACAACAATAGATGGGTTTAGGGTTTTAGAGATTGAATAGAGAGAAGTCAGCTGAGCTTCTAGTGAATCCAACATCATGAACAACCCCACTAAACTTGTCAAACCATGATCGAGGAGATTGTTTGAGACCATAAAGCGATTTTTTGAGGTGACATACAAGAGACTCTCTCGTTGTCTCAAAATTGCTAGGTTGTTGCATGTAGACAGTCTCAAGAAGATCCTCATTACAAAATCATTTTGACGTTCAATTGATGCAACTGCCATTGTCGATGAACAACTAGGGAGATCAAGACAAACAATATTTAATTTTGCGACATGTGAGAAGATTTTGTCATAATCGAGGCTGTGTTGTTGAGTAAACCCACGGGCCACAAGATGAGATCTTAGACGTTGAACTGTCCCATCCGAATCATGTTTGATGGCGAAAACCCACTTACGACCCGCACAAGTCTTGCCTGGAGGAAGAGGGACAAGATCCCAAGTTTGATTTGCCCAAAGAGCAGTCGTTTCCTCATCTATAGCCTCCCGCCATCCCGGATGTTGAAGAGCCTCCTATAGAGAGTTAGGGGTGGAAATAAACAACAAGTTGTAAATTTGTGAATCACCGAAGAGAGGCATTGCAAAGACATATTGGATAGGGGGCGAGCGGTAGACGCTGGCGCCGGATTTTTATGCCGCGCGATACCATTATTAAATGGAAACTGTTGTAGGATATCAGAACGAGGAGGGCGACGAGTGTACACACGAAGAGGAGGCGGTTTGTAGGATGCAGTGATCTGAGTTGGAAGGAGTGGTGGAAGATTAGAATTAAAAGGAATGATAAGGCGAGGCAGTGTTGGAGGTGCTGGAGGAGCGGTATGGAAAGAGTGTAAAGATTGGTCTTCGATGAGGGTCACATCCGTAGATGTAACAACCTTGCGATCATTTGAATAATAACATACGTAATCTTTCTGAGTGCGAGAGTAATCAACAAACTTATATTTGGTAGCGTGAGGAATATGCTTATTAGTGGAGGGTTCAAGGTAGTGATCGTAATAATTACATCCAAAGATGTGAGTCATGACGAGAAAGGGTGGTTTGGAGGGAAATGGAATACTAAATGGAGTCTCATAGTTGAGAATAAAGGAGGACATGCGATTGATGTGGTTGCAAGTTGTGGAAACCACTAAATACCAATAAAGCATGAGAACCTCCATTTAAAACATAAATGAGCGAGTGGCCTCTCGAAGGTGACCTCACAAAGGTGACAATTCTTGCTCTCAGCTACACCATTTTGTCGGGGGGGGGGGGGGTATGAGCATATGAGGTTTAATAGATGATCCCCAACTCAGTACATAGATTATTAAACACATGACTCGTGTATTCACGCGGATTGTCCGTTCGAAGGGAAAACTGTGTACGAGTCTCAACAATAAAGACATGCAACACACAAGGTAGTTGAGAACGATCGTGAAGTAAAAAATGTAAGAAAATAACGATAACCAAAACTACTAAGCCGTTTTATAAGGTCTCCAAATATCAGAATGTACTAAATCAAAAAGGAACATTGCTCCAAATACAATGAGGGAGAAAAGAAGAACGTTGTTGTTTTCCAAAAATACATGACTCGCAAGTAAAGTTAGTGGGGGATAGATAAGAAGAGCTTTCTTGAGAATTAGGAGAGGAGCATGCTAAAGATGCTGGTGCCATTCAACATAATTAACAGGGGAGATAACTGTAGGAGAGACGTCCAAATTGTAGAGCCTGTTGGACTGTCTCCCTTTACCAATGATATTCTGCGTCTGTCGATCTCGCACAACAAAAGAAGAGGAAGAGAAGGTTACTGTTGGGTATTGCTTCCACAATAACCCTGATTTGAAGAAGTCCCCCTTGAACTAAGATGAATTGAGTTGTATATGACTTTACTTTCAAGTTGTGTACTTGCAGGACTTAATTGCCAAGTACACACCAATGTCAGATTACAATGGGTCATCAAATACAGGACTATGCAATGTAATCCCTCATTGTGTAGGACATGATGTTGACTCATGTGTAATCTCTCTATTGGAGTGTACTTCATTTTCAAGTGCATAAAAATCAAGGAAAAGGAAGGTTGCTGAGTTATGGAAGAATCAAAAAATTTTCTAAAGTAAAATTCGTCGAGTATACACAGGAAGTCTCGTGTTATTCGTCGAGATGTCACACGAATACTCGTGGAATTCGTCGAGTTTACTCGGGAAATTTCTGACAGTTTCTTAAACTTCTTCAGAAAACGGCTAAGTTAAATTCGTCGAGTATATACGTTAAGTCTCGTGTCATTCGTTGAGACATCACGTAAATACTCGTGGAATTCGTCGAGTATACTCAAGTGGTCCAGTGACTGATAACAGAAAAATTTCTAAGTCAAATTCGTCGAGTGAACTCGTGTAATTTGTCGAATGATCTCGAGTATTCTAAGTAATTCGTCGAGTGATCTAGCTATTACTCGTGTCATTTCGACGAATGGACTTAACGTTTTTCTGGTTCGATTTTTTTCCGATGGGTTCTGTTTCAAACGACGGCCATGTACAATACACCTGAAAGCTTATTTTTGGAAGGAAATTTCTAGCCATTGGAGAAGGATTCCATATAAATTCCAAGGATTCATTTTGACAGGATTTAACAACAAGGATCGCAAAATTTCTCCAGACCTAATTTCCAAGATTGTGAACGGTCGAACTCGATTTTCTCGATCTACTGTTCTCGAAATTGTTCTTCTCGATGACCTAGAGTTCACGATCAACGATTCTTCTCAGAGATAAATTCGACAAGATCATTGTGTTCAGATTTCTCAAAGGTGCTTTAGATCGAGTCAGATTTCAAAATTTCAGATCAAGATTTTTCAGATTTCAAGTGTTCTCCTTCAATTTCATTTCAAGTTCTATTCTCTAAGGATGAAGAAGATTGATTCCTTTCAGATCTAAAGAAGCAGATTGTTTTCAATCTAGAAAATTGTAAAAACTACTTTTCTTATTGTAGAAGTTTTTACTTCCGAGTTTGTAGATCCGTCTTTTGGATCGAGTTGTAGGAGAGGTTATTCTCCGAGTGTAGGAGTGTTGATCTCCGAGTTATAGGAGAGTTGTCTCCGAGGTGTAAGAGTTTAGGTTCCGAGGTGTAAGATTTGTATAAATTGAGGAAGTAGCCGAGTCTATCCCGAAGTGCTAGATAAGCGAGACGTGATAGTGGATGTACCCATTCCTGGGAACCACTATAAATCCTTGTGTGCTTCTGTGTGTTTGTTTATTAATATTTTTTTATTCCGCAAAAAGACGCAGAACTCACCTAGTCACCCCCTCTAGGTGATTTAGGTAAACTAGATACTTTCAATTGGTACCAGAGGGAGGTTGTTCATTAAAATTTTAACACCTTGAACAAGATCTCCATCTAGTTGTCAAAGCACAAGTTTTTTTGTAATGGATAAAAGCAATGATATGTCCCCTATGAAGCTGTCTGTGTGTTCCAAGGAAAACTTCCCCTGTGGAAGGAAAGAGTCAGGTTCTTCATGGAAGCTGATGATCCCAGAATTTTTCAGATTGTTGAAAAAGGTTCGCATGTGCCCATGACTGCTTCAACCATCAACCCAACTCTGATGGTTCCTAAGAAAATGCTGGATCTACCTAAAGATGAAATTGCTCTTGTCTCTCTGGACAAGAAAACAAAGAACATTATTGGAAGTGTTGTGGACTACTCAATGTTGCAGAATCTAATCCACCAACGGTGAACTTAACGACAAATTCTTGAAATCCCTGACGAAAGAATGAGATAACAAGGTTTGCGCAATAAGGGACTTTGGTAGACTTGCCGACACTGACCCTCAAAATCTGTTTGAGAAGCTGCTTTCCTATGAGCTTCAAATCAACATGAGGAAAGCCGAAGAAGAAGGAAGCAGATCCGCAACCAGAGAAGGGTTCGTGGCCCTGAAGGCTGAAGGGTCAAGGAAGACTAGAGTTGTGTCTCCTATCAGAACACAAATCTCATGTGATCAGGAAGATTCGGAGCCAAACATCTCATGCTCTGAAATGTCAGACGGAGAGTTCTCTTTACTGTCGAAACAATTCAAGAGGATGCTCAGCAAGAGAAGGCAGATGAGAAATCAGCCCTCGTTGTCGAATTATAGGAGATCACTTGGTGATGGTGATCACCATAAGAAAAACTATAACAACAACGACAGGTATAACTCGAAACCGAATAAACATATTTCAACTGATGTTGTGTGTTACTGTTGTAATAAGCTAGGACATATGATCGCTGACTGTCCTTACAAAAAGAAGGATTGATCTAAGAAGGAAGAGAGGAGACCCTTCAAAGGTAAGAAGGAGGAGAAGAGCTTCATCGCAAAGAAGCTGAAGACTCTGAGCGACAGTGACTCAAACAAGTCAAACTCAGATGAGGAAGCCTACTTCGGGCTTATGACACATACTGACGAGAATGAAGGCAACTCCCAGTACAATGGGAAGGTAAACTCTGACACACCTCTCTCTGAGTCTGAAACTGCATCGGAAGGCCATGAATACTATTCTTCTGAAGAGGAATCAGATTTATTGGCTCAGTATAAGGTACTGTTGACAAGTTTTGATAAATGTCGTAAGGTAGTCAAAACTCAGGACAAAGAGATTAACTCTCTCAAGGTAGTGAAATCTTATCTGAGAGAAGAAATTGAGAAATTGACTCCTCTCAGAGACGAAGTCCAATCCTTGAAGGAGGAACTCCTGAAATCTACTGAACAAGTACGCCTGAAAGAGAAAGTCATCGATGCATTAGAAGAAAAGTTGTTAGCTGAGAAGAAGCTTGTAACTAGCTTCTCGAATCCCAACACTGTCCTTCCTCTTATCGATGGATTTTCTGCTCCCAAGAAGGGTAGTGGAGTGGGACACAAATCCATTAAGGGTAAAGGGAATGCTGCTCAAAGTCAAACCATATTCAAGAAAGTCATCTTCCCTACGAACAAGTATGACTTTGAGACATCCTATAGTCACTTTGCTAGGCCGACATATGTTGATCCTAACAAAAACTACCAAAGATGGAGCCACCCTTGGAATTTTGGAACGAGTGCTCTAAAAACACCTAATGAAGAAATTATCCTTAAGGATTATGGTCTTTATGTTCATGGCCGAGTCCTAAGAAAGCACCAAAGGCAAAACCTACTATTGAAAAGCAACTTGTGAAGAAGAAGCCATGTGTTTGCTGTTCTCATGAGGCTTCGACTTCGAAGTCAGTAGCTCTTGCTAAACCTCCCTTTCAAAAGGTAAAGCAGAAGAATAAAAGAAGATACAACAGGTTTGACTGTTGGTGTTGTAGCAAGGTTGGTCACTTCGCCACCGATTGTTGGATTAATCCCAAGAATTATAGAACTCCACATGTTAACACTGCTAAGACGACCACTCGCAATGTTAACACTCCCAGTGGTGTTCAGCTAACCAGGAACCAAGGACCCAAATCTGTTTGAGTTCCTAAGGCAAATTAGTTTGTAAATGCATGTATGTCCAAAGGCCAACAAAACAAAAATATGGTATTTGGACAGTGAATGTTCTCAGCATATGACTGGGATAAGAAGCCTACTTCTAGAATATATCCCAGTTGAGGACGGCCTAAAAGTCATTTTTGCCGGTTCAAACAGGGGAATCACTAAAGGCTACGATATGATTTCTAATAGTATAGTTTCTTTCACAGACGCGACGTATGTTGAGGGATTACATCATAATCTCATTAGCATAAGTCAATTATGTGACAAAGGATATATGGTAGAGTTCTACAAGGATAAGTGTCTGATAAAGTCGTCTGATCGCTAAGAAATTATTTTAATAGGCACTCAGAGTAGAAATATTTTCTGTTTAAATTTTCTTTGCTTAGACTCTTCTACACCAGTGTGTTTTTTAACAAAAGATAGTGCGTCTCTCTGTTATCAATGACACAAGAAATTATCACATATTAATTTCAAAACTATTAATGTACTTTTCTCTCATAACCTAGTGCGTGATGCCCCTACTATTAAGTGCGTTAAAGAGAGACTTTGTCACTCATGCCAAATGGGTAAACAGACAATGGCTACCTTTAAGAGGATCGTTGGCAAAGATTCTACCAGATGCTTATATCTGCTCCATATAAACTTATTTGGTCCCTTGCAGATTCGTAGTTTAGGAGGTAAAGCTTGCAAGTTGGTTATTGTTGATGATTACTCAATGTTTGCATGGGTGTTCTTTATGAAGTACAAGTCAGATACCTATGATTCCTTCACCAATTTTGTTAGGCAAATTCAGAATAAATTGAACTGCTCTGTGGTCAAAATCAGAAGTGACCATGGAACAGAATTTGAATCTGGTGCTATGACAAAATTATGTGAAAGCTTAGGTATCTTTCATGAGTTTTCCTCTTATCGCACTGCACATCAAAATGGAGTCGCTGAGAGAAAGAATAAGACTCTCATAGAGGCATACAGAACTATGTTGAACGATTCTTCTTTATCAGAGTACTTCTGGACAGAGACCGTTAACACTGCCACTTGCAAAACAGAGTGCTCATAAACAAGAACCACCATAAAACACCTTATGAACTATTGAAGGGCAAAAAACCAATTGTGTTTTATCTTTGAATCTTTGTATCAAATGCTTTGTACTTAATAATGAAGAGTATTATAAAACTAAGTTTAGTGAAAAGTGTTTTTAAGGTATTTTCGTAGGCTACAGTAGTCATAGTAAGGCATATCGGATATTCAATAAGAAAACTCTGGTGGTAGAAGAAACCTTTAATGTTGTATTTGATGAGACGAGCATGCTTCATAGCAGCTCTTCTAGTGTATTTATTGAAGATGCAGGTATAAAATTAAAAGAGCTAAGCGTGGAAGAAAATGAAAAGAAAGATGCTCCAAGCTCAGTCAAAGTCAACATTCCAAGCCTGGTGGAAGAAAAGCTTCAAGATGAAGAGCTCCACCAAATTGAAGAAGACGCACCAGAAGTAGCAGAACCCCCTGATGGCATAGAGGATGCAAGGAATCTAGTGATCATACACTCAAGAGATCATCCAGTTGATCGGATCATTAGAGACCCTCGTGATGGAGTAAGAACAAGAAGAGGTACAACTAATGAAATTTTGCAATTAAGTTTTCTCTCGCAGATTGAGTCAAAGTTTGAAGAAGCAAATAGAGACGCTTCATGGATCATTGCAATGGAAGAAGAGCTCAATCAATTCAAGAGGTGCAAAGTTTGGTAGCTAGTACCAAGACCCAAATGAAACAATGTGATCGGGACAAAATGGGTCTTCAGAAACAAGTTGGACGAAGATGGCGTGATCATAAAGAACAAAGTCAGACTTGTAGCTCAAGGGTACAAACATGAAGAAGGGATCGACTTCGATCAGACATTTACTCTAGTGGCCAGACTCGAAGCGATCAGGTTGTTCCTCGCATACGCTGCTCACAAAGGGTTCAAGGCCTATCAAATGAACGTGAAGTCAACCTTCCTTAATGGTAATCTAAAGGAAGAAGTATATGTGGAACAACCCCCAAGTTTTGTAGATTCTTCAATCCCTGATTATGTATACTTTATTCATAAAGCTTTATATAGTCTTAAACAAGCTCCTCGAGCTTGGTATAAGACGTTATCTAGCTTTTTTCTTGAGAACAAGTTCACAAGGGGAAAGATAGATAAAACATTATTTCTTAGGGAAGTTAAAGGTAAAATTTTGCTAGTGCAAATCTATGTCGACGACATTATCTTTGAATCTACGGACAATAACCTTTGCAAAAAGTTTTCTAACTTTATGCAAGAGAAGTTTGAAATGAGCAGGATGAGAGAGTTGAAGTATTTCTTAGGCCTTCAGGTGAAGCAATCTAAAGATAGAATTTTCATCTCTCAGACGAATTTCACCGAAGAGTTGATTAAGAAATTCGGAATGAAGAACGCAACCTCTATGAGGATTCCAATGGGTTCAACTGTGACTCTGGACAAGGATGAGAAAGGGAAACTTTTTGATGAAACCAAGTATAGAAGCATTTGGATCCTTGCTCTACCTCACTGCTAGTAGACCAGACATAATATTTTTAACATGTGTATGTGCTAGATTCCAGGTAAACTCCAAGGAATCTTATTATGTCGCTGCAAAGAGGATTTTGAGATTCCTTAAAGGTACACCAAATCTTGGCTTATGGTATCCAAGAAGTAATGACTGTGAATTAATTGGTTTTTCAGATGCTGACTTTGCAGGAAGCAGGGACGATAGGAAAAACACTTCTGGGACGTGTCAGTTTCTAGGAAGAAAGCTTATTTCATGGAGCAGTAAGAATCAAAATTGTGTTGCAGTCTCAACTGCTGAGTCAGAGTATATCTCTGCAGGAAGTTGTTGCGCACAACTTCTATGGATAAAGAATCAGCTCGAAGACTACAACATGAAGCTGAAGGAGATTCCCTTGTTTTGCGACTCTTTAAGCGCAATAGCAATTGCTCATAATCCAGTCTCTCACAGTTGGACAAAGCACATTGAGATAAGGTGTCATTTCATCCGGGAGCATGTGGAGAACAAAGACATAAATCTCAGTTATGTCTCGACGGATAAACAAGTTGCCGACATATTCACAAAGCCGCTGGACGAGGCCAAGTTCAATTTCTTCAAGATGGAACTTGGTATGCTCAACAAGGAGTCGTAAAGAATCAAGAAATCAGCAAAAATACAAAAAATCATCATCTCGGAAATTCTAAGGAAAATTCGTCGAATATACCCGTGTCATTTCGACGAATTCGTCGAGACTTCACGTGAAATCAGAGCTTCTTTACTAGTCATTTCGACGAATTACTTAGATTACACGTGTCATTTCGACGAATTTATCAGGACTTCTCCGGACATTTCGCCGAATTTGCTCAAGGTCAATTTTTTTCTAAGTCTTTATGTTTTGGATCCGAAGAGTAATTTCCAGACAGGTACGTGCCTTACTCTCTCGTCAAAAACTATATAAATAGGACTTATGACATTCAGATTTCACACGATTCGTCAAGACTTCTAGACTCCTTCTGACGATTCAACTCTCGACAGAAGGTCTTCACCGTCGATTCTTCTACGTCAGAGCAGGACTTCGTCGTCTATTCCGTCAAAGGCAATCCTCCCAACTTCGTCTCAGGCCGTATCGTCGTTCCTCTCCGGTAATTCTTCCCGTCAGTTCCCGACAGTTCGATTTTCAGAGATGGCTCCCAGAGGCAGTGGAAATCTTCAAGTTGATGGTGAACTTGTACACACAAGTTTTGCTACAACCTCAGATGAATTCAGAAATGTCATCTTGATGTTCGAGACGGCAAGACTGACTTTTCTTCTAGAACACCCTTGTCGAGTCCTTAACCGAGATGTTCAAGAGTTCTATCAGAATGCCAAGCTTCGTCATGAAGGGACAGTGATAAAAAGCAAAGTCAGTAATACTTCTGTGAGAGTGAAGGCAAGTCTCTTGAATAAATACTTGCGGCCGCCATCAGTGGTTGAGGAATAATTGATTGAAAGACAGACTTGCATCGAGCTCTTCTCTTCTGTGGTCTGCCAAGAAGAACTACCTTGATCAGAGGATAGGGATGAACGAGGAAGGGAAGTTGCTATCAGATGTTATGGGAAAAGTCCTCTTGTGCAAGGTTGGATCACACGATCACGTTTCTGGTGAGATGCTCAACCTCCTCACAACAGTGATCTGTAGGAAGAGGATTGTCTGGGGAAGAGTCATGTTTGAGAAGATCAAAGAATGTTTGAATGCACCAAATTTTGGAAGAATTCCCACTCTCTACTTAAATTAAATGGACAGGAATCAGTTTGATATGTCTTCAGGTATCCCTATTCATCACCTGAAAAAGATTGACTCTTCCATTTTCAGCAGGTGGGAGAGGAGGATTCCCAGGGTTGGTGGGATGCTAGATGTTGCAGAGGAGGAGGAATTCTTTAAGGAGGAGAGAATTCCAACTCATTCCCCAATGACGCACCTGAGAGTTCTGGTGCAGTTGCTGAGGGGGACACACTACCCTTTGTGATTGTTGATGTTCCCATTTCTCTTGAGCCAGTTCCAGTAGCTACAAAGATTGCAGAGAAAGTGTTTGCAGAGACAGTGGTTGAAGAGACAATTGTTCTTGTTGCTGAGACAGTTATTGCTGATGTTGATCTTGATGCTGCTGCTGAGGATGTTGTGGATGATGATGGTGCTAATGTGGCCGATAATGTTGTTGCTGATGTAGTTGATTTTGTTGATGTTACTGATGATATTGATAATGATGCTGAGTTGGATGGTGATGCTGAGGAAAGTGATGTTGTTGATGAGGAAGCTCCTGCTACTGCCAATATGATAGTAAGTCTCCCGACAGATCTTCCAGCTTTGGCTGAGGGGGAGCTCTTCTAATACTCTTCAAAACCAAATTGATAAGTTTATCCAAGATCTCAAGAAAAGGATTGCTTAGATCCAGGTGGGCCTCCAGTTGAGGAGGAGAACATCCTAGAGATTTCTGATGAGGAAGAAGAAGTAGAGGTGCTTCCTCCTGTCCTAGAGGCTGAAGATCCATCTCTCCTACTAAAAGCTCATTTCTCTCCCGTGGCACTATCTCCTAGTGACTCTGAGGATGTTGCAGATCTCCCTTCACCTCCCATACCTCAAGTTGAGGATATTCTCAGTACCAGTTCAGATAACTCTATACTAAAATTTATAGAAGCCATGCTTGCCAAGCAAAGAGCACACTTTGATCGCTCCCTGAAGAAAGTTCTCAACAAAGTAGAAGAGGTTGAACGAGATTTGAATAATGGACTTGCTGAAGTCAACGTCAATTTTGAAAAGATGGAATCCAACCTGGATAACTGGCTTGTTCAAGGTGTCAAAGCAATTGTTCATATTATGAAAGGACTTAGCGGCAATTTGGAGGAGACATGGCATGTACATGACACTGCAAAGACTATTATTAATGCTCAAAACGCCAGGATGCACCATTTTGATGGACAGATGGTCTACTTCAGAGATACTATTGTCAATGTCGTCGCTGAAGAAGTCAGAAAGGGGGAGAGAAAACTTCAAAATAAGGTGAATGCTCTTGAAGCTACAATGTAACAAAAGTTTCAAGGTGTCAATACATACTGTTATGAAAACTTCAAGTGGCTGCATGGAGAATTTTTTGGAGCTCAAGGAAATGCTGAAGTCAGAGTGCTAGAACCAGTGCATCATGCTGCTCAACCTGCTCAGGATTACTTCCAGTACTGGACAGATACTCAAGACTACTCTCAGGAACATTATCAGTATGAGACAGAAACTGTTGCTGCTGCTGATCCAGATGTTGAGTTTGTTGAAGAAGTACCTCAACCAGCTCTTAAGAAAAGAAGATATGGAGAAGGTCTCTCTGCTCACAGGTCTGACCCGAACAGGGAATTAGTTGAAGTATGGAGTTCAATCTCCAAAGGGATTATATTGGACACCTTCACTCTAGTTGACTTGACAAATGAAGATAGATGGTTACACTACAATAAAGAGGAATGACAAAAGCATGATGTGACAAATGCAAAAAGGAGGATACATTTCAGGAAGTACATGAGAGATGATCCAGATGCTCCTCCAAAATATTTTCTAAAGCCAAAAACGTATTTTGTCAGGCAAAATGAGAAGGCCAACGGAAAGACTGCTTAGTGTTCATATTCTATGTCTGTGATTCTTTGTGAATTCTTCAATGTCAATAAGAATTATTTATATAACATTATTGTTTTGTTGAGATTTATGTTAATTCTACTTTATTCCATTTCCTTATATTTTTGTGTTTAAAATTATTTTATGTGCAATTTATCTTAGTGTATAGGGTTCTGACTTCTTCAAATAGGGGGAGATTGTTGGGTATTGTTTTCACAATAACCCTGATTTGAAGAAGCCCCCTTTGAACTAAAATGAATTTAGTTGTATTTGACTTTACTTTCATGTTGTGTATTTGCAAGACTTAATTGCCAAGTGTACACCAATGTCAGATTACAATGAGTCATCAAACACATGACTATGCAATGTAATCCCTCATTGTGTAGGACATGGTATTGACTCATGTATAATCTCTCTATTGGGGTGTACTTAATTTTCAAGTGCATAGAAATCAAGGAAAAGGAAGGTTGCTGAGTTATGGAAGAATCTGAAAATTTCCCAAGTAAAATTTGTCGAGTTTACACGTGAAGTCTCGTGTCATTCGTCGAGATGTCACGTGAATACTCGTGGAATTCGTCGAGTTTACTCGGGAAATTTCTGACAGTTTCGCAGACTTCTTCAGAAAATGGCTAAGTTAAATTCGTCGAGTATATACATGAAGTCTCGTGTCATTCATCGAGACATCTCGTGAATACTCGTGGAATTCGTCGAGTATACTCGAGTGGTCCAGTGACTGATAACAGAAAAATTTCTAAGTCAAATTCATCGAATGAACTAGTGTAATTCGTCGAATGATCTCGAGTATTCTAAGTAATTCGTCGAGAGATCTAGCTATTACTCGTGTCATTTCGACGAATGGACTTAACGTTTTTCTGGTTCGATTTTTTTCCGACGGGTTCTGTTTCAAACGACGGCCATGTACAGTGCACGCAGAAGCTTATTTTTGGAAGAAAATTTCTAGCCATTGGAGAAGGATTCCATATAAATTCAAAGGATTCATTTCGACAGGATTTAACAACAAGAATCGCAAAATTTCTCCAGACCTAATTTCCAAGATCATGAACGACCGAACTCGATTTTCTTGATCTACTATTCTCGAAATTGTTCTTCTCGACGACCTAGAGTTCACGATCAGCGATTCTTATCAGAGATAAATTCGACAAGATCATTGTGTTCAGATTTCTCAAAGGTGCTTTCGATCGAGTTTGATTTCAAGATTTCAGATCAAGATTTTTCAGATTTCAAGTCTTCTCCTTCAACTTCATTTCAAGTTCTAATTTCTAAGGGGGAAGAAGATTGATTCCTTTCTGATCTGAAGAAGTAGATTGTTTTCAATCTAGAAAGTTGTAAAAACTACTTTTCTTATTGTAGGGGGTTTTTACTTCCGAGTTTTTAGATCCGTGTTTTGGATCGAGTTGAAGGAGAGGTTGTTCTCCGAGTGTGGGAGTGTTGATCTCCAAGTTGTAGGAGTTAAGACTCCGAGTTGTAAGATTTGTATACTCTGAGTTTGATGAAGTAGCCGAGTTTAGCCCGAAGTGCTAGATAGACGAGGCGGGACAGTGGACGTACCCATTCCGGGGAACCACTATAAATTCTTGTGTGCTTGTGTGTGCTTGTTTATTAGTATTTTTTTATTCCGTAAAAAGACGCAGAACTTACCTATTCACCCCCCTCTAGGTGCTTTAGGTAGACAACTAGATACTTTCAGTTACAGAGTAATTATAGTCTTGAGTTAGACGACTAATAGAAAGAAGAATGAAAGGAGATCCAAAACATGAAGAACTTAGCGAAGAGAGATAAATGAAGTGTGGGGCACATTGACAGAGCCGGAAATCCGGGCGGTGTTATCATTGTCCACTGTGATGTAACGCCCCGGTCTACTGTGGGTGCGCTACAGGTCTGCATACTAGTGACCCCAACCCATCTCCATGGATCTGATTGGTCGCTACCACTAATTCCAATGGTGGGTTATTGAGGCTGGGGCTTGAACCCCAGACCTCCTAAATAAGAGATCTCTAAACTGGTCCTCATCACCAGCTGAGTTGCAACCAATCAAATCCATGGAGATGGGTTGGGGTCATCTGTCTGCAGAATTTGTAGCGCACCCGCAGTAAACCGGGGCGTTACATAAAAAGTGCACTTTCTATGTAACACCCCGGTCTGCTACGGGCGCGCTACAGGTATGCAGACCAGTGACCCCAACCCATCTCCACGAATCTGATTTGCCGCAACTTGTAATTCCAATGGCGGGTTGTTGAGGCTGGGACCTGAACCCCCGACCTCCTAGATAAGGGAGTGTTGATCTGATCCTCATCACCAACTTAGTTGTTGGATTTTGCGATGCAGCCAGTCAGATCCGTGGTGATCGCATAGGGCCACTGGTCTGCAGATCGCACACCCCAACTCCTCTCCATGGACTGCCTCACGCGGCGCATTTGCCCACTGACGGGTTGTTGGAGACCGCGGTCTCTCTTTGTTGAGGGAAACTCAAGTTAAGTGGGCAACGCAGGGACTTCCTAGGAGGTCACCCTTCTCATTACTACTCTCTCCCAAGCGCGCTTAACTATAGATGAAGAAGATTGTTGAAGGAGAGCCGGAGAGAGATAGAGAGAGAGTCCCAAGAGCATCAGGTGGTGGTGGTGCTGGCATTTAATAGCATGGAGCACACATCCAAGAGAGAACGAATGGTGGAGGATGAAAGGATCTGAGCCCGGATCTTGTGGAGATAAGGCAGAACACATGCCATCATCATGACGATGCTAACAGCTTCTTTATGGGCACGTTGGGCAGCGAGGTCCACTGTAGGAGGCGTATGTTGAATCCAGGCCTCGACTTGAGCTTTGGATCGCACAACAAAGGATGTCAAGTCTCCATCCGCCCCTGATTCGAGAGATTGGGGGTCCGTGATGATGTCACATAGGTGTTGCAAGTTTTCCTTCCCTGAATAGAGGGAGTGAAGTTCCTCCCACATTGCCCTGGCCATCTCAGGTGGGGGGGCCTGTGACACAGATGCGGTCTTGAGCGATGACTCCGCCGATTTTGCCTAAGCAGGCAGCGAGAGAATCGCGCGGGAGCAAGAGCGTAATCCAAAAAAATAAATTCCGGATCAAAGTATAGCTTTGATACCATGTAGAAAAACACAAAAGTGAGAAAATCTACGGGTCGGGGGAGATTCAAAAGAAGGGGGTGGGGGGCTGAGAGTCTGAGACACAGAGATGCGGTCTTGAGCGATGAGTCTGCCGGTCCTCCTAAGCAGACATCGAGAGAATCGTGCAGGAGCAAGAGCGTAATCCAAAAAAAAAATTCCGGATCAAAGTATAGCTTTGATACTATGTAGAAAAACACGAAATTAAGAAAATAAAAAGAATATTTTATTAATTTCTCACATATTACATCGTCTAGATACAAGTATTTGTACATTTATATAGGAAGAGAGAGAAACCTCATTTTCATTCTAAAATGTGAGATTAAAACTTAAAGAAATGGGCTCTAGCGCGGCCTTCTAATGAGCTTTTGTAAAGATTTATTCTAACAACTTTGAACACATGATGTATTATCTCATAAAGGTTCTAAAAGCATTAAAGAAGCTGAATAACATTACCAACCATTTCTGAAGTCTATACTTCATTTGGAATGCTATTTTTCATTCAGTACTATCCTTGATGCTAACTAGTCTTCAAGGCTACTTTTGAGAAGATTCCAACACCATGCAACTCAGCAAGGTCATGCACCCTCAAATAGAATAGCTATACTTTATTGTGATTTATTAATAGTACAATTATCCACACATATGTACATGGATGCATCATTATTGGACATAAGGAAGGTCGAAATGGATCCCTCACAAATTCTTCGACGTAGCCCTTGGACATAATCTCATTTACTTTAGTTGAAGTTTTTCGCTTCTTCTAGATTGAACCTATAAGTCATTCAATTTAGGGGTGTACACTTAGAACAAAGTCGATTTGGTGTTTAATTCCACCTCAAAGAACGAAGTTCCCATTTTGATGGGGATCACACTTCGAGCGTGGGTTGTCGTGCAATGGGGACTACACGCATATTCTTGCAGGAGGCATTGATTGAATAATAATCTAGATGATTCGAGTTCGCGGTCATGACTGTAGCGATGCTTGCAAATTGGGAAACTCAGCCTGAGATATGTGAGACTATTTCTTATCACCGAGAGAATCGCCGAAGAGGCTTATCGATTAGCATTGTCTGATGAACATGCATATCTCCATGTTGTGTTCCTTGTATCTTCTTTGATGAAATATGTTGCAGATCTCAAAAAGATGGTCTTAGCTGCGGACATTCAAATTGAGCCCGATTTATTCAGTCCGACAGAGCAATGCAGGATTATAGACCGTCAAAGAAAAACATTAAGGAATCAAGAGGTGAATTTTGTTAAGATTTGGCTTCAAAGGCATTGAATGCACAATGCCACGTGGGTGAGAGAAGAAATCATGTGTAACATTTTCCCTCAACTGATTGATGGAAACTCTGAATAAAGATTTTCGAGCACAAAAATTCGGTAAGAAGGGATGAGTTGCAACTTTCGTTCCGTTCCCCTTGTCATAGCAAAACGGAAATCGTGAAGTTCGAATACGTTTTCGTTTGGAATTTTCGACGTAGCGTTCGCTGACAAGATTCGGGCGAAAACCCAACAATGAGTCTATTATTTTACGAGAAAATATAGAGGCACACACAATGGGAAAAGATAGAAACAATTACCCACAGAAAGAAGCGTCTTTCCGTATTCGAAGTCGATGACGATCACGCGAGGAACTCCTCGTCACCTTCGATCTCCCGCTCCGAGGTCGGCCGCTATCGCACACGGGCACCCCATAAAATCTCACTCGCAGACGAAATTGGTTCCACAGAGTCACTCACTCTAGAGAAGCCACAAATCTAACAATCTAAATTCACTCTCTTTCACGGAAGTGGTTGCACGAAATTAAGTTCACTCTTCCTCACAGAAGTGGTTCCACGAAATTATCTAACACTCCACTAATTTGGACAACCACACCCAAAAAAACAAAATTTACTGTCCACGGCTTAGCACAGTAAAATTAATTCTCCTGTTTACCACAGGACTTAGATCAATTGAATCACAAGAAAAAAAACAACGCACAGTTCTCACATGTTCCTACTGTTCATCTTCCTCTCTAACGAGAGGCAGTGGCAAGCAATTTTTAACATTCAACTAACTGGAAGCACACATGCAGCGGCCTCCTACATCGACATTCACGCCTAATTCTATCGGGAAGCACAACAATCCCTTCATTCCCCAATTACAAAGTACCCTTCAAGGAAACACACACCTAACTTCCTCAAAATAAACTCCTACAGCACACTAACATAACTAATTCCGCACAGGAATCACTACAGGGACATCATCGACCTTCATTTTTTTTCTTCTCATCAACATTTTTTCTACAGTTACAACATCTATCCCTTTTATAGGGTTCTGAACAAAAACAAAATAACAGGAAACCTTCATGAAGACTGGGACCGACGGAAGCTTGATTGAGCGGTGATGGCAGCTTGGACGTGGAGCTGAACCGCCAGGAGAGTCTCGATCTGCAATCGAGAATGGGACCGTCCTAGAAACGCTGCCGAAACCATCAGAGGAGTGGTCGTGGACACCGAAACTTCCAGTGGTTACGGGCGGTGGAATACGGGGCTAGATCGTGGGGCGAGAACGGGCCGGAAGGCCATGATCTGAAGCCCTAGTGTGAGCTTTCGCCATTATCCGCTCTGGATCGGGAAAATGATGAACAGAGTTTTTTTTGCTTGGCTGCTTTTTTTAACTGGGGTGGGGTTTAACTTAACATTATAAGATATATATTTATAAATATATAACCCTATATTATATATATATATAAATATATATTTTTTGATAAAATTTAAAACTTATATATATTTATAAATTTATATATATATATATATATTTCACAAAATACAAAACTTTTACGAAAATTACAAAATAACATAATGCGACATTCAAGACCGATAGTGGTCCGGACGGGTGCGGCGTCGGGTACTTTTGCGTCGACCTGATGTGGGCTGGTCTCCACCACTATGTTATTAAAGGCGCGCCTCAGGCTTAAAGCTCACCAGGCTCAGAGGTTTAAGCCTTTGTGCGCCTTATTTGCGCCTTTGGAATATAAAAGGCGCGACTGAGAGAGATTTTTGTTGTAAATTTTTTCCTTCAAAAATTAAGAAAAAATAATGTAAGAACTCAATAATTGTTTATTGATTTGGTATTTGTGAAAGATAATTGTGGGTTGAAACTTAGATATGATGCAAGTGACCACATTGATAGTATTTTTTAAGAGATATAAACGATAGTAATGAATGATTTGTTACTATACTAGACAAAGAATTTGATCGAGAAGTTGAAATGATGGTTGATGCTGATTATTTAAAATGGATGTGGTTGCGCCTTACATTCGTCAGGCGCGCGCCTGTTCCTTGAGTCTTATGCCTAACCTCCAAGACCCCTTTACGCCTTGGTGCGCCTTTCGCGTTCAATAACTAAGCTCGGAGGTTAGAAAATCAGTGACTGTTTATGAAGTAGTTTCTTGAATTTGATTGTAGATGTTTGGGAGGTCATTATTTGATGGAATTTGGATCTTAATTTCATGTATTTAATATTTATTATTAAATTTAATTAAATATGATTCCATAAACATTTGATTTAGGGATATCTCGCCTAAATTTGCTTAATAACAAATATTATGAAAGAGGTTAACAGATGCTAAATATGATGATAATTCAAAGAATGACAAAAGGAAGAGAAAAGCAATGTGAGTACTTACCTCTTTAATTATGCATAGCTTTAATTTTTTTCAGAATACGCTTGTATAGTTTTTTCATACAGAAATTAATTTAGCGCTTGTGCATTGACATGAATTGACATGAAATTGAAAGAGAGAAAATTACTAAAAGATGCTAAATTGGAAATAATAAAAGGAAGCGATGAAAGAATTCAGATGGTATGTAAATAAAAAATGATGATACAAAGATTTAATGCAAATACTGATATGGAAAAATGAATATATGTACGTATATAAAAACTTTAGAAGAATGACAAGATAAAAGATGAATATTAAGATATAGATGAGAAATTTTAAGGAGAATCTAGTAGAGGGTATACCTACGGATTTCCCAAGTAGGGGGTTTGCCTACTAGATTGATGATGAACCCCGTGAGGGGTGGGCCCATGAATATGATGTTTCCTTTAAAATTTCCTGAGCTATGTAATTAAATGAACGGATTAATTTTATCTGCATGAGATTGAATCAAGAATTTGATTTACTGAGATAAAAAGCAAGGAAGAATTTGAAACAATTGAGAATACACCGAAAAGAACTTAAAGAAGCTAAAGAACTAAATGCTAAATAATACAATAATCTGGAATATAAAACAACGGTGCTTAGATATTATATTTTCTTTTATTGATTATTACCAATATTTCATTTTTCTATACTGAAATTGAAAACTTATGCATATTGATACTAAAATTTCTTACTCGCATGCACAACAGTTAAAGAGGTGTGTTACTCGTTTTTATGGCTAAGCCCATTGTGGTTTACCATTTCAGGTAACTTCCGCATTCCCGAGTGTTCCGAAAGAGATTCGTATGTTTGATGAAAAAAGAAGAAATTAGCTGAGTAATGAGCGAATGTATGAATTAAATTTCTGAAAAGTTTTTATTGTGTTTTATTTTGTACTCACTGTCCTTACTTCATCCTGAGGCGAATAACTTGAAATAAACTTAGATACAGATTTCTTGTGGGGTCTGAATTGGAGTCTCACATCAGCTACGCCGCCACTTCTCGACCAAGTAGAGGAACCTGCGTTCTGTCCCGATCGATGCTTTCCCCGCATAGTTGACGCCACTCCAATCGGTGTTCTTCATCCCAACCACAGACTCCTGCAAATCCAGTCAGCATGCATGTGTTCTCTTGCTCAGCAAACCAACAGTTGGCCTTGTTGATCAGAGTTTCCCATTTGCTTTCCCGTGCACAACTATTTCGAGCCCTACGCTTGCACACGCAGACCGTTCTCCTCCCTCGATCCCTACGTTACTCAAGCCACCGATCCCGTACCGTTATCGAGTTGGTCGCTGCTTTGGAATCAACACATTGAGCCAATGCCCTCGCATCCTATTCTCACAAATCTTTAGTTCCTCTTCAGCTCACATCAATTCATTAGCTGAATATTTTATAAGAGTTGTTGGCCTTCTCATTCGGTGTCATCACGAGGAAGTGTCGCGGATCTCGTTGCAACTCGAATTATCCCAAACACTTATATGGAATTGCGCCGTCCATTCACCTGCTCAATATCTTGTCCTCTCTCCACTTCATCTCCGGTAGTGATCTGGACTATGAGGGTCTCTTATGACCAAATGAGTATGCGGAACATGATGCAAACTTTCTTGACAAATCTATATGTAACTGAAGTGTGACATTAAGAAGCTAAGTCAAGCCACCAGGAAGATATTTCCGCCCTCTCCTACAGTATCAATGATCTCACATCCGCCATTCAAATCATTATTGTTTCAACACATGACCAAACCAGTGGCAGGTAGGCTCCTCCACCGCCACTTATACGCAACGACCCACCAACCCTTGTACGACCTCAAACTAATATTGTGTCGCGCTTCACTAAGTTGGTCCCAACCTTTGGTGGGAAAAAAATCCATTGGGATGGCTAACAAGGTGCAAATAGTTTTTTAGCCACCAACAAATGTCACATGCATCGTGACTCGACTGGAAGACATGATGGTGACCAACCCCGACAAATTTGTCTCGTGTAGAAGTGTCTGAACGACACGCGAAGGGGTTATGTTTTAACTACAATGGGCATTATACTCGTGCTCATCGTTGTAAGAGGTTTATCTATTCGTACATTGGCAGCTTTGACGATGAGGGAATTGGGTGAAGCTGGAGCCAATTTCGATCTCCCTTTGAGCTTGAGGACACTCATTTGAAAGGCGGGAATGATGTTATGGGCTTCAGACCTAGTTATTATTAGGACTTCCGTGCTTGGTTATTGAGTTATTAATTGTCTTTTAATTATGTTGAGTCATTCAATGTTGTTTTTTGTTTCAATTGTCCTTTATTAGATGTAGTTGGTTGTTAAAAGGAGTTTGTAAGAGTGAAGGCATGTAAAACCTATTTAAAGACTTGTAAGGCTGGAATGAAGACATCAAAGAATTTAGTCTATTACCCTTGAGATTGTGGGAACTTTCTCTCTTTCTACCTCTCTCGCATCTCACTTTGGCTGTTGTGGTTCCAGCTGCATCGTATCTAATAGCCTGTATCTAATAGTCACGAACTAATAGTCATGAAACACTTCATTTCGATCTAACATTTTATATCATCATTGCCATCATATGTCCATTAAACTTTCAGATTTCCCACCACAATTTAACATATTCCTTTGACTTCAAAACAACTATCTTCATAACAGTTTCCTCAAACGGTTCAACTTCTTCAGAACCCCTATGAGGGTCATTGACATGCTCCTCCTTTGCCTCTGAATTTGTTGATTCATCAGCAACTGAGCCATTTGCTCTCTTAAGATCATTAAGCCCCCATTGGTTCCTTGAATCTAAGCTCGGTCCAATCTTATACTCCTAGGTGCCACTATTAAGAGAACATGGGGTGTTGGAGGTCGAGATGAGAAGAGTTTGGAGATCTCACAGAGGTTTTTCCTCATTCAAACCTAGCTCTAATATCAAACTGTAGATGATGCAAGCATAAGAGCAATGCCTCAATCAAAAGTGGTGGCGGTTCAAATATGATTTTTTACTCGCACATGAAATATCTCCTACCTTCAATATTTAGAATGATTTTGATTAGGATTAATGATTTTTCCCAAAAAAACAACATTTTAATATTATTTATTAGGAAGCCTAAATTTTACATCAATGTGGGAGTTTCCCTTTTATATATAATAATAGATATAGAAGATGAGAATGGAGATTTCTTACATGTGAGTGGTTTTCTAGGTAATGCTAAATATATCATTACACATGTTACACTAAATGATTTGCATTGTTATATAAAATAGTTATTAGATTTAGTTCCTTATTTGCCCAGTTTGCTGACAAATCAGCAAGATTGGGCGCTTAGTTTATTGATTTTCGGCGAACTGGGTGCCCAGATCAAAATTTGTGTGCTTCAACTAGGCTCATATAGTTATATGGAATATCTATATGGCTACATATATGAATATTTATGTTTAGGTTTTATTGAACGTCTATTATAGATTCATATTACATTTTCTATATGTGCTAATATGGTATAGTAGATGTTTTTATATATATTTGACATTTAATAAATAATATTTAGTCATTTATTTCTTTTTTGCGCCGCACGTTCCTCAGGCGCGCACCTGTGCCTTGCGCCTAGGCTCCAGGACCCTTGTGCTCCTTGCGCCTTTGATAACATAGCATAGTAAGACTCTGCAACGCATTAACCTGTCAATACATATGCGTTTAACTTTTTTTCGAGTAATCTTTTGGTAGCTTGAAATTAGGAGTTATGATTTAGAAAATGATATTTTTATTTTCACTATGTGAAAATAAAATCATTAATTTTTAATTAGTTTGATGATGCTTTTTGAGGTTGAATTTAATGCTAGTGTCAAATTATATCCAACCATATAGTGCGGGTAAAAAATACCATCATTTTATATTCATATTTACAAATTTCATGTGACCAATGAGCCCTGAGTGGATATGAGTTTCTTGATGTGACCTTTTATGACTGATTTGATTGTGTAGTTCCTAATTATTGTTATTTTGTCAGGATGGTTCTTCTGGTTCCACCTGTGGAATAGCTCAAAGAGCCAGGCATCCTGATGAGTTGACAGGAGAAAATACTGAATGGATGATTGACATTGACTACTACTTATCACAACAGGTTTCTAATAGCATTAGTATTTTAGGATGCTCGCTTTTCTTTCAATGTTCTGACATTTCTGTTTAAAAAAATTCATAATATTTTGTAGATTCATCCAGTAGTTTCACGATTATGCGCTTCTATTCAAGGCACTAGTCCAGCAAGGTTGGCCGATTGTCTTGGGCTTGATTCGTCAAAGGTTGGTGAATACTCAAGCTTTGTTTGGTTTCATTAACTTCTGCCTATTTTGTGGTTGAAAAAATAACCAACAAAAAAGGTTTGTTTTGTAGAAAAACAGGAAAAAAAAAGCAACAAAGCTTTCGGCTTTAGAGTCTCAGTTGTTATTTTCTTAAAAATTGACATGGGTTTTTGTGGTTTTCTCCAGTTTCAATACAAGTCAACTGATGCTAGCAGTAAGGACGCTTCAAACATAATTCTATCTGTTGTAGATGAAGATGACAGGTAAATTCTTCCGAGAGTATGACATGTTTAACTTCTTGAAGAGTCGTGTAAACAATGCGAAGGATGCTATTCTGCTTGAATGATTAACATCTTGTAGGTTTAAAGGCTGCGAGCCACTCTGGTTATCATGCCCAAGCTGCTCAAGTTCATTTGAGTGCCCGCCTGTATCCACTTTCTTTTCTTCAAGGAACAATGAAAACATATCGGGCTTGCAAGCAGAAAACGTATCAGATATTAACTTTTGGAATAGAATGCGATGCCCAAGATGCCCGGATGATGTTGATAGCTGCAAAATAACGCCAGCAATGATAGCAAATCAGGTAAATATCATTTGAATCAGCTTCACATCATTCATGTTCTTTTAGGTTCCTAATATCCGCTCCAATTCAGGTCAAGAGGCAGGCAGAGCATTTCATCTCTTTGTATTATAAAGGATTAATGACAGTGAGTGTTAATGTAATCAACTTCAATTTTACACTATGAAAATGGTTTAACATATATACTAAACTCAAAATGTTTTTATCAGTGCGATGATGAGATGTGTAAATACACGACCCGTGGCTTGAACCTTAGGGTCATAGGTGATTCTGAAAGAGGAACGGTCTGCCCGAACTATCCTCGCTGCAACGGTCACCTTGTGCGACAAGTAATCGTTTTCTTTTAACATTTCTTTTGTTGATTCTGCCACCGGAACTATTCCATCTCTCTTTTTTTATTCTGGTAGCGGAATCTTCCCATCTCTTCTTCTTTGTGCTCAAATTTTCAGAACTTCTCTATTTGTTTTGCAGTACAATGAGGCAGATTTGTATAGGCAACTTTCCTACTTTTGTTATGTGTTGGATGCTACAAGGTGCATTGAGAAGGTAATCTCCCTTAATGGCTATCTTTATTGTTTGAAATTAGAAAACAACTTTATATAATTGTGTAAATTTTAAGTAAATTGACTATAATGAATTTAATTTCCAAATCTTTTCGTAAATATAGTCAATGAAAGCAAAATCACTTATCTTAAAACATGATTTCTATGACAACTTGACAAGTAACTAAATGAGCCCTAAATTCGGTTATTTTTTTAAATAGTAACTCCATATTAACTTCTATGATATGATCTGCAGTTCCGTATAAAATCTATTGCAACATTTGAGAAGAATTTTGCAATCATCCGTTCAGCAGTTGACCTTGCGGTACCTGTGATACAAATGATCCGAGATCGATGTGCGTATGGTTGGGTCAGACTAAACGATCTAATTGTGCAGGTTTGATTGCTGATCATAAAAATATATTTATTGGTGAAACAGAGTTGTTGGAGGGTTGTTTGAAGGCTCCTGGAAGTTGATTTCATATATAAGCCTAACCAAACTGATAAATTATACTTATTTATTAGTAGTTATGTCCATAGAATGCCAGAAATACACTTGTATTATCTGAAATATTACTTAGATTTTAGATTTTTTTTAAAACATATTTGTACATAGGTTGTGAAAATACTATTTAATCCTCTGTTTATAAGTGCAAGCTCAAATTACAACATTCTGTCATTATCTTCTCTCAAATATTGTTGTATTTTGAGAAGCTATGTTTTTCACCATCATTTTGCCAAATCTTGCTGTTGTATTTGTTCAGACATTGAGTCAATCACGTTATGTTTGGTTTGAAGAAATGCAAATTCAATTTGTTTCACGAATCCAACTTGGTCAAAGTCGTAGTTAATTTTATTTGCTTAAGACTAAACACAAACATTCTATTTTAATAAAATATTTGTGGAAAAAGTGATAAGAGTTGACTTCATGGCATAATCAATTTGTTAATATTAAGGCTTAAATCATCCACAATTTGTGCAAATGGATCCATTTTCTTAGATGAAGTTTTGCATTTTATAAATGAAGAATTGCTAAGAATACTTATTTAAATATTATATTATATAAATGAGGAAAGATTAAAACATTAAAATCTGAGCTGTAATATGTATATATAGATTCTCTTGATAATTTGCAAATCTTTATTTGAAGTTCATAAAAAGTAAAATAAAATAAAAACTCTTGAGATAATATGCTTCTCTGCATATGGACGAAATTAACCCACAAATGAAAAAAATGGTAAAACAAAACCATTCATGGGTTATCATTCATTGAAGATATTTTGGAGACAGGAAAGTCTTGCGCTGGTTACGTGGCTAGCCCCACTGTAAAGATGCAAGTGTATCACAACTCACAAGTTCATTGGTCTCCATTGTAATTGTGCCCGTGTCAAAAAAAATTACCCTCTTCATAATTGTTAGAAATTTTGTCACACCAATGGGAACACAATTTTCTGTTCATTCTTAGAAAAGAGATACAATTGACAACGCCTATGTAAAAGAGGGAACACTGCTAATTAAATTATCTAAAACCTACAATTTGATATTGATAGGGTATCCTTAAAGATTTAAAATTGAAATTGGGGTGAGGTCAGCTCACCCTCATGACGAAAAACTCCACCACCGATTGGGGGCAGGTATAGCCGGCCGCATGGCACTAGGTCACGCAACACCGAGTCATGCAGGGCCGGTAACACGAAATTCGATCGCGCGGAACTTGGCCCAGCCTCGTGGCCACAGTCCCCATTTTGGGGAGCACCTACTCCCCATTTAGGGGGGGGGGGGGGGGGGGGGGGAGTGTCCCCATTTTGGGGAGCACGTCCTCCCCATTTCGGGGAGTACATGCTCAGCTCCCATAAAAAGGAGAGTGCCCGGCACAGGAACTCCAAAAAAGGAGGGAACGATAGCCCCCAAGCAGGGAGCGCCGCATAGCCGCGGCGTCGTGTGTCGCGACATCGTCGACCGCCAGTCGGTCTTTGCCGGTCGGTCCCTCGGCCGCCGCCGCTCAATCGCTGTGTAATCATCTCGGCGTAGTCACTCGTTATAGGGGAGTGCATAACCGAATCACATAATGAGTGTGCGTATAGCAAATTTCCTAATTATACACATTATACAATATAAGATAACGAGTGTGCGCATAACACATATTAGTTATGGGGTGCGGGTAAGCGCATATCTGTCATGACCACTACTTATTTATTGGAATGTCACCCTCAAAAACTATAAAAGGGACTCAAGTCCTCCCTCCTTTCATCAAAACAGACTTCCAATGCACGAGAGAGCTCCCGAAGAATCCTTCGAAGATCTCTATGTGCGCTTGAAGGAATCCTCGGAGATCTTCGAAGTCCTTCGAAGGTATATTGAGGATCTCCCAAACACAGTCAAAGGTCCCTTGGAGATTTCACCGCACACATTGTGCATCGTGCACATTATGCCTTGTGCACCTTGCACTCCGTGTACATTACGCCCTGCTCATTACAATGAGCACATTGCTTCAGACTCCTCAGCTCACAACCAGAGACAAGTAGCAGACTCCAAATCGTGTCGAGCGCGCCGCTCCTACTTTCGAGCATCAACAACATGCTCTAGAGTGCAACAAACATAGTTCTCTCCACTGCAACAAGTTTGAAAATACTTAGCTCTATGAGCGATGGTTCACTAGAGAGTGCAATTGATTTAGAAAAATAAATCAATTGCAACAAGAGGAGGTCTGTCGTCATTTAGTTCTTAGAAAGTCTTGTAAAACCACAAAAATATAGTGAAAGTTTGGTCGGCACAGTCTCTACAGTGAAGTTTTCACCCCTTTTCGAGGTTTTCCAAGTTTAAAAAATTCTCTTGCCAGCTGTTTCATTATACTTTTACTGTTTGTATGCTCGACCGCTTCCAAGCTAAAATTGTTAGATTTTAGACCGATCTACTGGAGCCTCGAGTTTCGTTGCAACACACACACACACACACATATATTGTCATTTAAAATCCATGCTTTTAAAATCTATTGAAGAAAGCGTTGCCGTCAGATAAGCTTTTCGAAATCAGGCATCATTGGATCATTCCTGTTGGACAAAAGCAAAAAAAATAGGTCTCCTATACTTATGGGTGAGGGATCTGAGAGAGATAGAAAATGAGAGGGGGGAGAGAGAAAGAGAGAGGAGGGAGGGCGGCGGAATGGATGGGTGATGATATATTTTAGAGAGAGAGAGAGAGAGAGAGAGAGTAATTTTAGATATATATATAAATTGGAGAGAGAAAGAGAGGAGAGAGAGAGAAAAAAAGAGAGAGGAGAGAGGGAGAGAAATTAATATTTTTACTTCAAATCATACATTTTTTTTACAAAATAAAAATCATAATCTTAATTTAAATTTTTTACGGTCATTTAAAGTACTCATATGTATATGTTACGGGCGCAACCCGCCTTAATGCAGGCATAACCCGCAACGTCACAGGCGTAGCCTACCGGGGGAGGGCGAAGCCCGCCGTTGCTGGCCGGGTACTGTCGCATTTGACTATAGGGGCGGAGCCCCGTGTCGGACACTCGTGTGTGTGTGTGTGTGTGTGTATATATATATATAGTGACATGACACTAAGCTAACGAGAATGTATATGCAAACGGTGTATAAAAACTAAGCTAATAGTAAGCAAAGTAAAGTAAAGCAGTAAGCGAAGTAAAGTAGAGCAATAAAAGAAGGTGCGACACAAGTAAGAAAAGTAAAGCAACTACATTACCATCAGAAAAGTGCATCTTAACTTATATAAATGTCCATATAAACTTATAAGTTAAGGTTTCCGGTAAGCTAACTAATTATATAAAAGAGTTCATACTAATTTATATGATGATAATCTCTAAGTATGTATGTCATATTGTATGTAAGCATGATATGATATGTTACGCATTATGTCATGCGTCATACAAGTGCAACTCACTCACACGACTTTGTGCACACAAACCTTTAGTTCCTACTTTTTGGAGGTAGCTAATCTCACAGGTACTATCATCATGGTTACGAATGTAGTGGAGCAGACACCTCCACTCATAGGCGGGTATGCACACTACCATACCCAGGCCTTACGTACACCTCTGTACACATCCTAGGTGCACCTCTTGATTTCTTGCGTACTCTTGCTCTAGTCCACCAGTCTTTTAGGCTCGTGTGTATGTTTTTGGGGATTATTTTATAGACCGCGGTATATACAACCTATTGGCCCCTCAAACTCTCACACCTCACCAGAGTCAACATACTTGAAAGTCTTTAATTCCAAGGTAGCTGAACACCTAGAGAGGGGGGTGGGGTGAATAGGTTTTCTAGACTTTTATGATTTTCCCTCCACTTAGTGTGTTGTGATTTAGTTTCTTATGCTTTCAATACAATCACACAGATGACACAGTAATTTTATAGTGGTTCCCTAGATTATGGGTACGTCCATTTTCCCTCCCACCTTTCTAACAGTGTGTTAGACAAGACACTTCTCCAAATCTCGGCTCCTCAGAGCTTATAACACAGATCCCACAGGATCTCTCAGTATTCTCTAAGACCTACAGCTCAGGCACAAAGCCCTACCTCTAAGCAAGCTTGCTCCTACAACTCAGTGATCAAGGGATCACCTATCTCAGACTTGAACCCAAGTCCTATAGCTCAGGACATGGAGGTTAGACCTATAACTCAGAGAGTAAAACTCTTCTACCTCAGGCATAAAGGCCCTTCCTCAGGCAAACAAACCCTACATTTAGATCCACACAAGGATCCTATCTCAGATCAATAACTGATCCTACACTCAGCCTGTATACATAGTCTTGCACTCAGATCCAAAAGGATCCTACAGCTCAGATCCAAGAATGAATCCTACAAAGAGTAAAGTGGTTGGTTGATGTTATTTTGACACAAGAGAAATTTCTCTGTGTCTTCTTCTTCCCGAGCTGAGTTTACCTCAGCCCTACCTTTTTCTCAGTAATAAGAAAAATAATCTTCAACAAACTGCGATTTGTGTTGGAAGTAACTGAGAAACAAGTTTCTGATCTTACTGTTGATTTGCTCTTCAATCAACTAACTTGGAATGCAGAAACCAGATGGTTCTGCTCTTTTTCTTTATCAAAATCTTATCTGAAATTGCAGTAGCAAAGGAAATTAGTTATAGCTAATTTGCTGGAACTTTTGGAACAGCTTGCTGAGCTTTTACGTTTCAAGCTCAGCAATAATGGCGAGGAAGATGAAGTTCAGCCGCCTCTTTTTCACAATGAATAAAACCCTAAAAATTGATTTGCATTCGTCGATCTTCTTCCTTTTATTCTCCATTATATAATGGCTCTTTGACGTGTGGGCCCACTTGGATTTGCAAGCTGCAATCACGCTTTTGCATTAAATACAACATGGAAGGCAAGCGGCGCCTTTGTCGCGTACTGTAGCTTTCCCGCACCAATTTTTAATTTTTGCTGACTCATGCTAACGTCAGCATCTGTGGACTTAGCCAAATTCTCAGGTTCATCTCAGACGTTGAGTGAATGGTCTTCACTCAACGCAAAAACCCTTAGTTAGAATAATTGCACTTCCAGGCATTTAGTGCGTTGAGTGAACCTTCATCACTCAATGCCCATGGACTTAGCTGCTTCTCTGAATGTCTGCCTTCTTACTGAGGCGTTGAGTGAACTCAACGCTTCTGTACTTAGCCGCAACTTTCTTTATGAATGTGTTGAGTGAGCCTTCATCACTCAACGCTTCTGTCTTATCCTGCCTTTTTGATGAGGCGTTGAGTGAACTGGCTTCACTCAACGCTTTTGTACATAGCCGTAACTATTTGATGAGCTTGCGTTGAGTGAGCTGTCGTCACTCAACGCATCTGGACTTAAACAAATTTTTTTGTGTATCTTTCCTTAGGCTTTGACTGATCATTGCTCTGTCTACGCCTTCTGCTTTAGGCATTGAGTGAGCTGTTCTCACTCAACGCTTATGGACTTAGCCAGAATTCTTGACATATCTTCAACTACTTTGACTATTTGAGCTTGTCTCAACACTATTTGGTATATGGCATTGAGTGAACTGCCTTCACTCAGCGCTTGTGGACTTGGCTGCATTTTCTTCTTTTCCAATGCCGAAGCTTTAAAAGACTCAGCTATACTCGACACCTTTTATTATATGGCGTTGAGTGAACTGCCTTCACTCAACGCCTATGGACTTAGCCGCAGAACTGCAATGCAAACTGTTGGGCTTTGACTGTCCACACTTTACTCAACACTTTTTGGCATCTGATGTTGAGTGAACTGGCTTCACTCAGCACCTGTGGACTTAGATAAATTTCTGCCTCTCTACCTCTCTACCTTGTGACCACCTGTCACAATCACTTAGACAACCTGTCTAAACTTGTTCTAAGGAACATCCATGCACATGATGAGCATGAACAACATCAAATACAACTATGTGTATACCATTGACTTGTTTGACTTCTGCAAATCTGGGACATTGTGATCAATGGACTCAACAATCTCCCCTTATTTGAAGAAGTCAAAACCCTCAAACAACATTCTGAGTCAATGATATACACAAACATATGCAACAATAAAACATTAAATTAGAAAACTTATAACAAGAGTATCAAGTTATAGGTTACCACACTTTCCTTGCTTGTAGGGTGATCATCATCACTTCTTGCTCCCCCTTTTTTGCTGCTGCCTGGCCTTGATCATTTCCTTCTCTCCCTTTTTGACTTCTGTAGAATAGTCAGGGAGTTGCTGGCCTCTGATTATCTTCTCCCCCTTTTTGAGCTCAGATAATCAACTCTTGTAGCTGCTTGCTCCTTCTCTACAAGAAGTTGAATCTATCCCTGCAAGTGTTGTACTTGCTCCCCCTCAACTGAAGCATCTTTTATCATCCTTCCTGGTAGACACTTTAGTCTATTCCAGTCTGGATAGCACTTGAACCACTTGAAAAATCTTCACACCACTGAAGGTCTTTTCCACCTGCAAGAAGTAGTACGACCTACAACAAAAATATTACATGGAGCAACTGAAGCTATACAAGGCTCAACATACCCAACTCAAACTTAAAGATGTTAAACTTGACTTCATCTAGTGGCTTAGTAAAGATATCAGCCACTTGCTTGTATATGGGGACAAACTCAAGACTAATGTCTTCCTTTTCCATATGCTCCCTAATAAAATGATACATAATCCCAATATGCTTAGTCCTGCTGTGAGAGACAGGATTCCTAGCAATTGAGATTGCACTAGTAGAATCACAAAACATGGGGGTTCTACTTATCTGAAGGTTATAGTCCTGGATCTAATGCTGGATCCACAGCAACTATGCACAACAGCTACCTGCTGAGATATATTCAAACTCAGCTGTTGATATTGCAACACTGGTCTGCTTCTTGCTGCTCCAAGACACTTGTCTTCCTCCCAAGAATTGACAGGTTCAGGAAGTGCTTTTCCTGTCCTCTTTACAGCATATAAAATCTGCATCTAAATAGCTAGTTAGTTCAAAATCCTTATTTTTAGGGTACCATAGGCCAAGATCTGGTGTACCCTTAAGATACATCAAAATACTCTTAGCAACAGAGTTGTGAGATTCTTTAGGGCTAGCCAGATACCTAGCACAAACACATGTATCATACATGATGTCCGGCCTACTTGCAGTAAGATATAGAATGGAGCCAATTATCCCTCTATACAAAGTTTCATCTACAGGTTTCCCTGCCTCATCTTTGCCTATAGCCATACTTAACCCCATGAGAGTTTTCATGGTGGAGGCATTCTCCATACCAAACTTTTTGATCAACTCCCTAGTGAACTTAGACTGGGATATAGATAATTCATCTTCAGTCTTTCTTACTTGAAGGCCCA